>OY728119.1:115191349-120189267 GCA_963277665.1 Viscum album
ATCATGAATCTGAATAGGTTTCTCTTCATAAGAAAGGATATCTTCCAACTAAAATATTTGTGGGTTCAAAACATGAGATGAATCTAGAACATACTTTCTTTTCATCGAAACATGAAAAAATTGTGTACATGAGATAAACTCAGCAGAAAAGCTACTCTATAGGAAATTTTTCTAAATTTCTCCAGGATTTCAAACAGTCCAATGAACAGTGGACATAGATTTTCCTTCTTACCAAAACACATAACACTTTTCCTTGGAAATATTTTTAATAAAACATGATCACCTAACTCAAAGGAAAAGTATTCCCTCCTCGTATCCCCATAACTTTTCTGCCTTCTCTCAGCTGTCCTCACATGTTGTCGGATCACCTTCACTTTCTCAGCGTCCTCCTCTACTAATTATGGGCCCAACAACATCATTTCCCCAAATTCATCCCAAAATGATGGAGTTTGACACCTATTTCCATATAATTCCCCAAAAGGTGACATATATATTGTAATGAAAACTATTATTACAATAAAACTCAACTAACGAAATATATTGATCCCAACTTCTCTAGAAATACATTAAACAAGCACATAACATTTCATCCAAATTCTTAATTGTTTGATTAATATTTCCATTATATTGGGTATGAAAGGATGTGCTAAAATTTATTTCCATTCCTAAAAAATTCTTAAGGCCTTTACAAATGTTAAAAGTAAACCTGAGATCATGACTAGATACAATAGATAGAGTAACTCCATGTAACTTAACAATCCCTTTGAAGTGCACCCAAAAAAGTTGATCTAAAGACATAATATATCTAATAGGAATGAAATTTATTGATTTAGTTATTCGGTCAACAATAACCCAAATCCTATTATTACTTTAAGAAGTCTTTGGTAGTCCTTCCATGAAGTCCATGGATACATTTTCACATTTCCACTTTGGCACTGATAAAGGATGAAGAATACCCTTTGGTAGTTTTCACTCAATTTTAACTTTTTGAAAAGTCAAATATTTCATGGTAAAATATTCAATATCACTTTTTAATCCATATCACCAGTAATACTCTTACAGGTCACTATATATATTAGTGCTACCAGGATGAACTAAAGATGAAGAACTATAAGCTTTAGTTAACAATTATTTCTTCATCTGGAGATCACAAGGAAAAAATAATCTCTTTACAAATATCAAAAAATAATCTTTATCAATGTTAAATTCTGCCTACTTACCATTTTTAACCAAAATTAACTTTTTTTGTAACTCACAGTCTTCCTTCTGTACTTGCTTAATTTTATCTAAGAGATAAAACTACAATAAAACTTGAAAAATAACAAAGTAATTTCCTACACAAACAACTTCCAAGACAAAATTCATCAAATCATAAACCAAGGGGTCATGTTCCAAATGTAACATGGTTTATGATGCTTGATGTTTTCAACTTAAGGCATCCACTACTTTATTTTCTTTTCCATAATGGTAATTGACCATGAAATAATAACCCTTTATCTGTTCAATCCATATTCTCTACCTCATGTTCAATTCCTTCTGAGTGAATATATACTTTAGAATTTTATGTTCAGTAAATATTTCATATTTGGCTCCATATAAATGATTCCTCCAAATTTTCAAAGCGAAAACAACATCTTATAATTAAAAATCATGTGTGGGATAATTTAATTCATGATTTTTTAGTTGTCATAAAGCATAAAAAATTACTTGATCATTATTCATCATAATGCAACCAGGTACCTTCAATGAGACATCTATGTAGATGAAAAACTCACTATTCTTAGAAGGCCAGGCCAAAACTAGAGCATTCTCCAATCTCTTTTTTAGTTTCCAAAGATAAACATCACATTATTCTTTCCAAATAAATTTAACCAACTTTTGTGTTAACTTAGTTATAGAGCTAGATAACCATGAATTTGTTTTAACAAACTGTCAGTAATAACATGCCTATCCAAGAAAACTATGAATCTTTGTAACATTTGTAGGTCTTTTCCATTCACCAAACACTATTTTTACGGCATGATCAACTATTATTCCATCCTTATTTATAGTGTTCCCATGAAAATAAATATGTTTCAACAAAAAATCACATCTTCTAAATTTCTAGTATACACTAATTTATTTAAGTTTTTGATGAATAATACTTATTTGTTTTCATGATCCTCATAAATCTTTGAATAAACCCAAATATCATCAATATAAATAAAAAACCTATCCAAATATTCATGAAAGATTTTATTCCTAATATCAAAAAATAAAGTAGGATCATTTGTCAAACCATAGGGCATAATAACAAAATCATAATTCTAATGTCTTGTTTGGAATAATATTTTTGGAATGTTATTCATATTCACCTTCAGCTGATGGTACCTAGATCTCAAGTCAATCATGAAAAAATATTGAGCTCCCTAGAGCTGATAAAAAAATCATCGATATGAGGCAGCTGATACTTATTATTAAAATTAATTTTATTCAAATATCTATATCCAATGAAAATTCTCATGGGACCATATTTATTTTTGAAAAAAACTAGATTCCCCCCCATAGAGATATTCTAGGATGAATGAAGCCTTTATTAAGAAAATCCTACAATTGATTTTTCAATTCAACAAGTTAAACTTGATCCATTCAATAAAGGGGTTTTGAAATTGTCAAAGTATTCGAAACTAAGTCAATGATAAATTTCAACTTTACGATCAGGTATAATATAAGGAAAGTCATCTGAAAAAACATCCAAGTATTCATTTACCTCTGGAACATCATTAATCTGAAGTGTTCCCTTTTTTCTAACAATATGATAAAGATAACCTTTATTTCCATCTTTTAATAATTTCTAAGATTTTACATATGTTATCAATGGTAGGGGTTCATTATTTTATACATATTGAAACTCTTTCCGAAAAATAACTTCTTTGGCTCTAAAATCAATCTTATCATGGTTAATAGAAATCCAATCAATTCCTCAAATAACATAAAACTATATTAGGGGTAAAACAACATATTTTTAGGTAATATATTTCAACACACAACAAAGGAAGATTATTATATTGTTGTTTTTCCTTAATATTTTCTCGTGGCGTTTTTACCATAATTTAAGATTTCATTTCTTGAGGTGAAATTTCCAATTTATCAAAAAATTATTCAAAAATAAATTAATGTGTAGAACTTGTATCAAATAAGACATTAAAAAAATCTATGTAAAAAAAAGGTACTTGATACCACTTCATTGGACAACCCAACAACTACTGAAGTAATCACAATGGATTTAATAAAACCTTTCTACTTATAGTCCGGATGTTTCCAATCATTCATATTTTTCATTGGGTATGTATTTTCATAATGACCAATGTCTCTATGATCATGAATCTGAATAGGTTTCTCTTTATAAGAAAATATATCTTCCAACTAAACTATATATGGGTTCAAAACATTAGATGAATCTAGAACATACTTTCTTTTCATCGAAACAAGAAAAGTATTGTGTAAATGAGATAAACTCAGCGGAAAAGATACTCTACAGGAAATTTGTCCAAATTTCTCCAGGATTTCAAACAGTCTAATGAACAGTGGACATAGATTTTCCTTATTACCAAAACACATAAAACTTTTCCTTGGATAGATATTTAAGAAAACATGATTACCTACCTCAAAGAAAAGGTATTCCCTCCTCGTATCCCCATAACTTTTTTGTCTTCTCTGAGCTGTCCTCATGTGTTTTCGGATCACCTTCACTTTCTCAGCCTCCTCCTCTACTAATCCTGGTCCCAACAACATCATTTCCCCGAATTCATCCCAAAATGATGGAGTTTGAAACCTATTTACATATAATGCCTCAAAAGGTTCCATATATATACTGTAATAAAAACTGTTATTATAATAAAACTCAACTAAAGAAATATGTTAATCCGAACGTCTCTAGTAATCCATTGAACAAGAACGTAGCATTTCTTCCAAATTCTTAATTGTTTTCTTAGTATTTCCAATATATTTGGTATGAAAGGATGTGATAAAATTTATTTCCATTCCTAACAAATTCTTATGTCCGGTCCAAAAGTTAAAAGTAAACCTGAGATCATGCCTAGATAAAATAGATAGATTAACTCCAAGTAACTTGACAATCTCTTTGAGGTACATTCAAAGAATTTGATCTAAAGACATAATATATCTAATAGGAAGGAAATTTGTTTATTTAGTTAGTCGGTCAAAAATAACCCAAATCCTATTATTACTTTAAGAAGTCTTTGGTAGTCCCACCACGAATTCCATGGATATATTTTCAGATTTTCACTTTGGCACTGATAAATGATGAAGAATCCCCTTTGGTAGATTTCACTCAGTTTTAACTTTTTGAAAAGTCAAATATTTCATGGTAAAATATTCAATATCACTTTTTAATCCATCTCACCAGTAATAATCTTACAGGTCATTATACATATTAGTGCTACTAGGATGAACTAAAGATGAAGAACTATAAGATTTAGTTAACAATTCTTTCTTCACCTGGAGATCACAAGGAACAAACAATCCCTTTTTAAATATAAAAAAATAATCTTTATCAATGTTAAATTCTGGATACTTACCATTTTTAACCAATATTTACTTTTTTTGTTACTCACAGTCTTCCTTCTGTACTTGTTTAATCGTATCTGAGAGATAAAACTACAATAAAACATGAAAAATGACAAAGTAATTTCCTGCATGAACAAATTCCAAGAAAAAAAATCATCAAATCATAAACCAAGGGGTCATGTTCCAAATGTAACATGGTTTATGATGCTTGATTTTTTCAACATAATGAATCCACCACTTTGTTTTCTTTTCCATGATGGTAATTGACCATGAAATGATAATCCTTTATCTGTCCAATCCATATTCTCTACCTCATGATAATTCCTTCTAAGTGAATATATACTTCAGAATTTTATGGTCAGTAAATATTTCATATTTAGCTCCATATAAATGATTCCACCAAATTTTCAAAGTGAAAAACATAGCTTCTAATTAAAAATCATGTGTGGGATAGTTTAATTCATGAGTTTTTAGTTGTCTTGAATCATAAAAAATTACTTGATCATTCTTTATCATAATGCAACCAAGTACCTTCAATGAGACATCTATGTAGATGAAAAACTCACTATTTTTGGAAGGCCAGGCCAAAACTAGAGCATTCTCTAATCCCATTTTTAGTTTCTAAAAATAAACATCACATTCTTCTTTCCAAATAAATTTAACCCCCTTTTGTGTTAACTTACTTATAGATCTAGATAACTGTGAAATTTTTTTAACAAACCATCGGTAATAAAATGCCTATCCAAGAAAACTATGAATCTATGTAACATTTGTAGGTCTTTTCCATTTACCAACCACTATTTTTATGGAATTATCAACTATTATTCCATCCTTATTTACAATGTTCCCAAGAAAATAAATATGTTTCAACAAAAAATTACATCTTCTAAATTTCCAGTATATATTAATTTATTTAAGTGTTTGATGAATAATACTTATTTGTTTCCATGATCCTCATAAATCTTTGAATAAACCCAAATATCATCAATATAAACAAAAAAAAACTTATCCAAATATTCATGAAATATTTCATTCATAATATCCCAAAATAATGTAGGATCATTTGTCAAACCATAGGCCATAACAACAAAATCAAAATTCTAATGTCTAGTTTGGAAAAATATTTTTGGAATGTTATCCTTATTAACCTTTAGCTGATGGTACCCAGATCTCAATTCAATCATGAAAAAATATTTTGATCTCCCTAGAGCGGATAAAAAAATCATCGATATGAGGTAGCCAATACTTATTCTTAACATTAATTTTATTGAAAGATCTATAACCAATGAAAAGTCTCATGGAACCATATTTATTTTTTAAAAAAAACTAAAGCCCCACATAGAGATGTTCTAGGATAAATGAAGCCTTTATTAAGAAACTCCTACAATTGATTTTTTAATTCAACAAGTTAAACTTGTGCCATTCAATGAGGGGGTTTTGAAATTTTCAAAGTATTCAGAACTAAGTCAATGGTAAATTTCAAGTTTACGATCAAGTATAATAAAAGGAAACTCATCCTAAAAAACATCCAATTATTCATTTACCTCTGGAACATCATTAATCTGAAATGTTCCCTTTTTTCTAACAATACGAGAAAGATAACATTCATTTCCATATTTTAATAATTTATATGCTTTTACATATGTTATCAATGGTAGGGGTTCATTATTTTATACATATTAAAACTCTTTCTGAAAAATAACTTCTTTGGATCTAAAATCAATCTTATCATGGTTAATAGAAATCCAATCAATTCCTCAAATAAAATAAAACTATATTAGGGGTAAAACAACATATTTTTAGGTAATATCTTTCCACACACAACCAAGGAAGATTATTATAATGTTTTTTTCCATAATATTTTCTCTTGGTGTTTTTAACATAATTTAGGTTTTCATTTCTTGAGGTGAAATTTCCAATTTATCAGAAAATTCTTCAGAAATAAAGGAATGTATAGACCTTCTTTAAAACAAGACATTAAAAAAATCTAAGTAAACAAAAAAGGTACTTGATACCACTTCATTGGGAAACCCAACAACTACCGAAGTAGTCACAATTAATTTAACAAAACCTTTCTAATTATAGTCTGGATGCTTCCAATCATTCATATTTTTCATTGGGTATGTATTTTCATAATGACCAATCTCACCACTTTTTAATCACATTACAATTTTCTTATCATAATTAAACATACCAACCATATGATATTTTTCATTGAAATATTGGGCTATAAGTCCAAACTTACTACATTGGAAAAACTTCCTAGAGTTTTTAAGTAATACCCTAGTATTATTTTTACCACACTTCCCAAAAATTGGAAACTGAATTTTCTTACCTTTAGATTTCTTTGATTGTCTGTTACCCATTTATTTCTGTCTATGCATCTTCTTCTTATTTATGTCAAAGTACATGTGATTATAAAAAAAATTCCATTTCGAACCTCTCATATCATATATCAAGTTTCTAATAAATTATTAATTCTTAGTACTCCAAATCCATTTGGTATTTTAGCTTTAATCCTTTGTATAAAATATTGATTTTACTATCAAGATCCTGAATAATATTGGGATCATTCCAAGAAAATCATGTCAAGTTTTCATCCTACATGTCCACTGAATTTTCTACCTTTTGTTTCAATTCAAGGAATTGATTTTCCATTATAAGTCAAACCAAATTTGGAAAATAATTTTTGAGGAATATATTCTTAAATTCATCCCATTCAAAGGCATCAATATCCTCGCTGTCTCAAATATTCTTGACCATTGAACACCACTGATCGACATTACATTCAAAATGGTAAATATAAAGACCAACCTTTTGATAATATAAATAGAACATGACATCAAATATCTTTTCAAGTTATTAAATACATTCTTCAACCACCACTGAGTTAGATGATCTGCTGAAAGGAGGTGGGTGTTACCCCATAAAATATTCAACAATCATCATGTTACTTTGTGGTAGATCTAGCCATTCTCTTATATGGATTCCACCACCATTTATAGACAGTGTAAAATGATCCATCACAGTAAAAAACGTCTATGTTACAATCCACAACATTATAGGTTATAGATTCAGAATGATATGATCCTCTTGGTGAATTCCTACTCCAGATTTCCCATTTTTTCTATGGAAAACCATTTTGAATAGACATATCTCAGATGAAGAAACATGATAATCTTTAAATTATATATGAATTAAATAAAGAAATAAGGTAAGAATAATTTTTGGTAGTGTATTAACCACATAATAAAACCTAAAGTTATCTAAACTGTGCTATGATACCAACTATAAGGTCTCGACCTTAAACATTACATAATCTAGTAAATTCTTTTAGAATTCACTCCCTTAAATTCACAAAGATATTTTTTACTTTAGAGTTTTAGAAAATTAGGACATAATTAATAAATATCTACCCATAAGCATAAAAAATGGGTACTAATAAAACTATATCCATTTTTCCATAATATAAAAGTTTTTAATAAAACATGAAATATTTTCAGGAAAAATCTTCACAATATTCATCTTGGATTCTTATTTTCTCTTACCCGTACTTAAATCTAGTGAAAAAAAATTAAAACATTTTATGAGAATAAAAATATCAGTAAGGGACACAAAATGAAATAAATAAACTGTTATACCATGAATAATTACTAACATATGAAATAATTTTCACAAATATATAATTTTCACCCTTAAAGTATCATATACTTTGTGAAAACATGATATTTCCATAAAAAATACAGATCATAAATAAAACCTTACAGGTAACTGAGTAATTAAATAATTAATTTTGTAAACCTTGTGGAAGCCATATTATTTTTAACCCTCATGGATAATTTACAATTTAACCCTCACAACAACCTTATGGTGTAACCCTCATGGCTACCTTATGATGTAAACATCACAGTTACATTTGGAGTAACCATACGGTCAACCTACAACATAAACATACCCAATGAATTAGAGAGAGATATAAGTACCACCCTTCTTCAAAAAAAAATTCCCAGTAACCACAAAATAATTATAAAATATGAACAATTTCATCATAAAAACATTTCTTTTGAATTTTGTAAGAATAGAAATCTAGAAGAGGATTTATAAAGCAAAGTCCCTTACCTCAAGTTCATATTACTTAAAATGTGTTAAAATATCATCTATAATGGTTTAAAGAGTTTTATAAATATATTAAAGAACTATATTCACATTTATAATAAATTATATGATCTTTTTGTAACATATTTCCACCAATTTATTAATAATATTTAGTTTTTTCCATTGTTTTGGGTGCATTTATTTCATGGTTTGCATGATCAGTTCGTATTGGATGTTCTTATCGAATGGAAGAAAAATTCAATAAGTGGAAATAAATGGTGTTAATATGTTACTATAATTATAAATGACACAATATATAATTTTTTTTATTTTAGGATGATTCGTTAGATAAAACATTAATGAAAATTATTTAATTTATTTTTAGGAATTTTTATGACAATCACAAACTCATATCAGTTTATTTAGTATCATGTTTATATATTAGTTCTAGAACATTAAATAACTTATAATAGGAATAATAAAATATTATTTAACCATAATAATGGTTTTATTACCATCATTGAAGGTGTTAATGGTAAATGAATGTGTATCATCTATGATGGCCGTAAATCGACACATCACAGATGATGTTATCATTTTTAGAATAAAAGGTCGAGGAGAAGAAGTTTGATGATGAATTTTTCCATAATAATGATAAAATTACATTATATATAATATAATAGAGTTTTCATTACACTTGGATAATGATAGGTTAATATAAATAAGAAAATAAAATAACTTAAAAAGAAAATAAAAGAAAATGAAAGAGGATTTCACCCCTTGAATTCTCCTCATTGAGAATGTCCTTAAGGAACTTGGTTTTGGCCATTTGGTGAGACCAATATGTGTTTTAAGTGGGTAAGAGGATTATTAATGTAATTAGGTAGAAATCAAAAAATACATAAGGCTTTGAAGTGTGAGGAGAAGAGGTGGTGAGGGGTGGTATTTTTAGTGGATGAGAGGGGTGTTTTCTTATTATTTTTTTCATTAGTTTATTATTATGGCACAAGACTATGAATAGTTTAATAATTATTACTATATTCATTAAAAAATTAATTTTAGTTCTATATTATGTGCTTAAATAATTTATACATGATTTATGACTCAATAAATCATATATTTGTTAAATATCGTAAATTACTGCAATTTACTATTCAAAAAAAATTCAACTATTTTGGAAAAATCAAAAAACATTATCCCAATTTTTTTTGACATATAGAATTCAAAAATTGACTCCATTTTATTAAATTAATTTTATAAATATGATATATTTAATTTTTAATTAAAATCATTACTTATTAAAAAATACCAATTTTAAAATTATAACTGATTTTATAACACTTTGAAGGATTAGTTAAGGTCTTATAAAATTATCATATAATCAGAAAACAAAAAAATATTAATTTATGAGTATATTTTATGGAGATAAAATTTCTTTTAAATAATTATATTAATTATAAAATTATAAATAAACATTTAATTATTCACAAAAATACCAACACTTAATTTATCATTTTCAAAACAACTATATACATATTTAAAGATATAAATATATCATATTTTAACTTATAATATTCCTAAATTTTATTTATACTATTATAGGTGAGTTTACTATTCTATTAGTATAGATTTATTAATTTCTATAAATATCACTTATTTCATTATAAATTTATAATGAATTTAACTATTTAATTCGAGAATGAAAACAAATTATTTTGTAATTACATGGGTCATTACATGTATATACCAATTATAAGAACCATTATCTTTATAAAACATTAAAAAATGATTTAATTATATAAAATTCCACTTAATACAACCCAAATGATCGAGAAGTATGCTATCTTTGGGAATAAGGTACATTGCATTACAACTTTCAATAAGAGTTACAACATCCTTATTGAAAACTTCTATAACATGCTTGAGCTTAAAATTGAATTGGATAACCTAGGAAAATACATAAGAAAGGGGAAATACATAAATACCAATAAGGTAATAAACATGGAATAGCATGAAGATAATAATACATGTTAGATAAGGCATATCAACAAGGAATAAAGGAACATTAATAATAAGGTATGATATAGCGTGATAATCATAACATGGGAAATGTGGAAAAAACATAAAACAGAGTATCATAAACATAAGTTAAGGATAAATCAATAAGACTTCATGGTGGAAAAATTACCATAAAGTAACTCGGTACACCCATGTCCCAACATGGCCTATTATGACACTAAACATTACCCAATGTATTGGAGTGTTGTATAATATTGGGCATACCCATCACTTTCATTTCATTCTCAAGTTTAAGTGTGACGTATAGACCATAAAAAATGGATTCATTCATCATAATTACTTATTACATGATCATAGATTGTGTAATACATACATTTAAGTCCCTAATAAAATTGTATATGTGCATAAAATTGAATAGCCTTGATAGGAAATGGGTACGACATTCACTACACAAATGGTTTGGTGAGGAAAATAATGCTGAAAATTTGGCAGCCCAACAACATCACTTAAAAATTCATAAAATGGGTTGATGAGAGAGAAATAGGTCTATCTTCATTTTTACATGATTTTTACAGTAATAGGTACATGAAAGGACATGACCACACATTTATAATTATAAAAAGGCATATGATAATAAATAAGCTTGAATAAAAAGAGAAAGGAAAAGATGATTATGAAATTATGCATGGTAATAGTTTTACAAGGGAGGGATTAATGAGAGAGAAAGGGGTATCTCACCACTTATACATAATAATGGATGTATGTGGGAGGTGTGAAAACATACCCTATTGTTAGAAATTGAAAATAACAGGACATAACAAGATAAATAAACTTTGATAAAAATGAGAAATGAAAGAACCATTAATTGAATGTGTGGCTAAAAAAGCTTAAAAAGAGGATTCATGAGAGTTTGGGGTTTATTAGTTGGATTATAGATATGGGATGGAATATTAAGGATGTGCAACATGGATTTTTAGTGAAGAGAAATGGGAGATTGGGTGGATTTATATAGGAAAAGAGAAGGATTTCTTTAATATTTTGGTTTTTGACTCTACAAAATAAAATATTCAGAAACACAAACCTTACCATGGTTTTTCACATGGTTTATTGAAAAGGGGAGTGTTTTAATTATTTTTATTCAATGGGATGAACTTATTAAAATATTACGCTTGCTTATGTGGAGGTTTGTCACACTTTTAAAGAAATGAATTTAAAACTCTAAAATATAATAATGGTTTTGGAGGATTCATAAAGGCTTAATAAAAATAATAAAATAAACATAATATCACATTATTTAAAGTGTAAAATATAATTTTGGACCATTATACCCATTATAGTATTTATCGCATCATTCTAGGGTCACTATGATGTCATAAAGCACACTGTATATTTATACGACATTTAATATTTACCCAAAGATTCAACTAGCTCAGAATATTATTGAAAATTAACCATTGGATAATTTCAATGTTATGATTCCAATAAATAATATTCATTTTATCTAATTAATTTTTTAAATATGTTCATTTTCACTTTTAAAATAAGATTCAAAATTTATTTAAAAATGATGGGTTTTTTATAATAACGACTTTTGAACCCTTATAAAAAGAAGATTTTAATTCATAAAAATTATATGACCATTTGTAATTAATAAAATTCAATCAATATTTTTACTAAAATAATTTTTATTTCAAAAATCCATTAATTCATCAAAATAAATCACTTAATTGAATTTTAATATTACCCAAAAATATAATTTCTTTTTAATTGAATCAAAATCAAAACCATTTATAAAGAACAAATAAAAATAAAAATAAATTCTTAATAAAATATAAATATTAATATTATTTTGGTCTTGATACATATCCCTTTATTACACTGATTTACTCTCTAAGAGTAAGGTGCGTGATGGTGAGACTTTCTTGGAGCCGTTGGGTGAACATGGTTTGGGCCGTGATCTCAATGAGCTTGAACTTCTCCCATAAATGGTTTCATTGATGCTTAATTTGTAAGATCTCAAATTGGAATTTTTCAAGGTAAAATCCCATAGATTATATCTCCATTCAAAGCTCTAATAAATTGGATTCATAGGGTACAATTATTCTGTTTGAGGTCATCACTTCCTTTGTCCTAGTCAATTGGATTTGTTAAAAGCCTTATATTTATACTAATCATGTGATCAATATTCAATGAATATATTAATAATGGTAATATTCTTAATGAACTTTTAAATAAAAATATATAACCAAGTTCATGTGTTTTCTATAACCATATTACAAATTAAGACATTTAATTAAATCACAAAGGAGAACTTCATTTATAATAGTTCAGGTCGTTACAATACCCCCCTTAAGAAATTTTTCCCTCAAAATTTTCATTTCACACATTAAAATAGATGAGGTTAACCCTATTTTATGACTTCTTATGGTTCCCACAAGGCTTCTTCAGACATGTAGTTTCTCTACAACACTTTGACAAGGTGCATTGTATTATTTTGTAGAACTTTTTCACAATAATTTAAGATCTTCACTGGTTATTCCTCATAATAAAGATCATTCTCCAATGGTATCCCCTCTGTATTAAGTACATGTAAGGAGAAAAGTAAGTACTTCCTCAATATTGATACATGGAATACATCATGAACTAAAGATTAGTTAGGCGGGAGTTCAAGTCGATAATTCACTACTTCGATGCAATCTAGAATCTCAAAGGGGTCGATGTATCTTGGAATAAGCTTTCCCTTCTTCCAAAATCTAATCACTTTCTTCCATCGAGATATGAAGAGTAATAAAATGTATCCAATATCAAAATATAGGTCTCATCAACAATTGCCAACATAGCTATTTTTTCAGCTCTGATCAGCCTTGATATGATACTGAATGGTCTTAACATTTTCCATCATTTCCTCAACCATTTCAGGACCTAGCAATTTTAATTAACCAACTTTATCCTCGCATGTGGGTATCCTGCACCTATTTCCATAATGGAATTTATAGGGAGACGTATGTATACTCGATTGGAAACTATTTTAGTAAGAGAACTCGACCAAAGGAAGATGTTGATCCTATCATCCTTTGAAGTCAATTGAGCATGCTTTCAACATGTCCTCAAGTGTCTGGATAGTCCACTATGATTGGCCATCATTTTGAGGGTGATAAGTCGTGATTATGTTCAACTCAGTGTTTAGAGAATACTTAATACTTACATAACTTAGAGGTGAATCTTGGATTTCAATCGGATACAATAGATTGTGGTACTCCATGTTGCATGACCACTTCCTTTATGTATATCCGTGCAAGTAGATCCAGTGATAATTCCTCTTGTATTTCAATGAAGTGTGAAATATTTGTAAAATGATCCACCATAACCCATATATAATTATTCCATCTTGATGTATTTGGACTTCCAGTGACAAAGTCCATGGTAATTTTTTTATCATTTTCATGTATGTATGGGTAATGGTTGCATCATCCCCTTAGATTTTTTCCTTTTTTGCTTTCACTTGCAAGAATACAAGACATATTGATGTATATTCAATGATATCCTTCTACATATTATCATACCATTATTTATCTCATAGATCTCTATACATATTTGTGCTTCCTGGGTTGATGGAGAAGGTTGAGCTATGTGCGTCATACAACAACTCCTTCGTTAACTCAAGATTTGAAGCTACACATAGTCTTTACCCAAATCTCACGACACCTTCATCATTAAAATTTAATTATGATTATTTACCCTTCCTTATAGTTTCCAATTTCTTTTGAATTCCAATATCAACACTTTTAGCATCCATTAACCTTTTCAGAAGTGATAGTTGAGTAATCATTTGTGAAATGATTGATGATGCTCCTTCCTTTATGATTCCCATGTCTATCCTTTCCAATTCTAAGAAGATCAGATCCTTATCAATTCTAATCAATGACATAGTTATTGTATCCTTTAAACTTAAAGAATTTTCCAATTTATTTTCTTTCTCAGGATGGAAGTGAATTGATTAGTATATTCCTTGACCAGATTTAACCATCTTTATTGTCACATGTTCATCTATTTTTGTGTGAATGTATATTTGAGACTTTTGTAATATGTATATATTTCACACTTCTCCCCAAAGAGATAATGACACCAAATTTTTAAAGAAAAAATCACTTAATCCAACTCCAGATCATGTGTTTGGTAGTTCTAGTCATGAAATTCCAAATTCATTGAAGCATATGAAATAAAATTTTCTTTTTTCATTAACACATAGCCCAATACCTTTTTTGAAGCATCACTTAATACCATAAAAAGATGTCCACTTTTGGGTAGTGTGAGAACAAGCATGATGGTTAGAATCCTCTTCACCCGCTTTAATCATTCTTCACAATCATCATTCCAACATTACTTGACTCCATTCTTAGTTATTTTGGTGAGATTATTTGAAAATATTGAGAAATTTCTCATGAATTGGAGATAATACCCAAAGAACTCAAGGAAACTACGGATATCATCCACATATGTTGGCCTCAACCATCCTTCAATTTCTTATATTTTATAAGGGTCTCTAGATATCCCATTTATTGTGATGAAATTCCCCATAAAGATACTTCATTCAACCAAAACTCACATTTTTTGTACTCGGCATAAATATTTTATTTTCACAGGGTATTTAGCATAGTACTCAAATGATCCCCATGATCCTCCATACTTTTAGAGTATATGAGAATATCATCTATATAGACTACCAAAAAAATTTCGAGGTAATCTCTAAAGACCATATTAATCAAGTAAATGATTGTTTCTAGAGAATTAGTGAGTTCTAATAGCATTACGATGAATTCATAATACCTTCTATGAAAAGCGGTCTTGAGGATATCATCCTTCTTCACCCTAACTTGATAATATCCCAACCACATATCCACCTTGGAAAAGTATTATGCTTCACATCGTTGATCAAATAATTCATCAATCCATGGAAGAGGATACTTGTTCTTTATTGTGATCTTGTTGAGCTCAAGATAATCAATGAAAAGTCACATTGAACCATCATTCATCTTGAATAAGAGGACTGGTTGACCCTATGGTGAAGCACTTGGTCATATGAAACCTTTATCTAGATTCTCTCATAGTTGTTTCTTCAACTCCTCAAGTTCCACAGAAAACATTCTATATAGATTTTTGGACAATGGTAACACCCCAGGTATAATCTTGACTGAAAATTCAAAATCATAGCTAAGAGGAAGACCAAACAATTACTCAGGAAAAACATCAGCATATTCCATCACAATGAGCATGTATTCAAGGAACAATATTTCCATATACTCAATCATTTTATCTAGATACACTTTCGAATTGTATAATAATATCCATTATTGAGATTATGGTGAAAGAAAACAATCCTCCGCCTCCTTTTACTTGTACATAATCGAGGTCAATTCGAAATACAGAGAGTGATTTCTTTATGTGGAAATATATGTTGGCTATATATAAAGAAAGCCAATACATACCTATAATTTTGTCAAATTACATTAAAGGGAGTATGAAAAGTTTATCTAGAAATTTCAGCCCAAAAATTGTGATAGGGGAGGAGTTATATAATTAGGATGCAATAATTTCCCCATTTTCCATATTCACTGATAACACAACTTCCATGATTTAAGATGGTGTCTGAATAGTTATAATAAAATTTTTTTATACAAAGGAATGAATAAAACCATAATAAAAATGTATTTTCTCTATTATTGAATGAATAACTAGCGTACCTATCAGCACCTCATTTTCAGGATCCACTTTGGTAGTTATGATGGAAAAATATCTCCCTTTCTACCTTGGGGGTTGTTGGTTCTCTTGGAAAACCCTTGGCTTAGTGCATTCATTTGAAAAATTCCCTAGTTCCTTCCAGTTGTAGTAATGAACAATACATTGAAGGTTTATTGGATCATTATTCCCTCCTTCGCAGTAACATGTTTTTCCTTCCAGCATTCCCTAGATAGGTTCCCTTCCTTGTTTCACCTAAAACATTTCCTCATCCCCTTTTGGAAATTTCAATAGTTCTTCTTTACACACCTCTGGAAAGTGGGATGTTGAAATTTCTTGCCACCGTTATATCTCTCTAACAGACCACCAGAATTGATCTCCACTTTTTTATTCTTATACCCATGGTACCCCTGAGATTCACTGATCTCCATTTCAACTTTGATGGACATAAGACAATTTCTTCATCGCTATCAAAGTCACAGATCACTATGAAATTCCATAGTCTAGGATTTAGCCCTCCAAAGAAGCTATCAACCTTCCACTAAGGGGTAACGATAAAGAAATAGGCATATCATGACATCCTTGTGAATTTTTCCTCATATGACCTAATAGATTCGTTGTCTTTTTTCTTTAGGGAAAGGAAATCCCTTTCCATTTTAAGTCAGAGGGTGTGGGGAAAATATTTATCAAAAATAATTTTTTTGAAATCCTTACATACCATTTTCCCAATCTCTTAGGATTTTTATTTTTGATCAATGTCCACCATTTATCATCTTCACCCTTCATATGATAAACATCCAAAATTATATTCTCTTATTTGGAGCATTAAAGGATGTATAATATCTTCTAAATGGAGTTGGTACACTATTTTTTGATTAAGGGATTGGATGAAAAATTGAAAGTAGGAGGAATTTGATGCATAAATATCTTGATTGTGGATTATTCTCTCTTAGGGGGTATTGAAATCTCTTATATACCTCAGTTTTTGTTTAGAAACTAATTCAGTTAAGAGTTTCTCATCATGAAGTGTGTGATTCCTGCTCCCATCGGGTTGGACATCTTGTTTGGATAGTCATCAAGTTTCTCTTCACATTGTTTGTTTACCCAATTATTCCTATTTCCAGCGATTATATAGAATAAAAGGAAAATTAATTATGCGTATATTAAACTTTTAAACATGTAAATGGAAATTTAATGAAATTAAAGGGATAAATTATAACTTATATCTATTTCCTTAATTTATGGATTTATAGGATTCAGTATTTGTTATCCATGATATATTCCCTAACATATATTCTTATGGTAATTTTATTACTCCCTTAATATTGGTTCTTAATGATATTATGAATTTCTAAACCATATCCCCCATGGAGTTTCAAACTAGGTGCGCAGTAAGGCCCATTATCGTGTACCAAGTTACGCAGAGTTAGTCCTAGAACACATTTTCAGAGTTCTTACTCCTAGTTACATCTATTCTATTACCATGTCTACTTGTATTATCCAGAGAAGGATGCATTTTCTTGACAATACACTTACTCTATACTAACAAAAAATTAGGGATATTTTCTTATAATTATTCTAATCTCTACGGATTTCGCTATATTTTTCTAATCTTAATCCCAAACTAAATTAACTTTTCCTCTGATAAAAACTATAAAAACACTTCTCTTTATTACAGATTAAAACATGATTTAATTAAATAAAATTACACTTAATATAACCTGAATGATGAATATGTCTAGTGTCTTTGAGAATTAGGTACATTTCATTAAAACGTTCAATATTAATTACAACATCTTTATTGAAAACATCTTTAACATGCTTAAGCTTAAAACTGCATTAGATAAAATGAGAAAAAACATAAAAAATGGGTGAGCCATAAAGAATAGCAAGGGAATAATCATGGAATAACATGAAAATAATAATACATGTTAGATTAGTCATATCAATGAGGCATAAAGGAACATGAATAATAAGGCATGATATAGCATGATAATCATAACGATAGAAATGTGGAAATAACTTAAAACAATGCCTCATAAACATAGGTCAAGGATACAATGACAAGACATCATGGTGGAAAAATTACCATTAAGGAATCAGGCACACCCCTATCCCAACATGAAGTATTATGATACTAATCATTACCCAATGCATTGGAGTTATATATATTTCTCAGTGCACCTATCACTTACATTTCATTATCATGATTAAGCGTGAACATAGATCATAAAACATAGATTCATTCATCATCATAACTTATTATAAGATCAAAGAGTGTGGAATAAATAAATTTATGTCCCCAATAAAAAAGAATATGTGTATAAAATTGAACACCCTTGATAGGAAATGAGTATGACATTCACTACACAAATGATTTGGCATGGAAAATCATGGTGAAAATTCATCACCATAACGACGTCACATAAAAATTAATAAAATGGGTTTATCATAGTGAAATGGGTATATCATCATTTTTAAATAAATTTAACAGTAATAGGGACATGTAATGAAATTAAAAACCTTTAGAATTATAAAAATTAAGGCACATGATAATAAATAATCTTGTATAAAAAGAGAAAGGAAACGATTTGAAATTTTGGCATCGTCACACATATACATGGGAGAGATAAATGAGAGAGAAAGGTGTATCTCATCACTTATACATATAAGGGAAGTATGGGGGATGTGTAAAAATATACCCCATCATTAATAATTGAAAATAAAAGGACATAACAATATAAAGAAACCTAGTTTAAAATGAGAATGGAAAGAACCCTTACTTGAATGTGTGGCTCCAAAAGCTTGAAAGGGGCTTCTTAAGAGATTGGGGAACCATGGGAGGATTATAGAGATTGGAAGGTAGGTTATTAATGTTCTATAAGGATTTTTAATGATGAGAAATGGGATATTGTTTAAGATTTATATAGGAAAATATAGGGATTTCTTTAGTATTTAGGTTTTGGACTCTACAGAATAAAATATTCAAAACCAAAACCTTCACACAGTTTTTTCCGATGGTTTTTTCTAAAGGGGAGTGTTTTGTATTATTTTATTAGTAAAGGGTCTGAAATTATTATAATATTTCCCTTGCTTATGTGGAGGTGAGTCACACATTTAAAGAAATGAATTTAAAACACCAAAATATAATAATGGTTTTTGCAGGATTCACAAAGGATTAATAAAAGTTATAAAATAAAAATACAATCACATTATTTAAAGGGGAAAACAGATATTTGTCTAAAGATAACCATTATAGTATTTATTACATCATTCTAGGGTCATTATGATTTCATAAAACACAGCATATATTTATACGATATTTAATTTTTACCCGAAAATGTGTATGTCTTAAAAAATTATGAAAAAATCACTATTTGAAAAGTTTAAAATTTTGATACAAAAATAATATTAATTTTATTTAAATAATTTTTTAAATATTTGAATTTTCAATTTTCAAATAATATTTTACATTTATTAAAAAATGGTGGGTTTTTTGACAATAAAAGTTTTTGAACCCTTATAAAAAGTATATTTCACTTCATAAAAATTATATGACCATTTATAATTAATAAAATAAGTTTAAAATATTTTTAAAATAATATTTATTTAAAAAATACATTAATTCATAAAAATAAATTCCTTAATTGAATTTGAATATTACACAAAATTACAATTTATGTTTAATTATTTCGAAATAAAAATCCTTTATAAAGTAATAATAAAAATGAAAATAAATTCATTATAGAATATAAATATTCATATTATTATGGTCTTGATACATATCACTTTATTACCCTAGTGTATGCCCAAAGAGTAAGGTGCACGATGGTGAGACATTCATGGGCCTGTTCAGTGAACATGGATTGGGTTATGATCTCGATGAGCTTGAACTTGTCCCGTAAATGGTTTTGCTCATGATTAAGTTTTTATATCTCATATTGTGATTACTCAAGGGAAAAGACTATATATTCTATCTCTCTCATAAGCTCTGATAAATGGGCTTCATAGGGCACAATTCTACTATTTAAGGTCATCACTTCCTTTGTATGAGTCAATTGGATTTGTTAAAAGTCCAATATTTATATTTATCATGTGTTCACTATTCAATGAATATATTAAAAATGGTAATAATATTAATGATATTTTAAATCCAAAGATATTACCAAGGAAGTTCATGTGTTTTCTATAACCATTTTACATAATAATACATTTAATTAAATCACAAAGGGAAACTTCATTTATAACAGTTCTGGTCATTACACTAATAAAAAAAAGATTCAAGTATATATTCACAAATAAGGAGTTTAATATTATCCAGAAAATATGGTTATATTTTATTAAAGATTGTGACTACTCAATACATTATCACCCTAGGAATTTGAACAAGCTTTTTGATGCTTTGAGTCGAAAGGATCATTATAGCTTATCCATGATGAGGATCACAAAAGATCCAATTTGTTTAGATTTAAAAAGGATGGAATTGGAAATACTAATGGAATGGGGGAAATATTGTCTTTATAAATTGAATGTTCTACCATCTATCCATGTAAAGATTATAGAATTCCAGGAGGATGGTGTAGAGCTCCAAAAAAGGTTTTTAATGTTTCTGAATTTGACCTTGGTAATGTTGGAATTATAAGGCTTAAAAACTATGTATGTGTTTCATACACACCAGATTATAAGAAGGATATTTTGTAGGGATATAACAGAGTTTGTATTTCAATGCTTGGTATGTCATAAATTTAAGTCTGAGAGACAAAAGTCTAATGGGAAGTTACATCCATTACCTGTATCAGAATGGAAATAGGTAAACATCACCATGGATTTTGTCATTAGACTCCTCAAAACATCTGAAGGGTATAATTCAATATGAGTTATAGGAAATCTTCGAACAAAGTCATCACACTTTGTCGCTATCATGTAATATTTCAATATATATTTTATTTAAAGGATATAAATTAAGGAATATGTAATATTACATGGATCACTACATTCTATTATATCTGATTAGGATCCAAGGTCTACCTCAAAGTTCTAGATAAGTATTCAATAGGCTATAGATATGAAGTTAAGTTTCAGTACTGAATATCTTACTCAAATAGGTGGTCTATCGAAGAGAACAATTCAAACATTATAGGATATACTGAAATCTTATTATATTGATTTCATAGGATTTTTGAATTAAAACCTTCCTCTATTTTAGTTCTCTTATAAAAATATATTTCACTCAGGTATTCAGATGGCTCTCGTTGAAGACCTCTATGGAAAAAAATTGTATAAATCCGACGTGTTGGAATGAATTTGTAGAAATAAATCTATTGTAGAATTTTCACGATGATGGAATGGAAAATAATGTTAGAGATAATTAGAAACACATCAAGGTACCTCAGAGTTAGAATAAATGTTATGTTGTAAATCACTGGCTGGATATAGATTTTGAAGTTAGTGAAAATTATTTCCTATTAATATCTCCATGGTATAAGATTATGTGGTTTGGAAAGAATAGAATTTTAAGACCAAGATACATTAATACTTTTGATATTCTTTACCACGTTAGAATAATACCTTGTAATTTGGAACTACCACCAAATCTATCTTAGTTTCATGATGTGTCCCATGTGTCTCTCCTGAGAAAGTATATACCTGATCCTTCATATGTAATGAAATTAGAGGTCATACAAATCCAGTATGATCTTTAATATAAGGAATAGCCAGTGGAGATTTTTGGATGATATAGAGAAATATCTATGAATCAATAACACTCCCTTGGTCAATGTTTTGTGGTGAACCCAAAACTTTGAAGATGTTACATGGGAACTAGAGGAAATAATGAGGTGGAATTATCCTATTTTATTTGTATCAATGTGATGAAATTCAAGGTAAAAATTCATTTAAGGGGGTTAAATGTAACAAACCATGTTTTGATAAATTATTTTTTAAAATAAATTATATTTCTTTACATGCAACACCGAGTTTAGCATGCGTTACATGTACACTAATTTTAGCTTTCCTTACACATGAAACTGATTTTTAACAAGATGTGATATATTATTAATATTATTATTTTAACTTGACCCTTATATGCTAGCCATTAGACTAAGATATATGAATAACAATAGCTAATTTTTAAATATAATGTATAATGGTTTTATAAAAATAAAATATGTTAATAAAAAGTTCAATTTTTTAGAAAAGTATTTATGTGTTTTGAAATTTATATTTTATGGAAATATGTTTTATTTAATTTTATAAACAAATAATAAATTGATTTTACCAATTATAGAAAATTTATTTGAAAAAATAAACATGAAAATTTTAACCTACATTTCAAAATTATCTTGGATTTTATTTTTCATAGTTTTTTTAAAATAAAATATTTTTAATAAATACTAAAAAATAATGGTTTTTATTAAGAATTGTATTTTCATTTAAAACATTTAATAAATTATTAATTATTATAAGATTTTTAATAAGTAAAATTAAATTAATTATATATTTATTAATCAAATTTAGTTCATTAAAATCAATTTCATATTGAATTTTGATATTGAAACATTCTATACTTATATAAATTTTATCCTTGAAAACCCCTCTTTATCATCATATATGTGGGTTTAATTTTAAATTAAATTATAACACATAATTGAGTTTAATTTGAAACAAATAGATTCCATTTTTGGAATCAGAATAATTTAGGTTATCTAATATGGTTATCTTAATTTTTAACCATAATGAATAGTAAAAATAGTAAAAATTAATGACCATTATTAAGGTTAAAATAGGTTTACTGAGGGGTTAAATTAAAAAGATATGGTGTAAAATGAAATAGAAAATTTTCTAAAACCCATATTAGGAAAATATCCTAACCTCTTCACCTCTAAATTTCATTAATGAACCATTTTTGAGATGAAAATGTGGGTACACTTTACTCTTTTCAAAAATACCAAGTGTGTCCTCTACCCCACTTATAAAATTCCACCCTCTCCTATAATATTCACATTTCCAAAAGCATTTGGTTCAAAAAATCCCTAAACAATATCTTACTGAAATCCTTTCAATAATCTTATAGTCCTAGTTGAGATCATAAATCCAATCTAGAAAGGCTTTAGGTTAAACCTAAAGATGTTGTCTGAAGAAGAGGTAATGTTTTTAACTATGCATTTTTGTTTTACTTCTTCTTACAACTCCATAAAATATTCTTCAGTTATGATTATATTATAACAAAATTATGTTCCATATACTGATATGTTATTATGTTAATTGAATAACCTATATCTATCTTCACCACCATCAAATGTGAAACAAAACTATCGATTGTGTGTATAATGAACTACCGCATTGTGAACCAATTTTATTAATTTTTAATCACTACCTCTCACATATAGATATAATGAGGGATTAAATGTTTATATATTTTATTTATGATATTATTATACTTCTTTAACTATTATATCATATAATACTTCTTACTTTCCATTATGTGGGAATACAATAATGTTGCTCATGTGTACATTAGACTACCACCTTCCGAACTGATGTGTTTTATTCACTATTGACATTGAAGGTAATATGGATGAATTTAATGAATATATGTGATATATATAAAATCAAAATGATTATATAATGATTATACTTTATTTTCCTTTATTTATTTCAATCCTTTGAGAAAATGGAAACAATGGTCATGCGTAAGTACGACCTATTGTCTCTATGAACAATGTATTTAATTTTCTATATATAAATTTTATAGATTACCCTAGATACATATATAATGAAAATATATTATATTTATATCATTGTAAAAATTCTAGAGATGTTATAAACATGATATTAATAAGAGGACCAAAAATAATAAATCAAAACATACATGAAAAATAAAACAACTATTTCCTGAAACATGCCATTAGCATGGAATTGTTAATAAAAGGGTAATAAATGGACATAATTAAATCATATATGGTATGATATATGTAATTATGGTTCTATAATATATGTATAATTAACATATATTTATTATACTTTATGATTTAACTAATAATAATGAAGTCAATACATAACGTAAGGGATCTTCATCTCACTTTTATTTTTTATAAGACACATTTCAAATTCACCACATATTTCATTTATGTAATATATATAATAACAATTTATGTATTTTATGATGATTTTAATATAAATTATTTTGAATTACATATCCATTTTAGGATATCTCTTTCATGGGGTTAATGGTTCAAAATTTATCAAAGAGGTACAAGATTTTTGTCTAAATTTGTCTTCTTTGAGACATATATTGTGTTATGTGCCTATCTTCTTTTATGAGGTGTATATACAGACCAATTTACATTTAATATCATAAATATATTTATTATCATGATATTTTAGTTATCTTATAATGTTATTATTTCATTGGGGCTTATGATTCAATGTTACCAAAGTGGTAAGGATTTTATAACAGAATCACATCCTTTATCAGTATTGTCTATGATTTTTTTGATGAGGAAATATTATGATACATATATCAAAGAAACTCATGATGTTTCTTCTCATATGGTTATTTCATTAAAATAACTTTTTCCCTTCATTTTTCCCACTTTATGTACTGAAGAGTTTAAAATAAACATTTTAACAAAAAATATCTTTATTTATCTCTTCAGTTGAAAATACTTTCCTTCCTAAACCATGTTTTATAAAAATGTTTTCATAAATATTTTAAACATTATACAAATGGATTTCTGAATTATTTTTTAACCATTTTTTAATTTTTACAAAATGTTTTGAAGGGAATATTCATATCATTTTACAAACAAGGCACATTTGGATTTCACTTAAAATGTGAAAGGAATCACTATTTTAACATGTACAACATGTATGGAATTACCCACCATCATGACCACACATTATTTAAATAATACTTTATAATTATTCATGACTATATAAAAAAATTTATTTCCAAAATGTTTTATGAATTTTAAGTTTTAGAAATTATTTTTTAGGGAAACATTATTTTCCTCATGAAATATTCCTAGTGATATTTCAAAAACATTTTCAATATTAGATGACATCCTTTGATGTTACTTATTATCTATATGGGATATTATCCTACGATACCATTATTATTATTTCTGTAGACAGTTTTATGTTTATTACGATAAGATGTTTATGAAACATGTTTCTCTTCTATGAGTCATACTATGATAAAATTATTATGAAACCCACTTTTTTCCATGTGTTATACAATCATTAAATGATAAATTTATTGTGAAACCTATTTCTTTTCCAAAATTTATGTTATGATGAAATTTTTATGAAACCAAATTCTTTTCAATGGTTATGATATTATGAATATTTTATGATATTAAGGAATAAATATGTATGATTTTCATTCCATGATGGGTGGGACCTATATATCCCTCCAATGAATTTTGGTAAATATTTATATATCATGATATAAACAAGACTAGAATGGGGTGCAAACCCAGTCCAGTAAGGGACTCTATCCACTGTGATAGTCTTAGGGGTGAAGTTTGACTACTATGATTGTTTGGGGAAGGAACCGATTAAATATTGATAATCTTGAAAATGAGAATTAAACTCCAAAGTAAATTATTTTCTGTGATAATGTGTATGAAATAAATATAATACTTATACTAATTATATGTTCTCATGGTTCATGTTATTTTATTTTATTATTATTCATGTCTTATTTACTACCTTGATTTATTCCATGACTCAACATTATAAACTATGATATATGGGGTATGGTTTTCAAATTTTATTGTCAAGTTCTCATACATTTATTCTCATGATATTTTGATATCTCTCTTATAGATACCCTAACCTTTTACATATAACATTACATGATTTTAGACATAATTAAACATCATATTACAAACCATGGATTGAGAAGTCTAGTGTCTTTAAATACTAGGTACATAAAACTTAAAACATGAGATTAAAAAACACTTCTTTATTTTGTATTCATTAAGATCTCATAACATCCATTGTGCTCATACATCTTCATAGGGTACCCTGGGGAACACATGAACAAAGATATGAGCTAAATAGACGAGTAAGGGAATAACCATAAGGATAAAGAATTAGCACATGGAATAAAGACATGACATGATGATATAAAAGGGACTATACATATGGAATAATAACATATAAACATGGAATCATATAAACATGGAGTCATAATAATGTGACATCAACATAAAACATGACTTTATCAAATGTCAAGGCTAACTGTGAAGACCATTTCACATTGTAGCACAATCCATGTCTAACCGCCAAGACCGTCGCACATAACGTATCACGAGGCTCAACATTACCCAATGTATTGGATTTCTATCTATGAGTACCCATATTAACTTTACATGAATATGTTTTCCATATAAATAATCATACATAATCAATCTTACATAAACATAAGGGTTACCCATGAAAAGAATTGGGTACCACAATCATTTCATAAAGCATAACAAATGGGTGTATCATAAAAGTGTCCACAAAATAAAGGAAATAAAATATACATGTACATTAATAAGGTAAAATAGGAATTTATCATTGTAAGTGATTTCAATTATAAGTGAAAACATGTACAAAAATTCTTTAAGAAATTTTAGCATTTAAAACATTTTTGTGTGGTTTTAATGAAAATACTATAGAGCCCTTAAAAAAAAGGAAAAAATCATTTATATAAAACCAGAAGTTAACCAAGAGGTTTTTCTTAAAAAAATACTGATTTTATAAAGACAAATGTGTCTTAAAGTATAAGATAGAGTGTAATTGAAATTGGGTATGAATTCATGAAGTTCTCTCAAAACAGGATTGCTTATCGGGAAGTATTGAGGAGAGAATAACTAAAAAAAATGAATATCCCAAAAGATAATGATGAAAGGGAATTGATGAATGAATTTGGTACATTTAAAAAAAATTATAAGATGAAAATAAAAATATAATATAACTTCATTTTGGTAAAAAGAAGATAAGGCAATCCGAAGGAACAAAAAAGTTTCAGTTAGAATCCCTTATGGATTATCGGCATAGTATAAGGTGTACTTAAGAGGGATTAATGAGAGAAAAATGGGTTTATAATCACTTATAAATCATTATATAAGTATGGTAGAGGTGATAAATTGGACCCCATAATTATTTATTACACATAAAAGGTCATAACGTAGAGGACATTCTTGAATAAAAGTGAAATAGAGAGGATCCCTTACCTTAAGTACAATGGTGTTCTTCACTTGATATTAATAACATGAATAATAAAATTAGGTTAATTAATAAATAATTACAGAACCTATTATATATTTAAAATAATTATTATAACCTTATTAAGTTCATTCATGAACTTTTTGATGGGTTAAGTGGTTCAATTTCATTGTTCGGGTCCGTTTGTTTCCTTGGTTTTAATGATTTGTTCACTTATATTCATGTTCGGATACACATGTATGATGAGAGTGGTTTTACAGCATTGAAGTTATATGAAATTAGTGAACATACATAAGATTACATGGTTATAATTTTTTTTTGGTTATTTGGAGTTAAGGTGAATCATTATTTAAAACATTAATGATAAACGCTTCGATTAATTTGGTGAATTTTCTCATAATTAATTTGTTTTGTATTATTAATTTACATCATGTGTGAAAAAGGATTGCAGAAAATAAAATAAGATAAAATAAATATTTAATAGTATAGTTCAAACATAAAAATGGTTTAATGACCAGAATTGAATATGGTAATAGAAATTGATAACCTGTCAGCCTTGAATGTGATAAATCAACACATCTCAGATGGTGTTTTTATTTATAGTATAAAAGGATGGGTGAAGAGAGATTATTATAAAATATACCATTATCATAATATAATTATAGAAAATGTAGGCTAATGTATTTATCATACCATTTGGGTGAATGGATGTGAGGAAATAAAAAATAAAATAAAAGAACATGAAAAAAATAAAAGAATTGGAAAGAGGAATTTACCTCTTGAGTTTATCTCTTGTGAGAGCCTGTTAAGGGGAGAGTATTGGGAATTTTTAGGAGAACAGGGTATGATTTAAGTGGGGGGGGGGGGACTTCGGGAGATATTTCGGAATAAGTTAGAGAAGGAACAAGGATTGAGAGGAGTGAAGATAAGAGGGGAGTTGGGTTGCTTTTATAGTAGAGGGGAGAAGGGTTTTCTTAATATTTTAATCATTAGTTTATTATTTTTCTATAAGACAAGAAATAGTAATGATTATTGTGACAAAAAATAGTAATATATTCATGTTATTTCAAACCAATTGCCATTTACATCATCCATGACCCAAGAATGATCCATAAATCCAGGTTTTAACATTTATTGCGAATTATCGTATTTTACTATTCATAAAAAAATTCATGTATTTCAGAAAAATACCAAAAATTTACCCT
Source organism: Viscum album (assembly GCA_963277665.1). Classification (NCBI taxonomy): domain Eukaryota; kingdom Viridiplantae; phylum Streptophyta; class Magnoliopsida; order Santalales; family Viscaceae; genus Viscum; species Viscum album. The sequence goes on from OY728119.1 coordinate 115,220,194, forward strand.
AACCATTTTTTGACATTAGAATACAAATATGAACTACATTTTTCAAAAAGTATTTTCCAAATTAGATTAATTTAATTTTTAATTAAAATCATAATTTACTTGAAAAATACGGATTTTAAAACTATAAATGATTTTATAATGATTTCAAAAATTACTTAAGGTATTATAAAATTATCTTAAAATAATAAGACATAAAATTATTAATTTATGAACCCCTTTTAAGAAAATATATTTTCTTTTAAACTAATTAATTAATTATAATTAGTTATTTAGGACTTACAAAAATACCAATACTTTTACCATGGTCATATTATCACTTATAAGATGCCTAAACATTATTTATACATTCAAGGGTGAGGTCACTATTCTTTTGGATGATTTAATATTCCTAAGGATCATATTAATATTCATAAGGGCAGGTTACTAATCATAAGGGTAAATTACTATTCACCAAAAATTAAGTTTGTCTTATCAGACTCCAAACATCTTACTAATTGCCACTAGGTATGTCAGATTTTTGAAATTCAAATCATAGAAGTGAAAATATTATGTTTAAAGGTCACATAGTACTTATTAGTTCATTGTGTTATTATTTCATGTGATTATATGATATATTTATAATAAAGTAATTTCCATTGATAAAACATTAGACCATTACATCGCTTATTTTCCATTACTGATCATCTGACCTCACCCATTATTATGTTTAATTTTCCCAGGTTGTGATTAAAGGTATTATATATGATATTTCCAAGAATGGTGCTTATTATGAAGAACATAGTGGGAGATGATATAGCTCACTTATGGATCCATTTTTTATAGGTCCAAGTTTCCAGAGGAACTAAAATTAAATAATTATGGCATGAATAATTATGTTATATAATGAATATTCATCTATTAAAATGTAATATTTTTATTTGCGAAGATTGGGTCTTTATAGTGCGGGCTCTCTACCCTCTCAGTGGACCCCCTTTGGTACTAGGGTGGGGGTCCTCCATGTTTGAGTAGAACCCTTATATTGCACTAGGGTGTGGTTCCACTATATATAACTAATAAGTGTTACCCCTATCATGATCGAGTGCGGGTCCTCCATGTTTTTTGTGGGGAAACTCTATCATACTAGAGAATAGTTCCTCTATCCATCCACTGGGTGGAATCCCCCTATCACTCTAGGGCCTGGGTCCTCAATATAATGATTGGAATCCCCCAATCATACAAGGGTATGGGTCCACTATTTGTTATTATTCCCCCTCAGGATGTGGAATATTGGAGTGGTTGAGGTCCTCCACATGGCTTTCTCTAGAAGACACGTGAGATGTTGGGCTTCGATGATAGACCTTTGGAGCTACAAGAAGACTCATGTTCAAGGGTTATATTATGGATATAAATATCTTATTGCTATCTCATATATATTTCTTTATGATCATATACATATAAAAATATTATTGCGCTATAACTTCTCTTCTATTATGGGTTGAGATGACTTCAATTATATCATTTTATTTCTCCATTTTTTGTTTACAAGGAATCCTAGTGAGTATTTTTATACTCACTGCTACATGGTATTTTCCTGAATATGTCATGTAATATGAAGAATAAAGTGAGTTTGGTGACACCATCTATAGAGAATAGTGATAATAAGGGCACATAGTCCATATACGGTGGCTAGGATTGTAGATTAGGAGTTGAGATCTCTCATCTTTCTTTTACTCTAGTTTTTTTTCAGGTTAGAAATTAATTTCTCATAGGGCTTGTAATTTTTCTCTTTACAATTAGTTTTAATACTGTTATACTTTGATTTATTCCCTAAAAGTTATTTTATGCATGTTTTTACTCTAGAAATTACAATCTTCTTGTTATTCCTTAGTTGCTTTTCATGAAGATAGATGTATGCGCATATATAGGTTCTTAGGTCAATGGATACCATTTACATTAATCCATTTTAGTGATTATCTCCATATCCTAACCAATTTTTCATGATATTGGTGTTATGATGACTCAGCCCTCCACTATCAAGGAGGGCCTCAGTGGTTCAGGTTTTTATATAATGTAATCAAATAAGTTCATTCCTTAGGATGGTGTTTGGTGTTCTTCCCTTATGAAGAATTGGTTGGGAATCCGAGAAATGGTGTCAGAGTGTCTCATGTGTTTATTTCATTCCTGGAAACCCAATGTTGATGTTTAAAATGATGTATCCATGCACTAGGACTCTGACTACCTACTTATTGAATCGACATACTAAGACACTGGTTGTTGGGAACAGTGGTACATGCATCATATAAGATTGATTACTTTTACCATCCTTCTTGATTAAAATCACCACACACACACACACACACATATATATATATACTAATCTTATAATGTTACTTATTAAACACTCATGGGTTGAATTTGTGAGGAAACACATCTAGGTTACCGATTCAGTATCTTAACAATGATCTGATGAGTGATGAGGCCTTAGTTCAGGGGACATCTCATGAGGCACTTCATCTAGACGGGTAGGGAGTAGAACCCCTCATGTTTAGATGTAGATAGTACTAGTATTTGTGTCTTATGAAGCATGTTGGATTAGAATGATATGTGAGTTATAGTATTAAGTACAATTGAGGTTCCATGGTGTGATAAATTCCCATGCAGCAGAGGATTAGTTTGAAATGGTGATAGGAGTCTTTAGGATAATGTAGACCTTGACTAATTAGATTTTTGTACTGGTAGCCAACTATTTACATGGAGAAACATATAACTAATGGTTTTTATTCCTATAGAGTCATGATGATATGAAAATATCATGGTCCAACTTCCAGTAGCTATTTCATGAGGAGTGTTACCAATCATATCTATGCTCATTTCGCAATGAGGAGATTCTTCAAATTGTAGTAGGGTAGAAATAATTTTCTAGAGTTTACTTTGAGAATTAATATCCTTATGTGATACTCCCTCGACATGGTGTGGTATGGTTACATATAGGTGAGGAATTTTGAGTAGGGTCCTTATGAATACATCTTTTCCAGTGTGGTCACATATTACATTCCCATATATTCTAGAGTGATAGAATGGGAACTAGCGATGGAGGTTTTCGTATCAGATGGATGCTAGGTAGCTAGAGCTGGTAATGGGTGTCATGGGGTTGAGTTGTGTATAGCAGCTTTCAGGCACTAGTTAGTTGGATCTCAACATAAGAGTCCTACTCAAGGTAGATCTTAGTCACGTGGAAATGAAATGAAAGGTTCACATAGAGGTTCTAGAAATCTTAGTGAGATCTGGTTCTATACGTGTGATTAGAGATGTTACATGGAACATGATTTATTGACACAACATACTGTGGATGGAAAGAAAGAAGTAGATGAACAACCACAGTAGTCACATGAATATGATTAGGGTCATACTATGAATAACTACGGTGGCCCCTAGGGAGGTGGTACTAGAAGAGGAGAAGGGAGGGATCTAGGGGGAGGAGATGTTAGTGGAGATTGACTCTATGAACTACTTCAAACACCACTATTAGGAATCCCTCACAATTCTCAAGGAGCTACCAGCTCGAGATGCGGGAAGTTGCGGTCTATGGTGGGTTATAAACCGACAACTCATGAGATGAAATGAGTTATGGTCTATGTCTATTATATAATATCTCTAGTACTTTTAGAAATAGATCTAAGTCAACACTTTGTTTTCATATTCTTTATGTGAGAGATAGAGATCCCAATTGAGAAAATATCCTAGAATATTTTCCTAGAGGTTCTAAATGGGTGCAATTCTTCAATATTGTTTATCTTCCTACTATCCGAGCTAGATCTTGTTAGAGAGAGTTCCTTGTGGGAGTATTTGGACATCACCATGAAACCCGATGAAATTAGCTTGGGTATGTATTTTTTTTACATGGTTAGATCCCAGATTTACTATCTTCAAAGGAGATTTAGATGAATTCAAATAGATGGGATGATATTCTACTTTGCGGGAAAGAGATATCTCAGGGATGAGAAAGTGGTTCTTGTGAGTAGGATGTTGAAACACATAATCATTCATTTAGTGAGTTTAAAACATGGTATAGTTGTCTCTTCCAGCATCATTATTTCTTAGGTATTGGAAGAATTTGTGGAATTCTTACTCGAGGATGGTTTAGGACTACCTCTAAGGTGGGCGATAGACTTTTACATCAGCATGCACCTTGTGACTGCACTGATATATTCCCTGACATATTAAATTTCCCCTATCAATACTCAAGAGTTTTAGGTAGAGTTAGAGGAAATTTGAGATAGGGGGCTTATTAGATATAGTATATCCCCACGGGAAGCTCAAATTTTGTTCATGAAAAAGTGTATGGGATCTCGAGGCTTTGTATTGATTATTCTCATAAGAACTTGGTAATGGAAAACAACAAGTACACCTTTTCATGGATTGAGGACATATTTGACCAGTTGAGAGGCACAATTTGGTTCTTAAATATCTATCTCAAGTATGAAGGTTTCAGGTGGATCAGAAACATGGTTGGGACGACACCCAACTTTCATTTTTACCATGATAAATGATTATTCGAGGATCAATACGATGATGAAATCCAATATCTACAGAATAGAATCGAATATTTAGATAAAGAAGGAAGAGGCTAGAAACCTTTAGAGAGGATCTTACACATCATGTTTATAAATAATATAATTAATTTCATAAAAAAAAATACCTATATCTTTGGTATTTTCATCATTGATGATATTGATTTTATGGAATGACCCTTCTGAATTATCTTGTTTCCCTTACAAAGATCTAAACTAGAATCCCTCTAGTGGTGATCCACATATGCTCTGATGGCCTGTGATCCACACCACTTGTTCTATGAGTTTTATAACGGTGAAGAGAGTGTCTTGTGTCGGTCATTCTTGATCGCTTGTTCGTCGACCTTGAAGAACGTCTCGCAGTCTTGATAGGGGCAAGAAGAGGATTTAAGAGAAATTGTTTATCTCAACAATTCTCAATTCACCGGATGTGCGGTTCGGTACATGAAAAAATAGACGTATCTGTCTATTTATTGACATGGGGCTTCAGTTACAATATTTAATTGTGTAACATCAATTAAATAAACTCATAAACTTAGAGAAAACCCATGTTATTAATAATAATTCCACGTCATTATTTATGGTGCGCCAACTTGCACAAAACAGAATTATAAATAAAATTCCGAGTTACAAAATAATAGCAGCATTATTTTAATTTGTGCCAACTAGTTAAATAATTATTTATTGTCTTGCAAATAATTATTTTACTACCAAAAATGACTTGGTCCTCTCGATCTCCACTTTTATTTATTGAAAACCTGAATAAATAAATAAGAAGTTGATTCTCTTAAATAAATATTTTATTTATAAACTAGTAAGTAAATATTTATTAAATGTTCAATGAAATAAATAAATATATTTTACCCTCAATCCGGTCAATAAATATTTATTTAATTTATTCAATTATTTTAACATGAATAAAATTATTCCATTATTCTGAGAATAATATTAATTAAATTTAAATAGAATTTAACCATGACCACTATAAACACATAGTGTGTGGCCCTCTAGGATTTTTTCTCATTGGCATTAGGTGGGACTGCCTAAATTCCAAGAACACTGTCTAGCAATGGGTCAAGGCACCCAAGAGAAATAACTTAATGTCACAAAAACAACATCCACATACTAATGATCACTATTTAATATAATCACTTTGTTGCAATATCTCATCAAGAAGGTTTCATGATAGTGTCATCAACTTTTATATTGGATATGTCATTCTTTGACTACCTGAAATAAACTCATCGTTACACCAGGGACATGGAATTTCATGTGATATTTATATTTTAATCAAATGGTCTAGATATAAAATTCTATATATGGAAGGGACAAATCCTTCCTCGATTTATCCATTAATAACATGCCACTCATAACACAACCAATGCACCCTACTTCCCGCCAACTATATGCATGATAGTTTTTGTCAGTAAATAAAAGTGTGTGAGTCATGACATGTATTAATGATAATATTAAAGTCTAAGGATCATTACACAAGCTCGTAGATAGAAATAACTTATGACACCAAAACACGTGGAATTTTTACAGGCAGGTGTGTTCTCATAATCTTCTGTATTAAAGATTACAACGTGTGGACTTCATGAGAGGAAGCCGCATTTGCTTATGAGTACTCACACCTGATGGTATTCATGCTATGTGTACCATAATAGTATTTCATCCAACCACAGAACTATATTTAATAATATTGTTATATCATTTGAAGGTTCTCTTCATAGTGGGGAACTGTCTTGACCTTATTAATACAACAAATACTCTAGAACATTATTACATCATAGTCATGTAGAACAATGAAAAATAAGTAATAAGATGTTTAATATTTAAATAAATTAAAAATACATGTAATAAAAGTGAAACCAGTTGGTTATAGGACACCAACTCTTACAAACTCTCACTTGGACTAAAGCCAACTGCCTACGACTTTCAGTCTGCAAGACCTCACATGGTGATCATGTTTCTGTTGAGTCAAGGCTTTAGTCAAGGGATCCACTAAATTGTCTTCCATGAAAATAATTCTCAATGAAACTTCACCTCTTATAGAAAAATCCCCCAAGAGATGATACTTCTGATCTATGTGATTTGTCCACTGATGTGACCTTGGCTCATTTGTTAGAGCCACTGCTGTAGTATTATCACAATACAGTGTGATGTGATCTTAAATGCTTGGTATCACATCCAACTTCTAGATGAAGCTTCATATCCAAACTGCTTCTTTAGCTACCTCAGATGTAGCGATATACTTGGACTCTACTTTAGAATCTATGACCACACTCTACTTTGAGCTCTTCTAGCTCACTTCAACTCCATTAAAAGTGAATATGTATCCCTTTTGTGACTTCATTTAATCTTGATCAGCCTGGAAACTAGTATATACATATCCTCTAATGAATAGTGATGCACCCGATTTGTGTATACATTTTCACATACTTTATTAAAAATAAGAACAAGTTTTCAGAAATTATCTACTACTTAGAGGAAAAATACCTTGATTTTTTTATCTTGTTCATTTTCATGAGACTTTGGTCCAAATACACAAAACGGGGGATAACTTTGCAAAATTTACAAACTACACAACATGTACATTTATACACACCATGTAAATCCAGACTCAAACACAGATTGACCAGGAAAAGTACATGCCCAAGTAATTAGAAGCCGGTATATGCCGTGTTCAACCTTTACATGATGTGTATACCCTTCTAAAAGTATATGGTGGATGAGAAGAAGTCTACACGCCCATGTTTTCAGATGATGGGTAAACGCCGTGTTCACCCTATACACAATGTGTATAGCTTTCTAGAAGTGGTTGGTGGCGGAAAAATGATACTACATGCCGTGTATGGAGGTGCTACATGTCGTGTTTATCTATCTACTAGGGGGCACAGTTTTCCAAGTCCAATACGGCGTGTTAGGCCGCCTACTAGTGGAGAAAAAAAATGAAAAAAGCGCATAGAACAAAGTACACGCCATGTACTTTTTCCACACATTGTGAAGTTGTATTTTCTATAAATAGAGGCCTTGGCCTCCAGACCAAGAGAAGAGAAATTTTGGAGAGAAAGGGTTGAAGGTCCTAAGGAAAGAAGCTCTTCTGCTATACTACCGCTATTCTACCGTCTACCGTAGAATCACTCCCTCCTCGAAGTTCCAAGCAATGATCACATTGGGTATCAAGGGTTTTGTACTTATCTTTACCTCTATGTTTAACTAAATACCTAGTGTGTTGGGGTTGTGGGTGATGCCAGAGTTGTAATTTATATTGGTTTCTATGAATGTTTTTGTTATGTTAACTTCTGCTTATTCTTCATAAATCACTTCATCTTATCATTGGAAATTCTAAAGCATCCCAAGGGCAGAAGTTTCATAGATTCAAAAGAAGAATAACATCTAATAATTTCATGATCATTGGAAGTATTCATCGACTCAAAATGGACTAATAAAAACAAAGAACTGTGAAACACTGACTACCAGACTAAGTTGTTAGTTTCTTCAGATCTAAATATAAGTTTACCGGACAAAGAAAACTTTATTTCAAATTGAAACCTAGAGTGTTGGGTTACTATGATCAACACAGCCTCATAAGAAATTTGATTTAATAATCAACTTCTCATAAATCCATAACCCCAATGCATTTATCTCTTTATTTTCATCAAAACCAATTTTTTATACAGTTTCAAATACATTATTGAAAATAAGAACAAGTTTTCAGAGATTACCTACTACTTAGAGGATAAAAACTTTGATTTTTGTGATCTTGTTAATTTACAGGAGATTTATGACCAAATAAAAAAAATGGGGGAGAACTAAGAAAAATTTACAAACTATACAGCGTGTACATTTATACACTCCATGTACATCCAGACTCAGACACTGGTTGACCAAGAAAAGTATATGACCAAGTAATCAGAAGCTAGTACACGAGATGTTCACACTATACATGCCATGTAAACCCTTCTAGAAGTATTTGGCAGATGAGAAGAAGTCTACACACCCATGTGGCCAGCTGATGGGGACACACTGTGTTTTACCTACACACACAGTGTATAGCTTTATAGAAGCAGTTGGTGGATGAAAAATGAGACTACACGCCGTGTATGGAGGCTCTACACATCGTGTTTATCTACCAACTTAGCAGTGCCGTGTTCCAATGTAAAGACCCAGAAATCCTGTGGAAAGTTTTTTCTTAAATACATGGGAATTTTATGAGTCCTCAGTTTCTGATGGCGCCTGATTCTGAGGCCCAGTGTGCTCGGAATCAATTTCTGAAGTTTTTTTCGGGTACATTCAGTAAACGTACGTGTGGGATTTTGAATATTTTGAACCGGTGCTCGGAATTGAAATTTGAGAACACCGTTGAACTCGCAGCGCTGGTATTCGCTTAAGGGGACCTTTACTGCAGTTGCGTTTTAGCATGTTTGGAAGTTAGTTTTCTGGGTTTCATAAAAAAAAGTTAAATAAAAATAAGTGAGGGCTTATTTTTATTTTAGTTGGTTAAAGTCTCTAAGTGAAGGTTAGAGGTGGGACCAACCACACTCTAACCTCCCTTGAAAGGATATAACTAAAGGTGGGGCCCACTTGCATGAAACCCCTTCAACTCCCCTTTAACTCCTTGAAACCCCAATTAAGGAGGATGAAACACCCTTTATTTATTTGGAGCCTCTTCATCTCCTCCCTCCCATTTAATGAGGCAACTCACCATTTTTAATTAATTAATGGATGTAACTTAATGAATTTGAATCTCTTTGAATTCATTAAGCCATCCTTTTAATAAGTGGTGTTATTTTTATTTTATGGGTTTTGGACATAATACCTTGGGAAGCTTTAGAGAATTAGAAAGAAATAATTCTTCCCCCGAAGAATGAAGAACATCTCCAACAACCTCCATCCGCGTTAGAGGAGTAGACACCACCCACGAAGAACGTCGCCAACGACGATGTCATCTCCTCCCAACATGAACGGAACAACGCTGTCTTCCTGCGACTCCGCCGAGTGAGCACCATTTACGAGGTAGGGGGATTTGTTTATTTTTAAATGAATAAAATTATATCCTCATTATTTGATGTTTACTTTGGTTCGACGGTGGAAAATTGATATCACCTAACATGGAGGGCATGGGCGAAACAAACATGGACCGCCGTCCTTTCGTTGAATCTTGTTTGGTTGATGTCAGAGGCGGAGCCGAAAGGGCGTGGTGTTGTTGCACCGCGCCAGAGAAGAACCGTGATGGTGGTGGCGCGATGCTGCCACGCATCATGGAGGGAAGTTGGACCGCGGCGTCATCGCGCCGCTGTGGAGGTGCGGAGGTGACCAACTGAGTCAGCCGCTGTGGATCCGGATAGTAGGACGACTGAACGGCCAACCGGCCGGCCCGCTGGAAGATCGAAGCGTCTGTGGGCGCCGCATAGAGGGAGACTGAGGCCCAAAACCATGGGCCGCTCAGTTGGAAGAACTGTTCGGCCGCCTGCCGGTGGGGATGGAGAACCGCGAAGCCCGCAGGCACCGCACGGAGGAGACTACGGCCCTCACCCACGGGCCGCTTGGCTGGGCAAACCAGACAGCTAGCTGCTGGTCGGGCTGGAGAAACGCGATGCTCACAGGCACCATGTGCGAAGTACCGCAGCCCGCTGTGCAGGCCGCGTGCAACGGGCGAATCGAACCGGCCTGCAGCAAAGGTCGGGTCTGCAGGTGGGATGCGCCCCACCGGGCCGAGCCGACCCCCCAGTTGGGTCGGACCCGCTGAGCCAGGCCTGGCTGGCCCCCCATCCGGGTCGTACCCGCCGATCCGGGTCGGGCCGACCTGCCAACCCACTGGGCTTGACGGGCCGAGCCTGACTTCGCTTAAATACAAATATCTCCTAGACTGCGCGTCCGATTGACGTGCCGTCTGCGGCACTGGGAACCTCGTGATGAAGCAGTCCTTTTTGAGATACTCTAAGTGAGTTTTGGAAAATGTTGGAAAATGGCAGGATTTGGATTGAGCGTAAATCCGACAGGGCCCCTAGAACGAAAATGCCAATAACTTTCAGACCAGGTGTCCGATTGACACGTCGTTTGTCGTGTTGGGTTCCTTTTGATAAGACACAACTACGAGATACATCAAATCGAGACTTCATGATAGTTGATGTAGCAACACTTGACTCGAGAAGTGGACCCTCTCGGAATCGAGCGTGCTGTGTGCGGGAACCCTAGAGATGGGTGCGACGACTATTGTACTGGAATCCTACGTGGGTTCGAATACGACGACTAGTGTACTAGAATCTTACGTGGGTTCGAAAGAGATGACTACTCTACCAGAATCCTCTGTGGTTTCGACAGAAATGACTACTGCACTAGAATACTCTGTGGGTTCGATGACGATGCTACTGTACCGGGATCCTCTGTGGGTCCGACAGTTCTGACTTCTGTTCCTGTATCCTGTGTGGGTCCGGAAAAATAGCTGGTCTTGTATCCTGTATGGGTCCGACATCATAGCTGGTCCTGAATCCTGTGTGGGTCCAACATCTTAGATGAATTAGTGACTACATTTGATCATCTCAATCACTCTACAAAAGATGTATACCTGTGTGAGCTGAGTCATGTCTTTCAACCATTATCATCGTGGTGGTTGACTTTACTTCCTTTGTGGACTAGGTTGTGTTTGGGATCGAGAGTTGGAGCTGGGACTGTGACTGGTAACTTAGGTATATGTGTGGGCATATACCTAAGTAGGTTTGGTTGATACTTCGTGTTTATATCTTTCTATTGTGGTTAATACATTGTGGATTCTGGGAGACCTTCAGGGGTTTGGGGGTCCCCTACTGAGTATTGTTATACTCACCCCTGCACGGGCTTCACCCACACCTTGTTGTGTTCTATGCAGACGACAGACAACAGTGATCGAGGTTGAGGGTGACGGACGGAGGCTTCTCAGAGTTGGACTAGACGGGACATACCATAGGGACGAGTTGTTCGAGTTTTGTACCTACCCTTCAGGTAGGATTTTCTCGGTGGACGATCCAGGAGCTATTTTCTCTTTTTTATTTGTACTTGTACTTGTTGTTCAGTTGGGTTTGTATGCTGGCCTACTTAATTTTAGCACACCTTACTTTACTATTTTAGTACTTGTTTCCTCTAATTCTTTTGTTCAGACTATGTTTGTGTTATAGGTTAAAAGGCAATGCCTTCCCTTATTATCAGGGATTCGCCTTTGGTGCTAGTCGCCAGCCCCTGGCCTCTGGAAGGCGGGCTTGGGGTAGTCACAGCGCGGGCCTCAAGGATGGGTCGTGACAAATTGGTATCAGAGGAGTCGGTTATACTGCAGAACTTGGACTCTGATTCTTTTAACAACAATAGTTTTAAGTGTTTTGAGTGCGTTTATTAGTTTAGGGAAATCGGTGTTGGTGCGGCGGCCGACATATCCATACACTTGGACTCTGACTTCGGATCTCCAACTAAGTGCATGAAAACACTGATTGCATGTGTGTTTCCTTTTAAAAAGTTTTCATCGTGATTATTTTGTGTCAGCTCACCAGGTATACTGTTTTAACTGCGGCACACCTGTCTCTTTTCAGGATGGCCCCATGAAGGTAGAGAGATAGGGTTTCGAGTTTCGTACGAGATGGTAGCCCACAGAGCGACGAGGCCTCGGTGTAGGGCCCCATCACAGCGGAGGTACCAGCGGTACCACTACCCACTGGGCCATCAATACAACCAGCTCCAGTAGTAGAGAGTGCATTCTACCTGAGTGCTTTGCACGAGTTCTAGCGCTAGAGGCTACCTAGGTTCTGGGGAGAGATGGACCCACAAATAGATGAGGATTGGATAGAGGCTGTCATGAGAGTTTTCAGATTGGTAGGGACACCAGCCAACCTCATGGTGATCTTTACTGCGAGTCTCCTGCATGCAGCAATAGGCAGATAGTGGAGCCTGATGCTCTAGGTGCATGACGGGGCATCATTACTTTGGAAAAACTTCGAGAGTCTCTTCCGCTTGGAGTTTGTTCCAGCCACCCTTTGTGCGGTGTGGATTCAGGAGTTACTTCATCTACAGCAGGGCCGCATGATAGTAACTCAGTACTCAGTGAGGTTCACTGACCTCTCACACTACTCCACGGATATAGTACAAGACCCATTCTTTACAGACCAGACCTTTGAGCAGGGAATTAGGCATTCGATCAGGGCTTTGACGATTCCCCTCAGCATTCCGAGGTAGGCGGGTGTGCTAGAGCGAGCCCTTTTAGTAGAGAGTTTTATCGCTGAGTAGTCACTAGCGGTGAGACCCACCACAGGGTGAAACATATCAGAGTCTTCTGAAACCGGCAGTAGACCGATGAGGCAGAGGTCCAGGCGGACCAGTCCATCAGGTGGGAGACCCCAGGATACAGGTTTGGTTGTGCGGGGCACACGAGAAAGAGCCAGCTATACGAGGATCAGGCAGTGCTATGCATGTGGTGGGCAGGGCCACATGGATCGTGACTGCCTGACCCTCCATGCAGATGAGCAGCAGATAGTAGAGGGACCTCCCAGGCAGAGGTAGAGGTTCTACCGTGGTGGTCCGCTGGGAGCAGGCGGACATGGAAGAGGAGCTGTCCGAGCAGTGGGTTGTGGACAACGTTTCGAGGCTCTACCACCACCACCACCACCAGGAGGTCCACCCTGACCATAGGGAGCTGTCGGACAGAGGCAGGCTCAGCTCTAGGTAGTCGAGGCCTACGACCACGACGCACCTGAGATGATTCGAGGTACTATATGTGTCTACTCCACCCTTGCTACAGTACTTATAGATATAGGTGCAAGTCATTATTTTATATTCACTTCCCTCGTTCGAAGCTTGGAGATTCTGATGGAGCCGTTGGCTTGATCCTTAGGGCTAGAGACTCCTATGGAAGCAGACTAAAAAATTACGCACTGGTGCCGGCAGTGTGAGCTTACTCTAGGAGGTGAGAGCTTCAGCTGTGATCTTTTTGTAGCGGCGTCGAGGCCTTACAACATCATTTTGAGTATGGAATGGTTATACATAGTTCATGATCAGATTGATTGTATTAGGAAAAAAGTGTGGTGTATCCGCACATATGGGACTAGTTTCACCTTCATCGGTGATAAGAGAGCCTTTTCAGCGCAGGATGGACTTACGTAGAGGAGGGGGTAGCTGATCACACATCAATTGGCTAGTCTCATCCTCGGAGCGGTTGATGTGCGGAGTTTGAGATTTCCTATTATGGTGGATTAGTACGTAGATGTTTTCCCTGACAACGTTCCAGGACTACATCCTCGTAGAGAGGTAGACTTCTATATTGACCTATACCCTCGGACAACACCGATATCTACTCTAGCATATCGGATGGCTCCCGCCAAGCTTCGTGATCTACAGGTACAACTAGAGGACCTACAGGGGAAGGTATTTATCCGACCTAGTGTTTCAACCCGGGCATCTCTGATTTTGTTAGCAAAGAAGGTGGATGGGAGCTTACAACTATGTGTCGAATACCGTCGCCTAAATCAGGTGACCGTGAAGAACAAGTACCCACTCCCGAGGATTGACGACCTCTTTGATCAGATCAAGGGAGAACGATGGTTCTCGAAGATAGACCCCATGTCAGGCTATCACCAGCTCAGAGTTTGAGACGAGGATGTGCAGAAGACTACCTTTAGGTGTCGGTATGGCCACTACGAGTTCTTGGTTATGACCTTCGGCATAACCAACACTCCAGCAGTGTTCATGAGTCTCATTAATAGGATCTTCCAGCATTACCTCGATCACTTTGTCGTAGTCTTCATCAATGACATACTGATTTAATCAACTACTGAGGAGGAGCATACCTACCATTTGTGGGTAGTACTGGACACACTCCGATAGAACCAACTTTATGGTAAGCTCTTGAAGTTCCAGTTCTGGATTCTAGAGGTTTACTTTCTGGGACACATCATCTCGGAGGCTTGAGTTGCAGAGGATCTAGCGAAGATTGAGGCAGTACTTGTTTGGGAGCCACCCAGGAGTGTGACAGAGGTGCGGAGTTTTCTGGGACTGGCTGGGTACTATCGGAGATTTGTGCCAGACTTCTCCAGAGTTTAAGCACTTCTTTCAGCATTGATGAAGAAGGGTAAACCCTTTGTGTGGTCAGATAGATTCCAGCAGAGCTTTCAGGAGCTAAGGCAGAGGTTGACCAGTGCGCCCATATTGAGGCTACCAGAGGAGGGCATAGGGTATGTAGTTTACTAAGATGCATCAGGGACCAGACTCGGGTGTGTCCTGATGTAGGAGTGAGCAGTGATTGTGTATGGTTCACGGTATTTGAGATAGCATGAGAAGAACTACGCTACCCATGACTTGGATTTAGAAGCAGTGGTCTTTTCCTTGAAGATGTGGCGACACTATTTGATGGGTGAGCATTTTTCATTCTACTCTGACCACCAGAGTATCAAGTACATCTTCTCGTAGAAGGAACTGAACCTGAGACAGCGATGATTGATTGAGTTCCTCTAGGACTATGACTTTGAGATATTCTATACTCATGGGAAGGGAAACATTGTAGCAGATGCTCTTAGCAGGTGATCAGGCATTCAGCTACTAGGAGAGGCGACAGAGCAGTCGGCCGCGTTGCAGATATTATTTGTGGACAGAGATGGAGCAGCCTTTCTGCAGTCTCTCATAGTCACTCCTCCAATTCTTTAGTGAGTCAGAGAGGCACATCATGGGGACGTTTCCTGTGAGATGCGACGAGATCAGATATCTTTAGGGCATGCACCTGATGGGTTTTCTGAAGGTGGGTGTCACATCATCCTCTTCAGAGGACGTACCATGGTACAAGTTTCACTACAAGATGAGGTATTGATGGAGTTCCAAACTTCCCCTCTAGTGCTACATCCAATAGTAGAGAAGATGTATCAGGACCTCGGGCGATAGCACTGGTGTTCGGGTATGAAGAAGGTGGTAACAGAGTTTGTCTCGTGATGCCTCACTTGTCAGCAAGTGAAGGTGGAGCACCAGGTTCCAGCAGGTTTGGTTCATCCCTTATAGGTCCCATAGTGGAAGTGGGATGTGATATCCATGGATTTCGTGATGGGACTTCCACATACATCTAGAGGACACGACTCTATCTTGGTGATAGTTGACCGACTCACCAAGTCATCCCACTTCCTTCTTATTAGAGAGAAGGGATTGGTAGAGAGCTTGGGACACATCTACGTATAGGAGATCGTACGACTTCATGGTGTTCCATAGATGATCGTCTCCGATCAGGATGCTCGTTTCACTTCCCAGCTATGGAGGGGGTTACAAGAGGCTTTTGGGGCACATCTTAGCTTGAGCACCGCCTTCCATACTCAGATGGATGGTCAGATGGAGAGGACCATTCAGACTCTCGAGGACATGCTCCGTGCATGTTTCCTCAACTTCAGTCATAGCTGGGAGGATCACTTACCCTTGGTAGAGTTTGCGTATAACAACAGCTACCTCTCCACCATTGGGATGTCACCTTACGAGGCACTTTACGGACGACCATGCAGATCACCACTATGCTGGACTGACCAAGGGGAATCAGCACTTGTCGGACTAGAGATGGTGCGGGCTATGACAGAGAAGGTGCATATCATCCAGGATCAAATGAAGACTACACAGAGCCGATAGAAGTCCTATGATGATAGGAGACGGAGACCACTAGAGTTCGAGGATGGTGACCACGTCTTCCTACGGGTCTCACCTCAACGAGGTCTACGGAGATTTGGACGAGGCGAAAAGTTGTCTCCATGATTCATTAGACCATTCTAAGTCCTTAGCAGAGTAGGCAAGGTGGCTTACTGCATGGAACTTCCACCTTAGTTGCACCGGGTGCACGATGTCTTCCATGTATCTTAGCTGAGGAGATACGTGCACGACCCGTCCCACATTATCGACCATGGGGAGCTGGACATCGATGACGGAGCGAAATTCATGGAGGTTCTATTGGAGATTGAGGATCGATAGGAGAGGGTCCTATGTGGACAATATATTCCTCTGGTGCACATTCACTAGGAGCACGGGAACCACCAGGAGGGCACATGGGAGCGGGAGGCTCAGATGCGTGCTCAGTACCCCATTTGTTCCCTTAGTGTGTGTTGTAGCTTACGGGGACGTAAAGCCCTGAGGTGGGGAGAATGTAAAGACCTGGAAATCCTGTGGGAAATTTTTTCTTAAATACATGGAAATTTTAGGAGACCGCAGTTTCTGACGGCGCCTGATTTCGAGGCCCGGTGTGCCCAGAATAAATATCTGATGTTTTGTTCGGGTATGTTCAGTAAGCGTACGTGCGAGATTTTGTATCTTTTGAACCAGTGCTCGGAATTGAAATCTGAGAACACCGTTGAAATCTTAGGACTGTTATTAACTTAAGGGGACCTTTATCGTAGTTTTGTTTTAGCATGTTTGGAAGATAGTTTTATGGGTTTCATAAAAAAAAGTAAAATAAAAATAAGTGATGGCTTATTTTTATTTTAGTTGGTTAAAGTCACTAATTGGAGGTTAGAGGTGGGACCCACCACAACCTAACCTCCCTTGGGAGGATATAACTAAAGGAGGGGACCACTAGCATGAAACCCCTTCAACTCCCCTTAAAATCCTTGAACCCCCAATTAAGGAGGACGAAACTCCCTTTATTTATTTGGAGCCTCTTCATCTCCTCCCTCCCATTTAATGAGCCAACTCACCTATTTAATTAATTAATGGATGTAACTTAATGAATTTGAATCTCTATGAATTCATTAAGCCATCCTTTTAGTAAGTGGTGTTATTTTTATTTTATGGGTTTTGGACAAAATACCTTGGGAAGATTTGGAGAATTAGAAATAAAGAATTCTTCCCATGAAGAACGAAGAACATATCCAATGACCTCCATCCGCATTAGAGGAGTAGAAACCGCCTGCAAAGAATGTCACCAATGACGACGTCATCTCCTCCCAATGTCAACGGAACGACGCCATCTTCCCACGAATCCACCGAGCGAGCACCGTTTATGAGGTAGGGGATTTGTTTATTTTTATATGAATAAAATTATATCCTCATTCTTCGATGTTTACTTTATTTCGACAGTGGAAAATTGATATCACCTAACGTGGAGGGCGCAGGCCGAACAAACATGGACCGACGTCCCTCCGTTGAATCTCGTTTGGTTGACGTCGTAGGCGGAGCCGAAAGAGTGTGGTTCCATCGCACTGCGCCAGAGAAGAACCGCGGTAGTGGTGGCATGGCGTCGCCGCGCCACGTGGAGGGTAGCAGGACTGCGGCACAGTTGCGCCATGGTGGAGGTGTGAAGGCGGTAGGCCGAGATGGCAGCTGTTGAGCCAGATAGAAGGATGACCGGCCAGCCGACCGGTCGGCTCGCTGGAAGACCGAAGTGCCCATAGGCGGCACGTGGAGGGAGACCACATCCCGCAATCACGGGCTGCTCAACTGGAAGAACCAGATGGCCGCCTGCTGGTCGGGCTGGAGTACCGCGTCACCTGCAGGCGTCGCGCGGAGGAGACCGCGGCCCACACCCACGTGTTGCTTGGCTTGGCGAACCAGCCGGCAGGGCTAGAGAAACATGGCGCTCGCAGGCGCCACGTGGGAAGAACCGCGGCCTACTGCGGGGGCCATGTGTGTTGGGAAGAACTGGCCGGCTATGGCCGTCTGGGCAGGGGAGAGGCAGTGCCGCTTGGCGCCGCCTGGCGAACCGGATCGGCCCGCAGCGTGGGCTGGGTCGGAAGGCGGGCTGCGCCCCACCGGGCTAGGCCGACCCCCCATCTGGGTCGGACCCACCGATCTGGGCCGAGCGGACCCACCTGTCAGGTCAGACCCGCCGATCCAGGTCAGGCCGACCCGCTAGCCCACTGGGCTTGATGGGTTGGGCCCGACTTCGCTTAAATATGAATATCTCCTAGACCGCGCGTCCGATCAACGCGTTGTCTACGGCACTTGGAACCTCACAATAAATCAATCATTTTGAAATAATCTATGTGAGTTTTGGACAAATTTGGAAAATTTATAGGTTTGGATCGAGTGTAAATCCAACCGGGCCCCTGGAACGGAAATACCAGTAACTTTCAGACCAGGGGTCCGATTGACGCGCTGTCTGTCGCGTTGGGTTCCTTTTGATGATAGAGAACTACAAGATACATCAACTCGAGACTTCGTGATAGTTGATATCGACACTTGACTCGAGGTGAGGACCGTCCCAGAATCGTGCGTGTTGTGTGCGGGAACCCTTGAGCTGGCTGCGACGACTATTGTACCAGAATCCTACATGGGTTCGACTGCGACGACTAATGTACCATAATCCTATATGGGTTCGACAACGAAGACTACTGTACTGAAATTCTCTGTGGGTTTGACAATAATGACTACTGTACCAGAATACTTCATGGGTTCGACGACGATGCTACTATACTGGGATCCTCCGTGGGTCCAACAGTTCTGACTTTTGTTCCTGTATTTTGTGTGGGTCTGTCAGAATAGTTGGTCATGTACCCTATGTGTGTCTGACAGCTTAGATGGTATTGAATATTTTGTGGGTCCGACAGCTTATATGAATTAGTGACTACATCTGATCATCTCTATCACTCTACGAAATATGTATACCTGTGTGAGATGAGTCATGTCTTTCTACCACTATCATCGTGGTGATTGAAGTTAATTACTTTTTGGACTGGGTTGTGTTTGGGCTTGAGAGTTGGAGTCGGGACTGTGACTGGTAACTTAGGTATATGTATGGGCATATACATAAGTATGTTTGGTTGATACTTCATGTTTGTATCTTTCTACTATGGTTTATCCTTTGTGTATTCTTTGAGACCTTTGGGGGTCTCTGGGTCCCCTAATGAGTATTGTTATACTCACCCCTGCACAGACTTCGCCCACACCTTGTTGTGTTATGTACAGATGACGGACAACAGTGATCTAGGTTGAGGGTGACATACGGAGGCTACTCGGAGCTGGACTAGATGGTACGTACCGTAGGGACGAGTTGTTCGAGTTCTGTACCTACCCTTCATGTAGGATTTCCCGGTGGACGATCCAGGAGTTGTTTTCCATTTTTTACTTGTACTTGTACTTGTTGTTCAGTTGGGTTTGTATACTGGACCACTTACTTTCAGCACACCTTACTTTCCTATTTTATTACTTGTTGCCTCTACTGCTTGTGTTCAGACTGTGTGTGTTACAGGTTAATAGGAAATGCCTTCCCTTTTTTTATGGATTCACCTTTGGTGCTAGTCACCAGCCCCTAGCCTATGGAAGACGGGCTTGGGGTAGTTACGACATAGTCCCTGAGGACGGGTCGTGACATCCAAGTCCAAGATGGTGTTTTAGGCCACTTACCAGCAGAGAAAACAATGAAAAAACCATGTTGAAAAAAGTACACACCGTGTACTTTTTCCACACGATGTGTTGTTGTATTTTCTATAAATAGAGTCCTTGGCCTCTGGACCAAGGGGAGGAGAAATTTTAGAGAGAAAGGGATGAAGGTCTGAAGGAAAGAATCTCTGTTATGATACTACTTCTATTCTACCATCTACAGACGAATCGCTCCCTCCTCGAAGTTCCATGCAATGATCACATCAGGTATCTAGGGTTTTGTAATTATCTTTACCTCTATGTGTAACTAAATAACTAGTGTGTTGGGGTTGTGGGTGATGAAAGAGTTATAATTTATATTAGTTTCTATGAATGTGTTTATTCTATTAACTTCTTCTTATTCTTCTTAAACCACTAAATCTTATCACTGGAAATTCTGAACCAGACCGCGGGCAGAATTTTCAGGGATTCAAGAGAAAAATAACGATGGATAATTTCATAATCATTGGAAGTATTCATCAACTAAAACTGGACTGATCCAAATAAATAACTATGAAACACTAACTACCGGACCTAGGAGTTAGTTTCTTCAGCTCTAAATATAAGTTTACCTGACCAAGGAAACTTTATTACAAATTGAAACACAGAGTGTTGGGTTATTATGAACAACAAAACCTCATAAACAACATGATTTAATAAACAACATCTCATAAATCTATAACCCCAATGAATTTCTCTCTTTATTTTCATCAAAACTAATTTTCCTGTAATTACCATTTATTCTTTACATAATTTATTAAAGAAACTTAAAACCAATTATTCTTTTTATCCAAATAACAAAATTTGACTCAAAATTCTGCATATTTCACTAAGAAAAAAACACAAACTGAATAGAAAGATAAAAATAACTTCTTTTTCCTTATGAATCGACCCCTTACTGGTACTATAATCATTAGGGAACAAATAATTTGGGACATTGATAACATAATTTTGGTGAAATAACTCACCAAATTTTGGAGTCGTTGTTGGGGAATAAAGAAAAGTTAATTTTGACCTTGTTTTGATTAAGTTTGTATCAAATTTTAGGGGAAATAAAAATCATAAATTCCTAAAAATCTCTTTCCTAATATAATTTCTTTTTTATCTTTCTTTTTCCTCATTTACGCTTGGTATGTTTAATATTGTGTAGGTCTTTAGGTGTATGAGCAGCTACCTCACACATTCCAAGAACGCTGAGTCGTCAGGGTTTTTCCCGATTGACCCAGAGATCGAACATACACTCTTGATGTGCCAACAAGAACTTATGGCCAAGAACAACCAAAATAATCCAATAGAGTAGAACGAGGAAGAAAATCCAGCTGTTATCTAATGATCTGGACAACAGTTAGGTCCAGATGACAATCAGAACCAGCAAGCTCGACTTGCTCTAGGGTATGGTTTGCAATAGCTCCAACAATTCTAACTAGAGCAGATGCCATTTTTACACCAAGGTCAAGGGTCGTAGTTTTCCCCTCTGGAACAACAATACATGTTGACTCCACTCCCTCAGCAGCCACCTCCATGCCATAATATTATAGAGTACGGCCTGCCATCCATCCACGAAGCTGACACAGGCATTATCCATCCACCGGTGCAGGCCCAACACTTCGAGATCAATCCTGCTATCATGAAGCTAATCCAGAACACCGTTCAATTTGGCGGATTTCCCAACGAGGATCCCAATGCCCATCTCTCCAATTTTTTCGAGTTCTGCAAAACGTTATACTACCACGTAGTGTCCAAAGATTCCATTTTTATTGGTCTCTTCCCCTTCTCTCTAAGGGATAAGGAGAAAGATTGGATCGAAGACTTGCCACAATGATATATCCTCACCTGGGAGGAGCTAGCCCAGGCATTTTTATCTAAATACTTATCACCCTTGAAGATGGTGAAACTGTGGAATGAAATCCACATATTCCAGTAGCATGACTCAGAGTCATTGTATGAATCAAGGGAGTGCTTCAAAGAGATGTTGTGCAAATTCCCACACTACGAAATCCCACTTTAGATGCAGGTCCAAACCTTCTAGGGAGGACTGACAATGAATAAAAATTCTATGGTGGATGCTCCTTCCAGAGGTACAGTAATGAGGAAATACCCCAAATAGATTTTCAAAATACTTGCAAACATGTCTGCAAACAGATTCTAGTGGCATTTTGAGTGGGGCACACAAAAATGAGGTATGCATAACATAGATGCTACTACCATACTTGCTGCCCAATTGGATGCTATTTCCAAAAATATCGATGCGCTCAATCTGAAGGTCATGTCCTAAGTACATGCGGAAAACCATCCAGCATGTAAAAAATGTGGTGATAAACACATCATGGGATAATTCCTGGGTTTTTCTAGAGGCCCTTCAATAAGCGAGGTGACTTATGTTTCCCAAAACTAAGGGCCAAAATAGTACCAGAAGTACCAGAACTTGGCATGGCGTGATCAACAGAACATAGGTTGGGGCCAACAACAGCAAAATCTACCGCCCCAACGATCGCCCAACTACAACCATCCTCCTTATCAGAACCAGTACTATAGGTAAAAAAATAGCCCCCAAATGGATCTTATTAGCAGGAAGGGTATTAGAACCCTATCCCACAACAACCGCGATAGCCACCACCTCCACCAACTCAACAACCACCTCATTAGGAGAACACCTCAAGGATAGAGGATCTCATGACCAAATTTATATCTACTGCTGAGACTAGGTTCCAAAATCAGGAGGCTTCAATTCGAGGCCTGGAAAACCAAATTGTCCAGTTGGAAAACCAACTCTCAGGGAGGCAACCTGGTAAACTACCAGGTAACACGGAGAAGAACATGAGGGAGGAGGCCCATGTTGTCACGCTACAGAGTGGAAAGGACCTCCAATAGAACCAACCACCACAGCCAGGTGCTCCCACACCCCCTGTTGATGAAGAAGGTACAGATTCAGACCCCTCCTCATCCAAAATCCCGTGGAAGGAGGCTTTCTAGAAAAAGGGAATGGAGGGTGTCAAACCCTTTGAGCCTACCTTACCCTTCCCAAAGAGATTGAAGTAGAGAAATCTGGACCACCAGTTAGGAAAACTCATGGATGTGTTCAAGAAGCTGTACAAAAATATTCTATTTGAAGAGACACTAATGCAGATGCCCACTTATGCCAAATTCATGAAGGAAATTCTCTCCGACAGAATAAATATGGAGGATCTGGGCACTATTTCCATAACCAAGGAGTGTTCTGTAATCGTCCAACATTTGATTGCTCCCAAACTCTAGGATCCAAGGTTCTTCAATATTCCATGTACTATTGGACCATGCAAGTTTGGGAAGGCCCTCTATGAATTAGGGGCCATTTTGAACCTCATGCCCATTGAAGTTTTCAAGAATCTAGGGCTCAATGATTTGAATCCTACACGAGTATCCCTTCAACTTGCTGACCGATCCATTAAACATCTGAAGGGGCTACTGGAGAATGTGCTAGTCAAAGTGGGTAGGTTAAGCCTCCCCGCAGATTTCGTCATCCTCGATATGGAGGATGACCAGGAGGCACCTCTCATACTAGGAAGACCTTTCTTGGCCACTGGGAAGGTACTGATCGACATGTAGCAGGGGGAGGTGGTTTTTTTGGGTAGGAGAAGAGAGAGTCTCCTACAATATCCTCTAGGCCATCACGCATGCATCATTATCGGAGCATGAGGACTGTTATGTGGTAACCACCATGGATGATTTCCTTAGTGATAGGGATAATCTGGTATGTTCTTTTACTTCAGATAAATTTATCATTCTAGACATTCCAGTTGAAGAAGCGCTAGAGGACTTGCAATTTCTAGAAGGCCAGGGCTGCCATTATTGGAAATGTGCAATTGTTCCCTATATTCCGGAGCAGGAAAAGTATGAGTGTTTGGGAGACCATCAAAACCCCTGGTTCCGTGATAGTGGCTGAAGGCTTACCATCACATAGACGACACGATGGGAACATTGTCCACCATATAGATCAGGTAAGCATAGGTAAGTAGGTCGAGCCAACGACCTAAAACAAAGGGGCTTCCTGGGAGGAAACCCAAAGGATACACGCCATGTACCCCCTATCTACATGGTGTGTACTTTTTCATTTTTGTTTATATTCTAAATATTATAAATATATAGTTTAACTGAGTAATAAACAGACATTATGCCGCTGCCTATGGTAAGGCCACTGGAGTTTATCTGAGCCACCACTGGTTCCAATCCTCCCGACCTACCTTCAGGATGGGGTTCCTCCTTTTTATTTTCATGTTTTCCTACATGGTGTTTGTGGTATTTTTCATATTATATTTATATATATATATTTTTTCTTATAAGAAAACCCATGATGGGGATGGATTAGTTGGCCAATGTTGTAACCCGGTTCCCAAAGATCGAGGTTCGAATCCTGACAACTGCTCCATTTCCATCATTTTTTATTTTAATAGAACCACACGGTGTGTCTTTCGATATACGTCATGTGTTCCATGTTTTTCATTACTAAATTTAAAAGGATTTCAACATAAAGAACTTCATGTGGGTGAAGTTGGAAGATTGGCATAGTCTCCACCCTGGATCCAAAAGACCTGAGTTTGAACTCGGCTAATCTCTCTACTTTATCCCTTTTTGTACAATTAAAAATCACACACCATGCATTTACTTCTATCCATGTTGTATAGGCCGTATAAATTAAATATATATAAATAATAAATAATACCAGCTATACAACCTTTTCTCCAGTGGTTGAGGGATTCCTTTTGGAATGGTCGATCACCGGTTCGAACCTCGCCCCAAGCACCAGACCAAAGGTTGTACCCTTATAGATGACCCTATCCTTCTCTTCACTGATCGGTGTTTTAGAACCATTATTTTTTCTTGCCATGAGTATATGGGGGTATTGACCAGTCGGGACATGGATCTCGTTACCTGTGTCATCTGACAAGACTACACGCACATCCCTTACCTTACTGCCTCCTATTTCAATGCCATGTTTACCAGTCGTCAGGGAAACCTGAACATTGGGTTTTACGCCACCCGCCTTTCCCACCACCTCGGGGTTTTGAGCCTTCCCATCCCCATGAACTATTAGGTTCCTCCCAGTAGATGGACCATCTCGTGCTTATTTTCATGGGATTGGTCCCGAACCAGGGGGTGCTTACGTCCTTGCCCATGAACCACCCCGACCACCTGCTGACCCTCCTACACCCGCCGATGCACCTGCTCCACCTTCCCCACCCCTTTCATCTTCCGCACCCCAACAATCTTCCCCACCCCACCCCCTTATTATGACCCCCATTCTTCTAACCTACCTTATTCTATTCCACCTCCTACCCCTACCGCTGCACCCTCAGTCAATCTCTCTTTTTTCCTCCACCTAGCCATGATGGAGCAGCACTTGGTTCATCTCGATCGGCGTCAGGACCAACTAGAGCAGATGTTGGGGATTCTTCTTCAGCATCATGGTATCCCACTGCCCCCCACCTACTCTTGCCTCAGTTCCTGGCCCCTCCTCCACAGCTCCACCGCCCTTTACTACACTGGCCATAGATTCAGTTCTCCTATCCACTATGGGCCTAGCTACTACTACCACTACTACCAGTATAGGGAGTGATGTTGAGCTTCATATTCTGAGTCAAACTCCTATGACTCCTACTTCTACTACTTCTCTTCTGAGTGTAGCTTCTAGGCCTCCAGTTTCCATGACTCATGATCCTTCTCTACTGGCTGTTTTTGTACCGGATGATGTCTCTTCTGAGGTGACCCCCTGACTGGTTTTTGAACACATGTTTTTCATTATATATATATATATATTAATGATATCTTGTACCTATGTATGTTGTTTATTCTTGCATTTTTTTCTCTCTACGATCATCACAGGTACTCTGGAATGCTATGGACTCTACTTAACCACTACTTTCCGTATTTCTTCACCTAGACACGAGGGAAGTATTGTTTTTCACTTTTCTTGTTATTTTTCTTTTTATTTCTTGATTTAATTATTTCATTCCTTCCCCTCATTCTAGTCCACTGTTGTGTACCCACATTCCCTTATTCACTTTCTTTGGCACTTGGTGGACCACGTGCGTTTTCAGTATGGGGGTGCATCTCTCGACCACCTTAGTATTTTCCCTCATCTTCATTCTTAGAGACATCATTATTAGATGATATATTTTAAAACATGAAGACATATTTGTTAATCATATTTTTAAATAATAAATCTGAAAGTGGGAAATTTTAAAAAGTTTCATGGTGATTTTGGTTCTTAAGTGTTTTAAAATGATTGCCGATATAGTTTAAATTGCAACTTGTAATATTTGGATAATTATATCAATTAGACTAATCAATTATATGCAAGTCATGACATGATTATCTCTTTGTTTTTTCCACTCTTGAGAGGTATTCTAAACCCTTTGTCATATTCTTTCTAATACCCTTTTTCTTGAGAGATTCTTTGGATATACATAACTACCAGAATTTTCAAATCTTCATTTCAAAACATGAAGAATTTTAGAATTATATTAAAATGCTTAAGGAATTATATTGTTTAAACCCCTTTATCTTGAGACCTACCAGACACCTTATCTTCATGAAGCCCCTAGAAACCATGAATATCCTTTATAAGAATCCATATTACAAGCCTATTTCCCTTCCTACACTAATTCTTTTTTAATTTTCATGATTATGCACTTGAGCTTAAAAGAAGGGATTGGAAACACATGGCATATTTTTATAAATTGTCTTGAAATTAAGTATGGGGGAAGAGCCGCTTGATAATTTGGGGAAAAAATGATTCCAAACCTCTATTCGTGGAAATTATAAAAGGTCCCCTTTGTGTTATTATTAAAAAAAATGGTATAAACAAAGGGACCTTATACTCACTTGATGGTTTGTGAACCCTATCTACCTAACTAAAGGAGATGGTGGAGATGATATCATTTGATAAAGCTTGTTGAGGAAGTTTTTTTACATTGAGCTTAACATTGAATATCATGAACTATTATTTAAGAATTTAGCCTCATTTTTAAAGCCTCAGAGTTATTTTTCACATCTTTACCTACCAACATTTATCTACAGAAACATCTGATCCTTATTGAAAAGCCCTCATGATTTCTATAAATGAATTTTCTGAAGTGTAGAGTCAGATTTCTTGTAAACATAGGGATAGAGTGTATATATCATTGATTGAGCATAAATTTAATTTAAAACATCTTGAGTGTTGAGTATATTATTGGTGAGGTAGATCATCAAGTGGTTTGATTGTTTTTGAAAGGTTGAAACATGTGTTAAAAGAGGATGATAGTAGTTAATTGAATTATATATGAAGTATGATTAGAAAATCTCATGAATTGAAACTATTTTATAGATTTTTAGAATTTCCCCTTTTGAATTATTATTTACATTTATGATTAACTAAATTCCTTCCTTTTAAAATATATAATCTCTCAATTAGATGTTGATATTTTCTTGAGGGCAAGAAAATGAATGAGTATGGGGGAGTTTGATGCACCCGATTTGTGTATACATTTTCACATAAATTATTGAAAATAAGAATGATTTTTCTGCAATTACCTATTGATTAGAGGACAAATACTTTTATTTTGGTGATCTAGTTCATTTTCAAGAGATTTATGACCAAATACACAAAACGAGGGAGAACTGAGCAAAATTTACAAACAACACAGTGTGTACATTTATACACAGCATGTACATCCAGACTCAGAAATGGATTAACCAGGACAAGTACATTCCCAAGTAATCAGAAGACGGTGAATTCCGTTTTCACCCTTTACAAGTCATGTATACCCTTCTATAAGCAGATGACAGATGAGAAGAAGTCTACACACCCATGTGGCCGGCAGACGGGTACACAACGTGTTCAACCTATACACGCAGCGTATAGATTTCTATAAGCAGTTGGTGGCTGAAAACTGAGACTACATGCCGTGTGTGGTGGCGCTACACACCGTGCTTATCTACATACTATGCGGATCCTTGTTCGAAGTCCAAGATGGCATGTTAGGCCACCTACCGGCAGAGAAAACAATGACAAAAGCGTGCTAAAAAAAGTACAATCCGTGTACATTTTCCACATTCAATGAAGTTGTATTTTCTATAAATAGAGGCCTTGGCCTCCAGACCAAGAGAGATGAAATTACGGAGTGAAAGGGTTGAAGGTCCAAAGGAAAGAAGCTCTACTGCCATACTATCCTTATTCTACCGTCTATTGAAGAATCACTCCCTCCTCGAAGATCCAAGAAAGGATAACAACAGGTATCAAGGGTTTTGTACTTATCTTTACCTCTATGTGTAACTAAATACCCAGTGTGTTGGGGTTGTGGGTGATACAAGAGTTTTAATTTAGATTAGTTTCTATGAATGTGTTTGTTCTATTAACTTCTTCTTATTCTTCTTAAACCACTTCATCTTATCATTGGAAATTATGAACCAGACCATGGGAAGAATTTTTAGTGATTCAAAAGAAGAATAATGAAGAATAATTTCACGATCATTGGAAGTATTCGTCAACTCAAAATGGAAAAATCCAAATAAAGAACTGTGAAACACTGACTACCAGACCAAGGATTTTGTTTCTTCAACTCTAAATATAAGTTTACCAGACCAATGAATCTTTATTACAAATTGAATCCCAGATTGTTGGCTTATTATGAATAACACAACCTCATAAGAAATTTTATTTAATAATCAACATCTCAATAATCCATAACCCCAACACATTTCTCTCTTTATTTGCAGCAAAACCAATTTTCCCATATTTACCTTTATTCATTAAGGAATTTATTAAAGAAACTTAAAACCAATTATTATTTTCATCTAAAAAACAAAAATTGACTCTAAATTCAGAAAATGTTTCTAAGACAAGAATATAAATTATTTAAGAAAGACAATAATAACTTCTTTTTACTTGTGGATCAACCCCTTACCAGTACTATACTTGTTAGGGTAAAACAATTTGGTACACCGATAACATACCTTTGGTAAAATGACTCGCCAACTAGTTACTCATCTCCTCCATAAACTAATAACATATCCTTAGTACACCTCAAATACTTTAGGATAGTCTTGAAAGACATATAATGGTGGTCACCTGGGTCATATTGATATCTTCCTACCACACTCAATGCATAGGTGACATCCATCCTAGTACATAGCATGACATACATGAATGACCCAATCGATGATGTGTATTGAGTCCTTTCCATTATTTTTATTTCCTCATGTGTTTGAGGAATCATTTTCTTGGAAATATGAATTACATGTGATACTCAAAATAATCCCCTCTTGGATTGTTCCATACTGAATCTCTTCAGTATCTTATCAATGTATGTACTTTGACTTTGGCCCAACAATCTCTTGGATCTATCACAATGGATCTTGATCCCAAGAATATATGCTACCTCACCCAAGTCCTTCATGGATTAGCATTGATTAAACCATGCCTTAACATACTGTAAGACTAGTTTCTCATTTCCAATAAGTAATATGTAATCAATATATACTATTATGAAAACCACTACACTCATAATAAACCG
Organism: Viscum album; assembly: GCA_963277665.1. Lineage (NCBI taxonomy): Eukaryota > Viridiplantae > Streptophyta > Magnoliopsida > Santalales > Viscaceae > Viscum > Viscum album. Next base: position 115,249,610 of record OY728119.1, read on the forward strand.
TTTGTAGACATAAGGATCAAATTAGTTCTGGATAAAACCAAATTTTTTTATGGATTCATCAAAATTAATGATCCATTACTTGGATGCTTGATTTAATCCATAAATGAATTTTTTAAACTTTCATGCCTTATAAGCATCCTATGGAGTCATAAACCCTTCAGGTTGTGTCATGTAGACATCTTCTAGAAGGTTCCCATTAAGGAAGGCTGTTTTGACATCCATTTTCCAAATCATATAATCATGCTAATCGGAAATGGACAATATAATTCTAATGACTGGTGAAAAGGTTTCATCGTAGTCATGGCCCTGGTGCTATTTGAACCCTTTTTCAATCAGTTGGGTCTTATAGGTACTATCTTGTCCTTCAATGTCTAGTCTATTCTTGAATACCCATTTTAAACCAAAAGGCTTTACAAAAACTGGATGATCTACCAAAATCCAAACTTAGTGTTGGTACATGGAATCCATTTTATAATTCATGGATTCTTTCCACTTAGAAACGTCTGTACTAGTTACTGATTCCTTGTAGATTAGAGGATCATTATTATCAACTAATAATGAGTCACCATCCACGATTACTAGAAAACAATACTGTTCTGGTTCAATAACATCTCTTGTACTCCTACGTAACTCTTGTATCTCTGGAAAAATTCTTTCTTCCATGGGGCTTTGTGGAATCTGTTTCTGTACCAACTCTTTTGTGCCTTGAACCTCAACTTCATCGAAGTCTATCTCGCTCCCACTATCTCTTTTGGAGATGTGATCCCTCTCAAAAAAATAAGAGTGCCTTTCCATTATAACCATTTTTTCTAAAGGGTTGTATAAGTAATATCACCTTATTTCCATAGGGTACCCTATAAAGGTACACTTTGGGCCTCATGGTGCAAGTTTGTTACCTGAAGAGACCTTAACAAATGCATCGCTTCCCTATACATGAAAATTTGATCATATGGCTTTCTTTCCACTCCAAAACTCATATGGAATACCATTTATAAATTTAGTTGGTACTTGGTTTAGTATTTGCTCCACTATTTGTAACACATATCCCCAAAAGGATAATGGAAGACTCACATGACTCATCATTGATCTCACAATGTCCAATAGGGTGCAGTTCCTCCTTTCACTCACACCATTCCATGGGGGCATGTTTGGAGGAGTGAATTGGGATAGGATCCCAAACTCCCGTAAATAATCAATGAAGTCTTGATTAAGCTATTCTCCACCTCAGTCTGATTGGATTTTCTTAATCTTCTTACCAAGATAGTTCTCAAATTCATTCTTGTATTCTTTTAACTTATCAAAAGATTCTGAATTATACCTCATTAAGTAGATATATCTATATCTACTAAAATAATCTGTAAAATTTATAAAGTATGAGTACACTCCCCTTGCTTCAACTAGAAATGGTCCTCACACATCAGTATGAACAAATTCAAGATGTTCTTTATCACTTTCACTTTTCCCACTAAATGGGGTTTTGGTCATTTTTACCTGTAAACATGGATGACATATGCCCAGTGTTTTTAGTTTGAAAGAATTTAAATATCCAACTTGATGTACATTTGTTAAGCATTTCTCGTTTACATGACCTAGCCAATGATGCCAAAGTTTGGTGTGTTATGAGTCATGTGAATTATCTTTGTTATCAATTTCTATTACTTGGTTTGTTTAATCCAACTTGTGAAGACCATTGTAGAGATGCGGCCTACCAAAACAAATGATATCTTTGTAAAAGAAGAAAAATTGATTTTCAAACTTGAAAAAATCCATCTAAATATAATATGGATAGAAAAATAATGTTTTTAGTAACAGATGACACATAATAACAACCCTTTAACACCAAGATCATCCCAGTTGGCAACGTGAGGTGGTAGTCCCCGACAGATACAACATCAATTCTATCTCTGTTGGATGCTCATAGATCTACCTCACCTATGTTAATATTCCTAAATCTACTTGGTTCAGTATTTGGATACATTTGTGAGAACCCCAAGACGTATCTAATAACCAATTTTTAGAAATATATAGATCTCATTTGATAAAAAATTCACCTAAAGCTTCTCCTTTCTTCTTAGGCTGGGTGCAGTTCTATTTCCAATGGCCCTTCTTGCCACATGTGAAACAAACAACCTCATATTCCATTGCATCCCCTTTGATCTTCTTTTTCATGGAAGGCCGTGAAGAAGCTTTGGGATTAAAGCTCTTCACCTTCCCTTTTCTCTTATTCACTATAAGGAAAAAAGGATTTTTGCACTTAATATCATTTTCCACTTGGTGAATGAGGATAATAAGATTAGATAAAGACTTATCAATGTTGTTCATATTGAAATTGAAAAAAAATTTAGAGAAGCTCTTAGAAAGTGATCTAAGAATGAGATCAGTGCCTAGTTCTTTAGGGATTTTAAACCCTAGAACCTTCAGGTGATCAATATAGCGAATGAGCTTGACTACATGAGGCACAACTGGGGCACCTTCTCCATGTTTACTCTGAAATAGTGCTGTAGAGATCTCAAAAATTTTCTGTCTTGATCTCTCTTAGTAAAGACCACAAATGTTCTCGAGCATGCTGTAGAAATCTATGTTTTCATGAGACTTCATGAGCTCACTATAAAATGAGGATATCATCAAACATTAAAAGTCCACTATGTTGTTCACATGTTTCTCATAGACTAGTAAATCTTCATCACTCGCCTCTATGTCAAGCAGATCAGGTAATGCTAACTCCAGCACGTAAGACATTCATTCATGTCGTAGGATAACCTGAACGCATCTGAACCATTCCTAGAAGTTACTTCCAGTGAGGATATTGTCTTTAACGAGAATTGATCATAGGGATAGTATGGTTGAAGAGCTTCTCATTTTTATTCTACAATTAAATGATCAGATCATTAGTACTTTCTTGATTACATTTTTTGAGAAATAATAAATTTTGTTAAGTCTCCCACTATTTTATCAAGTCCCAATGTCCCTCACCATTGAACTCAGAATGTCCAGTTTCCATGAAATTATAGTGGAAAGGATCCATATTCCCATTTTCATAACCCCAACCAGGGTTGGTCAAAATATTAGAAGGTATTTAGGTAGGCAAGTGTTTTCCAACTGTGGGCTTGTAGCCCCTTGATCTGTTGAGTGGACTCCCAAATCCGAAAATCATGAATTTGTATTTCCACAACTTTTTCCTCAAATATTGCACCATTTTTATCAAGGTATACTCCTCTTGATGTAATATGGTTAATTGAACCAAGAACCTTTCATAAGAGATTCCTATATAAAAGTAATTTTCCCAACAAGGGTTGGTCAAACACATGGTTTTGTTGATTTTTTCCCTTAATCAAGTAACATAAGGCTTAGTTTGACATTATATTTCATTTGAGGGATTTTTATCTATTATGCGTGAATTTATTATTTCTATTATCACATCCTTGATAATATTAGTGGAACTTACTTAAGTGATTAACCATGTCTTGATAATATTTATGCATAAGTCTGGTTTAAATTAGTTCAATCTTGCATTCTTGTTTAATTCATTAATTATGTGATCATGACAACACATCCAAAATGATAAACCATAAAATTGATATATATAAAATAAATTAAAGGGAATGATAATGAGCTTTTCTAAGAGTTATTTTATCTATAATTTGATAAACTAACCCTGACTTAGGGGAGAAACATCTTAAACCTTTTTAGTTTCATGTTTACAGCTTTCCACCTGTCCACCTCTGTATCTCCTGGGATTGGTTTCATCTCGACTCCATATTGAACCACCTACACTATCTTGGGAGTTCCATACATTACATATACCTTTTCTTACATGCAGGTAAGGGGTAAAAAGGAGTTTTACATAAAAGAAACATTGGGTTTGTGGGACCTACATATTAATGAGGAGAAGGATCACAGACCAACAAATTTAATTTAAATAAATAAATTAAAATAAACCATCTACATACAAAGGTCTTGGTATATCTCATGATCATCCATACATGAAATTATATTTACATATAAATAAAACTAACATTCAATTATTTAGTCATTCTTGTTTAAGATAAATCACACTCGAATCAATTAATTATCATATTTAATTAATCTATCATTTTATCTTAAACCATTTTCTTAATTTCCTTGATATTCTCATCAATCTTAATTTTATACAAATAAATTCATTTAAAATTATCTTTGTACGTAACCTATACCTTGGATGAAACCTGGGGAATTCATATTCATAATAACCTAATGGGTAGAAATGAACATTAAAAAAATGTTAAATTAAACACACATATATAAAACACCTATCACGTGTTGTGCCTCAACTTTACACCCATACGATGGTACACATCTGAAGGGTTTTTATAATATAATAATAAATTTTAATAAATTTGTGTAATTTGGATGAGTACATGAGGTGTAGCTCCAACTACAGAATGTGTACTATTTTTCACTGTCCATCCGAAGTACATGCCCGAGGAAACAATGTGTGAGTATACTTAAAAAATATTCAGAGTACACGACATGTATAGTGGGCCACACGCCGTGTAGTTCCTCATTATGTGGTCTCCAGCTGGGCAAGCTGTGCACATGGTACATGGTCTAACGCTAACTTGAAAAGGCTACATGTAATGTCTAGTGGTCCACATGACGTGTAATATAGAAACCGCATGCCACCTATTCCTGGTCAAAACACAGAGTCATTAATACTTAGAAAAACTCCAATGACATGAATTGGTTTGGGGGATCAAACCTGGTGCACTGAAACTTGGAGACACGGTGTGTACTTCTGAATACACATCGTTTATTCTGGTTTTGTACAGCCAAGAACCTTTGGAATGTCCGGATGAGATCCTATGTTTTCTTTTAATCAAAATTAAAAGAATAGATCATTTCTGTAAGGTGAACAAGAAACGAAAGAGGAGGAATAGATATCAAGATTCAGATTTGTAGAAAGAGTAACTTGAATTGAAAAAACTAAATTATTAAATGCATAAATCATCAATGAAATATTTAAATAATTATAAACTATGATGTAACCGCTCTGATACAACTTGAAGGTTTCTAGCGTAGCGGAAGCATTGTTGAGAAGACTCCCAACATTGATTTTTTACCATGATAAATGATTATTAAGGGATCAATAGGACAATGAATTATAGTCTCCATGGAATAGAATCAATGATTTATATAAAGAATGAAGAGGCCCGAAACCTTTAGAGAGGATATTTCACATCATGTTAATAATTAATTTAATTAATTTCATAAATAAAACAATACCTAGATCTTTGGTATTTTCTTCATTGATGATGTTGATCATCCGGAATGACCCTTCAAGATTATCTTGTTACACTTGAAAGAATCCAAAATAGAATCCCTCTAGTGGTGATCCACATGTGCTCAGATGGCCTACGATTGATACCACTCGTTCTCCGAGTAATAGCACGGTGAAGTGAGTGTCTTGTGTTGGTCATTCTTGATCACTTGTTCTTCAGCCTTGAAGAACGTATCTCATTATTGAGAGGGGCAGGAAGAGGATTCAAGAGAGAAATTGTTTAGCTCAACAATTCTCAATTCACTGGGTGTACAGTTCGGTACATTGCACAATAGACGTATGTGTCTATTTATTGACAAGGGGCTTCAATTACAATATTTAATTGCATAACAGTAATTAAATACATTCATAACCTTAGAAAAAACTCAAGATAATAACAAAACCACATCATTATTTATAGTTCACCAAATTGTGCAAAACAGAATTATAAATAAAATTCCATATCACAAAATAATAACAACATTATTTTAATTTGTGTGAACTAGTTAAAATAAATATTTATCATCTTGCAAATAATTATTTCACTACAGGACCGACCTAGGTTCTTTCTTACTCCACTTCCATTTATTGAACACCAAAATAAATAAATAAATAATTTATTCCCTTAAATAAATAATTTATTCCCTTAAATAAATATTTTATTTAAAAACTAGTAAATAAATATTTATTAAATTTTCAATAAAATAAATAAATATATTTTACCCACAATCCGGTGAATAAATATTTTTTTAATTTATGTAATAATTTTAACTTGAATAAAATTTTTCCAATGTTTTTAGATTAATATTAATTAAATTCAAATAGAATTTAACTCAGACCACCAGAAACACTTAGTGTGTGACCCTCTAGGATTCTTTCTCTTGGAATTAGGTGGTCTTGCCTAAATTCCAAGAGTAATATCAAGAAACGGGTCATGAAACCCAAGAGAAAGAACTTAAAGTTATAATAACTACATCCACATATGAACAATCACTATGTAATATAATCCCTTTGTCGAAATATCTCTTCAAACAGGTTTTATGATAGTGTGATCAAATTTTATGCTTGATATGTCATTCTTTGACTACCTGAAATAAACTCATCGTTACACCATGGAAATGGAATTTCTCATGAAGGTTCTATTTCAATCAAAGGGATAATATATCAACTTCCATAAATGGAAGGAAAAAATTCTTCCTTGACTTATCCAATAATAAAATACCACTCATTACGCACCCATTGTACCCTAATTGCCACCAACTATCTGCATGACAGTTTTTGGCAGTAAATAAAAGTGTGCGAGTCCTGAAAAGTGTTAATGATAATCTTAATATCTAAGGATAATTACACACGATCGCAGATAGAAATATCCAATGAAACCAAAACATACATAATTCCTACTGGTGGTTCTGTTCTCATAATATCTTTTCTTGGAGATTACATAGTGTGAATTCATGAGAGGAAGTCTCATCTGATTACGAGTAGTCACACCTGACAGTCTTCATGCAATGTGTCCCATCATAATATGTCATCCAAATGTAGAACTATATTTAAGAATATTGTTATAGAATTTCAAGGTTCTCATCATAGTGGGGAACTGTCCTAACCTTATCAATGCAACAAATACTCTAGGACATTATTTCATCATAGTCACATAGAATAATGAACAATATGTAATAAGATGTTTAATAATTAAATACATTAAATATCCATGTAATAAATGTGAAACCATTTGGTTCTAGAACACCAACTCTTACAAGGTATATATACCACCGGTTTTGGGTTCAGAGGCATAAATTCTAATGATGATAATATTATTTCTCTATAGACACTATGATTTCCTAGTGATGCCTTTTGGTGTGAGGAATATACCAACTATGTTTTTGGATTTGATAAACTAAATATTCCTACATTACATGGAACTATTTTTGGTTGTCCTTATTGATGAAATACTCATTAACTATGTGTCAGAAGAGGATAATTCAGAGCACTTGTGGATGGTATTACACTTATTCTTAGAGAAAAGTCTTTATGGTAAGATCTCAAAGTGGCAGTATTATATTTGTGAGGTTCAACTTTAGGGTCATGTAATTTCTGATCATGTTTTATCATTAGACCTATTAAAGATCTATGCAATGATTTATTGGGATCTTATTAAAAGCACGATGGAGGTGAATATTTTTCTTGGACTAGTAGGGTACTATAGGAGGTTTGTGCCTAAATTTTGTAAAGTAAAAGCCCCTTTGACCTCGCTAATGTCAAAAGGAAATTCATTTATCTGGACCGAATAATGTTAGGGTTCCTTTGAGAAGTTGAGTATGAGGATGAACATGGATCATATATTTAGACAACTGGAGGGGGGTATAAAGTTTGTAGTGTTTTGCGATGCCTCTAGAACAAGTATGGGGTGCATGTTGATATAGAGGAAAGTAGTGATCACATAAGGGTATAAGTAGTTTATACTAAATTATAAGAACCAAATTACTCATAAAATGGTGTTTTAAGTGATAGTGTTCACTTTGAATATGTAGTAGAACAATCTTATCATTGAACACATTGTTGTATACTAAAACCATCAGTGTCTTTGGTATATATTCACTTAGAGGGATCTAAAACAGAGATAGAGGCATTGGTTAGAGTTTCTATAGGTCTTTAACATTGGGGTACTCTAAAATATTGGGAAGGGAAATGTGGTTGAAGATTCATTTATTAGGATGTACTATTCTCTCTTTGTGGATGAGGCACGTGAGCATTTGGATTTGTTGTAGTTGACACTAATAGAGAAGTGGGGTACATTTTTTTTTAGTCGATGTTATTGACTCCTACAATTCTTCATAATATGGAAGAGAATTAGTTGGGATACATTCATATCATGGTTATACATGACAAGATATCCTATAGAGATTCATGAGATGGATTATCTAAGGGAGGGAAGCATATCATCCTTTTCTAGGGAAAAACATAGGTTCTAGTCATGCTGTGAGGGGAGGTGATGATGGAGTTTCATAACTCCCCCATGGATGTATATCCTTGTGTGGAAATTATGTATAATAATCTTCAATGGTAGTTTTTTTGGGCTGGCATGAGGTAGATCATCATTGATTTTTGTTTTGCAGTGTCTCACATGTCAATAAGTGAAGGCTGAGCACCAAATTCTGAAACATTTGACATATAATATTCATATCTTAGAGTGGAAATGGGATATAATATCCATGGATTTTTATGGGGATTCCATAGATAATGAGAGACCATGATTCTAAATGAGTGATTATTGACCAACTCACAAAGTCATCACACTTCCTTTACATCAAGGTGTAATGTTCAGTGGAGTGTCTGGGGCTGTTATTGTAACAACCCAAAACATTTATTAATGAAAATTCTTATTGTTATATTTAAATATATTCTTGTGGTTATTTAAAATTTATACACTTAATTGGTTTTATGTTTTGGATTTCAAAATACCGTTATGAATTGTGACCATTTCTTATATAGTCGTTGAACGGTGATCACATGATTAGTATAAATACAGGGCTTTAAAAAATCCAATTTACTCAGACAAAAGGAAGCGATAGCCACATATAGTAGACTTTCCCCATACAAAGCCCATTTTTCAGAGATTAGAAAGGAGGTGGCATCATTGGGCTTCGATCTTGACCATGCCCAAGCCGATCTTGAATACGTTAAGCTTGAGCGGAACCGACTATGGGAGAAGTGGAAGTTAATAGAGATTACCACCCGAGCGATGTTATCCGAGCCACCCCAAGAGTCCATCACCATTCCATACCTTACCCTTCGGTCATATGAGGATGTTATAAGGGGTTATGTAACAAGACCCTAGCACTATTACTATGTACATTATTTTTGTATAAAGAATTTTCATTCATTTTATTATTGTTACTTTGTAAATAGTTTTCAAAGCACAAATAGTATATTTAGTTAATATTCAACTAAGAAATATATTTTGATGAATTAATGGATTTTTGAATTAAATATTATTTTAATAAAATATTATTATTATTAAATTACTTTTTATTAAATAAAAATTATCTAATAATTTTATGAATGCAATTGTAATTTTTATTAAGGTTTGAAAGTTGTTTTTGTCAAAACCCATGAATTTTCGATAAATATCGGTTTTCATTTTAAAAGTAAAAAATCACTTATTTAAAAAATTACTTAGATAAAATGAATATTATTTTTGGAATCAGGATGTTAAAATTATCCAAAGGTTAATTTTTCATAATCTTTTGAGATAGTCGAATTTTTGGGTAAAAATTAAATACCATTTAAAAATATAATGTGTTTTATGACATCATAATGACAAAATAGTGATGTAATAAAATACTATGAACATTATGTTCGCACAAAATATGTTTTAACATTAAAATAATGTGATTTTTGTTTTGTTTGATTTATTTTAAAAAGATTTAGTGGACCCTTCAAGACTTATAAAACATTTTGTCTATTTAAATTGTTTTCATTGAGAGTGTGACTCGCCTCCACATAAGAAACCCTATTATTTTAAGAAGTTAGGCCATTGGACTTATAAAATATTTTTTTACAATCCCCTTTAGAAAAAAACCATGGGAAAAATCCAGGGGCTGGTTTGTGGTTTTGATTAGTTTAATGTGAGGTGTCCCAAACCTAAATAATAAAGAATTCCCTCTCCTTTCCTATATAAACCCACCCAAGATCCCACTTCCTCTTCACTCAAAGCCTTTGGAGTTCGATCAACCCCTCAAATACTCTCTCTAGAACCCTACCAAGGTGCCCCAAGCTCCCAAGAAGCCTCTCTCAAGCCTCTCCCAAGATTTTGGGATTGCACTTCCAAGTAAGGGATTCCTACCTTTCTCTTTTTATCCAAGTTTCTTAATTTTGTTATGCCCTTTTATTTTCAATTAAAAATATTGGGGTATGTTTTCTAAGCTCCCCCATACTTCTATATTTATTTTTGTATAATGGTAGAACTATTTTTATTTCATTAATTCCAACCATGTACACCTGTTACCATGCCGAAATTCCTTGAGGGATTTCTCTTTCCTCTTTTACATCCAAGTAATTGTTTTGTATTTTGCATCTAAATTCAATTATGTTTGTTGGAACATGTATCTATATGAACCCCTTAATATCCATTTCATTTACACATTATGAGATACCCATTTATCTCTCATCAACCATTTTCATGAATCCTTATGTCACACTGTTATGCTACCAAAATTGCACCTCATTTTTCCAAGCCAAGATCATTGTGTAGTGAATACCATACCCATATCTCTATCAAGGGTATTCAACTTTATTCACATATACATATTTAATGGTACTTTCATGTATTTATTCCACGTTACTTAATCCTGGAATAACTTATGATGTTGATTTATTCCATGTTATATGATCCATGTGGCGCACTTATGCATGAAATGAAATGTTTAAGTAGGGTGCGCCCTGATAGCGCTCAAATGCATTGGGTAAAGTATAATATAATGATACATCATGTGCAATGAGTGTTGACTCATGCTGATTCAAGTGAAACAAGGGTTTACTCTTACTTCATGTGTAATGAGGGTTTACTTATGCTCCATGTGCAATGAGCCTTGGCTCATGCTAAATTCCATGTTATGTGATGTTGCCACATTTCCATGTTATGATTATCATGCTTTACCATGGATTTATGTTCATGATTCTATTGTGCTCCATTGATATGACTATTGTATAACTTGTATTCTATTCCTCATTATATTCCATGTTTATTCCCTTATTGGGCTTTATAGCTCACCCTTTTCTTATGGATGTCCTCAGGTTATCCAATGCAATGCTAAGTATGAGGGAATTAAGTGGTCATGTTAAAGGATTTTTCAATAAAGATATTTTATTTCATGTTTTAAGTTGTTATGTAAGGATCCTGGGCCCCAAATAAACTAGACCTCTTGATCTTCTATGCTGTATCAAGTGAAGTTTATGTAATAAATCATGTTTTAGTTTGTAATAAAGAGAAGGGATGTTATAGTTGGTATCAGAGAATAGGTTTAGTTATTTTTTTGGATTAAGATTAGAAAAACATTGTCAATCCTTAGATACAATACTACATTTAATAAAAACATAATTATGTTTTGGTTGGTATTGAGTAAGTGGTTTATCAAGAAAATACAACCCTGTCTAGATACGAACAGGTAGAGGCAGCTTTGGCATAGATGTACCTAGGGGTGAAAACCCAGACAAGGAGCTTTAGGCTTGACCTGGGGTATCCTGGTTCATGACAACGGGCCTTGTTGCACTCTTGGTTATGACACTCCCGAGGGATACACATTAAGAAATTCACAATCTTAGTATGATCCATTATTAAGAGAATTAAAAGAAATCCCCTAATAATATATGTTAGATAACATATATTGAAGCCTATAGATTCATAAGTTAAGAAAATAAAATCTATTTATAAGTCATATGTTTTTTCCTTGTATTACCCTTTATTTGTTACCCCTAAATTTCCTTTTATTCCAGCCAATGGCCAGTAATAGGAGGACTCAGGCTAACAACCGATGTGAAGACCAACTTGATGATTTTTCTAATTAGATGCCCAATCTGATGGGAGAGGGAATAGTGAACTTTTTCATGATACACTCTCAGTTAAATCAAGCATTGAATATAAAAATGGGTCAATAGGAAAGTTTAACCCCCTAAGAAAGGACAAGTCGCTATCGAGAGCTTCATGAGACAAAGGCCTCTTACTTTTAATGGATCATCTGATCCCTCAATCACTGAACAATGGATCAACTCCATTGAAAATATTTTCTCCATCCTTCAATTTTTTGAACAAGAGAAGGTTCATCTGGAAACTTATCATATGGAGGGTGAAGACAATCAATGTTTGACATTGATAAAAAATACAAAGCCAGAGAAGGAGATCGAGGAATTGGAATGGTAGGATTTTTGGAATATTTTTTTTGATAAATATTTTCCGTGTACCTTCCAAATTCAAATGGAAAGAGACTTCCTTGCCCTCAAGAAACAAGTTGATGAATCTGTCGGGGCATACAAGGAAAACATTTCAATGCTTGCATGATACACTTCCGACTTTGTTGTTACCCCTGAATGCAAGGTTGAACGCTTCTTTGGTGGGCAGAAACCTAGCCTGTGGAAAACCATGGCGATCCGCGACTTCGCCAGATATGAGAAAATTGTCCAATGTGCCCTCAAGGTTGAAATGAAGATCGGTGAACCTCAGGGGTATCACAGGGATACAAAGCATAAGGTGGGATTCAATTCCGGCAGTGTAATGGATAGATCCAATGGTGCTAAGAAAATCTAGTATCCCACTAGCCAAAGGTTCAGAAAGAAGCACCATGGAAATTGCCTGAAGGGGGAGAGGAAATTCTTTAGGTGTGGAAGAGAAGGGAACCTGGATATTAATTGTCAACAAGAAAAACCCACGGATGCAACAGAGGAGTGGAACACACCATTTGACTCTCAAACTGTTGTTCATTGCTCCAACTACAAAGAACCAGGGCACCTTTCAAATCAGTGCCCTAATCCAAGGGTTTTTTGAGGAAACCAACAACCTCCAAGGCACAAGTGTGATCTTTTTCCATCACTAATGCCAAATTGAACCCCGAAAATGAAGTGGTGATAGGTACACTAGTTATTCATTCAAGAATAGTGAATGTAATTTTTGGTTTAGGTTCTACACATTCTTTTATATCGCCAATGTTTAGTAGAAAAATCCCAACACCACCTCAAATCATGGAATTAAAGATCTCAGTGAGTACGAAAAAATGGGGAAATAATTTTATCCCATGAATATAACTCCTCCCATGTCTTAATCAGTGGATTGAACGTCCCAGCGAACCACATCATACTCTCTCTGGTTTAATTTGATTTAATTCTTGGCATGGATTGGATTTACATATATAGAGCCAACATAAATTGATGTGTGAGGAAAATCACTCTCCATGTGGATAATCAACCCCCGATTCTGTAAAAGTGTAAGGAAGAAGATGAATCTTCTTTATCTCCATCATCTCAAGCGTGTATATTACATCCCTATGAGCATGTGTATCTAGCTCAGATGATTGAGTCTAAAGAGGAAACCATCCTTGAATACATGCCTATTGTGATGGAATTTGTGGAAGTGTTTCTCGAGGAATTGCGCGGTCTTCCTCCTAAAAGAGATTTTGAATTCTCAATTGATCTTATACCTGGGGAATTTCCAATACCGAAGACTCAGTATAAAATGGTTGTTATTGAGCTTAATGAGCTGAAAAAACTACTACAGGAGAATCTGGATAAAGGGTTTATACACCCAAGTGCTTCACCATGGGGTGAACCAGTACTCTTCGTCAAGAAGAAGGATGGGTCAATCCGCCTTTGCAACGATTATCATTAGCTTAACAAAATCATGATAAAGAAAAAGTATCCTCTCCCAAGAATTGATGACTTGTTCGATCAACTGCGTGGAGAAAAATACTTTTATAAGGTAGATTTCTGGTCGAGATATTATCACATAAGGGTGAAGAAGGAAGATATTCTCAAGGATACTTTTCATACAAGATATGAGCACTATGAATCCATAGTAATGCCTTTAGGATTCCCTAATGCTCCAACAATCTTCAGGGACTTGATGAATACCATCTTTAGATATTACCTCGACAAATTGTGGTAGTCTTTATAGATGATATTGTAATATACTCCAAAACCAAAGAGGATAATGAGGATAATCAAAGAACTTTACTAGAGACCTTTCGAAAGGAGAAGCTCTATAAAAAGTACAACAAGTGTGAGTTATGGTTGAAGGAGGTCTCATTCTTGGTAAATATCATCACAAGCAATAGGATATCTATGGATCCATCTAAGAAAATTGCAATAGAGGGATGGACAAGGCTAACATCGATAATGGTTATCTGTAGCTTCTTAGTATTAGCTAGATATTATCGACGATTTGTGAGAAATTTCTCATGATTATCCAACCCTCTTACCATGATAAATCGGAAGGAAGTAAAGTTTTCTTGGAGTAATGAATGTGAAGAAACCTTTAAGGATTTGAAAATGAGGATTATCAATTCACCCATGCTTACTTTACCCACAAGTAGAGAACTTTTTGTGGTATTCAGTGATTCTTCAAAGAAGGGCATGGGAGGTATGTTGATGCAAAATGACAAAGTTATTGCCTATGCTTCAAGGCAATTGAAAGTTCATGACCAGAATTATCCAACAAATGATCTGGAGTTAGATGCGGTGATATTTGATTTAAAAATTTAGCATCATTTTCTATTTTTGGAGAAGTGTGAAATATATACAGACCAAAAAATCCTCAAGTATACATTCACGCAGAAAGAGTTTAAAATGCACCAACGAAGATGGTGAGAGCTGATCAAAGACCATGACTTCTCAATCTATTACCACCCTGGGAAAGTGAAGAAGTTGGCGGATGCTCTATGTAGAAAGGACCCAGTGATTCTAAAACACACGGATGATTGTCGCCTATCGACTGGTCAAGGTTCCGGTGCTCTGCTAATGTGTATAACAGCACTCGGGTCAAATCCTCAGCGATGATACTTTGTAATAGTCGTTTGTTTTTAGTTAATTATATTCTGATTGGGGGGTTTGTTTGCAGAGCTTATAAAATAATTTATGGATGATGTTTGATTTAACAAATCGATAAATATTGGGGTGAATTCATCATTAGGTAGTTAAGCTTGTGATATCCTTGAGCTTTGATTTATATTGCATTAAATTAACACCCATGTCACAAGATGATTTTGATCAGAATTCCCAAGTGTCAAAGGTTTAATCCAGGCCATAACTTAACTTAGGTTTCTAATAATTACCATTACTTGTTTATGTTAGTGTATTTGTGGTTCCAATAATCCATGGAATCCACATATTAAACAAAACATATCATTAATCCGTGAAATATAAAGTTCAACATACACAATATTAATTTAAAGAACATTCGTCAAGCAAAATCTCTCAATCACTAAACATACCTAAATTATAACTCACCCCAATTAAAGATTCACCCAGCCATTAAAATGATTAAAAATCTGGTTATAATTATTATGATGATAAATTAAGAAGATAAGATAAATAAAGGGATAAGAAAATATTTCTGCGTCGAACACACACACACACGAATGATGATAATAAATAAAAAAGGATTTTCGATTGAATGAGGAAGCAAAAGAAGGGAAGGGGATTCAACTGAATTTAAACTATTTAAAGAACATAAATATTAAACTACAGAATTTGGATGAGAATAATAGATATTTAAGAAGAAACTTGCATTAAAACAGAATTACGAAAGAAAGGAATTACAAAATTACAAAAAACAAAGAACACGAAAGTAAGTGAAAACAAAGAGAGGAGGAAAGGTCTATCAAGTGAAAACTTGAGTATGGAAGATCCTCTCAAGACATTGGAAAGGATTTTGTCGTGCCAATATGTTCTCCTATCTTCTGAAATGCCAACCCCTCTCAAGTAGAGAAGGGGAGAGTATTTATAGCCCAAGGAGTGGACTGTTTTCATTCCCAATCTGTCCCTCCACTTGAATTGCCAAGTTGGATATTCAGCCAGCCGAATCTAGAGAAATATCTTTCTTCAATGATTTATATAATAAAGTTGTCCGACTACTCTCAAAATTTGGAGTCATTTGTACATAAGGATCAAACTTTATGGCCGGTTGATTAAACAAAGTTAAACTGTCCACTTTAATCCAGTCTTTTTAAAGTCCAAAATGTGAAAGGGTTTTTGAATAGGAATATTCCTTAAAATCCAAATTATTTCTTCAACACGGTCTTCCGGATATATCACCTCTTTCAGACTTCAAAATCTCAGCTCTATTTTATGCTTACATCATGAGATATACCATGCATACTATACTGATTGTAATTCTCAGCCAGAATAGTAGGATGGATTTTGAAGCTTCATTTGGTCCCCTTGTTCTTAGATTTGGGACCTTAAATTTTTATACAAGACTCCTTGCATTTTCCCCCAAACTATGATAGAGAATAATAGAATTTGGACATCTGCATGTATCCTAGTAAATCAATTTTCATGAATAGTCTAGTTTTTTCACAGATTCTTTGGTCTTGTTTGTGAGGACCATATGACCCTTCAAATGCTAGAATTGGCTCGTGGTACGTTCTAATGAAATGTTGTATATTTAAATTAGAATCGTAAAAAACAAGAACCACATAATTTGGATCATTATAGTGATAGTTATTATTAAAAAAGTAAACCAACTCAATTAGACTACTTCTAAAAATGCTCAAAAATTATACTTAATATTAAGACATTAATATTTCACACAAATTATGAAAATTTCATATAAAATCAGTAAAGGGAGTATATAATAATTCATGAAAATATTAATAACATCAACTCCACCACAATTAGTTTTGTGCATGTCCTCATGTGAAACAAATATAAAAACATGACAAAATCATTTTCACTCACCATCAAATATTAAAATTTTGTTTTCTCCAATCAGGGGAGGTTTAGACTATTTCACTCATCCATTTTGAATTCCACCACAAGTTGTTACAGAAACAATGTTCCAAAACTAATTCATTTTTTCATTCTCAAATTTATAAATGGAAAATGTGGACACTCAAAACTCACACCTCTCAAGATGATAAAATTCATTTGTGGAGGTTCACTCTTTCACCAACCAAAACTGAGAATCCTAGAGTTTAAAAAGAGTTCTCAGCTTCCAATCCCTATCCAAAGTGCAAAAGAATAAAGAGGTATTTTTAAGGGGTTTTTCTGTGGCTATGGGACGATAGGAATATAATTTCCAAGAGAGAAGAAGAGGAGTAAAACACCAACATAGAAAAATCAATGCACATTTTTTTTGAAATAAAACATGGAAAGAAATGAAAACACATATTTACAAGGGAATGATTTTGTGAAGAAATAAAAAATAGAGGAAAAAAATATGAAGGGGATGAGAAGATTAAATATTTACAAACCACAAAACTTCTCCCAATGATATAAGAATATAATGCAAGTGTTCTTTATTTTCTTTTTTTTTCATTGTTTTTTCGAAAGTTGACCTTGAAACAGATCTCACACTCATATCCCAACCCATGTTTGATCTCGTCATGACACTAATTTTAATAGTTATAACAAGATCAAAGGTTGAGAAAGAGTGATTTTGACCTACCCAAGACACAACTCATTTTTGCAATTTTGTTTTTGATTTTTTGTCATCATTTTTTATTTTTTTAACACTTGTCAAAGACATTTACAAAATTACATAAATGGAAGTACATTACATTCCCCAAAACACACTGAATGACAACCTCTCCCCCACACTGAAATGGATGCTTTCCCTCAAGCAGATTATAACTCGTTGAAAATCAATAATAGTGTACCCAAACAATGAAATCCATTACCCCCACACTTAAATTTCAAAAAAATATGCAATGAAAATCCATGTTGATATTGGGTGGGAAAAGGTATTGGGATTGTAATGTGGCTATCAAAGAAAATGTTTTCATAGGATCAAAGGGGCTTTCAAAATGAGTATTAATGTAAGGGAAATGGGAGGCTATTTGTATATTGTGATTATCATGTGGTTCAGAAAATGCCTCTATCATATTAATGCACACTAAGGCTAGAAATTCAGCTCGAAGGTCCACAAACTCAAGACTCACAAATGGGGGTGAAAACAATCATTTTGAAAAGATGGCCATAGGTGGCCTTGGCATGAAAGCAAATGTTTTTTCTCACGGTTCAGGAAAAGAATTTTCCAAATCAAAAAGTGAGCATTCAAAATTTGTTAATTTTGACACAAAATTCATTATCCAAAGTCATGATGAAAATAAAAAAAATTTGAGATAAAAACATGTTTGTTAACTCCCCAAAATGGTTGGAAAAAATTTCAAAACTCGATGGTGAGTAAGCATGACTCCATAATTTTTTGTATTATTTTTAAGTGACTATTTTCATGGTTTTTTTTAGTTTTTTAGGTTTTTATATTTTTTTGTTTTTTTATAAAGATACACCCACACAAAAGATAAAGTGAAAAAAAAGGTTTTGATAAAGAAAGTGGTAAAAAAAATTAAAGATAGAGGAAAAAGAAGAAAGAGGTAGAGAGAGGAAGAGATAGAGAGAGGGTTAAAGGGAAAGAGGTGCCCCTGGTTTAGATTTGGTGGGTCGTCATCCCCATCTGGTGGTGGGCTGACTGGAGAAGTTGGGTATCCAATGGAAGTAGATGATGATCCAGGATTGTGTGTCCTCTTATAGTGATGATTTAACTGATGTCCATTAACTGCGAATGTCCTTTTAGAAGAAGGTTCTTGGACTTGCACTGCACCAAATGGGTAAACATTAGTAATAACAAAAGGACCTTCCCAACAAGAATTAACTTTACCTAGGTGAAGTCGGAATCGAGAATTGAAGAGCATTACCTTTTCACCTTCATGAAATACCTTTCTCAGGATGTGTCTGTCATGGAGTACCTAAGCCTTCTCTTTGTACAGATTGGAATTCTCATAGGATTCAAGTCGAAGGTCCTCTAGTTCAGCCAATTGCAACAATATTTCTTCACTAGATTTTTCACAATCAAAATTACAGGTTTTCATAGCCCAAAAAGACTTATGTTGGATTTCAACTGGTAAGTGACATGATTTACCAAAAACTAGCCTAAAAGGAGACATCCCAATGGGTGTTTTATAGGCAGTTAAATAAGCCCAAAGGGCTTCACCAAGTCTGACAGGACAGTCTTTTCTGGTGGGCTTAACAATTCTCTCAAGTACCCTTTTCACTTCTTTATTAGAGAGTTTAGACATGCCATTTGTTTGAGGGTGATAACCAGTTGAAGTTTTATGTACAACCCCATTCTTTTTCAGAAGAGCTTCCATGGTTCTATTACAAAAATGAGTTCCTAAGTCACTAATCGAGGCACGTGGTGTGCCAAATATTTGGAAGATGTGGGTCTTTAGGGACTCACTAACAGTATGAACATCATCCTTCCTAGTGGGTTTGGCCTCAACCCACCTTGAAACATAATCGACCGCGAGAAGAATGTTTGAGAATCCATTGGAAGGGGGAAATGGTCCCATGAAATCGATTCCCCAAACATCAAAGATCTCACAAAAAATTAAAGGCTTTTGGGGAATTTACTTTCTCTTGGAAATTATTCCAAACTATTGGCAAGTGGGCCATGATTGAAAGAACTCATGTGAGTCCTTGAAGAGTGAAGGCCAGAAGAATCCAGATTCTAGGACCTTTCAGGAGGTCCTTTGTGGTCCAAAGTGGCCACCTCCGAGAAGTGAGCGACAGAATTCTAATATGGAATAATGTTAATTTTCATCGACACATCTCTTTATTACCATGTCAGCCCCAATTTTCCAAAGTTTATTTTCTTCCAAAAAATAGTATTTTGAATCACTTTTCAACTTCATTTTTTGTTCTTTTGAAAACTTTTTAGGAAAAACACCAGAAACAAAGTAATTTACAATTTGGTCCTACCATGGTATTTTTGGAGTGAGAGATGAAAGGTGCTCAGTGGGAAATTCAGTATCAATGATTTCAGATTGAGAAGAATTAGAAATTCTACTCAAGTGATCAGAAACAAGGTTTTCTTTTCCTGGTCTATCTTTGATTTCAAGGTCAAACTCTTGGAGCATTAGGATCCATATTATTAGCCTTGGTTTGGAATCACTTTTCTTGAGTAAGAACTTTATAGCAGAATGGTCTGTGAAGATTATGATTTTGGCACCTAAGAGATAGGGCCGGAATTTATCTAAGGAAAAAAACACTGCTAGAAGTTCCTTTTTAGTCACAGTGTAGTGAGATTGAGTTTCATCCAATTTTTTTGAGTCATAATAGATGACATGAGGAATTATTTCTCTTCTTTGACCAAGAACAACCCCAATAGCTCTATCAGAAGAATAACACATCAACTCAAAGGGTAATGACCAATCTAGGGGTTGGATTATCGGGGAAAATGTAAGAGCAGTTTTGAGTTCAATGAAGGCTCTCTTGCAAACCTCATCAAAATGGAATGTGACATCATTTTGGAGCAAACCAGTGAGTGGGAGGGAAATTTTACTGAAGTTATGGATGAATCACCGATAGAAACTAGCATGACCAAGAAATGAATGGATTTCTTGAACATAAGTGGGTGGAGTATGTGATTAGATCACTTCAATTTTGACAGGATCGACTTCAATACCATCTTTTGAAACTATGTGCCCTAGAACAATCCCATTTGAAACCATGAAGTGTCATTTTTCAAAATTTAACACAAGGTTACACTTGACACACTTTTGAAGGACTAGAGAGAGTGATTTCAAAAAATATTCAAATGACTCACCATAAATGGTGAATTCATCCATGAAGAATTCCATGCAGTGTTCAATGAATTCTGAAAAGATACTCATCATACACATCTGGAATGTTGCAGAATCATTACAAAAGCAAAACGTCATTCTTCTATATGCATATGTTCCAAAGGGGCATGTGAAAGTAGTCTTTTCTTGGTCCTGAGGTGAGATTGGGATTTGAAAATAGCCGGTGTATCCATCAAGAAAGCAATAGTGTGACTTTACGGCTAATATTTCTAGAATTTGATCAAGGAATAGAAGAGGGTTGTGATCTTTTCGTGTTTCAGCATTCAATTTACTATAGTCGATGCACACACGCCATTTGTTTTTCACTCGAGTTGTGACTACCTCTCCATGTTCATTTGTGACAACAGTTATCCCACCCTTCTTAGGTACAACTTGAATTGGACTAACCCATTCACTATTAGAAATTGGGTAGATAATACCAGCTTTAAGAAGCTTGGTGATCTCTTCCCTAACTACCTCAAGGATGAGTGGATTGAGTCTTCTTTGTGGTTGTCTAAATGGTTTGGATGACTCCTCATGATGGATGTGATGCATGCAAAGGGCAGGGTTGATTCCTTGTATGTCATCTAGGGTCCAACCTAAGGCCTTTTTGTTTTCCTCTAACACTTGAACAAGTTTGGACTCCTCAGTTTCAGTAAGTGTGGCAGAGATAATGACAGGGTATGAGTGATCATGGAAGAGGAATGCATATTTCAGGTGTGGAGGAAGAGGTTTCAGATCAGTCTCATCTTTCACTTTTGGGCTCGACAACTCAGGAATGGAATAAGGGACTTCAGTTGCTTCAGGTTCATTTTTCATAATACTGTCCAAGGTGGAGTAGTAGAGATCATAATTGATGTGGAATTCAAGAGAGTTTTCAAGTTTCCTCTAGATTGATGGAGTCTATGAATGAGAGTTCCACATCAACATCACCATTTATGACTTGGTTAATCATAGTGCAGATTTCACAAGATCCTTTTTCATTAGAACATGAAGAACACGGTGGATTGGGGTTCAATTGACTCTTAGAAGTTTCCTCAGAAGTATGAATTGATAATGAAGAGTGGTCCCCAGATGGGTATCGCATGGCTTGGAAAATGTCAAACTTGACCAGTTGGTCACTGAATTCCATGGATAAGATGCCTCAATGGACATAAATCTTTGTTCTTGAAGTCATGAGGAATGGTCTTCCTAGAATTAGGGGAGATCGAGAATAGGTTGTCTCACCTTCCATGTCAAGGACATAGAAATCAGCAGGGAAGATAAGATCATTAACTCGGACAAGGACATCCTCAATTATTCCCTCGGGACTAGTTGTGATTCGATTGGATAACTGGATGAAAACACCTGTTGGGTGTAAAGGACCTAGACCAAGGTTGGAGAATATGGATTGGGGCATGACATTAATTGAGGCTCCTAGTTCTATGAGTGCATCATCAAAGTTTGAACATCCAATTTGGCATGGAACTGTAAAGGTCCCTGGATCTTTGCACTTTATGGGAATATACTGCTGGGTGGAAACATTTTCGAAGGTCCTAAGTTTCCTTTTGTGGGTACACAACTCCTTGAGAAACTTGGCATACTTAGGAATTTGTTTTATAGAATCTAAGAGGGGAATGTTGACTACAACACGTCTAAACATTTCGAGCATTTTAGGATGAGGTTCAAAGGACTTCCTTGGTTTAGAAACAGCTTGAGGAAAAGGAATTGGATTCCTAAGTGGAATAGAAGGAGGTGAGGGAATGGATTCAGGTACCTTTTCAAGTTTCTTTTTATTTTCGTTTTTAGGTAAACATTAAAAGGAGGGTTTGAGGATTTATCTTGATTCATAGCAAGTTTTTTTCCTGATCTAAGTGCAATTGCACTTAAATTACCCTTGGGGTTGGGTAATGGTTGAGTTGGGAGTTGGGAAGAATTTGATTGTTGTTGATGGCTCAGGTGGGATGCAAGTTGACCTATTTGAGTTTGAATGTTTTAAGGCTAGAACGGGTGAAGGAGGAAAGATCTTCCACTGCACTTTCCCATGGTTTCTTGGAAGAAGAGGCTTTTCCCTGGTTGGGATTTCCTTGATTTTGGTTCTTGGGAAATCGATTGTATTGGTTTTGGAATTGGGAAGGCTCACTGGGATAATGGAATCCAGGATGAGGATTGTTCTTTTGAGGTTGAGGAACAAAAGGATAAGGTTGATGGAAGTTACCACCACCTTGACCATATTGTAATTGGTTTGGGTTTTCAGGAGGGAATTGAGGGGGATGAGAGACGGGATTACCACACCTTAGGCCGTGGTTATTGGAAGAAGAGAAGGGCTCAGAGTGAGGTTGGTTGATGTTTCTAACAAACTGACCTGATAGTTGAGGATTGGTGTTCCACTGAGCATATACTGCATTGAGCTCCATTGGTCCAGATGAATCGGATTAATCCTCTTGAAGTTGTGGACATGTGTCAGTTGGATGAGATGGAGAGTTTCAGATTCCACGGTTTTTGATAGGTCCAGGAAACATTGATTGTGGAGAAGACGAGGTTGGGGATTTGGTGGCCACATCAAGCTATCTCACAAGACCTGTAAGTTCACTCATCCACTTTGTCATCTTGTTCGGCTCAATTGATTGATTATCTTGGGATTTTTTGACTTGATAATGTGCTCGAGTTTGAAATTTTTGTGTGTTTTCAGCCATGTTACTTATGAAATCTCTTGCAGCTGCAATAGTTTTATCAACAAGAGCACCGCCACTTGCGGCATTTATGAGAGTTCTCTCCATAGACAATAACCTCTCATAGAAGTATTGGATCAAGATTTGGTCAGGGATTTGGTGATGTGGGAAGGTTTCCATAAGCTTTTTGAACCTCTCCCAGTACTCGAGGAGTGATTCACTTGGGAATTGACGTATACCACTTATTTCCTTTCAGATAGAAGCAGTACGAGAAGCAGGAAAGAATTTCTCTAAGAAGAGTCACTTCATGTCATTCCATGTAGTTATTGAACCAGGAGGAAGGTAGTAGAGCCATGACATAATAGTGTCAGCTAGGGATAAAGGGAAGGCTTAGAGTTCGATTTGTTCTTCAGAAACCCCTTGAGGCTTCATGGTAGAGCACACTACTTGGAACTCTTTAAGGTGGAGATGTGGATCCTCACCGGTTAGCCCGTGAAAATGAGGGAGAAGATGAATCAAAACTGATTTGAGTTTGAAGTCAGCTTCTATGTTTGGATATTTAATACCAAGAGGTTGGTAATTCATATCAGGGAAGCGAGTTATTTAAGGGTTTATTCCCTAGGATTGTCCATTTCAAATTCAACTGGTTGGACAAGGACTGGTTCTTGAATTATTTGATTATATCTTATGTTCCTCCTAAGTTGGCGAAGTGTTCGCTCAATTTCAGGGTCAAACAAATCCGAGGGATTTTTTGGAAGGCTACGGGGCATTCAGAGAGATTTCGGAAGAAAGAGGAATACGGGTTTTTCTTTTTATTTTTTCAATTTATGATTTTTAAGAGGATGATGGGTTTTTCTTTGTGTTTTTTTTTTGAATTTTTTTTTCAAATTTTGTTTTTTTGGATTTTTTTTATAATAACCAGAAACTAATGACTACATAAAGCACCATCCCTGGCAACGTCACCATTTGAAATGCACGGACGATTGTTGCCTATCGACCGGTCAAGGTTCCGGTGCTCTGCTAATGTATATAGCAGCACTCAGGTCGAATCCTCGGCGATGATACTTTGTAATAGTCGTTTGTTTTTAGTTAATTGTATTCTTATTGGGTGGTTTGTTTGCAGATCTTATGAAATAATTTATGGATGATATTTAACAAATTGATAAAGATTGGGGTGAGTTCATACTTAGGTAGTTAAGCTTGTGATATCCTTGAGCTTTGCTTTATATTGCATTAAATTAACACCCATGTCACAAGATGATTTTGGTCGGAATTCCCATGTGTCAAAGCTTTAATCCAAGATGTAACTTAACTTAGGTTTCTAATAATTACCATTACTTGATTATGGTAGTGTATTTGTGGTTCCAATAATCCATGGAATCCACATATTAAACAAAACATGTCATTAATCCATGACATATAAAGTTCAACATACACAATATTAATTTAAAGAACATTCGTCGAGAAAAAGCTTTCAATCACTTAAGATACCTAAATTATAACTCACCCCAATTAGAGATTTACACATCCATTAAAATGATTACTAATCTGGTTATAATTATTATGATGATAAATTAAGAATATAATATAAATAAAGGGATAAGAAAATATTTTTGCGTCGAACACACACACACATGAACGATGATGATAATTAAAAACGGATTTTCGATTGAATGAGGAAGAAAAATAATGGAAGGGGATTAAACTAAATTTAAACTATATTAAGAAAATAAATATTAAACTACATAAGTTGGATGAGAATAAGGGATATTGAAGAAGAAACTTTCATTAAAACAGAATTACAAAATAAAGGACTTACAAAATTAAAAAAAATGAAGAACGCGAAAGTAAGTGAAAACAAAGAGAGGAGGAAAGGTATCTCAAGTGAAAAATTGAGTATGGAAGATTCTCCCTAACCTTTTTCAAGGATTTGGTCGTTCCAATATGATCTCCTCTCTTCTGAAATTCCAACCCCTCTCAAGGAGAGAAGGGGAGAGTATTTATAGCCCAAGGGGTGGACTGTTTGCATTCCCAAACTGTCCCTCCACTTGAATCGCAAAGTTAGCAATTCAGAAAGCTGAATCTCAAGAAATATCTTTCTTCAAAGTTGTAGATAATAAGTTTGGCCGACTACTCCCAAATTTGGAGCCATTTGGACTTAAGGATCAAAAGTTATGGTCGGTTGATTAAACAAAGTTAAACTGTCCATTTCAATCCAGTCTTTTTAAAGACCAATGTGTGAAAGGGTTTTTGAATAGGAATATCCCTTTAAATCCGAATGATTTCTTCAAAAAAGTCGTCCACCTATATCTCCTCTTTCACATTGAAAAATATCAGCTCAATTTTATTCTTACATCATGAGATATGTTATGCATACTATACTTATTTTAATTCTCATCCATATTGGTGGGCTGGATTTTAAAGCTTCATTTGGGCCCCTTGTTCTTAGATTTGGACCCTGAAATTTTTATACAAGACTCCTTGAATTTTCCCCCAAAATATGGTGGAGAATAATAGAATTTTTACTTCTGTATGTATCCCAGTAAATCAATTTTCATGAATAGTCCAGTTTCTTCACAGATTCTTTGATCTTGGTTGTGAGGACCATATGACCCTTCAAATGGAAGAATTGGCTCATAGTACCTTCTAATTAAATGTTTTATATTTAAAGGAGAATAATAAAAAACAAAAACCACACAATTTGGATTAGTATAGTTATTGTTATTATTAAGACAGTAATGTGACTCAATTGGACTACTTCTAAAAATGCGCAAAATTATACTTAATATTAAAACATTAATATTTCACAAAAATATGCAAATTTCATAAAAAATAAGTAAATGGAGTATATAATAAGTCATTAAAATATTAATAACATCAGATTATATCATTGATGATAATTGAGAAGGATCCAATCTTCTTATATTTGATGAAGATAGACATGGGAATCATAAAGAACAAAACATCATCAATCCTTTCACAAATGATTTCTCAAACGTCCCTTTTGGAAAGGTTAATAGATGCTCAAAAGGATGATGTGGGAATTCAGAAGAATTTAGAAGCTATCAAAAAAGGGAAATCCTTGGAGTTCAATGTTAATGAAGAAGGAATTGTGAGATTTAGGAAAAGACTATATATCCCATCAAGTCTATAAATAAAGAAGGAACTTTTGGATGATGTACATAGTTCAAATTTCTCTATTCACCCAAGAAACACAAATATATATGGAGATATCTAAGAGAATTTTTTTGGGATAATATAAATAAGGTGATCATTAAGTATACATCAAAGTTCCTAGTGTGTCAGCAAGTTAAGGTAGAGAGGAAAAAGTCTAAGGGGATGATGCAACCATTGCCCATACCAACATGGAATTAGTAGAACATCACCATGGACTTTGTCACCGGACTTCCAAAGACATCCCAAGGTAACAATGCAATTTGGGTTGTTGTAGATCTTCTTACAAAGTATGGACACTTCATTTAAATTCGGGAGGATTTCTCATTGGATCAACTAGCACTGATATATTTCAGGGATGTGGTAAGGCTGCATGGAGTACCACTATCTATTGTATAAAATCAAGATCCATGATTCAACTCTATGTTTTGGAAGAGTCTTCAACATGATATGGATACTGAACTGAAATTCTGTATGGCCTATCATCCTCAAACTGATGGCCAATCTGAGAAAACTATTCAGACACTGGAGGATATGTTAAGATCATGGTCTATGGAATTCAAAGGAGGGTGGGACCAACATCTTCCACTGGTTGAATTATCCTACAATAACAGTTTCCACTAGAGCATATGAATGGAACATTATGAATCCCTATGTGGTAAGAGGTTAAGAACACCGGCATGTTGGGATGAAGTTGGTGAGCGTAAGTTGCTAGGACCAGAAATGGTCGAAGAAATGGTGGAGAAGGTGAAAACCATTCAGTACCATATCAAGATAGCCCAGAGTTGACATAAGTGTTATGAAGATATCCGTAAATGAGACCTTGAGTTTAGAGTTTGAGTCTCGGTATTTCTATTCATATCTCCGTGGAATAATTACATGAGGTTTGGAAATAAAGAGAAGTTAATTCCTAGGTACATCGAACCCTTCAAGATTCGTGATCAGGTCAGGGATGGGGCCTATTGACTAGAAATTCCATATACCATGGAAAAAGTACATGATGTCTTTCTTGTATACCTCTTAAGGAAGTACATACCTGACCCTTCAAATTTACTCTCTTCAGAGGTAGTACAGCTAGAGGATGATCTTTCTTATGAGGAGAAACCAGTGAATATATTAGATCATAGAGAAAAAGTTATATGAAATAAGATAATTCCCCTCTTCATGGTGTTTTGGAAAAACTAAAAGTTTTAAGAAGTGACGTGGGAATCAGAGGAAGTGATGAAGCAGAGTTATCCACATTTGTTTTAGAGTGGGAAAAATAAATTTCGAAGGTGAAATTTCTTAAGGGGGAATATTATAATTACCCAAAAATTAATTAATGAAAATTCCTCTTGATATATTTAAATATCTTCTTATGGTTATGTAAAACTTATGCACTTAATTGGTTTTAAGTTTTGGATTTTAAAATACCTTTAATAATTGAGATTGTTTCTAATATAGCTGTTGAAAAGTGATCACATGATTAGTATAAATATAGGGCTTTAATAAATCTAATTTACTCAGACAAAGGAAGCGATGGAATCATCCAGCAGACTTTCCCTATAAGAAACCCATTTTTTAGAGTTTGGAAAGGAGGTGGAGTCGTTGGGATTCACTCTTAACCAAGCCCAAGCCAATCTTGAACACGTTAAGCTTGAGCGGAACCGACTATGGGAGAAGTGGAAGTTAATAGAGATTACCACCCAAGCGATGTTATCCAAGCCATCCCAAGACTCTGTCACAATCACACACCATACCCTTCAGTCTTATGCAAGTGTTATAAGGGGTTATGTAACTAGACCCTAGCACTATGACTATGTACATTATTTTTGTATAATGAATGTGCATTCATTTTATTATTGTTACTTTGTAAATAGTTTTTAAAGCACAAAGAGTATTTTTAGTTAATATTCAACTAAAAAATATATTTTGATGAATTAATGGATTTTTGAATTAAATAATATTTTAATAAAATTTTAATATTTATATTAATTTATTTTTTATTAAATATAAATTATTGTATAATTTTATGAATGCAATTTTAATTTTTATTAAGGTTTGAAAGCTGTTTTTTGTCAAAACCCATGAATTTTTTATAAATGTTGATTTTTATTTTAAAAGAAAAAATTCACATATTTAGAAAATTATTTAGATAAAATTAACATTATTTCTGGAATCAGGGCATCAAAATTATCCAATGGTGAATTTTTCATAATTTTCAGAGACAGTCAAATTTTTGGGTAAAAATTAAATACCTTTTAAATATATAATGTGTTTTATGAAATCATAATGACCCAATAGTGATGTAATAAAATACTATAAAAATTATTTTCTTAAAATATATGTTTTAACATTAAAATAATTTCATTTTTGTTTTGTTTTATTTATTTTACAAAGGTTTAGTGGACCCTTCAAGGCTTATAAAACATTTTTCCTTTTTAAATTGTTTTCCTTGAGAGTGTGACTCACCTCCACATAAGAAACCCTATTATTTTAAGAAGTTAGGACATTGGACATATAAAATATTTTTTTATACTCCCCTTTTTAAAAAACCATGGAAACAATCATGGGTTGGTTTGTGGTTTGGATTAGTTTAATGCGGGGTGTCCCAAACCAAAATAATAAAGAATTCCCTCTCCTTTCCTATATAAACCCACCCAATCTCCCACTTCTTCTTCACTCAAAGACTTTGGAGTTTGACCAAACCCTGGAATCCTCTCTCTAGAATCCTCACAAGGTTCCCAAAGCTCCAAATAAGCCTCTCTCAATCCTCTCCCAAGCTTTCGGGATCACACATCCAAGTAAGGGATTCCTATCTTTCTATTTTTATCCATGTTTTGTTAATATTGTTATGCCCTTTTATTTTCAATGAAAAATGTTAGGGTATGATTTTGAACCCCCCCCCATACTTCCCTCTTTATGTTTGGATAATGGTATACCCCTTTATATCTCATTAATGCCTCTCATGTACACCCATTACCATGCCGAAATTCCATGAGGGATTTATCTCTCCTCTTTTTCATCCAAGTAAATCTTTTGTATTATGCATCTAAATTCAATTACTTTTTTTAGGACATGTATTTATGACCCCTTACTGTACATTTCATGAAAATATGATGAGACTCCCATTTATATCTCATCAAATATTTTCATGAATCCTTATGTCATGCCGTTATGCTGCTGAAATTGCACGACATTTTTCCAAGCCAAGATCATTGTGTAGTGAATACCATACCCATGTCTCTATCATGAGTATTCACCTTTTTGCACATATACATATTGAATGGTACTTTCATGTATTTATTCCACGTTACTTAATCATGTAATAACTTATGATGTTGATTTATTCCATGGTATATGATCCATGTGTCACACTTATGCATGAAATGAAGTGTTTAAGAAGGGTGTGCCCTGATAGCGCTCTAATGGATTGGGTAAAGTATAGTATGATGATACTTCATGATAAATGAGTGTTGAATCATGATAATTCAATTTCAAAAAGTTTTTACTCGTTCGTCATGTGCAATGAGGGTTTACTCATGCTCCAAGAGCAATTTTCCTTGGCTCATGCTAAATTCTATGTTAAGTGTTGTTGCCACATTTCCATGTTATGATTACCATGCTTTATCATGCCTTTATGTTCATGTTTCACTTGTGATACATTGATATGATTATTATATAACATGTATTTTATTCCTCATGTTATTCCATGTTTATTCCCTTTCTAGTCTTTATATCTCACCCTTTTCTTATGCATGTCCTCAGGTTATCCCATGCAATGCTAAGTATGAGGGAATATAGTGGTCATGTAAAGGAAGTTTTCAATAAAGATATTTTATTTCATGTTTTAAGTTGTTATTTAATTATCCTAATCCCCAAATAAACTAGACTTATCGATCTCCTATGTTGTATCAAGTGAAGGTTATCTAATAAATCTTGTTTTTGTGTGTAATAACGAGTAGGGTTGTATATTTATATGTGAGGGAGATCATTCGAATTCATGGGGTACCCTTAAATATTGTCTCTGAACATTATTATTTGGTAACATAACCATTATGGAGAGGCTTATATGAGGCATTTGGTAACTATTTTAGGATGAGTATAACTTTTCAACCCCAGAAATATGGGATGATTGAGGACACTAACCAGCTGTTGGAGGATATACTAAGATCTTTCATGTCAGACTTTAGTCAGAGATGGGAGGATCAATTTAAATTGGTAATTTTTTTTTCTAATAATAGTATTTATCACTCTACTATAGACATGTAACATTTTGAGGTACTTTATGGGAGACCCTATAGGTCACCCTTGTGCTAGACTGATATTGGTCATGCATCTATTGTTAGTCCAGAGATGGTTCAAGAAATAATGGAGAATGTTTAGGTGAGCAGTGAGTTGATGAGGGTATCCCATAGAAGATAGAAATGTTACATAGATCGATATTGTAGGCCCATAGTGTTCAAGCATGGAGACTATATTTTCCAATGATTCTATCCATGATAATGATTATAGCGAATTAGAATGGCTGGTGAGTTATCCCCAATGTTTATCTCGCCATTTTTAACCCTAAAGAGGGTTAGATAGGTTTTTTACCTCATATACCTTCCCCTATAGTTGGAAACAGTGAATGAAATATTCCATTTGTCGTAGATGAAATACATGCATGACCCTACACATTTTGTTGACTAGGGTGATCTAGAAATTGAGGATGGAGACACCTTAGTGGAGTACTTGGTGGAAATTGAGGATCGATAGTATTAGATCCTATGGGGATGAACCTTGTGTTTGGTTTGTGTGATTTTCCACATGCACTACTACAAAACTAGCCTTTAACATCACCTAAATATAACAGCACTAGAAAAATGTTCTAAGAGATTCCATATTTATCAGTACTAAAATAAGTTCCGATAATGGGGGGACTTTATCAGTGCTAAATGAAAGTGTTGATAAAGGATACCCTTTATAAAATACTTTTATTTAGCACTGATAAAAGTTCTACTATATCAATGATATATTTTAGCACTGATAAATTTTATCCTATATCTGTACATTTTTTTAGAACTGATAATGATGTTTTTATCAATGATTTTGGATCAATGATAAATATTGAGATATATCAGTGCTTGTTTAGAACCGATAAACATCAATTTTATCAGTTATTATCATTTTAACACTGATAAAAGGGATATTTATAAGATATTTTCTAAAGGAACTATTAAAAATGTCACTAAAATATTTTAGAAAAACCTAACCTGCACTCAGTCACCCTGATTCTAAATCTCTCATGGAACTCCTACGCTATCGTCGAAACTCCAATATGATCCATCAGAAGAATAAAGAATATAATCAAAGGTATGTTATTTTATATTTCTCCTATATCATTGTTTGATCTTTGTGGGTTCCACGTTTTGTGTTTTCATGCTTTTAAAAACCTACATATAATCTCCTCACTGCTACTAGCGCGAATCCTCTAGAGGACCAACCAAATTAATTTATTGGGATATAATCATTAGAAAATATTGTATTTTGAGATGAATCACCATAAGTGGTCATTTATATTTTGTATAAAAAATATGATGGAGTCCCATGTATGTTCTCCATGTCCATGACTCACTGAAATAAGATTTTTTATTGGTTGCTTGATGGAATTGAAGAATACCCCTTTTGTTTACCTTGTCTAATTTCTTTGTGGAGGGATATCTAATTTTTTTATTTTAGCCACTATCCTTAAACTCATTTATACTCTGTAGATGCCACTCTTTTATATAATGAATTAAATTTTATATAGTCTAATGGATTCCTAAAGAATGTGTTTCCCAATATTATGTAAACCACCACCTTATAATATTTTATCAAGGATGCCCCCTTCGTAAATGATCCTTTGTGTGGTCTACAAAAAAATCACACTTATATCTTATAAATAGAGTTGTAAAAAGATTTATAAATTATAGATGAATACTTTATCTAATAGGGTCTCCCACCTTAAATGATCTTAATCTTTATGTGTTGATGGATAAAAATACCTTTCAAACACTTTATTTACTTGGTTAAAACAAATATAAGCATATTTTATTAAGGACTCATCTGAAGAAACATTACTTGGATGGGTAGTACTTAGTTCCCAATAAACAACTAACATTTTAAATTTGATCACATGAATATTAATAAATATTTTATAACATTATGAGTGTTATTATTTTTAATATTAATGTTATAATGTATTTAAAATATCTGTCACATCAAAACATTATATGAGTTATCCAATATAATGTGATCTATGAAATGTAAAGGAAATATTCATAAACATATATCCAGTGATCTAGATTCCATTTTTATGGTTAGAAAAAAATGATGTTTGACTATTAGTTGTTGGATGCTTATAGGTATAAGATAATTATTCTCATGAATTGTAAACCTTGTAATCCTCAAGAAGGGGGTTATGAGGACTAACCCTAAAATAATAATTCCCCATATTATGTGTGTCATTAGGTATTTCTTACCATATATGAGTGTATTTAAAAATATATAGGATTTTATTAATGATGTATATTATAATCAACATAAATTGACATTTTCATGTAAATAGTGGAAACATATTTTAATAGTGTGTTAAGATATATTGGGTTTGTCATAATTTATATGAAATCTATTGACTAATTAGATAAATATTTTTTTATTTAATGTTATGTAAGATGAAATATCAACCCTTTTGTTTGAAATTGAACTAGCTGATTAAATACCTAACCCCCGAAGTTCATTAATGAGTTCATATTAGAATGTCAAATAAAGATAAATCAATAATATATGTTAATAAAAAAAGTATGAATCATTTATTATACGATATCATTATAAAGTTATTTCATTGAATAATAATCTTTCATATGTAATGGTTATCATTGCGATATTATCTTATTTTTTATGGGTGTCTTAATGTATTTCTATATTTCAATCGTAGACTTTAAGAAATTTCTACTAATCAAACTGAGAAATTTTCCTATAAGGTCAAACAATAAAACTATCCCCAATCATAGAAAAATTTATTTTAAATTTAATATTAGGAATAAATATTATTCTTGTTTTTGATAGAAAAACCATAAACCATAATTAAGAAAAAATAATGTAGATAAAATAAAATAAAACCATAAATCTAGAGTTTAAAAACTATTTCATAGGACGTTCATAGAGCTTGATGACTCAGATAATTTTTTCTTGGTCAAGTAGCCTCATATAAGCTTCTCGTCCTTGGTTTAAATTTGTTTTTGGCTTGTGAGCCAGCAGTTTTTCCCAAGATGTTCCTTTTGGATGTGTTTCAACCAAAACTCTACCCAAGTATCTCTTAAATTGTATCCTAATTTCCTCTAAGCTATGATTTTCCAAAATATCATGCTACATAGCCTTTAGGTGTGACCTAAGAGAGAACATCCAATGGGAGAGGTACTGTTCTCAACCAATATCTCTTAATTCATTTCTTATTTTACCCACTAAAATAATTTCTCTCTAGAAAAGTATGATAACATCAATATTTTGATTATTTTGTAATTTTTTCATAATAATAGAATATGAATTTTATAATTTCTTCTAAAACCATTTAAATAAATGAAGGTATCATCATATATATGTCCAAACCATGGCTTCTATTAATGTGGTGTTTTATTTTCCATAACATCTTTATATGGTGGGTTCAAAATATTTTTTTAATTAAAAAATAAAACATTTATAAGATTATTAAGTTCTTTAAATTATAAATTATTTTATTTTTTACCTCACTCTAATTCTATGACAAATTATGGCATCGTCCATGTGTAAGTGCAGACTACCGCCTCTACAGAATGATGTATTTCATTTTCCATTATCACATAACATTGATGATACTAAAAATGTTGTATAAAAATAAAATTTATGAGACTATAAATATTTTATAATGATAATATTCAGATATCTATTAGTCAATTTGGTAATAAATATAAATAGTAAACCTAACCACCTTAAATGAACATATAGAGGTATCATTCATAATTAGAGTCCATTTTAGGAAAGCCTAAGAAAATGTATAAAATTTGTGATAAATTAATAATAAAATATACACAAATCTATAATTATATATATTATGAATCTATTTTATATCACATTTGATCACAATCAATATATCTAGAAAGTTTCAGATATATTGACAGAACAACCTCATGTAACAGACATAAGATAAAGATTTTAAATAAATGAATAGATCATGAAAATAAATAAACATTAGTCAATAAAATATCAATGAAAAAAATCTTAAGAATGTTTTAAATAAACATAATTTTATTTTTACAAAGTTAGGTGCATGCTCTTAGCGAATAAAAACATAAGGTAAGGGTTTTTTCATCTTAATTTTTCTTTATTGAGATATGATCTATATTCAACAATTGTTCCCTTATTATGTTGTAATAATTTCTTATGGGTGTATTTTATCATATTTTTATTGAAATATAGGGTATTTATTAATCAATACCTTTTTTCTACCTTTAGGGGTTTTTATTCAAAATATAATGAAGTCAAAAGTGTTATGTTGACCCAATTTTATTTCCATTTGGGTTGTGAGTTATCTGTCTTAATTATTCTTTTCTAAGATCCCTTATCATTTCATTTATTTATTTTACATAGAAATTCATAATTTTATATTATATTAAATTTCTTATTTATAAAAAAAACTTCTTTACTAGTAGATTTATTACTAGAAGTGACGACATTGTCAGGGTTAATATATGTCTATTCTAATGGAATTTTCTCCTCTACGTGAATATTTTCACTATCCATCAATGTTATCCTTTTACCAGTTATGTTATATCACATGTGATCTTCCCATTTAACTTTTTATATTTTCAAATGATGTTTTATTATACCTTTTTATGATGTGAATATCAGTGATTTATTTTTAATCAAAATATTAAAATTGTATTTACTTTCTTGATCATATGTTTAATATTCCAAACTACCCTCATTACTTTTAGATCTCATGTTATCTTAAATTTTCTCCCTTTTTTGCTATATTATTCTCATTCATTTGATCAATATTATTCATATATGTTTCTTATATATATAACTAATTTACATTACCTTCCTTTTTTTGGATAATACATGGTTTATGTTATCTTCATGATTCTATCATTTATGTAAAACAAATTTAAGAAAACCTCCTAATTTTTTATTTCATGTCAAGTAAAATATCCATTAAATTAACCATTCCTAGGAATATTATAAATGATATGATTCATATTTTTCATATCTTTCTCCAAATTCCCAATATTATCATCTTGATACTAAATCTTAGTAATCCATTATTCTTAAAACTCTAACATATTATTCTTTTTACTGAGTTATGAATCTTATTGAATTGAAAAAACATCAAATAATCTATAGCTATGGATTTTTTTTCAACATTAGTGTTGAAATTGTATATGATTTTTTGAAATTCATTTTTGGAACTTTTTATTCTTATAATTTTACCATCAGAATAATTCCTATAAAAATCATTTTGATTAATCCATTTGAGAATATTATTTATATTTCTGAAATAAATCATCAATTTCCCTTTCATTTTCCTCCATTAAACTTTTGTATGAATAATAGATTATTAATGTTTCTTTATAGAATTAATACCTTCAATATCATCATATTTTACTTGAATATATTTTCATCTTGAATAAATATCATGAAAAATATCCATGTTTACATCAAGGTGCATGATAGCTTCATATAAGTAGTTTATCATTATTTCTGTCCTTTTAGATATTTTTCTTATAGGATAATTAGTAGAATAATCAAAAACATCAGGGGGGAAAAACTTCCCTATCTCATGGGTGATAAAGTTATTCTCATTTAAAAAAATTTAATTGAGAAGTTTCTTTAATACCTATGCCTTCATTAACATCATAATGATCTTTATTTGACATTTTCAATATAAAATCTTGTCTTTGAAATGATTCCAACTCACTATCTGAAAAACATGATGGATATTCACTTTTTTTATTGAGTTGTTAAAAACATGGATATATGTACAGGGGACTCTTTTGGTAAAGTATCCTTAGATTCTATAAATTTCATAAATGTTTTAGTACGTCCTTATGTTTATTTGAAAACATATTTTTTCAAAACCATTAGGTTTTCCTTTTCTAGAAGAAATATAATAGAATATTTTTTTTCATCCTCATCAAAATATATTCCTTTTTCATTTCCAATAGTCTTAGAGACTTATTTTCATTTTTTACTTTTTAATAGACTCATAAAACTCTAAGGTATTATTCTCTTGAAATTTTTCTTTTTCATGATTTTAAACAGCAACATCCTTGAGGAAATACTGATCCACCAAGGATTTTTTTATTTCGAATGTTTTATTTCCCAATTCTCATATTCTATAATGTTTAGAAATAATTACTCCTTTAAACCCTTAGCTTCAATGGGATCAAGACTAAAAATAGGATCCTTACCCCTATATTCTTTTTAATCAAATATATGAATAATTAATTAGATATATCATTTAATTTATTATATGGTATATTAGGGGATTTCAAAGAGGTTTTATAAGCCTTCTTTTTATCATGATATTTCTCCTTAAGATATTGAATTATTCCACTCAAGAAACTTTAGTTGTATTATATATAAACTTTTTCTTTGTAGGTATATAAACTAATCTAATTTTATAGGTAGTTTTCTAAAAAAAAATTATTATTTTTCTCTTACTAGAGTTGATACATAATTTATCACTTCAATTTCCATAAACATAACAAAAACATGGTTTAGAAACTTTTCAAAATTAATCAAATTCAGAATCAATTTTCATGTATGAATAAGATCACTATAATTATAAAAAAACATAACAAGATTGAATTTTATAACATTTTATAGAAAATAAATGATATAAATAACTTGAATGCTGATAAAATCTCTATTTAATTTCATTGTAAGTAAGTAACTTTAAATTCATAGAAAAACAATTCTTTCTTCTAGTGATAAATGATTCATCTTAAGTACTATTTCATTGACAATAAATAGAGATTATTCTATTTGAGATATTATAAAATAAACTAATATAATTGGAATCTTGATAATTACAAACATATCTTCACTCTCTAGTAGTAATCAAACTAAATCATCAATCTTCCTAAGATTCATACTAATTTTTTTTCAAAAAACCAAAATGAAAAAAATTTAATGTATCCTTAACCATGAGAAATTAAATAATATAAAGATCTATATTGATTCTAGGGTAATGAAAACCATACTCATTTTAAGTAATGTACATATTTTCCATCCTTAAAAAATATTTTTACTTCAGTAGAGGATACTCTCACATGGGGGTGGCTTGGGTCATGCTTCAGGGTCTGAAGTTTTTTAGTATGAAGGGAATTGAGGTACCAGTGGTTGAAATAGTCTCTAAGATTATCCATGTGTCCCTGATTGGAAATAATTTATTCCCCTATCCTTTACTTACCACATCTTTTAGTGTAAATAGTTCATTACTTGTAAGATACAAATTATCCACACATGGAGATAAGGGAATCATGAAATAGATTTTCTTGCATCTAGTGCCTAAAACCATATTCTTTACTCTTTTTATGATATAGTATCCCTTGTGAGTGAGTTTTTAAATATCATTAAAGTTAATTCCCTCACAATTCATTACTTTAGACCCCCATAAACTATTCTACTTGCTTCTCTTTGATGCCTTGTCATGATTTTCATAAAATTATTATTATCCTGGCTATGTAACAATGGTATATATTTTACATAACATAGAACTTATGAAATTACTTAATTTTCAAAGATTATTCAGTGGATTTATAAGTTTCTTAAAATAGTCAATTTCAATAAACTAGGGTTATTCTAACGAAACATCATATAAGCCTCAATACATTGAAATAAATAAGTTTCTTATCATATAATGTCTCTTACTTAGAGACATTAGTAGTAAAGAGGAAAACCAAGTAAAAAATAAATATAAAAAGGGAATATATATATATATATATATATATCACCCCCTTTATTCAGGATTTTTACTATATTGATATAGGTAAATAAAGAAGTGGATTAACGATATCTTTATATTAATCATACTATATTTATGTTTAATATATTAAAATATATCAGAATAAAGATGTTTTGTAAAACTATTAGCATGTTGGTCTTGTGTTCTGATAAATTGATGGATAATATCTATTTTTGTATGTGACCCCTAAGGAAGTGGTGTCTTACCTCTATGTGTTGTACTAGTTAGTGATATGTTAGGTTCTTAGACAAAGAAATTCCACCGGTTTAATAAAAAATAATTTTAATCATTGTGAAATACATACCAAAATCAATGGGTGTGTGTTTCATCTATAAAAATTTGGTGTAATAACTTTCACCTGCTATATATTTGAATTTAGTAGTATAAAGTGATTCCGAGTATTATTTTTAATATTGAAAAGATACTAAATATTCTCCTAATAAGAAACATGTTCTAGATTCACTTCTTATATCCATTTGAATTATACTAATGTCAGCATTTTAAAATAATATAAGTTCAAAATCACTTCTAGAAGAATAATTATAACTAGACCCAATGTTCCTTAAAATAAAAAAAAATTTATTTTAACAACTATGATGGGACTATTTGGTATTTTATTTAAATCCTAGATATAACCATATATAAATCATTATTTATAGTCTACTAACTATGACTTATAGTAAACTTCTATTCATCCCTTTAATTTTTTTGATCATCCAGTTTCCCAGATTGATCTAGATTAGAAGATCTAGATGTTTTGATATGAGAAATTATATTTTTATCCATTTCAAAAAAAAATCTTTTAAGTAAATATTTAGTGTACTTTTATTGATATAAATATGTTCTTTTTAATTTTTTAGAAATTTAAAAAACAAAGGAAAAATGAAGTTCACGTGTTAAACTCATTTAAAAAATGTATTTCATAATTTATAAAAAATAATAATAAATATATTTTTGAGTTGAACCTAAGATAATTTCATGGACAAAATTTTTAACAATGATTAAATATGTAAAACATTATTTATAAAAATATTTTTATCGGCTTCTCCCTTAAAAAATATTTTGAATTGAAAATATAATAAGTCTTTCATACCAGGGTCTTGGAGCTTGTTTAAGTCCATAAAGTGCCTCGACATGTTTAAATACATGTTTATGAATTTATACTTTCTAAATCATGAGGTTTATAGTGACCCAAGATTTTTATACATATATATTACACCTTTTAGATGAACATTCATTACATTACACAAACACACGTCTGAGGATCATAATGGTATAGTGCCTTTTGAAACATGGAAACATAAACAACTAGTTCATAGATAAACTAATTCATCCCCCAGTAAGTTCTTCATAAATAACCCCCTTATTATACATATCATACATAATATATTCTTTTATAACCAGGGGAAATGAATCATAATAAAGGGTAAGCTCAGATTCTTAGAAAGGGTAAATGTTGAATATATATAAGAATAACATTTGAATAAGGGTATGAAAACATGATAATAATATTTGAAAACAATATTCTACATATGAAAGAA
Source organism: Viscum album (assembly GCA_963277665.1). Lineage (NCBI taxonomy): Eukaryota > Viridiplantae > Streptophyta > Magnoliopsida > Santalales > Viscaceae > Viscum > Viscum album. The sequence continues at coordinate 115,289,608 of OY728119.1, forward strand.
TATAATCTATATTCATGGAATATATATTTTTATTTCATAAGTCAGGAATCATTATAAAATCAAAGAACACGAGTCATGATATCATAACATTGGCATAAGACATCTAATTGTGTCATACACATAAGAATAGAAAATCATTTCAATATTAGTCAAGAATCATTACTAGGATTGTAAAAGATGGAATTTTTTCACTTCCCAAAAAATTATACAAGTTAAGGTTCACTCTCAAGACTATAATTAAATAAAAATTCACTTACTAAAACTATTTCACTCCCTCTTCGAGTTCATTCTATCTCATGAGATATAAATATTTAAGAAAATCATTAGGTGGATATATAGGTCCTACCCATCATATAACAAAAATAAAACGTATGTGTAACACAAGGTCATAAAACATTCATCATATCATAACCCATAAAAATTTAATGGGTTTTAAAAACATTTAATCATATCATAACCTATGAAAATATAAAGGTTTCATAATTATTGCATCATCTCATTATAACATAACCCGTGAAATGATGTGGGTTTAATAAAACATTTATCATGGTATAACCCAAGGAATAGAAACATGTTTTCTAAACATCTTTTAGTCATAAACATAAAACACCCATAGAGATAATAATAATGGTATCCTTGGAACATAATCCCAGTAAATCATAAGTACCATCAAATGATGTTATATTAGATATAAATGATTTTGAAATCTCACTTGGAATATTTATTGAGGAAAAAATCATTTCTTTCAAAATATAATTTTTAAAACTATAAATTCAATTTTTCTAAATCCTTATATTTAAAAATAACATTTAAAACATATAAATGAATATTTAAAAATAATATAAAACATTTCTACAGATAAATATATTTTCCTGTTTGAAAAAAACATTTTAAAAATAAAAATATTATAAAAATTAATTTATTTGTAAAAAATGATAGATTCTTATAAGTCAATATTCAAATCAACGATTGGTCATGATTGTGGATAATTTCGTTCATTTTGAACATGTTAAAATGAAGATTCCTTTAATATTTTTGGTTAAATATAAATGGGCATTGTTTAAAAAAAGAAATGGGGATTCCATTCAAAAAAAATATAAAAAATATAAAATATTTAAAAATTTATTTAATAAATCATTTATATATTTTTTAAAACATTTTTTAAAACATTTTTAGAAATCATGTATATATAAAAAAGGGTTTTCGAATGAAGAGAAGAATATGGTTAGTTTTATTTAAAAATTTTATATTATAATATTGAATATATAAAGATAGGAAAATTAAGATAAAAAATTATTGACTGGGAATAATCATATTATAATAAAATTCATGAGAATATTTAGAGGTAGATCATAATATTTCATCATTGGAATTAAAATTATAAAAAATCTCGATAAATGATGTAATTGTTACATAAAACTCTTACAAATTTGGAATCATTGAATATAAATACCCTAAAAGAATAATATTAAATAAAAATTAGGATATTATTAAAATAATTATATTTATGATATAACATTTTAAATGGTTTTTATATACACTTCATAAAAAAATATAGGTGCATAACACTCAAAGAAAGAAAATTGAGACAAAAAACACTTACCACTTTGGTAACTTTTGAACTGTAAACCCCATGGAAGAGAGATAATAAAATGGATATTTAAATACCAATTATTATAATGATAATAATAATAAAATAAATTCTTGGTAATTATATTCCCCATATAAAATAAATAGGTGGTGAATATGGCATGTGTTTCACAGAAGTAAAAAAGCAAGACATAAATCTCATACCACTTTAGTAATATTTTGGATCCTAATACCCAATAAAGAATAACATTAAATTAAAAATTAAATATAATTAAAATTATTATATTAATTATTTAAAATTTCAGTGGGGTATTATATACCCCAAAAATATAAATGACTGGTGAATTTACATTTGTCTCCAAGAAATAAAAGGGAGACTGAAAATCCCATACCTTAAGTCTTAACTTCCATAAAACACTTTAAAAAATATTGTATAATAAATATAATTTTACTAATAATATATAATATTACCATAATTAATTATATAATATCATATATTTTTTATTATAACCTTTTATTACCCATTTATTTCTAATTCCCTATTAGATTCACATTTCAAAAAAATTCTGATTTGTTTTTCATGTATGTTTGGATTATTATTATTTTTTACTATTAATTTGATCATTGTTACATCATATAAATAATTTAAAACATGAAATAATATCATATTATATTCATTATATATTTATTTAGATTAATCCATAAAATCTAGTGAAATAAAATTAAATACACCGTACATGGATACGGTAGGCCGAACAAACGCATTATGGTCGTTTTGATTTTATTGAAAAATGAAAAAAAATATAAATAATATATTACCATTAAATAATAATTTTTACGTCATATATATCACATATTTTTATTAAAATTTTACTTATTACCTTCCTTGTAAAATATATGCGAAGAACAAATCACACCGCTTATTGAGACAATAGTCATCCGTACATTGAAGTGACATTATCGTATTCCCATAGAATGGAATGTATTAAGTTATATGTGTTATCATAATTTTAGAAGTATAATAATATCAAAAATATCACATATAAACTTTTAATCCATCATTATATCCATTTTTTATAGGTGATGATGGAAAAAAATTAGCATTAGTTCGCGATGTGGTAGTTCACCATACATATAAATGATGATTTCATATCCCATTTGATGGATGTGGAGATGTTTGTAGGTCATAACGTTGACATAAAAACATATAAATATATGGAATATAATTTTTATTATTTTATCATAATGTTTCAAAAATAATTTAATGATGTGGAGGAAAAAATAAAATAAAAATATTAGTTGGGGTTTTTACGTCTTCTTTATGAAACTTCTTTTGGTTTGCACCAAAAGGTTTCTTTAGTTGGATTTATAACCAAAATAATAGTTATTGGATGGAACTATGGAAGTAAGTAATTTATTTGGGTAGGTATTGTGAGAAACGTTAGGTTTTTAATTTGTGAAGAGGAGAGGAGAGGGGTGGCCTTTTATAGGTGAGGTGAGTGACACAATTGTAATTTTTGAAAAGAAAAAAGTGTAACCATGTTTTTGATGTTAACAAAAGCTAAAAAATGGTCAATTATATAAAATATAATATATATGGTAGAAATATTTCCTTAAAAGGGGTTTTGGATATGTTTAGGGTCATCTTTAGCCCTTATCTTCTTAGTTTAACCCCTAGTAAACCTATTTTTACCATTACCGTGATAAATAGTTTTTTTGTTATTCGTTATGGTAGAAAAATTAAGTCAAAATTGTAAGATAATATAAATTATGATGATTAAAAATACTAAATCAATTTTTATAAATTCCATTCATTAAATTGGTAAAATTTAATTTAAAATTAATCCTATAAATGTGATGGGAAGGTGGTTTCCAAAGTGAAAATGTTCAAAAGATTAAAAATATTTTATATCAAAATTCAGAATCAAATTCATTAAAATTAACTAAATCAGAGTAAAATATATATAATTAATCTATTTTTACTTTTAAAACCATCATAAAATAATTTTATGTATTTAAATGTTTTAGGAGAAATGACAATTCATAATAAAACCCAGTATTTTTCACTATTCATTGAGAATATTTATCTTTTCAGAACATTTTCAAAAATTGACTCCAAGATAATTTTTACATGATGATATAATAAATGAAGTTTATTTTTAAGATAAATTTTATAAAATTATATAAAATTAATTTTAAAATAAGTTCAAAAAATATGACCAATCTATTTTAAAAAAAAAGATAGTTTTAAGCATAAAATGTATTTTATTCTTATATCTTATATGGAAAAAAATAAGATGAATGTTAAAAAATTGTTTGATTATATAATATATTAATTTAATTAAAATAACTCAAAAAATTGGTTTTTTAATATATTGATCTAAAATACTTTTTCATAATTTTTTAAAAAAATGATTTCATTTATTTTAAAATAGTATTCAATTTCATTTATAATTAATTGGTTACCAAAGAATTCATTTTATATACTTTTAAAAATCATATAATTTCATAATTTAGTTAATCATATGCATACCTTCCATTTCAACAACTATTTGATAACTATCATATTAAATTATCATATTATAATAATATATCATGTTTTGTTTAAACTTGGTTTTGTGTGTTACACAAGATAAACTTAGTATTTAGTGTAACACAATCTAAATTTAATTTTGGGCATAACAAAAAATATCAAAAAGATTAAATTAATTTGAAAATAAATATAATACAACAAAATCATGGGGTGTTACATTCTACCCCCATTAAATAAAATTTTCCCCTGAAATTCATCACTTTTATGCCAACAACTTTTGATGCTTTTTCCTCATTACATCATTAAGTTCCAATGTAACTTTTCATCCAAGTTATTTCACCACAAAACATTTTTGTTTCATAGAAAATTATCTGTATGATTCAAAACATCCTCTATTTTGTCATATTAAGAAATATCATCTTCCAGTAACACTACCATTGAGTTCAATACATGTTATAGACTAAGTATGTACATCCTAAAGAGATATACATCGAACACATTGTGAACCAGAGAGTGGTTCAGTGGGAGCCCCAAATGAAAATATATTATCTCAATATGTAAATGTATTTCAAAGGGTCTGATATACCTAGGGAACAGTTTTCCAATATTTTTTCAATAGAAACGTTCATATAAACACCTTCTCACCAACATAAAATTAATGATAACATCAATGATTATCAATATAACCTTTCCATAAAAGTTGTGCTACCAAAATTTCTTTTTGAATGGCCATAAAATTCTCTTCCAGTTTATCATCTAGCTTAGTTCCAAATAGCTTTCTTTCTCCAACTTCATTCCATTCCATTGGATATCTAAACTTATTTCCATTAAGGGATTCATATGGATTCATATAAATTATAGAGTAAAAGATATTTTTGTAAGAAAACACCACTAGAGAAATGTGTTGATCCCATTCACCTTTTATATCCAGTGAACAAGATCTTCTTATCTCCATTAGGGATTGAATTGTTATCTTAGAATGAGACATCTATATGAAGATGATATTAAATGAATAAATGTATCCCCATACCCCAAACATTTAGGTAAACCATAGATCTTGATCAAATTCAATAAAATGTTTTCCTCCATAAAATCATTATCACTTCCTTAATGTATAACCTGGAAATATTATCCAAATATAAACATTCTCTTATAGAGATAAATTGTTCAACATTTCTATGTTGATCGACTAAAACCCATATATCATTATTCCCATTAGATGTTTTGGAGAGTTCAATGAAAAAACCAACACGGATATCTTCCCATTTCCTTTGTGGTATAGATAATTCATAGTTTTATTCATAATATTGTCTCTCAGCTATGAATTTCTGATATAATTTTCATTGAGATAAAAAATCATCAATCTATTCATTTACATTTTACTACCATAAATAATATTTCAGTTATTTTAGTGGTAGGAACTATACTATTGTCACCATGTCGTTGTTCGTTCAATCCCCACGACCTTCCCAAATGCACCAGATTGTCACCCAACTTCTATATTGTCATTTTTATAAGATATATTAAAAAAATGTTCCAAAATTTCAATAACCATTAACATAAATGATAAGATAAATCCTAAAGGTTACCAATTCCATTAATCATATACTCCCAAAATCTAATTTCATTTTTACTCAAAATAAATTCTTCATCAAAATATATATAAAACTAATGTGTTGTATTTCCATAAATGTACTCCGACATATCATTAATCCTAATAAACTCTCATCACATAAAACCTCAAGAGTAGTTTCTAATACTTTTTACTTATGGTAAACCTTAAACTAATAAACCTAAGATGATATCCATTAATCATTTGTTTATCCTATATATAGACATACAATATTCCAAAATTAGCCCAATCCTTAGATGTTTCATGATTAGTATAACCCAAATTCCATTGAAAAAAATACTTCTACAACAGAATAAATGAATCCCAATAAATAAATACTTCAATAATTTCCCCTCAATTATTGATAGGTAATAGGTCCCTCCTTGGTCTATAAGTTAAGTCTTGGGTCAAGGAATTATCTTGGATAATGCACATGTTTCCCATACATAAGAAATTTAACTACTCAATTTTTTTCACTATATGATATTCCATTCCAAATATATATCATATTACCCTCCATTTTAGATATTCTTATAGGTAATTATTACTTATATAATGAAATATAGAAAGAAAAATATTCTTTTATATGTGTTCATTACAACATGAACTTTTATAAAAGTTCATATTCCTCTTATTTAATGCTTTAAGAATCTAGAAAAAGTTCATTAAAATAATCATATATATTGATTTATGATTAGGAATAACCAAAATATATATATCTCTAATCATCATAAAATTTGGTTTCTTATATTCACCAAATTTTCTATCATACCCAATGTTAACAAAATTATTTATATTTTCTACCATTGACTAAAACAAAAAAGGTATAGTGTGAGAAACTATAATAATAGTGGTAAAACCACATAATCTGGAAAAATCACATATATTATGTCGAAATGATGACACCTTATTTTCAATATATGAAACCTTAGGTTTAACCTAGGTAATTATTTAAATCATTCATGATGGTTTTCATGGATTTTTTGAGTTTTCAAAATTATATCCCCCGTGAGTGTAAAACCAGGTTTGTATCAATATATGTTATCATGAAAAAAGTGATTATCGATCCCAACTAAATATGATATATTTTTAGATTTATTAACCCTATTCACTTACATGCCAGATCCAAATCCACTATTAGTATCCAAACAAGGATATAATTCCTAGGAAACCACTCGTTCCACCCATTACAATAATTATAGGATATTTCCCATTACTTTTACTCATCCAAAAAAATATCCTAAGACATGTCCTTAGATAAATCCCTAGACATATCCCAAGGGATTTTCGTAAAAGTTTCCAATTATAGTTTCTAAAGGATAAATAAATATGTTCTTTAATATAAACTACAATGTAATTTACTTTCATACATAGATATTACATATTTTAGATGAATATTAACTTCATTACACAAATATATGCCTGAGGATCATAAAGTTATAGTTCATTTGGAAATATAGAAACATAAAAAATTAGTTCATATGTGAAATAAATAATATCAAACTATGTTATTCATAATTATAACCCTTTTTAGATATATCAAACATGATACATTTCTTCATAACTTGGGGAAAGGAAACATATAAAAAGGTGAACCCATATTCTTAGTAAGGTTAAAAAAGGAATCTACCTAAGATTAAAATGATCATAAAGGTATGAAAACATGGGCATAACATTTGAAAACTATACCCTACATATTGAATATCATAATCATGACTCATGGAATAAATATTGGAAATTTATTAACACGAATCATAATAAAATCATAGAACATGATCCATAATAGAATAACCTTGGTGTAGGACATAGATTATAGCTTAAACATAAGAAAATTAAATCATTTCTATAGTAGTCAAGGGTATCTACCAAGTATATAAAAATGCATTGAATTCACTGCCTAAAAAATAATAGTATTCAATGTCCACTCCCAACACCATCATAGCATACAAAGTCTCTTACTTATCCAGGTATACTCCCTATTCCAATCCTTTCCGTCTAATGAGGTATAAATATTTACCCAATGATTTGGTGGGAGATATAGGTCCCACCCATCACATAATAAAAATCATATGTATATGTTCTATAAGAGAATAAAATATTAATCATATAATAACCCATGTAATAAAATGGGATTTATAATCATTTAATCATATCATAATATATGGAAAATATAAAGGTTATATAATAATTTCATCCTTTTATCATAAAACTACTGATGAAATTAATAGGGTTCCATAAGCATTTTATCATGGTATAAACTGTGTAAGAGAACTTGGTTTTGTTAACATTATGTACTCTTAAACATAAACCATCTAGATAAAGAATAATAATTGTGTCCTTGGGTTATATCCCCAGTAAATCAAAATTAAAGTATGTCATTCAAGATGGAAAATGATTTTTAAAGATCACTTAGAAATTTTTTATGGAAATTAAATTTTCATTGAAAGTAAAATTCTATTACAAAAAATTCATAAAATAGGTTGGAAATATTTTTATTTTAAAATAACCTTGAAATATTATAAAGGAATATTTAAAAATCATTTAATACATTTCTTGAGGAAAAAATCCTTTCCGCGTTGAATTTTTTTTTACATAATTTTTTTGAGAATCAGTTTTTTTTTTCAAAATAAACATGGAATATTATAAATGAAGATTCAAACCAATTATTTTTTAAGATGGTGGGGATTTTGTTTTCATGTCACACACATTAGAATGAGATTCATTTCAAATTTTTATTCAATTGGAATTGGGGAAATTTTAGAAAATGAAATGAAGATTCCATTGAAAAAAGTATATAAAAAATAAGACATGGATAAAAATTTCTTTAATAATTCATTTTTTAAATTTTAGAAAGGTTTTTGAAAACTTCAGAAGAAAAAAATTAATATGGAAGAAAAAGTGTTTTTGACCAAAGAGAGAAATAAGGTCAGATTTCATTAAAAATTATTTTTGGAATATTGAGTACATAAAGAGAGTAGAATGAAAGGAGTAATGTATTCTCATGAAATAACTAGACTATAATAATTTTAATGAGTTTATTAAGATATTGATCATAATATTTCATCATTGGAAGCATGATTATAAACTATCTCGATAAATGATGAGATTGTAACATAAAACTATTATGAATTTGGTAACATTGAAGGGTAATTACCATAAAATAATAGCATTAAATAAAACATATAAAATCATGAAAATTTATAGATTAATGATTTAACATATAAATGGTGAAGTATATATATGTCATAAAAGAATATGGTTGCATAACACAACAAATGTCTTGAAAAAGGAAAATTGATTAAAAAAATACCTTACTCCTTTGGTAACTTTTGAACTATAATTCCTATGAAATAGAGATCCAAAAATGGATATTTAAATCCAAATATTTTTAAGATAATAATAATAAAATAAATTAATAGTAATTAGATATACCACATAAAAGAAATAGGTGGTGAATATGGCATGTGTCTCATAAGAGTAAAATGTGAGATGAAATTCCCTCACTTCTTCAGTAATCGTTTGGATCGTAAGACCCAATAAGGAATAAATTTCAAAAAATATTTAAATATCATGAATATTAGTATATTAATGATATAAAATTTCAAATAGGTAGTACATACATCACAAAAAAAAATACAAGAGTGGTTAATTTTCATATGTCTCCCAAAAATAAAAGAGACTACAAATACTTTACCTTTTCCATCATACACATTTAAAAAGATTTTATAATAAATATATATTTATTATAAATATATTAAATAACTATAATTATCTATATCATACCATATATTATTTTATTATGTCCTTTCATTACCTATTTATTAACATTTTCATGTTAATGTCACATTTCAGATAATAACTGCTTTGTTTTTTGTATATATTCTTATTTGTTATTTTTTTGTCCTATTAAATTGAACATTGTAAAATAACCCCTATAAATTTAATCAGAATATAAATATAATATATATTAATTATATCTTTATTTATAGTAATCCATAAATGTTAGAGAATGAAAATGAAATACACCATTCATAGAGATGGTAGGCCGTACATTTGCATGAATGTTTTTCCCATTTTCTCAACATATGAAATAAAATAAAGACAGGTAATACATTATATTTAAAAAATAATTTTTATATAATATATATCACATGTTTATTTTTGAAACAATCCTTATTATTCTCCATATGAAACATATATAAAGAATGAATCACATCGTTTCGTAGTCTGATTTACACACGAACGACCTTATCATATTCTCATGTAATGGAAAGTTTTAAGGTATATGTGATATAATATTTCTACAATTAAAATAATAAAATAAATATATAATATGAAAATTTAATCCATAATTATATCTATCCTTGATAGGTGGTGGTGGAAAACAAATAATATCAGATTTTGAGGTAGTTGTCTGTCGTACACATGAACGATGATTTAGTATCCCATATTATGGAAGTTGATATGGTTTAAGGTCAGGAAATTAAGATAAAAAAATCAGTATATATAAGATACCGAGGTTATTATATAATCATTCTTTAATAAAAATTGAATTAGGTAGAAGAAAATATAATATAAAATGCTTGGTTAGTGGTGTTACCTCTTTTTCACACAACTTATTTTGGTTTACACTGAAAGAAATCCTAGGTTGGATTTATGACCAAAATAAGGCATCTAGGATGTGAGGATGGGATTAAGGAAGTTATTTGGGTAGGTATTGTGCAAACAAATGGGTTTATAATGTGTTAAGAAAAGAAGAGTGGGGGAGTCCTTTTATAAGTGAGGTGAGTGGTACACTTGTAATTTTTGAAAAGAAAAATGCGTACCCATGGTTTTCACCATAAAAATGGATCCCAAGTTAGTAATTCTAAATCATATAGTATATAAGTTCAAAATAATCCCATAAAATGGTTTTTTATGGGGGTTGGTTCTATTTTAACCCTTATCTTTTTAGTTTGATCCCCGGTAAACCCATTTTTACCTTAGCTGTGATAGATAATCTGTATTCTTTTTACAATTCATTATGGTAAAAAATTAAGTTAAAACAAATAGATATTATAAATTTTTATGAGTCAAAATACGGAATTAATTATATTAAATTACATTCACATAATGTGAAAATTCTAATTAAAAATTTATCCCACAAATGTGGTGTGATAACGATTATCCAAAGAAAAAAGGTTAAACCATTTTAAATGTTTTTATATCAAAATTATATATAAAATTTATTAAAATGATGTAAATTATATTAATAGATATATAATTGAAATAGTTTTACTTTTAAAACCATATTTAATTTTTTTTTGTGTTTACATGTTTTAAAAGAAATATCAATTGTTAATAAAAACCATTATTTTTCATTATTCATTGAAAATTTTATCTTTACAAAAAATTCTATAAACATCACTACATGATAAATTTGAAATTACTATTTAAAAAATGAAGTTTATTTTTTAAAATAAATTTTCTAAAAGTGGGGGAAATTAATTTCAAAATAAGTGTGCAATTCGCGTCAAAACTACTTTTTAGAAAATTTATATTTTTAATAATACAATTTTATTTTTGTTATTTTTTTCCTAGAAAAAACATAAGAAAAATGTTAAATATTATATTTAATAAATAATTCATAAATTTTAATAAAATCAATCACAAAAAGTGTTTTTTAATTTATTGATGTAAAACACATTTGTTTTCATAGAAATAGTTTTTTAGAAAATGATTTCCTATATTTTCATTTATAATTCATTAGTACCCAAAGAATTAATTTTATATACATGTGTAAACCCAATATTTTAATAATTTATTAAATATTTTTTAAACCCACTATTAAAATATCTTGATGATAACTACTATAATAAATAATAATATTTTAATAGTATTTCACATTTTGTTTAAACTCGGTGTTGCGTGTAATGCAAGCTGACCTTAGTGTTGTGTGTAGAGAATACTTAAACAAGTGGTGTGTATAACAATAAATATCTAAAATATTAAATTTATTTGATGGAAATATTTTAAAAAAAAATTCATGGTGTTACATTTGACCCCCCTGAAAATGAATTTCATTCACAAAATTTGCCACGTTGGTACCAAAAAACAGAGGATACCTCAGCATCATTATATCTTTAGGTTCCTATTTAAATACTCAAGATAGTGGTTTCAACACATAAAATTGACTTGTTCCATATAAATTTCTCTATGAGATGTAGAATCTCTACTATATGATAAGTTACTTTCCCAATACTATCAAGTATTTTAAATGGTCTGATCTACCTAGGGTGTAGTTTTCTCTTCTTTTTTCCATGGATAATTTTTTTAAAACAATTTTTCACAATCATTAAATTATATATAGAATGTAAAATTATCATCATAAAATTTATATTGACTTTTTTATTCCCTTATGTGTTAATGAATGAGTATAACCTTATCTACCATTTCATCAGCTAGCTTAGGTCCCATAGAAGAATGTGTTGATCCCAACCAGGATGATATATAGTGTTGAATCATTGTTCTATATCGCAAAAATTATGGTAAAACATTGATCGATATTAAATACAATAGAATTTTGTACTCCATGAAATACCTAAAACATCCTTAATTTATATTATGGAAATATTATCCAAATATAAATATTCAAAAATAGATATAAATTGTCCCAATATTTTATGGTGATTGACTACAACCCACATAATATTATTCCATTTATAATATTTGGGGAGTCTGAAAAAAACTATAGTTATGTCTTCCCATTTCCTTTACAATATAGATAATGTTCATATAATCCTTTTAGAACTTTTTATCTCAATAATTAATTTCTAACATATTATGCATCAAATTACATGCTAAAAAATATCTCTATTTTTGTTGTCATACCAAAAATTATCTTTAATGTAATCCATTGGTAGGTGTTATACCCTTGTCACCCATTGGTTGTGGGTTCAAGAACCATTACATTTCCAGATGATATAGGTTATCACCGGGATTAGGGGTTATAATTTCTCTGAAACTCTATCAATAAAAACATTTTGATATTTTGATAATCCTTAACATCAAAGATAAGATTTACCAAAAAGTTACCAATACCTTTAATCTCATTCACCAAAATTCAAAGACATTCTTACTCAAATAACTTCTTCACAAAAACATATATAAAACCAATGGCTCATATTTTTATAAATGCCTCCAAAAATATCCTTACTACTGATAAAATGAATTTACATAAAACTTATAGAGGATTTTCTAAGACGTTGAACTTATGATCAACCTTATACTCTTAAAACCACAATGGTATTCATAAAAAATATGTTAATCCTACTTGGAGACATATATTCTTCCAAAATTAACACAATCCTTAGATGTATCATGATTCTTATATCCCAAATACCATTGGAAAAAATAATTCTACAATATAATCCTTAAATCCCCATATATAAATACCAAAATTCTTTCAGTTAAATGATTGAAATAAAATATCACCTTACTTGGTCTAGAAGTTATTTCTTATGTAAGGGAATTGACTTGGACAATGACCATGTTTTCCACACAAAATACAATTTAATTCCTTAATAATTTGCCACACTATAACATTATTTTCCACACAAATAATATCTTCCCCTCCATTTCCAATATTCAATTAGGTTCTTCTTTCCACCTTCTTGACATGTAGAATGATGAATCTTATTTATTGTGTGTTAATTACCACTTGAACATTCCTAAAAGTCCATCATCCTCTCATTTTATACCTTAGGAATCTCCCTAAAGATCATGTTGTTAATCAAATATTCTGATAGATGTATAAGAATTTCAATAGTATTTATACCCCCATTCACCATCCAATTTAGTTTCTCATAGTAATAAAATTGTCCATAAATATAGTGGTAACATGATTATTTCTAGTTCCAACCATTGAATAAAACAAAAAGCTATAATGTGTTCAACTATAATCATAGTGGTAAAATGACATAATCCTGAAAAAATTGCTTATAGGATGTCTAAACTGTGACACCTTCTATTCAATATAATACACCTTAGATTTAACATAGATCATTATTCAAATAATTCCAGATAGTTTATGAAGTTTTTTTGAATTCCCAAAGAATATCCCTCCGGAGTGTCAAATAAGGTGTTGGACATAGCCCATTTTCATATACCATAAGATGATCAAGTCCAAAACAATGTACCCATTTTCGTTATTACCCTTACTTACCTATATTCTAGAGAAACAACCACTTTTAGTATCCATACATAGATTTATTTTCAAGGAAACCACTTGATCCATCTTTTAGAAAATTTCTAGGACATTTTCCTATAATTTGACTCATTTCTAGAATTATTATCAGGCATATCCTTAAAAATATCCCTATAAAAATCCCAATGTTTTTTACAAAATATTCCTCATTGTAGTTTCTAATGGTTAAATAAAGATATTCTATATCACCAACTATAGAGACCCAGTATTCGCATACAAAAATATTACATATTTTAAATTAATATTTATTACATTACACAAAAAAACCCCTAAGGATCTTAATGGTATAGTTCCTTTGAAAAATTGGAACCATAAACAACTGGTTCATAGGTGAACTACAACATCACCCATAAATAACATCATAACTAGAACCCTTATTATATATATCATACACGACACATTTCATCATAACCTATGGAAAGGAAACATAAGAAAAGGTGAGCTCAGATGCTATGTAAGGGTAAAAAGGGATATAAATAAACCTAACATGAGAATAATTGTGTGAGAACATATGAATAAAATTTTAAAATGATACCCTATATAAAAAATATCATAATCATCAGTCAGAATATAAAGATTGGTATTTCATAAGACATTAATAATAATGATATACAATTTCTGGATCCATGAGATAATAAAATTTTCATAAGACATATAATTCTAGTATACAATTAAGCAATGAGAATAATTTCCAAAATGGTTAAGGATCTCTTCCAAGGATATCACAGTGAAATGGGTTTAACTGCCAAACCATCATAGTTTTCAAGGTTCAATCCCAAGACCTTCCATTCAAAAAAATTACCTTACTAAATTGGTTTCACTTCTCACTATATTATGTTCTACATCATGAGATATAAATCATTACCCAATTGATGGAGGAAACTATAGGTCCCAACTATTAAATAATTGGAATCATATGTATGTGTGCTAAAATATCATAAAATTGTCATCATCTCATAAACCAGGAAATGAAAAGGTTTCATAAAAATTTATTTATATCAAAACATATGGAAAAAATATAGGTTTTATAATCATTTCATCATTTCATCATAGAATAAACTATTAAAAGAAGCTGGTTTCATAATCATTTTATCAATATATAACCAATGGAAGAGAAATAGGTTTCAAAAACGTCTTTTCATCAAGAACATAAACCATAAAATGAAAGAATAAGAATGGTACTCTTGGATCACGTGCCTAGTATATCATAGGTAGCGTGAAAAGATATCATCTTAGATGGAAACAGATTTTGAAAGATCACTTGGAAGATTTTTTTAGGAAAATAACTTTTATTTTAAAATAACCTTGAAAACTTATAAAGGAAGCTTTAAAACCCATATAGTACCTTTATTGAGGAAAATATTCTTTCCACTTTGAAAAAAATTTAAAACATAAAACATTTTCAAATTAATTTTTTTCTAAAAATAAAATAGGAATATTTTAAGGGAATATTCAATGAAATTATTGGTCATGATGACAGAGAATCCCATACATTTTGTACATATTAAAACAAATATTCCTTTCACGTTTTTGGTAAAAGACAAATGGGAAATGTTTGAAAATGACATGAATATTTCTTTAATTTTTTTGAAGAAAATATAGAATGTATATAAATTTAGTTAATCAAGCATTTGAATAATATAAAAAAATAAAAACTTTTTTAGAAAATGTGGATTTGGAAGACCAAATGTTTTCGATCGAAAAGAGAAATAAGGTAAGTTTTCGTTGAAAAATCGTTTTGGAACGTTGACTATATAAAGAGATAAAAATTAAGTGAAAACATGTATTTACATGAAAAAAATATATTATAAGAAAATCCATGAGTTTCTTGTGATATGGATCATAAAATTTATTCATTGGAAACATATTCATAAATAATCCCGATAAACATTTAGTTTATAACAAAAAACTCTTTCTACTTTAGTAAAATTGAATAATAATAACCATAAAATAATAAAATTATATAAAACTTATAATATCATGAAAATATAGATATTAATTTTACAACATGTAAAGTGGTAGTATATACACCTCGTACAAGAAGATAGGTACATAACACAATATATGTTACAAATTAAAAGAATTGAGACAAAACCCCTTTTAACTTTTATAAAATTTTAAATGTAAACCCCCTGAAAGAGATATCCAAAAATGCATATGTAAATAAGAATAATTTATTGATAATAATCAGAAAATATATTCATGGGAATTATATACACCACATAAAATAAATAGGCGATAAATATGGCATGTGTCTCACAGAAGGAAAAAGTGAGAAAAAATCCCTTACTGCTTTTGTAATCTTATTGATCGTATGCATTAATAAATAATTACATAAAATGAAACATTAAATATAATTAAAATAAGTATATACCTGATATTATGGGTCAAATGGGTTGTAAATACCCAACATAAACGAAATGAGTGGTGAATTAATATATGTATCCTAGAAATAAAAGAGAGACTAGAAATATCGTACCTCAAGTCTCAAATTCTATCGTACACATTAATACCTCATGTATAATTAATATAATTTTATTATAAGTCTATTAAATAACCATAATTATTTATATCATACAATATATTATTTTCTTATGACTATTTATTACCCATTTTTTAACAACTCCATATTAAATTATTAATTATGAAAATAACCTCTCTGTTTTTTATATATGTTTTAATATTTTATTTTTTACTCATATTAAGTTTATCATGGATAAATAATATCCATAATTTTAATCATGATATAAATAAAATATATATTCATTATATATTTATTTATAGTAATCAGTAAAAGTTATAGATAGAAAATGAAATACATCGTTTATGGAGACAGTAATTCGTACGTATGCATGAACACTATTTCCATTTTACTAACTAATAAAAAGACTGAAATATAAATAATATATTACCTTTATATAATTATTTTAATTTTATATGTATCACATATTGTTATTTAAACCGGTACTTATTGCCTTCCACTTAAAATGTATGCGATGAACAAATCACATCGTTTCATGAGATCGTAGTCTGTCGTACCCACGAGTGAGGTTATCATATTCAAAAAGAATGGAACATATGATGGTATATATGATATAATAAATCTATAAGTAAAATAATATCATAAATATATTAATTTAACAATCAATATATCATTAAATCAAGCTATAATATTTGGTGATGGAAAACCAATAACATCGGTTCGCGAGGCGACAATCCTCCATATACACAAATGATGATTTCATATCCCATTTGATGGAAGTGCAGATGGTTGTAAGTAATTAAATTAAAATAAAAAAATTCAGTATATATATGATATGGTGGTTATTTTATAATCATACATTGATAATAATTGATGTAGGTAGAGGAAGAAATAATATGAAACTGGGGTGTTGTCACTTTTTCACACAATGTATTTTGGTTTCCACCAAAAGGATTATTAGGCTATACATTTTACCAAAATAACAATTCTAGGATGGGAGGAGGGAATTAATGAATTTATTTTCATAAATATTTGATGAAATAATGTGTTTTGAATGTGTGAAGATGAGAGGATAGAGATTGGTATTTTATAAGGGAGGTGAGTGGAACACTTGTAATTTTTGAAAAGAAAAATATGGATATATGTTTTTAAAAAATAAAAAAGGATCCAAAATGGTCTATTATAGAAAATAGAAGATAAAAGGTTTAAATATGGTTATCCAATGGAATTATTACATGTTTTAGGTCATTTTTAACCCTTATATTTTTATTCTAACCCCATATAAACCTATTTTCTCATAACCGTGGTAAATATGTTTTTACTATTTTTATTTTTAATTATTGTAAATATTTATGTTTAACTTATTATATTATTTTAATTATAATGATTAAAAATATTTAATCCATTTTTCCAAATTCCATTCACATAATTTGTGAATTTTAATTTAATATTTAGCCCTCAAACATTGTGAGAAAGTGGTTTTCCAAAGAGAAAATCGCCAAAATTTTAAAACATTTATGTAAAAAATCAATTTAATTTTTTTTGAATTAATTAAATTAGATAAATAGACACATAATTGATCTAATTTTAATTTTTAAACTATCTTAAAAAAAATTATATGTGTTTAAATGTTTTAATAGAAATGATAATTCAAAATAAAAAATAATATTTTTCACTATTCATCGAAAAATTTAACTTTTCAAAAAGTTCAAAATACATCCATCCTAGATAATTTTTAAATTATGATTTAAAAAATAAATTATATATTTTCAAATAAGTTTTCTAAAACTTGACAAATTTATTTTACAATAAGTGCAAAAAATCCACAAAACTACTTTTTAGAAAAATATTTTTTAAGCATAAAATTGGGCTTCTTTATATATATTGTCTAGAAAACACATATTATGAATTTTAAACATTTTATTTAGTATAAAATAGATAAATATAATTAAAAACTATGATCAAAAGTAGTTTTTTTATTTCTTGAGGTAAAACATGTCTATTTTCATAAAAAATATTTTTTCAGAAAATATTTCCTCTGTTTTAAAATAGTATTTATTTTTATTTATAATCAATCGGTCACAAAATAATTAATTTTACATATGTATTTGAAAAATATTTTTTAAGTATAAAATTGGGCTTCTTTATATATATTTTCTAGAAAACACATATTATGAATTTTAAACATTTTATTTAGTATAAAATAGATAAATTTAATTAAAAACTATCATCAAAAGTAGTTTTTTATTTCTTGAGGTAAAACATGTCTATTTTCATAAAAATATTTTTTCAGAAAATATTTACTCTGTTTTAAAATAGTATTTATTTTTATTTATAATCAATCGGTCACAAAATAATTAATTTTATATATGTATTTGAAAAATATTTTTTCAAAATTTAGGTAACCATATTCATACCCTCCATTCCAAGAGTTAGGTGATAACTATCATATTAAATAATAATAATTTTACAGTATGTCAAGTTTCTTTTAAATCCAATGTTATGTATAATTTTAGCAAAACATAGTGTTTTGTTTAATGTAAGATAAAATTAGTTTTATGTGTAAATAATATTGAAATGATTAAAAAAAATTTTAATAAAACATTTCACAAAAATCTCGGGGTGTTACATTCTACCCCCCTTAAAATGAATTTCTCCCATGAAATTCATCACCTTAGTACGAAACAATTGAGGATAATATTGAAAAATTACATTAACTATATGTTATGTAACTTCTCAAACTGTTGGTTTCACCCAAAAAACTATTGTCTTATTTCATAGAAATCTCTCTATATAACTCGGAATCTCTACTAGTAGTTCCTTATAAGTATTATCACGCTCCCGCGGTATGACCTCAAGGTTTAGTACATGTGACGAACTAGGTATGTACATCCTTCGGAGTGATACACGGAACACATTGTTAAAATGAGAGAGGTTTGGTGTAAGTTATAAATGATAAGATACTGATAGGATATGATCATTTATTTCATAGGGTTTGACCTACCTAGGGAGTAGTTTTCCTATATTTCTTTCATGGATAAATTAATAGAAACACCTTCTCACTTACATAAAATTCTATATAGAATCAATTATTATACACATAACCTTTATGTAATCTTTTTTATTCCTTAATGTTTTGTTTAAAATCTATTAACTTATCATCCAATTCATCGGCTAGCTTATTCCCCAATAGCTTTCGTTCTATAACTTTATTCCAATATATTGGAGCTATACACTTCTTTCAATAAATGTATTTATAAGGATCCATCTAAATGATAGAGTGAATTCTACTATTGTAAGAATACTCAACTAGAGGAATGTTTGTATCCCATCCACCTTTGAAATCCATTGAAGAAGATATTATCATATCCTATAGGGTTTTAATTGTTCACACAAACTGACCATTTTCTGAAGAAGGTTTGTAGTGTTGAAACAAATACCCATATCCCAAACCTCATGGTAATCCTAAGTTCCTGATTAGAAAAAATAGAATGCTATAATCCAAATAATCCATAAAAAATTATTAATTTATATCATGGAAATATTATTCAAAGAGAAATATTCTATGATAGATATAAAGTGTGTTAACATTTTATAATGATCAACTATAACCCATATAACATTATTCCCTTTAAATGTTTTTGGGCGTATGATGAAAAAAACAACAATATTATCTTTAAATTATTTTAATGGTATTGATAATAGTCTTAAAATCGTTTTATAACTTTTTCTATCAACCTTGAATTTTTTACATACTAATAATTGAGAAAAAAACATAGAAATGTGTTAATTTACATTGTCCTACTTGAAAAAATATTTAATGTAGGTCAGTAGTAGGTGTTATACCCTTGTATCCCTTTATTTGTGGGATCAAGTACTATGGACTTTCTAGATGTAATAGTATTTCACATGGCTTGTAGGTAATCACTTTTCCAAAACAATATTAATAAAACATTACAAAATTTCAATAACCCTTAACATCAAAGATAAGATAAAACCTAAAGGTTACCAATACCTTTAATATTATTCCCAAAAAATGTATTGGAATTATTCCTCAAATAAATTTTTTACTAAAACATATACAAAACCAATGGGTTATATTATATTAAATTTCTCCCAAATATCCTTAATCATGATAAATTCCCATCATGTAAAACCTAAAATAGAGTTTTCAATACTTTGAACTTATGATCAACCTTAAACTTGTAAACTGATGGTGGTATCAAAAAATCTTATGTTAATACTACATAGAGATGTATATTATTAAAAAATTAATAAGATCCTTATATGTTTCATGATTTTTATAACCCAAATATGATTGGAAAAAAATAATTATACAATATAATCTTGGAACCAAATACACAATTACTTCAATCCTTTCACTTCAATTATTGACATGGAATAGGTCCCTCCTTGGTATGAAAGTTAATTATTGGGTTAGTGAATTAACTTAGATAATTCCCATATTACCCACACATAAGACATTGAACTCCTCAAAAACGATTTCACTATATAAACTTCTTTTCCACATAGATACAATCTTCCCATATATTTGAGATATTCTTCTAGGTTCTTCTCATAACCTTCTTGTCATTTAGAAAGCTGAATATTTTTCTTCTGTGTTCATTACTTCATGAAAATTCATAAAATTTTGTCTTCCTCCTATTTGATGCTTTAGTAATATCATATATGTTCACATTGTTAATTATATATTAAGATATATTATTAGACAAAATCACAATATCTATCTCTCTAGTCATTATCCAATTTTTTTCTTATATTAACCAAATTTTCTATAAGATTCAGTGTTATTATGATTACTTATAGTTTTAGCTACTTACTAAAATGAAAATTCATAGTGTGATAAACTATAATCATAGTGGTAAAACCACATAATCCTGAAAAATCACTAATATGATGTCTAAATCATGAAACCTTTTTTTCAATCTAGGACACCTTTAGATTAACCTATTTCATTATTTAAATCATTTATGATGGTTCATAAATAGTTTGTGAATTCCAAAAGAATATCCCTCAAGAGTGTTAATCTTGGTGTGTAGTAGGTCCCATTTTCATGCACTTAGTGATGTTTGAGTCCAGCTTAATGCACATTTTTTGGAGTTATTACCCCTAGGAACCTGTGTGAAATAACCACATCTACTTTTAGTCTCCAAAATTAGATGAGATTTTTTAGAAACCAATGGTACTATCCTTTACCTGTAACGCCCCGACCCCAGTTACCCTGAGTCGGTGCATTATTACATAACATTTGTATGATCATAAGAGAGATCAAATCTCGATAGACTGATTGGTATAGTATCCTTGGAAACACTAGATATATTCATAAAGTTTTACATTACATCATAAAGTGAAAAACTACTACAACAACATATTGTCTCCATAGTCCACACTATTATCCCTTCATAATATCCCTCCAGTTCATTCATAATTTACTTCTTCACATCCTGGGAAAAATAAAACATAGAAAAGAGGTGAGCTCAAATGCCGAGTAAGGTTAACATTATAGCAGAAACTTTCATAAATAAGAATTAAACATTTAAGGTAGTGTATAACTAAAACAAAAGCCTTTTAAACTTTAACTTCAACATAGTATGGAAAAAATAAAATGAAATAATTTCATTTATGTATTCACATGGATATTCTACTAATTGAATAATCACATGCTATATCAATAACCACTTTCATAATGATGGAATGCATAATTCCAGACTATCATAACCACATAGCCAAGGCCTCGTTCCAAGACTACAAATAAGATTTTGTCAAGGCCTTGTTCCAAGACACTAGTTTGTCTCATGAGACCTACCGATGCATCGAGGAGCTATAGCGGGCTCCACCCATCACATATTAAGTCCAATGCATTCCCATATGAAATGGTTTAAACATAACATAAACATTCGTATTAAAACTAGCATACGAAATATAAATACTTCATCCATAAACCATGAATGGTATAAAAATAACACATACAAAGTAAAACATATCAAAAAACCTTCAATACAATATAGAAGGTTTGTTTCATAATAAATAAACTTCAAATAAGCATAAAATCCATCAAAGGATGTTGACATAGATGAAATCAAAACTCTTTTTAGAGAAATATCACTTTTATTTTGAAATAATTTAAGAGTCATATATTTATAAAATAAAACATTTTCTTTGAAAATATTCTTATAAGCTTGTAACGGAAGCTTCAACGTTTTTATAACGATGGAAAATAGCCGCACCCGCCGTATAAGTTAAAAAAACTATTCTTACCTTAATTTTGTCTAAAAGGTTAAAAAGAACCTTGTTTGGAAAACGACGGAAATATTCCTTTATAAACCTCTTTTAAAAAGTAAAACAAGGGTATAAATGACTTTAACCCATATTCTAGTAAATAGTAAAAAAAAATTTAAATTCATTTTTAAGAAACATGGATGTGGATGATAAAGAGATCCCAGTAGATTATTACATATAAACAACCTCGGATAATGAAGAGATTGAGAAATAAACCCTTACCTTGTAATTTTCCTTGGTTGGGGGTAGTTTCACCTCATGTATAATGGTGAAATAATTTTTATTAAATTATAAAGAATCGTATATATTAATATGATATCATATATGATCTTTTAACATTGATTTCTTAATAATATCTTAGTATTATCGTTGTTTCGGGTGTTAACTTACTCGTTTTATTTTATATGTTTTGTTATGTAAGCCATGTTTATCATGGATAGGTTGTATATTATTCATATCTAGAATGATATCAAGTCCTTAAACATTATTTTTAAATCATAAAATGATAATTATACTTGAATGGATACGATGGAGAATGAATCTCATCCCGTTCGTGGAGACGGTAGTCCGTACGTATGCACGAGTGACAATATCATTCTTTTGATATTAAAATAATATATAATTGGATGTTATATAATATATACAGAATCATTATCATGTTATATTTATTATTTACATGAGTTACACATCATTATTATACCAATCCAAATATTAATTTATTGAATAACAATTACACCACGACGTGGAGACGGTAAGTCGTACGTACGCATGTATGGTGACATGTTATTCAAAGGATGGATAGAATACTGAATATGGTTGTACCATATTTATAATAACATCAAAGTATATATAAGATACTGTAGTTATTATTTTATAATGGTAATAATAAAGAAATAAGAAGTGGAAGAAGAAAGGAACTTGAAAAAGGGTGGTGAAATCATTACCTCTTCTTTGGGTTCTTCCTTTTGATTTAATCAAAAGGGCTCCTTAAGTTGGATTTCTGACTAAAGGAAGGCCTCTAGGATTAATTGAGGGAAGTTTAGAGAGTATTTGGGCAGGTTTTGGCTGAACAAAAAGGCTTTGAATTTGTGATTTAATGAGAAGGGAGAGTGCCCTTTTATAAGAGGGGTGAGGGGCACCTTTGGAAAAGCTAGAAATATTATTTTATAATAAATTCATATTCGGTTTATAATGGCTAAAAAGTGGATTATTTAAAGGTTAAGGTGGGGATGGGTCGAAAACCACTCAACCAATAGGATTTAGACAGGTTTGGGTCATTATATTAACCTCATCTTTTAGTTTTAGCTCTTAGTTAATTAGTTTGACACTTACCATGTCACATTGTATTTTTATATTATATAGTTAATAAACTTACTATATACCACCAATAGACCCCCAAGTGGTCCATTACTGATACACCTATCATTATATAAGTCTCTTGGCCGAACCTTAGATTTTTAGGAATTTAATATCAATTAATAATATAATATTGTTTTTAAAAACTCTTTTAAGTCAATTTTGACACTATTCAAGAATTGATTTTTTTGAAACTCATAACAGAATGATTACTTCTAAAAAAGTTACTTAAGTCACTTATAACATGTCATATTAACCTATAAAATTAGTGTAATTCATTAAAAGGCTCTAATTATATTTATTTGGGTATTTATAATATCAATTATTTTAATTTTTCACTATTATGGTAATTCCTGCATCATCATTGTGTCATAAATAAATTAAATTATAAAATATCTAAAAATTATAAATAAAATTTAATTATGTAGGAAAACGTTTTATATTTCTAATGAATATTTACAATAGAATTTATCTTATGTATAACCCTATAGTAAAAATGATTTAGTAAATAAACTTCTATTTTAACTCTTTTAACTCTTCTTTTAATTAAATAATAATAAATGTCCTAATCTAATCCAAGTGGACTTAAATGATAATATTTTATTCCTAAGGTTGTTTTTGGTCGAGATACACTTTTCCAACAGAATTAGGACATGTTTTAGGGTAATATTAATATCATTTTTACCCTTAATTACCCTATTTACTTTTAACCGTGGTAAATAAAAGTAAAAAGTTACTATTCACCAAAAATTATTTTCATCTCATTGAACCACATTTTACTCCTTGATATTAACCGTGTCTCTCGGATTTTCGAAATTTCAATAACAGAAGCGGTAAAATTAAGTTTTATGAAAAATTCAGTTTTTTAACTACCACTTAGTAGTTTCACTATTCATCATAAATTGAAGTTTTTCAGAACAATGCCAAAATTTCACCCTAGGCTATAATTGTTATTCCGAATTCAAAAATGATGTCTATTTTAAAAAATTCCAAACATAAAAGTTGCATTAATTAATTTTATAATTAATTCCCACTGTCACAACAAATAGCGTGTTTTTAAGAAACAATATATATCAAAAGATTGACAATTGTTTATGTCCAATTTCAAAGTGAAATTAATTATAATGAACACCATTGGATAAAATGGTAAAAAGAATATTCTAATTATACTTTAAAACCACTTAATAATTTAATTTATCACTATAAATTATTTTGATTAAAAAAGTTGTTTTTAAGTATTTTTCACTATTCATAAAAATTGGAAGTTCTCAGAAAAATACCAAAAATTCAACTTAGGAGAATTTCGATATTCTAAATCCAAAAATGAATTCCATTTTGAAATATAAAATATATATAATTTCAAAAATTAGCTATTACTATTCATAATAGCTAGTTTGATTGGTTGTGGTGTGTTAGAACTCGTTGTTGCGTACAACACACGCTGTCGCATTATTCCAAGAGAAGCGTACCGTAGAAGCTTGGGGTGTTACATTACCACAATTCAAGAACATTTTCCTATACTTTGAATAATACTTAGGATTATCTTTAGAAATATCCTTAGACATATACCATGAAATATATATAGGTATTTCAAAAATATTTTATAAACTTATTTTCCAAAGGATCACTAAACCAACTCTATAATAAAAACTATAGCGACCCAGGGTTTTCATACATAGATTTTACAACTTTTAAAAGAATATTTATTAAATTACAGAAACACATTCTTGAGGATTGTAAAGGTATTTTTACCTTAGAAATGTATAAACATGAATAATTGGTTCATAGATGAACTAAATAGTCTCCCCTAAGTTATTCATAAATTGAACCTTTCTTAGACATGTCATACATAATACATTTCTACATAATATAGGGAAATGATACATAAGAAAGTGTGAGATCAGATACTTAGTACGGATAAACAAGGGAGATATGTGATCATAACATGATCCTAATGGTATACAAACATGAGAAAAATATTTTAAAACCACAACCTTTACATCAAAGATCATAATATTGAGTCATGATATAAATATTGGTAGTTTATAAGTTATGAATCATAAGAATATCATAGAACACTATCCATGAGAGAATAACATTAGAATATGAAATAAAATTATGGAATAAACATAAGAAAAGAAAATCATTCACATATTAGTCATGGATCACAACAAAATATATCATAGTTAAATGTGTTCACTCCCTAAGACATCATAGTAGTCAGGTTTCAAACCCAAGACTATCATAGCAGAAAAAGTCCCTTACTGAACTTGGTTCATGCCCCATTCATGTAATTTATATCTAGTAAGATATAAATTTTTTACCAATTCATTATAGTGCGATATTGTTACCACCCTTCACATACTAAAAATCATATGCATGTGTTCCACAAGATTTTAAAAAATTGCATCATATCGTAAAAAACTTTTTATGATGTGGGTTTCATAATAATTTTATCATTTTATAACCTATGAAGAGAAAGAGTTTCCATAAAAAACTTTTTATGACAAACATAAACTACCTATATAAACAATATGAATTGTATCCTTAGATCACATCTCCAGTAAATCCCAAGTAGCATCAGAGAATGTCATATTAGATGGAAAATAATTTTGATAGATCACTTGAAACATTTATTGAGGAAAGTTAATTTTATTTGAAAATAATTTTTTTTTAAAAAAAATTCATAAAATATTATTTATATCTTTTTCCTTTATAATAACCTTAAAAACCTATAAAGGATGTTTAAAAATCAATTAAACCAGTTTTTCAGGAAAAGTTCTTTTCTGAATTAAAAGAAAATTGTTAAAACATAAAACATTTTCAAAATAATTTTATTTGAAAATAGAAATGGAATATGATAATGTAATTTAAATATAAATGGTTGTTCATTATGGTGGATAATTACATTAATTCCATATGCATTAAAATGAATATTTCCTTTACCTTTTTAGAAAAATCCAATTGGAAATTGTTTGGAATATTACATGAAGATTCCTTTGATTTTTTTTAAACATCAACATGGGAAAATATTTATTTAATAAATAATTTGTATAATGTTAAAAACGTTTTTAAAAACATTTTTAGGAAACATGAATATGGAAGAAAAAGAGCATTTGTCCTAGGAGAGAAATAAGGTAAGTTTTATTTAAAATTTTTAATTTGGAATCTTGAGTATATAAAGAGAGGTAAATGAACGAAAAAAATTTATTATTATGAAATAAACATAGGATTATAAAACTCATTAGTTTCTTGAGAGATATATCATAATATTTCCCTATTATAAGTATAATATTAAACAATCACGATAAAAAATGGGATTGTAACAAAAAACTACTACCACTTTGGTAACATTCAATCGTAACCTCCATGAAATAATAAAATAAAATGAAACATAAAATATCATTTAAACAATGAGATTTATGATATTAAATTTCAAAGGGATATTATATAAACCTAATAAAATAATATTTTCAGATAACAAAACATATGTCTTAAAAAAGAAAAATTGTGACAAATATCCCTTACCGCTTTGGTAATTTTTGAACTGTAAAACCCCTGAAAGAGTGACCCTAAAATAGAAATGTAAATCCAAATAATTATCATTATAATAATAATGAAACAAATTATTGACAATTATATACAACACACTAAAGAAATATGTGGTTAATATGGCATGTGTCTCACAGAAGTAAAAATTGAGACGAAAATCACTTACCTCTTTAGGAATCATTTGGATTGTAATCCCCAAAAAATCATAAAATAGAATGGAAATTTAAATATCATACAAATAATTATATTAATGACATAAAATTTAAAAGGGTTGGTATATACCCCATAAAAACGAAACAATTGGTTACTTTTCAGATATCGCCCAAAAATAAATGAGAGAATAGAAATCTATTGCCTCAACTATCGGCTTCCATCATACAAATTAAAACCACTTGTATAATAAATATAAGTAAATTATACAAATATTAAATAACCATAATTATATATATAATCACATATAGGATTTTATTACAACATTTAATTACCTTTTTATTAACAATTCCATGTTAAAGTCACGTTTCAGATAATTACCACTTTCTTTTTCATATATGTTTTGATTTGTTATTTTTCTATTCACGTAATTTTATCATGAATCCATCATGTATATAATTTTAAGCATGATATTAATATAATATATATTTATTATATGTGTATTTATATTAATCCATAAAAATTATAGATAAATAATGAAATACACTATTTATTGGGACGGTAGGTTGTACTTACGCATAAACGTTGTTTTCATTTTGTCAACGGATAAAAAGAAAAAAAGATAAATATATTTTTAAAATTAAAGAATTATTTTTATTTAAAATATATCACATATTTTTATTTAAACCTTTCATTATTATCTTCCATGTAAAATATATATGAAGAATGAATAGCATCACTCTGCGAGGCGGTCATCTGTCGTACAAATGAGAAATGTAATTGGATTCTGAGAGAATGGAAAGTTTGAATGTATATGTGATATAATAATTAAATAAGTATAATAATATCATAAATATAGTATATAAATATTTCATCCATAATTATATCTATCTATATGATGTGGTGATAGAAAACGAATAACATTAGTTCACGACACGGTTGTTCACATTACACATGAATAATGATTTTATATCCCATTTGACAGAAGCGATGATGGTTGTAGGTAATTTAATTAAAAAATGTAAAGACATTAAATATGCTGAGGTTTATATATCATCATAGTTTAATAATAGTTGGAGGAGGTGGAGGAATAAATAAAATAAAATGCTCGGTTAGTGGTGTTACCCCTTCTACGAACAACTTTTTTGTTCCACATAGAAAAGGATTCCTAGGTTATATTTATGAAAAAAATAAGTCTTATAAGATGTGAGAATATAATTAATAAAGTTATTTTGGTAGTTTTTGGATCAAAAAATGGTACGTGAAAGTGTGAAGAGGAGAAGAGAGTGGGTGGACTTTTATAAGTGTGGTGACTGGGACACATCTAAATTTTGAAAAGGAAAAGGTGCAACAACATTATTCAAAAGAAAAAAAGGATAAAAAATATTCTATTATATAAAATATAATATATAATTACAAAATATTTCCAAACAATGGTTTTGTAAAAGTTTTGGTTCATTTTTAACCTTTAACTTTTTAGTTTATCCCTAGGTAATCGCACTTTTAAGTTAACTCCGATAAATAATTTTTTTTATTAATATTAATCATGGAAAAAACATAATTTGACTATATTAGATAATATATATTTTTATGATTCGAAATATGGAATCAATTTTTATAAATTAAATTCATATAAGTTTAAAATTTTAATTTAAAATTAATCCCACAAATAAGAAAAAAACCATTTTCAATATAGGAATGTTTCAAAAGTATAAAAGATTTTCATATCCAAATTCAGTATAAAATTGAATGAAATGAAATATTTTGGAATAATAAATATATAATTGAACTAATTTTACTTTTCAAACTATATAAAAACAAATTTTATGTTCTTAAATGTTTTAAAAGAAATGAAAATTCTTAATAAAAACCATTAATTTTCTATATTCATAAACAAATTATCATTTTAAAAAATTATCAAAATATCAACAAAAGATAATCTTGACATGATGATTTGAAAAAAGAATTTTTCTTCAAAATAAATTTTATAAAATTGGATAAAAAAATTATTTTAAGATACGTTCACAAAAGGACAAAAAATTGGTCTTTAGAAAAATACACTTTTAAGTGTAAATTTAGATTTATTGTTATCTCTTATCTAAAAAACTAATAACTTTAATTTAATACACACTATTGAAAATATAATATATATAAATTTCTTAAAATTATTAAAAAAACTATAGATAGTTTAATCAATTAATGTAAAATTCATTATTTGAATAAAAATATATTTTCATAAAACGATTTCCTTTATTTTTAAAAAGTTTTTATTTTAATTTGTAATTAATTGGTAACCAATGAAGTAATTTTATATAATTTTGTAAACCATATATTTTCATAAACTTTTTAATCATCTTCATACCCTCTATTTTAATGGTTTGGGAATAACTATCATACTAGATAATAATATTTTAATAGTATGTCATTTTTTGTTTAAACACGGTATTGTACATAATACAGGATAAACTCATTCTTTCTTATAACACAAGATAAAACCACTTCTACATGAAACAAAAAATATAAAAATAATTAAATAAAATTGAAAAAAATATTTCACAAAAATCTTGTCCTGTTACATGGTTTTTTTATAAAAACATTCTCAATATTATATTTGTTAAGAAAATAACACTTTACATCCATCTTATTAAAAGAAAAATTTAGATATGCTACAAATGATATATGTATTCAAATTTGTAAATAAGATTTTACCTATTCCATAATAATTATTATAAAATTTGGAAATAATATTTTTTCTATTTCTAATAATAATTCAATTTTCATTACATTTATTTTATAAATCCCATTTTAGTATAATTATTCGAATATATTTTGGTTGTTCAACCAAATTAAAAACTCTTTTCTATTCAAATTCATTGAGTTAATATTTCATTTATATTATCCAATATTTATCACTTAAAGCCTCATTAAGAGTATTATATTCAAACTGAGAAAATATTTCACAATTTTCACACTTATTTCTTTAGGCACTATGAGTTTTGATAGTGTAATCTAAAACTCCTATGATATTATCAGTGGGATGATACCTAAAGATAAACTGATTTATTGGGTAAGTAACATGATGTTCTTTAATAACAGGATTAACATATTTCAAAGGTAAAAATTATAAAAATATTTATTTCATTGATATTCTATGCGAAGACTTTTATAACATGGGTTGAAAATCAGTTTCAAAATTTGAAAGAGTAGTTTAAAAAAACAACATATCAAGGCACATCTTCCAAGAATTTAAAACCAAAGGA
This sequence comes from Viscum album, assembly GCA_963277665.1. NCBI lineage: Eukaryota > Viridiplantae > Streptophyta > Magnoliopsida > Santalales > Viscaceae > Viscum > Viscum album. Next base: position 115,320,688 of record OY728119.1, read on the forward strand.
TGAGTTTCATTAAACTGAACATACACCTTTTCCTCAATAGTGTTTGTTTATTTGTTAAAAATAGAATATTCCTCATAAGTTTTGGAAAATAATGGATGTATTCCATCATCTTATTTTAGATTAAATATATCTAAATTATCTTTTATATTCATAATGAACACCTTACATAAAAAAAACACTAAATTGTAAATGTTTTGGATTTCTTTTGGTCCACAACTGATAAAATTTTTTATTATAAAAAGGTCAAAGAAAAATAATTAATTTATACTATTCCAGGCAGTATGGTTAGCTTCAACCCAAAAATGTTTAGGAATTGAGTATTCACTAAATATTTTTCTTGTAATTTATTAATTCAACTAAAATATATTTTAAGAGTACTATGATCTAAGATATAGAGTTTAATTACGTTTTTACTAAAAAGATTAAATATCAAAATTTTAAAACTCGCCACCACGATCTCGTTAAGAAGTTACCAAAGGAAGGTTTTTTTCTTTTTTAAAATGACTATTAAGACATTAAAAAAATATTTTATGATTTCATTGATAGAAAATAGACATACACATAGTGACTTACTCCAATAATTCTAATTATTTAGACCAAATAAATCTATGATAACTTACTAAAAAGATTTATAAGTTTATATTTCACTAATTGATTTAAATTTTGAATTTTTTTCTAACCATATTGACATAGATCATGGACTTTTGAAAAATTAAACCTAAAATATGGTAAATATCCCAAATTTTCTCTCTTAAAATTTTAGCTAAATATCAGACATTAAAATGTTATAAACTTATATGACACAACTAATACTAATTATCTATTGAACTTAAACACAGTGGATCTTGGTTTTTGAGGTACACTATGGTAAAGGAGTAAACATTCTCATACCTATCGGTAGAGACAATAAACTTAACTTATAAAATTTCAATAGTACATTTATCATTCATGAAGTTCATAAAGTAAAATTCATCACATAATTTAATTATACTAATGAGAGAGTTCTTATGTCGGATAAGATAAAATATATTATAAATTGAATCCTTACCAAGAAACTCTAAAGGGTAAATTATAAAGATTTCTACATGAGCATTGTCACTAAATGTAGCTTTTCCACAATTCATATTTTGAATTTTCCAGAAGAAATTTTTGTTTCTCATAATATTTCATGAACATACACTATCTAGTCAGAAAATGTTTCAACTCTTATTTCTCATGATTTCTTCTCGAAATAAAAAGACTGTTTTTTTACACAAACATTCTTGGGTCTAGTATTATTAAGAAATAATATTTCTAATCCACATATTTCCAAAATTATTATGTCGTACATATGACTATTCTTTAGAAATATTGGATCTATAAAAAATCAAAGGAGTGGATACTATTTAAGGAAAATTTATTTTCCCAATTTCTTCATCTTTTACATTTTATACATAAAGATGGATTTTTATGTACAAAACAATTTGAATAAAAATGAGACTCTTATTTATTAAGTTATATTCTAGAATTTATTCTTTGATGTCCCTACTAGTTTTAAAAATTATCAAAATTTTCTTTCCCATATGTGATATTTTGTATAACTTTTTTAGACTTATAGTTTCATAATTAAATATTATAAAAAAATTTCATATTCATGATTTGAGTTGGAATTATATTTCTTATCTAATTTCAATGTATGTTTAGAAATTTCATAAGTTAATTTTGAAATTATATTATTAGATTTAGTAAGATCTACCAGGGAATAAATAGTATTTTAATAATTTATAATTATTTCTACCAATAAGTGTTATATATCTAATAATTTATTTAAAAGAAGGTAAATTATCCTTATATTCCAATGTAACAACTTTTTATTTTTCTAACTAAGTTGACCAAAATCTGACATCAGAGTAATCTATATAATTTTCTTTTAAATTTAAATTTATAATGGATTCATCAGATACATTATCCATATTGAATTTATTGATATTTAAAATATCATTTAAAACTCAAATATCCTTCTGACTATCACTACTCTCATTAAAAGAACTGTATGAAGAGGCATCACAATTGATTGAACATCAAGTGTTTAAAGACTTAAAAATTTCCTTCTCTTTGATTTCATAATATTTATTTGAAAATATATCCTTAATTTAAACCTCATAAAATTAGTAATTATAGGCCCAAGTTTCTTTCAAACAAAAAAAATCAACTCATAAGTATCTTTCTTCTCACCTATGTATTTAAAGATATTTCTATATTTTTAATGAAAACATTTCCTTAGAATAATTTTATTAATCCATTAATTAAGATAATAATGCTTAATTTCACTTTCATCTAATTTAATTACATAATATTCATATTTAACAATCCTCTTATACATTAATGAATTTCAAACATTTTCACCAAACTTAACATTTATAGCTGTAATTTTTAACAATGTTTAAGAAAAAATCTACCACATTCTTTTTTTTTCTTTTTCTATTTCCCTTTTCAATCAACTATCATTCTATATAATAGTTCCAATAATAACATATTGACTAATATTTTTTATATTTTTAGTATTATCTATAGTGTTTCTCTTAGATTCCCACTCTTTAGGAATAATATCAATAACAAATTAAATAAGTTATTCATATTAAAATACCTCTATATAAGAGATTATAAGAAATTTATAATATTTATAAGTCTCTAATTCATTTGTGAAATATATTCATAAGATAATAAATATAAATCCCAATAATTATCATAAATCATTCCTCTTACAGTTCCAAAAAATTGAAAAGTTATGAAATACTTTACTACGGGATTTCTCTATATATTATTAGCTTCCTCATAATAAGATATAATAATGGAGAAATTCGTTGTCATCGAACATAATAGATTATTTGGTACTTTAAAATTCATTTGATATTTTTTCATCTCTTCTTTAGTAAAAAGTTGTAAATTCTATATTTGGAATTTTATAATTTTCAATCATCATAAAATTTTTAACTTCATTTTAACCACAAGTTTCTTTAAATGATCTCTCCAGTCCTCATAATTAACGCCCTTAAAAATTGGTGGTCTGTTGGATTTATATTCTCTAACGTGAAAACATATAAACTTGTCATCAAATTGAAAAACTGGTTTTCTATACCCCATATTTAGTTTATTAAAAAATATATATAGGGAGCCAGTTCTAATGCCAAATGTTTCCTATGGATGTATGACATATATTCTAAATGGGATGGTGTGAATTGTATAATTTTTATTTAAGAGGAAAAGGATCCTAAAGGATCAAGGGGTATGGATTAATTTAGTACAGGAATTTCTCTTCTATGAAAATCCACACAACTTGGGGGAAGGGATATTGAGCTTGTATATGAACTAAAATAATCATAACGAGTGATTATTAATGTTATGAGGCCAAATATTTTGTTTTCTTTATGCTAGGTGAAGAGAAATTCTAATCGATTGTTAATAAGGGACTTTCATTTATGAATATGATAATAAATGGACCATGGTGTTTTGATATGATCTTGGTGGGGGTTTTGGATGATGGATGAGTTTATTTTAACCAAGGAAAAGAGAATGATACTAGAAGGTATAACTCAATCCCATTAGTCATGGTGAAATCCTCTATAGTTGGGGAGTCACCACTTCTATGGAAGTCATCGATTTATACTAGTTGGACTCCAAACTTCTATGATTTTGACTATGAACTACTATTAGTTCGACTCCGAACTTCTACTAGTTCGACTTCAAAATTCTACTAGTTTGACTCTGAAATTTTACTAGTTCAACTCCAAAATTTTAATAGTTCGACTCCGAAATTTTACTAGTTCAACACTGAACTTCTACTAGTTTGAATCCGAACTTCTATGAGTTCGACTCTGAACTCTTTAAGTTCAGGTTCTGAATTCCTGTGAATCCAAACTCCAAATTTCCTCCAAATTCAGACTCCGGAATTCTATAGAATTCTGGTTCTGAATTCCTACAAAATAGAATCCGAATATCTCTTTATTATAGACTATGAATTCTATTTTTAGTTAGACTACGAACTTCCATAATTTGCTTACATTCCGAACTTTTATTTATTTTCATTCCAAACTTCAGTTTTACTTATGCTTACACTTATTCTAATATAAAATGATGTCGTGACTTTAGTTATCAACTAGCTGTTAGATGAGTGACAAGTGTATAGGTCCCTCCAAAATTCAAGGAGAAATATGACCATTGGAGGAGGGAGCCGACCGTTGGAGCCACGCCTATAAATAGGAGCTCATTTGAAAAGAAGCTACAACACGAGACAACATCTTTGAAATTGGTGTTTATATGTTGTTGAAGTGATTTCTAGAGAGAGAGGCTCTTATCAACTCTCAAAGCTTCGTGCATAAATTTTGAATAGCTTTTTCAAACTTTTACTTGTGCAGACTTGCTTCGTGTGACTCTGATTGTTGATGATTATAATCGAGGGCTTTCAGGGATAGGAAGACAGAGGTGTCGACTACCAGATAGTTGATGGATTTCGGGAATAGCAAGAGAGAATCTGATCTTCGTATCGAGGGCCTACCCTGGTGTGGGTAAGACAGACTTTCTTGAAAGTATAAATCAAGGGACCTTTTATCCAGGGTTGTTGGATACCCTTCTCTTTGGGTTAAAAGAGTTATTGTTTGTTACTTGTAGTTTTACTACCTTGTTCTTCCGCTGCATTTTGTATTGTTAAGGAAAGTATAACTTTATTATAATTCCTTACTTGTACTCTAATTTAGTTAGATTCTATACGCTTTCAGGTAGAATCTTATTTAGTGTAAACTATTGTTAAGTTTCATTTCTGGAATCACTTTTCCGAAATCAAGAAAGTATTTATAACTTTGAGGTGTTGTGAATTTTGGTTATTCTAAATTTAATTAGGGATTTTTTAAAGTACAATTCACCCCTATTGTATTTGAGAAAATAATACTTATATATTCAATCCTACATTTGTTATTATAGAGTATATCATACTCACATACCATCTAAAAATTGGTATCATAGGCATTTGTTCATCTGAATTAATCTCATGATTAGATTCAGAAGATTTTTTCCCCATAACATTCAGATTCATATTTCCGGATTCATACTTTTTCAGAATCTTTTTTTCTGAATCATAGTTCGAATTCACTTTTATCAAAGAGATACAATTTTTCTTGCTTAAAATATTTTCTCTTGTTTACAGACTTATTCTTCTAAGAAGTTTGTGTGCCAATGTTTTTCTTAAGAATGGAAGGCTCAAATGTTGGTTCTATCGTAAACCTAAATCCTACTATACCACCAATTTTTTATAGTAATGATTACGAGTATTGGATAGATCTAATGAAGACATTCATTATCAATACTGGAGTAGATAACTTTGTCATGCTTACCAAAGGATATAAAATTCCTGACAAGGAAGTTAGTACCTTCACTAATCAAGAAAAGCATGAATACCAACTCAACTATAAGGTACACAATACTTTGATTTTTTTAATGACTAGGAACATATATAGCCAAATTTCTTCTTGTGAAAGACTAAACTGTATATAGAAGAAACTTGCAGTTACACATTTTGGTACATCTAAAGTGATTGAGACTAGGAGAGCCATGCTCGGAGCTGAGTATCATGGTTTTAATTTTCCTTAAGGAGAACCAATTTGTAAGGTGCAATAGAGATTCATGAATATTGTGAATAGCTTACAATCAATGGGTTAAAAAGTTATAGATGACGAATCCCTTGTTGACAAGATCATAGATATTATGCCCAATGAGTGGGAATCAAAGAGAACTAATATCGATGAAAACAGAAAGGTTACTCAAATTTCTCTTGATGAACTGTTTGGAACTCTTCTTCAATATGAGACTAGAATGAGAAAGATGTTGACAACATAAAGAAGAATAATGGGAATGGTAGTGTTGCTTTTACTACAACTTCAAATCACATGAAAGCCAAGACTCTTGAGAGAGTTACTAGATCCAAATCTAAGAAAGTTGTTATCCATTATGAATCTAGTGGAAGTGAATCCTTAGAAAATGAATTAGCAAATCTTTCTCGAAGGATGAACAAGATAGCTGGATAGAGGAAATTTCAATCTAAATACAAGAAGAAGGAAAGGAAAGACAAGAAAGATTCTGAAGTTACATGCTATGAATGTAAGAGAGTTGGACACATAAGACCTCACTTCCCTATGCTCAAGAGAAAAGAAAGAGAGGAAAGGCATTCTTAGAAAAATAGAAAGAAGTATTACAAGTCCAAAGCTAAGAAAGTGTTGAAGGCCAATGACACATGGAGTTCCAGTGGTGGTGACTCTTCAGATGAATCTTCGGATTATGAATCTTCTAGACAGAAGTATCTTGATCTAATATCTAGACTACATATTGATAATAATTTCTTGATGGCTAAGGTATACAATGCTGAATCAATTACCAATGTTTCTTTGAATTATAATGATAGTAAATATTATAACTCTTATAATGAAGAATCCTCTTTTGATGAAGATAATACTTTACCTACTTATGAAGAAGTTTCTATGTTTTCCAAACTTCTTGAAAATGAGAGTTCAAAACTCATGAAAAAACATGATTAGGAAAATTCTATAAATACTATTCTTAATATGGAAATATCATATCTTTCTAAAGATCTTAATAAGAAAAATGTTGATTTTGAATGTATTTCAAAAAACCCTAAGCAAGTAAGTTCTGAGAAGAATAAACTTTCAAAAGATCTAGAAAACGTAATTTCTAATAAAGATGTTTTCGAGCCTAGATCTAGTTCAAATGTTTTCTAAGACAAGAACTTAGTTAAAAAACTCAAATCCGGAATATTCTCCTTGAGGAAGTGTTTTTCAAACTTTACCATAGGTAAGGAAAATTTTGATAAAATGTATCCACAAATCCGACCACGATGGAATACTTCTAGTTTTGGTTACACTAGTTCCAAACCGATTTTTAGAAACAATTAATTTGTTCCTCTAAGTGATCCATTCTATACTAAATGTCAGTGTGGTGGTCAAGGGGCAGAGAATTGTTCCATAAACAAAACCTAATCTTTAGGATTTCATAAGGTTTATTTTTCTAAGAAGATGTGGGTACCTAAAATTTTTCTTTCTGAATCTTCCGGACCCAAGAAAGTCTGGATTCCGAAAACCTAACTTTTTTATTATTTTCAGGAAAATAGGGACAGTACCAACAAAAATACATGGTATATGGATAGTGGATCTTCTCGGCATATGACTGGTAACAAAAACTATTTCGAAAAGATTATCAAGACAAAAGGAGGAAAAGTAACTTTCAGAGATAATGCTTAGGGAGAAATTATTGGTATAGGTAACATTGTTCTTCTTGGAAAGACTTTGATTTCAAATGTTTTATTTATTAAAGTTCTTAAGCACAACCTCATTAGAATAAGTCAGTTATGTGATGAAGCCTATCTTGTGAATTTTTGGAATGATAAGTGCTTAGTACACAATTCCAAGGAATAATTTATTCTTTCTACCAATAGGCAAGATAATGTATACACTTTGGACTTATAAGACCATAAGAGCCAAGAATTACATTGCCTTAGTGTAATGGAAGATCATTCTTTGTTGTGGCATAGAAGGTTGGGACATTGTAACCTTATTAAATTATGTAAACTCTCGAAGAAAGGTTTAGTTAAGGATCTACCGGAGCTTAGATTGGATTCTTCAAAAGTTTGTGACCATTGTCAATATGGCAAGAAACATAAATCAATTTTTAAATCAATTGGTGAAGTCTCAACAAATGATGAACTACAGTTAGTGCACATTGATCTTTTTGGTCCAACACAAACTATAAGCATTGGGGGAAAGTATTATGTTTTTGTCTTAGTTGATGATTACACTAGATTTAAAAGGTTCTATTTTCTAGCAAAGAAGTATAAAGATTTTTCTTATTTCAAAAGTTTTAGAGCCCAAGTAAAAAATGTGAAAAACCTTCCATTGAAAAATATTTTTAGTGATCATGGAGGAGAATTTCAAAATTCTGATTTTGAATGTTTTTATAGTAGAAAAGTTATTACTCACAACTTTTCAGCACCAAGAACACCTCAAAAGAATGGAGTTGTTGAAAGAAGAAATAAAATTCTTCAAGAAAAAACTAGAACCATGTTGAGTGAGTATTATATAGCCAAACATTTTTGGGCTGAAGCTGTAATTACTGCATGTTATACTATAAATTGAGTTTTGATTAGACATTTTCTTAATAAAAATACTAATGAGTTATGGAATAGTAGAAAACCTAGACTTTCCTACTTTAAGGTTTTTGGTTGCAAAGTATTCATTATGAATACTAAAGATAACTTACACAAATTCACACCAAAATCTGATGAAGGAATTTTCTTAGGCTACTCCACAACTTCTAAGGCTTGTAGAGTTTTTAACAAAAACACTTGCACTGTTGAAAAGACAGTACATGTCAAATTTGATGAAACTGATCCCTTTGTTTTCAAATAACCCCAACCTACATCTTCGGATGTGTTTTCAAAAAATGATTATCAACCTATGATAGAAAATTATTTTGATAAGGAAAATTTTCAAGAATATTCTTCTGAAACATTTACCTAAGAATATTTTCTACCCTTTGTTCATGAACATGTTTTACCAAACCCAAATCAGTCATTTCTAAAGAATCATCCCAGTGATAGTATCATTGGTGATGTTAATCAACCTGTAAGGACTAGGAGTTCCTTAAGAAATGAAATATAACATCTAGCATTCCTTTCCCAATTAGAACCAAAAATCACCAATGAATCTTTATTTGATGATGATCGGATTAAAGCCATGCAAGATGAACTTAATGAATTCAAAAGGAATAAAGTCTGGACCTTGGTTGAATGACCTAAGGAAACTTCTATAATTGGAGTTAAATGGGTCTTCAAAAATAAGTGTGATGAAAATGGATTCATCATTAGGAATAAATATAGATTGGTTGCTAAAGACTATAATCAATAAGAAAGAATAGACTATGAAGAAACCTATGCTCTAGTAGATAGACTTGAATCTATTCGCAATTTACTTGCCTTTGCAACATTCTTCAATTTCATGATTTTTTAAATGGATCTGAAATGTGATTTCCTTAATGGTTATATTCAAGAGGAATTTTTTTTGAACAACCTCCTAGATTTAAAAGCATCCTGATCATGTTTTCAGACTTACCAAAGATTTGTATGGCCTTAGACAAGCCCCTCAAGCTTGGTATGATAGAATTACATGATTTTTGTTTCAAATTAACTTTGTTAAGGGAAATGCAGATCCATCCCTTTTTATAAAGAAAGATAAGAAATTTTTTTTTGATTGTTCAAATTTATGTTGATGACATTATATTTGGTTCAACTCAGAAATCTTTAACTGATTCCTTTTCGGATCTAATGAAATGTGAGTTTGAAATGAGTATGATGGGTGAGTTAACATTTTTCTTTGGTTTTCAAATTTCTCAAAAACCAGAAGGAACTTATATATCTCAACATAAGTATATTAAATATCTTCTTAAAAAGAATGGATATGACAACAATAATAGTATTAGTACTCCCATTGGTACCTAAAACACACTTGATCTTGATGAAGCTGGGAAACCAGTAGATCAAACAACTTTTAGAGGTATGATAAGAAGCTTACTATACTTGACCTCTATTCATCCATACTTGATGTTTTCAGTATGCTTATGTGCTAGATATCAATGCAATCCTAAGGAATCTCATTTAAAGGCAGTGAAAATAATTTTTCGCTACTTAAAGGGAACCATGGATCTATGACTATTTTATACTTCTGGAAATGATTTTATCTTAAAAAGTTTTTCAGATGCTGACTTTGGTGGGTGTAGAATGGATAGAAAGAGTACATCTGGAACTTGTAATTTATTAGGAGATTCATTAGGTTTTTGGTCTTGAAAGAAGCAACATTCTATAGTACTATCCACTGCTGAAGATGAATATGTAGCAGCTGGAAGTTGTTGTGCTCAAGTGTTGTGGATGCAACACACACTCACAGACTATGGTATGAGTTTTACCAAAACACAAATTTTGTGTGATAATACAAGTTCCATTTCCCTCAGTAAAAACCGTGCACATCACTCTTTTGAAAAAACACATAGATATTAGGCATCACTTCCTTAGGGATCACACACTCAAAGGAGATATTATTCTTCAGTTTATCAGAACACAAGATCAACTTGTAGACATTTTCACAAAATATTTACCCTCTGATAGATTTTAATACATTAAACAAAAGTTATGAATGATAATTGTAAGGTAATCTATCTTAATTAACTTCTTGTTGAAATAATCTCCATACAGTAATAAACTCATTTCCATAGGGGGAGTACATCTGTTATGAAGTTTTTAAAATTTTTCGTAATGAAATTTTTTTATGTCTTTGGTAATGGAGTTTTTCATGTTTCTTGTAACGAAGTTTTTCGAAATTTTCATAATGGAAATTTTCGGAATGGAAATTTTCGGAATTGAAATTAAAATTTAGGAATGGAAAGTTTTGGAATGGATATTTTTGTAATGAAAATTTGTTTTTCTTTTTCACACTCAAGTTTTTTTATCTAAATTCCGTCAAGAAGAATTTTATTCAATATGAATAATTGTCCTGAAAATCCGAAAGGTATGATTCTTTCTTGAGTTTTTTTAATCTTTTTTCACCTGTTGTTAGTTTCTTTTGTTTTGAAAAAATTATTGGATTCAAGTTTCCTTAAATATGAATGTTTTCTTTTAAAACCTAAAAAGATCGGATTTAACAAAAAAAAATTGCGGCTACTTTAAAACCGTTAGATCAGATCTGAAGAATTCTCAACCATTAGATTGGTTTTGGAAGATGAAAGGTCACTTCCGTTGCCTATATAAAGGACCCCTGATGGTTATCCCACGTCATTTATCAAGCTCTTGCTTATCGAAGCTTTGCCTCTCTACAAAATCCCTTTCCGAATTCTTCAGAAGTACTCCAGTATGAATGTCTGCAGAAGCCCAGGAAATGTCTACTAAGCCGATTTCAGAGTGGCTAATCTACAGGGAAAGGTTGGTGCATCTGAATGTTTTCAATAAGTATGATTCTATAATTTCCAAGAACATAAAGCTCAGTGGATGGGAAAGTATAGCTATTTCAAAGACCTCAGCTCAAGATGTAGTTTATCCGGATCTTCTTATAGAATTCTATGAGTCAGTGTGCTTCTTTAAGGAAGCTGAAGGTGAGAGGTTTTCATTCTTAGCCTATAGAAAAAACTACAAACTCTCTTACACCAAGGCTGCAGGCCTGGTGGGCTTATCATACGAAGGTGAAGCCAAATTTTGTTCACACAATCTGCTGGATGTTCAGGGAAGTTTCAACAAGGTGAAGGCTATGGAATGCCTTGGGCTTAAAGATGACAAAACAGAAAAGATTGCCCATCTATCTACCAACAACCAGATTCTACAATTATGTCTAAAGGGTCTAATTGTTCCAAGAAGGGGTGACAAGGATACCCTTAAGAAGAGTGATATGTACATCTTAGATTTTTTGGTAAATCTAAGGAAGGTGAACTTCATGAAGCACATCCTTATCACGGTTGATAATATCAAGAATGGAAATCTTAGAGCTCAGATCATTATGTATCTGGCATTGCTTTCTAAGATGATAGTTCGGTGCCTAGAATCCTTCAAAATTCCATGAAACTCAAAGCCCAAGAATTGCAAGATGATGCTGATTAGTGATGACACCTTAAAGAGGATGAAAGTTGGTTTTTCAAAATAGACAGGTGAGTTCTATGATCTGGGAGTGAGCATGAATCTCCAGAAGAAGAGGTCATTCCGAGAACCAATAAGGGTAAGAAAGTTCTTATTGACACCACAACGAAAGATATCATTAGAAGGAAGAAAGTTGGAGGCTCTTATAAAAGGAAGATGGTGGAAATATAAGAAGAAAAATATCTTAGTAAATTTTCTGATTTAGAGTCATTTGCATTGGGACATGATTTTGTAGTTGAGTCCCTGAAAAAATTGGTTGACACCATTCCGATCTTTCCTACAATAGACTCCAGATGCCTGAGGCTTCAATACATCTTGAATCAGAATTCAGAATCCTTATCCATGGTAATGGATAAATGTGTGACTATTGAAGCAGAGCATAAAAATTTTCTTATCAACTACGAGGTCCATAGAAATTCATGCAGCAAAATAACTCTTTGGTCAAAGAAAATTGTTGAAGATATGGAATAGCTTGATTAGTTCCAACTAGATGTTAAGGAGGCTTTTGGTACTGAGGATGTCAAAATCAAAAATCTTTCAGATAATTTTCAGGATAAGCTGAACCTAGAGAAAAATACTCAGATTCAAGATGTCAAAGATCTAAATGGAAAGCTGAATTATGTTGCTCAAGCTTTGAAATCATAAAGAGATCTCCAGACCGATATGGAAGAGAAGATAGTGAACTAAGATGAGTTGTTGAAGGCTCATGTAGAATCCCTGAAGGCTCAAGAAGATAGAATCATATCCCTAGAAAAGAAAGCCGAGGATGATCATAAAGAGCTCAAAAAGCTGAAGACAATTGTGAAGAAGATCTTTCCCAAGGAAAAGGAAACAAAATAGACTCAATCTGATCTTTTTTTGCATTTTCCTTGTGAAAATTTTTCCAATTATAATAGAGTTATGGTTTCTTGTTTTGTTTGGTTTTCTTTACTAATATTTCAGGTACCATATTTATTTTCCATTCCCTCAAACTCTTTTTGAAAATCACAAAGGGGGAGAAGGAAAAAGAACCCAAAAAAGAGAGAAGGAAAAATCTAAAGGGGAGAAGGAAAATTATTCATAAGTAAAAGAGATATCCCTAAGTAAGGGGGAGTTAATATAAAGGGGAGTTTTTCATTACAAAAATTTCTGTACTCAAGACAAATCCCATTCTGGAAAAATCAGAATATGATCCTTAGAGTTCAAAAGCCTAAGGGGGAGTTAGTCATATTCATCTTTGTCCATATGTAATGGGAGATAAGTTTTAATTTTTCTAAGTCCTTTTATTCTTTTTTATAAAGATGTTTGTGATTTCCAAAAATGGGGAGATTATTGAGTTAATAAGGTTTTCCTTATGAATTTTCCATTCCTTCATGTTTTGAAAATCACAAACACCTTATCTTAAGGAAAATCTCATTTTACCCCTTGTTTCATTTTCTTGAGTAAAATTTCCTTCCCCAAGGAAATTTATCCTTACATTGTTTTCATTGTTCAATCACATTTCTTTTCTAAGTGTAAAATTCGGATTGTAACTAAAAACCTTGGAATCGTATAATACATAGATATGAAGCATTCTATTTAAGACTCTAAATTCCGACTCCAAACATCTACTTGTTGGACTCCGAACTTCTATGAGTTCGACTCCGAACTACTAATAGTTCGACTCTGAACTTCTACTAGTTCGACTCTGAACTTCTATGAGTTCGACTGCAAACTTTTACTAGTTCAACTCTGAACTTTTACTAGTTCGACTCCGAACTTTTACTAGTTCAACTCCGAACTTCTACTAGTTCGACTCCAAACTTCTATGAGTTTGACTCCAAACTCTTTAAGTTCAAGTTTTCAATTCCTGTTATTCCAGACTCTGAATTTCCCTAAAATTCAGACTCCAAAATTATATAGAATTCAGGTTCTGAATTCCTACAAAACAGAATCCGAATATCTCTTTATTATAGACTCTGAATTCTATTTTTAGTTAGACTACAGACTATCATACTTTGCTTAAATTCCTAACTTTTATTTACTTTCATTCTGAACTTCAGTTTTACTTATGCTTACACTTTTTCTAATATAAAACAATGTCATGACTTCAGTTATCAACTAACCATTGGTTGATTGACATGTGTACAGGTCCCTCCAAAATTCAAGGAGAAATATGACCATTGGAGGAGGGATCCGACCGTTGAAGATTCGCCTATAAATAGGAGATCATTTGAAAAGAAGCTACAACACAAGACAACATCTTTGACATTGGTGTTTACATAATGTTGAAGTGATTTCTAGAGAGAGAGGTTCTTATCAACTCTCAAAGCTTCATGCAGAATTTTTGAACAGCTTGTTCGAATTTTTCCTTATGCAGACTTGCTTCGTGCGACTCCGATTGTTGCGGATTACAGTCGACGGCTTCTAGGGATAGGAAGACATAGGTTCCAACTACCTGATAGTTGAGGGATTGCGAGGATAGCAAGACAGAATCTGATCTTCGTATCGAGGGATTACCTTGGTTTGGGTAAGACAAGATTTCTTGAAAGTATAAATCAAGGGACCTTTTATCCAGGGTTGTTGGATACCCTTCTCTTTGGGTTAAAAGAGTTATTGTTTGTTACTTGTAGTTTTACTACCTTGTTCTTCCACTGCATTTTGTTTTGTTAAGGAAAGTATAACCTTCTTATACTTCCTTACTTGTACTTTGATTTAGTTAGATTCTATACACATAAAGGTAGAATCTTAGTTGTTATAAACTTTTGTTAAGTTTTATTTCTGGAATCACTTTTCTAGAATCAAGCAAGTCTTTAGAACTTTGAGGTGTTGTGAATTTTGGTTATGAAATAATTCCATTAGGGATTTTTTAAAGTACAATTCACCCCCTCTTATATTTGAGCATCTCATACTTATATATTCAATCCTATATTTGGTATTATAGATTATATCATCCTCACATACCATCTAACAAAAACATTGTACTTACCGAACTAAGTACCAACTATAATGGAAAATAGTATTCCATTTAATTTATAGAGTGGAAATAACCCTTTGTTTTCATATGTTCATGCATGGGGATGTGAGGGGTTTGTTAATGATTTTTCAAGAAACAAAATAGAAACCTGAGGCATGAAGTTTATCTTTATAGGGTAACCTAAGGAAACTAGGGATACAAAATATAAGTTATTTTTGATTTAACAGGGTTTCCTTATGACCTTTCCATTCCTTTATGTTTTGAAAATCACAAACACTTTATCTAAAGGAAAATTATATATTCCCTAAGGATTATTTTCATAACGAAAATGTAATGTCTCGGATTTTTACCATGTTTTATTTTAATATTATGTGGGAATCATTTCAAGACCAGGCTCTGAGATGGCGTGTAGTTCCGAGGCCCGGTGTGCCCGGAACAAATGTTTGAATATAGTTAAATGATTAATTTACGCGCACATGCGGTTTTCCTGAAAATTAGAATAACTCCCGAATGGGAGATCAGATCAGAAATCTGAAGGCACTATTGCGTTTAGAACAGCGATTTTACCTTAGGTGAGGGCTAACATCGTTCGGCGCAGGTCGGTGGTGAAATCTAGTTTTTTGGACGTAACAGTAATAAAATATTTATTAAAAATATTTTATTCTATAGAAAAATATTTTTAAATATTTTGCAGAAGATATCTTTTTATCCTTTTTAAATAAAGGATTGTGCAGGGGTCTAGGGTTACAAACCACATAACCCAGAAAACCTTGGAGGCTCTGGAGAAGACCACCCAACGCGGTGGCGACGTTCTTGATGATTTTCGTCGGTGACAACGACGCGGTGACTGGATCTTCACCAACGAATGTCGTGGATCTAGGTATGATGTTTTTTTTATTTTCATTTCCTCGTTCTTGGTTCCTACGACGAAGGCGGACTAGTCTGCGAACTGATTATCCCATGGATTGATCGTTTTGTGGGAGAGTGTGACTTGGGGTTTTATCGGGAGATCAAATACTTGAGATTTATAATCTGTTTCTTGTTGTGGTTTTGATCTAATGGAGAAGAACCCAGATCATCACGAACAATGATCGAGGTTCATCCCTCTTGTTCAATTCTTTGTATTTTTCTCTCTTGCGTTCTTCATTGCACTCTTGGAGAAAATCGATCGTTGTGCATTCGTTTGTTGGTGCAACGATATGATATTGGAGATCCAAGCCTGGAGTGATGTCACAGAGGTGCGACGAAGGTTTTGGCAGATGATTCGAAGTAGATCGAGAGATATTAGTTTTCAGGTTCTTTTCTTCGGATTGATCGTTCAAGATTTATGATCCGATTTAAGGATCGGAAACACCCGTTTCGGTGTTTGTATGATGAAACGAACCAACCCTTGTAGTATCGGGAATAATGGACGAGAAACCGTGGATCCGGAGGATCAGCCGCAATGCGAGGAGGAAGACAACGTTTCTGGAAAAATCCTGACTACACGGCATGTGTTCATTGGCGGACCACCTAGAGTTAACTCCGGGAGTACAAGGACACAGGTTGGGTACATGGCCAAGGACACGACATGTATACCCCTCCCCGGCCAGACCTGTCCAGATACACGGGATACCCCGTGTACTGGTACACGGGTAGGCGACACAGACAGAGACCGTGTACGGGCACATGGACAACGTACACGGAGCGAGCCCCAGGTGCTCGGACACGGCGTGCGATTCTTCTACACGCCTTGTAGTTACTTTCTATTCAACAAGCCAAATGACACGAGCCGTTTATACGGGGAGTACCCGGAGTCAAGGAACATAGCGTGTAACCCTACTACACGCCATGTAGTCCAGTTTTACACATCTTGGGTAGATGACACGGGCCATTTACATGGGCAGTACCCGAATTCAAGGAACACGACATGTAACCATACTATACATCGTGTAACTCGTTTCACATGGCTTGATCCAGTTTACTTAGACTAGTTTCCTTAGGGTTTATCCCCTTGGTCTTCTCCTGAAGTTTTTCGGTATCATTTCCCACAAACAAAAGTATGATCCCTTCAACAGGACCTCCCGAATAGAGTTGTTGGAATCCCCTATGTGAGACTTAGAGTCGGATCCTTTCTTCATTCCTGGAACCCTAGGTAGTGTTCTTGGTATCGACGTGACCAACTTTACCCGGGAGCTGATCCTCTGCTTAGCAGATTAGATCAGACTGAGTTGATTGAATCACCCCAGGGCAATTGGTTGTGATCCTCATCCTAGCATTATGTTCCCAAGTACTTGTGGAATGTGTTCTCCTAGAACGAGTACTTTGTATCTCTCTCTTCATACCTAGGAGTGTGTTCTTCCGTTTTCATGCTTAGTGGAATCTTCGAGCAGGATCTTAGTGGTGGTTTTGTAATGGTTGTTAGTATATGAGTATATCTGGATACTCTTGTTATATGTTCCATAAACATATACTGTGTAAAGCTGAATGTACCTTTATTTTGTGGTATTTTCCCTTGTTGTATTCCTTTGTAGTTTCGGGGTGTCCTACTGGGTATTTTTATACTCACCCCTACACGGGCTTTGCCCGCACGTGTCGTGTCTTGTGTAGACGAGCAAGCCTTTGACAGGATTCTAGGTTGACCAGGACCGGACGGTGCTCAATGAGATCAGACAGGCCGAGGTGTGTTTCTACGGCTATAGATTGCAGTCCCATCACCTTTCTTTACAGGATGGACTTTGTTACGAACTCTTTTGGTGGGCTTTTACTTTTGGCCTAGGGTTTTACATTCTTGTAATTTACTTTCATGTCATACTCTATTGGTTGAGTTTTAGTGTATTCATGCATCTTTTTCCTTTTAGTAGTTTTACTATTCAGCTTTGTGGGATTGGATATGTGTGTGCTTGTGTATAGGTTTATAAGCAATGCCTCCCATGTTAGTAGCATGCCAACTCGGTGCTAGTCACCAGCCCCTGACCTATTGGAGGAAGGCTTGGGGAGTTACGGCTTCGGCCCCACTGGGATGGGTCATGACAGAGTGGTATCAGAGGTTGTCGGTTCTACCTTAGGACCGAGAGTCTGTGAGTTGGTTTGGGGAAACAGTGTTAAGTGTTTTGAGTTCGGCTTTCAGGCTAGGGACCCCAATGTTAGTGCGGGTGGCCGACGTATCCATACACCAGGACTCTGATAACTTTCTTTTCGACTCGGAACATGAGAACGCTAGTTACATGGGAAAATAATGGTACTTGCATCATATAAGAATGGGTTGTGGTTTCAATGTCCTTCTTATGTTAGATCTCTAGATATAGTCACTGACTGTGATACATATTGTTTTATTACAGGATGCCTCCGCGACATGCCCCTGCTAGGATCCTGCAGCTCGATCATGAGGATGACCCCCTCAGTGATGAGGCTTCGATTCAGGGACCAAATCCCCCAGTTTTACCTTTGGGTGGTGTGCCAGTTATTCCACCACCTGCGGAGCAGTACTTTATGCCTTTTATACCAGTGGAGGAGGAGCACAGGCTGAGCGCACTCCACCAGTTTCAGAGACAGATACCCCTCAGGTTTCAGGGTGAACCTGACCCTCAGGTAGTAGAGGACTGGCTTGAGGTAGTGAAAAAAGTCTTTCTTTTGGTCAGGACCCCAGCAGACCAGATGGTGATCCTGGCAGCGAGCCTTCTGCAGGGCTTGGTGGTACGATGGTGGAGTTTGGTTATTCAGACTCACGATGAGGAGACTCTTTCATGGTTGGAGTTTGAGCGTCTCTTCAGGGAGGATTTTTCACCGGTTACCCTGAGAGCATTACATATACAGAAGCTTCTTCAGCTCCCACGGGGAACCATGATGGTGGCTGACTATTCATTGAGGTTTATCAACCTCTCGCTATACTCGATGGATATGGTCAGAGATCAGAACTTCAAAGCTCGAACTTTTGAGCGGGGCTTGCGCAGAGATATCCGAGCTAGCATCATCCCTATTAGAATTCCTACTTATGCTGGGGTGCTCGAGCGGGCTTTAGTGGTTGACAGCTTCTTGGAAGAGCAAGGACATCCGGCAGTTGTCAGTAGTGGGTGAGCTGGAGAAGAGACCTCGATAGCAGGGAGCCGATGTCAGGGACCGAGGCATGGGATACGTTTTCAGAGGAGATCACAGGACATGGGATCTTCCGTATAGGGTTTTCAGGGTGCATCCATCCAGCCTCAAGAGAGGCGATGATACTCACGTGACGGCAGGGGACATCTCGCTCGATATTGTCTGACCCACCGTACTACTGACATGGGAGCAGTGGATGGACCACCGAGGAAGAGGCAACGTGTGGAGCAGACAGATCTGCGAGGTGGTGGATGTGGTAGGTGAGCTGGAAGAGCATCTAGAGGTGGTCGGCGTTTTGACCTTTTACCACCACCACCCCCAGGAGGTCCACCCCAGATTCAGGGAGCCAGTGAACAGAGGAAGGGACAGCTGCAGGCGGTAGAGGCTTATGACCCAGGTACTCCCTGAATTATTAGAGTTACAATATGTGTTTTTTCTACTTTGGCTGCCGTACTGATAGACATAGGAGCTAGTCATTCCTTCTTTGGCTTCTTATCTTGTTCGAGACCTTGAGATTACATTTGAGCCTTTGACTCGACCCTTACACTTAGAAACACCAACTGGAGAAGATTCAGAGATCACACACCTCTGTAGACAGTGTGACCTGACCCTTGGAGGTGAGATTTTCGGTTGTAACCTCTTGGTGGTAGCATTGAGGCCTTACGATGTCATTCTTGGTATGGATTGGCTATCCAAAGTTTATGCCCAGATTGACTGTTTTAGGCGAAGGGTGTGGTGTGTCCGCAGTGATGGAACGAGGTTCTCTTTTTCTAGTGAAAGAGAGACCCAGGCAGCGCAGGATGGACTCTTGCATAGGAAGCTGAAACTGATATCCTATCTATTGGATAGCCTATCCCTTGGCGCAGTAGATGTTACGATTTTCGAGTTTCTAGTAGTAGTGGTTGATAATGTGGATGTCTTTCCGGAGGATGTCCCCGGACTACCTCCCCACCGGGAGATAGATTTCTGCATTGAGTTGCTACTTGGGATGACACCGATATCAGCATCATCATATCGGATGACTCCTGAAGAGGTTCGTGAGCTGAGGGTGTAGCTGGAGGACTTGCAGAAGAATGGCTTTGTGAGACCCAGCGTTTCACCCTGGGCGGCCCTAGTGCTGTTTTCCAAGAAGGCAGACGGGAGCTTGAGGCTGTGTGTGGATTACCGGTGCCTGAATCAGGTGACCGTAAAGAACCATTATCCACTACTGAGGATCGATGGCCTCTTAGACTAGTTAAGAGGGGAATGTTGTTTCTCGAAGGTTTATCTATGATCAGGCTATCATCAGTTGCGAGTACAGGATGAGGATGTACCGAAGATGGTTTTCAGATGTCGCTATGGTCACTATGAGTACTTGGTGATGCCCTTCGGCATGCCAAACGCCCCGACAGTGTTCATGGGACTCATGAACCATATCTTTTATCCCTATCTAGATCAGTTCATAGTAGTCTTCATCGACGATATCCTTGTGTACTCTGCGTCCAAGGAGGAGCACGCGAGGAACCTAGGGATGGTTCTGGACACAATCCGAGAGCACAAGTTGTACGAGAAACTCTCGAAGTGTCAGTTATGGATACGGTAGTTCTAATTTCTGGGACACGTTATCTCAGAAGATGATTTAGCAGTGGACCCAGCCAAGGTAGAGGCAGTGTTAGAATGGAAGCCACCCCGGAGCATGACGGAGGTGTGGAGTTTCCTTGGGTTGGAAGGCTACTATCAGAGATTCATTCTTGATTAATCCATGATTTCAGCACCCATGACAGCTTTGACCCGAAAGGGGAATCCTTTCAGGTAGACTGAGAGATGCCAGCAGGCTTTCCAGCAGTTGATATAGAGTCCGACATGTGCCCTGATCTTGAGACTACCAGAAGAGGGTGTCGAGTACGTAGTGTTTTGAGACGCATCAGGAACCGGTCTTGGTTGTGTCCTGATGCAGAGGGAAGTGGTGATTTCCTATGGCTCATTCTAGTTGAGGCCCCACGAGCAGAACTATGTGACCCGTGATCTTGAGTTGGAAACAGTAGTCTTCGCGTTGAAGATGTGGCGGCACTACCTGATGGGCGAGCGGTTTAACATCTACTCTGATCACAAGAGTCTCAGATATGTCTTTTATTAGAAGTATTTTAATTTGAGACAAAGATGATGGCTTAAGTTCCTCTAGTATTATGACTTTGAGATCATTTACACACCTGGGAAGGGGAACGTTGTGGCAGATGCTCTCAGTAAGAAATAAAGTGCGCAGTTACTGGATGAGGCGATGAGGCATTTGGCCTCCTTACAGTTATCCTTCGTGGATAGAGATGAGGGAGGTTACCTTCAGTCGATGGTTGTTACCCCTCCACTCTTACAGCGAGTCAGGGAAGCACATCTTGAGGACGCTAGCTGTGAGACTCTACATGCTCAGATATCCACAGGTGATGCTGTTGATGGATTTTCAGAAGGTGGCGAGCACGTTTTTCTTTTCAGAGGGTACACAGTAGTACCAGTGACGTTGTGGGAGGAGGTTCTGAGGGAGTTCCACACATCTCCTTTGGTAGTTCATCCAGGCATGGAAAAGATGTACATGGACCTCCAATGTCAGTTCTAGTGGCCAGGAATGAAGAAGAGTATGAAAGAGTTTGTTTCTTGCTTCCTTACTTGTCAGCAAGTAAAGGCTGAGCACCAGGTTCCAGCAGGTTTGACATAGCCCCTTGAGGTGCCAGAGTGGAAGTGGGATGGGATATCCATGGACTTCGTGATGGTTTTACCACGTACGTTCATGGGACACAATGCTATCTGGGTTATCATTGATCGACTCACCAAGTCAGCCCACTTCCTATCCATACAGGAGCAGAGTTCGGTAGAGAGCTTGGGATGCCTCTACGTGTAGGAGATAGTTCAACTTCATGGAGTTCCATCCACAATCGTCTCAGATCGTGATGCTCATTTCACGTCCTATTTGTGGAAGGGATTGCAAGAAGCTTTTGGGACTCAGTTATGCTTGAGCACAACATTTTATCCCCAGACTGATGGTCAGATAGAGCGGACCATCCATGTCCTGGAGGATATTCTACGAGCTTGTATAATTGACCTTGGTCGTAGATAGGAGGATCACCTACCACTGGTGAAGTTTTCTTACAAAAACAGTTATCATTCCACTATTGGTATGGCACCATTCGAGGCTCTGTACGGGCAACCTTACAGGTCACCACTTTGTTGGAATGACCCAGGAGAGTCAGCACTCATGGGCCCAGAGATGTTGAGAGCTACTACAGAGAAGGTGCATGCCATACAGGAGCAGACGAAGACTGCACAGAGTTGGTAAAAGTTATATGCCGATAGGAGGAGGAGGCCCTTGGAGTTCGAGGAGGGATACCATGTGTTCCTTCGGGTCTCACCTTGACGGGGATTATAGAGGTTTGGAAGAGGCGGAAAGCTATCTCTAAGGTTCATAGGCCCTTTATAGATTCTCAGTAGAGTTGGAAAGGTGGCGTATCTCTTGTCTCTACCTCCTCAGATGAACCAGGTACACAACGTCTTCCATGTGTTGCAGCTGCGAAAGTACATTCATTATCCATCACACGATATCGACTGGGGCGAGCTGGACATTGATGATGGAGCGACCTTTGCTGAGTTCCCCATGGAGATCAAGGATCGGTAGGAGAAGATCCTTCGTGGGTGAGCTATTCCCTTGGTGCGTGTCTGGTGGCAGCACGGGAATCTCCAAGAGAGCACATGGGAGAGGGAGGCTCAAATTCGTGTGCAGTACCCACATCTTTTTTGATTAGCCTTTGTTTTGGCTTTTCGGGGACGCAAAATACCTAAGGTGGGTGTGATGTAATGTCTCTAATTTTTACTATGTTTTTTTAATATTATGTGGGAATAATTTCGAGTCCAGGCTCTGAGACGGCGTGTAGTTCTGAGGCCCGGTGAGCCCGGAACAAATCTTTGAATTTAGTTAAATGATTAATTTACGCGCACAGGCGGTTTTACTAAAAAGTGAAATAACTCTGGAACGGGTGCTCGGATATGAAATCTGAAGACATCGTTGTGTTTAGAACAACGTTTTTACCTTAGGCGGGGCCTAACATCGGTCGGCGCAGGTCAGTGTTGAAATCTAGTTTTTTGGACGTAACAGTACTAAATATTTATTAAAAATATTTTATTCTACAGTGAAATCTTTTTAAAATTTTGTAGAAGATGTCTTTTTATCCTTTTTAAATAAAGACTTGTGCAGGGGTCCAGGGTTACAAACCACATAACCCTAAAACCCTTGGTGGATCTGGAGGCTCTGGAGAAGACCTCCCAACGTGGCGGCGACGTTCTTGATGATTTTCGCCAGCGACGACGATGCGGTGACTGGATCTTCACCAACGAACGCCGTGGATCTAGGTAGGATGTTTGTTTTTTATTTTCCTTTCCCCATTCTTGGTTCCTACGATGAACACGGACTAATCTACGAACAGATTGGCCCACAGATAGATCATTTTGTGGGTGAGTGTGACTTGGGGTTTTATCGGGGGATCAAATACTCAAGATTTATAATCTGTTGCTTGTTGTGGTTTTTATCTAATGGCGACGAACCCGGATCGTCACGAACCACGATCAAGGTTCGTCCCACTTTTTCAATTCTTTGTATTTTTCTCCCTCGCGTTCTTCATTGCGTTCTATGCATTCTTGAAGTAAATCGAACGTTGCGCATTCGTTTGTTGGGGCAACGATCCGAGATTGGAGATCCAACCCCAGAGCGATGTCACGGAGGTATGATGACGGTTTTAGCGAACAATTTGGAGCGGATCAATAGATATGAGTTTTCGGGTGCTTTTCTTCAGATGGATCATTCAAGGTTTATGATCCGATTTATGGACCGAAAAAACCCGTTTTAGTGTTCGTATGATGAAACGAACCAACACCTGGGGTATCGGGATGAAATTACGAGAAACTGTGGATCCGGAGGATCAGCCACGACGTGAGGAGGAACACGGCGTTTCTGAAAAAATCCCGACTACACGGTGTGTAGTATGGGATACACGGTGTGTGTTCTTGGCGGACCACCTGGCGTGTACTTCGGGAGTACACAGACACAGGTTGGGTACATGGCCAAGGACACGACACGTATACCCCTCCCCGGACAGACCCGGCCAGTTACACGGGATACCCCGTGTACTGGTACATGGGCATGCGACATGGATAGAGACCATATACAGGTACATGGCCAGCGTACACAGAGCGAGCCCCAGGTGCTCGGAAACAGCATGAGATTATTCTATATGTTGTGTAGTTACTTTATATTCGACAATCCAAATGACACAGGCCGTTTACATGGGCAGTACTTGGAGTCAGGGAACACGGCGTGTAACCCTACTACATGACGTCTAGTCCAGTTTTACACAGCTTGGGTAGATGACACGGGCCGTTTACATGGGAAGTACCCAATGTCAAGGAACACAGCGTGTAACCATACTACACGTCGTGTAACTCGTTTCACATGGTTTGAGCCAGTTTTCTTTTGTGACTTAGACTAGTTTCCTTAGGGTTCGTCCCCTTGGTCTTATCCTGGCGGTTTTCAGTATCATTTCCCATATATAAGAGTATGATCTCTTCAGTAGGACTTCCTGAATAGAGTTTTTGGAGTCCCCTCTATGAGACTTAGATTCATATCCTCTATTCATTCTTGGAACCCTAGGTAGAGTTACTGGTATCGACGTGACCAACTTTACCCAGGTTCCAATCCTCTGCTTAGCGGATTAGCTCAGACTAAGTTGTTGGAATCACCCCAGGGCTATTGGTTATAATCCTCATCTGAGCAGTATATTCCCAAGTACTTATGGAGTGTGTTCTCCCAGAATGAGTACTTCGTATATCTCTCTTCAGACCTAGGAGTGTGTTCTCCCGGTTGCATGCTTAGTGGAATCTTTTAGCTGGATCTTAGTGGTGGTTTCGCAATGGTCGTTAGTGTAGGAGTATATCTGTATATTCTTGTTATATGTTCCGTAAACATATACTGTGTAGATCTTACTATACCTTTCTTTTGTGGTATTTTCCCTTTTTGTATTCCTTTTTGGTTTCGGTGTGTCTTACTGGGTATTGTTATACTCACCCCTACACGGGCTTTGCCCGCACGTGTCGTGTCTTGTGCAGACGAGCAAGCCTTTGACAGGATTCTAGGCAGACCAGGACCGGACAGTGCTCAGTGAGATCAAACAGGCCGAGGTGTGTTCCTACGACTACAGATTGTAGTCCCAGCACCTTTCTTTATAGATTGGACTTTGTTATGGACTCTTTTGGTGGGCTTGTACTTTTGGCCCAGGTTTTTACATTCTTGTACTTTACTTTCCTGTCGTACTCTGTTGGTTGAGTTTTAGTGTATGCATGCCTATTTTTCCTTTTAGTAGTTTTACTATTAATCTTTGTGGGCTTGGAGATGTGTGTGCATGTTTATAGGTTTATAGGCAATGCCTCCCATGTTAGTATCATGCCTACTATGGGCTAGTCACTATCCCCATACCTATTGGAGGCGGGCTTGGGGAGTTGCGGCTCGGGCCCCATTAGGACGGGTCATGACAGAAAATTTTCCTTCTCTATGGAAATTTTTATCCTTACCTATGTTTTCATTGTTAACTATATAGTCTCTCTAAATCTAACTCATTTTATTACTAAGGAAAATTTTGGATTCATATCTAAAACCTCGAAATCTTATATTTCATAGTATATAGAGTATTCTATTTTTAGATTCTAAATTCTCTAAAATTCAGACTCCGAATTTTCTGAAATCCAGACTCTTAATTCTTTGAAATTTAGAATCCAAATTCTCAGAAATTCAGACTCCGAATTCTATAAAATCCAGACTCCGAATTCACTAGAATTCCTACTCTGAATTCTCTAAAATTTGGATTCTTAATTCCTTATAATTCCGACTCTCAATTCCTCAAAATTCGGACTCCAAATTCCTCAGAAATCAGACACCAAATTCCTCATCATTCAGACTCTAAATTCCTCATAATTCTGACTCTGAATTCCTCCAAATTCAGACTCCAAGTTCCTGAGAAATTTAACTCTGAATTCCTCAAAATTCAGACTCTAAAATTTATTGAATTCGGATTCCGAATTCTTTTTAAAACAATTTCCAAATGTCCATATCCTACATACTTCGAATTTTTATTTGGTTAGACTCCAAATTCTATTCTTTCCTTAGACTCTGAAAAATATATTTGGTTAAGCAATTTCTTTTTCCATAGACTTGTTATTAAATTATTTCATACAATCTATTTATAACTAACCATTTTTTAGTGGATCATGTATAAGTCCTTCTGAGATTCAAGGAAAAACATGAACGATAGAGGAGGGAGCTGACCATTAGAGAAGTGACTATTAATAGGATCTCATTTGAATGAGCTCAGGATCGAGAATCATTGTTCAATAAATCTAAAGATTACATGGTGTTGAAGTGATTTCTAGAGACAGAGACTCTCATGCTTTGTGCATACAGAACATCTTTTTCATATTGCAGAGTATGACTCCAATTGTTTCTAAGTATAATCATGGGATTTTGGGGATAGAAAGATAGAGTTGTCGACTATAATAAAGATCTAGGGCTTGCGGGGATAGCAAGACAGATTTAGATATTCATTTCGAGGGCTTACCCTGGTGTGGGTAAGACAGACTTTCGTAAAAGTATAAATCAAGGGACCTATATCCAAGGTTGTTGGATACCCTATTCTTTGGGTTAAAATATTTCATACTTCTTACTTGTTTTGTTTCAAGTTTATTTTTACTTCATTTTGATAATGGAGGGAATTATAACTTTCTTATACTTTCATGTTATTTTATATAATCTAATAAGTAAGATTATATATTCTTTAAGGTAGAATATTTTCCTTGTAAACTTTCCTTAAGTTACATTTTTGGAACCATATTTCTGGAACCCAGAAATTTTGTTTAATAGTACTAAAAAAAGTCTTCGAAATTTACCTTGATTAACTTTGTTAAACATAGTTTTACTTAAGGTTCAAACTAATGTTTTTAAACTTATAATTCACCCCCTCTTATAATTGAGCTTCTACATCATTATTTAGATCCTACAATTGGTATTAGAGGAGGTCTATGAATTACTAATATTCACATATAAGTTTTCTTTCT
Source organism: Viscum album (assembly GCA_963277665.1). NCBI lineage: Eukaryota > Viridiplantae > Streptophyta > Magnoliopsida > Santalales > Viscaceae > Viscum > Viscum album. Next base: position 115,347,528 of record OY728119.1, read on the forward strand.
CATATTTTCTTTGTTCTAAATTTTATTTCTTAACTTTTCTTACTTATGTTTTTCTTAGATATTTTTATCTTTTTTTACAAAAATTTTTTATTAACAAGTTTTTTTGGGAATATATTTTTCTTACAGAATTGCAGGAATGGATGTCGGTTCGATTGACAATCTAAATCCTACTAGACCACCTATATTTGATGATAATTATTATGAATACCAGATAGATAGAATGAAGACTTTTGTTATTAATACTACAGTAGACAATTTTGTAATGCTTATTGGAGATTAAAAAATTCAAGACAAAGAAGTCGAGACTTTCACCAACCAAGAAATGTCATAATATCAACTAAATTACAAGGTATGAAATACTTTGTTGTGTTCCATGACCATGAATATATATAGTCAAGTTTCTTTTTGTGAAGCTGCTAACTGCATCTGTAAGAAATTAAATATTACGTATTTTTATACATCCAAAGTTATAGAGACTAGAAGAGAAATTCATAGAGAAGAATATCATAGATTTATATTTGCCTATGGAGAATCAATTTGCAAAGTGAAACAGTTTTTTATAACCATTTTAAATAGTTTACAATCTATGTGAGAGAAAGGTCTTGATGATGAAGCTCCCATAGACAATATTATTGATCTTTTTTGGAACACTTCTTCAACATGAGACGAGAATGAAAAGATATGATGATATTAATAAGAAGAATAATGGAAATGGAAGTGTATACTTTACTGCTACTAAATCCATGATTCCAAAAACGGTTACAAGATCTATGTCTAAGAAAGTCATTGTTTTATATGAATCTAGTGAAAGTGAAAATTCTGAGAATGAGCTAGCTAATCCTTCTAGAAGGATGAAAAAGATAGTTGGAAAGAAATAATTTCAGTATAGATATAAGAAGAAAGAAAGAAAAGATAAGAAACACTCGAAAGTCACCTGATATGAATGAAAAATAGCAGGGCATATAAGGCCAGATATTTATATGGTTAAGAAAAAGTATAGAAAAGGAAAATCATACATAGATAAATAGCAAGAAGTATTAAAAGTATAAGTCTAAGAAAGTCTTAAAGGCTAATGATACATGTAGTTTCATTAGTGGTGACTCATCTAATGAATCTTTAGAGTTTGAATCTTCTGGTTAGAAGAATATTAGTCTACTAAAAAGAATACCCATTGAAAATAATTGTCTAATAGCTAAGGTACACAATGACGAATCTATCACCAATGTATCATTAAATGAAAATTATATAAATGATAAATACTATGAATATTCAGATGATGATTCCTCATTAAAAGATAATACATTAACTTCTTATGAATAAGTGTCTAGGTTTTCTAAACTTCTTGAGAATAAAAATTCTAAACTCAGGAAAAACATGATAAGTAAAATTCAATAATATCTATTTTAACCAAAGAAGAATTAGATCTTTCTAAAGATCTTGATCAGAAAACTTTTGACTTTGAAAGTGCTTCCAAAAAAATTGCAGAATTTAATTCTGAGAAGGATAAACTTTCTAAGGATCATGAAAGTGAAATTTCTAAGAAAAATATTTTAGAGGCTAACTCTAGTACTAAAACTAATGTTTTTGAGAATGAAAATATGTTTATTAGACTAGTATCATAAATATTTTACTTAAGTAAATTTCTATCAAACTTTAGCCTAGGTATGGAAGATTTTGACAATATGTATTCTCAAATTCTTACCTTAAGAAATAGTTATAGATTTGGTTATACTCATTCTAAACTAATTTTTAGTAATAACTATTTTGTTCCCCAAAGTGCTCCATTTTGCACTAAATGTTAGTGTGGTGGAAATTGGGAAAAAAAATGTTCTTTAAACAAAAATAAATATTTTGGTTTTCATAAAGCTTATTTTTCTATGAAGAAATAGATTTCAAAAATCTTAGTTTCTAAAATTTTTGGATCCAAGAAAGTTTCGATTCCAAAAGTCTAACTCATTCATTTTTAGGAAAATAAAGATAGTACCAACAGTAATACATCATACATGGATAGTGGATGTTCCCATCATATGTCTGGTAACAAAAACTTCTTTGAAATGATTATCAAGATGAAAAGAGGAAAAGTAAATTTCAGAGATAATGATCAGGGAGAAATTATTAGTATATGTAACATTTTTCTTTTTAGAAAAACTTTAATTTCAAATGTTTTATTTGTTAAGGGTATTAATAATAACCTCATTATTATAAGTCACTTATGTGATGAAGGTTACCATGTGAATTTTAAGAATGATAAATTCTTTGTACGTAATTCCAAATAAGGGTTTATTATTTCTACACAGAGGCAAGAGCATGTATACACTCTAAACTTAGAATACCTTAAGAGCCAAGATCTACCTAGCCTTATTGAAATGGAAGAACAATATTGGTTATGGAATAGAAGGATAGGACACTGTTATCTTCAGAACCTATACAAAATCTCTAAGAAAAGACTTGTAAAGAACCTACTAGAGAATAGATTTGATTCTTTACAAGTTTGTGATCCTTGTAAATTTGGAAAGGAACAAAAATAAAGTTTTAAATAAATCAGTGAAGTCTCAACTTCTAATGCATTACCGTTAGTGCATATGGATCTTTTCAGTCCAACACAAACCAGAAGTATTGAAGGAAAATATTATGTATTTTTCTTCATTGATGATTACACTAGATTTACATGGGTCTATTTTCTAACGAATATGTATAAAGATTTTTTTATTATTTCAAAAAATTTAGATCCCAAGTTAAAAATGAGAAAAACCTTCCATTGATAACAATTCATAGTGATCACAAAGGAGAATTTCCAAATTCATATTTTGAGAAATTTTGTAGTAGAAAATGAATTAGTCATAACTTATCAGCTCCAATAACTCTTCAATAGAATGGTGTTTTTGAAATAAAAAATAATATTCTTCAAGAGATAACTAGGACCATGTTGAGTGAATATTCTATATCTAAACACTTTTGGTCTGAATTTTTAAGTACTAACTTTTATACTATAAATCAAGTTTTAATTAGAATATTTCTTAACAAAACCCCTTACGAATTGTGGAATGGTTGAAAATACAGACTTTCATACTTTAAGGTATTTGGTTGCAATGTATTCATTATAAATACTAAAGATAATTTACATAAATTTTCAGCAAAATTTGAAGAATTAATTTTCCAAGGCTACTCCACAACTTCTTTGAATTATAGAGTTTTTAATAAAAATACTTGTATTGTTGAAGAAACAGTGCATGTTAAATTTGATGAAACTGGTCATTTTTTTAAACAACCCCAACCTATCTCCTTATATGTGTTTTAAAAAATTGATTATCAACCATTAATAGAAGACCCTTCTGATAAGGAAATTGTTCAAGAAAATATTTCTAAAGCATTTACCCCAGAAGAATTCCTACCATATGTTGATGAACATGTTTTACAAAACCAAAATCAGTTGTTTCTTAAGAATCATCCGAGTTATAGTATCATTTATGATGTAAATAAACCTATAAGGACTTGAAGTTCCTTATGAAATGAAGTAAAACATCTAGAATTTATTTCCAAATTAGAACTAAAAAGAACTGATGAAGCTTTAGGTAATGATGATTGGATAAACTCCATGCAAGATGAGCTAAATGAATTCAAAAGGAACCAAGTCTGTACCTTGGTTGAAAGACATAAGGAAACATCTTTTATTGGAGTAAAATGGGTCTCCATAAATAAGTGTGATGATAATGGAATCATTATAATAAATAAAGAAATATTAGTTGCTGAAGGTTATAATCACCAAGAAGTAAAAGACTATGAAGAAACCTATTCTCCACTAGATATACTTGAATCTATTCATATTTTACTTTCCTTGGCATCATTCTTTAATTTAAAACTTTTTCAAATAGATGTAAAACGTTCTTTCCTTAACGGATATGTTCAAGATGAATTTTTTGTTGAAAAAACTCTTGGTTTGAAAGACACAAAACATTATAAACATGTTTTCAAACTTACTAAAGTTTTATATGGACTTAAACAAGTCCCTAGAGCCTGGTGTGATTGACATATAGGATTTTTCTACAAAAAACTTATGTTAAGGGAACTGCTAATCCAACCCTTTTTATAAAGAAAGATAATAAAAATGTTTTTATTGTTCAAATTTATGTTGATGACTTTATATTTGGTTCAACTCCGTAATATTTAATAGCTTAATTTGTGAATCTATTGAAATATGTGTTTAAAGTTAGTATGATGGGTGAGTTTACATTTTTCCTAGGTTTCCAAATTTCTCAAAAACTAGAAGGAACTTATATATCTCAACATAGGTATATTAAATATCTTCTTAAAAATTATGGATTTGACTACACTAAAAGTAAGTACTCCCATCGGTACGTCAAATTCTCTTGATCTTTCTAAAGCGGGAAAACTAGTAGATCAAACATTATTGAGAGGTATGATAGAAATTTTACTATACCTGAAAACTAGTCATCCAGACTTAATGTTTTTGTTATGTTTATGTGAAAGATATCAATCCAATCATATGTAATCTCATTTAAAAGTATTGAAAATAATTTTTTTCTATTTAAAGTTAACCATAGATTTATGACTCTTTTATACTTTTGGAAATGATTTTGTTTTAAAAAGTTTTTTAGATGCTGGTTTTGGTGGATGTATAATGGATAGGAAAAGTACATCTGGAACTCATCATTTATTTAAAGATTTTTTAGTTTCTTGGTCATGAAAAAATCAACATTCAGTAGAAATTTCCATGGCTAAAGATAAATATGTATCAGTTAGAAGTTTTTGTGCTCAAGTGTTTTGGATGTTACACACACTCACAGACGATGGCATGAGTTTTACCAAAACACATATATTTTATGATAATATTAGGGCCATCACCCTAATAAAAAACTCTTCACATCAAAATTGTGAAAAAAACATAGATATTTGGAATCACATTCTTAGGTATCACAAAAAAAATACCATTATTTAATTTACCGAAATTCAAGAACAACTTGCTGATATTTTCCAGAAAATCATTACCATCTGATTGATTTGAATAAATTAAACAAAATTTTGGAATGATAATTGTAAGGTAATATTCTATATTAACTTTTTATTGAAATCTATCTCCTTAAATTAAGCAAATCCTTTTCAAAAGGGGGGTATATTTTCTTGGTAGTTAAAATTTGTGGTAGTTAAAATTTTTTAGTAATCAAAATATTTAAAAATCAAAATTTTTCGTAATAAAAAAATTTCGTAATAAAAATTTTTCACATTAAATTTTTTTAATAAGTTTTTTTGTAACCAAAAAATTATGGATTCCCAAATTATTCTTCTTTAAAGAATTTTTCTAGAATCTAAAAGTTCTTCAAGAATGATTTTCCTTATTACTCATAATTTTCCTTGAAATTCAGATGGTATGTTTCCTGAATAAAATTTTCATAATAACACTTTACTTTTTGGTATTTTTATCTTGTTTTAAGAAAAAATTTGCATTCACTTTCCTTAAATCTGATTTTTTATCTTAAAAACCTCAAAAGATCAGAATCTTCGAAAATCTTTCTTCAGGTTTCATCTCAACCATCAGATCATATCGAGCCAGTTTCAACTATTGGATCAATCAGGGAAAATGAAGTATCGCCACAACGTCTATATAAATACCTCCCCCAATTGTTGTCCCACATTGGTTTTCAAGTTCCTTCATGTTGAAGCTCTACCGCTCTTCTTAAGTGTTGTTCCAAATTTTCTTTTTTTCTCAAATCTGAAAGTCATTGGAAGCATCCCCGTAGAAGAAGATGTCAATAGTTAAGGAAATTTATGAATAGATAATTTATAGACAAATGTTAGTTGATCAGAATTTTTTGACTAAGTATGATTCTCTTATTTCTAAGCATATCATGCTAAATGGCTGCGAGAGTCTGTTTGTATCCAAACCAAACCTACATGATCTGGTTCATCCGGAGTTTCTGGTAGAATTTTATGAGTCCGTATGTTTTTTCAATGAGGGAGAGAGAGATAAGTTTTCTTTTTAAGAGTTATAGAAAAAACCTATTCCTTTTCCTATAGTATGGTAGCCAACATAATTGGAATTTCGTATGAGAGGGAAGTTGAGTTTTGCTCCCAAAAGCTACCAGATATATCAGGAACATTTGATAAGGAGAAGTCCATAGATTGAAATGGTTTGAAAGAAGTTAAGACACCAAAAATCAACCATCTCTCTACAAATTTATGGATTATTGAGTTATGGTTTCAGGTATTTCTCATTATGATAAAGGGGATAACGATACCCTGAAGAAAAGTGACATTTATGTTCTGGATTTTTTGGTGAATCTTAGAAAGATTAATCTGGTGAAGTATGTCTTGATTAAAATTTTCAATATCAAGAATGGGTATCTTAAATATTATATCATTATGTATCCTGTTATTATTTCCAAAATTATTTTCCTTTGTCTAGATTAGTTCAAAATCCAATGTTTTTCTAAACCAAGAAATTTCAAGGTTATGTTGCTGAGTGATGATACACTCAGAAGGATGAAGTTTGGTTTTAACAGAATGTTTGAAAAGTTTTATGAATTATCTAAAAGTTAAATACAATCCTTATCCATGAAGCTATAAGTGGATGATACTTCTGAGAAAGGTCATAGGAAGAGAAAGCAGTAATAATCGGAAGCCAAGGAAAAAACACCTGCAGTCGTGGAAACCCAATCAGCACCTCCATAATCTAAGAATAAAAATACCTATCTAGATGAAGTTGTTTCCAAGTGGAGAGGAGATAAAAAGAAATATAAGGTAATAGATCCTATCTTTGGATTGGATCCTACTGAGGAAAAATACTTAAATATTAAGGTTTCAGAGGATTTTGAGAAGGAGAAGAAGAAGAAGAAAATATTTGAAGCCAAGATTGTTCAATATATACTCAAGGGTATTGAGAATACTTTTGAGTAGATCCAGGTACTAGAATAGTTTTTACAAGAATCACATCTAGTGACTCCAGGAAAGCAAATGGTCATTCTGGAACCAGATGAAGCGGGAGAGATTGTGCAGGAAGAGGTAGTGGAAGTAGAATAAGAGGAAGGAAGTGATGATACTGATTATATGATAAGACAAGTTGAACAATATCATGAAAATGAGAGTCCTTATGATAAATTTTTTGTCCGGACATCCCAAGACGAATATTTTAAACTTTTTTCCCTGGGAAAATGTGATGATGGTTAAGAATAAGCAAACAAACCATCACAATAATAGAGTAGCAACCATGATTTTATTCAACCAGAGAACCTGATGGAAGATGATGAAAAGGAAAAGGATAAGGAATATGATAGATCCCAACTATCAGATAGTGAACATGAATCACTAAAAGCTGCTGAGATCATTCCAAGAGATGATAAAGGAAAACAAATGTTAGCTGATACACCTAAGAAGAATGAAGTGGCTACTAAAGATGTTGGTGTATCTTTAAAAAGAAAATCTATTGAGGTAGAGAGAGAATCCTCACCAATAAGAGAATCTGATTTAGAATTGTCTTCTATGGGACATGATTTTTTGGTTCAATCCCTCAATAAATTGGTTGATACAATTCCCTTGTTTCTAAGTATTGAATTGAGGTGTCGGATGCTTCAACATTCATTTATTAAAAAATCAGTTTTTGTTTCGATTCTTATGGACAAATTCATCATGGTTGAGGATGATATTAAATCCTTCTACATCGGGTATGATGCTCACAGGAGGTCATGCAAGGAAATTACTAAGTGGTCCAAGAAGACAATTGAAGATCTAAGAATCTTTGATGACTTTCAAGATAACGTGGAGTATTCTTTTGATAATGAATATGTCTAGATCGAAGACCTTACTACAAGTTTCAATGAGAAGCTTAATCTTGAACAAATAGTTTAGAAATAGGAAGTCAAGGATCTGAATGGAAAACTTATTTTAGTTTCTTTGAATATGAAAAGATAAATAGATCTTAGAATTGTGTTCGAAGAAAAGCTTAGTAAGAAAGAAGAACTTTTGAAGAATCAGGAATAAATTCTTAAGGCTCGGGAAGAAAAGATCAATCCTTTGGAGAATAAAAATGAAGATAAGGATCAATTGCTCAAATGTTCTGAAGAGTATCATAAGGAGATTAAAAATTTGAATACCATTGTCAAGAAACTTATTCCAATGGAAAAAGAAGGATGATTTTTTCCCTTAACTCCTATCTTTTGTTGCATTACCTTCCTTGTAAAAATATTTTCCAATAAAAAGGAAAATTTTGGTTGTTCTACATGTGTTTTGTTTTATAGTACTAATATTTCAGGTACCATTTTTTCTATTCCCTTTATTATTTTTTAAAAATCACAAAGGGGGAGAAAGGAATGATAAAAAGAATACTAAGTAAATAAATGAATTCCCTATGTAAGGGGGAGTATATCTAAAGGGAAGTTTTATCAAATAATATCTCCTTATGCAAGAAAAAGCAAAATCTCTTTAAGGAATTGAAGGATACGATCCTTAGGGTTTTCAAACCTTAAGGGGTATTTAGTCATGTTCATCATGATTCCAAAGGTAAAGGGAGATAAGTTTCTCTTTTATATTCATTAAGAGAAATTCTAAGTCCTTATATTCTTTTTCATAAATATGTTTGTGCTTTCCAAAAATTTTGAGATTGTTGAGTCAATAAGTTTTTATTATGACTCTTCCATTCCTCAATGTTTTGAAAATCACAAACTTTTTATCTTAAGGAAAATTATATTTTACCTAAGGATTATTTTCGTAAGTAAAATTTTCCTTCTCTAAGGAAAGTTTTATCATTACCTATGTTTTCATTTTTCAATGATTAGTCTCTTTAAATCTAACTCATTTTATTTCTAAGGAAAATTTTGGTTTTACTTCTAAAACCCCAGAATCTTATAATTCCTTGGATATAGAGTATTCTATTTTTAGATTAAGAATTCTCTGAAATTCAGACTCCAAGTTCTAGGAAATTCAGACTCCGATTTCTCTGAAATTCAGACTCCCTATTCTCTAAAATTCATATTATAAATTCCTCAAAATTAAGACTATGAATTCCTCAGAATTCAGACTTATAATTTCTCATAAATTGGACTCCAATTTCCTTATAATTCATACTCTGAATTCTTCATAATTTAGACTCCCAATTCCTTATAATTCAGACTCTGAATTCCTCAAATTTCAGACTCCAAAATCTTTTTATTTCAGATTCCAATTCTTTGTAAAACTGAATCCTAATATCCATATTTTATAGACTCCAAATGTTTATTTGGTTAGACTCCAAATTCTATTTTTTCCTTACACTCCAAAAAATAGATTTGGTTACGCAAATTCGTTTTCTTTACACTTTTTATTAAATGATTTCATACAATTTGTTTCTAACTAACCTAAGTTTGAGTGATAGATGTATTGGTCCCTCAAAGATTCAAGGAAAAATATGACAGATGGAGGAGGGAGCTGACCATTGGATAAGTGCCTATAAATAGGATATCATTTCAATGATCTCATGATTGAGAATCATTGTTCCATAAATCAAGAGATTACATGCTATTGAAGTGATTTTTAGAGAGATAGACTCTCATGATTTGGGCATACATAACATCTTTTTCATATTACTTAGTGTATCTCTGATTGTTGCTGAGTAAAATTGAGGGCTTCTGGGGATAGGAAAACCAAGGTGTTGACTACCTTAAAGATCGAGTTCTTGCGGGAATAGAAAGGCAGATTTCGATATTTCTATCAAGGGATTACCCTAGTGTGTGTAAGACAGAATTTCTTCAATGTATAGATCATGGGACCTTTATCCAAGTTTGTTGGATACCCTAATCTTTGGGTTAAAATATTTCATACTTGATAGTTGTTTTGTTTCAAGTTTATTTCCACTGCATTTTGATAAATGAAGGAATTATAACTTTCTTATAATTTCTTGTACTTTTATATACTATGATAACTTAGATTCTATATGCTTTAAGGTAGAATATTTTTATTATAAACTTTCCTTATGTTTCATTTTGGGAACCAAATTTCTAGAAACTAGCAAGTTTGTTTAATAAAAATAAAATATGTATTGTGAATTTACCTTTTTTAACTTTGTTAAACATATTTGTCATTAAAGTTAAAAACAAAATTTTTTAATCATAAAATTCACCCCTCCCCTCTTGTAATTGATCATCTACATAATTATTTCGATCCTACAGTTATAGATTGGGAAGAAACCAATTTTGTCACATGTTAATTCTTGGTGATGTCAAGAATTTTTAAAGGCCTAGATAAACCAAAAAACTTGCACCATGAGGTATAAAGTGTATCTTTATAGGGTATCCCAAGGAAACTAGGGGGATATTACAGATACAACACATCAAGAGAGAATTTGATTATTACAAGCAATGTTGTCTTTCTTGGAAGGAGTACATCCACATGGATGATAGTGAGAGAAATATTGAATTTGATTAAGTTGATTCTCCAAATATACAAGAGTTGGTACAAGAACTGATTCCACAAGTCCCTATGGAATATTTTCTTTCTAAAAAACAGGTGAAAAATATGAATGATATAGAGGTTAGAGAACCAGATATATATAGTTTTCTAGTTACTAATGATGGTAATTCGTTATTTTTTAATGATAATTACCATTTATACTATATAAAATATGTAAATATATCAAAATATGAAAGTTGGAAAGAAGATGTGAATTATAAGATAGATTTGGGGTATCAAAACCAAGATTGGGTTTTAATCGATATGCTAGTTGAGTTAAAAAATATTGGGTGTAAATGGGTATTCAAGAGAAAGATGGACATTGAAGGAAAGTAAATACCTAAAAAATTTAGATAGTGTTTAAAGGGTTTATACAACATAAAGTCAATAATTGTGATGAAACTTTTTATCCATTTTAATTGTTTAAATCCATTGATGTTTTATTTTACATAGCAGTTTACCATGACTATGGGATTTAGAAAATGGATTTCAAAATAGAATTCCTTATTGAGAACCTTCAAGAGGATGTTTATATGACACAACCATATGGTTTTGTGACTCCAGGAAATGATAAAAGTTATTCATGATGGATATATCCATCTATGGTTATAGAAAGCTTCAACGTCATGGAATATTTGAATTAAAAAAACCATAAATTAAATTGGTTTCTTTATAATGAAACTGAGCCATGTGTTTAAAAAACTTTAGTGGGGGTATAGGTGTTTTCAAAGTAGTATATGTTGATGAAATATTACTAATTGAAAAAACATATATCATCCTTAAAAGTGGATAAGGCATAATTGAGAAAGTACTTCTCCCTAAAAGACTTAGGTGTAGTGGAATACATTTTAGGGATCAAGATCATGCATGATATATCCAAGAGACTGCTCATACTAAGTCAAGTTACACACATTGAATAGATACTAAATAGGTTCAGTATAAATCAATCAAAGAGGGTATTCGTTCTATCATCACATAGAATACATATTTCCCAGAACATATTTCCTCAAACATAATATGAAACAGAGAGAATAAGTAAAATCCCATACTCTTTGGTGATATGATCTATCATTTATTCCATGTTATTTATATGGTTTTATTTTTCCAAGTATTTGAGAATGGTAGGTAGATATCAAGAAGATCCAAGTGAACAACATTAGACTATTAGTAATATTATCCATAAGTATATGAGGTGAACTAATGATGCATTCCTTGTGTGTGGGGGAGATGAAGTGATAGTCATCAATAGTTATATAAATTATAGTTTTCAGATAGATCAGAATTATATGAAGTTATATTTGGGATATAACTTTTTCTCAATGGGTAATCCATGATCTATAGGGTTTCAAAGAAGCTGGTTGTAAACGATTTTATAGTAAATTCTGAGTATATTTCAAATTCTGAGGCAGCTAAGGAAGTAGCATGGATTCGTAACATTTTCCATGAGATTGATGTGGTTCCCAGTAATAAAGACCCTATCACGTTATACTATGATAACACTGCAGTGGTGGCTCTATCTAAATATCCATGGTCACAACAAAGGGAAAAGCACATACTTTTTAAGTTTCATTTCATGAGGGATTTTTCTCAATGATATAATGTTATAGTGATTAATGTATCCAAAGAGGAAAATGTGGTGGATCCCATAATGAAGTATTTATCTCAAAAGAATCATGAGTATCATGTGGGGGCTAGTGGACTAAAATCTATTATCAATTGGATCTTGTGAAAGTGGGATTCTGTTGGAGTTAACGCCCTAGAACTAACTTGTTTAGTACTTTATTACATGTTTTCATAATTAAAGAGGTTTTCATGTCATGTGTTTTTTTATTTTATATGATATTTTTATGTGATAATGTATTTTGAATATATATCACACTAATAGGTTATAGCAGTTCCCCACTATGATGAGAAAATAGAGGTTCCACGAAATTATTCTTAAACCCTGTTCTATAGATGGTTGTTATTGTCTGATGGGACATATAAATTACAACCTATCATATGTATGAGGATAATAAGAAATTTAGACGCCTTATCACGGTATTCACATTTGGTAATCTCAAAATAAGATGTTATGAAAACTGATCTGTCAAAGAGGAAATCCATATTTCCATGTTTCATTGGATATTCGTATATGCAGATGTGTGCACTAATCCTTGGAAATTAAGATTATCATTAATGGATATGATGAATCATGCACAATGATTTATTATTGAAAAATATGATGACATATTTTCATAGCCACGTGGGGTACATTGGGTGTGTCATGAGTGATATTTCATTAATGGATATTGTATTAAATGATTTATCACTTACATCACCTGACATAATTATATATATCAAACCCATTAATGGAATAAAACTTCATTCATAAATACATGGCCATGATATTCAGAGGGCTAGTTCAATTATGGAATGGAAAATAAAGAGATTTCGAGCATATATGTTGAATACACTGATTTAAAATCCACTTTATTAAAGATATCATGGTAAAATGATTATATTAAATGATAAATAATCATAGGAGGTTGGACATTTTTACAATGTTAACTTCTTTCACAATGTATTAAATGTTGTTTTTTTAGAAAATAACCTTGTAATTTAAGTTATTATACCTAATTCTACTGATAAGGAGTCCCCAAGGGTCGCCCACTTACTGTATATGCAATATTAGTTAAATTCAAGTAATGAGTTTAATAGGTTAGAATATATAACATTTATTTGGGATTATTTGATCAGAATAATTTAATCACAAGTTATTTAAATAAATAAATTGAGTTTAATAGTTATAATAAATAATAATTTACATGTTTTGAAAATATAATATTTATTATATTTGTCGTAGAATATTACATCAACATTTATTTAATTAAATAGTTATTATTTGAGGATCGGTAAATGTCGATGAGGAAAAACGTGATGAGTTTAATTGTTTAAATAATATTAATGATATTAATTTATATTATTAATTTATTTCACATGTAAACAGATTAATAATATTAATATTATTGTTAATATACAGGGAGTTATTTAAGAATATTAAATATATTTGGGGGATTTTCTATGGGTTTCCAACCTTAAATCAGATATAATAAATATCTAGTAATATCATTTTCCTTATTCACTTGGTGTGAAAAATAGGTAGTTGAGATTGGATCAAGACCTAGATTGATATATCTTCCCATTCTCTCTCAATATTTCAAAAAAATATCCTTGGGTTATTCATCCTTTGTGAAGATAATTGTGGCAAATCAACCACGAACAATGAAAGTGATATCGATTGGTTATGCTAGCACACGATGGTTCTATGGCATTATTCAAAGTTATGGTGCACATGTGGATCACTTCTATATAGATTACACACTTCAATAATACATCAAAATGATAGTTCGGTGAATTTCATTCCCTGATATCATAAAAAAGTGGAATTATAAGTTGATATAATTCTATATTTTCTCATGAATTAATTGTGAATTACATGTGAATATTCCCTCCCTATGGTTCCAGAATATTAATGTTGTATATTCAATATTCCATTTTCATTGGTAATGGTATCATGATCATGAAAATATATAATTAAATGTTTTTTAAGACAAAAATATGAGTTTTTAATTCTTCAAAGGAATCTTCCACAACACCAGGAACCTAAAAAAGTTCAAACCTTTGAATGAGATTTCTGAAATATGTGAAAAGTTGGGTTACCTCTTAGAATAATATATATCCATTTTACCTTCCAATTTGACTATGAATTATAATACTGAAACTTATCAAATGAGTAAATTGAAAGGATTAGAGAAGAATTTGATTATTGATATTACACATAAAATATAATAAATGAAACATCCATGTATTTTAGAATGTTTATTCTCATCTCATACAATAGAATATTTAAATCCCTTGAAGGATGTTAAAGAGTGTAATAAACCATTGGTGAACATTTACAATGGTGTGTCACTAAAAATTTGAGGAATTGGATCAATAATCTTTGGATAATACAATATTTAATTTACTAACATATTATTTTTTAGTACGTAAAACAAAATATAATAATTATGTCTTAGAACTTTGATGATGAGCATGAAGTTTTATTTTATAAGAGTGAATGTGTTATGAAAAATATAAAAGATTTATTTTTTATGATGAGAGTAAAATAATCTATAGGAAACTTATTTATGGTTTTTGAATAAGTGGATAATATGATTCCTTGTGAGAAGAATGAAGAATATGTTTTAAATCCAATAGAGAGTGGTTACTCAAAAATGGGTGGAAACAATATACCCAATAAAAAAGATAATTATTTGATCTTACTAAGAAGAGATTAGATAAAGAATAAAGTTGAATTTTTTTCCAATTTCTGGGAAACAATACCAAATTTTTAAAATAAAGAAGTTAAGATATGTATGAAGAGAAAATATTTGGCTAGATAGATTATCCACGTTATGAAGAAGATGAGTTCCCCCAAATAGAAATGAGATTTGAAGTAGTACCTGTATGAAAAAAGTGGTTGTCATTCTAGATGGGATATGAATATAAATCCATTAAGGACAAAGAAGAATTATCAACCCTTATTGTTTTAATTCTAAGAGATGATTAATTATGTCCACTTTCACACATTTTATTTGGATTATTATTATCAAGGGGGGTGAACACCATAAATATCTCTATATTTTTATCCCATTGTGTTATTAAAAATGGGGAGAACATTAATATTCAGGAAAATTAAAAAGATATTTGTTTAACCTAATGGTGGATAGATCTCTTATTTAGGGTAACATGTACTTATAAGGGGTTATAATATGGGGTAATCTATGAAAATAAAATATGATTTTTTTGTTTTGAATTTTTATAATATATATTTTGTGTATATATATGAACTATAATTCAATGGTTAAGTGAATAGTTTTGTGAAATTTAAGATGAATTTAATGTCATTGAAGAGTTAATGTGGATTGAGTCACTCTTATCGATGGCACCATATTATTTTACAGTGTTCGTATTTCATACAGAGAGTACCCACATGTAGGCTTAGAAATATTTAATAATGAAACATTACTATGTTTGTTGAGTGTGAAGAGTTATTATTATCCAATGGTTTCCCATATAATCGAAAGGGGGAGATTATTAAGACTATTAATGAACAAGGTGGTGAGATAATGATTTTATTGTACTAATAAACTAACTAAGGTAAATTAGTGGGGTGTTCAGGTTGATATAATTGTTGTTTTATCTTTTTTTCAGTTAATTACTCATGTTAAAACCCGTTTGTTTCATAATTTTTTATTTGAGATAAAGTTAGTTCCGTGGTTTTTGAATTATTGGAAGAACATGGACTGAGTTTTGAGTTTAAAGATTAGTTTTTAATATGTTTTAAGTGTAGGGGACATCAATGTTCCATCACTATACATAAAATAGGAATATAGATGATATGTAAATATAAAATGTAAAGGATACTCATGACATGTGTATTTTGTTAATTTGTGTTCCGAGGAAGTTGATTCATCTATGTCATGGTGCAATGAAGAATGTGATATGGCTAGGAAATATGGGTATGATTTCTAAAATGATAATTTGGAAAGGATTTTTTCATACCCAGACATTGAAATATTAATTATTTTAATTATTTAATTATTTTTCGACTCATTATTGTGTTCTTGTGGTTAGGGGGATTAATTTTTAAAATTTTGTAGGATTTCTTACTATTTCATAGTTATCCCAAACTATTAGTGGTAACTATGTGGTGCCTACGTAGATATCTAGGTGAGTCGGTGGTGTGGTGCATATTATTTATTAAACCATCTGGAAAGTGTGTGGTTGGGCTCTTTGAGTTGACAGTGAATAGTGTAATTTTTTGAGAATGGTTTTCTCAATCGTGCATCTTCCTAGTGGTAACCAGGTGAGGGTGACTAGCCTAGGCAGCGTCTTTCTCATGGTTGGGACATGGTTTGGTACACCGTGTGAAAATCATACTAGTTTCACTATTATTATTTTTCTATTTTTTTCTTTTCTTCTTTCTTTACACCCTTTTTATTTCCCCTCCCCCTATCATTGACCTACTACCTCTTATCTGTCTATAGACATGTGTCACCCCTTCCACTCAACTCCCACTTTCTCTTGTATTTTCTTCGAATTTCTCAAGGGGTCTTGGTTGATTATCTAAGGTAAGCTCGAGTCTACCTTATACCTTCCATTTATTTGTGTTTTTATTCTCCCCATCACCCCTTAAAAATCTTCCAAACCCAAGTTCAAAGGTTAACCCAGTTCTTTTAATTTTATTCCATTATTAGGGCTTACAACGAGTCTCTTAGGTCGGATTCAGGCGTGTTTTGTAATCTACCCCTGAAGGTGAATCATCTTGGTCCTTTTAGGTTCCCCCTCCACCATTAGAGGAAACTTTTCATGGATATTTGATTTAAGAAGAATTTTATTTTGGGGATTTTGGTGATTTTTTGACTGTTTCTTAATTATTTAGGATTCTTTATAGTTTGTTGGAGGCGAACCACACATGTTCTCATATGTAGGTATGTATAGATACACACACACTAATATATATATATATATATATACGAATGACTTCCCCCATTTATTTATATTCACTTTTAGCCATGTTAATATGTGAAAAGGGGATCGGTATGCTCATATAAATATACATATTTGTATTAAACCATATGCGGGAAAGTGTGAAGGTGGATTTAGCTGGGTTACCAAAATATACATGTTTGAAAATATGTACAAGGATACTCCTTTTCTTATTATAGGCCTTGAAATATTGTATATTAGGGCTAGGCGTCCTAATATTTATGCGAATGTGTATATAAATGAAAGGAGGAAAGGAATATCTGAGTGGCTGTTGTAAAAAAGTGGAATGTTTGATTTAGGATCCCATTTAATTTGGCCTTTAAATTTAAGAATTTATTTATTTCTTACCTTCCATACCTTTATTTGATGCTACTTAGTGATTTATGATTTCTAGAATAAATTTTTTATGTGAAATGAGGTGATTTACTCTGGGTTTAAATTTT
The DNA here is from genome assembly GCA_963277665.1 of Viscum album. NCBI lineage: Eukaryota > Viridiplantae > Streptophyta > Magnoliopsida > Santalales > Viscaceae > Viscum > Viscum album. Next base: position 115,364,981 of record OY728119.1, read on the forward strand.
TTGAAATGGTTATATTTGGATTTTAACATTATGAAATTGATGAATTCCACTTTTTCATTTATAAATTTGTCTCAGATATAAAATAGTGATTTGGGTTACTTAAATTTGTGTAAAATTGGACATTTAGTTCTGAAATTTTCATGTCTTGGTCCCTTTTAAAATGGTTTGACATTCAATGATTTTCTAGGGCCTGATTGTCACTTTTGAGTGGTTTAGTTCGAAAACCCTCTATAGAATGGGTTCCCTACCAAGTGTGTTGACAAGGAGGTGGTAACATCTTTAGTTTTGGACTTCTCTTATGTGTTGATGATTTGAAGGAAAGGATCTATTCATTGGGGTGGTTGAGGTGGTTCCATTTTGTGTTGACTCACGTGATGGCTTGTGCTCAGATGCATGGTTGGTTTCTTAGCTAGGATTGGCACAACCCATTTTTAATAATACATGGGAACCTATCATAGAAAAATACTTTCTAAGAACACTTACAATACTTGTTAGTATTTCACTCAGGATAGTTTCCCTTTGTACAAACCTTTATCTGTTTTGGGATTGTGCCCCTCAATTATCCAGAAAGGGTAAGATTGATCATCATGGATTTTTAATAGAATCTGTAACACCCCAAGCTTTCATGGTGTGGTTCTCTTTGAATAATAGAGTAGTGTGTGTTGTACGCAACTTCGAGTTCTAACACACCACAACCAATTAGACTAGCCGTTTTGAATAGTAATAACCACTTTTTGAAATTTTATAAATTTTAGCTTTCAAAATGGACTTTATTTTTGGATTTGGAATATCGAAATTAGCTTAGTGTGAATTTTTGGTATTTTTCTGAAAACTTTCAATTTTTGATGAATAGTGAAAAACACAGAGTTATTGTTTAAAACCAAATTTTTATTTAAATAATTATTTATTTTAGGTCAAAATAGAAACATAATACCTAAATAAGTTCAATTTAATTCATTGGAGTCATTTTATAATAATTTTAGATATGTAAAAATTTTGTTGAACTTTTTACCGTCTTTTACCTACCTCCTAGGAGAATTTGAAAATTCACATAAAACACAATTTTACCGCTTCTGTGAGTGGAATTTTAAAAATCTGAGAGACACGGTTGATATAAATAATAAAAATGTGGTTCAATAAGATGAAAATAATTTTTGGTGAATAGTAACTTTTTACTTTTATTTACCACGATTAAATGTAAATAGGGTATTTAAGGGTAAAAATGATATTATTATTATCCTAACATGTGTCCTAATTCTATTAGATAAGTATAATTCGACCAAAAAAAACCTTATGAATAAAATATAAACCTTTTTGGTCCACTTGGATTAGATTAGGATACTTATTATTATTTTATTTAAAGAAGAGTTAAAAGAGTTAAAATCAAAGTATAATAACTAAAACATTTTTAATATAGGGTTAAAAATAATATAAATTAGTCTATAAATATTAATTATAAATCTAACAACATTTCCTACATAATGGTATTTTATTTATATTTTTTAGACATTAAATAATCTAATTTATTTATGACACAATGAGGATGCAATAATTACCTAATTAATGAAATATTAAAATAATTGATATTATAAATATCCAAATAAATGTAATTTGAGACTTCTTATGAATTAAAATAATATTTTAGGTTAATAAGTCTTATTAGGGTTGGTTAGATGAATTTTTGTTTGAATTAATATTGCTGTTAGGATTTTAGCAAAAACAAAATTCCAAATAGTGTCAAAATTGACATAAAAGAGTTTTAAAAACAATTTATTTTATTAATTTATATTTTATTCTTCAAAATATAAGGTTAGGACAAAAGACTTATATAATGATATTTCTATCATTAATTAACAACTTGGGGTTCTCTTGGAAGTATATAGTAATTTTATTAACCGTATAATATAAAAATACAAAGAGACATGGTAAATGTCAAACTATTTAACTAAGAGTTAAATCTAAAAGATAAAGTTAATGTAGTGACCCAAACCTGTCTAAAAACTATTGGTTGAGTGGTGTTCGACCCCTCCACACTTTAGGCTTTAAATAATTCATTTTTGAGCCATTATAAACCGAACAGGATTTTATTATAAAATAATATTTCTAGCTTTTCCTAAGGTGCCCATCACCCCTCTTATAAAAGGGAACTACCCCTTCCCTCAACATCACACATTCAAGTCTTTTTTTCTCAGCCAAAACCTACCCAAATAACCTCTCAACTATCCTAACTTCATCCTAGAGGCATTCCTTTAGTCTTAAAGCCAACCTAAGGATCCCTTTTGATCAAATCAAAAGGAAGAACCCGAAGAAGAGGTAAATATTTCATCACCTCTTTCAAGTTCTTTTCTTCTTCCACTTCGTCTTTTTTTTACACTCTAAAATAATTATTCCAGTGTCTTATATATACAGTGAGGTTATTATAAATATGGTACAATTATATTCATTATTCTATCTATCCTTTGAATGACATGTCACCATACGTGCGTACGTACGGCTTACCGTCTCCACGTCGTGGTGTAATTGTTATTAAATACATTATTATTTGAATGGGTATAATAATAATGTGTAATTGATGAAAATAATAAATATAAAATGATAATGATTCTGTATATATGATATAATAACCAATTATATATTATTTTAATGTCAAAATAGTGATATTGTCGCTCGTGCGTACGTACGGATTACCGTCTCCATGAACGCGATGAGATTCATTCCCCATCGTATCCATTCAAAACTAATTTTCATTAGATGATTAAAAATAATATTTAAAGACTTAATATAATTATGAATATGAATTAGACACACCCTATCCATAACAAAAATTACTTACGTAACAAAGCATATAAAGGAAAACAAATCAGTTAACACCCGAAACGACGATAATACTAAGATATTATTAACAAAGCAATATTAAAAGATCATATATGATACCATATTAATTTATATGATTATTTTATAATTTAATAACAATTATTTCACCAATTTTACAGAATTTTGACCTACTCTTGACCAAGGAAAAGTACAATTGAAGGGTTAATTTCACAATCTCTTTATTAGTCGAGGTTGTTTTTACGTAAGTATCTACTGGGACCTCTTTATCATCCATGTACATGTTTTCCTAAAAATATATCTCAAAAAAAATTACTATTTACTATACTATGGGATAAAGTCATTTATACCCATGTTTTAAAATTTATAATATGTTTATAAAGGAATATTTCCGTCATTTTCTAAACAAGGTACATTATGACCTTTTCAACAAAATTAAGGTAAGAATGTTTTTTTAAAATTATACGGCGGGTGAAGATATTTTCTACCATTATAACATCATCGAAGATTCCCTTAAAATCTTATAAGAATATTTTAAAAATAAATGTTTTCTTTATAATTATGTGACTCTTAAATGATTTCAAAATATAAAGAGATATTTCTCAAAAAAAATTTTGATTTCATCCATATCAACATCCCGTGATGGATTTTAAGCTCATTTGAAGTTGATTTATTATGATAAAAAACTTCCATATTGTATTGAAGGTTTTGTGATATTTTTGACTATGGATGTGTTATTTTTACACCATTAATTGATTATAGATAAAGTATTGACATTTTGTATGATAGTTTTAATATGAATATTTATGTTATGTTTAAACCTTTTCATACGAGGAATGCATTGGACTTAGTAAGTGATGGGTGGAGTCTGATATAGTTCCTCGATGAAGCGGTAGGTCTCATGAGACAAACTAGTGTCTTGGCATAAGTCCTTAACAAAATCTTATTTGTAGTCTTGGCACAAGGCCTTGACTGTGTGGTCATGAAAGTCTGAAATTATGCATTCCATCATTATGAAAGTGTCTATTGATATTGCATGTGATTATTAGACTAGTAGAATATCCATGTGAATAAGTAAATGGAATTATTTAATTTTATCGTTTCTATATTATACTGAAGTTAAAGTTTAAAAGGATTTTGTTTTAGTCTTATACGTTTCCTTAAATGTTTATTCTTATTTTTGAAAGTCTCCGCTATATTGTTATCCTTACTGAGCATCTGAGATCACCCCTTTCTATGTTTTATTTTTTCCAGGATGCGAAGAAGTATATTATGACTAACCTACAGGGATAGTATATGGGATCTTAGTGTTGTCTATGGAAGCAATGTTGTTTTAGTTTTCAATTTTGTGATATAATGTAAACCTTATGAATGTATCTAGTACTTCCAAGGCTACTAAACTAATCGATCATTAGAGACTTGATCTTTTGTGATCGTGTTAATGATACATAATAATGCACTGACTCTGGGTAACTGGGGTCGGGGTATTACACATAACATTACCATTTAAAAAAAACATCCTAATTGTATTCCCCCTTTAATTAAAATACATATTCATTGATTTTTTGTTATTGTACACCCACTTTGAGAAAAAATTGAAATATGAGAGGAGTGGAATTGGAATCACCATAACTTAGCCTTGAATAAATTCTTGTTGAAATCCCACCACCATCATCACTTTATAAAATTAATCATTTGAAATAAAAATTTCACTAATTACCTATTTTATACTTGTTTGAAATAAATTCTTGATTCAACACTTTTTCTCCAAAAAATCCATGAAAACATGGTACTTGATATCAATGAGTTCTGATCATGAATATTAAAGTGATATCTTAAAAAGATTGAAAACAATCTAATTATCACATCCCATATGCAATAGAAACATCACTTACACTTTGAGATCATCAAATTGAGTTTCTAACTACAAAAATTGGGTTATTGATTGAGTTAAATTAATATACTAAACCTTAGTAATACTCAGGGTCACAAAAAACTAATTCATTGTGAACGATTTGATACACCTTTCTCAAAGAAAAAAAAATCTATTAGATGTTCATCTTCTATAATAAATATTTCTAGAAAAATTCACATTTTTATAACAAAATATATTAATAATTATTTTTTTCTCATATTATGAACCATAATCATTTATTCCTTTAATGTATCTAAGGACCCAATTTACATCCATAAGATTTGATCCTTTTTGTACACACTAAAATCTTGCACACAATGTAATATCATTCACTATGTTTGTAATGAAGTAGTCACATAGATTAAAATACTTATAAGTTTTATAAACTAACTAAAATAAAATTATATTAAATATTCATCTTTATATAGTTGGGTTCTAATATAAATTGGGGTAGAAACCATTTTTTGTATCTTTTATTTCAAAATTATCTAAAATTTATTAGGAACACTTATCTTTATAAAGATGAATTTGATAATTATGTTGAGATATTTGAAAGAGTTATAGTTATTTAATCTCTCTAATAATGAAAACTTATGACTTATTCTTCATCTCTAGTGAAAAATCCACAAAACCATATTCTTAATTTCCAAAAAAAATATTATATCATCTACATAGACAACGATAGTTAGAGTTTCCACATTATCTTATTTTATATGGAGGTTATAGTCCACACTTCCCTTCTTAAATTTCAATGACTTCAAGAAATTTTCTAACGTGGAATATAATTATTTTGGATATTTTTTTAAACCTTATTGAGACATAGTTAATGTACACATACATCTTTAAACTTCTCCTAGAAATAATGATCCTAACGGTTTCAATCCTTCAAATTTGTGTGAATGTGTCATAAAAACTAATCCCCTCAAATAGAGACTAGACTTTATAATCAAGGCTAACTGTATTCCCCATAACCTTTATTTTCTCATTTACATTGTTATATAATACTGACATTATTCAAATAACATTATCAAAATTTGGATTCCATACCAACTCTCATGTATCGTTTTTATCAATCTGATATAACAACTCATTTATAGCACTCAACCATCCCTTATGCACCAAAGATACTTCCATTTACATAAATATCATGTTCTTTAATTCATCAATATCATTTTAGTGGGATATATAGTGTATTAAATTCAATTAAAATTTTGTAATTTTAAAGATATACTTTAAAATTTATTCTTTAATATTCAACATTTTTAAATTATTTTATCAATACATTTTTATAAATTCTAGTTGATTTAATGAGAGTTTATTATTCTTGTTTATCATGTTTGGTTTTCTTATTACTCCTTAATTTCCTATATTATATTTTTCATTTTTTGGGGGTATTTAAGAAGGACTTGATGGTTCATTTTAATAGAGGTATTACTAGTCTTATTTAGAGGATTGAAAGTATTAAAAGTGGGATTTTTCTTATAAATATAGAATTCATAGAGGTCGTAATAATTTATTTTATATGAATACCAATTTAAATGATGATGTAAAATGTATTAAAAATATGACAATGGCAGTTGAGGATGACCTTCGTGATTGTACAAAGTTGTTTGAGAAGATAAATAGATGTGAAAAGATACCATTGTAAAACGATTGTAATAAATATAAAACATTTTCATCTTTATTGAATTCATATAATTTGAAAGATGACAGTGGATGGAGTGACACCATATTTACTGAATTACTTGGTCTCCCGAATGATATTCTACCAAAAGAAAATTAACTACCATGTAGAACATATGATGCTAAAAAATACCAATTAAATGGTAATGATCTCTAAAAAAATACATGATTTTCAAAATGATTTCATACACTTTTACAATGAATATGAATCACTCATAAAATTCCCTATGTGTGGAAAGAATAGATATAATAAAAATGAATTATGTCCTTTGAAAGGTGTATGGTAATTTACAATCATTATATTGATCAGAAGACTATATGGTTGTTAGGAAACCATGAAAAAATTGACATTTTATGTAGATACAAGAATTAATGATGGGAACCTCTGTCATCCAGTAGGTCCTACACAATGGAAGAAAATTGATTATGAGTATCCTGAATTTTGAAATGATCTGAGAAAATTTTTACTTTCATTATCTATAGATGGAATAAATAATTTTGGTTTATAAAGTAGTACTCATGGTACATGGATCATCATGTTGGTAATTTATAACTTGCCACTATGTTTATGCATGAAATTAAAATAAATTATGTTCTCTATACTTATATCTAGAACAAAGCAACTCGATAATGATATTGATTTTTATTTGGATCCACTGATCGAAGATCTGAAATTGTTGTAGGATATAGGTGTTACAGTTTATGATGATCGTAGATTTTAAGAATTCACATTGAGGGCCATGTTTTAAGAGATGATAGATTAATATTATGTGTATGGAAATTTATTAGGCTATAGAATTAAAGTAATTTTTGGGTGTCCTATTTGTGAAGAATGCACACACTATGTTTGGTTGAAACATTTCTCAAAGAATGTGTTTTTAGGAAATCAATTTTTTTTACCTCGATCAAGTAAATATGTATCCTAGATGAAGAAATTAAATAGGAATATTGAAAAAGGTATAGTACCATGTTCACTAATGGGTGATCAACTATTCAATAATGTAAAATATATTGACACTGTTTTTTGTAAACCATTTTCAAAAAACAATATGAAATCAGGTTGAAAGAAGAGATCAATTTTCATTGAATAGTCGTATTGGAATATTTTGTACGTCAGAATTTTTATTGAATTCATGAATGTAGAAAAAATGTATTTGATAGTGTTATTGGAAAGTTACAAAAGTTTTGTGGAAAATTAATTATAGAAATAAGGCTAGGTTGGACATGACTGACATGGGGATAATGGAAGAGTTAGAACTAGTGAAGGGTAAAGCAAAGGATTTTCTTCCTCATGTATCTTACACTGTATCCATACATGAAATTTTTTAATTTTTTCCTTTTCCATAATAGATAAAAAGTTCTATAGGGGTATTAATAAAATATCAATAATGTCATATCAAATACTAATTTGAAGTTACATAGACTAAAATAACATGACTATCATGTTCTAATATAACATTTAGTGCCTCTTTATTTCCATTTCATTATGCCTAATAATGTATGGAATAAATTAACCATACTCTTATTAATTTTCAAAGTAATATGTGTAAAGTTTATAGACCCCATGAAGTTTCCAATCAGGAATTAGGATTTTCCAGTCATATTATGTTAATTAGAGACGGTCTTCCTACCATAATTGTTTGATATGATGGTCTACCTAATTATTCACTTGGTTAGAGAGGTTAAAATATGTTGTATTTATCCATTACATATGGATATAACCCATTGAATATTATATTATTATTTAAAATGGGTTTTTCTGGAATTGAAGTCAGCTATAAAGTTGTATTGTAAAAATATATATTATCAAAGAAGATGTTGAATATTGTACCAATTAACTATCATATATTGACAAAATCTTTCCCCCGAATTCTTGTCACAATATATTCCTTATGGGAGAAGGGATTTATAGGAGATATGTTATTAAAATTTCCTTCATAGAGTGGGATAAATAAAACAATTAAATTTTACATAATTGGGAAGATATTGATCTATATGTTGAATCCCATAAAGAAATTATTAGATATTTGATTCCATCAAGGGCTGAATGATGGATATAAAGTACAAATAATAAATAGTATATAGGATGTTGTTGAGATCAAATTTATAAGGAGTTATCTAAAAATGTGAACTCAATTTTTGAACAACTTAGATTTATATCCAGGAGACTGAATGAAAATGTTATATCTTACATATATTTTGTAATCAATGGTTTAACGTTCTATAAAAAATGACTATTTTAGTATATTCAAAAAAATGGAGATGCGCTTGTGGTGGAAGTGATGCACATATATAGTTCCAAGGATAGAAATTGAATTTATTAAAATATGTCATATTTTGTAATTATTGAATAGATATATGAGTAATATTATAAAACATTTCAAGTGTAGATTTAAGATTGAAAAAGAGTTGAAAATACGAGTGGAGTGGAAGTTGATGAAATGGGATTTGTAAGAATGAATTTCAGTGTGAAAAGGGAAAAATTAAATCCATTCGTAATGGAATCATAAGAAAGGAAATTATTTTATGTATTAGATCCAAAAACATGAATTGGTTTATTATCCTCCTAAAAACTAAAACAACTATTGGGTCAGATCATAATTCAATCGAGGATGACCTTTTAATAGGGAGATCATAATCAGTTCATTCTATTCTAAATATAAAAAATGTATTATACATTATATGGGACTATAATTAGGGGAATTGTATTTTCTATAGAGGATCCAAATCCCTAAAACCTTGAAAAAATAAGGAGAGTTCAATTAGAAGGTAATTTTTTAATATGTGATTTTTTTCCTCATAATATTTACTATTCTATACAAAATTATAAAAATATAAATTTAATGTTTGAAATCTCATGTGGACAATGTATGTTATACATGATGATGTTACCAATCCCAAAGAAGAATATAAAATAATGAAGGAAACTATTTGAAATGATGTAAAAGATATATGTTAAGATATACTTTCTTTGAAGGAAGAGCAACGATGATATATATGCTCAATCACAGAGGTAATCTTGATATTTTCACATTAAAATAATTATCTTTATAATTAATATATTATTACATATTTATGTTTTATTTATTTATTTTTAGTATTACTTACATCAAATTTTTTTTCTTATACAGGTGGATTATTTTTTTCAAGTTGGGGTAGTTAGGTTAAGGCATCTCATGCTCATGAGAGTTTAGACTTCGAGGCTTCAACTAATATCCTGACATTAAGGAAATCGGTCAATAAGTTATACAAAAATCATGAAAATGTGAATTCATACAACTTATTTTATTAATTTTTCATCATTTTATCTGTTATTTGTAAGTTATTTTCCTAATCATTTTTATCTTAAACTTATTTAGTTTTTTACATATATTTTAGAAAGTCATATTTTTATTTTGAACTATCTAAAAAAATCCAAAATATAGAAAAAAAATTCCTTTATACCAATGTTATGATTCATTACATTAGATTTCTTTGTTTAACTTCCAAAATAATATATTATTTCGATGTTATTATCTAAAAATCCCTTTTCAGCTAAGAACATGGACTCAATATACAGTTTTGGAAGTTGTACAAAGTAAGAAAATTAAAATCATGGTAACAATAGAAGTTTGAATTTTTTAGAGACTTTGGGGTGTGTTGGAATTATCCACACCACAACACGAGGCATAGTGTGACCGGTATGACTCCAAGTGTGTCTTTTTGTAAAATTGACTTAAATTTCAGTAAAAATGAAAAAATGAAATACTAAAAACCAATAAAAAAATTCATATTGTTATAATAATATATTAAAATTATTGATATCTCATTTCTGATGTGTAGGAATCATCTGCACCTCAATCTAATACACTATAAACCTGGTATGAATCAAATTGTTCATTTTTAATTTAAAATTGAAATTTTAGTTCAAAAATATTCATTCAATGAAAACCATGAAAATGTGATGGTATTATCATGATAATTAAGAAAACATTTTCAAAATTCATTTTTTACATGTAGGTATTAGCCTTATGAAAATCCTACACTTGATGTTATCAGTATGATTCAATGTGAATATTTCTAGTTTAAAGTGACATTTTAACAAAAAAGATGAGTGATGTACTCAAAACTGAAAAAACTAAATCTATTTATTTCCATAAATTATTAAAACAATACATATCTAATTTATTATATGTAAGAATAATCCACACCTTAATCCAATGCCTGGTGTGATTGGTATGACTCCAACTGTTTCTTTTTATTTAGAATTCATGTTAATTATAGAAAAAAAGACAATTTACATAATGAAAAAAATGAATTCATGTTTTTTTATACTTTATAAAAACGATCCATAAGTCATTTTGAATGTGAATGAAACATTCACACCTCAATCAGATACACAATGTTCCCGATATGATGTAAATTATCCTTTAACAGTTTAAAAGTGACATTTTAGTTCAAAAGTTGTCACTCCCTGAAAACTGAGTCAACACATTCAGATTATCTTGAAGATTTAGGAAAATTATTCATAAGACATTTTCGATGATTTGGAATCAATCCGAAATCAAACTGATACATGATATGGCTGTTATTACTCAAAGTGCATGTTTCCAGTTTAAAATGATATTTTATCAAAAAATACATATGACATACTCAAAACTGATAAAACATGTAAAGTCCCAGAAATTTCAAGGAATTTTTTTTCTTAATTTTCTTTGGAATTTTACAAGAACGCAGTTTCTGAAGGCACCTGATTCCGAGGCCCGGTGTGCCCGGAATCATTTTTTTCGAAGTTTAGCTCAGGAATGTTCAGTGAACGAACGAGCGGGTTTTTCTAACTTTTGAACCGGTGCTCGGAATCAAAATCTGAGGGCACCAATGAACTCGCAGTGCTGGTAATTGCTTAAGAAGACCCCTTTCTGGAGTTGCGTTTTCTCGGGATGTGTTGTTTAAATAAAGTGAGGGATAATAATATAATTGTTTTACAATTATATTTTCTTTTCTTGTTAATTGGATTAAGTGTTGTGTCACAACACTTTTCATCTCTCTTATATGGTTATAACCTATGTAAGGGAGTTAGGGGTAGGACCCACTTGTTGATAACTACCTTTGAGAGGATTAAGGTGGGGTGGGTCCCACACGAGCCCATCCTCTCACCTTCCCCTAACGTTCATAACTTTCCCCTCTTAATTTTGTAACTCTCAAAAAGAACCCCCCCCCCCTTTTTAAATAAAGTCAACTCATTAATTGAGTAGGTTTTTCAAGTAATTAATTATTGGATTTGTTTGAATTTCAAATGAATTCCTTTGGATTGTGTGTTAATTAAATAAGACTAAGTCTTATTTCATGGGAGAATAGTTGATGGTGAGAAAGGATTTAGGAAGGAAAGCTCTATGTTCTGAAGGAAGTTCTTCCTCCTTGAGGAACTCGAAGAATGCACCGTCACCGACGAAGAACGCCAGCCTCCGACGAAGGACGACGGTGAGAGACACCTTCCTCGGAGATCGACGACGTGACGCCGTGTACCGCGACACCAACAACCCTCTCCTTCCGCGACAAACCTTCGTTCAATGTTTACATCTGGTAGGGGTTTATTTATTGTTGATCGTGATCTCATCTGTCGCCTTTCTTGGTTTCAATTGGCCCGCCTGTTATCATAATAATGGGAGGAGGTTGGACCGCACGAACACGGCCGACCCTCCTCCCCCTTGTTTGTTTGAATTAGTTGTGGCACGTGAAAGGTGGAGCGGTGCGGTTGCACCGCGCAGAAATAATGAGAAAGGGCGAAGAAGTGTGGCGCCGTCATGCCGGGCCAGAAAACCACGAAGAGGTCACAGTTTGATTATTGATCGTTGTGCGTGGATTGACAGGCGAAGACAAACGGGGCCGCAAGGTAATTTTTAAAGCTTCCGCAGTAAAGTTCGAGACCCAAGATGAAAGTCGGGACAGACAGATTTGAAAACGGACCACCAGAAAAACTCCAGTGGCCCGCGGAAACCCTGGAGGCGCGGGTCGCCGACGCGGCGCTGCCAGCGACCGGGGGCGGCGGCCGGAGCCGTCCAGCCGCCTGGAGGCGGCGGCGCCCTAGCGCGCCGCCGGAGGAAACAAACCGTCGCAGCTTTCCGTGGCAGTGCGGTATGGGGGATCCCGCGACCGTGCGGGATACTGGAGGAACGGCGACGGCACAAACCACCACCGGCATCAATCAGCAGCGAAGGGGCCGCACAACCCCCCCCCCCCACTCTGCGGCTTCCGCTCGGCCACGCTGGCCGAGCCGCGGCTGGCCATGCGGTCGGGCCGCGCTGGTCGGGCCAGAACGCGCCGGCCGGGCCGCGCCGTGCCATGCCCTGATGGGCCGGACCCAGAAACGGGTCGGGTCGACCCAGTTTGGGCCGACCCAGGGGGGTTTGGCCGGGCCGGGCCCAGACCCCCCATTTCAGATTGTTTTTGTTCAAACACCCATAACATGGGCTACGGACCTCAGATCGACGCACCGTCAGTTGCGATGCGATCCTTGGTTCGATATCGTTTCAGTATATTACACACAAGGTTTCGGAGAACTTTGGGATTGGCCGGGTTGGTTTGGATACGAAACCAACCAGGCCCTCAGAGCAGAAACGCTTATATCTTGAGCTTCGGACGTCCGATTGATGTGTCGTCAACTTTGTTGGATTCCTCTTGTTGAGACCGAACTTTTGGCATAATCCGCTGGATATTTTGATGTAGTTGGATAGTGACCAGGTTGGATTGTACCTGAAATCCAACCGGGCCCTTGGAACGGAAAAGCTGATAACTTTCAGACCGGACGTCCGTTTGACGAACCGTCAGCGAAGTTGGTGATCTCGTTGAGAAAAGGTCCCTATGAGTATACCCTATGAGAGTTTGGGGTACAGTTGAGATACAGACGAGTTGGTTCGCACACGAAACCAACCGGGCCCTTGAAACGAAAAGGCTAATAACTCACAGACCGGGCGTCCGATTGACGCGCCGTCTGTTGCGTTGAGACCCCTATGATGAGGCGTTCCTTTGAGATTCTTCTTCGTGGGACTTTGAAATACTTAGAGTATCGACCTGTAGGTCGTGGAGAGGAACCTCCCGGAGATGAGTGTATGGAGTACGGAGACCGTGTAGCCGGCTGAGACCTGACGACTGCTTGCCCGACTCTACTTTGAGTGAGTTGACATACCCAGTGGATGGAGCACTACTTTGTTTGGGTGCAGACCCATGGGGGACGGAGCACTACCTGTGTGATAGTGCAGACCCACGGTACTCGTCCGGAGAGTAACTCTGCAGGCTATTAGGGGGTGTGCACTACTGTGTTTGGGTGGCATACCCCAACGGGAAGCACTAATGTGTTTGGGAGGCTGACCCGCGGTACTCGACAGGAGAAGTACCTCAGTAGTCTTAGGTTAGTGAGAAGTACCTCGGAGTCATGACATGACCACTGTACACTCCAGAGACAGGGCTCTTTAGCAGTTACTGTTTCGAAAATAAAAATCCTGGTTTGAACTGAATCTTTGACCTTTGTGTTTACCTCATAATTGAGATGGGTCACTTGATAACTTAGGTATATTTATGGGCATATACCTGGGTAGTGGTTATTCGTTGATTTCATAAACTTTGTGTTTCCTCATGATTGAGATTGGTTACTTGATAACTTAGGTATATGTATGGGCATATACCTAAGTAGAGGTTATCTGTTGATTTCTTCTTTGTGGTTATCCTTGTTGGTTTTAGTGAGACCTTGAAGGTCTCGGGGTCCCTACAGAGTATCATATACTCACCCCTGCACGGGCTATGCCCACACCTCGTTGTGTTGGTTGGAGATGACGGGTAGCGCTGGCCGAGGCCGAGTGTTCGAGGACTGGATGGTACCCGGAGGTGGAACACACGACGAGTCAGTATCCGGAGGTGGACTTCACGGCAAGATGAAACTCGGAGGAGTTTGATGGGCAAGAGCGTTGTGGAGGCTATTTGTACCTACCCTTCAGGTAGGATCCATGGTGGACGATACAGGAGATGCGCTATCTGTACCTACCCTTCAGGTAGGATCTGAGGAGGATGACCCAGGAGCTGCTTCCTTTCTTCCAGCTGTTTGTCTTTTCTGTTGTACTTTCATTCAGTTATAGCTGTACTTTCAGTTGGGTTTGTATTCTGGCCCATTTACTTTTCAGCACTTTCTTTTGTACTTAGTGTTTTTCTTCCGCTTGTACTCTGTGGTGTTTTTTTAATTTATAAAGGCAATGCCTTCCCAGTTATCGGGATTTACGCCTTTGGTGTTGGTCGCCATCCCCTGGCCTATGGAAGGTGGGATTGGGGTAGTCATGGCACGGGCCCCGAGGACGGGTCGTGACAAATTGGTATCAGAGGAGTCGGTTCTACCGCAGAACTTATAACTCTGATATTTTATTTCTATGAAGCGATAGTGTTAAGAGTACCGAGTGTGGTTATCAGTTTAGGGAGTCCAGTGTTGGTGCGGGCGGCCGACGTATCCATACATAAGGACCCTGACAACTGATTTCCGACTTTGTGCACGAAAACACTGATTGCGTGTGTGTTTCCAGAAGTTTTTAAAACTCAGCTCAAACTAGGTCAGCTCACCAGGTATAAATTGTTTGACCATGTCACGTATGTTTCTTTCAAGATGCCTTTCCATGGACGACCAGCTAGATCCCAGAGGGATGTGCGTACTGACAGCCTTCCAAGTGATGAGGCTTCGGTACAAGCCCCTCTTACATTTGAGGCACCAGCAGAGGCACCAGCGGTACTACCACCCCTTGGGCCACCAATGCCACCAGCCCCAGCAGTAGGCGATGCACGCCACTTGACTGCACTGCACAAGTTCCAGTGCCAGAGGCCACCCAGGTTCCGGGGAGAGACAGACCTGCAGGTTGCTGAGGATTGGCTGGAGGCTGTGGTGAGAGTCTTCAGGCTAGTGGGGACGCAAGCAGACTTCATGGTGATCTTTGCTGCCAGCCTTCTTCAGGAAGCAGCAGGCAGGTGGTGGAGCCACTTGTTCCAGTTTTTCAACGGGATGACCTTCACATGGGAAGACTTCGAGACCTTCTTCAGGGTGGAGTTTGTGCCAGTAGATCTACACCCTGAACTTGTACAGGAGTTGCTGCCTTTGCCGCAGGATTTTCGATCAGTATCTGAGTCATCTGTGGGCAGTAGACAGATGATGAAGAGGTCCAAGAAGACCAGAGCCAGCCGTACGAGGAGCAGGAAGTGTTATGAATGCGGTAGGAAGGGTCACCTGGCACGTGACTGTCCGACCCCCCACACAGTCGATCTGCAGGCGTTGGAGGAGCCACTGAGGCAGATGTAGCGGCGGGTGCATGAGCAACAGTCGGACAGTGGACAAGGCAGTAGAGCTCCGGGAGCAGGTGGACAGGATCGGAAATAGTGGATATGTCCCTCGTACTTCTAGTTCCATATTGCTGTTGTATTCGTGTCTTTGTACTATCAGCTACAATAATAAAAATACACTTATCTTTATGATGTTTTCATTCCTATATTTTTGTTTAGTTGATACTGATTGGTCCCGGTTAAGACTGTTGACTTGACCCTCACTTTCGAGATTTCTACTAGAGGAGACCTAGTGACCTCACACTGATGCTGACAGTGTGACTCGACCCTTGGAGGCAAGAGTGACAGTTCAATCCCTTGGTAGTTACGTCGAGGCCTTACAACGTCATCCATGGCATGAATGCATCATTCATGTCAGGATTGACTGTATTAGGCAATGGGCATGGTTCATCCAGGGGATGAGACTGAGTTTCTCTTTTCGGAAAAGGAGAAATTTTAGCAGCACTTTCAAATCGTAGTCAAAGAAGGTGCAGATCATCCAAGAGCGGATGAAGACTGGACAGTGCAGTAAGAAACAGGAAACCGGCGCCAGTCTTAGAGACTCGGGCGTGTTAAATGTTTCAAGAAGAGGAATCTTTAAAGAGAGATGGGTCAGCGAAGCAACAAACGTGGAGGTAGATCTAGGAGATCTGCATGAGGTGGTGTACGTTTTAACATGCTATAACCACCCACATTAGTTGTCCCCGCCGGGTTCAGGGAGCTGGAGGGAAGGGGAAGAGAGTAGCTGCATGCGGTCAGGGAGAGTGACCCAATGGCTCTAAGAATGATTCAAGGGACAGTCTGTGTCCACTACTAGCTGCCATAGTAACAGACGTTGATATGAATCATTCCTTCCTTCCACGAATCTTGTCCCAGACCTAGAGTTTTCGGTAAGCCGTGTACTTGACCCTCACGTCTGAAGATACCTTGGGAGGAGACTCGATGATCAAACTTACGTCGACGGTGTGGTCAGACCCTCGATGTGAGAGTTTCAGTTGGAATCTCTTGGTGGCAGTGTCAAGGCCTTACGACGTTGGTTTGAGTATGGATTGGGAAATCACAGTTCATACACAAATTGATGGTATTAGGCAATAAGGTTGTGGTTTAACTACGACATCGGGATGGGTTTTCCTTGGTCGGCGAAAAGTAAACCCCAAGAATCACAGGATAAACTTATGCACAGGAGGGTGCGACTGATCACTCTTGAGTTGGTCAACCTTACCCTCGTGGCAGCAGTCATTTTGAGTTTCAGTTCTAACAGGAATTGGAGACCTCTAGAGTTTTAGGATGATGATCACGTCCTTATATGGTCTCACCTCGACGAGGTTTACGGAGATGTGGCCAAGGAGGAAAGTTATCTCCGAGATTCAGTAGAATTTCCTAGGTCCCCAGTTGGGTAGGTGAGGTGGTTTACTGCTTGACCCATCCACCTCAGATGCACCAGGTGTACGATGACTTCCACGTATCTCAACTGAGGAGATAACGTGCTCGACCCTTCGCACATCATCGACCTCAGGGAGTTGGACGTCGATGATAGGGCGACATACGCAGATATTCCAGTGGTGATCGAGGATCGACAGGAGAGGATCCTACGAGGACGGTCGATTCCTCTTGTGCGCTTTCATTGGCAGTACGGGAACCTCCAGGTGAGTACATTGGAGCGGAAGGTTCAGATGTGGGCTCAGTACCGCTTTTGTATCCCTAGTTTGTGTTAAAGTTTTACGAGGATGTAAAGCCTTGAGGTGGAAGTAATGTAAAGACCCGGAAATTTCAAGGAAATTTTTTTCTTAATTTTCTTTGGAATTTTACAACAACGCAGTTTCTGACAGCACCTGATTCCGAGGCCCAGTGTGCCCTGAATCATTTTTTTCAAAGTTTAGCTCAGGTACGTTCAGTGAATGAACGAGCGGGTTTTCCTAACTTTTGAATTGGTGCTAGAAATCGAAATATGAGGGCACGGATGAACTCGCAGCACCGGTAATTGCTTAAGAAGACCCTTTTCTGGAGTTTCGGTTTCTCAGGATGTGTTATTTAAATAAAGTGAGGGATAATAATATAATTGTTTTACAGTTATATTTTCTTTTCTTGTTAAGTGGATTAAGTGTTGTGTCACAACACTTTTCATCTCTCTTATGTGGTTATAACCTATGTAAGGGAGTTAGGGGTGGGACCCAATTGTTAATAACTACCTTTGAGAGGATTAAGGTGGGGTGGGTCCCACACGAGCCCAACCTCTAACATTCCCCTAACATTCATAACTTTCCCCTCTTAATTATGTAACTCTAAAAAAGAACCCCCCCCCCATTTTTAAATAAAGTCAACTCATTAATTGAGTAGGTTTTTCAAGTAATTAATTCTTGGATTCGTTTGAATTTCAAATGAATTCCTTTGGCTTATGTGTTAATTAAATAAGAATAAGTCTTATTTCATTGGAGAATAGTTCATGGTGCGAAAGGATTTGGGAAGGAAAGCTCTAAGTTCTGAAGGACGTTCTTCCTCCTTGAGGAATGCGAAGAACGCATCGTCACCGACGAAGAACGCCAACCTACGATGAAGGAAGACGGTGAGAGACGCCTTCCTTGGAGATCGACGATGCGAAACCATGTACCGCGACTCCAACGACCCTCTCCTTCCGCGACAAACCTTCGTTCAACGTTTACATCTGGTAGGGGTTTATTTATTGTTGATCGTGATCTCATCTTTCGCCTTTCTTGGTTTCATTTGGGCCGCCTGTTATCGTAATAACAGGAGGAGGTTGGACCACACAAACATGGCCGACCCTCCTCCCCCCTTGTTTGTTTGAATTTTTTGCGGCACGTGAAAGGCAGTGCGGTGTGGTTGAACCGCGCGGAAACTATGGGAAAGGGCGAAGAAGCGCGGGGCCATCGCGCCCTGCCGTTCAAGTCGAACAAGTCGCGGCGCCGTCGCGCCGCGCCAGAAAACCACAAAGAGGTCGCGTTTTGATTATTGATCGTTGTGCGTGGGTTGATGGGCAATGACAAACGGGTCTGCATGGTAATTTTTGAAGCTTCCGCCGTAATGTTCGAGACCCGAGATGAATGCCGGCACAGACGGATTTGAAAACGGACAACCGGAGCAACTCCGGTGGCCCATGGAAACCCTGGAGGCGCGGGTCGCCGGCGGCCGGAGCCATCCGGCCGCCAGGAGGCGGCGGCGCCCTAGGGCACCGTCGGAGGAAATAAACCGCCGCCGCTTTCCGCAGCGGGGTGGCAAGGGGGATCCCACGGCCGCGCGGGATACCATAGGAACGGCGGCAGCGCAAACCGCCGCCGGCATCAATCAGCGGCGAGGGGGCCGCGCAACCCCCCCCCCCCCCCCACCCCCCTGCTCCGAGGCATCTGCTCAGCCACGCTGGCCGAGCTGCGGCTGGCCATGCAGCCGGGCCGTGCCGCGCCCTGATGGGCTGGACCTGGACCCGGGTCGGGTCGACCCGGTTCGGGCCGGGCCGGGCCCAGACCCCCCATTTTGGATTTTTTCCGTTCGAACGCTCATAAATTTGGCTATGTACCTCCGATCGATTCACCGTCAGTTTCAATACGATCCTTGGATCCAGACGGTCGTTTTGGTATATTACACTCAAGGTTTTGGAGAACTTTGGTTTCGGCCGGGTTGGTTCGGATACGAAACCAACCGGGCCCTCGGAGCGGAAACGTTTATATCTTGAGCTCCGGACGTCCGATTGATGTGCCGCCAAATTCTTTGGATTCCTCTTGTTGAGACAGAACTTTTGGCATACTACACTCAAGATTTGGATGCAGTTGGATAGTGTTCGGTTTTGATTGTACCCGAAATCCAACCGGGCCCCTAGAACAGAAAAGCTGATAACTTTCAGACCGGACGTCCGTCTGACGAACCGTCAGCGGCATTGGTGATATCGTTGAGAAACGGTCCTTATGAGTATACCCTATGAGAGTTTGGGGTACATTTGAGATACGGCTGGGTTGGTTCACACATGAAACCAACCGGGCCCTTGGAACGAAAAGGCTAATAACTCACAGACCGGGCGTCCGATTGACGCGTCGTCTGTTGCGTTGAGACCCCTATGATGAGGCAGTACTTTGAGATACTTTTTCATGGGAATTTGAGATACTTGGAGTATCTACCTGTAGCTCGTGTAGCGGACCCTCACGGAGACGAGCGTACGGAGTACGGAGACTGTGTAGCCAGTAGAGACCTGACGACTGCTTGACCGACTCGACTTGGAGTGAGTCGACTAGCCCAGTAGACGGAGCACTACTTTGTTTGGGTGCAGACCCATGGCGGACATAGCACTACCTGTGTGACAGTGCAGACCCGCGGTACTCATCTAGAGAGTACCTCTGCAGGCTATTAGGGGGTGTGCACTACTGCGTTTGGGTGGCATACCCCAGCGGGAATCACTATTGTGTTTGGGTGGCTGACCCGCGGTACTCGACAGGAGGAGTACCTCAGAAGTCTTAGGTTAGTGAGCAGTACCTCGGAGTCGTGATAGGACCACTGTACACTCCAGATACGGGGCTCTTCAGCAGTTATGGTTTCGATAAAAAAATCATGGTTTGAGTTGAATGTTTGACCTTTGTGTTTACCTCATGATTGAGATGGGTCACTTGATAACTTAGGTATATGTATGGGCATATACCTGGGTAGTGGTTATCCGTTGATTTCATAAACTTTGTGTTTCTTCATGATTGAGATGGGTTACTTGATAACTTAGGTATATGTATGGGCATATACCTAAGTAGAGGTTATCTGTTGAGTTTTTCTTTGTGGTTATCCTTGTTGGTTTTAGTGAGACCTTGAGGGTCTCGGGGTCCCTACTGAGTATCGTATACTCACCCCTGCACGGGCTATGCCCGCACCTCATTGTGTTGTTTGCAGACGACGGGCAGTGCTGGCCGAGGCCGAGTGTTCGAGGACTGGACAGTACCCGGAGGTGGACCACACGACAAGTCAGTATCCGGAGGTAGACTTCACGGCGAGATGACACTCGGAGGAGGTTGACGGGTGAGAGCGTTGTGGAGGCTATCTGTACCTACCCTTCAGGTAGGATCTATGGTGGACTATCCAGGAGCTGCGCTATCTGTACCTACCCTTCAGGTAGGATCCGTGGTGGACGATCCAGGAGCTGCGCTATCTGTACCTACCCTTTGGGGAGGATCCGAGGAGGAGGACCCAGGAGATGCTTCCTTTCTTCCAGATGTTTGTCTTTTCTGTTGTACTTTCGTTCAGTTGTAGCTGTACTTTCAGTTGGGTTTGTATTCTGGACCATTTATTTTCAGCACTTTCTTTTGTACTTAGTGTTTTTCTTCCGCTTGTACTCTGTGGTGTTTTGTTTAATTTTATAAAGTCAATTCCTTCCCAGTTATCGGGATTTACGCCTTTGGTGCTAGTCGCCAGCCCCTGGCCTATGGAAGGCGGGCTTGGGGTAGTCACGGCACGGGCCCCAAGGACGGGTCATGAAAAAACACATTAGGATTGTTTCAATGATTTATATAATTTTTTCATAAGACATTTGAGACCAGTAAGAATTAGTTTCACATCAATACAATGTACGGTGTGACCTGTATGACTCAAAGTGCATCTTTTTATTTTAAATTGACATTAATTTTAGTAAAAAAGAAAACTAGCATACTCAAAACTAAGAATAAATATTCAGATTGTTTTTATACTTTATTAAAATGATACATAATTAATTTATCTAATATTGAATCAACCTCACCTCGATCTGATACATGATGTACTTGGTATGACTCAAAGGGTCCATTCTCAATTTAAAATAGATATTTTAGTTCAAAAAGTGCCACTCTCTAAAAACTTACAAAACACACTCATATTGTATTGATAATTTTGGAAAATGATTAATAAGTAATTTTTTATGTGTACGAATTATTCTTATATCTATATGACACACGATGTGACCTCTATGGCTCAAAGTGCGTATTTCTGGTTTAAATGGACATTTTAGTTAAAAAGACAAGTGATGTAATAAAAACCTATAAAAACATTTTTATTAATTTTATACTTTTTAAAAACTATAAATAAGTCATTTGGTACATATAGGAATTAGACACACCTCAATCTGACGCATGGTTTGACAAATATGACTCCAAGTGCATCATTTTATTTAACATTGACATTAATTTTAGTAAAAACGAAATATAACATACTTAAAAAAATTAGAAAATGCCTTCAAATTTTTTTTATATGTTAATAAAATGATCCACAAGTAATTTTAATTATGTAATGATTACTAGCACCTCAATCTAATACACAATGTTCCCAGTATTACTCAAAGTGTCTCTTATCAGTTTACAATTGTCATTTTATCTCAAAATAGTGTCCCTCCATGAAAATAGGTAGAATTAACTTGTATTATCTTTATAATTTAGTAAAATTATTCATAATTAATTTTTTACATGAATGAATTAGTCTCATGTCAAACAAACACATTATGTGACCAGTATGGCTCAAAGTGAGAATTTTCATTTTAAATGAAATTTTAGTAAAAAAGACTTGTGACATACTCAAAACCACTAAAACACATTATTATTTATTTTATACTTTATAAAAATGCCAAATAAGTAATTTTGAATATATAGGAATCACAAAACCTCAATTCAACGGATGGTGTGACCGGTATGACTCCAGGTGCATCTTTTTATTTAAAACTGACATTAATTTTAGTAAAAAAGAAAACTAACATACTCAGAACTGGGAAACATATTTGGATTGTTTTGATTTTTTAAATGATCCCTAAGTAATTTTTGACATATAATAATCAACATCACCTCAATATATTATATTATTTTCTTGATATGACTCAAAGTGTCTTTGGTTAGTTTAAAATTGATATTTTAGTTCAAAAAGTGTCACTCACTAAAAACCAATAAAATGAATTTAGATTGACTTGATAATTTAGTAAAATAATTCATATTTAATTTTCAATTTGTAGGAATTTTTAATCATCAAACAGAAACTTGATGTGACCATTATGACTCAAAGTGCTTGTTTCTAGTTTTAAATGACATTTTAGTAAAAAAGAAAATTTAGGTACCAAAAAAGTGAGAAAAAACCATTATATTGTTTTGATAAAATATTTAAATGATCCATAAGTCATTGTTTATACATATGAATCAGACACACCTAAATTTTACTCACGGTGTGACTGATATGACTCTAAGTGCATCTTTTTATTTAAAATTGACATTAATTTTAGAAAAAACGAAAACTCACATTCTAAAAAAAAAAGATAAAACACATTCATATTGTTTTTATAATTTATGAAATTAATCCATAAGTCATTTATTATTTTTAAGAATCATTTAAACTTTAATATTATACACTATGTTCCAAGTATGAATCAAAGTTTCCGTAATCTGTTTGAAATTGACATTTTACTTGAAAATTTCTCACTCACTAAAAATTGAGTATATATTCTGGGATTGTTTTAATAATTTTGGAAAATGATTAATAATTCATTTTTTAAATGTAGGATATTTTCTCACATAAAAATGACACATGATGTGATTGGTATGACTCAATGTGTGTGTTTCCAATTGAAAATTACATTTTAGAAAAAATGACGAGTGACATACTCAAAACTATGAAAAAACATTTTTATTATTTTGATACTTAATGAAAATGGTCCGTATGTCATTTGGGACATGTAGGAATTATCCTCACCTCAATTTCACACATGATGTGACTAGTATGACTCCAAATGTATTTTTTTCATTTAAAATTGGCATTAATTTTAGTAAAAAAGACAAGTGGCATAATTAAAATAGAGAAAATGAATTAGGATTATTTTGATACTTTATAAAAATGATCCATAAGTAATTTTGGATATAAATGAATCAGCCTCACCTCGATACTATACATGATGTTATCGGTAAAACACAAATTGTATGTTATAAGTTTAAAATTGGTATTTTAATTTAAAAAGAGTCACACACTGAAAACCAAGGAAAAACACTCAGATTCTATTGATAATTTAGTAAAATAATTCATAACTTATTTTTGATGGGTAGTAATATCTCTCCCATCAAACAGATAGAAAATGTGAAAGTTATGACTCAAGGTGTGTGTTTTTAGTGTAAATTTAGATTTTAGTAAAAACAATAAGTGAAGTATTCAAAACTGAGAAAAAACATTTAAATCGTTCTTGTACTTTAAGAAAAAGATCCTTAAGTCATTTTGGACATTTCAGAAATGAATGTTGACACTTGATAACGGGCTCACAGATCGAGGTTGACATGTGGTGTGGCACGTAGATTGTGGTTTGGTCATGGTTCTTGGAAATTTGAAAATTGAGTTTTTTTTGCTTTGGTGGATGTAAGCTATGGGTACCGGATACCCTTAAATCGGCTTTCTTGAAAATGAAAAAAATGGTTAGCAGTTTAAAAAGCACATCGCATCGCCATAATTGAGAAAATTATGCTAGATTTTTTATTATCATTATATATGTTATTACATAATTAATTTAGTTATGATTTTATATTATACTTTTTTAGTTAATTTTCACAGAGATAATGCATGATGATGAATAATAAATGGTGTGATGTGCAAGAATCAACCGTCACTCAATCTGATACACAGTGTTCCTGGTATCACTCAAATTTTAGTTTAAAATTAAAACTTTCTATTTAATTTATTTTTTTATATTATTACAAAAATAAAAAAAATTCCATTATAAAGGTATAATATTTTTCTCGAGAAAGGGTGGTTTGTTTGGAAATAGTACGAGTGAGGGTCTGGGTCAAAATACAAATGAACATTGATGTTTTTTAATGTGTGTAGTAATTTATACTTACTAATGTAATTGTATAAACCAATGATTGGACAATCTATAATATATTTTTTTCCTTATATTTGTGTTATCAATTTTATTTTATTTAAATTATGTATTGGTACTTTATTTTTCTAATATTTGGTGGTTCTTCCAGTATTGTAGTGTGTTATTAAAACACACTATAGTATCCCCATTTATCTTCCCTTTTATAATCATTGATAAAGTTTCCCTTTATCAACCCTGAAAAAATAACCAATAAATGACCCCTTTAAAAGTGCTAAATTAATTCTCTGATTTTTTCCTTTATCATATATTTTTTAGCACTGATAAAAGCCCAGAGATTTTAATCTTCCTCTGGTAGTCAGTGCATCTCTAGCGATAATGGAGACTATTTTTAGCACTGTGAAAATCCTGTTTTGTAGTATTGTTTATACATGTGTCTTGTAATGAAAATGGTGATTTGGTGTTCTTAAATGGGTGTCATAGTAGAATGTTTTATTTGAAAGGGAATCTATGGAACCTTTTTTAAATTGTTTGACATTCAAAGGTTTTGTGAGCCCCATTTTGGTACTTTTGAATGGGTTCATTTGAAAACCCTCCATGGAATGAGCCTCTCGCCTTATTTGTTGACAAAGAGGTTGGAATGTTATTGGTTTGGGACTTACCTAATTTAATTATGGTTTGAAGGAAAATTATTATTCCTTAGTGTGTCCAGGGTTGTACCATGTTGTGTGAATCATGTGATTTATTGTACTCGGATGCATGGTTGGTTTCTTAGATTGGATTGGCACACCCCATTTTTAACATGGCATGGGAAACTGGAATATCTAGAATATTTTCCAAGAACATTTTCTTTACTATTTAGGATTTCACTCTAGATAGTGGCCCTTAGTATGGATCTTGGTCTAATTTGGGATTATTCCCATAGGTCAGGCCATGATGGGTTGGACTGATCATTCAGGATAGTTGTTGGCATCAGGCGAGGCGTGCTTATGGGTTGAATAATGTGTTAATATGTTATAGATTATCCACTAAAATTCTAGGATTCCCTATGTTCTCCAACACTTATTTGTTTACGGTGGATGTTTTAGGTTTCCGATTGGTTGGTTAATCATGTGTGTTATTTTCCTTTACCCTTATTTTGTGATCATTACTCTTACTTTCATGTTTGGTGTACATATTTGATAAAAATGATGACTTGATTTTTAAATGTTTTATAGAAAAAATAATTTGAGAATTCTTTACACTTGTTTTTCCAAATTGAATAAAAATATCATTTTTTTTATTTCCCCACTTTTCTCTAAATTTTTAAAGCCTCCATCATTTAAGATGGAAACATGTTTTTAAATTAAAATGGAAGTGAACTATGATTTTTTATTTAAATGAAATTTATGGAAAACCAATGTTATATATTTTATTTAAATAATTAAATTGATAGATATTTTATTTAGAGGAGCTGTGATTAGAATAGATTGTTCGGGAATGACTATTGTGTTTTAATAATCACACCTATATCTTTATCTTTGTTTTAAGCTTCTAGGGATGATTCCATCTCAAATTTGGTCACCGTGGTGTGATGTGGGTTTAGTGTTCGGTGGTGAACCTCCGGGTCACATGGATGTATGTGCAGTTTTATTTTATTTCTGCTGCTAGTGTTTATTATTATTATTGAGTTTGTATTTATTTATTTTTCTTTTTTTATGGGCCAAATCATTCCCAATTTCTTTATCTTTGATGCACCATAGAAGTTGCTAGCCTGGGAGGATCGGGAATGTTTCTTGGGCTTTATCGCAGATTGGGTCATGTGTTGGGTCAGATAGAATCTTAGACTAATTCGTGACATATTTTTATTTTATAGGTTTCCCAATGTGAAATGGAAAGAATCATACACACCATGTATGAATTCAAGGGACTCAATTGTGAGTTTTTGAATTTTAGAAAATTCTTTATATAGGGATTGATACATATAAATTTTATTTTTTATGCTTAATTTCTTTTAATTTTTAAAAAATGAGTTTGAAAGATAATGAATAAAAATGGATAAGTCCCACTTCATTGTGAACATTTAATGGACATTTTTAAAAGTTATCAAAAATTTGAGGAGGACTTCTCTCGAGTTGGTGAGATGATGTAACGACCCAAACTTTTATTAATGAAAATTCTTATTGATCTAATTAAATTAATTATTATATAAAATGGTTATATAACATATTCACTTATTTGGTTTTAGGATTTTTGATTTCAAAATACCATTAATAATTATTACCATTGATAATATAGTCATTGAAAAGTGATCGAATTATTAGTATAAATATAGGGTTTCAACAAATCCAATTTACTCAGAAAAAGGAAGTGATGGCCTCATCTAGTAGAATTTCTCCATACGAAGCTCAATTTTTGGAGCTCGTAAAAGAGGTAGAATCACTAGGCTTCTATCTTGACCAAGTCCATGCTGAGATTAAATACATTAAGCTTGAATGGAACTTCCTACAAGAGAAGTGGGAGTTAAGAGAGATTACCAACCGAGTAATGGTATATGAGACTCTCCAAGAGTCAGTCACCATCGTGCACCTTACCCTTAGGTCTTGTGTAGGTGTTATAAGGGGGGATGCAAAAAGACCCTAGGATTATGATTATTTGCATTATTTTTTATATAATAAAGAATATACATTCATTTTATTATTATTATTACATTGAACGTAGTTTTTAAAGAACAAATAGTATTTTTATTTAGTATTCAATTAAGAAATATATTTAGATGAATTAATAGATTTTTGAATTAAATAATATTTTAATAAAATATTATTAATAAATTACTTTTAAAATATAAATTATCATATGATTTTAGGAATACTGTTGTAATTTTTTTAGGGTTTGGAAGATGTTTTTGTCAAAACCCACGATTTTTTTATAAATGTCAATTTTTATTTTAAGAGTAAAAATTCACATACTTAGAAAATTATTTAGATAAAATTAATATTTTTTTTGGAATCAGGACATCAAAATTATCCAATGGTTAATTTTTCATAACTTTCTCAGACAGCCGAATTTTTGTGTAAAAATTAAATACCATTTAGTTATATAATGTGTTTTATAACATTATAATCCCATAATAGTGATGTAATAAAATACTATAAATGGTATTTTCGACAATATATATGTTTCCATTGAAAAAAAATGTGATTTTAGGTTTGTTTGATTTATTTTACAAAGATTTAGTTGACCCTATAAGGCTTAAAAAATATTTTAACCTTTTAAAATGTTTTCCTAGAGAGTGTGACTCACTCCCACATAATCAAGCCTAATATTTTAAGAGGTTTGGCCATTGTAATTATAAAATACTTTTTTCCACTCCCCTTGGGAAAAAACTGTGGGCAAAAACCATAGTATGGTTTTTGGTTTTGATTAGATTTTTGTGTGGTGTGCAAAACCTAAATAATAAAGAATTCCCTCTCTTTTCCTATATAAACCCACCCATTCTCCCAATTACTCTTCACCGAAAGAATTTGGAGATGAAACAACCCATAACCTCCTCTCTCTATAATACTACCAAGGAACCCCAATCACCCAATAAGCCTCTCTCAATCCCCTCCCATGCCTTTGGGATAACACTTCCAAGTAAGGGATTTCATCATTTCTTTTTTTTTTCAAATTTATCTATGTTGTTATAACCTTTTATTTTAAAATAAAATTGTTGGGGTATGATTTTTCACCTCCCCCATACTTCTATCCTATTGTTTTAATTATTATAATCCTATTTAGCTCTTCTTAATGCCTCCTATGTACACCTGTTGCCATGCCAAAATTCCGTAAGGAGTTTCTCGCTACTCATTTACATTAAAGAAATTATTTAGTTTTATGAATCTAATTTACATTAAATATATTGGGACATGTATCTATATTAACCCCTTACTGTAAATTTCATGTACCTATGATGATAAACCCCTTTTTCTCTCATCAACCATTTTTTATGAATTCTTATGTCATGTTTTTATGCAGCCGAAACTAAACATCAATTTTCCAAGTTATGGTCATTGTGTAGTGAATACGATGCCCATTTATCTATCAAGGGTATTACCTTTATTAACATGTAATTTTTTATTGGTTAATTATATATATTTATTCCACATATATTATTTGTGGAAAAAATTATGTTGATTGATGAATCCATGTTGTATGATCCATGTGGCACACTTACGCATGAAATGAAATGTTTATAAAGGGTGCACCCTGATAGCACTCCAATACATTGGGTAAAGCATAGTATCATGATAAATCTAGTGAAATGAGGGTTTACTCATGATAATTCTTGTTCAATGGTGGTTTACTCATTCTCCATGTTCAATGATCCTTGGATCATGCTAATATCATTTTAAATGTTGTCGCCACATTTCCATGTTATAATAATTATGCTATATCATGCCTTTATTTTCCTATTTCTCTTATGCTTCATTGATATTCCTAGTGAGTATCATGTATTGTATTATTCATGTTATTCCATGTTTACTCCCTTACTGGGCTTTATAGCTTACTTTTTTCTTATTCATGTCCTCATGTCATCCCATGCAATTCTAAGTATGAAGGAATGTTGTGGTCATGTAAAACAAATTTTCAATAAAGATGTGTATTTCATGTTTGAAGTTGTTATGTAATGTTCCTAAGAACCAAAGACATAATACCTCTTGATATTATATGTTGTATCAAGTTATGGTTTTATGTAATAAAATATTTTTATGTGTGTAATCAAGAGACGAGTTGTTGTAGTTGGTATCAGAGGATAGGTTTAGTTATTTTTGGGATTAGGATAATAAAACACTATCCTTAAGTATTATAATAAGTATAATAAATACAACCCTAAATTTTGGTGAGTATTTAGTAAGTGTTTTATCACAAAAATACTTTCATGTATATATACGAGCAGATAGAGGAGGCTCTGGAAAAGATGTATCTTGGTATAAAATGCGAAAATAGTGATTTCAGCTAGACTCGAATGGGAACCGGTGCATGACAATAGGCCTTTATTCACTCTTGGTTACGACACTCTTAGGTGATATACATTGGTAAAATTATAATCTTAGTTCTAACCATTATTAAGGTATTATAAAAATTCCCCTATGAATATATTTTGGGAAGTAGATCATGGATAACATAGATTGAAGCCTATAAATTCATAAGTTAAGGAAATAAATGTAATTTAAAAGTCAACTATTTTTTGTCTTTGGATTACCCTTTATGTGTTACCCCTAAATTTCCTTTTATTTTAGACAATGTCCGGTAATATGAGTACTTTATCTAACAACTGATATGAAGATCAATGTGATGACTACTCTAGTGAGATGCCCAATCTGATGGGAGAAGGAATCAAAAACTGTATTATGATATTCTATTAGTTTACTCAAGTTTTGAATAGAAATATGGGTCAAGAGGAACATTCAACCCCCCCCTAAGAAATAACAAGTTTCAATCGAGAGATTCAAGAGACAAATTTATCTTACTTTTAATGGATCATTTTATCCCTCAATTGCCAAACAATGGATCAACTCCCTTGAGAAGATCTTCTCTATACTTCAATTTAAGGAATAAGATAAGGTAATTCTAGTTTATTATCATATAGATGGTGAATCTGATCAATGGTGAACATTGATCACAAATTTGAATCATGAGGAGGAGATAAAGGCGTTGGAATGGAAGGATTTCAGGAAAAGGTTTTTTGAAACATATTTTCAGTGCACCCTCTAACTTAAGATGGAAAGGGACTTTGTTGAACTCATGCAAAAATATGAAGAATCTATGAGAGCGTATGAGGAAAACACTACAAGGCTTGCACAATACACCACCTTCTTTGTTTTTACCCCTTAATGCATGGTTGTATTCTTCGTTGGTGGGCTAAAACCTAGCCCATGGAAATACCTATCGATTCGTGGCTTCAAGAGATATGTGGAACTTTTATAATGTGCCCTCAAAGTCAAAATGGATATCAGTGAATCTCTATGGTATCATGGGGATAAGAAATGTAAGTTGGACATTAATTTTGGAAAACTGATGGATAAATCCAATAATGTTAAGAAAATCCAGCACTCAACTTGCCAAAGGTTCAAAAAGAATCACCCTCGAAATTTCCTGAATGGGACGAGGAAATATTATAGGTTTGGAAGAGAAGGGAACATGGCCATTAACTGACAATAAGAAAAACATGTGGCTGTGATAGAGGAGAGGAATGATCTATTTGACCCTCACTACATTTTCCATCGCTTCAACTTCAAAGAACTCGGGTACTTTTCAAACCAGTACCCTAATCCAAGGGTTTTCAGAGTCAACAAACCACCTCCAAGGTAGCAAGGGAAAGCGTTTTCCATCATTACCACGGAAGTGAACCCCAACAATGAAGTTGTGATAGGTACGCTAGTTATTCATTCAAGAATAGAAAATATACTTTTTGATTATGGTTCTATGCATTCTTTTATATCCCAAAAGTTTAGTATAATAATCCCAACACCACCACATGATATGGAACTAAAGATGTCGGTGAGAATAGAAAATGGGGAATCATGGAATCCCATGAATATAACACATCCCCTGTTATAATTTGTGGATTGCACTTCCCGTAGAATCTCATCATACTCCCTTTGGTATAATTTGATGCAATTATTTTCATTTATTATATTTCCTTATATAGAGCCCACATAAATTGTTGTGAGAGGGAAATCACTCTCTATATGGCGAATCAACACCCGATTTTTTACAAGTGCAAGGAGGAGGATGAATCTTCTTTATCACCATCATATCAAGAGTAGATATTACTTCCCTATGAGTATGAATATATTTCTCAGGTGATAGAGTCTAATGAATGAACTATCCTTGAAGGAATTCCTATTGTGAGGGAATTCACTAAAGTCTTTCCCCAGGAATTTCCTGGTCTTCCTCCTAGAAGAGATGTTGAATTCTAAATTGATCTTATACCTAGGGAATTTCCAATATCCAAGACTCCATATAGAATGGATATTGTTGAGCTTCAGGATTTAAGGAAACAACTATAGGAGAATTTGAATAAAGGATTTATACACACAAGTTTTTCACCATGGGGTGCACCAATCATCTTTGTTAAGAAGAAAGATGGATCAATTCACCTTTGCATTGAATATCATGAGCTCAAAAAAATCACAATAAAGAAAAATTATACTCTTCCCTGAATTGATGAATTGTTCGATCTGATATATGGAGAACAATACTTTTCCAAGGTTGATTTATGGTCTAGATATTACCAACTAAGGGTGAAGAAGAAGGATATCCCCAAGACTACTTTTCGTATAAGATATGGTCACTATAAATTCATATTAATGCATTTAGGAATCACTAATTCCCCAGTAATCTTCATAGAATTTATGAATAGAGTCTTTATAGATTACCTTGGCAAAGTTTTGTTAGTTTATAGAGATGATATTCTAATATACACCAAAATAAAGGAGTTTCATTAGGAGCATAAAAGAACTGTACTAGAGACCATGAAAAACGAGACACTCTATGAAAAGTACAGTAATTGTGATTTCCAGTTGAAGTAAGTCTCATTATTGGGTTATATCATCACAAGTAATGGTATATCTCTGTATCCTTCCAATACACCTATAATTGAGGGATGGATGAGGCCAACATCAGTAACAGATATCTGTAGCTTTTCAGGGTTAGTAGGATTTTATCGTTGATTTGTGAGAAATTTTTCATGATTGTCAAACCCTCTTACCAAGATAATTCAAAAGGGAGTCAAGTTTTCTTGGAGTGATGAATATAAAGAGGGATTCATGGATTTGAAAAGGAGGTTCATCACTACACCCATTTTCACAATGCCCACAAGTGGAAAACTTTTTGTGGTATTCAATGATGCTTCGAAGAAGGACCTGGGCTGTGTGTAGATGAAAAATGAAAAAGTAATTGCCTATTCTTTAAGGAAATTGAAATTTCTTTAGAAACAATATCCAAAACATGATCTGTAGTTGGCTGCAGTAATCTTCTCTTTGAAATTGTTTTGGTATTACCTATTTGGGGAGAAGTGTGAAATATATATAGATCATAAAAGCCTCAATTATATATTCACACATAAAGAGTTGAATATGCGCAAAATAAGATGGATAGAGTTGATCAAAGACTATGACTGCTCAATCCATTACCACCCTGGGAAAGCAAAAAAGGTGGTGGATGCTTTAAGTAGAAAGGACATAAAAATTATTTCATTAATGAGAAATGAAAAGGATACAATCTTCTTGTATTTTATGAATATTCACATGGGAATCATAAAGAAGGGAACATCATCAATCCTTTCACAAATAATTGATCAACTGTCTCTTTTGGAATGGTTAAAGGATTCTCAAAAGGATGATGTGGGAATTCAGAAGAAAGTGAAAACTCTTAGAAAATGGAAATCCTTGGAGTTCAATGTTAATGAAGAAATAATTATGATATTTGGGACAAGACAATGTGTTCCATCAGATCCATAGTTAAAGAAAGAAATTTTGGATGATGAACATAGTTTATATTTCTCCGTTCACCCAAGAAACACAAAGATTTATCGAGGTATCTGATATCATTATTGATGGGATAACATGAAGAAGATCACTGAGTATACATCAAAGTTACTGGTTTGTGAGAAATTGAAGGATGAGAGGCAGAAGTACAAGGCGATGATGCACCCATTACCCATAAAAGCATAGAAATGGGAGAACATCACCATGGACTTTGTAATCCTACTTTTGAAGACATCCAAAAATAATAATGCTATATGGGTTGTTCTAGATTGTCTTACAAAGAATGTACACTTCATTTCTATTCGAGATGATTTATCATTGGATAAACGGGCATAGATATATATATCAGAGAAGTGGTAAGGCTGCATGGAGTACCATTATCGATTATATCCGGTCAAGATCCATGATTCACCTCTATGTTTTGGAAGAGTCTTTATCAAGCTCTAGATATAGAGTGGAAATTCTATACAGCTTATCCTCCAATGGCCCAAAGGCCTTCATTTTTTATTGATTTTTGACAATCCACCTTTCAATGGGTGAGGTGGAACCCTTACAAGGCTCGTAGGCATAAGTATTACATGGAAAGTAGGTCTTAGAGGAATTCATTGCATGTATTCTTCAAACATTACATACAACCTAGACTGCCTACTTGGAACTTCTCCTCTCTAGCATCTTCATCGTGAAATCTTGTCCCTAAATTTGAATGGTTGTTTGTTAGGGTTTCCTGTGCATGCACAGGATTTTCCTGATGGAAGGTTCCATACCCTGTCATTCTTACACTCTTTTTAGCTTCTTCTATAGTGAAAGATCATTTCTCATCCAACTTATGGAGCTTGTTCTATGCAGGTTGTATGGTTTTAATCTGCACTTAAGGTGTCCCGAAGGCATTACAGACCCGAAGTCCTGGGTGGCCCGAAGGCCTTAAAGGGATCAGGGACCAAATCGGTGGCCCGTATGCACAAATGAGGGAATATTCTTGTCCAATCTGAGTGGACTATCCAAACATTTGAGGGCATGTTGAGAACATGATCAATAAACTTCATAGGAGGATGGGATCCACATCTTCCTCTAGTTTAGTTCTCTTAAAACAATAGTTTCTACTCAAGCATACAAATGGATCCTTATGAAGCTCTTTATGGGAAGAGGTGTAGTACACCGGTATGTTGGGATGCAGTTAGGGAGAGAAAACACCTAGGTCTAGAAATGGTCAAAGAAATGGTGGAGAATGTTAAGACCATCCAGATACACATTAAAGCAGCTCAGAGTCGACAAAAGAGTTATGCTGATAATCGTCGACGAGACCTAAAGTTTGATATCAGAGACATGTTATTCCTCAGCATATCACTGTGGAAGAGGGTTATGATATTTAGTAAGAAGGGAAATCTTTTTCCAAGGTACATCAACCCTTTTGAGATCCTTGATCGCCTTGGAGCAGTGGCCTATCGACTAGCCCTCCCACCAAACCTACCTCAAGTACATGATATATTCCATGTTTCACTCTTGAGGAAGTACATACCTGAACCATCTCAATTACTCAATCCATAGGTGGAACCATTGGATAATGACCTCTCTTATGAAGATAATCATGTTAAGATATTGGATCGTAGTGAAAACGTTCTACAAAATAAGACAATTCCCCTCGTCAAGGTGTTGTGGTGAAACCACATGTTTGAAGAAGCAACGTGGTAATAAGAGGAAGTGATGATGCATATTTACCCACATCTGTTTTAGTGTGGGAAAAATGAATTTTTAGGGAAAACTTTCGTAAGGAGGGAAGATAGTAATGACCCAAACTTTTATTAATCAAAATTCCACTTGATCTAATTAAATGTCTTATTATGTAAAATGGTTATATAAAATATGCACTTATTTGGTTTTATAATATTTTATTTTAAAATACTATTATGAATTATTACCATTTCTAATATAGTTTTTGAATGGTGATCACATGATTAGTGTAAATATAGGGCTTTAACAAATCCAATTTACTCACAAAAAGTAAGCGATGACCTAAGCTAGTAGAATTACTCCATAAGAATCACATTTTTCAGAGCTCGGAATGGAGGTTGGGTAACTGGGATTCTCTCTTGACCAAGCCCCAGCTGAGCATCAACATGTTAAGCTTGAACGGAACCGCCTACATGAGAAGTGGAAGTTGACAGAGATTACCACCTAAGCGATGTTATCTGAGCCACCCCAAGAGCCTATCACCATCCCACACCCTACCCATATTTCTTATACAGTTGTTATAAGGGGTTATGTAACAAGACCCTATCACTATTATTATGGGAATTATTTTTGTGTAGAATAAAGAATATATTTTCATTTTATTAGTGTTACTTTGTAAGTAGTTTTTAAGTCACAAATAGTATTTTTAGTTAGTAATCAATTACAAAATCTATTTTGATGAATTAATGGATTTTTGAATTAAATAATATTTTAATAAAATATTATTTATAAATTACTTTTTAAATATAAATGATTGTATAATTTTATGAATATAATTGTAATTTTTATTAAGGTTTGGAAGTTGTTTTTGTCAAAACCCATGAATTTTTGATAAATATAGGTTTTTATTTTAAAAGTAAAAATTCACATAATTAGATAATTATTTAGATAAAATGAATATTATTTTTGGAATCAGGATTTATAAATTATCCAATGTTTTTTTTTTCAAAATTTTATGAGAGTCGAATTTTTGGGTAAAAATTAAATATCATTTAATTATATAAGGTGTTTTATGACTTCATAATGACCTAATAATGATGTAATAAAATAATATAAATTGAATTTTCGGCCAAAAAATGTGTTACCATTTAATTAATTTGATTTTAGGTTTGTTTGATTTATTTTACAAGTCATTAGTGGACCCTCCAAGGCTTACAAAATATTTTAACATTTTAAAATGTTTTCTTTGAGAGTGTGACTCACCTCCACATAAGCAAGCCTAATATTTTAAGATGTTCAGCCATTATATTTATAAATTAATTTTTTCTACTTCCTTTTGGAAAAAATCATGTTCAAAAACCATGGTAAGGATTGTGGTTTGGATTAGTTAAATATGTGGTCTCCAAAACCTAAATAATAATGAATTACATCTCTTTTCCTATATGAACCCCCCAAGCTCCCACATCCTCTTCACTCAAAGCCTTTGGAACTATACCAAACCCTGCCCTATTATCTATAGAATCTTCCCAAGGATCCCCAATATCCCAATAATCCTTTGTCAATCCTCAACCAAACCTTTGGGATCACACATTCAAGTAAGTGATTTCTTTATTTCTCATTTTGTGAAAACATAGTTATGTTGTTATACCCTTTTATTTTCAATTAAGAATGTTGGGGTATGATTTTTCACCTCAGCCATGATTCCCTCCTTATGTTTTAATGATTATAGTCTTATTTATCTCTCATTAATTCCACCCATGTAAACCTATTACCATGCCGAAATTTCGTAAGGAATTTCTCTCCTCATTTACAATCTAGCAATTATTTTTTATTATGAATCTAAATTCCATTACATATATTAGGAAATGTATATATATGACCCACTTACTATCAATTTGATGTAAATATGATGATACACCCATTTCCCTCTCATCAACCATTTTTTTATGAATTCTAATGTTACACAGTTATGCGGCCGAAACTGCACCACATTTTTCCAAGCCAAAGTCACTGTGTAGTGAATACCATGCTCATTTCTCTATCAAGGTTCTTAACCTTTATATACTTGTACTTGTTGATTGGAGAATTACGTTTATGTATTCCACATCTCTTATTCATGGAATAAATTATGATGTTTAATCAATCCATGTTTTATAATCCATGTGGCACACTTATGCATGAAATGAAATGTTTATAAAGGGTGTGCCCTGATTGGGCTCCAATGCATTGGGTAAAGAATAATATCTTGATATGTAAAGTGAAATGAGGGTTTACTCATTCTAATTCATGTGTAATGAGGTTTTAAACATGCTCCATATGTATTGATAATTGGATCATGATAATATCATGTTAAATGTTATTGCCACATTTCTATGTTATGATAATCATGATATATCATGCATTTATGTCCATGTTTCTATTATGATCCATTGATATACCTATTTCCTAACATGTACTGTATTTTTAATGTTATACCTTTTTTACTCTCTTACTAGTCTTTATTTATAACCCTTTTCTTATACATGTCCTTAGGTTATCCCATGAAATGCTATGTGCGAAGGAATATTGTGGTAATGTAAAACATGTTTTCCATAAAGATGTGTATTTAATGTTTTAAGTTGTTTTGTAATGTTCCTAATCCCAAAATAATCTAGACATATCTATCTTCTATGTTGTATCAAGTGAAGTTTTTATGTAATAAAATATGTTTAAGTGTGTATTAAAGAGTAGGGTTGTTATAGATGACATGTTTTTTTAGAGTTTTGGAACATGAAGCTCTACATCATGGAATAAAAAATGTTATGAGAAAATGTTTCCAAAATGAAATAAAAAAAGGAGAACAAGTCATAGAGACAGATGTGTTAATGTTATTTTTGAATAGATTCTGAAATATTAAACAAATATGGCGAACAATAATTTGTGGTGAAAATGTGGTCAGTGAAAAGTTACTAGAATGGAAACAGATACAATATAGTGAAGAGAGATAAATTCCTGGTCATAAGTGAGCTCCATATTTTGAGAGGATCTGATGATGTGTCTTTGTTTCGGACATAATGGCTACTCATACTCAATATCTAACTAATATGATCATGTCAATGCTTACTAATATTCCTTTAATGATACAAACTCTTGAAATGGTGTGGGATAAGTTTAGAATTAGATGAATTAATTTGTTGGTTTCAATTTGAATTTGAATTTAAAATTCAAACATAAATAATAGGATATTAATGTGAAATATAATAATTAGAAGAAGATTAATAAAACATGATTGGTTTGTATATATGGTCATGAAAAATGTTACATGTGGTGGGGGAGATGAAGGAAGTCACACCTTTTATAAAAAATGAAAAAGTGTGGGGGAACTATAATATAATTGGGAGATAATAATTTGAGGATAAGTATAATCTATACCTTAGTAGAACACAAGGCATAGACGCAATTTATCAAGATTCCTTTTAAGAGGAAATGCTGTTATATTTTTTTTATTTTGAGTGTAAGGATAATTCCAACTCATTTTTAATCCAAAATGGTAATTCTAGTAAATCATATGGTCTTGGGTAAGTTTCGATCAATCCAAGGATTAACTACTCATTTTTTATAGCTACCCATGCACATTGAGTTTCTTTTCATGTTTTTTTCCTCAATGTGTGTGATTTAAAATGTGATATCAATCACTCTAACAATAAATAGTGGTTGATTTCATAATAAATCACAAGAGAAAAGAATAGAATAATGTTTAATGATTCACCCCTAGGGAGTCAACTATTCCAAAGGCCACCACAACATCTCTAAAAATATCCACTCTTACTTATCTCCACTCACTACATTTCCTTCTCTCTAAAAGACTCCCCATATGATTTTTATTAAGATAAAAACCACTAACTCTCTGGATTCACATAGAGCTAGTCTCAACCACTATAGTATTTTTCATAACCAATAAAAATGTATGAATACAGAATAACATATCCTAAGGATGTAAGGGATATTTCAGTCCCATATCAATGCACAATTCGTTAGAAAATTTATCTCTTCCCAATAATGGTGGGAAATAAAACATATCCTTAAACTTAGAAGTGTACACTATAATACTCACAACCCCTTGTTTTATTTTCATGAATTTTAAATCCTTTCTTAAAATAAGAGTATTAGGGAAGAACTATCCATTGAAAGGATTCTAAAAGTATTTATATTTTCTCTTATGACCCTTATTTGACTA
Organism: Viscum album; assembly: GCA_963277665.1. Lineage (NCBI taxonomy): Eukaryota > Viridiplantae > Streptophyta > Magnoliopsida > Santalales > Viscaceae > Viscum > Viscum album. Next base: position 115,403,929 of record OY728119.1, read on the forward strand.
TATCATACATCCCAACAATGATTGTCATCTCCTTCAACCATTAATGTTCCCAATTAAAAATAGTGCTGCTTATTTTGTTTCCCTGATTTTAGAGATATTGTGGATGAATTATATCCATTGTTTTACTTTTTTAGTTCAAGCCTCACCATAAATGGTTAGGTGATGTTAGAGATGGAAATATAATATAACATATGTAGGGATTAGTTCTTTTCAAGGAAATTCCAAACATAAAACCTGAAATAAAATATGTAACACCATAATGGACTATAAATCAATGACCAACCAAGATGGTAGAGCAAACTAATATATTATTTCCTATATATTTATTGGAGATATTCAAGGTGATATAATCTAGGATTAAGTAATGTATAAAATTTAAATTATTAATCAATAGTTGGTAATTATATATCTATTTAAGGAAAATAATGATTATGTTAAAACCCAGACACCTCTCTCTTTTAGTCCGGTTAATCACAATTTTTTTAAATTTTAAAAGAAAAATTAATAAATTTTAAGATCATCTTTTCAATAATGATCATAAAATATCCCATAAAACAATGATAATATAATTAATTATATATCCACATTATTCTATCAAAGGATTAAAAAATCTAATCATCACTGATAGATAATAAATAGTGCTTTAGTTTTTTATTATTGAGTTTTTATTGATACAAATCATCAAGTGATTTAAATATTAAAATATAGAAACACATATAATCACACAATCCCATGATTTCTTATAAGTTTATAATAATATAGAGTGGAACTAATGGATTTATTTCCCCAGAACCAATGAATTTAGTACTTTTGATTAGTGGAACATGTATTTATACATGTCACATTCTTATCACATATTTAATTTACATCAACATACAATGTGCTATAATTTCCACTGAAAATTATTAGAATCAATAGGGAAACACGATACTTTAAGAATATGACTCTAAGTATTATATAAATATAAAACTATTTAAATTAGGGTACCTGAGTTTTATCACTATAATTTTTTAATTTCCTATTGAGCATTTAATATGGACCATCTATCCTTCTTGAAAAGAGGCTTTAAAGAAATGAATTTTTAGTAGAAATAACTTCTGACTATAATAATATTATGAGAGGAAATTATATGCGATGTACTTCATGTTTATCACAAATAGTTTTGGTGAAAAATCATACATTGTAGCGATCATTTCATATTTGTAATGGAATGTATATTTCATTTCCAAATAGAAATATCAGAGAAATAATTATTTATAATAGAATAATCATTCAATCATAATAAGTCATTAATTATGAAAACCACCTAGTCCATCACAAAAACTAATTGTATAATATTATTTAAAATATAGGAGGATTATTAGTGGTATAACCTATTTAAGAAAAATAATATCTGGAAATGCGAGAAAAAAAATAATTATGGCCAATATTATATGCGATTGTTTTCTCATCTATCACTAATAAATTATTCCAACAAAAATATTCATCATAAATAATATAGTGATTAACTTTTTTGGTATGTATTTATCCATCGCTAATTTCTTTAACAAAAAAATTTCCTATTTAAACTACGTGTCTAGACACCCAATGCACTATTTTATATTCATTCCCTCATTTTCTATCATTTAAAAAGAACCTAAAGGTTCTTGTGAACCAGATATGTCATTCGGGAGCTAAAGTTGGGTATTGTTTCTTTAATTTCAATGTAATATTCTAAATATTGGTTTTCATAATTTTTTATTTACATGTTTTTTATTTAATATATGTTTATATTTTTTTTATTCAATTTTAAAATTTGTGTATTTTTATTTGTTTAATTTATTTGGTTTTATCATCTGTAAATTAAAAATATTACTACAATTTAAAAAATATAATTGGTAGTTATTAACAAATTAATATTACAAAAAATAAATTTTAATATTATTAAAAATTTAAAAAAAATATTTTCCCGTCATCTTATTTATAATTTTTATTTAATTAATTTTTTATTAATAGTTTTATTTATTATGGTTTGTAACTAAAAATTTAAAATATATTACTATTACTAAAAAATATAATTACTAATTATTATTGAATTAATATTTTAGTTATAAAAAATTAATGATATAATAGGTTATTTTTAATAAATTTAAACGAATAAAAAATGATAAAAAATATTTATTTTAGGTAAGTAAAAATTATAATAAAAAATCAAAAATTCATGAAAAATCATGAAAAGTATCCAAATATAAAAATAAAAATAGAATCATTATGACTAGTAAAAATTATAAATTACTTATATATTAAAATATTAGAAAAAAATGAATTATAAGATAATAGTAAAAAATTATTTATAATAAAACAATAAAAGATAAAAAATTTATGAAAGTATTAATAAAAAACAAAACCTTTTGTTTCTTATTAAAATAAAATAATTATAAAAAAAATTCAAAAAATGAATTTATAACAATAAATTATAATAATAATTAATATAAATTAGAGGAATTATTAAAATAAAAAATATCATAATTATAATAAAATTTTAGAAATTAATTATTTAAAAACATTACAATGTTACTATTAATTTTTATTTGTTTAATATTTTACGTTATAAATACAGATATTATTAAAATCTAGTTTTCTTTAATTTAAATAATTAAAAAATAATTTCAAAAACATAATTCTATTAAATAAAATTTATAATTTAAAAATTAAAAATATAGATATTAATAATTTATTTCAAAATAACTAAATAAATATAATGGTATGGAATAGTAAATAAGATTAAAATTACTTATATATTATATTGATTAAAAACATATGATTTAAAATTGTAATTATTAGTATAAGTAATTTTTATTTAGTTAATATTTTAATTAATATATAGAAAAATTATTATAACTTATTGATAATTAGATTAAAACAATGAAAAATAAATTAAATCAGTTACCATTAATATATAAAATTTATAACTGATAAATACAAATTATAATGAATTAATAAAATTTAGTAAAGAAATATAACAATAAAGAGTTATAAAAAAGTTGAAATTATTTATATATTTATAAATACCTAAAAAGTTTTTAAATAATTATAGAAAATAATATTTTTTTGTAAAGTAATAAAAAAAACTTATGTAAAAAAATTACTCTAAATGAATCAAAATATTATAAAATTAATGGAATATAATAAAAAATAAAAATAATTTTTTGAAAATAATAATTAACTAATAATAATTTTCTTAAAAAATTCCTAAATATTATTTTTTAATAATTTTTCAGCATTATAAATTTAATTAATATTTAAATACAACTTTTTTTGTCACTAATCAATCATAGTTTTAAAATTTTTTATATAAGAATGGAAGCACATTTTTCAAGAATTATTTATTCAGAATAATAATTCAAAAAGTTATTCAGAACCATATCACATTTGTGAATTTTTAAAATATACCCATGAGGGATTATATGTTGCATGCAAGATAAGAAAATTATAAGTTTTTACAATATTTATGGAAATTAAATTATATTTTAGAATGTTAAATAATAGTTTTAATAAAATATTTTTTTTGGTTAAATATTTATTACCTAAGGAAAATATACAATATATAAATTTCTATAAAAGTAGAGAAAATTTCCATAATTTGGAACCAAATTTTGAGAGGATTCATGCATGTTCAGATGATTCCATCCTATATTATGGTGATTATGAGTCTTTCATTAATTTTACAATAAGTGGACAATCGAGGTACAAAATAATTTAACATGGAAAATCAAGTCTTATTCCAAATTAGGGTATTTTTTTATGAAACCTAGATTGTATTGTGTTTCTATGGTTCAAAAAAACTTTGTTCATGGCATGGCATCAATATAATAATTCTTCAAATGGATGCTTTCATCATCCCTATGATGGTAATTCATGGAAGAAATTTGATATGTCACTTTTTTATTTTGTTTTAGAACCTCACAATGTTTGGTTAAATCTCTCTATAGATAGTGTGTTCCCTTTTTGTTCCTAGGATAATCAATATTCATATTAGCTTATTTTTATAACACCATACTACTTACCACCTTCTATGTTGATGAATGAAGTATATCTTTAATTGATATTTCTAATTCTAGGATATCTAAACAAGAATATAAATGTTTTTTTCTGAAACCATTGATTCATGAGTTAAATTTATTATACAGTGATGGAGTATCTATATATAAAATATTTTTATTAAAAAATTCCATAATTAGAGTAGATTAATGTAAATAATTAGTAACTTTTCTGTATTTGGTGTGTTATCACCATGAAGAATGCATGATCTTAGATCATGTTTTCTCTATAAGGGTGACAATAAAATGTTTTTTCTTTTCAATGGAAGAAAACATTTTTTTATTAATATGAATGAATATTTATTCCTTTATATGATCCTATACAAAGAAATAAATAACAATTATGAAAGGTTGTATTGAAATAGATGGACCTCCACTAGTGCTCCCAGGTAAAATGGTGGAAGTCATTGTCTCTTTATTACCTAATATTACTTTTAAACCAACTAAAACAAAAATAATAGGTCTCTATGTGAGACATAGTCATTATATCGAGTGAGTTATTTTTTTAGGATCTACCATCAACTGGAGGTGATTCTATAGAACCAAAAAACTTGGAAATTTTTATTACAAGAATATATATATTCATATCACATAGTAATTTATCTTTTGTGTAAAATTAATGTGATTATGTCATTACAATTTTTTTCACATCTAAGGATTATATTATTTCCATGTTATAAGGAGTACCTTGAAATGTTATGGTGATATCATTAACTGAATATGTCTTATTGTCTAGATATATCAATACGAAAGGACATAGATAATATGTGACTATCATATGTTGGGGTCCCATTATCATTAAGACTTATTCATATCAATTTTACAATTAGTGATATTATATAATGTATTTTATAATTTAATACCTACTAATATAAATTCTACATGTTTTATATGTTATTGATATTCATATTCTTGAGTGTGTGTATTGGTCTTTAGGGATGAGATAATTATTAACAAGTATCATTAATTTTGTAATTTGAAGGATGTAAATAAACCATGACAACATATGCTCCTGGAAAGGTAGATAATATATGTTGAAACATAAATGATATATCATTATTTGAATATGTCAAAAAGTATTTTTCCATTTCATATTAAAGTAAATGTTATATCTCGACCCTTGATAGAAATGAAACTATCTTATTAAATCCATGGCCATATAATTTCATTGAAAATCTCATTTGAAAAAATGAAATAAAGATAAATCAAGTGTATATGGTTATGCCAAAAGTATTTATCCCACATTATGAGATATCAAGAGAAAAATGGATTATATTATACTGTATAATTCATTGTAAGGATGTTGATTTTCTATACAAACTTATTTATATATGGGTTCCTTGACATGTTTCTAGATCTTTTGATCTGACTTAGGCAAGTTCCAAATATTTTCAATGATATAGGGGCCTAGAGGTTCCCTAAATAAGTGCATCTAGAATCTAATTAAATTATATTGAATATAATTTTAAGAATATATTCATCCATAACAAGTGAAAGATAATTTATTCAAGTAAAATTCCACCATAGAAACGTAATCAAAATATATTATACTTCAAAATATTTTATTGATTTTTGTATATTGATTAATTATTTAAAATATAATGAATATAATATTTATTTATTAATATGTATTGTGAATATGGAGAAATAAATATTTATTCATGTTAAGTGAAAATTAAAATAAATTTTTATTCCCATGTGAGTGAATATAGTATTTATTTAATTCTATTTAATGAGTATATTTTATTATTCATGGTTTGATAAATAATGTTGGAGAATATGAATTGAGTTTAATGATACAATGGAAATGATATATTTTATTTAAAATCATTTATGAAAATTAATTAATTTATTTAATAAATTATATTGGATAAAACTCATGTGATGGAATTAAAAAAATATTATTATATGGAATTAGGTATGGAATAGATTAAAAAAATAATGACATTTTTGAAATTAGATTTATTTAAGCCTATGTATATTTTCTAAAAATATGCTATTATTCCAAAAGATAAACATTGAAAATGTAGAAAAGTTATCTCAGGCCCTAGAAATAATTTTACCATTTTTAACACTAAAGAATCTAGAGAGAGAACAATAGATCTTTGTTCTAATTTACAAATAAATATTTAGAGAACTTTATTCTTCCAAGATGTAACTTGGATCATTAATAAATTAATTCATAATTTCTTGGATCAAGTGTTGATATATATATATAGGTATATTTTGTTGGATTCTCTAACAAAACAAAATGGAAACAAAACTAGAAACAAAATATTCGTCAAGAATAATACTTCATCGATACAATTTTATATTTAAATTAAATTTAAATTAAATGTATATAGAACTATTTATTAAATTATAAGATTCATTAAATTATTTATTCATCTTTATTCACTTATTTTGATAAAAATATTAAACAATACCTCAACCCAAAACTCCCAATATGCCCCTATTACCATCAAGTGGTATCATAACTATCATAGTTTAATTTATAAGTAATTGTAAATTGGTTAATCAATTTAATGCATTTGTTTCAGAGAATTGATGTTTAGATTTTAATTATGAGTCCAACTGTTGAGAATTATAATTAATGAAACATAATATGGCCTAGAATATGCTAAAAACATGAGAATAAAACTTGAATAATGCATCCATATATGACAAGGTTACTTGCTATACAACATGATTATAGGGAGTGTGATGGGAAAACACACCTCATGTTAGTGTTTTTTCTCCTCCGAAGGAAACAATAACATAAACCATGGTGTCTTTCATTGAATAATACACATCATTATCTCACACTATGTATTGTATTGCATCATGACATGATGGTTGATAGGAACTATACAATATGTATTGGATGAGGACATTTCATGTGTCACCATACATGGTATACGTCACATATTTTGAATTTCATCATCTGGGTTAGTACACATAGTTAATATAGGTCTAGTAAAAACAATCAGATTGACACATTAAATGAAATGGAAAAAATTACATGTAGATGGAGATCATTCCAGGTGAAAAATTTCACTCCGTAGTAGGTAAACACTAAGAAATTCTTGACATATCATATGGGTCAATTCATGTACTCATTAAACATAATGTATTTACAGCCATCTCATAACATGTAATGTTCAGTTACACACTATGTACTACATAGGAGATTCAAATATTACATTTTTCATACATTAATGTCATTTAATGTGGTCAAAACTTTCATGAATAATACTTGATTAGATGATTCATAACAACACTTAATGTATTTAGTTGCACACCATGTATGTAGTAGCATTTCAGGTATGTATGAAACCCTTTATAGATTTACATTCTATATAGTACATATTAAACAACATAGACCATAAAAACACTTATATCACACAAAATGTAATGTGTTAGTACACGTCATGTGATCATTAAATTTACAGTAAAGGAATTTAAAATTACACAATCTTCCCATGCAATGTTTCAACTCAAGTACACTATATGTACTTAATTATTATAAATAAATATTAAATTTATTAAATATGTTTAATTATAATTCATGGTATTAATTAAATTTATTAAGAACCATGAGTTTGAAAAAAATTATAACCAAACATTATTTTACTATATTTTTTATTAATTTATTAAAACTTGTAAATTTATAATCAAAAGGAATTATGGAAAATTATTTCTAGAAATATTAAATGTGTTTTTGTTTTAGGTTATGAATGATCATGATATTTTACTAATGAGCTCATAAGTCATATTTATTTATTTAATTTAATTATTTATTTTATGTTTAATCCTATTATAATTATTATTAAATTAAGTATAATGATTTGAAAATAATCCCCCCCTCCTTTATTATATATGGGTTTCCATATAAATGTTTTATTTTATATCACCCTAAACTCCACCTACCCTTCAATTTCATGTGTGTATACATTATCAAAGGATTGATATCACAAATATAGGAGCTGGTTCATGACTTAAGACATGATGGATATAAACAAAGAGATAAAAAATTGATGCTAAAACTTAATCTAAGCTATATTAAGAATAAGAATGTTGATACAAAAAATTAACATTAAATTATCATTGATTTGGATGCTCATGAACACCCCTTATTTATTTTACTGATAATTTTATGTTTGTTGGATTTTAGTTTTATATTTAATTAAATAATTATTTTATTTTTCCTTGAATTTTGGAAGACTTTTATTTGATCATTATATTCAGGTGAATTATTTTATCGAAATTATTTTGGAAATTTTTAAAAAGTATTGAATCACTATTCAAAAAAGGGATATTGCAGCCAAACACTGGTATCTAACCCTATGTTTAGAAACCCTTGTTTGAGCTGAACATTATGTTAGGGTACCTAACTTTTTTTAATGAACCTCACATCCAAGTATGTAATGTTATGTGTTTAGAAAACATAAGAAAAATCATATTGGTATCATACTACACATTATAATACTCTACATTTAGTATTAATTTCACATTACCTATGGTACATTTAGAGTTATTTTCATGCAGAGAAACCCCACATTTAACCACTTATCTTTGGGTTTTTTGAAATTTTAATTATTCTGAGATTTATGTTCTTATCTTTCTAGAGTAAATCTATCATTAATTCAATTAATAGTCTATTCTAGAAGATCTTCATCTACATATTGATCCATTCATATTTTTAATTGAAGATATTTTTTTCTATGTCTGATTAAATTTAAATTTTAAAGGAACCTTTCATTTTGAAATCACAATTTATATGGAACCTTTTTCATGTTCTTTTGACTATAATTAAATAAATATGCTTATTTAATTCTCAAATGGATCTATTTTTAGGGTATTTTATCTTTTTCCATATTAATTTTCTTTCCTATAAAGATCATGAAAAATATGAATATCTTTATCAAAAATACATTTGATATTTCTTTTCACAAAAGGGATTTTCTTTTCTAATATAATAGATTCTTATTATGTATTATAAATCTATTGATGTTTTTTAAAGATTTTTAGGACTACACTTTAGATATATACATGTTATAGATGTTGTTTTGTGTTCGTACTTCTACTAAACAATTTTTTATTGTTGTTGATGTGTTATTTGAATATATTCCCTTCAATAAGTTCAAATATTCTTTATAATGATAGTTCTTTGAAGTTATTCATTTGTTTTTATAAATATATTTTTATTTATCTATTAAATTATTTGAATATAAATGCTTTCAAATAGAATTTATCCAATAGAATACAATATCTTTTGGCTTTGAACACTAAGGGGTTGTGTTTTTTAGGGATATTGTTAGTCCTATTTTAGAGCCTTTTATAAGCTGTTGTGACATGTTTTTATTTCTTACACTCAATTATCAAGATACCTCAACAAATTATTTTCAAGTGAAAATCACCAATCTCATGGAGAGAGTGTTTGTGGAGTGGAATAGGGGAACATTGTGCCCAGAACCACTATAAATATATTGTTTATTCTTCTTTTATTTTTTCTTGACATTATATTAAAAAGGGGAAATATCCCTTTCTATGTTGAAAAGGGGAATCAATTTTAATAAATACACATTTTTTAAAACAGGAAAAATTTATCCCCATTTTATTATATCTTCATTATCATTCACACATAATAATCGGTATTAGAGCAGTACGGTATTAAATATTTCTTATAGATCTAACTAGTTTGAGTTAAATATCAAAATTAAGAAAGATTTCAAAAGATGATGTCAAATAAATTATGTTTATAATAAAGTATCCATATATCAATGGTGAAAAATATAGATACTAAAAACATCAAATGATTATATATTTGAAGAATCTTGTTTTGAAAATTTATTTAAAGGATGAAAATCCATATAAAATTCCCCAGGATTAAATATAAAAATGATATATTGTTAATGAATTTAAATATGAACTAAATTAAAGATCCTTGAATTATTTTATTTTCAGACATTGAAAATATGATATCAAATGATTCTCCCAATGTGATACTTGTTATGAAATATGGAAAAAAATTGTTGTTTCTTATGATGAGACTAACAATTATAGGAAAATATGATACACTATTAATAAATTTAAGATTCATACTTTTAGAATGCATGGAGGTGAATGTTTCACCCATATTAATGGAAGATTAAAATAAAAAATCAATTTTATTTTTCTATTTGAACACATCTTCCCGAACCAAATCAAGCTTTAATAGTTCTTAGAGTCTTACATACTAGATAAAATGGTATTTCAGCTATAATTAGATAGTAAAATTCTGTAAATGAATTAATTATGAAGGAATTTATTAGTAATAGTATGATATATGATGTTGGGATGAAAGTGGAGACTGAGGATCATAAAATAATCAAAAATTAAAACAAAACTCTCAATTTTTCTATTACCAAAGGTGAAATGAAGTCAAAATTATCTGTTATATTATTTTATAGTCCAAGTTGTTCTAATTTTGGAGAGATACTTTCTTAGATATCTAGAGTATTAATTATGTTTTAGAAAAGAAAAGATTCAAGAATCTATTTAATGAGTATAAGAAAAGTTTACATAGTCTGAATGAAATCAGATGCTATGAATAAATGAAATTACAACATTTCAAACCCAATTTCCCATAGCTTAAGGAGTGGGGAAAAATATAAATGAAGGAAAATAATCTTCTAATGAAATATGATTAAGGGAGAAAAGGGAATAAATTCATGAAGTATACTTGTGGTGTATCAAAAAAATCCAACAGTTTTTCATGTTATGAATCTGAAAAAGAGAAATAAAATCATAAAGAAAATATGTCATTTTGGGAAAAATAAAATGTTGTACAATCATATTATTCCTCTTTTTCTGATTTTGTAAACTTCTCTAATGAAAAATTACTTAAATATTGTTTTATTCTAAATGAAAAATATGAATCTATAAAAAATCATAAATCTATTAAGAATGTTCATAATGATATTCTATTTTATAAATATATTTTTCTAATACAACACTTAGAATTGCAATAATAATTGAAACAAATCTACTTCAAGTTGTACTAAAAAGGAAAGAAACATTAAAGAATTACTTGATGAAGTATAGTACTTAAAACTAATGATAGTGTGTTTCCTAGAGTATAAGTGACATTAAATAAAATTATTTTAAATATTATGTTCAAAAAATAAAAATATAGATTTTCATTAATGTTGGAAAACCTAAACTATACATAAATTATTTTTTTTACATTCAAAAAACCATACCATGCCAATTGTTACATGTTTTTTATTATGGAATTAATGATCACTATGTTATTAGACATTGCATAAGGATTAATCAAATTAGTAGTTTAAATAAAGATTATATTTATAAAGAATATTATATAGTTAATTTTGGAGTTTCTATTAATATTTAAATGTTTTTGTTACCCATATTATTTATTTTTTACACCAAAAGACAAAAAATCATTAGGGTACCTGTAGCATCCCATGTTTTTGGGAAATATGTAATTCCCAGATAATTTTTTTTTTTCATTTGGTGAATGTTTATTTTTGTAAACCATAAATCAAAAATTAATTATGTCAACTGAACACTTCAATGTGTTGTTTTTAGATGTGGTCTAAGGGGAGAGAGGTGTCTCAGGTGGTTCGTTGTGTTTCGAGGGCATCAGGTCCTGATATCTAAAAGTTTTGATGGACTCGTAAGGGTGTAAATTTTGTCTGAAAACATGCATACCACCATTGAAAACCATGTGCCTACTGATGGTGAGAATAACTAACTCACATGGGCGGTGTGAGGTTTCCCAAACCATGGGCCTAGATCGCACACTTTATGCCATTTAGGCAGTGTGTGCACTATTCATCAAACAGTTTGGCCCAACTATATGGGAAAACCATGTAACCCTCTCCTCTTAAGTAATAGCATTGGAATGATTGGTGTACTATTTGGCCAACTATGTGGCCAAACATTTCTCCTCATTAATGGGGTGAAATTCCAATTTTACCCTTATTGTCTTATTTTTTTCCACCCTTCCTTATTATTCCTCCTCCGCACATAGGAAATTCCACCTTAGGTCATTCTCCCCCTCCAATTATGGGTAGATCTCCCTCAAATGACATTCTATTCAAGCGTTGTTAGGTGTGTTGGAAGCATCTCAGTAAGTTTACAAGTCCTCTTTCTTTTGTTATTGGTGTATCTTTTTACCTCTTGTGCTGTTTTGGTGAGAGAACATTCTCCCTATTTTCAGGGAGTTCATTTATTTCTTTAATTTCTATCGAACCAAACCAAATGAAATAAATAAATTGGATGTGTGGGTTAACCTAAGAATGAGGTAGGTGGTCTATTGTTTTTCGATCAAGTTTTGTCTCTTTTGTAAAATATTGGCATGTGTCACATGCCAAACTCACCCAGAGATGCTTCTAAATTATAATTTCTAGATTACAGTAAATTTCTTGGACTTACTTATGATACCTTTAGACTCCTCCTTATATTTCTAGAGGTTATTACCTCAACCCAAACCACCCCATTGGGTGGGTTCTTCTAATTTACCTCTTTTTATGAGTTGTCTTCCCTTGCTAGATTTACCCTCTTGGGTTTTCTTTTTATTTATATGTTAAATTTAGATGATCTTTTTTTAAAACATCCATTGTAATGAGTTTATTTATGACTTGTGATTAAATGGGATTATTGACTAAATGGAATTAATTGTTTGATAATAATTCCATGTTTTCTAATAAAACCCCTCTATTGAGGTTTGTTGTCTTCTAATCAAAAAATTCTAGGAAATATGGTTTTTTTGGATTGGTGACATGATTAGTATGGAAATTATTTTTTTTAATTTATGTTTTTAATTTACTTTCCCCACCCATTTAGTATAAAAGATTTTATAATGTGGCTTGCTTATATACAGAGCCTCCCACTTTCTCCATAACAATGACAAAGCATGGTTATATACATATCCTCTTAGTTTTTTAAATTAAAAAGTAATTAATTTACCTCTTCTGCCTCAAGTGACATTATAATTCCTCTTAATTGAAAGATAAGGATGGGATCATGAGTTGAATAGGCTTCATACACTGGGGGTGACACCTTCTATAACTCCAATGGGCTCATTGTGCTAGTCACTTACCTCTATATGAGTGATCCTAGTTCCCAAGGGGGAACTCATGGATAATCTCGATGGTAACATGGTTACACCATTACATGAGTGATACTAAAATCACCTTTTTGAGATACTAGGTATGGAATTAGAGGGGACCTTTTTTACTCACATCAGGAGTCACACATGGGACTCCATTTAGGGCTTCCCCAAGACTGTCTCCTTTAAGTTTTGGTAAAGTTCTAAGATCTTGGTGCGATAATCAAAATCCTTTATAAGTATCACCTTATATAGGAGCATGATTACATTTAAATTAATTTTATTGATGCCTCTTATAATTAAACGCAAGATTCTATGTAATTAAATAAATAGGTGTGTCTGCCAGGCCAAATCAAATGCCTCGTTTTGGTCCTTGCTAGCTGGTTCAATTATGATGAACCATTTTATTGTATAATACATTAAAACATTTTATCTTTACTTTAAAATTGTCACTTATAATAAAGAAGGTATGTTAAGTATTGGTGTCCTGGAGGTACCCGATACGACTTGGTTATTTATTCATTATGCATTTCAACTTTACTTTTGATATACATGAACACAGTTTATTTTATATGGAAAACTAGATTATTCTTTAGGTATCATTAGTGGTGGCCAACAAATTATATCTCAAAACCTTTTTAGAACACCATTTCACTAGATTACATGATTATATCTTCATGTACATAGGTCCTTGGTTGATTTCTTGTGATCTTATGCTTATAGCAGAGAGTTAGGAGCATATTACTAAGCTAGTACTCAAGATTATCATAGAGACCTCCCTAATGGTATTTTATTTATTTTATTAGTTCTTGTATTGGTTCATGTAAACTAACATAAATTTACTTAATTATTATGTATAATCACCAATAAATTCATACATGGTTATTTTTATGTTGGTATTGTCCATCTTCTTAATCTAGTTATTATATTTATTCTCCTGCTATTGTCTCTATTTTATTACTGCTTCTGCTACTTTTAATGATTTAATTATTATTTTACCTATGTGACAATATGATTATGTGGGAATATTCTCCCCCAAAATATTACCATTATACCCTCCCTACTATTTAGAAGTCTCTTGCATACAGGGAGGCACGCTTGAGGCCATGTGGTGATCGGTCCGATAACCGATTTAGCGGTCAGTCGGTCTGGGATGTTACAAAGCGGTATCAGAGCCTTATAATCCTTTAGTCATACTATTTGGGTTTGGTAAACAGGACACTAATAATTTTCCAGTGCTTCTTAATTGGTTGTTCTTGGGATTTGTTAACCCATATATGAGGAATATTCCAAGTGGCTAGGGATAAGACTGTTGTTTGTGTTGTTATCTATAACAATTGATTTTGATTTCACTTTGAGTGATTGGAGTACTTTCTATTTCTTAAACCTTTATGAGATTTATATAATATAGAATTTTCCTAGTATGGAAAGGATATTAAATTACATGAATCATTATAGACACACAAGAATTTATATTTTTTTTATATCCCATGCCATGTAAGTTGCATTGTTGTGCTATTTCAAATTTTTTGATGTGCCTAGAATGTCTTATTTGCATGAATTTTAATATTCCATGTTATAAATTTCAAAACAATGTTTAGTTTTTACATGTTTAGGTAATTTATTATCATAATTCTATTATTTAAATTATTATCTTAGCTTATATGTCGTGTTTGAGTGGTTTTCTTCTTGTATAGTAGTTTCCATGCATATTTTACCTATTTGTGTTTACATAGAATGTTGAGTGATACCTTTATAATTTTTTTATTCTTATCATGTTTAGTTAACTAATTAATATTCTTGTTTTTAAATTTCCATTCATCTATGCTTGTTTATCATGGGCTGAAACACACTATTTGCGATTAAATGGGAGTCGATTTTCAATTTGTATGGTGTGTGGGTGCCTTGTAAATAGTAAACTGAAGTCCCATATAATCAAAACACTTTAAACTAACCTTGTATATTTAAAGTATTCCATATGAATATTAAAGAGGTTAATTTTTTTTTTATCATGGTTAAAATGGTTGTGGTTAAATAGGATCCAAATTGTCCAATTCGTAAAGTGTATGGGTGAATTATGATTTGAAATAGGGTGAAACATATAATTGAATGATTTTAAATACACATTATATATTTAATTTTTTTAGTATAAATATTTAATAGGAAAAAAATTTATCCTAGATAATATATTTGCGGTTAGATGGTAGCCTCCCACAAATTGTAATGTTTATGAGTGATTTATACATTGAGGGTGGTAACCCCTAAAAACGAACCATCTCTTATGAGAATCCTATCAGGGAACTAATGTAAATAAATATTGTCATGTTCTTTACAGGAATGTTTTCAATACCTTTATTAATATCTATACCTATACTCCTTTGGCTTAATGATTTGTGGGGGTAAATTTTAAAATTCACAACTGGAACGAAGTAGGTCAGTTGGGGATGTTTCTTTTGAAATGAACCCACTAAGGGTGTTTCAAAAATATAAATTCATAAAATTATTCATGTTTATTCTAATGGAACCTAAAATGTATTAACATGAATCTAGTTAGACTCCTTGACTTTGATTTACCTTAAAGCATAAACCCATATGGGGTATGTTTATGCTACGTGTTGACTGAATTTTGAAGATTTATAGTTTCCTATATGGTTATTCATGAAAATGTAAGGTGGAGTCCCTTTTAAAATTTAACCCTTAAATTAATATAATAAATTTTAAATGTTATTTGATCTCTTTATAATGGTATTTTAGTGAAATAAATAATGTTTATAATGTTATGTTTATTATAACTTGTATGTGTGACTTATGGAATTGTTTAAATAAGTGCTATGTTTCTTCTCTTATTAAATGGTGTCTATTATTATGAAATGATAAACCTCTATGGGTTTAATGAATTAAATTAGTTTTGGTTTACTACCTTAAAATAAACCTTAAGTGTTGTTTAATATTTAACTTCATGTAAGGTTTGTTTAAATCATTTTTTTGTTTCTTGTGTATCTCCCTTGGAATTGAAACATGAGTGTTTTCTATAGGTCTCTTTCTTATTAAGTATTAAACTAAGTGATATGCTCTTAATCCTAGTAGATTTTTATAATATTGGAAGAGTTTTGGGACAATTATTTCTATTTTTTTAGGGCTATCGTATTGTAGGTAGCACCCTCAGATATTCAAGGTATTTCTAGTAACTTGTGAAATTTTTTTCTGAACAGTGGTATGGTTCGAGTGTCGTAGTCCGATGTAGGACTCTTAGTTTCTAAAACAAAACATTTTTTTATATGTGGTCATGTGATTTTACCTATTCTATGAGTGTGAGCATTATGAAATGAATATTTATAGTGGGATAGACATGTTATGGGCATGGTCAGCTGTTTAAATATGTCATGTGACCCTCCCATCTTCTTCCTCTTCAATGATGAGAGACTTGATATGTCATCAGTCAGGTAATTAGTCTTATGGGATATAATGGATTCAGGTTCAAAATTTTACAGGTCATTCGATAATTGAATTCATAGTTCCATTATTAATATGGATAGTATAAAGGTTGTGTTGTAACTCAGGCGATCATATTGTAGTATGTGTCGGTATAAGTGATATCTTTGACTTGATAAAGGATACAATGAACTATTTTAGTTCACTGTTAATTATTTAATCTGGAGTTGTTGTTATTTTTATTCTGGTTAGTTCGAGAGTAGATTGACCTAAGAATCTATTGAAAATATGCTCATCCCAATGCTTGGGGTGATGCTTTTAGGAGGATCGGGCATACAAGCATGAAGGATAATTGTTTGGATTTTGAAACTAATTCCTTGATGTATAAGGAATTGACTTATATAGAAATCATGTTTATGTATTTATGGGGATATAATATAGTTATTTTGAATGGATGGTTTTCAATGAATTTTTTTAATGGTTTCTAAAGTGTAATGGCCACCTCTTGGACCTTGGTCTATGGTTGATGGAGTATTCATCGTGGGATGAGTTCTGTTTGCATAGTAAATATGATTAAAAGTACACTCCTAAGGTAGTGAATGTAATTTCAACTCTTGTTAAATGTGACCTTAAAAGTTGAAGGATCATACAAAATAGGACCATTTCAACATGGTCTCTCTTTCTTAAATTCCCTTAGAGAAGGTAATTTTTAAACCATTTCAATTCCCATGAAGGAGCACAATTATTAATGATCGATTGGGTATGAAACCATTTATGGAACTACTAGTCAAGGATAGGACATAGTGGTTGTTTTTTAGTGATTGAATGATTCCTCTTGTGTTAGAGGTATGGTGATCAATTAATGGCAATGTGTCGATTGGTGAATTTGAGCTTTCCCTGATGAAATTTTACCTATAATGGTTTAACAATCATTCCTTTTTTTCTTTTGGATAGGTTGGTTTGAAATTATACTGTGAAATGGTTCCTATTTATGGAGAAAGTTTCTCAAATCATTTTGGAAACCATTTAAAATACTCTTAGTGTACTCTTGGTTAAATTAAGATCTTATCCCATATATTGACATCACCCAGGTATGCTAAGAGAGTGTTTCTAATACACTACAATAAGATTTAAAGTCTGTTGGGATTTGCTTAGTGGTTTCTATCTGAGTGCACTCTAGAAGCAAGGTTGTATTTAGAATCATGGTTAGTCCAGAGTAATCCTTGGGTTCCCAAGTAGGAACACCATGGTAGAACTCATGGACACCACATGTTGTCCTCTTGACATGATCACCAGGTGGATGCTTCTTTAGACTCAGTCAGTGTTCTTGGTATGGGTACGTTCATATGAGTACCGATGTCTCTCTTTCAAACATACCAAAATTGTTTTCCTTATATAAGCTAATTGGACACCTATTCTTGATTCTGAGGTTACCTTTAGTTATAGTCAAGATGAGATGAATTGTTAAAAGGGTGGAAATACTTGTATATTGAATCATCCCCACACCTATTTTGTATTGAGATATTAAAACTTAGGGTGGTATTTTGGGTATAGATGTCACCGAAATCCAGTTATGAGCTTTAATGATTATGCTCTAAGAAAATCCCAGGTTACATTTGTTTAAATTATTCGAGTTTAGATTTTGTTGTATGTCATCCATCTAAGCCTAGAATTTCAAGAATGTTTGGTATGTATTGTCTTGAACTATCCTTCTCTTGTTTCATTAAATAAGGTTGGTTTGGAATTGACCCTTTAATCTAATCGTGTCTCATATCATAAGCATCATTATAATTCTATAATCACATTTTGAAACACATTCAACGATAGAGATGTTGCGTTTCAAAATTGGTCATTAAATGCAAGAATCTATGGCAGAAGCAACATTGTCCCAGTGGTTAAAGAGATGATGTGAAGATCATGTCCCTAGTTTTATGAGATCAGGTAAGCTCAGTCTCAATGTCTCTATTTATAAAATAAAAAAATGTATTTATTTTCTTCAACTCTAGTTCCATATGTTAAGCTGATGCTCGAAGGTTTGTTGGGTGTTTCAAAATAAAATGATAATATTTGGATAAGTCTACATGACCTATGTGGGTCAAGTGATGTTATCTTCATACCCAAAGATTATTTGGGATGAAAAGTTATAAAATTGGTAGATTGTAGCATCTCGTGTTTTTGGACCATATGAAATTCAGAGGGAATTTTAATTTTGTCATTTTATGGGTGTCCATTTTGTAAACCATACTCTGGAATGGAATAACAATAGTTAGAACACATAAATGTTTTTTTAGTTTTGTTGGATGTCCTGAGAGGTATATCAGGTGGTTTGTGGATTTTCAGGAGCATTGCGACCCTAAATCTCAAAATTTTGATGGACTAGTAAGGGTGCACAATTTATCTAAAATTGGGTGGACCAATAGTGAAAACATTGTGCCTACTACATGTTAGAATAAGTAAATCACAAGGGCTATGCACAGTTTCCCAAACTGTCCACCTATCCCCCACACTTTGTGCCATTTAGGTAGTGTGTTTGAAATATTCATTTCATGGTTAGCACAAAGTTTGACCAAACCATGATGTAAAACCATGTGACCCTATCTTAATAAGAAATAACTTTAACACAGTTGGTGCACTGTTTTTCCAACCATGTGACCAAATAGTGAACCTCATTAATGGGGAAAAGATACCATTTTACCTCTATTGGATTATTTCTTTTCCTCCCTTCCTTCTTCTTCCTCCCCCCATACACATCAGTTTCTTCCTTTGGTATTTTTTCTGCCTCTTGGTATGGGGAAATATCCCTTATAATACATTAGATTCAAGCACTGTTAGGTGAACTGTAAGCATCTCAGAAAGTCTACAACTCCACTTTCTTCCATTCAAGGTTTATATTTTAACCTATTGTGATATTTGTTTGCAATATCATTCACACTATTTTTTGTGAATTTTTCCATTTCTTTGAATTTTTTGGGACCATACCATATGAAATATTGATATTGGATGTGTGGGTCGACCTATGAATGAGGTAGGTGTTATATATCTTTTCCCTTATTTTTTTTTAACTTTTATAAAATCTTTTTCTATGCCACGTGTTAGACTCACCCGACGTCACTTCTAAATTATAATTTTTAGCATAAAGTAAATTTCTTAGACAACCTTATTCTACCTTTAGACTTCTTCTTATATGGTTAGAGGTTATAACCCCAACCTAAACCACCCCATTTGGTGGTTTTGACTGGTGACATGTTTAGTAGAGACCTTATTGTTTTTAATTTAAATAGTTAACGGGTTTGGACTTCTATTTGAATATTGTTTTCTGTGGATTTCTTATTTATTTAGCCTCCCATGAGAATCATAACTACGATAAGGATTGGTTATATACTTGTCCTCTTAGTATTTTAAATTAAAAATGGATAAGTGTACTTATTACACCCCAAGTGAGACCCAATTTCCTCTTTCTTTTAATATGAGTATGTTCTCATGAGTTTATGATGATTCATACACTGGGGGAGATACCTTCTATATCTTGGAAGGGCTCACTATGCATGTTTTTTACCTCCATATAAGTGATCATGATTCCTAGGGGATCACCCATGGAAGATATCAGTGGAAAAAATGGTTCCAACATACCACAAGTTATAATTGGACCCCTTTTGTGAGATAATAGGAATGTAATTGGAAGAAAATTTTTTTAGTCACACCGAGAGGGACATTTGGGACTCTTTTTATGGTTTCCCCTGGGCAGACTCCTTTCAGTTTTCATAAAGTGCGACGCTCCTCATGGAATACTTGGGTTCCTTTATAAGGTTCACCTTGTATGGACACATTATTCCATTTAAATGAATGTTAGTGATTCCTCTTAATATTAAATAAAATATGTTAAGTAATTAAATAAACATGCACAACCACTAAGACACAGTGCATGCCTACGTTCAGTCATTTCTAGATGTTTAAATTACAAAGAACCATTTTAATTTATAATTCTTTTGCACAGGTTACCTTGGGTATAAACATTTCATGATAGTAAGAAGTTAGTGTGGTCAAGATGGGTGTCCTTAAGTGACCCGATCAGATTTGGTTATTTATTAATTATGAATTTTAGCTTTACTTTTTGATGTAAATGCACACTTCTTATTTTATATGCACAAATTGAATTCTTCTTTAGATACTATTGGTGGTAGACTAATGTGTATATCTCACACCCTACTTAAGAATCCATTTCATTGGGTTTACAAATAATATCTTCATGGTCATAGTTCCTTGGTTGATTGATTTCGTTGTTACACTAATAGTAGGGGGTTAGGAGTACATGACTGAGCTAGTACTCATTATTATCATGGAGACCGCCATCTAGGATTTTTTTTCTTTTCATCATTATTATATTGTATCATGTCTCATGCAGTATGTTTCCTTCCTTATTGGGTAGATTCATTTGGACTTGAATGTGTGCTCAGTTGTAAATTAACATTGTCCATATTCTTTATTATGTTATTATATTTATTCTTCCCCTGTTGTTTCTCTTTTATTACTGTTTCCGCTGCTGTAAGATGATTTCATTATTATTAAAAATATGTGACACTATGATTATGAGGTTATATTTTCCCCACCATACCACCACTACACCCTTTCTAATATTCAATAGCCTCTAGCATACGAGGAGGAGTTCCTGGGGGAATGTGGCAACTTGTGTGACTACCAGTTTAGCAGTCAGTCCGGCCGAGATGTTACAATACAAAAACAAATTATAGTTTGACATTTTTTATATGTGAAATCCCATTGGAACACAAATTATATTTGGTATATAGATATTGTCTATTCATGTAATAATAGAAGATACCTATCCAACTTTTATGCACTATCAAAATTTGGTGGATGTTTGGATACCTTTGGTGACATTGCTAAAGGGAATATCAATTGAGTTTGTTAGTTGGAAATCCAAAATCTATCCAGATCAAAAAAGTTTTCAATGTTTAATGGTTGAAACAAAATATCAAAATTATCTCTAAACTCTATGATGATGGTTTTATTATAACACCCCGCATTTTGATGGGTATATTTTTTTGAAAGGATAATGATTTTTTTTACTTGACGGGTCCAATTTTGGATCAAGTATTAGAATGAAATTTCAAGAGTTGGAATCCCTCAATTAATTTTTGTAGATTAGGAATGAGTATCTAGATGTATATCATTTATTAGTACGAACTTCAGAGTATTAGAGTTAAGTTTAAATAGATTTGTATAATTCTTAGCATGATGCACGATTTAAGAGAAACTAAGTGACACCTTGATACTCATGATGTTTTTTTTTCATTTTTAATCGAGCACAGTTGGGTTGAGTTTTTAGATTATAGTTTGGGGTAAACCATTGGATTCATAGGGTAAATTGTTGGAGGATTAAGATAGAATTGGAAATGGTGCATATCCCTATAAATGTTTCAGAAAAAATGGCCTAGTTGTATAGATTTTAGAGTGGGGTGCGTATTTTTGGTACATTTTCAAATCGGTGGTTTCATTTTTAGGTATTTTTCAAGTTTATTTAGATCCCATTTTTATCCTTGAGTTTTATAGGGTATTTCTGAAAAATAGGAGTGTTTGGGATAATAGTATGTGGCACATGGTTGGCGTAAGTTTTGGAAAACCGTTCACTCTTTCCTAGAAAACTGTGCGTATATGTTTCATTTTTGGATAGAGGAGAACCACACTATTGGAACATGGTTTGTAGGATGTGTGTTCAAAACATGTGGCTCATCATTCTTGGAAAGTGATGGGTTCATGGTTACAGTACGGTTTGGCAAACCATGTGGTAAATTTGTATTCCATGTCCAAGTTATTAAAAATTTTAAAATGGCAGTTGTATCCTCTCGAGATTTAACCCCAAATTCCCCCATTGTCTTCCCCACCCAGGATTTACAAACCTAGGAAACTACATCCCTCCATCTTTCTCTATTAGATATACATTGTTTTAGAGGATTTGGTGGTAAATATACTAGAAAGTCCAAGTAAGTCCCTCATTTCTTGATTTCTCTTCTTATTTCTTGGGGTTCCAAATATCTAGCTTTTTGGTGACCTATTTGGGGTTAAATCTCGATTATTAGGGTTTAATATTGATTTTTATGGTTCAATATTGTTGTGGTTTAGCATATATTTCCTGAAGTTTCAAGACTTGAGACCAGTGCTTCATGCTAAAACATTATTTGGTGAATTTGATATGCTTTCTTTGATTTTTTTTTTTGTTTTATATTAATTGTTTATGAGGTGTTAAATGTGTTTTTGGAATTATTTAAGATGTTTATGGTTTTAAAGTTGTTTATCTAAGGTAAATTTCTTGTTTTTGAGTGTGTTCCTCTATTTTTCATCTTGAGGGTGTTTTATAAATTGTGCAAGTTGTGTAATAAATTGTGAAAGTGGGGTGAAACATGTTTTAAAGTTGAATTAGTGTGCTTGTGAACTTGAAATTGGATTTTCTTATGATAAAGGGTGGTTTTATTTGTGTGATAACACTGCTTGTGTTTTCATGTGAATTTGGTGATATATATATGGAATGATAATGGAAATTGATTAAAAACGGAATCCTTGGTGACTAGGTAGGAAGACAAAGACTAGTATGTTAGTTAGATTAGTGGGTTGGGTCCTAGTTCTTCACAGTAAGATTGATGTTACAATAGTAACTAAACTAATGTTGATTGGGGACCACTAGAACATTGGATAGATTCCTATCTAGTGGATTGTGTGTGAGGATAATGATCAGTGTGGTTTTTATACCACATTTCACTAAGATACAATGTTCCTAGCATACTACTATAGCTATTTATTGTAGGGATTTATTGTCACTCAGTTCTACTTTTGTGATATCTTATTTTCCATCAGCATATGGTTTACTTTGTTCATTATTTAAAAAAACATTTTTCACTTTAAAGTTTTTTCTATAAAAAAAATTATAGCTTCACATTTTATAAAACCTTCTTGTTAATTTGTATTTTAATTTTTTGCCATGGAATCTCGTTTATTGGGTGGCATCCTAAAAAATTTTAGATCACACCCTACATACACCTTTGTGTGTATATAGACCATGTTATGTTTGACTCAGGTAAATGAAATATGTATGGAGATAGTGTTTCGGGTTTCTAGTGGTATTCCTCATGCAGGTGTTGGTGGTGGTAGCAGCGTGATGGTGACGTCACCCTTGTAGTATGGTGGATTTGGGATTTTCCCCTTTTTTTGTAGCTCTTTTTGTTTTTTCTAGAGTTGTAAAATTTTTAATCTGGAAATTGTTATTCCTTGGTTGTATTTAGTTTTTTATCATTGTATTACTTATTTATGTTGGTTTTTTGTACTTACGTCAATGGGTGAAACCTTTAACAAAGAATATTGTGATACCCATAAACTAGTTGTCATCCCCTGGGGATCATGAACTCTAATAGGGCTATGCCATGGATAGGTTCAGGTGTCATGTTGGATGGAAGCCCAGCTAGGTTCATGAAAAAATGGTATCAAAGGGTGGTTACACTAATTTTGAATCACGATATTTGGGATGATTCTAGATAGAAAAGAGATAAAATTGTCGGGGATTGAGGTTTTTATTACAAGTAGGGTGCCTATCGAGCATACCTAATGAAAGATATTGAGTCTCCATGGGATGTTGATATTTTATTTGACTTCTCCACTATGTGAGACATACAGGCTGCAGATTGTATATGGACAATGGGTGGGGGAGTAGTGGTTTGATTTATTTGGATTTTTATTGTGTTTGATTTGGTTATATTTTTATTCAAGTAATTGGATGATATTTATTGTTTTTATAGAAATAAAATCCATAACATTTGTATTGATGGTTTTCATTGTGGTAATATCTTATTATATAAAAAAATGCATCCCGAAAGACTTGCTATACAGCAGTGGGAAGAGTTTGGACAAAGTTATTCCTTGTCAATTGATCATAGAATAGTGGAAGCTATGGTCCGATCTATCCATGCCTTGGTTCAGGGAGTGGTTTTGGTCCTTTTTAGTTAGGGAAGCAAAACCAAGGCCTGGGAAGGAAAAAGATCAAGATATTCTTAAAAACAAGCCTCATTTTTTGGGGATAATGAAGAACCACGAGAAGAAGTGGAATGAATTGAGAATATAGAGTAGATATTTTAATTTCTTGATACTCTAAAGGAACTTATACTGAAGTGTTCTTCATTATTGATTAAAGATCCTAGTCAGAGGTAGTGGGCCTTAGTGGTTCAAAATGGGAAGAACGAGTAGATGAGTTGTAAATATTTCAATATTGTTTTCAATTAGCAGTATTGTCCTGAGGTGTTGGCCTATGACGAGTTCATGGAGTTCATGGATCTTACCTAAGAAGACCATATAGTGAATTAGTATACAAATCACTTCACAAAGAAGGTACGATACGCACCTGAGATCATTTCAAATGAGAAGATGGAGGCTTAATGGTTATAAAGGCGATTGTGACTATAGATTTATTCTTAGCCATTTTTTTAAGATGAGGACCTATTATAAGGTGGTCGATTTCTCCATGATAATAGAAATTGATTATAAGGTTAAGCATGGTTACCTAGAATTAGCGTTATTAGTGGGAAATGGTAGTTCATCTGGGAAGAAGAGGAAGAAGGACAAGAAATAAAGTAAGGGACGTGGTAGCTCTGTCAATCCTTCTCGCCTATCATCATTAGTAATTCTAGATGATTGATAACTTGTGTTCCATCATTGTTGGAGGTTGTGGCCGTAATACTGGATCCTCTTTAAGTTAGTTTCATTTCAGGTTAGAACTATAGGATTATGTTTGTTCTCATGGTTAGGTTGAGATGAAAAATCTTAATTTTGTAGGCCAGGAACTCGCAGGACCTGTGATAGGTTGAGGCATTTTTTTGTTGCATCATCCTTATATGTTGATTTGTTTGAAATAGGTGAATCTATTTCATTTATCTCTTCCCATATCATGGAAGTGTTGAAATGGACAACTAAGCATATTTCATATGTAGTGGAGTTGGTGATTCCAATTGGTAAGAAATGGTAGCATGGTCTCAGGTTTCTGTCTTGC
Organism: Viscum album; assembly: GCA_963277665.1. Classification (NCBI taxonomy): domain Eukaryota; kingdom Viridiplantae; phylum Streptophyta; class Magnoliopsida; order Santalales; family Viscaceae; genus Viscum; species Viscum album. The sequence goes on from OY728119.1 coordinate 115,429,583, forward strand.
TCATTTCCGATGTTAGGGGTCGAGTTGGAATGGTATTTTATTATTTTTGAGATGGACCAATTTTATATGATACTTGGCATGTATTGGATGGTGCACTTTCAGGAAAAAATAGATTGTTATTGGCAGCGAGTGAGTTTTGTGGCACCTGATGGTATATTAACCAGGTTTTCATGGTTAATGGGATCCTTAGTTGGGTCATGATGGATCTCCACTTCTGGAATTTAAAAATATCATTATTCAGTTATCATCACTTGAAATGGAGGATTATGGTGGTTCTCGTGAGGGTAGATTACCTTATGTGGTGGATGAGTTCCCAGAGGTCGTTTTAGAGGATTTATCAGGTTTTCATCTGGAGTAGTATGTGGATTACTCTATTTATTTGGAGCTAGGAACACAAATGTTATCTATTTACTCATATAGTATAGACCCCACCATGTCGATGGAAATGAAGATATAGTTGGACAATTTGGAATCCAAAGGATTCATTTTCCAGAGAATCTCACCTGGGGCCACCCTAGTTTTATTCACAAAAAGGGCCAAAGGATCTCTATGGATATGTATTTATTAGTGAAAGATGAATAAGGAGACCATCAAGAATCAATAACCTTTTCCCCATACCGATGATATTTTCAATCATCTTAATGTGGAAAGGTGGTTTTCTAAAATTGACTTTCATTTTAGTTATCACCAAGATAGAGTTAAAGAGGTGGATGATTCAAAAACATCTTTACGAAGTAGGTATGACCATTTTGAGTATTTGTTCATGCCTTTTGGATTGATTAATTCTCCAATGATCTTTATGGAACTTATGAATAGGGTGTTTCATAATTATATCAACTCCTTCATCATGGTATTGATGGATGAAATCGTGGTTTATTCTAAATTTGAAGATGATCAGGAGCATCATTTGAGAATTGGTTTGGTAACACTTTGGGAATAATGTCTCTATGAGAGGTTTTTCAAGGGAACATTCCAGAATAGGGATGTGAGGTTTATAGTTCATGTGGTCTGAGAACAAGGGGTTTCAATGGACCCTGAGATGATTACTGTGGTAACTTTATTGAAGCATCTGAAGAATGTGTTTTAAGTCAGATGCATGTTGGTCCAGGTAGGATATTATAGGTGGTACATCTGAGATATCACTCTTGTTGCTTCATACTTGATTGCTCTTACCAAAAAGGGGTAATGTTTTAATGGAGCCCATAATTCCAAGATTCCTTTAAGGAGCTTAATATACGGTTGAATGAAACCTCTTTTATGATATTTCTAGAGTCTACAATGGGTTGTGTGGTTTATTGTGACAAATAAGGTATGGTTCATGGTTGTGTGGTGATGCGTAATGATCATGTGGTGGATTATGGTTCTCTAAAACTCCGAACACATGAATAGAACTACTTGACCCTTGAACTGGAGTTACCAGTAGAGAAGCATGCCTTAAATACGTGACACCGTTATCTTTTCAGGGAGGAATTTTTCGTTTATTATGATCATAAGTAATTATCCTACATTATTTCAAATAAATATTTGTATTTAAGTCATCATCATTAGTTTTAGTACCTTCAAGGGTTTTAATTTGATATAGTTTATACCCCAATAATGGGTAATGTTTTTGTAGATGTTTTGAGTAGAAAAGTGTCAATGCATGCTTTGAGGAAGTCTAGTGATGAGTGGAATTTGATGGATCTCTTTGCTTAGTTGCACTTAGAGACCAAGGAGCACATTGGAGGTTCATTCTTGGGTAGTGTTCAGCCGAAATATTATCTCCTGGAGTTAATTTCGAAATAAAAGGTGAGTGATGATTTGTGCTGGTTTTTTTAGAATATCCTTAATAGTGGGGATACTCCTTGTGGTTGTTCATTGTGCCCTAAGGTAGTTTTATGCTTTAACGGTTGGTTCTTGGTGCCATTTTCATTTAGTAAGGTAGTGATGTAGGATTTACCTTTTTTCTACTAGTTCGTTCATCCAGGTGCTGCCAAGATGTACTATGATGTGCATCTATGGTTCTGGTGGCTAGGTTTGAAGCGAGACTTAACTAAATTTGTATCGTGGTGTCATATGAGTCCGTAGGTTAAAGAAAAGCACCAGAGGCCCTATGGTTTTCTTCATCCACTACCCATTCCTACATGGATGTGGGATGAGATAGCCGTGGAATGTTTTATTGGTTTACCTTGTACACCTCAAGAAAAGAATTCCATATGGGTAGTAATTGATCATCTGACCGAATCATCCCATTTCATTCCAATTATAGATTAATATAAGGTGGATGATTTGGACCAGTTATATATTTAGAAGGTTGTGAGGGTTCATGGTGTGTTGTTGGCTATCATTTCTCATAGGGACCCCCATTTACCACTCAGTTTTGGGAATTCCTCTAAAGGGAATGGGGTCACGTGTTAAGTTAAGTGTGACATACCATCCTCAAATAATGGTTAGACTGAGTGGGAGAATCAAATTTGTAATACATGCTTTGGGATTTCATTTTTTATTTCAGTGGTTTATGGTATATCCACTTAGGAGTTTTTGGGTTTTCATATAAAAAAGTTACCAACCCTAAATTTTAATGGCTCCATTTGAGGTCGTTTCTGGTCGGAAATTTCGGTCACCATTTGGTTGGGATGAGGTGTGTTAGACCTCATTTTTGGGACTGAGCCTTGTGTAGGAGATGGTAGAGAAATTCAATTTGATCAATCAGTGATTATTAATAGCTCAAATTCATCAAAAGTCTTATTCCTATTAGATATGCCATGATTTGGAGTTTTACAAGGGTGATTGGGTGTTTCTGAAAGTGGAACCTTTCTTGGTTCATCGTCATTTTGGTAAACGAGAGAAGCAAACGCCAAGGTATGTTAGACCTTTTGAGATTACCAAGCAGGTTGGTAAAGTGAAATAATAGTTATCTTTTCTCTCTATTGACATCAATCTATGACATCTTTCATGTCTCTCAAATAAAAAAGTATAATCCATATCCAAATCATGTGACGAATTGGGAAGAGTTAGAGTTGGTGTTGGATTTGTGAGTCCTTGAATGACCAGTTCAAATTTTAGATTCCTAAGAGACATTTCTTTGTGGGAAGTCTATTTCACTGGTCAGAGTTCTTTGAATCATGGTAATTAAATTAATTATACTTGGGAACATAAATATTGGGTTGATGTAGAGTATCCTTTCTTCTCTCTGATCATGATTCAGATTGACTTTCCGAGTATGACAACCCTGCTTTTATTACAAACTTACACATGATTTATTACATAAAACTTCTCTTGATACAACAAGAAGATCGAGAGGTTTAGTGTCTTTGGGGCTTAAGATTATTACATAAAAAAACTTAAAACATGAAATACAACATATTTATTGAAAACTTCCTTTGCATGACCACTACATTCCCTCATACTTAGCATTGCATGGGATAACCTGAGGACATGCATAAGAAAAGGGTGAGCTATAAATCCCAGTAAGGGATTACACATGGAATAACATGAGGAGTACAATACATGTTATAAAATGGGCATATTAATAGATCATAAAAGAAAATTGAACATAAAATAATGATAAAGCATGATAATCATAACATTGAAATGTGGCAACAACACTTAAGATGGAATTAGTATGAGCCAAGGCCCATTGCACATGGAGCATGAGCAAATCCTCATTGCACATAAAGCATGAGTAAACCCTCGTTGAAATTTAATTAGCATGAGTCAACACTCATTGCACATGACGTATCATGATACTATACTTTACCCAATGCATTGGAGCACTATAAGGGCGCACTCTTCTTAAACATTTCATTTCATGCATAAGTGTGCCACATGGATCATAAAACACAGATTCATAAAACAAAATCATTTATTCCATGATAAAGGAATGTGGAATTCATACATGATACTTTGTAATCAATAATTAAAGGTTCATAAAGGTGGATAACCTTGATGGAGAAATGGGTATGGTGTCTACTACACAATGGCATTGGCTTAAAAAATCGGTGCGATTTCGACAGCGTAACGGCGTAACATAAGAATTCATAAAAAAGTTTGATGAGAGAGAAAGGGGTTCTTCATCATATTTACATGTAATGGAATGTAAGGATGTCATATAGATACATGTCCCAAAAATTTTAATGTAATTTAGATTCATGAAACAAAATTATTTCTTGAATGTAAAAGAAGAGAGAGAAGTTCCTTTCGGAATTTCGGCATAGTAACGGGTGTACATGGGAGGAATTTAATGAGAGAGAAAGGGGTTCATAATCATATTTACATGTAATGGATAGTAAGGAGGTCGTATAGATTCATGTACTAAAAATTTTAATGGAATTTAGATTCATGATACAAAATTATTGCTTGAATGTAAATGAAGAGAGAGAAGTTCCTTTCGGAATTTCGGCATAGTAACGGGTGTACATGGGAGGAATTTAATGAGAGAAAGGGGCCCCCCATCATTCAAACAATAAGAGGAGGTATGGGGGAGGTGAGAAACCATACCCCAACATTCATAATTGAAATTAAAATGTCAAAACAACTTAAAGAAAATTGGACAAAAATGATACAGGAAGAAAAAACCCTTACTTGGAAGTGTGCTTCCAAAGGCTAGAGAGAGGCTTGTGAGAGGCTTCTTGGGAGCTTGGGGCACCGTGGAATGATTCTAGAGAGAGTAGGTCAGATTTTGGACGAAATACAAGGGATTTTAGTGAATAGGAAGTGGGATCTTGGGTGGGTTTATATAGGAAAGGTGAGGGAATTCTTTATTATTTAGGTTTGGGTCCCCTTACATTAAATTAATCCAAACCACAAACCATCCCATGGTTTTTTGCCCATGGTTTTTGTAAAAGGGAAGAGGAAATAAATATTTTATAAGGACAAAGTCCGAAATTATTAAAATATTAGGGTTTCTTATGTGGAGGTGAGTCACACTCCAATGGAAATTAATTTAAAAAGGCAAGGTGTTGAATAAGTCTTGAGGGGTCCATTAATGCTTTGAAAAGTAAGTCAAACAAACCCAAAATCACATTATTTTAATGTTAAAACATATATTGGATGAACATAAGGATTATAGTATTTTATTACATCACTATTGGGTCATTATGATGTCATAAAACACATTATATATTTAAACGGTATTTAATTTTTACCCAAAAATTTGACTGTCTCAGAAAATTATGAAAAATTCACCGTTGGATAATTTTGATTTCCTGATTCAAGAAATAACATTTATTTTATCTAAATAATTTTATAAATATTTTAATATTCACTTTTAAAATAAAAACCGACATTTATCGAAAATTCACAGGTTTTGAGAAAAATGGCATTCAAACCTTAAGAAAAATTGTAATTGCATTCATAAAATTATAAGATCATTTATATTTAATAAAAATTAATTTAATAATATTATTATTATTTTATTAAAATATTATTTAATTCAAAAACCCCTTAATTTAATAAAATATATTTCTTAATTAAATAATAACTAAAAACATCATTTGTACTTTAAAAACTATTTACAATGTATCAAAAATGACTATAAATTATATTCATTATTATATACAAAAAAATAATGTACATGAACATAGTAAAAATTATTTGTTACATAACCCCTTAAAATAGCCGCATAAGACCTAAGGGTAAGTTGTGCGATGGTGACAGACTCTTGGGGTGGCTCGGATAACATCGCTCGAGTGGTAATTTCAATCAACTTCCACTTTTCCCATATACGGTCACATTCGAGCTTGACATGATGATGGTCAGTTTGGGCTTGGACAAGGGCGAAGCCCAAAGAAGCCACCTCTTTTCCGAGCTCCGACAAATGGGCTTCGTACGGAGCAATTCTACTGGACGAGGCCATCGCTTCTTTTGTCTGAGTAAATTGGATTTGTTAAACCCTTATATTTATACTAATCATGTGATCACTGTTCAATGGCTATATTAGCAACAGTCAAAATTCTTAACATAAAACCAAAGAAGTTGAGATTTTATATAAACATAAAGATACATTTAATTAGACCAAGAGGGATTTCCATTAATGAAAATTTGGGTCGTTACAATATTCCCCCCTTAAGAAATTTCACCCTAGAAATTTTCCTTTTCCCACACTAAAACAAATGTGGGTAACTCAAATTCATCTTTTCCTTTGATTCCCAAGTCACTTCTTCAAACTTGTGGTTTCTCCAGAACACCTTGAAGAGGGGTATTGTCTTATTTCGTAGAACTTTTTCTCTACGATCTAAGATCTTCACTGGTTGCTCCTCATAAGAAAGGTCATCCTCCAATTGTACCACCTCAGAAGAGAGTACATGTGAAGGGTCTGGTATATACTTCCTTAAGAGGGATACATGAAAGAAATCATGCACTTTGGCCATGGTAGGTGGAAGTGCTATTCGATGGGCCATAGCCCCGACACGATCAATAATCTCGAAGGGGCCGATGTACCTTGGACTTAACTTCCCTTTCCTTCCAAACCTCATTACCTTCTTCCACGGAGATATTTGTAGAAACACCATGTCTCCAACTTTAAACTCAAGGTCTCGTCAACGATTATCTCCATAACTCTTATGTCAACTCTGGGCTGCCTTGATATGATGCTGAATGGTTTTCACCTTCTCCACCATTTCTTTGACCATTTCTGGTCCAAGAATCTTACGTTCACCGACCTCATCCCAATATGCCGGTGTTCTTCACTTTTTCCCATACAGGGCTTCATATGGTGCCATTTGGATGCTCGAGTGGAAACTATTGTTATAAGAGAACTCAACCAGAGGAAGATGTTGATCCCATACTCCTTTAAAGTCCATTTAGCACGCTCTCAACATATCCTCAAGTGTTTGGATAGTCCGCTCGGATTGGCCATCAGTTTGAGGATGATAGGTCGTACTGAAGTTCAGTTCAGTATTCAGAGCATGTTGAAGACTCTTCCAAAACGTAGAGGTGAATATTGGATCTTGGTCAGACACAATAGATAGTGGTACTCCATGAAACCTTACCACATCCCTGATATATATCTGTGCCAGTTGATCCAAAGAGAATACTCTCAAATAGAAATAAAGTGTACAGTCTTTGAAAGACGATCAACAACAACCCAGATTTCATTGTAGCCTTTGTATGTCCTCTAAAGTCCAGTGACAATGTCCATGGTGATGTTCTCCCATTTCCATTCTGGTATGGGAAATGGTTGCATCATCCCCTTAGACTTCTGCCTCTTTTCCTTCACTTGCTGACACACCAGGCACTTTGATGTATATTCAGCGATCTCCTTCTTCATATTATCCCACCAAAAGTTTTCTCAGAGATCTCAATACATCTTTGTGCTCCCTGGGTGAATAGAGAAATTTGAACTATGTGTATCATCCAAAAGTTCCTTCTTCAGCTTCGGATTTGATGGAACACATAGTCTTTTCCCAAACCGCACAATTCCTTCTTCATTAACATTAAACTACGAGGATTTACCCTTTTTGATATCTTCCACTTTGTCTTGAATTCCCACATCATCCTTTTGAGCATCCTTTAACCCTTCCAAAAGAGACGGTTGAGCAATCATTTGTGAAAGGATTGATGATGTCCCCTTCCCTATGATTCCCATGTCCATCTTCATCAAGTCTAAGAAGATTGGATCCTTCTTAATTCTCATCATTGAAAGAATCGCTGGATCCTTTCTACTTAGGGCATCTGCCACCTTGTTCGCTTTCCCAGGGTGGTAATGTATTGAACTGTCATAATCCTTGATGATATCTATCCATCTTATCTGGTTCATATTATGCTCTTTCTATGTGAATATATATTTAAGACTCTTGTGGTCAGTATATATCTCAGATTTCTCTCCATAGAGATAATGCCACCAGATTTTCATGGCAAAGATCACCGCCGCCAAATCCAGATCATGCTTCAGATAGTTTCGCTCATGGATTTTCAACTACCTTGAGGCATAGGATATCACTTTATCATTCTGCATCAGCACAAAGCCTAATCCCTTCTTCGAAGCATCACTGAATACCACAAAAAGTTCCCCAGTTGTGGGTAAAGTGAGCACGAGCGTAATGATAAGCCTCCTTTTCAACTCCTTGAAACTTTCTTCGCATTCATCACTCCAAGAATACTTTACTCCCTTCCGAGTTAGCTTGGTAAGAGGGTTGGAAAATCATGAGAAATTCCTCACAAATCGTCGATAATATCCAGCTAACCCCAAGAATCTACGGATATCCGTTACCAATGTTAGCCTCGGCCATCCCTCAATTTCATCTTTTTTGGAGGGGTCCACAGAAATCCCATTGCTTGTGATGATATGGCCCAAGAATGAGACCTCTTTCAACCAGAACTCACACTTTATGTACTTTGCATAGAGCTTCTCCTTGCGCAAAGTCTCTAGTACAGTTTTTAAATGCTCCTAATGATCCTCCTTGGTTTTGGAGTATATTATAATATCATCTATAAAGACTACCACAAATTTTGCAAGGTAATCTCTAAAGACTCTATTCATCAAGTCCATGAAGATTTCTGGAGCATTAGTGAGTCCTAAAGTCGTTACTATGAATTCATAGTGCCCGTATCTTGTACGAAAAGCAATCTTGGGGACATCTTCCTTCTTCACCCTTACTTGATAATATCCCGATCGCAAGTCCACCTTGGATAAGTATTATTCTCCACGCAGCTGATCGAACAAGTCATCAATTCGTGGGAGAGGATACTTGTTCTTTATCGTGATTTTTTTAAGTTCACGATAAACGATGCAAATCCGTATTGAACCATCCTTCTTCTTGACGAAGAGGACTGGTGCACCCCATGGTGAAGCACTTGGGTGTATAAACCCTTTATCCAGATTCTCCTGTAGTTGTTTCTTCAGCTCTTCAAGCTCAACAACAGCCATTCTATATGGAGTCTTGGATATTGGTAATTCCCCAGGAATGAGTTCAATTGATAACTCAACATCTCTTCTAGGAGGAAGATCAGGCAGTTCCTCGTGAAACAATTTAGTGAATTCCCTCACAATAGGCATTTCTTCAAGGATGGTTTCTTACTTGGACTCAATCATCTGAGCCAGATACGCGTGCTCATAAGGTAGTAATATCCATGCTTGAGATGATAGAGCTAAAGGAGATTCATCTTCCTCCTGACACTTGTAAAGAATCGGGGGTCAATTCTCCATATGGAGTGTGATTTCCCTCTCCTGACAATTTATGTTGGCTCTATATAAAGAAATCTAATCCATGCCAAGAATTTAATCAAATCCCACTAGAGGGAGTATGATGAGGTTCTCCGGGAAATTCAATCCACAGATTATAACAGGGGAGGACTTATATTCATGGGATGCAATGATTGCCCCATTTTCAGTACTCACCGACATCTTTACTTCCATGATTTGTGGTGGTGCTGGGATTGTTCTAATAAACTTTCGAGATATAAAAGAATGCGTAGAAGCTGAATCAAAAAGTAAGTTTGCTATTCTTGAATTAATAACTAGCGTACCTGTCACCACTTCATTGTCGGGGTTCACTTCGGCAGAAGTGATGGAAAAATCTCTTCCATGCTGCCTTGGAGGTTGTTGGTTGTCTCTGAAAACCCTTTTATTAGGGCACTGATTTGCAAAATGACCCGGTTATTTGCATTTGTATCATTGAACAATGCGTTGAGGTTCTAACGGAGCGTTCCTCTCCTCCGTCACAGTCGTGGGTCTTTCTTGTCGACAGTTAACAGCTAGGTTCCCTTCTCTTCCACACCTGAAGCATTTTCTCATCTCCTTAAGGCAATTTCCAGGGTGCTTCTTTCCACACTTTTGGCAAGTGGGGTGCTGGATATTCTTAGCACCATTGGATTTATCCATCGGACCACCAGCATTTAATTCCACCTTACGCTTCTTGTCCCCATGATACCCCTGTGATTCCCCGATCTCCATTTCAACCTTGAGGGCACATCGGACAATTTCCTCATAGTTGTCGAAGTCACGGATCGCTAATTCTTTCCGCAAGCTAGGCTTTAGCCCACCAAAGAAGCGGTCAACCTTGCATTCGGGGGTAATGACAAAGCCGGAAGCATATCGTGCAAGCCTTGTGAATTTTTCCTTGTATGGTCCAACAGATTCTCCATATTTTTTCTTGAGGGAATGGAAGTCCCTTTCCATCTTAAGCAGGAGGGTGCGCAGAAAATATTTATCGAAAAACATCTTCCGGAAATCCTTCCATTCCAATGCCTCGATCTCCTCCTCAGGATTCGTATTTTTGATCAATGTACACCATTGATCAGCTTCACCCTCCATACGATAAGTTTCCAAGACAACCTTCTCTTGTTTAGAACATTGGAGGATGGATAATATCTTTTCAATGGATTTGATCCTTTTTTCAGCGATCGTGGGATCGGAAGATCCACTAAAAGTATGAGGCCTTTGTCTCATGAAGCTCTTAATAGCGACTTGTTCTTTCTTAGGGGGGTTGAACATTCCTCTTGACCTATTTTTCTATTAAAAACTTGAGTTAGCTGAGAGAGAAGAGTGACAAAGTTCGTGATTCCCGCTCCCATTGGATTTGGCATCTCATTAGTACAGTCATTACACTAATCTTCACAACGGTTGTTAGCCCAAGTCCTCCTATTATCGGCCATTTGCTGGAATAAAAGGAATGTTCGGGGTAACATATAAAGGGTAAACCAAAGACAAAAGTTGATGACTTATAAATAAACTTTTATTTCCTTAACTCATGAGTATATAGGCTTTAATCTAGGATTTTCATGATCTACTTTCTAACATATATTTGTAGGGGGATTTTTTTAATTCCCATAATAAGGGTTCATACTAAGCTTGTGAATTTATCAAAACATATCCCCCGGGAGTGTCGTAACCAAGAGTGCAGCAAGCCCCATTGTTGTGCACCAGTTCCCGTTCGAGTCTAGCTCAAAGCGGTGTTTTTGGGTTTTACCCCTAGGATACATTTGTGTCAGAGCCGCCTCTACCTGCTCGTATCCAGACAGGGATGTATTTGTTTGATAAACCACTTACTCAGTACTTACCAAAACTTAGGGATGTTTTTATTATACTTAGTCTTGTATCTAAGGCTTTACTAGGGTTTCCTAATCCCAAAAATAACTAAACCTATCCTCTGATACCAACTATGACAACCATGCTTTTATTACAAACTTACACATGATTTATTACATAAAACATCTCTTGATACAACAAGAAGATCGAGAGGTTTAATGTCTTTGGGGATTAGGATCATTACATAGAAAAAACTTAAAACATAAAATACAACATCTTTATTGAAAACTTCCTTTACATGACCACTACATTCCCTCGTACTTAGCATTGCATGGGATAACCTGAGGACATGCATTAGAAAAGGGTGAGCTATAAAGCCCAGTAAGGGAGTACACATGGAATAAAATGAGGAGTATAATACATGTTAGACAATGGGCATATCAATATAGAATAAAAGAAACATGAACATAAAAGCATGATAAAGCATGATAATCATAACATTGAAATGTGGCAACAACACTTAACATGGAATTAGCATGAGCCAAGGCCCATTGCACATGGAGCATGATTAAATCATCATTACACATAAAGCATGAGTAAACCCTCGTTGCAGTTGAATTATCATGATTCAACACTCATTGAACATAACATATCATAATACTATACTTTACCCAATGCATTGGAGCGCTATAAGGTCTCACCCTTCTTAAACATTTCATTTCATGCATAAGTGTTCCACATAGATCACAAAACATGGATTCATAAAACGTAATCATTTATTCCATGATAAAGTAATGTGGAATTCATACATGAGACTTTGTAATCAATAATTAAATGTGAATAAAGGTGGATAACCTTGATGGAGAAATGGGCATGGTATCCACTACACAATGGCATTGGCTTAGAAAATCGGTGTGATTTCGGCAGCGTAACGGCATGACATAAGAATTCATAAAAAAGGTTGATGAGAGAGAAAGGGGTTCCTCATCATATTTACATGTAATGGACAGTAAGGAGGTCATACAAATACATGTCCCAATAATTGTAATGGAATTTAGATTCATGATACAAAATTATTGCTTGAATGTAAAAGAAGAGAGAGAAGTTCCTTTCGGAATTTCGACATAGTAACGGGTGTACATGGGAGGCATTTAATGAGAGAGAAAGGGGTTAATCATCATATTTACATGTAATTGACAGTAATTAGGTCATATAGATACATGTCCCAACAATTTTAATGGAATTTAGATTCATGATACAAAATTATTGTTTGAATGTAAAAGAAGAGAGAGAAGTTCCTTTCGGAATTTCGGCATAGTAATGGGTGTACATGGGAGGAATTTAATGAGAGAGAAAGGGGTACCCCATCATTAAAACAATAATAGGGAAGTATGGGGGAGATGTGAAACCATACCCCAAAATTCATAATTGAAACTAAAATGGAAAAACAACTTAAAGAAAATTGGACAAAAATGAGAAAGGAAAAAAAACCCTTACTTGGAAATGTGCTTCCAAAGGCTAGAGAGAGGCTTGTGAGAGGCTTCTTGGGAGCTTGGGTCACCTTGGGAGGATTATATAGAGAGTAGGGCATAGGATGGACGAACTCCAAGGGATTTTAGTGAGGAGGAAGTGGGAGCTTGGGTGGGTTTATAAAGGAAATGTGAGGGAATTCTTTATTATTTAGGTTTGGGTCCCCTTACATTAAATTAATCCAAACCACAAACAATCCCATTGTTTTTTACCATGGTTTTTGGAAAATGGAAAAGTAAATCAATATTTTATAAGTCTAGAGTCCTAAATTCTTAAAATATTAGGGTTTATTATGTGGAGGTGAGTCACACTCCCATTGAAATTAATTTAAAAAGGCAAGGTGTTGAATAAGTCTTGAGGGGTCCATTAATGCTTTGAAAATTAAGTCAAACAAACCCAAAATCAGATTATTTTAATGGTAAAACATATATTGGCAGAACATAAGTATTATAGTATATTATTAAATCACTATTGGGTCATTATGATGTCATAAAACACATTATATATTTAAACGGTATTTAATTTTTACCCAAAAATTTGACTGTCTCAGAAAATTATGAAAAATTCACCTTTGGATAATTTTGATATCCTGATTCCAGAAATAACATTTATTTTATCTAAATAATTTTCTCAATATGTTAATTTTCACTTTTAAAATAAAAACCGACATTTATTGAAAATTCACGGGTTTTGACAAAAATGGATTTCAAACCTTAATAAAAATTTTAATTGCATTCATAAAATTATAAGATCATTTATATTTGATAAAAATTAATTTAATAATAACATTCTTATTTTATTAAAATATTTTTTAATTCAAAAGCCCCTTAATTTAATAAAATATATTTCTTAATTAAATAATAACTAAAAACACCATTTGTACTTTAAAAACTATTTCCAATGTACAAAAAATGACTAGAAATTATATTCAGTATTATATACAAAAAAAATAATGTACATGAACATAGAACTACTTATTTGTTACATAACCCCTTAAAACAGCCACATAAGTCCTAAGGGTAAGGTGTGTGATGGTGACAGACTCTTGGGGTGGCTCGGATAACATCGCTCGAGTGGTAATGTCAATCAACTTCCACTTTTCTCGTAGATGGTCACGTTTGAGCTTGACATGATGAATCTCAGCATGGGCTTGGTCAAGGGTGAAGCCCAAAGACACCACCTCTTTTTCGATCTTCGACAAATTGGATTCGTACGGATCAATTCTACTGGACGAGGCCATCGCTTCTTTTGTCTGAGTAAATTGGATTTGTTAAACCCCTATATTTATACTAATCATGTGATCACTGTTTAAAGGCTATATTAGCAATGATCAAAATTCATAACATAAAACCAAAGAATTTGAAATTTTATATAAACATAAAGAGACATTTAATTAGACTAAGAGGGATTTCCATTATTAAAACTTTGGGTCATTACATCGAGGGTGCAAAGGTTTCATGGTGGGGAGAATTTTGAAAACCGTGTTTTAATTTTGAGGTATTTATATAAGGACTTGGCCTTAAACCTTAACATAATCTTGAATTAAATGAATAATTCACATTGAGGATCTTTTCAGGTTTAGAGTCTTAGAGAATTGGGACATAACTATTACATCTCAAAAAATTAAAAAGTAGACACTTCTACCCAGTATCCATTTTTTTTACAAAACATGAACTCTTGAAAAAAAGAGTCATGACTACTTTCATGTTTAAGACAACATCAATTTTCCTTGATCCCATCCTTGACCCTATTCCACATTATGTCATGTGAATAATATTTCAAAAACTTGGGATGAGCATAAAAATCTCAGTAAGGGATACACAAAGAAGTAAAACTGTTAGTTGATTTTAAAACAACAAGTAAACCATGAATACATTAACATAAGTAATACTTTTCACCTTTATGAAGTATAAATACTATTCACGGAATAAAAGATCATTACTTACCCTTTTTTAACCAAAAGATTACCATAAAACCCATATAAATAACACATAACATATAAAGGTAACTTGGGACATAAACATACTTAAATGGAATAACCATACGGTAAACTTCCACACATATTACTAAATGGAATAGCCATATGGCCGACTTCAATACCCAATGCATTGAAAGTTATAATGTAACCACCTGTCCTGGTATTCACGGCACCACCCGTCATTTGGTTTATCATGTAACCACCCGTCAAATGTCCATGTACCAATATAAAATCATAACACATACAACAAATATAAAATAATGAAAACATTTCCATGTTTCAATAAAAATATATCATTTAAATATATTGACATAAAAAATCCATTTTCAAAACCATTTTCAATACCAAAAATACGTAAAAGAGTATAAGGTATTTATTTTCTTTTAAAAACATTACAGCTTGTTGAGGAAGTCAAAGATAAAATAATACTCGCGGTGGCAGAAAAGGTTGTTCTCACCACTTACGTTAAAAATAAACATACTTTTTTTCATTTAGTAAAACATTTTGTATAAAAATTTTCCGTTTGAAAAGTAAAGGGTGTTTAAACAGCGTATAAAAGAAAGTCATGTATTAAAACAAAATATGCCTCAATGAAAGGAGATTGAGAAGAAGTACATTACAAAGATCATTTTGTAAATAAAATAGATCTATTATTTGTATTCAATATAAGATCACATAAGTCAAGTATAAATACATAAAAATTCATTTCTCACATAATTAAGGAATGACATAAACAAGCAAGAGAAGATCGACCCAAAGAACGGAAATTGGGTTAAGTAGTTCACTTACCTCATGTCTGACTTGACTCGATCATTCTTTAATCTCCTGAATAAAAAAATAAAGTTAATTTCTACTTTCTTAAGAACCTTTTTCAAGTTTATTATTCCTTTTATATCACTTATTACCATGTTATAAACATTATGTAATCATTTAAGATAATAACGTTCATTTAGTCGATATTTGGTACTTGAGTCAAAAATGAACACATTATATTTACAAGTTGTCCATGTGGTAAATATTCCATTATATCCAGAATGATATTCATGATTTAGATATCATATATATCCGGTATATACATGTATTTATAATAGTACATAACATTTGGAGGTAAGAAATGAAATGCACCATTCATGGAGACGGTAAGTCGTACGCACGCATGAACACTACTTTCATTTCTATTTCTAATTTTAATGGAAATAAAACATAATGATAAATAGGTATATTATAATTCCAATATAATATAATATATAATATCATTAACTCCATCCTTTATACATCCCACATAAGACATTAATGAATCACATCACTTTGAGAGGGCGGCAGTCCACACTTCCTCAAATGAGCTTATCGTATTTACCCACTATGGAAACCATAAAAGCTTGATATAATTGGGAAGTATAGAAGCATAAGGAAATAATAAACAAAATATATATCATATATAACTACAGTTCCATCATAATGTCCACCATGAGAGGCGGTAGGAGAAAATCGAACAATCATCGTTTCATGAGGTGTTAGTTTTCCATCCACAGAAACATTATGTTCTTCATTAATTAGATGGAGGTTTGTGTAAGTTTAGTTAGAATACATATCATAACAAAATATTAGTATATTGAGGATACTGGTGTTGTTAAAAAAGAAAGGAATAAAAATAGTTTAGGGGTTGGAGAAGTAAAATAAAAGAAAACAATTTAAGAGAAACGGTTACCTTTAATTTGGGTAACTCCCTTTGGTTTGTACCAAAGGGCTTATTGAAGTGACTTATGCCTAAGGTAAGGCTTATATGAGGAGGATAGAGATGTAGGGAGTGTAATTGGGCAGAGTTTGGATGAGAAAAATGGCTTGAGAGGTGTGAGGAATTGGTTATAATTGCTCTCATTTTATAAGGGAGAGGAGGGGCTCTTTAGGAAAGTGTAAAAATATTATTTTATAATATAATGACATTCAGTTTCTAATGGTCCAAAAATCATTAAGGTCGAAGATAAGATGACTCATATTATAAATAAAATTATCTAATCAGAATTGGACATGTTTTGGATAATAATTTAATCATTATAATCTTATTTATTTAAATCATTTATTAATGAGGTAAATACTGCATCATTATTGTGTCATAAATAATTTAATTTATTTGATGTCTCAAAATTATAAAACAAGTACCATGATGTAGGAAATATTTTTATCTTTCCAAATAATATTTATAGTCGAAATGAAAATTTATATAACCCCTTCTAAAAATTAATTTACTAAAGGATATTTTCTTTTGTCATTTTTGCCTTAACTTTAAGTTAATTAATCTAAATTGTCATTATCACTCCCAAGTGGCTCAATGAGGTCCCAAAATCGAAACAAAGAAGCCCATGGTCGTTAATGACTCAACCAATAAGTTTTTGACAATTGTTAAGGTAATTTTGAATTATTATAATATTCTTTTTACCTTGAATTACCCTATTTACCTTTAACTGCGGTAAATAAAAGTCAAAAGTTACTATTCACCAAAAATTATTTTCATCTTATTGAACCACATTTTACTTATTGATAACAACCGTTTATGTCGGATTTTTGAAATTCAATTCACATAAGTGGTAAAATTTCATTTAAATGAAAATTTCAGTTTTTTTAACTACCACTAAGTGGTTTCACTATTCATCAAAAATTGAAGTTTTTCAGAAAAATACCAAAAATTCAGCCTAAGCTATATTTGATATTAAAAATTAAAAAGTGATCTCTATTTTTCTAAATTCAAAACATATAAGTGACATTAATTAATTTTAAAATTAATTCCCGTTATCAAAACAAATAGTGTGTTTTTAAGAAACAATAAATATCAAAAGATTGATACTTGTTTATGTCCAATTTCAAAGTGAAATTAATTACAATGACCAATATTGGATTAAATGATAAAAATATATTTTAATTTCAATTTAAAATCAACTAAAAAGAGAATCTAACCATATAAATAAATTAGATTAAAATGCACTTTTGAATTAAAATACAATATTTTTCACTATTCATTAAAAAATGAACTTTATCGGAAAAATACCAAAAAATTACCCAAAGTAAAATTTGATGTCCCTATTCTAAAGAAGGATTTTATTTGGTCATATGGAATGTATTAAAGTGACCAAAACTATATTCAAAAAGGGTTCACCATTAAAAGGTGATAAATCAGCCTTTAAATGTAAATTATGCTTAAAATTATATTCATTCACATTTTGAGCCTCTAACTTTTATTGGATAAATGTAAATACATTTAAAAAACATGTATAATCATATTGTAGTTATTTTTGTTCATTCCCACAAATACAATGGTTAAGATTTAACTACCATTTAAAATAATATTATATTATTAGTGTGCAATGTAAGATTTCAAAGAAACATGTTGTTGCGTATTGGGTACGCTATTGAACATAGTAACTCCTTTAAAGTAAAATTAATATTTAGTTCATAAATATTAATAAATATGAAAAGTTTCTTATTCCTTATTTATCTGGGATGTTACATCCTTCCTCCCTTTTGGAAATTTTGTCCTCACAGTTTTTATTCACTTATCAAAATAAGTGGGGGTATTTATCCCACATAACATTTTCAGATTACCACATTACCTCTTCAACCATATGGTTTTTTCACAAAACATTTACCTGGTGAATTACCTTATTCCACAACACTTTCTCTCTACGGTCAAGAATCTGAACTGGTTGTTCTTCATAAGATAGATTCTCTTCCAACTGAACTACCTCTGGGCTCAAAACATGATATGGATCTAGCATATACTTTCTCAACATCAAAACATGAAAAACGTTGTGTACCTGGGATAAACATGGAGGTAAAGCCACTCTGTATGCAACTGATCCAACTTTCTATGAGATTTCATAGGGTCCAATGAACCTCGGACTCAACTTTCCCTTCTTACCAAAACACATCACACTTTTATATGGAAAAACTTTGAGAAATACATGGTCACCTACCTCAAAAGAAAGATCCTCCCTCTGGTTATCTGTATAAATTTTCTGTTTTCTCGGAGCTATTGTCATGTGTTTCTGAATCAACTGAACTTTCTTTGCCATCTCTTCTACCAATTCTGGTCCCATAAGCTTCCTTTCACCTACTTCATCCCAAAGAGCTGGAGTTTGACAACGCTTTCCATATAATACCTCAAATGGAGCCATCTGTATACTAGAATGAAAACTGTTATTATATGAAAATTCAACCAAAGAAAGGTGTTGGGATTGTACCTCATGGAGGTTTCCTACGTACCATGTGCATACTACAGGGATCAAAACCCAGGTAGCTTGAAGTGGTGATGAATCGGGGTGTACACAAAATACAAAAACTCAGAGACATGTTGGGGATTACGCATAGAAAGTAGCCCATCGCAAGAGGGATGCTCTTCATTGAATGATTATGGATGGGGTGGTGCTTATGTATGGTTATTTTCCCATGTGAATGACATGATCTCACCGGGATGTGTTGGCCCTGATAAAAATCAGGATGGATGATGGAGAGTTTAATGAAGTGATGGGGAGTGAGATGGAACCGTCATGAAGGTTACGGTAGTGTTGGGCTTGAGCCTCAAAGAGAATTCCTACATATCCATGTGGTAGGGAATCAAATTCTACATAGTTTGGTGGGGTGATAGGATACCTTAGGAGGCAACCTATATGGATGGGACCTGGAGAAAGTGGAACCTCGAGGTTGGGATATGACCTTCCTGAAACGCATAGGCTTCAGGGAGAGACCAGGATGAGACATGGGCGATGGGCTTCAACCTCAGGGAGTCTTCCTACGTACCTTTCCTTGACAAGGATCAAAGTCCACATAGTTTAGGACAGGGCATGGAATCGGGGTGTGCACAGGGGATAGCGACCCAATGACATGATGGGGCTTACATGTGGTTAGCAGCCCGAGGTTGGTCTGATGCTCGAGGGATGACCAGAGATGTGGGTCCCAACAAAGGGGACCACAACGAATTACCATCAATTGGGGAATGCGATAGATTACCATCAATTGGAGTTGACAATAGCTTACTGCTAATTGTGGTTGACAATAGATTACCACTGATTAGGGGACAATTTAGTGTGATGTGGGACAAATAGGGGTGTACAGTTTCATGTCATGCAGGATGGGGGTGGACTGATGTGAAGTAGTCGGGACCAATGGGAGTTAGGCTTGAATCTCGGGGAGGCATCCTTCATACCTTTCCTTGGCAGGGATCAAAATCCACATATTTCAGAATGGTGTTGGTGAGCCAACGTGAAGGGGGTCAGGACCGATATGTGTTGGTCTTGAACCTTAGGGAGGCTTCCTACACACCTTTCCTTGGCAAGGATCAAAGTCCACATAGTTCGGGATGGTGTTGGTCAGCCGACGTAAAGTGGGTTGGGACCAATAGGTGTTTGTATTGAACCTCAAGAAGGCTTCCTACGTCCCTTACCTTGGAAAG
This sequence comes from Viscum album, assembly GCA_963277665.1. Taxonomy (NCBI): domain Eukaryota; kingdom Viridiplantae; phylum Streptophyta; class Magnoliopsida; order Santalales; family Viscaceae; genus Viscum; species Viscum album. Next base: position 115,449,482 of record OY728119.1, read on the forward strand.
GATCAAAGTCCACTTAGTTCCAGACGTGGTTTGGTGAACTGACATGAAGGGGGTCGGGACCAATAGGTGTTGGGCTTAAACCGCATGGAGGCTTCCTACTTACCTTTCCTTAGAAGATATCAAAGTCCACATAGTTTAGGAATGTTTTGAGATTACACTCTAGGGATTCCAAAGGAGGATGTCATGGTCGATGCTTACTCTAATCCCACATGATTCATGCTCGGCTTGAGAAACAAGAAGCAGAAAAGACCTACCAATCGTGGTGAAAAGGTGCATCCACGAAGGGTGGTTAATGGTACTTATGCATGGAATCTACTCGGGTACTGCTAAGGAGAAGCAACAGTGGATGGGGATTATGCATAGAAGCTACCCGGGAGCCACTATGGAGTGGTAAGGTGGATGGGCTTACGTATGGATGATTCCCAAGTTCCACTAAGGAGCGGTAATGGTGGTTGGTGCTTACACATTGACGCTACTCAGGTGCCGCTAAGAAGATGTAACAGTTGTTGGGGCTTAAGCATGGACTTTGCCCGGGTGCCACTAAGGAGTGGCAATGGTGCATGGGGCTTATGTATGGAAGCTTCCTGGGTGCTGCAAGGAGTAGAAAAGGTGGATGCGGCATATGCATGGAAGCTTCCCGTGCGCTGCTAAGGTGAGATAATGGTGGATGGATCTTACGCATGGAAGCTGCTCGAGTGTCATGAACTAGCCGGAGGTCATCACAACCCTCAAAATTACATTTATTACCCCTACACTAGCACAGTGGTGCAGGTTCGATCCATAGAGAAGGCAGGTGAGTGAATTCTAAGCTTTTTAAACTAAAAACCTCACTTTTTTTAGCAATGAGGTAAACATCTTTATAGTTTTATTTACTTTTCAATTTTTTTGTACTTTTCTTTAAGAAAATAGACTAAATCAATTACTAGTATACTGATGAACTTAGAACTATAGTAGAACTAACATAAGAGAACAAAATACTAAAATAAAGTAGCAAGGTTGAAGGCATAGATCAAATATAATACTCGAGAATTCTAATCTAATGGTTTAAAGGATACCTTCTCCACTACACTTTATTGAATCACACCTCAAGAAATAAAGGTGAAAAATCTCCCTCGCCAGGAAACTCAAAACTTAGTAAACTGATTTTAGGAGTTTTCCACTCCAAATTCAGTTAAACTTCTTGAAAATTATAAAATTATAACATCCAAAAATAAACTCACTATAAATTTCCAGATATAAAGGCGTTAACACTTCGAAAAAGTATTCAAGAACTACCTCGCCAGTAAATCTTGAATTTATGAATTTTTTAAAACATTTAAGGTGTGAAACAACTAAACATAGAATAATTATTCAATCTCACCGATTTATTATGATTCTAAAAAATGTAAAGTGAATGAAAAATTTTGGAAGATTAACCAACAGATTTGAATTCCAGAGATAAGACAATTCATCCTTTGATCATCTTGATTAAAGAATTGAAAAACATTCATGAACAGAGTACAAAATTTAAGGACGAAGGGAAGATATACTCCCTAAATACTGCTTTGCGATCGGGCTCCTTCACATCCATGTCTGATCTTTTATCTCCCAGGAGTCTTCACTCTCAAAAATGGTGTGGCGTGGAATCAGAATGAGAGTCCATGCTCTTGTCTGATGTGATCATGGAATGAAAATGAGAGTCCTCCTTCTACCCCCCTCAAATTCTGCTATATATCTCTTTTTATATCCTTCATCATCTACTACATGTCACTGCTCTCTTCCACCGACTTCAAAATTCCCCCACTTCTGCACCGCACACCTGTGATTTTTTTCATGACTGGCACGTCGTGCTAGAAATTCCCTCATAACTTACTACCGGTGAGTTAGTTAGATGAATATGGACGTGTTGTAGCCCCTTGAATGAACTTTCAATGTTAGAATGGAAAATGAAAATGCAAGGAAAGTTAATTAGTATATTATAGTTATTTTAGTTCAATATTAAATTACTTGTTAAAAAGATAATTAACAAATACTTAAGTTGAAAAATATTAATATTATAGTTATTAATTTATTACAAAATTTTTGGGTTTTTAATTTAAAACTATTTATTTGATTATATAATTAATGTTAGAATTATAACTTAATTATACTGTTAAATTAGACTAAATCAATTAATTAATTTAATAATTATAATCATTTTATAAAAAAGATAAATTAAATTACAATTTAGTTTAATTAGTTAATTTAAATAGTTTAATGTTTTACTTAATTTATTATAAATCATTAATTTATGAATAATATTTTTATTATTATATTATTCATTATTTCTGTGTTTGTTATTTTATTTTATTTTTAATTAACATTTCTCTCCCCCCCCCAATTATCGGCGCAAGCAGGGGGGAAGGGTTTGTTGTTTCTTCACCTGCAAATCGAACTGCCTTCATCCAACGCAGAAGTCCATATCCTCATATCTGGCGTGATGCACTACATCCTCCTCTTCTTCACACGGCTCTAAATCTTGGTCAGACTCCACATGGTGCTGTATCTTCTTCAGTAGCAGCGTCGTCGGCCTCCTCCAAATTTCATCAGCTTCAGCAGAACTCCTCAAAGATGCTCCATCTCTTCATCAAGACACATCAAAGGTAGACAGTAAGAATCAGTTAGGCCTCCTCCTCCTCACACGTCAGCTACAGGTGATCGGGTCCTTCCCTTCAGCTTCTTCAGTTGTGGTGGTGTGATGCTTCGAAAGCTAAGAAATTTAAGTGACTTTGACCAATGGCTTGTGGTGGCTCAGGTCCAGCAAGATGACCTACACCTCTTCTTGTAGTATACCTTCATCTCATGAGGATTTGATTTGGGAATGCAAGTCTTGATCTGGGGTGTTAATTAGTTTTTGTTTTTTTTGTTCGATCTGTTTTGATGAAGAAAGAACGATTGAAGATTTAATCTTGATCTAGGTCGGTAGAAGCAGGTGATGGTGTGACTGAGGTTAAAGGCAACAATGTTGGATGTGTGATTTCAGTGGATCTTGGTTTGAGTTTGGAAGGAGTGGCGATGGATGAAGGATGGTGATAAGGGATGGGATGTGATGATAGGGGAAACTGTGGCAAAGCAGAGGGATTTGATGGTGGCTCCGTGAATGAAAGCGATACGGTGAGAGAGAAACGGTGCCACAGATGGTTACAGTGGTAGGGACTATGAGGCAGTGAAAAATAATTGACAGTGAGACAGTAAAGGGGTGGCATAGTAGCACCGTGAGAAAGGGTTATGGTGGTTTTGTCACCATAAAAGGATTATGGTGATACAATAATAGATAAGTTACGGTGCCACCGTAAAATGAACACAATGCGAGATGGGATAGTGGCAAAGACACGGTGAGACCGTGAAAATGATGGGGAAATGGTGCGTGGAGGCACCGTGACAAGAAATGGTTGTTTTGGCACCATAACACTACAAAACAAAAAGTCAAACAAAATAAATTGAAACATAAATAAAACTGAATAAAATAATTAATTAAAAACAAATGATAAATTAAGAAACATATAAAACCAAATAAACTAGAGTCGATATATTATTAACTTCACTTAATAAAACATAAATTACTACAAAACTAAAACTAAAATTAAAAAGTAACTAACTTATTAAAGATTAAAGTAAAATTAAACATTTATATAACAAAGTAAAATTATTTAAATTAGTTACTTTAACAAATTTAATTAATTTAAAGTAGACATATAATTATTATTTTATTAAACCATTATTTTAATGAATGAAATATAATTTAAAGAGACTTAATAAAACCAAAATAAGTTTATAATCTTATATTTTAATTAATTAATTGTAAAAAGATGACTAAATCATTATGTTACTTAAAATTAATTAATATTTAATACATGCAATATTGGATTAAGACTTCATTATCTAAGTTCAAATTCTGAATTAATTAATTATCTTATTACTGTCAAATTATTAATTATGATGAATAAAAACAACAATATATATAAAAGGTTATTAGTCTATAAAATTAAAGTAAGAAAGAAATTAATTATTTTAAATCTTATAATACACAATTTATTAAAAAAATTAATTAATTATTAAAAATAATAATAAAATACACAAGAGCCATTTTTTTATGAAAAAGTGTTAAAATAAGTAATTAAATTGATAAATATTAACTAAAAATATGTGGAGAAACATGTGTTTTTAAGGCCACATAATGCCGCTATAGAGCGTCAATTGTGGATGGGGATTACGCTTTTATGTTTCCCTAGTGCCACTATGTAGAAGCTATAGTGCATGGGGCTTATGCATGGAAGCTTCCCTGGTGCCTCTATGGAGATGCAATGATGAATGGGGAATACTCATGGATGATGACCATAAAGTCTTCCTCATGTCTGTCCATGAGGGTATTCCAACTCACTTGTGGGTTGAGTTATATAATTGAGTCATGCACCTATGTGCTAGTGCACAAGTTGGATAATGGCAAGGGCGTTGGAATCAGTCCAAACAAAGGGAGATGTGAATCACATTCCCAACATTTGGAACACAGTGATAGTGGCTTGGAGATGGAGGATAACTGTTGACCGTGTTCGAAACACATCATCCATATCACATTATCCTGAATGGGGACAAAAAAAATGAGGGTAAACTGTTGACCGTGTGTGAAACACAGGACCTGACTCGAAGTTTCGTCCAAATCCTTCTAGGGTGTTCTGCCCAACTTCAAATGTCCATAACTATTAATTCGTAACTCCATTCAGGCCCTATGACCTGTCAAATCAAAGCTTGTGAAGCGTTCTATGATCTTGGATCATGTATGGAAGAATTTGGAATATTTTGTGGAAGAATTTTATAGTTCCAAGAATGTATAATGGAAATATTTTGATATGGGCTGTTGTTGGCTGACTCCCCAAGACTGCCCATTTTTTCGCAATTCAAGAAGACCTCTCGCTTAAACAACTTGTCAATATATATGTGAAGGAAGTGGGAAAACTGCCAGGAGTTCCAATCTCGATTATCTATGATCATGATCTAAATTTCACATCTAAATTCTGGAGGAGTCTTCAATGTGATTTGATTACTAAATTAAATTTCAGCACGACTTATCACCCCCAAACTGATGGACAATCTGAAAGAACTATTCAGACACTTGAAGATATGATAAGAGCCTACTCCCTAGAATTCAAAGGTGGATGGGATCAACATCTCCCATTGGTTGATTTCTCATACAACAATAGCTTCCACTTGAGTATTCAGATGGCTCCATATGATGCTCTGTATGGAAAGTGATGTAGAACTCTAACCTGTTGGGATGAAGTTGGAGAAAGAAGGATACTTAGACCCAATCTTGTGCAAGAGATGACAGAGAAGGTTCATGTCATCCAGAAACACATCAAATCTTCTAAGAGTCATCAAAAGAGCTACGCCAACAACCGTCAAAGGGGCTTGGAGTTTGACGTTGGAGATAAAGTCTTCCTTCAAACATTTCCATGGAAGAGAGTCATGCGGTTTGGAAAGAAAGGGAATCTAAGCCCAAGGTACATTTTCCCCTTTGAGATCCTTGACTGCATAAAAGATGTGGCCTATCGGCTTGCAGTTCCACCAAATATGGCTCAAGTTTAGGATTTGTTTCATGTATCACTACTAAGAAAATACATACCTGATTCCTCACATGTATTGAACTCATAGGTGGTACAGCTAGAAGATGATCTCTCCTATGAGGAGCAGCCTGTTGAGATTCTAGACTAGAGAGATAAGGTTTTAAGAAACAAGATAACTCACCATTTCAATGTGTTATGGAGGAACCATAAGCTTGATGAAGCAACTTGGGAACCAGAAGAGGCGATGAATTAGAATTACCCTCACCTATTTTTGTAAAGTGAAATTTCTTGGGCGAAATTTCATAAGGGGGGAAGAATGTAACAACCCAAAGTTTTTAATGGAAGTTCATATCCTATAAATATTTCTTATAATCACATGAAATTACAACATAATGAACTACTTTGTGCTATGTTACTGTTAATTATATGTTTTTCACTTCTGTGTTTTGAATTGTGAAAATCTAAAATCCACAGTTGTGATCACTAAGTTATTTGGAATATGATAAGAGAAACAAAATTTTTGGTGAATAGTAACCTACTCTTATGAATAGTAACATACCCTTATGAATATTGATATACCCTAATTAATAGTGACCTTACCTATGATAGTATAAAGATAATATTCAAGTGAATGTATGATGTACCTATATTTTAGAATAAGTATATGAATGATTTAAAAAAGTTTTTTTAAATAAATTATGAGTTTAATTAAATATTAAAATAATCATATTTAGAAAATTATTTTTGAAAAATGGATTTCATTTTTGGATTCTAAACGTCTAAAAATTTTTAGGGTGAATTTTTGGGATTTTTCTGAAATACTTGAATTTTTTGGTGAATAGTAAAATGCATTAATTTACCGTTTAAATACATTATAATTTATATCCACTATTCCTGAAATCACAAGAAATGCAAGAACCCAAATCTCGAACTCACATGCCCTATTTACTATTATTGGTCATGGAATACTCACTATTACTTGTCTTATGGGGAAATAATAAATTAATGGATTTTATATTGAGAAATCCCCTCTCCCCTCCACAATAAATACCACCCTTCACACCCTCATTTCCTCACACCTCTAAAACTACAATCCTTGTATAAAATCTGATAAATAATCTTTTATATCCCATACCCTACATCCTAGAGCTTTGGGTATCATCAAAATACCAAGCCTAGCTTCCTTAAGGAGGATCTCAAGAGGTGGATTCAAGTGGTAATTCCTCTCTCTATTTTTCCTTTAAATTAATTTCAATTTCAAGTTCATTTCTTAATCTCTCCCCACCTATCTTAATCCACATGGTATGTTGACTCCTTTATTATACATATACTAGAATTTTATGATAATAATGGGATATTATATCATCCCACCCCCTACTCCTCTTCTTTTTCTTTTATAAAAGAGAACATTGTTCGTGAGGTGTTAATTTATCACCTTCAAGAACAACATGTTTTCAATTTTCTTTTCAGCTTTCAGATATGGTCATTAAACTATTTTTATAGTTGAACCATATTATATTAAATTAAATATATCTTATTTTATGTTCTGTAACTATCTTATTTACATATTACTAAATGATTAAACAAAACAAGTTCGGTGTGGTCGAAAAACCATCCAAATTAACCCAAACAATCATCATTTAATTCTTATATAATGATGCATCCACATGGTATATAATATAATTAATTATCAGATAATTGTTACTTCTATAATATCATTAATAAAATGGAAGATCGGTTCTTTATGTTTATCCATGTTCTACATGAACATTCATTTGTGAATACAAGTGAACCACTCAAGAAAACCATAAAAACAAACATTCCCAAACAATGTTTTTTTAATTCAATAACTCATCTAAAGGCCCATAAAATAACTTAATGAAACAATAATGAACCATATTTACTTAAAAAAGGTTATTTAATTATCAATTAATGAATATAATGTGGTTATATAGGAAATTATTGTGAAGAAAGCATTCAGATACAAGGTAATGGTAAAATCTGAAACCCAACTTTCTTTCTTCGGGTTCTCACTCTTTCACTCCATTTTTGGTATTTTCACTCCTTAAAAATCATTTCTTCATAATTACATTACCTTTTCTAGGATATAAATGTTTTCTAATGAATTTTATGTCAAAAAAATTGTTTTCCAAAAGAACTCTTCTTTCAAAAACACACCTTTTACTTCTCACTCATGGTTGATGGCTATCGTATCAAGTATGTTATTCTCACATTATTTTGTGAACCCAAGGTTTATGAATTTGTTCTTATGAGATGAAAAAAATTCATTTACATGGGTTAATTATGTTCATTTTTTATATATTTTCATTGTGTCATGCCTACTAATGATAATGTTATGATGTGACGGGTGCACCCAGAATTATATAGCGCAATATTAATGTTTCAATATGACGGGTCCACCCAGAATTATACAGCACTCTAATTCAATGGTTAAAGTGATGAATCTCATATGTTTAAGTGAAATTATGTGTGAACTAGTTTATATCTTTTTTCACAATTATGTGTGGTAGTTAACCACTAAGACATGATGTTTCATTTTTTTATGCATTTTTTCATTTCAAGTCTCTTATTAATGCTTCATCTCATGTTCATGATCCTTTTCCTATGTTATAGCTATGCTCACCCATTATTATATTATTATTATTGAACCTATTACTAGGCTTTTAGATCACCCCTTTTTATGTATATTTTCAGGTGACTACATGTACTAAACAGAGGTCAAGTTCCAATAAGAAGCTACAGAAGAAGGAATTAAATAAATGTTTATGATTGATGTTGTAATTTTCATGTATGGTCCTAGTTTAACCAAGACACTAAACCTTTTTATCCTCTATGTGTAATACTATTATGTTGTTTATCTTTAAAATGATGTAATATTAATGTAAGAAAAGGTTGGGTCGCTATAGTGTTGGCCTGGTTTGGCTATTGAAATTGGAGGAACATTTTATATGGGTGGTTTTGTAATGTTCCAAATAGATGTGTGAGGTCCATAATTCTCCAAAGTGGGTTTTAATAGTGTTTTGATGTGTGAAAATGGGTTTTTTATTTCGATCCATGTTTCAGGTGTTAAAGGCATATTGGGACCTTTGTAAATGTTAAGGGTTTGAAAATGGGTTTCTTCGAAAAATTTAATGTTATGTATGGTCAAGCCTTGAACGTTAATTTTTTATGAGTGTTTGGATGACATGTAATGCTTGGAAATATTTCCCACATGTGAGTTTGAGATAGTGGAGATGACATCTCAATGTATGTGATATTGAATTTCTAGTAAGATGCCTCATATCCATAGGTTGAGATAGTAAACATGATTGTTCAATTTATGTGATACCATATGTCTAGAAATATTACCCACTTATTAGGTTGATATTGTGGATATGAAGGTTTGACATATACAATACCAGATGTATGGAAATACACCCCATACTTGAGGTTGAGATAGTAGATCGGACGATTCTACGCATGAGATTCCAGATGTTTGACATGATTCTCCACACCTAAGGTTGACATAGTGGACATAATGGATCCAAATATATGACTCTAGATGTATGATTTGACATTCCAAATTTTAGGATTATAAATTTGGGCATGATGTTTCATATTCATGGGTTAGTTTTTTGGACATAATGATCTATATTGTTTCTAATTATTTGTATATGGTTTTGGTGCTGGACCAAGGTTCCAAGAATTGTTGATATTGACATATAATTACTCCAAAATTTATTTATGGGTGAAAAAACCTTACTTTTTTGTAAAAAATATATATCAAACAATGATTATGATTGATATATATGTTATTAATTGATGAAAATTGGGTTATCCTGGGTGTCTCCTTAGAAACTGTGGGAAAGAAGTTTCTAGATATATTTTTTGTTCTTTTTGGATATGTGATTCCTTTTTTATAGATTATTTATACCACTATTTATCTATATAAACTATTTTAATGAATGTTATTTTATTTAGACACCATTATTGGTTACCTACTAAGTTTTATTCACACCCTGCTCGGGAAACAACTGCACACGGGTACCTGGGAGGATCTCATATCTTATTATAGTCATATGTGTGAGATGAGGCTTGTGTTGAGTTTTTCGTGTTTGAGATTGATAACTCGGTTGGTATTTTAGCATTGGAGTAGGTATTAGATCCTAATATATTTATTTTTTAACTTTTTTATTTTCTATAAGTGGGATTGGGATTATGGGTGATTGATGTTTCCTGGGTGGCATGACTATTCGGGCATTTACTGTATTTCATTATATTACAACATGATATGTTTTAGTTTATTTATTATTTTCATGTACTCTAATGTGTATAATTTTTTGTTATTTACTTGTGGTTTTTCACACTAATATGGGGTTATAGTCTTCTCAGTGTTCCACATTATACCCCCACTACTAGTCATCATTCTATGGAATACAAGGATATGCGCTTGAGGACTTGTGAAATCTAGATCAAGGAACCAGTTCAATGGAATCAGATTTTGGATGTTATAAAGTGGTATCAAAGAAGTTAATTTCTTGGTTTAACCTTTGGGGTTTGGTAGACTAGAAGTATAGTAATGTGTTAGAGCCTTTGATGGATGTATGAATGGTGTATCATGAGCACCTATTCTAGTTAGAAGTGTTGTTTACCAGGGCATGGGAGTGATGTTATTTATTTGTGATGATGCGGTTTTATATGATTTTCTCCTTGGGAGATGCACATGTGGTTTGGATGTGATAATTTATGATGTATTTTTTTCTCTTAGCCATTGAAAAGAGGCCAGTGGTTGATTTTGACTCTTGTCATGTAGAGTTAAGAGGCGTCTTGTGCATCATTTTAGACATATAGGATCTGTGTGTTATAATCATGATAGTGTGTAATTTTATGGATATCCATCTGATATAAGTTTATTTATATTTACAGTGAGTGGCTCGATGATTAGGATGTTGGTGTGGTATTTGTAAATAAGTAGGTATGGTGACTCTAGTGGGTTAGTCTGGAATGTGTATATGAAAATGGGACCCTTATGGGTCAGTTTTTTTAGGATGGTTGTTTGGCATGATCCTCCAGGAATCATTCTAAGGTGCATACACTCAGAGAGGATGGATTCCCCAATTATGGGTAGTTGGTTTGGCAGTTTGTGTCCCTTCCACGTGAGTTCCAATATATGGGTTTTTGTCATGTTTATTTCATGTGATGTTAGGGTGAGATTGTTTTTGATTCCCTGTGAGTTACGATCTTCTACCTATTGTAATTGACCTAGGTGGTTGGACCTAGTATTTGACATGAGAATTTTATAAAGGGGAAAGGTGGGAGATCCTAGTGACCATCTTGATGTGACTCTTGTTTAAGGAGTTAGTGTCATCCAAAATTCAAGAGTGACCCATGATAGGGGTGGATAGAGTTATTTTTTCCTTAGTTTTTTGATCCATAAGAAAATTACTAGGACTTTTGATAACAGTACATGTAGGTTGCATCCTTGTATGGGTTATAGGTATGTTGGATTCCTTTTTTATAGGTGTACTTGTGTTCTAGTGTTTTAGAATTGTGTACAGTTTCTAAAGGGGAATCCCGGTTTAGGTGCCTAGCCTGAGTAATAGTTATTCTAGTGGAATGTGTCTGATGGTTGTGAGTTGGAATAGAAGAAATTGAGATGGTTGAGGGTAAGTGATTTAAGATGTGTGGGTTTTATTTTGGTTTTCACTTTGTATTTGAGTTTTTCATTGGGTATGAGGCATGAATAGATGTTTGGTTTCCATAAAATGGAAAACACTTAGAGTGATGATGCTTTGGTAGCACTTCTTCTTTCTAAGGTGGGGTCAGTTTGGATCATGGACAACCTAGCTATGAATGCATCTCCAGGAATGGGATGAGAGCTTAAGTGAACTTATTGAGACTTTTTAATGATGTTTGGGATTGGGTGGTCAAGAAAATATTTTGGATCTATTATTTGACATTAGTTTTTGGATGTACTAAGGGTGATTTGTGTGGGGTGAGAGAGGCATACATGTTAGGAATGACCAGTAGGAAAGGCATATGAGCTTATTTTTCATTCTATGTGACTTGTTAGAGTTAGAATCAAGTTCTTTTTTGGGATACAAAATATTTTGAAATGGTTAAGTGTTAATGGGACGTTGGAGGAGAAAATTAGTGGTGAATAACTTTGTTGTTTTTCTTGTGGGTTGAATGTTATGGAATCATACAATAAGGTTATAAATTTGAACAGATAGCCTTGAGTAGGATAAGAACTGATATCAGTGTGATTATGTGCCTATGGTAAGGGTTACCTAAGGACTTTGGATGGGTTTTACATGTCCCTGTAGTTAGAGGTGTCGATGAGAATGTATGATTTGTGGTATTATTCAATGAAATAATAGCATAATACTAGCCAAGATATGATCATACCCTATATATTTAAATTATCCTAAGTATGATAAGAGGAAAATAGATATACACCTATCTTAAAAAAGTATTCTTGTTTTTAGAAAGGGATCCCGAGAGGTAGCACTCATGGAACTGTGGAAGTGAAGTTGTATGGTGGGAGTACACCATCATATGTTAGTGAGTGAGGTCCTTTTGACATGTAGATGTTATCGAATACCATGGGTTCCATTATTGGTAGTCAGGATTGAGATATTGTTGGTATATTGTTTTGTATCTCTGCTAAGACTGATATGACCATGTCTAATTGTTAGGTTTGTGGTGGATAGAGAGTGTCCATTGGGTAATGGAGTTATTTGAGTGAGGTAATCATGTAACTTCTATGTTGGGGAGTGGTGTTTTGGTTATGGATATGTAATCCTTGTGATGGGAGGATAAATGGTATGTAAAACTAACTATGTATTATTTGTGGTTTTATAGTAAGACCAATGAACAATTGACCATGTGCATTCTTAAATTCTATAGGGAATACTATAGGAAATGAGTTGGGGTGGATTGTCGAGTTGAGTGTTGTATTCAGGGTAGAATATGTTATAAAAAGTAATTTGTGGTGCCTATATTAGAGGGGATGATTTTTATAGGAGGAAAAAACTATTATTTCGATTCATTAGAGGATATAATTGTGGAATCTCACTGGGGGTCAGGTATGGTCTCTAGTGGGAATGTCCGAGTTTTTGTGGAATTTCTCAAGGTTTGAGATCAATTTGATTAGGTAAGATAATGATGAACGTGAAATTTGAGCTAGGTGTTTTTGGAATGAGTCGACCAACTATAACATGATTTGGGCTGGCACACAATATGGTTGGGTAAGGTTGTAAGCTATGTCATGTGTTTCCTTTTGAGAATGAAGAGTGTGTTTCGAGTTTGAGTTTGTATTTGTAGGAAAATCCTTTATGTTCCAAGTTCACACATGGGTGGTGAGTGTGAGTCTATTCCAGTTGGTTTTTTGGTGAAGAGGAGGGGTGTTGATGATGCTTTCTCAAGGATACTATGGTGCAATAAGTTGAAAACCTTTCAACTTTGTTATAGGAGAACCACATTCAAGGTTATTTGTGTATTTGTTTCAATGGTTGACGTTCCAAGTAATGGAAATTGGGGGTTGTGAGTTGGAGATTATGGTGGGAAGAACTATAGCTTGGATGGTGGTCAAATGGTGACTTGATCAGTGTTTCAATCAGATGGGTCCAAGTAAGCATTGTCTTAGTGTTTCAGTTTTTTGACATGGGTGTTGGATTGAGTATTGTATGGTTGAGTCCCATGAGTTTTAGGTTTTGATTTTGTAGTGTTTTAGGCATTTGACAACCGAACGAAGTCATTATCTATAAATGGTGACTAATGTTGATTTGGTGGTGTAGATAAATGAACACTAGGACTTCTTGAGGATGAGAAGTGTTATGGTGGTGAAGTTGTAAGATACCGCATCTATATGGTTCAAAATTTTGAAAAGGATTTTGATTTTGCATTTACTAGATGAGAAAAATTTTGGATCAAGACCCAAAATGAGGTTTTAAGATTTTGAACACCTCATGTAATATTTTGAGATCTGGAATAAGACTAGAGAGGAAGGTGTTAAGATAAGCTTCAAAGGTTTCATGTTATTTTTTAAGATTTTTGTCAAATTCTATCGATGGTGTATTGTTTTCTATTCAAGTTTTAGGAGAAACCACGCGACACCTTGATGCTCATGAGGTTTTTAGTTCATTTTGAATAGAGTGTGGTGGGTTTTCTTGGTTAATTCATAGTTTGGGGTAAATTGTGTCAGCCCTAAGGGATACTTTGTGAGGTATAAGAGAGTTTGGGACATGGTTCATGACATATTCATGATTTCATACAGACCATGTGCCAAGATGCATAAGTTTTACAGTGGGTTGTTCTTGTTTGGAACATGTTTTGGCCAACCGTGTGGAAAACGCATGTGGGGGTGTTAGATTTATCAGTTTTAACCACATAGTTGGTTTTTATTTTGGAAAAAGGTGTGGGAAACATATTATTCTATTTATAATTTAATTAATATAAGATATTGTTTCAAATAACCCCCCCCCCCCCACTTTTTTGGCTATTCCACCCCCTTTCTCCCCCATCTGGGGTGAATAAACCCAAGGGATAAACCCTTCCTCCTCCTCCAACTCTTAAAATAGGGGTGTGTTCAGGTTGATTACTTAGTGATTCAGGTGATTTATTCTCCTCTAGAAACTTCCTTTCCTCTTCCCCTACCTCTTCTATAATTTTGGAGTTCTTTGGTTTAGGTTTTAGTGGAAGATTACACTAGATCATGGTGAACTCATTAGTTTCCCATGCAGATTTTGGTTGGCTAGCTTATAGGGGAAGTCGAGGTGACTTCTACACATCAATTTCTGGAATTTCATTAAGGTATGTTTTCATGGTGAATTTTTGTAGGTTTTACTAAAGGATTAATTTAATTAATTTTTGAAATGGAATCACCTCATAGGTATTTTCCCAATAATGGAGATTGGTGACTATTATGGTACTCTCTTGGTGGGTGTGGGATTCTTGAAAAGATGTGGATGTCATTGATTTATTTGGAATTATTCTGAGTTAGGGTTTAATGGATCGATGAATTATAAAATTTATAGTTAATTAATTAATGTTTCTTGGTGCATGTTAGAGCTTGGTTTCTCTAGATGAGCTCAGTTGGATATTGAGTAGTTTGGATAGGAATTGGAAGAACCTTGGAAAGGTCATCTGACTTTAGAAAGGTTAGGTAAATCTTATTCAGTGATGTATGTGGTATAAGAGCATTACCCATAGTCTTGTTAATTGATTTTCACATGTATATAGAATATTCCCTAAAGTCCGTGTTTTTTTTGCTTCCTTAGATTAAGTATTTTTTTTACTTTGGATTGATACCTTAGACCTCCCATAGATCCAATTGGATTTGTGAGTGTTTATAAGAATGATCCTATGGTTTCCCATGGGGTGTACCATTTCATGGAAATGTAAAGTGGGGTTTTATGGTGGTAAAGAGATTGGGTTATAAGCTTAACCTAGTTTACTCCATTGTTTGTTTTTAAGGAATGGTTAAGGGCTTCTTGTTATGAAATGGGAATCAATTTTTTTAAAATATTTCGAAAGGATGATTTGGAATTCTTTTCAGTGGTATGTTTTTACGAAATTTCCTATGAGGGGTTTTGAAATCTTTTTAAACATGTGAATTTGTTTTTAGCATGGTTTTGGGTGTAAAAGAGAGAAGGATATGTTTTTGAATGGTTCATTTTAAAAAATGAGGTGTTGAACTTCTCATGGTTTTAAAAAAGGGTTTTAAATGAATTTCAATGGTCAATTTGAAATTGGGATGTGAATTCCCCTTTGGTGAAGATATCTTAATGACTCTAACAGTTTTAGTATGAATAAATGTGTCGGACCAGTTTTGTTTTTAAAAAGGGAATACAGTGTTATAAGGATGGGTTTTAGTGATCAAAATGGATGTGTGGGATCCATAATTTTCTAAATAGGGTTGGAAAAGTGTTTTTACATGTGAAAAATGGTCTCAAAATTTATAAACATGTTTTGGGTGTTAAAATCATGGCAGGACCTTGATAAATATTAAGGTATTGAAAAAGGTTTTCTTGTGAACCTTGAATGTTTTGTAAATTAAAGTGTTGAATTTTCTTTTTGATGAGTGCTGGCATGGATCAGGATGTATGGAAAGATTAACCACATTCGAGGTTGTGATAGTGGACACTATAGTTCCATGTATGCGATCAGATGTATAGTAAGACATCCTACATCCAAGGTCGAGATAGTGGAAATGACGATTATATGTATATCATATCAAATGTCTATAAAGATGCCCCAAATATAAGGGTGAGATAGTGGACATAAAGGTTACATGTATTCAATAATAGATGTGTGGAAATATTCTATACATCCAAGGTTTAAATAGAGGACATGACCATTCCGTCCATGTGATACCAGACGTCTGACATGACGCTTCACATTAGAGGTGGAGATAGTGGACACTAAAGTTCCACATATATGATGTTTGATGTTTCACATGATTTTCCATATCTGGACAAGGTTTTCTAATCCCATGTGTTATTTCCTTGGACATGATTATATGTTTCGGTATCAATATGTGATGGACTAAGGTTCCAAGGGTGTAATTTTGGCCCGGCGGCCCGAAAGCCCGACAGGCCCGGCCCGAAAGCCCGAGCATCCCGGCCCGACAAAGCCCGCATCGGGCTCGGGCCGTAGGTTCATCGGGTCGGGCTTGGGCCTTTCCAAGAAGGCCCGCGGGCCAGGGCGGGCCGAAAAATCCTGGCCCGCTAGCCCGTGCGAAGCCCGCGCGCTGTAAAAAAATATAACATGGAATCTGCAGGTAGGGGGATCCCCCTACCACAAGCTCCCAAGGCTGTGCCTGGACCAACTGGCCCAGGTGCTGCGCCTATAAAATAATCACCAACCTATATATATATAAATATATGTATATATATATATATATATCTCTATATATATATATATATCATCTGTATATATATATATATATATATATCTATGTATATATACATATATACACATATATATATATATACCTATATATATATACATGTATCTGTATACATGTATATTTATCTATATATGTATATATATGTGTGTGTGTGTGTGTGTGTGTGCGTGTGTGTGTTTCTATATATGTGCATATATCATTATATATTAACAAAAAATAATTATATATATACATATAATTATTATTATATATAATTATAATGTGTGTATAAAAATATATATACAATGATATATAATTATATATATAATACTGTATATATATAAACAAAGCCATTAATAATATATATCAATTAAGTATGGTTTTTAAAAATCCATTAATAATATATATGTATATGTATATGTATATGTATATGTATATGTATATGATTTAATATAATATATATATAAAAAAATCTATTAATATATATATATATATATATATCAGTGATTAAATATTATATATATATAATAACTTGTTATATATTAATAAAAAAACAACACACTCACCTAATGATGTTCGTGCAAGTCCTTCAACTTCATTAATTTTTTAAGTATGTTGCAGCATGCATATATTATATATACTATACATATATAAATCTATTTAGAAAAAAAAAATTAACTCACCCACTATGACACACCCCCAACCCCTAATTATTATTTTTATAATTTTCTCATATTATATATATATATATATCAATCATTTATAATTATATATATAATAACTTATTTTATATTAATAAAAAAATAACACACTCACCCAATGATATTCGCGCACACCCCCAACCTCACTAATTTTTTTTAAATATAATGAAATTTGCATATTATATATATGTATATATAAAAATAAATCTACTAATAATATATATATATATATATCAATGATATGATAATATATATATATAAAAACCATTAATATTATATATAAAGCTATTAATAATATATATCAATTAAGTGTGGCTTTTAAAAATCCATTAATAATATATATATATATATATATATATATCTCTGTGTGTGTGTGATTTAATATAATATATATATAAACAAAGATATTAATATATATATATATATATATTAATGATTTAATATTATATATATACAATAACTTATTGTATATTAATAAAAAAAATAACACACTCACCTAATGATGTTCGTGCAAGTCCCTCAGCTTCATTGATTTTTTTAGTATGTTGCAACATGCATATATTATATATATTATACATATATAAATCTATTTAGAAAAAAAAATTAAATCACCGACTGCAACCCACCCCCAACCCCTGATTATTTTTTTTATAATTTTCTCATATTATATATATATATATATATCAATCATTTAGCATTATATATAAAAATAATAATAACTTATTATATATTAATAAAAAAATAACACACCCACCCAATGATGTTCGCGCACACCCACAACCTCACTAATTTTTTTTAAATATGATGAAACTTGCATATTATATATATGTATATATAAAAACAAATCTACTAATAATATATATATATATATATATATCAATGATATGATAATATATATATATATAAACAAAGCCATTAATATTATATATAAAGCCATTAATATTATATATAAAGCTATTAATAATATATATCAATTAAGTTTGTCTTTTAAAAATCCATTAATAATATATGTGTGTGTCAATGATTTAATATTATATAATAACTTATTTTATATTAACAAAAAAATAACAAACTCACCTAATGATGTTCGCGCACGTCTCCCAACCTCATTAATTTTTTTAAATATGTTGCAACTTGCATATATTATATATAAATTTATTTATAAAAAAAATTAACCTTCCCACTCCAGTGCACCTCCCAACCCCTAATTGTTTTTTTACAATTTTCTCACATTATATATATATATATATATATAATAACTTATTATATATTAACAAAAAAATAAATACTCATCAAATGATTTTCGCACACCCCCAAACTCATTAATTTTTTTAAAATATGATAAAACTTTCATATATTATATATACTATATATACAAATATAAATCTATTTAGAAAAAAATTAACACACCCAATACTGCGCACCCGCTAAGGGTGTAATTTCAGTTCAGACACGGCCGGGTTGGGCCTGCCCTGTAAAAAAATAAAAAAACATTTAAAAAATTATTTTAAACTAAACAAATGCTTAAAAATACTTTTCATAAATAAATTAAAAAAATAAATGTAAAAAAATGTTTTAAATAAATGATAAAAAAACGTTTAAATAACAACACTTTAAACTCACCACCCACTACTGTGCACCCTCCAATAACTCATTATTTTTTTTAATTTTTACATAATATATATAAATTCACAGACATGTATAAATCTATTTAGAAAAAAATAACATATCCACCCACTGTAAAATATTTTTACATAAAACATGTTAAATGTTTTAAAAAATACATGTAAAAAATATGCGTTCAAAAAACATTTTAAATTAAACGTCTAAAAGTAAATGTAAAAAAACGTTTTAAACAAGTGTTAAAATATGTTTTAAATGAAGGGTTAAATAAAAATGTCTAAATTTTTTTTTAAAACAAACATTTAAATTAGTTTTTTTAAAACAAACACTTCAAAAATATTTTTTACATTAAAATATGAAAAAAGTTAAATGTTTTAAAAAAAATACTTGTAAAAAGCATGCATTTAAAAAATTCAAAAATGTTTTAAATTAATCATTTAAAAATAAATGTTAAAAAATTGTTTAAATAAAAAAATTTAAATAAAAAATATTAACAAATTCTTAAAAAATTATAAATAAGTTAAAAAAAATAAATGTAAAAATGTTTTAAATAAATGATAGAAAAACTTTTAAATAATAAGGCTTTAAACTCACCCACAACACCTGCGCACCCCTCATTATTTTTTGTCAATTTGAAAATAATATATATATATATATATATATTCACAATATATAAATCTATTTAGACAAAAAAACATGTCCACCCACTGTAAAATGTTAATAAAAAAAATAAACTATTTTACAAAAAACATGCATTTAAAAATAAATGTAAAGAAACGTTTTAAAAAAATGTTAAAAAATGTTAAAATAAAAAAAATTAAAAGAGACAATTATTTTGAAAATAATAAAAGTAGACCATGGCCCGACTCGAAAAAGCCCGGCCCGGGCCAAAAAATCCCGACCCGACCTAATGGTTTGGGCCGGCCCGAGGCCGGGCTTAGGCCGCCTCATGGGGTTGTTCGAGCCGGTCCGGGCCAAAATTACACCCCTAGGTTCCAGGAATGGTTGATATTGATGTATGATACCTACCAAAGTTATTAATTAATGAAAACACCTTTCTTTATTATAACAAATATATATCACCCTATATTTATGATTCCAATGACTGACACTGGTTGACATTCATTTGGTGAGCCTGGGTGTTTCCTTAGAAACTGTGGGCCAAGAGTTGATAGATTGATTGTTGTTATTTTTTTATTTCTGATTATTTTATGTACTAATTATTTCATCTAATGTTTACTAGAATAAATTTTTTTACTATATGGTATTTTATTTATACACTATTGGTTGTGATATTCTGAGTTTTACTCACACCCTGATTTGGATTCCACTTCCCATGGGTACCTGAGCATCTCCCACATGTAATTCCAAGCATAGGTGTGGCCTACTTCTCATTTTTAGTTTTTCATGATTGGCTAGGATAGCTCCAAAGGTATTATGGTACTCGATATCATGTACATTACATACCTCATAGTTGGAAGTGGATCTTTATGTATTTATTTTTTAGTTGTCTATTTTATATATATGGGATTTTCTTAATCGACGATCGATGTTACATGCGTGTCATGGTCAGCCAAGACTTTTATATATTTTAGTATATTAAATCATGATCAATCTAATTTTATTTATTTTTCCCATTTACTCTGATGCATATAAATTTTAGTAGTTTTCTTCTTATTGTGTCGTCTGATATGGTGGTATAGTTTCCCCACAATATAAATTTAGACCTCTGATGCTAGTCAGATGCCTCTTCCATATGAGGATACACACTTTACTTATTGTGGAGAATCGTCTTCAGGTACTAGTTCAGTTTAATTTTGGTCCAGAAATTACATTTACTATTGATTCCAATAATGGTGATTGTTATGTTTTTTAGAATAAGTTGCATAAGATTTAGAGCACCTAGAACAGAAAATGTTCATACTTTGGACCTCAGTTCCTTGTGTGAACAGAATGAGAATTGTTTAAATTCTAAATTAAGTGAATTATAGATATGGAGTAAATTTATAGTTCATTATAATATATTTTATCTATCTAAATTACCTAATAAAAATTTGTCTTCTTATAAGATTTGTCTTAAGTCTGATTAGAAACGAATTCATCATACATGACAAATAAGAAAGTAGCATGAATCATTGTCCAAATCAATCAATAAAGTTTCTATATCAAAACCTTTAATACATAACCACATGGATATGTTTTCATATTAAAGAGTAGAATGATAAGATGGAACATTATTTATTTACTTATTTATTGATTCTTTGATATTTACATGGGTTTAATTTTTAAAGATCAAAAGTGATGTTTTTTAAGTATTTATAAGTTTTTGTGAGTTGGATCAAAAAAAATATGTTAAAAAATATCATTTTGAAATGATAAAGGATGAGAATTTGAGAACCAAGATTTTAATTCTATTTCATCATTTTTTTTATTAAATATGATTTTTTTCTCAAAGAAAACTTAAATAAAATGGGATTGTTGAAAAAATAAAAAGAACCATTAAATAAATGTCCAGAACTATATTTAATGTGTATAATTTACCTACTTATTTTTTGAAATAAGATTTTAGTATAGTATTACATATTATGAAAATAGTTTTATAAAGACCTCTTCTTAAAAAGAAAACTTCTGAGTTATGAAATAACGGAAAACCCAAAGTTGGATACATTATAATTTTTGGAAGAAAGGTGTATATCTTAAATACTAAGTAAAATCTTTTAATTTTTATCCTAAGGATTTTGATGGAATTTTTCTGGGGTTTTATACTACTTATAAATATTTTAGAGTGAGTAATAAAAATTCAAGGATACGAGAAAAATATTTTCAAGTGAGTTTTGATGAGATTGATCCATTTGATCATAATGAAAAACAAAAGAATTCATGGATTATTTGAACAACTTGAGGATTTGTTCTTACAATGTTATTTTTTAAAGTAAACTAGAACTTGATCATGATTGATACAATTTCTTAAAAATGAATCCAAGGAGCTTAAAAGTGTCTTACATAGAAAAACTAGGAATTTTAAGGACCATCCTTTAAAGACTATTATATGAGATATAGATAAATTATTTAGGACTATGAGGAATATTGGAAAACTAGTTGAATTATATATATATTTCTATCCCAGTTTGAACTACTTTGTAGATGAAGAATTAGGTGATGATATTTGGATGATGGTTTTGCGAGAATAGCTAAATTAGTTGAAGAGAAAATACACATGAGCCTCAACCTGCTTGGAAAGAACTCTCAATGTGCATCCATGTGACCTATGATCAATTCTGAGCCGAGGAATATTTCTAGGTATTGTAGTAGGTATTGTAGCATCCTGAACTATTCACCTTCGGGCCACCGGTTTGGTCTTGGAGTCCTTTAGGCCTTCGGGCCACCCAAGCCTTCGTGTCAATAAGGATTTCGGTCCACCTTAATACCTTTGGGTGACTTGATGTGTATACACATATAACAGAAATATTTTATAAGGAACAATCTATAGAGGAGGATTTTGACAAGGTCTATTCACCATTGAAGAGCTATCAGATTTGGAATAATGAGAGGGTATGGAAATTTCCATTGGTACCAGACTTGTGCATCTATGCACAGGAAAGCTAGCCGAGCAACCATGTGAAGGTTAAGAGATTATCACAATGCAGATGCTGGGTAGGGTTAGTTTCATGTATTCAAATTTTGTTATGAATTCCTCTAATAACTTCAGGTCCTGTAATGTCATGAAGACTATAGTCCATGTAAGGGTTCCACTTCAACCCACAAAATAGGGATTATAAAAAAATAAAAAATGAATCCCTTCAGGCCATTCAGGAAGTTTAAGAGAAACATTTTTAGGAAGTAGTTAACAGACCCTCATAAAATCCTCTAATAGTAAAAAAATTGGGCTTTTAAAAATAATAAATACGATGAATTTGTAATTACTGGGAATAAAGAAAGAATAGTTTCTAAGGGTTACAATCATGAAGAATGTATAGATTATTTGGAGACCTTTTCCCCTCTTACTTGGATTGAATCCATTTGAATCCTCTTAGACTTTACATCAAATATTAATTTTATATTATAACATATGGTTGATAAATAAAGTTTTTTAAATAGTTATTTAATGGAAGATGTTTATGTTGAACAACCCCTATGTTTTTAAAATCCCCATAACCCAAATTATATTTGTTAAACATAATAATACTCTTTATAGTCTTAAACTAGAACCAAGATATTTGTATAATAGGTTGAGATATTTTTGTTTAGAGAATGGTATTTCTATTTTTCTTCATGATCCTACTCTTTTTAAAATAAAACTATTTATCTAGTATTTTATTTGTTTAAATTTATATAGATGATGTTTGTTTTGGGTATATTAATCATAATCTTTGTAATGATTATTAAAAACATATAAAAAATGTACTTTAAATTCTTATGGTGGGATAATTAAATTTATTACTTTCATATCAAATATATGAAAAGGATTTTAAAAATTTCTTAATTAAAATTAAATATATTATTCACTAGTTAAAAAAATTTCATGAAAATTGTAAGCCATATAAAAATTCTATGGGTACAATGGAGTCTCATTTATTTGACGTTAAAAGGATTATGAGATATTTAAAAGGTCCTATTTTTTAATATTTACTTCATCTAAAAAACATTTGGTTTGGATTTAATGTCACATTTAGTTTCATATTTTTGAGGCTTTAGATATGATGGAAAATGTACCATAGGAACCCATCCCTTTTTAAGAAAATCCTTGGTTTCATGGTCAAGTAACAAGCAACATTCAGTAGTAGTTTCAACTATTTAAAGGGAATAAATATCTATTGGTTGATTTTGTGAATAAGTATTGGGGATGGAACACACAATTCTTGAATTTGGACTTAATTTTGATCATGTTTCTATTTTATATTATAATAATACTATTATAAATATTTAAAAAATCATGTGAGTCATTTTAGAACTAAGAATATTGATATTAAATATGATATTCTAAGGGATCCAATCCAAAAAAGGATATATATATATATTTAGAATTTGTAAATAGTAAATATCTGCTCTTCAATCTATTTACAAAGACACTTCCAACAACTAGTTTTGATTTTATTAAGAGAGAGTTATGTTTATTTAATTATAAGTTGTGTTTCTATGTTCGTTGGCTTCTGTCTAGTTTAGTAATTTTTTCATATTTTTATATTTTATAGAAATATTTTTATAATGATTTGCTTATTATGTTTTAAATTTTTAAATTTTATTTTTCAAATATAGCTTTTTATTTATAAAAAAACCACCTGATTGTGATAATATCTTTCTCTTAATTTCAACTTCAAACTATCGACCTTTCTATCTCATTAATTATCTATCTATCAAAACATAGTTTTTCAAAACCCCAAATACTCTAATAATTATTCTGGTTGAGAATAATAATTGGACTAATGTGTATAGTTCTATTGGTGTGAAGAAACAAATAGTTTCAAATAGAGATCATAGGGTTCTATAAGGAAAAGTTGACAACTTCAAATGCCTGTCTGAGACCAAACTGATATTGAAAAAACATTAAGATTTTAAGGACTGAATTTCATGTTTGCATATAAAATTAAAAATTTGTTTTTGAAATACAATAAAATGATTTTTATAAGTATTCCATGTCTATCTTTGGTGATTGTTATGATTGTTTTTATTCAAAGGTGAATTATATGATGTTTTTTGTGTCAATAGTCTCGATGGCTGGGATTTTTCGACTCCTTCATGAAGGGATTTTTTATTTTATTCTAAGATCAATTGGAGATAGAGTAAACAATTTTTAGGAATCATGACCTTTATTTTAGAAACATATCAAGTTAAGAAGATATTGGTAAATGATATAGAATCAGAATAAAAGGTGTTGGTCATGTTCATTCAGACAACTGGTGTTCTAAGGATTACTGAGTCTGAGAATTTATTTTCTAAGCATGTATAAAGTGTTCCTATTATTGAGTAAAATCTAGTTCAATATGAGTTGGTTCGTTCTATGATACATTAACCATTACTGCAAAAATTATGAAATGATGTCATTTTATCCTTATGGAAGGCTGTTATGTCTTTTTATTTATAGAAGATGGATGTGAAAAGGCCTAACAAGGATCAATGTAATCCCTAAGATGGGGAGGGAGAATTAGTGATATCATTTTCTTTTATGTTATCTTTATATTATAAAAAATATCACCTATTTTTAATGATTTATCATTATTTCAGAAAACTAGACATTCACACATATGTAGGAACAAAATTGTTTACAAGGTCCATCACTCAATAAGTATAGATAGTCATTTTCATGGTTTGGAAAAAATACAATACCACAAAATAAACTATAAAATAATCCTTTTGTGTAGATACAAGAAGTAGGAAATACTATTACACTTGTGTATCACTATGATCAATAGAAAACTTCATATTCTTATTTCAGCATGAATTATGTAGATAAGTTTTTATAAAAACATTACAAACCATTACCACTTGTTTCTGAACATGTTATACTTTAACAAATTCCACTTTTGTAATTCATTAAAACATAAATCATCACTTTATTTCTCAATGGTAGGTAGGAAAAATTTGTTTTAATTTGTACAAAAACTCATTATGATTTGTCACTCTAATTCTTCAGTTCAGAAACTAGTCAGATTGGATTCTCTGGAAAAATTATGGTTCACTTCTATCATTTCCGAAATTTGTCAGTCCAATATCATGGTCTGATGACTCATTCCATTCTAATAAATCCTAACTAAAGCTACATTTGAACACTTATTCTATAGAAAAAACATTTCTTAAGAACTAATTTTTAGAAACCCTTCTCTACCAAATTTTTCTATAAAAATCCAACATTGTCGCTATCTCCTGCATGTGAAGTGTGTCATAATATGTTTTACTTTGACCTCTATTTATAGGTGTATCATAATAGTGAAAGGGAAGTAAACCAATTTCATTTTCTTGATCATAGTAACTATTGAATCTCAAATTTAATTTTTATTTGAACTCTAGTTTGACCATTACTCAATATATTTCAACTCTTATGGATTAATCTCAAATACTCTCAAACACACCAAAACATATTACATCACAAATGGAACATATAATTATATCATTCTGAAATAATTCTCCCTCTAACTATCTTTATCATTATGATTTTATTGATCTAATGAATAACATGAAAAACAAAAGCCTTTATATTCTATTGATCCAAAAAAAATAGAGTTATTCTTCCATAAAAATAGTTGAAACCTTATAGACTTTAGAACACTTTAGCAATAGTATTATTGAAAATTTGATATTTTTTCCATCGTTTATTTGTACAATAATTCCTCAAATAGATCAAAAACAATGTTAGATGAAATTAATCCTCCGATAATTTATCAAAATCCCACATTGGCCAATTATTGTTGAACCAATTGAAAACAATTCAATTTTTTTTTCATAACCAACTGAAAATAAAAAAACTAAATTCATCACTCTAATACATTGGGTTTATTGAAAATGGTTGACTATATTATTGTATGTCATCAGATTGATCGGTCTCTAATACTATCTGTGGGATAATTCTATGACACTCATTTAGTACATTGGTCCCAACAACTCCCCCTTATTGATCAGTTTTAAAAAATTCTCTGCTTATTCGTACAAAATAGTTCTAGTCTACCTATGATGAAATTCAGCATACAATACCCTATCGGTGTCAACACTTTTCTGATGAGTTAGTTCCACAAAATCTACTGATGTATCAGTCACTAAACACTTCTAATGAATTAGAATAACACCTTCTCTGATAGACTGGTATCAAAATGGAATTATTTATTTATGAAAATCATCAAATGATGGGTCATTATGGTAATTGGTTCATCAGATAGATCATCCCATCAGATGGATTATATGATCAACACTTCTTAAAACCTAGGTCTCCAATACATTCTACCACATATACACCTAACAACTTTAACGACTTGTGCTCATCAATTCAGTGATCTGCATTAAAAAACATCAAATTCTTATAAATACCTGAGAATCGTATAACTCTTTCCATACACAAACTCATAACTATATCATAATGTCCTCATGATTTTAAGAACATTGAGATTTTTATAGCATCATCTTACAAAGACTGGAAAGTTTTAAGACTTTGAATTTTCTTTAAAACCTTCTGTATTTTTGTTAGAAACTCAAACTAATTACCATGTATTTGTAAACCCAGACACATTTTCTCCCCCATTCTTTCACAAATAAAGGATCAAATTTCTTCAAAAAAAATTTATGATGTGATCTTTTATCATACCAAAGAATCATCAAATTTAATGTTGATCGTCTCTTAATACATTCTAATTTCGATATTACTTCCCACTCTTTTCCAAAAAGATATATTCTAGAAAACCATTTCTGAAAAACAAGTTCAATAAGAACACATCTTTAGAATAAAAAATTGAAACTGATGGACATTATTAAGAAATATGCATATGCTCTCCAATGTCAACAACACCTACATTTTATCACTATAAATTATAAATAATTAATTTCCCAAAAATAAATCAATAGATAAAACATTCAAGAAGATACTTTTTTTATCATTTCCGACATCCAAACTTCCAGCACACTTGTCCCAAAAATATCTCACTTTGGATTTTATTTTCAACCAAACATCATAAATCACTAAAACATTGAAACTCAAGATATGGATCAGTGATCATAAATTATAAACCTACACGAGTGAACTCATTATAGTAAAGAAGATTCATTAATAGGAAATCCATGATGTATATAAGTATTGACTTGAGAAACATATTCATAAATATCTAACTTTCCACATCACTTAAAAAATTCTTCTATTTTCCTCGAACAAGGTTCCTACATTCACTTTAATAAACTATAAAAAAAGTTCACACTCTTAAATTTTGAGTTCATTGTTTACCCAAAACTCCCCCAAAATACATTCTTCATTTAAAGGGTTTTCAAATATCAATGGAAAGATTTATGAAGGATCATTTTTATACCTTTTGAAAACACTATACAAATAGAATAAGAGATATGGGATAGAAACACACACATTAAACTTGGATATAAATAGGTTGGATGCCCATGTTCAACCTCAGTTTGAAAAATGTTTCCTTCAGTAATAGTTTTTTGATTAAGTCAACGACTAGTTCCATTGTAAGAACATATTCTAGTTTGTGTCCATTATTCTCCAAAATCTCTTAGATAAAGTGATATTTTATATCAATATGTTTTGAATGTGAATATTTCACTAAATCTCTTCTTAAATTTATGGCACTCAAATTATCACAAACTAAGAGTATGGGTACCTTCACATCAACAAGTAAATATTCTAACTGTGTCTTCATCCACATCAGTTTTATTGCATCTTTAGTGGAGAAAACATATTTAGCTTCTATCATAATAAGATTTACTAAATTATATTTCTTAGTATACCAACTTATAGAAATTTCCCCTAGAATGAAAATTGCACTAGATTTGGATCTTCTATCATCCACACTTCCTACCCAATCATTATATTTGTATCCAAACAAGTCAATTATACATAATATTTCATGTCTGATTCAAAAATATATTTTAACTATGATATGTATAAGGATGTCTTTTCTATCAATTATATGAGATTACTTTAGAGCACTATGAAATCTTTCACATAAGGAAACAACATATACAATATCCAGTCTTGATGTAGTCAGATATAATAAAATTCCGATCTTCTTCCAAAAATATTTAAATTAAAACTTCCTTTCCTTATCCATATTTAGAAAACATGGTTCCCACTGAAATTCTAGTAAAAACATGTTTTTAATTATCGATTCCAAACTTCTTAATAAGTTCCTTAGGATACTTATCTTGAGTTAGAAAAATGTATTTCTTCTTTTGTGATATTTGTAAGGCAAGTAAATATTTCATTTCACTGAAGATAAGAATTTCAAAAACATTATTCATATCTTCAGAAAACCATTCATAAGTTCTCTCAGCATTCCTAAATAGGATAATATCATTACCATATACAATAAAAATGAGGAAAAATCCTGAATTTCATTGAGGTAGAGATTACTATCAACTCTAACTTTCTTGATGTCCAACTTCTTTTCATAGGTATCAAATTTTGAATACAATCCCTCAGAGAATTATTTAACCCATAGTAATATTTCTTTAACTTATACACATAACATTAATCCTTTATAATAAAAAATACACAAGGTTGTTCAACTTAAACTTCTTTATCAATTTCTCCATTGAAGAATGCGTATTTTACATGCAACTATAGAATTTTGTAAATTTTTACTGCCAAAATTTCTAGAAAGATTATAATTATTTCCAACCTTGTAATGGGAGAAAATGTTTCATCAAAATAAATACCATCTATGTAGGTTCCGGGCGCAGTGGAAGCGCGTTGGTGGGTTAGCCCAACTTTAATTTTAATGTTAAACAACATTCAATCCGAGATCCTTCACGATATAAAACGCCGAATCTTCGGAATAGAACAAAGAATGAAAATAAAAGAAGAGTCCCTGAACCCTAGAGGAGGATCATCATATGTTGATTATAATTAATTTAATTAATGTATAAGAATTACCTCGTTGGAATTATTTCTTCATTGATGTGTCTGGTCACGATTCGATGATTTGTCGGTGCATCGTAGAATCCAAGTGTAGGATTCCTCTAGCGTTGATCCACACGTGTGTCACATATCTCCGGATGTCGCCGAAGGGATCTCCGGGTACTAGCGTGGAAGAACCTTCGCTTGTGATGTCCGCCTTTGACCACCTTGATCCGGTGGAGGATCTTGCTCTCGTAACTTGAGGGCGTTCTTGGTGGAAAGGGAATTCTCTCTTGGCTTGAGAGTATTTCCAAATCCGTTGTGCACAACAATGGATCTTTAAAATGTTGGGGTTGCGAGGATATTTATAATCGGGTTTGAGGTTAATAGATTTATTACAATAAATAAATGTGTTACATGTTTTATTTATTTCATTAACTCTTATTGAAAACCCCCATGTCGAATTATTAATTCCTTGACATGCGCCCACTCTGATTATAATAAATATCATTTAATAAAACAATATTAAATCCTCAAAATCCCAACTGGAAAAACTACACAGCGTGTGATAATTAATACATGCCATGTACTTTTATTTTCCATTTTTCTACACCACATTTATTAGACCTTGAGTAATGACTATTTATTTCTTAAATAAATGTAACTTCATCACTCGCTAATAAATATATTATTTCGTCCACAATATATTCTCTCGAATAACTAGTGTCAAAATAAATGCGATCAGACATCCTTAAATAATTATTAAACCACAGTCGGGAATAATATTTATTTAACTTGTTAAATTAATATTTAACTAAGATACATGGAAACACTTAGTGTGTGACCCTCTAGGCCTCTTTCTCAGTGGCATTAGGTTGAGCCTGCCTAAAGTCCAAGGTTAGCTTCTAGCAACACACCAAGGCACCCATAGAGAAATAAGTTAATGCCGCAATGACGTGTCACCTCCTACGAATGCTTACCGTGTAATATAATCCCTTTGTCTCTATATCTCCAATCAAGCGGGTTGCATGCTAGTGCCATCAACCCATGTGCTTGATTATTCTTTCTTTGACTTCCTGAAATTGAACTTGCCCATACCTTACCATGGAAATGGATTTATTTAGGCTATATCAATTCCATCAAAGGGCATGAGATATCTAATTCTGTTATGGAACGGAAGGGACAAATCCTTTCTCGCATTATCTATTAATGCAGTATTACTCGTGACGCACCCAACGTATCCTACCTCATTGCAAAAAGTGTGTTGTCACAGTTTTCGTCAATACATCTAAGTGCGCGAGTTGTAATACCCATTAATAATAATCTTAAAGTCTAAGGACCAATACACACGTCCGCAGATAGGAACATCCAATGACACTATGAAATGTGAATTTCCTACTGGTGGGTCTCGTTCTCATAATATCCTCCTGGATATTACCAAGGGCACACACCATGAGAAGGTGCCTCAAGGTTTTATGAGTCCTCACCCCTAATGACCTGTATTATTTGTGTCCCTCAAATAATATCATCCGGAAATAGAACATACATTCAAGAACAGTGTTATGTCACTTTCGGGTTCTCATCATAGTAGGGATCTACTACGACCCTTTAATTCAACAGCTGTCCTTAGGACATTATCACATGACATGTCATGCAGAAGAACAATCAAGATGTGATAAGTCTTTTATTTAATTAATAAAGTACAAAGTAGTTGGTTCTATACCACCAACTCCAACAGACTCCCACTTGGACTAGAGCCAACTGCTAACAACCTTTAACCCGCTAGCTCTCACATGATATTCATGCTTCTGCTGAGATAGGCCTTTAGTCATGGGGTCCATCACGTTCTCTTCCATTGACACTCTGCTCACTGCAGCTTCACCCCTTTGATAGAAATACCACAAGAGGTGATACTTCCGGAGTATGTGCTTTGTCCGTTGATGTGACCTTGGTTATTTTGCA
The DNA here is from genome assembly GCA_963277665.1 of Viscum album. Lineage (NCBI taxonomy): Eukaryota > Viridiplantae > Streptophyta > Magnoliopsida > Santalales > Viscaceae > Viscum > Viscum album. The sequence goes on from OY728119.1 coordinate 115,480,787, forward strand.
AGATCCACCGCTGCAGTATTATCACAATACAATGTAATGGGATCTTTACTGCTAGGCACCACATCAAGCTCCTGGACAAAGTTTTGAATCCAGACGGCTTCTTTGGCTGCATCAGAAGCCGCTATATACTCAGACTCCACTGTAGAATCGGCGACAACTGGCTTCTTTGAACTCTTCCAGCTCACAGATCCTCCATTGAGATAGAAAACATATCCATATTGCAACTTCAGATCATTCTGATCTGTTTGAAAACCAGCATCAACATACCCTCTGATGACAAGATCCTCATCTCCTCCATACACCAGGAACATATCCTTAGTTCTTCTCAGATACTTAAGGATAGTCTTAACAGCAGTCCAATGTTATTCTCCTGGATCTGCTTGATATCTGCCTACCATGCTCAGTGCATAGGAAACATCAAGCCTGGTACATAACATGGCATACATGATGGATCCTATAGCCTAAGCGTATGGGATCTTACTCATCCTATCTTTATCTTGTTGTGTCTGAGGACACATTTTCGTAGAAATATGTAATCCATGTGACACTGAAAACATTCCCCTCTTGGATTTTTCCATACTAAATCTCTTTAGTATCTGGTCAATGTTTGTACCCTGAATTAGTCCAAGCAGCCTCTTGGATCTGTCACGAATAATCTTGATCCCTAGAATGTAGGCTGCTTCTCCTAAGTCCTTCATGGAGAAACACTTGTTCAACAAGTCCTTAACTGATTGTAATGTTGGTACGTCGTTTCCAATAAGCAATATGTCATCAACATATATTACTAGGATGACGACTGCATTCCCATTAAACCGTTTATAAACACATGGCTCACATTTGTTCTTAATGAAACGAAATTCCTTTATGGCTTCATCAAATCAAATGTTCCATGACCTGGATGCTTGCTTCAATCCATAAATGGATTTTTGCAACTTGAAAACCCATTTGGCTTCACCTGGTGTCACAAACCCTTCTGGTTGTGTCATATAGACATCTTCCTGAAGGTTCCCGTTAAGGAATGTTGTTTTGACATCCATCTTCCAAATCTCGTAGTCATGGTAAGCTGTTATGGCATGTATGATTCTTATGGATTTTAACATGGAAACTGGATAGAATTTTTCATCATAGTCAATTCCTTGATGCTGTCTGAATCCTTTAGCTACTAGCCTTGCTTTATAGGTGCTAACTTGACCTTCCATGTCTATCTTTCTTTTGAATACACATTTGCATCCAACAGGCTTTACATCAACTGGATCATCGACCAGAACCCAAACATGGTTCTAATACATGGAATCCATCTCAGAATTCGTAGCTTCTAGCCATCTTGCAGCTTCTGAGCTTTCTACTACTTCCTTGTAGGAGGGAGGTTCGTCATTGTCCAACAATAATGATTCACCATCCTCAGTGACTAGGAAACCAAATCTCTCTGGTTCCCTTACCTCTCTTGAGCTTCTACACAGTACTTGTGTTTCTAGAACCTCTTCCACAGGGACCTGTGGAACTTGTTCCTGTACCAACTCCTATGTATCTTGAGCATCAACTTCTCCAAAGTAAATCTTTCTCCCACTATCCTTCTTGAGGATGTGCTCCCTCTCAAGAAAGACGGATTGTCTGGCGACAATCACTTTCTTGTCTTGAGGGTTATATAGGTAATATCCTTTTGTTTCCTTGGGATATCCTATAAAGATACACTTCGTGCCCCAGGGTGCTAGTTTGTTTCCTGAGAAGCCCTTAACAAATGCCTCACATCCCCATACACGTGTGTGTGACAAAGTGGGTTTCCTTCCATTCCATAACTCAGATGGAATTCCATTTTCCTCCTTAGTTGGTACTCGGTTTAATGTGTATGCTGCAGTTTGTAATGCATATACCCAAAAGGATAATGGAAGATCTGCATGACTCATCATCGACCTCACCATATCCAACAAGGTGTGGTTCCTCCTTTCACTAACACCATTCCATTGTGGTGTATAAGGAGGAGTGAGCTGAGATAGAATCCCAGACTCCCGTAGAAGATCGATGAACTCTTGGTTCAGATATTCTCCACCTCGATCTGATCGAAGCTTCTTTATCTTCTTACCAAGCTAATTCTCTACTTCAATCTTGAATTCCTTAAATTTCTCTAAGGACTCTAACTTATACCTCATTAAGTATACATAGCCATATCTACTCAAATCATCAGTAAAAGTAATGAAGTAAGAATAACAACCTCTAGCTTCTACTGGAAATGGTCCACACACATCCGTGTGTACCAATCCTAGAAGCTCTGTGGCCCTTTCACCTTTTCCACCAAAAGGAGGCTTGGTCATTTTCCTTGTAAACAAGCATGACATCTATCAAGTGGTTTTAGCTCAGTAGAGTCTAAATAGCCATCTTGGGAGAGCTTTGTCAAACGCTTCTCATTCACATAACCAAGGCGGTGATGCCATGAATGGGTGATGTATAAGTCATGTGAGTTTGTTTCGTTATCGATTTCCAACACTTGGTTTTCGTAATTCAATACATACAAACCATTATTTAAATGTGCCATACCATAACATACGTTGTTCTTATAAAATAGACAACCCTTATTTCCAAATTTGAAAACAAATCCATCCATATCCAAACAAGATATAGAAATTATGTTCTTGGTAACACTAGGCACATAATAACAGTTATGTAAAACCAAAATCATCCCAGTCGGCAATGAGAGGTGGTAGTCGCCAATAGCCAATGCAGCTAGCCTTACGCCATTGGAAGATCGAAGATCCACCTCTCCTCTAGCAATCTTTCTAAATATAATTGGTTCCTGCATTTGAATACAGATGTGAGCCCCACAAGCTGTATCTAATACCCAATGTGTAGAAATAGAAAGATTGCACTCGATAACAAATGCACCTTTAGCATCCCCACGCTTCTTGGTGCAGTTCCTCTTCCAGTGGCCCTGCTTTCCACATGATAAACACACTGCTTCCCGTTCATTTCCCTGCCTTTGGATCTTCCCCTTCTTGGAGGGACGGTGCTCGGGGGCTTCAGACCGTTTATAAGTCTTTTTCCCCTTTGCCTTTTCCTTCCTTTTCTTTTTCACCATAAGGACCGCGAGTTTGTCACACCCCATGTCCTTATCTACCTGGAGAATCAAGGTCAGAAGCTCCGATAGACTCTTCTCATTGCCGCTCATGTTATAGTTGACAATAAAGCTAGAGAAGGTCTTGGGAAGTGATGATATGATGAGATCTGTACGCAACTCATCCTGTAATTTAATCCCTAAGATGTCCAAGCATTCAATGTAGCCAATAAGCTTGAATATATGAGGCCCAGCTGGCGCAGACTCTACAAGATTCGTGGTAAACAAAGCATTGGAGATCTCATACCTCTCCTGTCTCGCCTTCTCTTGGTAGAGATCTTTAAGGTGAGACATCATGCTATACACGTCCATGTTTTCATGTTGCTTCAAGAGCTCATTAGACATGGCTGATAGCATGAAACACTAGATATCTGTGGCATCATCCATGTGTTTCATGTAGAGAGATAATTCCTCATCACTAGCCTCTTTCCCAGGCACAACTGGAATAGTCTCTTCCAGCACATATAATTTGATTTCGTGGCGAAGGACGACGTGTAAACGCCTCTGCCACTCTTGGAAATTGGTTCTGGTGAGAAGGTTTTCTTTTTTGAGTATGGTGCGCAATGATATGTTTGAAGTTATTTTCTTTCTGTTTCTACAAATTAAGATGAGAAAAGGTTTAGTAATTTATTATAAAAATTGAGACAAATAAATAAATTAATACTTATTAGTCTCCCACTATTTTATCGAAATCCAATAGGCCTCACTATTGACATCAGAATATTTTGTTGCGTGAATATTCTAGTGGAAAGGATCCATATTGCCCACTGCATTACCCCAACTAGGGTTGGTCAAGCAACATGAAGGTTTTTAGGTAGGCATTTCAAATTCCAACTGCATTAACTCACAGCTCCTTGATCCGCTGAGTGGACTCACCAATCCTGAAATCCTTTTTGGATTTCCTCAACCTTTGCCTCTTGGTCGCACCAAGTCCTGCTGTGGCAGTCAACCCTTGATTCGAACAAAGTAAAGTCAACCCAAAACCTTGAATTATAATTCCCCGATATTTGAAATCACCCCAACTAGGATTGGTCAAGCACTGTGAACTATGGTTCGATTCTAGCCAAGATTATGGAAGGCTATGCCGACTTAATATTTATTTTGAGGGATTTTATCTTTATACGTAAATTTCCATTTTATTATCTTTGATTACATTCTTGTTAATATTAAGTGGGATATACTTAAGTGATTAACCATGTCTAAGATAATATTTACGTATAAGACAGTTTTATTTTAGTTCCATCTTGGATGCTCATTTAATTCATTAATTGTGTGATCGTGACAACACACCACAATAAATAAACCATGCAACTGACATAAATAAAATAAATTGTATGATCATGAGCTTTTCTATTGGTTAGTTTATCTAGCGGTTGATAAAATAACCCAAGACCTAGGGGAGAAACACCTTGAACCTTTCGGGTTCGTGTTTACAGCTTTCCACTTGTCCACCGTTGTATCTCCTTGGATTGGTTTCACCTTGGCTCCTAACTTGAGCCGCCTCCTCTAGCTTGGGATCTCCATCCATTACATATGCATTTATCTCACACGTAGGTGAGGGGTAAAAGGGGTTTTTACATAAAAGAATCCTTGGGCGCGCAGGCCCTACATATTAATGAGGAGATGGCTCGTAGGCCAACAAATTTAATTTAAATAAATAAATTAAAAGAAACCATTCACATAAAAAGGTCCCGGTCTAGCTCATGATCATCCATACATGCAACGATATTTACGCATAAATAAAACTAGCATTAAATTCTTTAATCGTTCTTGTTTAAGATAAATCACGCTCGAATCAATTAATTATCTTTAATTAATCAATCCTTTTATCTTAAATCCCTTTTCTGAATTTCCTTGAGATTCTCATCAATCATAATTTTAAACAAATAAATTCATTTAAAATTATCCTTGTACGTAACTTGTACCTTGGGGGCAACCTGGTGAATTCCCATTGATTACGCAGATGTTAAATTAAACACATATATATATAAAACACCTATCACGTGTTGTGCCTCAGCTTTATTCCTGCACCATGGTACACGTATCAAGGGTTTGTATAATATAATAATAAATTTTAATAAATCTGCATAATTTGGGTGAGTACACGGCATGTAGTTCTAACTACATGGCGTGTACTTTTCTTCACCGTCCATCCGAAGTACACGCCCAGGGATAGGGCATGTTAATGTACTTCAGAAATTTTCGGAGTACATGGTGTGTACAGTGGGACACACACCGTGTAGTTTCCGTGTTACATGGTTTCCAGTCGGGCAGGCCGTGTACGGAGTACACGACCCAACACTGACCCGAAGGGACTACACGCTGTGTTCATTAGACAACACGGCGTGTATTCCGGAAACCGTGTGCCACCTGTTTCTGGTCAACACACGGTGTCTTAAATTCTTAGAAAGAATCCAATACACGGTCTGATTTGGGGGATCAGTTAATGCATTGAACCTATACTACACGGCGTGTACTTCTGAATACACGCCATGTATTCTAGTGTTATACGGCCAAAAACGTTTGGCTCCTATGGATGAGTTCCTCTATTTTATTTTAATCAAAATTAAAATAAAAAATCGTTTCTGTGAGGTGAATGATAAACGAGGGAGGAGGAATAGATCTCGATATTCATATTTCCAGAACGATTAAACTTGAATTGAAATAACTAAATTATTAAATGCGTAAATTAACAATGAAAAACTAAATAATTATAATCAGCGATATGACCCCTCTGATACCACTCGTAGGTTCCGGGCGCAGCGGAAGTGCATTGGTGGGTTATCCCAACTTTAATTTTAACGTTAAACAACGTTCAATCCGAGATTTGTCATGATATAAAACGCTGAATCATCAGAATAGAACGAAGAATGAAAAGAAAAGAAGAGTCCTGAAACCCTTGAGGAGGATAATCATATATTGATTATAATTAATTTAATTAATTCATAAGAATTACCTCGTTGGAATTATTTCTTCATTGATGTGTCCGGTCATGATTCGGTGATCTGTCATTGCGTCGTAGAATCCAAGTGTAGGATTCCTCTAACGGTGATCCACACGTGTGTCCCGTATCTCCAGACGTCGTTGAAGGGATCTCCGGGTGATAGCACGGAAGAACCTTCTCTTGCGATGTCCACCTTCGACCGCCTTGATCCGGTGGAGGATCTTGCTCTCGTAACTTGAGGGCGATCTTGATGGAAAGGGAATTCTCTCTTGGCTTGAGAGTATTTCTAAATCCGTTGTGCACAACAATGGATCTTTAAAATGTTGGGGTTGCGAGGATATTTATAATCGGTTTTGAGGTTAATAGAGTTATGACAATAAATAAATGTGTTACGTGTTTTATTTATTTCATTAAATCTTATTGAAAACCCCCATGTTGAATTATTAATTCCTTGACATGCGCCCACACTGATTATAATAAATATCATTTAATAAAACAATATTAAATCCTCAAAATCCCAAATGGAAAAACTACACGGAGTGTAATAATTAATACACGGTGTGTACTTGTTTTCCATAAAACTACACGGCGTGTATATTTAATATACATGGCGTGTACTTTTATTTTCCATTTTTATCCACCACATTTATTAGACCTTGAGTAATGACTATTTATTTCTTAAATAAATGTAACTGCATCACTCGCCAATAAATATATTATTTCGTCCACAATATATTCTCTCGAATAACTAGTGTCAAAATAAATGCGATCAGACATCCTTAAATAATTATTAAACCACAGTCGGGAATAATATTTATTTAACTTGTTAAATTAATATTTAACTGAGATACATGGACACACTTAGTGTGTGACCCTCTAGGCCTCTTTCTCAGTGGCATTAGGCTGAGCCTGCCTAAAGTCCAAGGTTAGCGTCTAGCAACACGCCAAGGCACCCATAGAGAAAGAATTTAACGCCGCAATGATGTGTCACCTCATACAAACGCTTACCGTGTAATATAATCCCTTTGTCTAGATATCTCCAATCAAGCGGGTTGCATGCTAGTGCCATCAACCCATGTGCTTGATTATTCTTTCTTTTACTTCCCGGAATTGAACTTTACCATACCTTACCATGGCCATTGATTTATTTAGGCTATATCAATTCCATCAAAGGGCCTGAGATATCTACTTCCGTTATGGAACGGAAGGGACAAATCCTTTCTTGCATTATCTATTAATGTGGTATTACTCGTGACGCACCCAACATATCCCACCTCGCTGCAAACAGTGTGTCGTCATAGTTTTCGTCAATACATCTAAGTGCATGAGTTGTAATACCCATTAATAATAATCTTAAAGTCTAAGGACCAATACACATGTCCGTAGATAGGAACATCCAATGACACAATGAAATGTGGATTTCCTACTGGCAGGTCTCATTCTCATAATATCCTCCTGGATATTACCAAGGGCGCACACCATGAGAAGGTGCCTCAAAGTTTTATGAGTCCTCACCCCTAATGACCTGTATTTTTTTCCCTCAAATAATATCATCCGGCCATAGAACATACATTCAAGAACAGTGTTATGGCACTTACGGGTTCTCATCATAGCAGGGATTCGCTACGACCCTTTAATGCAACAGCTGTCCTTAGGACATTATCACATGACATGTCATGCAGAAGAACAATCAAGATGTGATAAGGATTTTATTTAATGAATAAAGTACAAAGTAGTTGGTTCTAGACCACCAACTCCAACAATCTATTTGTCAGTAACCATTGGAAAGTTATATTTTTTGTATCTTATCCTTTTACCATATTCATTCAAATTGTTCTAAAACACCAACTTTGTTCCAATAACATTTTTGTTATTTGGGTTAGATACATGTTCCTATGAATCATTATTTTAAATCTAGTAAAACTTTTCATTAATAACATGAATCCACTCCTGGTTCTTGAAATATTCATTAACATATTTTATAAATAATTTTGAATTTGGGGAATTATGTGTAACTTCCTTTGATTTTCTTCTTATTTGAACCTTTGGTTTTTGATAACCAATAATATTTTGAACTTCCACCTGTTTTCTCATCCTAGGATGATATGTATGAAATTATTCATCATCAGTAGAAATAGATGGAATAATATCTATTTTTAGTTAAGTAATTAAATATATTACTAGAATATGGAAGAATATCTATTTTTAGATAATTTAAAAATAAAATACTTTATTGAAGTTAGTGTTTTGAATGCACATTAGTTGGAATATGAACATTAAACTCAATAAATCTTAGTGGGGGGAGTGACACAAATTGAATAATTAATATAAAACCAAAGAGTTGGTTTTATATTAACCAAGTTAGGTGTTATATTACTTGAATATAATTATATCACCCTGCCTTTTTGAACATAACTTTTCATTACATTTTACAAACGGAGGACCTTTAAAGTCTAGTGTCTTGAAAATAATGAAAAAAATACATGAAAACATAAAACATTATTTTAAATCCCCTTTAAAATCCTCTTGAAAAGTTAATCCTATGTACAACTACTATATCTCATAACTTGGAGACACACATCAAAGGAAAGGGTGAGCAGAAAGCCTAGTAAGGAAAGCATGGGAATCAGTTTACTTGTGATATGAATAAGAATTTGATTAAAAACATAAATACATGAGTAATGGAAGTAGAGGCATTTCATAATGAAAATAACTTGAACTATAACATGAATATGTGTCTAAAACATTTAATTTAGACATTCATGAACATATCACCAAGTTTCATCCCCAAGGTGTCATAAATATTACTAAGGTTATTCACCAAGGTATCGTGAAACTTGTCAACTCTAGAGATTAAATTCATTACCTAATGAATTGGAGCACTATCAGAGAACACCCTTATTAAATATTTATTTTAATGTGATCCAAATAGATCATAATCATTAATTTCATAAATAACCCATAGAGTGTAAAATAAATGGGTTTCACTTCAAAATCATGACGTTTTAAAAGTGCTTAAAAATAAGATCATTATGTCATTTATGACCCATGGAAAGGGAGAGAGGGTTATATGTATATCAACTTCAGAATAAAATAGATAAATATAATGTATTGATGAATAACCCTATAAATGAAAATATATTTGGGTATTTGAATAAATAAAATAAGATAATATTTGTGAAAAAGGGAGAGAGGTTTTTAGACGAAAATTCTACATCATAATGCCTATATAACATGGTTTTAGAAAAAGTTGAAAAGAGAGGAGACAAGAGTAAAAAACTCAATAAAAACTAATAATAAAGTATGGGTATATAATAAAAATAAATAATATCATGGTATGAATATTTGAAGGAAATACCATATGAAAATGAAACTCGAAAGAAAAGTGAAGATACAATTTCTTTTACGAAAATTCAGCATCCTAACAGCGTAAATTAAAAATTAAGAAAATATTTTGTTGAGAGTGGAAAGAGTCTCTCATAAATTAGACATGAAATGGAATTTAATAATGATATAGAAGAACATAACCCAACATAATAAGATCTAAACTAGAAGACATAACATAATGGAAGTAATTACTTAAAATATGAGGGTGAACATTTCCCTTACCTTTAAGAGTGACTTTGAAAGCTCAAGTGTTGGGACCTTGGGGGGATTGAGGGAACCGTGGGAGGACTCTTTCAAATGTTAAAAGACCATATCTTCATTAAGGAGGATTTTTTAATGAAATTAATGAGGAAATGGCTTGGTATTTATAGGAAAAGTTAGGGAATATTTAATTAATTTCCAAGGGACACCTCATCGGTGGTATTTGAAAAACTGTGGGCTTTCCCATGGTATTTTCCCATGGTATTGGACACTTGGAACACCCCATAGCATATATTACTATTCACAAGTCCAACAGAATTATTACATCATCATTACATCATTAATGATGTCATTAAACACCCGAAACTCAAAACTGTATTTTTACTATTCACCGAATATTCAACTGTTTCAGAAAAATCCCAAAATGTCACCCTAACCTAATATTGAAGCTCTGAATTCAAAAATGAACTTAATTTTATGAAAATAATTTTGTAAATAATTTTAATTTAATTTTTAAACAAAATCATTATTAATTCAAAAAAACAACTCTAAAACTATAACTTGTTTTGTAACACCTTGAAAAGGTAATCAAGGTCCCATAAAATTATTGTATAACAATAATAAAATAAAGTAACAATTTATGATTACATTTTATGATAATAAATTTCAATTTAAAATTACTAAATTAATTATAAAATTGTAAATAAATTATTTATGACATATAAAAATACCAAAACTTGTACTATGATTATTTTTTTCCACTTTTAGATGTTTACATTATATTTATACATTCATGGGTGAAGTTTCTAGTTTTGGCTGATTTACTATTAATTACTATTCATTACTATTCATAAGGGTATGTCACTATTCATAATTTACTATTCACTAAAAATCAAGTTGATCTTATTAGACTCTAAATTTCTTACTAATCACAACTGTAGAAGATAATTTTTTGAAAGTAATTTCACATTATTAATTTTTGAAAGTTTACATTAATACTTTAAAATACCCTTTTCCAAAATTCATTAGTAATAGGGAACTATAAATTCATCCTACATTTATCCGAATATTTAAAATTCACCAACTTTTCCATAATAAGAAATAATAATTTTACTTATACAGAAGGTTTACACAAGTAACTAAGGTCATGTTACATAGCCCCATATAACACCTGCATAGGAATTAAGTGTAAGGTGTGCTATGAAGATAGAATTTTGGGGCGGCTCGGACAACATTGCCCGAGTTGTGATTTTAATCAGCTTAAACTTCTCCTTAGGCGATTCTATTCATGCTTTGCATGTTGAATATCATCTTGTTCTTGATCCATAGCAAAGCCTAGAGATGATATATCCTTCCCAAGCTCTAACATAAGGGCTTCATACGGCCCGATTCTACAGGATGAGGCCATTGAATTGTCTTTATGTATTAATTAATCAATATCACTTGTATTTATAAACAATAATTGTAAATTTAAGAGTTTGGTTTCCAATGTTCATATTGACCAATGGTCATATAACAGTCAAAATCCAATAGTTTCATTTAATTATACTCACTTAATTAATTAAAGGATATAGTTTTGTTGAGTATAAAATAACACACAAATTTAGGAAACAAAAATTATTCAAAAGTTTGGGTCGTTACATTCTTCCCCCCTTAAAAAATATTGTCCCTGAAATTTTAACTCATAACCTCAGAAGAGAAAATGTGTGGGTACTTATGCCTCATATACTCCTTTGGTTCCCACATGGATTCTTCACATTTGTGGTTCCTCCAAAACACCTTAATAAGGTGTGTAGTCTTGTTGCGTAGAACCTTGCCTTTACGATCCAAGATCTCCATCGGCTGCTCCTCATAAGAGAGGTCATGTTCCATTTGTACCACCTCTGGATTTAGTACATGTGAAGGGTCAGGTATGTACATCCTCAAGAGGGATACGTGGAAGACATCATGAACTTGTGCTATATTTGGAGGAAGTTCAAGCCGATATGCCACTACTTCTACACGATCAAGGATTTCATAGGGGCCAATGTACCCAGGGATTAGCTTACCTTTCTTCCCAAACCTCATGACTCTATTCCAAGGTAAAATTATAAGAAATACCTTGTAACCAACATCAAACTCCAAGTCCCTTCGATGTTGGTTGGCATATCTCTTTTTCTGACTCTGAGCAGAATTAATGTTTTGCTAAATGGCATGGACCTTTTCTGTCATCTCTTTCTCAAGATCAGGCCCAAGAAGCTTTCTCTTACCAGCTTCATGCCAATAAGTAGGAGTTCTACATCACTTAACATATAGAGATTTATAGGGTTCTATTTGAATGCTTGAGTAGAAGTTTTTGTTGTAAGATAACACAACTAAAGGTAGATGTTGATCCCATCCACCCTTAAATTTTAATGATCATGTTCTCAGTATGTCCTCGAGTGTTTGAATAGTTCGTTCATATTGTCCATTAGTTTGGGGGTGATAGGTCGTAATGAAATTCAATTCATAACTCAGATCTTGTGGAAGACTTCTCCAACATTTTTATGTGAACCTTGGATCATGATCAGATATGATAGAAAGTGGAACTCCATACAGCCTTACCACTTCCTTTTCATAAATCTTGGAAATTTGATCAAGAGTGAAATCTTTACAAATATAAATAAAATGGGAAGTCTTGGTGAGACGGTCCACAATAAACCATATTGCATTGTTTCCTTTGGAATTTATCAGGAGAAAAGTGAAAAAGTCCATAGTGATATTGTCCCACTTCCATGATGTAATGGGTAGTGGTTTCAATACCCCTTTAGGAGGTTGTCGCTCTACCTTCACTTGCTGACATACCAAGCACCTTGAAGTGTAGTCAGCAATCTCCCTTTTATTATTATCCCACCAATAATGATCACAAAGGTCCCTATACATTTTTTTTCTTCTAGGATATATAGAGAATGTAGAGAAATGAGTTTCATGCATCAGCTCCTTTATTTCCGGAATAGATAGAACACATAGTCTTGTACAGAATTTCAGTACACCTTCTTGATTAATATTGAACTCTGGAAACATCCTATCCTTCACAGCCTCAAACTTCTTCTATAAATAGGATCTAATTTCTGAGCTTTCTTAATCTTCTCTACTAATTACGGTTAAGAAATAATTTGGTTTAGGGTTGATGATGTCCCTTCCCTTATAATTCCCATGTCCAACTTTACTAGGGAATTGATCAAAGGATCTCTTTGAATTCTCATCAAGGAAAGAACAACTGGGTCTTTCCGACTTAATGCATCAATGACTTTGTTTACTCTTCTAGGATGATAATGAATTGAACAATCATAGCTTTTAAGAAGTTCCAACCATCTCATTTTTCTAATTTAAGTTCTTTTTGTGTGAAAATATACTTCAAACTTTGATGGTATGGGTATATATTGCATTTCTCCCCATAAAGATAGCGCCTCTATATCTTTAGGGGAAAATGACTGTAGCCAGCTCTAGATCATGTGTAGGATATTTCTGCTCATGATTCATCAACTGTCAAGATGCATAAGCAATGACCTTGTCATTTTTCATGAGGACTCACCCAAGACCTTTCAAATATGCATCGCTAAAAATAATGAATCCTTCTCCACTTGAGGACAAAGTTAACATAGGTGCAGTAAGCAATCTCTTCTTCAACTCTTGGAAACTTTCTTCACAATCCATTTTCCAGATGAACTTGACCCCTTTTCAAGTTAAATTGGTTAAATGATTATAAAGTCAAGAAACTTTTTTCACAAACCTCATATAATATCCCGCTAATCCAAGGAAACTTCGAATCTTAGTTATTGTTGTAGGATGATCCCACTCCTTTACAACTTTTTTCTTTGCAGGGTCAACTGTGATTCCTTCATTGGTTACAATGTTCCCCAAGAAAGAAACTTTCTACAACATGAATTCACATTTTTTGAACTTTCCAAAAATCCTCCCCTTCCGTAAAGTTTGAAAAATAACCCTTAGATGACCTTCTCGCTCCCCGTGACTTTTCATATATATCAGAATATTATCAATAAAAACTACCACAAAGTTAACAAGTTAGTCCTTAAAGACTCTATTCTCCAAATCCATAAAAATAGTAGGTGCATTAGTTTTTCCTAAGGGCATAACAATATACTCATAATTCCCATATCTTTATCAAAAGTAGTTTTTGGAATATCTTCTTTCTTCACCCTCAATTGATGATAACCAAATTGAAGATCAATCGTAGAGAATAATTGAGCCCCACGAAGTTGGTCAAATAAGTCATCAATTCTTGGAAGAGGGCATTTATTCTTCACTGTGATCCCATTCAGTTATCTATAATCAATTCATATCCACATTGATCCATCCTTCTTCTTTACAAATAGAATAGGTTCTCCCCAAGGAGACACACTCGGTCAGATAAAACCCTTCTCCAAAAGATCTTGGAGTTCTTTCGTTAACTCCTCCAGTTCCACATTTTCCATCCTATATGGGGTATTTGATATTGGATGGGATCCATGTATGAGTTCAATCGAGAACTCTACCTCTCTTTCTGGGGGAGGTCTGGGTAACTCCTTAGGAAATACATCAACATATTCCTAGATGATGGGAACATTTTCTATCCTTAAACTCTCATTTACTTCTTCTTCTTCACTAATCAAATCCATAAAGAATGACATTGGATGTTATTCTAGACAAAGATCAGGTTGAGATATCTCTCATTGGAAGATAAATGTAGGTTTCCCATTCAATACTATTGAGATTTTCTTGCTTCTGCATTTGATATTAGCATTATACATTGAGAGCCAGTCCATCCCTAGTATAATGTTGAATTCCAGCATGGGAATGACTACTAGATTTGTGATAAGATTGTTCTCACTATAGTAAATACTAGAGTTTCTAAACACTGGAGATGATTGGATAATCCCACTATGAGTCTTGACTGATAACTCTACTTTTAGAAAATTGGGGGTTGATTCTAAATTCTTTGAAAACTTGGAGGAAATAAAAGAAATACTTAAAACCAGACTCAAACAAAGTACTCGCAAGATTTGAGAGAACAAAAAGAGTACCTACCAACACATCATTTGGTGCTTTAACTTCAGTTGTAGTGATTGCAAAAGATTGACGTTGTTCCCTTGGACATTGCTAAGGCTGATGGTGATTCCCCTCCACTGAACTTGGATTTGGATAGTGATTGGAAAAGTGCCCAAGTTGTCTAGACTTATATCATTGGACATCAGTGTCACGACCTGACCCAACGTGGATCGAGCCACGACACCCCAAGCCTGCCTCCAATAGGCTAGGGGCTGGCGTCGAGCACCGAGTAGGCTATCACGCACAAGGGAGGTATTAGCCTAAGGTACCTGTACACACGCACCCATATACACCTTCATGCAACAGTGCGGAGATATATAAAATTGAAAAGAAAATGCATGCATACGACTATCCCAACTAGAGTGCAATAGTAATACAAAAGGTCAAAATAGGGCCCACCAAAAGAAAACAACAAAGTGTCCAACCTGCTCAGAAGGAGGGTAAACACTGCCAAACACCCACTGGTCAGCTCCTCGGTCAAACCCATTCACTAAGATCCGCCTACTTCGGTTCCTCCTCAGACTCCGTCGAAAGGCATGTGGTCTGCACAAGACACAAACATGTGCGGGAAAAGCCCGTGCAGGGGTGAGTATAAACATACTCAGTAGGCACCCCAAAAACTCAAAACCAAAGAGAGTAACTGAAAGGAAACAGTCTTCTCATCCCAGCCAGAGGAAATCCAGATGAGAGAGAAACTCAATCTCGTGACCATCCTCGGCTAAAAACAACTATTCATATCAGCTCACGTGTATGCCCATACATACACCTTGAAAAATATAGATATACTCAGCTCACGCAACAAGCCACCTGAGGTACCGACCTCATCACCAACAATCGTCCAAAACCATGAGAGCACCCTCCATGATCACTGTCATCCCAGATGACATGCACCCGAGAGATACAATCCATCAGGTTCCTCACAAACCTCTCAGACGCTCACCCAATAGATCGCGCTCGTTGGATAGCATCACTGAGGAAACCTCGTTGAAACAACGTAACCACCAAACTCCTCGGATAGGGGATCGCTCCTAGGGTCTGCTAGGGGATACCAGAACCCACTCTGGTATATGGAGCTCACAGATAGGGGGTCACTCCCAGGGTCCGCTGGGGGATACCACGACCCGATCTGGCATACGTAGTTCTCACTGAAAGGGGATCACACCCAGGACCCACTGGGGGATACCACAATCCGATTTGGCACTCAACAGAAGCACGTCACTCAGATAGAGGATCATCACCCATATAAAGTTGGTTATGATGATACAGGAACCCTATCTGGTATAACTTGTGACGTAGGGTATCAAACTGACGATACCAAAACCCTACATAAACCACGCGCGGAGTAGGGGATCACATAACCAACGATACCGCAACCCTACTATAAACTTGATACTGAGCAGGGGATCATATACCCGAAGATGACACAACCCTACTGAGCATATCCCACTGCGTAGAGGATCATATTCCCAATGATGCCACAAACCCTACGGGGTTAACCTGCTAGATAGGGGATCACCGCCCGTGGATAATCGGTCACAACGATACCAAGAACCCGATCCAGAGAAATGATGCTAGAGGATCCTGCTCTGGGCCCACCAGAGTAATGCCACAACTCTAACAGATTAAACATCCCATCGAGAGGATTACAAGAATATACTAGGGTTGTGATGTCGCGCGAAACCTCATAGGAATGAACCAAGGGAGTACCCTCAACCGCTGCTGGTTAAAACATCGCTAACCCAAGCAACCCGCAACAACGCCACACTGCTCACCTCCAAGGCTGATACTGAGGCCACCGTCGCGATCCATGCGGAAAAACACCAAGGATAGGCTACTTACTAGCCCGAAACGGATTGCTGATGAAAAAACACTATTCACCATAGCTAACCCGTGAAAGGCCCCAAAAACGATCCTGAAACTCATCAAGCAGATCATACCACGGAGATACCCTCGAAAAAACACATGGAATCGACTACTCGTACGTCCTAAACAGACACCCGGTGGAAAAGGCACTATTCACAGAAGCCAACTCGGGCAGGGCCCACACCTTGATCCCGAAAATCATCGAACGGATCAAACCATTGTGATCCTCTCAGAAAAATACATAGGATCGACTACTCATACGTCCGAAACGGACACCCGATGGAAAAGGCACTATTCATCCTCCAAAATCGGACACTTGGTGCGAAAGCTACGTTTCTCCACAAATTCCAAAACCCAGACTTGTGGGGACCACACCCCGTTATCAGTCCCAAAACTCAGAAACCATCTCAAAAAGTACATCATACCATTAGGGTCTCAACGCCACTGACGAAACGTCATTCGGACGCTCCGGGCAGAAGTTACAACGGCCCGAAGTCATAAAATAATAAAATATTATTATTTTTCACGACGTTTCTAACTCCCGGGCCACAATCCCGAACCTTTTAACCCTCAAACCCACACCAGAGGGTTCGACTCATCGTCAGGGTCACGTCTCCACAGACGACACGCGAATCTAACTTCCGGATTGCAAGAAACGGGGGTTTAAAAACCCTCGTATGACAAAAAGGGTCGGACCGACCCGCCTTGGCCGGCGGCCACCGCCGCACAGCGCCCCCGGCCACCGCGCTCCGGCGGCTGGGCCACCGTGCCGCCGCTCGCCGGCGAACCTTCCGAGGTCCGGAAGCATCTGCACACCCCCCAGGACCCAATCTACCCATCTGTAGGTTCAAAACAGAGAAAAACACAGAAATTTGGGATATGGGGTTTTCAAAACGTAAAACGCCTACTTATTGGCGGATCACCGACGCTTTGGGTGCAGAATAGTGCCTGCGACGCCCTAAAATTGGATCCGTAGACGAACGGCGCTGAATTTGGACTTCCGGAACTCGATTTGGCGAAGAACGGGTGAAGAACGGAGATGGTACGTGCGGCGTAGGTGGGAGGGGAATAGTTCCCCTTCATTTCCCTTTGTTTTTTATTTGAAGAAAACATTTAATTTTCCACCCCGACCAAACCTACCGGCGCGGAGAAAGTTAAGTCACCCCTAGAGTAAACGCACCATTCTGAATGCAACGGCGAAATCAGATTTGCAATCCGAGACTCCGTTCAGAAGTTATTTGAGCCGAAGCTCGTAATTAAACTTGTCCACTTATTTACGAAAACGCCCCTAGTGTCGTTTCTCACCGCAGGCCCGCGCCCGCAATGTTTACACCTCTCCTAGGGTAAAAGGCACGTTACGGACGCAAATGTGCCCTCAGATTCCCGTTTTGAGCTACCGTTTGGGAGATATCAGACCCCCTCCACGTGTATAGTATAAAAAAACTTAATATTTTTATAAAATTAATTCTGGGCACACCGGGCCTCGGAATCGCATGCCGTCTTCGCGCCTAGCTATGAAATTATTCATAGAAATATCCAAAAGTCTGACAGGGCCAAAAACCCGAGTCACTACATCCTCCCCCCTTTAGAACTTTTCGTCCCCGAAAATCCCTAAGATCAAAGAAAGTGACTGGACTCTCAACTAGGTCTCACACACCAGCGAGTTCACCAACAAACACTCCTACCCGAATGAATAAGTCAGAGGGACTCATCCACCACACCTCGATACTATCCGCTTTGGGTGGAATTGACTCACCCGCATGATTTTAATCGCGTCACAAAAATGCATCTCGGTGGGGGAAGGATCCCTCTTCCTCATGCATTCGAAGCACACCGAACAACACCCCGCACATGATCTTACCAACGCCCTGAACAAGACTCGATCAAGCAACAGAAAGGAAGGGTACTGCTAAATAGTGTATATCAAACTACTATAGAAAGTATAAAGGACATAAGGCGTACCTCTATCCATCCGTGGAGCCTCTGGGTCAACAGCCTCTAGGGCATGCAGCTGTCCTCACCCTTGGCCACCAGCTCCCCGAGCTTGGCACGGACCACTTGGGGGTGGGGGTGGTGGAAACTGGTACCACCTACCACCTCCTCCTGCTGCACCTGCTCCACCGCCATGTCCACCACCCTGCAGACCTTTTTTCTCGAGACGCTGCCTCTGCCAAGGCGGTCCATCGACCGGATCCCTCTCAGTAGCACGTCGGGTCAAACAATCCCTGGAAAGATGTCCCCGACCATCTCAAGCATAACACCGCCTCTCCTGCGACTGACCCAAACTGGCCTGCAAGCCCTGTGAGCTCTGAGCCTCAGATCCTCCATCCTGGGGTCTACTCCTGAAACATCACCCACATCTGGACCCATGCGTCTGCCGTTGGCTACCAGATGTCGACGTATTCGCTCTCGCGTGCCCAGCACTAACAGGGGGAATATGCTCATCCAGAAAGCTCTCCACCACCAACACTCACCCCAGCAATCCAGCATAGGTGGGCAAACACAAGGAAACCACACCTAATCAGATGTCTCTGTGTAAGCCCTGCTCGAAGGTCCGAGCCCTAAAGAAAGGGTCCTGAACCATATCTTGGGAGTAGCATGACAGGTCTGTAAAACTCGCTAAGTACTCTGACACGGTCATGCCCTCCTGTCGAATCTGCAGAAGCTCCTGGATCCGCACTAACCTCAGTGTCACCGGATAGAACTCCTCCCTGAAGAGCCGCACAAACTCTGCCCATGTGAGCGTCTCCTCATCATGGGATTGCATCACTGGCTCCACCATCGCCCCGCTGAACCATGCAGAAGACTCGCCGCAAGGACCACCATCTGATATGAAGGTGGCCTCACTAGGCGGAAAACTCGGGTGACTGCCTCAAGCCAGTCATCTGCTACCTGGGGGTCCAGATCACCCTGAAACCTCAGAGGTTTCTGCCTCTGTAACTCGTGCAGCGCACTTAGCCTGCGCGTAACCCCATCTTTCACTACCGACACAACCAGCTGCTCGACAGGTGGTGGCTCAACTGGCGGACCACCTTGAGGTCTATCCTCAGAACCTGTGCTCTGGTCCGCAGCCTCTACACGAGGTGGATCGTCAGCACAATCCTGCCGTGGAACCCTCATTGGCTGTCATCGTGGAGACATCATGAAATATATTCAAGACGCACCACAGTCAATGAGTATATCTCGAAGGCTGACTCAAGAATGACAAGGGAAAAAAACCAAAACCCATTCCTATATGATGCATGTACCATTTTTCCCTGCGACTGGTGTACGAATGTCTCGAGTCGAAAGGCAGGTTTTCAGAGTCCTGGTGTATGGATATGTTGGCCGTCGTACCAACACTGGAGTCCCTGGCCTGAAAGCCGAACTCGAAACATCATAACACTGCTGCTATGCAACCCAAACCAAACTCACAGCTAGACCAGCTACGCTCTGAGATCCCAAAGGTGGAACATCCTTTGATACCACTCTGTCATGACCCGACCCAATGGGGCTCAAGCCGCGACACCCCAAGCATGCCTCCAACAGTCCAGGGGTTGGCGTTGAGCGCTGAGTAGGCTATCACGCACAAGGGAGGCATTAGCCTAAGTTACCTATACACACGCACCCACATACACCTCCATGAAACAGTGTAGATATATATAAAACTGAAAAGAAAATTCTTGCATACAACTATCCCAACCAGAGTGAAACAACAATACAAAAGGGAAAAACATGGCCCACCAAAAGAAAACTGCAAAGTGTCCAACCTGCTCATAAGGAGGGTAAACACTGCCAAACACCCGCTGGTCAGCTCCTTGGTCAAACCCTATCACTAAGCTCTACCTGCTCGGGGTCCTCCTGGGACTCCGTCTAAAGGCATGTGGTCTGCACAAGACACAAACATGTGCGGGCAAAGCCCGTGCAGGGGTGTGTATAAACATACTTAGTCGGAACCCCAAAAACCCAAAACCAAAGAGAGTAACTGAAAGGAAACAGTCTGCTCATCCCAGCCAGAGGGATCCCATACGAGAGAGAAACTCCATATCATGACGATCCTCAGCTAAACACAACTAGTCATCTTAGCTCAGGTGTATTCCCATACATACACCTTGAAAAATCCAGATATACTCAGCTCACGCAACAAGCCACTTGAGGTACCGACCTCATCACCAAAAACTGTCCACAACCAGGAGAGCACCCTCCATGACCACTGTCATCCTAGATGACATGCGCTCGAGAGATACACTCCATCGAGTTCCTCACAAACCTCTCAGATGCTCACCCGAGAGATCACGCTCGTCAGATAGCATCACTGAGGAAACCTCGATGAAACAACATAACCACCAAACTCCTCGGACATGGGATCGATCCTAGGGTCCTCTAGGGGATACCAGAACCCACTCCAGTATACAAAGCTCACAGATAGGGGATCACTCCCAGGGTCTACTGGGGGATACCATGACTCGATCTAGCATACATAGTTCTCACAGATAGGGGATCACACCCAGGACCCGCTGGGGGATAACACAACCCGATCTGGTACTCGACAAAAGAACGTCACTCAGATACAGAATTATCTTCTATATAAAGGTGGTCACTGTGATACTAGAACCCTATCTGGTATAACTCGTGATGTAGGGGATCGAACTGATGATAACGTAACCCTACAGAAACCACGCGCTGAGTAGGGGATCGCGTAACCAACGATACAGCAACCCTACTATAAACCTGATGCTAAGCAGGGGATTGTATACCTGACGATTCCATAACCCTACTGAGCATGGCCCACTACTTAGGGGATCATATTCCCAATGATTCCACAAACCCTACGGGGTCAACCTGCTAGATAGGGGATCGCCGCCTGTGGATAAGCGGTCACAATGATACCAAGAACCTGATCCAGAAGAAATGATGCTAGAGGATCCCTCTCCCGGACCACCGGAGGGATGACACAACTCTAAAAGATTAAACATCTCATCGAGAGAATCACAAGCCTATACTAGGGTTGTGATGCCGCACGAAACCTCGTAGGAACGAACCAAGGGAGTACCCTCAACCATTACTGGTTCAAACCTCGCTAACCCGAGCAACCCACAACAACACCATAATACACACCTCCAAGGCTGATACTGAGACCACCATCACGATCCACACGGAAAAACACGCAGGATATGCTACTTACTCGCCCAAAACGGGCTGCCGGTGAAAAGGCACTATTCACTATAGCTAACCCATGCGGGGCCCACACAACGATCCTGAAACTCATCAAGAGGATCATACCACTGCGATCCCCTCGAAAAAACACATGGAATCGACTACTCGTACATCCGAAATGGACACCCTATGGAAAAGGCACTATTCATCCACCAAAATCGGACTCCTAGTGCGAAAGCTGCGTTTCTCCGCAAACGCCAAAACCCGGCCTCGTGGGGCCCGCATTATAACAACCCAGACCCGGCCAGTCACCCGAACAATTCCAAATGGGTCGGGTGTTACTACCTTAGGCGCACCTCCCCTGAATGCCAACGGCTTCCGACTAGCAGCGAGGGTCTGTTATGTATAGTGGGGAGGCTATACCCTCTCGAAGGATAATAGTAAGGGTACTAGTCCAAGTATAACAGTAAAGATGCAGCGGAATTTAAAAGACTCAGTAGACTTAAACCAGACCCGCAGAGCGGAAGCATAGTCAATATAGATAAATAGTGGAAGCAATGAATATAACTACAACAGTAGAAATAAACACAACAGCATGCTGATAACATGTAACTACTTCTGAACAGTAAAACATGCATCCAAAGCAGGTCATACACAACTAAAAATTAAAAGGGTGCCAATGGCTAACCAAAAGTGGCTACGTCAAGTAAGCATGCCGATACAGAAAATAAAACAAAATAAAGTAAACCCCATCTTGGTATGACCTCAAGGTCCGTACCATTTCCATGCAATAACTAATGCAGCCCAGCTCCTGAAGCTGGCCCCTTTCCTGCACGTAAATCCATAAAGTCTGCATGCGTCCCAAAGGGCCCATGCAGGGTGTGAGAAAAATCTCAGTAGGATACCACCCAATGGTGCGTACCAAATATATGTGTTTAGGAAGCTATGCATTTATAAGGAGAGCAGTAAACAGCACAATGCACAAATAAACACAAACTCCACTGGTGCTCAACAACCACCATGGAGCGTCACCTACTTCGTCCAATGCCGGAATCTCTGTCGTGTAACCTGGCACCACGTGCCACCTGACACCTCATGTCTCAAGTACCGATGTCCCTAAGGTATGACCAAAATAGTAAGCTGGCACCAAGTGCCTCCTGATACCTCGTGCCTCAAGTACCGATGTTCTGAAGGAACACCCAAGAATAGTAACCCGGCACCATGGGCCTCCTGACACCTTGTGTCTCAAGTACCGTCGTCCCGAAGGCACACCCATCCCCTGAAGGCTCCTCACCTCCCACGTGGCTTTCTACAGCAAGCACCCCCAATCAGAATACTTAACCGCAACTACGGGGGCCTCTACCCACACTAGTGGTCAAAACCACCTCATCACAGAGTATCTTTGTGTGCACACTACTCAAAGTCCTGGGTGAGTGGTAATCACCAAATAGTAACTAAGCCACCAACACATCTGACACCTCATGTCCCTCAGACCATGCCGCTCAAGTCTGATGGCATCGCCATCCTAGTAACCTGGGTCATTCCCAACCTGACAGTCGTACTGCCTCAAGCCGACGTCCATGACGCCCAATCCCATGGTCAGAACCACCCAAAGTAACCTAGGCAAAGCCCAAACCTATGATCAACATCACTCAAGCATAACCGGCCAAGCCCAACACAACCCAAAAGGGTCCAGAAGAAGCAATTTAGCAATTGCATATACAACATATTCAAACAGAAAACATGACCAGGAAAAACAACTAAACAGTTGAATTGCACTATGCAAGGTGATGTCCCATACCATCACTGAGGTATTAAATGCCTCTAACAATTATAACAGGCTTAAATAAATTAAACTAAAAAGTTTAACACTTTAATATTTCAATTAAAACCATTTTGGCATTCCCCGGCCAAAATGCCCCAATGAGCCACGACCCCTCACCCGGCCCGCTCACGCAAACTGGTCACATGGCATACCCAAAGGCATCCCATAGGTCAAATAAACAATTCAGAATGAAAAGGAAGATAAAAAAGGTCCCACTCAAAATACTTGAAATTGCGTTGAAGGCTGCGTCACCCAAACAACCACGAAAACACAAAATGGGGTATACACCACCTACCTGAGACTCGTACGATGCTACTCCTCCGGTAACAGCCACCAATTTGGTCTAAAACGCGGTAAATCTACAAAATATTCAATATAGTTCAAATGCCTATAACTCATTCTAAAACAAAGATCAAACAAAACGGCCAGAGAGGAATCGAGGACTTACCGAGGGGGTTCCAACGCACTAATCAGAGCTCAAATCGGACTTCAGACGGACAATCGGGGGAAGGAAATAGGTTCGGCCGGCTTGGTTCATGAAACCGGGCGAAGGAGGTGTGTTCTGCCTCAAAAACGAGGCTACTACCAATTTTGGTGAAAAAAAGAAAGTACAAAGCATGTACTTTAGGACTACACGCCGTGTATATTTCATTTAACTATTCATAAGACGACAGGATTCCGCCGACTTACTTTCCGAACCTGTCGACATGAGTACACGGCGTGTACAGATGGGTACACGACGTGTACAGGGTTTCTCTTCTCTTCCTCACAGACTTACCCACACGACATGTATATCCCTTATACACGGCTAGACTACACGACGTGTCCAAAGGGAACACGGTGTGTCCTTGGTTCTACCTGGCCAACGGCCTACACACCATGTATGGCCACCACACAGTCGGGTTACTTGGCGTGTTTAAAACTACATGCCGTGTAGTAAGAAAATTACACATGGTCACCACACGGCCTATACTTGGAAATCACACGGTCGCCACTCACTTAACATATACTCGGTGTGTACTTAAAAGTACACAACGTGTAGTCTGCAAATTTCCAGAAACTTCCTGTTTTCTCCAGTTTCCTCAGAAACCAGTCAAAAATTCAAACAAGGTCGGGATTTTGACCTTTCTAAAAACCCAGGTTCTTAAAAACTCCCCAACTTAACATAGCTCTTCCCCGAGCTATCAACCGAAACCCAAATATGGCACCAAAGACACCGCTCTGTTTAAAGTAACTCGGTCTTCCCCGGTCTCAAAGGTCCCGACTAAACTCCTCAAGGGGCTCCCCACCATAGGAATCACCTAACCCAGTCTCAACCCAACAAAACTCAAACAAAACAGGGTTTACTAACCTGTTTTCCGGACACATAGTCCTCCCATGACGCATTGTCACCCCTGCACCTCATTGGTGCTCCTATGTTGCTCCTGACACCCAACGTATCCCGCACCGCATCGGTGTCCGCCTCCACGAGGTCCTAGTTCCTGGAACCTAAAGTAACATGCATCCTCGATTCCCATATTCCATGCATCACACACACACACACACACATATATATATATATAGAATATATCACACACCCGATATGGTGCCAATCCCACTGACTAGCATCTAGTCAGTCCACATAGATCTTATGCACCACGTGCACTCAAAACAGTCATGCCTCTATACGTCATGCCAAAAAGAATACATGGAGATCACAGTCACACCACGGTGTACCTCTAACCATCATCGGCTCACCATCCTGCTCAGCCTCTAGCAGCTCCACGGCGTGCACCTGGCCTGAAACACGGCTGTATGATGCCTGACCTCCCTAAGATGCTGCTCCCGTCACCAGCCACTGACCCCTCAGCTGGGTCCCACCATCTCTGTCACAACCTCCACGCACAGTTGAACCTCGACTACCCTCTCTGGGTACCGAACCTGAACAAACTCCAGACGCTGCAGTCTGTCCTGGTCCCTGCCTGCCGGCTATGTGATAAGGCTTCCTACAAAACCTCTCCAGATGCTCGTCCTGTCCACATGCCCGGAACTCCTTCGGAGGCCTATCGCATTGCGCCCGTATATGTATCGGTTGTCCACATTGGAATCAAATCACCGAAGAACTCCCATGAGGTGGTCTAGCTGAATCCTTGGCCTGACTGCCCTGCTGGAACTCCTCCCGTCCTCATTTCCTGCTGTCTGAGCCATCACTTGTAGTTGTCGCCCTGACCAAGTGAGATTTCTCTCTCTCATTGCCCTCAGCTATGAGTGCCTGATTCACTACCTCGGAGAAGGAACCCATCCTGAAGATGGTCACCTGGACCCGAATGGTGTGTCGTAAGCCACCCTCGAAGCGCCTTACCCTAGCTGCATCATCGCTCACCATTCGAGGTGAAAAACGGGACAACTCCGTGAAGGTAGTTGTGTAGTCCATGACAGACATATCTCCCTACTGAAGAATCAAGAACTCCCGAGCTCTCTCCTCCCTTAGTGTCTCTAGATAAAAGTGCTTAAAGAACCTTTCCTCGAAGTCCTTCCATGCTATCCCCTTGTGCCTACGAGCCTGTACTTGTACATCCCACCAACACTTCACCGGTCCTCTCAGCATATACGTCTCCAGCTTGACCATCTACCCTGGAGGCATCTCGAGCTGCTCGAAGATCATCTGCATACTCTCTATCCAGTTCTCAGTCTCTTGCGGACCACCCTCACCCTGAAAAAGCGGCGGGTGCTGCGACTGGAACTCCTGCGTCGGATATTCCATAGAAGGATCTTCCCCCTGTGCGCCTCTGTCAATCCCCTGCAGGACACGTACTAGGCTAGTCCGGAGCTGCTTGTCAAGCCACGGTCTGAACGCTGTCAAGACCAGCTACTACTCTGCCTGCACTAGATCCTGAATCTGATCCTGTCCCTGATCCTGTACTTGCAGCTCATGCTCTGCCTGCACCAGATTCTAACCCTGATCCTGCGACACTGTATCATATCCTTCCTGATGCTCCATTGTGTCATGAAGGAGTAACCCACTAAATACCATAAATGGGCAGAAAACCCATATATATATATATAGAAATATATTCTACGCAGATAAGGAAAGCAGTAAAAGGCAGTGCATAACAACTACCCTTACTCCCCCTCACCGCAACCCATGCCCCACGGCATCCCGGCCTCATGGCCTCCTTACCCGCTCTCAATAGAGCCAAGTATCAAAGGAACCTCGGGCCATGCCCATCCTGACAACTCACTTTGCCTCAAACCGACGACCGAGTCGCCCAATCCTGACAGTTACATTGCCTCAACCATAGTACTTGCCTGCTCTCATAAGAACCAGACCCAAATATCCTGCACATGTAATTCTACAAAATACAAAGCATGGCATACACATTGCAATAAACAAGAAATTATATCAGGAGTTTCACCTATTCAATTTCAAAGCAGATAAAGTATGGCAATTAATTTTTTATTCACATGGAATTATCACTTCACAAAGCATACGTGAAATTATGAAATTGAAATACCCTAAAAATGTGCCTATCAAAAGCCAAAAAAAGTAGCCTTGCCATACCGGGCCAAGGTCCAATTCTCCCTTACCGCACCGGGTCAAGGGTTACATATCACAATCAATAACATCACACACCAAATGAGCCACCGAGGTGGAAATCATATAAACTGTAATCTGAGCAAAAGAAAACCGCAATTCCCACCCATGGAAACTTGGTCCATCCCTTGTACCTGGGGCTCCAGGCACCCAAGAACAAGCTGGGAACCCAATTCCAGTAACAAAAACTTATCTCCAGTCTACCATATCCCAAATAGTAAAACTAGCAGAAATAAAAGAGAAGTCTCAATATCATTAGTAGCCAGAAAAACACTGCTACTAAATCCTTGTCAAGAACTCCTTTGATACCACTTTGTAACGACCCGGACCCAGCCAGTCACCCGAACAGTGCCAAACGGGTCGGGTGTTACTACCTTAGGCACACCTCCCCTGAATGCCAAAGGCTGTCGACTATAGCGAGGGTCTGTTAGGTATAGTGGGGAGGCTATACCCTCTCGGAGGATCAAAGTAAGAGAACTATTCCAAGTATAATAGTATAGATGTAGCCAAGGGTGTAATTTTGGCCCGACGGCCCGAATGCCCGACAGGCCCGGCCCGAAAGCCAGAGCGGCCTGGCCCGACAAAGCTCGCATCGGGCCAGGCCAGGCTCGGGCCGTAGGTTCAGCAGGTCGGGCCTGGGCCTTTCCAAGAAGGCTTGCGGGCCAGGCCGGGCCAGCCCGAAAAAGCCCAACCCGCTGGCCCGTGCGAAGCCCAGCTCGTGCGAAGCCCGCGCGCTGTAAAAAATATAACGGGGAATCTGCGGGTAGGGGGATTTGATCCCCCTACCACGAGCTCCCAAGGCTGTGCCTGGACCAACTGGCCCAGGCGTTGTGCCTATAAAATAATCACCAACCTATATATATATATATAGATATATCAATATTTATATATCTATATCTATATGTATCTATTTATATATCTATATATATATATATGTATATATATATCTGTATATATATATATCTTTATATATATATCTATGTATATATACATATATACATACATATATATACCTATATATATATATACATGTATCTGTATTAATGTATATTTATCTATGTGTGTGTGTGTGTGTGTGTGTGTGTATTTCTATATATATGTGCATATATCATTATATATTAACAAAAAATAATATTATATATATACATATAATTATTATTATATATAATTATAATGTGTGTATAAAAATATATATACAATGATATATAATTATATATATAATAGTGTATATATATAAACAAAGCCATTAATAATATATATCAATTAAGTATGGTTTTTAAAAATCCATTAATAATATATATATATATATATATGTATGTATATGTATATGTATATGTATATGTATATGATTTAATATAACATATATATAAACAAAGCTATTAATATATATATATTATTTCCGACGCTTTCGCCGGGGCGCGCGCATCCGTCTGTGGAGGACGCGCTGCTGTTGCCCCGCATTCCCGCTTTCCAAAGGCGGGCGACATTCGTTCCTTCTTCAGAAACGTCTGCTCCTTGATCGAAATCGGGATGATGGGATGTCAGTTCTTCCTTCCATGGATTCCTCCTCGGAGGTCATCACCTAGTCCGGGTCTCCCTCATAGATTTAAGACGTGCTCGTGAATCTCATTCCCGGTGCCATATCTTTATGGACTCCGGTTAATTACACTACTTCTGTCAAGACATTCCTTGGGGTCTTGACATGGTAGCGACCTTCGGTCGGAGTAGATGACAGTATCATGCATGTCTGGGCATCTCTAGGTGCGTGGACATTGGGGAACCTGTATTCTTCCTCATGAGAGGGCATCTCAAGGGTGCATAACCCGAGGCATCCCGCGTCGAGTGCGGGGAATCATATGCCATAGGCATGTACCTGAGGTTTTCCTCAACTTCCCATGTTTAACATAGGGTATGTAGCATGTTTAACATCTTGCGAAGACGGTTACGCCAAAGGCGTTCCGTCCGAGGTTTTCCTCAGGCATCTCATGTTTATCACGAGGTAGGCCGCGAGTTTAACGTCTGGAGGAGATGGAATGAGGGTGATCAGAACATCCCATAGAGACAGATCGATGGTGGTGTGCCCCGTAGAGGGGAGATGTCACACCGTAATGGCTGATCTGAACACCACTGAGGGCGGATCAGGGGAAGTGCACCCCAGGATGGGGTACATTACCATTGGTTGGGATTGAACCTCTTGGAGGTTTCCTACGTACCCTATGTAGAGGAAAGAGATCAAAACTCACGTAGTTCGAAGGGGTGATGAATCGGGGTGTACACAGAGGAAAACGACCCAGAGGTATGCTGGGGCTTACACGTGGAATGCGGCCCATGCGCCGCTAGGAGCAGCGAGGAGGTGGATGGAATTATCCTACCGGGATGTGGCGGCCCGAGTGAAAATCGGGATGGGTGATGGATGGATGAATGAAGTGGAGGGGGAATGAAATGGGACAGTCGCAGGGGCGACAGTGAAGTTGGACTTGAGCCTTGAAGAGGCTTCCTACGTATCCCCGTGGCAGGGAATCAAAGTCCACGTAGTTCGAGAAGGATTGGGGCTTACGCAAGGGTGCTGCCCGGGTGCCGCTAGGGAGAGGCAAAGTTTTATGGGGCTTACTCTCTAAGGAGGCCCATAGTGTATGGGGCTTACTCTCTGAGGCGGCCCATGGTGGATAGTGAACCAACGTGAAGAGGTCGGAACAACTGGGTGGTGGGCTTGAACCTCGTGGAGGCTTCCTACGTATCCCTATGACAGGGAATCAAAGTCCACGTAGTTCGGGAAGGATTGGGGCTTACGCAAGGGTGCTGCCTGGGTGCCGCTAGGGAGGGCAAAGGTGGATGGGGCTTACGCTCTGAGGCGGCCCACAGTGTATGGGGATTACGCTCTGAGGCGGCACATGGTGGATAGTGAACCGACGTGAAGAGGTCGGAACAACTGGGTGGTGGGCTTGGACCCCGTGGAGGCTTCCTACGTATCCTTGTGGCAGGGAATCAAAGTACACATAGTTCAGGAAGGATTGGGGATTACGCAAGGGTTCTGCCTGGGTGCCGCTAGGGAGTGAAAAATTTGGATGGGGCTTATGCTCTGAGGCGGCCCACAGTGTACGGGGCTTACGCTCTGAGGCGGCCCACAGTGTATGGGGCTTACGCTCTGAAGCAGCCCACAGTGTATGGGGCTTACGCTCTGAGGCGGCCCACAGTGTATGGGGCTTATGCTCTGAGGCGTCCCATGGTGGATAGTGAACCGACGTGAAGAGGTCGGAACAACTGGGTGGTGGGCTTGAACCTCGTGGAGGCTTCCTACGTATCCCTGTGGTAGGGAATCAAAGTCCACATAGTTCGGGATGGATTGGTGCTTATGCAAGGGTGCTTCCTGGGTGCCGCTAGGGAGCGGTAGAGGTGGATGGGGCTTACGCTCTGAGGCGGCCCATGGTGGATGGGGATTACGCTCTGAGGCGGCCCACAGTGTATGGGGCTTACACTCTCAGGTGGCCCACAATGTATGGGGCTTACGCTCTGAGGCGGCCCATGGTGGATAGTGAACCGATGTGAAGAGTTCGGAACAACTGGGTGGTGGGATTGAACCTCGTGGAGGCTTCCTACGTATCCATGTGACAGGGAATAAAAGTCCACGTAGTTCAGAAAGGATTGGGGCTTACGCAAGGGTGTTTCCCGGGTGCCGCTAGGGAGCGGCAAAGGTGTATGGGGCTTACGCTCTGAGGCGGCCCATAGTGTATGGGGCTTACACTCTGAGGCGGCCCATGGTGGATGGGGCTTATTCTCTGAGGCATCCCACAGTGTCTTCCTCATGTCTGGCCTTGAGGCCATCCCAACTCACTAGCGGGTTGAGGTAATCACCTATGCGCTAGTGCACAAGCGGGATAACGCCAAGGGAATTGGAATCTATCCGAATGAAGGGAGATGAAAAGTGTGAATCACATGACCAATATTCAGAACGTCGTGAGAGTGGCGTGGTGATGGAGGATAACTGTTGACCATGGAGGAAACACAGCATCCATATCACGTTAGCCAGAAATGAGGACAAACAAATGAGGGTCGACTACTGACCGTGTTCGAAACACAGGACCTGACTCAAAGTGTCGCCCAAAGTCTTCAGGGGAATTTCCGCATGATAGCAGGCGGACCAAAGGTCTATCATCCATACTGTTACAGTAGGCGGACCATAGGTCTATCATCCGTACTGTTAGGGGGTCCCATTAGAATTGGAAGTGAGTGACGATCTGAATGAAGGACACGCAAAGCGTGAGGTGGAGTGATGGAATGTTTCAATGGATTCCAACGCTCTTGATATTACGCCACTGTGATCATGGAATAATGAATCTTATACATAGAGCATAAGGCATCTCCTATTTGGAACAAGAGGCATCCTATGTTTGGAACATAGGGAGTACAACAGTTTAAAGCCTTGTAGATAGGACTACTGGCATCTCATGCTAGGAGCATGAGGCATCTCTCGTATAGGGAAAGAGGCATCTGGAACACAGGGATTACTACAGTTTATAGTCATGTAGATAGGACTACTGGCATCTCATGCTAGGAGCATGAGGCATCTCTCGTATAGGGAAAGAGGCATCCTATGTTTGGAACACAGGGGTTACTATAGTTTATAGTCATGTAGATAGGACTACTAGCATCTCATGCTAGGAGCATAAGCCATCTCTCGTATAGGGCAAGAGGCATCCTATGTTTGGAACATAGGGATTACTACAGTTTATAGTCATGTAGATAGGACTACTGGCATCTCATGCTATGAGCATAAGGCATCTCTCATATAGGGCAAGAGGCATCCTATGTTTGGAACATAGGGATTACTACAGTTTATAGTCATGTAGATAGGACTACTGGCATCTCATGCTAGGATCATGAGGCATCTCTCGTATAGGGCAAGAGGCATCCTATGTTTGGAACATAGGGATTACTACAGTTTATAGTCATGTAGATAGGACTATTGGCATGACATGCTAGGAGCATGAGGCATCTCTCGTATAGGGCAAGAGGCATCTGGAACACAGGGATTACTAAGATTATAGTCATGTAGATAGGACTACTGGCATCTCAGGCTAGGAGCATAAGGCATCTATCGTACAGGGCAAGAGGCATCCTATGTTTGGAACATAGGGATTACTACAGTTTATAGTCATGTAGATAGGACTACTGGCATCTCATGCTAGGAGCATGAGGCATCTCTCGTATAGGGCAAGAGGCATCCTATGTTTGGAACATAGGGATTACTACAGTTTATAGTCATGCAGATAGGACTACTGGCATCTCATGCTAGGAGCATAAGGCATCTCTCGTATAGGGCAAGAGGCATCCTATGTTTGGAACATAGGGATTACTACAGTTTATAGTCATGTAGATAGGACTACTGGCATCTCATGCTAGGAGCATGAGGCATCTCTCGTATAGGGCAAGAGGCATCCTATGTTTGGAACATAGGGATTAATACAGTTTATAGTCATGTAGATAGGAAAACTGCCATAAGGCGACTAGAACGGCTGGTGTTGGGTCTTAAGCAAGGGCGACCCATGGTGGTTCAACCTGACATAAGATCCAGGGGACAGGGTTTGACGCAGTTGCCTGAGGAATGGTTTGAGTCAAGGTACTCGGGGAATTGATGATGAGAATCTCGACCCACGACACGCGATAAGGACCAAGAGGAGTATATCGACTCGAGGTATTTCATGGTGTGCAGAGGAGTATCTCAAATCATACTATTCTATAGGTGTAAAGAGGTTGCGCATAAGGGAGCAATGGAAAACCTCGATGTCTCGGCCCGAGAAGTTTGCGGTGCGACTCTCCATTTTTCATGGGGGTCTGTGACGGTAGCGAAGGGACCGGCCCGGAGGGCCGGGACCGTAGCCCGACAGTGACCCCGAGTGGGGGAGCGGGGGCGTAACCCCCGCGGTATGGACCAGCAGGTGCAGGCCTGAACACTGCTGCGCAGGGCAGGCATGCACGCAATTGAGGCTGTTGTGCGGGAAACACCAGGTCAGTGCGCAATAGGTGTGGCGGGCGCGCAATACCGGATGCGGGCACACAATAGCGGCGGGCGCGCAATAGCGGAGGGGCGCGCAATAGCGGCAGGCCCGCAATATGCGGCGGGGAACGCAATATGCGGCGCCGCGCGCAATAGCGGCGTGCGCGCAATAGCGGCGGGGCGCGCAATATAGAAGGCTTGCGCGCAATAGGACCGATGCTGCACTGGCGCGCGAAAAATCGGGCTCAACGGCACTGTTGCGCGCAAAAATTATGAGTTGTGAGGAAAACTGGGCAGGTTGTCCCTTTTCTGCGCAAAACTAATGTTTTGCGCGCCAGAGGAGAGTTTTCCGCGCGGGCGCAGAAACTGCGGACTTACGCGAATCAGAGCAGCGGCTGACCTCCGGGGATCCTCTTTCAACAGGGGGTGCCCTCGTATTTATAGGTGGAACACATGTGTCGGTGCGTGGAAAATTCCGCACCCGCGAAGTGTTTTCCGTGCGCCAGGCACTGCGCGTAGAATTTCGCGCGGGCAAAGGCGGTGCGCGCAAAATTTCTCACGGGCAAAGTGCTGCGCCTAAAATTCCACTCCCGCAAAGATGGGCGCACAATATTCCGTGCGCGCATGTGGTTTTCCGCGCGGAACTCCTTTTTTACGCGCAAATCCATACTTCGCCCCAAAACCATCCGGGATGGCCATCCCCAGTAGTCCAACTTCAAACAGTCATAACTTCTGATTCGTAACTCCGTTTGGGCTCCACGACCAGTCAAATCGAAGCTTACGGAACGAGCTACGCTCCGAGATCATCTATGGGGACGTTTGGAAAATTTTGGGGATGCGTTTTCAGGGGTCAACATATATATATATATATATATATATATCAATGATTTAATATTATATATATATAATAACTTGTTGTATATTAATAAAAAAATAACACACTCACCTAATGATGTTCGTGCAAGTCCCTCAACTTCATTAATTTTTTTAAGTATGTTGCAAAATGTATATATTATATATACTATCATATATAAATCTATTTAGAAAAAAAATTAACTCACCCACTGCGACGCACCCTCCAACCCCTAATTATTATTTTTATTATTTTTTCATATTATATATATATATATATATCAATAATTTATAATTATATATATATAATAACTTATTATATATTAATAAAAAAATAACACACTCACCCAATGATGTTCGCGCACACCCCCAACCTCACTAATTTTTTCTTAAATATGATGAAATTTGCATATTATATATATATATATATCACTGATATGATAATATATATATAAACAAAGTCATTAATATTATATATAAAGCTACTAATAATATATATCAATTAAGTGTTGCTTTTAAAATCCATTAATAATATATATATGTGTGTGTGTGTGTGTGATTTAATATAATATATATATAAATAAAGCTATTAATATATATATATATATATCAATGATTTAATATTATATATATATATAATAACTTGTTGTATATTAATAAAAAAATAACACACTCACCTAATGATGTTCGTGCAAGTCCCTCAACTTCATTAAATTTTTTAGTATGTTATAACATGCATATATTATATATATTATACATATATAAATCTATTTAGAAAAAAAATTAACTCACCCACTGCGACCCACCCCCCATCCCCTGATTTTTTTTTTATAATTTTCTCATTATATATATATATATATATCAATCATTTAGCATTATATATATATAATAACTTATTATATATTAATAAAAAAATAACGCACCCACCCAATGATGTTCGCGCACACCCCCAACCTCACTAATTTTTTTAAATATGATGAAACTTGCATATTATATATATGTATGTATAAAAACAAATCTACTAATAATATATATATATATATATATATCAATAATATGATAATATATATATATCAATAATATGATAATATATATATATATATAAACAAAGCAATTAATATTATATATAAAGCCATTAATATTATATATAAAGCTATTAATAATATATATCAATTAAGTGTGTCTTTTAAAAATCCATTAATAATATATGTGTGTGTCAATGATTTAATATTATATAATAACTTATTTTATATTAACAAAAAAATAACACACTCACCTAATGATGTTAGCGCACGTCCCCCAACCTCATTAATTTTTTTAAATATGCTGCAACTTGCATATATTATATATAAATTTATTTACAAAAAAAATTAACCTGCCAACTACAGTGCACCCCCCAACCCCTAATTATTTTTTTACAATTTTCTCACATTATATATACATAATAACTTATTATATATTAACAAAAAAATAACTACTCACCAAATGATTTTCTCACACCCCCAACCTCGTTAATTTTTTTTAAAATATGATAAAACGTGCATATATTATATATACTATACATAAAAATATAAATCTATTTAGAAAAAAATTAACACACCCACTACTGCGCACCCGCTAAGGGTGTAATTTCAGTTCAGACAGGACCGGGTTGGGCCTGCCCTGCAAAAAAATTAAAACAAGTTTAAAAAATTGTTTTAAATTAAACAAACGCTTAAAAATACTTTTCATAAATAAGTTAAAAAAATAAATGTAAAAAACGTTTTAAATAAATTATAAAAAAACATTTAAATAACAACACTTTAAACCCACCACCCACTACTGCGCACCTCCCAATAACTCATTTTTTTTAATTTGTAAATAATATATATAAATTCACAGACATGTATAAATCTATTAAGAAAAAAACAATATATCCACCCACTGTAAAATATTTTTACATAAAACGTGTTAAATGTTTAAAAAAATACATGTAAAAAATATGCGTTCAAAAAAACGTTTTAAATTAAACGTCTAAAAATAAATGTAAAAAAATGTTTTAAACAAGTGTTAAAATATGGTTTAAATAAAGGTTTAAATAAAAATGTTTAAAAAAGTTTTTAAAACAAACATTTAAATTAATTTTTTTAATACAAACACTTAAAAATACTTTTTTACATTAAAATATGAAAAAAGTTAAATGTTTAAAAAAAATACTTGTCAAAAACATGCATTTAAAAAAATTCAAAAATGTTTTAAATTAATGATTTAAAAATAAATGTTAAAAAATGGTTTAAATAAAAAAAATTTAAATAAAAAATAGTAACAAACGCTTAAAAAATTATAAATAAGTTAAAAAAATAAATGTAAAAATGTTTTAAATAAATGTTAGAAATTTTTTTAAATAATAAGGATTTAAACTCACCCACGACACCTGCGCACCCCCCATTATTTATTTTTCAATTTGCAAATAATATATATATATATATATATATTCACAATATATAAATCTATTTAGACAAAAAAACACGTCCACCCACTGTAAAATGTTAATAAAAAATAAAATAAATGTTTTTACAAAAAACATGCATTTAAAAATAAATGTAAAGAAACGTTTTAAAAAAATGTTAAAAAAAATTTTAAATAAAAAAAATTAAAAGAGACAATTATTGTGAAAATAATAAAAGTCAACCGTGGCCCGACTCGAAAAAGCCCGGCCCGGCCCGAATAGTGGTCAGTTGCCCGACTCTTTGCATGGCAGGCCCGGCCCTACCCTGCCCTGTCCGGGCCGGGCTGAAATTACACCCCTAGATGCAGCTGAATTTAAAAGACTCAGCAGACTCGAACCAGAACCGCTGAGCAGAAGCATAGTCAATATAGATAAACAGTGGAAGAAGTTAATATAACTACAACAGTAGAAATAAACACAACACCATGCTGATAACATGTAACTACTACTGAATATTAAAACATGCATTCAAAGCAGGTCATACACAACTGAAAATAAAAAGGGCGCTAATGGCTAACCAACAGTGGCTACAGAAAGTTAGCATTCCGATACAAAAAAGAAAACAGAACAAAGTAAACCCCAGCTAGGTATGACCTCAAGGTCCGTACCATCTCCATGCAATAACTAACGCAGCCCAGCTCCTGAAGCTGACATCTTTTCTGCACGTAAATCCATAAAGTCTGCACGAGTCCCAAAGGTGGTGTGAGACAAATCTCAGTACTATACCACCCAACGGTGCATACCAAATATATGTGTTTAGGCAGTTATGCATTTCTAAGGAGAGAAGTAAACAGTACAATGCACAAATAAACACAAACTCCACTGGTGCTCAATAGCCACCATGGAGCGTCACCTGCTTCGACCAATGCCGGAATCTCTGTCATGTAACCCGGCACCACGTGCCACCTAAAACCTCGTGTCTCAAGTACCGATGTCCCTAAGGTACGCCCAAAATAGTAAGCTGGAACCAAGTGCCTCCTGACACCTCGTGCCTCAAGTACCGATGTTCTGAAGGAACACCCAAGAATAGTAACCCGACACCATGGGCCTCCTGACACCTTGTGTCTCAAGTACCGTCGTCCCGAAGGCACGCCCATCCCCTGAAAGCTCCTCACCTCCCACGTGGATTTCTACGGCAAGCACCCCCAACCAGAATACCTAACCACAACTACGGGTCCCTCTACCCACACGAGTGGTTAAAACCACCTCATCACAGAGTATCTCTGTGTGCACACTACTCAAAGTCTTGGGTGTGTGGTAATCACCAAATAGTACCTAATCCACCAACACATCTGACACCTCGTGTCCCTACGACCATGCCGCTTAAGTCTGATGGCATCCCCATCCTAATAACTCGGGCTATGCCAAACCTGACAGTCGTACTGCCTCAAGCCGACGTCCATGACGCCCAATCCCGTGGTCAAAACCACCCAAAGTAACCTGAGCAAAGCCCCAACCTGTGAGTAGCATCACTCAAGCATAACCGGCCAAGCCCAACATAACCCAAAAGGGTCCAGCATATGCAATTTAGCAATTGCATATACAACATATTCAAACAGAAAACATGACCAGGCAAAACAACTAAACAATTGAATTGCACTATGCAAGGTGTTGTCCCATACCAGCACTGAGGTCTTAAATGCCTATAACAATTATAACAAGCCTAAATAAATTAAACTAAATAGTTTAAAACTTTAATATTTCAATTAAAACCATTTTGGCGTTCCCCGACCAAAATGCCCCGATGAGCCACGACCCCTCTACCGGCCCGCTCACGCAAACTGGTCACAGGGCATACCCAAAGGCATCCCATAGGTCAAATAAACAATTCATAATGAAAAGGAAGATAAAACGTGTCCCGCTCAAAATACCCGAAAACACGCCAAAATCCACATCACCCAAACAAACATGAAAACACAAAATGAGGTATGCACCACTTACCTGAGACTCATACAATGCTACTCCTCTGGTAACAACCGCCAATTCGGTCTAAAACGCGGTAAATCTACAAAAGATTCAATATCGTTAAAATGCCTATATCTCATTCTAAATCTAAAATCGAACAAAATGGCCAAAGAAAAATCAAGGCCTTATCGAGGGGGTTCCAACGCACTAATCAGAGCTCGAATCGTACTTCAGACGAACGATCGGGGGAAGGAAATAGGTTCGGCCGGCTTGGTTCACGAAACCGGGCGAATGAGGTGTGTTCTGCCTCAAAAAACGAGTCTACTACCTGTTTTAGCGAAAAAAAGAAAGTACAGGATGTCTAAATTAGGACTAAACGCCGTGTATATTTCATTTAAGTGTTCATAAGACGGAAGGATTCTGCTGACTTACTTTCCGAACCTACCGACATGAGTACACGGTGTGTACAGATGGGTACACGACATGTACCGGGTTTCTCTTCTCTTCCTCTCCGACTTACCCACACGACATGTATATCCCTCTTACACGGCTAGATTACACGGCGTGTCCAAAGGGAACACAGTGTGACCTTGGTTCTACCCGGCCAACGGCCTACACGCCATGTATGGACACCACACGGTTGGGTTACACAGCGTGTTTAAAACTACACGCCGTGTAGTAAGAAAATTCTACATGGTCACCACACGACATGTACTTGGCGAGCACACGGCCGCCACTCACTTAACATATACACAGTATTATTTAAAAGTACATGGTGTGTAGTCTGCAAATTTCCAGAAACTTCCCGTTTTCTCCTGGTTCCTTATAAACTAGTCAAAAATTCAAACAGGGTCGGGATTTTGACCCGTTCTGAAAACCCGGGTTCTTACACGCACTCCATTATCAGTCCCAAAACCCGGAAAAATTTTCAAAAAGTCTGTCGTACCATTAGGGTCTCAATGCCACTGACGACACGTCATTCGGACGCTCCGGGTAGAAGTTACAATGGCCCAAAGTCGTAAAATAATAAAATATTATTATTTTTCACAATGTTTCTAACTCTCGGTCCACAATCCCAAACCTTTTAACCCTCGAACCCACACCGGAGCGTTTTACTCATTGTCAGGGTCGTGGCGCCGCAGACGGCGCGCGAATCCGACTTCCGGATTGCAAGAAACGAGTGTTTAAAAACCCCCGTATGACAAAAAGGGTCGGACTGGCCTCGACCGGCCAGTCCGGCCGGCCTGGACCAGCCACCGCGCGGCACCCCTGGCCGCCGTGATCCGACGGCTGGGCCGGCGCTCCGCCGCTGGCGAACCTTCTGAGGTCTTCCAGAGGCACCTTGGAGGTCCAAATGCATATCTGGAAGCATCTGCGCCCCCCGGGACCCGATCTACCCATTTGTAGGTTAAAAACAGAGAAAAATGCAGAAATTTGGGATTTGGGATTTTCAAAACGTAAAACACCTACCTGTTGGCGGATCACCGATGCTTTGGGTGCAGAACGATGCCCGCGACGTTCTGAAGCTGCATCTGCATACGAAAGGCGCTGAATTCGGACTTCCAGAACTCGATTTGGCGAAGAATGGGAAAGGAATGGAGGAGGTACGTGCAGCATAGGTGGGAGGTGAATAGTTCCCCTTCATTTCCCTTTGTTTTTTATTTAAAGAAAACATTTAATTTTCCACCCTGACCGAACCTCCCGGCATGGAGCAAGTTAAGTCACCCCTAGAGTAAACGCGCCATTCTGAACGCAATGGAGAACTCATATTTGTTATCTGAGACTCCGTTCAGAAGTTATTTGAGCCGACACTCGTAATTAAACTTGTCCACTTATTTACGAAAATTCCCCTAGTGGCATTTCTCACCGCAGGCATGCGCCCACAATGTTTACACCTCTCTTAGGGTAAACGACACGTTCTGGATGCAGCCGTGCCCTTAGATTCCCATTATGAGATACCGTTTGGGAGATATCACACCCCCACCACATGCATTGTATAAAAGAAACTTAATATTTTTATAAAATTAATTTCACAAACACCGGGCCTCAGAATCGCACACCGTCTTCACGCCTAGCTCTGGAATTATTCATAGAAATATCCCAAAGTATGATAGGGACAAAAACTCAAGTCGCTACAATCAGATACGGCCTGCACCATCTTCCCTTTTTTGTTGGTGTTGGGAAGTTATGGCTTCACCTCACTACGACAATTTCGTGCGATGTTCCATCTATACCACACATGTAGCACTTCCCGCTCCCGAGCAGGCAGTTCCCCAAATTCTTCTTCCCACCTTTATTATATGTGGGATGTTGTTCTTTCTTGCCTCCTCTACCCTAATCAAAGATCCTCCCTAATCTTGGCTCCATCGATCTTTTATTGTCATTGGATTTATGAGACCATTTCATCTCACAAACTCCAGTTCAACTTTCATCGCACTTTTCACTATCTCTTCATAGCTATCATAATATAGGTTGGCTAGATTATTCCACAAATGAAGTCTCAGTCCACCGAAGAATCTATCAACGTTACCATTTTGATCCATGAAAAATCTAGAGGTTTAATGTGAAATCCTTGTGATGTTCAACTCGTAACTTCCCATATATTCATTCTCCTTCTAATTTAGCTCGAGAAACTCCTTCTCCATTCTTGTTCTCATCGATTCAGGGAAATACTTGTTGAAGAATATCCCTCTGAACTCTTCCCACTCCATAGCTTCAACTTCCACTCTTGGACTTGTGTTTTTAACCAGTTCCAACCATTGGCCAGCTTCTCCCTCTAAGCGATAAACAACCAAGGTAACCTTCTCTTTTTCAGAACAGTGGAGCACAAAAAATATATTCTCGATATAGCTGATCCACTATTCAGAAATTAATGGGTCGGTAGATCCACGGAAGGTTGGTGGTCTTTGACGCATAAAGGATTCAATAGAAATTTGTTCCCTTCATGGTGAGATTAGTATATTAGCTTGATTCAATTTATTTACCATAACTTGAGTAAGTTGGTTCATAATTTTCATGAAAGTTTCCATTCCGGCTTCCATCAGAGGGCTGTCAGTGCATGGTTCATTGTGGTCACCATTTGCACGGTTTCTCCTATTTCCCGCCATTTTCTAAAAGAATAAAAATTAGTGAGAAACTTATTTTATTTACAAATATTTTAACTATAAATGATTTTTGTCTTAAAACTTCATGCTTTAAACAATTACATTTCTCTATAAATACTTCGTAATGATTTATAAAAATATTATGATTAACCAAAAATATCCCTATGGAGTGTCATAACCAAGAGTGAAGAAAGTCCCTTTGTCATGTACCCATATACCCCAGGTCGGGCCTGAAACTCCTTGTTAGAGTTTTCACTCCTAGGCACATCTGTGGCAGAGCCGCCTCTACCTGCTCGTATCCAGGCAGGGATTCATTTTCCTGATAAATCACTTACTCAATACTCACCAAAATACTCAGAAGTATTCATATATTTAAACTTTACTATAGGGTACTTCCTAAATTTTTCACATCCTACTTTCCATAAATAACTAAACTATCCTTTGATACCAACTATAGCATCCCTCCTTTTTGAACATAACTTTTCATTACATTTTACAAACAGAGGACCTTTAAAGTCTAGTGTCTTGGAAATCAGGAACAAAATACATGAAAACTTAAAACATTATTTTAAATCCCCTTGAAAATACTATTTAAAATTGCATCTTATGTACAAATACTTCATCTCATAACCTGGAGACATACATCAAAGGAAAGGGTGAGCAGAAAGCCTAGTAAGGAAAGCAAGGGAATCAGTCTACTTGTGATATCAATAAGAACTTGATGAAAAACATAAATACATGAGCAATGGAAGTAAAGGAATTACATAATGAAAATAAGTTGAACCATAACATTAATATGTGGCTACAACATTTAACTTATACATTCATGAACATATTACCAAGTTTCATCCCCAAGGCATCATACAAATTACCAAGGTTATTCCCCAAGGTATCGTGAAACTTGTCATCTCTAGAGATTAAATTATTTACCCAATTCATTAGAGAGCTATCAAGTTGAACCCTTATTATTTATTTATTTTGATGTGATCCACATAGATCATAATCATACATTTCATAAATAACCCATAGAGAGTAAAATAAATGGTTTTCACTTTAAAATCGTGACTTTTAAAAGTTCTTAAAAATAAGATCATTATGTCATTGATAACCCATAGAAAGGGAAAGAGGGTTATATATATGTAAATTAAAGAATAAAATAGATCAATATTATGTCTTTATGAATACCCCTAGAAATGAAAATATATTTGTGTATTCACATAAATAAAATAAGATAATATTTTAGAAAAAGAGAGAGAAGTTTTGAGACGAAAATTCTGCAGCATAATGGCTATATAACATAGTTTTATAAAAAGTTGAAAAGAGAGGGGACAAGATTAAAACACTCCTAAAAAACTCATAATAAAGTATGGGTATATAATAAAAAGAAATAATAT
Source organism: Viscum album (assembly GCA_963277665.1). Lineage (NCBI taxonomy): Eukaryota > Viridiplantae > Streptophyta > Magnoliopsida > Santalales > Viscaceae > Viscum > Viscum album. Next base: position 115,523,628 of record OY728119.1, read on the forward strand.
CATTGTATGGATATGTTAAGGAAATACCATATGAAAATGAAACTCGAAAGAAGAAGATTCGATTTCTTTTACGAAAATTCGGCAGCCTAACGACATCAATTGAAAATTTAGAAAATAGGTTGATGAGAGAGAAATGGTATCTAATAAATTGGACATGAAATGGAAATTAATAAGGATATATAATAACATAACCCAACATAATAAGATGGAAACTAGAAGACATAACATAAAGGAAGTCATGACTTAAAGGTAGAGGGTGAACAATTCCCTTACCTTGAAGAGTGACTTCGAAAGCTCAAATGTTGGGACCTTGGGGGTCTTGAGGGAACCTTGGAAGACTCCTTGGGAGGTGAAAAGGCCATATCTTAGTTTAGGAGTATTTTTATTGAAATTAATGATGGAATGGCTTGGTATTTATAGGAAAAGTGAGAGAATATTTAATTAATTTTCAAGGGACACCTCATCGGTGGTATTTTCAAAACCATGGGCTTGCCCATGGTATTGGCCACATGAGACACCTCATAGAATATCTTACTATTAAAAAGTCTACCAGAATGATTACATCATCATGACATCATTAATGATGTCATTAAACACCCAAAACTCAAAACTTTATTTTTACTATTCACAGAAAATTCCACTGTTTCAGAAAAATCCCAAAAATACACCCTAACCTACATCGATGCTCTGAATTGAAAAATGAACTAAATTTTATATAAAAAATATCCTAATATTTTTAATTTAATTTTTTTAAAAAATCACTATTTATTCAAAAAAAACAACTCTAAAACTATAACATGTTTTGTAACACCTTGAAAAAGTAATCAAGGTCCCATAAAATTATCGTATAACCATAAGAAAATAATGTAAAAATTTATGATTAAAATTTATGAAAATACATTTCCATTTTAAATTATTTAATTAATTATAAAATTGTAAATAAATTATCTATGATATATAAAAATACCAAAACTTGTACTATGATCATTTTTTCACTTTTAAGATGTCTACATTATATTTATACATTCATGGGTGAAGTTTCTATTTTTTTGGCTGATTTACTATTCATTATTATTCATAAGGGTATGTTACTATTCATACTTTACTATTCAATAAAAATCAAGTTGATCTTATTAGAATCTAAATTCCTTACTGATAACAATTGTAGAAGACCGTTTTTTAAAAATCATTTAACATTATTAATTATTTAACTTTTACATTAATATTTTAAAATACCTTTTTTTTCAAAATTTATTAGTAATATGGAACTATAAATCCATCGTACATTTATCCAGATATTTTAAATTCACCAACTTTTCCATTATAATAAATAACAATTTTACTTATATAAAAGGTTTATATAAGTAACTAAGGTCGCATTACATAACCCCTTATAACACCTGCATAGGACCTAAGTGTAAGGTCTGTTGTGGTGATAGAATCTTGGGGAGGCTCGGACAACATTGCCCGAGCGGTGATTTCAATCAGCTTGAACTTCTCCCTTAGGTGATTTCGTTCAAGCTTCACATGTTGAAGCTCAGCTTGGGCTTGGTCCAGAGCAAAGGCCAGAGATGCTACCTCCTTCCCAAGCTCTGACAGATGGATTTCGTACGGACTGAGTCTACTAGATGAGGTCATCGACTCTTCTTTCTTTATTAATTAACCAAGATCATTTGTATTTATAAACAATAATTTTAACATTAAGAGTTTGGTTTCCAATGGTCATATTGACCAATAGTCATATAACAGTCAAAACCCAATGATTTCATTTAATTATACCCACTTCATTAATTAAAGGATATAGTTTTTTTAGTATATAATAATACACAAATTTAGGAAAACAATTATTCAAAAGTTTGGTTTATTACAATAATTGAAAATATTTTTCCTATATAGAACTAGTAAATATAAACAAGTAAATATTAGCATGATTATAGGAATTTAGAAGTGGATTCCATATACTGAAATATAGTTCTGTATTTTGGGGTTTTCTCAAATTTACGAAAAATGATAGATTTTTATTCAATAAGAATTAAAAATGGATTTTAAGTTTAGTACCTATATTCCTTGATTGGTTACAAAAGGTCTCATGGGACATCAATAAATAGTTTAAGATGATGCTTTTGTTCTCCTGCCATCATACCAAAACCCAATAGCATTTCACTTATCATGGAAACCTTATATGATCATGAAATTTGGATAATTGATGCCATGAACACCATCTTTAATGGAAAAAGTTTTGTGTATGTATATATTATTCCACTATAAATATTTGTGACACCGAAGAATGATAATAAGGTATGAAAGTTATAGAGATCCAAATATGTGTTGGTGAAAATTTCATGATCATGAAATATTTGTATTTATATAACCAAAAGAGAGTTTTGTTTTATTAATAATGAATGTGAGATTCATATATAAAAGAGGTTAGTCAGAGCACCATAGTCTTCCAAGTCAAATATTTTTATATTATAGGGAAAATACATGTTATATCTTACAATTAGTTAAGACTCGGAGAAAAGTATTTATTCAAGAATAAATTAAAGTAGAGACCCATGTTACTTGGAATAGGGTCCACTAAGATAGATATATGGGGGTTATTAGATCTATCCATAATACATAAATTTACTAAATATTGAAAAATAAAATATATAACAATTCATGTTTGAGTTATTTCTAATTTCACATAGAATAAAATTACTTCAAGATGATGTGTTAAGGAATGAGATGAGATAAATATGGTAACGATAATTCTATATACTTATTTATTTGAATATATCATATATGAAATGATATATAAAAAATTTTATATTGGATATTAATCAATAATTGTGGAATATATAAAACTAAACCAGGAGAACTACTTGACGTAGTTATCATAACGTTTTTACAATACTTGAGAAATTATGGAGGATGAGTTCATAGTAATTGGAGAAGTGGGAATTATAATTGTAAAGGGGATAAAAACTAATATTCATTTGGTTCAATTTGATGTAGTATAATATATTGGAAAAAGTAAATAAATAAGAGAATATTATCTATGAAATTAGTACAAAAATCAAGTGTGTTGTGGCTTCTGATGCATCTTAAGTCGTAGTTTATGATAATATTTTCTCAATTTTTTTGGAATTTTAACAAGAAAGAGGAATATATTTACAATATGGGTTTTGAAAATATTACTATATAAATATTATACAAGAAATAATGTTTTGGATGGATGAAAAAAGGAAAATTCATGGGGAAATCACATCTTATGAGTTTTTTTTAAAGAAGTGAAGTCATAGTAAGCAGAATAGACCTTGAAGAATATGGCTGGCTCATATACTATATCCATACCTCAACAAAATCAATATTATCTTAGGATATATAACAATTTGTGATATATTATCATTTTTCTATAGTTTAAGTGGGATTCTATTGTATTTTGTTTCCTAGAAACAACTAAATCCATTATTCAATTACAATAATATTAATAAATATCGTATCACATGATGATTATTTTTCATTATAAAATTGATGTGATAATTTCCTTTTGGTGTTTTTAAGATCAAAAGGTTCTAAAAATACCTTAAAATAATGAGAGACTAAGAATTCTATGAAAATATTTTTAAACATATGTCATATGGTTTAGATAATATCTTTTTAAATTGGTATAGATGATTATTGACTATCATGTTGTTGGGGTTAATAAAACATTGATACTTCTTCTCATGAATTTCTCACTTGGTGATCATCGAGAAAGGGAGGTCTTGAGTATAGAAATTACAACAGTATTTCCCAATTTTTTGTGTACTTGGATATTCCTATCTATGAAAATGTTTATTTGTCATTAGATGTGTGATTATTATTAATTTATGTTAGGAATAGTAAACTTTGAGGTACAAAGGGAAACCATAATGGCATATGCATGTGGTGACGTAGCATTGGTTGGGTATGTCGTTAGTGATATCTAATTAAATAAAAATTCAATAAATGATTTTTCTGATCCATATTTAAAAAAAGAATCTACAACACTTTAATTGGAATGGTACTATCCAATTAAATGAATAGATGAGTTTTTTCACCAAAGAGTTAATTTTAAACATTCAAAGAAAGATAAATCAAGCATATTGGGTGATGACATATGTAAGAATCTGTCATGATGAGATATTTTTAGAAAATGTAATTACATTAAATAGAAGTGTTTATATGAATTTTTTATTGTGATATTAACATATTTATATATAGATTACTTGACATGTATATAAACACTAATCTTAGACTTTTAGTGAGTTCACTTAATTACAATGGTAAAGAGGCCTAGAGGGCCACACACTAAGATTATCCTTAATCTCATTATATTATACATAATTTTATATTAAGAATAAATATTATTCTCATCTTATGAAATAATAATTATTCAAGTAAAGATGATCAAATAAATATTTAATCACAAGATTTTCAATTTTTGAATAGTCAGATAAATTTTATCTCTTTTTTTACTCATAAGGTAATAAAAATATTTATTGTTATCTATTTTAGTGAATAGATTAATATAAATATTTATATATTTAAATTTTTATTAAAATAAATTTATATTAACGAGTTTAGAGAATATAATATTTATTTATTTATTATAAAAGTAATATTTATTTACCTAATTTTTACTATTCTAGGTTTAATTAATTCAATGTAGGAGTGATGTTTCAAGTTAGTAGAATGATATAAATTATAGATTTTATTTAATATAATACAAATAAATATTTATTAATTTTTTAAGAGGTGATAAATCTTGTTTTTTTTTTATTAAATTTGAAATTTGTTTTACTAGAATTTCTATAATATAGCAGGAATCTTGGGTCGTCTCTAGATGAAGACTTAGATCATTAATTTTGAAATAAATATTTTATTATGAAAATAAAATGGGAATTTTATTTTATAGAACTTGGGTTTTTTTGATTGAATAAGAAAATATATTTATGTATGTGATAAAACAAAACATAAATAAATAGATTCAATTAAGCATGATCAAATCGGGGATATCTCATGATTCTCATCCTTCATAGCTTAAAGATAAAGGTTTTAAATCATTTATTCCATTTTTTGTAACACCTAGAACCATATTTGTACCTTTTTATTCTAGGATACATCTTAGGGTATAGGGATCAATAAAAAACGATTCACTTGTTACCATCGATGATTGTGTGATTTGTGTTCAACTTCATAACTAAAACTCATCAAGGAAACACACAAAGAACACTGAATTTTTTATAGTTTTGTATGTTATTTCAATTTGATACCATGAAAAAAATTTACATGTCAGTTTCAGTGTTTTTGGGATTCAATCTAAAAATATGAATTACACAAACACCGCAATTGTTAGGGGGACAAAAAAGTGGTGAATACTGTGTGAAACATCACAACAATGGGTACACCAAAACATGATCATATGAGTTTGAGTATGACATATTATTATAAAACTCAATTAACTAAGAATATAGTATGATTAAAACATCAAAAAAACTAATAAATTGAAAGATCATTCAAATATTACAAACATGTAGCTCGAGAATTACATCAAGTTCCTTCCCGAGTGATCACAAGGAGTTTAATATTCCATGGAAGGGTAGGATTCCATAGTTGTTCAATAAGAACTTATCAAAGACTATAATCTTACACTATGGTCGAGAACAATTTCTTAATCATGGGGAGGAATAATTTTTCTATAATTAAATAACAATATCCACAAAAAGAATTCAAATGTCTAAGAAACTATGTGAGTATTCATGGAAGAATTTATCCTTAAAATATTTCCTTAGAGTTGGTTGAATTATCACTGATTATTGATATGAAATTTCGTAGAGAGGTTTTCCTTTGAGTTATCTATCCAATGTAAGAGTAATAATTGAAATTAGAGGTTTGAATCCCTTGTTATGTCTCAATCACTATAGGTGGGTCTAATCTATCTCACCCAAATTTTCTTCACATTGTGGGCCTCTTTCAGAACTCTTTTTCCAAAATCCAGCCTTTAGTATGGTTGGATGAATTGAATCCCAATAATAATAGAATCTAAAAAATATAATTTTTACATTTGGATTAGTTTATTTAATATTATGATAAAAATAGAAATTTTTTATCAAATTTAGAAATTGCGTGATTACGTCTTTCTAAGAATGTTTTCAACACATGAATTCCAAATATACATTGGGTAAAAAATACATTAATTATGGGATACTAAAACTAAAAAAATGTAACGAATAATTATATATGTGATAATATATTTTATATCACTATGTGATTGCACCACCACACCTAAATCTTTGTACTCATTTAAATGTAATATATCCTAATCAAGTCCCATTCCTAAAAAAAATTAGAAAACATGAAAATTTATTTTAAAATGAAACCCATAAGATCCCATTTATTAAAAAAATTCCTATAATTATTACTCTCTCATATTCTTATTTGTTTAACTTCATTTTTTCATGCATAAAACATGTCACAAGATATCTCACCAATACATTTTCCCTCTTCACTTCAAAAACCTATGAAAGTGGAGTTATTCTCATTTCCCATAGTTCATGTGATAAATCCATATTCTTATCGATATTATATGTTATATTCCTATATATCCAAGTGTGCTACTAAATGTAGAGACCCGAAGATTGACATGCATGGACATTAAATTACTTTTGTGGAATACTTAATACATAACAAAAACAGACACACAAGGACCATAATAGTTTAGTGTCTTTGGAAACTTGGAACTTAATCCTCTAATCGTGGTGAAAGATCTTCAACATCTCCCATAAAGATCTTCCCTTTTTTTTATTACCTAAAACATTTATTTATATCCTGGGGAAAATAAAACATAAAAAGGGTGAGCTCAAATTCTCAGTAAGTGTAACCATGGATAAAATAAAACATACTATACACATTTGAACTTAAAAACATGAACATAATGTTTAAACATCAAAAGCTTGAGAAATGACATAAAACATGGAAGTACGTAAGGCATAGATCATAAAGAAACATTAAGAATGATAAAATAGCATGGGAATAAAACATGTAATCGTGGAAACCATTAAGCACATGATATGATTTCCATATTAGCAAAGGCATTGCTGCCAAGACCATCTTAGTAGACAAAGTCCCTTTCTGAATCGAGTTCACTCCTCGTTCCAGTCCTGTATTACTGAACCGGTTTAACTTGTCATTCCAGCCATGTATATCTCATGAGATATAAATCTTTACCCAATTAATTGGAGGGAGATATAGGTCCCACCCATCTCATAATTAAATCATTCTTACTTGTGCCACAAAATAAACATACATCATTCATAATAACCCAACGAATAAAATGGGTTTCATAAATATCATCCCATCATCACATAATCCATATAAAAGAAATGGATATAATTTCATAATAAGAAAAGTGAATCCATGTAAATCATAGATACATTATACTTGAAACATACACATATGAAAATAATTTCATCTTAGATGTAAAATGGTTTTGATAAAACACTTGAAATGAATTCTTGAGGAAAATATCCTTTCTTCTTGAAAATCATTTTCTTTTCTCAAAATTCCGTGGAATTTTAAAATAAAGTGATTTTTTTGAAAATATTCATGAAATATTTTGGAGGAATCTTCATGAAAATAAGACTTTATAAAACCTTAAAAATCCGTTCGTTCCGTATAAGTTAAAAAAACATTCTTCTCATACTTTTGTCGGAAAAGTCAAAAAAGTACCTCGTAACGTAAAAAAAAGAAAGATCCCTTACATACCATGTAGTAAAAGTCAAAAATGGGTAAAAAGGACTTTAAACATACATGAAAACAATTTTATAAAACATGGACATGGATAATAGAAATAACCCTAGTAAATACTTTTGAATAAGCAATCTTGTATAAAAATGAGATTTGAAAAATTATCCCTTACCTTAGGTCTGATATGCTTCGTAGGTATCCGAACCTCCTGTATAATGATTTACATAATGTCATTGACTTATTAAAGAATCAAATTCATTGTTATGATATCATATATGGTTCACTTATGACTTTATATTACCCGTTCTTTTGTAAGTTCCATGTTAAAGTAGCGTTTTGGGTAAAATCGTTTTATTTATCGTACATGTTTGGACTTGTTGTTCTTGATATTATTACTTATAACCTGATTTGGTTAATTCCATAATGTAAAATATGATTTATATATAATATATATTCATCATATACATATATATTATAGATCGATAAAAGGAATGAAATACACTGTTCATGGAGACGGTAGGCCGTACGTACGCATGAATGCTGTTTTCGTTTCCTTATTGAATTAAATGAAACTAAATAGATGAGATACATATATATATATACATAAATAAATTAGAATTATTATTTCTTATATTTCATTATTATTCATTATAAAAACTTTATGATCATTCATGTATGGTTAACATGGAGAATGAATCTCATCGCGTCGTGGAGACGGTAGTCCGTACGTACGCACGAGCGATGATATCGTTCCCATAATTATAGAATTAGAGTGGATGGTATAATATATCAGAATCATTATGATGTTATAATAACCATATATAGTTATTCTTTACACCATTATACCCATCCATGTAAGGTTTTGGTGGAAAAACAAATTACACCACGGCGTGGAGACGGTATTCCGTACGTACGCACGCGCGGTGATTTTGTTTTCCATAGGATGGATATAAGGTTAAATAGGGTTGTTTCATATTTATAATAACATATCAGTATATGAGGGATACTTATATTATTACTTCATAATGAAACAACTAAAGAAAAATAAGTTGAAGAAGAAAGAAAATTGAATGAATCGGTAACGGATATTACCTCTTCTTTGACACGCCTCTTTGAAAGCTTATCTTAGGGTACTAAAATTGGTATTTCAAGAAGACCAGGACCTCTAGAATGTTTCTAGGGAATTTGAGAAGGGAAATTGGTAGGGTTTGGCCGAGCGTAATGGCTCAAATTTGTGTGAGGAAGAGAGGGAGGAGATGCCCTTTTATAAGGGAGGAGAGGGACACCTTTGGAAATATAAGAAATATTAGTTTATATTAAATCCCAACCCCACTTAAAAACTTCCAAAATGACTCATATCAGAATATTAGATGAGATAGGGTTGCAATCCCATCAACCAATAAAATTTAGACATGTTAGGAAATTATTTGAAACATTATCAACTTGATTTATCCTTACATAATCAATTTAATTTTATTTCTGGTAATAACATTCTAAATTTTAAATTATAACAAATAATTACTTATTTGTTATGGATTGTCCATAATTGGATAATTTATAACATTTTAGACCATATAAATTTAAATTTATAATTTTTATTTATTTTTGTGATTTTTAAACAATTTTTTAATATGTTATATTTTTAAAATAACAATAGTGTCAATTTTGACACTATTCATTTATTTGAATTTAAATAAAATATATACAGAAGATATGTTCTAAATAAAAGCTTTAATAGATTAATAACATGTCATATGTATCTATAAAATTAGTGGAGCACATTAAATATTTCATATAATATTTATTTTATTATTTTTAAAACCATTTATTTGGTTTATCTCTTAATAAAATAATTACTACAACATTTTTGTATAATTATTTAATATACTTATTTGTTGCATTAAAATTAAAAATAAAATCTTATGATGAATATATATCTATTAAATTCCACAATAATACTTTTACTCGAATTTATAATCTTAGAATCACAATATTTAAATTGTTATATTTATTAAATTATGAAGGTGACAACTTTGGCATCATTTAAAATTAAATAATATAAGTGTCATAATCGCTTTTATAAGGATCCAAATAATCAAATATTCGACCATTGCATGGTTATGGTTTAAATATACATTACCAATAAGTTTTGGTCTGGGTTTTGTGACTTTTATGATCAATATTACTTTAATAAAAACTATATTCTTGATTTTTCACTAGATAAACAATTTCTGCATCACTATTGTGTCACCATTAATGATAATGATTTAATCCCTAAAAATTATAAATAAATTCATATGATGTAGATAATTTTATTAGATTTCTGGAGACTATTCAGGTTATAAGTTTCATGAAGTCTATCACTAAATTAAAATTATTATACTTATAAGATTTAAGAAAGTGTCATGTTGTCACTTTCTTTGGTTTTAATAATAATTAAATTATTTTCATGGAAAAAAAGTCCATTAAATGAATCTAATCCGACCCTTAAGTGATATGGGTTTCATTTTAGTCATCCAATAGTATTTTGGAAAGTGTTAGGATAATTTTATAATCTTATATTTACCCTTAATTACTCGATTTACCTTTAACTATGGTAAATAAAATTTACCGTAGTTACTATTAATAATGCCCAAAAATAAAAAGTAGCCTATTAAAATAATTTGGACACACTGATTAAAAATATGGAATCCATTTTTTAAAATTCAAAACACGTAAGTTGCAGTAAATAATTTAAAATTAATCCTGTTGTCGAAAGAAAACAGGTTTTTGTTTAAAACATTGCAAAAGATTGAATTGAATTAACCTACGAATTCAAGGTAAAATCAACGCTAATGACATACATTTTATTAAATGGTAAAAATATATTCTATTTATACTTTAAAACCATTAAATATTATAATTTTACCACATAAATTATTACGATGAAAAAAGTTGTTTTTAATTAAAATATAGCGTGTTTTTACTATTCATTAAAATATGAAAGTTATCAGAATAATATGAAAAATTTATCCAAGGTAAAATTTTATATCCTGATTCCAAATAATAATTTTATTTTGTAAAATTGAACTTATAAGCATTTCAAAAATTAAATTTAAAATGGGTGCGCCATCAAAAGACAGCAAAATAGCATTTTTGAAAAATACTTATTTTACCCGAAAAATTTATTTTGTTCTTATACCATGTTATAGAAAATGTGTAAGATGAATAATAATGTTATAAAATTAAAAATTTATTTAATAATATTCATAACGGCTAGTTCATAATAATATTATAATAATATATCGTTGTTTAGTAAAACCCGGTATTGCGTACAACACACGTTATCGAGGAAGGTCGTGATTGCGTGTAAGACAAGCCATGTTAGGGTTGCGTGTAGTGCACAACTCCTTTGTTGTTTCATATAACATAATCCAACCATATTTCATTTATACATTGAATATATATATATATATACACTCAATGTTGCATATAATGACTATTATCAAACGAACTTGAAATTGTGTGTAACACAATCTAAGAATAGTGTTGCGTATATTGCAAGCTAATACGGTGTTGCGTATAGCACAAGATAATCATGGTGTAGCGTACAACAGAAGATATAAAAGAAATTAAAACGAATATATCTTATAAAATATCAGGTTGTTACATTCTACCCCCTTTAAAATGAATTTCGCCCTCGAAATTCGTCGGGGTTATAAATCGCTTACTATTCATATAAACCCACATTGTAAAAAAGAATACTAAAACTTAATTTTTAAAAAATAATGTATGAAAAATAAATATTACCCAAAATAAATCATTATTGGGTTTCCATATAGGATAACATAATATGGATATAGAAGGGAAATCTAACCGTCATGTTCTGATGGAGAGTGGTAGAGAACATGGCTATAAAAAATCCAACAATCACAAAGCCATAAATTTGTGATGATCTAAGGTACCATATGATTCATCGGATATAAGAGAACTAGGACAACATTTTTGGTTTTTAATATCATTTCCCTAAAGTTGAAAAATTTGAATTAGAAGAAATACTTGCTTGATTTTGGTCCAATCTCACTTTTTTTCATGCTTTGAACAATTTCCACTTCATATCTTAATGAAATGAAGTTGAATTTGTTATTCGTGAAGTGTTAACAGGTAATGTGATATAATGATGGGTCATTCCATCTGTTTCAAAAAAAATGTTAGAAAAAGTTATCAAATATACATAAGTCCATATATGGTGAGGTTAATCATATACGATTCAAAAAATGAACTTATACTTCATATATCATACCGCTTAATAAATTAAAACTAGTTTCTACTAACCAGGGACTTCTTGTAGTCCAGTGGTAGGCGATAAAGGCCAGTCGCACTTCAGTTGTGGGTTCGATTCCCACAGCCTTGTCCGATGCGATGGGTTGTCACCCATCCTGCAGGTTGTCCTTTTTCTAAAACTACATTACTATAACATCTCATCAATAATATCGAAAAAAGTTCTATCCTTAAACAATACTAACTTATGTCCAACATAATCCATTCCAATCTTTAGGCTTATCTAAAATACTTCGGTCCAAGCTCATAGTATAAAGAAAACAATTACTAGAAAGGTTATCTACCAAGAATTTGAATACAAGCATTTATCCCACATATATCATAAGATATATCTTTTTTGTTGCATTACAAACACATGAATACCTTAGTAATATATTCTCTTGAAACATAAATTACCATAGAACCTTAGTGAAAACATGAATAATGTCAAAAGGTAACTCTTTCCACATACCAAAATCCAAAAAAATCTATATAATCAAACCATGAAATCACTTAGTCCTTATATCAGTCACGAGCTCATGAATACAATCAAACATCTCATTATCTTCTTATCACTTCATTATGAGCATATCATCTACTTTCCAAAAATATCTGAATAACCTTTCATGGTTACCGGTATATACTTTCAAATACTTTAGGAAAAACAATAGTGTATCAATCCTTAGATGATTCTTTATTCCATAGTATCATTAACTATATAACATAAATCTTGATAAACATACAATCATTACACTACCTTCTTAAACAATTGACTGAGCTTCAACACTTCTTTCATCTCATATATCATTTGTAGTCTCATCATCATCATCCACATAAATACTACCAATGTGACCATGCTGATTCTCTTCATGAGATTTTCCCTTAGGGAATTGGTTTGCATAATGACCATACATTCCACATTTAAAACATCTAATCATTGTTGATGTCATAGCAATACCATTATCCTTGTCCATGCTATTAACTGAACCTTTTCCTTTGCACTTACTGGCTTTGTGTCCTTCTTTTCCACACCCAAATCATCTTCCATTTCCTCTGAAACAATCTCCCTGATGCCTCTTCCCACATGATTTACATGAGGGAAATTGAACTTTCTTTCCTCTATGATCATCATGAAACTCCATCTTTCTCTTATTATCTGAGTCGGGAAACTTACCAAAGTTGAGATTATTGATCATATTATGATATTGCTGATTAGGAATAATAACGATGTTTGGACTTCAAAATACCGTTTCATTTGGTTTCTCATGAATAATATCATTCCATTGTTCGTCACATTCTCCATTATCATGAATCTTCCTGTTTCCATCCATTTTCTAAAACCCAAAAAGAATAGTGTGAGAGGAAAAAATCATGCTAGGGAAAACAACATAGTAAAGGGGGAGTAACCTCAATATCTAACATCCTAGGTTAAATTCTAATATCATTATCGTAGTTCTAGGACTATATCCTATACCTATACTTATCCTCAGGGACATCCCTAGACATACCTTAGATATATCTCTAGGGATCTCACTAACGTTTTCGCATCCTATTTTCCAAAGGTTGACTAAACCTTTCCTCTAATACCAACTATATAGACCCAAAGCTTGACGTACATGGACATTACATTACTTTTGCGGAATACTTAATACATAACAAAAACAGACACACAAGGACCGTAATAGTTTAGTGTCTTTGGAAACTTGGAACGTAATCCTCTAATCGTGGTGAAAGATCTTCAACATCTCCCATAAAGATATTCCCTTTTTTTTCTTACCTAAAACCTTTCTTTATATCCTGGGGAAAAGAAAACATAAAAAGGGTGAGCTTAAATGCTCAGTAAGGGTAAGAATGGATAAAATAAAACATACCATATACATTTGAACTTAAAAACATGAACATAATGTTTAAACATCAAAAGCTTGAGAAATGACATAAAACATGGAAGTACGTAAGGCATAGATCATAAATAAACATTAAGAATGATAAAATAGTATGAGAATAAAAAATGTAACTGTGGCAACCATTAAGAACATGATATGATTTCCATATTAGCCAAGGCATTGCTGCCAAGACCATCTTAGTAGACAAAGTCCCTTTCTGAATCGAGTTCACTCCTCGTTCCAGTCCTGTATTATTGAACCAGTTTAACTTGCCATTCCAGCCATGTATATCTCATGAGATATAAATCTTTACCCAATGCATTGGAGGGATATATAGGTCCCACCCATCTCATAATGAAATCATTCTTACTTGTGCCACAAAATAAACATACATCATTCATAATAACCCAACGAATAAAATGGGTTTCATAAATATAATCCCATCATCACATAATCCATATAAAAGAAGTGGAAATCATTTCATAATAAGAAAAGTGAATCCATGTAAATCATAGAGGCATTATACTTGAAACATACACATATGAAAATAATTTCATCTTAGATGGAAAATGGTTTTGATAAAACACTTGAAATGAATTCTTGAGGAAAATATCCTTCTTGAAAATCATTTTCTTTTCACAAAATGCCATGTAATTTTAAAAGAAAAGGATTTTTTTGAAAATAGTCATGAAATATTTTGGAGGAATATTCATGAAAATAAGGCTTTATAAAACCGTAAAAATCAGTTCGTGCCGTATAAGTTAAAAGAACATTCTTCTCGTACTTTTGCCGAAAAAGTCAAAAAAGTACCTCGTAACATAAACAAAAGAAAGATTCATTACATACCATGTAGTAAAAGTCAAAAATGGGTAAAAAGGAATTTAAACATACATGAAAACACTTTTATAAAACATGGACATGGATGATAGAAATAACCCCAGTAAATACTTACGAGTAAGCAATCTCGTATAAAAATGAGATTTGCAAAATTATCCCTTACCTTAGGTCTGATATGCTTTGTACGTATCTGAACCTCCTGTATAATTATTTAAATAATGTAATTTACTTATTACAGAATCATATGCATTGTTATGATATCATATATGGTTCACTTATGACTTTATATTACCTGTTCTTTTGTAAGTTCCATTTTAAAGTAGCGTTTTGGGTAAAATCGTTTTATTTATCGTACATGTTTGGACTTGTTGTTCTTGATATTATTACTTATAACATGATTTACTTAATTCTATAATGTAAACCATTATTTATATATAATATATATTCATGATACACATATATATTATAGATTGATAAAAGGAATTAAATACACTGTTCATGGAGATGGTAGGCCGTACGTACGCATGAACGCTGTTTTCGTTTCCTTATTGAATTGAATGAAACTAAATAGATGACATAAATATATATATATATATATATACATAAATCCAGTAGCATTATTATTTCATATATTTCATTATTATTCATTATATAAACTTTATGATCATTCATGTATGGTTAACATGGAGAATGAATCTCATCGTGTCGTGGAGACGGTAGTCCGTACGTACGCACGGGCGATGATATCGTTCCCATAATTATAGAATTGGAGTGGATGGTATAATATATCAGGATCAGTATGATGTTATAATAACCATATATAGTTATTCTTTACACCATTATACCCATCCATGTAAGGTTTTGGTGGAAAAACAGATTACACCATGGCGTGGAGACGGTATTCCGTACGTACGCACGTGCGGTGATTTTGTTTTTCGTAGGATGGATAGAAGGTGAAATATGGTTGTTTCATATTTATAATAACATATCCGTATATTAGGGATACTGATATTATTACTTCATAATGAGACAACTAAAGAATAAGATGTTGAAGAAGAAAGAAAATTGAAAGAATCGGTAACAGATATTACCTCTTCTTTGACAAACCTCTTTGAAACATCCTCTTAGGGTACTAAAATTGGTCTTTTAAGAAGACAAGGACCTATAGGATGTTTCTAGGGAAGTTTATAAGGGAAATGGGTATGGTTTGGCCGAGCTTAAAGGCTCAAATTTGTGTGAGGAAGAGAGGGAGGAGATTCCCTTTTATAAGGGAGGAGAGGGGCACCTTTGGAAATATAAGAAATATTAGTTTATATTAAATCCCAAACCCACTTAAAAACTTACCAAATGACTCATATACGAATATTAGATGAGATAGGGTTGTAATATCGTCAACCAATAAAATTTATACATGTTAGGAAATTATTTTAAACATTATCAACTTGATTTATCCTTACTTAATCAACTTAATTTTATTTGTGGTAATAACATTCTAAATTTTAAATTATAACAAATAATTAGTTATTGGTTGTGAATTTTCAATAATTGGATACTTTATAACATTTTAGACCATATAAATTTAAATTTATAATTTTTTTTTATATTTTTGTGATTTTTAAAAAATTTTATTATATGTTATTTTTATAAAATAACAATAGTGTCAATTTTGACACTATTCATTTATTTGAATTTAAATAAAATATATACAAAATATATGTTCGAAATGAAAGCTTTAATAGATTAATAAAAGGTCATATGTATCTAGAAAATTAGTGGAGCACATTAAATAGTTCATATAATATTTATTTTATTATTTTTAAAACCATTTATTTGGTTTATCTCTTAATAAAATAATTACTACAACATTTTTGTATAATTATTTAATATACTTATTTGTTACATAATAATTAAAAATAAAATCCTATTATGAATATATATCTATTAAATTTCACAATAATAATTTTACTCGAATTTATCATCTTAAAATCACAATATTTAAATTGTTATATTTATTAAATTATGAAGGTGACAACTTTGACATCATTTAAAATAAAATAATATAAGTGTCATAATCGCTTTTATAAGGCTCTAAATGGTAAAATATTCCACCATTTTATGGTTACGGTTTAACTATACATGACCAATAAGTTTTGGTCAGGGTTTTGTGACTTTTATTGATCACTATTAGTTTAATAAAAACTATATTCTTGATTTTTCACTAGATAAAGAATTTATGCATCACTATTGTATCACCATTAATGATAATTATTTAATACCTAAAAATTATAAATAAATTAATATGATGTAGATAATTTTATTATCTTTCTGGAGACTATTCATGTTATAAGTTTCATGAAGTTTATCACTAAATTAAAATTATTATACTTATAAGATTTAAGAAAGTGACATGTTGTCACTTTCTTTGGTTTTAATAATAATTAAATTAGTTTCATGGAAAAATTCCATTAAATGAATCTAATCCGACCCTTAAGTGATATGGGTCGACTTGTAGTCATCCAATATAATTTTGGCAGGTGTTAGGATAATTTTATAATCTTATATTTACCCTTAATTACCCGATTTACCTTTAACTATGGTAAATAAAATTTACCATAGTTACTATTCATAATGCCCAAAAATAAAAAGTAGCCTGTTAACATAATTTGGACCTATTGATTCCAAATATGGAATCCATTTTTCAAAATTTAAAACACATAAGTTGCAGTAATTAATTTAAAATTAACCCCGTTGTCGAAAGAAAACGGGTTTTTGTTTAAAACATTGTGAAAGATTGAATTGAATTAACCTACGAATTCAAGGAAAAATCAACGCGAATTACATAAATTGTATTAAATGGTAAACATATATTCTATTTATACTTTAAAAACATTAAATATTATAATTTAACCACATAAATTATTACGATGAAAAATTTGTTTTTAATTAAAATATAGCGTGTTTTTACTATTCATTAAAATATGAAAGTTATCAGAATAATATAAAAAATTTATCCAAGGTAAAATTTTATATCCTTATTCCAAAGAATAATTTTATTTTTTAAAATTGAACTTATAAACATTTCAAAAATTAAATTTAAAATGGGTGCGCCATCAAAAGGCCGTAAAACTGCATTTTTGAAAAATACTTATTTTTCCCGAAAAAATTATTTTGTTCTTATACCATGTTCTAGAAAATGTGTAAGATGAATAATAATGTAATAAATTTAAAAATTTAGTTAATACTATTCATAACGGCTAGTTCATAATAATATTATAATAATATGTTGTTGTTTAGTAAAACCCGGTATTGCGTACAACACACGTTATCGAGAAAGGTCGTGATTGCATGTAATGCAAGCCAAGTTAGGGTTGCGTGTAGTGCATGACTCCTTTGTTGTTTCATATAACAGAATACAACCATATTTCATTTATAAATTGAATATATATATATACACACTCAATGTTGCGTAGAATGACTATTATCAAACGAACTTGAAATTGTGTGTAACACAATCTAAGAATAGTGTTGCGTATACTGCAAGCTAATACGGTGTTGTGTATAGCACAAGATAATCATGGTGTAGCGTACAACAGAAGATATGAAAGAAATTAAAACGAATATATCTTATAAAATCTCGAGTTGTTACACTAAAAATGAATTCCAAATTTTTTACTGGGGTTTAATGGTTGGAATGATTTGATGTTTAAAAATATGATGCAAAATAGGAGTTTAAAAGAATGTCAAAATTCAGCAAGTGTTCAGAATGAATGTATTTTCTTAGCCCCTCATATTTCTTATCACTTTTAAACCACTCTCCCATTTTTTTTCTTTTTTGTGTGTCATGAGAAGAAAGTGCATAATAATGATTGAATTCCCTCTTTTATTCTTTTCTTTTTTTATTATATTTTTTCAATGCAGAAAATTCTTTTTATATATAATGATTTTGGAGATAAATATGTAAAATTGTATAAAAAATGATATAATATGGATTATGAACCTTTTACACAAGAAAAATGTTGGTACCCTTTCATATACCCCATAATGATTAACATTTCCTTATAATTCCAATGGAAACAACCTCTCCTACACACTTGCAGAAAATAAAACAAGAATGTGCACAAGAGATGGGTAGGTAGGGATATATTTTCTTGTAATGTGACTAGCTATCAAGAATTTCATGGTTTCTAAATCTTAATAAGGGTCAAATTTCAATGTGTTCCAAAATAAGATTTACTTGTAAAAAGTGATTTTCAATTGAATGATGGTCTCAATCATGGGTGTAGCATACTAAAATTTTATGGATTCTATTTGAATCAATAAATATTCTAGTCTCTCTACATGACTCGAGACTCTAAAGAAATTGATTAAAAGGTTGAATATGTAATAAAGGGATTGTAATTCCCCTCAGGCAAGGGATTTAAAATATTAGTTAGTTATTATGAGGCATGGATTTCAAAAATCCATTAAACTCCTCTGAATGATCTAAAAAATAAAAATTATATAAAAATATTTCATATTGATGTTAATTTGAAATAATATTTACCAAAAGAACTAATTTTCCACACAATCGATGCAATAAATAAAAATGATATTGTATATTCACTTCAAGATCAAATATTATGTAAAATCACCAAAAAAATAAAAATAAAAATTTTTGTTTTGTTTTTTCTTTTATATTCTTTATTGTTTTTTTAATTTAAATCATAACTAAACTATATAAACCTCCCAAAATTGAAAAATTATATTTCCCTCAATGAATGTAGTTTAAAAAATGAAGAAGTAAATAAAGGTAGAGAGAAGGGAAAACCTGCTAAGTGGGGTCATATGTAGCATCCATCATCTCGATTTCCTCCACCAGATACTTTAGAAAATACTCATAGAAGTGATCAAGCCTCTTCTCAATGATTGTATACCTATATCCACTCTTCTCATCAAAAACCTACATTACACCCAAATGATAAACATTGGTAAAAGTATAAAGACTGAGCCATTTGGAACGAAGCTTGCCAGTGTTGATCTTTAGCCAGGAACTGTACATGAGGGCCTTCTCAATAATATTAAACTTCCATTGGTGAATCATATTCTCATGGATAGATTTTTTATTCTTTATATAGATCTAGGAGTTTACATATGAATCACCTAAATTTCTTCCAACTCTTTAATCTGAAAATTTCTATGTCCACCTTCATATGAGAGATTCATATCACATTTTTTTAATAGTCAAATATACATGGTTCTCTACCTCCACATGAAAGTTACAAGAATTTACAAATATAATACTATATGGTTAAATTATGATTGGGGTTTTAAAATATGTATTGTATAACTAACATGCATCATCCTAGTGAAAAATCTAATTATTCCTATTGGGTTGTACCATTTTTCCAATATTATCTTAACATTCTAGTTTGAAATTTCTATTTGTCTGTTAGTTTGGGGGTGATATGAAGTGGATAATTTATGATAAATCACATAGTTATGAAGCATTTTTTTCATGTTTCAATTAAAAAATGTAAAACCTGATAGCTAATAATGAATCTTGGAAAATCAATCCTACATAAAATCAAATATCTCATATGATCAACAACCACTCATGAGCTATAGATCAGGTAATCCATTAATTCCACTAATTTTGAGACATATCCAACAACCAATAATATGTAAACAAATATAAATGAATTTGGGAAAGGCCTAATGAATTTAATTATACATGAATTAATGATCTAACAAAATAACAAGAGTTATTGTGTCATTTCATTCTTCTTGGAGATATTCCCTTCCAATTAGAATCATATTCATTAATTAAAAAACTGATGGGAATTTTTATACAATGTTGAACAAAAAAGTCCCAATTCAATAACCTTTCAAGCTATATATTGAGAGCCGAAGTTCCCCCACAAGAAAAAGTGTGAAAGAAGCTAAAAATAGAGGTAAACTCATAATCGGGGACACACCCATAAACAAGTTACTCACTAAAAATTCTTCACAAGTATGGATCATCCCAAATGTACAATCATGAATCATACATAAGTATTTGTGATTGTGAAGTGCTAAAATAAGTGGGGACCCAAGAAGCTACTAGAAAATTCACAATGTCTACATACTAGTGGGTAAGGTCCACACATCACAAAGGTTCTCATGAAGGAAGAATTTTGAAATAGGGCTATGAGTCAAAATATTTATCAAATGGTCAGGTAATCCTACAAATTTGGCTATCTTCCACATTTTCCTCTCTTATCTTGTAACAACCCAAAATTTTAAATATAAAATTCATTATGTGATCGAATGAAATTTCATTTTAGGGTTACAAAAAAACATGTAATTATTTGGTTTCATTATATACTACAGTATTTTAAATATCATTAAAAATCATATACATTTAAAATTGATCATATGACTTGTATAAATATATACTTTTGATAAATTCAACTAACATAGACAAAGTAAGTGACGAACTAAAATAGTAGGATCATACCCTATGAAGCCAATTTATTAGAGTTTTCACAGGAGATAGAATCACTGTGATTTTCCCTTGACCAAGCCCGTGAAAATATCTAACAACTAAACCACAATTGAAACCATTTATAATGTAATTTCATGTTCATTAAGATCACAAACTAATCCATGTACACTGAACACACCATGAATATATCAACATCACACAACTTACCCTTGGAGCATTTTATGGTGTAATCAAGGTCTATATATCATGAACATATTAATTTGAACATTTATATTATATTTTCAGTAGAATAATGGTTCAATTTACTTCTTATTATTGTTAGTTTATAAATTATTTTGATTTTTATTTGATAAAAAATAAATTGTATTTTTAGGTAATATTTAATTTCCATTAAGACATTAATTTTAATGAAAAAATAAATTTTTTGAATAAATGATATTTTAATAAAATATTATTATTAAATATTATTTATTAATTATATTTAATAATATAATTTTACAAGGTCAAAAAAATATAAGGGTTCAAAAATTGTTATTGTCAAAAAACCCATCAATTCTGAATAAATGTCAATTATTTTTAAAAAAGTTAAAATTCACATATTTAGACAATTATTTGGATAAAATAAATATTATTTATTGTATTAAAAAGTCATAATTATACAACATTTAATTTTTCGTAATTTTTTGGGACAGTGAAATTTTCGGGAAAATTTTAAAAATGGTATAAATATACATTGGTATTATGACATCATAAAGACCCAAAGGTAATATAATAAATTCTATTAATGGTATACATGACTAAATATATTATTCTCCTTTAAAATAATGTGTTATTTAGGTCATTTGGTGAATTTTATAATTCCCTAACGAATCATCCAAAACCTATAATATATTTGATGGTTTTAAAATAATTTATTTATAAATATGACTCTCTTCCACATCACCAAGGGTAATATTTTAGTGTTTTATACCTTGGAATAATAAAATAAAATTAAACACTATTTTTTAAAAAAACATGGGAAATCATGGAAAGGTTTTTTATTTTGAGTAATTTATTATTTAGAGTCCAGAGCCTGAGTTTGAGAAATAATAAAGAACTACCCACTCTTTTCTAATATAAAACCTTTAAAGATACATTTATTATTCAATAAGAAACCTTTTATAACCTCCTTAATATACCCTACCCTCTCTAGAGTCATCCAAAACTTCCCCAATATTTTAAGAATCTCCACCCAAACGTTTTGAATCGACCTCTCAATGTAAGGGATCCTTTATTTCTTCTCTTTGTTCAGGAATATTATTCATTTTATGTATTTTATTTCCAATTAATAATTTTGGGATATATATTTAAACTTCCCTATTACCATATGTTTTATTTAAAAATGATGATATACCCCCTTTTACTTTCATTAAATCATTTTATGAATATTTTAGTGTAGTTGTTATGCTGCTGAGATTTCACTACGATTTTTCTATGCCAAAGCTTTGTATTGTGAATACCATTTTTATTTACACTTAAGGGTATTCACATAGAAATAAATAAAATTATTTTATTGGGGAATTAAATTTATAAATTCCAGATTAATTTATTATTTAATTAAATGTGGTTCAATACAATCCTATGTTGAATGATCTATGTACCAAACGTATGGTTGTACATGATATGAAAGTGACTTTTGCTCCTAAAATTATATAGCACTAAAATAAAATAGGTAATGTTTTAATATCATGATTCATAATTAAAGAGATTATGGTGTGAATACAATCCCTCATGGTACGTGTTCCACCATTTTATGATGTCTTTTCGGTTATCATTTACCTATGCCTATGATGTCACGTTTAAATTTGTTTCCACAATTAAAACATTTTCTTCATGTTACCAAAATATACCATTATTTATTGTTAATGTTTATGATTCTCATACATTTTATATCCCATTTAAATTTTTTATCTAACATTTAATACTTTTATAATTTTATTCTATGTTTATAACCTTATTAACCTTTATAGCTCACCCATTCATATGTACGTCCCCAAGTTATCCCATGCAGGTTTAGATGATCGATGATTTTTAAGAGCATGTTAAGCATTTTTTTCCATAATTTTATTGTATCCCATGTTCAATATGTAATTATATATTCCTAATTACAAAATAAATTATACTTTACAATCTTATGGGTTGTATTTTGTGTTATCTTATGTAATGAATCATGAATTTATGTGTAATAAATACATGGGTTGTCATAGTTGGAACCAAATGAAATTTTTATTTTTATTTTTGGGATTAGGATAAGGAAACTCTAAATAAAGTTTTAGGGATAACACTATGCATAAGAATACAACCCCAAATTTTATTAAAGTTCAGAGTAATTGTTTTCCAATAAAATACATCCATGTTTAGATACTATTAGTGGATGTAGCACTAGCATAGATGTACCTAGGGGTAATACCTAGAAACACCATTTTGAGATTGACTCGATCAAGGGATGGTGGATGACAATGGGCCATTATACACACCTAGTTTGACAATCCCTAGGGATATTAATTGGTAAGTTTACAATATCATCATAAACTATTATTAAGGTAACAAAAATTCCCATAAAATTATATTCTAGATATTATATCATGGATAACATAGACTGATTCCTATTAATTCATATGTTAATTAATAAATATCATTCCTTTACTATCCCTTTAATATTATAGTATCCCCATATACATGTTTATTATTTCAAAAATAATCATCCCTAATTTCCCTATTATTCAACCCAAAGTCTATAAATAGAAGGAACTTATTTAAAAAATAATGTGAAGGGATATGTGATGGATTCACTAAAAATATTCACAACCTGATGGGAGAATAAATCATGATATTTTTCATGATAATATCTTAGTTTCTCAAATTATGAGTAGAAAAACTAATAAGGAAGAATTAAAAAATCCCCATTACAAATAGAAAAATGAAATTAAGACCTTTATGTGACAACGAACTCTAACTTTCTATAGATAATACAATCCCTTAATTGGGAAAAAATGGACCAAATCCATTGGTAAGATATTCTCCCTCATAAAATGTTCTGAGAAAGATAATTTTATATTGTATTTTTATCATATGGAGGTAGAATATTATCAATGGTTAATATTGATCAAGAATACTTAGCCTAATGAAGATATCTAAGAGATGGGGTAGAAGGTTTTTTGGGAAATGTTTTCAACAAATATTTTTATCACACTCTCTAAATTGAAATTTCAAAGGATTTCCTTTCCCTAAGGAAAAATGATTTTGAATCCATCAGTACATATGAATAAAACATAATAAGACTTACATGACATGATTATAGATGTTTTATTAACCTGAATGAAAATATGGTCACTTCTTTGGTGGGATAAAACCGAGACTATGAAAATCCCTGGTGATTCAAGACTTAGGAAGCTAGGAAATTGTCTGATGTTCCCTCAAATTTGAAATGCAGATTAGTTAATATCAAGGTTCTCATATGGATATAAAGAATAAAGTTAAGTTTTATTCTAGAGTTGTGATGGTTAAATAAAATGGTGGTAAAAAATTTCAATGTACCACTGGTCAAAGGTGTTCAAAGAAGCCCAATGAAAATTTCCTGAAGGGGATAAGGAAATAATGTATGTGAGTGGATGAAGGAAACCTAATTAGGGATTATTTGTGGTATAAAACCATCCATTTAATAGAAGACAATAATTATATAATCAATCCTCATCCTGGTTTTCAATGATTAAACTTCATCGAACATGGTCACTTTGCAAACTAATGCACTAAGACAAGGGTTGTCATATACAATCAGTGCTAATAAACTCAAAGCTAGTAAGTGTGAGCTTATTCCCTTACAACTGTTGAGGTGGATCCCATCAATAATGTATTGGTAGGTATGATAATTTTTCATTAAATAATAACAAACATACTTTTTGATTCTATTTCAATGCATTACTTCATATCACGCATGTTTAGTAGAACTATTCAATCACCACTAAAAAACATGGAAGTAGAGCTATCATTTAAAATGAAAAATAGGTAAATTACTAAATCCCTAGTGTATAAATCATCCCCAATAAATATTTTTTGGGATGAACATCCCATTAAACCTTATGATACTACATTTATAATAATTTTATGGAATTTTGGGTATGGATTTTCTTTCCTTATATAGATCGAACATAAATTTCCATGAGAAGGAAATCACTATCTATATTTTGAATCTTCAATTGATTTTGTAAAAAATCAAGGAGGGTGATGAATCATATTTATCACCAACATCTAAAGCATGGATATTATTTAACTATGAGTAAGTGTATCTATCTAAAATGATTGAGTCTAAGGAAAATATCATCCATGAAAAATTCCCATTTCTAGGGAATACACTGACGTGTTTCCCAAATAATTTCCTGGTATTCCATCTAGAAGAGAGGATGAATTTTCAATAGATATTATGCCTAGGGATTTGAAAATATCCAAGAATCCATAGAGAATGGATTTTTTTTATCTGCAGGGTCTGAAGAAACAACTACAAGAGAATATAAATAAAGGGTTCATATTCCCAAGTGATTCACCTAAGGGTTCACCCGTCCACTTTTTCAATAAAAAGGATGGGTCAATGAGCCTTTACATTATTATAATAATATAAAAAAGATAATGATAAAGAAAAATAATCCTATGACATTGATATATGACCTGCATAATTATATATGTGGAGCAGAATACTTCTCTAAGGCTGACCTTTAGTCAGGATATTATCAAGTAAGGTTGAAGAAGGAGGATATCCCCAAGACTACTTTCCATACAAGGTAAGGGCATAATAATTCCACTCAGACTAACAATTTCTCTATAAATATTCATGCACATAATGAAAGTATTCCTTAGATATCACTTTGAAATATTTTTAATAGTCTTTATAGATGATATTCTAGAATACTCCATAAGTAATGAGGATCAGGAGGATCATATCAAAACTATGCTAAATAACATATGAAAGGATAAGGTTTATGATGAGTAAAAAAAATTTATTTCTAGTTAATGAAGTCACATTATTGGGGAATATTCTCACAAGTAATAGAATATATATGGACCCTTCAAGGATAGAGGAAATTGAAGGAGGTGTGAGGATAACATATGTGATATAAATCCATAGTTTCCTTGGGTTAGCTGGGTGTTATCCTCAATTTGTAAGAAATTTCTTAGGATTTTCAATCCCTCTAAATAAGATAACACAGAGGTGAGTCATGTCTTTTTAGAAAATTGAATGTCAAAAAATATTTAAGGAGTTGAAAAATAGGATTTTCACTGCACCTGTACTTATGATACCCATAAGTGGTGAACTTTTAATGGTATATATAGATTATTTGAATAATTGATTGGGTTGTTTACTAATATAGATTGAAAAAGTGATAGCCTATGACTCAAGGAATTGAATGTTCATGAATAGAACTATGCAACACAAGATCTATTGTTTCCTAAGGTAATCTTCATGTTGAAAATTTTTCAAGATTAACTCTTTGGGGTGAAGTGTGAATAATATATGGAAAACAAGTGCCCCAAGTATATATCCATACATAAAGAGATGAATACTTACTAGTGAATATGGTTAAGGCTAGTTAAGGAAAGGTCTTATCAATACAATACTATCTTGGGAAATGATTTAATGTGGAAGACAATCTTAATATAAAGTATATAATAATTTTATTGTTGATGGTAATTGAGAAAGATCCGATCATATTATAATTTAAAAGGATGGACATGGGAATTTTAAAGTAACATACATTAAAAATCAACTCACAAATGGTTTATCAACCATATCATATAAAGAAGGTAGAGTATTATCAAAGAGATGATATAGTAATTTAGAAGAAGGTGGAATCTATCATAATAATAAAATCCTTAGAGTTAAAAATTAATGAATAAGAAGTTTTATGATTTTGGTCAAGATAATGTGCACCATAAAAATGGAGTTAAAGAAGAGGTTGTTGGATGGTGCACATAGATCAGCATTATCCATTCATCTAGGGTGAAAATATATGTATCAAAATCTCTAATAGAAATATTGTTGGGAAAATATGAAGTAGGGGTTTTGGGGAATGTACATCAAGATATCTTTCATATTAGTAACTCAAGGATGGGATGAAAAATCCAAGGGGATGATGTAATAATTACCCATAACTATATGAAAATGGTAAATCATAAAAATGGACCTTTTCACTATTAATTAAAAGAAATCAAGAAAAAATAATGTTATATGGGTTGTAGTGGATTGTATTACAAATTATTCTCACTTCATTACAATCTGAGATGAATTCTCACTCAATAAATATTTAAGGATACACATTAAGTGGTGGGACAACATGGAACACCACTATAGATTGTATCTATTTGAGATCCAAGATTTACCTCCATGATTTAAAAGATTATCCAAAATGATCTAAATATTGAGTTAAACTTCAGAATGGCTTATCACCCTTAAACTAATGGCCAATCAGAGCAAACCTCTAGATACATGAGTATATGTTGAGAGCATTCTCAATGGACTTTAAAAGAGGATGGAATCAACATCTTTTTCTTGTCATTTTTTTATACAACAATAGTTTCCACTCAATAATCCAAATGGATCCTTATGAACCCCTTTACAGGAAGTGGTGTAGAAAACCTTCATGAAAGGATGTATTTAGTGAACCAAACCTATTGGGTCTTGAAAATGTTTGAGTAAGTGGTGGAAAATTCAAGACCATTCAGCTGCACATCAGGGCTACCTAAAGTCGACAAAAGAGATATACATACAATTGATGATGAGACCTAGAACTTTAGGTAATATTTAAGGTATTCATGTACATATCTCCATGAAATAAAGATGTGATATTTGGGAATAAGGTAAATTGTAGTCCAGGATACATTGGCCCCTTTGGGATCCTTGATCGCATCAGAGTGATGGCCTATCGACTAGAACTCCAACCTAATATATCTCAAGTATATGATGTGTTATATGAATCCCTACTGAGGAAGTACGTACCAAGTCCCTCACATGTGCGTAATCCATAGGTGGTACTATTGGAAAATGATATTTCATATGAGGAGAAATATTTGAATATCTTATATCATAGAGATAAAGTTCTACGAAATAAAGAAATGCACCTGGTCAAAGTGCATGGAGAAACCACAAGTTTTAAGATGTGAATTGGGTCCTGAAGTAGGTGATAAAATATAATTACACTCATATATTTTAGTATGTTAAATGAAAATTTCAAATTTGTAATTTCTGAAGGGGGAAGATTGCAATGACCTTAACTTTTCTAAATAAAATCCCTTCAAGATAAGATTAATTTTTTATGGTTATAGAAAACACATGAAATTATTTGGTTTTATTATATCCTATAATATTTTAAATACAAAACCATAATATTTGATAATATATCCATTGAACAATGATCATATTATTAGTATAAATATATAGTTTTGATAAATCCAATTGACATATACAAAGGAAGTGATGAGCTCAACTAGTAGGATCGTACCCTCTTAATCCCATTTATAAGTGCTTTTTAGGGATATAGAATCATATGAATCAGACCTTGAACAATCCCAATACTATATCTAACTATTAATTCATGACCAAAACCATTTATGGGATAAGTTCAAGCTTATCAAAATCATGTCCCAAACCATGTAGGTTGAACCACCCCATATAAATATCACCATCATAAACATTACCCTTAGAGACTTTTCTAGTGTAATAAGGGGATATGTATCAAGACCCTAGTAATATGAATTTTTATATGGTATTTTAAATATAATAATGGTTATATTTACTTCTTATAATTTTTACTTAAGATTTTGATTTTGATTTGATAAAACAAAAATTGTATTTTTGGGTAATATGTAATTTCAATTAAAGCAACCATTTTAATTAATTAATGAATTTTTTAAATAAATTATAATTTAATAATATATTAATATTAAATTAATTTCATTAATTATAGTTTTTAATATAATTTTATAGAGTCAAAAAATAATTTTTTAAAAGTGTTCAAAAACTATTATTGTTAAAAAAGCACGTCATTTCTCAATAAATTTAGATAATTGTTTTAAAAGTGAAAATTCAGATATTTTAAAAATTATTTGTTTTAAATAAATATTACTTTTGGAATCATGACATTGAAATTATCCAACATTGAATTTTAAAACAAATTCTAGGATATTCAAATTCTTGAGTAAAAATCAAATATGAAATAAATATATAATGTTGATTATGACATCATAATGACCCCAAAGTGATGTAATAAATTATACTATGGGTATCCATGACCAAATATATGTTTCCCAATTTAAATAATTTAATTTTGAGTTTATTTTATATATTTATAAATCCATTATGAATCCTCTAAAACCAATGATATATTTTTTAAGGTTTTAAAATCATTTATTTATAACCATAATTCACTTCTACATAACAAGGGATACTATTTTAATGATTTTTTTTACTTTTACATATAAAATAAAATAACCAATCCACATTTCCAAAAATAATGGGAAAAACAATAACAACCCAACTCTTTATTACACATTAATTCTTTATTTGTTATGTAAAAGTTCACATAATACAACCCAAAATATCAAGAAGTCTATTTTATTTTTTAATTTTGTATATAGGATAACATCTTGAACATGGGATACCAAAAAAATTATTGAAAACTTATTAAACATGATTCTAAAATTCCACGACTTTTAAAACA
The DNA here is from genome assembly GCA_963277665.1 of Viscum album. Classification (NCBI taxonomy): domain Eukaryota; kingdom Viridiplantae; phylum Streptophyta; class Magnoliopsida; order Santalales; family Viscaceae; genus Viscum; species Viscum album. The sequence goes on from OY728119.1 coordinate 115,553,609, forward strand.
TCACTGTATAACCTGGTGACACACATAAGAAAGAGGTGACCTATAAAGCCCTATAGGGGAATAAGAATGGAATACGACGATATATGTCATAAAAGAGGAATATAAACGGAGAATAAAAGGCATTAGAATCATAATAATGAATAATAAGGCATGATATATACTGATAATCATAACATGAGAATTTTGGAAATAAATTAAAACATTACATCATAAACACGGGTGATGGATAACTTCCAATACATCATGTTGGAAAAGGTACCATAAAGGAATCAGGTTCACTGCCTATCCCAACCTAACGTATCATGAGAATAAACATTGCACAATGAAATGGAGGGATATATAATTCTAGATGCACTCATCACTTTCATTTCATTATCATGCTTAAGTGTTCTACATAGATTATACAAAATCAATTCATTCGTCATCATATTTTTTAAAAATATAAAGAGTGTGTAACACATAAATTTTTGTTTCGTGTTAAAGAATTTTATGTATATAATTGTGAAAACCCTTGATAGAAAATGGGTATTGTATTCAATGCACAATTTTTTTGGCATGGAAAATCATGGAGACAATTTGGAAGTTTAACAATGTCTCTTATAAATTCATAAAATTGGTTGATGATAGTGAAAGGGGTATCTAAAAATTTTGAAATTAAATGTTAAGTAATATAGACATTTGAATATAAATCTCAATATTATGAATTGGAAATAGAAGGTATAAGATAATAAAGAAACTTGAATTAATGAGAGCATGAAAGGATCATTTTCTTGAGTGTGTGACTCCTAATGTTTGGGATGATCTTATTAAGAGACAAGAGGAACCTTATAAGAATATAGAGAGGGAAGGGTAGATTTATGATGTGATTAAAGTATTTTTAGTGAAGATAAATGATATATATTTTGTGTTTTTATATATGAAATGAGTGGGAAATTCATTAATATTTCTCAAACTTAGGATTTGGACTCCGTATAATAAAATAACCCAAATCAAAAACCATCTGATGGTTTATTCACATTATTTCTTAAAAATTATATTAGTTTGTATTATGTTATATTTACATGGTAAGAACTAAATAAAATAATACCCTTACTTATGTGGAAGTGATTCATACTCCTAAAGAAATGGTTTTAAAACCTTAAAATATAATATTAGTTTTGGAGGATTCATAATGGATTTATAAAATTAATAAAATATAAATAAAATCACTTTTTTTAAACATACATTTGGTCTTTTATACACTTTATAGTATTTATTATTTCACCTTTTTATCAATATGATATCCTAATACACACCATACATTTATACCGTATTTAATTTTTACCCGAAAATTCAACTATCTCAGAAAATTATGAAAAAATCACCATTGGATAATTTTGACATTATGAATCCAAAAATAATATTCATTTTATAGAAATAATTTAATAAATATTTTAATTTTAAATTTTAAAATAATAATTGATATTTATTGAGAAATTTTGGGTTTTTTGACAATAACAGTTTTCAAACCCTTATAGAAATTACATTTGGATTCATCAAAATTATATACTAATTTATATTTAATAAAAATTATTTAATAATAATATTTTATTATGATTATAGTTATTTAAAAAATACATTATTTCATCAAAATAAATTTTTTAATTGAATTTGAATATTACCTTAAAATACTATTTGTGTTTTATTGTATCAAAATAAAAATAATTTAAAATGTAAAATTTATTGGATGAAAGTATTTTCATTATTCTATAAATTGTAAATTACATACTCATATCATTGGGTTCTTCATAAATATACCTTTAATAAATAAGAAAACTTCCTAAGGGTAAGATGCACGATTTTGAGACTTCTATGGGGTGGTTTGACATACATGGTTTGGGTTATGATCTCGATGAGCTTGATCATATCGCATAAATAGTTTATCTCATGCTTAAGTTGTTGGATCTCAGATTGGGATTGGTCAAGGGAATCTCTGAGTGATGTTATATCTCTGAAAATATTTGATAAATGGGCTTCATAGGGTATGATCTTACTAGTTGAGTTCATCACCTCCTCTAGTTCCCACACCGCCTTTTCAAACTTTTATCTTCTCGATATAACTTTGACAAGGTGCATTATCTTATTTCGTAGAACTTTTTCTCTATAGTCTAATCTTTTCAATGACTACTCTTCATAGGAAAGATCATTCTCCAATGGTAATACCTCTAGATTGACTACATGTGAGGGTTCTGGCATGTACTTACTCAATAGGGATATAAGGAATTTACTTCAGATATGTTAGGTGGGAGTCGTAGTTGATAGGCCACTGCTCTAATGCGATCAAGGATATCAAAGGGACTGATGTATCTTTGAATAAGCTTTCCCTTATTCCCAAATCACATCTATATCTTCCATGGAGATATGTAGAGAAAAACCATGTCCCAAAAATCAAACTCTAGGTCTCATCGACAATTGTGATTATAAATCTTTTTTTGAATCTGTGAATCCTTGATGTGATTTTGAATGGTCTTAAAAATTTCCACCACATCCTTGTCCATTTCTGGACATTGTAGTTTTTGTTCCCATGTATCATTTGAACAGGTGGGTTTTATGCACCTATTCCAAAAAAGTACATTATATGGAGCCATTTGGATTCTAGGGTGGAAGCTATTATTATTTGAGTACTTGACCAAAGGAATATGTTAATATTATCCTCATTTGACATCCACAGAACATGCTCTCAACATGTATTTTAGTGTTTGTATAGTCTCATCAGATTGGTCATCATTTAGAGGATGATAGTCTATAAAAAAGTTTAGCTCAGTGTTTATATCATGTTGAATACTATTCCAAAATGTAGAGGTGAATCTCATAGTTCAATCAGATATAATTGATAGTGGAACTCCATACAGCTTCACCGCTTATCCGATGTATATCCATGCAATTTGATCTAGTGAGAAGTCATATCAAATCATAATGAAGTGTTCAGTCTTTGTAATATGATCAACCAAAACATAGATTTCATTGTTCCATATATATAACTTTAGAATTCCGGTGAAAAATTCCATGATGTTGTTTTTCCCATTTCCATGTAGGTATGGATAATTGTTGCATCAACCAGTTAGATTTTTGGATTTCCTCCTTCACTTGTTGACATATAAGAAATATTAATGTATATTCCCTTATCTCATTATTCATATTGTCCTACAAATAGTGTTCTTAGATATCTTAGAACATATTTTTTCTTCTAGGGTGGATAGAGAAGGTTGAACTATGTGGATCTTCCAACAGCTCCTTCTTTAACTCATGATTTGATAGTACGCATAGTCTTGACCTAAATATTTCTACACCTTCTTCAATAACATTGGAATACATGGATTTACCATTTCTTATATCTTCCAATTTCTTATGAATTCCCACATAAACACTTTGAGAAACCTTTAACCACTTGAGAAGATATGGTTGAGAAATAATTTTTGAATGGATTGATGATGTTGCTTTATTATTCTCATGTCAATCCTTTTCAAATATTAGAGGATCTAATCACTCTTCATTCTTATCAAAGATAGAATTACTGGATCCTTTATACATAGAGAATCTTCCAATTTATTCTCTTTCCCATGTTGGTATTGAATTTTGTATTCATAGTACTTGATTAGCTCTAATAATATTCATTGTCTCATATTCAACTCTTTCTATGTAAACATATACATGAGTATTTTTTTGATTTGTATATTTTTTACACTTTTTCCCAAAGATATAATGGCACCATATTTTCAAAGAGAATATAACTGAATCCAACTATAGATCATGTGGTGGATAGTTCTATTCATGAACCTTCAACTACCTCAAATAAAATGCTATGACTTTTTCATTCTTCACTAACACCAAGACTAATCTCTTCTTCAAAGAATCGCCAAATAGAACAAAAATTTCTCCACTTGCATGTAGTGTGAGTACATGGATAGTGATAAACCTCCTATTCAGTTCCTTTAATCTTACTAATGGAAATATTACCTATATTAATGGTTTGGAACTATTGGTATAGGTCCCCAAACCATTTTTATATCCTATACCAACAGTTTGGGAAGCCTTTGGGTGATTTGGCACTGGGAAAGACTTATCCTAATGGTTTGGAGAAAACTATTGGGAAACACCTATCCCAATGGTTTGAAAACCTTTGGGATAGGTATTTCCCAAAAATTTTCCAAACCATTGGGATAATTCTTTAGCAATGGTTTTCCCGAACCATTGGTATAGTTAGATATAAAAAAGGTTAAAGCATATATTTGAACCCACAACCTACACGTTATATATGAAAGACTTTACCACTATCCAACACTTACCTTTTGTGAATATATTTGGATATATATATATATATATATGTAATTTATATATTAATTTATTTGAAGATATTTTACAAAAGAATTCATACAAATCAAGGGTACATATCCCAACTGTTCTCAAAACTGTTAGGATAGGATTTTTCTAACGATTTTGAGACCCATTGGGATAGGTACCCACTATTTCCAAAAGGTTTTCCCAAATTTTTGGAAAATGTGGTCTCAAAGTACCCTTTCCCAAAGGTTTTCGAAAACCGTTGGGAAAATTAGACCCTTTCCCAACAATGTTCCCAAACCATTGGGAAAAGTGGTCTCAAAGTGCCATTTCCCAACAGTTTTGGAAATACCATTACAAAAATTGGACCATTTCCCAATGATTTTACCAAACCATTGGAAAAGTGGTATCAAAGTACCCTTTCCCAATGGTTTTCGAAAACTATTAGGAAAGGGGACCTATACCAATAATTTGTATAAATCGTTGGTAGAGATGCATTGGTATAGGTAGGATTTCTAGTAGTGTCTCTCTTCACATTCATCATTCAAAGGAAACTTGACTGCCTTTGGATTTATCTTGTTTAGAGGGTTTGACAATGGTAATAAATTTTTCACAAATCAATAATAATACCCATCCAATCCTAGGAAATAATGGATATTTGTCATAGATGTTGGCCTCATCCATCCTTCAATTGTTATTATCATTAAATAGTACAAAAATATCCCATTTATTATGATAATATTCCACAATAATGATACTTAATTCAACCATAACTCACATTTTTTGTTCTTGGTATAAATATTCTCCTTTAATAAGGTCTTTTGAAAAATTCTTAGATGCTCCTCATGCTTCTCCTTGGTTTTGGAGAATATTATAATATCATCTATAAAGACTACCACAAATTTATCGAGGTAATCTCAAAAGACTATATTCATCAATTCCCTGAAGATTTTAGAGATTTAGTGAGTCCTAATGGAATTAATATGAACTCATAGTGTTCCTACCATGTATGAAAAGAATTATTGGGGATATCCACCTTCTTCACCTTATCTTGGTAATATCCAGACCATAGATCAACCTTGTAGATGTATTTTTATCCCCATAACTGATCAAACAAGTCATCAATCCATGGAAAAGGATACTTGTTCTTTATCGTGATCTTATTGAGCTCATGATAATCATTGAAAAGGAACATTGATACATCATTATTTGTTCTGAAGAGGACTGGTGTACCCCTGGATGAAGCACTTGGGCATATGAACCCTTTATCTAGATTTTCAGGTAGTTGTTTCTTCATCTCCTCAAGTTCCACAACATCCATTATATAATAAGTATTGGATAATGGTAATGCCCCTGGTATATGCTCGATTGAAAATTCAACCTCTCATCTAGGAGGAAGACTAGACAATTCCTGAAGAAACACATGAGTATATTCCCTCACAATGGGCATGTAATAAAGGATGATTCTTTCCTTAGACTCAATCATTTGAGCTAGATATGCTTGCTTGTATGAAAATAATATTCATTCTAGAGATGTTGGTGCTAAATAGGATCCATCCTCTTCCTTACACTTATATAGGATTGAAAAAAAAATTCAAAATAAAGAGAGTGATTTCCTTCTCACGAAAATTTATGTTGGATTTAAATAGAAACCAATATAAAACTGACTTTATCCAACATTAGGGGTTTAATAGAACCAGCTAAAAGTGCTGTTAAAACCCCCTTACCCATTGATATAAAAAGTGATGTTCAAGGGGGTCTTTAAAAACACTATTTTAGCACTATTAAAGTCGATCTTTGGTAGGGCTAAAAAATGATGTTAAATGGGTCCCTTTATCAGTGCTTGTAAGAAAGCACTGATAAAAGGGAATTTATCAGTTCTTAAAAAAACACTGATAAATAGAGGGATTTATCAATGATAGTAAAAATGAACTAATAAAGGGGGGATTTATTAGTTCATATAATGGTATATATCAAAAAAATATATTTCATTAAAAATAAAATATTAATATATTAATATATTTATATTTATATAAATATACTATATATATTTTAAATATGTTTTAGATACATCTAAATAGACATTTACACATAATATGTAAGATATTTATTAAAAGTTTATTATAACTCTAGAAAATCCAAACAATGCCAAAAAACACCAAAAATCGATAATAAAGATAGAAACCCTTAAAACCCATTGAAACCTTAAAAAACCCTAAAATGATGAAACTACCATAACTTTTGATCTAAGAGTCTGTTTCAGTTGAAAAAATAGTAAAATCAAATCTTATAAAATGATATTAAACCACATAATATTTAAATCATGTGATAATCAAATAAATAAAATATATAATAGTTTCAAAAATTTCCAAAAATGAACTCAAACTTCAAACAGCCATAACTTTTGAGTTAGGTGTCTATTTGCGCTCAACCGCATATCAAATAAAATTTTATGATGAGCTCTATACTGCTGAGGTTAGACTATGATCTACAATATGTTTCTTTTTTTTACCCCAAAAGGCACATAAGTCCTCCAAAGAAGAGTTTTTAGTCAAGGTACACCAATTTCATAAAATTAAAATGACTATAACTACTGATTCAGGTGTCCATTCGGCATATTCCACATATCAAATCAAATATTATGATGATCTTTACACCATGGTAACCCAGGAAAACACTACTAACCTTTATCAAGGAAAAAACTATGTTTATGGTTTCCATAACTTTCTTTTTCACATTTTATGGCCTATCAAATTTCCATAAATTCTGCTTTGGGTGTCCTTTTGGGATATACCACCAATCTAAGTAAATCTTGCGATGAGATCTATGCCCCGGTGCCCCATTAGGTCCCCTAATCACCTCTTTTGAGGCCACAAAAGGCCTAGAAAGCCTCCAAAACTGAGTTTTTATCCTATGTATCCCAATTTTGTAACATTCAAGGGATTGTAAGCCTTGTTTAAGGAGACATTTGTTCTCTTTTTTAGTGGGGACTGAATTTATTTCCATGGATTACATTCATATTAATATTATGGATTTAAAATTTTATTTTTTTCACAACATAATGTTATTTATAATCAAATATATATCAATATATATATATATTTTATATATTCACAGAAAAAATATTAATTTTATAAATAAATTATTAAAAATATTTACATATAAAATATATCACTCAATATATATTTCTTATATAAATAAAATCTAATATCCATTTTAAAAAAATATATAAATTAAACTGTATTTAAAAAAATATCTATATATATACATATAAATATATATATAAACACTTATATATAAACATATTTATAAATATATAGATAAAAAATATTATTATATAAATATATAAATGTAGAGATATATCATAAAAGGTAAAACAAAATAGTATAGGGGGTGGAAAAGTCACTCATGTATAAGCTGGAGGTATGACGTTCAAAAATCATTGGATATAGGGGAATGCGTTGGGGGTGGGATTATCTATAGCACTAATAAAGGGGTGAGAGAAGCACTGATAAAGGGGGGTAGAGTAGGGAAGCGTTGATAGGGGATGGTGGGTCTTGAAAGAAAATACCCTTTATCCGTGGGGCCATTATCTTTGCTCTTTTAGAACCGTTAAAGGAGGAATTTAATAGAACTAAAAATCACTCATAAAGTCCCCCTTTATTAGTATTAAAAAATCACTAATAAATTTCCTCTTTACCAGCTCTAAAAAACTCTGATAATGGGGGTCTTTATCAGAACTTTTTTAGCACCATTGAATAATAACTTCATTATTTCTTTTTACAAACATTATTAAATATAACCCTTTAATATCTCTTACATTATCAGTTCTTCTATAGCTCAGATAAAGACTTTTTACAAGAACAATTAATTACCCGATTTTTAGTAGTAGGGGAAATCCTATTCATGCCCAGAATCGGGTCAAATTCCACAAAATGGAGTATGAAAAGGTTTCATGGAAAGTTCAGCCCAAAAATTTTGAATGGGAAGGAATTATATAATTGGGATGAAATAATTTCCTCATTTTCTATTTTCTGCAATAGTTCTACCTTCATCATTTTTTGGGGTGTTTTAATGGTTCTTCTAAAACTTCTAGATATGAAGGAATTCTTAAATCTAGAATCCAAAAGTACATTCACTATTATTGAATTAATAACTTGTGTACCAATCATCACTTCATTGATGGGATCCATTTCAGTAGTTGAAATGGAAAAATCTCTCCCTTTATTCCTCGGTGGTTGTTGGTTGTCTCTGTTATCCCTTGGATTAGTGCATTGGTATAGAAATTCCTCTAATTCCTTAAAGTTGTAGCAATAAACAATATGCTGAGTGTTTAATGGAGAATTCATATCTTCCAACGCATTATTGGGTTTCCCTCATCGAAAATCTATAGCCAGGAGTCCTTCCTTCCTATACCAAAAGCATTTTCTTATCCCCCATAGGAAAATTATGGGGTGCTTCTTTCCACACCATTGAAAAGTGGGATGTTGAAATTTATTGGTGCCCCTAGATTTAGCCATTGGACTTCCATAATAAATATCCAAATTTCCTTTCTTATCCCCATGACACCCTTGAGATTCAATGATCACCATTTTGACTTTGAGGGCACATCAAAAAATTTCATCATAGCTTTTAAAGTCAAGGATCACTAGGGATTTTTTAGACTAGGTTTTATCCCACCAAAGAAGCGGTCAACCATGCATTCGGGGATAAAGAAAAATTCAGAGGTATTGTGTAAATATTGTGAATTTTTACTTGTACACCATGATAGATTCATCGCCTTTTTTCTTTATGGCAATGAATCCACTATCCATTTTAATTTGGAGAGTGTGATTAAAATATTTAACAAAAAACATTTTCCAGAATTTCTTCCACCCCCTCACTTCTATCTCTTCATCACACATCATATTTTTTATTAATGTCCCCCACTTCTCAGATTCTCCCTCCATAAGATAAATAACCAGTAAAACCTTCTCTTTCTAAAAACATTGAAGGATAGAGAAGATATTTTCAATAGAGTTGATCCATTGTTCTGTGATTAAGGGATCAGATGATCCATTGAAAGTGGGAGGCCTTTTCCACACAAAGTTATCAATTGTAGTTTATTCTCTCTTAGGGATATTTGAATGATCTTTTTGATCTAGTATTTTATTTAGAACATGATTCATTGGAGAGGGTGTCCTAATAATGTTTTCAATTCCCACTCTCATTGGGTTTGGCGTCTCATCAGGGTAGTCATCGCATTGCCCATCTCATTCATTGTTTAACTGATTCACCCTATTTCCGGCCATTGGATAAAATAAAAGTAAAATTATGGATGATTATTTTTAAACTATTAAAAAATAGAAGATAATCCATTGACATTAAAGAGATGACTTATAAATCTCATGTATTTCCTTAACTTATGAATTTCTAGGCTTCAATTTATGTTATTCATTATCTATTTCCTAACATAGAATCTTATGGGAATTTTTTGTTCCCTTAATAATGGATTTTATTGATCTTATGAATTTACCAAAGCATATTCATAGGGACTGTCAACCCATGTGTGAATCAAGGCCCATTTTTTGAGCACCAATTTTTGGTCGAGTCTATCTCATCATGGTTGTTTTGGCTTTTACCCTTATATAAATATGTGTCATACCCACATCCACTTATAGTATCCGGACACGGAAGTATTTTATTGATAAACCAATTACTCTATAATTACCAAAATTTTGGGATGTATTATTATACTTATATTTTTTCTTAAGGATTTCCCTATAGTTTTATATTCCTAATATAAAAAATAACTAAACATTCCAACTATAACAACCCTTATTTTCATTGAAAATAAATTAATTATTTATTACATAAAATTACACATAATTCAACCTAGAAGATTGATATTTCTATAGTCTTTTATAATTAGGTTCATGGAATAACATCTGGAACATGGGATATAACAACATTATTGAAAACTTCCTTAAAGTGCTTCTAAAATTCCACTGGTTTTAGAACTGGACGGGATAACCTATGAAAGTATATAAAAAAAGGGAAAGGTTTAAATCCTAGTAAGGGAATAAACATAGAATAAGGTGATATCTGTTAGACAATAGTCATATCAATACTGAATAAAATGTGTGAGAATCATAAACGAGGATAATAAGGCATGATATAACACGATAATCATGACATGGGAAATGTGGAAACAACTTAAAACAATGAAATATAATCTTATTCTAAGGATAAATTCCAATATATAATGATTTAAGAAGTCCCATAAAGTAATTAGGTTCACTACCTATCCCAAAATCAAATCTCATAAGACTAAACATTACCCAATTCATTGGAGCTCTATATAATTTCAGGCACACCCATCACTTTCATATCAATCTCATGATTAAGTGTGGAACATTGATCATATAAAATCGATTCATTAATCACCATATTTCATTCCAATATCAAGGATTTTAACACCCTTGTTATAAAATGGGTATAGTATTCACTACAAAATTATTTTTTCATGAAAAAACTGTAGTGAAATGTAGGAAGCATTACAGAGTCACTTAAAAATTCAAAGAATTGGTTAATTAGAGAAAATTAGTCTATAATCATTTTCAAATGAAATGTGAAATAATAGTGACATTTAAATACATATCCCAACATTCGTAATTTGAAATTGAAGGCATAATATAAAAAAGAAACCTAAATAAAGGCGAGAATGAAAGGATCCCTTACTTGAGTGTTTGAATCTAAGTGCTTGGGAGTATCTTCATGAGAGCTTGTGGGTGCATTGGGAGGAATCTCGATAAAGGATGGAAAATTAATGATCTGATCCAATAATTTTTAGTTAATATAAATGTGATATTTTATGGTTTTGTATAGTAAATTATTGGGGAAGTCTTTAATATTTCTTATACTTAGGTTTAGGACTCTACATAAGAAAATAAACAAACTAAAAACCTTCCCATGGTTTTCTAATTATTTATTTCAAATGGGAGTAGTTTTTATTATTTTATAAGGCCAAGGGATTAACTATATAAAATAATACCCATGATTTTTTGGAATTCAGTCATTAGCTTAATGAAATGATTTTAAAACCTTAAAATATATTTTAAGTTTTAGAAGATTCATAATCTCTTTATAAAATTAATACAATAAGCATAAAATTACATTACTTTAAAATGAAAAAATGATTTATTGGGGATACATTTAATATTATTTATTACATAACTTTTTGTTCATTATTATATTATGATACACAGTGTATATTTATACACTATTTAATTTTTACATTAAAATTAAACTATCATTAAAATAATAACACATTATCCATTGAAGAATTTCGAAGCTTTGATTCCAAAAATAATATTAATTTTATCTAAATTATTTTCTAAATATGTGTATTTTTACTTTAAAAATAATAATTGATATTTTTTAGAAGTGTTGGGTTTTTTGACAATAATAGTTTTTAATCCCTTATAAAAATTAAATTTGGATTCATAAAAATTAGATGGTCATTTATATTTAGTAAAAGATATTTAATAATAATATTTTATTAAAATATTATTTATTTCAAAAATACATTAATTCAGCAAAATAAATTCTTTAATAGGATTTAAATAATACCCAAAAATATTATTTGTGTTTTATTGTATCAAAATAAAAATCATTTATAAAGTAACAATAATAGGATGAAAATATATTAATTATTCCATAAAAAGTAAAGCACACACTCATATCACTAGGGTTTTTATACATGGCCCTATAATACACTAGAAAATTCCCTAAGGGTATGTTGGAAGATGGTAATACTTTCATGGGGTGGTTCGATGTACATGGTTTGGGCTGTGATCTCGAGGAGCTTGAATTTCTCCTATAAACTATTTGAATCATGCTTGAGTTTTTTTATCTCTTCTTGGGATTACTCAAGGGAAAACACCAGTGATCCTATATCTATTGTAAGATATGATAAATGGGATTTTTAGGGAATAATCCTACTAGTTGAGTCCATTTATTCCTTTCTATGTGTCAATAGTATTTTTTAAAACCTATATTTAAACTAATCATGTGATCACTATTAAAACATTATTTTATAAATGGTAAAGATTATTAATGGTAATTTAAATATAATGGTATATAATAAAACCAAATAAGTGTATGTGTTTTCTATAACCATAATACATTAGGAAATTAAAATAAATAGAAAATGGGGATTTTATTTATAATAGTTTGGGTTTTTACAAAAACCATTATAAGGTTTCTCGTTTTGATTAATTTTTTATATAGAGTCCAAAACCTTTGTTTGAGACATAATAAAGAATTAACCTCTCTTTTCCTATATAAAACCATCCAATATCCCCTTACGTTTTATTAAAAAACGTCCCATTATGACCTTAATATGACCTCCCCTCTTTATATCCCTTCTTAGGTGCCTCCAAACTCTCAATAAGCTCCTCTCAATATTTTTGGAATCACACACTCAAGGAAAGGGATCCCTTCCTTCACCCGAATGGCCCGAAGGCCTTCTTTTTTATTTTATTATAGATAATCCCCATTTTAAGGGTTTAAGGGGAACACATACATGATCCGTAGGCCCAAGGCACAAGGCCCGACAAACCCGCAATACATGACCCGAAGGACCAGAGGCATACCATTCCCAATACATGACATATAAACCCAGACCACTTGAACTACCCCTCCCTAGATTTCTGCATCATTGATCACCTAGATCCCCACCTTGCATTGCTGATCGACAGACATTGCCCCGTACAAAGCTGCACGGTGCCTGGTCCCAATGGCGGCTGCCATACCCTCTCATTCTTCCAATCTGGTTAGCTTTGCATCTGGTGGTTGCTACTCCTCTTACTCTGATCCTATTTTGGGGCCTATTCTGTGTGAACTAGGATACTCTATGGTCTATGTGACCCGAAGGCCCTGTGGCCCGATGGCCTTTGATGACCGAAGGCCCTGGAGACCCGTAGGCCCAAACCAGTGGCCCGAAGGCCCAAATCGGGTGAATAGTTCTGGCTGCTACAGTACCAAATAGTAACTTCTAAAGTACTTCTACAGTAACCCATAAATTCGCCTCCATCCGGTTTTTAACCGAGGCCTCTTGGATGACAAGCAGGAGCCCTTACCACTCGAGTACGGGCTCGTTGGCGATATCCTTTCCTTCCCAAATTTATTTAAACATCTTCATCATTTTATGTATTTTATTTCTAATTCATAATGTTATGATATGTTTTTCCACATCCCTATTACCATCCATTTTATTTACAAATGACGAGATACTAGTTTTAGTCTCATTTAACCATTAAATGATTCTTTAAGTATTTACGTTAGGCTACTGAAATTTCACTGTGATATTTTCATGCCAAACCTATATATGGTGAATAAAATAACTATTTACTCTCTAGGGTATTCATCTAGACATACCTATACTTATTTTATTGGGTTCATCCCAGTATATATTCCAAATTCCTTAATCATGTAATTAAATATGATGAAATATTCTCCAATGTTGAATGATCTATATGGCTCACGTATGCAAATACATAATATGTAAGAAAATTTTGTGCCCATAATTATATATCTTTACAATTAATTGTGTAACTTTTTATTCTCATGAGATGTCATGAAAGAGATTTTGGGGTGAATATAATCCATCATGGGACTTTTTACACCATTTTATCATATATTTATTGTTATCTTTGACCTATGTTTATGATGTCAGTTTTAAAGTTGTTTCCACATTTACCATGTTGTCTTTATTTTACCATGATATAACATGACTTATTGTTCATGTTTATGATTATTTATCCTTTTATATCCCATTTAAATGCATGTTTTATAACATTTAATACCTTCTTTACATTATTATATATTTATTCTCTTATTGGGATTTATAGATCACCTCTTTCATATGTACGATCCCAGGTTATCCAGTGCAGTTTTAGAGGACCAATGATTTCCAAGAGTATGTTAACTAACTTTTCAATAATGTTATTTTATCATATTTTCAAGATGTAATGATATGTAAATAATTCCCAGATTCACCTAACTTATCTATCATACATGTTTTATTATGTGTAATATTAGGTAATAAATCATGAATTAATCTGTAATAAAGACAAGGGTTATCATATATATTATGTTTAATCTTAATGAAAATAAAATTTAGGATGAAAATCCTCCGTATGCGGTGGGGATTAGATTGGGATTTCTTAAGGAGAAACTTAAGGGTAGTGTGATTAGAAAACACAATGAATTTAGACCCTATAAGATATGATTAAAAAATTTCCAAGGGAAAAAATTTAAAGAAGTTATTTTTTAGCGGTCATATAGTTTGCTTGGGTAGGTTCAAGGGTACACGGGATAAATACAAATACATAAGGAACCCTCTCAAACATTTTTAATAAACATACCCTAAATAAAAATTTATAAGCATCACACATATGGTCAAATGGGAGATCCTTTCTTGGTTTTTAGATAATGGGAGGTCATATGAGAATCCATTTTAGTAAACTAAATGCAGCTTCAAATTTTTTATCAAAAACTAACACATAATATTTTTATAATAACTAAGAAAATTTTAGTGATATCGTACTGAAAGTTTTATTGAGTTGATGGTAAAAACCAACATGTACCAATAAAGATCGCATGTCATGAATAGATCTTGGATGTGGAAGGGAGGAATTTTTTTTATATTTCTATTTATTAACATGAATTCCCTTAATTTAAATAACATTCCCAAGAACTATCTATCTCTCTACCATGAAATAACATTTCTAATAATTTAATATGAGATATTTTTCAATGAAAAAAGAGGATAGAGCCAATTTGTGACAAATAATCATCAAATTATGAGCCAAAAACTGTTAAATAATCTATAAAAACATCCATAAAATCCTCATGGTACTCAAAAAGCATACTCAACATAAAATGTTGAAAATTATCAGGATCAATATAGAGACCATATGGAATACTCCTAAAAGACAATGTTCTGAATGGACATATAAATGTTGTATTTTATTTATCCTGAGGGTATATGTCGATTCAAATATTATCGAAATATCCATAAAAGAATCAATAATTGGACACGAAACACAATATTTCTAACATTTTTTCAATGTAAGGTAGAATAAATAGGTCCTTTTTCCATAATTGATTTAATTATTTATAGTCAATATAGAATCACCAATTATTTTATACATGTGTTGGAACCAAATCATTCCTTTCATTTGACACTACCATCATTCCATTTTTTAGGCACAATTTTCCCTACTCTAACAAATTTATTGTTAGATATATGATATATAATCCTAGTAGAAAGTAATTTACTAACTTCTAATTTTATGACTTTAATGAGGTTGGGATTCAATCAGTGTTCATATTTCCTTATTATTTTAGCCTCACCACCTAAAAGTATATGTTGTATGAACGTATATGGGATAATACAATGAATATCATCCAATTTATATATTATAACCTTTTTTCACTATTTCAAAAGGTCTAGTAGTTTTGATTCTATCTATAGAGATATTTGTTTGTAAATAATGTTGAAAAATTAGTCAATACTCACAAGATATGCATATTTTTATTTAGTTGGAAGTGATTTTGATTCTAACACTTATGGTTTCTGGATTGAGGGATGGGATTTGTGGGAGTGAGGTCTATGAAAAATTCTATATTATCATTTTAATTCTATATGGAAATAGAATCAATTAAAATTATATTTTTAGAATCATTGAGTGTAAAGTGTACCCCTGAATGATTACACACACGAGTTCAATCACAAAATTTACACTTTTCTGAACCCACACAAAACTAAAAACATGAATTAAAACATAAATCATTAAAGAGAGTAGAAGAGGAAAATTAATCATATTATGGGTTGATGAGATAATTTTTTCTACATGGGTCATTAGAGAGAACTTCAAATAAAGAGGTAGGAAGAGTGGATTTCTCTTCAATGGGGTGTTTCATAGCATCAAGAATATTGAAACAAAACTTTTCTACCCAAAATTCCATGGATATGTTTCCATTGTTATCATTAATTATTTTCTTTACTATTTTAAGGATGGTCTTTCCACATAGGAGAGGAGAATGTTCTTGGTTCTGGGTATCTTCCATCTCAATAATTTAAAAGTATACAGGGAAGATGATATTCTTCACTTTCAAAAGGATTCCCTCAATCAGTTTTGATGGTGTATTGCGCACCATTTTTCAAAGTGAACAATGATTCTTGTTGGTTTAAGATCTTAAACTTGAAGATAATTATACACAAAGTGAGAAAAAAAATTAATCAAAAAAACTAAATTAAGAATTACATAAAAAACAATGTATCCTCTATAGTTAAAGGTATCATAAATGTTCTTGGATCCTTAAATTTAGTTGGAATCTATAGTTTTATAAAAAATAAGACATTCCTTATGAAGTTTAATATCAAATTACCCTTAAATCACCATGAATGGGTACAAATTAATTTATGAAATTTTTCGTAGAGAGAAATTTGTTTCACTTCCTCCCAGAGAGGATTGTTAACATGTTACTTTTAAAATGTATCCATGATCTATTTTTCAATTTCATTATCAAAATTTTTATTTTATTTAGAGAGTATTAGGGAAAGGTAATATGAATGGATTTTTTTGGGTAATACTCAATGATAACTTGTTTATAATTTTTATTTTTTTCTTCACTTGAATATTTTTAGGGTAGAGAAGGAGAGTTTTAAAGAGAGGGATATACCTATTTTGTAGAATCATTGGAAGAATAAACTTCATTTCCACTTTGAATTGTGATTTCAAATACATTACCTTTGTTCTTAGGATTAGGAATAGTTTTGGATGGAAGTTATTAATAACCATAAATCTTTATATAACTGGTAGTGTTTTCTAACTGTTCCATATGAGTTCATAGGTCTTGAATAGCTGATTGTGTGGTCTGTTGGAACTGGAGGTTATGGGATTTCATTTTATTCACCATGTACACAATTATTAGTTTATATTTGGGATTCAATTGATTTTTTTGATATATTGAAGGATAATAAGGTTTCATACCTTTTCCTTATTAGTACCAGTTCTATTTATGGTATCTCAAGTATACACTTTGTTGGTACAATGGTTGTGATTCCCACCTAGGGTTATGATTTAGCCTAAATTTATCTTAATTGAAGGGAGTTACTTTATAAAAATAATTGATGTGGAATACTACTGTACATGACTCATATAAATCTTGATGTTTCAGGTATTGGTAAGAAAAATTAGCTTTATCAGAAAAAGTACAACAATGAAATAGAATAGGAGGAGAGTTCAAATCAACTTTATCTATAGATAATTTTAATAGAAGGATATGAATATCATCAAGTTTATTATCTATCTTTTTTTATAGGTATAAATGAATTACCTCATGAACTCCTCGACTAGGTTCAATTACTCATGAACCATATTGTTTTTCATTTAGCTAGCTATTAAGTCACTAGTGATGACAAGAGTTATGTTAACTAGAGAACCACTAAATGCAATATCTATCATACCATGATCTGTGGGGATATGCCCCTCCTATAATTATTGAATTTGAAATATTTCACTAAATTTGTGGTGGTTTAAACATGAACAATGTATTTTTAATCATTATTAATATTCATTAAGGGTCTCACCTTGTGATTGTGTAATGGTAGAGATTTATTTCACAATGGATTCAGTTCAGGAGGTATGGAAGAGATTATCTAGAAATGGTTGTATAGGTTTAATCCGTCCTCCAATTATTATAGGTAGATGGTATATTGATTCTTTGGATACACCATTAATGGTTAAAGGGAGGAAAATAACTTAGGGTGGTCCTTAGTCACATTTTTGGGTTTCATGGTGGATCACAATATGTGAATCTCCTTGAGATGTTTGTAAGGGTACTCAAGAAGAAGACCATTAAATTTTTGAAGGAGGTTGACGAGTCCTAATCTCATCTCAAAGTTGGTTTCTTTCTTAGTATATTAGTTATATTGGGGTTGGTACCCCACATCATGGGTGGTCATTTTTTTAATTCTTAATTATATATAACCATGTTTCCTATGGTTTTATTTGGTTTACTCTTAGATTAGTTTATAATAAATTGAAGTACCATAATAGGATCCCCAAAGATTCTATATTTTATAACTCTATAAGACATAATTTGTGAGAGGAGTTTATTTTCAATTTCTAGGTCAATTTTAAGTAACTTTTCTTTTCCAAATATTTCAATGCAATAATTATGTTATATTGTTTTTTTTTGTTTCTCACCTATTTTTTTGATTTAGGATTAATGAAATGAATAATTAAAACATAATTTTAAACTAAGAAGAAAATAAATAAATAATAAGACCAAAAATCTATTTTACTACACAAGAGAGGAGAGATAGAGAAGATAGAGAGTGTGTGAGAGAGAGAAAACATGTAAAAAAAATAATAAAAAAAGGGAAGGATAGAGTTAGATAAAAAGGTTCAATAAATAAAAATTAATAGAAATAAATAAAATGGTACAACTATCTTGGATCCATCAAAATGAAACAAAAAACTTCTGTGTTGTTGAGTATGTCAAATTTGAAAAAAAAATTAGTAGAATTTCAAAAGTACAGTAGGAACGTTAGGTCATCAATTTGTGGAGAATTAGATCATTGATTTTAAAATATTTTTCTGTTATTAACATATAAAGTAAATTGGATTTTATAAAACTTGGGTTTTTTGATTTAACAAGAAAATAGATTTAAGTGAGTGATGGAAAAAAACATGACTTGACTTATTCGATTAAGCATGGTCAACCCAGAGAGATCTCATGAAGCTTAACCTTCATCACTTCGAGATATAGGGATTAAATAATTCTAACTATGTTTTGTAACACCTATAAGAATAATTTTAATTAGTATATAATAGGATACCTCCTATGTTTTAGTTATAAACCCAAAATGACTCACCAGTTACCACTAATGATTGTGTGATTTTTGTTTGATTCCATAACCAAATCTCTCCAAAGGAACTCAAGAATAACACTCCATGTTTTAGAGGGTTGTATGTCATTTCATTTTAATAACATTGAATAAATATACATGACCATATTAGTGTTTATTAGGATTCAATTTATGAATATGGACCACCTAATCACAAAAATTTCAATGGGGATAAAGATACAATGAATAGTGTGTGAAACATCAAATGAATGGATACCCCCAAACATATTCATATGATTCTGAGTATTCCATACCAGTATATAAATAAATTAAATAATTAGATAATATTAGAAAAACATGTAAATGTTTAATTTAAAATATCATTCAAATATTATAAGCATGATGTTCAAGATTCACTCATGTTCCTCCCTAGGTGATCATAAATAATTTAGAACTCCCTAAAAGTGGAGGAAGCCACAGATGTTGAAGAATCACTTTCCTAAACCATTAATATTACTCTATGGTCAAGAAACATTTTACAATGAGGGGGATACTATTTTATGGAAAATTAAATAAAAATTTCCACTAAAAGAAGTCAATTGTCTAAGGGGCTAGGTGACTATTCAGCAAAGACTTTATCCCTTGACTATATCCCGATGGTTTACTAAATTAATCAATAAATATTTACTTTAAATTTGGCAGTGAGGTGTGACATTGATTCAACTATTCAATGGAGGTCCAATCAGAACAATTTGAGGTCCTAATTATGATTTATGGCCCAATAACTATAGGTGGTTCCAATTTGTCACACCCAAAATATATTCACATTGTGGGCCTCTTTCGTTCTTATTGTGCTCACATATAGCCTTTGGTACAACTAGATGAATTGAATCCCAATTATCATAGAATACTTTAAAATTTTAATTTTCAAATTTGTATAAGTGTATTTAATTTTATGATAAAAATAGTAAAATGATATCAAATTAGTACTTTGTGAAATTTAATCTTTTTGTCATGTTTTCAATACATGAATTAAAAATATACATTGAGTGAAAAAGACATTAATAATGTAATAATAAAACCAATAAAAAATATAATACATAATTATAAGGGTGATAATTTATGTTACATCATTGTCTGATGAGTGATATTTAAATATTCACATTTCATGGGATATGATAATAATATTATTATTATTTTACATAGAGATTACTTAAAATAAATAAATTGATAATGGGACTTTATGTAATTGTCATTTTTTACCCCCAAGTATACAAAATCGTTTATATCATTTTTAGAGTTGACATTTTTTCTTAGAAATGATATCCTATCTAGAATTATCTCAATACATAGAGAGATTCCTCCCCCACCCTCCCTCTAGAGAACACAGAGAGAACAAGACAACCTCCAGTTTTTATCACCAATGAATGATTTAAAGAACTTATCTCTACGACACTAGAAACCAAAGATTAAAAATCACCATTTGTATATTTTTTGAGAATGTGTGGATATACCTATCTAAATCCTCACTTGTATTATCCACTAAAATGATAACATAAGAGTAAGGGAAATAAAAATTGATATATAAGAATTCCCAATTTGAGATAATTATATTTTTAAATTAATTATAAATTAAATTTGAAAATATACTATCTAGGATATTTTGTAGTATCATTCATCAGGTTCTCTATTTTTATCCATTTAAAATTATGAAGAAACAACTTTAGTAACTTTCTTAGAGATACATATTCACCATGGAACCTCCACTGTCATGTTTTATAGATAAATTTGTGTTGAAACGTCAATCTATGATACATTTATTAATTTTTAAGATGATATTATTTTACTTTTATATAAAATGGAAAAACTATTCCCACTATGATTATTTGATTCAATTGGACAGTTGATGTTACATTTAACTTATGAATAAAATCACAGAGTCCCTGTATAGTTTTAATGGATGTAAAAATTTGATAGATGTATGAATAAATAAAAAAAACAGGTAAGTGAAAAAGTATTTTTGTAAGAGAAAAATATAGAAACATACACATCATTTGATGGGTGATACTTTGTATAACATAATCAATCATTATCCACTTCATTCTAGGACATTAAAAATAAGCTTTCATTTACTTGTAAATTTTATGAATACAGATATTGAAAACATATATACAATGGTGACATGCTGAAAGGAGATGTTCTTGGGATAAAGGATAAATAAAAATCTGGTCAAGAAACTAAATCATAAAGTTTGCATCCACTTGTCAACCATCAATTATCTACCTACCTTTGAGGTTTCACCCAATTGTAAGGAAGTCAGGATATGATAATTGAGCCTCCTTGAAAAGGTCGATCAAGTCAAGAATGATAAAAAAGAAAAATACATCCAAATTTTGTTCTGAAAAATCTATATTCTTGTCAGTAATTACTCTCATTAACTTTCATTGGTCATAGGATTCATGGGATATTTTGTTATATGAATTCTTACTCAAGGAATTAGACATTGAATTTTATTTCTCATGTGCATGGACAAAATAAAAGTTATGCATGTGAAGATATTTCTTCCAATTTCATTTCCTAATTTTATTTTACCATTGAGGTAAATAGGGTTAAAGCTTATAATATCAATGGATAAAATAAAGTAATAACTAAAGAGTTAGTGGAATCATGCATTTAATACATAGATCACTATAGAAAACTACAGGTCGTGTGTGATATGGTTCTTTTAATGTGTTTACAATTGCCTAAATTTATAAGCTATGAAATGGAATCAAAAAATAAGAACACAATAAAAACAAGATTTATACTAAAAAAATCACAAATACTATTGTACTAGTTCTAAAAATACAAGGATAAGTGATGAAGTGAGCTAAAATTTATACTCCAAGAAGGATTCCTAGAATTCAGTATTCCATGTTAGTGTGATAAAATTTCTCATAAATTCAGTCATAGGATAAGAGACCATTGAGAAAATAAATTCAAGGAAGAGGGTATCAGTTCATTATCGCAACTTGTTTAAATTTATGATATTCAATACATAAAAAAATAATATCATCTTCCGCCTTTTGAAATATCATTAGACTGACCTGACATGATGTACATGGTCTAATTAATCCTTTCCTTTCTAATTCTTATAATTGGATTTTTAACCCCCCTAGTTCTATTGGTTCCATTATGTATGATGGAATTGAAATTTAATTTATCCCCATAATGAGATCAATCAAAATTTTAACTTCTCTTTCATGTGTTAAACTATGTAAATTTTTAGGAAATACATTAGGATATTGATCTAAAATGTTAGGAAAATATCTAGTCTTTATTACATTACTGGTCCCCACAGTTACTAATATGAGTTAGTAAAATATAGTTGCACATTATTTTCTTAAGGTCCTACGCTTCCAACATTCATACTCCAATCCCTATTAAGGAGATATGTCGATCCATTTAGAGTTTTAAAATTCACTCACCAAACATAATAGTTGATTAAAGATTTGAAATATAATTAACAATTAATTATAAGGATTAAATAAAAATTATCTATATCCAAAATAGAAAAATTTGAAACAAACTAGATTCCATCATTGGTTATAGAATAATATTAACTCATAAATACCTTGTACTCTCATTTACCAGGAGGTGTATGAATATTGATCATATGTGGCATCATTTCCACATTCAACCCCATTTGATTTATCACAAGATAATAAATGAATTAATGAGATACCGCAAAAAAATAAATCACTTCTATAAGAGTATATTTTATAAGGAAGGTATCCTTCACCATTAAGGTGTTTTATTACTCATCCATGACACTCTAGTATACACCAAAAAACTTCTTTCTTACTAGTACAGGAAATTATTACTTACCTATTAAGGTTGGATCATATAGGTGTATGGGTATTTCTAAAACCATCCAAATTCAATAAGTTTAGTTTTAATGAAATGTTTTAATGATATAATTCTATCTAGGAATGAGGGTCTTAAGATACATTATATCCATTATCACTCTCTGAATTTGGAGTGTTAGTACAATTACATTAGAGATGTACCATTTGGCCACATATATAAATGTCATGAGGTAGTGTCACAAGATTTCTCTTCATGTGCTCTACTAAACCACTCTAGATGCATCCTAGGTCTTTATTACTTTATAGATTAAAAGAAACTAATATAATGTAGTGAATGAATAGTATATTTTATCCTTTGGTGTATCTCTCCATCCTTCACTAACTTCCCACAATAGAGATCCCACTAATACCTATATAGAAAAAAGTGTTTTCTACACCATCATTCTAAAGGATTTTCTTTTCTTAAATTGTCTATCTATTTACCTATAGTTCCTTATACCTTTAAAAAAAATATTATATCTTAATATATTAATATTAATTAAATAAAAAATTATCTATGGAAGAATACTATAGGTTTGGTTTCTTTAAAAACATGGATATATAGACAACTTATTCATAATTATACTGCATCCTCTCTCACTAATTTCTTCATAACTAGAACCCTTATAATACATGTCATACATAATCCCTTTATTTATAACATGAGGAATAAAAACAAAAAAAAGGGAGAGATTAGATGATCAAAAATAGTAAAAAATGGTGTTATCAAAATAACATGAGTAAGACGGTATGAGAAAATGAGAATAACATTTGAAATCCATACCTAGTATATCATAGATCATAAACATGAGTCATGGAAAAAAACCTGTAATTTCACAATACATTAATGAAAATGTAATCAAATAACATAATCCATTGAAGCATAACATATACATATGAAAGTGGTATCAACATAAGCTTATAATATTGTGAATATGTATATATAAAAATAAGTTCACTCAATAAGTTAACGAAATTAAATTAGGACCTCGCATAAATATATGTACATGAAAACTAGGTCCATGAATAATCTTGTAGACATGAAAAAAAATTACATCCATAATCTTATAGATATGAAAATAGGTTTAATGCATATTCTTATGGACATGAAATATAGGTTCACACATAAGATTATAGAAAAGAAAACAACATGCATGATTAATCGTATGGACATGAAAACTAGGTCCACACATGAAATTTTCAAAATTAAATCAACTTCATTCATAAAATATTACCTCATGAGTTATCCATCTTTACCCAATGAATTTGAGGGATATATACTCATGGGACTACCCATAACAAAATGAAAATAATACAAATGAGTATCACATAATCACAAAACATTCATAAAATCATAACCCATGAAAAATAAATGAGTTTGATAAACATTTCATCATGGAATAAACCATGGAAAAGAATTGGTTCATAAACTTTTCATCATAGCATAACCTATGAAAAATAAATTAGGTTCATAATCATTTAATTATTTTATCACAACACAAATCACGAAAAAAGAATGAGTATCATAAAAATATTATCATCATAATCATAAACCATAATAATAAACGATAAGGATGGTATCATTGGATCATATTCTCAATAGATCATAAGTACAATCAACATTTGTTGTCATTTAGGAATTGAAATACGATTAAAAGATCACAAAAAATAAATTCCTGAACAAAATAACCTTTCAACTTTGCAAATCACTTTTTAAAATATAAAAAATTCTAAAATATCAAATAGAATATATTATTTTCTAATAACCTTGTAAACTTGAAAAGTGACCATTAAAACATTCAGAAGTTTTGATTATGGTAAATATTATTCATATCCTAAGAATTAAAACAAATACTCCTCTCACATTTTTTTGTAAAAGTTTAAAAGTTCCTAATTCAGAATGTTACTACAATATTCCTTTAAAAAATTTAAAAATTAAAAAAAGTATAAAATTTAATAAAATCAATATTTTTAGAATAGTAAAAACATTTTATTAAACATGTTTAGAAAACATGGATATGTAAGACAAATGATTTTTGATTCATGAGAGAAGTAAAACCATTTTTAATTAAAAATATTATTGCAGTCTCCTAGGTTCTTAAAGTGGGGAAAATGAAACGAAAAAATTATTCTAAAAAAATAACCCGAGTTGAATAAATTTTATGATTTTATAGAGATATATATAATAAAATTTCATCATCATAAACTGAATCATAAACAATTATGATAAACAATGAGGTTGTAAAATAAAATCCTTACTAACTTGGTAACCATTGAATTGTAAAACCCATGAATGAAAGGAACTTATATATATATAAATATCCATAAATTTCATAATAATTATTATTATATATTAATTGGTATTATATAAAACACATATAATAAACTAGTGGTCAATATGCATGTGTACCGGGTAAATTAAAGTGAAAATAAATTTCATTACCTTAAGTCTTGAATTCCTTTTTATGTTTTGGAAAATCCGGTATAATATATATATTTTTATCATAAATCAATTAAATATACACAATAATATTAATAATACCATATATTATTAGTTATATACCTTTTATCCCAATTTTATTAACAATTATTTATTAAAACATTATTCCAGGTTATATATGCTTTGTTTTTCATGTTTGTTTTGGTTCAGTTGTTTTTTTATTTATACTATGATCATGGATTCATCATATATATAATTTTAATAATGATATAAATATAATATATATTCATTATATAAATATTTTTAGTCATACATAAAATTTAGTAACATAAAAACAAATTACATCGTTCATGGAGATGGTGGGTCATATGTACGCATGGACATTTTTTCCATTTTCTGATGGTTGGAATGAAAAAAAGATAAATAATATTTAAAATTCACAAAATCATTACCATATCAAATATATAATATATATATTATAAAAATCCAACCTTACTTCATTCTATGTAAAGAAGAAATGAACAAATGAATCATATCAATTCATGGAGTCGGTAGTCCACACGTACCACATGCAACATTATCATTTTATAATGAATTGGATGGGAATAATATGGATATAATATTATGAATATGAATGTATAATTATTTAATATATATATATATATATACATTAAATTAAAAATTATATCCATCTCTAAGAGGTAGAGATGGAAAATGAATTACATTGGTTCATGAGGAGGTAGTCTGCCGTAAACACGATCAATGATTTTTTTCCAATTTGATATAAGAAGAGATATATGTATGTAAAAACATTAAAATAATATCATATTACTATATGGTAGATATAGATGTTATTATATCATCATGGTTGAATAATATTTGAAGGAGTTTTATGAATAAATAAATTAAAATGCATGGTTAAGAACTGTACATATTCTTCATACATCCTCTTTTTGATTATGATTAAAAATTTACTAGGATGGTTTTATGATCCAAATAGTGGATATGGATAATTAGTATAGATTTAATGAAGTTATTTTGGTATTTATTGGCTAAACCAAAATGATTTTTAATTATGGTGTGGAGAAGATATAGGGTAACGTTTCATTAGTGAGAATGATTAGCATTTTTGTAAATACTCAAAACTATTCAATAATAGGAAGTAAATATGAATCAAAGTTCCTAAAAAATTCATTAATAATGGATTTTAGGGAATATATGGTTGTTCCACACATGAACCATTAAAAAATTGCATTTTCAAAACATGTTATTCTCTTAACTTCTATGTTTACTTTCACCATTTTAGTTTTCACCACATTCATTAGTCTTTTCACGTAGATAATATATCCTTTAAGCATAAAACTAACATGGTTCTTATTTGATAATTTCTAAAAAATAATCATAAATATTAAATATAATTTATAAAATAACAAAATCTATGTTTCTGGAAAATTAGATTTAAAACATGTGCATGTAACGTGCAAATACCCCATTTAAATATTTCCATGGTAATTAAAGTTAATACATTTTATGGGTAAATTAATTTATTATAAAAGGAAAACAGTGAATAAATTGACCATGTTTGATATTATAAACCATTTCCCATTCGCATAAAAAATGTAATATTTTTATTAATTTTAAATTAGTATATAAATCAATATGTATTATAAAGAATCATTAATGTAAATTTTAAAACGGTTCATTTAATTGACTTTAAACACATCAAGATAAAGAGTGAATTTGAATATATACCTTTAAAACTTAACTAAAATTATATATTTATATAAAACAATTTAACACCATTATTTATTCAAATTATATTAATTATTATATTTTTTAAAATCATTTATTTTATTTCTATTTTAATTAAATAATGACTAAGTCAGCATTGTATAAGTATTTAACGTAATTATTTCATCAATAAAAATCTGAAATAAGTTACCAAAAATAAATAAAAAAATAATTATACTTAAAATTAATTTATAAAATGGATCATATCTCCATTTCATCCCCATTTTAACACATAAGATATTTTTAGAAGTAAAATAGTGACTTGTTTTCCTTTTCTTTCCTTAAATTATTATAAAGGTCATAATACAAAGATATTCATATGAAAAATAAAAAATTTCCAAAAAATATATTATATAGGGAATAAATATGTCCATATAACAGAAATTATATAAGTATTTAGGTCATTATAAACCTTATCTCTTTTGATTAACCCTTGGTAAAAAAAATTTACCATTAACCATGGAATATGATTTTTACTATTTTTACTATTCATAATAAAAAAATAAACTGGAATTATTACCAAATTTAAATTACACTGATTCCGAATATGGAACCCATTTTATAAAATTAATTTCATATAAGTTTTATAGTTTAATTTAAAATTAAACTTGTAAACATGATAAAAACTAATTTTCTGAAACATTCATTTTTCAAGGAAAAGATGATTTTACATCAACTCTATGACTAGTAATCTTCGTGATATAAATTTAAATTCAAATAGAAATATATAATATATAAATTCCATTTATATAATTACTTATTAAATTTTATTTTAATTAATTAAAATTAAAATACCTTATTCATTTAAAAACTGTTTTCAAGAAAAACCAGTATTTTTCATTATTTATTAAAAAAATAAAAAATTGAAAAAATACTAAAAATCACCCTATTATAATTTTATTATTTTTAATTCAAATATAATGTTAATTTAATAAAATATAATTTCTAAAATTTTAAAAAATTAGTTATATTATATTCAAACAAAAATAGGTAAAAATCATTTTTGAAGAAAACATATTTTGATGAATAAAATGACTTTACTAAAAAAATTGTGGGATTATTAAATAAGATTTTAGCAATAAATTAATATTAATTAGTACCATTATATATATTTAATAAATTATTTAATCTTATTCATAACCTCCAAATTAACGGGTGGGTTATAATATTAATATTTAAATAATAATATTGTATAGTTTTTTTAGGCTTGGTGTTGCATGTAATATATGATATCAAACATAGTTTTATTTATTTTTTAAAAATAGGGGTACCATGTTCTCCCAATTTAATAAATTTTATCCTAACAATTTGAACTAATTATAGATAGTCAAGTGTTTGAAATTTAAAAATTCCTTTATGGAAAATTTATATCATAAAAAAGGTTAACAAAACATCCTCTTCAAAATAAGGAAAGGAAAAATACTAAGGTCACCTAGAATAATAAAAAATAGGATTTCCCAATAGAATAAAATTAATGGGATGTGAAAATATAGACATGTAAGAATAGTAATTCCCATAGATCATTGGTCACAAAATAGATAATGATCATTATAAAGTTAATGACAACCAAATCATAAACCAAGGCACCGAGGAAAAGACCATAAATTTTTCAAAATTAAAGGAAATTGAAAAACAAATCTCAAGATCATTTTCATAAATTTTAGGTATTTTTACTATCAATATAGAGAACTTGAATAAATATACTTATTTAATTCCAATCTATTCCATAATAACTTTTTCATCCTTTGGTTTTTCTTTAATCAATTTCCACATCATCCATTACTCAATGAAATGAATATTAGAGATGATATTTTTAATCCTGAAGATCTAAAATTATAATTTAACAGATTGTAAAATCTATATAATGTTGTAAATTTATACCTCCGGTCTTTAAATATTCATCAAAACCAAAATGGTTAGCACAATTTATAAAATTTAGTAAGTTATAGTACTTTAGAAATAGCACCCAAATTTAACATAACTCATTCCATAAATAATCAAATTTAAGGCCCCACCAACATATGTCTAAACAAAATTGAATCCCAAAGATTGGAAATATTTGATATCACATAGTACCATGATCATATTAAAAATTATCATGAACAAGTTTTAGTCACTCATAAATTCTCATACCAAGATGTATATAGCCTAATCATTTCCAAAATAAGTTCAAAATTAAATTTGATATAATCTAAAAGACAATTAACCCAATATTATATAATTAAAATACTATATTATCTATAAAAACATTTCTATTAGATGTTTGGATTCATCCTTACATTGATATATGTACATTTGTAGATTTGAAACTAAAAAATGTGATTTTAGGATCTATGTAGAGAGAAGTAATAAATTAACAAAATCAAAAAATATTACATTAAAGGATGAAGAATAAGATTTTAATTGGGCTTATTCATAGAATCTACAATATAAAATTACTAAATATATAGTAGAGGACAAGTTTGACCTGATTATCATGATTCAATTAAATTATTTTGATTTAATTTGAATTCCCTATATCCTTTGTCTTCGACGGTTTTGTGGCTTATTATCCTAATTATCCCTTGGATTTGGGAATTGATTCAAATAATTCCCAAACTCCTTTCATCTAAAAAACTGATGTTTGTGAGTTTTATTCTATTGAACTCTATCTTAATTAATATCATTTATTTTTTTATTCACATTAATTAGATATTATTTTGATAAATTGATAGGTTTCCCATACTTGAAGCATCTTCTTGTTCTTTTTAGACATTCACCTAAGCACTCCTTCCCATTTTTTTGGAAATTATAAGGTTGAAATGTTTTCTTCCTTCCATGTGATATTCCATTGGATATTCCTTGATACTATATCTTCATTTTCTTATCATGAAAAACATTAGGCATTCAATTCATTTCCACATTGTGTGAACAATGAATGAATAATTCATATCTTCCAATGTCCGTTATGGGTAATTCCTTTTTAAGACTTGGTTTCAAACCACTAATGTATCAATAAATTTTTTATTTTGGGGATAATTATTCAACTATAATAATACCATGTAAGTCTTGTCCAATTTTCCTTATAGGTACCATTGGATTCATTATCTTTCTATACAAGATCATATAATTCCTTCTACATTTTTATATGTAAAATATGAGATAAGTACGTACTATAAAATATCCTCTCAAACTCATCCCATTAAATGAGGTCAATTTCACCCACTTTTTCTCATAATAATAATAAGATTCCACCATTGATCTACTTCTCCTTCCAAAAGATAAATGACTAGGATATCTATTTTTAGTTTGAGCACTAAATAATGGAAAATATATTTTTAAGCACAATAATCCATTTCCATTAACCAATGGATCATAAGTCCCATAGAATGATGTTGGATGTTCTTTTATAGAATATTCAATGGAATGTTTCTCCCTCCATGGAAAATTCATAAGTTCAATATTAAACTTGTTACCACTTATTTCTAGTGAATGTTTTGTGAGTATTCTTATAAAATATTGTATCCTTACTTATAATATATTTTGTTTCTCCAAAGTATAGTCATTTAATTGGCCCTAAAATTCATTGTTCACATGATTCATTTGGGTTTTATCCATTAAATAAAACCAAAAAACATAGTGTAATAAATAATAATTATATCTTTTAAAAATCCTTCACGATGATTTTTATAGTGTTTTTTAATTTAGAAAACATATCCCTGTGGACTTTCAAAGTAGTTGTGAATCAATGTCTATTTTTATGCACAAGATGATGATTTAGTCAAATCCCAACACTCTCTTTTTGGGGTAATCAACCCTAGGTACAACTATACAAGATCCACATCCACATGTAGTATCCATATAGGGATGTAATTCAATTGATACTACTCACTCTAACCCTCACCAAAATTCTAAGAAATTTTCAAATTCAATGACTTAACAGTAGGGTTATCACAAAATTTTTCTCATCCTAGATTCTAAAGATTAATTAAACAGTGATCTAATACCAACCATAGAAAGGAAGAATATTTATAAATGGATATCACATATTAATAGATATATGTTAATTACATAATAAACTGATCCATTTCATTATCATATTGGTATAGTACCTTGTTAAAATTAGAAACATAGACAACTGGTTCATAAGTTAACAACATAATCTTATGCTACGTTCTTTATAAGTATCACCCTTGTTAAACATATCATACACAATACCTTTTCCATAACATGAGGAAAGGAATTATAAGAAAGGGTGAGATTATAAACTTTGGAAGGGTAAACATGGGAGATATCAACATAACATGAGAATATGGGTATAATAACTTGAGAATAAAATTTGAAAAATATACCCCTCATATCATAGATCTTAATCATAACACATGAAATAAATCTTGGTAGTTTATAAGACATGAATCATAAAATATTAAAAGCTAATTAACAATAAGATATTAACATAGACATTAGAATGTGTCAAAAACATAAGCTTATAACATTGTGAACATGTATAAATAGAAACAGGTTCACTGAATAACTTAATTATATAAAATAATTCCCTCACATAAACTTATGGACATGAAAACCGGGTCTATAAATAATCATATGAATCTAAAAACCAATTCCATGCATAATTTTATGGACAAGAATACCAGGTGCACACATAATCTTATGAAAATTAATGACTGGTCTATATGTAAACTTATTGACCAAAAAATAAGTCCAATTCTTAATATTATGTACATGAAAACTAGTTCCATGCATGAAATTGTGAGTATGAAATCAGTTTCATGCATAACATATTTATATCATGAGATTTTAATCTTCACCCAATGTACTGAAAGACCATATATAATTTTGGGGCCACCCATCACATAATGAAAATATTACAGATGTATGTCACACTTCAAAAAACATTCATCATATCATAACCCATCAAAACAATAGGTGTCATAAACATTTAATCATGACATGAATCATAGAAAATAAATAGGTTTCATAAAAATTTCATCACTACACAACCCATAGCAAAGAAACGAGTTTCATAACAATTTATTTAATTCATCATAAGCTCACCCATGAAAAAGTAAAGAGTTTTATAGAGATATATTCATATTGATAATAAATAAACCATATAAAGGATAAGGATTAAATCATTGGATAAAATCTATAATAGATCATAAGTAGTGTCAAGTTTTTTTCATTTATGAAAATAAATAACATTAAAATATCATTAAAAATATTCATGTGGTTAATTCTTTTTCCACATTTAAAATATCTTTTTAAAGTATAAAAATTTACCAAATATTAAATAAAATATTTTCTTTTAAAATAAAATTTTAAACTTATAAAAAATCATTAAATAATTTTTTTGTCATGATGGTGATAAATATCATTCATGTTGTACATGTAAAAACAAATATTCTTTTCACATTTATTGTAAAATGTCAAAAGTAACTTGTTTAGATATTGAAAAGAAAATTCATTTTAAACCATTTTAAAATTTAAAACAAATTTATAAATTAATTTAAATAATAAATAGATAATAAAAAAATCATTAAAAAATTTATAGAAAATATGGACATGGAAGATAAATGGTTTTCAATGGAAGAGATAAACAATGTCAATTTTCCTTAAAAATATTTTTTTGGTCTCTTCGATTTATAAATAGGGTCAAATGGAAGTAAAAAAATTATTATCAAGAAATAAACATAGGATAATAAATATATTTGTTTTTTGAGAGAGATATCACAATATTTCATTATCAAAAACATAATCATTAACAATCCTGATAAACTATGATACTATAATGTAAAACCCTTACCACTTTTGTAACATTTAAATCACAAGCCCCCTGAAATAAAGGAACATATATGATTATGTAAATCCAAAAAACATTTATAAGGATCAAAAATTACATTAATTTTTAGTATATACACTATATAAAGGAACCAAGTGGTGAATATGACATGTGTCCCACCAAAATAAAAGTCAGACGAAAATCCCTTACCTTAAGTATCAACTTCCTTCATACATGTTCCAAAATCCAGAATAATAAATAATGTTTTATTATATATCTGTTATAGAAACATATTCAAATAAATTATTTCATATATGATTATGTATGACCCATTTATCAACCATTTAATAACAATTAATTATTAAAAACA
This sequence comes from Viscum album, assembly GCA_963277665.1. Taxonomy (NCBI): domain Eukaryota; kingdom Viridiplantae; phylum Streptophyta; class Magnoliopsida; order Santalales; family Viscaceae; genus Viscum; species Viscum album. The sequence continues at coordinate 115,587,095 of OY728119.1, forward strand.
TAGTTCTGGGTGAAATCTACTTTGTTTTTCATGTATGTTTTAGTTCAGTATATTTTATTCATTATATTTAGATCAAAGTTAAATCATATAATTTTTTTTAAAATAATGATATAAATATCATATATGATTATTATATACATTTTTATAGTCATCCATACAATTTAGAGATATAAAATGAATTACACCATTCATGGAGACAGTAAGTTGTATGTACGTATGGACGCCATTTTCATTTTTCGATGGATGGGTAGAATTAATGATAAATAAAAATTAACAACTACGAAATAATTATCATATCATATATGTTATATAAATTTAATAAATAAATATCCATTATAATCCATAGAAAGAGTAAATAAAAAATGAATAATATGGCTTCGTGGAAGCAGTAGTCCACACTTACACACAAACGACATTATCGTTTTCCAATGGATTTCATGGTAAGAAGGTAGATTTGATATTATAATTTCAAAAGTATAATTAGATAATAAGTATAATATATATATACATACATTAATTCTATCATTATAATAATCTTTGGGAGGTGATGATGGAAAAAAATGATATCGGTTCACGAGGCGGTAGTCATATGACACATAATAAAAGGTTTCATTTCTCATTTGATAGAAGAGGATATAGATGTTAGTTATTTCATTAATAGAATAACATATCAGTGTATGGAAAATACTAATGTTATTATATCATCATGGTTGAGTAGTATTTTAAGGATGAAGATGAAGAAATAAAATGAGAACTCACTATTAAGAACTACACCCCTTCTTTGAACAGCCTCTTTAGGATTATACTTAAAGATTTCCTATAATATCTTTATGAACAAACCATGGACTCTAGTTAATGTGGTTGGACTTAAGGAAGGTATTTTTATAGGACTTGGTAGAACAAAAATGTTTTTCTAGAAGAGGATATGTGGTTCCCTTTTATAAGTGAGAAGGAGTGGCTGGTTTCCAAATACCTAAAATTATTCAATAATGGGAAGACATTCTAAATCCAGTTGCCTCAAAAATTTCTAAATAATTGATTAATTTGATGATATGGTCTATCAACTATTGTAACACAAAAAATTGTATTAAACATGTTATTCTATTAATGCCTAACTATACATACTTTTATCTTTTTATTTTACACCACATTAACTAGTATTTGTGTATAAGAAATTTATCATTTAAGACTAAAAATAAAATTTGAGTTATAAGATAATTTAGACCCACTAATTCTAAATATTAAATCTAATTTATCAAATAAAAAAACCAATGTGTATTGAAAATTAATTTTAACACTTGTTCATGTAATGTGAAAACCCTCGTGTTTTCCTTAATTACATTAATTAATGTTTTTACTCTTTAGGGGTAAATAAAATACTTATAAAATGATAAACGGTCCATAAATGGACTATGGTTGATATTACTAACCATTTAACATTTAGTTGAATGAATATAAGATTATTTGAAGTAGATTATTTATTATAATGTACCATTATTGTCAATTTTGACCATGTTCATTCAATTTGACTATAAAAACATGAGGAAAATGATGAAATTGGAATAATTATTTTTATCTTCCATAACATGGTATATTTTAAAATAATTTATTTTATTTTCCTTATAATTAAATGATTATTATTTCTGGGTTGTGTTAACATTTAATTTAGTTACATCATCCCCCAAAATTTAAAAACAATTATCATGATAAAGAAAAATTATTTTTAGATTAATTGAATATTTATAACTAAACATACCACTTATTACCCCCATATGAACACATAAGAGATTTTTAATTTTAGGTGACTGGAATTTTTTCATTTACTGTAATTAAATTGTTATAAAGTTCATAATCATGGATATAAGAATCTAAAATTAGAAATGTATAGTTATTAGATGAGATAAGGTCAAAATATTGAAAACCAATAGATATTATACATGTTTTTATGAATTTATAACCCTTATATATTTGTTTTAACCCCCTATAAACATGTTTTCCCTTAACTTTGATAATATTTTTTTTGTTTTTGCTATTAATTAGGGCCAAACATTAAGTTGAACTTATTTCCTAGTATTAATTATTATGATTAAAAATGTGGAATCTATTTTATCACATTCAATTCAAATTAATGGTAGAATTTAATTAAAAATTGAACCGAAAAGCGTGAAAAAATAGGTTTTCCAAAAAAAATACATTTTCCAATAGAAAGATGTTTCTACATTAATTCTACGGCTAGTAATCTTGATTATATGAATACAATTCATATAAAAAATATATAACCTATACATTATATTAAATACATTACCTATAAAATATTACTTTAATGAATTAAAATTGAAAGATATTATGTATTTAAAAACAATTTTCAATAAAAATATGTATTTTCACTATTTATTGAAATATCAATATTTTCAGAAGAAATACAAAAACATCACCCACGGATAATTTTATTATGATAAATTCAAAAATTAAATTAATTTTTCTGAATAAATTTTTTAAAATTGGTAAATATTAATTATATTATTTTCTCCTAAAAAGCAGTAAAAATAATTTTTCAAGAAAACTCGTTTTTTTATGAATAAAAATAATTTACTGAAAATTTGAATTATTTTTTACTAATAATATATCAATGAATTTATATTAAGAATAAAATTTATACATATGTCATAAATTAGTAATTCCTTTTCATACCCTCTAATTTAATGGCTAGTTTATAATGGTTAAATTTAACTGATAATATTTCATAGTTAATTTAGGTTTGGTGTTGCATGTAATAAACACTATCTGACAAAGTTTTCCATTCAAAAAAAAATTATGTTGTCAGAATAATATTAATATAAATTCATAATTAAGGAATAAATCTATCTTAGAGGGATTTTTTTTCATAGTCCAGACTCAAATACATGTGCTTTTAGGTACTCACTAGTAAAAAGTTCTAGAGAAAAATGGAATAATTTCATAAGAATAACTTCCAATTCTAACAATGATAGATGTTCTTTCTTTAGACTAAAGAAATATTTATCTTTTGTTTCTTAGATGGTATGTGGATAGAGTTGTTTATTAAAACATTATGTTAATTTATTCCAAGTAAGGCCTTTTCACATTTAGTTTGGAAAACTAAATCCAACCATTATCATGCAAGATCCTACTATATATATACCATCGGTGTAACCTTAATATTGGTCCAGTATCCAATGAAATAGAAAAGTATCTCATTCAACCAAACCAAGGCTCAATTATTTTTGGTCTTGAATATCCTTGAAAAACTCGGTGGTTTTGATTTTAAGATTTAAATAAATGGTCCATATGTCATGGTTCTTTTAATCAATTTCCAATGTCTATTTCCTTGAATTGTAGTATAATGATTTTAATAATTTATTGATTCAATTTTGGATCCATTTGAACCATTGTTTCAGTGGAATATTCTTAAAGATTTCTAGGAATTTATAATGGTTCCATTTCTCTATATCTATAATAAAATTACAACTTAGTCATGAAAAAAACTAATTGAAGGAATAGGATATGCCATATCATAGAAATAAATATCAGCACAACCCATTTCCAATAAAGAAGAGAGACAACATATATGACGTATTCTAAATGGGAAGTCTACTTAAAAATGAATAATAATATTTACTCATCAGATAAACCCATGATTATGAGGTGAATACACCCCTATATGTGTTTTAAGAACAAATATTCTACCCATAGTACTCTAGTAACATGAAGATCAGTATAGAGATGTAAAATATTCCTTTTATTCTCAACATTTAACATACTCCCAAATATTATCTCTAATTATTCTATCTTGAATGGCGGACCAACCAAATTAATATAATTTCTAATATCCTGACCCAAACCCATTGACTTGAGCTGGACTGGAATTCCAATGACCATAGGTGATTTTACCATAAACCACAAAGTCTAGAAATATATAACAAGAATATAATAAAATATTAAGGTATGGTTTAACCTTATACACATATACAACCCATAAAATACAACAATTCAAATAATAACAAGAGACTTCATGATGTGTGAAAGTAAAACAATACAACTTAATATCCAAAAAAAGTAGAACAATAGCATAGTACCGTCAACTGATGATACGAAACATGAAAATAAAAATCCAAAAAAATTCAAGACTCAAGGTACCAAGGTAGATCCACTCCAAACACCAATAATTAAACAAATACAAGGCTCTATATCCCATATTTGGTGGCCATAACATCCTGGTTATCCTCTATTTAAATGCGATGTATTCCCTTACTTGTATCATGAAAAAAAATCTATATACACGCTAAGATGAATATGTAAGGGGTAAGTAAATTGACTCATGATGAAGTCCCCAATACATCCATCACATTTCACAAAGATAATAACATGTTATCTTATTATTTTATATAAAACTGGTGAATAAAATAAAAAACCACTCTTCCCAACATTATAGTAAAATTAATAGTTTAAATAATCATACCCAAAAGGAATTCATCTTCCAAAACATGAAAAACCATGCATGCATCCTTTATTTAAATAGACTTAACCCATGAGTGGACAAACCATCCTTCCAAACTCAAGTCATAATATGGATGTGAAATAATATACCCCTTGAAACTGGTAGAAAATTTTGAACCAAAAAGGCCTCATATAAATTAAACATAAACTCATTCCAACCACGTGTATTCCAAAGGCTCACACCAAAAATCATCATACAATATTTTTTTCATTTAACCAAGCACTTTATGGGAAACACACTTTATTTTATAGTTTCAAATTCATGAAAATAAAACATTTTCCAAAAATAATTCCATAATATTTTCTATCAAAAAACACAATCATTTAATTTAGAAATACATGCCTTTATGTTCTAGAATAATGTTAATAGAGATATAGAGAAGTCACTTTCCTACAAATGGTTTTCATTATTGAATAATTTCACAACTATCTAGCTAGAGTTGGGTTTGTTTATCCTTTTATTAATTGTTTTAAAATAAATTCCATCAAATCATGTCATATTATCTAGTTTTATGCATGAAATGCTTGATATTGGGTTCTTCCCCAGAGAAAACATGAGTATGTATATAGAGATAGAAAAATAGGCTCTTATCATCAATTTTTTAGATCTAAAAATCACCAATTCATGAAAATATAGTTCCATATGTAATTTGGTCTCCAAAATATCTTAGAGCAGGGATAGATTTCAAGAGACTAAGAAAAGGGAGGCATAATGAGGGTTTTTAATGAGTTTTAATTTAAAAAAAAACTTTAATTTTAATTAATGCCATCACATGATTATTCGGTATTGTTTGGTAAAATATTTTATAACCATGTGAATTCCCACTTCCATGAGAATTCCAATGTCTAATAGTCTCCAAAAGGTTTGTATAAACTGTACACCCACTATGCTGGAGCCTAGAGATCCTTTCTTTACCTTTATTAGTCTTCAAAAGATTTTGTATGGTTTCTTCTAACCGTTATCAAACCATGAACCCTCCAAAAACTCTTTTCTATATTCCAAAAACATCCAAAAACATCCTAAGGCTAAAACTAATCATTATATATCTCCAAATAAAAAATAAAATATAAAATTTACTCAACATTTTGGTGTTTTATTTCCCCCGTGAATTGGATTTTCATCCTTAAAAGCCCAAAGATTAGTGGTTCCTTAAAAAAGTTTAGGTCATTGGCCCAGTATGAATTAATATTTTTCCAAAGATTTATCTTGAATAAACCATTGTCAGGTCTCATATTTTTCCATGAAAATATTTTAGATATATTTTGCAATATTTTCATATCCAGGTACGGAGACGATGTGAAATTATGAGGTTCTATGAGACTAAAATTGATATTTGAAAAATATTAAATATATTAATAAAATTCATGCATGGTTTTTTTAAAATATTGTAGTGACTCCCAAACCGAGTCTTGGATCAAAAATCTTATATGTCCATTGAGTCTGAAATGTGGGATTAAACCTAGACCAAACATAATCTTTTTTGGAGTCAAAAAATTATTAAAAAGATAGATTAAGAACAACAAATAAAATAATTAATTGAATTTATTTATTTATTTAGTGATGATGTATCAACCTAATGTAAGTCTAAAAAAACTTTTTTGTAAAAAAATTCACTACAGGATTCATAATCCTAGAATTTATGATAGTAACTGGTAGAGGATCTTTGTAGATGATTATTGGTTGATCGTGCTTTTGTGATTAGTGTTCCAATGTAACCAGTGGATAAAATCAACCCCAATAACCATGAACTATTATTTATCAATTAGAAATACAGTAGTGAAGTAATAAGTTTGATTTATGTGAAATTATACCCATTTTATGACCCCATGATGAACATAAATCAAATCAACCAATAGATTTATTTTCGGGTCAATATTTTTGCGGGTTTGGGTTAAACTTTGGAGTTTGGGGATTTTTATTATGGAATATTTATATCTATTAATTTACATCTCTAATATGAATGAATATAGGCCAAAATGAACATTAGATGATGACATTTCTTCATTTTTGGGGTTTTTCAATCACTTTACATGTTCTTTGTGTATTCATGGAAAGTGTTTTCATTTGGATGGTAGTTTGATAAAATACTTAGTAATCAATAATTGTGAATCCATCCTTCTACACAACATATTGATACCATGTATCTAATTTTTTAATTGATGATGGGTCAATATTTGATAGAATCCATCTTGTATTTGGATCAGATCAATGTTTTTCATGTGCGTTTTGGGTGTGTGGTGACGACATGGCTATAGGCAGATTCCTGATCAAGATGGATGACCTAAATCCATATTTAGTCAATGATAGAGTATGGTTGACCCATATATTTCATCCAAAACTATGATTTATGGAATATTTAGAGTTAGAGGTGGTGTATAAGGACGAAGAATAAAAAAAATAGGTTCTATAAATTTTATCACTACATGACATATTATATGGGGATAAATGTCATTTTGGGACCTGGCTATGGAACTAGGGTTTCTATGGATAAGAAAAGTATCAAACATAATTTGAAACATGTCACACACTATGTGACTCCTCCATGGATGCTCTCCCTGTATCTTAGAGGATTCATGGGTGCCGAAATAGATAAGAACACATTCATGGGTAGAGTACATAGGAAAATATGAGTACTTGAACACAACCAGATACACGACATGACCTAGATACATGGGCATGACTAGATGTACACAGGAATGATAATGGAGACGATCAGGTCTGGGATTAGTGGTAAAAATTTTATACATTGTTTACACATTGTGTACTTCTTTGAAGATGGCTTGGATCCCTTGCTCCCCTCACCATGGATAAATTTTTTTTGGTCATGTTCCCTTGATCCATTACCTAAGTTTATAGTACAATATTACATCCTGAGCGTAGGATTTTTATCCCCTATAAGGGAATTATTATATAATATTGTTCTTATAATCCCCCATGTACCTGGTTGGAATCCTCTATTATCTTGTATCTTGAGTGGGGTTCTCAAAATTGGCATGACTGACTTTACATGGGTATCGATCCCCTATTTAGTAGGTTAATCTAGATTGGGTTTTTTGTATACCTAATAACCTAGGGTGTGATACCCATCTATATATTGATGTCTTCTAACTTCTAGTGAGAACTTCTTTATGGCGAGGCCCCACAATCACAGCATCTCGAGTGGATTCCAGCAGTCCTATCAGACTACCAAAGTGAGTTCTCCTAAGTGAGTGTCTCTATAGATTCTCTAGAAAAATATTTAGTATGAAATGAGATTGTTACCATACCTTGAGAATTAGTGTTTAACATGAGTATATATATATGTTTTCACATGTCTCATATTCTGATTTACATATCCCTAGGATGAGATTACTATTTTCTTGATTCTTTATATTTTTTCATTTTGGGGCACCCTATAGGGTTTTGTTATACTCACCCCTATATGGATTCTCCCTTCACATGTCATGTATTATATGGATGGTCAATCATTTTATGGAGTTATAAGTAAACAAGGAGATTACAACTCTTAGATTGGGAAAGACACACTATAGTTCATTATAGGAGTCACATTTGACTGATGTCCACTCTTTCTAATGGGTTGGACTTATTTACAGTTTTTAGTGGGCTTGTATTAGGCATTCTATACTTTCTAGTATTATTAATTTTACTCTAATTTTGTGATTTAGATGTATATAGAAATTACATATTAGTTGTTTTCTATTTTAATATTTCATGGGCTTAGAGACGATTGCATATGTATAGGAACCTTAGGCTGAGGCCTCCCATTTGAGTATTATGCATACTCAGTAGTGGTTTCCAACCCCTAATCTATTGGAGGTTGTATAAGGGTAATCAAACATGTATTATCAACATCTATGTGGAACATGGTGGTTCGGGTCTTGAAAAAGTGGTATTATAGTGGGTTCAACTTAGGACCAGATTTTGAAGATTTATTTATTTATGATATTGGATTAGGTTTTATTACAATAGTGTTAAGTGTTTTAAGTTTTTCTTTTAGAACAGGGACTCCATTATTGGTGGAGTGATCGACGTATCCATACACTAGGACTGTGACTACATTTCTTTATAATCAGTCAATGTAGGCATTGGTTTCAATGAAAACATTTGTAATTTCATCATAAAGGAACATGTTTTGTTCTAGGTACTTCTTGAGTCATCTCCCTAGATATACTCATTGAATGTTGTATATATTCCCTATTTTAGGATACTTACACAACAATTTATAGCTAGGATTTAATATTATAATCACAAGGAATAACCCCTTAGTGATGTGGATTCTATATAGGGACCTTTTCAAGAGGTAGTTGATTTGGGTGGTTTTCCAACCATACTTCAACATATCAAGAAACATATGGATCCACAGTTTCTTGTAGATGAGGTGTACATGATGATCCAGCTTCAAAAGTTTCAGTTTCGGTGACCCCTTTGTTCCTGGGAGATCCAAACACCCCAGTAGTCTGGGATTCAATGGAGGAAATTATGTGAGTATTTCTCCTCATTATGATACCTACTACCAGATAGTGGTCTTGATGAAAAACCTTCTACATGGTTTTTTTACGGTGTTGGTGGAACCACACTGTTCTGCAATATGATGAGGTGAATATTTCATGATAGATTCTAAGAACCTGTCTAGGTTGGAGTACTCTCCAGCTAAAATTCAATAAGTGAACATCCAAGGATTTTATAGCTATAGTAGGGCAGCACAACTATAGTTGAGTATTTGTTGAGGTTTACCAACCTATCATTATACTTGATGGAAAGGGTTCAAAATCCATTCATTCATGAAAGGACCTTAGAGTGAGGTATAAATATATAGATCTAGTATAGTTTTATGCTTCTATTAATTCCAACCCATTTTTGGTTATTTTAGAATGCATTGGTGATAGAGTGATTTCTGTCCAAGTAGACACGAGCAGTTGGTGCTAGTGGTGAGCACATTAGGGATGAGACTTAGACAGAAGGTATCCAAAGGTAGACGTGGGGATCTAGACATGATATATGTTTGTGTAGGTGATCTTAGGATAGAGTTTATATGGTTCATGGATATTAGGAGGGTTATAGTAATCCTAGGGAGAGGTGTTGCATCACTTCTAATGGTTGGGGATATCCTGTATGGGATTGTCTGGTATTCCATACAAATGACCAAGATAAAGTGGATAAGATGATTTGGAAGAGGTATTAGAAAGAGGAGGGAGGTCTATAGGGTAGAGGATGTGGTAGAGGAGAAGTTAGATAAGCTAGATGTGGTAGAAGGTTCGATATGTTTCCACTAACACACTCAAGTGGTCCCGACTATGCTTAGGGAGTAGATGGAAAGAAGTGAGAGAAGTTGTAGGAAATTTTTTCCTATGATTCAAAGGATAATGGGATTATTAGAGGTATGATATGTTACAATTATTCCTTAGATATAGTTTTTATAGACACCAAAATGATCCAATACGTTCATGTTATATCCCTAGATTGATACCTAGAGGTTACTATTGAACCCTTGACTAGGCCCTTATGCCTCAAGAGTCCAATTAGAGATAAATAATTGGTCACATATGTTTAAAAATTATGTGATATGACAATTTGAGGAGATATTTTCTTATAGGATCTTCTTTTCATAAAGATGAGGCCTTAATATTTCATCTTAGGCATGGACTTGATATACAAATCTCATACATACATTGACTATTTTAGGCAGATGATACAGTGTGTTGGAAATGATGGGCATGGTGTTCCTTTGTATCTGAGAAGTATAACTAGAGAGAGTAGGATGGAACCATATATAAAAGGGTGTAGATGATTACTAACTAGTCGGATAGCATGAATATTGGAGTAGAATATGATATAGTCTATCAATTTCTTACTGTGGTGGATAAGTATGAGGATGTATTTCTAGATAAAATTATTAGCTTACCTCTCAAGAAATGGAAATAATTTTTCATGGACTTATAACTAGGTAAAGCATCATTAGGATACATTTACTGATTCTATTTTTTCATCTACAATTTTGTAGGATAATTCTACATCCCTTAAGAATAGGTTGTAGTAATCTAAGAAGATCAACACTCTAGATCAGGTCTCTGACAAGAAGTAGGATTATTCCAGTGCATCCCTGGATCTCTATGGCTCAGCTACTACAGACCCACTGGTCTTGATGTCTTCTATCCCAAAATATCAAATTAATGGTATTTATCTTGGGAACATGTCTTCCTTTCCTGTTTATGTCTCTATGGCTTAGCAGGAACTTCATGACAAAGAGGACCCTTTCACTCAAGTAAATCCTACAAAATAAAAAAAATGAAGATTTCTTGAAAATACAACCCTTGTTATTGATCAATCCCCCAATAAATCTACTTGCCTCAGTGGGAGATTATGGGGTAATGATGGTGAGGAAATCTCTTCCACCAAAGACATATCATCTGAGAAGAAGGATAATGATTTTTTTATGGGAAGAATTATAAGGGAATGAAAAAATGGTGAGGTCAGAAGAAAAACTATTATCCTACATGGTAGGAAGGGTCACAAACAATGGATAGAGTATCCTCACATAAACGAAGATATTATTATGGAATTTTCAAGGTCTTGGGAACTCTCCCATGATCACGACACTGAGACATTTTATCAGGGAAAACAAACCTATGATGATTTGTCTTGCTGAACATAAGATGAAATTTGACAAATGGAGCTCCTTCAAATGGGCCTCCCTTAGTCACCTCTTTTTCTGAAAAAATTAATGTAAGAATGACTCTAAACATATAAAGGTCTTAAAACATGATACTATTATTATTAATTCTTGCACAAAAAATAGCAAATAATTTGAGTTGACATAGGCATCTAGGGGATGGTAATCTCTTTGACTTCTGCCTATGATTAAAATTCGTATAACAAAATAATGGAGCTATGGGACAATGTGGAAATTATATTTTATATGAGGCTATTACTGTGATACCGCAAAACTTATTTCTCATGTAATGGTAATATTAGGGTTTTATTTTGTTTAATTTACTTGTTATCTGAATGAAACTTGTAAACTAAATACCAAGCATTTTATTTAAATAAAACACCGAAGTTATTTCATTATAGAAAGGTCAAAGGAAAAAAAATACTGACCAAAAATACCTATTAGAATTATAGGGAGACCACCCAAAACAACAAAAACCCCAAGAAGATAATATGGGTCTTTCAGATCGGTCACAATGAATATTAGTATGGCTAGTGTCACTACAACAATAATGAGCATCAGTGGAATGATGTGTACCATCTTCTTCAATTGTCTTCAATTTGGGACACCCTAATGTATGGTTTTATAAGGAATCAACTCGACCATTTCCCTTGGGTGACCTTTGAGTTCTAACGTCTATAATTATAGTCGTCGATATTTTTGGTGGATTAATTAAAAATATATAAGTATAATTTAGTTCTCCAAAATATTTAAGTTATGAATTAAAATTATAATAAAACCTCTTATTATGAACTTTAAAAGGACAATGGTTTAATATTTTGAACTACACATAGTGTGATTTTAAAATGAGGTAAAGATTTCAAACACCTTTCAAAAATTTCAAATATCCTGAAAATGTTTTCATTCTTAATGCTTAAAAAGGTTTCAACTAAACTATGTCTTTGATTTTTATAATACTAGTATAAAGTTTTCATATAGATATATTAAATTTTAATTTATAACTGTGTGTTTTAAAAATTTAGTGATTATAAAATTAAGGGAAATTTTTGTTGGAAAAACATACACACACAGACATATATATATATATATATATATATATATCTGTGTGTGATGGAAGACAGTATTATAGTTAACAAAAAATTATACCCATAAGGTCCAGCCCTCCAGCTGGGCCGAAGGAGGTAGCATGCGCTAGGTGGTCAAGCCCAGCCTTCAGCCTCAACACAGACCTGCCTGTGGGCATGTGTGAACACATTCCTGAAGCATGCATGGGGATTAGAGTGCACCACCATTCAATGTGGCACAACAGCGTTGGTGGGCGTATGAGCATGCCCATAGATGCTGGTATAGGGCGGTTCTGGGAGGGAAAATGAGTAATCTGAATCATTTCTCGGAGCTCCGGCCATATAAGTGAGGTGAGGAACTCCCTCTAATTCAATGTGGGACAAATAAAATCATCAAGGATCGAATCCAGGACGTTGGATCAAGTCGTGGATGATCTGATCCATTGGATTCGATTGGTTTTTGAACCCCCATGCTCGTAGATATTCTTCGCGTTTTTGTACGTCGTCTGATCCATCGTGGATCTAATCGCAATTGGTCCCCATTTTTAAAACATTTCATCACATTGTAGCCCTTAGATCACATTTTTGATCTAATACCATCTGTTCTTCGCTTTCAAAACTGTGAACTCATCCCCGACCATCTGATCAAGGCCCGATCTAATCCTGGTCATCCCTTCATTTTTTGGTTTTTCCCTTCCCACGACGTCTTCTTCTTCTCCGCATGCGTTGGATCAGTAGCCTTATACTACTTTCTTTCATTTATCTTCCACACCCGTGACCCCGATTCCCACCCTCCTTTCACATTTTTTCCACCGGACCGACACCTCGGTCTTATTTTAAACTGAATAGGTCTTGGATTATATGCAAGTGACATTAAAATATTCTTTATAGTTTATCTATAATATAGTTTATATAAACAATCTGTTGGAACCCATAACCTCTCAGTTATTCTTCCTCTTCAAGCTTCCAGTGAGTCTCTTTAGACCTCTCCTCCACCTCAAAACAGGTTAGGGTTCATTACATCTTGTCTTCATTGAACAGGAACCTATTTGTATACTTCGTATATTCAGTTTTTGAAAATATATATTTATGCATGTATGATCATACGGTATTGGGAAAACCTCTTTTATACCCCATTTTAGGATTTTTAAACATTGAGTTTCAAGCGTAAATAGAGTTTTAAAACGTAATGAATTTTGTGTTGTATAAAACTTTTATGTATATATTTATATATAGTTTACGCGGTCATGTATAATTATATAACTTGTATAACTCACATTTTGGACTAGATATAAGTCTTTTAACACTGAATTCCAATGGTTAATTTATGTTTTTGATAAACATGTAAGTGTAAATTAATTTTTTTTAAGACCCTTATGTATACATGGTTATGCATATAAGTTGTATATATTTACATAAACATATATGTATGTTTGTTTAATAATTAAACCTTTTAAAATTTATATTATGATTTAATATTTAGGGACACTTGTTCATTAATGTGACTAATATATTAAAGTCATATGGGTGACAATAGATTTTTGGTTTAAACCCTTTAATACACATTTCATATTCGGTTATGTGAATATATGTGTATACTTATAAACCTTGATCCTTAATTTTATTTATAATTTTCCCAGGATTTCAAAGAAAGAGTAAAATGTGTTGCTTTCAAAATATGAATGTTCTATTTGAAAATACTACTCTTTATATACACCCTTATATATAAATCGTTTTACACAACACTAAACAATAATTTTGGATATTCCAAATATTATACTTTTGATGTGTTTAGTAATTGTGAAGAGTTCATGAGTATAATATTTGCGGTTTTCAACTCTTATATTCATATATATTAAATGGTATTAGTTATGGTTGAATTTCATTCTTTCCTTTTTTAACATTATGTATACCCTTGTGATGTGTTATAGAAAATCATATCTGTAATAAATGTTTGAGAACCTCTGACATTAATAACCCACATGAAGTATTTGGTTTATCATTTAATTAGTTATGCATCCAAACCATGATGAAATTCCAATATATATTTAATTAATAAGATTTTAGAATGTAAGGTTATAATTTTATGTGACAAGGCTTGTATTTCTTTTGTGCATTAATTTTCATCACATATACTATAATCTACTCAACGTACTTTCCATTTAATGACATAGACATGCAGTTGATAGCTTTGTAATTAACACTTATATTCCTAATTCACTAACTATATGTAAATTCTAAATAATATAATTAAATTCTTATGACATTTTAGTGATTAAGTATTAAATTATTCATAGTGGTATGGGACACTTTGAATAATATGAAAAGAGAAATAAAACATTCAAAGTGGTATGGGACATTTTGAATATATGACCCTATTTGGCATATGAGTAATGCAATAGAATAGGTATAACGGGTTAGTGAACAGTTAATAAAATCTCCCCGGTGAATCTATAGTTCTCATAAGACAATCAGGTCAGGGCACGAGGCCATTTACATTTCAGGTCTTGACACGAGGTCTTGATAGGGTCTGGCATTATACCTTCCCCCATTATGTTTATGATAATTAATTAACCAAGTGGATATTCGACCAGTGTAATATCCATGGTTAGGAGCCTGTAATTATGAATATCAGAAGAATTAAATGCTTATGGCATGACATTGATTATGCAATCAGATATTTTATTATCTACTTACGGCTTACAGTTAGTAGTGAAATAAATTGAAGTTATTATTATTATTCACAACTCCGATCATGTATTATTCTCTTTTATAATGGTGTATATGCATATTAACTTGTATAACCTATTAAACTTGGAACGTATTTTATTTATTACTCTGAATGAGAATTCCTATAATTGAATCATGTTTCCTTGTAATTCTGTTAGTATGCTTTGAATTGTGCTCTTTTAATTCATAGACAATTGTTATGTAATGATACACGTGTTACAACATCTCTTAAGAAAATGTTTTATGAAAAAATTTAAAGGAATGTTTTCCAAAGGTTATAATTGGTATATTATTTTAAAACCCCTTATTGGGCATTCATATTCTCACCCTATGTTTTTGAAATAAAATTTTCAGGTATTGGTTTTTAGCCGATGAAGCATGTCAGAAGTAGCTGGTTTCCCAGAACCTGAATAGAATCGATCCTATGTATGGGAGATGATGTGTATAATATCAATGCATAGTTTTTATAGAACTTACACATCATGTTTTAAGGCACTGGCTCTAGGTATTCTAGGATCGGGCTGTTATAGTTAGTATTAAATGATTTGAATTAGATAACTCTGGAAAACCATAACTGAACAAATAAAATATTACTTAAGTATTATTAATTATGATGTTATCTTAAATTTCAGATGGAAAACAAAAATACCAGTCTTTTGTCTCTTCCTATGAAGGCCCTAGAAACCATAGTTTCCATATCCATCAACGATAACTTTTTAAACTATTCACACATTCATATGACATGAAAACACTTCTACGACGTGTCAAACTCTCCCCATGTACTTCAACTCCACCGAGGAGAAGGTTTGGACTACCTCTTTGTGATGAAAACCAAATTTCCATCCTACGCACTTTGGGGAAAGTACTATGAGGGAATTTTCAGATTATTCACCATAGAAAAAGGAATCCAGTCCCTCATGGATTTCCAAGAAGCTGCAGTAGAGGGTGACCTCTGCACAACATATATGTTCCAAATCCTATCCTATGGCCATTTTAGTTAAGTAATAGACTTTGAAATCCTTGAAATTTAAGACTTCCATTATATGTACAGACATCAAGTGCATACTTATGTCTCTCGGATTTAAACCACTCATGTCTCACTCTAGAGACACCATAAGCGTACCCATGAGATTGAACCAGACTGCTCGTGTTGCATTTGGTTAAGGGAGATCGAGAGTTTTAAAATTGTTTTGGGGATTCATGTAACTGGGAACTGGGGAAACCATTAGTCATGGGTGTTGTGTACCTATTATTTTATAAAAATACAACTTGTTGTTTCTTCTTTACTATATCTTTTTAGAGTTTGTGCTTTTTGTTGAGTTCCACTGATTGTAAATTCATGGAAAAAAAATTCATATGGAAGGACTATCCCATATCTTATCTCTTCCCATTAAGGTACTAGAGGACATTATATTCGGAACATATTCAGGAGAATACCTTCCTTTCACAAACCTACGAAGAAAATTAAAACATCTTTTCGGGATATCGAACAGTCTAGACAATCTTCACTCCTTCCAAGGGAATGCCTATATCTACCACCGTATAGTCACTGCTCAACTCGCAGAGTATAGACAAAGAGAAACTACCATGAAGGTCATTTCCGATGCTTTATTCTATCATGGAACTTCACATCTAGGGTAAGGTTTCAAGAGGCTTCCTTTAAGGGGATCCTTCTCAAAGTCTACAAGCACAAAATCACGAGCTTTATTTTGTATGACCATGTCTACAAATTTGATATTCTCAGACAAGAGGCGGTCTGATGAGTTCTTAGAGAGTTTTTCCATTCAGACATCTCTGAACTTTCTACCATTCAAGCCTCCCTCTAGAAGCCTGATTGTGCAATGCATGAGTTTAGCTCATACTGTCTGAGACGTTTCTGGGCCCGGGAAGCACAAGCATTGAACACCAATTTGGGTATTTAGTTGGCCACACTTGAGGATCCTCCATGATGGAGAATGTGATGAAGAACGTCAGAGAGTTTCTTTTTAGCATGTTCATTTGAAATGAATTGCGAGGACGCAATTCTTTACAGAGGGAATAATGTGACTCCTCAAAACTTATTTCTCATGTAATGTTAATATTATGGTTTTATTTTGTTTAATTTATATGTTATCCAAACAAAACTTTCAAACTAAATACAAGGAATTTTATTTAAATAAAACACCTAAGTGTTTACATTATAGAAAGGTCAAAGGAAAATCATACTAACAAAAAATACCTATTAAAAGACATATTATAATTATAGGGAGACCACCCAAAACAAAACAAACCCTAAGAAGATAATATGGGTCTTTTGGAACAATCACAATGAACATTATTATGGACAGAGCCACTGCAACAACACTGAGCATCAGTGGAATGATGTGCACCATCTTCTTCAATTGTCTTGAATTTGGGAAACCCTAATGTATGGTTTTATAAGGAATCAACTCTACCATTTCCCTTGGGTGAATTTTGAGTTTTAACGGCTATAATTTTAGTCATTGGTCTTTTTGGTAGATTAATTAAAAATATATAATTATAATTTTTTTTCCAAAATATTTATGTTATGAATTGAAATTATAATTAAACCTCTTATTATGAACTTTAAAAAGATAGTGGTTTAGTATTTTAAACTGCACTTAGTTTGATTTTAAAATGAGTTGAATATTTCAAACACCTTTCAAATAATTAAAATATCTAGTAACTGTTTGCATTCTTAATGCTTAAACAAGTATTTAACTAAATTATGTATTTGATTTTTATAATACTAGTATGAAGTTATCATATAGATGTATTGAATTTTATTTTATAATTGTGTGTTTTAAAACTTTAGTGTTTATAAAATTAAGGGTAATTTTTGGTTTGAAAAACACCTATATATATGTGTGAGAGAACCTAGTATTATAGTTAACAAAAAATTATCCCACAAGGGTCAGACCTCGAGTCGGGCCAAAGGAGGCAGCACATGCTAAGCGGTTGAGCCTAGCCTTCAGCCTCAGCATAGGCTGGCCTATGTGTGTGTGTGTGCGCACACTTGAAGCACACATGGGGATCAGAGTGCACCACCGTGAAGGGGGCACGACGGCACGGGTGGGTGAAGGAGCATGCCTGTAGAACCTGGTACGGGGCTGTACCAGGAGGGGGGAAGGAGTAATCTGAGTCGTTGCTCGGAGATCCATGTTTATAAGGTAGGTGAGGAACTCTCTCCATTTCGATGTGGGACAAAGTAAATATGCCACGATCGAATCCAGGTCGTTGGATAATGCCACGTACGATCTGATCCATTGGATGAGATCGACTTTCAAACTCCCACGATAATAGATATTCTTCGCATTTTTGTACGTCATACAATCTGTCATGGATCTAATCAAGATTGTTCATAACTTTTAAAACTTTGTGTCACACTATAGACATTAGATCACGTTCATGATCTAATCAAATTCGTTCTTCGCTTTCAAAACTACGGACTCATCCCAAACCGTCGGATCAAGGCTAGATCTAATCCTGGTCATCCCTTCATTTTCCAGTTTTTCCCTTCCCACAATATCTTCTTCTCCTCATGCACTAGACAAGTAGCCTCCTGCTACTTTATTTCATTTCTCTTCCACACCCATGACCCTGGTGGCCCCTCCTCCTTTCATGCGTTTTTCACATGACTAACAGCTTGATCTTATTTTAAACTGAATAGATCTTGGATTCTATAAAGGTGATGGTAAAATATTCTTTATTATTTATGTATAATATAGTTTATATAAACAATCTGTTTTCACCCCTAACCTCTTGGTTTTTATTCCTCTTCAAGCCTCCAGTGTGTCTCTTTGGACCTATCCTCCTCCTCGAAACAGGTAAGTGTTCATTACATCTTGTCTTCTTTGCGCAAGAACCTGTTTGTATACTTCGTATATTCGGTTTTTTAAAATATATATTTATGTATGTGTGATCATATAGTTTTGGGAAAACCTATTTTATACTTAATTTTAGGATTGTTAAACATTGATTTTGAAGATTATATAGAGATTTAAAATGTATGAAATTTTTTACTATATAAAACTTTTATGAATATATTTATATATAGTATACACAGTCATATATAATTATATAGTTTGTATAACTTGCCTTCTGGACTAGATATAAGTGTTTTAACATTTAACTTGAATTGTTAATTTATGTTTTTGATAAACTTGTAAGTGTAAATTAATTTTGGTGTAAGACCCTTATGTATTCTCAATTTTTCATATAAGTTATATATATTTACATAAACATATATGTAAGTTTTTTCAATAAATAAACCGTTTAAAATTTATATTATAATTTAAGATTTAGGGACTCTTTTTCATTAATGTGACTAATATATTAAATTCATATGGGTGACATTAGAATTTTGGTTTAAACCCTTTAATACACATTTTATATTTTGTTATGTGAATATATGCGTATAATTATAAACATTGATCGTTAATTTTATTTATAATTTTTCAAGGATTTCAAAGAAAGAGTAAAACCTATTGTTTTTAAATATGAATGTTCTATTTGAAAATACAACTCTTTATATACACCCTTATGTATAAATAGATTTACACAATACTAAACCCTAATTTTGGATATTCCAAATATTATAATTTAGATGTGTTTAGTAATTATGGAGAGTTAACAAGTATAATATTTACAGTTTCCAACCCTTATATTCATATGTATGAATCACTTATTTTCATATATATTAACTATATTAGTTATGGTTGAATTTCATGCTTTTCATTTTTAACATTATGTATACCCTTGTGATGTATTATACAAAATCATATCAGTAATAAATTTTTGAGAAACTGTGAGATTAATACCCCACATGAGGTTTTTGGTTTATCATTTAATTAATTATTCATCCAAACCATGATAAAATTCCAATATATATTTGATTAATAAGATTTTAGAATTTAAGGTTATCTTTTTATGTGATGAGTCTTGTTTTTATTTTGTGCATTAGTTGTCATCACATATTCTATAATCTTCTTAACATAATTTCCATTTAATGACATATCCATGAAGTAGATAGCTTTATAATTAAAACTTATATACCTGATTCACTCACTATATGTAAATTCTAAAGAACAAAATTAAATTCTTACGGCCTTTTATGGATTAAGTAATAAATTATTCAAAGTGGTGTGTGACACTTTGAATAATATTAAAAGAGAAATTAAATATTCCAATTGGTACTAGAAATTTTGAATATACGAACCTATTTGGATTATGAGGAATGTAATAGACTCGGTATAATGGGTTGGGGACTGGTTAATGAAATCCCCCAGTGCATCGATAGTTTTCACGAGACAATCAGGTCATGGCATGAGGTCATTAACATTTCAGGTCTTGACAGGAGCTCTTGATAGGGTCTAGCATTATACATTTCCTCATTATGTTTATGATAATTAATTAAACAAGTGGATATTAGAATAGTAGAAAATCCACGATTTAGATACTGTACTTATGAGTATCAAAAGAAGTAAATTCTTATGTCATGACATTAATTAAGCACTCTTAGATTTTATTAGCAAGTTACGGATTACAATTAATAGTGAAAGAAATTGAAATTATTATTATGCGCAACTTTGATCATGTATTATTCTCTTTTATAATTTTGTACATTCATATTAACATATCTTACCTATTAAACTTGGAATTTCTTTTAATTATTACTCTGAATGAGAATTCCTATAATTTAATCATGTTTCCTTGTAATTCTGTTAGTATGCTTTGAATTGTGCTCTTTTAATTCATAGACAGTTGTTATGTCATGGTATATGTTTTACAACATTTCTTAAAAAATGTTTTATGGAAAATTTTAAAGTAATGTTTTTAAAAGGTTAAAATTGGTCTATTATATTAATACCCCTTTCAAGGAATTTATATGATCACCCTACATTTTTTAAATAAAATTTTCAGGTATTAGTTTTTAGCCGATGAAGCATGTCCTAAGTAGCGTTTTCCCAGAACCTGAACTGAATCGATCCTCTGTATGAGACATGATGTGTAAAATATCAATGCATGGTTTTTATATAACTTGCACAACATGTTTTAAGGAACCATATTTAGGTATTCTTAGGTCGGGCAGTTATAGTTGGTATTATAGGGTTCAGATTAGATAACTCTGGAAAACCAGAATAGAAGAAAGAAAAATTTACTTAAGAATTATTAACTATGATGTTATCTTAATTTTCAGTTGGAAAACAAAAATACCAGTCTTTTGTATCTTCCTATTGAGGCCCTAGAAACCATTATTTCCATAGCCATCCATGAAAAATTTGTAAACTATGCACACATTAGTATGACATGCAAACACCTATATGACGCGTCAATCTCTCCCTGTGTACTTCAACTCCACAAAGGAGTGGGTTTGAACTACCTCTTTATGATGAAAACATAATTTACATCCTACTCACTTCGGGGAAAGTAATTAAAGGTACTTTTTAGATACTTCACCATAGCAGAAGGTATCCAGTTCCTCAAAGATTTATAAGAATCTCCAATAGTGGGTGACCACCGCACAACATATATGTGCCAAATCTTGTCCTATGGCCATTATGGTCAAGTAATGGACTTTGAAATCCTTGAAATTGAAGCCTTTTTTTCTGTGTATAGACATCACATACATAATTATGTCTCTCGGAATTGCACCCCTCATGTATCACTCTAAATACACCATAAGTGTGCCCACAATATTGAACCATACTGCTCGGGTTACATTTGGTTCAAGGAGATCGAGAGTTTTAAAATTGTTTTGGGGATTCATGTAACTGGGACTAGATAAACCATTAGTCCTGGGTATTTTGTACCAGTAATTTTATAAAAATATAACTTTTTTTCTTATTTCCTCTATCTTTTTGGAGTTTCTACTTTTGGATGAGTTTCACGGATTAGACTTTCATAAAAAAAATTATTTTTAGATGGCAGGACAAACCCATATCTTATCTCTTCCCATTGAGGTACTAGAGGCCATTATGGTCAGAACCTATACAGAAGAATGACACCCCTTTGAAAACTTGCGAAGAACATGAAAACATCTTTATGGGATAACGAACAGTCCATAAATTCTTTGCTCCTTCCAAGGTAATTCCTATATCTACCACCGTATATCCACTACTCAACTCACTGAGTATAGATGAAGGATAAAGTACCATGAAGGTATTTTCCAATGCTTCTCTCTATCATGAAACTTCACAGTCAGGGTACGGTTTCAAGAGGTTTCCTTGGATGGGAACCTTAGTGACACCTACATCCACCAAATCATGAGATTCAGTTTATATGACCACGTCTACAACATTGATATTCTAAGACAAGAGGATGTCTGACAAGTTATTAGAGAGTTTGTCTATTCAGACATCTCTAAACATTCTACCATTTGAGCCTCCCTCTGGAATCTAGAGTGTGCAATGCATGAGTTTAACCTATACTGTTTGAGGTATGTCTAGGCCAGAGAAGCAGAATATTTTAGGATTATAAGGTAGGTGAGGAACTCCCTCCGTTTTGATGTGGGCAAAGAAAATCGGCTGGGATCGAATCTAGGCCATTGGATCATGACGCGCACGATCTGATCCATTGGATTAGATCGGCATTATAACTCCCACGGTCGTGGATATTCTCCACATTTTTGTACGTCATACGATCCTTAGTGGATCTAATTGTGACCCTTCCTTATTTTTAAAACTATGTGTCACACTATAGCAGTTTGATCACATTCGTGATCTAATCCCAGCCGTTCTTCGCTTTCAAAACTACAGACTCTTCCCCGACGGTAAGTTCAAGGCCATATCTAATCCTATTCATCCCTTAGTTTTTTGATTTTTTCCCTCCCACTACATATACTTCTTCTCCGCATGTGCTGGACCAGTAGCCTTCAGCTACTTTCTTTTATTTCTCTTCCACACCCGTGACCCTGATCGCCCCCCTCCTTTCGCGCATTTTCCACAGGACTGACATCTTGGTCTTATTTTAATCCGAATAGATCTTGGATTCTATGCAAGTGAAATTAAAATATTCTTTATAGTTTATATATAATATAGTTTATATAAACAATCCATTTTCACACCTAACCACTTGGTTATTCTTCTTCTTCAAGCCTCCAGCGAGTCTCTTTGGACCTCTCCTCCTCAAAACTGGTAAGGGTTCACTACATCATGTCTTCTTTATGCAAGAACCTATTTGTATACTTCATATATTAGGTTTTGAAAATATATATTTATTTATGTATGATCATACGGTTTTGGGAAAACCTCTTTTATACCTGATTTTAGGATTTTTAAACATTGATTTCCAAGCTTAAATAGATTTTAAAATGTAAGAAGTTTTATGCTATATAAAACTTTTATGTATATATTTATATATAATATACATGGTCATATATAATTATATAGTTTGTATAACTCACCTTCTGAACCGGATATAAGTCTTTTAACATTGAAGTCCAATGGTTTATTGATGTTTTTGATAAACTTGTAAAGGTAAATTAATTTTGGTGTAAGACCCTTATGTATAATCATTTATGCATATAAGTTGTATATATTTACATAAACATATATGTAAGCTAGTTTAATAAATAAACCTTTTAAAATTTATATTATGATTTAAGATTTAGGGACTCTTATTCATTAATGTGACTAATATATTAAAGTCATTTTAGGGTCATTATTTTTTTGGTTTAAATACTTTAATACACATTGTATATTCGGTTATGTGAATATATGTGTATACTTATAAACATTGATCCTTTATTTTATTTAGAAGTTTCAAAGGATTGAAAAGAAAGAGTAAAATGTGTTGTTTTTGAAATATGAATGTTATATTTGAAAATAATACTTTTTATATACACCGTTATGTATAAACAGATTTACACAACACTAAACCCTAATTTTGGATATTCCAAATATTATACTTTTGATATGTTTAGTAATTTTGTAGAGTTTATGAGTATAATATTTGGGGTTTGCAACTCTTATATTCATATGTATGAATCACTTATTTTTCATATATATTAAATGGTATTAGATGTGGTTGAATTTAATGCTTTCCATTTTTAACTTTATGTATACCCTTATGATGTGTTATACAAAATCATACCAGTAATAAATGTTTGAGAACCTATGAGATTAATACCCCACATGAAGTATTTTCTATATATTTTAATTAATTATGAATCCAAACCATGATTAAATTCCAATATATATTTGATTAATAAGGTTTTGGAAAGTAAGGTTATCATTTTATGTGACAAGGATTGTATTGCTTTTGTGAATTAGTTTCCATCACATATGTTATAATCTTCTTAACATACTTTCAATTTAATGACATATCCATGCAGTTGCTAGATTTTTAATTAACACTTATATACCTAATTCAATAACTATATGTAAAATCTAAAGAAAAAATTAAATTCTTATGACCTTTTTGGGATTAAGTAATAAATTATTCAAAGTGTTATGGGACACATTGAATAATATAAAAAGAGAAATTAAATATTCAATGTGGTATGGTACATTTTGAATATATGAGCCTATTTGGAATATGAGAAATATAATAAACTCGTTATAATGGTTTGGGGACTGGTTAATGAAAGCCCCTCGATGCATCAATAGTTGTCATGAGACAATCAGGTCATGACATGAGGCCATTGACATTTCAGTTCTTGACATGAGGTCTTGACAGGGTCTGGCATTATATGTTCCCTCATTTTGTTTATGATAATTAATTAACCAAGTGGATATTTGACTAGTGTAATATCCATGGTTAATATCCTATACTTATGAGTATCATAAAAAGTAAATTCTTATGTCATGACATTGATTAAGCACTCATAGATTTTATTATCCAGTTAAGGCTTACAGTTAGTAGTGAAAGAAATTGAAGTTACTATTATTATACACAACTCTAATTATGTATTATTATATTTTATAATTTTGTACATGCATATTCACATGTCTTACCTATTAATCTTGGAATGTATTTTACTTATTAATCTGAATGATCATGCCTATAATTTAGTCATGTTTTCTTTATAATTCAATTAATTTTCTTTGAACTGTTCTCTTTTAATTCATAGAAAATTGTTATGTTATGATACATGTGTTATAGCATTTCTTAATAAAATGTTTTATGGAAAATTTTAAAGGAATGTTTTCAAAAGGTTATAATTGGTATATTATTTTAAAACCCCTTGTTGGGTATTCGTATTCTCACCCGATGTTTTTGAAATAAATTGTTCATTGATCAGTTTTTAGCCGATGAAGCATGTCATAAGTAACTAGTTACCCGGAACCTAAAATGAATCAATATTATGTTTGGGACATGATGCGTAAAATATCAATTCATGGTTTTTATAGAACTCACACATGTTGTTTTAAGCAACCGACTCCGAGTATTCTGGGGTCAGGTTATTACAACCAGAAAAAGTTAGAGATTAAGTAACATAACATTTTAGATTTTCCATTTTAGAAAATTTATAACAATCCTTATGTGTATCTATATAGATTATCTTCACATTATCTACTGCACCAAATTAATAATATCCTAGCTTCTTACTACATTATGGAAGAAAATAAATTGATCTCATGGATTGATTCTCTAGAATCTTGGTTCCCTAGGAGTTTGTCTCTCTATTTATCTTACTTCCAGAACTAGAGTTTTGACCTACAATTGTAGATAAAAATTTGTTTCAACCACCATTGTTCCCAAGGATATAATTTTCTACCACTGTCACACTATTCACCATTTATGTATTATCATTAATAAAGAATATGACTATATTAGAGTGAATTATTGGTCATATTTTGGAATCGAATATACATGTCTTTTGGTAGTCTCTAGCAACCACCTCTAGAGAAAAATTAGCTATGTTTATAAAATTATTTTCATATCCTACCACTAACAAATTTTTATTCTTCATAATAAAGAAATATATAATTTTGGTTACTTTTAATGTATGTGGATATAATTTTTTGTTAAACAATTTATCAAATTCATGCCAAGTATGTCTTTATTTGTGTTTAGTTGAAAAAAATAAAACCCACCATTTTATTGTGAGATCCTCCAGAAAGTATACTTACATATTCACCTTAATGTCAATTGGGGTTCCTAGTAAATTGAAAATATTATTCATTTTTCCATTCCATTCCTCCACTTGTATGGTCATGAATATTCTTAAAATACTGGTGGATTTGGATTTTAAATTTCAATTGAATTGTCCACATTGAAATGTTCTTCATTTTTATTCCCAGTCTCTATAGCTTTTAATGAATGGAGAATTATTTTATGAAAATGCTAATTGACTTGTGGATCACATTGAAACACATTATCAATTACCTATTCTTTTATATTTCTATGATATATAACTGGTTTCATCTAACTATAAAAACTATAAAATTACTAATTAGTCACCAAATAATATATACTTTATGGCTTAGTATATTCAAAATCATAAAATTGAAGAAAATCAAATTCAGTTTCCAAAAGTTATTAAACAAAATTTGGAGGAGGCAATCCGAATGGAGTGTCTTCTTATGAATGCATGATATTTTGTACCCATCTACTAAACTCATGATGATAAGGTGAGGGAAATCCTATGGGTATTTTAAAAACTCTTTTTTTATATACCACCCATGTAACTTGACATTCAGTATTAGGAGACTAAAAACTTGTTTTTATGTTCTACGTTTCAATTTCTAACAAATATTATCTCTAGGTATAAAATCCCAATTGATAGACCAACCAAACTGATACCATTTATAACATCTATACCCCTACCCATTGGTTTGATTTGGACAGAAATTCCACATAAATTAGGTGACATTCATTTGGAATCTAATTTATTGTAACAAATTATAATGGTATAATTAAACAATAGAGGATGGTTTTCCCTTATCCACATATACAACCCACAAAAGAAAATAGTGAAAATAATGACAAGAAACTACATGATGAATGAAATTAAACTAATATGACTCAATATCCAAAAAAACTAAATGATAACAAAGTATCACCACAGTATGATACAAAATAGGAGACCATAAATCCATGTACATGCAAGACTCATGATACCGAGATAAAACCACTCCAGACACTATTATTAAACCAACTCCAAAGCTTTGTATCACAATATCCATGATTATAGCATCATGTAACCTTATTAGTGAAGTATTATATATTCAACTTTCTTGTTTCATGATAAAATGAATCTATATATACACTTTAGAACATATACATGGGGTGATTATATCGACTCGGAAGAAAATCATGGAAACTTACCATGCATGCCACTAGGATAATAATAAGTTTTATCACAATTTACTATAAAATATTAGAAACTAAAGGCAAATATTTTCTATAAAATTATAGTAAAATGAGTATTTTAAACAATTATTTCCACAATGAATAACTAATCTAATAATCCCACGCCCACACATTAATCCTTCCTTTGAATAGTCCTAACTAATGTGTGGAAAACCCATACATCTCGACTCAATTCATCATTTGGTTGTCTGAAAATGTGACCCCTTAGCACTGAAGGCCAATTCCAAACCAAAATGGCATCATATATATGAAACATGAACTCACACCAACCTTGTGAAAACCAAATTTTCACACCCAATATTGAATAAAAAAATTATCACTTAATCAAACACATTGTGGGTGACACCCAATATTTCATAGTTTCATAACTATAACACATATACTATTTTACAAAAAAAATCAAATGTTTCTCCCTCAAGAAGCATAATAATTAAATTTAAAAATCGATTACTTCAACTTCTAGGAGAAAGTGGAGAGGGAGAGGGAGAGAGGGAATCCACCTTCCTCAAAAATGGTATTTGTTCTTTAAGAATCACTCAATGATCTAGGTAGATCTAGGTTCCTATTTTCATTACATTAATGGTTTCCAAAAAAAAATTACAGGATCATGACATGACACCTATATCTTTTCATGGTATCCCTAATATATATATCTTACCCATAGAAAATTTGAGGACCAAGATGGAAATATGATCTTAGCTTTGATTTCCTAGATCCAACACCCTCCATTGGAAACAAGGTATGGAAGGAATAGGATCCCAAAAATTTCATAAAATAGGGATGAACCCTGACATCATAAGATAAGGGAAGAAGAATTAGGTTTTTGATGGAGTTTTTTTGATTAAACTACAAATTTTTGGATTTAATTAATGTTGTCTCATGGTTAGGCTGCACAATTTCTAAAACCACGCACTAACCATGTGAATATACACTAACTCAAAAATTTCCAATTCCCAATATCACTTCTTGGTTTGGTCAAACTAGGTGCCCACTATGCACCCATAAAAAGATCCCCTGCTTACCTCAACCAATTTCATAGTGAATTTTAATGGATTCACATAACTATGCTCAAATTGTGAACCCATAAAACCACTCCAAACCATTCACAAATCACACTAAAAATACCCAAGGATAAACCCAATAATTATATAGATCAAAATACAAAATAAAGAATTAATTTACCTCAAATTGGGTGGGTGTTAAAAATGAACCATCCAAAAAGATCAATAATTGTGCAATGCTTCCCTATCATTCCTGGAGATATTATAAAATTCATTAAAAAAAATAAAATAAAAAATTTACCAACTTCAAAAACATTATGCATAAGGGATTCCATAAGATAATCATATTTATTAAAAAAATCAATGATAAAAAGGTCAATATCATTAAAAATAAGTGGTGTTCTATCTATATTTCCATAAATCTATATGATGGAACTTGACTCCTATTCTAGATGCACTATAATAGGCCTAAATAATCCATCTCTGTATAAATATTCCCCTAACCTTTCTGATTTACAATGTGAATGGCCATAATAAATCCATGAGGTCTTACCTCCACTACCATTGCCCTTCCACAGTTTTGGAAGAAGCATATAATCACCTCTCCAGATGCATCACAAAATACACCTCTATAACCAATCATAACCGGGCTTCCCTTCATTACCCTATCCATATTTAGTTAGATATATATTTAATAGAAGGATTATTAGATATATAAATTATTAATTTGAATCTAAATAATTTCTTTCAAACCCCAACCTATGTAGAACAGAAAGAACATGCATGAGTTTTCAGGACTACCAATTTTTAAAAATATTTTCATCCCTCATAATAGAAAAAACACGGGACATTGTAGTATGAAGTGATACTTCTTTAGAATCATGATTTATTAAGTTTACATTCCACCATATGATATGAAGAATATATATCACAATGATCGATAATAAGTTTAAAATGAGAAGATAGATTAAAATTCAGATAGTATAAAATATATTCTTTGAAAATATCGATATTGAAGTAAGCCTCTTTAATAAAATCAAAAATTAAATGAAATAATAAATTACAAAAAATTATAGTGCACAATAATATAGAAAAAACATTCTTTATCATCCTTTATGTAAAGGTAAATAAATAAAATAGACTCTCTGACCTTCATGATATTATGATTTGTTGGTATCTTCACTGAAATATCATCTAAATAAAGGTACATACCAATGGGTGGTCCACTATTTAAAAAATAGCATGGGTAATTTACCATCTTGAGAAATATTTTTATTAATTTTTATATAATAGATCATGAAATGTAAATTTTCATTTCTCACCAACTCTGAAACTAGGATATCCTCATTAAGAAAAAAGTAATATTCATTAATCATTTTCTTATTAAAATTAGAGGAATAATCAAATGAATGTATTAGTTTTTTCATAATGGTGGTATCCAAATCTATAATCCCTTTATTTTTCAAAATTAATTCCAAAATGGTACTTAAAAAATTCTTATGTTTCCAAAAAAAAGTAATGAATTCTTAGAAACAGACCACCCATGGTTAATTAATATATAATTTCAAAATTCTCTATGTGTTTTCCAAATAGAATAATCAAGATGATAGTTCATAAAAAAACTCAATCATTTAAAAAATCATCTTTTAAGAAAGGTGTTGGAACCATGCCTTACATTAAGTAACCTCCACATAAAGTAATATTTCAAGGCCATCATGAAGAACAACCAAATTTTGATTCATAAATTGGAAACCTTAATATGTTTCAAATAACTTAACAATTAAAAATTATAAGTATTTTCTATAAGCTATTGTCACTCCAGAAAAATTTTCAAATACCATTATTAATTGTAAAAATAGTATTTAGAGGCCACTTCTATTTTATAAAATAGTACACTAACATTATGAAAAACATAAAATTTCCCAACAAAACACTTCAAAATATAAATTTATTGGTTAAATATTTCTACAATCTTTGAGAAGAACATAATATTGGTTTTACCAAAAAACATAAGAACTTAAACATTCATGGAATGGAAATTTTATTCTTCAATTCCAAGAATATTCAATTTCTGATTATTTCTTAATATAGAGAATCCTTTTGAAAAATAAATGCATGATTTAGACCAGTTTAGTTTTTTTCTAGAAACTATATAATAATTATCACATATATCAATAATGTTTTATATGTTACTTTTACCTCCATGATAAAACAAAATGATACCCTCAATATATATCGAGTATGAGGGTGAAAATAATCCTCTAGTGTAATGACCCGCCAATTCTCATTGGCTTGAGAGCTCAAAAAGTCATTACTAGGCCTTAAGAGACATCCTTGAGGCACCAAAGGCTGGAAATAAATGCCGAAGGGTTTCAAAACAAGTGGGGGATGATTTACCCTTTTTGAACATACCACCGAACCAACAACCATAAACAAACTGATCAACTAAATGATTCATGATAACAGTTAAGGCAACTCAACCATTTATATTATCATAACCAACCAAGAGTACCACAAAGGAAACCAACACTAAATCAAAGTAAATAGCGGAAAGACAAAATCAAAGACTATAAGACAACAACCCAACTCCATGCTCCACAAGCTCCAAGATCCAACATCATGAACCATCCCAATAATCACAAAGTAGTGCTGTAAACATATGACACTTTACCTTTTCCAACATCCCGGTATATGACATCTGCAAAAGCACCAACGTTCTAAAGTAGGGGGTGAGTAATGAAACTCAGTAGGTTTTCCCCGATGACTTCCCAACCCATTCCTCTAGGATATAACATGTTAGCACATTTATATAAAACAATTTATATAAAAAAATACAAAACAGGTCACAATATAACAAGTTCCATGTCAAAACCATTTTCCAACAAAAACCATCTTTCTCAAGAAAAGCAGCAAAGCAAAGTTTCCAATAAAATTCCTATTTCCATTTTGGAACATTCATTCCATTTCACAAATCCACACAACCAACCATGCATGAAACCTAGACCTCCCTATACTTCCTAGTGGTGAGTTATCCTTCCATTAATTCATCACATAGTGAACTACTTTGACGGGGTTACTTCACGACCTTATCCGTCCCTTTTGATGGGGGTACTTCTCACACTTATCCATCCCAACCTATTTTATGGGGGTACTTCTCACCCTTATCCATCCCAATGCATATGAACACACACCACAACCCATGAAAGTCCATGCCCAAAACCACATGTGTTCAAAAACTTTCAATAAATCATCACCCTTTTACTGAAAACCATTTCTTTCAAGCAGCTAAACCATAGACAATTTAAAATCACCATTTTAAATTTACTTCAATAACCACTTTCCAAAAACACACAATTTCCATCACCCATTAATAAAAAGTGGTCTCAACCATTCTTTCACAACAGATAAACAGACCATTTCAATCAAGAAACACAATTTGAAACTAAGCCTTCAAGTTCTTAGAGAGAGGAATCGAGAGTGAAGCCACCTACCTCAACAAAATAGGAAAAACCAACCAAGAACCAGGTTGAAACACCATAAAACCTCCTTAGATTCCTTCCCCTATTACCAAAAAGACTGAAACCTGACTTAAAAGTTACCCACTACCTTAGATCTACCCACCTTAGGCATAGATCTATGGATCCATCAATTGGTAAGAAGGAAATCTAAGAAAACTAAAGGAAATGAGACTTACCTCGATCAACCGACCACTAAACGCTAAGGAAACCCTCCGGATCACTTCCAAAATGCTTGTTAAGTTTTCTCCCACCTTCACCAGAGAGAAATCCCAAGTTAGGTCCATCTAGGAGCAAAAACGAGTGGGTTTAAGGATAAAATGGATTAGATCCTTAAAAATATGATCTAAGTTGACTTTGTGCATGGTTAGTCCGTACAGTTAGTCAAATCGTGCACTGACCATGCGATAGTCACTACTTTGAAGAGGTGCTCCGCACAGCCTCCTCACATGGTTTTCCCAAATGGTGTGCACACCATGCGGTCTCCTCTATCTAAAGGACCACCACCTTCATGGCTTCCGCACGGTTTGGGCAAACCGTGCACAGCCTGTGCATCCCCACATTTTTCCCTTTTACGCTTTAAAAGTCTCTAAAATTTCCCCAACCATTTCTCGTATGCTTCATGTATTTAAAAAGAATAAAACAAGGGTTACTTACCAAAAACAGGGGGTACTAGATTCTCCCAACCATTGTCCTTTCCGTCCCAGAAAAGTAGAAAACCATTGCGTGCATGAAAGAGTTCTAGCCACTGCTCTTTAATTTCTTTCTCGCATTTCCGGACCATTCTTGGAAGACCTGTAACAAAATCCATTGCTATATGATCCCATTTCCATGCTAGGATAGGTAAATATTGTAACATACCAGCTTTTCGCTGATGTTCTTCTTTGTAACATCCCCGACCCGAAAGCCACTAAACCGGTGCTCCGAGCCGGGTGGTTACATGACCTTAAGCGTGCCTCCCCGTACGCCAAAGGTTTCCGACTAGCATCGGGGGTCTACGGAGTCAAGTGGGGAGACTATACCCACTTTTTATCAAAGTAAGCCACAATATAAATAAATCAAATAGCGGAAACAAAAACCAATAAACAAGGAACATGTATAACAATCATTTCCAACAATAAATATGCCATGTAATACTATAAGTGTATGAGTGAACAAAAACCCAAAATAAGGACAACGACCAAATCCCCAAAATGGTCCCGAATCTAAGTCTGGATCCTCCACCAAGTGCTACACATGTCCACTCAACTATCTAGCAAGGACCCTTGCCCTTCTTCTGACCTGCAACCGTGAAGTCTGCTCGGGTACCCAATGGCGGCCCGAGTAGGGTGTGAGTACAACTCAGTAGGCCAACACCAACGATGTCTACCAAATATCCAGTATAAACAGGCAGTGCATGAAATAGTAATATGAATGGTAATTACCAAATAATTATTTAAGGTTCCATTATCAAGTTTAATTCCAATTCCATTTCCACTTCTATTACCATTCATTTCACACCTTTCATCACCATTTACCATTTCATCACATTTACATGGGTTAATTACATACATTATGTTACATGGGTATAAGGCCAAAAATCACATGCAAGAGGGTGAACACATCGTTATCCTATCTCACTAGGACTAACTCCCTCATAGAAACCATATCCTCACCTCAAAACCTTAGTCCGGGTGGATGCAACCGTTAGGAGAATAGATCATCAGTCCCCATTCCTAACCCGTGCATTTAGGGTGGAGTTCAGAGCATCGGTCTTCACTCAACCCGTGGGCATAGAGCCTCAAGTCATACCACACTCTACCAAGCCATGTGAACATTCTTATATATATATAAGTAACCATCAACCATCCAAACCATTTCCCTTTGGCAAACACTATTCACAACAACCCACATGGGAAACCACATCATGCCTTAACCCATTAACACCTTACCATTTCACATCATCTAACCCTTCACCCAATTCCCATGTGTTATTCTTATCTCACTAAGCATTCAACACTAGACCCATAACCCACTCCATTATGGTCTTTAATCATTTTACACATTAACCCATTTAACCCATTCATCATTTCCATGAATCAACCATTCAACCCATTCCAACAACCCATTGGGTTGTTACCAAGTCTAGGTGGATCACCTAACTTCTATTACAAGTTCAACCAATCATTCCAACAAATTCTTCATGGGCTCTACCATTCATTTCAACAAGATCACTTGTTTAATAACAATCCCTAAACCCGGGGAAAGCCAGAACATCCCATGGATGGCCCCAATTAGGTCAAGTCCATCCCAACACATCCCAAAGGGGTCGTGAGGGTTCCCATTTTCCATTTTAACCTCATTATTACCAAACATTACAAGGTCATTCAAAACAAAACCAAGGAGAAATAGGAATCATAAATCAACGTGCACAAATACCCAAATAACTGTGGGATATCATTTGTAGACCACCTACCTCGAAACCGAAGTTGAATGCACTCTCAATCGAGTCCTTAGACCTCGATCCAACCAACCTTTAGAGATTCAACCTAAAAAAACCCCAAAAATTAGGGTTTTAGAGCTTCAGAATGAGAGGAAGAGAAGATGAAAACCCTAAACCAAAAAGAGAAGTAAGGATGGGATTATCCTTACTCGGAGCTTTGATCTGCAACCAATGACACCAAAAACGCCTTATAATCGAAGGAGAACCACCCTTGGGAAGCTTGGGTCGTCCAAGTTCATCGCTAGGGCTGAGAGGGGAGGAAATAGGGAAAATACTGAGTGGGGTTTAAAATCCTGGAGTGGCAGACATGTAATTTTTCCCAACTTTAAGTGGTCGCACGGTTTGTCCGCACGGTTTGGAAAACCGTGCGCATGCCACTGCCCGAAGGATGAGGAGTTGCATGATTTAGCCGCATGGTTTGGTAAACCGTGAGCAAACCATGCACATGATTCTGTCCTGAGGAGTAGGGTTGCACGGTCCAGCCTGGGCAAGCCACATGGTTTACCTGGCCATGCGCAGGTCGTGCTCCCTGGCTTGTCTTGCCCAGATTTCCTTTTTTCCGTGCCCTGAGCCCCCGGAACACCCCTAAGGCCACTCAAATTATCAGGAAACATTTTAAAGCCCCCAAAACAAAGAGTTCAAGCCAAAACACTACAAAAATATACCTTTCCAAAAACCGGAATCTTACAACCTCCCCACCTTATAACAGCTCATCCTCGAGCTGAGTTTCCAAGCCTCATTGATCCACCGAAGAGAAGAGTTTGGGCCATTGAGCATGTATATCTGATTCCCGCTCCAAAGTTTATTCCTGAACATTCCCACTCTGCCATAGTACTCGCACTAATGGCACAACATTGCCTCACAAGACCTTTTCACTATTATCCACCACATGAACCAGATGCTCCTCAAAGGACACATCAGCCTCAAGCTCCACATCCTCAACATCAACCATGTGAGATGGGTCAGGGTGATACCGTCGAAGCTATGACACATGAAACACATCATTCATCCCACCATACCTCTGTAGAAGATCTAATTGGTAAGCCACTAGTTTTATCCTCTCCACAATCTCAAAAGGTCCCACATACCTGGGTGCCAACTTACCTTGCTTTCGAACCTGACAGTGACCCAACCTTGGTGACACCCGAAGGAACACTTTATCACCCACCCCAAACTCAAGAGGTCTATGCTACTGATCTGCATATGACTTTTTCCTACTCTGAGCTGTATCCATTCGCTTCCTGATCAACTTAACTCTCTCTGAAGTCTCATGTACGAGACTTGGTCCCAACAACTCAGATTCACCAGCCTCTAGCCAACACAACAGAGATCTACACGGACTCACGTAAAGTGCTTCAAATGGTGCCATCTGAATCGTAGCCTGAAAAATTTTGTTGTAGTAAAACTCAACTAATGATAGGTGTCTCTCCCCAGAACCACCAAAGTCCAAGAAACAAGCTCTTATCATGTCTTCCAACACTTGGATAGTACGCTCTGACTGCCCGTCCGTCTGCGGGTGGAAAGCCGTACTCAAAAACACTTGCATACCAAGCACCTTCTGCAACCCTTGCCAGAAACGTGATGTAAAATGTGGATCTCGGTCCAAAACTATGGTCTGCAGCACACCATCAAACCGCACTATTTCTCGAACATACAACTCACCAAATTGGTCGACTGTATGTGTCTCCTGAATTGGTAAGAAATGAGCCACTTTCGTTAACTGATCCACAACCCCCCATATTTCAACATTATTTTGTGGCATCCTTGGAAGGCCCATGACAAAATCCATTGTCACATCATCCCAATTCCATTCTGGAATGGGCAATAGATGCAAAAAACCACCTGGGCGTTGATGCTCAGCCTTCACCTGCTGACAGGAAAGACACTGTGCCACAAAGCCCACAACTTCCTTCTTCATTCCAGGCCACCAAAACTGCCTTCAGAGATCACGATACATATTGGTCGGACCAGGATGCACTGCCCACTTTGATGCATGGAACTCAAGCATCAACTCTTCCCGCACACACTTTGGCACAACCACACGGTCACGAACACGAACAACACCGTCCACACTGACGGCCCAGCCAGAAGGTAGCTTCCCACCTTTAAGATTTTCCTTCATGATCAAACACTCAGGATCATCAAGCTGACCTTCCTTAAATCGACTCAAAAGCATCGACTCCATCTCTAAGGAAACAAGACTGACCTGACCACTCTCCTCCTGCACCTCCAGGTGCATTTCTTCAAACAAAGCCATCACCTTCCACTCGGTGCTGGACTCCTGAACCATCTGATTCTGAACCTTCCTGCTCAAAGAATTAGCAACATTGTTTCTCTTTTAGAGCATGTACACCATCTTGAAGTCAAAATACTGGAGATATTCAACCCATCTTCACTGCTGAAGATTCAGATCCCGCTGTGAGAAGATGTACTTTAAACTCTTATGATCGGTAAACACAGTAAACCGTTCTCCCAACAGATAGTGCCTCCAGCACTTCAAAGTGTACACCACTGCAGCAAACTCAAGGTCATGAGTGGGATAGTTCCTCTCATGGGGTCTCAAATTCCTTGAACCAAAATCCAAAACCCGCTCACCTTGCATCAACACAGCCCCAAGTCCGATTCTGGACGCATCACAAAACACGATGCACTTCTTACCCGGCTCAGGTAAGATCAAGATAGGTGCGGTCTTCAACCGCTTCTTCAACTCATGGAAGGCATTCTCACAAGCCTCATACCACTCGAACCTAACTCCATTCTTGGTCAAGCCCGAAAGTGGGGCTTCCAAGCGAGAGAAATCCCAAATTAACCTTCAGTAATACCCAGCCAAACCCAGAAAACATCGAACATCACAAACACTCTTGGGCTGCTCCCAAGATTCAACTGCCTACACTTTCTCTGGATCCACTTACACACCTGCCTCTGAGATGATGTGACCCAAAAAATGCACCTCACCTATCCAAAATTGACACTTTTATAGCTTGGAGTATAGAGGGTGCTCTCTTAGCGTACCCAAGATGGTGTCAATATGTTGGGCATGATCGTCATGAGTTTTCGAGTACACTAAGATATCGTCAACAAAGACAACCACAAACCGATCTAGATAGGGATGAAAGATTCGGTTCATCAAATCCATTAACACCATAGGTGCATTGGTCAAGCTGAAAGGAATTACCACAAACTCAAACAACCCGTACCGACTCTGGAAAGCTGTCCGCGGTATGTCGGAAGACCTCACCCTCAACTGGTGATAACCCAACCTCAGATCAATCTTAGAAAACACCGATGCACCCCTCAAATGATCAAACTGGTCATCAATTCTAGGAATAGGGTACCAATTTTTCACCGTCATCTGATTCAACTTTCGATAGTCAACACACATCCTTAACGACCCATCGGCCTTCTTTACAAAAAGAACGGTAGATCCCCAAGGAGACGTACTAGGATAGATAAACCCCTTACGCTCGAACTCCTCAAGATAAACCTTTAGTTCCTGGAGTTCTATTGGTGCCATTCGGTATGGAAGAATAGAAACTGGCTCCGCTCCTGATAGCAACTCGATTGTGAACTCAACATCCCTCTCTGGGGGTAACCCCGAAAAATCCTCAGGAAACACATCCTGAAACTGATACACCATAGGAGTAAAATTATATTGTTCCCCTACCTCATCATCACCAAGAATGAGACATTCCACTTGATCCATGAGTCTACTCATCTATTAACAAAACAGCCCTGCACGCCTTGCTCGAACATCCTATTCGCCATGGTGGACATAAGAGTCACCCTCAAGTGACTTGAACGATACTCTACGACGGTAACAGCCTATGTGCACCCGATGAAACACCAACCAATCCATTCCCAGGATTAGGTAAAACCCTGACATCTCTAGAATGAACAAGTCCCATAGAAAAAGATACCTACCGACTTCCAAGGAACACCCCTTGAATTGCTTGATATCCTCAAACTGCACCCCCAATGGAGTGTCAATTGACATAAATCCACACACCCTCTCTATAGGTAAACTCAGTGCTACCACAAGTCGAGAAGAGATAAAAGAGTGTGTGGAACCTGTTTCAAACAACGCACTAGAAAACGTAGAAGCTACAAGGATCGTACCTCGAACAGTCAATGGTCCAACCTCACTATCACCTGGCGCAAAATGAACTGCCTAAAGCTGACCTTCCCCTCTACCCTGGGCCCCAGCCTGGGTACTCTGTGCTACACTGCCCTGCTGGCGTGAGCGATCTTTCCCCGGAGTTCCACGTCCACCGTCCCTAACGGTATGGCCCGTGGAGCTCCAACTGCCTGCCTGATACAGGGAAACTAATCCCATTCCCGTACCTGGTACCTGCCTTTCATCATGATCACCCACCTGCTAAGGGTTCCTGTAGAACCTCTGCACATTCCCTATCCTGCCGCACGAACGTCACACAACTGGAGGTCGAGGACACTGACCATGCATATACCCTGTCCTGCCGCACTGATAACAAAACACATGGTTCCCACTCTGAGAGGCTGACCCCCTCTTCTGACCACCTTGAAGGAAACTTTCTAAACGACGCTTCTGACCTTCGGAAGATGCACCACTTGTCTGCCCAACTGGCATGACAATCCCGCCACCCGGAGCTCCCTTCAGGTTCCCTTCAGAGATGAGTGCCTGATCCATCACCTATGAAAACTTCTTCAAGTGGAAGATATTCAATTGAGACCTGATCTCATGTCTCAACCCATCCTGGAAATGCCTTTCTATCACTGCCTCATCCCCATCTAACACCGGGACGAAGCGTCACAAATCAGTGAAGCGACTAGCATAGTCCATCACCGATAGAGATCCCTGAGTTAGGCTCATAAACTCTGCAGCCCGCTCCTGTCTCAAGGTCTCTGGGTAGAAATTCTCTAGAAACTTTTCTTGAAAAACCTTCCAGGAAATCCCCTCAACCTGCCCGATCTGAGCCTGAATGTCCCACCAATTCCTAGCCTGGCCTCGCAACATATAAACGACCATCTTTAATCGCTTTTCAATAGGGGTTTACAGATTATCCAATATCGTCTGGATAGACTCTAACCAGAACTCCTATACCTATGGCCCACCCTCTCCGGTGAAAGTCGGAGGGTGCTAAAGCTGGAACTCCCTGTTCATCTCAAACATACTCGGTGAAACCCGCCCTGGGTCCCGATCCATCATCTGCATAA
Organism: Viscum album; assembly: GCA_963277665.1. NCBI lineage: Eukaryota > Viridiplantae > Streptophyta > Magnoliopsida > Santalales > Viscaceae > Viscum > Viscum album. The sequence continues at coordinate 115,626,584 of OY728119.1, forward strand.
GGTGAGCCAAGTTCTGTCAGAACTGGTCTTCTCTACCATCATTGATCACCACATTTTCGTGCTCTTCTACCGGAGGAGTGTTCCCAGCAACATCCTCTCGTTGGCTGACTAAAAACCGACATCGTGGTGGCATCTCTCTACAATGCCAAGCACGAGATTTAGAATGCACACCATAAAACTTTCACGACTTCATCAAAAAGATCTTACCAGCTACAACAACGTAATTTTTTCATGCTAATTTCAACAACATTAGCACCTCAACTTTACCGCCCCGACCATCCCTACTGCAAGCCATGGTCCACATGGGGTAAGCAACCATGCACTACCACCAAACTCACACTACATTTTGACAAAACATTTTCCACTTCATTTAAAACCATTATGTTTCATTAAACATCCATTACCCACTTGTTTTATTTCATTCTTCAAATTATTTCTTGGTTTCATGAGATGAATGATGCACCCTACCTTCCTGCCTCACACACCCATCTCGTGCGTGTGCCTAACACGATGCATTCCACCTATCTCCGTAGGTGCCTACAATGATGCATGAATGCAAATCCTCATGTCATTAAGGCCACGAGCCAAATATCATAAATAGTCACATCAAACCACATGTGCATCACCCAATGGTGAAATATCATCAACTGTAAGATCACACAACTAAAAAAACATTTTCCCACCCAGGGTGACTTGGGTTTTTCCCGTACCTGGGTTTGCTACTCCCAAGAACGATCTCATTACCAAGGCCCGACATGTCTTAAACCTTGGCTACCAATCCTAAATAACAAGACCTCAGAGAAGGAGAAGAAAGACCTCCTCTGAAAACACTTTTTAACATCCCCAACCTGGAAGCCACTAAACTGGTGCTCCGAGACAGGTGGTTACATGACCTTAAGCGGGGCTCCCCGTACGCCAAAGGTTGCCGACTAGCAGCGGGGGTCTACGGTGTCAAGTGGGGAGACTATACCCCCTTTTATCAGAGTAATCCATAACAGAAATAAATAAAATATTGTAAAAAACAACTAATAAACAAGGAACATGTATAACAATCATTTCCAACAATAAATATGCCATGTCAATTTACAAGTGTACGAGTGAACAAAAACCCAAAATAAGGACAATTTCCAAATCCCCAAAATGGTCCCGACTCCAAGTCCAGATCCTCCACCAAGTGCTACCCATGTCCACTCAACTATATAGAAAGGACCCTTAAACTTCTCCTAACCTGAAACCATGAAGTCTGCTCGGGTACCCAATGGCAGCCCGAGCAGGGTGTGAGTACAACTCAATAGGCCACCACCAATGGTGTCTACAAAATATCCAGTATAAACAAGTACTCCATGAAATAAGAATATGCAAGATAATTACCAAATAATTATTTAAGGTTCCATTATCAAGTTTAACGCCATTTCCATGTCCACTTTTATTACCATTCATTTCACGCCTTTCATCATCATTTACCATTTCATCACATTTCTATGGGTTAATTAAATACATTATGTTACATGGGTCTAGCCAACAATCACATGCAAGAGGGTGAACACATCGTTATCTTATCTCACTATTACTAACTCCCTCATAGGAACCATAATCTCACCTCAAAACCTCATTCCGGGTGGATGCAACCGTTAGGATAATAGATCATCAGTCCTCATTCCTAACCTGTGCATTTAGGGTGGAGTTCAGAGCATCAGTCTTCACTCGACCCGTGGTCGTAGAGCCTCAAGTCATACCCCACTCTACCAAGCCATGTGCACATGCTTATATATATATATAAGTAACCATCAACCATCCAAACCATTTCCCGTCGGCAAACACTATTTAAAAAAACCCACATGGGAAACCACATCATGCCTTTACTCATTAACACCTTGCCATTTCACATCATTTAACCCTTCACCCAATTCCCTTGTGTTATGCCTATCTCACTAATCATTCAACACTAGACCCATAACCCACTCCATTATGGTCTTTAATCATTTTACACATTAACACATTTAACCCGTTCATCATTTCCATGAATCAACCATTCAACCCATTCCAACAACCCCTTGGGTTGTTACCAAGTCTAGGTGCATCACCTAACTTCTATTCCAAGTTCAACCAATCATGCCAAAAAATTCTTCATGGGTTCTACCATTCATTACAACAAGATCACTTGTTTAATATCAATCCCTAAACTTGGGGAAAGCCAACACATCCCATGGATGGCCCCAATTAGGTCAGGGCCATCCCAACACATCCCATGGGGATCGTGAGGGTTCCCATTTTCCATTTTAACATCATTATTACCAAACATGACAAGGTTATTCAAAACACAACCAAGGATAAACAGGAATCATAACTCAACATGCACAAATACCCAAATAACCATGGGATATCATTCGTAGACCACCTACCTCGACATCGTGGTTGAACGCACTCCCAATCGAGTCCTTAGACCTCGATCCAACCAACATTTAGAGCTTCAACCTAAAACTCACCCAAAAATTAGGGTTTTAGAGCTTCGGAACGAGAGGAAGAGAAGATGCAAATCCTAAACCAAAAAGAGAAGCAAGGATGGGATTAGCCTTACCAATAGCTTCAATCCGTAACCAACAGCACCAAAAATGCCTTAGAATCGAAGGAGAACCACCCTTGGGAAGCTTGGGTCAGCCAAGTTCATCTCTAGGGATGAGAGTGTAGGAAAGGAGGAAAATCCCGAGTGGGGTTTAAAATCCTGGAGTGGAAAACTTGTAATTTTTCCCAAATTTAAGTGGCCGCACGGTTTGTCAGCACAGTTTTAAAAACCATGCACAAACAGTGTGTATGCCTCTGCCCAGAGGAGGAGGAGTTGCATGATTTAGCCACACGGTTTGTCAAACCATGCGCAAACCATGTGCATGCTTCTGTCCGGAGTAGGAGGGGTTACATGGTCCAGCCTGGGCAGGCCGCACAGTTTACCTGGTCGTGCGCAGGACATTCTCCCTGGCTTGTCTTGTCCAGATTTCCTTTCTTCCGTGCCCCGAGCCCTTGGAACACCCCTAAGGCCTCTTACACTATCAGGAAACATTTTAAAGCCCCAAAAACCAAGGGTTCAACCCAAAACAAAACAAAAAAATACCTTTCCAAAAACCAGGATCTTACATGCTTTAACTTGCTGACAAGTTAAACACCTTGAAACAAATTCAGATACCTTCCTTTTCATACCGCTCCACCAAAATTATGCCTTTAATGACTTATACATCTTCTATGTACCCGGATGTATATCCAATCTTGAATGGTTGTAAGCATGAAGGAGTTGTTCCTGAGAATTTAAAGGTACAACCATCCGATCTCGAAATTTCCAAACTGAACTCCCATCCAGCTTCCATCTGTCAATGGTCTCCCCACCATTGAGTTTTGAACTCATTGCAACACAGTCTACATCGGATGCATGTGCCTCATTTACTATCTCCAACAAATCATGAATAAGCGCAACTTGAAAGAAAACTGCAACATCGGTTCGGTATTCACATTCCATACACATGTCGGCTAGGACCGACATCAATTACCACTCATCTAAAGCTTCTTTCACCAACTGAGTATACAAATTCTTTCTTAATGCATCGGCCACCAACTTTCCCTTACCTGGTGTATAAATAAATTCAAAGTCAAACATTTGAAGATACTCCATTCATCTCCTCTTCCTCAGATTCAAATCTCACTGTGAGAAAATGTGTTTCAAGCTTTTGTGATCCGTAAACACTATAAATTTCTCACCAAAGAGATAATGTCTCCATGTTTTCAAAGCATGGACGACTGCGGCCAACTCCAAATAATGTGTTGGGTAATTTTTCTCATGAACCCTCAACTGGCTTGATCCATAAGCAACTACATGGTCTCCTTTCATGAGAACACAACCCAACCCTATTCCCGAAGCATCACAATACACCACATACCACTGTCATGATTCTGGAAAAATCAAGATGGGTGCTGATGTAGGGTGAACTTTCAACTCTTGAAAAGATCTCTGACATTCTTCAGTCCATTGACATGAACTGTTCTTCTTTTTCAATGCTGTCATAGGCGAATCTAATCATGAGAAGTCATGGACAAAGCATCGGTAATAACCAGCTAGACCAAGAAAACATCGTATTTCAAAGACATTCTTTGGTGGTTTCCAAGAAAGAATAGCTTCTATCTTTTCTGGATCCACTGAAACACCTTTCTTATAAACAACATGGCCCAGAAAACGTACCTCTTGTATCCAAAAATCTCACTTTGATAATTTGGCATACAACAGATGGTCTCTAAATATTTCCAACACTATCGTCAAGTGTTGCTCATGCTCAGTCCTTGTTCTTGAATACACCAACATATCATCCACAAACACCACAATAAAAGAATCTAGATATTTCTGAAATATCTGATTCATCAATTCCATAAAGACTGCTGGTGTATTCGTAATACCAAAAGGCATGACTACATATTCGTAGTGGCCATAACTACTTCTGAAGGCTGTCTTCAGAATATCATCCTTCTGAACTCACAACTGGTGATATCCTGACTGCAAGTCAATCTTGGAGAACCATTGATCTCCACTAAATTGATCAAACTGGTCATTAATGCATGTAAGTGGATATATATTCTTTATCTTAACTTGGTTAAGTTTACAATAATACACACATTGCCTCAAAGTTTCATCTTCTTTCTTTACAAACAAAACTGCTGCTGCCCACAGAGAAGCACTTGGTCAAATGAAACCCTTTCTTTCCAGCTCCTCTAACCGCACTTTCAATTCTCATAACTCTATTGGTTCCATCCTATAAGACGTAAGGGAAATATGAATGGTCCCTAGAACGAGATCAATCGTAAACTCCACTTCCCTTAGAGGTGGTAACCATGAGAAGTTCCTGGGAAAGACATCTGGAAACTGATCCACCACAGCTGGAAATATATTTTCCTCAATATATTCCATTGATGCCAAAGTCAACGCTTCCAATTGGTGAGAGATTGTTCCCACCATTGGTTCCAACAAGCTCTTTGCACTTTTCTTTGCCATTCTCTCTCCTCTGAAGAGATGCTCAAGGCTATCCTCAGTCGTGAAACTAACCATTCTACTATAACAGTAGATGTGAGACTTAAACCTTGTCAACCAATCCATACTCATGATTACATCATAGACATCCATATCAAACATGGAGAAGTCCCATTTTATCTCAACTCCATCAAAAGTTATATCACATGCTCTATACACGAAGGCTTGACATTCTCTTTCACCAAGGGGAGTTTGCAGTTTCAAGACAGAAGGAATTATTTCCAGTTTTAAACATAGCAAGTCAACAACACAAGAATCAATGAAGGAATGTGATGCAACAGTATCAAAAAACACTTGCACAAAGGTAGAATTCAAAAGAATAAGACCTCTTATTGTTGATGGTCCAGTGTGATCATCAATAATCATTTTCTCAGCTCCACACAATTGCTTCGTCGCTGCACTGTTCTCCATGTTGCCTTTCTTATATTGCCCTGGTTGAGAAGTCATGGTATTTCGAGAATCACCATGGCTAGCTCTATTATGCCGATGAGACTGATTCTGTTGTCCTCATCCTATCGAAGCATACGATGCTTGCGATGCCTGAGAAGTTTCACGTGCACCCGACCTCGGAGCATTCCTATAATAGCACTATAGATTCCCTACCTGCTTGAAATTGTGACATTCTCTAGGTTACTCCGTACACTCTATATTTATGTGTTCCGTCGAACCACATTGAAAGCAACCTTCTCTGCTTTGGGGTTCTGGAGGAAGATTCACTGATCTAACCGTTTGGTTCTGATTCTCACTCCCACCTTGGAAGTAGATGTCCCTCTTCCGCTTGTTCCCAGCATTAGAGTTCCCAACCATTCCCATGGGTATCATCATACTTCCTCCTCCCATAACTCTTGAGATGCCTCTTTCAGCTATTGTTGCTCTGTTTACCATCTCCGTATAATCCTTAATATAGAGCACAACTATCTTTGAGAGAATCTCCTGTCGCAACCCTGATTCAAAGATGCGTGCCTTCAGTGACGCACTTTCAGCAACTTCCAGTGAAAAGCGCACTAAATTCATGAATTTAGCCGCAAACTATGTGAAAGAGAGATTATCCTGATTCAGGCTGAAAAATTCTGTCGTCCTCTGGATCTTGAACATGTGAGGATAGAATTGTTTGTTGAACAATTCCTCAAATTCCTCCCAGCCCAGGCCTTGATCCTCCTTAGCCTGCACCACTAGGTCCCACCACTATCGTGCAAGATCCTCTAGCATATACGTCGCCAACTTTACTTTCAGTTCTGCTGCTGTGATGATGAAATCGAAGATACGATTCATCCTACTCAGCCATACCTCCGCCCTCTCTTGTTCAGAATCACCCTGAAAGATGGGTGGATTCTGCTTCTGAAACTGGACAGAATGCTCTACATGCCTTGACTCATCCGCCCGATTCCCCGTGTCCAAAACCTGGAATGCTTGAACTATACTTTGAACTAGCTCTTGGTTCACATGTGGTTCATGTGAAACCACATTCTCTACAGCTTCTTCAGGTTGATTTCTACGATGCCTAACAGGTGTCATTTTCTATACAACAACGCACACCGTTAGTCTCACTTCCTAGCAACTGAAGGCTTAGAATTTCAATTTCTATGACATCGTCTATCACATCATTGTTTTCCAACCATCAATATTTTCCGCATGTTCAACCATTTTTGAAAACATCCCACATGATTTTTGAAAATCCACCCATTTTCAAAATACACAAAATATCCACTTTTCAAAATCTTTCATTTGAAAATCAATTTTTGCATTTTTCAAACAAATTTGAACCTTGCCCGAAATAATAAATCATTCTTCACAGTTATATATGAGATCCTAGTAGGAAGTCATTACTCTAATGTATGTTATGCTCATCTCATTAGCTAAACCCATGACAATGAGATTTACAAGACTCTAGAAGTGTATCAAAAACACTTATGTACCCAACACCCCGGTAACTTGAAGTTCAACATAAATGGGTTAGCTAGGTCCTTTTATTCTATACATTTCAAGTTCCGAAAATCCTACTCCTGTCTAAGATTTCGACCCAAGGAATAGACGAAAAGGAATTTCAACTCCATGACTGAGAACATCGACGACCACTTGTTAGGCAAGGACGAAACAAGCTGATACCATTTGTAATGACCCGTCAATTCTCACTGGCTTGAGAGCTCAACGAGTCATTACTAGGCCTTAAGCGACATCCCTAAGATGCCAAAGGCTGGCAATAAATGTTGAAGGGTTTCAAAAAAAGTAGGGGACAATTTACCCTTTTTGAACATACCACCGAACCAACAACCATAACCAAACTGATCAACTAAATGGTTCATGATAATAGTTATGGAAACTCAACCATTTATATTATCATAACCAACCAAGAGTACCACAAAGGAAACCAACACTAAATCAGAGTAAATAGCAGAAAGACAAACTCAAAATCTACAAGAAAACAACCCAACTCCATGCTCCACAATCTCCAAGATCCAACATCACAAACCAGCCCAAGAATCACGAAGTAGTGTAGTAAACATGTGACACTTTACCTTTTCCAACATCCCGGTAAATGACATCTGCAAAAGAACCAAAGTTCCAAAGTAGGGGGTGAGTAATGAAACTCCGTAGGTTTTCCCCGATGACTTCCCAACCCATGCCTCTAGGATAAAACATGTTAGCAAATTTATATAAAATAATTTATATAAAACAATTCCAAAACAGTTCACAATATAACAAGTTCCATGTCAAAACCATTTTCCAACAAAACCATCTTTCTCAAGAAAAGATTCCAAACAAAGTTTCCAATCAAATTCCCATTTCCATTTTGGCTCATTCATTCCATTTCACAAATCCACACAACCAACCATGCATGCAACCCAGACCTCCCTATACTATCTAGTGGTGAGTTATCCTTCCACTAAGTCATCACTTAGTGAACTACTTTGACGGGGGTACTTCACAACCTTATCCGTCCCTTTTGATGGCGGTACTTCTCACCCTTATCCGTCCCAACCTTTTTGATGGGGGGTACTTATCACCCTTATTCATCCCAATTCATATGAACACACACCACAACCCATGCAAGTCCATGCCCAAAACCTAGTGTGTTCAAAACCTTTCAATAATTCATCACCCTTTTATTGAAAACCATTTCTTTCAAGCTGCATAACCATAGCCAATTTAAAAATCACCATTTTAAATTTACTTCAACAACCACTATCCAAAAACACACAATTTCCATCACTCATTACTAAAAAGGGGTCTCAACCATTCTTTCACAATAGATAAACAAACCATTTCAATCAAGGAAAACAATTTGAAATTAAGCCTTCAAGTTCAAAGAGATAGGAATTGAGAGTGAAGCCACCTACCTCAACAAAATAGGTGAAACCAACCAAGAACTAGGTCGAAACACCACGAAACCTACTTAGATTCCTTCCCCTATCACTAAAAATACCAAAACTCGACTTAAAAGTCATCCACTACCTTAGGTCTACCCACCTTAGGCTTAGATCTAAGGATCCATCAAGGGGGAAGAAGGAGATCTAAGAAAACTAAAGGAATTGAGACTTAACTCGATCAACCAGCCACTAAATGCCCAGGCAACCCTCCGGATCGCTTCCAAAACGCATTTTAAGTGTTCTCCCACCTTCACCAGAGAGAAATCCCGAGTTAGGGTCGTCTAGGAGCTGAAACGAGTGAGTTTAAAGATAAAAAAGATTAGATCCTTAAAAATAGGATCTAAGTGGACTTTGTGCACGGTTATTCCGCATGGTTAGTCAAATCATGTGCTAACCGTGTGGTAGTCACTCCTTTGAAGAGGCGCTCCGCCCAGTTTTTCCAAACCGTGTGCACACCATGCGGTCTCCTCTGTCTAAAGGACCAGCACCTGCATGGCTTCTGCACAGTTTGGGAAAACCATGTGCAACCCGTGCGTCCCCACAGTTTTCCCTTTTATGCTTTAAAAGTCTCCAAACTTTCCCCAACCATTTCTCGTATGCTTCGTGTACTTAACAAGCATAAAACAAAGGTTAATTAATAGAAACTGGGGGTACTACATCTAGAATCTAATATGGACTTGATAATCCCTTCATCCACTTTCTTCAAAATGAATCTTATAATATAGTCACCAGTGATAAAAAAGGAGAGATATTAGTGGATCACCTAGTATCACTACCTCGATCATGAGAAGAATCCTTCTGTGGAGCCATTATGAAAAATAAAGATCCTAAAATATTTAATTACCCTAATATAGAGACAAATTAAACCAAATTTTTTTAATTATAAAAAGATAATCTCTTATCTAATTGCATTAAAAGATATCAAAAAGTAAATATTTAAAGAAAAATCCTCAAGGTATATTTCTTGAGTAAGTTAACACATTTATAATAAGTTATAAAAGATTCTTTAACCTTCCTTCCTTGAATAAAACCAACTTGATATTTAGTAATTATAAAATCAATAATTATAGTGAGCCTCAAATCGAATAGTTTTTTAACATTGTTTTGCACATTTTTATCTATTCAAATTGTTAAGAATCTAGAATTTTAAATAGCATTGTTCTCATTTTGGTAATAGAACATATAACTAAGAATTTAATTAAACTTTAATATTGACCTACCTAAATAATTTTTTCACCATTATTTGAATATAAAAATGTTTTATATCCCAAAAGGATTTCAAAATGTAGTTTTTGAATTCATTAAGACTAGATACATTATCAAAATTAAGGTAAAATATAGAAACATTTTTCTATTAATTAGTGGGAGTAACATATGACACACTATTATCTAGAAAATAAAAAATTATAAGAATAAAAACCTCCAAAACATGGTCATTTAGAATAAAATATACATTAAATAGGGATATATAGTATTCTGAAATAAATGATGAAATCTTATCTCTTTAAAAAATGATAACACCATTATATCTATGATGATTATAGGGGTTTTTTATTTTATATATTTTAGAGTACCTTAAAGAATGTAATTCTAAGATCTCAATCCTTCATCCTCTTTACCCAATAAATCTATTCCATTAAATCAACCATATATTTAATAAAGATAATTAACTTATAAGTTGAAAAATTTTCTTGGTTAAAGTCTATATCGTTAAACCATTTTTTGGGTAAAGATTTTAAATATCCTTAAGTTCATTTTTAGTCTATCGAATATCGACATCAATTTTTGAGGAATTATCTATACTAAAATATTTGAGTCTCAGCTTAAGGACCTTTAATTTCATGGAATAGGATTACAAGTCATCTATATTGGGTAATAGTGATCTGGGAATTTCAAAATCTAAAAGGCATAAGATTTTTATTAAATCTTAAATAAAAAAACTTTAATAATCAGAAGATGATCTGAATTCACTTTAGGAATGGAAAAGTAATAAAATTTATCATAGTAATCAAAATAGGTGGAATTAATAAATTATTTATCCATTTCACTATCAACTATCCTATTATGATACCCTATATACCATGTATACTTATCTCCCAACATATTCACTTGGAAAAAATTATTTTATTCAACACATGATTTACATTCCTTTTTGTAAGATGAAAATTAGTCTATACCAATTCTTAAATACATTTCCATTATCATATTTAAATTTCCTATAATCAACTATGGATGAAAAATGTAAAGATTAAGAAAGTTTAATCCACCCGAAAAAGTAATATAATCTTCATTACTATTAAAATAATAACTAAAGTAAAAAACATAATGTAATCATTAATATTGAATTAAAAATTAATCATTTATTTTAATTCACTATAAACTAAAATGTAAGATTTTCTTAGAAGAAAGTACCCATAGAGCTTCTATTTATACAACAATTGAGCTATCCTCATTGTGTTTTTATTCAAAATTTTGAAAATTAACTCCTAAATTTTAAGAGGAAAGAGTCATAGGATATGACATTTTAAGAATAATTAGATTATGCATGTTAATTAAATGAGATAAAGTTAATGATTTTTTATTATTGGATAAAATTTAAAATTATAGAATATAACACTTATCTTCTCCTATGTTTTTTTATTTCAACTTCTTGAGTGTGGAATTTTTTAGAAGAACGTCCTTTTGGCCTCCCTATATTTTTGTTATGAACCTCATTTTCATGAGTATCATTATCATCATATTTTTATTAAATTCTATTCCCAACACTATTATTGATGCTTGGTCAGACACCTTTATTTTAGAAGGCACCTTGATTTAAGGGTCCAGTTCATCTCTCTTTCTAGAATAATCTAACTTGCTCACTGGAGTAGATAAAAACTCATCCTATTTATGATTTCACTCACCCATAGGAGGTGACATTCACTCCCCTGATTTATAAAAAAATATATTTTCTGTACTAGAGTCCTGAAAAGTATGGAAAATCATAGGTCCTTAGCGATCAACTTTATACTCCCAATTTGGATCATGTTCTTCATTTCCTTGATTTGTGATCTCTTGATTATTTTCGATTTTATCTAAAATATCCATTGTGTATGATCCTCATTGTTCAGTTATATTCCCATCATGACCTCCTTCTTCATTTTTAAGCTATAAATTATATCTACTGTACACTAAGATACCATTTTCCTCCTCAACCATTTCACTCCAAGCCTTTTTTCCCTCCCATTTTTTTAATCCATTTTTATTTAATTTCAAGTTAAAATATGACTCATTTCTAGTTTGCTACATTGAATAAATTTACTCTTTATTTGATATTTCACCATGTTCATACTTATTCTTAGACCCACTATATTTTCATTATTGATATTAATTAGATTTTATTTTAACATTTTTTTTCCACTTAATTATATAACGATACATGTCCCAAAACATTTCAAAAGTTAGAAAATAGGGGGATAAATTCATAATTTATTTTTACCTCAAATTTTCACCAATTTATAATAAGGATTATTTTGTATGTAATTTTATCTTCCAAATATTCATTAATAAGGATTCAATAATAATTAACAATCTATCCGTCCAGGGTGTTCTCATTCATTTACATTAGCGTACCAACATAGGCTACAAGATTGTTCAAAATTGATGTATGGTAGAAAAATAATTTAAATACATTAACTCCAATCCAAATATGGGTATTCATATGCCTCTATATGTAAGGATTAAAAATAATATATCTTTATCAAATATGATGAAATTCCAACTAATGATAAACATTGCTGAAACTCCAAGATCTCAGAGGTCCTCAAATATTTTTAAAAAATATATAAAAACACCTTGTACCAATAATAATTAGATTCAGATTAACAAGATTTCAAATATATCCATATTCATACATAGTTCATCTAGAGACCAAGGATTGTTACATTTAAAAATTATTATACATCCAATTAATGAAACATGTACACCTATAACCTTTGCTTAATCTCCATTTATTTGATTCAATAATAACTTTCCATTTACTGGATCTAGAGATAAAAAGTGATTTTACTGTGATTGTTCCATTACTAATCCTTTTATTATTTATGGATTATGTGAATATAACCCCTCTTATAATTTATTTCTACCTCGGTGGATTCAGATCATCTACTTTCATATTACAATTTCATTTTTTTCTTATAGTGGGATTATCGATTACACCACAAAAACACTAATTGTCAATGTATATCCATTGTTATGGTATCTTGAAAACTCCTTCCACCCAATTCATAATTTCATAAATCAGTTATAACATTTCCCTACTATAATAATAACCTATATATTACATAATAATATTTTATAATATATGTCCTATGGTTTAGATACATTGGTATGATATGAAAAAGATAATGTCTAACTATCATGTGTTAATGGATCATACGAATTGTGATTTATTATCATTAAGATCTCACTTTGTGATATCCAAGAATGTATTTCATTTGTATGGATCATATAATATAAACATCACATTTTTTAGTTTCCATTGGATTAATATTTGAAAAATAATTTATACTCGTCCTTTGACAGGATATTATTATTAATGCGCATCACAATTGACATATTTTGATTTAAGGTAAATACCATGATGTATTTACTCATGGTGAACAAGATTTCATCAAGTATCTTATGAATAGTACAAAATTTATTAAATGGTTAAGATACAATTTTTCCCTTATAATTTATGGAAGAAGATATTGTTGTCCGTTTAACTAAGATAAAAGTGTTTGAGCTAAATATGTGTCCATTATAGATTACAAACAAGTTTACTCATAAATTTAATTAAAAATAAATAAAATATGTGGGATAATGATACATGTATATATCCTTATTGATGAGATATTTGGTGGAAAATGGATTATATAACACATTATAATTTGTTATAATTTTTAATTTTGAAGAATCATCTTTCTTCTTATGGTAATGATGATGTGTAACTATATACTTCTCTTAGTATATGGGAAGGACCAACTTCCATTTAGAAAAACATAGAGTGTCAAACACTTAGTGTATAGTAAATCTCAATATATTCAACTTAAACTGTGTTTAAGAAAAACAATTACACATACTTTATTGAATAATATTTATTCAAGTACTAGTAATCGTAAATTTAATCACAAGATCATTCAATTAAAGAATTAGTTATTTTAATTTGGTCTCTTATTAATGAAAAGTTAAATAAACATAATATTTATTCATGATATGGTGAATTAAATATTTAATTTTTAAATTTATAGGTTGTGTGAATTAACAAAATATTTATTCAAATGTTATTGGAAAATAATATTTATTTTATAGAATTATCAGAGTTCTATAAATCAAGGTTCAATAATATTTGTGATATTATTTCATTTATATTAATTATCAAGTAAATATATTTAATATTATTTAAACAAAAATTTATTTATCCATGAAATGATATTATAAAATTACATGTCACCCGAAAAATAATAATTTAGCATAATTTTAAGAGGAAGGTTATATGGGTTTATATTAAATTAAGTTTAAAAGAAGATACATTAATGATTGTTTTATAATTCTTGAACTAAGTATAACTAAAAGATGATGAAATTTAGGTTTACATGTGAATCTCATTATTTCCAATTATCCTCCAAATACCTAGAGAGATAATTAAAGAAAATCATCCATCTTTAATCTTGTTTTAGGAGAGGGAATGTAAGATATTTTTTCCTGTGGTCACAAGAGAATGATGTAAACCAGTTTATTTCCTTATCCTAGAACCCTAGATATAAAAAAATATGTTCAAATTTTCATAAAACACATGTGGGTATCGGTAGAGGAATTATCATCTGGATTGTTGGAGTAATGATAATTTCAAGATGATTTTGAGGACTTAAAGGGTTTGAAAAAATAATATTAGAATAAATATATCCAGGTCTTAATTTTATATAAATAATTAATTATAAATTAGGTTTCGTGATCCTATTAAAGTATTTGAGTCAATTTAATTATTTTTAAATGAAAATTTTTAAATGGGAAACTCATTCCACTGCTTTTACTACACATGGATCCTTAGGGAACTCCAACAAAATAATATAAATAAAGAAAATAAATCAAAACCCTTTCCTTTAATAATTTTTAAGGGTAATAATTAAATAAATTATATTGGTTATACATATTTAATGCATACTTATTTATTCGTTATGTTTCCAACTCTAATATAACACTTCCTCTAATCAAATGATTAAAATAATTGAATAAAAATTCAAATTTAAAAGGGGGATATGATAAAATTTTGCAATGACCAGGTATAGAAAACTTAGTCTGTCCTGAATAACTACATGACATCGAGAACACATTTCAATCATCTGAACTTGGTATAAGATCTGAGGTATTTGGTATCAAGTGTTAATTTATTTACCCTCAATATAATTTAAAATTAAATAATCAAAAAAATTCCTTTCCAATTTTTCATGACTCCTGAGATGGAAATGAAGAAAAAGAGATAATTCCCCTCGAGTCCCGCCACTAGTTGGCCTCAGTTTGGTGACTAGCGCTAAGGGTGTAAAAATCTCACCCTATGGGAGGCATTACCCTTTATAAGAAACAGTATCGGGAGACAAGATGAATCATCCACAAAACTCCAGTAGATATATAAAAGAGGAATCCAAAAACTATCCCACATGCATGAAAAAATAAGTAATCTAAAGAAAGTAATGTATCCAAAGTAAATACCAAAAATTAAGATAAAGTAGTGCCACCACAACAGTCCCAAGGCCCGAGCTAGTAAGGCCTAGCATGGTGCACAAAATCTTCCTAGAAACTTGAAAAAAGATTTATATATTTAGGCTGAGAATACAAGTATACACATTAGGAAATCTAAAGTCTCTTGTGCACATGTTAAATAAGCATACTAATGCCCTCGTGAGAAAACAACAAAACCAAACAACACCAAAATAGGAATACTGAATAAACCCCTCCTCACCAATGCACGCTCACCAAGTAACACATGTCAAGTAATATAATATGTTATAAATCACATCGATGATAGGTTTCCCTATACCACTTTCCCACTAGTATACTGATTTTTCCCAACATTGTACATCCTGGAACTCACATCCCTTCTGTATACTACATCACATCCCGCCTGCACACACCTAGGAATCAAAACACATCCTACCCACACACATGTGGGACTCATAACTCATCCCTCCCACACACACCTGTTCCTCAAAACACATCATTCCCACACACACCTGGGTATCACATCACATCTCATCCTGAAGACGCCTGAGAAAGCACATCACAACTCATTATGAACTCACTTGGGAAACAACCACCTCACCCACAAACACATGGGCCATCACATCTCACCCGAAGACACTTGGGACACAAACCACTTCACCCATCTAAAGCATAGATAGAACTATGGCTATCACATCCTATGTTATACCTACCTCTCCTAGAAGAGTGTCCAGAAAAGAGTGGGAACACACCCATCTGTACTCCTCATCGAATTTTGGAAAAAACTCCCTATGTGTGACTATGCGGGTGTTCAGAACTTAGTGCTCAACATGGGTGGGGTTTGTATAGTAATCACAAAAATAAAAAAAATATGTGTATAATATCAAACACTCTAGCCTAACCTATGGGTTCATAAATTAAAAAACCATATCACAACACTGAAATGTTTTCTGTAACCCCTAGACGCATTTATTTGTTTCTGTAATAGTCATTAAAGAAGGTCAAGACCCCTGATGAATTCAACAGACTTCACATTCCCTCTATGTTCAACACCTATTCATTTCTTTATATAGCGTCAACGACATTTAATCACACAACCATCCTTTAATATTTCATTAACCACTTCCATCTCATTAACCAAACAACCCAAGTCACTCCAACTTTATTAAAAAATTATTCATTTATTCCATCACTACATGGGAAACTATCACGCATTAAACACATCAAGCATAATAGTAATAGTCATTCATGAGTTGAATATCCATGGTAAATTGATGAACTTTACATTAATGACACAATATACCACAACCTCTATATATGAGGTGAATCTTTCTGAATGTTATTAATGAAAAGAATCTCAAAAATTACACATGAAAACACTACCTTAACTATTCAAAATCATCCACCCATTTTATCATATTAACATAACCAACCCCAAACTCACAACCACATCCAGCAACTTATTATAGCACAACTAAATCCCATAGATCTACTTCATAATCACACCACACCCATCATTTCCCCACTATACAACCACATGTCATCAACTTTACCTATAAACACAAGCCACAAAAATTATACACAACACATCACCTCATGTACCAAGTAAAAACACATTTCCAAATTTAACATGGAATCCCTTATTTAATTCCACTTGTTAATTTTGGGTTTCTCAAAAAAAATGTATAATCCTGAAGAATCCATTTATCAACCAAATATGTGGGGTTAACCAAATTTTATATAAGAATTCAATAAGGATATAAAAAACATGAATTCCACAACCATATAGTTTGAAAACAAGGACCCCCATGGGGCATGATTTTCATTGGGTAGTTAGCCCATAAAAATCACATGAATTTAGAAAAATTAAACATACTACAAGATCATGCGTCACTTTTACCAAACCCCTATATATTGATTCTTAAATCAATTAGATTATATTTATTAATACAGAATCAAATATATTCACATAGAAAAATATCTATATACCCATAATGCATGATTACTTATTTAGAAAGATGAATGGTAAACTTACATGGAAGAAGAATAATCGACACTTCCTCATTGCACAAAAAATAGGGGAGTGTGTACAGTTGGTGACTCTCCAAGGAATCACAAACCAAAAATAGGAATACTCTCAGAGGAATAATGATTTGGGTCATTGGGTCTCAAGAGAAAGGATAAGGTATGGAAAAAAGTGTAGGCTATCTAGACTTTATGAAGATGAGATCATATTGAATGGGAATTAGATATAGTTATTACCATTAAAGGTGGTTCTGACCTAGAGCACTTCATTTGATCATTTCAAAGCCTCCAAAGCCTTGGGAAATAAGGATATAATATATGTCCTTTGAATTGGTCTCAAATACTTATAAATTTAGACTTAAATACATTTTACATCAAAGAAATATGTCAAAAGGGAAAAAATAGAAGAACAGGAAACACTGCTCATGAGGCACAGCCAGTGAGACACTTTCTGAAGAGGCTCATTAGTGAGACATGAAAGATGAGGAACTACTAGATGAGGAACCATAAAGATGAACTGCCTACCACTGTCAGTGAGTCACCTCTAGAAGAGGCACCACTAGGTGAGACACCGACATAGGAGACACCTCCAGGGCGACCTATTTCCAGGCACCAGGAACCACTATACAAGACATCACCATTTGAGAAACCTCTTTAGTGAGACACTACCAGTGAGCCACCACTAGGGTAAGACACCTTCATCAAACCACTACCTGGGTGAGACACCTCTAGGGTGAGACATCGTTGGCATAATACACTGCCAGTGTGAGACACCATTGGAGCGAGACATCATTGGGTGAGATAACATTGGAAAATTTTGAAAATAGGGAATTTTTACAAAGAATTGAAATGATTCACCATGAATTCCCAGGACACCTCAAATACTATATTTCCTACAAGGTAATGGATTGGAAAGATCCAAGCCATTACATCAAATACCTCTCAAACTATTCTCTCCCTCAAGAATTCAAAACTAACCGGAAGGGAATGAGAGGAAGGGTCTAAACAACCATCCCTTGAGATACATATCTAGAATATCATCACACTTAAAACACAACAATCATCCAAACATGTCAAATTTAAATGATAAAAAAACATTGTCATTTGAAATATGGAGTGGAAACCTCTACACCCAAAAACACCTCCTTCTACATCTGATACCCAGGACTTATCATCATAGTTATTGATAGTTAATCCAAATAACCACTAAACACATTTTACCAACCGCAGCAAACCACATCATCCAAACACACAAATCAAGGAATTTAATCCTTCATATCAAGATATTATCTACTCTAGGAAGAACCAAATCACCCATATGGGTTTAATCTCATCATAGTTAATGATTAATGATTAATAATTATGTCATCCCCTTTTCATATGTCAGGACTTTATCACACATAAAAAACTAAGGGGAAAAGATCATCTTATAATAAATAAGGTTAAAAAATAACATCACATGGAAGAAAACAACAAGGAAAACATCAAAATAACTATAGGTATTAGTCATGCATCTTCCTATATCACTCCCAAGTACTCTCATACTAGAAACCATGACACCACAACAAAAGAACCAAAGGAATGGTCTATACGTGAAACACCTTCTCTCAATGATCTTGGAGCTCTACTGGTCACTCCCCAAACATTGCATCATCATCGATATTTAACTATCCCCATTCAAGGACATGGGAGTCATTCTAAATATACAAATGAATCTGAGAGACATGAAATAAATTTTGGATCCTCTCTAACCATGGTGAAAACTTCAACCGATACGCCACATCTCCAACTTTCCACAACACCTCAATGGGCCCAAAAAACCTGTGAGAAATATTACTACCTTTTCCAATCCTCTATTTCCAAAATCGATGGGAAACCTTCAAAAAAATGTGATCCCAGTCCTCAAACTCCTAGATCTTCCTTCTACGATTGGCATAAGACTTCTGTCAGTCCTATAATACTTTCATCCTCTCATTAACAATATGAACTTTCTCTGTCATGATCTATACTACATTAGGACTAATAATGGATGTCTCCCCAACCTTCATCCAATACAATGAAGAACAACACAGTCACCTGTAAAAATATTCAAATGGGGGAATTTGAATGGAGTATTGATATATATTATTATAAGAAAACTCTAATAGGGAATATTTTGTACCCAAGATTCACTAAAGTCCAATATTAACAAATGAAGCCTATCCTCCATTTTTTCTATAGCCTATTCACCTACCCATCTATCTGAGGGTGGAAAGCAGTGTTGAGGTGTATCTTAGTACCAAAAGCTTGTTGTAATCCCCTCCAGACTCATGAGGTAAATCATGTGACACAATCCAAGACAATGGACATTGAAACACCATAAAACCAGGCCACCTCATGCACATAATTCTTTGCCAAAGAATCCATTGTTCCCGAATCCTTTATCACTAAGAAGTGGGACAATTTCTTCAAATCTTCCACTATCACCGAGAAATCATCACAACCTCCTTGAGTTCTGGGTAACCTTTTGATGAAATCCATCGATATTTCATCCCATTTCCACTTGGTAACATCCAAGGACTAAAAAAACTACCAGGAACATGATGATTGTCCTTTAATTGCTGGAAAACCAAGAATTTTTTCACAAACTCTGACACTTATATTTTTATATTGAGCCACCAAAACAAAGGCCTAAATCCATAGTATATCTTTGAAATTCTAGGGTGTACCACCAAAGGTGAGTTTTAAAACTCACTAAGGACTCCATCATGAATCGACACAAGAATTAAAAAACATTCCATGAAACAACATCCAATTTTGACCATCCTCTAACCATCCCTCTGAAGTATCACGGTGGACAACATAATCATTCATTACCTCTGACTCCGAGTTTCCCCACTGAGACTCCCCCACCTACGATATCATAGAATATTTCACCGTTATCTAAAAAATAGACTCTATATCCATATACCCCTTATTATAAGTGAAAGGTTTCCAAATTCTCTATTAATCTCCACGCATCCATAGATTCCAAGAAACATCCTTTTTTGGTTGTCTGCTTAAATAATTGGCCTCAAAATTCCCCTTTCCTAATCTATAGGAGATCTAAAAATCATAATCTAGAAGAAACTTCATCCAATTTCACTAACTCAAGTTCAGATCATTATTCAAAAATACATACCTTTTTCTCTTGTGATCTATGAAGACCACAATGCGATCCCCAATGAGGTAATGTCGCCACAACTTCAACACAAACACAAATACAACTATCTCAAAATCATGGGGGGAATAGTTACATTTGTGAGGGCGTAAATTCCTAGACCCATAAAAGATCACAACATTCTGATGCATCAGAACACATCCCATAACCAACTTGGAATGCTAACAAAATACTTCAAGAATTACCCCTTCCTCATGATACTGAAGCATAGGAGAACCGACTAACATCCCGTTCAGGTAATAGAAAACTGCCTAACACTGATCAATTGACACAAAAACATGGTCCTTCTTAGAAAATGATGTAAAAAGGTATAAAACTTGAGATAAATGGGGAAAAAACCTTCGATAATAGCCCTTGACACCAAGGAAACTGAAAACCAATACCACATACTTGGTCACATCCCATGAAAAAACTTATTCAAACTTTGATGATTCTACTACCACACCCTAACAGGACATCACATTCCTAGGGAAATGCCCATATCATTTCCATAACATGCACTTGGACAACTTACCATAGAGTTAGTGGTGTCTAATAACATATAAAAGAGTTTTAAGATTCCTGATGTACTCCTCCTCTGATTCAGAGTAGATTAAGATATCATCAATGAATATGACGATAAAACGATTTAGGAATTTCTAGAACACAGAATTCAGAATCCCCATAAACATGGATGGTATGTTCATAACACAAAACAGAATGACTAAAAACTCAAAGTGCATATACCTACATCTGAAGGCAGTCTTCAAGATATCTCCCTTCTTCACCCTAAACTGGCGATATCTATACCATAGGTAAAACTAATAAAACCAAATTTCTCATCTTAGCTGGTCAAAAATATTATCTATCCTAGGAATAGGGTAATAGTTTTTTCCATCACCAAATTTATCCTTCAGTAGTCTATACAAAACCTCATACCACCATCCTCCTTTGTGAATAACAATAGAGCACCCCATGGTGACACATTGGGCCAGATAAAACCCTTTTACATCAAATCATATATTTGAATCCTCAACTCTCGAAACTCAAAAGGTTCCATCTCATAAGGAGCTATCAAAATCGTAGAAGTACCAGGTTTCAAGTCTATCCAAAACTCAACATCATGTCAAGTGGGTAGTGTCACAACCTCCTTGGGGAAAACAACCAGGAACTCCACAATGACCCTAAGAACCTCTACCATTTCAGCATCCACTGATTCCACCGACAAATTATCTAACTAGTAAATAAGGGGATATATATACTAATTTCCCACTAGACAACTCTACTCACCAACAAAAAACACACGTTGACCATCCACATATGAAAACATGACCCTCCTCTGGAAGCAGTCGAAAACAACACATATGAAATACCTCCATTTGATGGTGAGGATGAAATTGTATGTCTGCATATGTAGTAAGAAAGGATACCCATGGGACTGATGTAGTCCCATCATCAGTCTACACCCCCAGCACACTTCAAAAAAGTTGTTATGGCCTCTGACTGGCATACTCAACACTAGGGGAATAGGAAACTTCTCTATATCTAGTACTAGATAATGGGATAGATCAGGTGAAACAAAGGAGTACGGATCTCATAAATCAAAAAAGACACAAACATAGGTACTAAAAAATTGATTGCAGCTATGATGATCTCTGGCCCTACTAGAACTGCTGCCTCTACTGCATGCAACTGACCATGCCCAGCTCCTCAACCTCTCTTCTAATGACCACCTCCACAGCCACACTCGGTTCATGGTCCCGGAATAAGAGGAACATCATGCGGTCATCCTCTACTCACTCCATCTCTCCTTAGTGTAGAAAAAAGTATGATACACTTTCAGCTAAAATGGTCTCACTGGTAACTACTGTTGAGGTAGGTAATAAACATTTCCACCTCCACCAAACAAAGCTCGGGGAACTACTGGGTACTGACTCTAGTCATGACCATGAACCCTATAACCAAAACACAATGGTAAAAAGTTCCCAATAAAATCACGGAAACCACTAGCACCAGAAGACCAGAAATGAAGAAGTTGAGGTCGACTCACTGTAGGTCAAAACCTCGAATGTCTTGGAATCATAGATCTTACATTGACAACTCTATCTATCTAATAACTCTATTGGATCCCCTATCAAGGTATAAATCCTTGTGAGTGAAACCACTTGATCACATCTACCTTCATTTGAACCTCTAAATACATTATCCATGTTAAAGAAGTTACAAAATACTAGATAGAATGTAAAAGTGCCTCCTTAAGATGTCTCACATGAGACTCCTCATTTAGAAAAAGGTCTAGGAAAAAATTCCTAAGGTACTTGAGCTTGATTCCCATATCCCATATTGGCACACTCGCATTGGGAAGAGGGAGTATCTCATGCATCTTGTCAACCTTGATGGTTAACGAAATGAACTCTACCCAAAACTCCTTCTGGAAGTGAGACCACAAAATGTTTCTCTCCTTCCGATCTCCGAGATATAGCACCACCACTAAATCCCAACACCCCGAAACTGAATGAATACTAAAGGGACCCAGTACTCCGTTAGGTCTAGGATCAAACTTGAAGCAATCTTAAGCTCCTCCAGTTAGATCTTTGTATCAATGTCTAAAATACTGACCTCATACTTTACCAAATTCTACTTTTGGAAAGGGAACAACATATTCTACTATTGATCATCCTCCTTTATAGGAATAAACTTATGATGATTAATTGTATCATCTTGTTAAACATCAAATGCATGATCTATGCATTGAAAATGGCCATGAGCCATAGATAAATGGAAAACAAGGATTTCCTAATCCTGAGTAGTATTGAATTCTTATAAATATTTATTTTAATTCATTTTAACCTTACCAAAACAACCCAATTCAAACAAGAACACAATTCATTGTGATTCATGTACCCTTCCTAGGTATCTTCTTTGAATGAAGGTCCATCTCACTTATTTGTTCAATCAGTTCAGAGTCCATGCCTTGGATCACAAGGGGCCCTAAAATCCCATAACCTAACATGTATTCCTGTCCTATGTCACACCCCCAAGGTCAACTAGAACTATTTCCATACAACCCCATTCAATACTCAGTGTGAATAACTCTAAAATACAACCTATAACTCAACCATCACCTCAAATAAAACTTTATCACGACTCCCTCCCTTCGAATAAACCGCTCCTGGGTTCGTAATGATGAAAGGGCGATAATGACCCATAGTCCCTCCTATAGTGGGCCCTAGGTTGTTGACTATCACCAAGGGTTTACAAATCTCAAAATATGGGAGCCATTACCCTTCATAAAAAAAAGATCGGGTGATAAGATGAATCATCCACATCAACTCCAAGACATATATAAAAGAGAAATCCAAAAACCATCCTACATGAATGAAATAGGATAAACTGATACAAAAAAAAAAAGTAAAATCTCCAAAGTAAATATCCAAAAGTAAGCTAAAGTAGAAACACAACAATCATCCCAAGGCCCAAGATAGTAATACCCAGCACGGTCAATATAATCCTCCTAGAAAATAGAAATAGTTTTATATACGTAGGGTGAGCATACAAGTATACTCAGTAGGAAATCCAAAGTCTCTCGAGCACATGTCAAAGAAGCATACTACTTCTCTCATGAGAAAATTGTTGAACCAAACAGCGCTTAACCATGTAAACTTACTAAACCCAACCTCATCAAGGAACTCTCACCAAGTAACACGTGTCAAGTAATATAATATGTTATAATGAACATCGATGATAGGGTACCCTGCACCACATTCCCATTGGTGTGTCGCTCTCTCCTAACATTGTATGTCATGGTGCGCTCATCCCTTCCATAAAGCACATCACATCCCACCCGCACACACTTGGGTATCACAACACATCCCACCCACGCATACCTAGTCCTCACAACACATATTGCCCACACACACCTGGATCTCACAACACTTCCCACCCGCAAACATCAGGGCCTCACATAAAATATTATCCCGAAGACACTTGGGAAAGAAGATTGCAACTTATCCCAAAGACACCATGGAGACAAACCCCTCACCCACAAACACTTGGGCCATCACATCTTGCCCGAAGACACCTAGGCCACAAACCTCCTCGCCTGTAAACACTTGAGTCATCACATCCACCATCTAAAGCACTAACAAACCTATGTCCATAACATCATGTACTATACCTACCTCACATGGAATAGAGACCGAAAAAGGGTGGGTACCCATCCATCTGTACTCCTCACTAGATGTTGTGAAAAACACCCTTGTATGACTGTGTGGGTTTTCGGCACATCGTGATCAACATTGGTAGGGTGCATATAGAAATCACAAGAATATAAAAATATAGGCATATTATCAAACCCTCTAGCACAACCTATGGGTTTACAAATGAAAAACCCATCTCAAAATACCGTCACTTTTTCAACAACCACAAAATGAATTTATTAGTATCTTGAATAGTAATTATAGAAGGAGAAGATACTTAATGATTTAAATCTACTTCACATTCCAAAAATTTTCAAAACCCATTCATTTTATTATTTAGAATCAACTGTATTTAATCACATAACCATCATTTATTATTTCATTAACTACTTCCATCTCATTGACCAATCCAACCCAAGTCACTAAAAATTTATTTAATAATTATTCATTTATTCCATCACTACCCAGGAAAATATCAGGCACAACACACATCAATAAACACATTAAAAGTCATTCAGAATGTGAAGATCCATGGTAAATTGATGCACTTCACATTAATGAATCATCATATCAAGACCTATAGATATGTGGTGAAGCTTTCTTAATGTCATTAATGAAAAGAATATTATAAATTACTGACACAAACACTATTGTACTTCTCAAAATTCATATTCCTAGTTCATCATATTAACATAACTAACCCACAACTCAAAACCATATCCAGTAACTTAATACAGCACAACTAAATTCCGCAGCCCTGCAGCATAATTACACCACACCCATTACAACCCCACTAAACAACCACCTGTCATGCACTTCTCCCAAACGCATAATAAACAACAATTCAACACATTACATCACCTCATGTACCAATAAAAAACAATTTTTTTGATTTTATAAGGCATCTATTATTAAACTCCACTTTTGAAATCTTGGAATTTTCACAGAAATTGTACGATCCTAGGGTATATATTGATTCTTAAATCAATTAGATTATCTTTATTAATCCAGAATCAAATATCTAGATAATGGAAAGAATATATATACCCATACTGTATGATTCAAAATTTAGAAAGATGAATGAGAATCCTACTTGGAAGAAGAATGATCGAAACTTTCGAGGTGTGCCAAAAATAGTGGCGCACATACAACATGTGACTCTCAAGGGAATCACGAACCATACTTAGGAAAAATCTCCAATAATGAAGGCTTCGAGGACTTCCAATATCAGGAGAAATGAGAATATATGGATGAAGGGTAGGGTATCTTGACATAAAAAAGATGATATCATATTCAATAGGAATTAGATACAATTTAATATTTCCATTAAAGGCAGATCTGACCAAGACCACGTGGTTTGACCATTTCAAAGCCTCCAGACCCTTTGGTAAATAAAGATGCAATTTAAATCCTTTGAATATGTCTCAAAACTTTTATATTTTTCCTTAAAACCATTATAAATAAAATAAAGACCTCAAAAGAAAAAAACCTGAATAAATGGAACCACTTCCAGAAAAGGCACTACTGAACAAGCCACCATCAACAAGACACTGCCAAACGAGGCACCACAGGACAAGGAACCATGGGGATAAAATACCTATCACCATTATTTAGTCACCACCAGGAAATACCCTGCCATGCGAGGCACCTCAAAACTAGAAACCAACAGGGAGACCAACCATTAGGCATGAGTTACCACCAAATGAGATATCGCCAGTCGAGGGATAACCAGGGTGAGACACTGCCATCGAGCCACCTACAAGGTGATACACCACTAGTGATCCACTACTAGGGTGAGACACCAACATGGTGAGATTCTATCCTCATAAGACACCACCAGTGTGAGATACCATTGGCTCAAGACAGCATTGGGTGAGACAATGTTGGAAAAACTTGGAAAACTGGGAATTTCTGTAAAGTCTTTAAATGAGTCACCTTAACTTCCCAGGACACCAAAAACAATATATTTTCCAGAAATTAATGTACTAGAATGTCCTGGGGAATTACAAAAATAAAAATGAAATTAATGAGACATATACATAAGTTAAAATATATGTTTGATCACAATCAAGGTTTTGTGAAAACAAACATGCATAATACTTGACCATAGCATAAAACTACATATATAGTATCATATAAGTAAAAAAAAGTTGTACTAGACCATCTTTATATGTAATATTTTCCCAAAATTTCAAAATTACACTATGTATCCCATCTCATGGATCATATTAACCATCGTGTGATAGAGTATTTCACTTACTCGGACCATAGACATAAGAATCTATGCATACCCTGAGGTATATGGATAGGGTGTTAGCATAATATAACATATAGGTGGTCAAGACTCAACTTTACCAAACAATCATAAATTCAAGTGCATGTGATAGTTGAACAATTTCTGATGAATAGTTAATAAAAAACTAACAAATTTAAATATACACATTGTAAATAAAACAAAACAGTTACCTTAGGTGTTGGTCCTAACATGCTAACCAATCCATCATAGAAACTAACCTCACATGCCTTGAGCAATTTTATGAATTCTAAAATAAAATTTATAAACATTCTAAATAGATATTCTAAGAGGGAAAAGTACTATAAGAAAACAATTTATAGATTTCTAATGATGGAAATGGACTAATGAACCACATATAACACAATGTTGTATGCCTCTACAAATATTTCACATATAATATAAACCATAATGATATAGGTAAAAAATATTCAATACATAATCCATGGTTTGAAGAACCCACATAACAAATTTTCTACAATAGCCGATATCTAGTCTCCTATTTTTTACTTGTGACAACCTACATATAACATTATTTATAATATATAATATTATTTAACTCAAAAAATAACAACAAAGTATAGTACTGTTCATAGCATAGAAAATAAACCGTTTAATCAATTAAATCATAAAAATAAATTAATTTAAGAACATAATATTACAAGAAAATCCATTTTTAGGTAAATATCACACAACCCCATGTCACTTCTAACGTAAAAATATAAACTTATGTGAGAGATAAGTGGAACTACCATATATTTTGTTAAATGATTTCCCAAGATCCAATGGGAATAGATCTCCCCACTTTAATTAATTTTAAAAAACCTCACTGAATACTCACTATAACAACCTTAAAATTTATTTTAAAATAATAATAATCTTGAAAACATTATTATCATGCAACATCGAGCTCTTAGAAAATGGAGATAGTTTATAAAACAATTGTTTAAATGTGACCGTTAAAACCTCACCATTGAATCGGTGGATATAAATATAAGTAAACAAATATTAATTAAATATGTAATGTTCCAACTCAATAAAAAATTATTTATTAATTATTATTATCAAATAAACACTATTTTTTTAGTGATGTCATTTTTTATTCAAAAATGCATTTTATTCAAAGGTGATTTTATTAAATTTTTTTTGTGGAAATTATAATTAACATCCAAAACTTTTAGAAATTTTATTTTATAAACTTAAAATCATTTTTGAAATAATCATATCAAAATTAACTTATGGTGAAAAATTTATTTTTGTTAAATGATTGATATTTCAGGGAATACTGAAAAATATAAGTTTTTTAAACACTGTCATATATATTGATTAAATAGAGAAATTTAAAAGACTAATTAAATTTTTTATTTTTCTGTAATGTCGTATATGATCAATTTTATTTATAATAGTCCAATTTATTCCATTTTGATAAATAATTTTCATGATTCCAAAATAATTTAATTTTTATGCATAAAAACACATTTGTCTATAAACTGTTTTCATTAAGTTTTATGCATTTATATTTTAATTAATTTATGATAATTATATATATTTAATCTTGAAAAATAGATACCATATTTGGAATCAATAGATTAATTTTTTTTAAATATTTCCCTTTTATTTTTTGTCATTATGAATAGTAATTGTGGTAAATATTTATCACATCGATAATGATAAAATGGGAAAACCAAGTTAAAACCTTGACATAAAGTCTCAAATCATCCCAAAACATTCCTTAATTTAATTTTATGGGATATATTACAAATTATTAGTTCTTAGTTCGAAAATATGGAATTTTAGTGCCATTTTACCATGATGATGACATTAATATTATTTTAAGTAATGTAAATTCAAAAATGCAACTCTCTTGATTTTAATTTATATTTTATTTTCACATATGGATAAGAATATGTTATGAATGAATTTAAAAGTTTATTTTTGACATTATGAATTTATTTTTTTATGTTCATTTTTTTAATGTTGTAATTATCTTAAATGCTAACACATGATGATGACATAGTGATTATGCTAGTAGTTGATATTTCAAGGTAAATAATTTTAAAAACATCAAAAGTAATATTTTTTTGATGAATTATGGTACCATAAGAATTTTATAGTTTTTAACAATTTAATAAATTTTGTAAAATATATTATTATTTAATTCAATTATTATCGTGATTACTTTGAATCCAATATAAATGAATAGTTCCAAAAAAATGACATTAAATATATTTATTATGGAAAATATTTAATTATATAATTTAAAATTCATATAAAATCATATATGTGTCTATATAAAGTAATATTTTCTACCATTCCAACCATTTTATTTTTAATGGTCACTTTTTCTTTTATTATAACTTTCTTGACCCCTAAATTGTAAAAAACCAAGATATCCCAGTAAATGTAAAATGGGTCAATGGGGGTTAAAATAAACTGATAAGGGTGAAACCATCCCCCAAAAATATCTAAAAAATATTGGATGAAAATTTTTCCAATAACAATAATCATCATATATTATAAATATTTCGTTTTTTCACTTTATTAATGAAATTTAATTTATTTTAATTTAATAATTTATGAAATATTTGGAGTTCCCCTCCCCTCTATTATAGAAGGGAACCCCACCTCTATTTTCTTTATACATTCTCGAGAAACGTACCTCCATAAAATCATGAAAAACTAAATAATAAAATACCCCAAAAAATAAATAGAATCATTTTCCTTCTTGAAATAACATTCCAAAGGTCCTTAAGAATGGATCAAAAGTATGTCTACCAAATAAGAGGTAATCATCTTACCAGAACTCTTTCAATTTATTTCTTCTTATACCTAATATAAATCTATGTAATTAATCATAAAATAATTAATTGGGTGCACTTAATATTCTAAATTTTTATTAGGATTATGTAACCACAATTATCCATACTTTATTACATCAAATGGGAAGTGAAAGGATCACTCATGCATACTTGTGGATTACCATCTCAATGTAGAGATACAATTCATTTTCCATCACCATTATTCATGGATAATAGTTATGATTTGTTTAATATTTATATATTATATTTATTACAAAATAATGATTTTTTTATTATAATATCATATCTACCTTATTACCTTCCTATTCATTGGAAAATGATAATATTTCTCTTGTGTACATGTGGACAACCACCTCCACTAAGCGATGTGATTATTTTTCATTTCTGCATTACTTAGATGGTAATAATGATATATTTAAAGTATATATACATATATTATAATTATGTTTTTTGAATCATTCAATAGTATTTATAGTTCTTTACTTCTCTTTGTTAGAAAAATAATATATCATTCATGCATATGTATGACCTATTGTCTCTATGAATGATGTAAATCATTTTTCTATATTTGAATTTCATGTATTATTAAAAATATTTAGATAATAAATATATATTATATTTATATTTTAAATAAAATTATGGATATTATAAAACCATGATCAAATTATAAGGATTGGAACTTTTTAAAGGAATATTCCATCATAAACGGAATAGTTATCACCTTGAAACTATGATTTTAATAAGGAATGTTTTTTAAATTGGTGTTGAATTGTTATAAGTGGATCATATATGATGCTTTATGTTTGTAAATGAATCTATTATATATATATATATAATAAATTTAAATATATTATTGATTAATATAGAGAACATTCAAATAAATTATAACTTGAGGCATGATATTCTAATCCTACTTTTATTTATATGTGACAAATTCCATATTCACAGCTTTTTCCCTTTTATAGTATATATACTAATAGTTAATATATTTTATGATCTATTTTTATAAAAATAATTTGAATTTATAAATATATATAAGTTTCTCAATTTCATTAGGTTTTTATTTAGATATTACCATTGGGGTTCGGGTTTATCTTCACAAATTATATTCTTTGTGACATATGTTATGTTATGCACCAATTTTATTTATGAGGTGTAAGAACTACCCCTTGAAATTTTATATAATGAATATCCTCATTTTCATGTAATTTAATGTTTCATTTAAAGTTATTATTTCAATGGGATTAATATTAAAATTTTACTAATGTAGTTAGGTATTTATGTTACAATATAATTCTAATTGGTATTTTTTATACTTGAATTTCCATTGGGGGAAATTACACAATCCTTATCTAATAAACCCATTAATTTTTCTTCTAATATAGTTATTCATGTAATTTTACATATAATAGAACCATTTTTCTCTCTATGGTAATTGAAAGTTTTGGGAAATGTTTTCTATGAAAAACAAACATTATTCCTTCATTGGTTGAGGATATTTTTATTCTATGTCCATGTTTTCATTAAAATGTTTTCAAAATATTTTTTCTTTTATCCTATTGTTGTTTAAATTCATTTTTATCAATTTTTTATTTTTTACAAAAACAAAAACAAGGTAATCCACCTATTAATTTACAAATAAGTTATATTTTATTTTTTTATTATAACTTTTGAAAGTAATATTTTTTTAACATACTGGACATGAAAAAATTTTACTGATGTCACAACCATTGAATGATTTTATAATTCCATTAAAAGTTTCCAAGTTTTTATTAGAAAAAATTATTATCCATTTTTTTTGAAAATTTTAAATTTAAAATAAGTGATTTTAAAATTAAAAGGGTATTTTCTTCAGACAATATTCTTGTAATGTTTCAAAGAAAATTTTTCATCTATGATAGAATCCATTGATGTTGATTATACTTTACTAAGGATGTCATCTAACGATACCATATTTATTATTTATCTAGATTCTTTATTATTCTGACAATGATATTTTTATGATTCCCATTTATTTTTTATGTGTTATTTTGTGATGAAATATATAAATGTTTAAGAAACTCATTTCATGTCTATGGGTTATAATATACTGATATGATAAATGTTTTAGGATATTGTGGAACACATATGAATGGATTATGGTTATTGGATGAGTGGTACCAGAATTATATAAGCCTCTATTACATTGGGTAATGATAGATATATCATGAGATAATAATAACTATAATGGGGAGTAACCCTAATTTAGTATGGGAGTTTTTTCCACAATGATGGTTTTGGGAGTGAACTTTGGGTAAGAATACAATGGAAAGGGGAGTGATCCAAATCCACTATGATAGTATTGATAGTGATACTTAAAAAAGGAAATTGTTTTCTATTATTATTTATATTCCACAAATATATGGCATATCCTAATATTATGCTCTCATGGCTCATGTTCTTTGATTCCATTATGATTCGTGTCTTATTAACTATTATGTTTTATTACATAACTCATGTTTGTGATCAATGATTTAATGGGAATGTTTTTAAAATGTTAATATTAGTTTATCACACCCTTATAATCATGTTATTATTATAATATCATTATTGTCTCCCCAGTTTTTTATTATTGAGAATATGATATCAACCTTTATTACATTTCATTTTATACATGATATAAAGAAATCATTTAAGTATAATATGTATATCCAATAAGGGTGTTAGTTAAAAAAAATAAGTAGTAGATGATGTCGAAATTTTATGTACTAGTTATTTGTGTATGTATGTCACCAAAGACAATAAACCTTTATGGTTATAGAATGGATCATAATGTTATGTAATGAATATCCATTTAACAAGATTAAATATCTATGTGTGAATGTTGGTGTCACTATAGTTGGTATTGTGGTAGGGTTTAGTTAATATTGGTACATTAGGGTTTTAAAAAATTAGTGAAAACCCTACAAATATTTCTAAGTATATTATAATATACTGAATTTTTGGTAAAGTATAGATTGTGTGTTTTCATGGATATTATCAAGTTGATACGATTATGGTCCAAATTGACCTATGAGTAATAACTATGAATGTGGAGGATTGGGTATTAACTAAATTGTCCCCAGTGAATAAGGATTGGGCCTAGGACTAAACAGGTGGCTAGAAACTCCATGTGGATATCTTTGGGTTAATTCGAATTTTCATTATGAACCATTATTATAAATGAGAAAATAGAACCTATAAACCCCTATGATATTTCAAAATTATATGGGATGAATATAATGTGTCATTGGTTGATAATTTAAGATTAATCATTATGTTAAAGGAAAATATACTCCTTTTAGGTCTTATATGATTCTAATTTATGATGATTAAATATAATTTGAGGTATGTTTATGGGAATGCAACCCTTTGGTTTAGTATATATTTTAGTGAAATTTTTATTTGAGAAATAATTTTTTGTGTAAAGAAATTTAAAGATATTTATAAGTTATTGGGTTAATAAAATCATTTACATTGAGTTAACTGCAGTTTAATGAAATAAAAGAATTAGTACATTTTGGGAATACATTTTTATCAAATAAATAATTATGGGATTGAAAAGTGATTTCCTGACTAAGTGATTAATGTTAATTTGGAAGATGTACCCTATACTGGGAATATTATATGATTAAAGTAAACATAATTTGGGATAAAAATATTTAATAAAAAATTTCAAGCATATAAGATTTCATTGAGGTTTTATGATGATTCATGTTATTATAATGTTTTAGGATAATATATAATCAATGTATTCACATGTTTGGTATCTAAAGTTATGAGATACACTATGTTTATAAGGCCCCAACCTTAAACCTTACTTAATATTGAATTAAATGAATAATTCACATTGAGGATCTTTTCAAGTTTAGAGTTTTAGAGAATTAGAACATAACTATTACATCTCAAAAGATTACAAAGTAGTCAGTTCTACTAAGTTTCCATAATAAAAAAAACTCTTATAAGAAACATGTCTAGTTCGATGTTTTATATAGCCTTACATTCCCTTGATCCCATCCTTGACCTTATTCTACATTAAGTCCTGTGAAAAACATTTCAAAATAACTTGGGGTGAGCATAAAAAGCTCAGTAAGGGATACACAAAGAATGAAAACTGTTAGTTTTTCAAACATCAAGTAAACCATGTACACTCTAACAAAGTAATACCTTCACCTTCATGAAGTAGTAAAAACTATTCACTGAATAAAGTATCATTACTTACCTTTTCGTAACCAATGGATTACCATAAAACCCATATAAAGAACACATAACATATATAAAGGTAACTTGGGACATAAACATACTTAAGTGGAATAATCATATGGTCGACTTCCACACATATCACTTAATGGAATAGCCATACGGCCAATTTCCATACATACTTAATGGAATAGCCATACGGCTGACTTCCATACTCAATGCATTGGAGGTTATAACGTAACCACCCATCCTGGTATTCACGACACCACCCGTCATATGGTTTATAACGTAACCACCCGTTAAAATGTCCAAGTACCAATATAAAATCATAAAACATAAAACCAATATAAAGGAATGATAACATTTCCACATTTCAATCACAATATATCATAAATATATTGACATAATAGAATCCTTTATCAAAACCATTTTCAACACCAAAATACATAAAAGAGTATATGGTATTTATTTTGTTTTAAAAACATTACGGCTTGTTGAGGAAGCCAAAGACAAAATAATACTCGCGGTGGCAGAAAAGGTCATTGTCACCACGTACGTAAAAAAACATTCCTTTTTGTCGTTTAGTAAAACGCTTCGTAGAAAAAGATTCCTTTTGTATAAAAGTAAAAGTCAAAGGGGTTTATACACTGTATAAAAGAAAGTTGTGTATAAAACGAAATATGCATCAATGAAAGGAGATTGAGACGAAGTCCCTTACAAAGATCATTTTTAAAATAAAATAGATCTATTATGTGTATTCACTATAAGTACACATAAAGAAAGTACAAATACAAGATAGGACATAATAATATCATTACATAATTTGAAAGTAGGAGATTAACCCAAAGAATGGTAATTGGGTTAAGAAGTTCCCTTACCTTGGGTCCGACTTGACTCCATCGTTCTTTAACGTCCTGAATAATAAACTTGAGTTAATTTATACTTGATTAAGAACCTTTTTAAAGTTCATTATTCCTTTTATATCACTTATTGCCATGTTATAAACATTATGTAACCATTTATGTTAATAATGTTTGTTTTGTCAATATTTGGTTCTTAAGTCGAAAGTGGACTTCTTACAATTACATGTTGTTCGTGTGGTCAAATGTTCTTTATATACAGAATGAAATTCATGATTTGGATATCATATATATCATATATATCCAGCATATACATGTATTTATAATATTACATAATCATTTAGAGGTAAGAAATGAAATGCACCGTTCATGGAGACGGTAAGCCGTACGTACGCATGAACGCTACTTTCATTTCTATTTCGTATTTTATAGAATGGAATCCTAATGATATAAAAGTATATTATAATTCCAATATAATAACATATATAATATCATTAACTTTATCCTTTACACATCCCACATATGGTATTAACGAATCAAATCACTTTCAGGGGGCGGTAGTCCCACTTCCTAAAATGAAGATATCGTGTTTACCCATAATGGAAACAATAATGGTATGTCATAAATGAAAAATACAGAATCTTAAGGAAAGAATAAACATATTATATATCATATATAAAAATAGTGACATCATAATGGCCACCTTTGAAGGTGTTAAAAGAGTATTGAACAATCATCGTTTCGGGAGGCAGAATTTCACCATCCACGGAAACCGTATGTTCTTTAACCATTTGATGTAGTTGTGTGAGAGTGTAGCTCGAATAAATCTTATAAAAACATCCTAGTATATTGAAGATATTGTTTTTGTTACAAAATAAGTAAATAAAAAGAGTTTAGGGGGTTGGAGAAGCAAAATAAAACCAATGAACAAGAGAGAATGAATTACCTTTAAAAGTGTAACTCCTTTTGATTTGAGCCTAAAGGCTTCCTTTGAAAGGATTCTGCCCAAAGGGAATCCTCTAGGATGAGGAGAGGGATTTGGAGAGATTAAATGGGTAGGGGATGGCCGAGCCAAAGGCTTGAGGTGTGTTTGAAATGAGGTAGAGGTGGGGGCCTTTTATAAGAGGAGAGGAGGGGCACTTTTGGAAATCATGAAACTATTATTTTATTTTCAAACGTGTTTCGAATTTCTAAGGTCCCAAATTGATATATTTTGAATATAAGATGATAAGTATTCGAAATATTCCCATCCAATAGGTTTTTTACATGTGTAGGTTTTAGATATTACATTATCTTTCCATTTTATTTAAATCGTTAAATAATGAAGTTATCGCTGCATCATCATGATGTCATAAATAATTTAATTTATTTAAAGTCTAAAAATTATAAAAAAAACTACTATGATGTAGGAAATCTTTTTATATTTCCAATGATTATTTATAATCAAAAATATGATCTTTATAACCCCATGTAAAAATTGTTTTCGTAAAACATATTATGTTTGTGTCATTTTTACTTTTACATTAAATAAAAAGTTATTTATGTCATTTCCCAACCAAAGTGGCTCCATGGGGTACCCAAGTTGACCCATGGCTTTTCTTGGTCGGCAATGACACATCCAATGAGGGTAGGACATGTGTCAAGCTCATCGCATGTTATTAAAACTTTATTTTTACCTTAAACTACACTAATTACCACTAATCGCGATTAAAAACTTAATAAGTTACAATTCACCAAAAAATTATTTTAATCTCATTGAACCACATTTTAATTATTAATGACAACCATGTATGTCGGATTTTTTAAAATCAAAACACAATGATGGAAAAATTTCATTTAAACGGAAAATCAGTTTTTATAAGTACCACTTAGTGGTTTAACTATTCATCAAAAATTGATGTTTTTCAGAAAATTACCAAAAATTCACCCTAAGCTATATTTGATATTACGAATTCAAAAATGAAGTCTATTTTACAAAATTCAAAACATATAAGTCACATTAATTAATTTAATAATTAATCCCCACTGTCAGAGCAAATAGCGTGTTTTTATGAAACAATAAGTATCAAAAGATTGACACTAGTTTAAGTCCGATTTCAAAGTGAAATTAATTCCAACGACCACTATTGGATTTAATGGTAAAAATATTTTCTAATTTCACTTTAAAACCAATTCAAAATATAATCTAATCATATAAATAAATTAGATTAAAAAGTTGTTTTGAATTAAAATACAACATTTTACACTATTCATAAAAAATGAACTTTATCGGAAAGGTACCAAAAATTTACACAAAGTAAATTTTGATATCCCAATTCTAAAGAAGAGTTATTTTTTCGTCCAATAGAATTTATAAGATTGATCAAAACTATATTTAATGAAGGTTCGCTGTCAAAAGGTGATAAGTGAACCCTTAGTGAAAATTAGGGTATAAATGCCTAAAATTGAACTCTTTCCGTATTTTAAGCATTTATCTTTTATTGGGTAAATGTAAAAACATTTAAAAACATATATAATCATATTTTAGTTATTTCTATCCATTTACGCCAGTACAACGGCTACTTGTTAACTAACATTTAAAATAATATTATTTTATTACTTGTGTGCAACGTAAGTTTTCAAAGAAACTCATCGTTGTGTATCGAGTATGCTATCGAATGTAGAAACCCCTTTTAATTAAAATTAATATTTAATTCGAAAATATTAATAAATATGAAAATTCTTTATTCTTTAATTACCTGGGATGTTACATCTTTCCCCCCTTTTTGGGAATTGCGTCCTCGCAATTTTATTCACTTATCAAAATAAGTGGGGGTATTTATCCCTCATAGCATTTTCAGATTCCCACGTTGCCTCTTCAATCACATGGTTTTTCCACAAAACCTTTACCTGATGAATCACCTTATTCCGTAACACCTTCTCCCTGTGGTCAAGAATCTGGACGGGTTGTTCTTCATAAGATAGGTTCTCCTCCAGCTGAACTACCTCTGGACTCAAAACATGAGATGGATCTTGCATATACTTCCTCAACATTGAAACGTGAAAAACATTGTGTACCTGAGATAAACTCGGAGGTAAAGCCACTCGGTAAGAAACTGATCCAACTTTATCCAGAATTTCATATGGTCTAATAAACCATGGACTCAGCTTTCCTTTCTTACCAAATCTTATCACACTTTTCCAAGGAGAAACCTTGAGAAAAACATGATCACCTACCTCGAAAGATAGATCATTCCTCCGGTTATCCGCATAACTCTTCTGCCTGCTATGAGTGGTTCTCATGTGCTTCTGAATCAACTGAACTTTTTCTACCATCTCTTCTACCAATTCTGGTCCCATCAGCTTCCTTTCAACCACTTCATCCAAAAATGCTGGAGTTCGACACCGCTTCCCATATAATGCCTCAAATGGTGCCATCTGTATACTGGAATGAAAGCTGTTATTATAAGAAAACTCAACCAAAGAAAGATGTTGGTCCCAACTTCCCTGATAATCCATCGAACAGGCTCGTAGAATATCCTCCAAGGTATGAATTGTTCGTTCTGACTGCCCATCTGATTGAGGATGAAAAGCTGTACTAAAATTTAATTCAGTTCCCAACGACTTCTGAAGGACTTTCCAAAAGTTAGATGTGAACCTGGGATCAAGATCAGATACAATAGAGAGGGGAACTCCATGTAACCTGACTATCTCTTTAAGATAAAAATGGGAAAGTTGATCTTGGGAAAAAGTATCTCGTATAGTAAGGAAATGAGTAGATTTAGTCAAGCGATCAACAATAACCCAGATTGCATTATTACCTCGAGATGTCCTCGGTAATCCCACAAGAAAGTCCATGGATATGTTTTCCCATTTCCACTCTGGCACTGGTAAAGGCTGAAGCATCCCTTTCGGTAACTGCCACTCTGCTTTAACCTACTGACAAGTCAGACACTTCACAGTAAAATCAGCAATATCTCTTTTCATTCCATCCCACCAGTAATACTCCCGCAGATCTCTGTACATCTTAGTACTGCTAGGATGAACTGAAAACGGGGAACTATGAGCTTCACATAACAACTCATTCTTCAACTGTTAATCACAAGGCCCACATAATCTCTTCCCAAACCTCAAAACACAATCATTATCAATGTTGAATTCAGGCAACTTACCTTTCTGAACGAGCTCTACCTTTTTCTTCAACTCACTGTCTCGCTTCTGTGCTTGCTTGATTCTCTCTGATATAGAAGATTTCACTGATACCTGAAACAAAATAGAAGAACATCCTGTACCAACAACTTCTATGCCAAATTTCATCAAATCTTTAACCAAAGGATCACGTTCCAAATGCAACATTTCTAATGAAGCATTACTTTTTCGACTCAAAGCATCAGCCACTTTGTTTGCTTTTCCCGGATGGTAATGAATTGTACAATCATAATCCTTGATTAATTCCAGCCATCTCCTCTGTCTCATGTTCAATTATTTCTGAGTGAATATATACTTTAAAATTTTGTGATCAGTATATATTTCACACTTTACTCCATAAAAATGATGCCTCCAAATTTTTAAAGCAAAGACAATAGCAGCTAATTCCAAATCATGTGTAGGGTAATTTACCTCATGAGTTTTCAACTGTCGTGAAGCATATGCAATTACCTGATCATTTTGCATAAGGACGCAACCAAGTCCTTTCAAAGAAGAATCACTGTATATAACAAACTCACCATTCCTAGAAGGAAGTGCCAAAACTAGAGCATTCACCAATCTTCTCTTCAACTTCTGAAAACAATCATCACATTCTTTTGTCCATATGAACTTAACACCCTTACGAGTTAGCTTAGTCATTGGACTAGATAACCGTGAAAAAATTTCAACAAACCTTCGGTAGTAACCTGCCAAACCAAGAAAACTATGGATCTCGGTTACATTTTTGGGTCTTGGACATTCTTCCACAACTTTTGTTTTAGTAGGATCAACAGTTATGCCATATTTTGAAACAATGTGAACAAGGAATGAAATTTGATGTAACCAAAACTCACACTTGCTGAATTTTCCATATAGTTTCTTTTCTTTTAAGGTTTTCAAGATAACCCTTAAATGACGATCATTCTCGTATTTACTTTTTGAAAACACCAAAATATCATCAATGAAAACAACCACATTTTTCACCTGAGTCAACTGAGCCATCCCTGCAACAAACTATTTAGTTCTGATTCTGACCATCTTAGGATACTGATTTGAAAGGTCATTTACCTCTGTATGCCTTCCCAGAAAAGTTGATTTGTTTCCTCTATGAAAAACCATTCTTAACACAGAAATATCTTAGGCAAAGCAACATGGTAATCCGTAAATGCGATATCATTTCAATCATATTATAATTTAACACTTTTCTAACTCCTAAAGTTGTCTAAACTGACCTTTGATACCAACTATAAGGCCCCGGCCTTAAACCTTACTTAATATTGAATTAAATGAATAATTCACATTGAGGATCTTTTCAAGTTTAGAGTTTTAGAGAATTAGAACATAACTATTACATCTCAAAAGATTACAAAGTAGTCACTTCTACTAAGTTTCCATAATAAAAAATACTCTTATAAGAAACATGTCTCGTTCCATGTTTTATATAGCATGACATTCCCTTGATCCCATCCTTGACCTTATTCCACATTAAGTCCTGTGAAAAACATTTCAAAAAAACTTGGGGTGAGCATAAAAAGCTCAGTAAGGGATACACAAAGAATGAAAACTGTTAGTTTTTCAAACATCAAGTAAACCATGTATACTCTAACAAAGTAATACCTTCACCTTCATGAAGTAGTAAAAACTCTTCACTGAATAAAGTATCATTACTTACCTTTTTGTAACCAAAGTATTACCATAAAACCCATATAAAGAACACATAACATATATAAAGGTAACTTGGGACATAAACATACTTATGTGGAATAATCATACGGTCGACTTCCACACATATCACTTAATGGAATAGCCATACGGCCAATTTCCATACATACTTAATGGAATATCCATACGGCCGACTTCCATACCCAATGCATTGGAGGTTATAACGTAACCACCCGTCCTGGTATTCACGGCACCACCCGTCATATGGTTTATAACGTAACCACCCGTTAAAATGTCCAAGTACCAATATAAAATCATAAAACATAGAACCAATATAAAGGAATGATAACATTTCCACATTTCAATCACAATATATCATAAATATATTGACATAATAGAATCCTTTATCAAAACCATTTTCAATACCAAAATACATAAAAGAGTATATGGTATTTATTTTGTTTTAAAAACATTATGGCTTGTTGAGGAAGCCAAAGACCAAATAATACTCGCAGCGGCGGAAAAGGTCATTGTCACCGCGTACATAAAAAAACATTCCTTTTTTTCGTTTAGTAAAATGCTTCGTAGAAAAATATTCCTTTTTTATAAAAGTAAAAGTCAAAGGGGTTTATACACCGTATAAAATAAAGTTGTGTATAAAACGAAATATGCCTCAAT
Source organism: Viscum album (assembly GCA_963277665.1). NCBI lineage: Eukaryota > Viridiplantae > Streptophyta > Magnoliopsida > Santalales > Viscaceae > Viscum > Viscum album. Next base: position 115,667,851 of record OY728119.1, read on the forward strand.
GAAAGGAGATTGAGACGAAGTCCCTTTTAAAGATCATTTTTAAAATAAAATAGATCTATTATGTGTATTCACTATAAGTACACATAAATAAAGTATAAATACAATATAGGACATAATAATATCATGACATAATTTGAAAGTAGGAGATTAACCCAAAGAATGGTAATTGGGTTAAGAAGTTCCCTTACCTCGGGTCCGACTTGACTCGATCGATCTTTAACGTCCTGAATAATAAACTTGAGTTAATTTATACTTGATTAAGAACCTTTTTAAAGTTCATTATTCCTTTTATATCACTTATTGCCATGTTATAAATATTATGTAACCATTTAAGTTAATAATGTTTGTTTTGTCAATATTTGGTTCTTAAGTTGAAAGTTGACTTCTTACAATTACATGTTTTTCGTGTGGTCAAAGGTTCTTTATACCCAGAATGACATTCCTGATTTGGATATCATATATATCATATATATCTAGCATATACATGTATTTATAATATTACATAATCATTTAGAGGTAAGAAATGAAATGCACCGTTCATGGAGACGGTAAGCCGTACGTACGCATGAACGCTACTTTCATTTCTATTTCGTATTTTATAGAATAGAATAGTAATGATATAATAGTATATTATAATTCCAGTTAATAACATATATAATATCATTAACTTTATCCTTTACACATCCCACATATGGTATTAATGAATCAAATCACTTTCAGGGGGCGGTAGTCCGCACTTCATAAAATGAAGATATTGTGTTTACCCATAATGGAAACAATAATGGTATGTCATAAATGAAAAATACAGAAGCTTAAGGAAGGAATAAACATATTATATATCATATATAAAAATAGTGACATCATAATGGCCACCTTTGAAGGTGTTAAATGAGTATTGAACAATCATCGTTTCGGGAGGCAGAATTTCGCCATCCACGGAAACCGTATGTTCTTTAACCATTTGATGTAGTTGTGTGAGAGTGTAGCTAGAATAAATCTTATAACAACATCCTGGTATATTTAAGATACTGGTGTTGTTACAAAAGATGTAAATAAAAAGAGTTTAGGGGGTTGGAGAAGCAAAATAAAACAAATGAACAAGAGAGAATGAATTACCTTTAAAAGTGTAACTCCATTTGATTTGAGCCTAAAGGCTTCCTTTGAAAGGATTCTGCCCAAAGGAAATACTCTAGGATGAGACGAGGGATGTGGAGAGAGTAAAGGGGCAGGGGATGGCCGATCCAAAGGCTTGAGGAGTGTGTGAAATGAGGTAGAGGTGAGGGCCTTTTATAAGAGGAGAGGAGGGGCACTTTTAGAAATCATGAAACTATTATTTTATTTTCAAAAGTGTTTCGAATTGATAAGGTCCCAAATTGATATATGTAGAAGATAAGATTATAATTCTTCGAAATATTTCCATCCAATAGGTTTTGTACATGTTTAGTTTTTAGATATTACATTATCTTTCCATTTTATTTAAATCGTTAAATAATGAAGTCATCGCTGCATCATCATGATGTCATAAATAATTAAATTTATTTAAAGTCTAAAAATTATAAAAAAAATACTATGATGTAGGAAATCGTTTTAGCTTTACAATGACTATTTATAATAAAAATATGATCTTTATAACCCCATGTACAAATTGTTTTCTTAAAACATATTATGTTTGTGTCATTTTTACTTTTACATTAAATAAAAAGTTATTTATGTCATTTCCCAACCAAAGTGGCTCCATGGGGTCCCCAAGTTGACCCATGGCTTGTCTTGGTCGTCCATGACACATCCAATGAGGGTAGGACATGTGTCAAGCTCATCTAATATTATTAAAACATTATTTTTACCTTAAACTACACTAATTACCACTAATCGCGATTAAAAACTTAATAAGTTACTATTCACCAAAAAATTATTTTAATCTCATTGAACCACATTTTACTTCTTAATGACAACAATTTATGCCGGATTTTTGAAAATCAAAACACAATGATGGCAAAATTTCATTTAAACGGAAAATTAGTTTTTATAAGTACCACTTAGTGGTTTCACTATTCATCAAAAATTGAAGTTTTTCAGAAAATTACCAAAAATTCACCCTAAGATATATTTGATATTACGAATTAAAAAATGAAGTCTATTTTACAAAATTCAAAACATATAAGTCACATTAATTAATTTAATAATTAATTCCCACTGTCAGAGCAAATAGCGTGTTTTTATGAAACAATAAGTATCAAAAGATTGACACTAGTTTAAGTCCGATTTCAAAGTGAAATTAATTCCAACGACCACTATTGGATTTAATGGTAAAAATATTTTATAATTTTACTTTAAAACCAATTATAAAGATAATCTAATCATATAAATAAATTATATTAAAAAGCGGTTTTGAATTAAAATACAACATTTTACACTATTCATAAAAAAATGAACTTTATCAGAAAGGTACCAAAAATTTACACAAAGTAAATTTTGATGTCCCGATTCTAAAAAAGAGTTATTTTTGGTCCAATAGAATCTATAAGATTGATCAAAACTATATTTAATGACGGTTCGCTGTCAAAAAGGTGATAAGTGAACCCTTAGTGAAAATTAGGGTATAAATGCCTAAAATTGAACTCTTTCCGTATTTTAAGCCTTTATCTTTTATTGGGTAAATGTAAAAATATTTAAAAACATATATAATCATATTTTAGTTATTTCTATCCATTCCCGCTTGTACAATGGCTACTTGTTAACTAACATTTAAAATAATATTATTTTATTACTTGTGTGCAACGTAAGTTTTCAAAGAAACTCATCGTTGCGTATCGAGTACGCTATCGAACATAGAAACCCCTTTTAATTAAAATTAATATTTAATTCGTAAATATTAATAAATATGAAAATTCTTTATTCTTTAATTACTTGGGATGTTACAATGTTTACTAGGGATAAATGTTAAATTTTATCTAGGGTAAAAACATGTGATCAAATATATAAGATTTTTGGGTTTTGAATAGGGTTACATATATTTTGGAGTAATATTAAGGTTAACATCAAACCTTATTTATTTAGAGCTTGGCCCCAGTGGGCATGAAGCCCATAAAATGGCCTGAAATCCCATTTTAGCGTCATTATTGCATCATCCTATGTGTTTTAGAAGGTCTACATCATGCATGTGTGACCTCCTGCCTATGTCATTTTCTGCGTCATTTCCTGTATAGTACTTTAATAGTACTTGCACCCAAGAGGGCTTGAAATGAGGACCTTCTGGATGCCAAGCACAAGCCTTTTCCATTCGGGTATATGCTTTTAGGTAGGATAAGAATATATTATAAATAAATTAATAATTTTATATTTAACTTTATTAAATTAAAATTATTATTTTAATTTATTTTTAATTTTTAAAAATGATATAATTACCTTAAATTCTTACTCAGCACTAACGCAATGCTTCCGCAAGTAATAGAAAAATCAATATAAATGATTTTTAGAACATAAAAAGTATTATTTTGGAATTAATTATGGTTCCATGTGAATTTTATAGTAATTAATAATGCATTATTTATATTAAAATGGGTTATATTTGAATTCCATTATTATTTTGAACACTTTAATGTCGAATTAAATGAAAAGTTCTGAAAATGAAATAAATGATATTCAATAATATAAATATTTATTAATAATTCAAAATTCAAATAAAAATCATATATTAAGATATTTTAATGATATATGGCCTATAATATCAACTATTTTCCATTTTAAGTTTCACTTTTAATTTTATAATAACTTTCATTATCCATAAAGTGTAAAAAATAATGATATCGTGATAATCATCAGAAGGGTTAACATCATGTTAGAATAAAGAGATAAGTGTGAAAACAACACCTAAAAATGTCAAATTTTTATTACAGTATAATATTTATACAGATAATCATAATATATTTAAAATTTATCATTTTTTATACTTGTCCTTGAATATTTATTCATATTAATTTAATACTTTAATAAATTCTTGGAGTTCCCCTTCCCACACTTATTTAATCACACTTCTTATATATTTTATTAACACATTCTTAAGAAACATAGATCTACCAAAATTTACCCCATAATCTCATAAACATCCATATACACGAAATATAAGTGTTTTTATTCTTAAAATACAATTAGAAGGGTCCTTAAGAGGGGATTAAAAGGAGGTCTACAAAATAATAGGTAATCATCTTACTCGACCTATTTCAATGTATTTCTTCTTATACATCCCTAAATATATGGTATTTATAATAAAATAATAAATTAAGTATCCCCAATATACTAAAATTTAATCATGATTATGTAACCACCAATATCCACCCATTATTCTATCAAATGGGAAGTGAAAGTATTGATCATGCGTATGTGTAGATTGGCGCCTCCACATAGTGATACCATTCATTTACCATCACTATCCTTAATGGATATTTATTAAAATTAATTTAATATTTATATACAAAATTTATGAGATAATTATTCTTTGATAATTATAATATTATAACTACCTTCTTTCCTTCCCATCCATTTGAAAACAATAATTTTTCTTACGCGTATGTGTGGACTACTGCATCCATTAAGAGATGTGGTTTTTCTTTCATTTATGATTCACATTAATGTTAATAAAGATATATTTAAAGTATATATAAGATATTTATTATATTATTATGTTATTTTAATGATAATATAATTTCTATCTTTCTCTCTATATTTTCATTATAAAATAAAAATAAAGTTCATGGGTACATACGACCTATCATATCCCCAAACAGGGTATTCATTTTTCTATATATACCTTTTATGTATGATTATAAATATGTATATAATGTATATATAATATATTTATATCCTGAATAAAATTTTTGTGATTTTGGAACCATGATAAATTTAAAATTAATAGAAATTATAAACTAAAACTTTCATGAAAAATGAAATAGTTAACACCCATAAACGATGCTTTTAATAAGAAATTATTAGTAAATTGGTATTTAAATATTATAAGTGGGCTATATATGATACTATGAGTATGTAAATTAGTATGGTATAAAACTATAATAAATTTATATTTTTTATACATGAGTTTATAGTTCTTTCTAAACAAGTTGAACTTGATGTAATGGATTCTCATCACACTTTTATTTCAAGGGGACACATGCCATTTTTACCATTTGTTTCCATTATGTGGTGTATATACTAAGGATGAATTTATTTTATGTTATTTTTCATGACAATTAATGGTATTAATATATCTATATAATTTTCTCTCCTTCATGTGGTTTTTATGGAGAGATTACTAAAGTGGTAAAGGATTGTCATCTCAAATTATCTTATTGGAGACATATATCATGTTGTGAACTTATTATATTTTATAAGGTGTAATTAATTACAATTAAAATTTTAAATAATTAATCTAATGATAATAAATTTATTTAATGTTGCATATGAATTACCCTTTCACTAATCTTATGACTAAAAAGTTTAAAATGTGTTATTAGATTTATGTTTCAATCTCATTTTAATAAGGATTATTTATGCTTCAATTTCCATTAAGGGAAATTATATGATCATTCTCTATTTTTTTAAATTTCATTCAACTCTATTTATTCAAGGAATTTTTCAAGTGATAATACGTTTTTCCACTATTTATTAATTAAAATAATAGAGAAATATTTAATAAAAAACATACTTCATTTCATTGTTCGTTGGGAATCTATTTCTCCCGCATCTATATTTTCTTTAAAAAAATCAAGAATATTTTTATTATCCTCATAGGATTGGTAAAATTACTTATTACCCATATTAAAATTTCTAAAAAAAATCAAATTAATATTCTTATAATTTTAGAAATAATATACTTTAGAATTTTTTAGAAAATGTGAGAAAAATATTTATTTTAATATACTCAGCATGAATATAATTTCCCACTATCATTGAAACAAAATTACTTTTAAGCTTCCTATATATTTTTCCAGGTATCTTTTCAAATAAAATTTTCCAATAATATTTGGTAAATTTATATATTTTATATATGTGATTTAAAAATTAAATTGGTATTTTCCTCAAGAATTATTCCATATATTTTTAAGGATAATTTTTATCAATAATAACATCATTTTATATTAGTTATACTTCACTAGAGATATGATCCAATGATATCATCCTTATTCTTTCTATGTATGTTTTATGATTATGATGAAAAAAATTTAAGTAAAAACCTAGGAAAATTAACTAGTAAATCAATTTCATTCCATTTTAGTATTAATGAATTAGATATTATATAGTTATATTCATTATAAGAAACTACTAGAAAAATACCCTATACCAATGGTTTGGAACCATTGGTATAGGCCTCCAAACCGTTGGTATAGCATATACCAACAGTTTGGAGAACCGTTGGCTAGTAAGCCGTGGGGATAAGTCTATACCAATGGTTTTGGGAAAACTGTTGGTATAGACCTATACCAATGGTTTTAAAAACCGTTGGTATAAGTAATATGAAAATATATACTAATGGTTCCATAAAACCATTGGTATATGTAATTCAAAAAAGAATCATTCGGTTGGTTTGGATCCTAGCACCTCAGGTTTGTGATTGAACGACCTAACCATTATCCTAACTTACTTTTGTGAACATAATTTAATAAATATATATATTTATTATCATAAGTATTTTAAATTGTGATTTATTTAATTTCCTCTGTAAGAATATTACATTAGAAACCCATATACCTATACCTACGGTTCTCAAAACTGTTGGTATAGACCTATACCAATGATTTTGAGAACCATTGGTATAGATTCTTTGATTTTGGGACCTATACCAACGGTTTTGGACAAAACGTTGGTATGGGGGGGCAATATTAGTTGTTTGAGGTCAAACCGTTGGTAGGTCTCTTTAATGGACCTATACCAACTCTTTTCCCAAAATTGTTGGTATATGTCCAAATTTGTGAACTATACCAATGGTTTGCCCCAAACCGCTGGTATAGTTCCAAATTAGAGGCCTATACCAACAGTTTTGGCCAAACCGTTGGTATATGTCCAAATTAGTGAACTATACCAATGTTTTTCCCAAAACCATTGATATAGATCTTTTTTCCAATAGTGATAATATTAGGAAATTTTTCAGTTAAAAGGGAAAAGGCTTTATTTTAAAGAGATTGGGTTTTCATGCCTTATATGGTTCAATTTAAAACATTTAATTCCCAATTATATTATTTTAATTAAAAAAAAGAAATTTATTTTTGAACTTGTCATATAAAAATTATCATATGATAAATTTTTGAGAATTTCCTAAAAAGTTTGATATTTCAATGAATAGTGAAAATATCAATTTTTATTAAAATTTGTCATTTTGTTTCAAGGATTTTCAAAGTTACATTTTTATAAATTGGTTAAAAAGGAAAATTAGTTCATTTATATTATTAATAATATAATTAGATTCATTATAATAAAAACTATATCATTTGGAATAAAATAGTCTACTTAAAAATGATTTTTTCGAAAAAAACATTTTTCATCAGGTTTTGTGGGTTTAATTTTAAATTAAATTCCACAAATTATATGAATTGAATATTATAAAATGGATTCTATATTTTAAATTATAATAATAATAATAATTAGTTTATAAAATCAACATTATTTTTTTTCATAGTGAATGTTATAAATAGTTAAAAAATTACTATGACTAAGGTTAAAACATGTTTACCAAGTGTAAAATTAAATAGATAAGTGTTAAAATGACCTAAAAACATAGGAAAATTATATTTTATGGAAATATTTCAACATTATATCATCTAATATTTTTAAATGTTTTCTTATAGAGATATTTCATCTGAATAATCCATTAATATATATTAATCTTTTGAATAATTCCAAGTATGTCCTCTCCCCCACATATAAAAGGGAACCCCCTCTCCTATCCTCATCACACCTAAAGATACTCTTGGTTCTGACAATAGACCATAAAATAACTTCCTAAAATCCCTCTCTATGTCATATACCCCCTTTTATATCATAAAATCATCCTATGAAATCTTTAGGTTTAAACTTATAGAGGTTTTTCGAAGAAGAGGTGGTGTCCTTAACCAAGTGTTTTCATTTAATTTAACATAATAACTTATATCTACCTATTTCTACCAACAATTGTGAAATGGAATCACTATTTGTGTGTACGGAGGACTACCACCATGCAAACTGGTGTAATTGTCTTTCTATCAAAGCCTCTCACGTTTGGTTATAATTATTTATTTAATATATATATATATACATATACATATATATATATTCAAGAAATATATATCATTATCTCAAGATAATATATCTTTTATTTTCTTATATTTCCATCCAATAAAAGGATAATGACATTCATGCATACATGTGGATCACAACTTCAATGAATCAATGTGATTCATTTTTTACAAACATATCACATGAATAGGATATATAAGTTTATTTAAATATATAATATGATATTTATGATATAATCATCAATATATAATGTTAAAATTATACTTACCCCCTTTCCATTATTCTTTCTGAATGACAAAAATGGTACTCATGAGTACGTACGACTAATCGTCTACATGATTATAACATAATTAAATTTTCATAACTACTTTTCATGGTTGGTTTTGGAAATATAATTTATTTATAAAGATGATAAATATTTCCTTTTATTATTCTATATATGATTGAATAATGAAATATTTTACCATGGTCAACTTACTTAAGTTATTATAGACATATGAACTGAATATCGTCAAAACATCTGATGTGAACTTAATTGATTTAGTAAATAAATATAACAAGGTAATAAATAAAATAAAAGGAACAAAAATTTGAAACAAGTTATTAAAAAATAAAAAAATAAAAATAAATTTGTTATTCAAGAATATAAAGAATTCATGTGGCTAGTCAGAATCAAGGTTGTGAACACTTTAACTTAAAAACTCATTTTAAATGTTTTAAGGGTTTATTTTATAAATATTCTTCTTATGTTATCATATTATTTAAATTATTTTACTTATGTATTTAAATGGATATAAAATAATTATATATTTTATTTTATTTCTCCCTTTAATTTCATTCTATGTTTTTCAAAAGAAGTATTTTTATGTATTTTATATGGAATGTTTGGAATTAGTTTAAAAAATAAAAAAGAAACATTATTTTTTAACATATACATCATCAATGGAATTTCCCACAACCATGACAACTGATTTATGTTAGAATTATTTTATAATACTTCATGTTTTCTTCAAATAAGACCATTATTTCATGGTTTTTCTAGGTATCTTAGTTTTAAAAATGGATTTTTAAATGGAAAATATATTTTTAAATTGAAAAATATTTTTGTATACAGGTTTAAAAAAATCAAGGTTTTACGAAGAAAAGGGGTAATCATAAAATTTTTTAATCATGATATATAATTTAACCATTATAGATTATTATGGGTGATCCCGATATATATAATCTTCCTGTGAGGCTGATACATCTTTTAACATAGGTGATCCATATACATCTTATAAAACTGGTGAACCTAATATAGATCTACAATGCATCGATAAATATTCATTATCTTTAAATGAAAGCAGAGAGTTAACTAAGTAGGTTTTCAAATGTATTTAACTATGATCTAGTTATTTTTTAAATGATATATTAATATAAAGTTTTTAGTTTTGTTAAAGGTTTTATATTTTATTTCTACGGGTTATAAATATTTTGATTGATAAAAAAAGATAATTTTTTTAATGTGGTCATGATTTATTTTATATGATGAAAGAGTATTTTAATAATGGTAAAACTTTTATTTGTTTTTTGTTTTTTATTAGCCTAACATATTTCAGAGTTTTATAACCCTTACCAAGCTTTTTATGCTCACCCCGTGTTTTTAATTGTTTTTCATAGGGTTTAAGGATAATTCACGAAAACAAAATAAGTTATGTTGAATGTTGTGAAGTTCTGTCATAAAAATACAATATCTTTCATTTTATAGGATTTTTATTACCTAAAAAATGTATACAGAATGTTAGTTTACACTTTCTAATATATGGTTTTGTTATGTAAAAATTATTACATAATTATCAAAAACTCTTGACCCATAAGATCATTGGTAATGAAAGAAAGAAAAATATAGTCTATAGATATTAGGTTATGTAATGTTTACGGATGGGTCCTTATATTTTGTAATGGGGAAAGGTTTATATAATTATACAGGTCAATATAATATAATCAAATACCCTTAAGAGATTCTAATTTATGTTTATCATGATATATAATTTTAATATTACCATGTTGATTTATATAAACTATAAATATTTAGAATGGTTATTTATAGATTATATTGTAAAATGAAGTATGAATTCACCAATAGGATGATATCCATCCAAATCATCACCCTAGAATGGTTGGAATTAGAAAAGAGTATTTTTTATAGTGATGTATCAATTTATGTAGTCTATAAATGGTGGTGGCATCCATGTTGGATTGAAACAAGATTTACCATAGAGGAACACGACATTAGTTGATCATTTCATAAAACACGACCCTCCATATTTTGGGTGAACTGTAAATCCACAATGCTAGATGGATGGATCAATAGTTTAGAAATCATATTTTTAGTCATGGGATATTTAAAACATAAAAAGGTAACTCTTGACATTTTTCCTTTTGTAGTTGAAGCTTATCGGAGGTGTACATTGGCTAAGAATACTAAATATATAGATGATCTTAATTTCAAATAGTTATACACATTTATGAGTCTTTTTTAGGATAAATATTTCCCCACAGTTTTTTGACTTCGGAGGGAGAAAAAATTCTTATAATTTAGGTAAAAGGTAGATTTAGTACTCTCAGATGATGAAAATTTAACAAGATAGGTCAGGTACGCACTAAATGTTATTCAGGACCTTGATAGTAAAATTAATATATTTAACTCAAGATTAAAACAAAGTTCAGGTACAGAATCAGCCTCACAAGAATTTAAATGTAATGATAAGTTTAAAAGGGATTTTGATGGAACTTATGTTCATCAAGATGAAAATAGTAAGAAGCATTTAAGGTGTAAAGAAATAGAGAATCAGTAAATACAGAAATTCTGAGGTTAGCCTTGAACAAGTTATAATTATGGGAAAAATAATTTAAGGAATGATTGATAGGATCTGCAAAGTGTTACCTATGTGGTAGGATTGTTCATAGGGCTCATGAATGTAAAAAAATGATTCCAAAAAAATCCAATAATGGGGTAATATATTTCCATCCAATAGTGATATGTATTAATTGAAATGATTTGATACATTATGAAAATTTGTTTCCAAATTAAATTACATAGGGTGCAAGTCATCATGATCAGAAGATAAAAGGTATGAAAAATTACTTTATACTAAAAAAATTGAGATTGGGCAATCTAATGAAGTGGTAGTAGATGCGTTACTTGTTTATTCAAATTTTTTCAATGCACTATAATACTCTAGATCTCTTTATTCCCATATTTATGAGAAATTATCAACTAAAAAGGGAATATAACCTCATGAAAATAAGACATAACTTTTGGTGAAATATCCAAGTGGAAATATTAAATAAAAAAAGATTTATATGAATATTCTTATTGTTATCATCTAGATGGTCTTCCCTATAAATATTATTGAACATATTATAGTGTATTTTGAGGTTATTTTGTGTCTAGATTATATTTTATTTTATCATTATAATATATATATATATAACAAAAGAATGTTATATTCAATGATTCTATACCTTTGATAACAAATCAAGAAGCCAATAAATTTATTATTTATTACAGAGAGAGTTATTGAGTGCATGTTGTCGAAAAGAAATCATTTGTACATACTTGTGATGTTCCCATCGTTAACAAATATACGGATGTATTTCTAAATGAATTTCATAGTTTTATTCTAGATCGATGGGTTGAGTTTACTATTAACTTAGTTCTTGATGCTAAGTCAAATTGAATAACCCCTTATCCAAGGCCCAAGTAGAACTTTTGGAATTAAAAAACAAGTTTCAAGAGTTTCTAGATAAAGGTTTAATTCACCCGATAACGTCATCTTAAGTTACGTTTATTTGATTTTTTAAAAAGAAATATTGTTCAATGAGTCTTTTCATAAATTATAGATCAATAAATAACATCAATACTAGGATTAACTATCATTTTCCTCATATAAAGGATATGTTTTATCATCTCTAAGGAGCATAGTATTTTTCAAAGATTTATCTCAAGTGAGGATACCATCAGTTTAAGGTAAAGGAGGAATATAATCCTAAGATGAAATTTCATACTAGTTATGGGAATTATGAGTTTTCTGTTATGACCTTTGGGATACCTTATGAAATATATATATTTATGGATCTTATGAATACATTTTCCCATGAATTTATAAAAAAAGTTTTTATTGTGTTTATTCATGATATATTTTTATATTATAAAATTCATAAGAATAATGAAAGTCACCTAAGGATTTTTTGTAATCCTTAAAATAAAATACTTTATATGGAAAATTTAGTAATCATAACATTTAGTTACAACATACTTTTTTTCTTGGGAATATGGCTTCTAATGATGGTATATTTATTAACCCTATTAAAAATAATTTTTTTAATAATGGAAAAATAAAGTACAAATATCACATAGATTCATAGTTTATTTTTATTTTTGTAGGCCAATACCATTGGTTTGTTAAAAAACAACACCCATTTATCTACCACACTAACTAAGTTAACTAAAAAAGAGTTAAATTCATATAGACAAAGGAGTGTGATGACTGCTTCCAAGAATTGAAAAGAACATTATTGATTACTCCAATTTTGGACCTGGCAATTAAAAACAGATAATCTTATATCTAAAATGATTCTTCATTGAAAAAAATTAATTTTTTTTCTAATTTATAATGATAAAGTAATTTTTATGCTTCACAAAAATTGAAATCTAAGGAGTTACATTACCCTAAACATGATCTGGAATTATCTTCTTTGGTTTTTTATTTAAGAATTTAGAGTCACTATTTATATAGAGTAAAGTGGGAAATATATATTGATCATAAAATATTGAATTATATATTCACTCAGAAGGAGTTGAACATATGGTAAATAATATTTCTGGAAAGGATTTATAATTATGAATAGATTATTCAATACTATCCTATAAAAGAAAACAATGTAGTTGATGCTTTGAGTCGGAAAGATAACTCCAAATTAACTAAGTTATGCTTAGAACATAACCCTTTGGTTAATGATTTAATTAATTTTGGCCTATAAATCATTTATACAAAAACATCCTATATTATGTTTTGGGTTTCAATGTAGTCTATGTTTTGAGAAAGAATTAAGTAATCTCAGAAGTAGAAATATGTTATACAAAAAATAGGTAGAATCTTCTAAGATATGAAAGTTGATTGAGTTTAATGTTAATGTAGTAGTTGTTATCAGATTTGTAAAGAGATTATGTTTGACTTGTGATTACCATTTTAAGATAGAATTATTTAATGGAGGTCATAGTTTCACTATTTCATTCATCCTAGATGCACAGATATGTATATAGACCTTCTGGAGTATTACTTATGGGATGGGATTAAAATATATATTATTGAATATACCATGAAATGATAGAATTGTAAATAGTTTAAAGTTGAATGGTAATTAAATAAGGGTATTTTTCATCCTATTTTAGTATTTCATTGGAGATGGAAAAATATATATATGGATTTCATTATTTAATTGAAAAATACAACTCAAGGTAATAGTCTGATAAGTGTTATTGTCGAATGACTAACTAAATATTCAAATTTCCTCCACATTCTAGATTCTATGTATTTATATCATATTTTTTTGTTATACCTAAAGAAAATAGTAAATATACATGGGTTGACTATCTCTATTTCATTATATATTTATCTTAGGTTCACTTTTAATTTTTGAAAAGGCCTTCAAAAGTCTTTGCGGACTGAATCAAATTTCAATATAATAATTCATCCTCAATATGATGGACAATTTGAGTGAATGATTCATACCTTAGAATAAATACTTCAAAATTATTCAATATATTACTAGGAAATTTTTAATCAATATCCTTTATTGTTTTAGTTTTCTTATAACAAAATTTTCCATTCTATTATACATATTAAAACTTTTGATATATAATATGGCATGTAGGGATGGTCTACAACTTTTTGGGGTGTTGTAGGTGAAAGGAAGTTGTTGGTACCATATTTGGTATAAGAAATAGTTGGGATAGTAAAGATGATTAAGAAACATATGAGGATGTCTCAAAGAAGGTATAAAAGTTATATGGATAATTATAGGAAAGACCTTTATTTAAAAGAAGGTGGTCATGCTTTTATTAAAGTATCTCTATGGAAATGTTTTATGTGTTTTACTAAAATGGGAAATCCAATTCCATAGTTTATTATATCTCATAAAATATTGAGGAAAGATGGATAATTTTCCTATATAGCGTAATTTCCTCATATTTCATCTCATGTAGATGGATTACTTCATGTTTTTTTGTTAAGAAGATATATACCAAATGCATCTTATGTTTTGATCCCTAGAGTAGTTCAATTGAAGAAAAACCTCTCTTATGTGTAAAAACATGTTATGATTCTTGACCAAAGAGAGAAGGTATTATAAAATAAGTTGATTCTCTATGTTAATGTTTATTTAAAAATCATTATTGTTAAAGAAGTAATAAGGAATCATAAAATGATATGAATGGAAAATATCTCATCTTATTTAAGCTATGAATAAAATTATAAGGAAAAAAATTTTAAAATGGGGGAAGAATATAAAAAACATGGTAAATTTAATATTAAACCAATTTCACACCTTATTAGTATTCTTGAATTATATCTTATAGAGTTATGTTAATTATAATAATATTAGGTAATTTTTCACACAAAAGGAAAAAATATTTATTTCTAACAAAATTGGGCTTTAATGAATTATATAGTTTTATTTAAGAGATTTATTTTCCAAATTATAGAATTATAATTTAACATAAATATATCTATTTTTTAATTCATCATGTAAAAATTACTTTTTGATGATTTTTTTTGATAATATTATAAAAAATTTATTTTTCAATTAATAATGAAAAATACTGATTTTTATTAAAAACCGCCATTTGATTCAATAATTTAAAATAGTTTAATTTCATTTTAAAGTATTTTTAATGTAAAAGTAATTCATTTAATTTATTAATAATCCAATTAAGGTCTTTTTAATCAACATTATATTTGAAGTTTTTATAAAAACATTTTTTATAATTTAAAAGGCATTAAAACCCATTTTTATCATAATTTGTGGGTTTAATTTAAAATTAAATTCAGAAAATTATATAAATTTAATTTGAAAAAATAAATTCCATATTTTTAATTATTATAATTTATATTATTTATTTACTTAAACTTAAATTCTTTTCATAATGAATAGTAAAAATAATAAAAAAAATCTTAATACACCTAAAGACGAAAGAGATTTTATTTAGGTTAAACTAAATATATAATGGTTAAAATTATCAAAAAAAATGTATAAACTCAAATTTATATAAATATTTAAACCCTATGTCATGAAATATTTATAAATGGTTCATTTTAGAGCTATATTTATTGAATAATATATTAATATATTTTAATCTTTTAAAACATTCCAAGTGTGTCCTCTCCCCCACTTACAAAAGGACACCCCCAATCATATATTATTCACACTTAAATGTCCTTTTGGATCACCCAATACCTACAAAAACCCATTATTATTAATAATAAGAACACTCTAAAGTCCCTACTTTGATCGTAGAACTATCCTAGTGATACTTCAGGTATAAACCAAAAGAGGTAATCCGAAGAAGAAGTATTATTCATGCGTACATCAGACCTAGCGTCTCTATTATTGTAACATAATGAATTTTTCATAACCATTATTCAAGGTTAGTTTTAAAATTATAATTTATGAATAAAAATTATAATTATTTAATTATTATTATCTTGTATATTATGTAATAAAGACCTATTCTACCAATGTAAATCTACAAAAGTTATTTAGGACATATGAGATGAATATCATCAAAAGGTCTGACGTGAACTTAATTGATTAAGTAATTAAATCTATGATGGTAATAAACAAAATAAGAGGAATAATAGACATTAATAATTCTATTAATAAATTAAATAATTAACCTAATTTCATTATTCAGGATGATAAATAATATACATAATGAGTCGAACACACAGTAAGGGACACTTTATCTTAAAACTTATTTTTATATGTTTTAAAGATTTATTTTATAAATATATTTTTTCCATGTCCATATTAGTAAAATTATTATACTGATATATTTATATAGATATAAAAGACTTATGTAGGAAATTTTATTTATCTTTTAAATTTTTTTCAAAGGATCACAAAAGGAATCATTTTACGGAATTTATGTTGAAGCTCAACATGGATGAATCTTTTTCTCATCGTCTTATGAAAGGATGAGTTATGTTCCATGACCACAAAGGATCAGTGATTTCGGATTTTGGTGGATTCTATGATTGGGGTGACTCAATCATGGTCGAATCATATGACTTGTTGACTTTTTTGGAGGTATTACTTACTCATAATATAACTATAGTAGCCATTGAAATGAACTTTACAGGTATTCGTGATTAAATGAAAGGAAATAATTCCACCCACTATTTCATTTCCTACCTCATTAGAAGATTCAAAATACTTGTTTCTAAGGTTTTTATACTTGTTCACATTTTTTGGGAAGGGAATAAAGTAGTATATTTTCTTACATCAAGGTGAATCTAGGATAATACCCATATGATTTTATCTAGAATGGGGTCCCTCCCCCCAAGTGTGTTGACCTTTTTGGAACTGAATATCTTGGTTTAAACTATTTTGGACACACCAATATTCTTGTAACCATATAATCTACTACTTTGTGTCTTAATAAAATTTAATAATTTTTGGTTTGGAATTTCTTTACAAAATGAAAAATTAATATTCTTTTATAACGTATATGACATCAGTGGTCTCCCCTATCATTGTAACTATTATTTGATGTTTGGCTCCCATTAAAGGAATCCATGCTTTCCTAAAAGGAAAAAAATCTTATTTTTTCTTTGGGTATTTTATTTTTTAAAAATTTGTTTCTAAATGGAAATGATATTTTAATAAAAGAAAATATTTTTAAATAGTTCTAAAATATTTTTCCACGGTTTTATAATAAAAAGGTGCAATAATAAATTTTTTAATCTGTGGAATGTTACTTTAAAATTTTATATTTTTATGGGTCTTCTCGATACATATTATACTATGGGTGATACTAATATAACTTATATAATGAGTCATCCTGATACAGCTTATATGAAATGTGATTCCGATATAGCTCTTTAATGGATTCAATAATTTTCTTTGTCTTCAATGTAAATAGGGAGGGAGTTAAGCAAGGTGGTTTCTCCTATTTATTTATATATAATTCAGTTATTTTTTATATAGGATATGAATATGATTCGCTATATATCAAAAAAGTGTATTTTTTTACTTCTATGGGTTTTAATCAGTTTAATTGAGATTAAAGTTTTTTTCCATGTGGTTATGATATATCTTATACAGTCGAAGAATATTTTAATAAAGGTAAACATTTTATGGGTTTTCATATTTTTCAATAGACTAAAATATTTCTTACTTCTATATCCCTTACTAATATTTTCTTTATCATCCCATATTTTAAAATGTTTTTCACAAGGTTTTTGGATGTGTAACAAAATAAGAATTCAAGTTAAAGGTGGTAAACGTTTTTCATGAAACAAAATAATGGTACATTTTAAAAGTTTTTTATTATGGGTAAAATGAATACTAAGAAGAAGTTTACACTTTTAATATATGGTTTTATTATGTAATATTTATGACCAAATTATCAAAAACTATAAACCTATAAAATATTTAGGAATGTAAGAAAATTAATTTTAGCCTAAAGACACAATATTATATAATTTTCATGGTTGGGTTCTTATAGTTTATGGAACATGTATATTTTCTATGGTTTATGTTAGAATTAAATGTAGAAATGTTTGTGAAACAATTTTCCTTTCCAAGGGTTATGATATGTGGATATGAAGAATATTTGTGATATTTTGGAATACATAAGAATGGGATATGATTTTGTAATGACCCAATTTTTTGTCCTCAAAAAATACTATGTTATATGGTTTTCAATATAGGCGACCCTAAAAACGAACAAATACATACAATCATAAGGTGGCCATTGAATCACCAAGAATAAATAGTGCCAATAAAATAATGACATATATATATAAGAATAAAAATATCTATCCTCAAACATTAAGCTCAATTTTTACAACTAATAAACTTATAGATCATTTTTTAACTTAAAACTTATTTAATAAAATTGTTGTTTTTTGAGTTTGATATATTTATTATTAACACTAGTATTAGAAGGATAGTTCATATACGAATAAGTGATTTCATATAAAAAGTCATTCTAAATAATTTTTTATGATTTTTAATGTCAAATTTATAAAATTATTATGTAAACTTGAAAAAATTTAACTTCATTTTTTCAATTTATTATTCTCTTATTAGAATAAGTGTAATTATTAGAGTTTTTCTAAAATAACTCATTTTTAACAGAATCGTGGAAAATACCAGTTTTGAAATTGATGTGGATTTTAACACATCACTTGGATATAAACATATCCTAAAACATATAAAACATTTTTCTTCATAAAATATATTTCTTTTAAGTAATGATATATATTTTCAAATGACATGTTTTAATTACAAACATATATTTTATATTTTAGAACATAAGTAATATTATCTCTAAAATTATTTTAAATACATTACACATTAGTATTTTAAAATTAATTTTTACTAATTTTATCAAATGAAATGGATTTTAAATATAAAATCTATGGGTCTAAAATATATATTAATTCCCATTTTATTTTTATCCAAAAATATTAAGTAATGTTGGTTAAATATTAGTTAACCAAGTAAAACAATTATTTTTTATGAAAAATAATTTCTGAAATATTATGTATTTTTTAAATTAAATTGATAAATTTTAAATTGAAAGTATAATATGATGTTTAATGATATATAGAAACAAATTATGACCCCTTTAATGGGTAGTAAATGTTAAATATCATTAATAACACTTAATGATTAAAATGATATTTTTTCTAAAAAACGGGTTTTCAACACATTATATAATTCTATATAAATGTTAATTTCATTCTATTTGTAAATGAAATTATGTTAAATGAATCGAAAATTCATATTCCACAAATAAAAATTTTATAATAAGGGTAACCTTATATTTTTTAGTAATAAAACAATTGACATGATTAATATTTAATTAATATTAATTGGAATTTAAAGGACTAATCGAAGGTTTCTTAGATTTTCTAAAATTAACGTGACCTTTAGAAATTATATAAATATTTTATTTTGATTTAAAATCATAACTACATTAATGACCACTATTCCTTCAACTAACTCACCAAAATTAAATTTCATTCCATTATTACCCCTTAATTAATATTTTTTCCCATGAAAAAGCCCATATTCCTCACTTATAAAAGGGGATCACTTCCACTTTTCCAATAATCCACTCCAATTTCAATTTTTCCTTGATACCCTATGAAAATTATTTCTCCTTGAATTAATTTACACTCTGTATTTCTCCCAATCACCAAAATTATCCTAAGTCCCTAAAATTAAAGTTATTTATTAAGAGGATGTTCGAAGTGTCAACATAGGTTTCACATCTTTCTTATTATTTCTTTCTTATTATTTACTTTATAAAAAACCATAAAAATAGCATAATAATAACATCAACATAATTATTATATTGATATTTTATTATAATAATTCAACAACTTATATTTATTCTCTTCTATCAATAAAGGAAAAACATGAATAATCGATAGTGCATGTTCACGGATTACCACCTCCATGAAGTGAAACTTTTTGTTTTTCATCACAACCATTCATGGTTGGTTAAAAAAGTATTTTTACTGATATAAATAATATTTATAAAATTTTAATTATTCTTAAATATTAATATATTTCATTTTCTACTTTCATTCCATTCTACGAAAATGGGAGTATTGTGCATGTGTATGTGCGTACTACCACGTCCATTAGATAGTGTTTCTATTTCTTTTCCCATATCACCTAACATAAATATAACTAAATATGTATTTAATGAATAAAAAGTTTATTTAAAAAACCATTAAAATTTTAGAATTAATATATTGTACCTTTCAAAAGTAATACTAGTGATAAATGATTATATGAAATTGAACCGCAAAAAATGACATATTAATGAAACTTTTCTAAATTGAGTCCTTTTATTGAGAACCATTTTAACTATAAAAATTATTTCCTATTAAAATATTAGAGGATATAGTAACATATAATTAAATTTTTTTATGAAACTATTTTACAACACATTTAACCATGATCAATATACCTAATGTATTATGAAAAAACTAAGAGAACAACCTCGAGTAATCAATGTAAGCAAAAACTATATTAAAAAAATCACCAACAGATAATTAATGGACCTCAATAAATTAAATATATATGCATGAGGTTCTTGGGTACATATTTAATGAACATAATTAAAGTATATTGAATGTTAATTTCATGTCCATAATTCTTTCATACATAATGTAATGTGAGTTTTGTCTCTAACTTACCTCATTGAAACACATTTTACTTTATGTGCCAGTTGATTTTTATATGTGGTATATTATTCCCAATAATGTTATAATTAATCATCATTTATTCATTCTATTTTATTTTCATTTTCAATACTTTCATCCTATATGGATTTTCAATTAAAATGTCACTCAAGTCATAATTTGTTACTCAACACAAGTATTTTTTCCCATGATTCATGAAATCTATCCTTGATCCTGATATTCCAAGTATATTTTTAAAATAAAGACCATTTTATAGTAGATCTAATTTTTCACTATGATATTACATGTCTTCATTACTATCTTTCACTTTAATGAAACATTTCCTCAAATAGAAGCATGGTATTGACAAGAATAACTCCAAAACTGAACTATTGATATTTTTCTTCTATATCTATGCTTTACCAATAAAAAGTATTTTCTATAATATTATAGAGTTACCTTCATACTTATCTTCACCTCTTATCAATGAAATTTCTTCTTATTCTTTTTTGGACGTGGTTTTCACTAAATGGTTTTAATGGATATTAATTCCTTTTTCTAGGATTAGTTTTTAGAAAATATTTTCTTCTAAAGTTATGTCTTAAAATATTCAAAATTTCCTTCTTCAAAAAACGTTTTAAAAATTTTGTTTTATTACTAATATTAATTTCATAAAAAATATCTTTTTAAGTAAATCTTATAGATATTTCTATATGGGTTACTTTTGACAAAAACTATTCTCTTGAACATGTTTCCATGTAAATGTATCTTTCACCAACTTTTTCATTTTATAATACGTGTCCTCTCTATGAATTCATGTTTTGAAAAAAAATTGTATTCTTATAGTTTAATAAAAAATTCCTTCTAAAATTTTTTCCGAGGACAATGTAAATTATTATTTTCATAGAAACCTTCCTAACACTTATAAGAGTGTTTTTCATATATTTCATATGCTTGATCAAGGGTATTTTTTAAATATTACCATCAATATTATTTATCCAAATAGATTATGTAATTATCTATTACATCTATGGAATGATACATCACAAATTTTTTATTTCCTAATCATCCATTTTTGTATATATGATTTACTTTTAATGTATTTCCTCTCTTAATTCTCTATATTCTATTAATTGATTGGAGAGTGTTCACCGAGACGACTAATACATTGGTGGTTTAGAGAAATTGTGGTCTAAAATTTATATCCATTTTATATAGTGATTAAATACCATATGAATAATGATATTTTTTTAGTTTTATTTACCTATTTTTTGGAAAAAAGTCAATGGATACCCATTTATTTCTCATGGAATTACCTTGTTATGTTTATTGATGAAATCATTAATTATTCCTTATAGAAGCACATTGAAATGATATAAAACCCATTTAATTTTCTTAGGATTTTATTACATGTTTATTGAAACCATGTGAAATACATATGTATGATTTTCCTTATGTTATAGTTTGGTCAATAATTATATATCCATCCAATTAATTTGGTAATTTTTCAATCTCATGAGATATCATGGTGTGTGTGTAGTGATCTTATCCAACTATGGGATTGGGTAATTATCTTAGCCAATAATATTATAATAATTAGGTAGGGATCCTTGTCTTATGCTTATTATGTTATGTTTATTTTGTATCTACATTCCTATGATGAAATTATCTTATGATATGATGATTTTTACTCAATGTTCCTATTTTATTATTTCCTTCTTCCATGATTCCATGGTTATAATCATTATATTTTTCATATAATTTTATGCCTCCCATTTTATAATAATTTATCATGTTTAATCCATTACTAGGATTTCTATCACACCAGTTTCCTTATCTATTTCCCCAGGTAATCATATAAAATATTAGTAGGATCTATGGGGTTAGGAACACACTAAATGTATTAAATATAAAAATTATTATATTTTAAAATTTAGTATTTATTTTTCTAATCCATCAAAGACACTAGACCTTAAATTCTCATATTTTATTTGTTGTAAAATAAGTTAAAAGTTAAGAGGTAATATTTTTTAAGGATTTTATCATTTTAGTGGGTATCAGAGGAAGGTCTTGGATATTAGGACTAGAGAACATTAGTGAAAACCCTAAGGATTATCCTAAGCATAGAATAATATACTTAAGTCTTGGTAAGGTAGATATTATGTGGTTTTCATAATAATAAATCCCTATATAGATACAAAAAGTTCAAATGGTTTTCGAATAGATGAATATAGAAGTAATAACCTAGAAAAGGGTTGGTAAACTATATCTCAAACATCATCCCGATTAATATTAAATGAAATCTTATAGCGCAACTAGTTTTAAACTAATATGAGATATTCCTTAGGTGATGATATGCTCTATACAAACCACTATTAAGGATTAAATTCCTTGATACATTGAGGTATTAGGTATAAAAGTATAAGTTAACCAAAGTTAAAGTAACCTAGATCAAAATAAACATGATATGGATTGAATTAAAGAAATAATGGGAAAATGTGATAACGAAAAAAATGGGGCATTTTATGATTGGATTACATATTATGATTATGAAAATATAACCTTATTATAAATGTTTCATCACTCATTTAAACCCTTTTGGTTTTCTTAATGGGTGGAATAAAAAGGTACCATGGGTATAAGGAACAATAAGGGGATTACCTCAACGAATAACCCATTATAATGGGAGTTGTAATGAAAAACCTTGTGATAATGTAAAACCATATATCACAAATATTTATTATCAATGTGAACATAGTCAAAGTCTTAAACCCACCAAAGAAACGAATGATGGGGTTTCAGCAAAGATCAAATGATGAAGATGATGGAGGAAAAAATGGTCAGTTTTTTAAATGTTAAAAACTTTTGAATAAGTATAAAGGAAATTTCATTAAGTGGAAAAGAAGATGTTTTACTTTTTTAAGGTATGAAATCAAGAATAAAACTTTAGTGGGAAAATGAAGATTTCAGTTAACACGAGGATAGAAGATAGTTCTCATCTAAGGTCACTATAAATAAATAAATATCTTATGTGTAGAGAACTGAAGACTTATCTTAATCAATTAACAAATACAAGTATTACTCGGGATGGGGAGAATCTATAAAATATTAGACCTAAGGAGTAATAAATGAACTATGAAATGAATATTGATGGATAGGATAGTA
Source organism: Viscum album (assembly GCA_963277665.1). Taxonomy (NCBI): domain Eukaryota; kingdom Viridiplantae; phylum Streptophyta; class Magnoliopsida; order Santalales; family Viscaceae; genus Viscum; species Viscum album. Next base: position 115,691,748 of record OY728119.1, read on the forward strand.
GTAATTTGGTTTTTCTTACTCTTGACCATAAATTAGTGAATGCACTCCATTTTTATCATCCATATTGTATATAAGATGTTTTCTAAGATCATCACGTCCCCACGCTCAGTGAGTTTTTTTTATCAAAACATATAGTGGTGTGATTACGATGCTTGTGGAAGTACAATTTCTGTAAATCATAATATACTCATCTAAAAAATTGACATGATTTTTGAAATATAATTTCTATCTTTACATTGAGACCACATTAATTTCTAGAATAGGGAAAAACAATTTTTAATCCAACTATATAAATTTATTAATTAAAGTACAATAATAAATTACCTAAGAATAAAATTGAATCCTTCATAGATATCATAACACCTAGTTATGATACATATTTACTTGAAACAGTTTGGTAAAAATACATGTTTTCAAGTCATCCATAAGATATTGAGGATCACATCTCATTATATATAATATCTTGAGGAATATCAATCATTTTTCCACATTTTAATATTCCTATAAGTAAATGATAATTAAATATCAAGGATGAAATTCTTTTAAGGGGGTAGAGTGTAACAGACCATGTTTTTATCCTTAAATAAATATTATGTTCTTTGGTTTCATCGACACACAACACAAAAAACAAAATAAATATAGACAATAATAATGTTGATGTAGAATTAGTGGGTATAAATAATTGTAATAGAATAATAATATATATATAAGGGAAAAAATAAAATTCATGTTAAATATCAAACTAAATTAGTACAACTAGAAAAATAGTAAAATATATTTTTATATATAAAATTTAATTTATAAAATGGATATTTTTCAAGTTTTATATATTTATGATTAGAACTTCTTTTATAAGGAAATTTAATATAGGAAAAAATGATTTCTAATAAAAATATGTTTTTCATGATATTTTATTATTTTATTTCAATGTTAAATTTATAAACTTTAGGGTGTTATTTTGAAAAAAATTAACATCACTGTCATATTTATCATGTTCATATTATCCTAAGATGAATTTTTTCAATATTTATAAAATAATTGTTTTTAGGTTAATTATTAAAAATAAAATTTTTGAAAATATAATGGATTTTAAAGCGTAAATTATATATAAAAATAACCTAGAACTTAGAAAACATTTTATTATTAAAATATATTTATTTGAAATACTTTTATACACATTAAAATATGATTTTTTATTTAAAAATTTATATTTAATATTTTAGAACATTATTAATACTTGTTCATAAATAATTTTAAATACATTGCATATTATAATTTTAGAATTATTTTTTATCAATTGAGTAAAATTAAATTTATTTTATATTTAAAATAATAGGGTCCAAATTATATGACAAGGTACACATATCTTTTAGGCATAAAGACTAAGTCACCTTGTGTAAAAATTAGTTACCTGGTAGAGCCATATTTTTAAGGAGTAATGTATTTCTAAATTTTCTTGTTTTATAATTTAAATCGATAAATTTTAAATTAAAGATATAATTTTTTGTTTGAAATATATAAAAATGAATTATCACTCATTTAGTTGGTAATCAATGTTAAATATTACTTAGAACACCTAATAATAAAAATGATAATTTTCTAAAAAATGGTTTTTCAACGCATCATAAATTTTGATTTAAAAGTTAATTTTCTTATATTTATAAATTTAATTGTGTTAAAAGGATAAAAATTTTAGATTATTCATGTCTATATTTGGTAATAAGGGTCACATTATATTTTTAGAAATAAAATAATTGGCATGATTAATATTTAATTAAGAGTAATAAGTGTTTAAAAGATTAATTTATGGTGGATTGAATTTTTATAAATTAAAATGACATTTAGAACTTATATAAATATTTTAATTAGGTTCTAATGTCTTACCTATATGTATTACTAACCTTATTTCACCTAACTCGCATAAATTTATTTTCATTCCATTCTTACCCCTTACTTAACATTCTTTTTCTTGATAGAGTCCCTCGTCCTAAATTATACATGGGGGATCACTTTCACCCTCTCAATACTCCACTTCAATTTACAATTTTCCTCAAATTATACCCAATTTCCTTCTCTATATATTCCTTTACATTCCATAATTCCCATTTTTCACATAAATAAACCTAAGTCCCTCAAATCCATGGTCTTCATCAAGACTAATTTTGAGGTCCCAACATATATATGACATCTTCCTTAACATTTCTTCTTTATTATTTACTTCATAAACCAAAAAAGAATATTGTATTAATAAAATAATAATCATTATTATCTTGATACTTTATTATAATAATTTCATAATCATTATCTATTCTCCTGCATCGACAAGTAAAAAAGTGTGAACCGTCATTAGTGTGTGTACACTGATTAGTGCCTCCACGAATCAACAATTTTAGTTTTCTGTCACATACTTTCATATATTTCTAGAAAAGGATACTTAATAAGATAATATAATATTTATTACATTTTAATGATTCTTAAATGTTAATATATTTTATTTTATACTTTGTTTCCATAATACAAAAATGGGAGTGTCGTCCGTGTGTACATTCAGACTACTTCCCCCATGGGAGGATGTTTCTATTTCATTTTTCATATCAAAAAACATGAATGGACATAAAAATTTATTTAATATGCAAAATATTTATTTGATAAACCATTAATATTATTGAAATATAGTATTATACATTCCATAAGTAATATTAGAAAAAAAAATCGTAGTAAATTTTTCCTCTAAAAAGGACATATAAATGTGGGTTTTATAAATTGAGTCCATTCAAGGACAAACAATTTAATTATATAAATTATGTTCTAATTAAATATTAAATGAAATTATAATATTAAATTCAGGATACTATGAAACAATTTAGAAATAACTTAGGACATGGCCAATATGATAAAAGAATTATAAAGAGATTAACCAAACAATGTCGTGTGACTGACATAAACAAAAAGTAAATTAAAAGTAAGTACCCAAGGATACTAAATAAAGATTATAAAATTAAATATAGATTAATGAGGTTATTTTATATATACCTATTAATATTAATTTAGTAATACATGAAGTTAATCACATGTGTTGAAATATTTTGGATATAAAGGTAAGGTAATTTTCTCTCAAACATCCTTTGTTGAGACGCGTCTTAATTTATACACCAATTTAATTTTATATGGATTATATATTGTCCAGTTATTATTTTATCATCAAATAAATTTATTAATTATATTTGATTTTCATTTTTAATCCCTTCCTCCTTTAGTGGTTTTGATTCAAAACGTCACTCAAGTCATTATTGTTTTGTCAACGGAAATCCTTTTTCCCATGAGTTGAGAAATATCTTCTTAATTTTGATCTTCCAAGAATATTTTTTGTGCTAATTAATTTTAAATATGTATGTTTAATTTTTATCTAGGGATATTTCCTCTTTTAATTAATAACCTTTACCTTGATGAAGTTTTTTCTCAAATAAAATCTTGATGTTGATAAGAATAACGCATATACCTTCAAATGGATATTTTTTTACATATTCATGTTTTACCTATGAATTTTTTTAAAATAATTTTTCAAGAAACATTTGTACTTATGTTCATCTCTTATTAATGAACTTTTTTATCATCATTTTCATGATATTTTTTTAACTACATATTTTTAACAAACTTTAAATTGTTTTCATGATTAGTTTCAAAAAAATGTTGTCTTTGAAAGTAATGTTTTAAAATGTTCAAAAATAATTCTTTCAATTTTTTTTAAAAATAACATTTTCAACTACCTATAATTTTATATAAACATGTTTTTTTAAATTTAATATTTTAAATGTTTTTGTATGGTTCATTTTTTACCAAAGGTAATTATTTTTACAAGATTCCATGTAAAAATATCTTTCCACCACATTTAGCATTTTCTAAGAGCATTTATCATTAAGATTTAATGTTTTTTTAAAATAAATTTTACAATAATTGTTTAATAAAATCATCATTTTAAAAAAATTAAAAAGGAAAATATTAATTATTATTATTCATTAAATTTTAGTAATTCTTGTAAGAGTTCCCTCCATCTATTTTAAATGCATGATCATGGGTATTCTTCAAATGATACCACCTACCTTATTTATTAGGATGAGTTATGTAATTCTATTTTACATATATGGAATGATGTATCAAAAAACTATTTCCTAATAAACCATTATTATATGAATGATTTACTTCGAATTTAATTCCTATATTAATGCCCAATATAACAATACTTGACTAAAGGTAATTCACTCATATTCTAAATATATAGATTGTTTAGGGAAATTATTTTCTAAACCAAACATCCATTTCCTATATAGTGTAAATTCCATATTAATAACCATATTTTTTAGTGGTATTTACCTAGGATGATGCTTAAATAATTTTATAGACATTTATTTTCCAAGTATTTATCATGTCATTTTTATTTATTAAATCTCGAGTGATTCCTTCACGAACCACTTGAAAAGGAAATAAACCCAAATTTATTTTCTTGGGTTTCTGTGATATGTTGATTGAAACTATGTGCAACACATATATATTATTCTCATTATATAATAAGTGGTCCTAGAGTTATATATCCCTTCAATACATTAGTTAATGTTTCTATCTAATGAGATATCATGGTGTGTCAGAAATGATCCTAGATAAATAGGGGAGTGAGAATTTATCCTAGAAAACAGTGTTATTTTAACAAGGAATATAGCAAAGACTTATACTTATGTTGTAATAGTTATGTTATTTACACATTCTGATGATTTCATGCTCTTATTATATGATTATATTTACTCCATGGTCTTATGTTATCATTTTCTTATGCCCCGGTTCTATTGGAATGGTCATTATATTTTTGATATCATTTTATTACTCCTATATTACACACCTTTATTATGTTTATTACCTTACTGGGATTTATAGATCACCCTTTTCATTTTGTATTTGACAAGTTTATCCTATGAAATATCAAGAGTAACTATGGGACTTAGGATAACTCTATATATATTAAATAAAGTTAATTATGTTATGTTTCAAAATGTTGTATTTATGTTTATAACCCTCTAAAGACACTAGATCATAGGTCCTTGGATGGTATTTGTTTTCAACTATGTTAAAAGTTATGAAATAATATGTATTTAAGCCTTTTTCCATTTTATATTTTATGATTGGTGGGACTGGAATTATACAGTCCTCCAATTCATTGGGTACTAATTGATATCTCCTGATATAATTGGAAATGAAATAAAGGGTAAACCTAGTTCTTTAAGAAAATATTTCCACTATGATAGTCTTGGGAGTGAACCTTGACTAGAGATATGGTGGATTGGGGTGTGATCTCAATGCACTATGATAGTGTTCGTTGTGATCCTTGACTAAATAAATGATTTTCTATACATATTTGTATGCCAATAAATTTTGTTTTTTTCATTGTTATGATCTCATAGCTCACGTTATCTGTTAAATTTAAGATTTATGTCTTATGAACTTAAATGATTTATTCCATGAATTATATTTATGATTGATGATTGGTTTGGTATAGTTTTCAAATGATTGGATCATCTTTTCATAACCTAATGCATATGTTATGTGTATAAGATCATTAATGTATCCATTATTTTACCTTAATAGGAATTTGAGCTCACCCTTTATAATATTTCCTTTTTCCCATGATATGGAGAATGTTTTTAAGTATGATATCTCTAAGAATTGATCTAGTTATTATAAACAAAGTCTTAGATGATATAGATATTTTATATACCAGTTGATTATGTATCCAAGTTTACAAAAACACTAAAACATTATGGTTCTGGTATGGATAGTAATTTTACTAAATGAATATCCTTAAAATAAGATTTAATATCTTTGTGATAATGTTTGGGTCACTATAAATTTAGGTTTTGGGCATATCAGAACCAAATTTTATGGTATGAACAACTCGTATTTTAGTCTTAATTTGTGTCTAATTGTTTCCGACACTTTCGTTGGGGCGCACTCATCCATCTGCTTGGGACGCAACAGGCGCGACTTTTGTTTCCCCGCATTCCCTCTTTACAAAGGTGGATGACATCATGTTCCTTGTTTAAGGACGTCTGCTCCTTGATCGAAACGGGATGATGGGATATCGGTTCTTCCTTCCGTGGATTCCTCCTCAGAACTTGTCACCTAGTCTGGTTCTCCCTCATAGATTTAATACGTTGTTCTTGAAACTCTTCCTAGTGCCATTTTTCCATGGACGCCGGTTAATTACACTACTTCTGTCAGGACATTCCAAAGGGTCTGGTCAGGGCAGCAACCTTCGGTTGGGGGAGTAGTCACGTTGAGTCATCATTAACATGTCTGAGCGCTGGGGAATTGGAGTGTCTATCTTTTGTCCCTTATTATAGGGCTTATCGAGGGCGTGGAAGCCCGAGGCATCCCACAATGCATGTGGGAAATCATATGTCGTAGGAATGTATCTTAGGTTTTCCTCAGCTTCCCATGTTTAACACAAGGTATGCCGAAAGTTTAACGTCCAACAGAGACGGATCGGACTGATCAGAACACCGATGAGGGTGAATCAGATTGAGCAACCCCCTTGAGGGAACACCGATATCAGATCCAGCCTGTGGGAAGCATCCCGAATGCTGTGGAGGGGAATAGGGTGGCATGATCTCGTCGGGATGTGGAGGCCCAAACAAAAATCAAGATGGGTGATAGAAAGCTACACGGAATGGAGGGGGGATGAAATGGAGTCGTCGTAGAGATGAAAGTGGTGATGGGCTTGAGTCTCGAAGAGACTTCCTATGTATCTCTGTGGAAGGGAATCAAAGTCCGCGTAGTTTTGTTGGTGAGAACCAACGTGAAGGGGGTTAGAGCGACCAACGGGTGGTGGGCTTGAACCTCAGGGAGGCTTCCTACGAACCATGCCTTGACATGGATCAAAGTCCACGTAGTTCAGGATGGATGTGTGGGGCTTACACTCTAGGATTCCCAAGGTGGTGGGTGAACTGACGTGAATGAGGTCAGAATGACTAGGTGACGGGGCTTGAACCTCAGGGAGGCTTCCTACGTACCATGCCTTGACATGGATCAAAGACCACGTAGTTCAGATGGGACGTCGTTGAACCGACAATAAGGAGGACCTTGGTCTAATGGATGATGGGCTTGAACCTCGTGAGGCTTCCTACGTACCATGCCTTGACATGGATCAAGGTCCACGTAGTTGAGGATGAGGGGTTGTTGAACTGACACAAAGGGGTGTCAGAACAACTGGATGGCAGGGTCACAACAGCTTACCACTGGATTGGGATGCAGTTTAACATCATGTGGTATTGGGGCGTGTCGGAGAACCGACGTGAATAAGGACCTTGGCCTAGGTGGATGATGGGCTTGAGCCTCAGGAAGGCTTCCTACGTACGTACCATGCCTTGACATAGATCAAAGTCCATGTAGTTATGGAGGGATGTGGGTATCGGTGAACCGACGTGAATAAGGACCTTGTTCCGATGGGTGATGGGGCTTGAACCTCAGGGAGGCTTCCTACGTACCACGCCTTAACATAGATCAAAGTCCTCGTAGTTCGGGTGTGCAGTTTAATGTCATGATGGATGGGGGTGTTTGGGGCTTAGGCTCTGACGCGGCCCATGGTGAAATTTGGTGAACCGATATGAAGGAGGTCGGGATGAGCAATGAGTGGTGGGATTGAACCTCGTGAGGCTTCCTACGTACCATGGCTTGACGTGGATCAAAGTCCCCATAGTTCAGGATAGTCACAATGGCTTATCGCTAGAGTGGAATGCAGTTTAACGTCATGCAGGATGAGGGTGGAACCTGATGTGAAGAAACGATAGGCGGTGGGCTTGAACTTCATGAATGCTTCCTACGTACCATGCCTTGACATGGATCAAAGACCCCATAGTTTATATGGACATACATTTTAATGTCATGTGGGACAACATACAGTTTAACGTCATACTGGACGGGGGAATACAGTTTAACATCATGCTGGATGAGGGCATTGTCATGGTTAATGCTTTCTCTAGGCCCATGTGAGTCGTGCTCGGTGTGAGAAACAAGAGGCAGCAGAGACCTGATGATCACGTTGCGAAGGGTGCGTCCGTGAGAAGCGAAGAGGGGCTCACACGTTGAGCAACCAATGGTGTTGGGACTTTCTCCAGGATGGAGTCCCAAATGCAATAAAGCGCAGAGGGAGAGGGGATTTGGGACCAAATAAAAGAGGTGCCTCGTTCCCTATCACGCCCTCCGCTGGCCCTGGCGGTGGGGAAGTACGAAGGTGCATGGGTGTTACCTACCGTAATAAGGACTAGGGGCTTTCACCAAGGAGGTTTCCCTTCCCCGCGGGAAAACGCCACTCCGATAAAGAGGATATCATCCCCTGTGAGGGGTGATCCTATCTCTGAGGAGACCAGTGGGCGTAAAGAATTTTCGAGCCAGGGGTACCCTATATACAAGGCACGGGGCCGGATCACAGTTTAACGTCATGCGTTGAGGATGAGGTTCTTGGAAGTTTAACGTCCTACAGGTCGGACGAGGTGGGTTTAATCTATACCACTAGGACTTACATGAATGGTACCCTCTTCCCCTTGGAGAAGGGAAGGCATCAGCAATGCCGTGTAGAAGGGGGTCGCAGAGAGAACCATCGAGGGGTCCACGTTAGCGTGGCTATGAGAAGAAGAAATAGTTGTTAGTGTGTCTATGTGAAAAATCATTAGGCGAAGCAACTCCACGGGTGGTATCATCCAGGGTACTTTAAAATCACATCGTGCATACCTGGGGGGTCGCACGGAAGAAGGAATTTCCAAGCATGGGGGTCTGCAGGCAGGGGCCTTGAGGAGCTTAGTTTCTTTGCGTAGTATAGGGAACTTGTGAAGGGGTTTGCTTCACGAAGTGGGCTGCCTTAGCCTTAGCATGGGGCGGTGGTGCTAGTGGGAGGTTCTTTGCGAAGTGGAAGGGTGTTCGCGGAGCACTACCTCACGAAGCATAGGTGCCTCGCGAAGAAAGGTGTCATGAAGCAGTGTGCTTCGTGAAGTATAGTAACCCAGCCTTGGCACGTGGATCACGTGTATAGGGTGGGTTTTTTGTAAATCATAAATTCTTCGCGACTGCCCGGGTCCCCTTGGGGATCCCCCTCCTTCACGAATGCTCGTAGGATTCGCGAAGGGAATCACTCTCGGAAGAGGGGCTCAAAACGAGACAAGGCGGAGGCCTCTCATGAAGTAAAAATAACTTGCGGAGGTCATGATTCCCATAGAGAAGAGTGCTTCGTGATTTGGGAGATGATAAACCGAAAGGTCCGATTGTCCTTCTGGAGAGATCAGGGGTTAGCTCATTTTTTATAGGCAAGAGGCGCCGTGATGTAGATCTCACACGGTGCGAAGGAGGATTCGATTGCTTCGCTGCGGGTGGCGAATGTCAATCGGGTTCGTGGAGAGGTACTGCCTCATCTGCTTCGTGGTGGGTTCGCGAACTTCAGGGGCATTCGCGGAGAGGTACCGCCTCCTATGCTTCGTAGCGGGTTCTTGAACGTTAGGAGTGTTTGCGGAGAGTTACCACCTCAAGTGCTTCGCGGCGTCCGCGTTGCTTGTGGGGGGGGGGGCTCCGCATCAGGGCTTCGCGAGGTAGAGAATGGGGCTTCTTTTCCTTCTCCCCTTTATTCAAATATTTTGGTTCCAAAAAATTCCCCCCCTCAGACTTGGAGCTGTAGAGGGATCAAGGGTCAAAGTCTGAGGGAAATCGCCAAAATTATCGGCAGTTCGCGGTGTTGACTCGCGAAGAGGGCGCACGAGGCGGACGGGGGCCACGCAGTCTAGACGCGCCGCGAAGCTCCGCGTGGGCTGGACATGCCGCGAAGCTTCAAGGTCCACCACCTATAAATAGGGGGGATGACCCCTCTTTTTTACTTTCCCTTCTCTGAGGCTTTTTCCTTTTTCACTCTCGATTCGCGAAGCTCCGTGTACTCTGTGTCTGCTCTCCGCGAATCGGGCTTCGTGGCGAACTGCGAGTCTCTAACTCTGCGACAGTGCCAAGCGAACGTGTACTTTCCGTCCAGGCTCTGAGATTTGGTTTTGAGAAGGAGGATCCAAATAAATGGGCACACAAAACATGGGACGTGGAGTGATGGTTTATTCGAACAGAATCCAATACTCCTGAAATTATGCCACAGTGGTGGGAGTACACTAGATGGGCGCATTGGTTTGATCATGGATCATTCCTTCTTTCAGACAGGGTCTCTCTGGAGAGGTGTTCTGTCGCTTCCCAATGTCATCTTGGGGCATCTTCAACTTGTTTAGGGCAGAGTTATAGTTATACGGTCCCCTACGAGGAGTCCAGCCAGGGGGCCGAAAAGGGGAAGAACAAGATTTACGATTCCTGTGTGCTGGACCCTAGGTAAAATACAAAGGTGTCCCTACATATCCCATGAGGATGAGAATAAAGCCAAATGTAGTTCTAGAAGCACATTTTAACTTCATGTAGGACGATGAGAATCCTGGTTGCACTGGTACATATCCCACCAAAACTACTAAGCCCACATGAGTCATGCTTGATGTGGGAAACAAGAAGTAATGGGGAACTTCCTCGACATAGGTAGGGGCATGTTAGGGCGAAGGGATGCTTGATGAATACTGACCCAATGATGCTAACACGTCCATGTGGTGCACCTAGACACGCGAAGAGGTAAAGCCGAGTATGTTGGAATTAGACTTGAACATGAGGAAGTGGAAATGTGTGAATCATGATGCTCGAAATTTGGATCACAGTGATGGCGGTGTGACGATGGAGGATAACTACTGACCATGGCGGAAAAGCATAATCCATATCGTGTTAGCCTAGAATGGGGACAGAAAAATGAGGGTCGACCGTTGACCATGTTCGAAACACGGGACCATGTCGAAATTTTTTTCATAGATCCGTAGGGATGTTAGCCCGAAATGATAGGAGAGCCCTTAGGCCCAACATCCATGGAGAGCCCTTAAGTCTAGCATCCATGTCGTCCGAGGGTCCTTTTGGATGTGGAAGAGGATGTGGATCCAAATAGCGAGCTCACGAAGCTTGGTTATGGAACGAGAGAATGTCTTCATGAAAATTCCACACTTCGGACTCTTTGTCAAAACTCATCTAAATAATACAACGAGACGTACTAGATAGAGGGATTTGAGTCCCTTCCCATAGGGAGATCTTAGTTTAGGGTTGTAGAATTAGGAATATGGATGGGAGGAAACACAAGAATCACGTGGGGGGTAACTCAAATATCCGACGTGAATGAGGATATAATCCCACACCATGTGTTCCCAGGGGGAGGTTTTAGGTCTAGGGACCAAAAACGAGAGTTGAGATAGGCCATAGGCAAAGTACACAGGATTTACTATGTACCTCAAGGGGATGAGGATCAAGCTACACGTAGTTCTTGAAAGGGTCTTAGTTTAAGGTCTTAGAACTCGGACCGTGAATGGGTAAGGAGATCAAGAGACACACGGTAAGGTGATTACAAAACCTGGCATGAACGAGGACATAATCCCTACTTACCATGTGTTCTCTGGGGAAGTACTCGAGTTGAGGGACTGAACACGAGAGTTAGGCTGGGCCCATAGGGAAGTGTATGGGCACTCCTACGTATCTCATGAGGATGAGAATCAAGCCACACGTAGTTCTTGAAGATGAAAGGGGCGCGCGGGTCTAGCCCCTGCACCAAGAGAAGTGGTATTTGATAGATCTTGTTTTTCCTTTAAGGTGAGTGGTTTTTTATGTGAAGCGACAAGACTAGGGTAGCAATCTCTGGTGTCGCCACAAGAATCAAGTCATAATAGGCATTGACAAATGGCATGGAATGTGACCCATACCCAACGTGATGTCCTCTATGATGAGGTCATCACAATGTAGTGCCGTTTTTCATCATGCGACCAGGATGATAATGACACAGTTGAGGGTCGTGTGAGATGACCAAGCATGCATTTTAACGCCATGCAGCACAGACGTAGCAGAGACGATGCTAGGTGGGGAATGGGTACGGTGCCATGAAACATAACCGACGTGAATAGGGACATGATCCCACATCACACCGTATGCACTTCCGAGAGGGAGACCTCAGGCCGAGAGGCCTACATAGAGGTAAGAGGTAAAGGGGGAGAGAGACTAGCTCCCAATGAGCGGGATCCGAATACGAGACGTCTGGGTGGTCCTACGTATCCCATAAGTATGAGAATTAATTCATACATAGTTCTAGATGAAGATATTAGTTTATGGCCTTAGAGCTCAGACCGTGGGAGCCCCGAAGGACACCTTATTACAGCTGTATCCCCCAGACATGTAAAGGTGCTCTGAGGGATAGTGCCAAAAGTGTCGAGATTCCACCTGTACATGATGAGGTGGAACATATCATGAATCATGCGACCAACATTAAAGGCTTGAAGGGTCTGGCGTGACGACATAGGATTACTGCTGACCGTGGTGGAAAAGCAGTATCTATATCGCATTAGCCTGAAATGGGAACAAACAAATGAGAATCGATCGTTGACCATATTTGCAACATGTGATTTGTATCAATTTTTTGTCCAAAAACCTCGGGGGAGTTGGCCCATAACGGTAGGAGAGCCCTTAGGCATGGTATCCAGGTCATTCTTGGGGGTCCCTCAGGGTGTGAAAGGTGATGAAAGCCCGAATGAAGGGAAACATGAAGCTTGACAAGTGGAAGGAACTTGACCAAGTTGAATCTGACACTCTTGGTCCTAGACCGGAGTACTCATAACACATGGGTGAACCACTATAAGGGGTCGAGGGACTCAACTTGAGGGCGTCCCAGAGATGGCGGGTTCTTGGGAGAAGGGGGCATAGCACCAAAAACCTTATACCACACCTATATATCCCCCTCGTGGAGAGGAAGAGGACAAGGGACCTAGGTGACTGGGGAGATGGGGAGATCTATAAGAAGTGGGGCTGGACCCGAAGTCTAGAAATTTGGGTGGTCTTATGTATCCTATAAGGATGGTAATCCAACCAAATGTAGTTCTGAGGAGGTCTTAGTTTACGATCTTAGAGCTCGGACCATGGGTGGATGACAACTTTCCAAGTAAGCACAGACCTCAACCCGATCCCTAAGCCCACGTGAGTTAAACTTAGTGTGGGAAACTAGGGAGGAAGGTCCTTATTGCAATACCTGGAACGTCCATCAAAGGAAAGTCGGTGCAGAGCCCCAAAGGACACCTTTAATGTGGGTTTGTTCCCCTAACGCGCAGATGCGCACTGAGGAATAGTATCAAGAGTTTCAAAACTCTAGTTGGACATGATGAGGATGGAGAAGGATGTGAATCGTGTAACTGAAATTTTGGTCTTAATGGGGTTGGCGTGGTGATGGAGGATGACTATTAACCGTGGCAGAAAAACAGTCTCCTTATCACGTTAACCTGAAGTGGGAACAAAAAATGAGCATCGAACGCTAACCATATTCACAATGCGGGATTTGTATCAATTTGTCGTCCAAAACCCTCAGGGGCGTTGGCCCGTAACGATAGGAGAACCCTTGGGCGTGGTATCCAGGATATTCTTGGGGGTCCCTTTGGGTGTGAGAGATGATGAAAGCCCTGATGAAGGGGAACACAAAGCCTAAAAAGTGGGTGAGAACAAGTCCGAGCAGAACCTGCATTCCAGATACTAAACCAGAGTACCCTTAGGCACATTAGTGAACCACTGAAAAGGGTCGACAAAGCGGCTCATGAGGGAGAGGTACATGGCGTGGTCATTACAAGCCTGACGTGAATGAGGACTTAATCCCATAACGCGCTATATAGTTCCCTCTCTGGGGAAGGGTAGGCCAAGGGGCCAAGGTGGGATGGAGATTTTCGAAATATGTGGATGGACCTGAAGCCTAGAAATTTGGGTGGTCCTACGTATCCCATAAGGATGGGAATCAAGGTACACATAGTTCTCAAGATACATTTTAACGTCATGCAGGACGAGGGGGGGGAGTAGGATACCCTCAAACAAGGGAGGTGTGTGGTACATCGAATAAACTGACGTGAATGAGGACATAATCCCACTCCACACCATATACTCTTATCAGAGAGGACCTAGGCCAGGGGCCAGAAAAGGCCAAGGGGCCTGATAGTTAATCTTTGGTCAGGAAGGCCTGACCTACTTGCAGTTTAACGTCTTACAGTGGGGACGAGGGTCAGGGAATAGGATTCCCTGGATAGGGGAGGTGTACGAAACAACGAGTAACCCGACGTGAATGAGTACATAATCCAACACCACATTGTACACTTCGGGTATGAACATGGGCTAAGGAGCCCGAGAAGGCCAATGGGCCTAAGGCTGGGCCTCGGTCAGGAAGGCCTGACCAGCTTGCAGTTTAACGTCTTGCAGTAAGGATGAGGGATGGATAAGGTGTCTCTTCCGGGGATGTGTATGGTACGGTGAGTAACCCTGTGTGAATGAGGACATAATCCCACACCACAACGCACAATTATATCATAGAGAACCTGGGACAGGGGCCCGACAGTTGGCCCTGCCCGGAAGGATTTCTTCGCTTTGGGATGGGGCATAATGAATCACTACACTCGATATTTGGGACATCTTGGGGTGGACCCGAAGATCCAGGGCGGCTGTTGACCATGTTTGAAACACAGTGTCCCTATGGTGACCTGAGATGGGAGCAACAAATGAGCATCAACCACTGACCACATTCGAAACTCGGGACTTGTATCAGCTTGTTGCTCGAAATTCTCAAGGGTGTTGGATTGAAGTGGTAAGAGAGCCCTTAGGCATATCATCCATACCATTCAGGGGCCCTTCTGGATGGAGAAAGTGATTAAATTCCAGTCAAGGAGTGGGTGTAGCATATTTGTACCCATATACGAGAGAGGCTAACATCTCCAGGGAGGGGGACGTACAGCCGGACCGAGGCTAGCTCGACGTGCATTGGGGAAAAAGTATGGACCCTGCCATAGGACTCGGCCTGAGGGGAAGATTCTAGCTTTTGGTCTGGACCAATAGACAAAATGTTCAGGCATTCCTACGTATCCCATGAGGATTTGAATCAAGACATACGTAGTTCTAGAAGCACAGTTTAACATCATGTGGGACGATGAAATGCATCTCATTAGGGGAAGTGTATAGTGAGGCGAGTAACCCGGTGTGAATGAGGACATAATCCCACACCACACCATACAATATCATAAGAGAGCCCGAGTCTGGGAAGGCCATGGGACCTGAGGCTGAGCCTCGGTCAGGAAGGCATGACAGGCTAGCAGTTTAACGTCTTGCAGTAAGGATGAGGGCTAGGGGCCCGAGAGGGATAAGGGGCCTGAGGCTGGGCCTCAATCAAGAAGGACTGACTAGCTTGCAGTTTATCTTCATGTAGTGAGGACGAGGGCCGGGGGCCCGAGGAGTCCAAGGGGCCTGAGGGTAGCCCTTGATCAGGAAGGCCTGACCAGCTCGAAGTTTAACGTATTATAATAAGGATAAGGGACAGGGACCCTAGGAGTCCAAGGGGCCTGAGGCTGGGCCTCGGTCAGGAAGGCCTGACCAGCTTGCAGTTTATTGTCATGCAGTGAGGACGAGGTTCGGGGGCCTGAGGAGGCCAAGGGGCTTGAGGCTGGGCCTCGGTCAAGAAGGCCTAACCAGCTTGTAGTTTATCGTCATGCAGTGAGGACGACGGTCGGGGGCCTGATGAGGCCAAGGGGCCTGAGGCTGGGCCTCGGTCAGGAATGCCTGACCAGCTTGTAGTTTATCGTCATGCAGGATGATAATAAGCAGTTTAACGTCATGACGGACGATGATGCAGTTTAACATCGTGCAGGATGACATTGCAGTTTTAAAGTCATGCAGGACTGGATAGTTTAATGTCATGCAGAACCATCGTGCAGTTTAAGGTCATGCAGGACCATCATGCAGTTTAGGGTCATGTGGGACTATCATGCAGTTTAGGTTCATGCGGGACCATACAGTTTAAGTTCATGTGGGACCGTACAGTTTAAGGTCATGTGGGACCATATAGTTTAAGGTCATACAGGACCATACAGTTTAAGGTCATGCGGGACCGTGGTGCAGTTTAGGGTCATGCAGGACTCTGAAGCTCAGGAAAATTATTGCTTGAGGAACTTGGCTTTGGTCAGAGGATTTATGTTCTCACCATCAATGGTTACCAAGGAGTATGCTCCATTGGGGTAAACCTTATGAATTATGTAAGGTCCATTCTATTTGGGCTCCATCTTGGGTGGTTTCCTGTGGGGGATCATTGGCACTCGGAGGGCCAACACCAGGTCGCCTCGCAGAAAAGAGCGAAGGCGAACCTTTTTGTTGAAGGCTCTGGCTATCTTATTCTGATGTTTTTCCAGATTGTGCATGGAACTGAGCCTGTTCTCGTCCAGTTCTTCCAATTCAGCTAGACAGATTTTGGCCACCTTATCTGGCGCCTGCTGGTCATAGAATTCTATGTGTAATGATGGAAGATGGATCTCGATGGGTAGGATGGCCTCACCCCCATACACTAGGGAATATGGAGTCACCTGGGTGGAATTGCGAGTTATCGTCTGATACGCCCAGAGAGTGTTGGGGAGCTTGTCCGTACAACTTTTCTTGTTCTGACCAACCATTTTCTAAAAAAATTTAGATAGGGTTTTCTTGAATGCCGCGATCTTCCCATTTTCCTATGCATGATAAAGAGAGTTATGGTTTGAATGGATATTGTACTTGGCGTACAATTTCTTCATCTCGGCTACTCAGAAGTTGGTGTCGTTATCAGTGAGGGCAGCATGAGGGACTCAAAACCGGTGGATGATATTGGAGCTCATGAAGCCAATGATGGAATGGGACTTGACCTCTTTGAGTGGAACTACCTATACCCACTTGGAGAAAAATCTATGGTGGTCAGGATGAACCTACACTGGAAAGATGTCACCGGTGGATATGGTCCCATGACATCAAGTCCCCACATCACAAATGTCCAAGTGTACATGGTGGAGTGGAGAGGCTCTGGCGGCCGATGTAGAAAGTTAGCATGAACTTGGAACGCATGGCATCTCTTGGAAAACTCAATACAATCATGGATCATATAGGGCCAGAAGTACCCCAGTCTCCAGATCTGAAGGGAAAACTATGGCCCAACCTAGTGGGAACCGCAGGAACCGACATGAACCTCTTGCATGACCTGAGAAATCTCAACTCCTTGAATTCTATGGAGGAGAACATCATTTAATCCCCGATTATAGAGGATCCACTCAAGGCTAGGACCACTTTTGAGGGTAAACTGTAGTGCGCGGCGTCGGATTCGCTCGCGCTCAGCCCGATCATATGGGAGGAAACCATTTTGGAGATACTCGACAAAAGGTGCCGTCCAGTCTGGAGTGGCCTCAACCACTGCATCTGAAGAACCTGGGGCTCCTGATGTGGAGGGTCCGGCAATAAGATGGCTTACCCGTAGGCCATAATCATCTTCTGAGATGATGGGGGAAATGACTCTCCGGTGTGCCACATGAATAATCAGATCATCCTGCTCGGGTTCTGAAAGTGATGCAGCTAGGCCGGCCAAAGCGTCCGCTCGACCATTCTGTGGCCGAGGGACATGGGTAACCTCTGGTCGAGAAGGGAACTGGGCCATTAGATGGAGGGTGCACTCCAACAATGGCATGAGCTCTGGATTTATGACAACATAGTCACCATTGACCTTCCTGATGACTAGTTCGGAATCCCCTTTCATGTGAAAATGAGGCAAATCGATCTCAAGGGCTAGCTCGAGGCCGGTGATGAGATCCTGATACTCTGCTTCATTGTTGGTGAAGCCTTCTAACAAAAGGAATGAGTATAGAAGAATGGATTGCACTGGGGTGATGAAAACGATACCCAAACCCACTTTGTTGAGCTTTGGATCGTTGATCCTCTTACCGGTGGGGCCCCGAGAGGCACCGTCGAAGTGAATTTTCCAACATGAGACGACATGGTCGACTGAGAGGATTGTCTCGTCAGAAAAATCTAGGTCCAGGGATTGATCCTCGGAGGTTGGATAGGCAGATAGAAAGTCTGCCAATGTCTGTCCCTTGATAGCCTTCTGAGGCACGAACCTGATATCGAACTGTTGGAGGATCACCGCCCACCATGCTAGTCGGACAGTCAACATGGGACGGTTCAGAATTTCCTTCAGTGGGTCTACCCAAGAGACCAACTATACCTCATGGTGATGCAGGTAATGCTGCGATTTCTGTACGGAAAACACGAGTGCAAGGCAGCTCTTTTTGATGAGGGAGTATCTGGTCTCTGTATCGAGGAGCATGTGACTGAGGTAGTAGAGGTTGTTCTCTGTCCCCTCATTGTTCTTCTGGCCGATCAGGGCACCGAGAGACCATTCTAGAGCGGTCACATAAAGGACTAGTAGCTTTTCGGCAACGGGTGGCATCAGGACCAGAGGCTGGAGCAGATACTTCTTGATTTCCTCGAAGGCTGCCTGACACTCTTCATCCCATTCATAAGCGAAGCCTTTCTTCCTGAGCTGGGCAAAGGGATTACACTTTCCAGCCATATTTGCGATGAATCAGCATATGTAGGCTAAGTGGCCTTGGAGACCTTGAATCTCTCAAATATTGCTCGAGGGAGGAATTTGGCAGATGGCGTTGATCTTCTCTGGGTCGATCTCGATGCCTCGGTATCTCACAACATAGCCAAGAACTTTCCCGGAGGTGACCCCGAAGACACACTTCAATGGGTTCATCTTCAGGTGGCGGGAGCGGAGGAAACAAAACACATTCTCAAGGTCCTTGAGATGGTCCCAGCGCTGATGAGATTTGACCACCAGATCATCTACATAGCACTCCACCAACATTCCCAAAATCGGCTTGAATATGCGATGCATGGACTGCTGATAGGTGGCACCCACATTCTTCAGGATGAAGGGCATAACCTGATAACAGAAAGTACCTTGGGGTTCCCTGAAGGCAGTGGACTCCTCGTCCTCAGGGCCCATCCAGATCTGGTTGTACGCGGAATACCCATCCTTGAAGGAGAGGGCTTGGAACCCCGACGTGGAATCAATCAACAATTCTGTCACTAGAAGGGGAAAATCATCCTTCAGACAATGGCGATTGAGATCGCAGAAGTCGATATAGACTCGGATTTGTCTGTTTTTATTCCTGACTGGAAAAATGTTGGCTAGCCACCTAGGGTACTGGACTTCCTTGACAAATTTTAATTTGATGATCTTGTCAACTTTGGCATTAACCATGGCACCGTGAGAATGGTTCATCTTTCTGGGAGGCTGCTTGAACCCGCTATGGTTTGTCGGGAGGCTAAGTCAGTGGACAACTACCTCGGGATCTAGTCTTGGCATCTCTTCGTAACTCTAGGAGAACAAATTTTGGTGCTTCTTAAGGAAGTATATGTACCGCTGCTGCTCCTCGAGGGACATGGCGACACTGATCAATGTGGGTCTCGGGTCTGCCTCGCTACCAAGGTTCACCTATACCAGTTCATCGACATTGGTAGAGACGCCTTCTTCAATGGTGGGGGGAGAATCCTATAGATCCTCTTCTCCACATGGGGTGGGATCTTCCATGAGGGGAGTCGTTTCCGAGCAACCAGACTCAGATGGGAGGCTGGTGTCGGCCTGAGCGGTAGTGGTCATCACATCAGGAGACTCATGCGCCATTAAGACCATAGATATGAGGGCAGTTGATCCTATTCCATCTGGTCTTTGGCCCAAGGGACCACGTTTTATGACATCAAAGCAATAGTAGTATGTTGGTATGAGCCGGTTGATTCCATCTCGGCAGAAGAGACACGTATGGAATACTGTCGTTGCCATGAGTCTGACGTCCCGATACCGTACATGGGTAGGAGGTTCCGGGATCACCTGAGCCTGGTTGGTGTAGGAGTACGAGGTGATTTTCAGCCATCGCTTGGACCTAGGAATATTCCTTCCTCTCGTACCTGAATCAACAAAGAATTTCCCCATGTCGGGGGTCATGGACTCTAACCGATGGATCGGGAAGATGTAGGCATCATCCAGACCTGCCCAGGGATCACTTATAACCTTGGAGGGTTCATCCTCACTTTCCAGAATTGGATTATCCTTGCTCTTTGATATTCAGCGTCCAGATAGCGGGCTTCAACATAGGAAAAAGGAGACTCATCTCTTTGGATCACACCTACTCGACCATTGAGGGAGTATTTGAGGCATTGGTGATACGACGAAGGTACCGCTGAGGAGGTTCTGCGTGCTGAGCTCTACGCTGCGCCAGATGTCTGGTCTCAGTAGCATGCACGACCTGGCTAGAGGTGCTAGCTGATGCACCCTGACGACCCATGTAGTCGCAGCTCCGCCGACATTGATGTCGACCGGGGACATTGGGGAGGTTCGCCGGGCGTCCCCCCCGTCGGAAGTCATATAGAGATTTACCCACTCCACGGTATTAACAGAAATGTACACATGACTGTCGCTTGATGAATCATCCACCACTAGGCGGATTCTTAAGGGGATCCCCATCTTAGGGGGCATGAAATCACCGAGAGTTCGGGATGACGACGGCAGTAGTGGAGCGTGTTGCTTCTTCTTGCGCTGCCGCTGCTTGCCCTTCTGGGAAGAGGCCGGCTGAGATGACGACGCAGAGGTACTGGTCACATCTTCTGAAGGATCCAGCTGATTTAGGCATGCCCAAATAATACCATGGGTGTGGGCGATGGTTTTACGAGCCATCCAGTTGTCGTACTTCTGAGAATCGCGGCTAGGAACCTGTTGCCACTAGCTTTCGTCATCGCTACTTCTTTCTGACTTGACAAAGACACATGCCACTTGTGTCGGGGCTGGGCCCAACCTGACTATGTTATTATCGACCTGGTCTTGAATCCAGTCCTTAAACACATAGTACTACTTGAGGGTGTGCCCCAGGATCCGATGATAGGGGCAGTAGTTGGGGCGATCGGTGAGATTCGCCTCTACCATCCTTTTTCACTCGGGTAAGCGCACAATCCCATACTCTAGGGCACTACGGAAGTAACCGGGGACTTGATTCTCGTTGAACGAGTAAGTCTGGTACCTTATTTCCCGATAGGGGGCTCTGGGAGCCTGGCCATGATGAGGGGACCGAGTGGCCTGCTGAGGAGGTGGAGCTTGATTGTCCCGCCTAGGCGGTGGTGCCACATTGTGCGGGGGAACCTGCCGATTCTGAGGCGGTCGCTGCTGGGCAGGAGGTTGTGCCTGAGGTGGCGGGCCTTTGCGAGGTTAAGGAGTCGGTGCTACTGGCAGCTATTCTAGCTTCCTGGGGTCTTCTATTTGGGCCACCGCAGTGGGATCGGCTCTGGCAGCCCTCCTATCTGGGATCACAGGGGGCAGCAGATGCGCCTGAATAGCCTGTTTCAGTGCTTTCTCAAGGCACTGGGTCTTATCTGAGAAGTCCCAGAACCCTCCAGGGTAGTTTTGGATGATTAGGGAAGGAACCAGTTCTGTTTTGACATTCCCTACGCACATCATCAGAAATTTCTCCTAAGTCAGTGGCATGTCGAGGGAGTATGTATGTCCCTTCCACCGGGTGATGAAGTCTGTGACTCGCTCACTAGGACTTTGTTTGAACTTGAAGAGATCTGCAATGCTAGTCTTTCGCGTGGTGGAACTGAACTGGTATAGGAACTTCCAGCGGAGATCCTCCCAGCCGGTCACCGATCCAATAGGAAGATGGTTGTACCAGACAAATGTAGGGCCCTCCAACGTCTGCACAAAGCATTATAGATTGGTGGCTTCCTGCTGTGCCGGGGTCCCCAACATGGGGCCACACCTGGAGGAAAAGTGTGCCAGGTGCAGCGGCGGGTCCCCTGTCCCATTAAAGGGCGAGAAAGTGGGATTTCCAAAACTCGGAGGTGCAGACATATCATCTACCCACGCGGGATATGGCTTTCCATATGGTGGGACTACCACCAACCGCGTTTCCAACGCCTCGAGGTGGGCGACGAGTGCAGCTATAGGATCATCTGGGTGGGGGTCCCTATCTTGATGGGGATCCCTAACCATGAGTGCATTTTTGGGATCTTCGACATGGTATACGGCTCAACGGCTCATGGAGCGACTGGCGGAATGGCCCGCTGGGCAGTTGGGGGAACCTGGGCTGGATTCCTCGGATTTCCTCACCGTTCGGGAGGGTTTGGTGAGACGTATTGCGCCCTATTTCTATGAGTTCCGGATTCTGCCCTGTCCATGGGAGTAGCAGGATCAGGGTTTCCCGGAGGCATCTTTCCAGGGGGGGAGTTGTTCCTGCCCCTACGGCCCCGGCCTAGGATCACTATAGTTGGGTCGCCGCTCTATATCGTGCTCGACTAGGAGTTTGTCGATCAGCCTCTTATGCTCAGCAAGTTTCTGGTGCAACACATCCTTCTCGGGGTCTTCGTCCGTCTTCTGCACTAAGGCGGATGGGTCGGAGTGCTTGACAGCTCCGATGTGCTCTTTACCCTTACTAGAATTCTGACTGAGTACCAGCAACTCAGTGGGTGTAGGGAGACTTAAGAGGTTCCTCTGCTAACGAGTAATCCCCCCTGATGGGTCCAATAATGGTGGTACACCTTCAGGGGGTAATTCTTCGTCGAGAAACTTCAGCCCGTCCTCCATGTCCACTATGTTTTCCACGTGGACCGCAACCCTTCTTGGGGAAGGTCCTCAATGTCGCATAACAAGTCGGGCTGCCGCCAGACAGGACTAAAGAAGAGGGCGTCATACTGTCCCCAGCCATGGACTTGTACGTGGGGGTAGATCCTCTGATGATTTTGTGGAGTACCTTGAAACTCTGAATGCATTTTTGTTGAAGGGTGTTTTGGTGACCTGGTGACTCAGGGCGCTGGGCCGCAGGGAGTGCGGCCAAATCAACCAGACAACATTTCTCGCTGATTTCCTCAAAGTGCACTTGGCTCCTGGGGTACATCACCCGATGATAATGAAGACTGAAGTGCATCACCCGTAGGGTTTGGCGGAAGCACTCGACTTCCTCTGGGGTGAGGGATTCTGGCGCACAAAAATTCATTGTTGCCACCGGCCAGAACTTCTCTGGGAAGTGATCCGCTGCGAGAATGTTCCAGAAGTTCCTGAGCTCATATTCAAGGTCTGGCCCCATATTTCCCCACTCGTCAACTGGAGGTGGCCGAGGAACCAGTAGTAGTACTGAGGCAGACCACTTGGAAAGTAAACTGGGTGGCAGAGAATACAGAGAACCAGCCGAATGATCGCCGAATTCCAGGCCATCCTCCGAAGAGTGCGGTGATCTGGCCACAATGTCACGATACGACAGGTTGATAGCCACAACTTCTGGTGCAGGGATCGCGGTTATCGACAATGGGCCACACAGTTTCTCAACCACCATCGGTCCCTAAAATAGCTCTCCATGATATCTGGTCGAGGTAGAGGGTGATTCTGGTAAAAAAGGTGGTGACTGCATGGTTGGAACCTGTGGGACTCTCGAAATTTCCTCCTCCTAGATGTACCTGCGAAGAGAGGCAGGAATCCGGTGGACTTCAAATTCTGGAAGTATGAGGCTAACACGCCTTGTTCCTGCCCCGGTCCTTGACAGAGAGGACCGATGGGAGGGTTCCACTTCCAAGTCGTATTCTGCTTTAGAATCTGAGAAGCGGGCCGATTTGATCTCCGTCTGGGCCTTCCCAGGATTCTTTTTGTGGCGGCGACAACCCACCCTCCTGCCCCTAGATGGCTCCTCGGGACAAGGCTGATTCCCGACATGTAGTCATGGGGTTGCGCTGGTTCCAGGGTGGAGAGGACGTCCACTTGAGACAGCCGGGGTGTGAGGGGCACCGGGGAAAATGTCGAAGGGAACATGGGTAGGATCTCCATGAATAGCACCTGAGTGGGATAAACCTCCGTTGAAACTAGCGGAGCATGGGGAGGACCTCCATGCTTGTTGCGGGTGGTGTGAGGATGACCTTCACCCCTTTGGTTTCCAAGGCAAGGAGGACCTTTTCTAGTTGCGGAGAGAACGCATGGATTATCCCCACGTTGAAGAGGGACTGGATGGGCAATGCCTTCACATCGACGGTCGGGGGTAGGAGGAGTAATTCCATACCCGGTGTGGTGGGCACGGGAGAGGCTTCCGCACCGAGTGTCATTTCCATGGGGCAGGCCTTCATTTCGGTTGGGGGTAGCACGAAGCATACCTCCATGACGAGATTCAGAGTGGGGAATTCCCACACTCTATTGAGTAGTAGTATGGGGAGGACCTCTGTACGGGGTGACATCACCGCGGGTTGGTTCGCAGCGATCACCACTCATGCCTGCGACCCAGAGAGTTGACCCAGCCTGCCCGTGGGGCGGTTGGGGACCCGATCCCGATTGGGCGTATGAGTACCCCTGCTCAGCATGTGCAGGGACTTTGTGATATGCGTCGGTGATGGCTTGGTCCACAGTAGTCATCGACATTAATGCCCCTTGACGGGCGTCCTCGGCCCGGGCCCAATGCTGGCGTCGGGTTAGGCGAGCCGATGCGGGTGGTGTAGGGGCATAGCCTACCTGTTCCTCTTGCGAGGCCGGACGGAGGCGCTGATGCGGCTGGGTGGGGGGCCTTTCTTGGAGCCCTTGAATCAGGATTCTGACGGGGATGAGTTGGACGTCACCCACCTCATCAGCATAAGGCAGGGAATCATCAAGGTGTTCCAGGGATAGGCTCCCGAAACGATTGAATGTTGGAGTGGGGAGCAGGGTCTCCCTGCGCGGTCCTCGAGGGTGGCGTTGATGGCGGGGCCTGGATGCCTCCAGGTCTAGGTGTGCCATATCCTGGGTTGGGATTATTCCCTCCTCCTCATAACAGCGTACGAGGTCGTTAATCACCCTTCGTTGGATGACTTCTGACGGAGAGATGGGGCGTGGGCGCCCCAAGTTCATGGATGCAGAAACCGTTGTGGCAGAAGTGGAGCCATGCGGAGCAGCTATACTGGTGTTTCCCCTACCCCTGCATAAGCGGGTGGGTGGTGATCGTGTCCCTGTAATAGCAACCTAATTCTTGGGAAGCAGAGAGATTAACTCATCAGCACTATGAAGAAAAGAAACCGGCAACCAGTTCCCCAGCGCAATTCCATATTCTGTGGCTGGTAAGAGGAATCCACACTGACAACGTTGCAGAATGGAATGCCCCACGTTCTACTGCCCCAACTTCTGGTGAGTTTCACGCTAGGCCAGTTATTTGCTTGGTGGGACCCGGTGCCAGATATCTGGATCCGGTGACACGTCAATCTTCTGATGTCTCAAATTCTACTAATCACCATATTGAGGATAATAACTTCACATTGGGTTCACCATTTCTGTTTCCGACGCTTTATTCGGGGTACGCACGTCCGTCTTCTTGGGGCGCAACCGGATCGGATTTTGTTGCCCCACATTCCCTCTTTCCAAAGGCGGGCGGCATCCGTTCCTTGTTCAGGGACATCTACTCCTTGATCGAATTGGGATGATGGGATGCCGGTTCTTCCTTCCATGGATTCCTCATCGGAACACATCACCTAGTATGGGTCTCCCTCATAGATTTAATATGTTGTTTGTGAAACTCTTCCATGTTCCATGTTTCCATGGACGCTGGTTAATTACACTACTTCTGTCAGGACATTCCAAAGGGTATGGTAAGGGCAGCAACCTTCGGTTGGGGGAGTAGTCACATCGAGGCATCATTAACTCATCTGAGCGTTGGGGAATTGGTGTGTCTATATTTTTTCCCTTATTATAGGGCTTCTCGAGGGCACGTAAGCCCAAGGAATACCACAATGTGTGCGGGGAATCATATGTCGTAGGCATGTATCTGAGGTTTTCCTCAGCTTCCCATGTTTAGAACAGGGTATGCCGCAAGTTTAATGTCCAACGGAGACGGATCGGACTGATCAGAACACCGATGAGGGTGAATCAGATTGAGGAATCCCCTTGAGGGAACACCGATATCTTAGCCAGCCCATGGGCGGCTTCCTGAATGCTGTGGAGGGGAATGGGGTGGCATGATATCATCAGGATGTGGAGGCCCGGAAAAAAAATCAGGATGGGTGATGGAAAGCTACACAGAATGGAGGGGAAATGAAATTGAGTCGTTGTGGAGATGATGGTGGTGATGGGCTTGAGTCTCGTAGAGAATTCCTACGTATCCCTGTGGCAGTTAATCAAAGTCTGCATAGCTCTATTAGTGATAACCGACGTGAAGGGGGTCGGAGCGACCAATGGGTGGTGGGCTTGAACCTCAGGGAGGCTTCCTACGTACCATGCCTTGACATGGATCAAAGTCCACGTATTTCAGGATGGATGTGTGGGGCTTACACTCTAGGCTGCCCAAGGTGGTGGGTGAACCGATGTGAATGAGGTCGGAACAACCGAGTGACGGGGATTGAACCTTAGGGAGGCTTCCTACATACCATGCCTTGACATGGATCAAAGACCACGTAGTTTAGATGGGATGTCGGTGAACCGACATGAAGGAGGACCTTGGTGCGATGGATGATGGTCCTGAACCTCGTGAGGTTTCCTACATACCATGCCTTGATATGGATCAAGGTCCATGTTGTTCAGGATGAGGGGCTATTGAACTGACATGATGAGGTGTCAGAATAACTGGATGGCAGGGTCACAATGGCTTACCGCTGGATTGGGATGCAGTTTAACGTCATACAGGATGGGGGAATGTCGGAGAACCGACGTGAATAAGGACCTTCGCCCAGGTGGATGTTGGGTTTGATCCTCACGAACGATTCCTATGTACCATGCCTTGACATAGATCAAAGTCCATGTAGTTCTGGAGGGATGTGGGTATCGGCGAACCGACGTGAAGAAGGGCCTTGGTCCAATGGGTGACGGGGCTTGAACCTCAGGGCGGCTTCCTACGTATCATGCCTTGACATAGATCAAAGTCCTCATAGTTCGGGTTTTCAATTTAACGTCATGCTGGACAGAGTTTTTGGGGCTTATGCTCTGAGGCGGCCCATGGTGGAATTTGGTGAACCACCATGAAGGAGGTCGAGACGACCAACGAGCGGTGGGCTTGAACCTCACGAGGCTTTCTACGTACCATGCCTTGACATGGATCAAAGTCCCTGTAGTTCAGGATAGTCACAACGGCTTTCCACTGGACTGGAATGCCGTTTACCATCATGTGGGATGAGGGTGGAACCTGACATGAAGAAACGATGGGCGATTGTCTTGAACCTCATGAAGTCTTTCTACGTACCATGCCTTGAAATGGATCAAAGACCCTGTAGTTCATATGGACGTACATTTAAAAGTCATGTGGGACATCATACAGTTTAACGTCATGCTGTACAGGGGCACATAGTTTAACGTCATGCTATATGAGGGAATTTTCATGGTCAATGCTTTCTCTAAGCCCACGTGAGTCATGCTCGATGTGAGAAACAAGAGGCAGTAGAGACCTGATGATCACGTCGCTAAGGGTGCGTCCATGAGAAGCGAAGAGGGGCTTACGTGTTGAGCGGCCCATGGAGTCAGGATTTACTGTAGGATGGAGGCCCGAATGCGAAAAAGCGCAAAGGAAGAGGGGATTTGGGACCGATTAATATAATCCCTTTATAATGATATATTGAATCAATTAGGATGCACACTGATTCCATAAACCAATATATTTGATGTCTTTTTACTTAACATTCTATAATTGAACTCATCATTGAACATAAATGCCATGGATTTATATATGTAGTTCCATTCCCATCAAAGGGATTGAGATATCATCTTCCATCATGGGATAGAAAGGAAAGTCCTTTATTTCATTATCCCTTAATGCAATATCACTCTTGATGTACTCAATGTTTCTTACCTCATGTTAAACATATTTTATCATGGTTTTTTTCAATACATTAAATTACTTGAGTCAAGATATCCATTAATGATAATCTTACGTCTAAAGATCAATACACATGTCTGCATATAGAAACATCCATTGACACATAGGATTTGGATTTCCTATTGATGTGTCAGTTATGATAACCTCTTATCATGGATATTGGAAAAGTAAAACACTATGAAAAGTTGTATCAATGTCTTATGATTCTCCTACCTCTTATTTCCTGTATTGTATATGTCTTTTCAGATAATATCATCTGGCTATATGACATATTTATTCAATAATGATATTAGGTAACCTCTAGGTTCTCATCACTGTGAGGAACTTCTAATACCTTTCAATGCAATATATATCCGTAGGAAATTTATCAGATACATGATTCATGAAAACAAATAATCATAATGAAATAACGAAATTCATTATATAATCAAGTACTAAAAAATTATATTTTATTTCACAAACTATAAAAAACTCCAACATATACAAGATATATTGGAAACATCTTTTAGTATAATATATCACAGATGATACTCATACATCTTCTGAGACAAATACTTTTTTAAGGGGTACTCCATGTTTCCTTCTGTAGATAATTTACTCACCACAACTTAACCTCACTGAGGAATATCTCTTAAGATATGAAGCCATTGAAGTATATTCTTTTTTCTTTGGTGTAACCTAAAATCCTTAGAGCGATCCACCACTATTTTTTAATCACATTGAACTGTGATAGGGACTTTACTATTGGTCACTAAATTAATATCTTGTAAAATTTTGTGAATTCAAACTACATCGAATGCCACAATATACTTAGACTCTTCTCTAGAATCAATGATTACCAAATTCTTCGAACTCTTACAACTCTCAACTCTTACATAAAGAAAAACTATATATCTATACAATGACTTCATATCATTTTGATCTCTCTAAAATCTAGAATTTGTGTATACCTTGATGACTATATATCAATCTTCTCCATACACTAGGAACATATCCTTAGTTCTCTTCAGAAAATAAAGGCTATCACTGAATATAGTCCAAATATGTTCGCATGATCTTCTTGATGTCTACATAACATGCTAAAAGAATATTCTACATTACGCCTCATACATAAAGTGGTATACATGATAGATTCTATAATAGAATCATATGGTATTTTACCCATTCTATCTATTTTCTTTCATTTCAGAAGACACATTTTCATGGAAATATGTATACCATGTGACACTAGAACCAATCCCCTCTTGGGATGTTCCATAATAAACTTATTTAGTATATATTTAATTTTTTCATCTTGATTAAGTCCAACTAGAATCTTGGATCTATCACACATGATATTAATACCCAAAATTTAGGTTGCCTCACATATGCCCTTCATGGAAAAGAACATAATCAAACAATCCTCAACCTCTTGTAAGGATAATATACCATTTCCAATTAGTAATATTTCATCAACGTATTATACTATGAAATAAATTGTACCCTCACCAAGTATCTTGTAAATAAATAAATCACATTCATTATTAATGAAACCAAATTATTTTATCGCTCATAAAATTGAATATTCTAGGTCCTAGATGATTTATTGAATCCATAAATGGATCTTTGAAACTTTCTAGCCTTTCTGGAATTTATTGAGGTCATAAACCCTTTTGGTTGTGTCATATACACTTCATTATGATGGCTCCTATTAAGGAATGTAGTTTTGAAATTCATTTTATAATCTCTTAACCATTTTAATTTGTTATGGAAAACCAAATTATGATGGACTTACACATGGAAAGTGGATAAAAGGATTCATCTTAGTTAATTCCATAATGATGAATAAACCCATTAGCCACTCATCATGATT
Source organism: Viscum album (assembly GCA_963277665.1). Taxonomy (NCBI): domain Eukaryota; kingdom Viridiplantae; phylum Streptophyta; class Magnoliopsida; order Santalales; family Viscaceae; genus Viscum; species Viscum album. Next base: position 115,721,397 of record OY728119.1, read on the forward strand.
TTTAGGTATTTAATTTACCTTATTTGTCTATTATTCTCTTGAATACCCATTTACACACAACACAATTTACATCAATTAGAGGATCGATAAAAAACATGGTTTTGATACATGGAAACCTTCCCATAATTCCTGGCTTATTTCCATCTTGCAGTTTCTAATGCCTCTATAACTTCCTTAGAGGAGAGATGATCATTAATTTCAACCAATAATGATTCTCTATTATCAGTGACTAGAAAATCATATCTCTCTAGTTCACCTAACTCTATAACACTCCCACACAACACTCATTTTTCAAGAAAAACTTCTTTCATGGGGACCCTTTAGAATCAGTTCATGTACCAACTCTAGTGTGTCTTGAGAATTAACTTAATCAATGTCAATATTTTCCTGAAAATCCTCCCTATTTATGTGATTCCTCTCAAGAAAGATGACTTTTTTATGATAATTAGTTTCATGTCTGAAGGGTTGTATAGATTATATTCCCTCATTTCCTTATGATACCCTATTAAGATACATTTCATAAATTTGGATGTTATTTTTCTTTCTTGAGTAAGACTTAATAAATTATGAAAAACCCAATCCATGAACATGTGAAAAATAGGTTTGTTACCACTTCATAAAACATAGGTAATACCATTTTCCACTTTAGTTTGTACTTAGTTTAATAAATATGATTCATTATGCAATGAAAATCCCCAAAAGGATAATAGATGGCTTTCAGGACTCACAATCAACCCTACCATGTCCAATAAGGTGTGATCCCTACTTTCAATAACACCATTCCACTATGTTTTATAATTTTGAGAGAGTTGAGATAAACTCCTATATTCTAATATAAATTTTCTAAAGTATTGGTTAAGATATTCACTACTTCTAAAACCAATTTTGTCATCATTGGATGGAGCACTTTTTTGAAAAATAAATTTTGATAATTTTATAAATTTTATTTGGAAAAAAAATTATTTAATGAAATGGAAATATTAAATTTACCATAGGGTAAATTTTTAGTATTTTTTTGATAAGTTTCATTTTTGGTTAATAGTGAAAAATACTCCATTTAATTTGAAAACAGATTTTTAATCTAATTTTTTTATATAGTTAAATTATAAAATTTTTTAATTATAATTTGTTAAATTATAAATCCATAAAACCAAAACATTTTACTATAATCAATTTTAAATTGAAATTGGATACCGAAACATTTCAATCTTTTTAAATTTTCACATTAAAAATCTGCCTTTTCATTTTTTCTACGTGATTAATTTTAAATCTAATTTTTTCAGTAATGTGAATTGAATTAGGTAAAATGGATTCTATATTATGAATCAGAAGTCCAAAATTAGGTTTTTAGTTAATTTTTATTTTTAGTCATAAAAAATAAACCACGATAAAAAAATTATTTACCGCGATTTAGGTAAGAAAATGAAATGGGTTAAAGCTAAAAAGGTAAAGGATTAAAATACCTAAAAACTATAAAATTTAATGTTTAGTTAAGGTATTTATTGACCCTGACCATAATATACAATATTAAATATCATTCAAAATCATAAAAATTAATTTCTCCTCAATGCAGTTGGCTTTAATTATAAACAAATCAATATTTAATTATATAAACCCACCCCTCCTCAAGTATAAATGCCACTCCTCACCACCCCATATCGACTAAAAATCCTCGAATATCCAAAAATATCTTCCCAAACCAATCCTCATATCTATCTGTTCTTCTTGGTTCTTATTATCTCACCAAAATACGAAATACAAGGACCTCAAGGGTCTCTCAAGGAGGTGATATTCAAGAGGTAATCTTCACAAAGTACCACTCTTAATTTATTTTCTTCGTCTATTTTCTCCCCACATCCTTCATGAATAAAGGAATTATAAAAAATAAATCATATATAAACAAGAATTTTTTTAATGGAATATCTCATATCCATTTCATTTCTCATCTACTCGTATTCAAAGAAATGAAACTATTGTCCAAATTATGTAAGATTATCATCTTTGTAAATAATGATTTTTTTGATTACACATTCATGGCTGGTCATAAAACTATAATTATTGTTAAATAATATTTATAGAGGTATATTATAACATATTTAATGATCTATAACTAATATAAACACATATTATTAAATAATACGAAAGTAGTTTATGATGTTTTAAAAAATTTCCAAAATAAACTAAACATTTATTATTAATGTTTTATCAAATAATCATCCAAATGTAAGAAATAAATATGATATATGAGACCATTGATACATCTGGAATATCATTAATACTATTTGATTCCACTTCTGGAATTTTAATTCCATTTTACAGGAACATCCATAATATTATAAAAATGAAACCAACTATTAAATGATAAAAAAGAAAACACCTAAAAACTCTTGAAACCATAAAAATAATGAAATATTATTACTGAATGGGTTATATGATGTTATAAAATCATTACATAAGGTATTAAAAATATGAATATAGTGATTTAATGAGTTAATAACATTCTTCAAACCATTATATAGGAGGTTTGAACGTGTTTGAAGGAAGTCAAACATTAGGTAAGGTATTTCTTAACCTAATTTCCATTCATTGGGATAAACTTATACTTACTGATCATGTCCTAATAAGTATGTGTGTCAAATGTATTTTTAATATCTCATGTTTTATTTCAACTTTTTTATTTGTATTTAGAGTCTATACACATATTTTATTCCTTTTATTAATTCTCATTTCATCAAAACAATATTTATAAGAGATTTTCTTTTAAAAATTGTCTTTTTAAAGATTCCTTAAAACTATATTTTCATCCATGTTTGCGTTTTGTAAAATTGATTCAAAAATAATAATATAATTTTATGATTTTTTAAGAAAATTTCACTCATTATTTAATTTTTTCAAAATTCATTGAAATTATTCTTCTCGTCATTTTATAAAATTAGTTCTTTATGAATTTTACAATAAAAATATGGAAGGAATATGTTTTTTAAATTATACAACATGATAAAATCTTCCCTCTATCATTATGACATAATTATTTTATGCTTACTTTACAATATTACAAGGTTATTTTTGAATAAGTTTTTTTCCTTTATACGTGTGAAGCTTTTCAAAAAAATTGATATTTTAAAATGAAATGAATATTTTCTATATGAAAAGTTTTATAATGAAAGTATTAATGTTTTATGATTATGATATAGTTCTTATAAATTGTTATTTTTAATGTTTTGTTATGAGATAAACCAATTAAGGGTAGTTACATGATAAACCAACGATAGGTGGTTACGTGATAAACCAATGATGGGTGGTTATGTGATAAACCAATGATGATAGTTTTTGTGATAAACCAAGGATCGTTGATTACGTTATAACCTCCAATGCATTGATTAATCTCTATTTGGAGGTTATACATATTGGTTACTCAATTTAAATGAAGGTTTGAGCCCCATTATAGCTAATGGGTGTGCCCGATATTGCTTATACAAAGGGTTAAGCCCCATTATAGTTCATGAAAAATAGGTGAGGCTGATATAGCTTATATAAAGGGTTTATCCCCATTATAGCTCACCGGAGAGACCAAAATAGCTTAAAAGAAGGGTTATCCCCATTACATCTCTCTATTACATTGTGTATTGATTATATTCAAAGTTGATCGTATGGTAATTCTATTTTAAAAAAAAGGTTTTAAAAGGTTTTTATGAATGCGATCCTCTAAGTTCCCAAAAGGGTTTTTTTTATTTATATGGGTATTAATTATTTTATTTGAGATAAAAGTTTTTATGTTTTCTAGATAAATTGATCTATTTCAATAGCCTAATGAACATTGAGAAATAAGTAAATGTTACACTGGTTTTCATTTTTTTCACTAGACTAACATTTTCCCAACTTTTATATTTCTTATTGAGATTTTGTTCTCATAGTATGTTTTTATATGTTTTTCATAGGGTAAATAATGAGTTTCATTGAAGATGAAGATAATATTAAAATTGCGAATATATGTAAGGAAAATAATACATGTTTTATCTTAAAAGGGTTTCCTTTGGTGGAAAATGGATACTTACTATAAGTGTCCAATTGTAATTTACAGGTTTACTATTTAAGGATCTTTCCTAACTCTCTAAACCTAAAACCATAAAAGATATTTTTGAATGAAAGAAATATAAATCTACCCTAAAATCAATATCTTATGTAATTTTTTAGGTTAGGTGCTTATAGTTGGTATCAAAGTAGGGTTTAGATAACTTTGTAGATTATGATTTTTTCTTAAGAGTTGTGGATATCATTATAAGTTTAAAATCATATGGTTGATCATAATTTTAGTGCCTTAAAACCCCTTTTTTATTTAGGTTTTCAAATTTTAAGGTGACTAATGGTATTTTGAGAGACATTGATTTTTGAGGAAAATATGGTTTATTATATTTTGGAATTAAAAATTAAAGGTATGACAAACCTTTGAGGTTACAAAATATTAAATTTATTTTTTAGGATATTTCTAATATTTATGTAATTTTATAAGTATTATAATAATATGGCTTTAGAAACAGGAAATCCAATAGGATAGATAAAAACTTATCACAACCAAAAATAACATGGGAATTGAACCCACAACCGAAGGGTGATGAGGGTGAATCACATACCACTAGCATGCATGAAGTCATGGTTAGTATGAATTTTTTATTTTAGTTAAATGATTCGATGTATGAAAAATAAGTTCATTTTGGGAATATAATTTTTATCATATAGGTAACCTTGGTCTTGAAAAATTATTTTATAACTAATTGATTAATGTTACTTCAGAAAACGTTCACTATTTTGGTTACCCTAAATGATCAACATAAATAGAATACTATAGGATTTTATTTTAGGAAAAAATTAAGAAATATTTTTTTTAATAATATATGATTTTATTGTGGCTATATGGTGATTTATAGAAATGACTAGAATATCGTAGAGATTATATGATTTGGGTATATACATTACGGAGTGAGAATTTAAGAGTCATTGATGTTATTTGGAGATAAATTATAAATTTTAACTTGTAATATTATGTAATCCAAACCTTATGAATTTTTGGGTTTCAATATATTTCTATATTATTTGGATGCATTTTAAGGATAGTTATGTATTGAATTATATTTGATGAATTTTGGGTTTTGCTATTGAATTTTAGGGAGTAAAATATTTTTTCATCATATAATGGTTTATTATTTCTAGGGAATTATCTTATATTATCCTAACTATTTTAATTTTTTTCATTGTCTAAAGATAGGTGGAATATATAGTTATACTTTTATGGTTTTTTTGATCAGTAGGTGTTGAGTCTCATGATTCAGGTATGAAAATTCATCATGAATACTCATAATTAGGAAAAACAATATGATCATATAGTAGAAATTGATTAAATTATATAGTTCTACATGTAATGTAAGTATTTTTCCTTATTTTATTTGTATAGGTAATAAAATAATTCCGTAATTTTAGTAAACATTATTTTTAAACAAAATCATTATCTATTTACTTTATCAATGGAAATTTAGCCCATCAAATATTTATGGTTTTGTGATGGTTAACATTTCCATTATTATTTTCTCTATCATTCTATATTAGTTCTTTAGAGTAAGTTTTTTCTTAAATTTCTATGTTTTCCTAGATGGAAGCCTAGAGTGTGTTATCCCAGGTCACCTTCTTACTTTCCTTTCTCTCTTTTCAAAAGGATTTTTTATTAATCATTTTTAATACGTGGGATTTCAAGAAATTTATTTTGTAAATTCAAACCCATAATTTTTAGAACCCAAGTTCAAATTGTGAGGACCAAATTTATTAAATGGAGAGATAATTTAACATCCTGAGATTTTAGAAGGGAACATTATACCACATCGAGCTTAAAAAATGACTAAATACTATTATCTAAATGTGATAGTTATCACCTTACCATTTGAATGGAATGAATGAATTATATTAACTAAATTACGAAAATATAATTTAAATATTTTTATAAAATGAATTATTTTATTATAAATTAATTATAAGTGAAAATAAAAACTAATTGAGTATAAAGGTATTGTTTTTATAAAAAATATAATTCACACCCATAATGACATTTTATCAAAATAATTTTAATTAATAACTGTTAGTAAAATATTTTAATGAAATTTAAATTTTATATACTCAATATTTTTATTAAAATTCATCCAGAAAGTTTTATAAACTTAAGATAAGTATAAATCTAATTTAAACACAAAAGGCTATCTTTTTCTAAAAGGCAATTTTGTCGCCTTTTGATAGTGTAATTGTTTTAAAACTAAATTTCAAGAAATTTATTAATTTAATTTCATAAAGTGAAATTAGTTTTTAAAATTTAAATAAAAAAAATTATATTATGGTGAATTGTTTTTATTTTTCTGATAAGTTTCATTTTTTGATGAATAGTGAAAAATAATTCATTTTATTTGAAAATAATTTTTTATTATAATTTTTTTATATGGTAATATTAAATTATAATTTTGTTTAAAAGTATAATTATTTTAATTTTAAATCAATAAATCCAATGTTTTACATTTTAATCAATTTCAAATCAAAATTGGATAAAAAACAATTCAAACAATTGAACTTTTTACATTAAAAACCCGCTTTTTCATTTTGTTAGTGGGATTAATTTTAATAATAATTTTTATAATTATGTGGATTGAATTAGGTAAAATTTATTCCATATTTGGAATTATAATTTCCAAATTATTTTTAATTTCATTTTCATTTTTAGGCATAAAATCTTCACCATGGTAAAAAAATTATTTACCACGGTATAGGAAGAAAAATGAAATGGGTCAAAATCAAAATGGCGAAGTCTTAAAATATATAAAAACGGAAATATTTAATGGTTGGATGAGATATTTATATAACCTAAAAAGCCTCTAAAATATTAATTTTCATCCAAATTTGGGGAAATTAATTCTACCTAACTGTGGTTGGATTTAATTATAAAACAATCATTATTTAATCACTTAAACCCAAAACTCCTCAATTATAAATATCACTCTCACAATCATCAAAGCTCCTAAAATATCTCCCCAACCCAAACTTACTGAATCTGAACATTTCCTAGTGCTTATGGTCCCACCAAAAGACTAAATACAAGGTCCTCAAGGTTCTATGAAGGAGGTGATATTTAAGAGGTAATTTTCTCAAAGTACATCTCTTAATTTATTTTCTTCTTCTATTTTTCCCCACACCTCCTTCATACATCAAGTAATGATAAATCTATAATAATTTATATAATAGGGTTTTATTTTTATTTTATAATATCTCATATAAATTTCATTTATCATCTCCTTTTATTCAAAGAAACGAAACTATTGTCCAAATTATATCGGTTTACCATCTCTGTGAACAATGGTTTTATTTGTCAATTATCACTTTAATGGTTGGTAATTAAAGTGTCATTATGTTTAAATTATATTTAAATAGTTATTTTACCAATGTAATTTTCTAGATCAAATATACAAACATAATATTAAATAATATTAAACTAGTTTGTGGTGTTCAAAAAAACTGATAAAATGAACTAAACATTTATCATTAATCTTTTATATAATTAATCATCTTCATTTAATAAATAAAAATTATATATTGGACTATTTATACTTATAGAGGATCATTATTAATATTTAATTCCACTTCAAGAGTTGTAATTTCATTTTACAGGGACATCTATAATTTTATAAAAGTAAAAAACGACCATGAAATGATGAAATGAAAATAGTTGAAACCATGAAAATAATAAGATATTATTAATGAATGAGTCATAAGATAGTATAAAATCATAACATAAGGTATTATCAATACGAATATAAAATAAAATTCTATAAACCATAATACATGAGGTTTTAACACATTTTAATGAATTGGAATTTGAGGTAAGGAATTTCTTATCCCAATTTTTATACTTTTGGTTAAACATCTAATTCCTAATTATTTCGTGATAAGCATTTATGTGAAATAAATTTTGAATATATTATTTTTTATTTCTACTTGTTTTATGTGTATTTATAGTGGAAACATATTTGATTCATTTTATTAATTCCCATTTCATCAAAATGATATTTATAAGAGACTTTCTTTTAAAAATTATCTTTTTAAAGTTTCCTTAAAACTATATTTTAATCCATGTTCATGTCTTATAAAATTGATTAAAAATAAAATAAAATATAGTTTTTTATTTTTTAATTCATTCTCACTCATGTTTGACTTTTTAAAAATTGTTTTGAAACTATTATTTTTTTTGTTTTCTAAAGGTGGTTCTTTGGGAATTTTCTAACAAAAAAATGAAAGGGATTTTTTAAACTTATATGGAATGAGATAATTTTACGTATTTTAGGATACATTAATTTTTTGAACATTAATTTAAAATATTATATAGTTATTCTTAAATAAATGTTTTTCTAAATAAGATATTTTAAAATGAATGGATTATTTCCCTTACTAATTATTTATAATGAAATTATTTGTGTTGTATGATTATGATATAGTTCTTGGAAATTGTGTATTTTGATGGGTGGTTATGAGATAAAAACTTATTTGTGGCTACATTATAAAAAAATGATATGTGGTTACATTATAAACCAATGACAAGTGGTTACATGAAAAACCAATGATTCGAGGTTCCATGATAAACCAAGGATGGGTGGTTTCATTATAACATCCACTGCATTGTGTAATCTCAAGTAAGAGGTTTTACATATTGGTTACCCCCATTTAAACTACATTTTGGTCCCCCATTATTGCTCACGGGTGAGGCCGATGTAGCTTATAAAAATGGTTGAGCCCCATTATAGCTCATGAAAAACGAGTGAGCCTGAAATAACTTATAGGATGGTCTGAGTCCAATTATAGATTAACAGTAATCCTGATACTGCTTATAAGAAAAGTTATCCCCATTATAGTTATCTATGAAATTTTATAGTGATTATATTAGAATTATACCATATGGTTATACTATTTTCCAAAAGGTTTTGAAATTATTTTTTGAATGTGAAGCTCTATGTTTTCAAAAAGGGTTTTCTTTTTCTCTTTAGAGGTTTTAACAATTTTATTTGAGTTTAAAGTCTGCGTTTTCTTAAGAAAATTACTGATTTCAATAGCCAACTGAAATTTGTGATAAAGTTAAATATTATGTGGGTTTTCATATTTTCATTGGACCAACATTTTCCCTTCTTTTATGTCTCTTACTAAGCTTTTGTGCTAACCTTAATTATTTGAATGTTTTTTCATAGGGTAAAGGATGATTAGGGATGAAGATGAAGACAAGATGATAATTTTGAATATATTTCATGAAAAGAAAACATATTTTATTTTAAAAGGTTTTCCTTTGGTGGAAAAAATGGATACTGGGTTTAATTTTCCTCTTGTAATTTATGGGTTTAATATGTAATGGTTTTTTCTAACTCTATAAAAATATAAACCTAAAATATATTTGGGAATGAAAGAAATATCATTATATTTTAAAATCACTAGAATATGTAATTTTTAGGCAAGTTCCTTACACCATGTCTTTACCAACTTGAAAAATAAATGTAACATATTATGAATGTATTCTCACACTATTGTTCATATTAAAGTTCAAAAAAAATGATATATTTTTTCGGTATTGATGATAGAATGATATTTTGGTATAGGGGTATTAAAATACATGATGTTTAGGAACTCAATTAATCCCATCATCCAAACTACATGTTCCTCAGCTGGCACTAACTCTCCAAGCATGCATGTAAAAAAACAGATTAATATCACATAACTCCCTGATTTTCCCATCTCTTTATAGAGATCCTAAAGGTGAGAAAATATTTTACACACATCAATATCTTCATATAACATTGAAATATCATTGTACATGAATGTTATAATAAAAAATTGTACATCCATATCATCACCCATATTATTCAAATATATATATACTTCTTCCTTATAAGCCTCTTTCAAAATAAACTTAGTAAGTGGGTGTTTTCTCTGGAATTGGGGATGTCCTCGTTGATTTAAGGTTCAAACATTCCAATCAGCCTCTAACGTGTTTTTTCATAGAATAGGAAACATCCAATGATTCCATATCCATTTGGACCTAAGTTCCAAACGTAGGCACTCATTAGTTGTGAACAGATGAGACTTAGGAATTTGCATCAGTCGAGTGGATGGGAGGTCGGACTCATCACACCTTTTTTAGGGGAATTATTGTCTACTCCAGGACTCTCTTTATAGATTTAAGTTATGTTTGTGAATCCTTATTAAATTACCATGTATAAAATGAGCTTTCCTTTAGATCTGACAATCAATGATTGATATGTAGGAAATTTAGAGAATCATTTATATGTATTCGAGGTTCTTCATCTATAGAGAAAAATCTGTATTTGTTAGAGATTCTTAGTCAATGGTATAATTTAATTCATTATATAAATATCTCTTGGTCATTATGATGACTATAATGGTTTTAAATCCACTCAGTGGGGAACTTGAATTTTATTGTCATTCAGAAGGACATAGATTATTTCAGAGTTGGGATCATAGCCACAGATGGGCTACCTACGTATCCTTTATTTAGAAAAGGAATCAGAACCCACATAGTTCGAGTAAGGAAGTATGAGGTTTATGTATGATTGATGGTTCAAAGAAATATGTCATAATTACTTTTACACTCTAAGCTCACATGAGTCATGCTCGGTGTGAGAAACAAGAGGTATTGGTAAAATCAGACAATTGTGCCATGAAAGATGCAATCATGAGAAATAATATGGGGCTTATGTATGTATGAATGACCAGATAAATGAATATTAGGATTTACTTTAGGTAAGAAACCCGAAAACAGGGTCCATAAAGGTATATGTATTTTATGGAGATTTGGATACTCTAACCTGGGTCTTACTCCTGAGAAAGATTCCCAAATTAAGAGGGGACTTATGATTGGATTTTATTCCTGAAAAGGAAACTCAAATAAAAAGTAAATGAAGACTGGTTAAGAGAAATTAAAACTGGGGATTACTCCCAAAAATGAGGCCCAAGTTAAGGGATTGTGGTTGGGGCTTACTCCTGAAAAGGAGTCCTAGAATTAAGGGGACTTGGACTGGGGCTTACTCTTGAAAAGGAGGCCCAAGTTAAGGGAAATTATGACTGGGGCTTACTCCTGAAAAGTAGGCCCAAGTTAAGGGAAATTATGACTGGGGCTTACTCCTGAAAAGGAGGCCCATGTTAAGGGAAATTATGACTGGGGCTTACTCCAGAAAAGGAGGCCCATGAATAGGGTTCTATCATCTTAAATTATGAGGTTGAATGAATGAAATCTCTAACTTTAGTGACATATATGTGTAAATCACTAGGTTTTGAGATATTTTCCACGAAATTCCTTTCAAATAAGGAATTAAATCAAGAAAACATTCCATAAATGGCTTTGAATAGTGTCTTGAAGACTGAATCTTGAATAGGAGAGGTGGAATGACATAAGAGAGGTGAAATGGGCAAGAAGGGCACCCAAAAATAGAAGGTCGTGCAAGTCCTGGGGAGGTCGTGCAAGTACTGCATGGGAGCGCAAGTCTTGGTCACACAAGTATACTTGCGTGACACCTATATACTTGGGAGATTGTTAACCAGTAGGGTAATACTTGGGCGATCCTTGACCAAATCCTTTAGAATTATCCCAAGGTACTTCCAAAAGAGTGGCGCGCAAGTTTCAATGAGTAGGTAAGGAGGTACGCAAGTGTGTCCATTTCCCTTAAGGGTAAAACACTTAGGTGTGCATGTGTTAGTGAATTCTAACACTTAGACCTTATTCCTCTTGTTTATACCTTCCATTCTAGGTAAATAATTACCTTATAATTGTTCGTAAGACTTGAAGAAGAGACTTGGGCATTAAGAGCTCTGTATCTAAATTTTGGAAAAAAACCTCTTCCAAATAGGGGGCCCACCGGGGGTATTTATAGGATGGAGAAGACCCTGGGTGATTTTCAAAGAGAGTGCGCAAGTCACCTGTGTGACCACTAGTCGGTGGGCAAGTGTACTTGCGCGACCATGCTAGAACTTGCGCGACCTATGGGAAATGTTCTCCTTGTTCGTCCCTTTCTCTTTTTTTGATGTCTATTCAAAGGATGAATCTTCTTTGTTTGAGGTATTTCCCTTTTCATTTCGTTTAGTCTCTGTGACAAAAAAAGAGCATCAACAAAAGTCCCCCCTCATAGTTGGATTCGGAGAGAAAAGAGGATTTGACTCTGAGGTAAAATTCAAAAACCAAGGATTCTGGCAGTTTAAAGTCCAGCATGTCGGACATAAAAAGGATAATGTTTAAGGTCGAAATATCTTTGACCGAATGGATTAAAATTGACTCAATTCCTTGAAAATGTATCTGAAAACATGTTACCACACTCAAGTATGAGGGAAAAATGTAAACTATGACTTAAGAAATTTTGAATTTGAGGAATGATATGAAAAAGGGCTAAAAATCATTAGAAGAAGTAGTTCCCAAGAATGAAGTTACCATTATTTAACAAACCCGTTAGGGGGGTTGAATTATGCAGGGCCACCTAAGGGCATTGGCTGCATAGTCAAATAATAGCATCTTTTGGCTGATAGGTCTATTATGTAGACTACTTATGCAAGGCCGCCTAAGGGCACGTACTGCATAGTCAGGCAAAAGAATTCTCAGAAATTTACTTTTCTACTACTAAAAAGCCATTGGAAGTTTATGAAGATTCAAATTTTCCGAATCATAGAGTTTGTTGTATGAAGATAAATACTTGAATATGGAGAAGATATTTCCAAACATGATTGTTTAAGAACTGGATGAATGTCACTCCTACGAAGGTCTGACCCAAACGTAGGGAAGGGAAAATATAAACCATAGACTTCAATATTTTTAGATCATGAAAAAGAGTATAAGACAAATATGTAAAGGATGGCTATTTTTTAAGATCCCTATATATCATCATTAAGACAACTAAGGAAAAAAGAGTTTTTCTTCTTAAGAATGAAGTTTCCATTACATAACAAACCCGTTAGGGGGTTGAATTATGCAGGGCCGCCTAAGGGATTTGGCTGCATAGTCAAATAATAGCATCTTTTGGCTGACATGTCTGTTATGTAGACTGTTTATGCAAGGCCGCCTAAGGGCACGTGATGCATGGTCAGGAAAACAAATTCTCAGAATTTGGACATATTGTGATTATAATTCAGGAAAAAGGGTTTATGAAGATCTGAAAATATTTAAGGTTAGGATTATGACACATAAAAATGGGTATTGTTCAATGTATGTAAAGATACATAGATCAATGCTAACCATAATCACGTTGTGGCTGGGTCTTGAATTGAAATATTAGACTTCACTATGTATCCCATAAGGATGGGAATCAATCCATACATAGTTCTTGAAATACAGTTTAATGTCATGTGGGACTAAAGTATGGGAGATTTTAGTTCAGTGTCATAGAGCTCGGACCATTATAAGAAATACACAGTGTGTGTTTTCGTGGGGACTTTTCAGCCAAGGGACTGAAAGTGGAATTTGGGGTTAGGACCAATGACTTGGGGATGGATTCGAGGGACACTCGAACGTTTCTACGTATCCCATAAGGATAGGAATCAAGCCCACGTAGTTCTAGAAATACCCTCTGTACATATTTGGTTCGTACATGTGAAGGGTGAAAGGGGACTTTAGTGAAAATGATGGTTTGACCCAAAATAAAAGGTTTGGGCATTTCCATGTATGCACGTAGTATTTAGAATAAAACATGATTGGAGATCAATGTAAATGATGATTTCCTCTCAGGTGAGGGTATCAAATAATGTTGTAGTTTATTGTTATACCAGACAAAAAATGATGTACAATTTAACGTCATATAGAAAGGACAAATTTGAACCAATGTAAAGATATTGATTCTAGGGGCGGTTACAAAAATTAACATCATATGAGATGGAGGTGAACCGATGTGAAGAGATTAGTTTTGGGCTTTAATCTTGGGAGGTTTCCTACGTACCTTTCCTGGAAGGCAAGGATCAAAGTCCGTGTAGTTCAATTAAAGAAAGAATTAGTGATCAAGTTGTTCTTGGGGACAACGACCCAAAAAATGGTGTTGGGACTTACACATGGTTAGCAACCCAGAGAGGGTGTTATGGTTGAATTTTTCTCTAATCTCACGTGAGTCATACTCGATGTGAGAAACAAGAGGTAGAAAAAAGCTTAACGATGCACAATTTAATGTCATGTAGGACATATGAAGGGACTATGCTGTTTAAAGTCTTGCAGTTAGGACTATTGGTGCTGCATAATTTAGTGTCATGTAGTAGGGATAAAATACAGTTTAACATCATGTAGGACGTATTAAAGAATTTCTGTATAGTTTAGTGTCATGTAGTTAGGATGATAGGGACAATACAGTTTAATGTCATGTTTGGAAAAAAGGGGTACTGTGTAGTTTAATGTCGTGCAGTAAGGACAAAAGAGGAGACAGTTTAACGTCATGTTGAACGTATTAGGGACTTTTTCGCAGTTTAATGTCATGTTGGATGAAAGTGCGAATAGTTTAAGGTCATATGCATGGACCATTGCTGTATATTTTAACGTCATTTAGCAAGGACGATGAAAGGAACACAGTTTAACATCGTGTAGGACGAGAGTAATTCAAATGGTTTAGGGTCATATGTATGGACCGTAGATGGTGCGGTTTAATGTCTTGCTGGACATATAGAGACTTTTGTACAGTTTAGCGTCATGTAGTTAGGACTTCGCAGTTTAACAACGTGTGGGATGAAAGTAATATAAATAGTTTAAGGTCATATGTATGGACCTCTACAACGTATTTTGTGTTTATACAAAATAATTCTTCAGAAATATGACATTGGTTGGAGTAGTGATGAGTTCTCCATCCATTGAGATTAATGAATATACTCCATTGGAGTAGACCTTATGTATTGAATAAGGTCCTTCCCATTTTGATTCAATCTTGGGAGGTTTCTTTCCTCGTATCATTGGAGTTCTAAGAACCAATACCAGTTCTCCCTGAATGAATGAACAAAGACGAACTTTTTTGTTGAAAGCTCGTGCTATTCGATTCTGATAAACTTCCATGTGGTGCAGTGTGCACAATCTTTTCTCATCAAATCATTCCAATTCATCCAATCACTTTTGAGATTGTTCATCTGTAGATTACAGATCACAAATAGCTACTATGAGTGAGTGTAGTTGAACTTCAATAGGCATGATTGCTTCTGTTCCATATATCAATGACTATGGAGTTGACCGTGTTGCAGTGCGGGTGATGGTCTGATAAGCACATAAATCATGAAAGAGTTTATCAGGACATGACTTCTTATCTTTATCCACGATCTTTTGTAGTATGTTTGAAAGAGACTTGTTGAAGGCTTATATCTGGCCATTCGCCACTGCATGATACCGAGATGAATGATTGGATTTGATGTTGTATTCTTGATACAACTTCTTCACCTCTAATGAACAGAAGTTGGTGCCATTGTCCGTCAATATGGTTTGAGGGACACCAAATTTGGTAATGATGTTAGACTTGGTGAAGATCACAATGCTTTTAGAACTAACTTCTTCGAGAGGTATTGCCTCTTCCCATTTAGAAAAGAAGTCAGTTGCAGTAAGAATATACTTAAACTGCTTAGTCGTAGCTGAAGGGTAAGGTCCCACCACATCCATTCCTCATATGGAAAATGGCCACGAGTACTTAGTTGTATGAGGCAACTCTGTAGGTTAATGGATGAAATTGGCATGTACCTGGAATTAATGACACTTCTTTGTGAAATCAACACAATCTTGTATCATTGAAGGCCAAAAGTATTCAAGCATTCGAATCTGATCAAACAGTCTATGTCTATACTAGTGGGCACCATAGACTCCTGCATGCACTTCTTTCATAACATCCATTGTCTCTTCACCATCAATGCATCTGAAGAGAACTCCATCAAAACCACTCTTATAGAGAATTTTCTCTAGGTGATTCGGGCTATCATAAAGAGTAAAATTGACCACACGTCTCCATATTTGTTCTTTCTCGGCTCTATCAGGTGGAAGTGTTCCATTTTAAAGGTATTCCCTGATAGGTGTCATCCATCCTGTAGTATAACCATGCAGTTCAGGAATGGGACTAATTTCATTGATCTCCTCTGTTCTGGTTCTAACATAAGGTGAAATTGTACAACGGTGGGAAATACTGATGGTTGTTTTGTCCCGATTTGGATCTTCCAGAGCTGTGGCTATATTAGCCAGTGCATCAGCTTCAGCATTTTGTGATCGCGGAACATAAGAAAATGTCGGTTCCATAAGAAATTCCACCATTAACTCTCTGACGTAATCATACAAAGGGATCAATTCTTCTTTTCTGATTCCATAATCCTCATTGACTTGTTTGATTACCAGGTCTGAATCACCTTTCACTCTTAAGTGATTCACTTGTGCTTGAAGCACCAACTCTAATCCTGTGATGAGGGCCTGGTATTCTGCTTCATTATTGGTACCACCTTCCTATAATAAGAAGTAATAAGGTAATACTGCCTTTTCTTGGGAAATAAGAATAACTCATAATCCATCCTTGTTGAATTTAGGATCTTCCATTTTATTCCCTATTGGACTTCTGGAAGCACCATCAAAATACATTTCCAATACCTGAGGACTATCCTGAATAAGGAATAATTACTCGTCAGGGAGTTCAATATATGAATATGTATCTTCTACTGAAGGATGTTCAGCAAGTAAATCAGCTATATATTGGCCCTTTATTGCCCTTTGAGACACATACTGAATGTTGAATTGCTGCAAAATAACTTCCCACCTTGCCAGACGTCCTGTAAGCATTGGACGACTAAGGATGAATTTGAGCGGGTTATTGTGAGATACCAATTGGACCTCGTGATGTTACAGGTAGTGTCTCAACTTCTGAACTGCAAAGATTAATGCCAGGCAGCACTTATCAATATTTGAATATCGAGTTTCTTCTTCAAGCATAGTTCGACTGAGATAGTAGAGGCTTTTTTCATACCCAGCAACATTCTTCTGAGCAAGAAAGGCACCCAATGATCGCTCTAATGCAGTCACGTAGAAGATAAGTGGCCTTCCTTAAACAAGTGGCATAAGTACCGGTGGACTCAATATGTATTTCTTGAGAATATCGAATGCCTCTTAACATTCTTCAGTCCACTGGTAAGTGACTCCCTTCTTCATCAATTTGGTGAAGGGTAAACTTTTGCCTGCCAAATCGGCGATGAAATGCCGAATATAGGCTAAGTGTCCTTGAATTACTCTTAATTATTTCAAATTTCGAGGAGGTGACATACTAAGGATTGACTTGGTCTTCTCAGGATCGACTTCAATACCACGATGTCATACAACAAAGCTAAGAAATTTTCCTGAGGTTACCCCAAAAGAACATTTTAAGGGGTTCGTCTTCAAATTATGTTGTCGAAGCTTGCGGAATATGACTTCTAAATCATCCAAGTGATTAGAAAGTTGTTTGGATTTGACCATAAAATCATCCACACAACTTTCAACAAAATTCCCTAAAATGGGGTTTAAATATACAATGCATGGCGTGCTAATATGTTGCGCATGTATTCTTTAAGCCAAAGGGCATTACCCGATAGCAAAACAAACCCTGAGGGGATTTGAAGGCTGTGGATTCCTCATATTCTGGAGCCATTCGGATTTTATTATATCCAGAATATCCATCCATGAAGGAAAGTGCTTCATAGCCAGCTGTTGCATCGATTAAAAGTTCTGTAATCGGAACTGGAAAATCATCCTTTGGACAATTCCGATTAAGATCTCTGAAATCGATGCAACCTCTAATTTGTCTGTTCTTTTTCTTCACAAGGACAATATTATCCAACCACTTGGGATATTTAACTTCTCTAATGAAGTTAGATTTTATAAGCTTATCCATTTCATCTTTAATTTTGGAAGCATAAGTTGGGTGTGTTCTTCTTGCGGCTTGCTTAAATCCTCGATGTTCGGTAAACCCAAATGATGAGTAGCAATATCAGGATCAAGACTGGGCATCTCTGTATAGTTATAATAAAATATGTCTCGATTTTTCTTTAAAAAGGAAATATACATCTCTTGTTCTTCAAGATTCATGTCCGCACTGATTAAAGTGGGGTGTGGATCTTCTTTTGTACCCAGATTTATTTCTCTAAGTTCATCCACGGTGGTAGAGATACCCTCTTCAAATGCTGGAGAATAATCCCTGAGATCTTCCTCTTCTTCTTCAACTTGTGTTATTTCTTCCATTTCTACTTGCATAGTAGATTATGAAGCAGAATTCCATGATCAGAAGAGATGTTAAAATTTGAACATCTTGAAGAAGAGGCTTTCATTTCTGACCCAATTGATGATGAAGGGTATTCCATGGGTAATAAAGAGAAGATGATGGATTGAGAATCAACAGCATCATTCACCTATGGTATTTATATAACTTCTTCTAGACTGGTTGGCGAAGTATAGACTTGCGGGATTTCAGCAGATGAAATGAATACATCTCCATTTGAGCTTTCATCATTTCCTGGTGGATCACCAATTTCTCCCATGTTTTCTGGCTCGATTTCCGTAATTGACATTATGGATCTTTCCATAAGAGTATTTTGATTTGGGTCTATCCTGTCAATTTGACTGATAGGCAACACATAATCTGTACTCACATGCGCAAATGGATTTACTAGAATCTTTTCCAAACCATATGAAGCGTTAACTTTGGTAATCTCCCTTGTTGTGGATTTCTCCTTTCCCTTCATGTGATAGAATTCCGCCTCAATGTATTGATATTCATATGTCTTGAATGGGGTCATATCACCATACAATGTCCCAAATTGACCATCGAAACAATATTTGATACATTGATGGTATGATGAAGGGATAACTGCATGTTGATGTAGCCACGGTCTTCTAGGAAAGATGTTGAAGGCTGAGTCTTGATCAAAAACCATGAAATCTGAATTGGATACAAGTTCTCCAAACTGAGTTATGAGTGTAATCTCGGCCAGTGGTTCTTGTTCATTTTTATCATATCCTTGTAACATCATAGTAGAAGGAGATAAATTAGATTCCTTGAGGCCCAATCGATGAAGTGTACGAATGGGGATGAGGTTGACTCCTGAACCATTATCAATGAAATCCCTTCAAATGTCCAAACTATTGACCTTGATAGATAAGTAAAAAGGTCTAATATGCCCATGCACGACATCATATTCATCTTCATCTGTGAAATATATCACTGCATGGAATTCTGCAGGATTATTTTCTACGTGGTAGACTTCAGCTGCAGCAATTTCAATTTCAAACTTCTGAGGACTTGACAAAGCCTCGATGAGTGCCTCCCGAATATCTTTTGATAGATTCAAAGCATCCAGAATTGATAACTTGGCTGGTACTTGGTCCAGGTGTTTCAATACATCATACTTTTGATCCAAAGGTCTGCATTTCCCAACAGGAACATGTGGTTTAGCAGGTGCCTTGGAATTTGATGCTTTGAAAGTTGATGCATCTTGTATCGATATAGGAGTTGGCAATATTATTGACTTTGGAATATTAGACTGATTAGATCCATTTACTTGTTAAAACGATGAAGGTGGAATCCCCAACTGATCCTCCAGAATAACTATGCCAGGACTAAATTTGCTATTGGTGGAAGAAGTTTCTTGCTCTTGTTGAGCTCGCTGAAGGGCTTTGCCATGAGTTTCTACTGCATACACAGTTCTAGTAGGGGTAGAATTGGAATAGTGGCTTCTGGGATATCCGCATCTTCTTCTATATCCCAGACCCCTGTAACTCCCTCTAATTTCTCTATTTGATACAGGGAATTCAGGCTCATCAAAATTGAATCTGCGACTGGAATAAGGATCTGTTAAATGAATCATATTAACAGAATCGAAGATCATTTCTTCATCTGATGAAGACTTTACCTGACAAGCCAATTTAGGATGTTTCGTTTGGTGGGATAGTGCTCGTGGCTTCGAAGTAGATGGCATGAAATCTTCCAGAGTCAAAGATAGCTTAGTCTTTGACACATAATCATCTTCTTCTAATTCTTCTTCCTTCCCTGAATTATGCTTCCCTTTTGAGGATTTTTCTTTTGATAGAGGTTTCAATGTGGCATTTACAGTAGAAGACACAATTGGTTTCTTCAATTGCATTCGAAAAATTTCATGAGTTCGGTTGATCATTTTTCTGACCATCCAAACATCATATTTCTGCGCATTTTTTCTTTTGACTTCTTGACACTTGCCTCCTTCCTCCGGATCTGTAGCAGTAACACATGCTACCTGGGCTGAAGAACCTTTCAATTTAACTTGTCCAGAGTCAACCATTTTTTTCCAGAGGTCCTTGAAAACAAAACACTCCTGAATGGGATGCCCCAACATCTGACGAAAGGGGTAATAATTGGGACGGTCTTTATATCCTTCCTTGTTTGACCTTTTGGGCCTTGGCAACAGAACCAAATTATTTTCCAAAGCTGAAATTAAGTAGCCAAGAACTTGGTCATTTCAGAAAGAATAAAATTTACTCTTCAACTCATCAAATGGTTTCCATCTTTGATCTCTTTGATCATCTTGACAAAAAGGACTCTGTTGCTGATGCTCAGGAGGTGGAGCCCTTCGGGAAGATGAAGGTTTTGAAGTAGAAGCAGGTACAGGTGCTTGCTTAAGCATAACTGTAGCAGTCTCTGCTTTACCCATTCTTCTTCCTGGAACTGATGGAATTACATGAGATTTAGCCTTAGTCTGTATAAAGGAATCTTTAATCTTTTGATCGATTGAAGTAAGGTCTCGAAACACTCCTATGTATTTTACAGGGATTAGCGGTGTACGCAACTCATCACGTAAATTTGCCACAAAAATTGGAAACAATTATTCCTGAGGGAGTGTTAAGCTCAGGGAATATGTTAATCCCTTCCAGCGAGCAATGAAATCTAAGACCCTTTCATTCCCCCTTTTCTTACAGTTTGTAAGATCAAAAACTGTTTTCTTTGGCAAAGTTGAGTTGAACTAAAGAAGGAATTGTTGACGGAGATCTTCCCATCCCGTAATTGACTGGGATTGAAATCTTTTATAACAAAAAAAATCTGGTCCTTGCATGAAGCATCTGAGTTTCACTGCTTCTTGTTGTTTCAGAGTTCCCATCATAGGATCACAACAAAACACGTAATGTGTTAAATGCTATTCAGGATCTCCTGATCCATTGAAAATAGGGAATACAGGGTTTCTAAAACTTGATGGGGGAGGGATTGCATTAACCCATTCAGGGTAAGCTCTCTTTTATGGTTGAATTTGAGCACGCTTTCCACCCATAGCTTCCAACTGAGCTGTTAATGACTCAATAGTAGTTATTAACTTTTGAGAAACATCCGGTTAAGCTTGGACCTGAACTGGTGCAATGACTGGAGCTTGGACAGGTATGACAGCTGGTACTACAACCGATGGAAGCACTGCCGATTATTGTTGCACTTGACCTGTAGGATTAGACCCATGAGGGTGTACCGATAAAGGAGTATATTCTTGATCCATCTCAGTAGCCACAACAAATTCCCTTGGCTGACTAGCTCCAGCACGTTTAGGAGGAAGACTACCCTGAAGTAGTTCTGCATTCATCCTCCTTAATTTCTTCATTTCTTATTCTTATTGTGCAAATATTTTCTCTAATGAGAGAGATTGGCCTTCTCTAGGGGAAGGTTATGTAACCTGATTATTTCCTTTCCCCTTGTTGAATCCCTTTCGGAGAGGGGGAAGTGGGTTATTTGAAGGAACACCCAGATTCTGGGTAAACCTTTGATTTCGTGTACGCACACCTTCTTCATTTGTGTCTGTGCGTACAACTTCTTGAGCATGAACCTCTTCATATAATCCCTCTAAGTGAACCTAATATGGTGGATCAACAATAATAGCATTGATGACATTGATTGATGCATAATTCATTGCATCCCTCTTATCGGCATTTCTGTGATATTGTCTTCTTCCGTGTCTTTGATGAGACATTGCATTTTGTTGATTCGATCCCTCAGGAACTTCTTGGAGAACCATAATTTAGAGGAAATCTCCTGATAATTTGTCTCTTCGTTCCTCTTGGGTCTTGTTCCCCAATTGAGAAAAGACTAACTTTCTATAAGAAGGGATTGATGATTTGAAAAAGTCCCCAGTCCGGTGGACTGGGGCTGTTCCTGCCGCTCAATTCCTCAAATCTTATTTGTTTATTCTAAGGGTTGGTTTAAGAGAGTCCCTAGTCTGTCAAGCTAGGGTGGATCTTGACATGATATGTCTGAGACTTTCTTAAAATCTCTCCTGATCTTGCAGAGCTTGTTCCAGAAAGTTTCTGGATACATCAATCGACATCCACTTTTATCACCCAATTCAAAAGACCGTTGGATGATTTCTGACACTTCTGTCACTTGATGATGTGCTTGCTCCATATGAGAGGACTGTTCAATATTCTCATTCGCTTGATGCAGGAGTAATTCAACAACTTATTCTCTGTATTCTTGATTTTTAGAGGAACTAGTTGAAGCCTGTTCTTGGGCAAGCTTTTGATTACAAACAAAACCCATTGACTGTGGTCGTTCATGGGAAATAACATTGCACGAAACCATTTTTGGTGGGCTTTGCTGACTGGAGAGCATAGTGAAATGTAGTTCTCCATGAACACCCCATCCTCTGATATGAATATCAGATGGGGAATTAGCAATTAACTGGCGCAATCTCCTTAGTGTGCCAAGGAATGAACGCTGAAGGGCTCTCTGCTACTTTTCAGCCTTCGGATATTGAGAGACTGATAGAGATTCCAAGTCAATTTGACGTTGTAACCCTTCTATTATCTTAACATGATTTTCATATTCATCATAATATAATACTTTCTTTTTTAACTGAGAAAGAGTTTTCCATATGTTGAGACTAATATCTTGAATACAATCTTTCGTCAACACTTTTGGAATTTCATACTGAGAGTCATCCAAAGGCCAAAACATGACTGGCACATCACCTTTCGCCAGTTGTTTTCTCATATTCAGTACTTCCTCTTTATCATTCAATGAATATTCTTCTAATTGATTTGACCAGAGCTGGTGCTTTCTTGTTTCTTCATCAAATTCAATAAGACTAGTAGAGATTCCACTGATCAAACTAAAAGATAAATGACCCAGCGGTGGTTCAGAGAATGACCTATTCCCCGGGCTATCTTCTGATTGAGAAATTATTTCACTTGCTGATGGTAAATCATCAGACATGACTGGTTTTACATTATCAAGTGCCTCAAGATAAGAGGGATTTCTCGGAACTACATTGTCCACTAGAGCATTTTCCGGGCAATGTGCATCACTACTGCGGAGAGGAATTTCACAGAAAAATTCATCATCATGGGGAGTACAACCATGGTGGGTTACATCAAAAGATGAGATCACTTTCTACTTGGTCTTCTGGCCACACAGAGGTTTATTGTAGCTCTCATCTGAAGATGAAACTTCAAGATTGACCGAACTGTCATGAAGCAATCCTTCATGAGGAAGTGTCTGTTGAAGAACTTCAGAATTAATGTTCCCACTATTGGGAAATGAGGGAGTAGAATCTTGGATTCCAAAAGATAACTGTCTAAGGGTTTCAAGAACTCCAGCATTGAGCAAGGCCTTGTTACAGATTGGATCTTGATTTCTTGACTTTGTTGGGCGGGTCTTCTTATTTGACACCTTCTTACTCTCCTAGGAAACCACTTGTTGAAAAAAGTGGCTACTCTGAGTAGGTGTATGTGCCTGATCAGGAGAGATGGTCAGGTTAGGCTGGCGATCTCCACTCAAATCGGGTGTATGTTCCTAACTTGGTTGTCCGTATGATATGGGGGAGTATGCCCCACAACCCTCTTGGACTGGAATAGAGTTGTATATCTACACTAGAGTGATCTGTTGATGAGTCACTCCACTGGTAGGGATAGATTTTCATTTCTTTCCCTATGATGCTGCTGAAGCTGTTATAATATCCTGGCAGGCATCTAGAATACGAGCAGGGATTTGCTTCTGCTCTTTCACCATTGACAGAATGTTCTTGGTGACTTCAGCTGTCAGAACGGGGATATACGTCCATTCCATGCTTGGAGTAGGTGTGTGTTCCTGCTCTTGTCCTCCTTTTCTTGTCATTGAATCCTGATAGTACTCAAGTGCGGGGGTAGAGAATTGAGTCCGCCTCCTATTTGTCGTCAGAGCTTTCCGACTGACCTCTCCTGGTGCTACCAAATGAGACTGTTGGTAGGCTTGATCATTACTAGCAGGTGTATGTGCCTGCTGATTGCACTCCGCCAAACATGGTTGATGAGCTTCCTTCAACACTGACAGACGAGGCTGCTGGCAGGACTGATGAGTCTAAGCAGGTGTATGTGGTTGTTTACCATTTGTCAATACATTGGGTTGGTGGGATCCATCATATGTAGTCAGACAAGCCTGCTGACTAGCCGATGATTTATAAACAGATGTATGTTCTTGTTTATAATACTCCGCCGGAATTTCTTGGTGGGATTGGCGCGCTCCTGCCAGAAAAGTCTACTGGACAGCGGAATTAAAATGGATGGGTGTATGTGCCCGCTCGTTGCTTTCCACCAAGTTAGGTTGGTGGACTTCTCCAAATATGGAAGAGATGAGAACCAGCTCACTGTTGACCAGATTTTTCCTCTGGCGATTCGTCTTGCCTGCTCGGGTTCGAGGAACATCAGCCGAACGCCTAGAGATGATACCCTTATCATGTTGAGGGTGCACTGCCGCACAATTCTGGCGGCGATTGTTGATGGTAGCCCTCGGGAAGAACTCATGTCTCCTTGAATTAAGGCCCTGAGGGGCCTACTCATTCACCTCCCCAGAATATGGGAGGGATTGGTGATTGCGTTCTGGGGATAAAGACCCAAAACAGTTGGATACGGTGGTTGGTACCACCTTCTTCTTAATCACTGGTCATCGTTGTCCAGACAACCGGTGTGAGTTGTTCACTTGGAGGGCTTGTAGGGCAGCCTCCAGAGTTGGAATGGTACCGTGTTGACGGTACTCCTTAACCAGTGCATTTGATACCCAGCGTTGAAGATGCTGAGTAGGTTATATCCTCCTCAGAGCGGACGACGATCCAGCAGGAGTAGCAGCAGAGGCATTCACAGCAGAAGTATTCACGAGTGTGAACTTGAGAGAATCCATTTCTGAAAATTAGAAGATCTTGGAAAGGAGTGCCTGTTTGATATAACATACGTAATCAAGATAAGTCCATCCACTACATATTTTGGATAAACACAAATGTTATTGATTGTCTTGTTGGCCCTCTCATTGAGTTTTAAATAGGGGCCTAACAAGTATGTAAACTATCATTTTAACTTGGTTAAGGATTCACATTGGGTTCACCATTTTTTGTTTCCTCTGGAATTGGGGATGACCTCGTTGATTTAAGGTTCAAAGATTCCAATCGGTTTCTAACGGGTTTGTTCATAGAACCGGAAACATCCAATGATTCCATATCCATTTGGACCTACTTTCCAAAGGTATGCGCTCATTAGTTGTGAACAGATGAGACTTAGGAATTTTCATTGGTCGAGAGGATGGGAGGTCAAACTCATCACACCTTTTTGAGGGGAATTATTATCTACTTAGGGACTCTCTTTATAGATTTAACTTATGTTCATGAATCCTTATTAAATTACCAAGTATAAAATGAGCTTTCCTTTAGATCTGACAATCAATGATTGATATGTAATAAATTTAGAGAATCATTTATATGTATTCGAGGTTCTTCATCGATAGAGAATCATCTGTATTTGTTAGAGATTCTTAGTCAATGGTATCCTTTAATACATTATATAAAATTCTCTTGGTCATTATGATGACCATACTGGTTTTAAAGCCACTCAGTGGGGCCCTTGAAGTTTATTATCATTCAGAAGGACATAGATTATTTCAGAGTTGGGATCGTACTCGCAGATGGGCAACCTACGTATCCTTTATTTAGAAAAGGAATCATAAACCATGTAGTTCGAGTAAGTAAGTATGAGTTTTATATATGATTGATGGCTCAAAGAAAGATGTCATAATTACTTTTACACTCTAAGCTCATGTGAGTCATTCTCTGTGTGAGAAACAAGAGGTATTGGTAAAATCCGACAATTATGCCATGAAAGATGCAATCATGAGAAATAATGTGGGGCTTATGTATGTATGACTACCTAGATAAATGAATATTATGATTTACTTTAGGGAAGAAACTCGGAAACAGGGTCAATAAAGGTATATGTATTTTATGGAGATTTGGATACTCTCACTTGGGTCTTACTCCTGAGAAAGATGCCCAAATTAAAAGGGAACTAATTATTGGATTTTATTCCTGAAAATGAAACTCAAATCAAAAGTAAATGAAGATTGGTTAAGAGAAATTAGGACTGGGGCTTACTCCTGAAAAGGAGGCCCAGAATTAAGGGGACTTGGACTGGGGCTTACTCTTGAAAAGGAGGCCCAAGTTAAGGGAAATTATGATTGGGGATTACTCATGAAAAGGAGTCCCAAGTTAAGGGAAATTATGACTGGGGCTTACTCCTAAAAAGGAGGCCCATGAATAGGGTTCTCTCATCTTAAAGGATGAGGTTGAATGAATGAAATCTCTAACTTTAGTGACATAAATATGTGTAAATCACTAAGTTTTGAGAGATGTTCCACGGAATTCCTTTCAGATAAGGAATTAAATCAAGAAAACATGCCATAAATTGCTTTGAAGAGTGTCTTGAAGACTGAATCTTGAATAGGAGAGGTGGAATGACATAAGTGAGGTGAAATGGGCAGGAAGGGCACCCAAAAATAGAAGGGCGCGCAAGTCCTGGGGAGGTCGCGCAAGTACCACATGGGTGTGCAAGTCTTGGTCGCGCAAGTATACTTTCGCAACACCTATATACTTGGGCGACGGTTAACCAGTAGGGTAATACTTGGGAGATCCCTAACCAAAGCCTTTAGAATTATCCCAAGGTACTTCCAGAAGAGTGGAACGCAAGTTTTAATGAGTAGGTAAGGAGGCGCGTAAGTGTGTCCATTTCCCTTAAGGGTAAAACACTTAGGCACACAAGTGTTAGTGAATTCTAACACATTGACCTTATTCCTCTTGTTTAGACCTTCCATTAAAGGTAAGTAATTACCTTATAAGTGTTCGGAAGAATTGAAGAAGAGACTTGGGCGTTCAGAGCTCTGTATCTGAATTCTAGAAACAATCCTCTTCTAAATGGGGGGCCCACTGGGGGTATTTATAGGCTGGAGAAGACCCTAGGCAATTTTCAAAGAGGGCGCGCAAGTTACCTGTGCGACCACTATTCGGTGCGCAAGTGTACTTGCGCGACCATGCTGGAACTTGCGAGACCTATGGAAAATGTTCTCCTTGTTCATCCCTTTCTCTTTTTTTGATGTTTATTCAAAGGATGAGTCTTCTTTGTTTGAGTTATTTCCCTTTTCATTTCGTTTAGACTCTGTGAAGAAAAAGAATCGTCAACAATGGGGTTTTTAACACATACATTTTGTGTTTATGTCATAGTAAGCAACTATACCATTCCTTTAAATTATAGTTAGAGTGAAATTTATACTTCTCTAGTATAGATGGTAGTGATATTATCATATTCCTTGGATTTTCATTTTCTAAAAATCAATAGTATATAATTAGTACTTATTTTGATTAAATAAATTATATTAAAAAATTAAATTAAATTAAATTAAATTAATCTCCCAGTATTTTTTGAATCCAAATACCCATCACCATTATTTTGAGAATATCATATCACCTAGATATTAACGAATCAAGGATCTATATTCCTATTATCATAACCAAGACATGGTTCAAAAAAGTAATGTGAATTGTTTTAGGTAGGTGTAACTTTTCCACTAAATTAACTTGTAGTTCCATGGTCCGTTGAGTGGACTTCTAAATATTGAAATTTGGTTTTTATTATTTCCCCAGACTTTTCTTATTTGTTACACTGTATCATACTTGGGAATTCAACCCTTGATATAAACTATGTTAATTCATCCCAAAACATCAAGTTAAAAGTTTCATGATAATTTAAAGCACCCCAAATTGGGTTAGTCAATAAATTTGAACTATGAGGTAATTTATAACATAATTAGTGGAAGGAAATGTGAACTTAATATTTTAATTTTAGGAATGTTTATATTTATGTATAAAAGTAAAATTTATCTTTTCACACGACTTGTTAATATTAAGTGGATTTTACTTAAGGAATTAATCGTGTATGATAAAACATTTAAGCATAATCTGATTATATTTTATTCCATCTTGTATGCTTGTCAATTAAATTTTTAGGTGATCATATAGAATTCAAAAACATACATAATTAAACATGAAACTGATAAAAAAAACTAACCGGCATGTTTATTAGATTCACTAATGGTTTGTTTATCTAGAGGATGATAAATAAACCCTCAACCCTAGGGAAAAAACATTGAAACATAGCTTGGTTCATGTTGAATCATTCCATCTTGGCTCTTTGTATAACCTTGATTGGTTTTTTTTTGTTTTCTCAAATCAAACAACCCTAAAACACTAATTTAAAATTGAATCTTAAAAGGCTAAATGTTACAACCAATGTAAACATGGTACATATTTTTTTTGGGAGCCTATATAATTAGAAGTCTATAGTTAAGAGTTCTTAGCCTCGAATAGTGGTCAAGATGGTTGACCTTCTATGAAGTTTCTTATGGTGTGTGTGAGTGAGGAAAAACATACTGAAAGAACATTTTTTGTATTGAGGTCAAATTATAAGGTTCATGGGTCAGGGAAGTTTAGGTAGTGAAAAATGGTATCAAAACCAATGTATGGTCATCAGTATATAGGTACTTCCTGGGTTTGAGGTTTATGGTACACAAGGAGTGAATTGTGCTTTAAAGGGATGGATACTGTCACACCATAAGAAAAGTGATACCTACTCATGTCAACAAAGTAAAACTTTCTTTTTGGGATCCTACCTAATCAGAACTCTAAAATTAAGTGTGATTCACCTGGATTAAAGGTTTGGATGGGTGAACCACCCATTGTGAGTGTGTTAGTTATGAAAAAACATATTGAAAGAAAATGTGTTGGCATTTCGGGATAGTCATTAGTATGATAAGTGTACCATATGAGTAATATTGTATGGTGTGTAAGGAAGGAAATAAATGTATTATAGGAGACATATGGGGTTAGATGACCAATTTCATGACTTAGGGAAGGTCAGGTATTGACATGCCTCTCTATCTTAGTAGATCCATCCTTAAAAAATCTTTTAATCATATTAAAGTTTGGGGTTCAATGGGATGTATAAAGGGGGTTTAAATAAAAAAATTAAGAACATATAGAAGTGCAGAGGCACTTCCGGGATTTGAGGTTTGGGGTCCACTAGGAGTAATTTTTGATTTAAAGGTGTAAAGAGTGTAACACCCCTAGAAACGTGAGACTTAAAGGCTAAATATTATTACTTAGGTCAACAAGGTGAGCCTTTCTATTTGGGAGACTACTTGATTAGAACTCAATAATTATGTTTTCTTGGAATTAAGTAGTGGTTGTGATTGGTAACCTTATTGGAATTTTCCTAGGTTGTGTGTCTCTGAGAGTGGGAAAAAATACTTAAAGAACATGTGTTGGATTATGGTGAAAAAAATAGATTGATAAGTGAACTAGATGGGTAATAGATTATGATGTGTTGTAAAGTTAACCTAGGTAGAATAGGAGACCCATGGAGTCATATGACCATGTTTATGGCCTGGGGAAGTTCTGTTCATGACACACCTCTATAGTAAAGAGTGCTTGGTCTAGAGTAGTGGTCAGGATGGGCAACCCTATAGGATGTTTTCTAGGGTGTGTGTGAGTGAATAAAATACATACCAAAAGAAAATGTGTTTGGTTATGAGGATATTAATTAATCTAATAGGTTACTAGGAAGGGTAATAACTTGTGGTGTGTTGGAGGTAACTAAGGTATTACAGGAGACCCATGGGGTTATATGGCCAGGTTTAAGGCCCTGTGAATGTTGGGTAGTGAAAATGGTATTAGTTCCAATTTCTAGACATAAGTTCATAGGCACTACCAAGGTTTGAGGTTTTTGGTCCACAAGGGGGCAATCAGGATTTAAAGTGGTGGATATTTTAACACCCCTATAAAAATGAGACTTAAAATGAAAAATATTATGACTCATGTTAAGAATGTTTACCTTTCTTTTTTGGGATCCTACCTGATTAGAACTCAATAGTTAAGTGTTCATAGCCTGGAGTAGTGATTATGATGGAATAATTTCTCAGAATTTTCTTACGATGTGTGTGTGAGTGAGAAAAAAACATTCTAAAAGAATATGGGTTGGCCTGTGGGGATAGTCATTAGTTTAATATGTGAACCAAATGGGTATTAGCCTATGGTGTGTTGAGAAGGAAACCAAGGTATTATAGGATACCCATGGGGTCATATGACTAGGTTAATTCATTAGGAAGGTTGGTTCATGAGACACCACATATATATTAGAATATTCATCCTTACATAAGTTTTTACTCACATGCAGGCGAGGGGATTCAATGGATTTCATTACATAAAACAAACTGTAAGAAAGAAGAGGTGTAGATTCACTGTCTGAGTTTAGGATTTAGGGTCCACAAGGAGGTAATTATTCTTTCAAGGGGTGGTGAGTATAACAACCATATAAAAGGGAGACTTAAAATGATAAATATTACTACTCATGTCAACAGTGTTCAACTTTATTTTTAGGATCTAACCAGATTAGAACTCTGTAATTAA
Organism: Viscum album; assembly: GCA_963277665.1. NCBI lineage: Eukaryota > Viridiplantae > Streptophyta > Magnoliopsida > Santalales > Viscaceae > Viscum > Viscum album. The sequence continues at coordinate 115,752,183 of OY728119.1, forward strand.
GTGTTCTTGGTCAAGAATAGTGGTTAGGATGCATGACCTTTGATGAATTTTCAAAGGATGTGCATGTAAGTGGGAACAAAACATAATAAATGAACATATATTGTCCTCTGGTAATATCCATTATTCTAATAAGTGACCCAGATGGGTAATATCCTATAGTGTGTTGGGATGGTTACTAAGGTATTACAGGATACCCAAGGGGCCAAATGACCATGTTTATGGCCTAGGGATGGTCAGGTCATGACATGCCTCCTCTAGCTTCGAATATCCATCATTACATAAGTTTTTACTCACATGTAGGTGAGGTGATGAAATGGATATGATAAATGGGGTTTACATAAAAAAACTCTAAGAACATAGTCTTAGAGTGTTCCTATCCTAGAGTAGTGGTTGGGATGGGTGGTTTTATGGGAATTTTCTCATGTTGTGTCTGACCGTGATGGAAAAAACATAGTGTAAGAACATGTGTTGGAATGTTAGGATAGTCATTTGTCTTATAATTGACATGAATGGGTAATTTCCTATGGTGTGTTGGGATGGTTACCAAGGTATTACAGGATACCAATGGGGTCAAATGACCATATTTACAGACTAGGGATGGTCGGGTCTTGAAACACATCCACTGGTTTGGGAGGTCCATCCTTACATAAGGTTTCATTCACATGAAATTGAGAGTATTCAATGGATTGGATAAAGGGAGTTTACATAAAAAATTGTATGCACATAGGACCATACATAACAAAGATGACTAGAAGACTCAGAGGCCATTAATAATAATTTAAACATTATAAATTAAAAGAAACTAATATCATATAAAGGACAGGTCAAATTTCATGATAATTCAAAAACATTACACAAAAAGAATATATTATTAACCTTGTTATAAATTAAATTAATTCATTCAATAATTAAGATAATGTACCACAAATTAATTAAATTATATCAATATATATTAATTCCATACAATAATCCTTAGGTTTTTCTATGTTTAGTTCCTTGGATGAGTTAAAGGTGCATGGTGTGAATTCCAAATTACATAAAATGTAACCTCAGAGTTATATGGAATATCTATCCCCATGTAGTATATCTGAGATTTGGAATTCTAGTAAACCCCATGTTCTCATCCACAATAACATAGGGACTATATGTCATTCACATTGATTAAATGATGGGTAGTTCTTCTAGATATGTTTCATTATTTATGAATCTACATGCCGATTTGATTTTTCAGATATTATATCTTATTTGATTTGATCATTATATATTTATCATGGGATAAAAATTCCAAAATTAAATTACATGGCATGTATAAGGGAAATAAATGTCATATATTCAAGTTTTTTTATTCATAGACTTTATAACCTCTAGATGGTATGAATCGAATTCTTATACATTTTTAATCAAAAATTGATTACTGGTTATGTTAGAGAGAATCAATAAAATAAGAGATAATAATTTTTGAATATTGAAATGAATCATTTGACTAAAAAAGAAAACAAAAAGCATATGAAACCAGTTAAAAAATAATACATAATTATAAATTAAACAAAAGATTCCACTGATACCACTTGAAGGTTCTGGGAGTAGCAGAAGAATCCTCTGATGGTATAAAAACTTGGATTTTAGTATTAATTTACAAGTAATTATTGGATAACATGATTAAAATTCCACATAAAATGAAAACCATAGATTAGTTTACTATATTAAAATTATAGAACCAAAATAGGAGGATCTTCACATGTAATTTATAATTAATTTTTGAGGAGATATATGATTTCCTCAACTTGTAATTCCACTTTCTTTGATGATTTTTTTAGCCATATCTATATGTAACATTGTTGTGATGTAAGATTAAAGTGTATAATTCCCCTAGTGGTGATTCACACATGCACTACAATCTCTAAACATCATTTTAGAATCACTGGGTACTAGCACAAAAATCTCAATCGCTTATGTTGTTCATGGCTTATCACATCATTATTCTTTTTGAAAGAGGAATAACTCTTAATCCTATCTCAAAATCATGATATGGGAGGTAGAGAGAGTGAACTCGAGTTTTCTAGATCTATTACTAGGTCTTGAGAGATTCACTCTCTATCCTTTGTGCACACCAAAAGTAATTTAGGAAAAGTTATAATTGGATATTTATTATGGAATTTTAATGGTTAGAATATCACACATAATATTCTAACAATATTTAATATTCTTATTTGACCCCACATATATTAATAATAATATTATTATTATTATTATCCTGACATGTGAAATGCATTAAGACTATAAATAAATATCATTTATATAATTTCTAATCATACCATTAATGTAACACCCCGAGATTTTATGAAAAATATTCTTTTTAATTTCATTGATGTATTGTGTTGTATGCTACACCAAAAGGATATTTCCCTACACTCATCTCTGACTTGGCTTGATTTACAAGTAATCGTGACCTTTCATGATAGCGTCTGTTGTACGCAATATCGAGTTTCACTAAACAATGATATGTTATTAAAATATTATATAAACTAGCCGTTATGAATAGTAATACCCACTTTTTGAAATTTTATAAATTTTATCTTTGAAAATGGACTTCATTTTTGGATTCAGAATATCTAAATTAGGCTAGGGTGAATTTTTGGTATTTTTCTGAAAACTTTCAATTTTTGATGAATAGTGAAGACACTGGGTTACTATTTAAAAACTGAATTTTTATTTAAATGATTATTTATTTTATTTAAATTTATTTTAGGTAAAAATTGATACAGAATACCTATATAAGTTCAATTTAATTAATTGGATTCATTTTATAATAATTTTAGATATATAAAAATTTTATTGAACTTTTCACCGCCTTTTACCCACCTCTTAGGAGAATTTAGAAATTCACATAAAACATAATTTTACCGCTTCTGTGAGTGAAATTTTAAAAATTTGAGAGACAAGGTTAATATCAAGGACTAAAATGTGGTTCAATGAGATGAAAATATTTTTTTGTGAATAGTAACTTTTTACTTTTATTTACCACGGTTAAAAGTAAATAGGGTAATTAAGGGTAAAAATGATATTATTATTACCCTAACACATGTCCTAATTATATTTGATAAGTTTAATTCGACCAAAAACAACCTTAGGAATAAAATATGACCATTTAGGTCTACTTGGATTAGATTGGTACATTTATTATTAATTTATTTAAAGAAGGGTAAAATAGTTAAAATCAAAGTTTAATAACTAAATAATTTTTAATATAGTGTTATACATAAGATAAATTCGACTATAAATATTCATTAGAAAGATAAAAATATTTCCTATCTAATAGTATTTTATTTATAATTTGTATAGATTAAATACATTAAGTTATTTATGACACAATGATGATGCAGTAATTACCTAAATAATGAAATATTAAAATAATTGATGTTATAAATACCCAAATAAATGTAATTTGAGACTTTTTATGAATTAAAAAAACTTTATAGGTTAATATGACATATTATTATTGAATTAATGTACTTTTTTTGAACTAATCATGTTGTTATCATTTTCAAAAAAATCCATTACCAAATAGTGTCAAAATTGACATAAAATCGTTTTTAAAACAAATATTATATTATTAATTGTTAATATATTTCTAAAAATATAAGGTTCAGCCACGATACTTATATCATGATAGTTGTATCATTAATGGACCACTTGGGGGTAGCTTGGATGTATATGGTAATTTTATTAACTATATAATATAAAAATACAAAGTGACACGGTAAATGTCAATCTAATTAACTAAGAGTTAAAACTAAAAGATAAGGTTAATATAATGACACAAACCTGTCTAAAATATATTGTTTGAGAGGATTTCGACCCATTCCCACCTTATCTTCGAAATAAATTAATTTGGAGCTATTAAAAACCTAATATGACTTTATTATAAAATAATATTTTTTGTTTTTCCAAAGGTGCCCCTCTCCTCCCTTATAAAAAGGGCACCCCTTCCCTCTTCTCTTCACACCCTTTTGAGCCTTGAAGATCCACAATACCCTACCAATTTCTCTTCTACACTTCCCTAGAAACATTATGTAGGTTCTGGTCTTCTCAAAATACCTACTCTACTTCCTTAAGAGGAAGCTTAAAGGAGGTGCGTTGAAGAAGAGGTAATCTCTTCTTCGGATTCTCTCAAGTTTCTTTCTTCTTCCAATTCTTCTTATTTAGTTGTATCATTATAAAGTAATAACATAAGTATTAATTATATAATTATATGTTATTATAAATACGAAACAAACTTATTTCACCTTCTATCCATCCTACAGAAAATGAAATCACCGCGCGTGCGTACATACGGAATACCATCTCCACGTCGTGGTGTAATATGTTTTCGACAACCACCTTACTTGGATGGGTATAATGGTGTAAATAAAAAACTATATATGATTATTGTAAAGTGATATTGATTCTGAAATATTATACATACACTTCAATACAATTCCATGATCATGGGAATGATATCATCGCTCATGCGTACGTACGGACTACCGTCTCCACGACGCGATGAGATTCATTCTACGTGTTTACCATTCATGAATGATTATAAAGTATATATAATGAATAATAATAAAATATATGACATAATAATGATACTGGATTTATGTATATATATATGTATTTCATCTACTTAATTCCATTCAATTCAATAAGGAAACGAAAACAGCGTTTATGCGTACGTACGGCCTACCGTCTCCATGAACGATGTATTTCATTCCATTTATCGATCTATCAAATATATATATATGTATATGATGAATATATATTATATATGAATCATGTTTTAAATTCTTAAATTATTTAAATCAGTATATAAGTAATAATATCAATAACAACAAGTCAAAACACGTATGATAAATGAAACGATTTTACCCAAAATGCTGCTTTAACATGGAATTTAAAAAAGAACGGGTAATATAAAGTCATAAGTGAACCATATATGATATAATAACAATGAATATGATTATGTAATAAGTCAATGAAATTATTTAAATAATTATACAAGAGGTTCGGACACATACAAATCTTATCAGACCTAAGGTAGGGGAAAATTTCACAATCTCAATTTTTATCTGAGATTGTTTATACTTTGATATTCACTGGGGAATATTTATCATCACCATCCATGTTTCTTTAATGTGTAATATTATTTCTATCCTACTAAAATTTTTTAAGTCCAATTTTTCCTATTGGGGAGTTTTTGGTAAAGATATGAAAGAAGTATTCTGTCATTTTCAGTATGAGGTTCTTTTTGACTTCTTCGGCAAAAGTACGAGAAGAATGTTTTTTTAACTTATACGGCATGAAAGGATTTTTACGATTTTATAAAAGCTTATTTTCATGAAGCTTACTCAAAAATATTTTATGACCAATTTTCAACAAAATCTTTTTCTTTTAAAATTGCATGACATTTTGTGAAAAGAAATTGATTTTGAAGAAGAAAGGATATTTTCTCCAAGAATTCATCTCAAGTGTTTTATCAAAACCATTTTCCATCTAAGATGAAATTATTTCATATGTGTATGTTTCAAGTATAATGTCTCTATTATTTACATGGTTTCACTTTTCTTATTATGAAATGATATCCATTTATATGGATTATGTAATGATGGGATGATGTTTATGAAACCCATTTTATTCTTTGGGTTATGATGAATGAATTATGTTTATTTTGTGGCACAAGTAAGAATGATTTCATTATGAGATGGGTGGGACCTATATCTCCCTCAAATGCTTTGAGTAAATATTTATATCTCATGAGATAGACATGGTTGGAACGGTAAGTTAATCTGGTTCAGTAATACAGGACTGGAATGAGTTGTGAACTCGATTCAGAAAGAGAATTTGTCCACTAAGATGGTCTTGAAAGCAATGCCATGGCTACTATGGAAATCATATAATGTGATTAATGTTTTCCACAATAACATGTTTTATTCCCATGATATTTTATCATGATTAATGTTTCTTTATTATCTATGCCTTATGTACTGCCATGTTTTATGTCATTGCCCAAGATTTTGATGTTTAAACATTATGTTCACGTTTTTAAGTTCAAATGTATATGATTTGTTTTATTTTAGCCATTCTTACCCTTACTGAGAATTTGAGCTCACCCTTTATATGTTTTCTTTTCCCCAGGATTTAAAAAAAAATTAGGTAAGAAAACCAAAAGGAGAAGATCTTTATGGGAGATGTTGAAGATCTTTCACCATGATTAGAAGATTACGTTCTGAGTTTCCAAAGACACTAAACTATTACGGTCCTTGTGTGTCTGTTTTTGTTATGTATTAAGTATTCCACAAATGTAATGTAAAGTAATGTCTATGTACGTCAAGATTCGGGTCTCTACAATTAAGCTCATTCCTCTTTCCCTCAATGAAATTTATCACTCCTCAACTAATAAATATTTTATAAATAAATTTAATTTTATTATTTTATAATAAATATAATAAATATTATATTTTCCAAAATGGGAAAAATATTTATTATTTTTATTTAAATCACTTAATATTTCGATTAAAATGTTTTTAAATCATGGAAATCACCCAAACTGAATAAATCTCATTAATTCAAACATGTTGAATTAATTACATGAATTTAAATTATATTATGGATACACTATGTGTGTTAACCTCAAGACCTCTTTCTAAGTGGAATTAAAAATAATCACCTAAATTTCAAGTTTAATTTCAAGCGACATAACAAACCACTCATATAGAAATAAATTAATCTCACAAAAATATCCAACAACTTATGAATTATTAAAATGTAATATAATTCTTTATCAATATATCTATAATGAATATGGTTTCACAGTGGTTTCATCAACCTATATTATTGTTGTATCTTTCTTTGACATTCTATAATTGAACTCACCCACTAAAATCCATAGCCATGGATTTATCTTGGTAGTTACACTCCCTTAAAAGAGCATGAGATATAAACTTATATCATGAGACAGAAGGGAAATAATCCTTTCTCACATTATCCATTAATGAAATATCACTCATGATGAACACATCATATCCCACATCACAGTGAGCATATGTCATCAAATTTTTCATCAATACATCAAAGTATGTGAGTCATGATATCTATTAATGATAATCCTAAATTATAAGGATTGATACTAATATTCAAAAATTGGAACATCTAATGACACATGGAATGTCTATATTCTACTATTTGTTCTATTATCATAACCCCTATCTTGGAGATTACAAAAGGTTAACACTATGAGAAGGTGTATTAATTTCTTATGATCCTCATAACTCTGATATCATGAATTATATATTTCCCATTAGACAATATCAACCATCCATATAGCATATATACTGATGAATGATAATGTGTAACCTCTAGGTTATCATCAAAGTGTGGAACTGATATAGGCTTTCAGTGTGACAAATATTTTTATGAAATTATCACACACTAGATTCACGCAAAGTAACAACCATTATGTGATAAAAAACTTCATTAATAATTTAATCTTGTACTAAAAAATTCTTTTCTAGGGGATAAACACTCACAATACTCACCAATTGAGAATTTGAAAGCATCTTGATAGAAGATTGAATTAACGAGAGTGTTGGAATCATCCTATAGGAGGAGAGTAATAAGTAATTTCCATGGAAGAGATATGTGTGAAAATTTATATAGGAAAATTATTAATTATATTACTAATAGGTCAAAAAGGAGATAACAAACTTTCATAAAAAATATTTATTCACTTTTGGGTACCCTGTCCAGAATCACCATCTATCCAGGGACCACCAAAGACAAGAAATTAAAATAATTTTCAACTATCAGGGGTGGAATTGAATTCTATTGACTAACCTAGAAGTTTCTAGTTACCCAATTGTTAACCATATAGTATACAATTTCCCTTCTATAAAAAACCTCTATTGTTTTCCTCTGAACTCTCTTTTATCTCCTCTCGTAACCTTTTCCTCTATCAATAAAACAAATTACTAATTAAATAACATAAAATGAAATAAAATTACTAACTATAATGGAATGGTTTATTATGGGGTGTTCTATAATTTTCTTAGTGATATATAAAGATAATATATATTAAATATAAAATATATACCATTCCAACAATAATTTTAAATTTAGTTGAATAAATTACTCACTTATAATGTCATAACAAATATCCAATACTTTAGAAATCAAGATGTATATTGATATATCTGAAATTATACCTTGACTAAACTAAATTATATTCATTGAAAAAGTTATTGAAAAATATAATATGAAACAATTCAATAAAGTAATATCCCTAATGTCATATGGAATAAATAACTCAAAAGATATTTCTTTAGAAATTGGTAAAGAAAAATAGAATTAGTAGAATATTGGAGTTAGTTCCCCAGAACAAACTCACTTTTTAATTTATATTACCAAAATATTAATAAATATCTTATCATGTACTTATTTGTGTTCTATATAATATTAATGTGATAATATCCTTATAGAATTAGTCACATCGAAGTGTTGTACCAATTACCGGTTATAATAAGAACCTATAGATTCTATAAAAATATTATTAAATATATATCATGTGATCTTTATAAAATATGTATGAAATTACACAAATGGATCTTATTTATTGGGTATTAGGGGATCATAAACACTGAGACTTCTTCTCATGAAGTTTTCACTTTCTTACTTCTGAGATAATAGGTCTTGAGGACATAACCACAAATAGAAATTCAATATGATTATGTGTATTTGTATATTATTATCCATGAATGTGTGAATTTACCCTTAGACATTATATTTTTATTAATGTTTACCATGAATCTTATAATATGATATATGGACAAAAAATAATGACGACAAATGATCCTAACAAGGTATCATGCTTTGGGTGTATTGATAGGTTGGACATTTACTATTATCAAATATATAATTTATAAACGTATATATTACTTAGATAATGGTGATCAGGGTCAAACCACATATAAGGTAAATGTGTGTAACAAAACAAAACAAAAAAAATATGATAAAGAAAACACAAACAGTATTTGTACGATTTTGAATGAGGTGGAAAGTATAGTGATGTAAAGAACAATAAGTGGTAAGTCCAAAAAGGATATATTTAGGGAAAATCAGTCTATAATGAACTGATTAATGTGTTTCTAATATTTTATCATATTTAAAACTAGAGGTTTAAGGAATTTTTGTGAAGATATGTTTTAAATTCTTCACTATCAATAGGTGAGGAACCTTAGCCATAGTTTTCTCCTAAGTTATGATATTTCTTCAAAAAATCTAGAAAAATAATGATTCATCGGGTAGAAAATAGTACTCTAAACTTTTAAAAATTTATTAATTCATCTAAAATTACAATGATAAAAAAAACCACTATTCTTCACCCATCTATACAAGGAGTATAAAAAATAATGATCTTGTGGATTGGAAAATAAAATAATTGAATGAAATAAAGCACAATGTAATTTTCAAATAAAAACCTCACTTAATATGTCGAATTAATAGAAGAAATAACTAAATTTAAAATGACTAAAATGGTTATATCTATATTAATTTGTTAGAACTAAATTATTATATATATAAAAAGTCATTGAACTATATACAGGAAGAATATCATACATCTATGATTTAAACTGAAGAAATAAAACAAGAAAATATTTCAATTAATTATAATCCAGTCCCCATAAAAACTTTTGTTACACATTAAAGCAGAAAAAATAGAAACAAAAACAACAAATATACTCAATATAAATATAAAAAAACAATACAAGTTGTAAAGATAAAGTTAATAAGAAGATTCTCTATTGACATAGCCATATTCCCCCAACTTAAACTTCATTATGATACTTCTTCAGGTTTTCTCTATCCTTTGGTCTAGCACCCACCCCCACTCCCATTATATTAACACATAACTATATAAATCAATGAATATTCCAAACTAAATTAATTTCAATTTCCTTTAATTTGTAGTGCATAAACTCTAGCATTGTGGATCATAGACACCATCATCAAAATCCTCTCCCTAACCTCCATGTGAATCAATCACTATGGTTATTATTTCTCATGGTGACTATAGATAAACCCCTATAAATATAAACACTCTTCTCATGATGGATTTTTAATGGATAGATTTGTAGGATCACACTGGTTTGGTTTACTCATCTCAAGATTACCTTGAAAATATCTAGAAGACTCCCCAACATACTTTAACACAATTCTTAAAATTTTAAAAAACTCATCTTCTCGACTAGAGATCCCTCTTTTGTTAATTAATTTTATTTGATGATTTTATATATCCCGAATTTTAATTCATATTCCCCATTATTCATCTCTTGAAGCCACAACCAGACACTTACACAAATCTCAGATACCCTTACATGAGTGTTGAGTACCCTTTTATAGCCTTATGAAAGTTGTAGTACACTTATTATTCTGAATCTATATGTGAGATGGACATAAAATATGTATCTTGACAGTTCCATGTAATCTATACCTCATACCTTTACTAGTTTTGTGAATTTTCCTCCATAGACTTACACGATACTATTTCACCTCAACGCTATATTCACGTGGAAGTAACCCTTTTGGTGCCTGATTACATTTATGTAGTAATGGTCTATGGAGATGTACCTAGAATATCTAAAGTTATCAATTCACTAACACTTATGGCCTCATTTGGAAACCCAACCTTGTTAGACAGTTGATCATGAGGGAGCTCTATCTGTATAAATGATGACAAGGCACCCAACCACCGACATGGCTCTCCAAATTTAGGAGAAACTTCATACTGCCATCAAGTTTTATTCTTCTATGGAAAGTGTGGATGAACAGGCTGCCTGGATGAACTTTTTAACAGCGTCTTCAGTGCGGATAGCAGTGAGCAGATCAAGAACCTCATGCTCGCTACAGTTATAGACCTTGCAAGCTATGTGTGGACAGCCCTGAATAAGACCGTTTTTGAATCAAAGGCCATCTCCCTCTATGGCGGAATCCTAGCGGTCCATAAAGCTGTTCATGTGGCATGTCATATTCAAACTGGAGCAATGCATAACAACATAAATGATTTGATCATTTTGAGAACTCTAAGTGTTCCTGGTAGTGGAAAGCAACTGACACCCATAAAATTCATCATGTGGATTCTCCTAATTACAGGTTGGATTAATGTTAACATGGATGGCTCCACATCAGGAGCACCTGGTCTTGTGGAATGCAGAGGGGTCTTTCGTACATATAGAGGCTTTGTCAAGGGATGCTTCTTTCACTTTATAGTGAGTGGATGCACCTATGAGGACTAATTATGGGCCATAATCAAGGAAGTCCAGTTTGTGATCCAATTTTCTTGGAAGCGCCTATGGATTTAGTCGGACTCAAAGCTGGCAGTGGAGGCCCTGAGTAGCGGATCAGGAAGAGTACCACGGTGGCTACTCCCGCAATGGATTAAATGCCTCCAAGATTCACAAGATATGACCCTGGATATCACACATGATTTTCGGGAAGCGAATGCGGTTTTAGATACACTCTCAAAGAAAGAAATTGAAGACAAGGGCTTTATGTGGTCCTTCGTCATTCCACCTTAATGTACATCCCTTTTGGACTCATACAGGAAGGTTGATACACACACCTGATTCTGTAGGCCCTCCTTGTAAGACCTTGTACCTTTTTACTTTTATTTAAATTTTGGGACCAAGCTCACTTGGTCCTGCACCTTCTTTGCTTGTGGATATGTACCTTTATGTAGCACTCAAGTAATATGATAACTTATTATAAAGAGTCAATAACATAATGAAACCATTACATAGCCCCTCTGGGTATAGAATTACCATTTTTAAACTCCTTTTAACACCCTTATTCAAGGCATCTTTATCTATATTACCCTTTTCATATTCATATTCCTTCACCAAATAACAAATTACTCAGGGAAAATCATCAAATTTATATATAAGACTTGTTTTATACCTCATATCTATATAAATTGGGATCACCAAGGTCACATCATATTTAATAAAAAACCTACAAAATAAAGAAAAAAGTATCAACGTGGCCAAGTTTTGGTCTCAGTTCTTACATATCATCATCCTTCAAAATGTGCCTTGAGTCAATCTTTAGAATGTTATCCTAATTTTTTTTAGTATCAACATTCATCACCCAGTTTCATCGATTTTTTTAATGATTCTATATAATCCTTTCTCTAGTTTCTCAAGCTCGATCATCTTCCCCTATATCTCACCCTTGATCTTCTAAAATTGATCTCGGGAAATCATCTCTTGATTACCTCTATGATTTTTAGTCAAACTCATTTGATTTTATTTATTTATTTATTCATTGACTTTAATAATTCTTGAAATAATTAGTGTGACAATCATGACTCTCATAAAATGGGTTATTGAGCATCGACAAGTTCAATTTTCTTCTTTATCCTTGATAATTCATTATCGAATCTAAGACATCTTTGGTGGAACCCAAAAAGAAAATAAAATTATCCTAGAGACATCAAAAACTCGCCTATGTAGGATTCAATTATGATTGAGTTAAATATCTTATGGGTAATATCCCTACATGATTGGTGGATAAATTATCTTTAGTGTTATTCTCTCATAGTTGAGACTTGGAAATCCTCCTATACGTAGAAACAAAAAAATTGAAAATTTATTACATAGTCATAAAGTCAAAAAAATAAATCTCTAGAGTCGATTAATAAATTTGATTAAAAAATCAAAAAATATGATTAAATTAATTCTAGAGAAGAATATTTGAAATCGAAACCAATATATTTTTAAAAATCAAACCCAAAAAATCATAATTCAAAAAATCTCTTCCATGATAAGGTATTTCAAATATTTTTTGTCATAGGAAACAACAGTATCAAATTATAAAATATATGAAAGTTAAAGGAGATATAATTTTCAAAATGTGTAAACATAAAAAAAATCATTGAAGGATTCAAAAAATTATAATTCCAAAAATAGATTATCCAATATTAAATAATTTTCCTATAAAATCATATTTTAGCATTAAAATATCAACTATTTATCAAATTACATATGGAAAAAATGTATCCAAATAGTCCCACATAAAATATCACCACACTTAAATCATTTATTATCCTAAAAATATAATTAAACAAATGCATTTGATGAAATGTAATCTCACTTATGAAAAACTAAAGTGTCAATAAGGAGTTGGTTTTCAAAATTATTTCCCCCCATGAATATCTAAAGTAGTAAATATGACTAATTCCTTAAAATAAAATAGTTAGATGAAAAAATTTATATAGTTAAAAAATTGATAAATTTTTTTAAAAAAATTAAAATAATTTGACAAACTTTATTTTTTATTCAATTGTTCCTATAAACTTCAATTTTTATCCAAGTGAACAAACTCATATAATTTAACATATATTAAATAGACTAAATCGGATGGATGGGTGAGATTGATAATTAAACAAATAAATAATTAACTCATCCATGAACTTATACTTAAAAATAAAGAGCCTAAAATAATTTTGAGTTCATTTAATAGACCATTTGGATGCAAATTTTTTTAGTGTAATTCTAATTAAAAAGATAAAACTCATTAAATATGATACATCTTACTCCTAAAGTTTAATTAAAAGATAATTTATTTAAAGATTGAAATTAAAAAGATGCACCCAATTAAATTCATGGAGAAATAGGAAATTATAACATTTTAGAATAAAAAATTAATCATCAATATTTATAGTAATTTTGAACCACTGAGTTAGAAAATTGATTATCATGCATAATCAAATTTTTAAAACAAATAAGCGTATTTTGATTTGTGCAACATTTAAGTTCATTTTATCAAATTCTAAAATCTATTTTCAGTGGTTAAAACCCAACATTTTCCCTAATATTGAATCCTTGAGGTGAAGGAAACTATTATAACAATTTGGCTTAAAATTTTGGTATGCAATCAGTAGTTCAAATATAATTTTCTTGGGTCACAATGAGTTTCAAACAACCTGATTCCAAAACTTCAGCACATCCAAAAAAATGTAAAAATAAAATGTTATTTCATTAAAGAAAAAGATTAAGTATTTTCAATAAATATCATAAATATATCATGTTGAGAAAGGAATTAAGTAAACAAGGACTCTTAAAAATTGGAGAATTTAAGAAAAGTGTTTGATTTTTAATCATATATATTTTTAACAATATAGTCTTAAACAATATTAGCACCCAAAAATAAATTATAAATTCAACAATAAAAGGATTAAAAATATTGATATTTTTCCCACACTAAATTTCATTTTAAAAATAGATTAAACAAAACAGAAAATTTGAGTAATAACCCGGGAATAACAAAATCTCATTCAGTAAACAAATTGTGAAGACAAACTAAAAGAGAATACTACCATGATTATTGGGATTGGACCTTAATAAAAAAATCAATCACATTTAAGGCCTATTTATATTTACTTGGTTTCTTCATTGAGGTTTCTATAAGATAAAAAAGTTAAAATTAGAACCAATCATAGAAATTAAAATGAAAATATCATTTAATGAGAGAGTTTTTTTCGTTAAAACTTTTATCAAGATGACAATTTTAGAGAAATGAGGGGTTGAAAAGAACTAGATCATCATAAATAAATTTTTATTTGAAAGGAAAATTAAAATAAAAAATATGGAAACCTATAGGTTTCAACTCATATAGTTCTAAATTTAGAGTCATTATCCAGACTTACTGCCTTAGAATTTAATACACAATCAAAAGGTGGGTATGACTTCTTGATGATTATAAGTTCATTATTCAGTGTGTAAAGTTTATCACATTCACTTATTATTTGTAAATCACTATAATATATAATAATTTTCCTAAAATATTATAATAACTGAGGATTTTGGTTATTATCTCCTACTAATATAAAGACTAAAACATCACAAACAACAACAAAAAATGGTAGACAACAACCCCAAAAATTAACTATTTTTTCTAGAAGCATCTTCATAATATTCCTCTAAAATTAATGTACCAATGATTGAGGAATTGAAACATAGTAAATATACACTTAATAAGAATGACAAATAGGTCATCCAACTTTTCAATGGGATGTGTGGTTAACCTGTCATAAAACTAAAGAGATATATAGGTTGATTTCATCCCCCCTAAACCCAACTGAATAAAAAAGAAAAAAGACATAATATTGATACAAGATATGAAGTAAAAAAATTACTTTAAATACTCACTTTATACTATTCTATAAGACATGAAAAATATTCTAGACACTTTAATTTTGAAAAGGTAACTTCTTTTTAAGTGAAACACTACCATCCTCCATATAATTAATGGTGTTCATCTCTTCCTAATACTATTTTTTATCTAAAACCCTCTGGAGAAATTTGACACTAGAAGGGATTTTATTTTAGGATTCCACAAAGGGTATGCTGATAAAAAAACTTCTAAACATCTCATAGAAATTTATGTAATCGGGATCATGATTTTTTTATGAGAATTTAATGAAAGATAATTGGAGGGGTGTATTTTTGTAAAACAGGTTGATGTTTCTCCTTCTTATCAAACCCATACCTATTCTTACTTTATTAAATGAATTCATAAATTATTTTCCTTTTTAATTTTTTTCTCAAGTAAAATTTTATCATTCAGTTTTCTTTTTTTACTCTATTTTCTGATTTCCTAAATTTAGTATTTTCTATATTTTTGATTTATAGATTCAGTTGAATCTTTAATATCAGTATCCCTAAGTTGTTATCTAACATTTTCTTGTACTTTAATGTTTGTTGTAGTGGTAAAATCCATTAAATTTGCTATTTTATTTAATTATGGTGTTCTTAGAAGATTGGTTTTTTTTATTTCTCCTATATCCTTTCAATTTAGCACATTTGGGTATAATTTTTTTTATTGGCATATTTTTGGTAAAAAACATTATTGATGAGATTTTTAACTAGGCCCTCCCAATTAGTGTTAGAATTAGAAGTTATATTCATGTTTTGAAATTTTTTTTATTAGTTGGTTTGAGTACCTAGGGGTTTTAGTAGGTTTCAAAACACCTTGATCTCTCAATGAAATATTTGGATTATTTCTATAACCACTGTTCAATATTTTGGTAAATGAATCGTTATTCCCCTAATTTATTTCATTAATGGTTAAAAATTGAGAACTTTAATATTTTTGAATGGGTTTATTAAAATTTGTGAAATAATTATTAGTATGACTGAATATCCCACAATGAATACATTATTACCTAAGAGAATGGTCTTATCCCTCAAAATGAATTCTATTAGTCTAAGCATGAGACTCACAATTATGAATAGTTTTTTCCCTATTACATTAATTTTTATAATTGTTTTTACTTTTGTTAAATATTTATTTATTATCCTAAACTATAAAATCATAAAAATACTCACCTAAGGGTTGAACAGTAATTTTTTGGCAATATGGGTTAATATAGTTAGAAAGGATTTCAATTAAAATGTGTGGAGAAATATAATAGTTGGGAAATTATATAAGGATACCTCTAAATATATACCATGTTTCATGAAAATCTATCCCTTGTATTATAAAAATACAGTAACATTATTCCGCACCTCAATGGTAATATTTCATGAATAAAACTCCATAATAAAATAATTTAAAATATGGACCCATGTGTTAAATATATCTTCATCTAAGTGATAGAACCATTTTATAGAATTATTCTTTAAAAAAGAATGGAAACACCCTCAAACTAATATCCTCGTCACTCAGCTTGTATTGAGGTAACTATTGAACTGTACTATGAAAGTATCTAATGAACTCTAAATAATCCCTATTTCGTTTTCTAATAATAAAGGGTAACATAGAGAGGTGATATGTTTTTATTTTTTTACTCATTGAACAAGGAGTAAGCCTTAAGAAAGAAGGATGACTAGATACATAAAGAAACCAAAGCTCCGTAAGTCTAGTCCTCTTAGGATTCTGGTATCATTGTTTTGGTGGGTTAGGATTTATATTTACGTTTTTGTCTCTATAAACTACCATATTTTACATTTCAGTTTTATATTTATTTTTTAAATAAGATAAATTTTTATCCATATAAGTGTTAACATGTTCTAGGTTATATATGGAAGCCCAAGTGTGCATATATTTTTTATTTCAAATAGGTTTATATTTTTCAAACATCAATATATAATAAAAATATTTTTAGATTTTCTATAGATTTTTAGTGTTTCTATTTTATAAAGAATAAATGTTTTGTATTGTTTTTTATTATTTGTTTTTTTTATTAGACACATGTGCCTTCCCTTGTAAAAGCACCAAAAAAATGGTAAGTAAGCCATTAAATATTATCAAATTTATAATTCATAAAACCTACTTTCTTATTAAAGAGTGCTAAATAAGATTAAACCATAAAGTAGGTAAGTGTGTGCAACTAAAAAAACAAAAGAATAAAAATAACAAAACACAAATAGTAGCTAGATGTGTGTGAAAGATGATGCAAATTATAGTTATAATGCTTTCAGAATAGATGGTTGAAACAAATAAACAAAAATTAGTGAATAAACTTTCATGGTTATCTCTTATACATGAAAATATTTCTTCTAAAATTCATACTAATGATGATTTATCATTTAAAGAATATTCCTTAAACATTTTCAAATTATTACTTCAATTTAAGAAAAAATTAAAAAGAAACCACTACTCTCCATTCATTAGTAGATGAAGTAGGGAAATAATTATCCTCACGCATATTGGAAAATGAAATTACTGAAAAAATTAATCATTCTAATAACTTTCAATAAAAACCTCACCCAATCTATAGAATTTAGAGAAAATTAATAGAATTTCAACTACCTAAAAATTTCAACTCTAATGTCATTTGTTAAAAATTCATTAGAGAAAAGGAAATAATATAATAGAGAACATCAATAAAGATAAAAATGAATTTATGATTTAAATTAAATAAATAACGGTAAAAATGATTTTAATTCATTATAATCTATTTTCTATAAACTATTTTATGAAACATCACAACAACATATGAAATTGATATATTCTGTAATATAAAAATATTTTATGATATATTTCAATTTAAATAAATTTATTTGATAGCTTTCCTTACATGTAAAACCAAGATTAAATGAACTGTGACAAACAATTAAAATATAATTATGTTAAAATTATACAATTTTTTTAATTCATCATTCTCTTAGGTTTAATTTTTTATATTTTTCTGAAAATATTAATTTTTGAGTGAATAGTGAAAAAACAATGAATTTTTAAATGTCATTTATTTTAATGGAGAAGCCTCATAATGATTTGGATTTAATCCTAATTCAATATAATCCACCTTTATTTATAAATAATATAATTTATTAAATTTTAATTATCATTACACCTAATTTTGGTATAAGTTCATTTTTGAACTTAAAACTCATTTTTTTTAAACAGGTTTTGTTGATTTTTGTGTTTTTATCTTAAATTGATTATTTATTCTTATCAAAATTAAATTTGATAAAATGGATTCCATATATGGAATTGGGAGGTTAAAATATGTAAAATAGGTCCCTTTTATTTTTGGTCATTTTGAATAGTAACCTTGGTGGATATTGT
The DNA here is from genome assembly GCA_963277665.1 of Viscum album. Classification (NCBI taxonomy): domain Eukaryota; kingdom Viridiplantae; phylum Streptophyta; class Magnoliopsida; order Santalales; family Viscaceae; genus Viscum; species Viscum album. The sequence goes on from OY728119.1 coordinate 115,770,786, forward strand.
TCACCTCAGTAAGGGTAAAATGGGAAAAATATGGTTGAAATATTGGGATAAGGATTTAAATTTACTATAATACTATTAATTACCCTACTTAACGAATATAATTGGAAATATTTTTTCATCTATCAAAACTATGGCCAACTAGGTTCCATTTTTCTTTATTATTGGCCCTTATTTTACTTTAAGAAAACAATAAAAAAAATTAAATATCTCTAATATTTTTTTCATATGGATAAAAGTGTTCATTTTTAGTTTCAAATGATTTATTAAAATTTGAATCAATTTTTTATCATTGTAACTAATTTTAAATTTCTAGTCACTGAATACATACCTTAAATTCTTATGCACGGCCAAAACGGTATTTATTCAATTAATAGAAAAATAAAATAAATGATTTAAAAAATACTAAAAGGAATTAAATTGGGATGAATTATTGTGTTAAATGAATTTTATATAAGAATATATCATATTATTCATAGGATAAAATGTTATGTTTGAATTAAATCTTTGTCTCGGTGTCTTTAATATCAAATTAAATGAATTGTGTCAAAAATGACATTAACGATATTTCATAGAAAATAATATATTATTAAATTATTTAAAAAACATACAACTATAGTAGGAGGACGGGGGGATATGTTCTAAAATATCATACATTTTCCATTAATGATCTAAGTTTCACCATATAAGTAAAATTATTACCCTTCGATATTTATAATGTCATTTCTATTATTAAGGAAAAAATTAGTTGACCATGGGGATAAAACAAAGATAAAGTTTTAAATTATATATAAACCTATTAAAATTTCATTATAAGATTATATAAATATCATAGACTCATATTATTTTAGTTTATTCCTTTTTGGATCCATTTCACTTGAGTTAGACACATATTATTATATAATATTTCTTGAATTTTAAAAAGTTCCCCTCCACTCACTTACAAAAGAACAAACCTTCTCAATTTATTTACACTAAATTGAGCCATCTAGATCATAAAAAAATAGAAAACTTCTATTATAAAATTCTAAATACATTAATTATAGGTTATTTTATTCTTTAAATACCACTCCAAGGGTCCTTAATAAGCATTCTAAAGGAAGTCAACTGAGGAAGAGGTAATCATCTTTACCATCTCCACATAGCGGTGTAATTAAATTTTCATTGCCACATTACTTGGATGGTTATAAATATAGATCTGGTGAATATATATTATATTTATGAATTTATTATATTTCTGTAATTATAATATCAAATATACCCTTTTATTTTATAATCTAGTTGAAAATGATAATGTTTTGTGTACACAAGTGTGGACTACCACCTCTGTGAAGCAATGGGATTATTTTTCCATTTATTATTCATATGCATGATAATAATGATAAATGAAATGAATATAAATGATATATATGATATAATAATAATTATATATTTTTTAATTATTATTTAACATTCTTCCATTCCATCCAACGAAAAGTGAAAGCAACATTCAAGTGTACGTATGGCCAACCATCTCCATGAATGGTGTAATTAAGTTTTCTACCTATACCTTTTATGGGTGAACTTAAATATTTATATAATTAATATAGATGAAATTTATATTAATAACATAAATATGTATATTGTAGAACCATAATCAAAGTTCAACTATCGGAATTATAGAACTGAAATTCTCGTCAAAAAAAAAGAGTAAACTATTAGAAACAGTGATTTTAGAAATGGATTATTTGTAAATGGGTGTTGAAATGTTATAATTTGGTCATGTATAACATTATAAGTATTTATATGATTTGATAATAGAATTTTAATAATTTCAAATTTATTATACAGGTGTTTATAGCACCTATGAGTCAATCCAAACTTATGGTAAAAGATTTCTTCTCAATTTTACCTACATTAAGACATATTTGGTATTATGCACCCATTAATTTTTATGTGGTTTATATAATTCCCCTTATATTTATTTAACATGAATATATATTTATTAATGATGATTATATTTTCTATTCAATTTTACCCCTTCAGGGGGTCATAATTTAAAATTTACCAAAGAGGGAATAGTTTATTTTACAATCTAATTTTTGGGATTTCTCTTATTTTAATTAAAGGAATATTATAATATTTCATTCCTAAACACCATTTATTTTCTTACAATATAGATATTTAAGGATTTTCCATGTTATGTTCCAACTTTAACACTCTTTTTAAATTGAATAATGCAATGATATTTTTAAAATATAAGCCAATATTATTTCTCTTTTGATTGGTTATATTTTTATTCAATGTTCATATTTTTCAAAATAGTTTCATAAAAGTCATTTTATTTATTAAATTTAATTATTAAGGAAATTTTATTTTATCCTTTATTTATTAATGTTTTTTAAGGAATATTTTTAATGTTTTCTGAAATGTTAATATTTTATTTTCTTTAAAAAACCTCAAAATAAATTTTTATTTAATGTATATTTAATTAACATATTTTCCCACTGCTAAAAACAATTTCATGATATTTTATCTTCTTCTATAAAATTTCAAAGTTTTTACAATGAAAATTATGTAATGAAATCTGAAGTAAATTTTTTTCTTTGATTTTACATTATCCTCCAAATGATGTGATTTTATTACAAAATCAATATTATCATTGAATTGATGGTCATATTTTTTCTGTTATTATGTTTTTAGTCGTTAACGTTTACTTCAAAAATTCAATTTTCTATTATCTTTATATATTAGACGTTATAATTCTCTTAAATATATATATTTTTTATATCATCAAAATGATTATTGTGTAAACTATATTGCATATTTACATTTGTATTTTTACTAAGAAATTGATTATATTGACACATGAAATATTAATATTATGTTTTCTTTACCCATACATATAATTAGTGATAAGTCATATTATTTATAAAATACATCAATCATTAAATATACAAGGAATTAATTAGATATATAGTGACTAGTGGTTCCCAGTTATAGATATCCCCCCGATGCATCGACATGTCTCATGATACAAATTAGTTTTCCAAAATTATTAAATGGGTTTTTGTCATAAAACTACCATTTGATTTAATTATCCTGGCATAAGGCCTTGATGAAAAATATATCATGGTGTATAAGATCTTGATATCTAATATTGAGAATTTCATTCATTGATAATTTTGTTATTAATATATATGACACGAAAGTATTTATATAATTCATATATTCATTTAATGCTCAAGTAATTGTTAAAATGAAATGTGTTTTCGGTTATTTACTTTTTATTATTGATAATCCATTATTTACTAGGGATAGATTCCATTGTACATAACCATTAATGTGCATCTAAGATCACACTTTATTTTTTTCCTTTCCCTAGGATATGAAGTTGGATATGATGAATAATAAAAAGGATGTGACAATATTTCTTATTCTATGAATTTTATATTTACAATGTAATATGAAAATCATGTACGTGTCTGGTTTTTCAGGACAACTAAAATAATTGATTCAAGGTAATTTGATCCCTTGTTTATTATGCCAAAATAATAAAATATAAACTATATATGGGTTAATAGAGTTTGGGTTTCTATAGTTGGTATCAGAGGAATTTATAGTAGAAACCCTGGGAACTAGATTCCTAATGAATATAGCTAACATTAGAATTATGATATTCCCTTATAATATTTGAAAAAAATTACCACTATAGGGATTTTTATTTTATAGATCAATATTCATGATTATTATGAGTAAACAATTTTGTGTCATTATTTAGTGATGGTTCCTAATTGAAGAAGTGCAATCCAAACCTTTAGATAATGTAGGTATTTTCCAAATGATAAAACCAGTACTTTTAGTGTTAAAACTGAGCAGATCATGGCCATATTATGGAATATGACTCAGGTTATGATGAATACCCTTTCTAAAATAAAGAAAAATATTATTCCAATCTATGATATTCTTATGTAGGATTTCTTAATGCATCAAATTCTTCCATTATTTAATGGGATTACAAAAAAATTGGTATTTGAGTAATGGAATAAGTCCCTCAAAAATGATATTCCTTGAAGTGCACTGTGTTGCATTTGTTGTCAATGAGACATGTTGTTGTCTTAGAATGAATGGATGTCAAGAATTGTCAAGATGTGAATGACAAAGGTTGTAATGGTGTTGGTGGTGAAGGAGAATGGCCATGGTACTAAGATGCATGTCACTTAGTAGATTCACTAAGTGGTATTGGAAATTGTGGTTGAAACATTCTCCATGGATATCTGACGATTGTTGAGCTGCTCTTTAAGTTCAAAGAACTTGTATCAACTAGATACAATGTCACAACATGATTAGAAGACCATGCATTGTAGTGACAATGCATGAGGAGTTGAAGAAGATCCATCCACAAGTCCTAAGTGGATGAAGTGAGCTGAAGAAGTCCATGCACTATCACTTAGTGCATGAGAATTAGAAGAAGATCCAATTGATCTCTGATTAGATCAATGAAGCACATTGAAGAATTTAAGTGATTCAGGAGTTCGGTTGAAGAAGAAGAACCTTCGGGAATTCCATTCCTAATTGATGAATAAATGTTGAAGAGAATTGGAGTAATTCTAATGAAGAAGACAAAGTAAAGAAGAGTAAATGAAGAGGAAGATGGCATGGAAGAAGTGGCACATGGAATTTGAACTTGGGTTACATTGTTTTTATACAAAGTCCCTAAGTCTCTACTTAGGCAAAAAATTAGCCACCAAGGGCCAGCCTTAAGGGTTCAACCCAAGGCACATGTGGGACTAGGTCACCACACCCAAGGGGATCCCATGGGGCCAGCCCGAGAGAGGCTGGGGCCGTGTATAAAGGCCCGAGCTACGCGGTGGTGAAGCCCGCGCAGCGCGCGCGCCCGAAGGCACGCATAGTGGGCGCCAGTGGCGCGCCCGCAGGGAGCAGAGTGGGCGCAGAGCGCGCCCGCAGGGAGAACACGGTGCGAGGAGGCACCGTGGAGGGGGAAGTACAACTGAGCGTTGAGAGGCAGCGCTAGGTTGATAAGACGCGGAAAAACCGCGCCCCGTTTCGATGTGGGACGCGGAAAAATTCCCGGGAGCGCATCCTGGCCGCACGATTGATCGCGCGCCAGATCCGAGCCGCTCATCTAATCGCGCTATTCGGGATCTGATCCAGGCCGTCCAAGGTTATTCGATCGCCTGATCCGACGGCTCTGAGGCATCTCCTTCCTCGAGCTTGAGCCGAGGACACCCCGAAGCCACCCGCGTGCCTCCGTCGAACCAGGAGCAACCCGAGCACGGTTTTTGAGTTCCCGGCCACCTCCGAGAAAACCGAGACCTCCACTGTGATCGTTAGGCCATAACAAACTCATGCATGCATTAAGATGTTTCATGCATGCATCGAGAAAGAATTCGAAGTTCGGCCGAGGCAAAACGAAGTTGCCGAGGCCTTGGTGTATTCGTGCTTTGCGTGGATTGTTTTTAAACGAAGGTATGCATGCATTTGCATGCGCATGCACGTAGAGAAAAATAAAAAGAGAAGAACCCGCAGAGAACCGAGGAGCAAGTTAAAAGATTTGAAAAAAAAATCTTGAAGATCCGAATACTTCGGGGATTTGAGATTTATCCCACGCGGATGTTTTGAGGCATTCCTTTGCCTATAAAAAGAGATCCTGAGCCCTCTTAGAAGCTTGCTGATGCGCTGAATTCTCGAAGTCTCGTGAGTGTCGTATGTGCCTCGCGAAGTTTTGAAGCCACCGCGCAACCCACTTGCGCGGCTGAAGTTCCAGAGCCACCCGAGGCTCTGAAGGAGGTCCCTGTCCGCGTACTCGCGTGGCAGAAGGAGCCCTCACTGCACGCAAACTTGCGCGGCAGGAGGAGCTTGCGTGGCCAAGGTCCTTGACACCCTACGCGCCCGCGACGTGGTGCTCTTGCAACCTAGGCCTTGCACGGCTGCCTTACACCCGAGGGCTTGCACGGTTCTTGTGCCTTGTGCATCTGCGCGACAATGGAGTAGAGGAGAGGCCGAACCAAGCACCTGCGCGCCTTGAAGAGGAAGTGAAGACCGAGGCAGTGCCTCGTGAGTGAACATTGAGAAGGCTAAGCCTTTGTGCTTGTGTGCCAAGAAGACAAGAACACCTACGGGCAATGTCTTGTGCAAAGAGGGATAACCCGAGGCCTTTAGTGCCTTGTGTGTGCACACTTTGAAGAACAAATTAAAAGAAAAAATTGTGTGTGCAAATTAAAGAAGTGGATGAAGTCTATGTGTGTGCACAAGAAGTGTGTGCTCACTTAGAAGAAGAGGAGAAGACCCACACAAAGTACAACACACTGTTAAGTGTGTAAACAAATAGAATTAAGTGTGTGAAGATTGTGAAGAAGGTGTGTGCTATAATTGACTACACCCTTTGTGGGTTTATTGCACCAAGAGAAGAAGAAGGGGAGTGCATGCATGCATGCATGCACGTGCACACGTGAATAGAGCCAAATCAGTGGTGTGCAATTGAGTTGTCCAAGACAGAAGATCTTGAAGAATATTGAGAGGCCATGCAGTCAGTGCATGAGGAAGCAGAGATGCCATGCACTCAGTGCATGAAGTTGTTCTGAAGTGAGACTGAGCCAGACTAAAGTGAATGATATTGTTTGTCTGAGTTTTTCAGTAATTGAGAAGATCCTGATCAACAGAAGTGATCAGAAGGTGTGAGCAAGAACAACAGACCTTATCAGAGGCTGTTGAAGATTCTTGAAGAGAGAAGCCAGGTCATCCTCAGAAGAAGGATATAAAGCCTGAGCAAGACGAGATGACTTGATCAACTCAAGTGATCAGAGGTGCAGAGAAAGGCCAGCAGTCTTTATCCCATACTGCTGAAGATACTTGAAGAACTTAAAGTGAAGAAGAGCTACTCGTGTGACTCGAGGAGCCAGGAGAAGCCCCCTGTGAGACTCAGGGAGAAGAAGTCTTCAGTGGGATTCTGGAGCAGGCCAGTGGGACTCTGGTAACACTGTGTGAAGCAGTATAAAGACCCTCCTGTGGGACTCAGGAGAGATACGGTGGGAAGTTGTATCGACCATTGTAATACTAACAGATTATAATGGGAGAATCCATGCTGGGAGAGCATGGCAAGGATGTAGGCCTTTGGTGCCGAACCTTGTAAATCCTTGTGTCCTGTGCCTTTTCATTACTGCATTATCCGGGAAAGGTTGAGAGACATAAGAAGAGTGGATCGAGGCCTTAACAAGCCATAGAGGTTTAATTGATAAGAATCAATTAGTAAAAAGTTTTAAAAGGGGTCACTAATTCACCCCCTCCCCCTCTCAGTGATTCACACTGATCTGGGCACTTCAATTGGTATCAGAGGGAGTTTCCCTCTAAAAGATCCAAGGGAGTCTTTATGAAGTGCAGATTTGAGGAAATGAGCGACCAGCCTCAAATGGAGATATCTGCGAAGACTCAGAAAAACAGGATGAAGAAACAGGCCATGAAGATGAAGAAGAAGATTGTTGCTGATAGAGAAACACCTGAAAATTCCTTTTATCACTCTTCTGGTGAAGCTTGTCCTAGCTGTGATGAAGATGGAAGAAACAATGATCTTCTAAATGCAATCGAATATCTTCGGAAGACAGTCCCCAGGGAAGTAGCAATGTGTATAGCTACAGGCATCCTTGATCTTCAAGAAGAAAAATCACAGTTAGAAGAAGAAGCCAATGCAATGGAAGATTAATTATCTAAAAGTGTTGGCATAACCAACACTCTCAGAAAGCTGGTGAAGGCTAAAGATGAAACCGTTTCTCTTTGCAATGAAAGATATGAATACACTGCTGAAGAATTGCAAAGAAGCCTTTCTGAGAAAGAAATCTTTATGATAATGATCAAAGAAGTTTTCCATGCACTGGAGAAGTTGCACAAAGTGTCAACGAATGTCAGAGATGCTAAACTCGAAGACAAAGTCAAAATGGTGAAGGAGCTTGACAACTCATTGCAAGAATTGAAAAAGGTGCATGATGACCAGATGAAAGAGCTGAAAGAAAATTGGGAAGGTAGGCTAAGATTGGTTGAGGATGAGAAGAACTCCCTCAACATGAAATTCTTTGAACTGGAGGTGATATTGAACAATCAGCAATCACCCAAAGCCAAAGCCTCCCAGTCAGCCGAAAGGAGAAATGTTGCTACTCAAGTATGCTTTGAGAAGGATGATTCTAAAAGAAAGACATCCTCTAATGAAAGGTCAACATATTCTAAAAAGAAGGTACCATCCATACCATCTTGTACTAATGCTTTTAAATGTGTTTCCACAAAAAGTGCAGGATGGAAGAATAACTCTGATCAGGTATGGATGAAGAAGATGAAGAAAGAGAGCTCTCCTGAAACAACACAGCAATTCAAGAGAAATGCCCAACAGCAAGAAGGACTGAAGAAGTCAAGATTTGTGGGTCAATGTTGGTGTTGTAATAAGTATGGGCACTGTGCAAAGGATTGTTGGTACAATCCACTAAATATCAAAGCACAAAGGAAGCCCATGCCAAGGGGGAGCAAGCCAGAAGGAAATAAGCAACATCCACAGGTCCAGAGACATCTGTTTACTGAAAATAGATTTGGATTACTTGACAACATCTGGGATGGTTGCAAAAGTGGTCAAAGAGTTGATACATATCAATCTCAGAATGTATCCGAAGCTGGAATGAAGAGAAGATCACTGAACCTGGCTAAGAGAGATTCCTTGGGAAGCAAGCAGAAGAAAGTGGAAGATGCTCCCAAGAAGAGTTTGAAGAATGAAGATAAGTCCTTGGAATTGAAATCCAAGAAGGGTGATGCATCCAGAAGGACCACCAAGAAAACATGCTTCTACTGTGGAAAGAAAGGACACATCATGGACCTTTGTAAAGAAGCCATGAAACTAAATAGAATCAGACTAAACTCCAAAAGACAATCAATCCAGAAGAAGAAGGGATTGATTGAAAATAAGTTGCCTAAGAGAGGTAGCTTAGCAGCATCCAAAGAACCATGTGGAACTTCCAAAACTGAGGCCACTTTTCCAAATGATTTACTAGTCATATGGCCAAATCAGTTGCAACTTGCCAAAGATCTGCAAAAAGCTGAAGATAAAGTTCTGGCAATTGCTAAGGCAAAAGGGAAGAAGAAGATTTCACATGAAGATGTGTTGAGATCCACACCAGCACAAACATCAAAGAATATCAGATGTGCAAGTGTGAATAATGGTGAAAATGGGACATCTCGGTTGAGAGAATCTTCTCAACCTTGTTGTTCACATTGATGAACCAAGGAGGTTCCATCTTATTCCCTTATACTATTGGTATTTACATGTGCTGACATTGCAGGGAATTGAAGATGGTGATCATTCTCAACTGGAGGATGGTTTGGACAGAATGGAGTGCACCCCTTGAGGGGGATCCAATCTGGAGAAGATGATGTTCTGAAATTAATATCATCTTGAGAAAGTAGATGAAAGGGGGAGCTTTATCTTTGCACCTGAACCTTCTAATGTGTTTTTTGAAGTATGTGCAGGATTCAGCAATTCATTGTTATATCTGAAAAATTTCAAACCCCTAAGCATGATCTCACATGTCTAGAGAATTATGGACAGCTTTGAATTCCTTGGTCATATCACTCTTGTTTTCTACACCGGGTTAGCCCAAGTAGACTTAGAGCTGATTTACTAAAGGTTCTTTGCTAAAGAGAACATGTGACATCATCCCTCTCTCAGTGTTTTTCAAGAAAATGCTTTTATAAGGGAGGAAGAGATTTTTGAAAGAGAACCACACCACACCTTTTCATTTGATTGCCAATAAGGGGGAGAAATATTGGCACACATATTGACCCATTCATATGTGCTCGAGTGTCTTGACAACAAATACAAAGGGGGAGATTGAAGTGAAATGTGTTGCATTTGTTGTCAATGAGACATGTTGTTGTCTTAGAATGAATGGATGTCAAGAATTGTCAAGATGTGAATGCCAAAGGTTGTAATGGTGTTGGTGGTGAAGGAGAATGGCCATGGTACTAAGATGCATGTCACTTAGGAGATTCACTAAGTGGTATTGGAAATTGTGGTTGAAACATTCTCCATGGATATCTGACGATTGTTGAGCTGCTCTTTAAGTTCAAAGAACTTGTATCAACTAGATACAATGTCACAACATGATTAGAAGACCATGCATTGTAGTGACAATGCATGAGGAGTTGAAGAATATCCATCCACAAGTCCTAAGTGGATGAAGTGAGCTGAAGAAGTCCATGCACTATCACTTAGTGCATGAGAATTAGAAGAAGATCCAATTGATCTCTGATTAGATCAATGAAGCACATTGAAGAATTTAAGTGATTCAGGAGTTCGGTTGAAGAAGAAGAACCTTCGGGAATTCCATTCCTAATTGATGAATAAATGTTTAAGAGAATTGGAGGAATTCTAATGAAGAAGACGAAGTAAAGAAGAGTAAATGAAGAGGAAGATGGCTTGGAAGAAGTGGCACTTGGCATTTGAACTTGGGTTACTTTGTTTTTATAAAAAGTCCCTAAGTCTCTACATACATGTGGGACTAGGTCACCACGCCCAAGGGGATCCCATGGGGCCAGCCCGAGAGAGGCCGGGGCCGTGTATAAAGCCCCGAGCTATGCGGTGGTGAAGCCCGCGCAGCACGCGCGCCCGAAGGCACGCATAGTGGGCGTCAGTGGCGCGCCCGCAGGGAGCAGAGTGGGCGCAGAGCGCGCCCGCAGGGAGAACACAGTGCGAGGCGGCGCCATGGAGGGGGAAGTACAACTGAGCGTTGAGAGGCAGCGCTAGGTTGATAAGCCGCGGAAAAACCGCGCCCTGTTTCGATGTGGGACGCGGAAAAATTCCTGGGAGCGCATCCTGGCCGCACGATTGATCGCGCGCCAGATCTGAGCCGCTCATCTAATCGCGCTATTCGTGATCTGATCCAGGCCGTCCAAGGTTATTCGATCACCTGATCCGACGGCTCTGAGGCATCTCCTTTCTCGAGCTTGAGCCGAGGACACCCCGAAGCCACCCGCGTGCCTCCGTCGAACCAGGAGCAACCCGAGCATGGTTTTTGAGTTCCCGGCCACCTCCGAGCAAACCGAGACCTCCACTGTGATCGTTAGGCCATAACAAACTCATGCATGCATTAAGATGTTGCATGCATGCATCGAGAAAGAATTCGAAGTTCGGCTGAGGCAAAACGAAGTTGCCGAGGCCTCGGTGTATTCGTGCTTTGCGTGGATTGTTTTTAAACGAAGGTATGCATGCATTTGCATGCACATGCACGTAGAGAAAAATAAAAAGAGAAGAACCCGCGGAGAACCGAGGAGCAAGTTCAAAGATTTGAAAAAAAAAATCTTGAAGATCCGAATACTTCGGGTATTTGAGATTTATCCCACGCGGATGTTTTGAGGCATTCCTTTGCCTATAAAAAGAGAGCTCGATCCCTCTTAGAAGCATGCTGATGCGCTGAATTCTCGAAGTCCCGTGAGTTCCGTATGTGCCTCGCGATGTTTTGAAGCCACCGTGCAACCCACTTGCGCGGCTGAAGTTACAGAGCCACCCGAGGATCTGAAGGAGGTCCCTGCCCGCGTACTCGTGCGGCAGAAGGAGCCCTCACTGCCCGCAAACTTGCGCGGCAGGAGGAGCTTGCGTGGCCAAGGTCCTTGACACCCTGCGCGCCCGCGACGTGGTGCTCTTGCACCCTAGGCCTTGCACGGCTGCCTTGCACCCGAGGTCTTGCACGGTTCTTGTGCCTTGTGCATCTGCGCGACAATGGAGTAGAGGAGAGGCCGAACCAAGAACCTGCACGCCTTGAAGAGGAAGTGAAGACCGAGGCAGTGCCTCGTGAGTGAACATTGAGAAGGCTGAGCCTTTGTGCTTGTGTGCCATGAAGACAAGAACACCTACGGGCAGTGGCTTGTGCAAAGAGGGAGAACCCGAGGCCTTTAGTGCCTTGTGTGTGCACACTTTGAAGAACAAATTGTGTGTGCAAATTAAAGAAGTGGATGAAGGCTATGTGTGTGCACAAGAAGTGTGTGCTCACTTAGAAGAAGAGGAGAAGACCCACACAAAGTACAACACACTGTTAAGTGTGTAAACAAATAGAATTAAGTGTGTGAAGATTGTGAAGAAGGTGTGTGCTATAATTGACTACACCCTTTGTGGGTTTATTGCACCAAGAGAAGAAGAAGGGGAGTGCATGCATGCATGCATGCACGTGCACACGTGAATAGAGCCAAATCAGTGGTGTGCAATTGAGTTGTCCAAGACAGAAGATCTTGAAGAATATTGAGAGGCCATGCAGTCAGTGCATGAGGAAGCAGAGATGCCATGCACTCAGTGCATGAAGTTGTTCTGAAGTGAGACTGAGCCAGACTGAAGTGAATGATATTGTTTGTCTGAGTTTTTCAGTAATTGAGAAGATCCTGATCAACAGAAGTGATCAGAAGGTGTGAGCAAGACCAACAGACCTTATCAGAGGCTGTTGAAGATTCTTGAAGAGAGAAGTCAGGTCATCCTCAGAAGAAGGAGATAAAGCCTGAGCAAGACGAGATGACCTGATCAACTCAAGTGATCAGAGGTACAGATCAAGGCCAGCAGTCTTTATCCCAGACTTCTGAATATACTTGAAGAAATTAAAGTGAAGAAGAGCTACTCGTGTGACTCGAGGAGCCAGGAGAATCCCCTTGTGAGACTCAGGGAGAAGAAGTCTTCAGTGGGATTCTGGAGCAGGCCAGTGGGACTCTGGTAACACTGTGTGAAGCAGTATAAAGACCCTCCTGTGGGACTCAGGAGAGATACAGTGGGAAGCTGTATCGACCATTGTAATACTAATAGATTATAATGGGAGAATCCATGCTGGGAGAGCATGGCAAGGATGTAGGCCTTTGGTGCCGAACCTTGTAAATCCTTGTGTCTTGTGCCTTTTCATTACTGCATTATCCGAGAAAGGTTGAGAGACATAAGAAGAGTGGATCGAGGCCTTAACAATCCATAGAGGTTTAATTGATAAGAATCAATTAGTAAAAAGTTTTAAAAGGGATCACTTTGTCACCCCCTCCCCCTCTCAGTGATTCACACTGATCTGGGCACTTCATTCCTGCCATTGAGATGTATTGAAAGTGAAAATTTCATTCTGGAAGGGTATTGTTCTAGAGGATATGTTGATAAATTCTTGTCATTAGTCCATAATACTAAAGAGGATGAAGAAAAATATAGTATGGAATAGTGAAATTTTAAAGTGGTATTATTCAATAAATAATTCAACCAAGAACAACAAGATAAAATAGTGAGTAAGTTCCTCACATTAATGTAGAAGGAAGAAAAAAGTATAGTACAATTTGAGGGTAACTTCACATGATTAGATCAGAATTCATCAGACTACAAATTTAATCAAGAAATAAATATTGATCATTTCTTTAATGGTCTTAAGTTTAGTCTCCTAAAGGAACTAGTTTCTATAATATTTTCATTATCTGATGATATAGATTCATGTGCCATTAAGATAGAGAAGAAATTTTCTAGATCATATGTCTTTAAGGGAAATAAAAATTAGTAGAGTTTAGTGAAGCACCAATAAAAAGGGTACACATCAATGATAATTAAAAAATTAAATTTCTATCATATAATAAATTTATGAACAAATATCAGTGGTAATTCTGGAATGACATGGTATTTTGTATCATATGTGTAGATAAGGGTCATTTAGTGATGGAATTTATAGAGAATAAAGAAAATAATAATATATAATTATTCAAATTTAAATATATAGGACATTATTTAATCCAGTTCCCCAAGAATCTAGGGATATTACCATAGAAAAATCAAAGAGGAGAAGGCCAAACATATTGAACTACTACAACTAGAGTGGAAGTTCCAAGTGATTTGGTGAAAGTTACACTTATCATTAACTCTATAAGTGGAAATTATTTATTTAATATAGGTTTTATCCACTCTTTTACATATAAATGATTTTCTAAGGGTATCACATGATCACATCAATGATTATTTGATTAGTTGGAAGTGAAAACCCTTACTAGTAGGATAATCATGTCACAAGTCTATAACTCCTATCTGATAGAATTTTGTGGGAATATGATTCCTATAAATATTATTATTCTACCTCTAGTTGAATTTGATGAATTTTTTGGTATAGATTATATCTCTCTGTATATATACCATTTCAGTTTTCTAGGAATCAAAGTTAAATTTGATATTCTAAATCAACCTATAATAGTATTTTGGTGAGAGGATGAACCTAAAATCCCAATGGAAATTTATTCCATCATATGGGTATTACTACATATTTATGAGGTACATTTATATTATATAGTTAGGGAGAAACTTAACATTTAATATATGCAAATTTTATGAAATATTGTTGATTTATATCCAAAATAGCGTCCTAGTATTCCATAGAATTTTGATAAATAGAACTCATACCTGGTGAAACACCTATTTCAAATATTCCATACAGAACATACCTAATTGAGTTATAAGAAATGAATACAAAACTCCATGAGAATATATATTAGAGATTAATAGGGCCCAGTGCTTCTAAATATGGTGCACCAATCCCCTTTTTAAGAATAAAGATAAGTTAATGCGTCTTTTAATTGATTATTGATAAGTTACCAAAATCAGAATTAAGAAAAAGTATCCTCTACCTTGTATTAATGAACTATTTGATCAATTATGAAGAGCTTCATATTTTTTACAAGATTGGTCTTCGACTGGGATATCATTATCTAAGGATCAAGAAAGAGGATATACCCCAAATAGCCTTCCATATGACATCTGTTCATTATGAATTTATAGTAATTATATTTGGATTACAAATGATATTGTTTTCTTCATAGATTTAAGAAAAAAGTATTTAGATATTAATTTAGTTAGTTTGTGTTAGTATTTATAGATGATATTGTTATATATTAAAATGGAAAGGAAGAGCCTGAAATAAAATTTGATAATTGTGTTGAAAATCCTGGGGAAGGATAAGCTATATGCCAAATTTTCAAAGTGTGAATTTTGGTGATAAAATTTATTATTCTTTAATTATATAATTTCATGTGAATGTAGTAGATATATTAATGTCATAAGTAATTGAAAAATATCATGGACCATCAACGATAACCAATATTTTTTTTGTGTTGGCTAGTAACTAGAGATGCATTGTGAGATATTTCTTCTGGCTATTTAACCCACACACCATGTTGACTTAAAAGGGGGGTCAAGTTATTGTGGACAGATGAATGTGAGAATAATTTTAATGAACTAAAGATATGGTTCCTCATCATTCCTATGCTTGCAATACCCTATAGTGGATAAGGTTAAGTTATCTATATCGATGCATCAAATACGATACTGAGATTTATCCTTAGGAAAAATGATATGGTGATAGCTTATGCCTCCCAAAAATGAAAAATTCATGATAAGGATTACCTGACTCATCACTTGGATTTGGGAGTGGTAATTGTTTGCATTTAAAATATAGAGGAGTTAGCTATATTGTAAAATGTGTGATACATATACTAATCCTAAAATCGTGAATTATATATTTACACCTAAATTATTAAATATGACCCATAGAATGGTATTGATCAAAGATTACAAAGTATCAATACATTACCACCCAAAGATAGAGAACAAGATGGATAATGCTTTAAGTCAGAAAGATCATGCTAGTTTATCCATGATGAGGATTTAAAGTGATTCAATGTTTATTTATTTATAGAATTTGGATCTATAAATATTAATGAAATTGTATAGATATTGTCTTTATTGAATGAATGTTCATCCATAAATCCATAAGAGGATTAAAAACGCATGGAAAGAATTTTTGAAATTACTGAAGAATGTGAGGAATGTTCTTTAAGTCAACCATTATCAGGATAGAATGATAAGGTATGGTAACTGGGTATATGTCTTACCAATACCATAGTGGAATAAAGATTTGTTAGATGAAGCTTACAGTTCATAATTCTCTTCTCATCCTAGAAGTAAAAATATGTATATAGATTTGAAAGAATATTTCTCTTGGGGTACAAAAAATGGATATTTTTTAGTATGTTTCATAATTCCACATGTTTTATAATGTAAAGGATGAGAGGAATAATTATAAGGGGATGTTAAAACCATAACACATACCTGAATCTAAATAGAAAGACATTACCATGTATTTCATCATCGGACTCCCCATAACATTGAAAGGGAAGAATGCTATTTGGGTTGTACTCTATCACCTTATTAAATTGGTTTATTTTTTCTCTATTATATAATATTTCTCTCTTTATCATCTCACACAATAATACATTAATGAAGTTGTGAGATATCATGGATTGCCATTATAAATCATGTCTAATTGAGATTTGAGGGTTACCTCGAAGTTCTGGATAAGCCTTTAGTAATATATGGATATAGAGTTGAGTTCCAGTACAACTTATTATCCTTATATATATTATCTATCATATAGGACCATTAAAACCTCAGAATACATGTTGAGATCTTGCTCAATGGATTTCAAATATAGTTAGAATCCACACCTTCATTTGGTAGAATTTTATTATATAAACAGGTTCCAATAATGTATTTAGAAGGATCCTTATGAATCACTCTATGGAAGGATGTGGATAACTATAATGTGTTGGTATAAAGTTGGAGAAATAAATCTATTGGGACATGATATATGTGATCAAATGTCACATAATGTTATATTCATTCAACAACACATAAGGGTGTCCTAGAGATGAAAAAAAGTTTGGCAGAAAATTGTCGGTGAAATCTAGAGATCAATTTTATTCACAAGTTATTCCTACAAATATAACATTGAATAAATTTTATGAGTTTTATAAATAAGGTAAAGTGGAGCCCTGTATATATTGGTCCCTTTGAAATTTTTAATCATGTCGGGATGGTAGCTTACACATTGAACCTTCCTCTTAATATCTCTTAAGTTTAATATGTATTTCATGTATCTTTATTAAGGAAGTGAATATGTGATCCCTCATATGTAATGAACTCATAGGTTATATAGATGGATAAATATTTTTCTTATGAGGAACAATCAGTAAGATTCTGGATCGCAAAGAGAAAGTACTACAAAATAGGACCACTCATATAGTCAAAGTGTTGTGCTGAAATCATAAAATTGAGGAAGCTCTATAGGAACCTATGGATGTGATGAGGTATAAGTATCCTTTATTTATTTTTTAGACTGAAAAAAATTAGTGGTCAAATTATTATATGGGGACTAGAATGTAATAACCTAAGATTTAATGATATATTTCTCTTGAAATAAATTTCATTAATAGATTACATTATACAAATCACTAAGATTAAACATCATATAGAAATATATTAAACTATTATTATGTTAAAATTGTATAATTTTTTATTCATAATTTTCTTAATATTAAATATTGGTGTTTTTCTAAAAAGATTGATTTTTTAGTGAATAGTAATGAAATTGAGATTTTCTAAAAAATAAATTCATTTCAATTAAAAATTATACATAATGATTTGAATTAAACTATAAATTAACAAAATATTCCTTAAATTGGAAATGATATAATTAATAAAATTTTAAAAATCATTATACCTGATTTTCATATAATTTTATTTTTAGATGTAAAAGGCATTTTTTGAAAAAAAATGTTTTTCCTTTCCATTTGTGTTTTTAACTTATATTTATTTCCAGAAATTATATTAAATCAATTTGATAAAATGGATTATATATTCAAAATAAAAGGTTTCACATTTTTTAAATATTCCCCTTTTATTTTTTGTCATTATGAACAGTAACCTCGGTATACATCTTCCACCTCAAAAAGGGTACAATGGTTAAAACATGGTTAAAACATTGGGATATGGATTTATATTTTCTATAAAACTCGCCTTTATCATATTGTATTAATATACTTTAACCATTCCCATCCATTTATTGAAAATATGGCCACTTGTTACCATTTTTATTTCATATTGATCTTATTTTACTTAAGAAAAGTGAAGTGCCCAGATCAGTGTGAATCACTGAGAGGGGGAGGGGGTGAATCAGTGATCCCTTAAAACTTTTTACTAATTGATTCTTATAAATTAAACCTCTATGGCTGGTTAAAGCCTCGATCCACTCTTCTTGTATCTCTCAGCCTTTCCTCGAGTGATGCAGTAAATGTAAAGGCACAGGACACAAGGATTTACAAGGTTCGGCACCAAAGGCCTACGTCCTTGCAATGTTGGTTATACGCCCCAACATGGTTTCTCCATTATAACTTGTTAGAATTACAATGGTCGATACAGCATCCCACTGTATCTCTCCTGAGTCCCACAGGAGGGTCTTTATACTGCGTCCCACAGTGTTACCAGAGTCCCACTGGCCTGCTCCAGAATCCCACTGAAGACTTCTTCTCCCTGAGTCCTACAGGGTCTTCTCTTGGCTCCTCGAGTCACACGAGTAGCTCTTCTTCACTTTACCTTTTCAAGTATCTTTAGCAGTCTAGGAAAAAGACTGATGGCCTTGCTCTGTACCTCTGCTCACTTGTGATGAACAGGTCTTCTCATCTTGCTCGGGCTTTATCACCTTCTTCTAAGGATGACCCGGACTCTCTCTTCAACTACTGAATACTCAGACAACTGATATCTTTAACTTCAGTCTGGTCCAGTCTCCGTTCACATCAACTTCATGCACTGAATTCATGGCAACTCAAAACTCTTCAAGAACTCCTGGTCTTGGTCAACTCAGATGCACATAACCAGATTTGAGCTTGTTCACGTGTTCACGTGCATGCATGCAAGCATGCACTCCCCTTCTTCTTCTTGGTGCAATAAACCCTCAAAGGGTATATTCTCTTTAAGCACACACCTTCTCACTCCTTCACAAGTTTTAGTTCCTTTTGATTACACACATAAATGTGTGTTATACTTTGTGTGAGTGTCCTTCCTTTTCTTCTTCTAAATGTATACACACTTCTTAGTGCACACACATAGGTTCGGCCTTCTTGTCTCTTTGCACACAAAACTTCTTCACTTTGGCACACACTTGAGCTTGGCCTTCACACTTGTTAAGCACACACAAATTATATAGATTTTGTCCACATGGGTGCTAGCCTTGGCCTTGTTCTTTCTTTGCACATACTACTTGATGTAGTCTTCCTCCTTATGCACACACTAGGGCCACGGCCTTTTCTTGTTCACTTTGCACACAAGGCATTAAGGCCTCGGCCTTCACCCTCTTTGCACACCCACTGCCCGTAGGGTGTTCTCCCAAGTGGCACACACACAAGGTGAATGGTGCGGCCCTCTTCTTCTTCAAAGCGCGTAAGGAACACTTGGGTGCACAGGGTAGCGCGCAAGGTCCTCGGGTGTGCAAGGTGCAACACCTCGGGCGCGCAGGGTGTCAAGCACCTCGACCACACAAGCTCCTCCTGCCGCGCAAGTTTGCAGGCAGTGAGGACTCCTTCTTCCACGCGAGTACGCGGGCAGGGACCTCCTTCAGAGCCTCGGGTGGCTCTAGAACTTCAGCCGCGCAAGTGGTATTTGCGCGGTCGATTCAAAACTTCGCGAGGCACATACGGAACTCACGGGACTTCGAGTTTTCAACAGATCAGCTAAAGCTTCAAGCGCCTCGGGTGCTCCTTTTATAGGCAGAGGAATTCCTCGGCCCATCCGCGAGATACAATCTTTGAATCTCTGAGAATTTCGGGCATTCAAGATTTTCCAAATCTTGATATCTTCCTCTGTTTCACACGCGGGTACTCTTCTTTTTTCATTTTCCTCTCCTCTTCGTGCATGCGACTTAGAACGCATGCAAGCCTTCGGTTTAGGCGTTCGAGCAACGTGGCACACCTTCGGCAACTTTGTTTGCCTCGGCCTCGACCGAATTCATCATCTCATTGCATGCATGCATATTTTATTGCATGGTTGTGTTCATACGGCTCAGATGAACTCCATGGATTCTTCGGCTCGATTTATTGTGGCCGGGATCTCAAAATCCGTTGTCGGGAGGCGCCTGGTTTGAAGGTGGCTGCGGGAATGCGCGGGGAGGCCTCAGCCGAGCTCGGGGAAGAAGATAAGCTCAGCACTGTTGGATCCTCTCTTTGGACGGCCTGGATCTGAACGGGAGCAGCTCAGATTAGATCGCGAGCGGCGCGATGCATCGGGTGGCCGAGATCAGTCGCGCGATCACTCGGACGGCCAGGATGCGCTCCCGGTGAATTTTGTCGCGTCCCACATCGAAACGGCGAGCGGAGTTTCCGCGGTTTATCAAACATTCGCTGCCATCCATCCCCCGATTGAACTTCCAACCTCCACGGTGCCGCCCCGCACCATGTTCTCTCTGAGGGCGCGCTCTTTCACCCACCCCTGCCACTCGGGCGCGCCACTGGCGCCCACTCTGCCTCTCGCGGGCGCGCGCTATGCGCCCCTGCCGCGCGGATTTGATCACCGCGTGGCCTCCTGCCGCCTTGGGCTTGCCCCACGGGTTATCCCCCTTGGGCGTGGCGCCTTAGGCCCACATGTGCCTTGGGGTTGAACCCTCAAGGTGTCCTTGGTTGGCCATATTTTTTGGCAAAGGCATGAAGAAGGACTTTGTCAAACAAAAAGTTCTCCTAGCCAAATGCCAAGCCCTTCAAGCCTTCTTCCTCACTTTGTTCATTTGAGAATTCCTTTTTACTTCTTCATGATATTCACTTAGGATATGGAATTCTCAAGGATCACTTCATCAATCGAACTCCTGAATCATTTAAAATCTTCAATGTTCTTCATTGATCCAATTAGAGATCAAATTGGAACTTCTTAAAATTCACATGCACTAAGTGATAGTGCATGGACTTCATTAATCCACTTCATCCACTTAGGAGGTGTGGATGGATCATCTTCATCTCCTCATGCACTGTCAATACAATGCATGGTCTTCTAATATTGTGGTGACATTGTATCCAGTTGATACAAGTTCTTTGAACTTAAAGATCAGCTCATCAATCGTCTGATGTAATGATGATATTCCATCATCATCCATTCTTCAAGTGGTGTAACTTAGTATCATCTTGATACAAGTATTGAAACATTAAGATCAGTTCTTCAATCGTCTGATATTCATAGAGAATGTTTCAACCACAACATCCTATGTCACTTAGTGAATCTCCTAAGTGACATGCATCTTAGTATAATGGCCATTCTCCTTCATCACCATCACCATCACATCCTTTGTCATTCACATCTTGACATTCCTTGACATCCATTCAGTCCATGACAACATCATGCCTCATTGACAAAAAATGCAACACAGTGCATTTCAATCTCCCCCTTTGTATTTTTTGTCAATACACTTCTTCAACACATATGAATGGGTCAATATGTGTGCCAATATTTTCTCCCCCTTATTGGAAATCAAATGAAAAGGTGTGGTGTGGTTCTCTTCCAAAAATCTCTTCCTCCCTTTGAAAAGTATTTTCTTGAAAAACACTGAGAGAGGGATGATGTCACATGTTCTCTTTAGCAAAGAACCTTTAGTAAATCATCTCTAAGTATACTTGGTCTAACACGGTGTATAAAACAAGAGTGATGTAGCCAAGGAACTCAATGTTGTCCACATTCACTATAACATGTATGATCATGCTTCAGGGGTTTGAAAATTTTTCAGATATAACAATGAATTGCTAAATCCTGCACATACTTCACAAAACTCATTAGAAAGTTCAGGTGCAAAGATAAAGCTTCCCCTTTCATTCATTTTTCTTCAATCAATACTCCCCCTTAATTGTCATGATGAATACAATTAAGAAACAAGGGATGAAAGTATGATTGGAATACCTTCACTTTTCTCAAGATGGTATTAATCTAAGAATACCATCTTCTTCAGATTGGCTCCCCCTCAAGGGGTGCACCCCATTCTGTCCAAACCACTCTCCAGATGAGAATGATCATCATCTTCAATTCCCTGCAATGTTAGCACATGTAAATACCAGAAGTATAAGGGAATAAGATGGAACCTCCTTGGTTCATCAGTGTGAACAACAAGTTTGAGAAGATTCTCTCAACCGAGATGTCCCATTTTCACCATTCTTCACACTTGCACATTTGATCTTCAATGATGTTTGTGCTGGTGTGGATCTCAATACATCTTCATGTGAAATCTTCTTCTTCCCTTTTGCCTTAGCAATTTCCAGAACTTCATCTTCAACTCTTTGTAGATCTTTGGCAAGCTGCAACTGATTTGGCCATATGACTAACATGTCATTTGAAAGTGAGGCCTCAGTTTTGGAAATTCCACATGGTTCTTTTGATACTGTTAAGCCACCTTTCTTAGGAAACTTATTTTCAACCAATCCCTTCTGCTTCTTCTGGATTGATTGTCTGTTTGAGTCCAGTCTGCCTCTATTGAATTTCATGGATTCTTTACAAAGATCCATGATATGTCCTTTCTTTCCACAGTAGAAGCATGTTTTCTTCTTGGTGGTCCTTCTAGATTAATCACCCTTCTTGGATTTCAAATCCAAGGTCTTCTCTTCCTTTTTAATAATCTTCTTGGGATAATCTTCCACTTTCTTATGCTTTCTTCCCAAGGATTCTTTCTGAGCCATGTTCTGTGATCTTTTCTTCTTTTTAGCTCTGGATACAGTTGGATATTGACATGTATCTTTTTGACCACTTTTGCAATCATCCCAGATGTTGTAAAGTAATCCATATCTATTTGCAGTAAACAGATGTCTCTGGACCTGTGGATGCTGCTTCTTTTCCTCTGGCTTGCTCCCCCTTGGCATGGGCTTCCTTTGTGCTTTTACATTCAGTGGATTGTACCAACAATCTTTTGCACAGTGCCCATACTTGTTACAACACCAACACTGACCCATAAATCTTGACCTCTTCAGTCCTTCTGATTGTTGGGTACTTTTCTTGACTTGCTGTGTTGTTTCAGGAGAGCATTCTTTCTTCACTGTCTTCATCCATACTTGTTTGGATTCATTCTTCCATCCTGCACTTTTAGTAGAAACACTTTTAGAATCATGAGTACAAGATGGTATGGATGGTACCTTCTTTTTAGAAGATGTTTCCCTTTCATTAGAGGATGTCTTTCTTTTAGAATCATCCTTCTCAAAGCATACTTGAGTAGCAACATTTCTACTTTCAGCTGACTGGGAGGATTCAGCTTTGGGTGATTGCAGATTTTTCAATATCACCTCTAGTTCGAAGCATTTCATATTGAGGGAGTTCTTCTCATCCTCAATAGTTCTTAGCCTTCCTTCCCAATTTTCTTTCAGCTGTTCTAACTGGTCTTCATGCACCTTCTTCAATTCTAGCAATGAATTGTCAAGCTCCTTCACCATTTTGACTTTGTCTTCGAGTTGAGCATCTCTGACATTTATTGACACTCTGTGCAATTTTTCCAGTGCATGGAAAACTTCTTTGACCATTATCATAAAGAATTCTTTCTCAGAAAGGCTTCTTTTCAATTCTTCAGCAGTGTCTTCATATCTTTCATTGCAATGGGAAACGGTTTCATCTTTAGCCTTCACCAGCTTTCTGAGAGTGTTGGTTATGCCAACCCTTTTAGCCAACTGATCTTCCATTGTATTGGCTTCTTCTTCTAGTTGTAATTTTTCTTCTTGAAGATCAAGGATTCCTCTAGCTATACACATTTCCACTTCCTTGGGGACTGTCTTCTGAAGATATTCGATTGCACTTTGAAGATCTTTCATTATTCCAACTTCATCACAGCTAGGACAGGCTTTCTTCATCTTCTTGGCCTGTTTCTTCTTTCTATTTTTCTGAGTCTTGGAAGATATCTCCATTTGAGGTTGTTCTTTCATTTCCTCAAATCTGCACTCCATATAGACTCTCTTGGATCTTTTAGAGGCAACCTCCCTCTGATACCAATTGAAGTGCCCAGATCAGTGTGAATCACTGAGAGGTGGAGGGGGTGAATCAGTGATCCCTTAAAACTTTTTACTAATTGATTCTTATCAATTAAACCTCTATGGCTGGTTAAAGCCTCGATCCACTCTTCTTGTATATCTCAGCCTTTCCTCGAGTGATGCAGTAAATGTAAAGGCACAGGACACAAGGATTTACAAGGTTCGGCACCAAAGGCCTACGTCCTTGCCATGTTTGTTATACGCCCCAACATGGTTTCTCCATTATAACTTGTTAGAATTACAATGGTCGATACAGCATCCCACTGTATCTCTCCTGAGTCCCACAGGAGGGTCTTTATACTGCGTCCCACAGTGTTACCAGAGTCCCACTGGCCTGCTCCAGAATCCCACTGAAGACTTCTTCTCCCTGAGTCCCACAGGGTCTTCTCTTGGCTCCTCGAGTCACACGAGTAGCTCTTCTTCACTTTAGATTTTCAAGTATCTTCATCAGTCTGGGAAAAAGACTGCTGGACTTGCTCTGTACCTCTGCTCACTTGTGATGAACAGGTCTTCTCATCTTGCTCGGGCTTCATCACCTTCTTCTAAGGATGACCCGGCCTCTCTCTTCAACTACTGAATACTCAGACAACTGATATCTTTAACTTCAGTCTGGTCCAGTCTCAGTTCACATCAACTTCATGCACTGAATTCATAGCAACTCAAAACTCTTCAAGAACTCCTGGTCTTGGTCAACTCAGATTCAGATAACCAGATTTGAGCTTGTTCACGTGTGCACGTGCATGCATGCAAGCATGCACTCCCCTTCTTCTTCTTGGTGAAATAAACCCTCAAAGGGTATATTCTCTTTAAGCACACACCTTCTCACTCCTTCACACGTTTTAGTTCCTTTTGATTACACACATAAATGTGTGTTATACTTTGTGTGAGTATCCTTCCTTTTCTTCTTCTAAATGTATACACACTTCTTAGTGCACACACATAGGTTCGGCCTTCTTGTCTCTTTGCACACAAAACTTCTTCACTTTGGCACACACTTGAGCTTGGCCTTCACACTTGTTAAGCACACACAAATTATATAGATTTTGTCCACATGGGTGCTAGCCTTGGCCTTGTTCTTTCTTTGCACATACTACTTGATGTAGTCTTCCTCCTTATGCACAAACTAGGGCCACGGCCTTTTCTTGTTCACTTTGCACACAAGGCACTAAGGCCTCGGCCTTCACCCTCTTTGCACACCCACTGCCCGTAGGGTGTTCTCCCAAGTGGCACACACACAAGGTGAATGGTGCGGCCCTCTTCTTCTTCAAAGCGCGTAAGGAACACTTGGGTGCACAGGGAATCGCGCAAGGTCCTCGGGTGTGCAAGGTGCAACACCTCGGGCACGCAGGGTGTCAAGCACCTCGACCAGACAAGCTCCTCCTACCGCGCAAGTTTGCGGGCAGTGAGGACTCCTTCTGCCGCACGAGTACGCGGGTAGGGACCTCGTTCAGAGCCTCGGGTGGCTCTGGAACTTCAGCCGCGCAAGTGGTAGTTGCGCGGTGGCTTCAAAACTTCGCGAGGCACATACGGAACTCACGGGACTTCGAGTTTTCAACAGATCAGCTAAAGCTTCAAGTGCCTCGGGTGCTCCTTTTATAGGCAAAGGAATTCCTCGGCCCATCCGCGTGATACAATCTTTGAATCTCCGAGAATTTTGGGCATTCAAGATTTTCCAAATCTTGATATCTTCCTCTGTTTCACACGCGGGTACTCTTCTTTTTTCATTTTCCTCTCCTCTTCGTGCATGCGACTTAGAACGCATGCAAGCCTTCGGTTTAGGCGTTCGAGCAACGTGGCACGCCCTCGGAAACTTTGTTTGCCTCGGCCTCGACCGAATTCATCATCTCATTGCATGCATGCATATTTTATTGCATGGTTGTGTTCATACGGCTCAGACGAACTCCATGGATGCTTCGGCTCGATTTATGGTGGTCGGGATCTCAAAATCCGTTGTCGGGAGGTGCCTGGTTTGAAGGTGGCTGCGGGAATGCGTGGGGAGGCCTCAGCCGAGCTCGGGGAAGAAGATAAGATCAGCACCGTTGGATCCTCTCTTTGGACGGCCTGGATCTAAACGGGAGCGGCTCAGATTAGATCGCGAGCGGCGCAATGCATCGGGCGGCCGAGATCAGCCGCGCGATCACTCGGACGGCCAGGATGCGCTCCCGGTGAATTTTGCTGCGTCCCACATCGAAACGGTGAGCGGAGTTTCCGCGGTTTATCAAACATTCGCTGCCATCCATCCCTCGATTGAACTTCCAACCTCCACGGTGCCGCCCCGCACCGTGTTCTCTCTGCGGGCGCGCTCTTGCGCCCACCCCTGCCACTCGGGCGCGCCACTGGCACCCACTCTGCCTCTCGCGGGCGCGCGCTATGCGCCCCTGCCGCGCGGATTTGATCACCGCGTGGCCTCCTGCCGCCTTGGGCTTGCCCCACGGGTTCCCCCTTGGGCGTGGCGCCTTAGGCCCACATGTGCCTTGGGGTTGAACCCTCAAGGTGTCCTTGTCTGGCCATATTTTTTGGCAAAGGCATGAAGAAGGAATTTGTCAAACACAAAGTTCTCCTAGACAAACGCCAAGCCCTTCAAGCCTTCTTCCTCACTTTGTTCATTTGAGAATTCCTCTGTACTTCTTCATGCTCTTCACTTAGGATATGGAATTCTCAAGGATCACTTCATCAATCGAACTCCTGAATCATTTAAAATCTTCAATGTTCTTCATTGATCCAATCATAGATCAAATTGGAACTTCTTAAAATTCACATGCACTAAGTGATAGTGCATGGACTTCATTAATCCACTTCATCCACTTAGGAGGTGTGGATGGATCATCTTCATCTCCTCATGCACTGTCAATAAAATGCATGGTCTTCTAATATTGTGGTGACATTGTATCCAGTTGATACAAGTTCTTTGAACTTAAAGATCATCTCATCAATCGTCTGATGTAATGATGATATTCAATCATCATCCATTCTTCAAGTGGTGTCACTTAGTATCATCTTGATACAAGTATTGAAACATTAAGATCAGTTCTTCAATCGTCTGATATTCATAGAGAATGTTTCAACCACAACATCTTATGTCACTTAGTGAATCTCCTAAGTGACATGCATCTTAGTACCATGGCCATTCTTCTTCATCACCATCACCATCACATCCTTTGTCATTCACATCTTTACATTCCTTGACATCCATTCATTCCATGACAACATCATTCCTCATTGACAACAAATTCAACACAGTGCATTTCAAAAAGAATAAAAGAAAAATGAAACACTCTTGATGTTAATATATCTAATATTTTTTCATAAGGATAAAACTATATATTTTTAGTTTTAAATATTAATTTTAAATATAAATAAATTTTCTTTATCATGGGATTTTATTTTTAATTTTTAGTTATTGAGTAATTATGTTAAATATTTACACAATGCTGATATGGTCTTTATTCAATTAATAGAAAAATAAATTAAAAGATTTAAAAAATATTAAAATTAATACAATTTGGTTGAATTATTGTTCCCCAAAATTTTTAAATATTAATGTATCATATTATATTCTTTTTAATGGATTATATTCTAATTAAATATTCTTCATGACATCTATAATGTGAAATTAATTGAATAGTGTCAAAAATGACATTAATGATATTTTATGAAAGTAATATTTTATTAATTACTTCAAAATCATAAACTTCTTCAAAGAGGACAAGGTGTTAAAATATGGTCTAAAAATTCATCAATATTCTGTTTATTATCAAATTGATACCTTATACATAAGATTATAACCGTTTAAAATTAAAAAAACCATCACCACAATTAAGGATAAAATTGGTTAACCAAGGAGTTAATATAAAGGATAAAGTTTAAAATAATATCTCAACATGTAAAAAATTGGCTGGATGATTATATTAATACCATAACCTCCTTATATTCAAATATACTTCATTTTTTAACCATTTTACAATAATTTGACACATATATATTATATTATTTCTTGAATTTTAAAAAGTTCCCCTCCCCACACTTATAAAAGGACACCCGTTCTCTCTTTTATTTAGACCACATTGATTTATATATCTAGTGAAAACTCTTCCCAATTATATAATCCACTTCCCTATAAATTATTTAGAGTTATCGTTTTTCTTAAAAGTCCATTATAGGGGTCCTTAAGAAATAATCTAAAGGAATTATACTAAAGAAAAGGTAATTATCTTTATCGTCTCCACATAGCCATCTAATTATTTTTTCATCACCACTTTTCATTTATGGTTACAAATATGGAAGTAAAAATATAAATATTATATTTATTAAATAATTATTCTTATATTGTAAAATGATAATGTTTCTTGTGCGTACGTGTGGACCACCACCTCCACAAATTAATGTAATTTTTTTTAATTTTTGTTTTACATGGACTGTAATGAGGATGGATTTAATGAATATATATATGAAATTTATGATATGATAATTATTCTTCAAATTTTACTAAATATTTACCTTTATTTCATTCTATTAATCAAAATGTTAAACCAACGTTCATGTGTAAGTAAGGCATACCATCTCTATGAAAGGAGTAATTCATTTTTCTAACTTTACCTTTTATAAAAGATTATAAATATGTATATAAGGAATATATATTACATCGATAAGGAGATTATCTTACCATAAAAAAGTACAAGGACCTGAACTACACAATCGAAATTCACATGAAATATGAAACATTGAACACCCATAAATGATACTTTTAATAGGGAATTCTTGAATAATGGATCTTAAAATGTTATAGTTGCAGCATACATGATATTATGATTATGTATATAACTCTTTTATATAAGTATAATAAATTAAAATTTTTTATACATAAGGGTAGAGAACCTACAAGCCAATGATGGGGAAATGCTATCCGATCAGCAATGCAAGGTGGGGAGCTAGGTGATCAATGATGTAGAAAGCTGGGGAGGGTCAGTTCAAGTGGGCTGGGCCTACGGGTCATGTATTGGGCATGGTATGCCTCTGGGCCTTTGGGTCATGTATTGTGGGTGTGTCGGGCCTTGTGCCTTGGGCCTACGGGTCATGTACGGGTTCCCCTTCAACACTTAAAAGGGGGATTATCCATAATAAAATAAAAAAGAAGTCCTTCGGGCAATTCAAACTTGAGGTACGGAATTTTATCTCAATTTCTACTCCATTGTGACATACTAGGTATTATTCACATATTTATTTCTATGTTATGGATCTAAAATCAAATTTATGTATTTAAAATTAATATATATTTATTAATTATGATTAATTTTTATATTCAAGTTTAAACTTTCAAGGGATTATAATTTAAAAGTTACCAATAGTTAAGAATTTATTTTACAATATCATTTTTGGGATTGCTCATATTTTCATTCAAGGAATATTATAATATATCCATCATAAAAGTCTTATATTATCATATCTTATAGATATTTAGGAATTTTTAATGTTTTATTCCAAATTTTAATCTCTTTGTAATTTAATTAAGAAACTAAATTTTAAAAAGAAAATCATATCTAATTTCTCTTATGACCTGCAATATTTTTCTTCAATGTCTATATTTTTCAAAATTGTTTTAAAATTTTAATTTATATTTAATCAGATGATTTATTAAAGAAATTTTATGTTATCCTTGAAATTTTAAAATCTATTATAGTTTTTTTTATTTTTTCCAAAGGTTTGATTTTTCACTTACCTTATAAAAAGTCAAAAAGGAATGTTTTTTTAATGTATATGGCGTCAATGTATTTCCCCATAACTGAAAATGTTTTTTTGATCTTTTTGATTATTCTATAAAATTTTAAAGGTTATAAAAATAAAAAATAAAATATTTAATTAAATATTCAGTTAATGTTTTTCTACATTTTTTCTTTATCCTCTAAAGGACCATATTTTATTACAAAACCTATATTTTTGATGAATTTATGGTCATATTTTATCAATTATTAATTTTTTGGTTGATAAATTGCTTTTCAAAAATTCACTTTCATATGATCATTTTTAATTGAAAAATAAATTTATCTTAAATATTCATATTCCTTGTATATTTGATACTATTATTACCTAAACCATTTACCATTTTTACATATTAGATTTTTCTATGAAACTTATTGGACTAGTTAGGAAAATATTAATACCTTGTATTCTTTAATCAATATAGATATTTATTGATATGTCATAATTTTTATTAATTAAATTAATCATTCAGTATATGAGGAATTAAATGGAAATGTATTGAAGGGTGGGACCAAGTTATAGATAGCCCCTCAATGCATCAACAGGTCACATGATACAAAATATTTCTTCGAAATTATTAAATTCTTTTTTTGGTATATACCTACCCATTAATTAGACTCTCTTGGAACAAGGTGTTGACGGTAATGATAACATAATGTATGGGATCATGAAATCCAGTATTTATAATTTCTTGAATTAGTAATTTAGTTATTATTATCCATGAGATTACTGCACTAATATTATCCATGTATTCATTTCTTTCTTAAGTAATTGATTAAATAGAATTCGGTTTTGAAAATTCAACTTTCCATATTGATTGTGGATTGTTTACTCTTGATAGGTTCCTCTATACATAACCCATACATAGAATCCAATCTCACACATTATTTTTTTTCCTTTCCCCATGATATTAATAAGGAAAATATGGATATCATAAATGATGAAATAATATTTCTTATGTAATGTACTTTAAATTTTAAATGTGATATGGGAATCATGGATGTATCTGGTTCTTCAAAACTACAAAACAAATAAATCTATGTCTATGTAACCCCTTATATCTTATATCAATGTAATAAATTAGTCACGAGTTATGGGTTACTAGAGTTTAGGTTTCTACGTATTCAATAGAAACATCAAAACCCAAAAATATAAGAAGTAAATAGAAAGAGGTAGAGAATCTTCTCTATGGAAATAGCCTGATTCATCCACTTTAAACTTCGACAAGATTCCACTTAAAATATACTCTAACGACTTATCCATATCCCCACTATCACCACTCCCCAAAATATAAAGGAATTAATCTCCCTCCCCAAATTAATTTCAATATCTTATACTTAGTAGTATATAAACACCAACATCAGAACTCAAAGACATTATCCCTAAACTCTTATCCTTATCATCTACATGACATGGTCACTATAGATATTCCTAATCATAGTGACTCAATATGAACCCCTCTAATTGAATAAGATCCTCCCATGTATGATTGGTTGGATTAATCTACATTACTATTGTAGTTAATTTATTTTTATCAAGATTCTCATGAAAATAATTATAAGCTTCTCTGGCACACTTCATCAGAATTGCAAAAAAAATCATAAACCTGTATCACAAAGTCGATCTCTTGTTTGTTCTTTAATTTCTATTTGAGAATATTAGGGATATGTAAAACTATTTCCTCTTCACTGTTACACATTTATTTAAACTACATCCTAACACTTACACAAATCTCAATTACCATTACAAAAAGTGTTGAGTTCCCTTTTGTAGATTCATGCAAGTAGTGGTACCATAGTATAATCTCAATCTACATGTGATATAAACTTCACATATATACCTTAATAAATTTTTAGAAGTCTCAATTCATAACTTAAAGATTATATATAACCTTATGAAAATATATTTCACACATAGGAAACTCGCATGATAATATTACCCTTTCATGGTCGCATCACCTCTTTTATATAGCACTAGTCTATGGTTATGTACCATTACAGAGTGATCCGTAAGAAAAATACCTTGAAATAGTGCATCAACAAATCAATTATACCATTTTAAATCCTCCATGAGTTTGATATTACACTTCTAAATATCCTTTCAACATATTTATCTGATGATTGTTTCTCCAGATTACCCTTCTACGGCATCATCCTCCTTCATCAAATGAAAAAAAAATTAGGTGAATCTATCGAAAACCTTGAGAGAACTAGACTTATACATCATATCCATATAAAATTTCATCATAGAGGTTTTATCTTCTTTAATAAGTCTGCCTACACAGGTAATAAAAAGATCTAATGTTTTCAAGATTTGATCTATGTTGGTGTGCATTAACCTAGGTCGAGCATCAGTGAGTTCCACTTATTTTGGTTTGGTGTCAGTATTCACCACCTAGCTTCATGAATATATTCCAATTGATTATTCATCATTCTTTATAAAGTTCTTCAAGAACAATTGTATTTTCTTATAGTGAACCCAATATCTTCTACAATATCACTCATATGATCTCCTCTCGATTACCACTATGATTTATAGTTGGACTTGTTCTATTTGAATTATTCAAAAGATTATTGACATAAAAAATTATAGACTATATCAGGTTCATGGGGATGGATCACTTAAAATTGATCATTGAACTTTAGAATCATTTAATTTTCTATCAACCTCAGTTCTTCATTAGTGGAAACATGTCTTCTTCTGTGGATCCTGAAAAGTCGAAGGAAATTATCCTACATAATTCAAAATACTATAATATAGGATTCTCTTATGGGTGATGTAAATCAACTATGTGAAATTATCTTATGGGAATAGTTGAGAAACTATCTTATGAGGGTTAAATTCTCTTTTGGGCAAGCTAAGCAATTATCCTTAAGGTTATTCTCTTACAATCTAGACATCGAAATTCTTCTACATGTAGAAACCAAAAAAACTAAAAATTCATTTCAATAACCCAAATTCAAATAAAATATAAAAATTAATAAAATTTTAAAACATTAGTTTAAACACTTAAGAAAATATGATTAAAATAATTAAAAAATAGAATATTTAAAATTGGAACTTGGAACTTTGAAAAAAAAATATTCATAGAAAAAATATTCTCCAGAATCACCTCTAAAATAGAGTATTTAAATTAGAGTTTACTATAAGATACTACAATATCTAATGAGAGAATACACGAAAGTTAAAGGATAGATTATTTTATTAATTTATAAACAAAAAACACCTATTTTCGTGAGAATATTCAATTAATTATAGTTCCGACAAAAATTTGGTAATATTTAATAATTTTTCTTCAAAATCACATTTTAGCAATAAAATATCAATTATTTATCAAACTATATATGGAAAACATACATCCCCTTAAGGAAACATCATGAAATATAAGTGATATGGAATTAATTGAATAATTAAAGAAAGTATTTTTCCCTTACAT
The DNA here is from genome assembly GCA_963277665.1 of Viscum album. Lineage (NCBI taxonomy): Eukaryota > Viridiplantae > Streptophyta > Magnoliopsida > Santalales > Viscaceae > Viscum > Viscum album. Next base: position 115,803,859 of record OY728119.1, read on the forward strand.
ATTAATAAAATAAGATATCTCAAGATTTTTTATTGAAATTAAACTATTTAATTAAATCTATGGTCATGGTAGCTTATCAATGAGTTTAATTTTTAATTTCCAATAAATTTGAATAACATTTATAGGGTCATTCCACAATTATGAATCTAATTTCATAATATTTCAATATAAAAAGGGATTATATTATATAATAGATTTCAAAGGAAGGATATTGTTGTTGTTGCATTGACCTCTTTCTCAATGGGTGTATTGACTTTTTTCTAGACTCTTATCTTGTACTTGAGGTAAGTTAACATAATTTTAATGATAAAGTGACCTAGTAGATCTCACAATAAGTGTATCTAAAATCTCATTAAATTTAATTAAATTTAATATTAAGAAAAAATATACTTTTCAGCCTATGGAATAATAATTATTCAAGTAACGTTGATCGCATAAATATTTGGTCATGATACATTTGAGTTTCGAATATATTAATTAAATTTTATATCATGTTTCTTATTCACATCATAAAATATAAATATTTATTTGTCCACAAATTTAGTGAAAATATTCATATAATTAATTAATATATTTACATGAATATTAAAATAAATATTTATTTGTGATTTTAGAGTATCTAATATATATTTATTTACAAAATGAATAGTATTTTTTGTAAAAATATTTAAATATTATAGGCTTAAAAAATTATGTGGAGTGTTGATGGGATGAGTTAATGGCCTGATATTAATGATATATTTTATTTAATATAATTTAAATTAATAAATATTTATTTATTTTTTTATGAGATTGTATTTAAATTAATTTGAGTCACGGGTTATATTATTATTATTATTATTATTATTATCATAATCATTATTATTTGACACGGGGATTTTATTAAATAAATAAATTGATAATGGGACTTTGTGTAATTATAAATCATATAACCCTAAGTGTTAAATCCCCATTATGTCATTTTTAGAAGTCAAACATGTTGTACATAATGATAGCCTCTTTATAATTCTCTCAAAACCTAGAGATATTATTTCTCCACCCTCCCTCTCATAAACCTAGAGATAACAAGAGAGTCACTTCATTCATTCAATAATGATTAATGTAAATCACTTATCTATATCATGTTAGAATCTGAAGATTCAATATATATTTTCATAGATTCAAGAATAATGTGTGGATACACCAAGAGGATCCTTGTGTGGAATATGCTCCACAACAACATTAGGACAAGAGAAAAAAATAAAATTAATCGAATAGATTTTCTGGTATGAGGTAATTTTAGTTTTAATTTATTTATAAGTAAAATTTTAATCATCCACTTTAAAAGATTTGGGTATTTATTTTTGAAGTATTTCATATTTAACAATTGAAACTAATGAAAACCCATTATCGATCACCTTCTCTCCAGTTCCACTTGACCCTATAACCTTCATGTGGAATCAAATTGATCACATTATAATTTAGAATTATATTTAATTTATTTATTAAATTTGATTATTTTTTGTTAGTTTCATTTCCAAAATTTTATTCATAATCTAAAATCCGATATTACTCATTATTCAAAAATATTATATCCTAGAATGGACCATTACATGTTAATAATTATCAAAGGTCCCATCCAAAGCTGATTAGGTTTTAGGCTACATGATATAAATACATAGTGTGTAATGTTATATTTCTCACTTTGTACTCGTGATCATTTCACACAAGGTTTATGCCACAAGAATTACAACTTGTTTTTTCAATTAGTATAAAGTTTCATTACATGTCGTGTATTGATTGACACTAAAAAACATTGTTTGAGAAGGATTACCGGGAATTTTGATATTATGGATATCATTTTACCCCACAAGGTTATGATCCCACACAAATTATAGTAAGTTGAGAGGTCAAATATGTGGTATAATTATACACCATTTATTTACTTCCATCCAAAAAATGTTTCTAGACATGGACTAAATAGCATGTAGGTAGAATATATTCACCATGTAACATGTGAAAACCCATGTAAGGTAAACAATGAGATTTTAGGAATTTCATGTACATAAACATGTATGATAATCCTAGTGTGAAAAAAACTACACAATGTGAAGTGGACAATATATTTCTTGTGACTAATGTCATTCCACACTAAGTATACAACAATTGATTATCGGCATATTGTGTGGGTATATATGCTGAATAATTACTTTCCTCTTAAATTATACAACCAAATTACATATAACAATTTTCATCCACATCATGTAATTCACAAGTATTACTAGTGCTATAACCCAAATATATTTTGGTGTGTTGTGTGGTCATAAACATAATGCAGACTACACAGCATGACCTAAGGTTCTATGCTCTATATATATCATGACATGAAGTATAATCTCGCATACCATTTATGTACATAGTAAATGATAAGGACGATAGACAACATGAGTCAAGCGATATTTCAAGTGAAATTACAAGTTGTGTAATTATTAAATTCAATAAATTGATTTAATAAAATGCAAAATATATGCGTCATGTGGCCTCTTCGATATAAACAATGCACTTAATTATTTTAAGATTAATAAAATAAATTTCTTAAATTTAGTTAAAATAATAGATAATGGTAATATTATTATATCTCAATGCCTAATTTCATATAATATTAAGATAAATAAATAATTCATTCACTCGTTTAATTCTATAAAAATTTCTTAATTAAAATTAATTGAAATAAATACTAAAATGTATAAATTTTCATTAATTACATATTGTGATTAATAATGATATTTACAAAACTATGAATTTTTTGGTTCTTTATTAAATTTAATTTTTTCTTCAGTAGTTTTAAATGATAATTTATTATTAAATTTAATATGACAATATGAACATCATCTCCCCCTCCTTTATAATGTACGAGCATGAGTTTTCATGTTTTATTAAATGTAACCTTAAACCTTGATACCCCTCACTTACAAGATAGTAAAAAACTATAAAGGATATAGATCCTTATGATATGATTTGGTTTAGAAACCAATCCAAGGAGAATCCAACCAAGGATATATATATGAGAATAGAGAAATAATGTTACTTGAGAAAGTATGTGTATAAGGATATTTATTTCTATAGTATCGAGTTTGGTCTATATTTTCTTCATAAACATACTAGTAATTTTATTTTATTTTAATTTGATACATTTTTTGCTAGAATAATTAAACATAATCACAAAAAGTTAATAAATTGAAAAAAAATATATAATTAAATAAAAAAATATTATTCATAGATTATTTTTTCAGATAAGGCCAATTAATTATGTAAGATCCAAAAAACATTAGAAATAATGTGAATAATGAAATAAAGGATATTTATGTTGAATTTAAACAAAAAACCTCTTATTAAAAATAATAAACCAAAAAACCATGTTCAATAAATTGAGTTAGTATGTAACCACATTTAAATATACGATTCTGGCCTCTATCAAGTTCATTTCAATTATCAGGGAGTTATGATGAAATTCTTGTGTCGAATTAATATAGTTAGCATCATTTTTTTCTTAATTTAGTAAAACTTGGTGTTATATGGTGGAAAGTTTTGAAAAAATCAAATATTTGGATTTCAAGATTGGGGATTCCACCCAACATATCAAATAGCTACATTTTAATTCAGGTTAAAGTAAAACCTAATAAAATCCCTTAGTATAATTTTAAAGTCCTCTTTATGGTTTATCTGAAGAGAAATATTGATCCTTTCAAGTATAATATCTAGCTGAATTGATATTAATAATCCAATGGTTATATATATTAGAGTTTGATAAAAAATATTTTGAGACTATTTCAATCATTTATTAATTATGTCATAATTAGTAATCAATTTAAAGTGCTAATATTATACTTTTAATTGTTACAAAAATAGAAAATTTGACTATATAAATATTATAACAAACATAGGATAAAGAAAACTTTCTCACCAACACAAACTTCTAAGAATAGTGTAGGAACTTGTGCATTGTACTTATACATAAATATTTGTTTTATGTGATGAAATAACCTACTCATGATCATCCACCTTAGGAAGTGAGTGAGGGTGGGAAGGATAACTTTATAAGACACATATAGGATTCATTAGATATTCAGTGTATCACATCATCATCTATGTTTTTATAGTTTAATATGCAATAAATGTATAAGTATGCTTACACCATGATAAGTCATCTCCAAGAAATTAAATAAGATTTTCACTGCATTGAATAAGTGTAAACTAGAAGAAGGATACTTATCTAGTAATCATGTAATAAATTTTTTTTATATCTATCAGTTAGAAAATTTGGCTTCCATATAGATGATAAATTATCCATTAATCTCAAATTAGCATCCTTACTACCTAGGTTCTCTATATTCATTACAAACTATTTAATTATTAGTATATAAAATCTTTTATTAATATTATAAATACACTTCACTAAGTAGATAAAGATTAGTGGGGGCATGGTTCCTCACCCATTATAGTGAATTAAGTGATGTAGAAAATTGAAAATTTGATGAAAACCCCAATTTCAAGGGTTCTTTCATTATATCTATCAATGAGGAAAAATATTATGAGGGATACCAATTAACAAGATGATATTTCCTTCAAAGGTGGAAAGGAAGACCACTAGAGGGGGGATTATAATTAATTGAAGGAGAAGAAAAAGTTAAGATTATACTTAATCTATATTAATCATTGAATTCACTATTTATAATTCCCTTCCTTGTAATTAAATACTATATGTTATTCACATATTTTTATCCAAATATAATAGCCAAGGAAGATAAAAAACAATACATGAAGTAAGGTAAAACTTCAATTTATTAATAGGGAATGACTTATATTATAACATCCAATGATTTCATGAATTATTTTAATATAATTTAATTTTTTTAGAAATATTTATTTATATAAATCAATAAGTTTAGATTTTGTTACTTCCAACAATGTTTTTCTTCGATAGCATGCATGACACATGACACCGAACTTCAGTGAATAATTAAATAATTTTATATGAATGTTAGAAATTTTCTGTAAAATTTTAGGGTATGAATATTATAGAAAAAATTATTAAATATAATTATAAATTTTCAACTCAATATATATTTATTTTTAAATAATCTATCAATGTTTATTAAATTGGTTATATTTATAAAAAAAATATGTTTTCTTAAAAAATAATCTTTCCTAATTTTTATGACAGAATATTATATAGATTTTAAAATTTTTATTTGATAAAATGAACTTCATTTTTTAAGGTATCAAATAAAAATTAACTTATGGTTAAATTTTAGTATTTTTTATAAAATATTTATTTCTCATTAAATAGTGAAAAACATGGTTTTTTGTAAAACTGTCATTTCTTTTCAATAAATAAATAAATTTATGTTAAAAATTATTTTTTAAAGTAAAATGCGAATTGTTTACCTATATTTAACCCAATTAATTAATTTTTACTCAACTTTATATTGGATTTTAGGTTCAATTTATTTTTGGCTTTAAAAATGGTTTTTTTTAATTATTTTAAAGGGTATAATGTTTCTCCATTTTAATTATTTCAAATAATACTTAATGATGAATTTTTTAAAAGAAATATATTTATTATATATATATTAATTTATATTCATATAATTATTATTATTAGACATAGATTTTATATAAAATCATCTTTTCCTTGAAAACACACTTCTAAAAAACACTCTAGTTTGTCGCGTCTACGGATTTTGTTCTAAATTTAATTTTTTTTCACTTCAAGAAAAAATTATTTGAAAAGTTAAATTAATATCTTAAATAATACATTCCAAATTATGTTACAATGATATTTTTATAATTTTCTAAAAATATTAGTTTTTTAATGAAGAGTGAAAGATATATGATTTTTATTGAAAAATACAATTTTTAGTTAAATTATTTATATAGTTAGATTATATTTTAAATAGTTTTTATTTAAAAATTACTTAACTTATATATATATATATATATTAATCCAATTTGGTTCATTTGAAACAACTTTGTATAGAAATATTTTATAAAAACTTTCTAAACTTTTGAACATTTTCTCTATGAAAACACTCTTTCTCATCGTGACTGTGGGATTAATTTTAAATTAAAATTTTAAAATTATGTGAATTAAATTTGGAAATATGAATTCCAAATTTGAAATAATAATCTATATTTTATAATAATTTAAATTTAATGTTTTACCAAAATTATTAGTGAAATTAATAAAAATTAATTACCACGGTTAAAGAAAAAATGGGTTTACAGTGGGGTTAAACTAAAAATGTAAGGGTTAAAATGATCTAAAAACCTTAATGATATATATTTTATAGAAATATTTTGACCCTGTAATCTATAATTCTCAATAATAATCCATTTGTGAGCCATTTTTTGTTATAAAAACCTGTGTACACATTTTCTTTTCAAACAATTACAAGTGTGTCACACACCTCACTTATAAAACTCCACCCACCTTCCCGTATTACTCACACCTTCAAACCCTTTTGGTTTGGCCTATACCAGAATAAATAAATTTTAATATTCCCTTCTATCATTATGTAATACTTAATTTAGGCATAAAACCATCCTAGGAAAGATTTTTGTGAAAACATAAGGAGGTTTCCCAAAGAAGTGGTAACATTATTCAATGAGCATTTTTATTTTATTTCTTCCTCCACCTCATTAAATTATAATTAAAATAAATATTATATAATAACCTTAGTATATTAAATATACTAAAAAAATTTGTTTTTTATTTATGACTTACAACCATCTCCACTTCCGAAATATGGGTTACAAAAACATCATTCATATGTATGAAAGACTACTGCCTCGTGAACCAATGTCATTTGTTTTCTTATTTCCACCTATCACAGTTGGATTAATTATATCACTACAATGATTAATTTATATCTTTTTACTTTAAATTCAATATGGGATATAATTACATCACTTGTGTGTACGTCAAACAAATTCTTTGTCAAGCAATGTGATTCGTTTTCACTAACGCATTACGAGGAAGATAATAAGGATAACGTTAATAAATATATATGATATAGGTGATATAATTTTGATAATTTTGACATAATTATAATTATTAAAACATAATATATCATTTTATTTAGTACATTTTCACTCACTAAAAGATTATAATGTCATTTGTGTACATGTGGACTACCGCCTTCATGAAGCAATGTGACTCTCTTTTCATCAGCACACCACATGAATTATATTTATAATTATATTTTAAAAAATATGGTATTTATTATATTATTATAATTATATAAATAAAATATATATTTTACCTTCTTTCTATAATGATTGTTAAAAAATGGAAATATTACTCACGCGTAAGTACAGCCAACCGTCTCCATGATCATAACATACATCATTTATCAATACCATATTTAATGATTGGTATTAAAAGTATAAATAATGTATAAATATGATAATAATTTCACAATTATAATTCAGGATATTATGTATCAATGATCAAATTAAGAGGGCTGAAAATAAAAAATAAAAACATATATAAAAAACGAAGCGATTACCTGAAATGTGACTTTAACATGGAATAATTAATAAACAGGTAATAAAAGGAAATAAATAACTAATATATGATATGATATATGTAATTTTGGTTCTGAGATAGATTTTTAATAAACTTATATTTATTATATAGGAATTTTTAATGAGTACTAAGTATGTTGCAACTTAGGATAATGGATTTCGATCTCACTTTTTACTTTTGGGAGACACATGCCATGTTCACTGCCTATTTATTTTATGCGGTTTATATACTAACCATGAATGTATTTTATGTTTGATATCCTTAAAATCATGTGGATTGAAATACCAATTATAATATCACTCTTTAATTTGGTTTATGGTTCAAAATTTACCAAAGCGGTAAGGGGTCTTTGTCTCCATTTTCATTTTTTGAGACAAATAATTGAGTTTTGCACCTATAAAATTTTATGAGGTGTATATACATACCCTTTAACATGTAATATGATGAATTTATTTATCCTCATGATATTGTATTTTTATTTTAAGGATATTCCTCTATCACTCTTACATTTTAAATTTTCCAAAGTATTAAATATTTTATGTTACCCTTTCATTATTTATTGAGATTGTTGATGACTATGTTTTTTATGATTAAATCTTATGATCCATATCCAAATAAACTCATTAATTTTATTTTCATCAATTTATCTCATGAGAATAAATTTTTTCATTTCATTTTCCTTTCTTTATGTACTCAATAATTCAAAAAGAAATTTTTTTGTGAAAATTTTTCTTTTCAGCCAAAACCCCTTTTTCTTCCAAAACATTGTTTTCTAAAATTGTATTGAAAAAATGTTTTTAAATTTTTTGAAATGTTATATTAAATAAATTTTTACCCGTATAATACCATTATCACTCTTTCCCTAAATGTTTTATGTTGATAAGATGTTTCTGAAACCTATTTCTATTCTATGGGTTATACCATGATAAAAATCTAATGAAACCCACTTATTTTACCGCACGTTATGCTATGATGAAATGATTTTGAAACCTGTATCTTTTCCCTAGGTTATGATATGATAAATATTTATGAAACCCATTTCATTTCATGAGTTATTAAATTATGAATTTTTATGATCTTGTTTCACACATACATATGATTTTCATTAGGTGATGTGTGGGACCTATATCTTTCTCAAATGAAATGGGTAAAGATTTATATCTCATGAGATAGATATGATTGGATTAGGGATTCAATCTAGTTTAATAAGGGAGTTTTTCTACTATGGTGGTCTTGAGAGTGAACCTTGACTACTACGACGGTTTAGTGAGTAATATTATTCTAGTATGATAACCTTGGAAATAACCATTGACTACTATAGAAATGATTTTTTATGGTTATTTGTATGTGACAATACTATGTCTTATTCCAATGTTATTATATCATTACATATGTTACTTGATTCTCTTATGCTTCATGTTTTATGAACTACCAATCATTATTCTATGACTCATGATTATGATCTTTGATATGAAGGTTATGGTCTTCAATTGTTATTCTCATGTTTTCATACTCTTATGTACATTTTATTCTTATGTATATACCCTATTTATCCATACTGAGCAAATGCTCTCACCCTTTCATATATTTCCTTACCCTGGGTTATAAAGAATTTTTTTTAAGTAGGAGTAAAAAAGGGGAAGATCTTGATGAGAGTCATTTAATATAATTCAGGAATTAAGAATATTGGGTTTCAACTTTCCAAATGTAGTAAAATATTATGGTCCTCAAGTGTGTATTTACGTAATGTATTGAATATTCATATAAAAAGTTCTAATATCCAAATATGAGAATTCTGGGTCACTATATATGGTATCAGAGGGTAGGTTTAGATGACCATTAGATACTAGGAATAGAAAACATCAGTGATCTACATAGGAATATTTCTAAGGATATGTTTATGGATACATCTAAGGATAAGTTTAAAGATGAGTCAATGTATCGGAACATTTCCTTTAATCTTAGTAAAGGAAATTTCAAGTGGTTTCCAAGAATTCAAAACCCTATCTGGATATTAAAAGTGGATATGGATTTGAAAATGAGGTACCTAGTTGTAACAAATCCAAAAAGGGATCGTTGATATGGACTTGATCATCACTAAAGTGCATGAAAATGGGCCTTGTTGCACACCTGGTTTGACACCCCTGGGGGATATACTATATAAATTAAAAATCTCATTAAGAACCATCATGAAGGATTTAAACAAATGATGAATATGAATTACCTAGGATAAAAATAATGATTCATATATTAAAAATAATGCATTATGATTTAGATATCCTATAAGATATTTTTAATGATTATGTAGTTTCCCACTGTGAATACTTTTATACACACTATGATTTTTTGTTTTAGTCCATGGTGGTAGCTAGAAGAAACTGTTTTAACATTGAATGTGATAGATAATTTTCTAATGAGAATCCAAATAGGATGATTACTAGAGTAAGTATGTTTTGATTATTAATAATCAATTATCAGGGAATGTGATTAAAATTATAGACCTTAACCAAGTCTCAAATCACAAAAGAAGAAAATTATAGAGTTCAATGAGATTTCAAGTAGTTGAGACGATATAGGAAATAATATTTAGTTCCCTATATGTTAATAATGTGGGAAAAACACTGAAGGTAATGTGTTAGAGGGTTGAGAATATGTTTTGGGTGTGGAAAATAAAATCACAAAGTAACTTGAAAGAATAAATGAAAACAACAGTAAACATAATGGATGTGTATAATGGAATCCTCATGGTACCATTGACTATTGAATGTTTTAAATGTGGAAAGTATGGACATTATGAAAATTGATGTCCAAAGGGGAAATCTTGTGAAGGGAACAAAAAAATTGTATGATTAATGGTTTTTTTGTTGATGTTGAAGAGACTATGAATGATATATTAAAGAAATGATGCATTATGGAATGAGATAAATAAATCCAAGTTATTGTATTAAAGATTAGGTGGAATAATTGAAGTTTTTATGTATTTAAATTTCAGAATTATGATATATGAATCATAATATATATATAAGGATTACTTGTACAAGTTTTTAATTAAGGATTTTTAAGAATATATTAAATGGAACTGATGAACTAGAAAATCAATTAAATTTGAAGGCGATATTTTGATTAGGGGAAGATAACCCTTAATATGTTTCAAATGATGGGATAATGATGTTAGGATAAAAAGATGTTGGATATGAATAATAAAATTGTATAGTATTGATTTTCTTAGAACTGATTATTTATTTTTTGACAAAGTGGGTTATGTTATTATTGATAAAGTTTACATCATTTTTGCATTTAAGGAATATATCCAATAATCTTTGTTTTCTATAAGGAATAAGGAATCATGTATGTTTTTAATAATGTTTTATGGTAATTATGGTTATTACCATGATTCAATAAATTATAAAACAATGATATTAATAGGTTTAGTATACAAGAATAAAGAGTTAAAATATGATATATGGAGAATAAATGGTATGTTGATTTTGATAAATTTAGTGACCTTATTTCTAAATTTTAGATTTTTAAGGGTTATAAGGTCTACCATTTATGGAATGGTTTATATTGAAATTTAGATGAGGTTTTGGATATTAATGTATCAATTCACCATATAAAGTGATATCTATATTAGATAACCAATGCTAACCTTTTTTAAAACTAGAGAAAGAGGTAATGACTTATCATTTTATAATAGATCTTATTTATTACTTCAGAAATGAAAAATCCATACCATAGGGTATGAGATGAAATCTAAATTGATCAAGTCATAACCAAAGTATGAAAATGTTACTATAAAATAAAAATATATCAAGTAAGTAAATTTTAATATGTTCCCAGTCTAGATGGAAAATTAATTCCCCAACAATAGAAAAAGGATTATAAAATAAAATGTTGTAATGTTATCTTCATTTTTGATGATATCAATTTCCTTTTTAGTGCCTTTATGGTTTATGGTTTTTTGGTCATTAACCTTCTCAAGACCATCCACTTTCTTATGATCAAAAATCTATCCCAATTTCTATAATTATTTACACTTTCTTCCACATATGAATATTCACTTCTAACATTAGCTCTTCTATGTGGAAACATATTTATGAGTTACTTTAGGTAACCATTATGTTTCTACCCTTCCATTTTTAAGGGATGTTTTATTATTCATTCCAAGAATGTGGGTTTCTATAAAGGAATATTCAAATGTTAAACCTTTGGTGACTAAGACAAATTCCAAGGGAGAAATTCATTTTGAGGGGGTTATAATGTAACATTAAAATATTTTATGAATTTTTTAAAAAAATTAAAAAATTTAGATAACTTGAGTTATACACAACATTGAGTTATGTTTGTGTTACACGCAATAATGAATTTCTTCGATAGCATGCATGACACCCGACACCGAGATTTTGTGAACCAAGAAATAATATTGTATGACCATTATAACCTATCCATTAAATAGGATGGTATTAATAGCACTAGCTACTTTATGAAATATATATATAAACTCTATAATCAATATAAATTGATTAGTAAATAATCCATAAATATTTAGAAAATTGAGTATATTCATTAAAAAATGTATTCTCCAAAAATGATTTATATTTATTTTTTATGATAAAATATTATAAATATTTTACAAAAATTATTTGGTAAAATTAAATTAATTTTTTAAATTGTCTTATTAAAATTCACTTGTGGTGAAATTTCATGATTCTTAAGAAAATATTGATTTTTCATTGAATAGTTAAAAATATTAATTTTTCTAAAACTATTATTTATTTATAATATATTAAGTAATTAAAATTTTAAATTATTTTTTAAAGTAACATAATTATTCTTTGGTAATATTTAACCCACTTAATTACTTCTTAATCAATTTTATATTGTATTTTAGTATAAGTTCATTTATTTAGTTTAAAAAAGGGTTTCACCAAAAAATCATATAAAGTGAATAATGTTTCTCATTTTAAATTAATTAAAGCAATCCATAATGAGACATAGAGTTGATATAAAATCATCTTTTCCTAGATAAATAAACTTCTTGAAAACACATCTTTTCATCACGTCTGTGGTTTTTATTTAAATTTAATTTCTTCACTCCTAGAAAAATTATTTGAAAAAAATAAACATATTTTTTGAAATCAGCACATAAATATTATATTAAGGTAAATTTTTGATAATTTTCTAAAAAGAATAATTTTTTTGATGAATAGTAAAAAATACTGTATTTTAATTTAAAACAACCTTTTCATTTAAATTATTTATAAAGTTAATTTTAAATATTTTTCAAAGAAAACATAGTTAAATTATATATCTATTAATAAAATTTAGGTCATTATAATCAATTTCTTATTGAAATTGTATATAAAAACTTTTAAACTTTTAAACATTTTCTCTTTGAAAATCCCATTTCTCATTGCATCTCTAGGATTAATTTTTCATTATATATTACCAATTCTATGAATTAAATTTGTAAAAATGGATTAAATATTAGTAATAATAATAATTTTTATTTTATAATAATTTCAAATTAATTTTTTAGGAAAATGAATAGTGAAAATATTAAAAAATAATTACCATGGTTAAGGTAAAAATGGAGTTATTGTGGGTTAAACTAAAACGATAAGCATTAAAATTACCACTAAATATGTCTGAAATATATTTTTTTGGAAATATTTTAACCCTATAATTTCTAATTCTCAATAATAAACCATTTTTTATCCTTTTTTGTAATAAAAACATGGGAAAACCTTTTCTTTTCAAAATATTACAAGTGTGCCACCCACCTCACTTATAGATGGTGACCCTATTTCCTCTATTATTCACACCTTAAAACCCTTTGGGATCAGAAAATACCTACCAAAATCACTTTTAAAAGTCACCATATCATTAAATATTCTTTATTTTAGGAATAAATCCAACCTATTATGGATTTTGGTGCAATCTTAAGGGGGTTACAAAAAGAAGAGGTAACGTTCTTTAATAAATGTTTTTATTTTATTTCTTCCTCCACCTCCATGAATTACTTTTAAAACATGATTATATAAAAACATTATTATATTCCATATAATTATATGTTTCTATATTAATTTAATGACTTAAAATCACTTCCACTTCCATCAAATGGGTTACAAAATCATCATTCTTTTGTATAGTGGACTACTGCCTCACGAACCAGGGTCATTAATTTTTCCATTACTACATCCCATGGTAGTTTATAAATATTGTTATAAATTATATATATATAATTTATAGAATAATTATACCTTTGAGGTCATTATATCATATATACCATTTTAATGTGCATTCTATAGGTGATACGATAGCATCGCTTCTGTGTATGGCATACCGCCACTTTACAAAACGATGTGATTCATTTTCACTAATGCTTTAAATAGAAGATAATAAGAATAATGTTAAAACAAATATGATATAAATGAAATAATTATGATCATCATGACATATTTATCATTATAACAAGATAATATATCATTTTATTTATTACCTTTTCCCATACTGAATGATGATAATATCATTAATGAATGTGTGGCATATCGCCTTCATGAAGCGATGTGACACTCTTTTCATCGTCAAAACACATGGATGATATGTATAAGTATATTTAAATAAATAATATGTTATTTTTTATGTTATTATTATTCTATAAATATAATATATTACTTACCTCATTTCCATAATGATTTTTGAAAAATGGATATGTTAATCATGTGTTTGTACGGCCTCCCATCTCCATGATCTTTACATAATTCATTTCTCAAAACCAAATTTCATGATGGTTTTTAAAAGTATAATAGATTTATGTATACTATGACTATTTAATTTTTATTCTTCTGGAGATGAATTAACCATTGTCAAAGAATGGGGGCTGAAAATAACTAATCAAAATATATACGAAAAACAAAGTGGTTATTACCCAAAATGTTACTTAAACATTGACTTGTTAAAAATAGGTTATAAAATGAAATACACAAATAATATGTGTTTTGACATATAAATTTTTGGTTATTTAATAGATATATAATAAAATTATATTTATTATATAGTAGTTTCGTATGAGTATGAAGGAATTTGAGACTTACGGTAAGGGATTTTTGTCTCACTTATTAGTTATATGAGACACATTCCATATTCATTACCTATTTAATTTATGTGTTGTATATAAATACCATGAATTTATTTTTTGATTATTATCCTTAAATTCATGTGTATTTACATATAAATTTTAAGATCTATCTTTCATGGGGTTTACGGTTTTAATGTTACCAAAGTAGTAAGGGATTTTTATCTCAATTTTTTTAATTTAAGACATATAGTTATGTTATGAACCTATAATTTTTTAAGATATTTATATAAATAACCTTTTAAATATAATATCATGAATTTATATATACACTTTATATTTTAAGTTTATTTTATTTATATTCATTCATGTTGACTATGTTTCAAAGTTACCAATATCATAAAGATTTTATGTTACAATGTTCTACTTTATTGATATTTTTTATTCTGATGATCAAATATTATGATCTATATCTCCAGAAACTCCTGAATTTTATTAAACTCTATTTATTCCATTAGAATAAAAAATAATTTATTTTTCTCTATTCATGTGCTTATGAGTTTAAAAAGTCTATTTTTAAGAAAAATCATATTCTCGATCGAAAAACATTTTTATTTGAAATTTGGGTTTTATAAAAATGTTTTTAAAATGTATGTAAGAATTATAAAATGGTTTATTAAGGGAATATTTACCCAGATTTTAATTTTTACAAAAAAAATATTGAATAAAATATTCAGGTCACCTTCCAAATAATGCATGTTTGGCTTTTACTGAAAATGTGAAAAAAAATATTTGTTTTTAATATGCCCAGCAACAATAGTATTTATCATTTTCATGACCACTCAAATATATTAAACTTCCCTTAATTTTTTTCAAAGTTATTTCAATTGAAAAAAATTTCCTTAATATTTTGGGGATTTTTATATTTTAAATAAATTATTTCATATTAAAAATTTATTTTCAAAATGTTTTAAAAATTGTTTTTTAAAGTGAAAAATCTATTTTCTTCATGAAATGTTTTAAATAATTTTGAAATATTCCTTTATAAGTTTTCAATGTTGTTTTCAAAGAAAATTATTTTCAACTTTTTTAGAAATTTTTAGATATAAATTTTTATTTTCAAATAAAATTTATCTTCCCTAATAAATATTCCAAGTGATATATCTTTCAAAATCATTACCCATATAAGATGGCATACCTTGATGCAACTTATTCTACATTGGGGATATAAAAAAGGATATCATTCTTATTATTTATCCAATGGTTTATGATGAAAATATTTTTATGAAGCCTTTTTATATTCCACATGTTATACTATGATAATTTTTTTATGATTACCACCTATTATCCAAGGATTATGCTATAATGAAATGATTACGAAACACATTTCTTTTACCAAGTTTATGATATAGAGAAATTTTTATTAAACCAATTTCATTTCATGGGTTATTATATAATGAATGTTTTTTTAATGTGGAACTCATATTTATGATTTTCATTATGTGATGGGTGGGACCTATATATACCTCCAATTTATTAGGTAATGATTTATATCTCATGATATAGATGGGACTAGAATAGGGTGTGGACCTAGTATAGTAAGGGAGTATTTCCCCAATGATGGACTTGGAAGTGAAACATTACAACTATGATAGTTTGGGGAGTGATTCCATTCCACTATGATAAACCTGGTAATGAGTCTAGAATACTATGGAAATGATTTTTATGTTTATATGTATTCTAAAATACTATGTATTATGCCAATATTATTATCTCATGGCTCATTTTCTCTAATTCCCTTATGATTAATGTTTTAAGAACTACCAATATTTATTCCATAACTCAAGATTATAATCTTTAATATGAAGGGTATGATTTTAAAAATCTATTCTCTTGTTCTCATGCTCTTATGATTTTTTATTCTTACTTATCTCCCTTATTTTTCATTACTAAGAATCTGAGACCACCCTTTATTATATTTCCTTTACATGGGTTATAAAGGAAGTTTTTTAAGGTGTAAAAAAATGAGATCTTTCTAGGAGACATTGATTATCATTCATTAATTAAGAATTTTTTGGTCAATGTTTATAAAGGCAATAAACTAATACATTCCTTAGGTATGTGTTTGTGTAATGTAGTGAATATTCATCTAAAAAGATGTAATATCCCTACATGAGAAGACTAGGTCTCTATATAAACATTAACTAAATAATATCATATTTTAGCTTCATTATTTTCATTTATAAAATTAGAGGGCATGAAAACATAGAATAA
The DNA here is from genome assembly GCA_963277665.1 of Viscum album. Lineage (NCBI taxonomy): Eukaryota > Viridiplantae > Streptophyta > Magnoliopsida > Santalales > Viscaceae > Viscum > Viscum album. The sequence goes on from OY728119.1 coordinate 115,820,781, forward strand.
TCATGGTGGTCTAAATTGATGGAGTCTAAGAATGCCCCCCCCCCCCCCACACACACACACAACAACAACAATCATATAGTTAGTATGAATGATATAAATGCTAGAAAAAGGATAAAGAGAATCGTAAAGATTTCTTATTAAATATAATAAATCATCTTCCTTGTTTTCATGACTTTAGGTATAAATAATCTCTATGTCATGGTACCAAATTTTTTGAAAACCTCATATGAGATTGGAAATGGACTTGCGATCTTGTGAAAAACTAAAAAGGTTGTCAACTAATAAGGTAGATTCTGATTCCAAAATATCCAGAGAATTGTTTAAGAGTCTTAAAAAAAGAAAACCACTAAATAAGGAAATGGAAACTGAATGAGTCAGGTTTCCATACCAATAGAAAGTAATGTATGATAATATAATTAAATCTTGAGTGTCTAGGATGATTTCTCCCCTATTTATGTTACCATGATTACACATTCCATCAATGTTAATCTTTCCACTATAACATAGTGTTAACCAAATAAAATAGTATATTTGAACCCCCTTCCCCTTCCTTCCATGGGGAGCTAAAAAAATCATTGAATGTTTTTTAGATCTAGAGATTTTATATTTCCATAAAAATGACATATAAATAATCAAAGTCAGCAATTTCATTTTTAACCTATTATAAAAACAACTCAAACAAGTGTGTATTACTTTATTTCATGCCACCCATAAGACCCAATGTCATGTAATGAGACAAACACTACAATCACATAAATAAAATAAAGCATCATCCACATTCTAAAACCAAATGTGAAAAAACTATATGAAGGAACAAAGAAAGATCATGATACTTAGGTAATATCCCAGGATGTGCCAAATTTAAAAATCCCACGACCCTTCCATAAATAGATGATCCTCTAACTCCATATTTGGATTCTCATAGTAGTAGAATTCATATGAAAGAAAACTTTCATTATACTAAATTGGATTATATGTGTAATGTTTTTTCTATAAGAACTGATCCCAATGATCAATATTACGATGGACATGAATCATATTTCAAAACTAAGAGGTGGAGAAGGAACCCAAACTAATAGTAGTGAATACACACTTGACCCACATAGACATAACACTAATGGATAACCAAGGGGAATTTTAATCATAATAAAGAATGAAATTGGTTAAAATATGATAATTAATGGATTCCAAGACACTTATACCTGACTAAAAACATCCTATTAAATGTAGAGCATGCCAAGACCAATTATCCTCCTAAAAGAAATTTCACTAGAGATAATGATCCTATGATAATACTTAAGAATAATATTATTGGAGCCCTAAATATTATCCTAAATATTAATATGATGTATAAAATTTGAGTCACAATAGTACTCCTCTTGTATTTAGATTGTACATTCTTCGACCATATAGAGTGTCCATGATTGCATCCCATTCCAACTTTTCCAACATGCATTACATGAATTTCTCTACATGACTGATATTTATGTCGTCGTAAATATTTTATCTTACCAAATGATCCTAACTAGTCCATTTTCATTTACCTTAATGATGAGAATTCCCATATAAAACCAATAATAATTATTTCTATATTTTTTAGGACTAATTTTGGAAACCTAATAAAGGACAGAACACGCCGAGGCATAGAGGAAATCACATTGTTGTTGACAGTAATTATTATATTGAAAGGAATAAATAGACTCTTCAAATTAATGATACGGTGATTTATTTTTTCCATCAGCCCATCAAAATGTTGAATATAAATCTTACCTATAACAACTAAAACACTGAGATAGGTAATGTGAAATCTCTTATAAGAAAAACTGGTCTATCTCTCAATGAGAATGGAATTTCAATATAAACATATCTTATGTATAAACACATTCCTTTTATTGTGATTGATTACTTTTTCACTCCAATTAAAAAATATTCTCATAGTTTTCTTGAGTAACTGAATAGAGTGGTTCCTTACATTAAAAAAGATAATTATATCAGGGGACAGGAATATATGAGAAATAACAGGAACTCATACTAGTCTTTGAAAGGTATCACATCCTTGTTTTCCATTGAATCATTTATGATCCTAATTGGGGAATCATGTACATGAATAAATAGGTTTGGAGAGAAAGTATCCTCCTAAAAAATTCCACATGTTGATTAAAAGAATCTAAATTTTCTAACCATTATGACGAGAGAACCATGAGGAAGAGAATATGTGAAAAGACATATCACAAACCCACTACAATAAGCCATGTCACATCATAAATTTAAAAATAAAGTCTTATTTAATCCTATTATATGATTTCACTATATAGATTTTATCCACGATATTAGACCCCCCACACAAACACATACACACACATTTCTATCAATATCTAACATCATTTATTATGCTACACCAATGCCACTTTGGATATTCCTACCCTTACCAGAATCATGCTTATCCTGGAAAATTTGGTTGGGGAGGATGGTGTAGATTATATCATTAAGAATTTTAGAAAATATTTCATATTATAAATTAAATATATTAATAAGTATATAATTTTCGAATAAAGTAGAGGGTTTCACATTCATAATAAGTCCTAGGGTGGTCTAACAAGTGGCTCAAGGAAAATAACAACCTAAGAAATAATATTTTATTCTATTAATCACTTCACCTTTAGTGATTTAAAATTTAATAATGTAAAAGTCCCCTTATAACCATCATGGCATGATTCACTCTCAAGGTATAGTTGAATAAAACATCATTTATCTTCTCCTTATCAAGATAATCTTCCATAGTATAATTTTGTTGAAAATTAATGAAAATACGGGTATTATAAAATGGGTTAACCTCCCACTCCATAAGATAGCCATTCCAAGAATCAATCCTCAACTTTGTATGATTGGAAGAAAAATAAGACATCATTAAAGGCCCTACAACTTCTATTAATATCACTTTTGAGTATCCTCATCTTATTCTACATAATAACCCATGCATGAACTTGCATGAGAGAATCCTATAAATATTGGACCATGGTAAATAAATCATTATGCTTGATATGTTGATTAGAAAAGATGAAACTCTAAAATGCATCTGATATATTTTTAAGAAGGATTAATATAGAAGATTAGTTGGAGATATATCAAGAATTTTTGGTAATCAAAGTTTTTAGGAAGCTATTAATCCCATTTAATTTGGAAAACACAAGTACAATCAGCACCAAGTTCTCTGGTTTTCATGTTTATTATTTCACTAAGTGTAATTATTACCTAAAAACCCAATACCCAAGAGTTTGTTATCAAATACAAAGGATTTTAAGGATTATATAGATTTATAATAGAAACTAAGACCCACTTATTTTCATTTCGATAAAGAATGGTTTTGAAAATGATATCATAATTAATAAATAGATTAATAATAATTCATTTATAGATGTAAAAAATTAGAAATTATTGAGGAATAAAAATTATAATAATTAAATAATAATCCATTTTAGTAAGATAATTATTTTTCAAGTAAAATAAAAAAATATCAATAATATACCCAGAAGGGTTTTTAAACACATAGAAGCTAAAACTCTTAGGTTTTTGACATACTAACTTACTAAGTTAAAAAAATAGAGATTTTGTTTCATTTCCATAAACCTTATAGAATCAAATTAAAAGGATACATATTAATTATTCTAAAGAAAACCTAGAGGTAAATTCATATACTTCATGATATTCATCTAATATATTTTTATAATATAAAATAGAGTAGTGAACATAATTATAAAAACCATATAAGATCATATGGGAAAGTTAATTTGAAAATACCTTTACATAAAGAGTATAGATCATTTAAATATATAGTAGAGCCATTCCAAAACTCATAATAATAAATACACATAACTATAATGATGGTAGTGAAATAAGGATTAATGATGATGTTTAAAAGTATTTAAAATATTCCATAATTCCTTTCAAGGAGTATTTATTAAATAGCGGGCTTAATACATATCCATATTCTAACTATATTGACTAATGGATATCATATAATTTATAATACAAATAAATAATTAATGTAAAATAATTCTGTGTTTTCATGAGAACCATTTGATAAAAATAATTTTAGGAATAAAATTACATCAAGTTAACATTATTTGTGTCTTAGTTAATTACCCTAAAAGCCTTTTAAGACATAAAATTACCTAATATTGAAAGGTGTTATTCAATTGAATGAATAAATTTAAATAATAGGTAATAATTTCCCTCTTGATATAGTAGGAATGGTCTTTAATTAATTGAAATCAAGGATTCATATGCACATGAGTAAGTGTAGGAACACTAAACTCTACATGTACTATATAAGAAACGTAAAACAAAATAGGTAGTTTTTTTATTCACCAAGTTAGGTGATGTATTGTTGGATGAGAATAATTAATATTTATCCTGAATGGAACTAGTAAATTGAAATAATAAAATATTGGAATATTAAAAAAAATCAAAAATGGATTCCATATACAAAAATCTAGTTATGTGTTTTGGTTATTTAATTATTTGAAATAAATAATTTTCTGGGTATAAAAGTATAAATAATATATGTATGTTAAATTAAATATTTATAAGGTATGATTGGTTATAGAAGGTTTCCAGTGATTTTAGGGAACACTCAATGGTGAAACCTTATTTTCACTAGTTATCGTGCTGAAATACATCATTATTATACTTGTCAAAGTAATATTAAATGATCATAAAAATTGGAAAACTGATTTTGAGACTACCTTCCTTAATGGAAACCTTGTGTAAGATTTTTAAAATATGTAACTAGAAGGTTTTGGGAGACTAAAAATTTCAATAAGGTATGAAAGTTATAGATATGAGTTTATGATTTGGAGTAAGAATAATGATCATGGAATATTCATTTTTATGAACCCATAAGAGATATTAGTTTTATTAATAAAAATTTGAGACCTATTTTTAAAATATTTTAGTTAGAGAACCATAGTTTTCTATGTAAAATATTTTTATAACCTATGGAAAGTTGAGTTTAAGTCTTATTGTTTTTTAAGACTGTGATAAAAGTATTTCTCTAAGATTATCTTAAAATAGAAACACAACTTCAAGGGGAAAGATATACTAAGATATATATGTGGGGTTTCATAGATCTATTCATAATACATACATTATCCAAGTACTAAAAAAATATGGAATAATATATGATTGAATTGATTTCTATTTCACATGGTATAAAATCACCCAAAGGGGAGGTGTTAAGTTATAAGGGGATTATGATTAATAGAAAACAATATGCTTAAGTTTTGGAGTCTATCATATATTCATATCTATATGATTAAGTTCATATTTTTATATATTTTATTCTAAATTTTATTTCCTTAAACCCCATAATTTTATAATTCAAAGAGTAATTGTCACATTTTAAGGTTTTTGGAATATTTTAGACTTTATTGTGAATATGGTTTAATTTTTTTCTTTATAAATTATACCATAACATTGTCTGAACAAATAAAAATTATAAAATTCATTTTTTTAGTATTAAATTTTTTTTCTACACATTACATTCAATTAGACCAATTACTAAATCCAATCATAGGGGGCCTAAATGAAAAATTCAAGTTAGTCCTTGAAATATGTGTACAATTTTGATAATTTTTAATATTGATCCCAAATATCACAAATTACCACTCCAAATGAGATAAAATTTTAAATAAGTATAAAATATTTTCAATTGTAAAACATTATTTACTATGGGGACACAATATTAATCCATTTTAATGGATATTAATTCAGGGGAAAGAGGATAAGAAGACTTTGAAAATATTGGTAGTCCATAAATGTTTACTTTAGTGATATAAAAATATCTTTTCTAGACATGAAAAATGGTTCTGAAATTTCTTGGGTAGATATTATAGACATATTCAAACAAATTAATAATAGGAAAATTTTTTAGATTCAGCAATTTAATTTTCAAAATACACATAATATTTATATTGATATAATTAGAATAAAATCTACCCCATATCTTCCTCAAAAATTTATACCTGCACTTCCATTCAAATAAGTTATAAATTTATGTGAGCTTTGGATTTACATTTTTAATTGACTTATGTATTTCTAAGACATATTATATCTCTCTTAATATATTTTATTTTTGTCTCTTTTATGTTTCTATCACTATATTTCTATCAACTCCAGGGTTGTCTAGAACCAACCCTCACTATTGTTTAAGGGGGAATCAGTGATCTTTTCATTTTGTTTCAGTTTAATGTTTTATAATTATTTTATTTTGATAATATCCTTAGTGTTTAAATTGATTGAATTTAGCAATCACTATACCTTCCCCACAACTATTCTCTTCTTCATATTCATTATTTGTACTCTTCTTCATCTTTATAATGTTGCATACACTAGAGTAGTATTGTGGAGGTGATGTGTGGTAATGTGGTTTCAAATCTATTCTTTGAGAGAGTGTTATCTATTGTATATGGGTCTTACTATATGATAAAAAATAATTAAAATAAGTGGTTATTAAGCACTAGGTTTTGATATCAATTTTTAATAGAATACTAAGAATTGTATATTAAAGAATAATGATTGAATCACTGTAAACGACTAATAAAAGAAAATTATTGTCATTATACACTTAGTTTCTTTATTTTCATTCTTATATATTTTTACATATTTATTTTTAAAAACCCCATTATATTAATCTATCATTTAGTATTATATTTTACTTATAAATTGTTTCAAAATAAATATAGTGTTATGTAAGTGTACTCCTTGACAGATTGTTTCTAGGACATTCTACTATATTTTATGCTTAGGTAAATATTAATTTATTGATAGGGATTCATAAAAAAATACCCTTATAAATTTGGATCCATTTTTTGGGAGGCATAGACACATTAAAATTCAATTTTTAACAAAACCATAAAAACAAAATCCTAAATTTCAAAAACAAAAAAAAAATATAACATCATGGATTATATTTTATTTCATAGGTTAAGATGGATTTTTTTAATTAATTTCTCATATGCACATCCTAATGTTGAATATATAAGGGAATAATCACTAATAATTAAAGTGTAATAAAATTTCATAACTTCTAGAAGAATATATTAAAATGATGAATAACATTTCTAGTTCTATTATGGAAATCAAAGCATTGAGGTTGGAACGATAATAAAATCATGATAAACAAGAAGTAAATTTTCTTCCACCTATATTTCTAGTTGAATAGCTCAAGGATTCTATGAACAAACATCATAAAAATATACCAAAAGACTTCAATAAACCATTACTATATGTGGTTATTAAAGAAAACATGACACCTAATACACATATAAGATATCAACATGATTTTAAATAATCTTCATTGAATGTTATATGTACTAAATTTCTCTATAAATCTCTCATCTTTGAAGAAACAAAATCAGTACCTTTTTACCAATCCCTTTTTATTGAATATTAAACCACTAAAGAGGTGTAATTTGAAGATAATATAGAGGATATTTACTACCTACCTCTAACTCTAACAACCTATCTTCAAGAGGTGCTAAGAAAAGAATAATAAGTTAAATACAGTCTAATTAAGCAAGATAATATTTTTCTTGAATTAATTTATTTTATATTTTATTAAAACTAAATTTATTATTACCACACATTACTTCAATTTTACATATTTGGATAATAATTGAATTACTATAGAGGATGAAGAAGAAGAACAAGATGCACCAGCTGAGATAGAGTTCATAGTGTACTTTTCAGAAGAGATCATGTTTCAAGAGGATCAACTAGAAATTTAATGTTATTATATCAATTCATCATGTTTCAATCCTATTAAAATTTAGTTTTTCACTAGGTTTCCATTTTCTAGAATTTATCAAATATCAAAAATAGAACAGGAAAATAATTTTGAAGAAGGAGCCAAAGATGTTGTGGAAAAGGAAAAGTGTAGGACCCATGAATTTTACTTTCCCTGACTTGAAAGATACAAAAAATTGATACAAGAAATAAACTAAATTAATCTATCCATGGGATTCTACAATATTATTGAAAGGTGAAGATAACTGGAAGGAAAATAGTTTGGTGGTTTATAATAAAGAAATTGCACCATCCTTTATATTTTGGATAACCCACTATAACTAACAAAACTGGGGAAGTAAAAACCAATACCCATGATGTGTACAAAATATTTCATTAAATTATCTAGGAATGATAAAATTAGAAATTTATATGAAACCCAAACCTCACTAACTATAAAGGTATAGTGAAGTTGAAGTACGTGGTCAATCCCATAGAGATAGGGAAATACGATAGAAGAATTGTAACTAAAAGGTAGGTCACCACAATTTCAATTGATGTTATTTAAACTAATTAAATTATGAAAATTAAATAATTAAAAAGAATAAAAAAATTAAAAAAGTCCGAATAGATGGAAACTGAATTCAATACAATGTTTTACTAAAAAGAAAACATGACTTCACTTGAAAAACAATAATACTCATTAGTTATACAATCAATCAATTTTATTCATGTCCAGATGAATTAAAATTCCATGATACATTATAATTTGATCTCAAAATGAGAAGAATAACTAAATTCTATGGCTATGAAATAATTACCTTTATCATGTTGGGTTTTGTATCCTACCAAGAACATTAGGACCATGATTTAACAATATATATGATTATAATTAATAAAAACACAATACCAAATGAATATAATCACTGCACAAGTGAAAAAAGAAGTTGAAACATTTGGTTCACACCCATTTTGATCAATTTTGCTCTCCCCTATGGGTTTATCCAATCATCATGAGGTGATCTACAATGAAACATAAACCCAGAACCGTAGGGTTGAGAATAGATGAAGAAGAATGAATAAAAAAGTAAAGAATAAAATTAATAATAATCCTATTATAATTTCAAAATAATAAAATGAGAAATAGGAATAGAAAACCAATATGTGAAGAACTCTGGGTCAGAACCCTAGTGATAGCCACCTGGTGGTCAAACCCCTACGCCTTGAATGAACCAATTCCTTTGATTGTAACCCAAATTTATAATCCTTGAAGTTATAATATGGGGTTCCTTTGGTCATAAATAGTCTTAAATGGTTGTTCCAAGGTCAAACCCATGGATCCCCATCGAATTATATGTAAAAACAATTGTATCTAGGTATGTATGAGGATTTTATGTTTTGTAATGTTTAAAAAACATGTAAAGTGTGGGGTTGAACTCCAAGATATTTTATTCACTTAATTTCTTGTATTTTTTTACACACCATGTAAATTTCTCACATTGTGTAATTTTTAAAGGATATGTGAAGTCTATCTCTAGGTAAAGAGGCCTTATTTTTCTATGGTTCATTATTTTCAATCCTCCGGAGAATATTGTGATCATATAACAAAGTGTAAAGCATTAATGCATTACAAAAAATGATCCATTTGGCTCATTTTAAATCTTCACATCATATCATTTTCCTATGCAATGAGTCACAACATAAAACCAAATTAATTTAATCACTACACAATTGAAGATATAAGTAGAACAATTTGGTACGTATTTATTTTGATGGAGTTTTCTCTCCCATATAGGTATATCCAATCATCATTTGGTGATCACAAATGGAAAAAACAAAACCATATAGTAGGAATAGATAAAGGATAATGATGATAAAAGTAAAGAATAAAACTAAGAATCGTTCAAAGATTATAGTAAAATAATATGACAAGAAAGATAAATACAAAAATCTATCTATGAAGAAATCTAGGTCAGAACCCTAGCGGTAGCCTCCTATTGGTTGAATCCTTATGCTTTGAATGAATCAATTCCTTTAGCTGGAACCCATATTTTTAAGACTTGAATTCATCCTAGGGATTCCAAAATTTATAAATGGTATTAAATGTCCATTCCAAGGACAAATTTGTGAGTCCCAGGGAAATATGTGTAAAAGCACTCATATCTGGGTCTCCCTGAGGATTTTATGTCATGAAATATTTTCACAATGTGAACTGGGTGGGACCAAAATCTATATGTTTTTATTAACTTCATGTCTTGTGCTTCTTTCACATTGTGTAATGCATACACATTATGTAAGGTCAATTTACATCACTATAATCCTTTTTTCTCAATTTAATAATTTTTAGAATTCAGAGCGTCATTTAATCATACAACATCATGGAAAACCTTCTTTCAAAGTTAGTCTAAGCCCTTTTGGCTTCAATATTTAGTCTTCTGTCCATTATATTTCCATTATCGCCCGAACCGTGAAGAGGCTCAACACAATGTGCCTTTATGATTCTTAATTGAAATTGTTTCCACTCTGCTGTTCCACATGCCATTAGTATCACATAAATATGCACAAAATTAATATTAAACATTAAAATCATTTCAAATAAATTAATTGAAAATCAATTCACATATAATAGATATGAAAATATAAATAAAAATTAAGATGTCAAAAAATTTACGGTTAAACCAAATTCTATCCCTTTTCTTATTTTCCATGTTATCTTTCTTTTAATTTATTTTTATTTTAATAAATTTCATATTTTTTTGTAATACTTGATACCCTACTATAGTAGGAAAACTCTCCATCCTGAAACTGTTGCACAATGCACACTCTAAAGAGCCCTAATTCATGAATAAATTAAATTATTAAATTTTATGATTTGAATTTAACCGAATTAACTTAATTTTTTAATTCAACATTCACAAGTATCCTAATAGTATTTTTTGGTAATTTTTTGAATTAATATATTTTCATACAAATAGTAAAAAATTAATTATTTTAAAAGAACCATCACTTTTATGAAATTATCAAAAATATAAGAATTACATAAATTTTTTTGACACATTTATTATATTATAAATGTAATTATACAGTAAAATAAATCATTTAAAATTACTATATTTTATTTATAAAATTCATATTTATCATTTTGAAAACTTAAGTAATATTTCACTCAAAAATATAATTTTTATGGGATTATATTAAACCTTACTTTTAAAAAAATCTTGGAATATAATTCAACAGAATGTATTTCACATTCAAGGTCAAAATTTTCATAATTTTTATTAAGGAAAACTTAAATTTTATATATAAAAATAATATTACTAGCATTAAATTAAATTATTACAATAATGGTAAAACTCTTTTTCTCATAGAATTGAATAATTAATATTGTTTAATTTTAATATAATAAAATAAATTTATATATTATATATATTTATAATTATATAATTTTTAACCCTATATCTAAAGATACTAAAACTTATTAATTTATTAATCAATACTAAATATGATTAGGGACATTTAATTTTGAACACATCATTTTTATAAAAACCAAATTCTCTATATGTTTTAATTTGAATTTTATTTTTACCATATTTAGAAATTGAATTGGAATAAATAGATTCTAAATTTTTTTATCATAACACCAAAACATGGTAATATAGGTTACCTTATATTTTAAGAAAAATATAAATTAATAAGTTAAAAACTTGTTACTAAGGAAAAAACAAATGAAAATAAATGTAAATAGCAAATGGTAAATAACTAAAAATATGTCTAAAACATGTGTGTAAATTATTATTTGAGGTTTTATCTACCCAAGTACACCTAAGAACCAACCATTAAAATATTTTGGAGTCATTAACCATTTAATAGTGTAATGATATCATTGTAAAACGAATGGTTATTCAAAAAAGATATCATTGAAAATGAATGGGTATTCAAAAAAAGTGCCATTTTTTGTCACTTATAAAGGGACACACTCCGTCCACTTCATACCACACCTATACCTTATAATTTACTCTTTTAACTACACCATTGTTTTAATAATATAACAATATCCCACTTTTTATGCCTCTAGTCACCATTAGTTTTCTTAACACCCCTATTTACAAGGATATTTTTAAGAGAAAACACAATCTCGTGACATAAGTATTACCTTATTCAAAATATTTTCTTCTTGACCATCCTCTTACAAGAATGTTATATTAAAAAAAATATAATGAAATTACTTTCATTACTATAATTATATTTCATTATAGGAATAAAAAACCTTTAATTTTCCCTCTACATCCATTAAGAAAAAAACAAGTGTCATTAATGCCTATGGGTGGAGTACCACCTCCATGAATCGATTTCTTCGATTTTTCTTACCCAATCTCATAGTTAGTTTTAATGATGGTATTTATGAAAAAATAATATATATATATATATATATATAATATAAATATTACAATAAAATTTCCAATTATCATAAACCTAAATTCCATCTCATTCTTCAAGAAATGAAATGTAAATCGCGTATTGTGCGGATTATAGCCTCCAAAAACTTATCTCATTTTCATCAAAAATAATATTTATATATTAAAAAATATTTAAATATAAATAAAATAATTAAAATTATCTAAATAATATCATCTACTAATTATATTATTAATAAAATAAACATCTTTTATAATCATAATCATCCACTAACCTTAGTGTGCTCATGTTTGGGTCGGTCTAACTACCAACTTAAATGATTCTATAAAACCCTATCATGGATGACTATGGGATGTTAAATAAAAATATTATTAAAAATTAATAACATAATAATTATTACTTAATGGTTCTATAAATGTTATATTAATTATTTAACTTATTATTAAAATATCATCTTTGATTTCTCAAATTTTCGAATTAAGACAACACCAATTCTTATTTCACACAACAAAACTAAAAAACTAATGGAATAATAAAAAGGTTTTTTTTAATAAAAAAAATTTATCTATAATAGTACCTTATTTTATCTATAAATTATAAACTTTATTATAGTAATAAATAAAAACACTGCAATTCTGAAACTGGTTCAAAGAAATCAAAATTACTCACACCCAATATTGAAATAAGATAATAACTAACTAATATACAAGTATAGAACAATAATAAATGATATTGAAAAATACTTATAGTTATCAAAGAGTTTAAAAAATAGTTTAATAAGATAGTTATATTTTTATACATAAAGTTAAATAAAATTCTTCTAAGCGGTATTACATGTAAGGGTTTTCCATCTCAAATTCGTCTTCTGGAGACATGGTTTGTATTATGTACCGAGTTTCATTTATTTGGTGTATATATTTAATATTTGAGATTTTATATCATGTAATTACTTTTATTCAGATTATTTTAATATCAAATTGATCCCCGCTCTTTTGAGATTTTTTTATTTAATTTCAACCCAACCCTTAAGTGAGTTTTTTCATCTCAATTTTCATTCTCAGGGTCTCATACTATATTAAACACTTGTTTCTTTTTGTATGGTGCATAAATTGTCATGGAATAATTTTTACCATATTCTAAATTAATTTAAAGGTATTTAAAATTATATATTACTATCCATTTCTAAAATTCTATTGATTTTATGAATTATCAAATCAATTATAAAACTCAATATTTTCCATGGAGAAATGGTCATCCTAAGTGTTGGTAAAGTAAAATTGTTTGAAGATTATTAGAAATTAAATCCCTAAATAGATAATAGAAATTAGATTTGTTTATGGAAAAAATTTACCTAGGGCTAATTGCATTTAAATAGGTTGGACAATCTTTGACTCAATCATCACTCTAATGCACGATGAGTGGGCCTAAGACTACACACCTGGCTAGACACTCTTAGAGGATGTACTTTTTAATATTCATATGCTCTTTATGAAACATGATGAATAATTTTACCTAACATTGTCATAGTCTCCCACTTATTAAAACTATTGAACTTTATTACATTCTTCCATGTATAACCTAACACATTGAAAGTACCCTCGCTATTATATTTCTTTAATAATGGAACTTCCTTTTACTTTAACAATACCCCACAACTTCTAAGTTGATTAAGGTGTGTTCTCCTAAACAACCAAATTATTCCAATGTTGGGAAATATATTAGTTTTTTATATTTTCATAATAAAAATTTTCATATTTTTATTATTCTAGACATTCCTCGAGTAATGGTATGAAATGTCTTGTTGACTCTTATATTGAAATCCTTGGACTTATTCACGTGACAGGTGGGGACTATAATTATATAGCCCAAGATAAATCGATAGGTATCATGAGATAACACAACTTTTGTTATGGTGTATACCTCTCCCCATGTCTATATATTATCTTAATACAAGGACTTGGAATCATTTTTCTATGTCCAAAAATATTAATTCCATCAGCATGAGATCAATCATTATTTCAATACATGTTTTAATTTATTATCATGGATAAAGAATTATGTCAATTTTGGTTGATCATGGATTAAATGTTTTTTATATATATCATGATAGATCTCAACATGAATGATTTGAGATATCCAAGGTGCTATTTCAAAGTAATATTGGAGAAGATGCACCATTTCGGCCTCACGTAGTCAAACTCATTGGAAATTTTGAGCACCTAGAGCTTCTATTGTTTAAAATAAATAAATAATTGCACATTGATATCATTATTACATCACATCCTCATTTATTCTCCATATTTTTTGTTAATTTAATTATAATGAACATATATAATAATATTCTAGATCTTCTTACATTACATCTCTGTATTGATAATTTGACTATGCATAAAAATCCTTCCAACCTTATAGTGAATAAAATTAAAGGAAAAAATAAGAGATACAAGATAAAATATCCGTAGAAATTTTCTTCCAACAAGAGAAATATCTAGGTGAAAGGATAAAATTTGATGTTATCTATTTATATTGTGGTAAGAAGGTCCACTGGATGAAATATTTCACCAAAGAAAATAACTAAGGGGGATATTCAGCCGCATTAATTATCATGTGAAATTTATCAATTTAAAAAAAATGGTATTTGATACAGAATTTGGTTCTCACATATATTTTCAAATATAGTATCCATGTATATTCTAGAATATTGTATAATTAGAGGTTTACCTATGAGTAGCCAATGTAATTATACATTCTAATATAGATATTGGGGACTACCACCCCAAATTGCTAACAGGATTGATCTTAGTTTTAAAATATTATTATTATATTTCATTTGTTACCAAAACAACTATTTATGTATCCAAACTTGATACATATGGATTTATATTAAATATTAAAAAAAATTCATCTTTTAAAATTATAACATTTTTATCATAATGAATATAAAAATTGTGATCTTTATGTGTTGGATTACACAAAACAAGTAATTAAACAACAAAACTACTTCACATAACCTATGCCACACCCAATTATGTAATTACCACCTAGGTCATGTAAATGAAGATTATTTTAAAAAATTACACCAAGATGGATATTTAAATACTTTTTAACTAAAACCACTTCATGTATTTAACACATTTTTACAAGAAAAAATGACCAAATCCCCATTTAGTGTGAAAGCAGAAATGGATAAGGATCTCCATGAATTAGTTTATATCGATGTGTGTGACCATTTGTAGTTAAATAAAGCTATGGGTAATAATACATCATAACTTTTACTGATGATTTTATTATATATAGATATGCCTAATTAATGGGGTATAAGTCAGATTATTTTGATATATACAAATAAATTAAGAATAAATTTGATAACCAACAAAGTAACAAGATTAAGAAAATCCACTCATACTGAGGTGGAGAATATCTTAAACTAGTCTTTAATAATTATTTATGGGATTTTAGGATTCTTTCTCAACTCAATTTTCATTATATACCTCAATTGAATGGTGTAATATAAAGGACTAAGTATAACTCAATAGACATGGAGATAATAGTGATGATTCATGTGAATCTTCCTTTAACATTTTGGGGATATGCATTACAAAAAATAGCACATGTACTAAACCAAGTGCCAATAAATGCACAAAATTATATTCCATAATAAATTTGGGGTGGAATAAAATCAATGTTGTTGAATTTACATGTGTGGGGTTGTGAAATATTATTTAAGGCCTCCTCAAGAAACAAAATTGCACCCTGAGGCGCAAAGTTCACCTTCATAAGACACTAAAAATAAATAAGGGAAAATTACCTATGAAAACCCTCAAACAAAAGGTTAATTATAGAGAGACACGCCATATTACTTGAGATATTGGACATATCTAAAATATATGGTTTGAGTGAGATATAATTTGATTATTTTTAATCTTAAGGAACATAAGAGTTGGCATATGTAAAAATTCCCCAAAGACCAATATAAGAATATTTTCTAGAGACACAATTTCTCTACAGGAGTACAAGAAAGGTTTGATAACTTGAAAGATATGTTTTTATGGAAACCAAGGATGGTTAATTGTTATTAATTGATAATATTTATAATTAAACCTTAAAGGAATTAGTAAATGTCATATAATTTTCTATGTGGAAAAAAGATATGAATTCTGAAATAGATTCCATGAAATGAAACCATGGATAGATTTTGGCAGATCTTCCAGTTGATGTAAATACCATTGATTGTAAAAGGGTATTAAAGAATAAAATGGACATGGAATTACAATTCAGTAATTTGATGTCATGACTAGTTGTAAAAGGGTTCAAAAAAATCAAGGGATACAATATAACATAACCTTTTCAAAAGTTTCCATGGTATATTCTATGAGAAATTCAAATTCCATTGTAGATTTCCAGGACTATAAGATTTGAAAAATGGATTTCGAAATAGAATTCATAATGGGAACCTTTATGAATATTTCTATATGACATATCCTATAGGGTATGTGACTCCGAAGGATGTCAATAAGATATGAAAATCCAAAGTATTGGTCGGGGTGAGTCACTCAAGAGGGTGGTGTCTTGAGTACCCAATAAATATTTATGTAAAAAATAAGTTTAAATAAAATATCTCAATTAAAAAAAGATTCCTTTAATTAATCACTATAGTAGTTTGATATAAGTTTGATCTTTTAAAATATTTCAAAATGCTTCATTAGTTCTTAGTTAAAACAATGTTGGAAATTACTTTAACTTTTAAAATTAATCTAAACAAAAAATCCATATATAAACACTAGATAAGACTAACAATCAAAGTATATGATTTCTTCAAAATTTAAAAATAAATGTATTAAAACCTTTAAAATTAATAAAAAAACTAAAACACACCATGGAAAAAAAGGGGGTTCATTCTCGAGCTAAAAACCAATCCCCTCCACTTGGAAATCAACTACTGTAAAGAATATTATATAACAATAATCTAATCCACAACATGGATCATGTATACAACCAATAAATTAAAAAAATTCTATTATCAAAGCCTCTTCCATAATTATATGTGGGAATAACAAAAAATCAGGACATTTAGGGACCTCTTCCTCTATAACCATGGTTATTTAATTGAAAATACGTAAAAGAGACTAATGAGTATTCTCTAGTTTTGGAATAGGAGTAAGTGTGAGTTAAAATAAAAATAAAAACATCACACTACCCAAAGGGTACAAAAAATAAATAGAGAAAATAAATAAAGATAAATAAATTAAATACTTCTTTATTTTTTATGCTCCATATGCTTGTGATTCCTCAGGGTTTTCAGGGTAAGTAACTTGAACTGTTTCCTTAAAAATTTTCAGAAAAAGAGCGTCACAAAATTCTCTTTTAAAACTATAGGAAAGATTATATATATTTTATGCACTAAACTATTTCATAGTTTAATTCAATTAAGTATGTATCATAAAGGTTCTCATGTGTAGATCATGAAACTATACTCTTAGTGTCACTTTTTTGAATCTCACATATACACACAAGGGAGTCATTTAAAAAAAATATGGAACTAAATGATCGAATACTCATTAAATAATAATAATCAAGATATTATGGATCCTTATATTGAGTCAGGATTTTTCTTTAATGCATCCGAGTAATATTTTAATTAATAATTATTAAATAATAATTCTTAAATAACTCTCATAAAATAGTTGTTGAATAATTTAATTGAAATTATTTAGAATAGAAATAGTAGCACTCTAAAAGGTAGGTAATCATTGGTGGTGACTCATTTCTGGTGGTGAATCATATCTGGTAGTTAGACATGGATGGAAGTGACTCATGTATGGAGGTGAGTCAAATTTAGAATTGAGTTATTATTTGTGATGACTCAATCTTGCAGTGGTTCAATTCTGAAGGTGCCTCTTGTATAACAGTTAGTCATATATGGTGGTGATTCATTGACGGTGGTGACTCAGTCTGGTAGTGATTCAAGTCTGGTAGTGACTTGTGTCTGGTGGGGGGTCAATCTCGCAGTAAATCATCCAATTAGTGAGTCATTGATGGCAGTGAGTCAGTCTAGCAGCGACTCAAGTCTGGTGGTGACTCATGTCTTATAGTGACACATTTCTATAATTATCCAAATTTCATCAAATTGATTTTAAAAAGAACATAACATCATAAAACATAAATTCATTTCAAACATAATAATCATGATTTATGATCATTAAAATAAATAGGTGCCCATAATCACCCCATTTTTTATGATCACAAATCATTGAATTATTATAAACCATGTATAAAATACAATTAACTATAAAGTGGTGAATTTAAATTAAAAATGTATGCTTAACATTATAAATTAAAAATGTAATGGTTTTAAATTAAAATTTAAAACTAAATTGAAATATTAACTTATAAATCCAAATGATGATGGTATCAATGGATAAGTCTAAATAAAAAAATAGTATCAAAGGAGAAGAGATATTATAGGTAACATCAGTATCAAATATAACTTCTCAAAAAGAGTTAATAAATGTGGTATCAAAGAAATGTGATAAAAAGTTAAATCCCATAATTATTTTACCCCTTTTGGGATTATAAAAATTTATGATATTATAGTCCAAAATAAAAATATAAGTAAAATTTGACAAAATATCTATCAAATACAATATCTAATCTGAACCACTCTCTAATCGGGAGGTAGAATCATTAGGTCCCTTACTTTTTTAGAGTTAAGATGCATTGATGTAGAGGATGAGAAAGTTGTGGTAATGTATGAAGGTACTGAAGGATCACTTCTACAAATATGGCCTTTATCAATGCTATAAAAATGCATTAACAGTGCTAAAAATCATTTTTAATCAAGGGGAAGATAAAGGGTGGTCCCATTTGTCAGCATTCAGAAAAGTACTGAAAAAGGCACCTTTTATCAGCAATAAAAAAAGTGCTGATAAAATACCCCTTTATCAGTGCTTTTTTTAGTGCGGGTAAAAGAGGTCTTTTATCAGTGCTTTTAAAAAGCGTTGATAAAAGTCAAAAAAAATTAAAAAAATAAAAAAGAATTATACAATGCGAGGGGAGATTTTAATAGCTCTTGTCCCCCCCTTTATCAGCGCTAGGTGGACCCCCCCCCCCCCCCATACACTCTCATGCGTGCTGCCCTTCCCACGCATCCCCATGCGCGTGCACCTCCTTGCTTCCATCCGAACTCGAACCCGCGACCTCACCCTTTTCGCAGCTTCACCTTTACCACTAAGCCATTTCGTTTTTTTCTCTATTTAATGATATATCTATTTATATATACATATATAGTTATATTTATTCGTATATTAATATATATTCATATTAATATAAATATATTTAGTTAGATTAATACATATATATTTATTCATATATTAATATATATATATATATATTCGTATATTAATATATATTAATATTTATATATATATATATAGTTATATTTATTCGTATATTAATATAGATTAATATTAATATTAATATATTTAGTTATATTAATATATATATATATATATATTCAAATATTAGTATATATATTAATTTGTATATAAATATATATTTATATTTATTTATATATATATTTTAAGTTATAATTTTTTATCCGTATATTTATTTGTATAATAATATATATATATATATATATAAGATTAGTTTTAAATACATTTATAAAATATGTTTTTTTATGTGTGTTTATAAATAAATAAATACATATATACAACACACACACAAACATACACGGACACATATATATTTACGAATAAATACATATATATGTGTATTTGAAAAGCCATAGAATGTTAAAACGACCATAACTTATAATCCAGAATCCTATTTCAACTCCACAACCAGTAAAAACGAATAAAATGAAACAATATTTTATATGATATATTGTACACGCCTAACGGACATCTGGATCAGAAGTTATACTTGTTTGAAAGTTAACAAATCGGGGAATCCCGACTAAAAACTCAGTTTTGGAGGCCTTCTAGGCCTTTTTGTCCTTGAAAATTGTGAAAAAAGCTTTACTTCAGTCATTGGAATGTAGAAATCATCGCAAGCTTTGATTTGATATGTTGTAGAGCTCAAACGGACACTCGGATCAAAAGTTATGGTCGTTTGAAGTTTGAGTTACATTTTCAACTTATTTTAGATCTTTTATTAATTTTTTTGATTTTTTGTGTCTTCAAATTGTTATTAAATGATTTTTAATCGATAATAATTAGAAAATTATTAATTATTAATATTTTTTAAAATAATTTAATTCCATTTTCACTAAATTTATTATATATTAAATGTAATAGTCTATTTATACTTATCTAAAACATATTTAAAAATATATATTATATTTATATCAATATAAATATACTTATATAACAATATTTTATTTTTCATGATTTTTTTTAAGCATAAAATTTATCAGTGATAGGAAGAAAGCACTGATAAATCCCCCCTTTATCAGCACTACTAAAAGAAGTGTTGATAAAGGGTAGCACTTCCCTTGCCTGTTTTTGTAGTAGTGGAGGCTAAGGTAGCTCTCTGATGATCAAAAGTCTGAGATACCTAAGAATTTCCATCGAATACATGATGAAAAGATGGTAGTGAGAAGGTAAAGGATCTGAAGAAATAGCATATATGAAACCTAACATGGGAATAGACTCAGTAGAAACCACTACCATACAAGATACATATAGGAAAGGCTTTATAAGGTTCAAAACTTCCATAATAATTTTCCCCCTTTCTCTATAGCAGTAAAGAAATATTTCTTCTCCTCTATGAATAACTAAAAAAAGGTTCAAAAACCATTATTTTCCCTACTATTTCCATGAATTCCCTAGTAACAGGTGGCATCCTTAAATTATCATCCAAAAACATGAAATGGAACTTCAACTCATGTTTGGTATTTACCATATAAATATAATGTCTTGTAGCCTTGGTGATGGTTTCCCCATCAATTTGGGCATAATTCAAACATTACCATCCTAATTTATATATTTTCTCAACATCCTATTAAATCTACCTTCGGTACTCTTGATGAGAATAATGGATATTACCCATAATACATTGGAGATCCTCTTTAACTATTGATCTAATCAAATCGTCATCAACTGAGGCTAGGGGACGTGGAATAGAAGATGTAGATGCAACAGAAAGAACACTCTCAAACCTATCCATCATTACAATCTGGATCGAAGAAAAGGTGGTTTTAATCTCCTCCATAACTGATATCATGGTCCCCATCTCAATAGAAAACCTTTAGTTCTCAATTTCCACATCCTAAATGCGAAAATTCATCTTCAGCTGGATACAGCATAAAACTAAATCAAATAGGTTTCTAGAATTGGCTTCACAAATATAAATGAAAGTAGGTTCCTGATACCTTAAAATTATATTAGAGTTAGTAAGTATTCACCATTTGAAATACTCTAAATCAACTCTGGAAACAAAATGTAATGGTAGCCACCGCAAGATCTAATCTAATGGAAGGTGCATCTGATGGGAATGCCTAAAGCTCATAGGTATGTTCCATCAGCTCAACTAAATATCATTTAAGATCTACCCCAAATCCAACTCATAGAGTAGGTCCACCATGCTCTGTTGGACTACTGTGGTCATCACCACATCCATCGTCATCAAATTCATTGTAATACAGTCCAAACAATTTGGAACAAGGGGAACACTACCCCTTAGAAAATATCTCATCCCCTTCCAAAGTAGAACCATCCTAAGGTTTTTTATAATCTAAAACATCTTCCTCAATATCATTGGACACTGAATATACTAAAACAAGTTGAACATAACCTAGGAAATTCTCCCACTCATCATGATCATTCACTTAAAATCTGATAGAACTTGAGGATTTCTCCCCATCATAAAATACTCTACTCTCACCTCTAGTAGATGCAGCATCACCAATAGGTTGATATAGAATATATCTCCCCAAATAATCAGATCTATCCAAATAAGGTATCTCTATAGATCTGATTGATGTGGTAGGATAAGGATGATGTGATTGATTCCTCCCTATATCATCAGCATAATCATGATCAGGTCCTCCATCATTACAATCCTCATCATTGTCTCCATCATTTACATTATTATCATATACATTATTATCATCCTTAGAACCATCTGGGTCCTCCACAACTTACTTAGAAGACTTAGAATAACTCCTGAAATTCTCATCTACAGAGACATCAGTCTCTTTATCATCATCATCTCTCTCACTTAAGAGATTCTATTTGGCAAGGAATGAAATGGGAAGAAATGAAGCCCTGAAAGATATGGCAAGGTTCTTTGGGATATTTGGGTCACTACCCTCTTCACCATAGGTTTCCACTTCTTCTTCATCAAAAGCCACATTAACTTCTTTATATTCATCATAATATCTCAAAATTTCATTTTTTACTAATCTAGGATCCAGTATGTTCTTGGGTCTGGTAGGATGGTCTACAAGATTAAAATCCTCATAGAGCTTATACTAATATATAACCGACTTTTTCAGCCATGAATTCCAAATCACTCTAATCCTTCTTTTGATAACCTTATTTAAGAAAAAATCACCCCAATTCACTTTTGATTCCTCTTATTCATCTTTAAAGAACATTGTTTTCAATATGTCTGAAATCAAATTAGAGTAAATAAGAATTTGGATCAAGAAGATGACTTAAAATTTTCCATCATGTTCACCATGAGGTATCTAAAGATATTAATTATATCCACTATTTCATAAGGAATAAAATTTACACATCATGATATCTCATAGTATTGAAGTCCCATTTTCTAGGACATAATAAATTTTAAATAAACTTCAAAATAATATTTCATTATCTATATGACTCAGTAAAAGTCAGCCTACTTAAAGTATTATTAAAATTCAAATCAAGCAATGCACCCTCAAAAACCAAAGATTCACTTTCACTAGATATTGTACTTAGATAATCTTTAAAAACTCCTTGATGAGGTACATTTATACACTTTTACAATTATTTTGAAGAAAAGGTAAACTCATTACCATCAATCATGCTCTGAATCAAATAATTCTTCTTTTTGAAACTAAAATTTTCAGAGTGATAAAATTATTGAAACAACCTAGGATATAAAGTTTTGTCATTTTTTGGACACCAGTCTACCCATCCTTAGTCCTGGATCACCCTAATCACTAATGAATTTCTAGATAACAATCATTCACAATCCACTTCTATTTCAGCAAGAACCATGTAATTCACAAGTTTCAGGTTCCTCGACTCAACTACAACTAGGATCAGTTCTCTTATCAACTTATTTATAGTCATTTATTTCTTAAGAGATAAATCATAAGGACTCTTAATTCTCACCATTACATTGAAATCAAATACAGAAGCAAGATTTCAAGAAGGATAAAGTTATGGTGTGAAAGAGATTTTGAAATGGTTCGAAGAGATAAGGAATGAGTGAGAGTGTCTCAAAATAAAAACTATAATCCTAATTTAACATTTAGGTATTAAAAATCATAAAATATAAAAAAAAAATAAAAAATAAACAAATTGATTAAAAATTCAATATCGCAAATTAGTAACGGTAACAAAAATTAAAAAAATGATAGAAAAAAAGAGACAAGTGACTTTTCCAATGGTGACTTATCCAACATAAACTTGTTCATCACTGGCCTATCTAATAGTGAATTATCCAATAGTGAATTTTCAAATTCTGGCTCCTCCAATGATCGATCATTCAATGGTGACTTCTCCAATTATAGATTTTCCAATATAATGGGGGCTTGTACAATAGTGGATTTTCCAATGGTTCTATGTCTAAGATTCAAGACTAACTAAAATTTATTATTCTCAATTCATGTTTGATTTTTATTAATCTCTTAGAATTGAATGGTTTTTTAAAAATATCAGCAATTTGATATTCAGTTCCTATGAATTCATGATTTATATTAACCTTTTGTAAATGGTACCTCAAAAAGTTATTTTTTAGATCAATATGCTTTTTCTGGGAATAAGACACAATATTTTTAGAAATATTTATTGCAATTTTGTTATCATAATTTATAGGTACATGTCTGAATTGATATCCATAGTATAGTAATGTGTGCTTCATCCACAAAATTTGTGCACAACAACCTCCTCCAGCTATGTATTCAACTTCAGCAGTTGATAGTTCCAAAAAAATTCTTTTTTACTTTACCAATATACTAGTGAATTTACCCAAAGATGAAATGTTACCTAGGTTATTTTTCTATCAAACTTACAAACATAAAAATAAGCATCTGAATAACTCAGTAAGTCAAATGATTTTCTTCTAGGGTATAAAATTCCTAAATTTCTTGTAAATTTTAGGTATTTAAAAATCCTTTTAACATAAATTAAATGAGACTCTAATATTTTCTTAAAAACACGAACACATATGCACACAAAACCTAATATCAATTTGGATATTTTTTAATTAAATAAAACTTCCAAACATACCTCTATAAAAGGTTTGATTAACTGGTCTTCCATATTAATCAAGATCCATCTTACAAGTGGTACATAAGGTAGTATCACTAATTTTTCCTTATATCCAAATTAAATCGTTTTATAATTTATTTAGTGTACTTACTTTTATTTAAAATAATTCCATATTTGTTTTTATAAATTTTAAAATCATGAAATAATTTAATTTCACCCATTAAAATCATTTCAAATTCATTTTGCATCATCTTTGAAAAATCAGTATAAAAACAATTATTAGAATATCCAAAAATAACATCATCGACGTAGATTTAAAATACTAAAACATATTTTTAAGATATTTTTATAAAAATAGTTGTATCATCTATACCTTTTGAAAACAATTTAGAAATTAGAAAAGAGATAATAATATCATACCAAGCTCTAAGAGCCTATTTTTAACCTTATAAATCTTTTTTAATCGAAAAATATTATATTGAAAATAAGGATTTTGAAATCCAAGGGCTTGTTCAACAAAAATAGCATCAATTATATGACCATTTAAAAATTCACTTTT
The DNA here is from genome assembly GCA_963277665.1 of Viscum album. Classification (NCBI taxonomy): domain Eukaryota; kingdom Viridiplantae; phylum Streptophyta; class Magnoliopsida; order Santalales; family Viscaceae; genus Viscum; species Viscum album. The sequence goes on from OY728119.1 coordinate 115,845,972, forward strand.
GAGATCCATTTCATATAGTTTAAAATCAAAATGTACTATATAGAAAAGTAGTATTCAAATGGATTAAATTATATCCACTGGTGAAAAGTTTTCCTCATATTCTATACCCTCTTCTTGACTATATCCTTATTTAGCCAACTTATATTTACTTCAAACTATATTTCATAACTCATCAAATTTGTTTCTAAACACCTGCTTAGTTAAAATCGATAGGGAGTCTTTAGGTCTAACTATAAGTTCCCAAACATTATTCAATTCAAACTGATTAAGTTAATTTTTCATTTCCATCACCTAGAATTCATCATTAATTGCATCATTGATGTTATTAGGTTCAAGTTATGAGAATAAGGCTTGGTGTTCAACATAATTTCTAAGAGAATAAATAGTTTGGGTACCTCTATCTTTGCCTTCACAACATCTAGATAATGGTATTTAAGAGTAATAACATGTCTAAGAAAATAACATCTCATGGTCTTCTACAGGTTCGGGCTCGGGTTGTGAACATTCCCTAAAACTGGATTATTTTTTTACTTATTTCATGGGATTTTTAGAAGCTTTAACATTAAGGTTTAAAATTGACATATCATCCTCAAGGTTTTCTAAAGGGTATTAGGATCATGGGGATCTTTTTCATAAAACTTAAAATGAACATATTATTGAAAATTATATGTTCATTTATTAAACACTCTATATGACTTACTATAAGTTGAATAACTAAGGAAACTTCCTTCATCACCCATGGAAGAGAAATTGTCAAGATTATACTTAGTGTTATGAATAAATACTTTGCAACCAAAACCTCTAAAGTAATCAGCCTTTATTTTATAATATTATATAATTAATAAAGAGTTTTATTGAATAGATTTCTAGTTAGAAAACACTTAATTATATAAAAAACTTTATTCACAACCTCTACCCAAAAATAAACAGGAATGTCAGACTCATTGAGCATTATCTGAGAAATTTCTTGAATTATTCTATTTTTTCTTTCTAAACCACCATTCTTCTCTGGGGTTCTAGGTAAACAATATTTATGATTATAGCATTTTTATGAGAAAAAATATCAAGTATTTATTTTCAAACTCACAGAAATGATTTCCTCTTAAGGTTTTAATCATAAGTCTAATAAGATTTTCAATAGATTTATCATACTAGGTAAAATAATAGCACGCCTCACTTGTGTGATCTAAAAATAATACCCAAGTATACATAGAAAAGTAATCTAAAAGAACATAAACATGGTTATTCCCATTTAGAATAGAAAATCAAGGTGGTCCAAACAAGTCCATTTAAACCAACTCTTGGGGTTCATAATTTGAAACTTATTTATAGGATTTTAATGATATCTTGTTTTGTTTAACTTTTTAACATTATTTATATACTTTATCATTTAAGAATTATATTTTAGTTGTATCTTTGAATAAACCATTTCTAGTGAGACTTCTAAGTGAGTTTGTATTGGAAAGGCCTACTCTTCTATTCTAAATCCAAGATTCCTTGTGAAAGGAACTTAGACAATAAACATTTTGAGGAAATAAAAAATTCAATTTAATAGCATAAACATTTTCATTTCTCAAGGTAGTAAAAACTAAGTCATTTTTTAGAATCAAAAACATTTCATTCATTATTTAAAACTTTCACATAAAAACTATCATCACGTAACTATGAGATTCTAATAAGATTTTACTTCAAAACATTTACAAATAATAAAGTATAAATTAAAAACATATCATAATTACTGATTTTTCCAAGTCCAATAATTTTCCTTTTGGAATTGTCACCAATAATAACATTTCAACTATCAAATTTTATAAAATTATTGAATCTTGAATAATTTCAGGTCATGTTTTTATAACATCCACTATCTACGTACCATAGGTTCTCATTGTATCATTTCAAGAACGTTCCCTACAAAACAAATTTTTAACCAAAAATAATTTTGGTACCCAGATCTTCTTGGGTCCAGAAATGTAAGTAAGATTTAGGTACCAAAATTTTCATAACAAGTTTCCTATAATTATATTATAAAATTATTGAATATTTTTCTAATAATAATCATATTTCCTAGTTGATACCCAACACTGGAAGTGTATTTAGGAGGAGTCTCTTTCCAAGAATTTGGGTGATAGAATTTATCCCATTAGTGAATCTCTCCAAATATTTCTTTAATTTCTCATTCGATAATTTTAATTATATTTTCTCCTTTAATATTTAATCATTTTTCTCTATTTCAATAAAACAAATGAGACTAAAAATTAGCAGTTAAAGCATGTTTTTTATTTAGAAGTTCATATTTATCCTTAAGATCATTGAATGTATCTTCAAAAACAATACAGAACTCAAACATCTCTTAATTAGAAATTTTCTCATCATTATTTTCATCTCTATAATGATTGGAAATATGTACATGAGAATCATGAAAAACATTGGATACCTTAGATATCGTTGTTATAAAACACATGATATATCTATCATGATAATCATCTTGGGTGGTGCTTAAATAACCTAATCTATATTTAGAATCATTCCATCTTTATTTAATTAATTTCTTATACCTATTATCCTTGTCATCATATTTATTTTTTATTTCATTTTAAGAAAATCATCTTTGACATTCAATTTCATTAACAGTCATAGAAAATGATCACATTTGAAGCACCATCACTCTTCCAATACTTTCTCTAGTTTTCTCTATTTTCATATTTACTATTATAGCTTGGTTTCCTAAAGAACTTCCTCTTCTTATAAAGCCTTTTGAATATTTTGGACAAATGTTTGATCTCTTCATTACTGTAAGCAGAAGATTCATCATCACTCGAACATTCAGCTTGAATTTTCTCCTTTTGTTTTGGGGAATTGGATTTAAAGGATATTGATTTTTTTTAGTTCGTCATCCTCTTATATATTGACTTTGATTTATTACTTGTACATCATAAGTTTTATAATCATATACTTAACATGTAGCTTACATACATCACATGATTATCTAATTCATACTGTGATTCCTCTTCAACAATATGGTAAACACCTCAATAGTCACATCACTTGGTCTTTATCTGAAATTGGTTTCCCCAATGAGTACATTTTATTCACGATCTCATTGAACATAAGATACAAGTCAAAAATAGGATCATAAATTTTCATTTTAAAAGTGTCACATTTAATATTATAGGTATTTAAGATCATTTCTTTGACATTATATGTTCTCTCATGAAAAATAGCAAAACTTTCCCAAATTTTAAAAGTAGTTTTACATGAATATATTCTATTTAATTCCTCATCACCCAAATCACGATACAATGAATTCATAGCATTACAATTATTATTATAGGTGGTTATAGTAGCATAACTACATGTAACTCTATCATTTTTAGGTAATTCATATTGATCATTATTTACTATATAGATATTAAAATCCTTTCTTTCAAGATGCACTTTCATTTTAATTTTCCACTGAGCATAATCAGTTCCATTAAAATAAGGTGGTTTGTTGGTAGCAGAACCATCTTGTCCATTATCCATAAAGTTCTAAATTTAGATATAACAGAAATTTAAGAGCTTTAAAAGATAGCTAAAATCACAGTTGAAAGATATTTAGGAAACTTTTGATTCCAAATGTTGGTTGAAGTAGGTAACTCAACATGGGGTGAATTGATTACACCATCAAAATTTCTAGAAATAATAATTTTAAATAAAATCCCCAATTAAAAATAGATTTTTCTAGTTAATTGAAATAGTAGTTTGATAAAAGCTTGATATTTTAAAAGATTTATCAATGCATTATTAATTCTCATTTAAAATAATATTGGATATTACATTAAATTTTTAAATCAATATGCTCAAAAAATCTTTATATAAACACTAGTTAAGACAAACTATCAAAGTATAGGTTATGTTCATAGTTTAAAAATAAATGAAGTTAAAGCATTGAAATGAAAAAAAAAACTAAAGCATATAATTGAATTGGAAATGGGTTCATCCTTGAGCTAAGACCTAATCCCCTCCAATTGGAAATCACCTACTTCCAAGAAGAGAATATGATAATAATATAATCCACAACCTAGATTGGGTATACAAATGACCGCTTACAAGCTATATAGGATCAAATAATATTCTATAGTTATACATGGGAATAAAAAAACCTCCTTTCACAATGAGATATTTCCAAAATAAACATGTGTATATAGAGGAAAAATATATAGAATATAATATTGAGTATTCTTCAGTTCTAGGACAGGAGTCATTGTGTGTTAAAATACGGAGTGTGCCAAAAAAATTCCCAAAAAGTAAAGAAAAAAAATAGAAAATAAATATAGATAAATAAATGAATGATTGTGTATCTTTTAATGCTCTAGATTCTCATGAACCCTTGGGTTTTTCTTAGTGAGGATCGTAAACTATTTTCCTAAAAATTTCTGGAAAATTGAGTATCGTGATGTTCTATTTTCTGTCTATAGGAAGGGTTCTAGATATTCAATGTACTCCACTCTTTCATATTAAAATGTGATAAAGTATTAAACATGAATTTAATCATGTGATTATCATGAAACAATACCCTTTTCATCACTTTTTTACATCTCACATGTACACATGAGGGAGTCCTTCGAAATATGTGTGTGTGTGTGTGTTTGTGTGGAACTTAAATTTAAAAACCCTTAGAATAATAATCATCATGATCTTTTGAATCCTCGTATTGATTATAACTTCTTATTTAATGTGTATGTTTAATATTTTAATGAATAATCATTAAATAATCCTTCTTTATTGACTCCCACAAAATGGGTATCAAATTAGTCAAAATAGAAATGGTATCTCTCTCGGTGGTAGTTAATATCTGGTAGTAAATCATTTTTTATGGTGACTCATTTATTTTATTGATTCATGGATTTAAGTGACTTGAGTCTATTAGTGAGTCATATCTAACAGTTAATAATTTTAAGTCATGAGTCGGTCTGGAGGTGAGTCAAGTCTGTTGGTGACTCATGACTGGCAGTGGGGTATTTCTAGTATCATTCATTACTGGCAGTGAGTCAATATGTCAGTGAGTCAAGTTTGGAGATCACTCATGTCTAATGATGACATAGTATGGAGGTGACACATTCTGAGAAGTGATTCATTACTGTCAGTGAGTCAGTTTGGCGGTGATTCAAGTTTGGTAGTGACTCAAGTCTGGTAGTGACTCATTTTTATACTTAGCCAAATTTCATCAAATTTATTTATAAAATAACATATTATCATAAAACATAAAATTCACTTGAAATATACACTAGTGCAGAAAACGTTTTTTACGTCGGTTATTTTTTATTATTTACGTCGGTTTTTAGGCGACGTTAATACGGACGACGTTATAAATAACGTTTTTTACGTCGGTTATTTAAAACCGACGTAATATCCCTAACTTCACGGTGGTTATCACGTCGGTTCATATAATAACCGACGTGATAAATATGCGCGGGGGGCTTTATCACGTCGGTTATTCCCTAAACCGACGTGATAAAACGCCTGGGATATCGTTTATCACGTCGGTTATGTCATAACCGACGTGCTAAACCCTTCCCCTGGCCTATTATCACGTCGGTTATTTAGGAAACCGACGTGATAAAAAGGCCTGGGAAACGTTTTAGCACGTCGGTTATTGAATAACCGACGTGGTAAATCGATTCCCAGGCCTTTTATCACGTCGGTTATATTAAGAACCGACGTGATAAAATCCCCGGGAAAGGTTTATCACGTCGGTTCTAGAAAAAACCGACGTGATAAACCCCTACCGATTTATTTACCACGTCGGTTATAAAATAACCGACGTGAAAGAAATTTTTTTTTTTAAAATAATTGCACTGCTCTCACCAAAAAGCAACCAGAAACCAAACAAAAATAACCATGCCAGCCCTCCCCCAAGCCCCAACTGAACCCCACCCTCATCTATACCCACCTAACAACCTGGCCAGCCCTCCCCCACCACATTGGAGCCCCACCACAACCCTTGGACACCCCTCCCATATCCCTTGGACACCCTCCACCCCTTGGACACCCCCCCACCCTCATTTACACCCCCAAGACCCCTAGTACAGCCTCAAACACCCATTGGACACCCCCCCCCCACACCTTGACAGCCCTCCCAGACCCCTTGGACACCCCCCCCCCCTCATTTACACCCAACCTGCCCCTTGGACACCCCCCCACCCTCATTTACACCCCCCGAACACTAGGACAGCCCCAAACACCCCTTGGACACCCCTCCCATATCCCTTGGACACCCCCCCCCCCACCCCTTGGACACCCCCCCACCCACTGGACAGCCCCCCACCCCCTGGACACCCCCCCGACCCCTTGGAAACCCCCCCTACCCCTTGGAAACCCCCCCTACCCCTTGGAAACCCCCCCATCCCCTTGGACAGCCCCAAACACCCCTTGGACACCCCTCCTATATCCCTTGGACACCCCCCCACCACTTGGACACCCAACCGACTCCTTGGACAGCCCCAAACACACCTTGGACACCCCTCCCATATCCCTTGGACACCCCCCACCCCTTGGACACCCCCCACCCTCATTTACACCCCCCCCCCCCGACCCCTAGGACAGCCCCAAACACACCTTGGACACCCCTCCCATATCCCTTGGACACCCCCCAAACACCCACCCACCCCCTTGGAACCTCTCCCCCCATACCAAAATCCAGACCAGAAAAACCATCAATAGTAGACCAAAACAAGAAGTAGAGAAAAATTAAACATTCACTTATATAACATTCAAAACTTACAATGTCAACTTCAAAAAAAACTAAATCCAACCTAAACGACTACGAAATACACAATTACATTGATAATATTCAAAATTACATTTTACATTACAAACAACTAAAAGTCAATCAAACCTGTAAAATAATTTGACCACTCCACTTGTAAGTGTTTGATATCTTCAGCAGTAAAGGGTTGAGGGTCATCAAAAAGCTACAAAGGAAAAGGATAGTAGTCAACGTGTATAATGAATAAATCAAATTGAAATATTATTAGAAAGAGGAAATCTTACCAGGTCAAAACTCAGAACTGTCCCAGTTGTTATTATTTCATACATAAATCTTAACATGTAATATCCGCATTCGATGATGCCTTGTTGCTCATGACATTTCTGTTTGAATGAGTGTAAATTCAATATATTATTTTTATGTAATAAATCAAAATGTACAAATTATAAATGGATATTTACCTTCGCATGTACATATTTGATCTTGTAATTCCTTTTCTTTGCGCTTTTTCGAAAGTGGACCCATGCCCTGTTAGAAAATAATACGAATGGGGTAAATTTAAAATTCATTATAATATATAAAACTATTGTGAAATTGAAACTTACGTTTCCAATATATTCTTAAAACTTTCTCGCACATCATCATGGAGAGAGCATATCCAATAAAGTGTTTTCTCCCTAGGGCAAAAAACCCCTAACATCCAATGATCCCTGAGAAAAGGAAATTTAACGTTAGTGGTTTTTTATGTTAAAATATAATTAACTCTTTGAGAGGGATGTGTTTCATACCTCTCACAAAAAGGCATCATCCAACACTGTGTGATTACATTCTTTTCAAATCTATCAGCAATATAAAGCATTCTTTGTTCCTCATCCAATGCACATGCTTCAGGGGAAATCAATTGTGGGTCCACGAATCCATATACATCTGTCAGCTCATGGAACATTTAGTTTGATGAAGCTATAAAAAAAATTAGTTTCATAAAAAATTAATGTAAGTCTTGTGTCTATAAATGGATTAGTGGGAGTAAAATAAATTTCCTAAGATTTTATTTTGATGAAAAACTATTTTTTGGAAATGAAATAGTAGTCATATTGACTGTTAAATCTTGGTAAAATGTATGCTTCTCTATAAAGTACTTAAGTGAGTGGCATATATTTTTGGGATCAAGATCCACAATAGTGAATAAATGATTTTTAACATTTTTTTTTCTTGTTTACATCAGTTATATGGTGCCATTATTGAAGGTAACATTTTAAGTAGGTATTTAACATCACTTAAAAAAATGGACGTTGTAAATGAGTCATTGAATTATTTTTTTATGTCTGTTATTTTGTGACCGACTTAACAAACCATTAAGAATGGTTTTTTCTCATCGGTTATTTAATAACCGACGTGAAAAATTGTTTTTCACGTTAGTTATTAAATAACTGACCTGAAAAACTAACATGATAAAGGCTTTATCACATTTATTATTTAATAACCAATGTGAAATATATTTTACCATGTGGGTTATTAAAATATCAACATGGAAAACCGTACATAGTTGGTTTTTGATGTCGGTTGTTTTATAAACGATGTAAAAAATATTTTTTTTAATATTTATTTTCAACCTTACACTCTATAGATAACCAAAAACCCAAATAAGAAGAAGCATCAGCATAATAACTAGAAATAAATTTACAATTACAAAATTCAAAATTATAATGTTTAGTAAAAACAAACTAAAATCCAACCAAACCTGTAAAATGATTTTTCCCATTCCACTTGTATATATGTGAACTCTTGTGCACTTTAAGATAGAGAGTGATCAAAAAGAAACAAATTAAAATGAAATCATTCTCCTTATACATTCTATAAAGATACCTAATACAAAAAACATGAGTATAAATTTTCAATAAATTAAATCCAGGGAAAGATTTATGTTAATACTTACATGGAAAAAATTCATTGTGTTTTTTCCCAATATATCTCCAGTTACAAGATCCATGATATCATTTTTTTTAAATCCTTATAGTCATTTCATCCCGACAAACATCAGCTTCTATTAGAATTTCATAAACACTCGAAAATAAATTTGAATATCTTGAAAAACTATTAATACTAAAAAAATATATATCTAAATTCATAACTAATTATATTTTTTCCACTATACAATATTTATCTACCTTTAATGTAGTCCAATAAAAAATAGATAAATATATAAACTTTAAAATTTTAAAATGAATTTAATAAAAAATGAAATAAAAGATAAAATATATACATACCTTTATGGTAATATGTCACAGAAGTCTAGATGTCTGAACTAGAAAGTGGATGATACTTTGTTAAACTATATTCACCTCATATGTAGGTACTCTTACTCAAGATGATCTATCTATAATATTCTATATAGTATCCTTATGATTATCTATTTCTATCAACTGATGATGAATAGTATATCCAATATAAAATATCATCTCATATACAAAAATATGATTCTGAGGATAATCAACATATAACTCACAGTAACTGGAAAGATTTGGAGGAGGTGTATAGGACTAGGATAAGGATTGGGGTCTATAAGTAGTGGTGGAGGAGATAAAGCTGCTAGCGGAGGTGAAGGAGTGGGAGTTATTGCCTAAAGTTATTTTTTCATGTCAAAAAATATGCACTGTACTGACTCTTTGATCTTATCCTTTATCGTCACATTAATATTCAGAACTTGAGACTCCAAAAATTTTATTTTTTTTACAATAACCCTCTATTACAGAAGATGCAGAATGTGGAAACACTTTTTTCACTAATACAACTATTGGGTATCCTTGTACACAATCCGAGTATTTGGGTTTTCTCAATGCTAAAGATAAACACTTTTTTCTCATCCAATACCTCTTCCATTTTTCATGTCTAGCCGCGGGGATGGAGGGGAAACCTCTCCAGAGCTTGAAACTCAGATCTCTATTTGTGAAATTTTTCATCCATCATTTGGTCTTCCAATTATGTATACCCATCCCAATAAAAATTATAATGGTATACATTTCTATATTGGATCACCTAATTAGATATCCTATATTATTATAAATTACGAATAAGAAATCATTAATAAGAACATTAATATAAAAAACATATAAAAGTTTACATTACACTTACAAAAAATACTTTTTTCCTTATACTTTCAACAAATCTACTCCATGTGTCTTCATCTATAAAAGAATAAATATATCACATGGAATGTAATGTTTCCTATGACCATAAATGAAATCATATGTGAGGGTTGATTCTAAATCCTTCAATATCCTAGTAGCCAATAATGAACATTTCTTCTTGACTCCCCTAGTGTCACGTATATCATATGTCATCTGATAAGAAGTGGGGAAACATATATTACAATAAATATTTCAAGATTAGTAAAAAAATGAAAATGATCTTATAAAAAGGGTCTCCCACAACTGAGAGAGTGTCACTTTTTCAACACTTCTCCAATCATCAATCAAAATAATGACTATATTTTAAGCCTGAACTGATACAAAACTCTTGAATTGTTCTGAATTAGGACCACTTGGAATGTCATTATCATAAAAATTTACTAGTATCCTCTAGTCCTGGCTATGAGCAACTAATAATTTGGGTAAACGTTTGATTCCACATTTACCAACCCTCTAACTCTTCTTTGGATCTGTAGGAGTATATGACTCTTGTAAAGAAGGATGGGGATCATCAAGAGGACCATGTGCATATTCTTCCTCAGACATATGAATACGCCCACATTCATAATTATGTGGTTGATTAGTATATTGATCTTTAATTATCATATAAATCAAATTAAGAAACAATTAGTACACAAATATACAAATTCAACTATTACAATATTAATGTAAATAAAAATTAAAATTATGAAACACAAAAGTAAACTAAATTAAGTAAAACACATTACTATTCATATTTTTTATAGTTAACTAAAATGATAATAATAGTAATGATATATGAAATTTTATTTAAATTAATTAAAAAAAATCTAAAAATAGTGTATAAATATTAAAAATGGTCCAACCTGATAAACCTTTTTTACACATAAATAAATATTTTTTCAATAGACACTTATAAAATATTTTTTTATTCAATATATTATTTTTAAAATAATTGTATATTAGTAAAATCAATAAATATATAAGTTATGTAATAGTAAAAATGGTAAACTAAAAAAACTAAACTCATACAAACAAACATTTTACCATTTTTATTTTTAATACATGTTTTAGTAAATAAAAAAAATAAACATAACTAACATTTTATCAAATTTATAAAAGTAAATGAGAAATAAATATATGTTACCTTTATTATTTGGAATGTACTAAGGATTGTTTTCCCAAATTCCTTCATCATGATATTTTCTTATGGCATAAACAATGTCTACGACATGTTAATCATTATTATTTGTTAATATTTACATGGAAGTAGGGATCTCACATAAATAAATATCTTCATCAAGTTTATCATCACCAACAAATTTTTTTCCTTGTAAAATAATAAACAAATGCATGTCGGATTGATCAAGATCATAAAAAATTTAAATTTCATGCGTTCCCACTATAAAAGGATCAGTTTTGTATTCTAAACTATTCATATTAACAAGTGACATTCTAAATTCATTGTGTTTTACATTGTTGTTAACAATAAACCATTTTCAGTTAAACACTATAACTTTAAATTTAATGTATTCAACCCCCCAAATTTCTTAAATTAATTATTTATATGAACTTGATGTGTAAATTGGGTTTTTTTTTCTTTAGAACTTGAAAAATTCATTGCTTCTATGAAAACCAATACACCATTATTCCAAACTGCACTTTTATTATCATGATCTTTCATATGAAATTTATAGCCATTAATTTCATACCAGGACCATGCTATAAAATTTAAACTTGGACCACCCACTAACCATTTTTATATTTCTAATGCATATAATCTTCCAAGCATGGTATCTTTAAACCATATAAAAATTTTTGTTATCCTCATTCAAAATCTTCATATCTTTCCCAACACATTAATATGAAATGTTATATATGGTTGAGAATCATCTATGTTATTCACTATATAAAATGTACCTTCTTTATCTGTTCACTTGAAAAATATTTCACTTTCAATCCACTAATCCCCTTTCCCACGTAATTAACTCATTCATTACAAGATGGAGGCAAACTAATGTGCTTCACCGTAGACAAGTAGATTGTACAAAACTACACAACCTCATCAGTAATATAATTTTCAATAATGGTGGATTCAATTGGATATGGATTCTTAACATACCCCTATAAAATCTTTATATACCTTTCAGAAGGATACATGAAATGTAGATATAAAGGTCAACAAATATTTATTTCTCAAACCAAATGAACCAATAAATGCACCATTACATCAAAAACATATTGAGGAAAATACATTTCCAGTTGAAAAATTATAGAAATTTCTTCGTTTTCAAAAATTTTCAAAGAATTCCAATCAATTAACTTATTAAAAATTGAAATGAAAAAAAAAATACCTTCATAATATTCTTTCTAACACAGATGGAAAATATTCTATGCAATTAAACCTATAGAATTTGTTGCATCATGATGTGAAAATCATAAGATTTCATACCTATCAACTTCAAATCCATTAAAGACACAAAATAGTTTATATTTGAATAATAACCATGATCACTTTGATATCATGAAGACACTAAAAAATATAACATTATCCCTCTTGGATAATGTATGAAAAAATGAGGGGAAGAAATTTTCACCTTCCATCAGGAGTGGGAGCTAATTCAAAACATATTCCCATTGATAGTAAATCCAATATTTCGTTCAAACCATATTTAGTATCTCATTTAATATCTAAAAATGTTCCAATAAAGCTATTATATATATTTTTCTCTACATGTATGACATTAATGTTATGTTTTAACTCATGATATCTCCAATATGGCATCTCAAAAATATAGACCTTTTCTTCCAAATTTTTTTATCATTACCATATTTATGTATCTTTCTAAATGTCACATCAATGTTTTGTACCCTCTCAAAATACTGATCAATAGATAAATATTTTAGAGAAATATTAAATTGTTGTGAGCAATTAAATATCTACTTTAATATTATATAAGAGTTATATGTAGAAAAAAAACGTTTGATGACCCATGTATACTATTTTTCAATTGCTAGGAAGTCATTTTTAGTTAACATAATCATTTAATGTAGTTGAAAAAATTTAATTTTTTAGGAATCATACAACATAATACCATCCTCTCATAAGAGTTTCAAATCATTAATTAAAAGTAACAAGAAAACATCAATATCATTTTTGGGTAGTTTTGGTCTAGAGATCATTAAAATCAACATGACATATTTGTACATCATGCAAAATTTAGAAGATAAGTTTTAAATTACAAGTAGAATAGTCCATGAATAATTTGTTCTACTTAGGCTTTGATATGGATTCAATTCATCCATGCATAGTCCAAGTCAGAGACTTTTAACTTCATTTTCGAATATAAGAAATTTTTGATCAATTTTCTCCCACTATGGACAATCAGTTGGATGTCATAACTTTCCATCACATATCCACTCATTTGAATACCAACATAACCTTTTTGTATTATGTTAATTTACAAATAAAAATTTCAAATGATGAATTATAGGAAGATACCAAAATTCATTGGAAAGGGTCTCTATAACTACTAAATCAGAATTTATTTTTTTCAATTTATTCTATGACATCCCACATTTAGGACACATTGGCCAAAATTCATATTCCTTCATATGTGTCACATATTCATTTAGTAAGGGATGTATTTTTTTGTAACATAATCCCATTGGGCATATTATTTTATTTACTTTATAATGTGAATCAGGAAGATCATTTCCTTTAGGAAGAATATCCTACAACAATTATAGAAAATATGTAAAACTTTTACCACTCCAATCATGTTTTTCCTTTAAGTTAATCAATCTTAACACCAGTGATAAAAATATAAAATCCATAAAACCATGACATAATGGTTTTTCGGAAACACCATATAGATTTTCAATTTTTAGTTCTTTCTCAATTACCTCTACTTCAATATCATTAATCATTTCTTCAATTTCATCAGAGTTATCATCTTGCAAAGCATCATCATCAATAGATCTAAAATTCTACCTAGTTTTATCGTACCAAATACAAGGAATATAACTCAGATTAAAAACTTGAAAAATTAAATGATCTTTGATCTATCTACTTTTCATCAACTTCATATTTAAACATTTTGTGCATGTACAGAAAAACATGTCACTGTTTGGACATTTCATTTAGAAACTTCCAAAAAGGCATAAATACCTACCTCATATTTATCTCACATTTGAATTGCTATAATCCAACTTCTACTCATTATTACCTATAAAAATATTAGAAATATATATCTTTTTATGATAATTAAATATTAAATTTATATGAAATATTCCATGGTTTGAAAGTAACAGAATTTTGAAATATAAAACAAATATATGTGTATTTAAAACATATAATTATAAATACTATACAATAATGGAAGATAAGTTTAAATATGAATGGTAAATCACAAAAAGATCTGCATTGAAGTAATTTAAAATAGAAAATATAGTCAGACTATAAATTTTGGCATCTAATATACACTCTCACTGGGATATTAGATATGCACATTCATCAAGTTTATACATTGTTTTGTCGATGATGGATTCAGTTAGTGAACCATATATAATGAAAATTAAATAGGTGTGGGGATTGAAAATATATGATAATTCTCATACATTTAATTATATTTCCTTAACTTAACTAATTCTTTATATGTTGGATCTAAAATAAGAACCCATAAGTGTTTTATTATTGATTACTTAATACCCCCCCAATGGTCTTTGATCTATCCCCATAGTAATTTCAAATTACTAAAAACCCATAACTAGGACATCACAATATTGATTTTCATGATATATACATGTAATATTTTCAATACTGGAAAGTGGAATACTAATCCATCAGCTAATTTGCATCTATTATGCCATTATAAATTTCCCAAATAATACTATTTTATATTATTATCATATTAGTACTAGATACATGATTATATACATTGTTAATAAGTTTTAAGATTGACCATCTAGTTGATCTTAAGGGTGATATCCCAGTCCCAATCACTATAGTGTACCACATATTTTGTTAACCAATAACCACTGGTAATCCCATGGGTCTTGTGAGTTTGGTATATTAGGGGTATCCTCGTCTACTTATCTATCTAATTATGCATGGTGACTAACTTAGTTCATGTATAGAAGACGATTTCAATCCATGGGTTCATTTCTTCACCCAATGCATTACTTTCGTGAAGAAGTATTACTCTAGTGATTGGATTAGTCCCCTTTATATTATCCCATGTAAAATATTGGGGAATGAAAAATTATAAATATCCATAAAAAACCAGTCTTTTGTAATAATATCTACATCATAGAGGATTACTCCTACCTATCAATTCATTAGAATGAATGTATTAATGTTAGATATCTATCTACTAATAAACTATGTAATAATTTGATTATTCCAATGAGAGATATCCTTAATGACATAGATGACATCATATAGACCTAATATATTGTGATCATCACCTAACAATGACTATCATTATCTCACCTATAATGGCCATTATAATCCACACAAAAAGACCCTCCAAATAAAATATATTAATTCAACACCCATCCTAGCTAATAGTCATCCATATATTTATTTATGATGAACCCATAACTGTGAACCCATGTCTTTGGTATGTATAAAACTTATTTCGATTTTATGGGAGTATATCCTAAGAAAGAACCCTATGATAAATAATACACCATGATGAAATGAAATGAAATATTATCATTAGAATCATGGAAACATGTAATGGGGATATATGAGATAACATGAGGAGATTAAACAAGATGGTAATGAAAAAAATTAGTAAAAGAAATCAAAAAATAGAGAGTCGGGGAATCTATGACATTGAACGAATGAAAGTGAGGTGTGTGAGGATTACTTGAGAGTTAAGAGTTAATAATATTGAATTTGATAAAGAAAATTAGGATGTATGAATCTGGAAAATGAGGTTGGAGGCCACTGGATCAAAGAAATGAGGTTAGGGTTTCCGTATGAGGGAGAATTGAGTCTACCTTCACCTGATCGAAAAACACCGAAATGAATCAAAATAGGAATTCATAAAATTCTAAATGATTTACCACGTCATTTATATAATAACCAATGTTATAAAGAAATATTTATTAGATTTATCACGTTGGTTGTATAGAAACCAATGTGATAAATTGATTTACCACATCGGTTATTTTATAACCAATGTTGTAAACCAAGGAAGTTTTCTTTATCATGTTGGATATTTTATATCCAACCTAAAAAATGATTTATCACATCAGTTATATAATAACCAACATGATAAAGTGGGATACATCATTTATCATGTTGGTTATCAGATAACTAATGTGATAAATCAATATACATGGCTTTGAATGTCGATTATAAATAACTGACATGAAAACACTGATGAGATAATTACTTTTTGTACTAGTTCCATTATGATAGATCTAAATAATGCTCATTGAAGGTACATATATTAACAAAATATTGAAGAGATTAAATATGGAACAACCTAAGAGTGTATTGTTTAAAATTATACATGGTATTCATCTTTTTAATAAAATGTCTTCTCAAACTCATGAGGAAAGAAGGAGGATTTAAAGTACTCTATATGTTTCAGTGATTGGGATAGTCATGTTTCTTTTGTTATGAACTAGGATTATATATCTTATGACTTAAGTGTAGTATGAATATATCAAGATAACCTAGGTGATCACCATTAAATTAAATTCAATACTATCCTTATGTATTTGAGGCGTACTAAGGATATGTTCCTAGTATATAGTGAATATAAAGAACTATTCATCAAAGCATGTATAGATTATAGTTTCCAAATAGATAAAGACAATATAAAATCACAGAAGGGGTACATCTATACACCCAATGAATGTTTTGTGAGATTTAGGATCTCAAACAATGTCGTGGTTCTGAATTCTAAAAAATATTCCAAATATATTAAATATTAAGATATAGCTAAAGAATAAGTTTGGATATGAAAATTCTTATAAGATATTGACTTTGTACCTAGTAGTAATCATATCATTCTCTTTTTTGATAATGTTGTAATGTTGACCCTTTCAAAGGAGCCAATGTCGCATCTGTATAAAAAACACATTATTAAGAAATATCATCCCTTAAGGGGTTTTTCTTAAAGATTTGAATTTACAATAAGAAGAATATCCATGGAATAAAACATGGAAAACCCCTTGGTGAAATCCCTAACTCACTAGAATCATGATAAACATGTGATTTCAAGTATATTGAAAGTCAAGTGTTGTTGGATTTATTCCAAGTGGGAGTCTATGGGAGTTGGTCTTTTAGAACCAATTTTTTATACTTTGTATTACATGTATATTCATATATTTTAATATTGATAAAAAATTTTATTATATATTATTCATTTTTCTTATTGAATTTAATTTAAAAATGTCTTAGAGTATCTATCACAATGATAAGGTCATAGTTTTTCACCGTATTGATGAGAATATTTAAATTTCATGATGATATAATTAAATATAATTAAATATAATTATCATGTTAGATAACATACTATGATGGGACATCTTGAATGTTGAATATCATGTGCGAGTACTTGTATGTAGATGATAATTCTTCTCATGAATTTCTCACTTGGTAGTCCCTTAGATAGAAGATTACGAAAATAAACTAACATAGGAATTGAAAGGATCGGGCCTTAAACATTACATATTATAGTGACTTTAAACTAGAATTCTATTTCTTTTATTCAATTTAATCATTTAGGTTCATAATTTTAGAGAATTAGGAAACAAATTACATAATAAACTATTATATTAAAATTAGACACGTCTAATAAGAATCCATTTTTCCACCAAAAAACATTTAAAAAGAAACATGTTTTCTTTTCATGACATATCTTCACAAATTTTATCTTGGACTAATACTTAACCATAATCATCCCTAAAATCGATGTGAAATGAATTTTAAAAAATGGGATGTTCAATAAAATATTAGTAAGGGACATAAAATAAATAAATAAATCGTTAATCCATGAATACTTATGAAATTTTCATTTTTCAAAAATAATGGTTCAAAATAAACTCTTTTCTTACCATAGAAATTATCTTCAATGCCCAACACTTTTCATTAAACATTTCATTAGAAATATTTAATCAAAAATAAACTAATAAATTTTTATTTTAAAATTTTAAAATCACATGAAATTTTTTTCACAAAGTTATAATTTTTACCTTTATATGTTGAATAACTATCATGGTTATAAGTGGAGAAATTGTCATAGTTACACATGGAATAACCATCATAGTTACACATGGAATAACCATCATAGTTTCACTTGTATTAACCTTAATCGTCGAATTTGGAGTAAACATCATAGATAATCATGGAATACCTTTACATTTAACTTCCAAATATTAATTTAGAGTAACCAATATATCTACTCAAGAATTTAATATCATAGTTAATCTTGTAATAACCATCACAGTCAACTTTCAAACATTACCCAATGCATCGAAGAGATATAAAATGTTATTCTCAATGTATAAGATATATTTGGGTCACTAGTTAGATATAATGGTGCCCAAAACTTTTTATATATCTTCCAAAGAACATATCATGAAAAAAATCCATGAAAAACTCTTTTAAACCCATACAAAAAACACTTTTGAATATAGAAATACATTTTTTTATTAAAAATCACTTTGAAAATCCAAAAACTACACCCATAATAAAACAATTCCTTCAAAAATAATCATGTAAAATTATAAATTAAACATAAAATAATTTAGGTTTCATGACATTGGGAAAAACTTCTCATTCCATATAAGTTAAAAAAAATATTATTTCTCTTTTTTTTCAGAAAAGTCAAAAAGTAACTCATTTGGAAAATAAAAAAATATTCCTATCAAAATATTTTCTAAAATGTAAATCATGGGTAAAAATTAATTTAAAAATTAATATATTAATAATAAATACCTTTTCAAAAACATTTTTAGAAAATATGAATATGGAAGAAAAATATGCTTTTAAGGGGAACACTAAAAGATGATTTTTAAAATAAACAC
Source organism: Viscum album (assembly GCA_963277665.1). NCBI lineage: Eukaryota > Viridiplantae > Streptophyta > Magnoliopsida > Santalales > Viscaceae > Viscum > Viscum album. The sequence continues at coordinate 115,864,938 of OY728119.1, forward strand.
CCTTACCTGGAGTTTGACACGTCATCTGTGCTCTTTATATTTAAAAATAACAAACTTATGTCAATTATAAAATTTATTGACAATCCTTTTCGGGTTTTTAAATCCTTTTATTTCACTTATTACTATGTTATAACAAATAATTATTTATTTAATTTCATGTCGGATGTTTTGATGACATCTGTTTCATAAGTCTAAAATGACTTCAGTAATCTGAAAATGGTCAAAGTGGACATTACTCCAACATATACATAATAACATTCATTAAATAATTATCATTTTTATACAAAAATTATATTTTTAAATCCACCCATTAAATATTTTTTCAAAAATGTACTATGTTAAAAACATGGAGAAGGTAGGTCGTATGTACGCATGAGTAACGTTTCCATTTTTCAATAATCATTACGAAAGGGAGTTAAGTGTCATTTTATATTTAAATAATAATAAAAATATAATATATACCATATTAAATCTTTAAATATACATATATATATCATCCATGTGATGTGGTTATGAAAAACAAATCACATCGCTTCGTGGAGGTGGTAGTTCACACATATATATGAACAATGTTATCATTTTTTAGTGTATGGAAAGGTAAGAAGGTAAATGAAATATTTTATTTTAATAATTATATATTATTAATTATTATCATATATAAACATTAATTACATAATTATAATACATCCATTATAGATGGTGATGGAAAATGAATTGCATTGGTTCACATGGCGGTAGTCTGTCGTACGCATGAATGATGGTTTTTTTCTCATTTGATGGAAGAGGATACTGAAATAGATTATTATATTAACATAATAACATATAAATGTATTAAGGATAATTGTTCCACTATTTAATCATGGTTGAAAAATATTTTAAGGAGGTGGAAAATAAAAAAAATAAAAAAATAAGTGTAAAAACTATACCTCTTCTTTGCAAAACCTCGTTTGATTTACACCTTAAGCCTTCTAAGCTTAGTGTTCTACCCAAAATAATGCCTCTATGATTATGGTATGGAATATAGGAAGGTATTTAGTCAAATATTTTCCAAAAAAATGGAGTTTTAAGTTTGAAGGATTGAAAATAAAAGGTTCCCTTTTACAAGAGGGGTGGGCCCTCTAGGAATTTCTAAAAATATTAAATTAATATAGATTAATATTCAATTACTAATGGATATAAACTCATTAATTTAAAATATATCATGGGTATGTGTATAAATCATACCATATAATAATGTTTTACAATATTAGGTCATATTTTTACCCTTAACATTAGGTTTTAACCCCTCATTAACCCTATTTAATGTTACTCTGACAATAATGATTTTTACTCCTTGAGGGTCAATATAGTTACTATAAATGGAAAAATACCATAAAAGGACCATGGTTGGGATTAGAAAAAATATAATATTAAATTTCCTAAATATATTATTTTTATGAATTTTATTGCATTTAATAGAATACTATTTATTATAAAATATAAATAATTTTAACTTTTAGAACTATCCATTACTTTGAATTTAATAATATCAAGATAAAAATTAAAATCAGAACCAATTATTTTAACACATCACTAAAATTAAAATTTCATCTATAAGCTTCATTTATTGTATTGTTTGTCTCAAATTATATTATTTTTAATATTTTTAATATCATTTATTTGATTTCTCTAATAATTGAATAATTATTGTATCATCATTGTGTAATAATTTATGATAATTATTTTTTTAATAAAAATTAAAAACAAATTACCATGATTAATATAAATATTTAAGATATAAAAATACTATTTTTATCTAAACATATCTACTATATAAACCCTAATATAAATATTATCGTTATTAAAAACAAGAGTGTGACACATTTGACTTTTCTTGTAATAAAATACTATTAATGTGATAATATCATTGAAATGGACATAAAATTACATATAAAAAATATTGGATTATTATGGTTATATTATATTCATCCAATAAAATTAATTCAAGTTTTTTTTAATTTTATAATGCAGAAAATTTAATTTTAAGCTTTAATTACCTGATTTACCCTTTTCTCTAGTAACAAAAATTACTATGTTTACTATTCATAATGACCAAAATTAAAAAGGTTATATTTAATAAATTTTTATCTAATTATTAAATATATAGAATCAATTTTTAAAAATTTAAAACACATAATTTAGAGACTTTATTTTAAAATTAATCCCATAAATAAGCAATGAAAACAGTTTTCTTGGAAAATGCGCTTTTAAGCCCTAAATGTACTTATTTCAAAATGAGGTGTAAGGATGATTAAAATTTAATAAATTTAATTATATATAACTAAATATTAATTAATTTAATTAAATATAAAATTGAGATCATAAAGGTACATTTTAACATAAAGAAAATGGTGGTTTTATAAAAAAATCAGTATTTTTTACTATTCACGGTAAAAATAATCTTTTTAGGAAATTTAAAAAAAAACATCATAAGATAATTTTTAAATTATTAATTAAAAAATGAAATTAATTTATTCAAATAAATTTTCAAAAACATTTTAAAATTAATTATAATAATCATTCAAAAAAAATAAGAAAACATATTTTTGAAGAAAATGTATTTTTGAAGAAAATGTATTTTTGAAGAATAAAATGACTGTTAGAAATTTGAGTGATAAATAAAAAATAACTAACTAATACATTAAATATGAGTATAAACATTACATATTTAATAGTTCTATAAATATTATTTATTATTTTCTATTTAATTACAAGGTTATAATGGCCATAATTAAATAACAATAATTCGTTGTTCATTTAATCTCAGTGTTTCATATCATGTACACTATCGAAAATAGTCTGTAGTTTTTAAAATATTAGGATTTTACGTCCCCCCCCCCACTCACTTAATAAATAATTTCCTCTCAATTTTAACTTGGGATCAAAAACCAAGGATTTAACTTTCCAAATACTATTTTTTAAATATCAAATCGTAAAAACAGTTAACAAAACTTCCACTTGGTAAGAGAGAAAAAAAGAAGTATGAAGGTTATAATAAGTAACATGTACTAGGTTTCAATAAATAAAAACATTTAAAGAAATTGAAAACATTTCTATGGAATATAGAACATACTTATGATGACTTATAGAGAGTAATAGAGAACATGGCCATTAGAAATTTAACCACCACAAAACTATAAATCTCTAATAGGTTAAATGGCCATTGATTTTTCAATAAAGAAAGAAAAAAAGATAAATTATTTTGTTTCAAAATAACTTCCCTAAAGTTGATAAATTACTTTAATACCTAGTATAATATCCTAAAAAATATACTTAATAATTATAATTTCATAATTTAATCAATTCCTATAACAATATCATCTCTTTATAAAAATGATGAGTATTCAAGAAGAATTTTTCATGCCTGAAGCACTAGAATCAACTTATATAGATCAAAAAATACCTAAAATAATAACAATCAATTCCTATTATTTTTACTAATTAACCAAAAATAAAATTTTTATCACAACCTAAGATAATTCTAAAAAGAATAAACATTCATATGAAGAAAATTACTTTAATCTCCAATATTCAATAGTAATACCCAATGTACAACATATATCATTCAATAAATAACTACCATAAAACTCCTAAAAATATTACAAACTATGATTAAAACCAATAAATTAGAAGTATTTGATCACATAGTCTTCCAATAAAAATCTTAATATTTATCTCTAAATCACAGGAATTACTATTGATGTCTGATACCAAAATTAATTTTCCCTAATCATATAATCACCAAAATATTCTAGTAATTTCTATAAATAAAATGAATCGCCATAAATCCGTAACAAAATTATATTTCATTCCAGAAGATAATTAATTCTTTATTTCTAAAATAAAATTACATTGTATTATATTTATATTAATCTTATAATGTTCCCCAAAATAATAGTGACCTTCTGAAATAACTTTAATCACTTAATCAAAAAATCAATTTCCAATACCATGGTTTTCTATGTAAAAAAACATATGTTCCCAATCTCAAATTAATCATTATTTTCTAAATAATTTATGTAGAAAAAAAATTCATACTAACCAGGACATTGTGTATACCAATGGTGGGTGTTGTATCCTAATTTCCCATCAGTTTTAGTTTTAAACCTCACATCCTTGTCGGATATGATGGGTTTTCACCCAACCTACATGTCAGCCTTTTTATAAAACTATATTAATATAATCCTTATAAAAATCCCATAAATTTGATAATCATATTCAAAAATAACCTAAATATATTCAACATAAATGAAATTTTTTAACCTCCAAGGTTATCTCATTTCTTTCATTTTCCATACAAAAAATGAATTAACTGATAATTAACCAAAAACAAAATATCATATAACACTAAAGTTTATACATAACTCTTAATGAAACTTCTCATGAAACACTCTAATATCAAAGGTAATATAAACCCTTGCTCCAATATCAAATTTAAGGACCTGGCCTTAGAACTTACATATTCTAGTGAATTTTGACTAGGAGTATATTTCTTTCATTACTAAATATATTTTAGTTTTATAGTTTTAGAGAATTAGGATATACTCTTATGTATTAAACCCTTATATTACAAGTTTACACTTCTATTCAATATCATTTTTTCCACCAAATAAAATAATTTTCAAAATTAACATGTTTTTTTCTATGAAATTTCTTTAAAAATTTGATCTTGACCTCATCCTTAACTGTACTCATTATTAAATACCTTTTTAAAACATCAAAAAACATGGTTTGATCTCAAAAAACTTATTAAGGGATATAAAAGAAAGATATAAACCATTAGTCCATGAATACATATAAAAATTTCCCTTTTCAAAAAATACATTGGGTTTAATAGAAATCCTTTTCTTTCCAAAGAAACCATCTAATCTACCCAAAACTTTTCATAAAAATTTAATTTGAAATATTTAATGAAAAATAAACTCATAAATATTTCTTTGAAAAATCTAATGAAAAACAATACACAAAATTATACTTTTAACTATTGGATATTTAATAACCATTATGGAATAACAATCACCATTATAAATGAATTAAAAATCATAGTTACACTTGTATTAACCATCATGGTTAAATTTAGAGTAACCATCATAGTTACTAATTGAATACCATCATTGTTAACTTCTGAAAATTACTTTAGAATAACTTTTACAGCTACTTAGGGATTAACCAACATAGTTCATCTTGGAATAATCATCACAGTCAACTTCCAAACATTACCCAATGCATTAGTTATCTATAAGGGGGATCATCCTATGTATAATCTATATTGGGATCACCCCTGATCTATAATGGGGCTCAACCCTTCATAAATAATGTCCAGGGGTTGTATCATAAAAAAAACCCTTGAAAATTTATCCTACACCCATGTGAAAAGAATAGGATTTTAAAATATTATTTTTTCTTAAAAATTAATTTTAAAATATAAATCTTAAAAACATAACAAATAACTCGTTTTATTTAAAAAACCATGAAAATTTATAAAGTAAACATGAAATCATTTTGGCGTCATGATAGAGGGAAACTCCACTCATGTCGTATAAGTTAAAAAAATAATTCTATATTTTTTTCCTAAAAGTCACAAATCATAAAAACCTAGGTACTAATAGAATAATATGTTTTTATATTTATTATTATTTTTAAATTAAATAGTAAATTCATTATTTAAAGTAATTCATAAAATAAATAATTTTATTAAACTAATTTATTGTATGGTAATATTTTAAAGATTAATTTTCAAATTATATAATTTCATTTTGAAAAAAAATAATTTCATTTTTGAATTCATAATTTCTAAATTACATTATTATGAATTTTTTTGAATTTTCTGAAAAAGTTCAATTTTTGGTGAATAGTAAAAAATATAGTTTTTTTAAATACAGTATTTTTGGGGAATCATTCAGACATAATTATGATATAAAATTTATTAAACTTATTTAATCACTAAATTATGATATTATAATATAAATATTATACAAAGATAATTCATAACATGTAAATTATAATTTATTTCACAATAAGAATAAAAATCATTATCAATACTGATGTAGTGTCTGTGCAGTGTTGGAAAAGTCCAATTTGTATCCTTATAGATAATAATAGAATGCTAAAAAGTCTTTTCATGAATTTTTGTTAATTATTTTTTGTAATTAATGTTTTGGGATAATATTTAAGAATTTTAGAATTATATAACTTGAATATTATACAAATTCATGTGCAATGCTTATGCATGGAAAGAAAAGTCAAATTAACAAATTAAAGAAGTTATCTTGACATTCATATGAGTAAATATACATAATGAAAAAAATATAAAGGATTTTCATCAAATGAATTAATTTATTTTTTTATAGTAGTTTATTTTTAATTTTTATATATCAAATTATTAACTTTAATACTTGTGGAATGAAGATGCATTACTTGTGCAAGCAGAAGAAAAATCAATAAAACGATTTTAATTAAAATCATAAGAACCATTAAATGACCCAAAAATTTTAATAATTCTTTTTTTATGAGTTTTTATCTTCCCTAATTTTATATTCTTTGAATTTTGTACCTTTTGGATCAACTTGGGTCACTTTAATCCCCTTATAGTATTTTATTTAAAAGGAAATCGAGTTCCTCACACGATAATTTTTAGTTATTATAACTTTTTAATATGTGGTTTTAAAGAAGATATTTCTAACTATAAAAATTATTTGGAAGTATAAATGATTTATATTAATCATTATAATTAATTTATAATTTTTAGGAAAAAAATAAATACCTTAAAGGCTTTCACAATGATGATGCAGTAATTATTAATTTAATGAAAAAATAAAATAAATGATATTAAAAATAAATAAATAAATATAATTTGATATAAATAAGATTATAGATGAGTTATCTAGACAAATATTAAATTTATAAGATATAATAAAATATTTTGTTCAAATTATAATAGTTTTTGAAGTTTTTAAAGTCATAGTAGTGAATGGTGTTAAATTTGACAAACATTATATTTCCTAAATATAATTTTTTATTAAATTATCTAAAAATCACAAAAAAATATTTAATAAGGAAAAATGGGAAAATATTTTGTCTAAAATTTAATCCCATCATCTTTTTAGGCCTTCTGAAAGCCTTTTACCCTATAATAACCTTATTAAATTTTAATATTTTATGAAATTTCAAAATTGTCCCTCACATTAATTACAAAAGGTTACACATTCCATCACTTAATTTCATCACCTTGAGCCTTATTTCTCAACTATACACTACCAAATTATGATACCCTAATCCATTTACACATTCTAGTGTTTATTTTCTCATAAAAAGACAAATTCCAAGTGCCTTAAGCAGGTTCTCAAGGAGAAACTATTCAAGAGGTAAATTCCTCCTTATTCACTTTTAAATTATTTCTTGCTTCTACCTTATCCTAATCCTCTTTATATAGTTTCATTATAACTATAATATCATACATATACTATAATTTTATTTTTTTAATGGTGTATCTATAAATAAATCTCTTATTTTCTCCTTTTTATTTTTAAAAATGAAATCATCATTCATAGTGTGTTAATTCACCACCTTTGTGGATGATGAGTTTTTGTTTCCCTTTACAACATTTATGGAAAGTTTAAATTAACTTATAAATATTTAAAATGTACTATATATATATATATATTATGGTATCATTTTATTTAACTAAAATATGGAAATAGATTAAACATAACAAAACTAGTTTGTGAAGGTCCGAAAAATCGCCAAAATAAACTGAACTTTTAACCTTAACATTTTATCAAATGAATCATCCACATGTTAGAAAGAAAATTGATATATAGGAATATTTAAACTTCTGTATGTGTATTAATACCAATTATTTCCACTTTTGGAACATTATTTAAATTTCACAATAAAATTAATAATGAAACGGTCATGAAACCATGAAATAAACACATCCAAAACAACGAAAATAAAAAATAATTATTAATAAATTGGTCAAAATATGTTTTAAAAAATCCATATAATATATTATAAATATGAATATAGTTTCATAAAAAAAATAAAACAATTTAAAACAATTATATAGGAGGTTTGAACACTTTGGAAGGAAGATGAACCTGAGGTAATGTAATTCATAACCCAAATTTCATTCTTTAGGATAACCTTCTACTTCATTGATTATGTATTTCTAGGATTATTTGAAAAATGAATTTTGATTATATTATGTTTTTTATGTGTATTTATAGTGAATATATATATTATATTCATTTTATTAATTCTCACTTCAATGATATGATATTTGTCAAGGACTTTCCTTTTAAGATCTTCTTTAATGGATCTTTTAACAAAATTAAAAAATAAATCTTTTTAAATTAATTAGAATGAGTATAATTTCCCATTTTCATTAAGACTTATTGTTTTTAATCCTCTTTTCCAATATTTCTTGTATCGTTTAAAAGAAAAAAATTCCCCTTGTCTGTGCGCAGTATTCTTTTAAAATAAGTGATTTTCCTCAAGGAATTTTTTTATGATGCTAGTATTCATGTTTTTTTATTATGTTCTAGTTATTGGGAATTATTTCTGATAATGTGTGGAAAAATTATAAACCAAATATGGGTGGTTCAATGATATCCCTTTAATTAATTGGGTACATTTTAAGTTGACTATAATGGTTATTTCAATTGTAAATGTGGTATTTACATCATAAAGTTGCTGCAAGGGTTACGTTGTAAGGTATCCATGAGAGTTAAAAATCATATGGTAGTTGTGAGTTAAATAATAATAATTATTTATTGTAATAAAATGATTCCCTAAGTTACCTAAATGTTTTTTTTATGTTTTATATTTTTTATGGAAGCCTCATGTTTTCAAAAAGTAACTATATTTTACATTTATGGGTGATAAGTATATCTTTCATGTGTTTATAAGTATCAATGGACTAATGGTTTCTTTCCTTATTCTTTTTTATTCCCCTAAATAATATTTTTATGTTTATCACAAATTTTTTTTAAAGAAACACCGAGTTTAAGTTTGGGTAATAGAAAATAAGAATCCAAGATGAATTTTTTTAGTATTTTTCAGGAAAATAAGTCATATTTTATTTTTAATGACTTTTGTATTATGGAAAGAATGGATACTGATATAGTAGAATATAATTTGTATGATTTTGGGTTTTTATTTATGAATTATGACATAATTTTCTAAAACATTAATCCTAAAATATTTTTTGAATGAAAGAAAATGAATTCGACTCTAAAGTCACTAGAATATGTAATGATTAAGGTTAAGTCTTTATACAAAGTACCTCAATTGGAAATTTAAAAAAAAGATTCCTTTAAAAAAATTAAAAAATTAAAAATGTGTACAAATCAATTTAAATAATCATTTAAAAATAATAAATTCCATTTCTAAAAAAATTATAAATTTTGGATGTGGAAGAAAAAGATAGTTTTAAGGGAAACTTAAAAATTTGATTTTTAAAAGAAATTCCACAACCTTGAGTTTGACACATCTTGTATATTATTTATCTTCCAAAATAATAAACTTAATTTTATTTTTTACTTGATTAATAAACTTTTTCATGTTTATTATTCTATTTATTTCACGTATTACCATGTTATAACAATTACTTATTTATTTAAGTTCATAACAGATGTTTTGACAATATTTAGTTTATAAGTCCAATATGACTTTAGTAATTTGACTATGAACAAGTGGTCATTAATCCACCATCTATAGAATAATATTAATAAAATAATTATCATTTTTATACATAAATTATACTTTTAAATCCATCCATTAAATAGAGTAATGAAAAATGAACTATGTTACAATCATGGAGACAGTAGGTCACATGTACGCATGAGTAACTTTTTCATTTTTCAATGATCATTATGCAAAGAATGTAAGTATTATTTTAAATTTATATAATTATAATAATATCATAAATTTCATATTACTTCTTTAAATATACTTATATAAATCATTTTTATGATTTAGGGATGAAAAACTAATCACATCACTTTGTGGATGTAGTAGTCCATATGTATGCATGAACGGCGTTATCATTTTTTCAATGTATGGAAAGGTAATAGGTTAAATGGGATATTATATTTTTTTAATGATAAAAATGTCTTTAATATCATATATAATCATTAATTTTATCATTATAATCCATCCATGATACATGGTGATGGAAAGAGAATTACATCGGTTCTCAAGGCTGTAGTTTATAGTATAGATGAATGAAGGTTTAGTTTCCCATTTTATAGAAGATAATATCGATATAGGTAACAATATTAACATTATAATATCCTATTATATGGATTATACTAGGTTTATGATTTTATTATGGTTTAAGAAGATTTGAAGGATGGTTTAGAAGAAAAAAACCTAAAACAAGTGGATAAAAACTATACCACTCCTTTGAAAACCTCATTTGATTAACATCATAATCCATCTATCGTAGGTTTTATTCCTAAAATAAGCCATCTATAATGAGTATAGGGATTATAAAAATGGATTTTGGTAGGTATTTTCCAATTTAAATGGGTTTTTAAATGTAAAGGATTGATAATAATAGGTTTCCTTTTATAAGATAATTGAGGGGCACCCTTGGAATTTCAAAAAATATTAAATTAATATAAATTAATATTCATTTTAAAATTTCTTAAAAATAATTTATTTAAATATAGTATTATTTTAGTTATAAATAATTTCATCCAATAATTTCAGGACAATATTATCTCACATTTTTACCCATATCATTTTTTAACCCCCCGATAAACCTTTTTAAATTTACCATGATAAGAATTATTTTTACTCTTTGAGGGTCAATATATTTACTATAAATAAAAAAAATCCAATAAATGGACCATGATTGATATAATAATTTATATCCTAATATATTTTCAGAATCAAATATTTTTATGAATTTTACATCATTAATAAAATATTTGTTATTATAAAACATCAATAATGTCAATTTTATGAACTATTCATTTCATTGAATTTAACAATATCAAGACAACACTTATAATTCAAAAAAATTATTTTAAAAAATACATAAAATGTCAATGTAATCTATAAAAAAATTTAATCACATTATTTATCTAAAATTACATAACTTTTTAATATTTATAATAACATTTTTTTCATTTTTCCATTAATTGAATAATTATTTCATTGACATTATGTAAGAATTTAAGAAAATTATTTCATCACTAAAAATTAAAAATAAATTACCATTATTAATTTAAAAAATTTATATTTATAACTATTTTTTTATTCTAACATATCTTTTTGATAACCCCATATTAAAAATATTGTATTTTTTAATTACAATATTGTGACATGCTTGACTTTCCATGAAATAAAATACTATAATTATCATAATATGGCCAAAAAAATACATATAACTGAATATTGTAGAGTATGTTATAAATATATGAATTCAATAACATTAATTAAAGTTTTTGGGTCATTTATAATCCTTATAATTTTATTTTAAACTTTAATTACCTTATTTACCCTTTACCCTGGAAACAAAAATAACTATGTTCACAATTCTAATTGACCCAAAATAAAAAAGATATATTTACTAATTTTGGACCTCCTAGTTCAAAATATATAATCCATTTTTTAAAATTCAAAATACATAAGTGGAATAATTTATTTCAAAATTAACCCAGCAAAACACAATGAAAAACATTTTTCTTGAAAAATGTGTTTTTAAGCCCAAAAATGTACTTATACTAAAATAAGGTATAAGGATGACTATAGTTTAATTAAATATATTATATATAACTAAATATTACTTAAGTTACTTTCATATCAAATTAAATTCACAAAGTGACATTTTAATATAAATAAAATGACAGTTTTTTAAAAATCATTATTCTTCACTATTCATTGAAAGATTAATCTTTTTAAAAAATTGTCAAAAACTAATCCAAAGATAATTTTGAAGTTATGAATTAAAAAATTAATAATTTTTTAAAATATATTTTCTAAAACCTTTTGTAATTAATTATAATATTCACTCATAAAAAGTAAGGAAACCCATTTTTAAAAAAAATATATTTTTGAAGAATAAAATGACTACTAACAATTTGAGTATGTATTTAAAAATAATTAATTAATACATTACAAATGAGTATTAATATTATATATTTCATAATTGTGTTAATAATGTTCATTCTATCTTATTTAATTGTTGGTTTATATTCTTCACATTTAAATAATAATAATTTGTTGTTCATTTAATCTCGGTGTTTCATATCTTGTACCTATCGAAAATAGGATTTCATTTTTAAAATTTCCAAAAGTTACAATCTCACAACATTAAGAAATTTCATCCTTATAATTTTAACTTGGGATCAAAAACCATGTTTTTTACTTTTCAATATACCTTTTTTGTAATCCAACATCATAAAAAGGGTCAATAAAACATCCAATTGATAATAGAAAAAAAAAGTACGAAGATCGTCCAAAGTAACACATACAAGGTTTCCATGTAGGAATACATTGAAGGAAAGTGAAAACATGGATATGGAATAGAAAACGTTCTTCCAAGGACTGATAGAGAGTGACAGAGAACATGGCTATGATAAATTTAACCATTACAAAACAGTAAATATGTGATAGGTTAAGGTTATTGATTTCTCAAAAAAGAAAAGCAAACGGATAATGTTTTTGTTTCAAAATCCTTTTCCTAAAGTTGAGGAATTATACTAATACCTAGTCTAATAACATAAGGAAATATAATTATTTTACAATTATAATTTCTTCCATTAATAAATTACTATAAAAAATATTATATTTTTCTCCAAATGATGAGTATTCAGGATGAATTTCTAGAACCTGATATACTTGAATCAGCTTATATTAATCACCAAATCCCCCAAAGAATAATAATTTATTCCTATTGTATTTAATAATTAATAAAAAAAATGTTTATCACAAGGTACGATAATCCCCAAAATAATAAACCTTCCGGTGAAGAAAACTAGTTTAATCATCAAAAGTCAATAGTAATACTGAAACTTCAATATAGACCATTCAATAGATAATTATCCATAAAATTACTCAAAATACTCTAGACTAATATTGAACCCAAAAAATTAGATGTATTAGATCACATAGTCTTCCAAGATTAATTTTAATACTTATTTTCAAACAAAATCAATTACTCTTGAAGTCTCATACCAAAATGTAATTACCCAAATCACATAATCACTAAGATATGATAGTCAATTCTATAAATAACCTAAATCACCTTAAATCCACTATAAATTAATTTTTTATTCCAAAATATAATTTAACAATTATTTATAAAATAAAATCACATAGTATTATGTTTACCTTAATACTATAATGTTCCCAAAAATAGTAGTGACTTTATTCCGAAATAACTTTAATCCCATAATAACTAAATCCATTTATAATCCAATTATTATCTACACTATTAAAAATATGTTATAAAAATAAACATAATGTTTATTTTCTAAATAATTTAATTATAAAAATAATTCCATACTAACCATAACTTCACGTAGGCCATTGGTATGGATTTTTTCCTTTTCTCCCTTTTATTGATAGTTTAAACCTCACGGGATTTCTAGATACGACGAGTTCTCACCCAACCTATGGGTTCTCCTTTTTCTAAAATTATATTATTATAATAATAATAATAATTCCATAAATGTGATAGATATCATATTAAATAACCAAATTATATTCAAAATTAATGAAAAGTTTCAACATCCAAAGATACCGCATACAAATTTTCCATATAATAAATGTAATAACCAATAATTATCTCAAAATCTAAGAACATGTAAACCCAAAAGGTTACCAATAAATCTCAATACAAATTATCATAAAGAATCCTAATCTCTAAAGTTATCTAAACCCATTCTCTAATAACAACTGTAAGGATGTGAAAATGGGGGTTCAAAACCCATTGGGAGCAGGTACTGTAGCAATAATGTAGTGCACTGTAGTTGCGGCTGCATTGTAGCAACGGCGGGCACTGTAGTGGCGGCAGGTAACTGTAGCAGCGACAAGGTACTGTAGTAGCAGCGGATACTATGTTGTACTGTAGCAGCGGAGTACTATAGTAGTACTATTCACAGAATGGGTCTTGGGCCAAAAATTTAGGCCTACGAGCCATGTAATGGAATAAATGCCCATTGGGCCTTCGAGATATGTAATGGGTCTCCCTCTACATGGTTAAAAGAGGTATTTACTTTGTTTTTAAATAATAAATGAGGTTTCGGCCCCAACCTTTTAAAAAAACAACAGTAAGGACATATCTTTAAACATTATACCTTATAGTGACCATGGAATAGAACAGTCATTCTTTTGTTCCCAAATATATTTTAGGGTTAGAATTTTATAGAATTAGGAAAAACTCATGCATATTAAACCATTATATTACAAGTGTAAACATCTACTAAATATCCATTTTTCACACCAAACTAAATTTTTAAAAAGAAACATGTTTTATTTTCATGTAATATCTTTATAAAATTGATCTTGTCCTCATACATGTCCCCACTCATCCTTAAATCCTTGTGAAAATCATTAAAAAACATGGTATTATCCCAAACAACTTATTAAGTGAAATAAAATAAAGAAAGACACTATTAGTCCAAAAATACTAATAAAAATTTTACTTTTCAAAATAAATAATTTTCTTACCAAACAAATCATTTTCTCTGCCCAACAATTTTCATAAAACATTTCATTATAAATTTTTAAGGAAAAATAAACTCATAAATGTTTATTTTAAAATTTTAAATCTCAAAGAAAAACTTTTCAAAAATTTATAATTTTCAATCTTACATATGGAATAAAAATAATGTTTATAAATGGACTAACCATCATATTTATAAATGGACTAACCATCACAATTATTCATAGAATAACCATCACAGTTTTAAATGAAGTAACCATCAAAGTTTCTCGATTAGGCATTTGTGTTGTGAGATCTCGTGATCTGGAGGTAGGTGGTTCCGTTATGATGTCTAATTTTGTTTAACCATAAATTTCTTGATTTAATTTTATTGTTGGATTTAAATTCAATTTCTTGATAAATTTATTTCAATTGGTTTATTAAAAACCCAATTCCATTGAATTTTAGGCTTTATGTCTGAAAATGGAGTTGGCATGAAAATGATAAAAACTCCCAATTCCATGGAATTGGGGTGTGTTATGAAATTGGATGGAATTTTTTTAATTAAATTATGGAATTTAATTATGGGATTTGAATTTTTAAATTGATTTGGTGAAATTTATTTCAAATTGGTATTTTAGAAAATGGTTTTAAATGGTTTTGATAGAAACTCATTAGTTTTATCATGGAAAAAGGCATGTTTTGATTAAAAACTCATTTTGGGTTTTAAATGGAAAATTGGAATATTTAAAATGAGAGAATGGGAAGAATTGTATGTTAAGTAGTATTAAAATAAATTACCCATCATCGATTTTTATTAGAGAAAATGTAAGAATATGTAGTTAATAAGTTATTTGGAACCACACTCTATTGCTTTACAATACTAAAAATGCATAAATATAGCAGGTCACATCCCCGATGGGATGGTGATAGGTTCCTTTTTTGTCAGTATTGGGGAGGACGTGTGTATATATATTGTCATGATGGTTATTTGAGTGTGAAGGAGTCCCATAAACTGGTACTATTGTACCATTTGTCAGCTGAACATATTGCACTTTTTTTATATTTGAAATATATATATTGCAATTTTTGTAAACTTTTACCATGCCTTATGAATTTATATAAATTGTCTTATAAAAAAATTTATTAATAAATTTTTTAAAATTATTTCCATCATTCGAAATGTAAAGCATTATTTATTTAATATTATTTTGAAATTCCATAAATGTTTATTTAAAATTTAATGATTTATTTGGTTAATTAAATGTTGATAGATTATTAAAAAATCCTTGGTGTGAACCTAGTAGGATTTCAGCTCACAATCAACTTATTCATTAAGGTGTTTGTAGATTATCTTCTTTCAGGTTCGAGTAAGGGTGAGGAATCACTTTGAGGTGGTAGAAGCTCTTGATCCTTGGTCTTGGAGAGTTGTATCCATTAGGACTTGGGTTTTTATCATTTTTTTTAGTAATTTTGGTTGTACTTTGGGTTGATTATGCTTGTTTGACTTCTAGTACAGTTCTTCCAATGAATTTTTTTCTTATTTATATAGTGTCTTGTTTATCTTGATTATTTTGTGTTTGTGGAAAAAAAATTCCCACTTTCATACTGTATGATGTCAGGTGCTAGTCTCCAACCCATGCAGATTGGGAATTCCCTTCAAGATATGTTAGTTCAATCTTGATTATCAGGTTACCAAGGTATCCAGGATGGTTTGTGAAAACATAGGCTAGTGGTAGGCGTTTCAACCTTATCACTTATTGGTTGTGGGTTTAAACATCATGGTCTTGCAGGATAAGACCATTTCTCACCCAACCTGTAGTTTTTTCTTTTTTAACTATATTAATAAAATCCATATAATATTACATTAAATATGATAAATATCCTCAAAAATAACCAATATTTATTCATAATTAATGAATTTTTTTAACCTCAAACGTTATCTCATACCTTTCATTTTCCATACCAAAAATGTAATAACCCAAAACTAACTCAAAATCAAAGAACATATAAACCCTAAGGGGTATCCATAACTCTTAATACAAATTCACATAAATTATCCTAATCTCTAAATTTATCTAAACTAATTCTATGATAAAAATTTAAGTACCCATCCTTACATTACAAATTATAGTAAAATTTGACTATAATTATCTTTCTTTCATTACCAAAGGTCTTTTAGGTTTATAGTTTTTGAGAATTGGGAAAAAATATTGAATAGTAAACTCTTATATTACAAGTGGAAGCTTCTACTAAGAATCCATTTTTTTCACCAAACAAAACATTAAAAAAGAACTATGTCTTCTTTTCAAGTAATATCATCATAAATTTGATCTTAACCTCATCCTTGTGGCAACTCATCCTTAAATCCCAGTGAAAAACATTTTAAAAATTTTTATGAGCACAAAAATATTAGTAAGTTACATAAAAAATAAACTTTTATTCCATGAATACTTGTAAAATTTCCCTTTTCAAAACAAACTTTAGTTTCAAAATAAACCCTTTTCTTCCAAAAGAAACCATCTTCGCTTCCCAACACTTTAAAAAAATATTTCATTAGAAATATTAAAGGAAAAATAAACTCATAAATTTTTCTTTTAAAATGTAAAAATCACATAAAAAATTTTACAAAACATTTATAGTTTTCACTCTTACAAATGGAATAACCATCATGGTTATAAATGGAGAAACCATCATAGTTAGACATGGAATAACCATCAAACATATAAATGAAGTAACCATCATAGTTACACTTTTATTAACAATCACGGTTAAATTTGGAGTAACCATTACATCCAATAATAGAATACCTTCATGGCTAACATCCAAACATTAACCACCCTAGTTACTCATGAATTAAGCTACACAATTGATCTTGGAATAACTATCACAGTCAAATTCCAAACATTACCCAAAACATTAGATAGCTATAATGGGGTCTACCCTATATATAAGTTGTATATGGGTCGACTATGAAACTTAATTAGAAAAATCCTTCATAAATAATTTACAAGGACAAAATAATGAATAAAACCATTGAAAACTCTTTTAAACCCTTGTACAAAACAATTTTGGACATCAAAATACCGTTTTTCATAAAAATAACTTTTATAATCTAAAACTATACACATAATAAAGAACCCATTTTATTTAAAAACAAACATGTAAGATTTTAAAGTAACAAATAAAATAATTGAGTTTTCATGGTAGTAGTAAAATATTCTTAAGACGTATAATTTTAAAAAAGCATTCCTAAAGTATTTTTATAGGAAAAGTTATAAATCACTTCATTTAAAAAATGAAAAAAAGATTTATTTCAAACAATTTGGTAAAATTTCAATCATGGGTAATAATTAATTTAAAAAATAATATAAGAAGATTAAAAAACTTTTCTAAAACATTTTTATTAAATTTGGATATGGAAGAAAAATGGAGTTTTAAGGGAAACTTCAAAATATGTTTTTTAAAAGAATCTCTCTTACATTGAGTCTAACACTTCATGAAAATTATTTATCTTCCTGAAAAATAAACTTATGTTAATTATTTAATTTCTTGAGAAAAATTCCCAATTTTATTATTCCTTTTATTTATCTTGTTACCATATTATAACAGTTACTTAATTATTTAAGTTCACATCGAATATTTTGATGATATTCGTCTCATAAGTTCTAAATAACTTCGGTAATTTTACTATATTCAAATTGGTCATTACACCACTATTTACAGAATAATATCAATGAAATAGTTTTCATTATTATGTATCAATTATACTTTTAAATCCATCTATTAAATATGTTTATAAAAAACAAAGTGTGTTAGAGTCATGGAGATGGTAGGTCGTACGTACACATGAATAACTTTTCAATTTTTTAATGATCATTATAAAAAGAAGTTAAGTATAATTTTATATTTAAATAATGATAATAACATCATAAATATAATATTAATTATTTAAATATACTTATATATATCATCCATAGTATGTGAGGATGAAAATTGAATCATATCATTTTGTAGAGGTGGTATTCCACACATATGCATGAATGATTATATCATTTTTTAGTGTATGAAAAGTTAAGTAAGAAAATGATATAATATATTTTCATAATTTTGAATATTTTATAAATATAAAATGTAAAAATTAATTTCGTCATTATATCCATCCATGATATATGGTTATTGAAAATAATTTGAATCGGTTCGCAAGCCGGTAGTCCTCCATACACACGAATGACGGTTTAATTTCTCATTTGATGGAAGAGGAGATGGATATAGGTTATTTTATTTACATAATAACATATCTGTATATGGATTATTCTGGTTTTATTATTTTATATAGGTTTAATAATATTTTAATGTGTTTAAAGAAGAAACAAAACTAAAACAACTTGATAAAAACTATTCGTCTTCTTTGGAATACCTCATTTGATTAATATCTTAAGCCTTATAAGGTTTGTTTTATGAACAAATTAAGGACTATAGGGTAAAGGGAGATATTATATTAATGGATTTGGGAAGATATTGGCAACAATAAAATGGTTTTGGAAGTGTTAATGATTGATAATAAGAGGTTCCCTTTTATAAGAGAGGGGAGGGGTAATCACGTAGTTTCTAAAAATATTAAATTAATATAAATTACTATAAATTAATATTCAAATAAAAATAATATATTAAAATTATAGAATTATTATAGGTATAAATACTATAATAAACTAATTTTTTACAAGTTTAGATCAAATTTTTACCCTTATCATTTGGTTTTAACCCCTCGTTAACCCTTTTTCAACTTACCATGAAAATAAGGATCTTTACACATTAAGTGTCAATATAGTTACTATAAATATAAAAAAAAATACCATAAATGGAAAAAAATTGATATTAAAAAACATATTACAATAAATTGGTCAAATATAATATTTTTAGTAATTTCATGTCATTTAATAAATTATTATTTGTTATAAAATATCAATAATGTTAATTTTTACAACTATTCATTACTTTGTTATCAATAATATCAAGATAAAACTTATAATTCTAAAAAAAATTATAAAAAATCCCTAACATGTCAATATAATATATGAAATTTTGATTTCACATTATGTATCTCAAATTATATTACTTTTATTATTTTTTATATCATTTTTTTATTTTCCCATTAAATGATTATTTATTGCATCAGCGTTGTGAAAGCATTTAGGGTAATTATTTATTCACTAAAAAAATCAAACTCCCATTATTAATAAAAAATATTATCTTCCAAAATAATATTTTTAGTTCAACATATTCTCTAGATAGCTCTATATCAAAAATATTATATTTATTTAAAACAAGAATGTGATATGTCTTTTTCAAGAAATAAAATAATATAAATTTCATAATCTCATCCAAATGCCCATAAAATTCCATATAAACAAATATTTAATGATTATGTTTGAAATATATTCATCTAATAAAATTAAGGTAAGATATTGGGTCATTCTATAATCCTTATAATTTTATTTGTAACATTAATTACTTGATTTAACATTTACCCTATTAACAAAAAAATCTATTTTTACTATTCATATTGACAAAAAATAAAAGTGAGGTAATTGATAAATTTAGAACTCCTGATTCCAAATATGGAATCCATTTCTAAAAATTCAAAATATATAATTTCTAGAATTTAATTTAAAATTAACCCCGCAAAACACAATAAAAATAGTTTTCTTGAAAAAAACATTTCTAAGCACACAATTGTACTTATACAAAAAATAGATATAAGGATTATTAAAATGTATTTAATTATATCCAACCAAACTAAATATTAATTAATTTAATTTGAGATAAAATTAAAGTCATAAAGTTAATTTTTAATATAAATAAAATGGTAGTTTTATAAAAATCGGTATTTCTCACTTTACACTGAAAAATTAATCTTTTCTAATAAAAATCTAAAAAAAAATTCCTAATATAATTTTTACATAATGAATTCAAAAATAAATTAATTTTTTCAAAAAAAAATTATAAAACTTCTATAAATTAATTATAATATTCAATCATAAAAAGTATGAAAAATAATTTTGGAATAAAATGTATTTTTGAATAATAAAATGATTTTACTAAAAATTAAAGTGATTGCCTAAAAATATTTAATTAATACAATAGAAATGAGTATGAACATCATATATTTAATGATTTCATTAATAATATTCATGCATTCATATTTAATAGCTAGGTGATAAGGGTCACATTTAAATAATAATAAAATGGTTCATTTAAGCTTGATGATGCATATCTTATATGCTATCGAACATAGTGTTTCATTTTCAAAATATCAGGATGTTACATTAGCATCCTTATAAGAAATTTTAGCCTTGAAATTTAAACTAGGTATCTAAAACCAAGGGTTTTACTTTTCAAAAAACCTTTTCTAAAATCCCTCATTTTAAAAAGGGTTAATAAAACTTTCACTTGATAATAGAAAAAAACTGTGAAGGTCATATCGAGTAACACAAACTTGGTTTCCACATAGAAAACTATATATGGAAATTAAAAACATCAATATCATAGAGAAAACTAAATCCCATATACAGATAAAGTGTCATAAAAATATTGTCTATAAGAAAGATAACCATCAAAAAACCATAAATTTGTGATAGTTTAAAAGTCCATTGATTTATTCGTAAGAAAATAAAATAGATAAAGTTTTTCATTCAAAATAATTTTCCTAAAGTTGAGGAATTAATTTACTGTATGGTATACAAATATATGGAAACATACTTACTTGAAAATTATAATTTCATCCTTTAATCAATTACTATAAAAATATCATCATTTTTTCCTAACAATGATTATTAAGGATTAATTTTTTATGCATGAAGCATTAGAATCAACTTATAAAAATAAAAAAAATCTAGAAAATAATAACAATTTATTCCTCCCATATTTAGGAATTAACCAAAACCAAAAAATTTATCACAATGTAAGATAATTCAAAATAAATAAACCTTCATATGACTAAAACTAGTTTAATCTCAAAAATTCAACAGTAATACCCATGGATTAAAATAGATCATTCAATAAATAATTACTCTTAAAATTCCCAAAAACATTTCAGAATAATATTGAAACCCAGAAATCAAAAATATATTATCACATAGTCTCATAAGATAAATTTTAACATTTTATCTCCAAATAACATCAATTACTCTTTAATTATCATACCATAATTTAGTATCACTAATCACATAATCTCCAATATATGCTATTAATTTCTACAAATTACATGAATAATCATAAATCCATAATAAAATTATATATTCTTCCCAAAAATAATTCAACATTTCTTTCTCATATAAAATCCCATAGTATTATGTTTACCTTAATCCTGTAATGTTCCCCAAAGAAATAGTAACCTTCTTCTAAAATAACTTTAGTCACTTAATCACTAAATAATTTTCCAATATCATGGTTATCAACTTGATTAAACATATGTTCCAAAAATCAAAAAAAAATCTTAAATTTCCAAATCATTTAAGTATAAAAAAAGTTTTCACTAACCAGGACTTCACATTGGTTAGGGGTAGGTATTTAAACCACATTATTTGGTTTAGGGTACAAAACACATGACCTTTACAAATATGATGGGTTGTCATCCAACCTATGGTTTTTTATTTTTATAAAATGATAATTATTTAATCCTTGTAAAATTCCCAGAAATGTGATAAACATCCTCAAAAATAACCTAAATATATTCAATATTACTGAAATGTTTTAACCTACAAGGTTATCTCATACATTTCATTTTGAATACCAAAAATGTTATAACCAATAATTACCACAAAATAAAAGATAATATAATACATAAAAGTTATCCAAAACTCTTAAGAAAAATTCTCATGAAATATTAAAATCTCCAAAGTCATCTAAACCCTTTATCTAATATCAAATATAAATACCTTTCCATAAACATTACTTATTATAGTGACTTTTGACTAGAATTTTCTTTATTTCATTACCAGTGATCTTTTAGTTTTACAATTTTAGAGAATTCAGAAAAACTATTAAATAGAAAACCTTTATATCAAAAGTTTAAACTACTACTCAGTATCAACTTTTCCCACCAAACAAAACTTTTAAAAATAAAAATGTTTTCTTTCAACGACATGTCTTTACAAATCTGATCTTGACCTCATCCCTGTCTTTACTTGACTTTAAATCCATATGAAAACATTTTTAAACAAGGTATAAGAACAAAGGATCAGTAAGGGAAATAAAATAAAGAAATTTTTATCAATTAATACATATAAAAATTTTCTTTTTTAAAATAAACTTTGGGTTCAAAATAAAACCTTTTCTTTCCCAATAAATCATCTTTTCTACCCACCACTTTTCATAAAAAATCATTATAAATCGTCTGGGAAAAATAAAAACATTAATTTTTATTTGAAAATTTTAAAATCAAATTGAAACATTTTAAAAAAGTCATAATTTTTACCCTTACCTATGGAATAACTATAATGTATAAAAATGGAGTAACCATCCCAGTTTTACATGGAGTATCCATTATGATTATAAATTAAGTAAAAAATAAGTTACACGTGTTTTAACCATCATGATAAAATTTGGAGTAATCACCATATCTCCTCATTTAAGATCTTTATTGTTAACTTATGAAAATTTCCTTAGAGAAACCATCACATTTACTCATGGATTAACAATCATAATTATTCTTGGAATAACCATCACGTTCAACTTTCAAACATTACCCAATTAATCGGAAAGATATAATGGGGATCCCCCTTTATATAAGTTTTATAAGCATCACCCATGATCTATAATTGGTCTCAAAACTTCATAAATAATTTCCAAGTACTACATAATGAACACAACCATTTAAAAACTCTTTTAATCCCATTTATAAAACACTTTCATAAATCATAATACCCTTTGTTCATAAAAATCAATTTCAAAATATAAAAAATACACGCATAATAAAAAATAATTTTTCTTAAAATATAACCATGGAAACTTATAAATTAAACATAAAATCATTCAGGAATCATGATGGTAGGAAAATCCACTCATGGCATATAATTTTAAAAAACATTTCTTCTGTATTTTTTTCAAAAAAGTCATAAAATACTACACTTGGAAAATAATAAATGATTCTATTAAAAAAATTATAAATATTAAATAATAGGTAAAATTTACTTCAAAAATCATATAATAATAATAAATATATTTCTAAAACATTTTCAGGAAATATGGACATGGAATAAATATAAAGTTTTAAGAGAACCATCAAAAGATGATTTTTAAAAGAAAATCCATTACCTTGAGTCTGTCACGTCATATATGTTCTTTAACTTCTTGAATAATAAAATTATGTTAATTATTTACTTTATTAAGAACCTTTTTAAAATGTATTATTACTTTTACTTTACTTATTACCATGTAATAAAAATTACTTAATTATTTAATTTCACATCATATGTTTTGATGATATTCAATTCATATGTCCAAAATTACTTTAGTAATTGAACAATGGTCAATTTGGTCATTACTCAAACAGATCTAGAATAATAGTCATGAAATAATTTTCGTTTTTTATAAATAAATTATACTTTTAAATCCATCCACTAAATTTGGTTATGAAAAATTAACTATGTTACAATCATGGAGACAGTAGGTCATACGTACGCATGAGTAACTCTCCCATTTTTCAGTGATCATTATAGAAAGAAGGTAAGTATAATTTTATCTCTATTGGATTATAATAATATTAAATATATCATATTACTTCTTTTAATATACTTATATATATCATCCATGTGATTTGGTGATGGAAAAATATTTGCATCGCTTCGTGGAGGTGGTAGTCCATATGTATGCACAAACGACGTCATCTTTTTTTATGTATGGAAATATAAGAAGGTAAATGTTATATTATATTTTCATACTAATAAATATTTAATTAATATCATATATAAACATTAATTCCATCATTATAATATATGCATGAGATAAGGAGATGGAAAATGAATTACCTTGGTTCTTGAGGCGATAGTCATCCATACACATGAATGATGGTTTCATTTCCCATTTGATTTAAGAGGATATATATTTAGGTTAATATATTAAAAAAATAAATACTCATTATATGGGGGATACTATTTTTGTTATATTATCATAGTTGAAAAATATTTTTACGATGTAGAAGAAGAAACAAAACTAAAACAGCCGGATAAACACTATACCTATTCTTTGGAAAACCTCGTTTGATTAACACCTTAAGCCTTAGAAGGTTTGTTTTATGCCTAATGTAATGAATATATAATGTAAGGAGGAATTATAATAAGGTTTTTGGGTAGATCATGGCTGAAAAAATGGGTTTTGAAGTGTGAAGGATTGAGAATAATAGGTGGCCATTTATAAGAGAGTTGAGGGTCACTCTTGGAAATTCTTAAAATATCAAACTAATATAAATTCATATTCAATTATAAATGTTCCCAAAATAATTTATTTATGATATAGGATTTTTATATTTACAAATTATCTCATCCAATAATTTTTTTATATGATTAGGTTTCATTTTTACCCTTACCATTTGATTTTAACCCCTCAATAAGAAATTTTAAACATACTCTCACAAAAAGGATTTTTAATCATTGAGTGTCAATATAGTTACTGTAAATAGAAAAAACCCATTAATGGACCATGATTTATATTTTCAAGAATATCATAATACCTTATCTTAATCTAATATTTATATGAATTTTATATCATTTAATATATTATTATTTATTATAAAATATCAATAATGTCAATTTTTAGAACTATTTATTACTTTAAATTTGATAATATCAAGATAACACTTATAATTATAAAAAATTATTTTAAAAAACCCAGACATATAATTTTAATCTATAAAATTCATGTATCATATTATTTATGTCAAATTATATTACTTTTAATATTTTTAATATCATTTATTTTATCATTCCAATAATTTAATAATTACTATATTAGAATTATGACAGCATTTAAGGTAAATATTTCTTCACAAAAATTTAAAAATAAATTTCCATAATTAAGATACATCTATTATATTTCATAATAGTATTTTTAGTCAAATAAATACACTATATATCCCTATACTAAAAATATTATAGTTATAAAAAACAAGAGTGTGATATGTTTGACTTTTCCTGAAATAAAAAAATTATAAATGTCATAATATCATCCAAATGGCCATAAAATACTATATAACTAAATATTAAATGATTATGGTTGATATATATTCAGATAATAAAATTAAGGAAAGTTTTTTGGTCGTTTTATAATCCTTAAAATTTTATTATTAATTGTAATTAGCTAATTTTCCTTTTTTTGAGATCCTAATTAAAAATTTGGAATCCATTTTTCAAAATTCAAAACATTTAATTGTAAGAATTTAATTTAAAATTAACCCTACAAAATGCAACGAAAATATTTTTCTTGAAAAAATGTGTTTTCAAACCCAAAAATGTACTTATACAAAAATAAGGTATAAGGATGATTAAAATTTAATTAATTTGATTGTATTTAAATATATATTATTTAAGTTTCTTTCCGATAAAATTAAAATCAAAAAGTGGAATTTTAATATAAATAAAATGATAGTTGTATAAAAATTGGTATTTTTCACTATTCAGTGAAAAACTAATCTTTTCATAAAATTATAAAAAACGTCCAAAGATAATTTTTAAATACCAAATTCAAAAATTAAATTATTTTTTAAATTAAATTTTCTAAATAGTTCATAAATTAATTATAATATTCACTCATAAAAATTATGAAATCTCTTTTTTCAAGAGAATGTAGTTTTGAAGAATAAAATGACTTTACTAAAAATTTGAGTGCTTATTTACTAAGAATTAATTAATAAATTACAAATGAGTATGAAAATTATATATTTAATAATGTCATTAATACTAGTAATTATCACCTATTTAATGTATAGGTTATAATGGACACATTTAAATAATTATAATTCATTGTTCATTTATGCTCGGTGTTCCATATCATATATACTATCAAATATTGTCTTTCATTTTTAAAAGATTCATAAGTAAGAGGAATTATCCATATTTATATTTCACTAGATATTCTTATCTTCATGTGTGTGTCTAATGGTGCTTAAAATTTAAGATTATTATTAATGATTGACATAACTCTTTTACTTTTATATACTAGCCAAAATTGTGATTCCATATGTTAGTGGGAAGTAGGGTATGTTGGGTGCATCATGAAGGACATGTTATTAATTGATATATCAAGGAAGGATGTTTCCCTTCTATATTAATAAAAGTTGACATCTCATCCCTTTGATTGAAATGGAACCATCACATTAAATTTTTTATCCATGATGTAATGAAAATTTTATTTCATATTTTCAATGAAAGATGTATCAAGCACATTGTTTACTGACATAATTTTTCAACCAACTTGATGAGATATTAAGATAAGGGGATTATATTACATAGTAATCATTTATGTGTGGTTTTCAATGTTACGACATTAACTTTTTTCTCTTTAGTATCTTCACTCATTGCTAGATATTAATCTTGAACTTTAGACAATATTGCCTGATGTTAATGAGAAAAAATCCAAGAGGGTCACACACTAAGTGTTTTCATTGATCTCAAATAAATTCTATTTGACCTTAATTATTTGAAAAAATATTATTGTCAAGGCTGATGAATAATTTTATTCAGTATTTATTGATCACAAATATTTGTAGGGTAGTAAAATAATTTATTCATTAATAAATAATTTATTTAATTATGAGAATAATTAATAATTACTTTTTCACTTGAATGAGAATAAGATATCTATTTATGAATAAATATTTAATAAATATTTACTTGGTAATTTGATAAATTCTGAGGATGAGTGGACTAAGATCATTTCTAATGATAAATATTAATTTTCAAGTCGATAAAATAATATTTATTATTGTGTTAGATCGTCAACGCCATAAAATTATAATAATAACAATATTATTATTATTATTATTATCTGGAATGGGGTTATATAAGGTTGAATATATTATATAAGGGACCTTATGTAATTAAATAATATTTTAACATAAACCCTAACTCTATAAATATATTATTATGTCCATTGTGTATAGTTAATTGAGAATTGGGAATCATTGTACATAATGGATTTCTATCAAGATTCCTCCTTCTCTAATCCTCTCAAGAACGAGTAGAATAATAGAGAATCCATCAAGACTTAAGGAACTATAAATGATCAAGATTAACAATACAATATAGTTAATATTTCATGCTAGAACCCGATATTTCATCAGTGTTCTTTGGAGATGAAAGGAACACACGGGGTTTGTCGCTAGAGGGGATCTAATTTGGGTCCTCCATACACAATGACGGTAATCCAAAAAGGGTTATGGATGATCAAAATCTTCTTAATAATCCCAATAAGATGTAATATTTCTTCATATGTGATTAAATAAATTATAAATTTAATGTGAAAAAATATCATCTCTGGGTTATGGACTTTTTATGTCAAACTTGATAGAAAAATTTCATTAGTCATGAAATTTATGTGTAGTGCAATTGGAGAATGTTCTATCGAATATGAAAAAAACCATAATGGTTATTTACAAAAAGACACTTCCACTGCATCTAGAACCTTTAGGTGGTATCAAAGGGGTAATGTTTAAATTTATAATTAATTATTTTATTATTGATCGTAAATATGAAATTGTGTTTATTTTTCTTTCCCAATTATTTGTTATTTAATATTATGTTTAATTAACATGATTTTTAAATTTTAATATTCTTCATTAAAGATTCATAATTTCTTAAGGACTAAAAACATATGGAGGATGATAAAATATTCCATAGAGAGGTTCTAAATATTTATAGCTAGAATATTGGGTTACCTGATGTATAGTTGGAGTGCACACTATATACCCATGTCACTGCACCTATACATGCTATGCGATACACAACACACTGAGAAGTTATTACACATAATTCATTTATATCACACCATGTGTAGACCAAGAAAAACATGGAACATGGTTTGTTAGAATACAAGACGTGTAGTTGGCATACTCGTTATATAATCTACATGGTTTAGTGGTGAAGTATATGCTAACTATATGGTAAAATACATGGTTTCTAAACATCTGAGGTAGAATTAATATATAATTAATGATACATGCATAGATTAATTCATAAATTTCCTCATATTGGGAACACACTAAGTCATTAGGCTTGTTATATAGACAGATATAAAATAGACCACATGGCATGTAGCTAGTTAGTACATGTCTTGTAATCTATCTTAGATACACACAAAATCCCCAGGTGTTTACCTCGAATAAAAAATTGAGAAACACAGAATGAAACTCATAATTACATGTCATGTAGTATACAAATAAAAGAAAAAACTAAATTAAATTAAACTAATTAATTTTATAATTAAAACATAATTACATTTTTGGAAATAAATTTTTTTGACTATGAAATAAACATTTTAAATAACTAGTAAATTCTTAATTAATTTATTTTAATTATCCATAATTATTGGTCATGTCATTTATTTTCCGTGAATGCATATAGGATAGGTGTCTTAAAAATTATTTGGATATTTATTCATGGTGAGATAAATTGATTAATAAATTAATTAATTAATTCAAGCATGATTTGGATTATAATAAATAAAAATCGAGTGTAATATATTGCATTTAATTCATGTTTTGACTATTTATGAGCATTAGATAGACCTGTGTATGTGTAATTTTTATTTAATTTTATTTTATTAAAAAATTTAAAATTATTAATTGTTAAATTATGTTTGATGGATTATGATTCATGCCTCCTATTTTATTATGTAGGACATACAATCCCAATGTAATTTATATAATTTCCATTAACCAATCCTTTGGATCCCCTAACCTACATGTGATTTATATACATATGTAATAAAATGAGTATCCCTAGGCACATTAAGGTGGTTCAAGATTGATCAAGTATGAGACCAACCTAGGTGATACACAAGTGGGCAGGTGGAATGCTGCAACTCATTCCAAGATTGGCACAATGATTTTTCTCCTAGGGTTATTTGTTGATTTATTAACCTCACAATAAATTAACTATTAGATAATCCCATGGTAAGGTTTTTTATTTATTTATTTATTTCTATCTTATATATTATTTTATTTAAGAATGTAATATTGTGATCACATAAAAAATGTACTAATATGCAAAGATTGAATTTAAATAAATGGATTATGTGTAAAAGTTTCATTGAAACATGGTTATTCACTATAGTAAAATACAATTAATATTATCAAGACATGTAAAGGATAAATAAATAAATATTTATTCATAATAAATTAATCCCTCAACCTAATATTAAATAAGACTAATCCTTCCATCACTTAATTAGGAACTAAATCAATAGAACTAATTGTTTGAATAGCCCTTTTTGGGAAACTTACTTTTATAGGGGGAGTTCTTATGAACTTATTTGGGTTGAATTATCAATTTTACATAAATAGGGGTATCCTTTTCTAGACTTGGTTTCATTATAGGCAAGTATTGAGGAAATCCCATTTAGGATTTCAAGATTGGAGAATCCACTCAAAAAATCAAGGAGACGAAATCCTATAGTTATATAAGACCTACCAACCTATATACCTTTGAGTAATTGATCAATCCTATAATTAGGTTATGATAAGGTCTTTATGGATCCTTTATACTAGAATTTCTGAGAAACTAGAAATTCTAAGTCTAATGGTGAGGGTAGTTGGAACATGATAAAATATTGGTTGACTTAAAAAAATTAATTTCATTATATCTCACATAAATTTCAATAAAGTTAAATACTAATGATCACCACTTTTACAATTGTAGAATAAATGTAAATTTCATCAACCACATTATCTTTGCGATCAATTTTGTATAAAGACCATATCCTTCCATCCAACATTATGATTTTCATTCAAAACAAGTTCCCCAAAAAGGACCATACAAGGAAAAGGCAACCAGCATTAGGGGGGCCTCAAATAATGAAGGCCAAGGGAATCACCCCAAATTAAATTTACCCCCTACGGTTTAAATTGGGACACATTATAGAAACACAACATCAGGACACCAGGAACTGCAAGAGATGCCAGATAGTCCGCCACTTTGTTCCTATCATGCCAAGTATGGGTGACACTAACATTATTGTCAAGAATTGACTTGCACTATCTAATAGTATAGGAAATTGACTAGGGAGTGGTGCCTTTACCATGTAGAGCATCATGAATAATTATAGAATCTGTTTCTAGGTGGGCAATGGTAATTTCTCTCTAACTACATAAGGATAGACCTGTAAGCAGCATAAGAGCCTCCACCCAAATAGAAGTTCCACTTCCATAATGAGTCGTGAAATCCAACACCACACTCCCTCTAAAATCCCGGATAACACCTCCTCCTCACATGTCACCCAGTACACAATAAACATTTGTATTGATCTTGAGACCGCCCCATAGGGGTAGAAAATGAATCCATGTCCCCTGATCCCCAGCACCATTCCATATGATCCCCATTTGAGATACATAAAGCACAGGAAGTGCTGGAACTTCCCTCCCGATGCCAGTAATACCGACCAAGTCAATCAGAACACATAGATATCTAGCCACCATGGTTCTACCTGTAGAAAGATCATATCCTTGCCAGAATTAACTTCCAAGAATGATTCAGATGCCTACAGGTTATGTTACTCCATGAACAGAAATCTTATGTGCCATAATCCTCACTGTTTTATTCTCCTATAAATAAGTTGAGTGACGAAGATTTTGTTGTCTTTGATAAATACTCCAGCAATGAAGTTGATGTTAAGTGTTTAATGATTTCATCTATATCCAATGAACTTATGAATTCACATGAAGACATTGATTCTTATAGAATTCTTGAGGATATTTGTGGTATATATAGATATATATATATATATTAACAGTTTTAGATGTCCAATATTCTCTTTCAGAGTAATCTTGGAGAAGGTGTTCTAGTAATGCCTTGTGTAGTCAAATTAATTGGCTACATTTAGCGTCAAGAGGTTCTAAGGTATAAATTTCTTGAATAACTATGCACCAATCTCATTCTTACATCACTTTTTCATATATTCTCTATATTTCTTATTAATTTCAATATGAACAACAAGGAAAATTATCTTTTTTATCTTCTTACATTAATTCTCTTAGTTAATAATGATAAGAAGTATGAAAATCCTTCCATCTATATAGAAAATAAAAAGAAATCTAGGTGAAATTCTACAAGTACAAATCTATTGGAAATTTCCTTCTAACAATAGAAAGATCATAGGGAAAGTAAGGGGAATATAATTCTATTTATTTTGGATATGGAAAGAAGGTACACTGGAAGAAAACTACACCCAGTAAAAGAAACAAGGGAAAGCTTGAGGTGTGTTTTTTAACATGTGTAATTTATCTATTTCTATAAATTTGGTATTACATATTTCATCTGATGCTCACATATGTTTTCAAATACAGGAAAGAATAAGATTTTATATGATTGCATTAGAATAGATATACCTATGAGTATCCAATATAGAAATAATTTTTTTGTCTATTAGGGACAACCACCTCACCTTACTAATGGGAATGATCTTGGTTTTAAAATATTTTTATTATGTTCCATCTATTACTGAAAAAAAAATATTTCTATATCCATACTTGATACAGATGAATTTATATTTAAGCTCAGGAATAAATTTTTATTTTATTATAAAGACATAATTTTTTATGGTAAGTAATATATAAATAATAGGCTTTATGTATTGGATTCCAAAGTAATGGAAATCGATAATGAAACTATTTTACATTAATCATACCACACACAATTATGGAATCACCGGCAAGGTTATGTAAATTAGAAGTATTTCAAAAAATTACACCAAGATGGATATTTTGATTCCATTGAACTAAAACCACTTGGTGTATGTCACACATGTTTTCAATGAAAAATGAAAAAATTTATATGTACTGTAAAAGGTGAAAGGTTTATTGAGCTTCTTGATGTGTGTGGACCATTTCTAGTTAAAGTAAGGGGTGGGTACTCTTACTTCATAACATTTACGAATGATTTTTTTAAATATGTACATTTCTACTTAATGAGGTATAAGTAATATTATTTTTGACATATTCAATGAATTTAAGAATAAAGTTGAGAACTATATTGGTAACAATATTAAAAAAAGTCCACTTAGACCAAGGTGGAGAATAATTTAATCAAGTCATAATTAATTATTTATTGTATCTTGGGATTCTATCTCAACACACTACTCTTTATACACCTTATTAGAATGGTGTAATTGAAAGGGTGAACTACACTGTGTTAGATATGGTGAGATCAATTATAAGTAATGTGAATATTCCTATATCCTTTTTGGGATAAAATATATAAATAGAAGCACATATACTAAACCAACTACCAAAAAAGTAAAAAATGGTATTCTATATGAACTTTAGTTTTGAATAAAATCTTTGTTTTTTAATTTACATGTGTGGGATTGTGAATAATTTTGTATGGCCTCTTTAGGAAACAAACTTTCACCTTGAGTCAAAAATTATACCTTTATTAGATAACCCATCGAAAACAAGGGGATATTTCCAATACAACTTATTAGAAAATAAGGTAATTGTGGAAAGAAATTACATATTCCATGATAGGGAACACGTCTCTAAAATGGATAGTGGTAGAGAGATAGAATTTGATGAATACTAGGCTCAAGGTACCCAATATTTGGTACAAGAATAGATCCCACAAAGCCCCATGGAAGAAGAAATTCTAGAGACACAAGTACTAAATATGAGAATAGTATAGGTTAAGGAACCTAAAAGATTTGGTTTTCTAGTCATCAAGTACGGTGAATCATTATTAGTTGACAATAATGGTCATGTAACCTATAAGAATTTAATAAGCAGCACATATGTTGGTAAGTGGAATGAAGCATTGAATTCTAAAGTGGATTCCATATACCAAAACCACGTATAGATTCTGTTAGATCCTTCCCTAGATGTTAATACTATTGTTTTTTAATGGTTATTCAATAAGAAAATGGACATCGATGGACAAGTTAGTACATAAAATACATGAATGGTTTTATAAGGTTTCAAACAGTGTCAAGGCATTGACTATGATGATCCATTTTAAACAGTTTCCATGTTGATGCCCATTAGAATTATACTTTCCATCATAGCTTTCCAGGACTATGAGATTTGGAAAATGGATTTCAAAACATCCTTACATAGTGGATAACTTCAAAATGATATATATATGACATAAATTTAAGGGTTATTGATTCCAAATGTTTCTAATAGGGTCTGAAATTTGTAAAATCAATTTATGCATTTATGCATGAATCCAAGTTATGGAACATTTAGTTTCATAAAGACAAAATATAATTTTGTTTCATGTTGAATAAATTTGAGCCATGTGTCTATAAATAGTTTAGTGGGTGTGTGGTCATTTTATCTATAGTTTATGTCTTTGACATACTACTTCTTGGAAATGAAAAACCAGTCTTATAGTTTGTTAAAGACCGATTAAACACATACTTCGCCATGAAGGAATTAGGTGAAGCAGCATATATTACTGGGATTGAGATCCATCCTGATATATCTAAGAGGCTACTTAGATTAATTTGAGGTATATATATTTACAAGATACTAAATATATTTAGTACATAACAATCCAAGAGGGAATTTTTTTCCAAAGTCACATGTCGATTAAAATTTGTCCTCAAACACATGAGGAAAGATATGGGATTTCAAGGATTTTGTACACATCATTATTTTGGTCAGTAATGTATATTATGTTGTGTACTAGGCTATATTTCACCGATTCCTTAACTATGGTAGGAATATATCAAGCTATACTAGGTAAACACCAATGGATAGAATTCAAGATAATCCTTAAGTATTTGTACCATATTAAGAATATTTTCTTGGAATATGGAAGAGATAGGTAACTAATCATCAAAGAATATATGGATGAAGGTTTCAAAATAGATCAAGAAGATCTGAAATCATAGACGGGGAAACATATTAACTTCTAAATGAGGTGTTATTAGCTGAAATATCTTAAATAAAGTGGTGGTTGAATATTTTATAGCAGATTTTAGGTATATTTAATATTCTAAGATATCTAAATAATTAGTTTGGATATGAAATTTTATCTAGGAGAATAACATGGTACCTAGTATTAAAGATCCTATCACACTCTATTTCACTAATAATGCAGCAGTGGCCCTTGCCAAAGGGTGAAGATTGCATTAGTGGACTGAGAATATTCTTCAGAAGTATAATACATTGAGGGATTTTTCTCAAAGAGGAAAATTTTAAATGAGAATAATATCCATGGAAGACAATATTGTGAACCCTTGACTAAATCCTTAACCCAGTAGAAACATGATCATTATATGAGTTCAATCATAGTAAAAGTTGTAGGTAGTTACCTCTAGTCCAAGTGGGAGTCTATTGGAATTAGTGTTCTGGAACAAACTATTTGTACTATATATTACATTTATATTTGAATATTTTAATATTAATTGAACATATTATTAAATATTTTTCATTGTTCTACCTCAATTTAATGTAATAATCTCCTAGAGTATCTATCGTAATGATAAGGTCGTAGTTATTACCCGCTACGATGAGAACCTCGAAATTATCTGATGATACTCTTAAATATAGATATGTGGTCACATAATGTACTGTGATGGAACACATATAATGTTGATTTTCTAGAGTGATTACTCGTAAGAAGATGAGAAATATTTTTATTAAGTTCACACATGGTCATATTCAGGATTGAAAATTATGAAAACAAATCAACATGTAAGAATTCCACATGTTTATGTGTCATAAGACATTTCAATTTGTGAGCAAGTGTAATGGTCCATAGAATTTAATATTATTATTAATAATTAACATGAATCATTACTTTGATATACTGACCAAAATTATGACACAATATCTCCATGTGAAGTAGGGAACATTAGGTGTGTCATGAATGAAAAGTTATTAATTAATATGTTGATGAAGGATTTTTCCCTTTCATATTAATGGTAGTTGATTTCATTTTCATTTTATTGAAATAGAATTGTCACATAAAATTACATGGCTATGGTTTAATGATGAATTTATTTTAATTTTTTTTTAAAAAAAAGACATATCAAGCACATAGGTTGGTGACCAAAGTGTCCAACCTACTTGATGACATATTGTGAAAAATGGATTATATTACACAGTAAGAATTCATGTGTGGCCTTTGACATTGATTCATTAATATATTTCTCTTTGGTACCTTGACCAATTTCAAGATAGTAATCATGAAATATAGATAATCCCACTTAATGCAAATTTGAAGGAAACCTATAGGGTCACACACTAAGTGTTTACAATTATAAAAATTAAATTTTATTTGAATTTGATTATTTCAATAAATATTATTATCAAGACTAATGAATAATTTCATTCAGGATTTATTAATCAAAAATATTCACAAGACAATAAAATTATTTATTTATTAATAAATGATTATTTCATTACATGAATAATTCATAAATATTTATTCGGCAGACTCTGAATAAAATAGTTATTTTATTTATTCAATATTTAATAAAAAAATTAATCTTAACACTATGAATGGAATATTTAATTATGAATAAATATATCATAAATATTTATTTTGGTATTAGATAAATATTGAGAAGGATGAGCATACCAAGATCATGTCTGGTGATAAATATTAATTTTCCATCATGTAAAATGATATTTATCACTACACTAGATAGATCGCACCATAAAATATTATTAGTAGTAGTATATTTAATGGGGTTATATGAGGTTTATTTAATTATTTAAGGCCCCATGTGTATTATTTTTGATTCATTTATGATATATAGGAATTAACCAAAAGTCATTCTGACACATGGTGTGTCTGATATGATTTAAAGTTCATTTTTTCATATAAAAGAGGCATTTTAGTTTACAACATGCATCGCATTATCATAATTGATCAAACAAGATAGTATTATCTTGAAACTTTAGGAAAAAGATAAATAATTAATTTTTTATGTGTAGGAAATTTTCTTGAATAAATATAACACACAATTTGGCTGGTATTACTGAAAGTTTAAGTTTTCAATTTAAAAGTTACATTTTAGTTCAAAACACATATGACATGCTCAAAATATAGAAAACACATGCATATTATCTTTATACTCTATAAAAAATATCTATAATTCATTTATTATTTATAGGAATTAATATCACATAAATCTTACATATGGTGTGGATGGTATGGTAAAAAGTGCATGTTTTCAGTTAAAAAGTGACATTTTACTTCAAAATGTACATCACATACTCAGAAAAAGAAAACACACTCAAATTTTCATGATACTTTATGAAAAAGATCCTTGATTGATTTTTTACTTTTATTAATTAATCCCAAATAAATTTGATATACATTGTGGTCATTATTACTAAAAGTGTGTGTTTTCATTTCAAAGTGACATTTTACTTAAAAACACATGTCACATACTTAGAACCAATCACACATTCTTAGATTGTATTTATGATTTAATAAAAGGGTCTATGATTTATTTTTGATGTGTAGGTATTAACCACATATTAATTTGACACATAATGTTCCCATTATGACTAAAAGTGCATGTTATTAGTTTAAAAGTGATATTTTAGTTCAAAAAATGCATCAAATAATCAAAACTAAGAATGAAACATATATTATATTGATATTTTAATAAAATAATCTATGATTCATTCATCATATGTAACAATTATCTACACAAAAATCCAAAACATGGTGTGTCTAGTATGAATGAAAGTGTGTGTTTTCATTTAAAATGAAATTTTAGTTCACAACACATGTTACATAATCAAAGTTGGAAAAATGTGATTGGATTGTATTTATACTTTAAAACAAAGATTAATAATTAATTTTTAATGTATGGGTATTAATTTCACATTAATATGACACATGGTGTGACCGATATAACTAAAAGTGTATGTTTTTAAATTGAAATTAACATTTTAGTTCAAAACACATGTCACATACTCAAAATTGAGATAATTGAATCATATTATCTTGATACTTTGATAAATGATCCATAATTCATTTTTTATGTATAGGAACGTTGTGACCTGGGACACACTAAGAGGAGAGGGGCGAATCAATGTGTCAAATTTTCCATTTGTTTTAATGGATCTTAACATCATGTTAGTAGGAACTCATTAAACCTGTCTAATTGAATTGAACATTCACCACAACCAAAAAAAGTAAAAATTAAAACATAATATATAAAAAATTTACATGGTTAACCACTATATTTTATTCCAAGGAGAATATGTTAATGATGTGTCGGTCTTACTAAAATCGACTATAATTCACTACTATTCAAGTATTACAATATTTGGTTATGGTCACTTCATACTAAGAACACTACCTTTATAACAAATTCATAGATAGTGCACTACCTCCCTCTAATCACTTTCATCGATATGTCCTTACTTGTTCCATCTATTGAATTATTACTCAATTTAATGACTCTAAGATCACTTGAAAATCAGTGTGAATTATTTTTTAGAATTACATGATTAAAGTTAAAGTTCATAGCCCTAATGTATCCTATAATATTCTACCAACTTTGTCTACTGCATCTAGCTCCCTTCACCCAAGTTTCTTCACTCATGTCTTTTTATTTATTCTAGGTATAGTTTACTCAAGTCCCCAACATTCTCTAATGTAAATTTTACATAGGTCTCTACCTTCACCTAGGTCCCTTTATGCATATTTTGGGTGTTTAGTTCAATTGACTCAAGCTTGTTAGCACATCCCCCTTCACTTTGGTCAGGTTCATGAAACTTTCTTTGCTCATGTTACACTTTTTCCGATCCTAGAATTTTCTTAGATAATGTTTAACCTAAGTGTGGACTTTACTTGGGTCCCTAAATTCTCTTAGGTAAATTTTCAACAAAACCTGCACTCAAATACGTTTTCTTGAAATTCATGTGATCATGTGTCTCTTCACATAACTTTCATGCTAAACCTTTATCTGATTTACCTTGTTCTCTCTACTCTTTTTCTTGTATGGATTTTCTAAGTTTGATTTCATTAAATTTAATGTGCTCAAGTATTAATTGCATTTTTAGAGGGTCTTTAATCTTCCTCCCAATATTAATTAACTCCAAATGAGGGGTTAGTCTGGTATTTATTGTCCAAAAACCTCCATTTTCACTCATCCTTATGCTTCTACATTCATGGAACATGGTTCATAAAACTACAACTATATGTGGTTCCTTGACTCATATGACACATAACTAGAGAAAACTAGTATTTTTCACCCTTCTTCACTATCATTCATGAATTTCATCTGGTTATCAACTTGTATAGTGAATGATTTTCACCTAGACTAGCACGAATTTTTTTTGACTAAAATTAACTATGTACCTTTTCTCAAGAATAAACTTTTCACATAATTCGATGTTTCACACCAAAAAAAATTTAAATCAATAGAAAAAATTTCTATAAACTTTAAAGAATATCCCATAGTCTTAAAACTCCTTCATAAACTCAAAATTTTATTGAAATAAAACACATCATTAATCTCCATCTTGGATCACCTTGGTTCCAATATTCTCCCCGTTTTTATTTTTTCCAATATTAGCTAAAATTAAATTTCCAAAAAATTTATTACTTATTCTAAATAGAATATAAATTACTCATCCATATATCTAAGTCCACAAGATCAATGCTTGATGTAGAAAAAAAATCAAGAGAATATTCCCTACCTCATTTTATTCCTCATTCTGGAACTCTCTCCATCTTCAATCTCAATGAAAATCCATTATCCATTGGTTGTAATTACCCCAAAATTTCATACCATATACTTCCCTTGATAAGAGGATCTATTCTCTGAACACAAAGGAATTCACAAAAAATTTCCATTGAATTTCACTAAACTTTTTCACCCTTTAACAATAAATCTAAACAGAAACAATTTTTTTCTTCACCTTATCAAGATTAATTGTTGGAATCACATTACACCCCATGGATAGTATCTCTCTCTTAATCTTATACTACTTAAAAAATTGTTATAAATAAATAAATACATGAGGAGAGGGGATAAACCAAACCTCTTCATTCTGAGGGAGGTGTTTGAACATTGATGTTCTATTATTTTTTCTCAAATTTTAGAGTATACAATGGATTAGTCATGATACCTTCCACTTGATCATTAGTTACAATATGCTTAACTTTAATCATTCTTTGCACCACTTTTTTATTTGATAAAGTGATATTTGATATTAATTTTCTTGGAACAACACTATTGTACTGAAGTTTTCATGAGATCAATCACACTCTTATTATCATAGAAGATCACCATAGGCTATTTTATTTCTTATCTAGTATCTGTTAATTATTTCTTCATCTAGGGAAGCTAAGTTTACAAATTGATTACTATAAAGTATTTTGCATTTTTCATCCTCAGTGATGGTATTTCATGCTTCTTTATCAACTATTCAAAACATTTTTTTACGAAAAATATTTATTTTTTTATTTTCCAAAAACCACATTATGGTTAAGTGGTAACCACACAATTACCAAATACCAATTATAAAAACACCACAAACTAACTTCAAAATTCAACCAAAAAACACAAGACAACTATAGGAACTCCACCAAATTCAAATTTCAAATAGGAGAAGCCACACCACCACCCTAGGCCACAAACTACTATCTAACTTTCCTCAAGCAACGAACTCTAACACCTCCCAACTTCCATTGACATCTACAGCACCAGTGATAACCACCAATCAGAAACCCTCCCATAGTCCTCTTCATAGTCACTACAATCATGCCCACAAAAAAAAACCAAAAAAATCCCAACACATAAATCCATTGACATTTCCAAAATCTTTTCAGTCATCAAAATCACTCCAACCATCACAAACTAAACTATAAAACCCAAAACCTTATTGAAGATGATCATAAAAACTATCACCGAAAAATGCACCACTACTTGTGGACTAGTGGAATTCGGAATCACCATCCCAATATATATAATAAAATGCTAAAAGTTTATGATACATTACTACATCATAGATTCACCCAAATTTGATAGTTTCATTGATGTATCTCATGATTCATTTTAGTACTTCATGATTTTATTCTTTTTTATTACTCTCAAAATAGGTTGACAAGCATGTTTCATAGACTATATTTGGATAAGTTTTTGTTAGATTCAACATAATTCCAATCATTATTTTGTAAAATTTAAGATATATAGATTTCTCATCCTATTGATTTAAAAGATTACTTCTAACATTAATCATAGTTTTCATAAGTTTGTAAACATGTATGTTAAATTTTCTTAATTATTTATCTTGAATACTTATCTTGAGAGATAAAGGTGTACTCTTTATTTTAAATCACCTGTAGTTTTATAAAGTATTTGATTTCACTAATCATAGGCATTTTAAATTTTTATCTCATGAGATTATAAAATGTTTCCACTAATATCAACTTTCTTCCTATAAAAATTATGTCATCCACATATACTAGCACCATAAATTGGCAATATTTTGAAGTTTTCACAATTATATTAAAAGTTAAACCTTCTATTTTGAATTCCATGTTCTTAAAATATGATTCCACCCAAGCATACCATGATCATGGTGACTACTTTAGAATATATGGAACCTTCTTCAACCTATAAACTTTGGTTTCATTATTGCTAATCAAAAATTTCATTAGTTGTTTAATATATACCTCTCCCTTTAGAACACCATTCAATAATTTCATTTTGAGTTCCATTTGATAAATGTTGAAACATCTTCAAAATACCATAGAAAAAAATATCCTTAACTCGATTTTTTCTACTAGAGAAAATTTTCTTTAATAGAAATGCCTTCAATATGAGAATAGCCTTTACATACCAAGAATGCCTTATTTTTTATCATATTTTCGTGCTCATCAATTTTTTTCTTAAATATCGAATTCATTATTATTAAATTGTGATTATATTTCATTTAATAAATCTACCATTTTCAGTTCTTTTAAATGTGATTCAGTTCATCATTCATGGCCTTAACTCATGACTCAACTTTTATCACTTCATCAAATAAGTTTGGTTCCACTATAGAAAATAAATAATCAATTTTTATATTCCTTATTAACTTTTATTGAGTTAGAATATATTTATCTCTAATTATGTTAGAAAAATTTACCTCCAATCTTCTATTTATACTTTAGGGTACAGAAGCCACTTCTTTAGTAATGATTTCCTCCTATAATTTATCATGAGAGTCCTCATCATTCATACACCTCTATAAAACTTGTAGATTTTTATCAACTTTATTTTATTTATATTATTATTCACAGAATATGTTTGTTTTTGAACCTTTATATTTATTCATTTATTTATCCTTTATGGCCTTGATATCACTATTGTTCATAATTTTTATTAGTTTTTTATTATAGAATTTTTAGGACTTACTATTCATTGGTTAACTTAAGAAAATTACTTCATCAAATGCATTACCATACTTTCCCTGATTACCTTCTTTGTTTTTGATATAGCATCTACTTTGAAAAACTAGGAAATATTTTATTGAAGAATTCCTCCCATACCAAATTTCAATGGGTGTTCTATCCTCCTTAGGTATTAACAAAACCCAATTTTTAGTATATGATACAACTTTATCTACCTCTTTCCAATAGTGTAGGATGGTTTCATATTCAATAAGTAATGTCTTATCTATATTTTTCATCATGTCATTTCTTTGTTCAATGGATCCATTTTTTTTAATCCATTCTTTTTTAGTTAGTTCTCAAACTCAATGGATGTATACTACATTCCATTATCAAATTATAGTTTTTTAATTGGGAACTCAACCTCATTTTAAACTCTTCTTAGATACCTATTTATACACTCTATTACTTTTTAATTATTTTTCATAAATATAGAACAAGTCATCCTACTATAGTCATTAATGAACAGAATGAAGTTTCTTTCCTCATGTGTTCTAGATATATTCATTGGACTACACATGCTAGTGTACAATAGATCAATAAAATTTTATGAGCCTTTTTAATGGATGATATGAATTTAAAAACATTTTTCTCTATATGTGAAAATCACATGTACATTATCTATCTTTATTAAAGGTTATAATATCCATTAAAACTTCAGTTTTGGTGGATTATTTATGATCTATTGGTTAATGTGTTCTAACCTATTATGAGACAAATTATTTTATTCAACAACAATAAGGAGAAAAAAAAATTCATTATTTTCCACCTAATGTAGATTTTTATTCATCTAACATCCTCTCATAAGTGATTTCTTGGATTTATTTTTAATCAATAACCCCTTTTGATTAAATGTAATCTCAATACTCGAGTCATAGATTGAACTCACACTTAATATGTGTTGACATAAACCACACATATAGAGAACTTTTGTACTCGTAATCTCATATCTTTCAAGAAGGTTATTGTCATTTCTATTTTTAAATCTCTAAAATTACTAAACCACATAGTTCTTTTAACTCTTCCCATAAATTTTTATAAAATATTTCCATTCCCAGTCATATGTGATGATCACACACTATCAAGTATCTAGATTTTTATGTTATTTGAATCTTTGAGCATGATTTCTTCTAGATTTTCTTTCTCTCTCCCTTTATTTTCTTTCTATGAGATGTCAGGTTGGGTAGTGGTGTATTTTGTCCTCTACTATTTATTTCTAGAATGAGTAGTGTAATAAAACTATTATTCTTATTCTATAAAGGTGTATATATTATTTAAGGAAATCTTGTTAGGTTCTTTTATATTTGTCTATTTTTAACCTCTATAATGATAGTTTCCACCCCATATTAGTTTAAAATCAATATATTTGTGTCCATAATTAGAACATGAAAAGAAATAACCAAATAAAGTATTTATTCTAAGAGTTTAAGGATATGAAAAAATTATTATTTGTTGATTTATTATAAAATATTCTCTCAAATATCTTCTTACTTCTTCATGAAATGATATAGTGTGGAACAAATATCCACAAAAATAACACTTCATGAGAGGGAACCTTTTTTATTTGATAACATATAAGTTATTTCTCACTTTTTGATAAGCCTTTATAAATTGAGGACTACTCTCACTCCTCTTATTTCCATTGGTTTGATTTATTATACTTCACATTTCTGACATCTCAGTATTGGTTCCCACATCATCAACCTTCTTCTTTCCTTTTCTTTGTGCTTTCATTATTCATATTTTGGATGACTCTGAATCCATTCCAATCACACCTTTACCCATCTATATGTCCCTTTTATCATCCAAAATTTTCTCAACATCATCTAGTCCTCACTTGTATCTCTCCAAAAGTTCTATATATAAGAACCTTCCAAACTATAGTTTCTTCTTCATCTCACATGATTTAACCTATAATAAAAAAAATATTCTTATATTGAAAACAGTTTATTCATGAGATTTTATTTTCGCAGTACACTCCATCACACTAGAATTAAGTTCATCAATAACCTTATCTTGTTCTTTAATCTTCATTTTTAGTTCCAAAACTCATCTTGAGTCTCCATGATTGGGTGGTTTATTTTCCAAATCCATTTGTATCTGGTCAATTTCTACCCCAATATGATCTACATAATTAGATAATCCTTTCATCAAGTCATTGATTCTTTTATTTTTATTCCTTTGAATATAGATCTCTTCTAGTTCCCCCTCAATTTTTACCTTGAGATTGATAACACCTTATGGTTCATGTTCACATTCCTTTCCAAATTCTTCTTTTTCAATAGTTACCAAAAAATATTTTGAATCTAATTTGAATTTTGTTTCAACTTTACCTGTATATTATTATTTACTATCTTTTAATTTTCTCATTAATCTCCTCCATTGAAACTTTATTAAATATTAACTTTGAATTTTATATTATTTTTTATGAGGTAATTACCATCGAGGTTTTTTTATGAAAAATTTCTCACTTTCTTCATTTCATAACCTTATTAGTCACCTTATTATAATGTTCCCCACTTTACTAAATCA
This sequence comes from Viscum album, assembly GCA_963277665.1. Classification (NCBI taxonomy): domain Eukaryota; kingdom Viridiplantae; phylum Streptophyta; class Magnoliopsida; order Santalales; family Viscaceae; genus Viscum; species Viscum album. Next base: position 115,909,791 of record OY728119.1, read on the forward strand.
AAAGAATTCCATAGGTAGTTTTCGTTCAAATCTAACTCTTTCTATCTTGAACTTTCTATCCATAAGGGATAGGAATTCATCATCTACATAATATTCATCAATATCATCTTAAAAAATGTCAATTTTCTCCATTTCTTTGAAATATATATTCTTATTTGAATGATTTGGTGTTTCTTATGGATTTACTTATATATCATAAGACATTAAACTTCTTATATGATCATTAATAGATAATTTTTTCAAATACGTTTCTTTAAGATCTGGTGATTTCATATTATACAGAGTTGGTATCCAACAAAAAATATTCTTAAGAATGTTGATATCTTTGAATTCTTCTTATATCCCTCAAATCGCTCTGAAAATTTCAGTAATACGATTGAAAAAACTATCAAAATTCTCATCTGGATGCATTTTCAATTCATCGAACTTATTTTATAACACTTGAATCTTAGCTTCCTTCGCCTTGTTTTCCCCTTCATATATATTGGAAAACTTATCCCACATTGTCTTGGTGTGATTGCATCTCATCAATTTCAAATAAATTTGATCTAAAAATGCTCCAGTAAGTGAATATCAATATTTTTCATTATCATCTAGCATTTTTCTATCAACTTTAGTTATAGAATATTCGGTCACATCACTAACTTGAATCCCATGAATAGTTACAAATAGAAGTTTTTTTAAGAGATCAAAGATATGATCTCATAATGTTTTTTCAAATATATTAGTCACTCCCATAAAGGAGTGTAACTCATTTTTCACTAACCATATTCTCCATGGAGTCAAAATTTTGAAAATATATTTAACATCAGTAACCTAGGTCTTTTATACCACCTGTTGCAACTTGGGACACCCTAAGAGGGGAGGGGTGATTCATGGTGTTAATTATTTTTTGATAGATCTTTTCACCATATTGGTAAGAACACATTAAAATAATTTAATTGAATTTCACATTCACTATAACCAGACAAGAATAAATTAAAATATAACACAATAAATCATTACTCGGTTCACCTCTAAGGGATATTCTAAGGATCATATACCAATGATGTGTCAGTTGTACCACAATCCACTATGATTCACTATTTTTAGTGGATTGTAAGATTTGGATATGGTCACTCTATTCCAGAATCAATGCCATTATAATTAATCTATGGATAGCACAATATCTCTCTCACATCACTTCCACCAATATATTTTCTCAATTCCCAAACTTTCAAAAATATCCCCAATTTTCAGGTCTAGACCCTTTAAAAAATTCAATAAAATGTCCTAAAATTTATTTCAGTGTTGGCATAGAATTTTGGGTGTTATAGTGTCTTGGTATCAATGTAATAAAGTATTAAATATTTTTATATCATGCATGCATAAAATTTTAAAATAAATGGAATTCACATTGATTACTTATTCATATGAAAAATCTAAGAGCAATGTTGTATCTGGAATATTGGATATACCTTAGGTACGATATAAGTTTTTTTATAATCGAACATTTCATTAAAGTGAATTCATTGGTGGATGCGCTAAACAAATTTAATAATTCAATTATTTATTTATGTATTTATTTATCTATTTATTAAATTCCTGACCAATCCTCTCCTATATAAATTCACTATTATGAAAAATCCCAAGGGTTAGCCTCATAACTCTAGGATATTAGAGGGGAGGAAGAGAGAGCATTCATTAGCATTGATAGATGAGATCAGGATTGTGGATCAACGTTGAACAATCAAGGAGATCGAGGGATGAATGATGAACATAGTATAATATTCAATGAAATCACTAGAAAATGTGTTCTTCACCAATAATAAATCTTTTCTCAATATAAGCCTCATTATTTATGGATTTTTTCCCTATTTTATTATTTCTAGATTGGATTCAATTTATATACTATGATTTTTTGTTTTCCTTCACCAAACTATAAAGCCTTGAGATTTTATTCATTGCACTGATTTTATTTCTCCACTTTTATTTTTTATGCTTAAAATCAATGGCTAGGTTCACAATAACCAACAATGATCTTACTTTGTTATTATGACTTTATCTACTCTTTTCTTTGTGTTCTTCACCATTGTCCCATGGGTTTAATTGTTCGATATTATTGGACAAGTTCAAGTGCGACCTAACCACTGTATTTGAAATTTTTATGAGAAAAACATTGGAATCGATGGATCATAAAAGTAAGAAAAAGAAAATTTGGAATCATATATAATGGTCCCAGGTATGATGACCCCAAATGATGATAAATGTGAAATGGTTCATGTGTTGATCAGCATAAAATCTAATTTCCAGCCATCAAAGACCAAAAATCAATAAAGGATGGAGTTTCCCTTCAATATAGGGCCTTGGGTGGAGCTTCTATTGGAATATATGGTAGGATCGGAAGATGCAGTGAAACTTTTTGAAGAATATAAAAATTTCATGAAAATAGTGACTAAACATCGTGATTTTGAAGGAACATGTGTTGTGTATCATGGTCCCATGTAGTGACTAGGGTTTTGGGTGGATCTAAGGATTACATGTCATGTGAACATGTTCACGTAACATGTATCTCCCCTTTACAGGACAAGTTTTCATGTATAGGGGATATATTCCCTTGGACCTTTGAGTACCTCTACACACCATGTTCTTAAGGAACATGTTGTATTATCTCGAAGAATATGACATAGGTAGTTGGTACATGCCAGGTACCCATATGGAGCCTACAGGTCATGTATAATGTTCCGCAACCCATGTAGATAAACCTCCACATTCCATGTAGAGATCTAGTACACAGCTAGATAGTGGCCTTGGGCTACACACCATGTACCCCTAAAGGACACGTCATGTACTTTACCTAGAATGTTATGAATCAAATATCTCCTTATTCGGGTCTTGAATTTGGACCCATGAGTATTACATTATGAGTATAATTCTATATAAGATAAAATGGTATCTTTTTATTAAACATTAGAGATTTGGCACAAGGTGGTGAAATCATTTTTCTTCTTCCATCTTGAATAGATGAGGTCGAGACTCGAGTGTGATCTCTGAAGTGATAACAAGGTTTTAGACCCCCCCTAAAGGTATGAAGAGGTTAGGGTGTGGGTCCCCTATTTCTTGATACAGGTAGGATGGAACCCCTTCATTCTCACCCTAGAGTGTGGGTCTCATATTTACATAGTGGTACCCCCTCTTCATCGAGTTCTAGATGCAGTTTGGGTCCTCTACCATTCTCAGGTCTGCACCCCCCCATAGTGATGTTTTGTCAACAAGGCATGGGTCCACCATGGATCTAGAGAGAATTATATTGGTATACTAGAAGCAGGATATCATAGATGCATGTAGTTACACTAGATGTAAATATAAAGATCACTTGTCTCTCTTTGATTGGGATTCTTTGAGCATATCTACTTCTTGAGTTAGATTCTCCCCTTGTTTAGTGGTTTGAGTTGACCATTTCTTTTACTGGTTCCTTAGGTTGTTTGGGTGCCCTGCTCGGTATGTATACACTCACCCCTACATGGTATTTTCCTACACATTTTGTGTCTTATGTAGACAATAGGTGGATATATGGTGTCTTTGGGGGACCCAATGTTGATGAAGTATATAATTACCCGGTGGTAACGACCACGTTCGGTGGTTATTTATTAGAGATCATGAGTGGGGCTCTCTCTTACATTTCCCTTTTTCAGTAGTTGCAATTTCCGGACCCTTTTATCATTAGTCATGTATTTTAACCTTTTTATTCTACTGGTCTTGATATCATACTCTGATGTATTCCTAGAGTTTGTTTCATTTATTTACACACTCTACTTGATTTATGTTATTATTACTATGCTTCTTTTTATAGATTTTGGTGGTGTCTTTTTGTATGTTTGTACATGAACATTTGGTTAAGTCCCCCCGTATTTGGGATATGCATCCTCGGTGCTTGTCTCCAGCCCCTGTCCTATTGTAAGTGGTATTGGGGTGTCACTCTAAGATAATCAATAGTCTAGGAAAGGCTCTGGTGGGTTAGTTTGTGATAGAGTGGTATCAGAGCGGGTTTTTCTTAGGGGTAATTTTTATAGATAAATGTATTTTGAGGATTGTTTTGGAACTTAGGGAAATGTTGTTAAAGTGTCATGAGTTTTCCTCTTAGGTCAGGGAACCCATTTTTTTCTGGAAGTCAACATATTAATACACCAGGACTCTGAATGCCTGGTTGTCAACTCAGGATGTTAAGGCATAAGTTACAGGGAATCAATGGTATATGCATCATATATAAATTGGTTCTTAAATTACATGTCCTTATTGATTAAGATCCCTATATATTCTCATCTAATTATAGGTAGTCTTATAAAAAAATTAGGGTGACTCCTTGAAAACATCCAGAAAGAGTTTCATAATAGATTTATAAGGATGACCATCTCAATAATGAAGCTCCCATTCAAGGGAAAATACTTGAATCACATCCTCTGTGCAAGCTATGATTAGTACCCATACCAATTGAGGGGTGATTGGACCCTACTGCAGAGGTTCAAGATAGATACTTCCTTCACATTGATCGGATAATAGTTCTAGTAGGTCGGAATGGCGATGTGTGTAGGTTATCCGCATTGTGAGGGTTTCAATGTTAGATACTGATTCATTTACATAGAAATCTGGATCCTTAAGAAATATAGTATTTGATGGAGTAAGTTGTCTTCATCTTCTAACAAGTGCATACCTTGACCGATCAATTAGTAGCACTTATATGCATCCTTCTTCACAAGGTAGACAAAAATTGGTGGTGTCAAGTTACCTAGACCCATGATGGGGAAATTCTCACCTGGATAGAGTTTTAGAACTTGTTCCATGAAGATTACTTTTCTTATAACCTATGATAAATTTAGATATAAGAGCTTTTGGAGTTATAGAATAGTGATATTGCAGAGTATGCATCAAGTTCTACGAACTGCATATGTTACTCACTCGAAATGGTGTGAGATGAATACTTTCGGGTATGTAAGTTTGAGAAGGGTATTTACAAATACATTAAAGATTTTTTGGTTCACATGTTCCTTCTCACTTATCTTGAGGTGCTAGAGTGAGCCTTGTCGATAGAGAGCTTCCTGGAATAGGGACAATAGGTAGTTGGAGAAGATAGTGGGAATTTTGGAGCTGAGGATTTATATGTAACCAGTATATTCTAGAGATTATGTACCTGGTGCTAAGGATATTCTCAAAATAAGCACAATAAATCTCAAGAATCATTAGTATAAGGATCATTTCAATGATCCAGTCAATTAAGGGTTGATCAATGCTATAATTTTTAATGGAATAGTCACATGGTGTATGAATAACCAGATTCATGTGATTTTGAGGGAAGGCTAACAGTAGATGGATCACCAAAGAATAGGAATAATTATGTTCAAGAATCTCTCAGGGGCAGTCAAGGGGGACCCCAGGATGGCGGAGCTAGCAATGGGGATGATAGATCCCCTGGAGGAGCATCAGCTGGTAGAGGATGATGTTATGAGTTAATTCGACCACCATCATTAGGAGGACCAAACTAGGTGTAAAGAGATAGAGGGAAAGGGTGTGGTGAGATTCAGGATATGGAGGTATATGTTCAGGATGTGATAGAGATGATTTGAGGTATGGTTTGTGTCTTCCCTACTTTAGATCTCTTAGTGATATAAATATATGTGAGTCATTCCTTTATCTATTTATCCTTTTTATGTGATCATGATATTTCAATGGATCTCTTAGCCTGACCTATGATTTTGGAGACTCTCACTACTAAGGATTCTACTATCTCACACATCTTTCAACTATACGAGTTTACATTTGGTGTAGAAGGTTTCCCTCGGGGTCTCTTTATGGTTGTGATTAAACCTTATGAAATCATCCTTGGTATGGATTGGTTATCCATATTTTATGCCCAGATAGAATTACACTATAGGAAAATTGAATTTTCTATAGATTGATGGGGTAAGATTCTCCTTCATATGTAAAACAGAGTGTTCTAGTAGAGCAACAAGTCTCTTGTGTAGGAAACTGCAATTCATCTCTCGTCAGTTATAGAGCTTAGTCCTTGGTGTGGAAGACTCTTTGGGCACTTGGTTTCCAATAGTAATCAAGGTATATATGGATGCCTTTTGTGAAGATGTTCCAGCACTACCTCCATAGTGTTTATAAACTTTTGTGTCAACTTGTACTCAAAGACTACACCGATATCCTATGCATCATATCAGATATCCCCTACAAGATATAAAATATGAGGGTGTGGTTAGAGGGATGTTAAGAGAAAGGTTTCATCATACCCAGTGTATCCCCCAGGAAGGATCGAGTGTTTTACACCAAGAATGTGGATAGGAATGTGAGGCTATGTGTTGAAAATTGTTTTTTGAATCCGGTAACAATCAAGAATAAGTACCCCCCCCCCTTGTAACATCCCAAGATTACACGGTACGCTTCTATTTGAATAATACAATAGTGTGTGTTGTATGAAACTTCAAGTTCTAACACACCAATATAGGTACTGGGCGCAGCAGAAGCACGTTGGTGGGTTTTCCCAACTTTATTTTTAGCGATAACAACGATCAATCTGAGATCCTTCATGATGTAAAATGATGGATCTTTGGAATATAATGAATAATGAAAAACAAAAGAGGGAGTCCTGAAACCATAGAGATAGGATCATCATATGTTGGTTATAATTAATTTAATTAATTGACAAGAATTACCATGATGGAATTCTTTCTTTGTTAATGTCTCTGGTCATGATCCGGTGTGATCTGTCATTGCATCGTAGAATCAAAGTGTAGGATTCCTCTAGTGGTGATCCACATGTACTCCACGTATCTCTGGATGTCACCGAAGAGATCTATGGGTGCTAGTGTGGAAGAACCTTCGCTTACGATGTCCACCTTCGATCACATTGATCTGGTGGTGGCGGATCTCTCTCGGTCTTGAGAGCGTTCTTATAGGAAGTAGTTCTTTTGTCCTTGAGAGAACTCTCCAGAATTATTGTTCACACCAATTGGAGAAAAGTGTTGGGGTTGCGAGGATATTTATAATCGGGTTTGAGGTTATAGAGTTATGACAATAAATGAATGTGTTATGCGTTTTATTTATTTCATTAACTCTCACTAAAAACCCCCATGTCGAATGATTAATTCCTTGACATGCGCCCATGCTGATTATAATAAATATCATTTAATAAAATGATATTATTTCCTCAAAATCCCGACTGGAAAAACTATATGGCGTGTAATCATCAATACACGACATGTACTCGTTTTCAATGAAAACTACACAGCGTGTGTATTCAATATCAAGGCGTGTACTTTTATTTTCCATTTTTCTTTATTTTCTACACCACATTTATTAGACCTTGAGTAATGGATATTTATTTGTTAAATAAATGTAACTGCATTACTCACTAATAAATATATATTATTTCACCCAAAATATATTCTCTCGAATAACTAGTATCAAAATAAATTTGATCAAGCATCCTTAAATAATTATTAAACCACAATCAGGAATAATATTTATTTAACTTGTTAAACTAATATTTAACTGAGATACATGGACACACTTAGTGTGTGACCCTCTAGGCCTCTTTCTCGTTGGCATTAGGCGGGCTTGCCTAAAGTCCAAGATTATTGTCTAGCAACAGGTCAGGGCACCCAAGAGAAAGAGGTTGATGCTGCATTGATGTGTCACCTCATATGAATGATTTCCGTGTAATATAATCCCTTTGTCATGATATCTAGAATCTAGTGGGTTGCATGCTAGTGCCATCAACCCATGTGCTCGATTATTCTTTCTTTGACTTTATGTAATTGAACTCGCCCATACCTTACCATGGACATGGATTTATTTAGTCTATATCAATTCCATCAAAGGGCTTGAGATATCAACTTCCATTTTGGAACAAAAGGGACAAATCATTTCTCGCATTATCTATTAATGTAGTATTACTCCTGACGCACCCAACATATCCTACCTCATTGTGAACAGTGTGTCATCACAGTTTTCGTCAATACATCTATGTGTTCGAGTTGTAATACCCATTAATAATAATATTAACGTCTAAGGACCAATACACACGTCCGTAGATAGGAACATCCAATGACACTATGAAATGTGGATTTCCTACTGGCGGGTCTCGTTCTCACAATATCCTCCTGAATATTACAAAGGGCGTACACCATGAGAAGGTTCCTCAAAGTTTTATGAGTCATCACCCCTAATGGCTTGTATTATTTTTGTCCCTCAAATAACATCATCCGGCCATAGAAAATATATTCAAGAATAGTGTTATGGCACTTCCAAGTTCTCATAATAGTAGGGATCCGCTATGACCCTTTAATGCAACAGCTATCCTTAGGATAATATCACATGTATTGTCACGCAGAAGAACAATCAAGATCTGATAAGGTATTTATTAATGAATAAAGTACAAAGTAGTTGGTTCTAGGCCACCAACTCCAACAGACTCCCACTTGGAGTAGAGCCAACTGCTAACAACCTTTAACCCGTTAGCTCTCACATGATATTCATGCTTCTACTAAGATAGGCCTTTAGTCATGGGGTTCGTCGGGTTCTCTTCCGTGGACACTCTACTCACTAAAACTTCACCTCTTTGATATAAATCCCTCAAGAGGTGATGCTTCTAGAGTATGTGCTTTGTCTGTTGATGTGATGTCAGTTCTTTTTCAAGAGCCACCACTGCAGTATTGTCACAATACAATGTGATAGGGTCTTTACTTCTAGGAACAAAATCAAGCTCTTGGACAAAGTTTCAAATCCAGACGGCTTCCTTGGCTGCATCAGAAGCCTCTATATATTCAGACTCTGCTGTAGAATCAGTGAAAACTGGCTGCTTTGAACTCTTCCAGCTCACAGCTCCTCCATTGACAGAAAACATATCCAGATTACGACTTCAGACCGTTCTAATATATCTGAAAACTAGCATCAGCATACCCTCTGATGACAAGATCCTCATCTCCTCCATACACTAGGAACATATCCTTAGTTCTTCTCAGATACTTAAGGATAGTCTTAACAGCAGTCCAATGTTGTTCTCCTGGATCTGCTTGATATCTTCCTACCATGCGCAGTGCATAGGCAACATCAAGTATAGTACATAACATGGCATACATGATGGATCCTATAGCCGAATCATATGGGATCTTACTCATTCTATCTTTCTCACTACGGGAAAAATGGGTATTTGCGACGGGTTATTTGCGACGAGATATATTCCCGTCGCAAATAGCCCTGTTAAAAACTTATTTGCGACGGGGATATTTGCCCGTCGCAAATAAGTAGCCTTTTGCGACGGGATAGCTTTCCCCGTCGCAAAAGGACTGGCGCGCTTTGCGCGCCACATCGCGGGAAACTTATTTGCGACGGGGGAATATTCCTGTCGCAAATAACCGGCGGTGGTAAAAGGTATTTGCGACGGGAATATTCCCCTGTCGCAAATAGTATGTCGGCAGGTGGTTATTTGCGACGGGACCCGTCACAAATAACTATTTAACCGTTGACCGTAATAAATGTGGGCTAAGGTATTTGCGACGGGTACCGTCGCAAATAATAGTATTTGCGACGGGATACCCGTCGCAAATGGACCCGTCGCAAATAATCTAACCTATAAATACCCCCATCCGTTTTTTTCAAATCATTCTCAAACTCCATCTTCTTCTTCTCTCAAAATTTTATTTCTAAAGTTCAGTTTTTCTGAAGTTTAATTTTTTTCTCCGGAGTTGATATTGAAGTTTTGAAGAACGATCAGAGATCAACTTCAGATCAATTTCAAGGTATTTATATTCATTTTAATTTAATATTTATTTTTAATTTTTTATTAGTTTCAATTATTCTTAATTAGTTGTAATTTAATTATGTTTACATTGTTTTATTACTTAATAAATTTAAATTATTAGTATTGTTCATAGTTAATGGTAATTAGGAATAATTAGTAAAAAAATTTAATAATTAAGAATAAATATTAATAATTAGTAATAAATATCAATAATTAGGAATAATAACATTATTATATTATTAGTATATTTTATTATTAATATTAAAATAATATAATTTTTTATATATATACAATTCTCTTTTCATCTGTGTGTTTGCTGTCTCCACATGTATTATTTGTATGTGGAGATCGAAAACACACAGACGAAAGGAGAATTGTATATAAATTAGAAAATTATATTATTTTAATATTAATAATAAAATATACTAATAATGTTATTATTCCTAATTATTGGTAATTATTCCTAATTATTGGTAATTATTCCTAATTATTGGTAATTATTCCAAATTATTGGTAATTATTCATTTAATTACTAATAATTAGGAACAATTAACAATAATTATCAATAATTAGGAATAATTATCAATAATTAGTAATAATTACCAATAATTAGTAATAATTACCAATAATAAGTAATAATTACCAATAATTAGTAATAATTTCCAATAATTAGTAATACTTACCAATAATTAGTAATAATTACCAATAATTAGTAATAATTATTAATAATTATCAATAATTAGTAATAATTAGTAATAATTACTAATAATTACTACTAATTAGTAATAATTAGGAATAATTACCAATAATTACCAATAATTACCAATAATTAGGAATAATTAGTAATAATTAGTAATAATTAGTAATAATTAGTAATAATTAGTAATAATTAGTAATAATTAGCAATAATTAGCAATAATTAGTAATAATTAGTAATAATTAGCAATAATTAGTAATAATTACCAATAATTAGTAATAATTAACAATAATTATCAATAATTACCGGTAAATAGTAATAATTACCAGTAAATAGTAATAATTAGTAATAATTAGAAATAATTACCAATAATTAGTAATAATTACCAATAATTAGTAATAATTAGTAATAATTAATAATAATTACCACTAATTAGTAATAATTACCAATAATTAGTAATAATTACCAATAATTACCAATAATTAGTAATAATTACCAATAATTAGTAATAATTAATAATAATTACCAATAATTAGTAATAATTAACAATAATTACCAATAATTACCAATAATTACCAATAATTACCGGTAAATAGTAATAATTAGTAATAATTAGAAATAATTACCAATAATTAGTAATAATTACCAATAATTAGTAATAATTAGTAATAATTAATAATAATTACCAATAATTAGTAATAATTACCAATAATTAGTAATAATTACCAATAATTACCAATAATTAGTATTAATTACCAATAATTAGTATTAATTACCAATAATTAGTAATAATTACCAATAATTACCAATAATTAGTAATAATTACCAATAATTAGTAATAATTAGTAATAATTAGTAATAATTAGTAATAATTACCAATAATTAGTAATAATTACCAATAATTAGTAATAATTACCAATAATTACCAATAATTAGTATTAATTACCAATAATTAGTAATAATTACCAATAATTACCAATAATTAGTAATAATTAGTAATAATTAGTAATAATTACCAATAATTAGAAATAATTACCAATAATTAGTAATAATTAGTAATAATTACCAATAATTAGTAATAATTAGTAATAATTATTAATAATTACCAATAATTAGTAATAATTACTAATAATTACCAATAATTAGTAATAATTACCAATAATTAGTAATAATTAGTAATAATTAATAATAATTACCAATAATTAGTAATAATTAGTAATAATTTCCAATAATTACCAATAATTACCAATAATTAGTAATAATTACCAATAATTACCAATAATTAGAAATAATTAGTAATAATTAGTAATAATTAATAATAATTAGTCATAATTAGTAATAATTAGTAATAATTAGTAATAATTACCAATAATTAGTAATAATTACCAATAATTAGTAATAATTAGTAATAATTAATAATAATTATCAATAATTAGTAATAATTACCAATAATTAGTAATTATTACCAATAATTACCAATAATTAGTATTAATTAGTAATAATTCATAATAATTACCAATAATTACCAATAATTAGTAATAATTAGTAATAATTAGTAATAATTACGAATAATTAGTAATTATTACCAATAATTACCAATAATTAGTATTAATTAGTAATAATTAGTAATAATTACCAATAATTACCAATAACTAGTAATAATTCGTAATAATTACCAATAATTACCAATAATTAGTAATAATTAGTAATAATTAGAAATAATTACCAATAATTAGTAATAATTACCAATAATTAGTAATAATTACCAATAATTAGTAATAATTACCAATAATTAGTAATAATTACCAATAATTACCAATAATTAGTAATAATTAGTAATAATTACCGATAATTACCAATAATTACTAATAATTACCAATAATTAGTAATAATTACCAATAATTAGTATTAATTAGTAATAATTACCAATAATTGGTAATAATTAGTAATAATTACCAATAATTAGTAATAATTAGTAATAATTAGTAATAATTACCAATAATTAGTAATAATTACCAATAATTAGTAATAATTAGTAATAATTATTAATAATTAGTAATAATTCATAATAATTAGTAATAATTAGAATTAATTAGTAACAATTAACAATAATTAGGAATAATTACCAATAATATTAGTACTATGAAAATAATAAAAAATTTATATAATATTAAAATTATCAATATTTGTAACATGTTTTTCTTTATACTCAACATATATATTTAATTCTTAAAGGGTCAATTTTTAGGTCTATCTCAATAACAAGTTTGTGTCAGTCATGTATGATCTAAACTCTATAATTATCCTAGCTAGAGTGTTTTTTCTAACAAATTATTCAAAACCAGTAATGCTTTTATATCTTATAGAGAAATATGGAACAATGGGGTCGTCAACAATCATTATTAGGTGACCGCATATGGATAAATCAATGTAGAAATCCAAACGGTTCTGGTTTAAATCCAGTATATGTAGAAGGTGTGGAGACTTTTTTATCATTTGCGGCATCAAATCCAGAATTTGTTTCAGAAGGAAAAATAAAATGCCCTTGCAGAAAATGTGCATTGAGAACGTTTGACACGTTTGACAAAGTGGGAGAACATCTCTTGTGTTTTGGTTTTCAACCAGATTATGTTTTTTGGTATCAACACGGTGAACGCAGTTCCAGAGCAGGTGATACCAACTTGATTCCAGATCCATCCCGGTTTCAAGATTTAGTACATGATGTTGCAGGTTCATCTGTTCAACATACAAAAACTCCGACTGATATAGCTTCAAATCCTGAGTTGGCACCGTCTGAATTTTATGAGTTGTTGAAGTCTGCTGAGGATGCATTATATCCTAGCTACAAGATGAGCAAATTAGAAGCAGTTGAAAAATTTATGGCTATCAAATCAGATAACGGAATGTCAAACACCTGTTTTGACCAGATATTTTCTTTGCTTAAAACACTGTTACCTGAAGGAAATGTTTTACCTGCAAATTACTATGAGAGTAAGAGGCTGGTTCGAAATTTGGGACTTACTTGTTAGAAGATTCATGCATGTTCAAATGACTGCATTTTATATTCTGGGGAAAATGAGTCGTTGGATAGTTGTCCCACATGTGGGCAACTTAGATATAAATAAGGACAACACGGGAAGTCTGGTTTGATTCCTGTAAAACAGTTGAGATATTTTCCTCTTACATCCAGACTTCAGCGTTTATTCATGTCTAAGAATACAGCGACAATGATGTCATGGCATAAAGAGAATATTTCAACCCATAAAATCTTGAATCATCCAGCCGATGGTGATTCATGGAAACATTTTGATTGAGTGCATCCATCCTTTTATTTAGAAGCTAGAAATTTTTGACTGGGCCTTTCCACTGATGGTTTCTGTCCGTTTGGATCTTATGGTAGTCAATATTCATGTTGGCCTATTTTTTTAACTCCGTACAATTTACCTCCATGGATGTTGATGAAGGAGCCATATATATTTTTGACTTTACTAATTCCAGGACATCCGAAGAAAAATATTGATGTTTATTTGAAACCATTGATTGATGAATTAAATTTATTGTGGAGTACTGGTGTTAGTACATATGATGTTGCAACGAAACAGAATTTCATACTGAGAGCAGCATTAATGTGGACAATAAGTGACTTCTCGGCTTATGGGATGTTATCTGGCTGGAGTACACATGGTCATAAATCATGTCCTTACTGTATGGGAGAGAAAAAAACATGTATGCTCATTCATGGAAAGAAACCTTGTTATTTTGACTGTCATCGCAGATTTCTTCCAGCTGATCATCCTTTTCGCAGAAACAGATCTCATTTCAGGAAAGGAACAGTTGAAAGGGATGGACCTCCAAAAATGCTATCAGGTTCGGAGTTAAAATCAGTTGTATTTTCATTACCTCCCATCACTTTTGGTCCCACAATAAACCAACAGAAAATTTCTGGTTTTGGGAAAGAACACAATTAGATTAAACGTAGAATATTTTGGGATTTGCCATATTGGTCTGATTTGTTGGTCCGACACATGTTAGATGTATTTCATATTGAGAAGAACTGTTTTGATAATTTGTTTCATATAGTTTTGGATATGCCAGGAAAGAGAAAAGACAATGTAAATGCACGTTTAGATCTTGCCCAAATTTGCAGGCGTCCAGAATTGGAACTATATGAGAATGTCAGAACACAAAGGTTACTGAAACCAAAAGCAGCTTATACACTGTCTAAAGAAAACCGTTTATTATTTTGTCAGTGGATTGCAGATTTGAGACTTCCAGATGGTTGTGCTTCCAATTTGGGTAGATGTGTAAAGAATGGTCATATTACTGGATTAAAAATTCATGATTGTCATGTTATAATGGAAAGACTCCTACCCATTGGATTAAGAGGTCTTTTGAATTCTGTGATTTGGGATTCCATAACAGACATGTCTCATTTTTTTCGGGAAATTTGTGCGGCTACAGTAGATTATGATGCTCTAGGAAAACTTGAAAATGATGTTGTTGTAATTATATGCAAACTGGAAAAAATATTTCCGCCGTCTTTCTTCGACTCAATGGAACATTTGATGTTAAATTTTCCATATGAAGCCAAATGTGGAGGTCCAGTACAGTTTCGATGGATGTACCCATTTGAAAGATACATACAAAAATTGAAAAGAAAAGTACGTAACAAAGAATCTGTTGAAGGATCTATTGCAGAAGCTTATTTGTAAGAGGAAATATCTTTTTTCTGCTCCCATTATTTTGAATCTGAGTATCCTTCAAAAAACAACCGAATGGGACGGAACGATAGGAATATTGATGAAATCGACAATCAATTATCTGTTTTCAACCAGCCAGAGCTTGGTTTTGGTGGATTTTATGAACGATGGCTTTCAGATGATGAACATCATAGAGCTCATACATATGTTCTGCTCAACTGTGAAGAGATGACATCAGTTGTACTCTAAGTGTTTATATCACTTATTCTATCATTTATGTTACAGTAAATAACTTTGGTTTTTATAGGTTGTATGATAATCATATCAAGAAACAAATTTCACAAATTACAGCAGCTTCTCTCGAAGAACGTCGACTGAAAAATTTCTCTCAGTGGTTTCAAAAACTGGTAACATAAATTCTTTATCATTTAGAAACTCATTCAATGTATAGTTTACTATATTGATAATTATTTCACAAATTTTCAGGTGTCTCGACATGCTGATAAAATTGACAAACGGTTGTGTGTATTGAGTAACCCACCTTCCAAACTTGTTAAAACTTATAATGCATATGTGGTGAATGGATTTCGATTTCACACACATGCATATGGGGAATCGAAAAAAACAATGAACAGTGGAGTTAGCTTGAGAGGATCTCATTATCAAGAAAATGAAGTTGACTTTTATGGCATACTTGATGAAATAATTGAACTCTGTTATCTTGGACAACATTACATAACCATGTTAAAATGTCGGTGGTTGGATATAGAGAGAGGCGTGCGTGTTCATATGACTCATGGAATCATCGATATTAAATGTAAAAGTGTTCTTGCAGTAAATGAACCATTCTTATTGGCTCAACAGGCACATCAAGTTTATTATGCAAAGTACTGTGCTACATCAAGAGACTTGACTGATTGGTGGAGTGTAATAAAAGTCAAAATTCGAGACAATCAATTTAGTCAAAGTGAATGTGCTTTCACTGATGTGCAAAGAATTGAAGTTTTTCAAGAGAGTACTCAAAATCAATCTTTTTTACAAAGAGACATGAGTATCGATGACGACACCCCACATTTAAGAGTCGGTGATGACGATGATTTTAATGATGTCACATATGAATTTGAAATGGTAAGTGATGAAGCAACTATAACTCGAATGGATATCGATGATGTTGAGGAGGAATATGAAGATGACATTGACATATATGAAGATGATGATGAAGATGAACACTGATAGAATTCCATGGTGTTTATATACAATCATAATATGTATATATGTATATATAATAGTAATTATCAATTATTTTCTAACAACATTAACATTTTCTGTTTTAGATGGACGACGCCACATTTCGTGAGTTGGCGGATGCTGACCTGACTTTCGATGCGGATGAGTTGCTGACAGATGACCCTCAGCCTGCAGGCGCTCCAGGGAGTACACGGAGGGGGCGCGGTCTTGCACGATTGATGATTCCTGACCCCGTCCCCGAGCGATGTCCACATCTTGGGTTTGATCCACGCACACGGAGGTGTGATAACCTGTGTGATAACCTGTGGATTTGACTAAGATTTCATTAATCTATTCACATAATAAATGTTTATTATTTTTACAGTTTTCCGCATATAGCAGTCGGACAGGGCAGCGCTATTTTGCATAACTATTTCTCTCAGCTGTGGACCACATGGGAGCAGATTCCCATTGATGTGCAGCAGGCCATGTTCGGCCATTGGTTGGTACGTACGTAAATAAATAATTTTTATTTTGAAAATTATTTCATTTCTAACTTGATATTTTGATTTATTTGCAGGGTTTATGGTATCCGATCGAGGATACCATGCGTGACGCCATCCACGAGGCATGGGAGGTGGCTATGTGTGATCACCTTCTTCAGTTTTTGCACAATTTAAGAAAAGCTGCGATGAAGAAAGCAGGAGTGTCAGATTTTGACGATTCATGTAGAGCACACCGACCAGAGTACATTTCATCCCATGTATGGGATGGATTATGTGTGCACTGGTTGAGTGGTGCCTTTCAGAGGAGATCATCGGTGGGGAGGCAGAATCGGGGGAGACAGGAGGTGACTCATCAAGCTGGGAGTTGTTCTTTCAGTACTCATAGACAGCATCTGGTACGTACATTATTTATAAATATTTTATATAACTATAAATATTAACAGTTTATTTTTTATTCTTATAGGTTGTCGAGCACCCCGATATTACGGAGTACGACGTATATCGGAGGATGTATAGTGATCCTTCTAGTGGGGAGCTCAGAGGTGATCGTCAGCATCACATCGTGGTCAGTATTATTTTTTTTCAAGTTTAAAAATTAACTGCATATAATATATTCACAATTTTAATTTTAAATTGCAACTACAGGAGTCATATGAGGCCGCAGCGTCATAGGCCCGGCCTGAGATTCAGGCCGAGTCATCAGATCAGACCACTGGCCGTCAGTTTGATGAGGCGGCATGGATGCAGGCCACCCAGTATGCCTTCGAGAAGGGCCGGGTAGTTGGTATCGGCTCTCGACTGACTCCCGGAGATTATTATGGCAGTTCTGCGATGTCGGCATCCAGCTCGAGAGGAGCTCGTGCATCTTCTTCTGCTACACAGTATGAGGATCAGTTGCGATCTCAGACTGCACTGATAGAGAGTCTCCGACAGGAGCAGGAGCAGATGCGTCAGCAGCATGAGGAGGAGCGTCGACGCCAGCAGCAGCTGTATGAGGAGCAGACGAGTCGGTGGCAGCAGCAGCATCAGGATCAGATGGAGTACATGCGCCGACTCACTCATGCTTTAGGGATGGAGTTTCCTCCACCACCATCTGCAGATCCCCCCCCCCTCCTTCAGATTAGAGTTTGTATTTATGTTATAAAATTTGTGAAATCAAAATATGATTTTTTTTCTATTCGTAGTTTCTGTCTCATTATAAAATATTAATAATATTATATTTTTAAATAACAATATTAATATGAATAATAATACTATTTATATTTTATAATATTAAATTTTATATATATATTAAAAAAAATTAATATTATAATTTAATTATATTTTTTTGTAATACTTGAATTATTTTAATATTTGAATGTAAAATAATTCTATTATTTTTATATTAATTAAAATAACTTATTAATATTTTTTTTATTTATGAATTATAATTCTAATATTATTATATTAATTAAATCATTTATTAATATTCTATTATTTTTTATTTTTGAATTATAATTCTATTATTATTATATTAATTAAAATAATTTATTATTTTTATTTGTGAATTATAATTCTATTATTATATTAATTAAAATCATTTATTAATATTTTATTATTTTTTATTTTTGAATTATAATTGGATTATTATTATATTAATTAAAATATTTTATTAATAATTTATTTTTTTATTTTTTTTATAGTATTTGCGACGGGATACTATTCCTATCGCAAATAGTATTATTATTTTTTTATTTTTTTTAAAATAGTTTTTTGCGACGGGTCCCATCGCAACTACTATTTGCGGCAGGCCCGTCGCAACAGGTATTTGCGATGGGGCCCGTCACAAATAGTTTTTTACAAATATACGGAGTACTAGTTGCGACGGGGATTCTCCCCGTCGCGGAAAAAGGCTTTAGCGACGGGCCAGTCGCAAAAAACTGTTGTTGCGACACCGTTTTTAGCAACGGGTCATTTGCGACGGGCCCCCATCGCAAAAAGCCATTTGCGACGGGATCCCATCGCAAATGACCCGTCGCAAATATCTGTTTTTCTAGTAGTGTCTCTTGTTGTTTCTAAGGATACATTTTCTTAGAAAGATGTAGGCCATGTGACAAAGGAACCAATCCCCTCTTGGATTGTTCCACACTAAATCTCTTTAGTATCTGGTCAATGTATGTACCTTGACTTAGTCTAAGTAGCCTCATGGATATATCACGAATGATCTTGATCCCTAGAATGTAGGCTACTTCACCCTAGTCCTTCATAGAGAAACACTTGTTCAACCAATCCTTAACTGACTATAAGACTAGTACATCGTTTCCAATAAACAATATGTAGTCAACATATACTACTAGGATAACAATCAAATTCCCATTAAACCGCTTATAAACACATGGCTCACATTCATTCTTAATGAACCCAAATTCCTTTATGGATTCATCAAATCAAATGTTCCATTACCTAGATGCTTTCATTAATCCATAAATGGATTTCTACAATTTTCAAACCCATTTGGCTTCACCTGGTGTCACAAACCCTTCTGGTTGTGTCATATAGACATCTTCCTAAAGGTTCCCATTAAGGAATACTATTTTGACATCCATTTTCCAAATCTCATAGTCATGGTAAGAAGCTATTAAAAGTATAATTGTTATGGATTTAAAAATAGAAACTGGAAAGAAGGTTTCATTGTACTAAATTCATTGATGTTTTCTGAATCCTTTAGCCACTAGCCTAGCTTTATAGGTGCTAAATTGACCTTCTATGTCCAGTTTTCTATTGAATACCCATTTTCATACAAGTGGCTTTACATCAACTGGATCATCGACTAGAACCCAAACTTGGTTCTGATACATGGAATCCATCTCAGAATTCATAGCTTTTAGCCATCTTGTAGCTTCTGAGATTTCTAATGCTTCCTTGTAGGAGAGAGGTTCATCATTGTCCAACAATAATGATTCATCATCCTTGGTGACTAGGAAACCAAATCTCTCTGGTTCCCTTACCTCCTTGAGCTCCTACGCAGTACTTGTGTTTCTGGAACCTCTTCCACGGGGACCTGTGGAACTTGTTCCTGTACCAACTCTTGTGTATCTTGAGCATCAACTTCGTCGAAGTCAATCTTGCTCCCACTATGCTTTTTGAGGATGTTCTCCCTCTCAAGAAATATGGATTGTCTGGTGATAGTCACTTTCTTGTCTGAAGGGTTATATAGGTAATATCCTTTCGTTTCCTTGGGATGTCATATAAAGATACACTTCGTGCCCCGAGGTGCTAGTTTGTTGTCTGAGAAGGCCTTAACAAACACCTCACATCCCCATACATGTGCGTGTGCCAAAATGGGTTTCTTTCCATTCCATAACTCAGATGGAATTATATTTTCCGCCTTAGTTGGTACTCGGTTTAATGTGTATGTTGTAGTTTGTAATTCATATCTCCAAAAGTATAATGGAAGATCTTTATGAATCATCATTGACCTCACCATGTCCAATAAGGTGCGGTTCCTCCTTTCAGTAACACCATTCCACTATGGTGTATAAGGAGGAGTGAGCTGAGATAGAATCCCAGACTCCCGTAGAAGATCGATGAATCTTGGTTCAGATATTCTTCGCCTCGATCCGATCAAATCTTCTTTATCTTCTTACCAAGCTGATTCTCTACTTCATTCTTGAATTCCTTAAATTTCTCTAAGGAATCTGACTTATACCTCATTAATTAGACATGTCCATATCTACTAAAATCATCAGTAAAAGTAATGAAGTAAGAATATCCACCTCTAGATTCTACTAGAAATGGTCCACATACATCCGTGTGTACCAATCCTAGAAGCTATTTGGCCCTTTCACCCTATCCACCAAAAGGAGTCTTGATAATTTTACCTTGTAAACAATTGTGACATCTATCAAGTGATTTTAGCTTAGTAGAGTCTAAATATCCATCTTGGCAAAGCTTTGTCAAGCGCTTCTTGTTTACATGACCGAGACGGTGATGCCACAACTGGGTGATGTATGAGTCATGTGAGTTTGTTTCGTTATCGATTGCCAACACTTGGTTTTCATAATTTAATACATACAAACCATTATTTAAATGTTCCATACCATAACATATGTTATTCTTATAAAATAGACAACTCTTATTTCCAAACTTGTAAATAAATCCATCCATATCCAAACAAGATACATAAATTATGTTCTTGTTAACACTAGGCACATAATAACAGTTATGAAAAACCAAAATCATCCCAGTCAGCAATGAGAGGTGGTAATCATCAATAGCCAACGCAGCTAGCCTTGCACCATTGGCAGCTTGAAGATCCACCTCTCCTCTTCCAATATTTCTAAATCTACTTGGTTCCTACATTTTAATATAGATGTGATCCCCACAAGCTATATCTAATACCCAATGTGTAGAAATATAAAGATTACACTCGATAAAGAACACACATTTAGCATCCCCACGCTTCTGGGTGCAGTTCCTCTTCTAGTGGCCTTGCTTGACACATGAAAAACACACCACCTCATGTTCCTTGCCCTGCCTCTAGATCTTCCCCTTCTTGGAGGGACGGCGCTCGGGGGCTACAGACCGTTTATAAGTCTTTGGCCCCTTTTCTTTGTCCTTTCTTTTCTTATTCACCATAAGGACTGTGGGTTTGTCACACCCCATTTCCTTATCTACCTAGCGAATCAAGGTCAGAAGTTCTGATAGACTCTTCTCATTATTTCTCATGTTGTATTTGACAATAAATCTTGAGAATGACTTGGGCAGTGATGATAGGATGAGATCTATAGGAAACTCATCTAGGAATTTAATCCCTAATATGTCTAGGTGTTTGATGTAGCCAATAATCTTGACTACATGAGGCCCAGCTGGCACGGACTCTCTAATATTAGTTTTAAACAAAGAATTAGATATCTCATATCTCTCTTGTCTCACCTTCTCTTGGTAGAGATCCTTAAGGTGATACATCAAGCAATACGCATCCATGTTTTCATTTTTCTTCAAGATCTCATTAGACATGGCCAAACGATAGTATGAAATATTGGACATCTGTGGCATCATCCATATGTTTCATATAAATAGATATTTCCTCATCACTAGACTCGTTTCCAGGCGCAACTGGAATAGGATCTTCCAGCACACACAATTTTATCTCGTGGCGAAGGATGACACGTAAATTCCTCTGCCACTCTTGGAAATTGGTGCCGGTGAGAAAGTTTTACTTCTCAAGTATGGTTCGCAATGATATGTTTGAATTAATTTTTCTTGTTGTTTCTACAAATTAAAATAAGCAAAGGTTTAGTACTTTATTATAAAAAATGAGACAAATAAATAAATTAATACTTATTAGTCTCCCACTATTTTATTGAAATCCAATAGCCCTCACCATTGACTTCGGAATATTCTGTTGCCTGAATATTCTAGTGGAAAGGATCCATATTTCCCTTTGCATTACCCTAAATAGGGTTGGTCAAGCAACTTGAAGGGTTTTAGGTAGGCATTCCAAATTCCAACTGCATTAACTCGCAGCTCCTTGATCCGCTGAGTGGACTCCCCAATCCGGAAATCCTTTTATTTTGGATTTCCTCAACCTTTGCCTCTTGGTCACACCAAGTCCTACTATGGCAGTCAACCCTTTATGCGAACCAAGTCAAGTCAACCCAAAACCTTGAATTAGAACTCCCCAATAATTGAAATCACCCCAACTACGGTTGGTCAAGCACTTTGAACTATGGTTCGATTCTAACCAAGATTATGGAAGGCTATACCGACTTAATATTTCTTTGAGGGATTTTATCCTTATACGTAAATTTCTATTTTATTATCTTTGATTACATTCTTTTTAATATTAAGTGGGATATACTTAAGTGATTAACCATGTCTAAGATAATATTTACGCATAAGCCCATCTTTATTTTAGTTCCATCTTGCATTCTTGTTTAATTCATTAATTGTGTGATCGTGACAACACCCCCACAATAAATAAACCATGAAACTGATAGAAATAAAATAAATGGTATGATCATGAGCTTTTTCTATTGGTTAGTTTATCTAGCGGTTGATAAACTAACCCAAGACCTAGGGGAGAAACACCTTGAACCTTTCGGGTTCGTGTTTACAGCTTTCCACCTATCCACCTTTGTATCTCCTTGGATTGGTTTCTCATTGGCTCCTGACTTGAGCCTCCTCCACTAGCTTGGGAGCTTCGTCCATTACATATGTATTTATCACACAAGTATGTGAGGGGTAAAGGGGGGTTTTTACATAAAATAATCCTTGGGCCTGTAGGCCCTACATATTAATGAGGAGAAGGCTCACAGGCCAACAAATTTAATTTAAATAAATAAATTAAAAGAAACCATTCACATACAGAGGTCTTGGTCTAGATCATGATCATCCATACATGGAACGATATTTACACATAAATAAAACTAGCATTCAATTCTTTAATAATTCTTGTTTAAGATAAATCATGCTTGAATCAATTAATTATCTTTAATTAATCAATCCTTTTATCTTAAAACCTTTTCTGAATTTCCTTGAGATTCTCATCCATCATAATTTTAAATAAATTAAAATTATCCTTGTACATAACTTGTACCTTGGAAGAAACCCGGTGAATTCCCATTCATTACGCAAATATTAAATTAAACACATATATATAAAACACCTACCACGTATTGTGCCTCAGCTTTACACATGCACTATGGTACACGTCTCAAGGGTTTGTATAATATAATAACAAATTTTAATAAATCTGCATAATTTGGGTGAGTACACGGCGTGTAGTTACAACTACATGGCGTGTACTTTTCTTCACCGTCCATTCGAAGTACATGCCTGGGGACATGGCGTGTTGATGTACTTCAAAAATTTTCAGAGTACATGGCGTGTTCAGTTGGACACATGTCATGTAGTATCCGCGTAACACAGTTTCCAACTGGGCAAGCTGTGTACGGGGTGCACGGTCTAATCCCAGCCCAAAGGGACTACACGCCGTGTTCAGTGGACCACACAGCGTGTAATCTGGAAATCGTGTGCCACATATTCCTGGTCAACACACGGTGTCATAAATGACTTAGATAGGATCCAATACACGGCCTAATTTGGTGGACCAGTCCAATGCATTGAACCTAGAAAACATGGCATATACTTCTGAATACATGCTGTGTATTCTGGTGTTGTACGTCCAGGAACTTTTGGCACCTCCGGATGAGTTCCTCTATTTTATTTTAATCAAAATTAAAAGAAAAAAATTTTTTTGTAAGGTGAACGAGAAATGAGAGGGGAGGAAAAAATATCAAGATTCATATTTTAAAGAATGATTAACTTTAATTGAAACAACTAAATTATTAAATGCCTAAATCACCAATGAAAAACTAAATAATTATAATCAACGATATGACCGCTCTGATACCACTTATAGGTTCTGGGCGCAGCGGAAGCGCATTGGTGGGAGTTCCCAACATTAATTTTAGCGTTAACAACGATCATTCTGAGATCTGTCATGATGTAAAACGCCAGATCTTCATAATAGAACGAAGAACGAAAAATAAAAGAAGAAGTCTCGGAACCATAGAGATAGGATCATCATATGTTGGTTATAATTAATTTAATTAATTGACAAGAATTACCTTGATGGAATTCTTTCTTCGTTGATGTCTCCAGTCACAATCTGGTGTGATCCGTCGTTGTGTCAAAGAATCCAATTGTAGGATTCCTCTAGCGGTGATCCACAAGTGCTCCACGTATCTCTATAAATCGCTATAGGGATCTCCAGGTGCTAGCACGGAAGAACCTTCTCTTGCAATGTCCGCCTTCGATCACCTTGATCCGGTGGTGGTGGATCTCTCTCAGTCTTGAGAGCGTTCTTAGAGGAAGGAGTTCTTTCGGCCTTGAGAGAACTCTCCAGAATTTTTGTGCACAACGATTGGGGAAAAGTGTTGGGGTTGTGAGTATATTTATAATTGGGTTTGAGGTTATAGAGTTATGACAATAAATGAACACGTTACGCGTTTTATTTATTTCATTAACTCTTATTTAAAACCCCCATGTCAAATGATTAATTCCTTGACATGTGCCCATGCGGATTATAATAAATATCATTTAATAAAATGATATTATTTCCTCAAAATCTCGACTAGAAAAACTACACGGTGTGTAATCATTAATACACGGCGTGTACTCATTTTCCATGAAAACTACATGGTGTGTATATTAAATATACACGGAGTGTACTTTTATTTTTCATTTTTCTTTATTTCCTCCACCACATTTATTAGACCTTGAGTAATGGCTATTTATTTGTTAAATAAATGTAACTGCATTACTCGCTAATAAATATATATTATTTCACCTACAATATATTCTATCGAATAACTAGTGTCGAAATAAATGCCATCATCCATCCTTAAATAATTATTAAACCACAGTGAGGGATAATCTTTATTTAACTTGTAAAATTAATATTTAACTGAGATACATGGACACACTTAGTGTGTGACCCTCTAGGCCTCTTTCTCGTTGGCATTAGGCGGGCTTGCCTAAAGTTCAAGATTACTTTCTAGAAACGGGTCAAGGCACCCAAGAGAAAGAGGTTGACACCGCATTGATTTGTCACCTCATACGAACACTTACCATGTAATATAATCCATTTTTCACGATATCTCGAATCAAGTGGGTTGCATGCTAGTGTCATCAACTAATGTGCTCGATTATTCTTTCTTTGAATTTTCAGAATTTAACTCGCCCATACCTTACCATGGCCATGGATTTATTTAGGCTATATCAATTCCATCAAAGGGCATGAGATATCTACTTCCGGTATAGAACAAAAGGGACAAATCCTTTGTCGCATTATCTATTAATGTAGTATTACTCGTGACGCACCCAACGTATCCTACCTCGCTGTGAATAGTGTGTCGTCAAAGTTTTCCTCAATGCATCTAAGTGCGCGAGTTGTAATACCCATTAATAATAAGCTTAAATTATAAGTACCAATACACACATCCGTAGATAGAAACATCCAATGACACTATGAAATGTGGATTTCTTACTGGCGGGTCTCGTTCTCATAATATCCTCCTGGATATTACCAAGGGTGCACACCATTAGAAGGTGTCTCAAAGTTTTATGAGTCCTCACCCCTAATGGATTGTATTATTTGTGTCCCTCAAATAACATCATCCAGCCATAGAACATGTATTCAAGAATAGTGTTATGGTACTTCCGGGTTCTCATTATAGTAGGGATACGCTATGACCCTTTAATGCAACAGCTGTCATTAGGACATCATCACATGCTCTGTCATGCATAAGAACAATCAAGATGTGATAAGGTATTTATTAATGAATAAAGTAAAAGTATTTGGTTTTAGGCCACCAACTCCAACAACCACAACCAATCAAACTAGCCGTTATGAATAGTAATACACACTTTTTGAAATTTGATAAATTTTAACTTTCGAAATGGACTTCATTTTTGGATTTGGAATATCGAAATTATATTAGGGTGAATTTTTGGTATTTTTATGAAAACTTTCGATTTTTGATGTATAGTGAAAAACACTGAGTTATAGTTTAAAACCAAATTTTTTATTTAAATATTTATTAATCTTATTTAAATTTATTTTAGGTCAAAATAGATACATAATACCTATATAATTTCAATTTAATTCATTAGAGTTAGTTTATAATAATTTTAGATATATAAAAATTTTATTGAACTTTTACCGTCTTTTACCCACCTCCTAGGAGCATTTTCAAATTTACATAAAACTTAATTTTACCATTTCTATGAGTTGAATTTAAAAAAACTAAGAGATAATATTGATATCATTAAGTAAAATGTTGTTCAATAAGATGAAAATAATTTTTGGTGAATTGTAACGTTTTACTTTATTTACCACGGTTAAAAGTAAATAGGGTAATTAAGGGTAAAAATGATATTATTATTACCATAACACATGTCCTAATTATATTGGATAAGTTTAATTTGACCAAAAAAACCTTAGGGATAAAATATTATCCTTTAGCTCCACTTGAATTATATTAGGCATTTATTATTATTTAATTCAAAGAATAGTTAAAAGTGTTAAATTCAAAGTTTAATAACTAAACCACTTTTAATATAGGGTTAAACATAAGATAAATTAGACTATAAATATTCATTAGAAAGATAAAAATATTTCCTAAATAATGGTATTTTATTTATATTTTTTAGAAATTAAATAATTTAATTTATTTATGACACAATGATGATGTCGTAATTACCGTATTAATGAAAGATTAAAATAATTGATATTATAAATATCCAAATAACTGTAATTTGAGACTTTTTAGGAATTACACTAATTTTATAGGTTAATATGACATGTTAGGGTTAGTTAAATGAATTTTTTCAGAAGTAATAATGCTGTTATGAATTTAGAAAAAACAAAATACCAAATAGTGTAAAAATTGACATAAAAGAGTTTTTAAAACATATATTATATTATTAATTGATATTCTATTCCTAAAAATATAAGGTTTGGCCAAAGGTCTTAAATAATATTATATATTTCATTAATTAACCACTTGAGGTTCTATTGAAGTTTATAGTAATTTTATTAACCATATAATATAAAAATACAAAGAGACATGGTAAATGTCAAACAATTTAACTAAGAGTTAAATCTAAAAGATAAGGTTAATATAGTGACCCAAACCTGTATAAAACCAATTGGTTTAGATTTTTTCAACCCATACACAACTTATCCTTTAAATAATTTATTTTGGAGCCATTAGAAACCGAAAATGATTTTATTATAAAATAATATTTCTAGATTTTCCTAAGGTTCCCCTCACCCCTTTTATAAAAGGGCACTTCCCCTTATCTCTAATTTACACCTTCAAAGCCATTTTCATCAGCCAAACCCTACCCAAATACTCTATAAACTGTCCTAACTTCATCCTAGAGGCATTACTTTAGTCAGAAATCCAACCTAAGGATCCCTTTTTATCAAATCAAAATAAAGAATCCGAAGAAGAGGTAAATATCTCACCACCACTTTCATGTTTTTTCTTTGTCCACTTCTTCTTTCCTTGTTGTTTCCATTCGAAAATAATAACTCCAGTATCTTCTAAATAATGTGATGTTATTATAAATATGGTACAACCATATTCATTAATCTATCCATCCTTTGAATAACATGTCATCATATGTGCGTACGTACGGCTTACCATCTCCACGTCGTGGTGTAGTTGTTACTCAATACATTACTATTCGGATGGGTATAATAATGATGTATAAATGATGTAAATAATAAATATAAAATGATAATGATTATTTATATATGATATAACATCCAATTATATATGATTTTAATATCAAAAGAATGATATTGTCGCTCGTGCGTATGTACGGATTACCGTCTCCACGAACACGATGAGATTCATTCCCCATCGTATCCATTCAAGAATAATTTTCTTTAGATGATTAAAAATAATGTTTAAAGACTTAATATAATTCTGAATATGAATAAGATACACCCTATCCATAACAAACATTACTTATGTAACAAAGCATATAAATGAAAACAAATCAGTTAACACCCAAAATGACGATAATACTAAAATATTATTAACAAATCAATATTAAAAGATCATATATGATATCATATTAATGTATATGATTCTTTTATAATTTAATAATTATTATTTCACCATTATACAGGAGTTTAACCTACCCTAGACCAAGGAAAATTACAAGGTAAGGGTTAATTTCATAATCTCTTCATTATCTGAGGTTTGTTATACGTAATTGTCTACTGGGACCTCTTTATCATCTACATCCATGTTTCTTAAAAATGTATTCCAAAACATTTTTACTATTTACTAGACTATGGGTTAAAGTCATTTATACCCTTGTTTGACTTTTTATAAAAAAAATTGAAATTAATCTTTCCGTCATTTTCCAAACAAGGTACCTTATGATCTTTTCGACAAAATTAAGGTAAGAATGTTTTTTTTACTTATATGGTGGGTGCGGCTATTTTCCGCTGTTATAACATTATCAAAGATTCCTTTACATGCTTATAAGAATATTTTCAAAATAAATGTTTTCTTTATAATTATTTGAATCTTAAATGTTTTCAAAATAGAAATAGATATTTCTCTAAAAAAGTTTTTGATTTCATCTATGTCAACATCCTTTGATGGATTTTAATCTTATTTGAAGTTGATTTATTATGATAAAAAACTTCCATATTGTATTGAAGGTTTTCTGATATGTTTAATTGTGGATGTGTTATTTTTATTCCATTCATGGTTTATGGATAAAGTATTGACATTTCATATGATAGTTTTAAAATGAATGTTTATGTTATGTTTAAATCTTTTTCATATAAGGAATGCATTTGACATAGTAAGTGATAGGTGGAGCCCGCTATAACTCCTTGATGCATCAGTAAGTCTCATGAGACAAACTTGTAACACCCCAAGATTTTATGAGAAATATTATTTTTAATTTCTTTGATGTCTTGTGTTGTACGCTTCACCAAGATAATATTGATCTATAAGCAACATTGTATTAGCTTTTAGTATATGCAAACACTATTTTTGGCTTGTGTTGTACGCAAGAGCGACATTCCTCAATAGCTTGTGTTGTACGCAATACCGAGTTTCACTAAACAACGATATATGGTTATGAACTAGCCGTTATGAATAATATTAACTAAAATTTGAATTTTATTACATAATAATTCATTCTAAACATATTCTAGAACATGGTATGAGAACAAAATAAATTTTTCGTGTAAAATAATTATTTTTCAAAAAATGCAGTTTTGATGCCTTTTGATGGCGCACCCACTTTAAATCTAGTTTTTGACACGTTTATAAGTTCAATTAGACAAAATAAACTTATTAATTACAATAAGGATATAAAATTTTAATTTGGATAATTTTTTTTATATTTTTCTGTTAACTTTCATATTTTGATGAATCGTAAAAATACGCTAAATTCTTCTTAAAAACAACTTTTTTCATCAAGATAATTTATATCGTTAAATTATAATATTTAATGGTTTTAAAGAATAAATATAATATATTTTTACCATTTAATATAATTCAAGTCATTATCATTAATTTTACATTGAATTCATAGGTAAAAACATTTCAATCTTTTGCAATGTTTTAACTTTTAAAACCCATTTTCTCAACAGCGGGATTAATTTTAAATTAAATACTGAAACTTCTGTGTTTTCAATTTATAAAAATGGATTCCATATTTGGAATCATTAGGTCAAAATTATTCTAATAGGCTACTTATTATTTTTAGACATTATGAATAGTAACTACGGCAAATTTTATTTACTATAGTTAAAGGTAAATCAGGTAATTAAGGGTAATATAATATTATAAAATTACCCTAACACATTCCAAAATTATATTGGATGAATAAAAGTAGACCCATATCACCTAAGGATTATAATAGATTCATTTCATGGACTTTTGACCATGAAAATGATGTAATTAATTTTAAAACCAAAGAAAGTGACAGCATGTCACTCTCTTATATCTTATAAGTGTAATAATTTTAATTTAGTGATAAAATTCATAAAACATCAAACATAAATAGTAAACAGAAAGATAATAAAATTAGATACATCATGTGAATTTATTTAGAATTTTTAGGTATTAAATAATTATCATTAATGGTGACACAATAGTGATGCAGAAATTGTTTATTTAGTGAAAAATAAATAATACAGTTTTTATTAAACTAATAGTGACCATAAAAAGAACAAACACCAGAACAAAACTTATTGGTCGTTTACATGTAAACCATAAGCATACAATGGTCTAATATTTTACTATTTGGAGCCTTATAAAAGTGATTATGACACTTATATTATTTTATTTTAAATGATTTCAAAGTTGCCACCTTCACAATTTAATAAATATAACAATTTAAATGTTTTGATTTTAAGATCATAAATTCGATTAAAAGTATTATTATGGAAGATATTAGACTCATATGAATCATAGTATTTTATTTTTAATTTTTATACAACAAATAAATATATTAAATAATTATACAAAAAATGTTGTAGTAATTATTTTATTAAAGGAAATATCAAATAAATGGTTTTAAAAATATGAAAATAAATGTTATATGAACAAATTAATGTTCTCCATGAATTTTTTAGAGGAATATGACAAGTTATAAATCTATTAAATATTTTTTTTTGAATATATCTTCTGTGTGGATGTAATTTAAATTCAAATAATTGAATAGTGTCAAAATTGACACTATTGATATTTTAAAAAAATAACATATTATTAAATTGTTTAAAAATCACAAAAATATTTAAAAATTTAAAATTAAAATTTATATGGTCTAAAATGTAATAATGTATATAATTATGAAAAATTAACATAACATAATTAATTATTTATAACAATTTAAAAATTAGAATATTATTACGACAAATAAAATTAAATGGATTAAATAAGGATAAATCAAAATGATAAAGTTTAAAATAAACTTAAAACATGTCTAAATTTTATTGGTTTATGAGATTAAAATCCTATATCATCTCATATTCTAATTGAGTCATTTTTGGAGGTTTTTAAGTGGGGTTTGATTTTATTATTAATTAATATTTTTGAGGTTTCTAAAAGTGCCCCTCTCTTCTCTTATAAAAGGGAACCTCCTCCATCTCCTCTTCACAACATTTTGAGCCTTAAATCTCAGCCAAACCCTATCCATTTCTATTCTACACTTCCCTTGAAACATATTATAGGTCTTTTTCTCCTTCAAAGACCAACTTTAGTTCCCTAAGATGAGGTTTAGAAGAGGTGTGTCGAAGAAGATGTAATATCCTTTACTGATTCTTTCAAATTCATTTATTCTTCTACTTCATATTATTTAGTTGATTCATTATAAAGTAATAAAATAAGTATCATTAATATAATGATATTTTATTATGAATATTAAACAACCCTATTTCACCTTATATTCATCCTACATAAAACAAAATCATCGCACGTGCGTACGTACGGCTTACCATCTCTACGTCGTGGTGTAATCTATTTTTCCACCCCCACCTTACTTGGATGGGTATAATGGTGGAAATAATAACTATATATGATTATTATAACATTATAATAACTCATAGATATTATATAATCCTCTCCAATACCATTCAACAATTATGGGAACGATATCGTCACTCGTGTGTACGTACGGATTACCGTCTCCACGACGCGATGAGATTCATTCTCCATGTTAACCATTCAAGAATGATTGTAAAGTATATATAATAAATAATCATGAAGTATATAACATAATAATGATACTTTATTTGTGTAAATATATGTTTCATTTACTTAATTCCCTTCAATTCAATAAAGAAATGAAAACAGCGTTCATGCGTACGTACGACCTACTGTCTCCATGAACGGTGTATTTCATTCCATTTATCGATATATCATATATATTTATATGCCAAATATATATTATATATAAATAATTATTTACATTTTAGAAATAAGTAAATCAGTATATAAATAATAATATCAAGAACAACAAGTCCAAACACGTACGATAAATGAAACGATTTTACCCAAAACGCTGCTTTAACATGGAATTGACAAAAGAACGGGTAATATAAAGTCATAAGTGAATCATATATGATATCATAAATATTATAATGGTTATGTTACAAGTTAATAATATGTCTAAACCCACTATACAGGAGTTTCGGACACGTACGGAAGAAATTGGACCTAAGGTAAGGGATAATTATTCCAATCCCGTTTTTATCCGAGATGGTTTATTCGTAAGTATTTACTAGGGTTATGTTTATCATCCATGTCCATGTTTTCTCAAAATGTTTTCATAAAATGTTTACTACTCTTCCATGTATGTTTAAAGTCATTTTTACCTTTTTTTTACTTTTACCACAAGGTATGGAAGGAATATTTCTTTTGTTTACCATACGAGGTACTTTTTGACTTTTCCAGCAAAAGTACGAGGAGAATGTTTTTTTAACTTATATGGAATGAATGGATTTTTATGGTTTCAAAACGCATTATTTTCATGAAGATTCATCCACATGATTTCATTTTTATTTTCATTAAAAATCCTTTTCTTTTAAAATTGCATGGCATTATGTGAAAAGAGAATGATTTTGAAGAAGAAAGGATATTTTCTACAAGAATTCATTTCAAGTGTTTTATCAAAACGATTTTCCATCTAAGATGACATTATTTAGTATGTTTATTTTTAAAGTATAATGTATCTATTATTTACATGGTTTTATTTTTCTTATGATGAAATTATAGCCATTTTTTTATATGGATTATGTTATGATGGGATGACATTTATCTAACCCATATTATTCTTTGGGTTATGATGAATGGTTAATGTTTATTTTTTGGAACACGAAATAATGATTTCATTATGAGATGGGTGTGGCCTATATCTCCCTCCAATGAATTGGGTAAATATTTATATCTCATGAGATAGACATGGCTGGAATGGCAAGTGAATCAGGTTCAGTAATGGACTTTGTCCACTATGATGGTCTTGGAAGCAATGCCTTGGCTACTATGGAAATCATAACATGTGCTTAATGGTTTTCCACAATTACATGTTTTATTTACCATGCTATTTTGTCATGATTAATGTTCCTTTATGATTTATTCCTTACTTACTGCCAAGATTTATTTCACAACTAAATATTTTGATGTTTAAACTTTAGGTTCATGTTTTTATGTTCAAATGTATATGGTTTGTTTTATTTTCTCCATGATTACCCATACTGAGCATTTGAGCTCACCCTTTATATGTTTTCTTTTCCCTAGGATATAGAGAAAGGTTTTAGGTAAGAAAACAAAAGTGGAATATCTTTATGGGAGATGTTTAAGATCTTTCACCATGATTAGATGATTATGTTCTGAGTTTCCAAAGACACTAAACTAATACGGTATTTGGGCGTTTGTTTTTGTCATGTATTAATTATTCCACAAAAGTAATTTAATGTCTATATACATGAAGCTTTGGGTCTCTACAAAACTAGTGTCTTGGCACAAGGCCGTGACAAAATCTTATTTGTAGTCTTGGCACAAGGCCTTGACTATGTGGTTATGAAGTCTGGCATTATGCACTCCATCATTATGAAAGTGGCTATTGATATTGCGTGTGATTATTTAGACTAGTAGAATAACCATGTGAATAATTAAATGACATTATTTGATTTTATCTTTTTCATATTATGTTGAAGTTCAATTTTAAAAGACTTTTGTTTTAGTCTTATACATTGCCTTAAATTTTTATGATTATTTATGAAAGTTTTTGCTATATTGTTATCCTTACTGAGCATCTGATCTCACCCCTTTCTATGTTTTATTTTTAATAGGATGTGAAGAATTATATTATGACTAACCTTTAAGGATAGTCTATGGGATCTCAGTGTTTTATATGAAAACAATGTTGTTGTATTTTTCCATTTTATGATGTAATGTAAACCTTATGAATGTATCTAGTACTTCCAAGGCTACTAAACTAATTATTCTTTTGAGAGTTTATCTTTTGTGATCATGATAATGATACGTAATAATGCACTGACTATGGTTTTTTGGGTTCGGGGCATTACACCCCCCCCACACACACACACACACCTTAAAGATTGATGATCTCTTCAACCTGTTGAAATTGGTGGTTGGTTTTCATGTTTTGATCTCACTTGTTGTAGGTTCATAAAGAGGATATCCCAAAGATGACATTATGATGACGCTATGAGAATTATGAGTTCTTGGTGTTTCTTTTTGGTGTGAATAATTTCTCTTTCATGTTTATGGGATTCATGAACAAATTCTTTTATCCCTTCTTGGTTTGTTTTATGGTATTATTTATCAATGAAATTATCATTTACCCTACTTCGTAGGAGGATCATGAGGGGCACTAGAGGATGGAGCAAGACTTACTACAAGAGAGTTTGTTATATAGTAATACCTCAAAGTTACAAGTTAAGATTAAAGAAGTACACTCTTTATGGAATGTCATTTCAGAGGCTGGATTAGCCGTAGACCACTTGAAGATAGAGGTAGTTCTAACTTAGGAACCACCCCAGAGCATAACTAATGTAAAGAGTTTTCTTGGCTTTTATGGGTACTATCAGAGGTTTGTATCCAAATTATCTTGTATATTGTCCCCTTTTACTTCATTGACTCACAAGGGACAACCTTTCCTTTGGACTGAGTAGTGCCAATGACATTTTGAAAAGCTAATACAAAAGCATTGGTTATAATTCCTATAATACTATGAATTTGAAATAGTCCACACTCCTATGATGGGAAATGTATTAAAGGATTCCCTTACTAGGAAATTTCAATTCCATTTGGTAGAGGAGGTGACTGAATAGATGGACTCTTTTTATCTAACCTTAGTGGAGGATATAGAATCTGCTTACCTTCATTAGATGGCGGTGACTCCATTTATTCTTCAACATTTGAGAGATTCTCAACTAGGAAACATTTTGTGTGAAGTTCTACATGACCATTATTCATATGAGGCACACATGATGGTTTTTATGAAGGTGGGGATCATGTATTCCTCTTTCAAGTAGGGATGGTGGTTAAAGTTATAGAGCATGAGGAGGTGGTGAAGGAGTTTCATACATCCCCTCTAAAGGTATATCCTAGAGTGTAAAATATTTACCATGACCTTTAGTGATAGTTTTGGTGGCCATGCTTGAAACTAAATTTCATTGAGTTTGTTTCTCAATGCTTTACCTGTTAGTAGGTGAAGGAAAATCACCAGGTTCCAGTAGGCTTGCCTAAACCTATTAAGGAATTGTAATTAGAGTGTAATAGCTTATTATTAGACTTCAGATCGATTTGGGAGGATCACTTTAACTTTGTGGAGTTTTATTATAACAATAGAAATTAATCCACTATCGATATGGTGCCATTAGAGGTATTATATGGGAGACCTTACTGGTTACCCTTATATTGGGAAAATATGGGTGAGTCATCATTCATGGGGTCTAAGCTAGTGAAGCTGATAATAGGGAAAGTTTAGGTGATCCGTCAGTGGATGAAGATTACTAAAAGTTGATAGAAATCCTATGAAGACTTACATCATAGACCCTTGGGGTTTGATCAAGGATACCATTCCAGAAGTTCTCTAGGATGAGGTTTACAGAGGGTTGATCAGGTCAAAAATATATCCCTGATTTCATTGGGCTATTCCATGTTCAAAGTAGGGTTGGTGAGGATTCTTGCCACCTAGCATTACCCCCCCCCCCTAGATGGAACGAGTTCATGGAATCTTCCACAAGTCACAGATGAGGAGACAGGTTCAAAACATGTCGCAAGTTATTGACTATGGTGAATTAGATTTTAAGGATAGAGAAACTTTTTCAGAGTACCCAGTGGTGATTGAGGATTGATAGGATAGAATCTTTCATGGGTGAGTCATCCCACCAGTTTTAATTATCTGGAACCATGGGAACATCCAAGAGAGAACATGTAAGCATGATTGTCAGATAAACGCAAAATACCCTCACCCTGTCAGGTAGGTTTATTATTTTCAAGGTGAAAACCCTTGAAACTAGAGAGAGTGTAATAACCCTAATTTTCACATCTAAACCCTTTGAAAATTTCAATGATTTATCTTTGAATTCATTTCAAATTCAATG
Source organism: Viscum album (assembly GCA_963277665.1). Lineage (NCBI taxonomy): Eukaryota > Viridiplantae > Streptophyta > Magnoliopsida > Santalales > Viscaceae > Viscum > Viscum album. Next base: position 115,946,368 of record OY728119.1, read on the forward strand.
ATGAATTTTGGGTGTTTCATTACCCCCGTATCAATGTAATAAAAATAATAAATTTTTTTATATCCTATGAATGTGAAATTTTAGAATAAATGTAATTATCATTTATCATAACCTTAGATAGAAAATTTGAGATAATGGTAGAATTTGTAACATGGGATTTACCCTAGGCATGAAATATGTTTTCTCAGTATCAGACAATCCATTGAAGTGAAGTCATTGGAAGGTTCATTAAATAAATTAAATTATTTATTTATTTAATTTATTAAATTCCAAAAATGATATCCCAAAATCTGATCTATCAATGATACATTTATAATATCCCAATATATAGAATAGTGGATAACCTTATAGTCGGTCACAAGGAAGAAATGTGTTCATCCTTATGAGTCTTCTAAAATATTTTTGTGTTTTTATTTATTTTGGAAGAAATAAAAGAAACATCATAAACAAAGATGGAGGAAGAGAAATATGGATTATTTAAATAAGAAAATAAATAGGAGTGAATAATTGAAATAGAAAAAATATGAAGGAAAAAAAGTTTGTGAGAAATAAAACTAGTACTCGAATGATCAACTATCTATTTCCTATCACTATTATAAAAGGTTTATATTAAAAACACATAACCTCACTTAGGGTGTACTTGAATTATCAACACAACCACATCTCTCTCTTAAAACAGACAACAATCATGCATGAAATGTCTTCCTATACATGAGTGCTCTCTAAATAAAGAAATTAATCGCAAGGTCAAACCACCTTCTTAGATAATTTCTTCCATGAAAAGGTGATATTCACAAGATATTTAAAACACATGAAATCTCTTATGACACTCTAATAATTGACTCGGAGAAGAATAGTAAAATGGATAGAGAAGAAGAAAGTATCAAACTTCTCCTTTTAATGAGTGTGTGGTTGCATCTTCTCTATTCACATTTATAATCTTCCAAGGGAATATAAGATGTTGATGATCGAACTGAATATTGTATCTTTAGGTAGAAATTAGATTCACCTCTTGGAACTAGGTCCTTATATTTGTCCTCCATTTTCATAGGTTAGAGATCACAATAAATAGCTAGAAAACAACATAAATAGTTTTACTTATAAAAAATATAATCACATAATTGGGAAAAAAGAGAAGTGAAGAGAGATAGAGAGAAATTCAGAAAAAGAATAAGGGGTCTCATCTAAATGAATACCACACACTATTTAAAAACAAAGTATAAAATATTTACAAAGCTAACTAACAACAAGATCGCTCCATGTGTAAACCTTCCTTATGTTGTATCCTATCCATGTGATGTGTTTTAACTTCTTCTAAAAATGTTGATTCTCCCATGTAAAATGGTGTTGTCTCCAAGGAGATGTATATGGATATATTTTCAACTTTATAATAACCACGTGTCAATCATAGCCTATCCAATTGATCCAAAATTTGACATAAGCTCTGACAAGTTTTTGTGACACAAGTCAACTAGTAGACCCACCATCACCAAAATTTTCTCACTCAATTTCCATGTCATGTTTTGGAACATGGTATAATTGTAAATCCATATCACAATTTGGGAACTCATTGTATTATAAATTTATTGAGTACTACCTAAAAGAAAATCTAAGAAACGTAATTCTTCACACTCAAAATAGCTTCGTCCAAATCCCAAGATTGAATCTATATCCTAATCATGACTAAGTGAGGACCAAATTTCACTCATTTCACTGAGGTAAAAATTCAAGCAGCATGCGTGAACCCTCTCTAAACCAAACAACTACTATACAAGAAAAACAAAACCCCCTCCATAAACTCCTTTATTCGGACCCATCGGTATCCTGATCTATCAAACTCATATGTCTTTGATCTAAATAGATCATTCAAATCTCCTAACTCATTTGAAAATCCCAATGGATGTCCAAACATCAATAAATATTCTAGTTTCAACCTCACCCTAGCTTTAGGAACGATGAGTACAATCTGATTGTCTAGGTTTCATCTTTGAACTAATGATGTTGTGGTTCTAGACTTAATCTTGGAGACATATTCAAATGAACCTCATTCCAAAAATGGTAACATCAAAATTTCCTTATAATTTTCATTTGGTGTAAGTCAAACATGTGTTGATGTCTTAAATTCATAATCAAAAATTTTCATCCTCTTCAAAAATGATTTGTCCTTTGATTGGAAATCCATAAACTCAATGATCCATGCTCAGATGGTTCCATAATCTTAAGTCAATTAAATATTTAACTTCAACTTGACCTAAATAAAATTCAGTCTTATTTACCCTTCCTAGAACTAAGTGTGGTTCCTTCTTCTTGCAACATCTCAAAAAATACATTAGTGATAGGTTTCAAAAACTCGGGGCATCTTCTTCCAAACTCGATTAGGTTTTTCAAATTTTATCACTACTCTTCATTCATAGATGATGATCACTATCAATATCAAGCTTATATTTCCCTTGATTTTCTTTATTCCTAAATCTTTCTTTATTTTATAAGCTGGATCAATCTCTTATAATTATTTCAAGCTCAACATCTCAGATCTTTCTCATTTTATTTAGTTCCAAGATGCTTTGGTTTCAGTTTATTCTCAATATCCCTTCTGAATCCATGTTAGGAAATTTCATAAGAGAAATTGTCTTATGTGATATTTATCTTACATGGGAAACACCTCAATATTATCTTACAAGAGTTTCTAGAATTCTATTATGTGGGATTTTATATTATGGGCCATATGTAAATTTATCTTATGCACAGCTTCAAATAAAATATCCTAAAACACATCCCAACATTTATCTTATATATATAATCTATTTTTTCCTTGTAAAATTTTAAAATATATTAAGGAATATTTTTGGAGCTAAGAACTAATACATCTTGAAATTTTGAGGCTCGATGATCCCAGAATTAATATTTTAAAAATATTAAAAATATTAATATCATGTGCGTGTAGTTTTTCATAAATATTCTTGAATAGAGTATCTAATTGAAAATATGAGACCATAGTTGAATCTGGAACATGGGGTTTACCCTAGGAACAACCTAAGGTTGGTCGGCTTCGGATTTCCATTTGAGGTAGTCATTGGTGGGTATATTTAATTAAAATAAATAAATTATTTGTTTGTTTATTTTATTAAAATACCTAATTAAATTCTATTTAAATACTCCATTATAAAAATACTACAAGTTTAATCATATAAACTCTAGGAGAATTGTGAGGAGCACTGATGACCTTCATTGGAAAATTGACATCGAATGACGAATGGTGACCAAATTGAGGTGAATCGAGAGATAGCAAATGAAGAGGATCTTCCCCATTAATAGAGAATGATTTATTCACCAATTATTGATCCATAATTGAGGTAGGTCTCATAAAATTTGGTTTTCTCCCTTGATTAAATGTTTTATTATTGATATTTGATTATCTACTTTTGATTATATGTATTCTATCCCTTCATATGGTCCCATTATCGAATTAAACTGTTTATTAAATTTATTATTTTCTTTTTCTATAATCTCACCCTGAATTCCTCTATTGAAATAATTATATGAGAACACTTGGACCATGATTTGTATCACCCTTATTATGGTTCTTTTCCCCCAATGTTCTCCGCGTTCTTCATCATTGGCCTATGAGGTTGTGGTTCAGCTTTTCCAAGGAATGTTCAAGCGTGATCAAACCCTTGGATTCATGTTAGTTGTGAAAATAATGATTGGGATGGAGATTTTCATACATATTGAGATTGCTTGCAGGATGCGAGTGATGATTCTCATGGATATGGGATCTAAGATCGATTGCTAGTGACTGAAGGACTGGTGTGCCTGTGCGGGCTTTGTGTTAAGGGATGGAATCCATTTTATAGCCATCGAAGGCTTAAAAATGATGCACAAAGGTGACTACCACCATTTTTATGTGGTCAAATGATTTATATCATGGTGAAATTGGTGGATCTGGAAGCTGCATGAAGAACCAATATTTCTGAAAAACAATCCCAATTAGAAAATGTGTACTGGGATGAACAAACACCATGTAGCCATTGATATTCAATGGCTATGGTTTCAAGAAAAATATAAGGATCACACACTGTGTGGCTATACCACATGTCATTTGACCCTCCCCGAGTAGCTAGGTCGTGTGCCAAATACACACGCCAAGGACCCCATGTGAGAGGACACGCCATGTAATCTAGGAGTGCATGGGCATGTGTCGGTATCAGGGCATAGGCAGGAAAATGACACATCCTGACAGGTCATCTCCAAGAGCACATGGATAGTCTTTGAGTGTCTAAAACAAGTTGTTTGGGTCCTGTACACATCATGTATAATGACATGGCCACTGATCTATGTCCAGAGGAAAACATGTCCAAGAAGTGGAGCAGTACCACACATCATGTGGACTCCATACATATCATGTACCCCATTTTTAATTAAATTCTACCTCTCATGTCTCTTTCATTTTGACTCATATTTTGGTATGTGAGTAGCCTATCCGGGGTTTTTTCCATGTAGAACACGATGGTGTACTTCATAGTTTATTTTTAGATAATATGTGATATTTTACAAGAATTATTATTCTTTAGGAAATGCTTGAAAATGTAAGTGATTGGGTAGGATCATCAGAGAGAATCCAAGTAGAGATGATATTTCTCTATCATACCAGGGTGCAGGTTCTCTATCTATGGAAATGATACTTTCCTATAGCACCAGGGCATGGGTCCTCTATACTCATTATTCTAGGAAATGGTGGTACTCCCCTATTGAACTAGGGCGTGGGTCCTATATCTTTGGAGATGGTACTCCCCTATCTCACCAGGTCATGGTTCCTCCATACTCTTTATACAGGAAAAGGTAGTAATCCCCTATCACACTAGGGTGAAAGTCCTCTATCCATTGAGATGGTACTCCCCTATCACACTAGGGAATGGGTCCTCCATACTCATTTTTCTAGGTAGATAAGGTACTCCCCTACATGGATGTGAATCCTACATATATAGGGATGGTACAACCCTATCGTAAAAGGGTGAGGGTCCCTTATATTTTTTAAATGGATATAGAGATGGTACTCCCCTACACGAATGTGGATCCCTATATACTGAGTGTAACCCCCCTGTTGTACCAGGGTGTGGGTCCTATATCTTTTGGATATTTCTCTCCCTCGGTCTGTGGAGTAGTGGCGAGGTGCAATCCCTCCCTATGAATTCTTAGTATAGACACATGATATGTTTTCCATCGATGATGGTACTTTAAAGATTTAGGAAAACTCATTGTATCGGGTTGGGTTGTGATATGGAGATCCCTTTTCTCTCTCATCTGGGTTTCTTTTTTAGAAAATATCTATGATGTTGGGTTTCATTTCCCTATTTCTTTGGGTTGAGATGACTACTTCTATCGTATATTCTATTGATCTCTATTCAATCTTCAGGGTATTCTACTCGGTATATATATACTCACACATGTATGAGCCTTGTCCTCATGTGTCATGTCTTATGTATATGATAGATAAATAAGTGGTGATTTCATAGGATCATAAACATACTCGGGTTCATAGACTATGTACGGTGGTTGGGGATTGGAGATCAAGAGTCAGGATCTCTCAGCTATTTTCTAATCCAGTTGTTGTTAGGTTGGAACATATTTTATAGGTGGGCATGTATTTTCCCTTTTGATTTAATATTTCACTATCACACACTTTTTTATTCTCTAGAGGTTATTAAATATATGGTTTTTACTCTATATGTTACTATCTTTTATTATTATTTCTCTACACTTCTACATAGATATGGTTGGGTGTGTGCATATAGGTACTTTAGGAAAGGGCCTCCTATTTTAGTCTTTCCTTCTCAGCACTTTTTTCCATCCCCTAGACTATGTAGGTGGTCTTGGGGTTGTGGAGGCCTAATATTATATCATTCAAGTTGTCCCTAGTGGGTAGGGTCACTACATAGTGCTATAAAAGGTGGTTCAACCTCATGACAGTGTTTAGATTTTTCCCCCTATCAGGATTGGTTGGGAATTTAAGTAAATGGTGTAAAAGTGTCTCAAGTGTATCTTTTAGGATAGGTAACCCAGTTTTGGTGTAGAGTTTGACGTATCCATACACCAAGACTCTGACTAACTTCTTGTTGAATCGGAAAACTAATACATTGATTGAAGGGGAATTGGTATATGAATCATATAGGATTAAGTCCTTTGACTATCCTTCTTGAGTCATATCCCCATATATATAATCCCATATGATTGTGGTATGTCTTGATTACTTTCAAGATGACTTTGTGAAGATAGACAATTGGTTTATTTATTCAGTATTGTGATGATGATTTGATGAGTGACGAGGACTCAGTTACGATGTCATCTTGTGAGAATTTTAATCTAGGAGGGAAGGTAGCAACACCCTCTCCTGTCGAGTCGTAGATAGTACCAGTAGAGCAGGTTGAGGATATGCACAATCTTAACACACTATATAATTTACAACACTAGAATTAATTAATGTTATGTTGTGATCTATATCCCTTGGAAGTGGGGGATTGACTTGAGTTAGTGATCTGAGTTTCAAACTTGCATGGAACCTAATTGATCAGATGGTTTCCCTGACAACCAATCTTTTCCATGGATCAGTTGGGTGATGGTGGAGTCTAGTCATGAAGACACATAATGAGTCATCACTCTCATGGTCTAAATTCCAGTAGTAGTTTCATGAGTAATACTACCCCTCATTCTTTTTCTCTGTTCAGATTCAGGAGCCTTTGGAGCTACAGCAAGGAGGGATGATATTCATGAAGTATGTTGTGAGGTTCACTGACTTTACATGGTACTCCATTAACATGATTTAGGATGGTTACTTATGGGCATAGAAGTTTGAGAAGGTTCTCTGCAGATATATTTTTTCCAGTGTAGTACCCTTGTGCATTCCCACATGTGTTGGAGTGCTAAAGAGGGTGCGGGTGTAAAGACCCTAACCCCAGTAGCTCAAATTCGGTGCCTTAATTTATTACATTATAATAAGATACAAAATATTACATCCTAAAGGACCAAATAGTTTAGTATTATTAGTAAACTAGATACATAATTTAAATTCAAATTAAATTTTAAGCATAAAATATAAAAATTATTTTCTTTGAGAACACCATTATTCTCTTAGATTAACTTTTCATATCAGTCATAATAAACTTCTTGGAAACCAGGTAAAAATAAAACATAAGAAAAGGGGTGAGCTAAAATGCTCAATAAGGATAAATTTTAAAGGAATAAATAATTAATTGATGAATGTAAAGGTAAATAACCTAACATGTATGTCATGTAATCAATAAACGTTAGCATAATATGAATCCATGGATAATATCATAATAAAAATATCATGGATATAAATAACTAAATTCTGAAGGTAGTGCTTAGTTATTAGATATCAAGACCTTTAAAAATATAGTTCATATGGTCCCCGCCCATTCTTTCATGTCCAAAGCATTCATTATATATCGAATAATCGATTTAAAAATATATTTTTAAATCAAAGTGTCTCATACCACTTTGAAACATTTAAATCACAAGACCCATATAGGAATATAATTTAAAAAAACATTAAATAACATGATAATGGTATGATATTTCAAATAGTATGTATCTACACTCCATAAAAGAAGGTGGGATTATAACATCAAAATATTCCTCAATGAAAGGAGATTGAGACGAAGTCGCTTGAAAATATCATTTCATTAATCAAATGGATAGATTATGTGTATTCACTATAAATACATATAAAATAGTTGGAAATACAATAGTATATAATAAAAATTAATTTCATACATAACCTTGGTATGACATAATCGATGAAATAGAAGTTTAATCCAATGAATGAAAATTGAGTTAAGAAATCCCTTACCACTTGTAATCAGTCAAATCATACACCCCATAAAAGTAATAATTATCAAATGAAACATCTAATTTCATGAATTTAATTAGATTCATGATATGATATATAAAATTTCAGAATACATACACCACACACAAGAAATAAATGGTGAATAAGGCATATATCTCACAAAAGTAAAAAATGAGATGATAAAACCCTTACCATGAGCATGCCTTTAGTTAAAAGTGATTATTAACCTTTATAATGTTTTAAATAATTTTATTAATTTATAAAAAAACCATATTCATATTTATGAAATCATATATGATACTCTTATACCATCTTATCACCTGTTTGTTAATAATATTTTTTTATTACCTTTGTTTCGGGTGTTAACTGCTTCATTTTCCGATGCATTTTTTTCATGTAAGTCATGGTTATTGTGAATAGGATATAGTTACATAATATAAATAATGATATTTAGGTCATATATATCATATTTCTTCGTTATATACACTCTTATAATCATTCTTTAATGGTGAACGTGTAAAATTAAATGCATCGCATTGTGGAGATGGTAGGTCATACATACACACGAGCAATGGTATCATTCCTTTAATGGTGAAATGGTAAGGAATTTTATAGAATATTAATTTTTCAGAATAAATATCATGTCATATTTATTATATATATATATTATTTCCATCATTATACTCATCCATGTAAATTGGTTATGAAAAAAAATTACACCACGACGTGGAGATGGTAAGTCGTACATACGCACGAGTGGTGATTTCATTTTTCATAGGATGGATAGAAGGAGAAATATGGTTATCCCATAATAATAATAACATATAAATATATATATTGTACTGTATTTATTACTTTATCATGGAATAAAAATATGAAGAGGAAGTTTAAGAATAAATAAACATGAAAGAGTCAATAAAGATGATTACCTCTTCTTCGGCGAAGTTACTTTAATCTATTCTTAAGTGATCTAGGGTATGTATTTTGGAAGGAAAATAACCTATAGAACTTAACTAATTATTTTTAGAAGATAATTTTTAAGGGGTTTGTAGAGATAGTTGTCTCAAATTGGTGTGAGGGAGTGAGGGGGGAGGTTCCATTTTATAATTGAGGTGAGGGGCACTTTTGAAAATCCCCAAATTATTAAAATATAATAAGGCTATTCTAGATCCAAATACTTCAAAATATGATAAAAATTAATAGGGTAATACATTTTCAACCATATATTAACCTATTTGTGATTATTTAACATTTTTGTTATTTTTAAATAATTTAATAATCTATTAATTCAATAAAACATCATTACTCTCAAATTTGATACTATTAATTTAATTTGACATCAAATACATTAAGAAAAAGTGGAAATTGGAATATAATGATTTAAAAAATCTCTAATATATACTGTAGATATATAAAAGTAATTATACAGATTAAAGAATCCCAAATATATCAAAATTAATACTTTCAAAATCAATTATATTATTTTTTTTATTAATTAAATAAATATTTTATTAGCATTGTAGAAGAATTTAAGGTAATTATATAATTTATAAAAATTAAAAATAAATTTAAATAATGAAACTAATTTCTTTATAATAAAAATATACATTTATTTTCGTTAATATCTTGAAATTTTTACTATGTGGACACATAAATGATATTAAATACAAAGAGAGTGATATTTTGTAACTATCTTTGATTTAAAAAATATATAAGTTATTTTCATTGAAAAGTGTATATTAAACAACTAAAATTATATTTTAAAGTTATAAAGTTTAAATAATATTCATAAAATAATTTTTAAATAATTTTAGGTTACATTCTTACCCATAGCTTTTGGTTTTAACCCTTATTTAATCTCTTTAACTCTTAATGTGACAACATGTATTTTTGCTTCTTAAGGGTTAATATAGTTACTATAAAATGTCAAAAACCCATAAATGGATAATTTATGAAATTTTAAACCCTATCCCAATAATTTGGGTAGATTTTAGATTTTAATGGATTTTATATCATTTAATAAAATATTATTTATTTTAAAATATCACTAATGTAAATTTTGATACTATTCATTACTTGAATTTTTAAAAATATCATAAGAACATGATATATTTAAAAAAAATATTTTAAAATATCACTAACATGTAAAATATGTCTATAAAATTATGGTATGATAATAATTATATCAAATTTTATTTATTTTAATATTTTTAAGAACATTTATTTGATATATCCATTAATTAAACAATTATTGCATTAGCATTATGAAAGTATTTAATTTAATTATTTATTCTCTAAAAATTAAAAATAAATGATCATGATGAATATAAACATTTTATATTTCAAATGGATATTTATATTTGAAGGTATCTTCTAAATAACCACATATTAAAATTGTAATACTTATTAAAAAATGATTATGTCATATTTGACTTTCCTTCAAATAAAATACTATAAAAGAAATACATTCATCTAAGTGGCTTCAATAGGATCTTAAAATCGTCTCAAGAATTGTTTTGGTTGAAAATAACTCATCCAATAAATTTATTATAAGTGTTGGGGTAATTTTATAATATTTATAATATTATTTTTACCCATAATTACCTGATTTACCCTTAATTGTGGTAATTAAAATTACTAAAGTTACAATTCATATTGGAAAAAAATAAAAAGGACCAATTTACTTAATTTACACCTTATGATTCCAAATATGGAATCCATTTATCAAAATATAAAACACATAATTAGCTAAAATTAATTTAAATTCAATCATGTTGACTAGGTGAGAAAACTAGTTATTAAAGTGAAAACGTTCAAAAGATTGTAATGATTTTATATACATATTCAATGTAAAAAATGATTCCAATAGAAAAAATTGGATTAAATTATATAAAATTTATCTAATTATACTTTAAAACCAATCTAAAATGTAATTTAACACTATAAATTATTTAGACAGAAAACTTGTTTTCAATTAATTTCCAACATTTTTCTCTATTCATCAAAACATGAAAATTATCAGAAAAAAAAACAAAGAATTAAACCAAAGTAAATTTTCATCTTCATATTTCAAATAATAAGTTTATTTTTTCAAATATAAATTATAATAGTTTCAAAATATATATTTAAAACAAGTGTGCCATCCAAAAGTGGTAAAATTGTCTTTTTATAAAAATACATAGTTTTTGTATAAAATTGAATTTGTTCTTATATCATGTCATGAAAACACATAGGATTAATGTTAAAAATTATATTTAATATATTATATATAAATTTAATTAATATTATTCACTGATAGTAATTAATTTAATTTATTAGTAAAAACACCTTTAACACATAATAATAGTTTTTATACAAACATTTCCTTTATGTTAAATTGTATTTTATATTTATTTATAATTAATTAGTAACTAATGAATTAAATAATATATTTTTATAAGTTATTTAATCCTATTTATAACCACCAATTTAATATCTAGGTGATAATTTCATTTTAAATAATAATATTAATAGTATATCGTTGTTTGTTTAAGATCAGTGTTGTTTGAAACATAAGCTATCAAAGACATTAAATTTAAAAAGAAAGATATCATAAAATCTTAGGGTGTTACATTCTCCCCACCTTTAATAAATTTCAACCTCACAATTTTTTAATTTGGGCCTGAAAACTTGGGGTTGACTTTTCAAAATAGCATTTGTTGAAATCCCATATCAGAAAAAGGATTATTGAAACATCCACTTTAAAATAAATAAAGAGGAGTACAGAGGTAACTTGAAACAATACATACTATGGTTACATATATGAAATCATAAACATGTAAGATAAAACTAACTATAAAATTATGATTAGGAGTGATAGAGAACATCGTCATGAGAAAGTTAATAATAACAAAACCATAAATTTTTTATAGATTAAAAAGCCATTGATTTCTTAGTAAGAAAAGTAAACGGATAACATTTTTGCTTCAAAATAATTTTCCTAAAGTTAAGGAATTCATTTAATTACTATACTAAGAACATAATGAAACATACTTACTTGAAAAGTAGAGTTTCATCCTTTAATCAATTTCCCCCACAAACTTATATTTTTCTCCAAATAATGAGTATTTAAGATGAATTTTTCATGCCTAGATAATTTAAATCAAATTATATGGATCAAAAAGTCCACAAAAGTATAAGTATCTATTCTTCCTATATTTATACATTAACCAAAACCAAAATGGTTTGGATAATATAAGATAATTTCCCCAAAAAAACATTACATAATGAAAAACAACTTTAATATCCAAAATTAAATATTAATACACAAAGTTAAACATAGATCATTCATAAAATAACAAACCTTACTAGAAAATATTCTATAATAATATTGAAACCAAAAAATCGGAATTATTTGATCACATGGTCTTCCAAATAACTTCAATCACTATTAATGTCTCATACAAAAAAAATTAATTGCCTAAATCACATAATCTCCAAGATATTCTAACCATTTCAATTAATAAACTGAATCTCCATAAGTCCACAATAAAATCTTATTTGAATCCAAAATAAAATTCAACCTTTATTTCTCATTATATTATGTTTACCTTAATCTCATAGGATTACAAAAAATAGTGTACATCTTCTAAAATAACATTAATCACTTAATCACCAAATCATTTTCCACTCCCAAGGTTATCTATTTGACAAAAAATGTCCCTAAAATCAAAATAACATTTATCCATTATATATTTTAACTAAAAAATGTTATTCCAAAAAGGACTCTATGTAGGTTAGTGGTTATCATTTCACCCTTTTAGCCCTTCGGTTTTGGGTTCAAACCCCATGGCCTTTCCAGATGTGACGGGTTATCACCCGACCAGTGGGTTGTCCTTTTTATAAAACTATATTAATATTATCGAAAAATTTGATAATCAACCTCAAAAATAACCTAAATATATTGCGTATTAAAGAATTGTTTTAACAACAAAGGTTGTCACATACATTTCATTTTGTATCCCCAATAATATAAATACATATGATTACCTTAAATTCAAATATCATGTAAACCCTAATGGTTGTCCTTAGATTTAAACATTTGTACATAAAATGAAAAGGAATTATTCCTTAAATAACTTTTTCACACAAACTAAAACAATGGGTTGGGTTCCCTAATCTATGTTTTCCTAAATCTAGTTCCCAAAGTTTCTACTAAATTTTCCTATGATACCAACTATAAAGACCCTGACCCTAGTATCTTAGTGCTAGTTCCTTAGTTTATTACATTGGTATGGGATATAATAAATTACATCCTAAATTACCAAATAGTTTAGTAGTCTTGGTAAACTAAGTATATATTAGAATTTCAAATTATATTTTAAATGTAAAATTAAAAAATATACTTTATTTGAGAAAACCATTATTCTTCTAGCTTAACCCTATATATCAATCATAATAAACTTCATGGAAACCTCGGGAAAATAAAACATAATAAAATGGGTGATCTCAAATGCTCAATAGGGGTAAAGTACAATAGAAACAATAATGAATCAACGATCATAATCAATATGGATAGATAAATAACTAAACACACATGCCATGTAATCAATAAACATTTTCATAATCTAAAACCAAGAATAATATCATAGTGAAAATCTCATGGATAAAATTAACTGAATTCTTAATGAAATGCTTATTTATTGGGCATCATATACCTGTTACATGAACCACTGCCATTAAGACCTTTCACAAGACTGTTTAATATTTATGGGGAAAAACCGATTTAATTTGGCCACATTATTCATCTCATGATACTATTGATGCATCAAGAGGATTTTATATATACATTCTCTAGCTTTTCTTTAATGTTTTAAGCATTCATTATATACCGAATAATCGATTTCAAAATATATTTTTAAATCAGTGTGTCCCATACCATTTAAAACATTTGAATCATAATACCCATGAATAAATATCATTTAACAAAACATCAAATAACATGATAATGATATGATATTTCAAAGGGGTTGTATATAGACTTCATAAAAGAAGGTGGTTGTATAATATCAAAATATGCCTCAATGAAAGAAGATTGATATAAAGTCCCTTACAAAGATAATTTTGTTAATAAAATGGATAGATTATATTTATTCTATGTAAATACACATAAAATAATTGTAAATACAATAGTTTATAATCAAAAATAATTTCACACATAACATTGGTATAAAACAATCGATGAAATATAAGTTTAATCCAACAAATGAAAATCAAGTTAAGAAATCCCTTACCACTTGTAATCAGTCGAATCATATGCCCTATAAAAGTAATAATTATAAAATGAAACATTTAATACCATGAAACTAATTATATTCATGATATTATATATCAAAGTTAACTATACATACATAACACAAAATAAATAAGTAGTGAATAAGGAATAAATCTAACAGAAGTAAAAGTGTGGCAAGAAAACCCTTACCATGCACTTTCTTTTAGTTGAAGGTGATTTATCCTCATGTATAATTTTTTAAAGCATGTTATTAATTTATAAAATAAACATATCCATATTTACTATATCATATATGATCATCTTATACCATATTATCACTTTTTTCTTAATAATATTTTGTTGTTACCCTTGTTTCGGGTGTTAACTGCTTCATTAACCTATGCATGTTTTGTCATGTAAGTCCTAGTTATTATGAATAGTAAATAGTTACATAATATCCAGAATTATATTGAGTTTATATATATTATATTTATTCATTATATACATTCTTATAATCATTATTTAATAGTGAATATGGAAAATTAATCACATCTCATCATGGAGACGGTAGGTCGTACGTACGCACGAGCGACGATATCATTACCTTAATGGTGAAAGGCTAAGGAATTGTATGTTATATTAATTTTTTAAAGAATAAATATAATTTAATATTTATTATATATATCCATTATTACTACTATTATACCCATACAAGTAAATTGGTGATGAAAAATAAATTACACCACGGTGGAGAGATGGTAAGGTGTACGTACACACGTGCGGTGGTTTTGTTTTTTATAGGATGGATAAAAGGTGGAATATGGTTGTCCCATAAACATAATAAAATCTAATAATATATATTATACTTTATTTATTACTTTATCATGGAAACAACATATTAAGAGGAAGTGGGAGAAGAAACAAACATGAAATAGTCGATAAAGATGATTACCTCTTCTTCAGTGGGCTTTCTTTAATCTCTTCTTAAATGATCTAGGATCGGTATTTTGGAAGGACAAGAACCTCTATAATTTAAATAATTAGGTATATAATATAAATTATAAGGTTTTGGTCGATCTATATGGATCAAATTGGGGTCTGGAAGTGAGGGAGGAGGTTCCCTTTTATAACTAAGGTGGGGGACGCTTTCAGAAATCCACGATATATTAAAATATAATAAGGCTATTCTAGAGTCAAAGACTTAAAAATAGAATATAAATGAATATTATAATACAAGATAGACCATATATTATACCATTTGTGATTATTTGATATTTTTGTGATTTTTAAATAATTTAATAAAATATTAATTCAATAAAACATCATTATTGTCAAATTTGACACTATCCATTTAATTTGACTTTAAATACTTGAATAAAAATTGGTAATTCAGATATAATGATTTCAAACATCTCCAATATATCCTATATATCTATAAAATTAGTTATATACATTAAATAATCCTAAATATATCAAAAGTGATACTTTTAAAATTAGTTTTTTTTGTTTATTAAATATATATTGTATTAGTATTGCAGAATCATTTATGGTAATTATATAATTTATAAAAATTAAAAATATATCTCTATAATGAAAATAATTTATTTATTATCAAAATATATATTTATTTTCTGTAATATCATGAATATTTCACTATGTATACACATAAATGATATTAAATACAAAGAGAGTGACATTTTGTAACTATCTTTGATTTAAATAATATATAAGTTATTTTTATAGAACATTATACATTAAACAACTCCAATTAGATCTTAAGATGATAAGGGTATAATAATATTCATCCAATAATTTTTATACATGTTTAGGTCACATTCTTACCCTTTTATTATGGTTTTAACCCTTATTTAATCCCTTGAACTCTTACTGTGACAGCATGTGTTCTTACTCCTTAAGGGTTAATATAATTACTATAAATTTTTAAATGAACCATAAATGGATCATTGATGATATTTTAGACTTTATTCCATTATTTTTTCCAAATTTTATATTTTTATGGATTTTATATAATTTAATAAAATGTTATTTATTTTAAAATATCATTAAAGTCAATTTTGATACTATTCATTACTTGACTTTTTAAAAATATCAAAAAAGAATGATATCATATAAAAAATATTTTAACATGTCACTAAAATGTCAAATTTATCAATAAAATTGTTTTATTACATTAATTATGTAAATATTTATTTTTTTTATTTTTTTTAGTAACATTTATTTGATATGTCCATTAATTAAACAACCATTACATCAACATTGTGCAAGCCTTTAATTTAACTATTTATTCTCTAAAAAATAAAAATAAATTATCATGATGAATATAAAAATTTTAGCTTTCAAAATAATATTTATTGAAAAATATATATTCTGAATAGCCACATATTAAAAATGTAATGCTTATTAAAAACATGGGTATGACATATTGTACTTTCCTTAAAATAAAATACTATATAAATATTAAAGTCATGAAAGTGGATCCAAGAGCTCATAAAATCATCCCAAGGGTTATTTTAGTTGAAAATCACTCATCTAATAAATTTAGGTCAAGTTTTATGGTGATTTTCTAATATTTATAATATTACTTTTACCCTTAATCACCTGATTGAGCCTTAAATGTGGTAATTAAAATTACTAAAGTTACTATTTATATTGGAAAAAAATAAAAAAGACCTCTTTACTTAATTTGTGACTTCTGATTTCTAATATGGAATCAATTTTTCTAAATTCAAAACACATAATTGACTAAAATTAATTTAAAATTAATTTCATTGACGGGGTGAGAAAATGAGTAATTAAAGTGAAAACATTCAAAAGATTGTAATGTTTTTATATCCATATTCAATGTGAAATTGATTCCAATTGAATAAATTGGATTAAATGATATAAAATTTATCTAATTATAATTTAAAACCAATCCAAAATTTAATTTAATGCTATAAATTATTTAGATTAAAAATCTTCTTTCAATTAAAATCTAGTATTTTTCATTATTCATCAAAACCTAAAATTTATCAGAAAAATACCAAAAATTAAACCAAATTAAATTTTGATTTTCAAATTTAAATGAAGAATTTTATTTTTCAAAGATAATTTATAAACTTTTCAAAAACTAGATTTAAAATAAGTGCACCATCAAAAGGTGGTAAAACTGTCTTTTTATAAAAATACATCTCTGATGCGTAAAATTGTATTTGTTCTTATATAAAATCTTGAAAACTCATGGGATGAATGTTAAACATTATATTTAATATATTATATATAAATTTAATTAGTATCATCCACTTAGAGTAATTAATTTAATTTATTAGTATAAAACACCTTTGGTGCATAATAATAATTTTATTCCTTTATATTAAATTTTATTTTATATTTATTTCTAATTAATTAGAAACCAATGAATTAAATGATATATTTTCATAATTTATTTAATCCTATTCATAACCACCAATTTAATGGCTAATGTATAATTTCATTTTAAATAATAATATTAATAGTATATCGTGGTTTTTTTAAGGTCGGTGTTATGTGCAATATAAGCTATTGAAAAGATTTAATTTAAAAAGAAACATACCATAAAATCATGGGTTGTTATATATGGTGGTGGAGAGATTCCTATCTGAGGGAATCCATGCAGCTGGAGTTTTTAGTAGGCATCCCAGGGCTGAGTTGTTTGTATCAGCTAGTAAACGACAGGTGTCAAGGCATTGAAGTTATACCCATGCTTAGACTCAAGAAGGTGGTCATGTGGATCAAGGATAGCATATAAGACCATTGAATCCTGAATATGGGTAATGTTATGAATGTTATGGGTGATGTCACATTGAACACGATTTCTTGACTCGATATGCTGATGAGGGTAGGTAGACAACTGATGGACCACCATGGAAGAGGCAACACCATGATCAGGGTTTTCCTAGACATGGCTAGGGTGGCCCCAGGGAGGCGAAGCTGATAGGGGAGTAGGTGTGGATCCAAGAGGAATATCTTCTAGTGGATGGTAACATTAGGAGCTACTTCTACCACCACTACAAGGCATCCCACATCAGGCTTAGGGATCTGGTGTTCAGGGCCGCGGGAAGCTACAAGCTTTATAGGCTTATGACCCAGCAGATCATGAGATTATTAAAGGTAAAATATGTGTTTATTATACTCTTTATTCAGTACTAGTGTACATATTTGTAGGCCATTATTCATCTCTTAATCCCTGGTGAGATATTTGGATCTCCAAATTGAGACTTTAGCTTAGTAGATTTTGATTGAGGTTCTTATAGGGAATGCTTCTTCATTATCTCTTATCTATCAGTAGTGAAATTTATCCCTTGGTGGATAGATTTTTTCATGGAACCTCTTGGTCATCAGGATGTGACCTTATGCTATCATCTTGGGTGTGTACTAGTTGTCCATGGGCTGTGCCCAGATTGACTATCACCATAGATGATTTAGATGCCTTCAGATATATGGGATGAGATTCACCTTTATGGGTGAGAGAGATCTAATTGTAGAGAAAATGGGTCTTACAAGAAGGAATATACAACCCATCACCCATTAGTTTTTGAGTTTATCCCTTAGCACAGTGGGATATTCAGGCATCTGGGTTCCTCTAGTCATGGAGTACTATATGTATGGCTTCCTCGAGGATATTCATGGACTACCTTTGATTAGGTAGATGAATTTTTTCATCAAATTACACCAAGGGACCACTATGATATCTTTTGTGGCATATCAGATGTACCTTACCGATATTTGAGAGCTAAGGGTGTAATTAGAGCACCTTCGAGAGAAGGGTTTTATCATACCCAGTGTGTCCCCCTGGGAAAATATAATTTTTTTATTGAAAAAGGTAGATGGTATCTTATGGATTTGTGTTGATTATTATCACATGAACTAGGCCATGATAAAGAACAATTACCCATTTCCTAGGATTGAAAACCTATTTGATTAGTTGTGAGGTGTGAGATGGTTCTTGATGATTGATCTCAAGTCCAGCTACCACTAGTTGATGGTTCGTGAGGATGATATTCTAAAGTTGGCATTCCAATGTTGTAATGGACACTATGAGATATTATTTATTCCTTTAGGTTTGAATAATTCCCCCACTATGTTTAAGGTTCTAATGAATCAAATCTTCCATCCATAATTTGACCAATTTTTGGTTGTATTAATTTATTACATACTTATCTACTCTTCATCAAAGGAGGAATATAAATAGCATTTGAGGATGGTCCTAGACTTACTCTGTGAGAACCAACCTTATGGTAAGTTCTCGAAGTGCCAGTTCTAGATCCATATAGTTCACTTTCTAGGGCATGTCATTTCTGACCAGGGATTAGTTGTGGACCTAATGAAAATAGATACAGTTATTTATAAGGATCCATACAAGAATGTGTTAGAGGTGTTGAGTTTTCTTGTATTTGTAGGGTACTATAAAAGGTTCTTGGAATCCATATCTAGTATTACATCCCCATTGACCACCCTAACACAAAAAGGGAAGTGGTTTACCAGGAATGAGAAGTGTTAGATTTTCTTTTATGATTTGAGGATAAGGCTGACTAGTGATGCTATATTGAGACTACTGGAGGAGGGAAAAAAGTACGTAGTGTATTATTATTACTCTAGAGTGGGGATTAGCTACATGTTAATACAGAGGCAAGAAGTGATCACATATGGGTCAAGGAAGTTGAGACCCCATGAGTAGAACTATGCAACTCAAGACCTGGAGTTAGAAACGGTTGTCTTTGATCTGAGGATATGGAGGCAATATCTTCTATGAGAGAGCTTTATTGTTTACTCATACCATAAAAGTCTTAGTAATTTCTTCATGTATAGAGACATGAACCTGAGACATAGGTGATAGTTATAATTCTTGTAGGAATATGATTTTGAGATATTATATCCTCGTGGGAAGGGAAACGTGGTGGAAGATTCCCTCAGTAGGAATCCATGTTCTCTTTTGGTAGAGGAGGTGTCTGATCAGTTGGATTCTTTGCAGCAGACCCTAGTTTAGAAGATGAGTTTAGCTTATATTTAGTTGATGTTGTTTAATTATCCACTTCTCCAGCATTTAAGGGATGATCAGTTAGGATAAATCAACTGTGTGGTCCTATGTGACCACATATCCTTAGAAGATTCACCATATAGATTCTATTAAGGAGGGAATTGCATAATCCTTTTCTAGGGATGGATGGTAGTTCTACTCAAGTTGTGAGAGGAGGTTATGATAGAATTTTATTCTTCTCCTTTGGTCATATATCTCATACTAGGGAATATGTAAAAATTCCTTCAATGGTATTTTTAGTGGGATTTCATGAGGTGGAGCATTTCTGAGTTTATCTCTCGGTGTCTCACATGTTAGTAGGTGAAGGCTAGTCACCAAGATCTAGTAGGTTTGTTTTAGCCTCTTAAGATCCTGGAGTCGAAATGGGATAGAATATCCATGGAATTTGTGATAGGGATTATATGGAAAGTGAGAGTTCATGATGTCATCTAGGTGATAGTTGACTGACTTACCAAATCGGCACACTTCCTTTTTATAAGGGAGCAGAGTTTAATAGAGAGTTTGGGATTGTTACATGTGTAGGAGATCATCTGCCTTCCTGAAGTTCCCTTGAATATTGTCTCTAACCATTATGTGTGGTTCATGACAAGGTTGTGGAGAGACCGACATGAGGTATTAGAGACCCAATTGAAGATAAGTGAAACTTTTCACCCCCAAATGGATGGTAATACTAAGAACACTATCTAGGTTTTGGATGGTATGTTGATGGCTTTCATGTTATACTTCAGTCAAAGCTTTGAGGATCACTTATCTTTGGTAGAGTTTACTTATAATAATAGTTATCACTATACTATAAACATGGGAACATTAAAGATCCAATATGGAAGACCCTATAGGTCACCCTTATGCTAGACTAATATTTGTGAGGCATCTGTTTTTGGGCTAGAGATGGTGTAGGAGACAACAGAGAAGGTCTAGGTGATCCCTGAGCAGATGAGGATATCCCAGAGCTGATATAAATCTTATGAAAATTGACGTCATAGTCCCTTTGAGTTCAAGTAGGGAAACCATGTTTTCCCAAGAGTCTCCTCATGATAAGCATTGTAGATATTCGATTAGGGAGGCCCCAAGGTTTATAGGGCCATTTGAGATCCTTCAAAGTGTTGGAGAGGTTACTTGACACATAGCCTTACCCCCACCATTGGAGTAGGTGTGTGACGTCTTCCATGTATCACAGTTGATGATATACATGCATGATCCTATGCACATTATTGACTAAGTAAAGTTAGACATCGAGGACGGATCAACCTTCATGGAGTGCTTGATGGATATTGAGGATTGGTAAGAGAATATCCTACATATACAGACCATTCCTTTGGTTCATGTGTTGTGGAAGTGATACATGCATTTATTGAATACATTTTAGGGTATTTTTATATAATGATTTCTATAAATATATGATTAATCTTTCCAAAAATGGTATTTTTAACTTGTTTTTTGATAATTGTAAGGATACAACCAATTCTTGGAAAAAGAAAAAAAAGTAACGAATTTGAGAAGAAAAATACACTTTGCACCGCAATGCAAAGCACTGTGGCATGACACCAAAAATTTGAAGTTGAGAGAAAAATTCTCATAGAGTATGAGTAGTCTAGAGAAGCTATAGAAAGGAATTTTATGGCATGAGATGAGTTCATGTTGTGAGATTTTTGGGAGAAGCATTACTCCATCCATCCACGAACTAGAGATTTGTGAATATTCACATTACATTTCATGATATTCCTTCACACTATGATAGTATCGAGATAGAAGAATATCTAGATAATCCACTGGTGTTTCATATTACAAAACATAAAAAATATACATTTCATGAACCTATCATCGACAATAATAAATTAATTATTCAAACATGAAATATTTTATGGGATTTCTAGATTTTTCACCATGGAATTACAGGCATACACCAGGATGAATTTAAATATCATTTATGAACCAAATACTAACCCATGGATTGATCTATTTTTATAAATTGGAGGTTCAAGATGCTATCAAAAGGATCTCAAGACCAAAGTCTAGTGTGAGAAGTTTTGCTACTATAGGGTCCTTCATTTGTTTCTATATGGTTTCTTTATGCTTTCTTTTGTTTTCTTTCTTTCCCCTTACACCCTCATTACTAGGATGAGGGGGTAAAACCCAATTTTTAGGGTTATGTAGTCGAAGGAGTAAGGTGCAGTTATATCTATTTCTTATTATTATTCATGTATTTTTTTGCTACAATTTGATTATATAATTTTGATCCCATTTTTTTTATCATGATCATTGAGAGAATTTATGGAAAAGAAACCTTATAATTGTGTAACTAGTTACCCTGAATTATGGCATGACTATTTTCACATTAACAGAAACTAGGTTTAAATATAGATCAATAAAAACTTGATTTGAAAAATCGAAAAATTATCAGACTAAGGGAAACATGTGATTATCATGTTGAGGGGGGAATACCATGACCATTAGATCTGCCTCATCTTGAATCTGATAAGAAACATGGATTAATAATTAAATTTATAAAAATCCAATTTCACCTGAACCATAAAACTACAAAACCCCAGAATGCTTTTAAATATTATTTCATAACAAACAATATTATTTTCCTTCATCTTTCAATTTCTTCAAATTAATCAAACTCATCTGTTATTTTCCCTCTTTCTTAAAATAAATCAAATAAAACATTTTTCTTTAAAAACCTGATTAAACTAATTTTATTATCTATGTGAGATCGATATTGATCATTTAGATATATTTATTTTAATTAATTAAGAATCATTTATTTGAGTTTTGTAAATTTTTATTTTTATTAGACTCAAGGTAAATAATGATGCCCTTTGGGCCCATCAAGTAGTATGGGAGCATGCATGAAAGCTCCTGGTAGCGGGAGATCCAGATGAAGGCTCAGTATCCCCACATTTTTATTTAGTTTTTTATTTTTAGGGATGATAATATTTGAAGGAGGTAATAATATATAAACTCTATATTTTCATTATAAGATTTTAAATATATTAAGGAATGTTTTAGGAGTTAGGTGATAAGATAGTGTGAGATTCCGAGACTTGGTGAGCCCAAAATGGATATTTTAATAATATTAAATATATTAATATCATGTGTGCAAAGTTTTTCAAAAATAATGGAATATCTCTGGAATGGAGTCTCAAATCAAAAATATGATACCGTGGTTGAATCTTGATCACAGGGTTTACCCTAGGTGCAACCTAAGGTCGATTGGTGTCGGAAATCCGGTTGAGGAGGCCGTTAGTGGGTGCGTTTAATTAAAATAAATAAATAAATTACTATTATTTTATTTAAAAAACATAATTAAATCCTTTTTAAATAATACCTTATAACAATTATCTAGGGTTATCTGCATAAACATGGGATAATTAAGAAGAACTATGAAGACCTTCATTAGTGAATCGATATCGAAAAACAAATGATGACCGAATCGAGGTGGATCGAGAGATAGTGAACACAGCGGATCTTCCTCATTACTAGAGAATGAATTAATCACCAAATATCAATCCATAATAAAGGTAGGGCTCATAAATTATGGTTTCCAACCTTGATTAAATGTTAGATCATGGATATTTGAAAATATTTTTTGATTCTTCATATTCCCAGCCTTCGCATGAGCCCACTATCGAATTAAATTGTTTATTCAGTTTATTATTTTCTTATTTCATGATCTCACCCTAGATTCCCCACTTGAAATTATTGGTCGATAATATTTGTTCAATGATTTTTATCACCTGTTGTATGATTATTTTCCCCCATCGTTCTTCATGATCTTCGTTGTTGGCCTACGGGGTTGTGGCCCAAATTTTCTAGGGTTGGTCAAGTGCGCTCGAACCCCCTAATTCATGGTGGTTATGAAAATGATGATTGGGATAGAGATTTTTTGGATATTTCGATAACTCTTATGGGATGCGGGCGATGATTCCCATAGATTTAGGATCCAAGATTAAGTATCAATGGTTGGAGGATTGGTGTGTGTGTGCAGGCTTCATACGAATGGATGGAATCCATTTTCCAACCACTGGAGGCTGATAAAATATATTCGTGGGTGACTATTTTTAGGTGGTCACATAGTGGAAATAAATTTATAAGTGGTGGATCAAGAAACCACTTGAAGAACCATTATTTCTTCAAAAACCTCAACTACAAGGCTTGTACTAGGATGAACACACATCGTGTAGTCATCCAACTAAAACGTCTAGGGTTTCTGAAAAAGATAAGGATCACAAACTGTGTGGCTAGAAAACATGTCATGTAACCCTCTCTGGGTAGCCAGGTTGTGTTCCAGCCACACACAACTAAGGCCCCATGTGGGAGGAAATGTAGTGTACTATGGAAGTACATGAGCATGTTCTATTACACGGGCATGGCTAGTGCCACGACCCATCCCCCGGGGCCCATGCCGTGACTACCCCAAGCCCGCCTTCTATAGTCCAGGGGCTGGCGACTAGCACCAAAAGGAATATTACCTATAACCGGGAAGGCATTGCCTTTATAACCTATAAACACACGTAATCAATCACATAGTAAGATACGAACACAAGTCAATTGTATGGAAAAAAGAGTGATGAAGGTAAAAAAGGGGTCGTAATACAAGCCCAACAGTAATAGTACAAGTACAACTGAAATACAATACAACTCGAGAAAAAGAAAAGAAACTACTAGGTCATCCTCTGAGGTTCCAACCTAGAGGGTAGGTATAGATCGCCTCCTCAGCACTCCACGTCCACTCGTCTCCTCTGTGTATTGTCACACCGTATGGTCCACCTCCGGGCCCCGTCTAGCCCTAGTACCCTCATCCCTAATCAGCGTTTTCTGTCATCTGCACCAAACACAACAAGGTTCAGGTATAGCCCATGCAGGGATGAGTATAATGATACCCAGTAGGGACCCTGAGACCCTCAAGGTCACACAAAATCCACCAAGGATAAACCAAAAGGCATGGAATCAACAGACAACCCTACTTAGGTATATACCCATACATATACCTAAGTTATCAAGTAAACCCAACTCAATCATGAGGAAACACAGAGTCCAACTCAAAATCCCAAGCTACTCTATTCAACAAAGAAAGGAATACCACGTAAGTAAGTACCACACAGGTACGCCACACAGGAGAATACCAGCAAGGTATTACCACAAAGGAATGTACCACACAGGTATGGACTTAGATCACACTAGGTATTTCTTAGGTATAGTAGTAGAGATGATTATATGTAACTACTGAATTATCTTAATCTATTAAGAGGTTCTACTGAGGACCCACACAGGATCACTCGGTGATGACCCACACAGGATCGCTAGGTGCTGACCCACACAGGATCGCTCGGTGCTGACCCACACAGGATCGCCAGGTTCTAACCCACACAGGATTGCTTTTCATTCTTCACATCACAGCCAGCTACTAGGTTCCCGCACTAGGCTCGATTTTCTCTAGGAGGGTCCGCACCTCAATCCACTGGTCGATACTCCAACTACCAAAAATTCCCACAAATAAGTATCCCAAAGTCCCCCCATGTCATAGGAGTATCAACGCAACAGACGGTGCGTCAATCGGACACCCGATCTGTAAGTTATTAGCCTTTTAGTCCCGAGGGCCTGGTTGGATTCGTGCTCAATCCAAGCCAACCTTTTCCCAACTTACCAAATCTTTAGTAGGGTATACCAAAGGAACTATCTCACTCTAAGGTTTCCAATGCCGCAAACAGTTCGTCAAACGGACGTCCAGTGCCAAAGTTATGGCCAAAAGAGCGTAAATGGGTTGAAGTGGGTCTGGTCAGACCTGGTCGGACCGACCCAGCATGACCTAGATTGGGTCGACCCAGTTTGGGTCGACCCAGCCAGCTGGGTCCCGCCCGGCCCGCGCTGTCCGGCTCGGCCTGTGCAAGGCGGTTTGGCCCGTGCTGGGCGGCCTGGCGTGGGCAGCGTGGGGCGGTGTGGAGGCCGCGAGGGCCGCGGAGGCCGCGAGGGGGGACGCAGAGGCCACGAGGGTGGAGCGGTGCTGTGGGGTCCATGGGACGATGGAAGTCGTGGGGGGGCTAAAAAGGTGGCAAGTCCGCGGGGTGTCATGGAGGGCCGCAGGCGGTGAGGCCGTGAGGCCGCGGAGGCTGTGGCTAGTCGTACGGAGTGGTCGCGCATCGTGCCTTCGCGAGAAGCCGGTTCAGTCAGCCATCCATCCTTCACCACTACGTCAAAAAGCCGCGGTTCTCTTTCATCAGGTGGCACAGTCACGACATCGCCTTCATCACGAAGAACACAACAAATAAACACCAAAAAATGTGGAGAGGTCGGGCCATGTTTCTTTGGGCCCCACTCCTCGTGTTAGAGCGGTAGCAAGAGGTTCACAAATTTTGAATCAAGAATGTGTATGGAATATATTTAAAACAACAAACCCCAAAACTTCTGTCGATCACTATTCCCAAACCTGCAAAAGAAAACACCCGCGGATCAACTAGGTAGAGATATTTGATCCTCGTTCTTTGTTTAAAAGGGAAGAACATGGGAAATATTAATATCCTAGAATTAAACCCCTACCTATAAGGTTTGTTGTTGTGTTGCAAGGGAGAAATCAAAGATGCGGACGTTCGTCGTGCCTACCACATGCCTCTGATCCTGAGCTCGTTCATCGGATAAACGCTCTTCGATGGAGGTGGTTCTTCATTGTTGAAGACGTCCACCATTGGAGGATGTCACGAGGAAGGAGTATAAGTTGTTGGAGAAAGTCGGTGTTCTTCGTTTGAATAAGCATTCTTCATTGGAGGATGTGTTGCTCCAAGTTCTCCCAAAATCTTTCCAACCCTTTTCCCAATGAATGCTCTCAAAATAAATAGCCAACAAAATAAAAAGTGTTTGTCCAATTTTAAATTGTTGTCACAAAACAAGTTAGAAACATTAATCAATTGATGAGGAATAATTAAATTGGATAATAATAAATGGGGAGGAATTTCATGGGTTAATTCCTCGTTAATGATGAAGTTCAAGGGGTTTCTCCCATTAAGAGGGTTCGGGTGGTCCACGCCATTAAATTCACATTGGGGGAGGTTTTAGGCTCGGGTGGACCCCACCACTGAGCATTCAATTTGGAGTATAAACTCTTGTGGTCCCCACCTCTATAAATCAAAGGAGGTTTCAAGAATGAAAATAAAATGATAAATAATTTTATTTTTATTTTCCTATGAAAAGTGAAAAACTATCTTTCACCCTCGACCTACTGTGGTCGAGGTAAAGGTATTCTTAAGCAAATATCGGTGTTGCAAGTTCAACGGTACCCTTGGATTTCAATTCCTAGCACCGTTTTAAAAGTTAAAAAACCTGGATCGCATGTTTACTTAACGTACCTAAAAAAAGTTCAGAAATTCATTCTGAGCACACCGGGTCTCGAAATCATGCGCCGTCAATTTTTGCGAACTCTTAAAATTCCCATATAATTAAAAAAAATTACATGGAATTTCCGGGTCTTTACATTCTCTCCACCTTAGGGATTTGCATCCTCATAAGCCATAACTCAAACTAAGAGAACAAGTGGGGGTATTGAGCATGCATCTGAGCCTCTCATTCCCATGTGATCTCTTGAAGGTTCCCATGCTTCTAGCGAATGCGCACTAGAGGTATCGACCACCCAAAAAGGACCCACTCCTGTTGATCCTCAATCTAAACTGGAACCTCCGAAAACGTCTCCCCATCGTCAAATTCCATCTCGCCTTGGTCGATGACATGAGAAGGGTCGTGCACGTATCTGCTCAGCTGGGATACGTGGAAGATGTCACGCACCCGGTGCAATTGAGGTGGAAGAGTTAAGTGGTAAGCCACCTCGTCAAATCTGCTGAGGACCTGGAAAGTTCTGATGAACCTTGGAGATAACTTTCCACCTTGGCAAAATCTTTTCAAACCTCATCGAGGTGAGACCTATAAAAAAGATGTGGTCTCCATCCTCGAACTCCATAGGTCTCTGTCTCCTGCCAGCATAAGACTTCTGCCTGCTCTGTGCAGTCTTCATCTACTCCTGGATGATCTGCACTTTCTCTGTGGTATCCCATACCATCTATGGTCCCACTAGTGCTGACTCTCTTTGGTTAGTCCAGCACAAAGGTGATCTGCAAGGTTTCCCCTACAACGCCTCAAAAGGTTCCATCCTAATGGTGGAGTGATAGCTGTT
Organism: Viscum album; assembly: GCA_963277665.1. NCBI lineage: Eukaryota > Viridiplantae > Streptophyta > Magnoliopsida > Santalales > Viscaceae > Viscum > Viscum album. Next base: position 115,974,725 of record OY728119.1, read on the forward strand.
GTTGTATGAAAACTCCACCAAAGGAAAGTGATCCTCCTAGCTATGTCTGAAGTTGAGAACGCAAGCACGTAGCATGTCCTCGAGGGTCTGAATGGTTCACTCAGTCTGACTATCCATCTGAGGATGGAAGGAGGTTATCAAATGAAGCTGCATCCTGAAATCCTCCTACAACCCCTTCCATATCCGGGAAGTAAAATGTGCATCACGATCAGAGACAATAGTTGAGGGTACTCTATGTAGCCACATAATCTTCTGCACATAGAGGCGTCCCAAGCTCTCTACTGAAACCTGCTCTCTGATCGGTAGGAAGTGGGCCGACTTGCTGAGTCGGTCAACAATCACCCAAATCGAGTCATGACCCCTAGATGTACATCAAAGTCCTATCACGAAGTCCATGGATATCCCTTCTAACTTCCACTCTAGAACCTCTAAAGGCTGAACCAAGCCTGCTGGTACCTAATGTTACGCCTTCACTTGTGACAAGTGAGGCACCAAGAGACAAACTCTGCTACTGCTTTCTTCATTCTCGGCCACCAGTGCTGTTGTCGGAGATCCTAGTACATCTTCGCCACTCCTAGATGTACCACTAGAGGGGATGTGTGGAACTCCCTCAACACTTCCTCCTGAAGTGACACTGGTACCATGGTATGTCCTTTGAAGAGGATGACATGCTCCCCACCTTCAGAAAATCCATCAGGTGCCTACCCTGTAGATATCTGAGCACGTAGAGCCTCGTAGTCAGCATCCCCATGCTACGCCTCCCTGACTCGTGAAAGAAGTGGGGGAGTGACTATAAGAGACTGAGGAAAAGTTGCTCCATCCCGATCCACAAAGTATATCTGAAAAGCGGCCAGCTGCTCCATCGCCTCGCCTAGCAGTTGTATACCAGACCTCCGACTAAGTGCATCTACTACAACATTCCCCTTCCTAGGATTATATAATATCTCGAATTCATAGCCCTAGAGGAACTAAAGCCAACATCGATGTCTCAGGTTCATATTCTTCTGAGAGAAGACATACCTGAGAATCATGTGATCCGAGTAGACTATAAAACGCATGCCCATCAAGTAATGTCACCACATCTTCAAGGTGAAGACCACTACTACTAACTCTAGGTCATGGGTAGAGTAGTTCTTCTCATGTTTTCTCAGTTGTTGAGAACCATATGCAATCACCACTCACTCCTACATAAGGACACATCTGAGTCTGGTCCCTGATGCATTATAGTAGACTACGTACCCTATTCCCTCCTCTGGTAACCTCAAGATGGGTGAACTAGTCATCCTCTGCCTTAGCTCCTGAAAACTCCGTTGGCATCTCTCTAACCAAACGAAGGGTTGCCCCTTCTTTTTCAATGTTTATAGAGGTGATGCAACTCTAGAGAAATCTAGAACAAACCTCTGGTACTATCCAGCCAAAACCAAGAAACTTCGTACCTCCGTCACACTCTAGGGTGGATCCCAAGCAAGTACTGCCTCAATATTCGCTGGATCTACTGCAACTCCATCCTCCGAGATGACATGTCCAAGAAATTGAAACTCTCATATCCAGAACTGGAACTTCGAGAGCTTACCATAAAGTTGGTGCTCTTGGAGTGTGTCTAGTACTACCTGCAAACGATAGGCATGCTCCTCCTCATTAGCCGAGTAGACCAAAATGTTGTCGATGAAGACTACTACAAAGTGATCAAGGTATGGTTGAAATATCTTGTTCATGAGTCCCATGAACATTTCTGGAGCATTGGTTACACCAAATGGCATAACCAAGAACTCGTAATGGTCGTACCGACATCTGAAAGTCGTCTTCTGCACATCCTTGTCTTGTACTCTGAGCTGGTGATAGCCTGATCTGAGGTCTATATTCGAGAACCACCGTGATCCCTTCATCTGATCAAAGAGGTCATCAATCCTCGGAAGTGGGTACTTGTTATTCATGGTCACCTGGTTCAGGTGTCGATAGTCAGCACAAAGCCTCAAACTCCCATCCGCCTTCTGGGCGAACAAAATTGGGGTTTACTAAGGAGAAACACTAGGCTGAATAAATCCCTTCCCCTGCAACTCCTCTAGTTGTACCTGCAGCTCATGAAGCTCCGCGGGAGCCATCCGATATGCTGGTGTAGATATCAGTGTCGTCACGGGATATAATTCAATGTAAAATTCCACCTCTCTTTGAAGTGGTAGACCCAGAACATCATCAAGGAAGACATCTGCATACTGGTCCACCACTACAAGATAACTCGGACTCTCCACATCAACCACTCCGAGGGTAAGGCTAGCCAACTAATATGTAATCAGCTGCACTCTCCTTCAAGTAATTCCATCTTGTGTTGAAAAGTCTCCCTTCTCACCGGTGAAGGTAAACTTGGTCCCATCCGTGTGGACACACCGCAATTTGTGCCTAATACAGTCAATCTAGGCATGGAATGTAGATAACCAGTTCATACCCAAGATGACATCATAAGGCCTCGACGCCGCTACTAGGTGATATCAGCCGAATATTTCACCTCCTAGAGTAAGCTTGCACTACTGTCACCAATGTTTAATCGTCGAATCCACTCCCGTAGGAGTATCTAGCCATAAGGATCGAGCCAATGACTCTGTCGGAATCTCCGAGCTCCGAACGAGGGAAGTGTCAATAAAATAATGACTGGATCATGTGTCTATAAGTACTGCAGCTATGGTGGAGTAGATACAGATCGTACCTCGTATCATCACTAGAATGTCTTGATCATAGGCCTCAGCTACCTGGAGCTGAGCTCGCCCCTGTCCTCCTACCCCCTGTGGTCGGGGTGGACCACTTGGTGGTGGTGGCGGTAATATCTCGAATCGTCGCCCATCGCCAGCTGCACGGCCAGATCCTCTTCCACGTCCGTCTGCTCCCTGCGGACCTCCTCATTCGAACAATTGTCTCTACCTAGGTGGTACTTTGATCATTTGTTGATCATCTGTATGGTGGGTCGGATAGTCACGAGCCAAGTGACCCTACCCACCGCATGCATAACACTGCCCGCTCATGGCATGACTGGCTCTACCTCGGGTGCCCCGCACAACCTACTCTGAATCCTGTGGTCGTCCACCTATAAGTCTGGTCCTCTTGGACCTCTACGAAATTTTTCTGCTGCCAGCTGTAGAAGAATCTTCTATGTGATGACTAGTGGTGGGTCTCACTGCTGGTGACTGCTCGTCAAGGAAACTCTCCACTAAGAGGGCTCTCTCTAACACCCCCGGCTACGTCAGGAAGTTGAGAGAAATCATTGAAGCCCTGATCTCCCACCTGAGTCCCTGCTCAAAGGTTTGGTCCCTGAAGAATGGGTCCCGCACCATATCAGTGGAGTAGCGTGAGAGGTCAGTGAACCTCGCTGAGTACTGAGCCATAGTCATGCTGCCCTACTTTAGATAAAGAATCTCATGTATTCACACTGCACGAAGAGTCACTAGAACAAACTTTACCTGAAACAGGCTCTCGAAGTCTGCTTAGAGAAGCGTCACCTCATCGTGATCCTGAAGCATCAAGCTCCACCATCTACCTATTATTTCCTGTAGAATATTGGCAGCAAGGATCACCATGAGATTGGTTGGTGTCCCTACCAGTCAAAAGACTCTCACCATGGCCTCCATCCAATCCTCATCTGCCTGTGGGTCCGTCTCTCCCCTGAACCTGGGTGTCCTCTGGCACTAGAACTTGTGCAACGTGCTCAAGCGGCGTGCACCCTCTGCTACTAGGGCTAGTGGCATCGCTGGACCAACGGGTAATAGTACTAATGGTGCCTCCACTGGTGCCTCTACTGGAAGAGGGCCCTACACCGAAGTCTCATCGCTCAGTGGGATATCAGTGCATACTACTCTCGGAACCCTAGATGGTTGTCTGTGTGGAGGCATTCTGAAAAGAAACAGGTGCGCCACGGTCAAAAAGTTACACATGGTGAGATGACTTAGATATCACAAATAAAACTCTTCAAAACACACATGCAATCAGTGTTTTCATGCACATAGTCAAAAATCATAAGTCAGGGTCCTAGTGTATGGATACGTCGGCCGCTACACCAACACTGGATTCCCTAAAATGATAACCACAATCACTACACTTAACACTATTTCCATTAAAAAGAAATATCATAGTCCTATGTTCTATGGAAGAACTGACTTCTCTGATACCAATTTGTCACTACCCGTCCCCCGGGGCCCATGTCGTGACTACCCCAAGCCCACCTTCCATAGGTCATGGGATGGCGACTAGCACCGAAAGGCATATTCCCTATAACCGGGAAGGCATTGCCTTTATAACCTATAAACACACGTAACCAAGCACACAGCAAGATACGAACACAATTCAACTGTATAGAAAAAAGAGTACTGAAGGTAAAAAGGGGCTAGAATACAAGCCCAAAAGTAATAGTACAATTACAACTAAAATACAATACAATTGAAGAAAAAGAAAAGCAGCTACTGGGTCATCCTCTGAGGTTCCTACCTAAAGGGTAGGTACTAATCGCCTCCTCAGCACTCCACATCCACCCGTCTCCTCTGCGTACCGTCACGCCATATGGTCCACCTCCAGGCCCCGTCTAGCCCTAGTACCCTCATCCCCGATCAGCGATGTCCATCGTCTGCACCAAACACAATAAGGTGCGGGCATAGTCTGTGAAGGGGTGAGTATAAAGACACTCAGTAGGGACCCTGAGACCCTCAAGGTCTCACAAAATCCACCAATTATAAACCACAAGGCATGTAATAAACTGACAACCCTACTTAAGTATATGACCATACATATACCTAAGTTATCAAGTAACCCCAACTCAATCATGAGGAAACATAGAGTCCAACTCAAAATCCCAAGCTCAATTGTTCCACAAAGTAATATCACGTAGGTAAGTACCACACAGGTACACCACACAGAAGAATACCACCAAGGTATTACCATAAAGGAAAGTAACACATGAGTATGGACTCATCTCACACCAGGTATTTCTTAGGTACAGTAGTAGAGATGATTAGATGTAACTACTGAATCATCTTACTCTGTTAAGAGGCTCTGCTACTGACCCACACAGGATCGATCGGTGCTGACCTACATAGGATCGTTCGGTGCTGACCCACATCGGATCTCTAGTTTTTGAACCACACAGTATCTCTCGGTACTGACCCACACAGGATCGCTAGGTGCTGACCCACACAGGATCGCTTTTCATTCTTCACGTCACAGCCAGCTACTGGGTTACCGCACTAGGCTTGTTCGTCTTCAGGAGGGTCAGCTCCTCAAGCCACTGGTTGATACTCCAACTACCATGAATTACAATTAATAATTATCCCAAATTACCACCACATCATAGGGGTATCAACACAACAGACGGTGCATCAATCAGACGCCTCGTCTGTAAGTTATTATCCTTTTAGTCCTGAGGGCCCGGTTGGATTCGTGCTCAATCCAACCCAACCATTCCCCAACTTATCCAAATCTCTAGTGGGGTATACCAAAGGGACTATCTCGCTCTAAGGTTTCTGGTGCAATAGACGTTTCATCAAATGGACATCTGGTGCCAAAGTTATGGCCAAAAGAGCGTAAATGGGTTGAAGTGGGTTCGGGTCTGGTCCAACCCGGTCGGACTGACCCAGCCTGACCCAGCCAGGGACGACCCCATTTGGGTCAACCCGGCCCGACCCATTGCGTCTGGCCCACTGGGTCTAGCCCGGCCCGCACTGGGAGGTCCGGCCTGGTGGCCCGGCCTGGGCGGCGTGGGGCAGCGCGGAGGCCGCGAAGGCTGTGGAGGCCGCGAGGGGGGGCGCAGAGGCCGCGAAGGGTGGCGCGAGGCTGCAAGGGCGGCGCGGTGCTACAGGGGTCGCGGGACGGCAGAGGCCATGGGGGGTCGCGAAGGCGGCGAGGCCGTGGGGCGGCGCGAAGGGCCGTAGGCGTCGAGGCCATGGGGTCGCAGAGGCCGCGGGTGGCAGACGCCATGGGCGGTGGAGGCCGTGGATGGTCGTGTGGTATGGTCGCATGCCTTACCTTCACTGGAGGCTGGTTTGGCCGGCCATCCATCCTTCACTGCTGCTGAAACAAGCCGTGGTTCTCTTCCGTCAGGAGGCGTTGTCGCTCCGTTGCCTTCGTCACAAAGAACACAACAAATAAACACCAGAAAATGTAGAGAGGTCGGGCCATGTTTGTTTGGCCTGCACTCTCCATGTTAGAGCGGTAGCAAGAGGTTCACAAATTTTGAATCAAGAATGTGTATGGAAGATATTTAAAACAACAAACCCCACAACCCCCGTCAATCACTATTCCCAAACCCGCAAAAGAAAACAATCGCGGATCAACTAGGTAGAGAGAGTTGATCCACATTATTTGTTTAGAAGGGAAGAACATGGGAAATATTAATCTCATAGAATTAAACCCCTACCTCAAAGGTTTGTTGTTGTGTCGTGAGAGGGAAGTCAAAGATGTCAATGTTCATCGTGCCTGCCACATGCCTCTGATCTTGAGCTTGTTCGTTGGATAAACGCTCTTCAATGGAGGTGGTTCTTCGTTATTGAAGACGTACACCATTGGAGGATGTCACGAGGAGGGAGTCGAAGTTGTTGGAGAATGTCGGCGTTCTTCGTTTGAAGAAGTGTTATTCATTTGAGTATGTGTTCCTCCAAGTTCTCCCAAAAGCTTTCCAACCCTTTTCCCAACGAATGCTCTCAAAATAAATAGCCAACAAAATAAAAAGTGTTTGTCCAATTTTAAATTGCTGGCACAAAACAAGTTGGCAAAATTAATCAATTGAAGAGGCATAATTAAATGCGAGAATAATAAATGGGTAGGAATTACATGGGTTAATTCCTCATTAATGATGAAGTTTAAGGGGTTTCTCTCATTAAGAGGGTTTGGGTGGTCCCCACCATTAAATTCAAATTGTGGGAGGTTTTAGGCTCGGGTGGTCCCCACCACCGAGCATTCAATTTGGAGGATAAACTCTTGTGGTCCCCACCTCCATAAATCAAATTAGGTTTCAAGAATAAAAATAAAATGTTAAATAATTTTATTTTTATTTTCCCATGAAAAGTGAAAAACTATCTTTCACCCTCGACTTATTGCAGTCGAGGTAAAGGTATCTTTAAGCGAATACTAGCACTGCGAGTTAAACGGTGCCCTCAGATTTTAATTCCATGCACCGGTTTAAAAGTTACAAAAACCCGCTCACACATTTAATGAACATACCCGAAAAAAAGTTCATAAATTCATTCTAGGATCACCGGGCCTCGGAATCAGGCGCCGTCAATTTTTTCGAACTCATAAAATTCCCATATAATTAAAAAAAATACATGGAATTTCTAGGTCTTTACAGCCAGGTACACGACCAAGTACATGACATGGCCTGATAGACATGGTCACAAATAGGAGCACCTGGGCAGGCCCCAGCTAGATGAGATACATTGTGTGGGTTTTGTACACACCATGTATGGTGACATGACCACGGATGCATGTTTATAGGAGAACGCATCCAAGCAGTGGAGTGGGTCCACATGCTCTAGGGACCTCATACATGTTTTCTACCACCCCCCCCCCCCCGAGGAAATTATACCTCTCATATATCTTTCATTTTGACTCAAATTTTGGCCAAAACATAACCTATAATATGTGTTTTTTCTTGTAGAATGTAACGGTGACCTTTATAGTAGATTTTAAGATATGATGTGAGTTTTTAGAGTGTAATTATTTTTTATGTGATGCTTGACAATGGTGGTGATATAGCAGGATCATTAGAGATATTTTGGGTAGAGACAGTACTCCCCCACCACACCAGGGAGTGGTTCCCCTATATTTTATATATAGATATAGATATGGGACTCCCCTACATGGGTGTGGGTCCTCTATCTACTAAGTGGCACACCCCCCCCCCCCACTTGTACTAGGGTGTGGGTCCTCTATCATTTAGAGATTGTGATCCCTCAGAATTTGGAGTAGTGGAAATGTGTGGGCCCTCATCATGACTTCATTAGACAGACACGTGAGATATTGGGCATCAATGATAGACCATTGGAGCTATAGGTATACACGTTATCTTTGGGTGGGTTTTGGGATGGATATCCCCTTTCTCTCTCTTATAGGTTTCTTTTTGACTGTATATTTATGATATTAGGTTTCATTTCCCTCTTTCTTTGGGTTTATCTAACTACTTTTATCATGTATCCTCTTGATCCCTCTTTAGTTTTTAGGGCATCTTACTGGGTATGTATATACTCACCCCTGCATGGAATTTTCCTGTACATTCCATGTCTTATGCAGATGATGGACAAATTGGTGGTGATTTTCGAGGATCATAGGTATACTTGTATGTATATACCATGTATGGTGGTTTGGAAATTAGATATTATGATTCAGGTTCTCTCAACTATTTTCTATTCCAGTTGTTATTAGGTTGGGACATCTTTTTATAGGTGGGTGTGTATTTAGCCCTTTTCATTTCATATTTCACTATTGCACTCTTTTTTATTCCTAAGAGTATATTTTATTCATGGTTTTTACTCTGTATGTTACTGTATTTTATTATTATTCCTTTACACTTCTTCATGGAGATGGTTGGGTGTGTGCATACAGGTAATTTAGGAAAAGTCCTCCCAATTTAGTTATTCCTTCTAGGTGGTTTTCATTAGCCTCTTGTCTATAGAGGTGGGATTGGGGTTGTGGTGACCCAATCATTCGTAGGCTAGGCAGGCCCTGGCGGGTTGGGTCATTACATATTACACAGGTGATGCACTACTACTTCAAATAATTTATCTAATGTAAAGACTTAAAATTTCTTACCTGTAGAATTTATGCACTTCACTACAAATAAAAATTGAGGAAATAAAAATGAAATCAATAAATAAATACAAAAAAAATTAACTATAAATTAAAATTTTAAAATATGTTAAACATTGAAATGAATAAATTTAAAATTAAATTAAATTAACATTTATTTAAAATTGGAAAAACATAAAAAAAAATTAAATTAACTAAGTTTCTATAATAAATAAAAACAATTAAAATTAACATTTAAAATAAAATCTATAAAAAATAAAATATTTATTGAATGAGAAAACAAAAAATTAAACATAAAAACACACATTATTATCAAAGAATTAAAATAATTATTATTTAAAAAATAAAAAGATCACAACTCTATAATTAATCAATTAAAATCATAATTTATCATTAAATACACATTTTATACATCAAAATAGATGCGCAAAAACACATGAATAAAGGCCACATCACTAACCTAGCCTCTCCTCTATAAATTCACTATGATGGAAAATCCCCATGGTTAGCTGCATAACCCTGGGTGATTAGAGAGGAGGCAGATAGAGCCTTCATTGGCATTGATGGATGATCTTGGGATCATGGATTTACATCAAACAATTGAGGATATTTATGGGATGAATAGTGAACATGGTGGAAATTTCAACGAAATCTTTAGTGAACATATTCTTCACCAACTATTGATATTTTCTCATAGTATAGCTCATTATTTATAGATTATTTCCTTGTTATTTTATTTATAACATGGATACAATTTATCTACTATGAATTATTATTTTCCTTCCCAAAATTGTAAATTCCTGAGAATTTATTCATTGCTTCAATTTTATTTCTTCACTTTTGGTTTTTATGATTATGATTACTGGCCAGGTTCACAATGGTCAATAATGATCATAATTTTTTATTATTCCTTTATCTCATATGTTCTTCATGTTCTTCATCACTGGCCTATGGGGTCAATAATTTGACATTTCTGGAATGATTCAATCATGATCAAACCTTCATATTCATGATGGTTAAGATAATGATTTTGGAATCGATGGTTTATGGAAATAATGAGGAGTGATAGTAGAATAAAAAATTATGGTCTTGGGTATGGGGACCCCAAATGGTGATGAAGGGGCGATGGGCCATGTGTGGATCAACATAAACTCTAATTTCCAACAATCAGAGCCTGAAAATCAATGACGAATAGATTTTTTCTTCAATATGGGGCCTTGGGTAGAGATTAAAGTTTTATTTTTAGTCATATCGATGGATTGGTAAAATATTTGGGAAGAAGATGAAAATTATATAAAATCCCGACAACACACCATGTATTCCAAATGAACACACATTGTGTGTCACGATACCTCATAGTGGATAGAATTTTAGGTGGAGTTAATGATGAAATTTTGTGTTCACATGTGAACAAGTTGTGTATCTCCCCCTAGATAGTCGAGTCAGCATGTACATGGGATACATTCCCTAGGACACCAATTAACTCCACACACTGTGTTATTAAGGTACATGTCGTGTTCTCTTGGTGAACATGACATGGATAGCTAGTACATGATGAGTACCCCTACAGGACCTACACACCATGTATGATGTTCCACACCACATGTAAGTTAGACAATACATACCATGTGGATAGTCGGTATACAACCATATGGTGGCCTTGGGATACACATTGTTTACCCCTAGAGGGAACGCTAAGTAATTTACCCATAATGTTTTACCTTTTGTATCTCCTTATTTAATACTTGAATTTGGACCATAGAGTAGTATATTTTGAGATTAATTCCACATATGATGCAATGATTTCCTTCATTTAGACATCAGAGATATGGATCAAGGTGGTGTGATTGGTTTGTTTCTTCTATCTTGGATAGCTAAGGTCAAGACTCGAGTGTAATCTCTAGAGAAACATTGGGGATGTAGACCCCCTTTATAGAACACATAGTTCAGGGCATGGGTTCTCTATTTCTTGATACAGGTAGGATGGAACCCCTCTGTACTCGCCTCAGAGCGTTAGTCTCCTATCTATGGGGTTGTAACCCCTCTTCATAGATCGATAGATAGAGATTGGGTCCTATACCCTTCTAGGGTTAGCACCCCCTCATTATGATGTACCACCATAGAGGTGTGGGTCCCTCATGGATCTAGTGAGGATTATGTTGGTCTACTAGCGTCAGGTCAGCACAGACACATGGAGTTGTGAGAAGACTTTCCTTTAAAACTGGTTGTAAAGATAGGGATCCCCTATCTCTGTTCGATTGGGTTTCTTTGAGTATATCAACCTATTGAGTTATATTCATTCCTTTTCTTATGGGTTGAGTTGATTATTGATTTTACTATTTCCTTATATTGTTTGGGGTATCCTACTGGGTATGTATATACTCATCTATCCATGGTATTTTCCCTCACATGTCTTGTCTTATGTAGATGATAGGATGATCAGCGGTGGATTTGGTGGACCTAATTTTGATGGAGAATATAAGTACCTAGTGGCAGTGACCACGTTTAGTAGTTAGTTATTGGATATTGTGAGTAGGGTTCTCTATATCTTTTCCCCTTTTTAGTAGTTATTAGGTTGGGACCCTTTTTATTGATGGGCGTGTATTTTTACTTTTTATTTTTTTGGTCTTGATTGTATACTCTGATGTATTACCAGAGTTCATTACATGCATTTACATGCTCTAATTGATTTTATTTATTACTTCTCTACCTATTTTCATGGATTTTTGTGGTGTATATGTGTAAAGGGACCTATGACTAAGTCCTCCAATATATGTGATATGTCTACATAGTGCTAGTCACCAGCCCTTAGCCTATTGGAGGTGGGATTGAGGTGGCACTCTTAGCTTACCACATGTCCACGTGGGGCCTTAATGAGTTAGGTCATGACACTTTCACTTAGGTATAATTTTCTCAGGTCCCTAAATTTCACTCAAGTATAGTTTTCCTAGGTCCCTACCTTCACCCAAGTCCCTTCACATAGCTTTGGTGAGCTGAATTCAATTCTCTCAAGCTCATTTTTGCATATCACTTCACTTTGGTTAGGTTCAAACAACTTTATTCTCTTATTTAATTACTTTCACAAGTCCAACCTTCAATCGGGTAATGCTTTACCCAAGTATGGCCTTCGCTCAGGTCTATTTCTCCACCTAGGTAAAATTAACATAACGATTATGCTCAAATATTTCTTTGAAAAACTCATGTACTTAGGTGTTTCTTTGTGCAACTCCCATACTCATCCTCACTTTTCAATGTCTTCTTCATGCTACTTCTTCACCTGGATGGCTTAGCTCAATTCCCTTTCATGCAAGTGATTGTGTTCAAGTATTCTTTATGTGCCAAGAAGATCCGTAATCCTTCTCTCAATCTTAATTAACTCAAAATGAGCGGTTATGCTAATATTTATAGGTAAAAAACTTCAATTTTACCTAATCCCAAAGATTTTATATTCATATAGCATCATTCAGACAACTATACTTGCACATGGAACCTTGACTCGTGCAACACCTAGCTAGCACAAAACTAGTGTGTGACCTTATTCTCCACTAACAAACATGCATTATATGTGGTGCCTATCTTGGCCAACATGTGACTATCACCCAAATTTTCATGAATTCTCTTCAACTGATGAGAAATCCATTCCTTTTCTATTGGATAAACTTTGAACTTTCTCTGATGTTTCGCACCCAACAATTTGGAAAACACATGAAAACGTAGCTATTAACTTTAAACCATATCTCTTAGTCTTTAGACTCCTTCATCAACTCAAAAATGGATTTACCACAAATACAACATCAATTTCCTATTTGGATCACCTTATTTTCAATCAAAAATTAATCATACATCAATATAGAACATGGTGTGAATGGTATGACTGAATGTTCATGTTTTTAATTTAATGTAAAATTTTGGTTCAAAATGTGTGTCACATACTCAAAAATGAGAAAACACACTTGGATTATCTTTATAATTTAGGAAAATAATTTTTAATTCATTTTTTATATATAATAATTGACTGCATGTTAATGTGATGTAAGGTGTGACAGATATGGTTGAAAGTGTGTGTTTTCATTTTAAACTAATAATTTAGTTCAAAACGCACATCACATACTCAAAATTGAACAAACACACTCATATTATATTGATACTTTATGAAAAATATTGATAATTTATTTTTGATATATAGTAATTAACATCAAGTCAATCTGATACACGGTGTGGCCTTTATGACTGAAAGTGCATCAATACTCAAAACAGAGCAAATGTGTTCCGAATTTTATATTTCTTTGTGATATATTTTATTTATTTTTTATTTTTTCATTTTATTTATTTATTATGTTTTATCATTCATGTTATTCTTTTTATTTGTTTTTTTATGCATTATTGTATTATATTTATGTTTTATTTATTTCTTTATAGTATTACTAAAATAATCATTATTTTTTTATTATATGTACAATTCTTTTCTTTAAGTTGTGGGTGGTGTATTCAAAAACTAATAACATGATTATAATTTTTTGAAAGGGTGTTCTAAGGATAGTGGAATACAGGGCCACATGGTCTCTTATAAATAAAATTGTTTATGATTTTATTGGAAATAGTAAATGTTTATAGTAAATTGTATGTATCAATGTAATTATAATGTGTTGAAATATTTTTAATGTATATTTATTTTTAATTTTAATTTATTATAATGTAAATTTATTTTAAATTTATTTATAATTTATTTGTTAGTTTTTTGTATTGTTTTGTTCATGTAGCAAGATATTAGTGCAAGTGGTGACTATTATCAGCATAAGAGATAGAGTTGATAAAAGAACCCAACTTTTATCAGTGTTGGCAACATCAATGTTTTTTTAGCGGTGATAAAGACAATTACTAGCATTGATAAAAGATATTTTTGTAGTAGTGTTTAAATAATTTATCAAAAAAGAGATTTTTAATTTGAATAATTCAAATTAATAATTATAATCAATTCATAATTTTAATATAAACTCTTTTATATTTATCCTTATTATTATAATTTATAAACATTGTATATATTACACTTACAGTTTCCATATAAACATTTTATATTCAAATTATAATTCATACCATGTAAGTATTTAAATATTATAAATTAATATTATGGAATATTTATTCAATAAATTTTTTGTAAAAATTAATTAAGTAATTATAAAAAATATATAATTAATTAATTTATAAACAATTTATAAATTATCTAAATAAATTCATAATTAAAAATTGAAAAAAAATCATACTATATTGTATGTTACAACATGCCCAAATCATAAGTCATGATATGTTGCAAGCGATGGCTGATGTAGTGTTATATATCATACAATATGATAGATAAAAAGTGGCTCATATAAGGAAAATCCAACACACACAACCTATATAATATAAAACTAGTGGTGCAAGGTATATCACACATAATATTAACCATGCGCAGTGATGGCCTGTATAGGAACAAATCAGTGCTCGCGACTATCATGGACTACGATAAGCCTTGTGTGAGTCTAACCCTTTAATGCCTATCATTTATTACAATATATTTTATATCATATTAATGATACAACACTCTGAATTAATCACATAGAACTTTATCAATCAACACCATCGTATTTAATGATTCTCTATATTGTACCATACGACATATTAAAGACCAAAGGAATAACACTAAATCACACCCTATGATATCGTATATCGTATGGAGCGACCTAGCTGTAGACTATGATATGTAATATTGTATACCAAGTCATAGAAAAAATATCTATCATTTATTAAAAATATAAAAATATTAATTCAATATTATATTGAATTTATTCATTTTAAAACATCATTTCATGAATCAAATATCATGGTTTGACCCTAATTCCATTAATGACCCAACTCCATGTGATAGTTGTAGTAACTAGAACTTGTATACCTGGATCTGATGCTAAAAACACTATCATTACATATTGGCCTTGATACGAACTCAAGTGACCCAATTTTTACATTTCATGATTACAACATTAAATAAATGATTGAGTCACTTACATACCCAATACCTTTTTATATTTAGAGATTTAGAGAATTAGGAAAATTATTACTTAACAAAACACATATCATTCTCACCCAATGAAAATTTTTCTTGCTATACCTAGATTTTCTTATTTCGTCATAAGCCTTCGGCATCTCCCATAAAATTCCTCATACATGATACCCTTCTAGATATATCATATGCGCTACTCTTATTCATAACCCACGGAAATGGAAACATAATAAAGTTTGATCTCAAACATTTAGTAAGGGAAAGCGTACAGCGGAAGCTATCATGAATACATAAGCTATAAACAATATGGCAACGTGAATAATCAATACATGTCATTTAATCAATAACTTGGGCATGAAATTCACACATGGATAATATCAATGTCATAATCACATGGACAATAATAACTAATTTTATAACGATGGAATGAATAATGCCAAACATTTAAATCTTACCATAAAATTATTGGCCAATATATATTTAATTTCATCAAGACCACTCAACCAAGAAATTTTATATATCATAAATTCCTATTAACCAAGACATTTTACATATCATCAAGGCCTCTCAACCAAGAAATTTTATATACTGACAAGGCCTATCAACCAACACATCTTTCATTGTATGGTCTATAATACATCAAGCGATACCCATTATTGTTTTTCTATGAGACCTATTAATACATCAATAGGCTATGTAGTTATATGCCCCACCCATCACTTATAAATTTCTAATGCATTCTTCATATATTGAATGAACAATAAAATTCTCCATCAATATGCTTTAATAATAAATAAATATCCATATTAAATCATGTAATACAAAATGTCAATATTTATCTAGAACATAATCAATATACCTTAACGGTAAATATATATCCATATAGAACTAACAAGAATATGTATTTTAGAAATTTCACCAATCAATAAAAGTGTTATTTTCCTTAGTAAATAGCCCCAATATGATTTATGTAAAATAGGGTGTTTGTACCATATAGAGTAATAAGTATATGGTTAACTTAATTTTCAAAAAAAAATGTAGATTACATCCATGATAATAAATAAACTGGACATAAAGGAGACCATTAATTCATCAAAAATGAAGGAACTTTTGTAATGACAAGTCCTTTGGTAAATAGAGTGGAAAATAGAAGCACAACTTTAAAAATAACTTTCTTTAAAATTTTGTGGTATAATTGAAAAAATATATTTAAAAGTAATTTCCAAAACTATTTTCATGATATTCCATAATAATTTTAAAACATTATTTTTAAAATAATTTATGGTCGTGTAATTTTTAAAATAAACTACACTTAAGTAAGAAATGTTGAGTAAAAGATAAAAATATACCCAAGTAGAATAAAATCCATTTTAAAAACATTTAAGAAAATAATATTCATTTATTTTTAAAATTTTACAAAATAATGGGAATATATAATGATTTTGAAAAAACATCAAAACTTGGAAATTAATTTAAATAGTGAATAATGTTTAGGACAACAGGAAAAGTTGTTCATGCGGAAAATGTTTAAAAATATATTTTTTCACACTTTTGTAAAGAAAGTCAAAAATGACATGTTTGGAAAACATTAAAAGGATTACTTTTAAAATTAAAAATTAATAGTATTTGAGAATAATAAATCATTTAATCATATAAAATAATATTCCTAAATCAAAATAAATAATATATACATGGAAGAAAAAATTCCCAACCAAAAAAGAGAAATTAAGTTAGATTATCTTATAAAACAAATTTAGTGAATTTGATTGCCATAGAGACAAAAAATTGAGAGAATATATGAAAACATCATAAATAACCATAGGAAACAAAAAGAGACAAGTTTTAAGAGATAAAGATCATATAATTCCCCTAAATAAGATTCAAGCATAAACAATCTCGATTAAAAGTTAGATTGAAACATAAACTCTTATGGATTTGGTAACTTTTGAAAAAAAATATATAAAAAGTTAAAACATGATATGGTTTTATAAATCCAATTAATTATTTCATATATTATGTAAAAATATATTCATAGGGTAGTGACTACACCATATAAAATAAATCATGGTTCACAACATGAAACTTGTCTCAAGGAATATAAATTGAGACTAAGAACCCTTATTGATTTTATAACATTGGAATCAAAACCACATGAAAGAGGGAACTTGAAATGGAAGTTTAGTTTCAATGATTAAAAAGTGGATCATGATATAATATTTTAAAGAGTCAACATATAAACCATCCAATGGGAATATGTGTGTAATTCAAAAAATGCTTCAAAGAAAGAAAATTGAGATGAGAAACTCTTACCTTGGATTCTTACTTGGTCGAACACATTCCAACCACTTTTATACTAAAATTATATTTATTATTCACCTATATAAAATTAGTATTTATATTTATCCTTCTAGATATCATTTATTCGTAACTTCTTTTTACCCATTTACTTAAAATTCTTTGTTAAACTCGATTATTTAAGTGCTAACTATTTCATTTCTCATGCATGTTTTGATACTACGATTCTAGGAATTACACACTAGTCCTAATTTAATTAACTAAATAATGTTAATAATTTAATTTATATAATATTTATATATTAAATGTATTTTTATAACCATCTATGTGAGTTGGTGATGAAAAATGAGATATCTCATTCACGGAGGCGGTAATCCGCACGAACGAATGGGTGATGTTTTCATTTTTCAAAGAATGGAAAGAAAGGAAGGTAGATAATAATTTATCTTTTTAGAATAATAATTAGGTTATAAATATAATATTTATTCATTATATCTATCAATATAACCATCTATGATAATTGGTGATGAAAAATGAATTACATCGCTTCGTGGAGGAAGTAGTCTGCACGTACGCACAAGTGACATTTTCATTTTCCATTAGATGGAAAAGGGGATAAAATAGTTGTTTCATAAAAATAATAATTTTTCGATATACTAAAGACACTAATATCATTAGATTAAGATAGTTATAATATATTTTAAGTATATAAAAGAAGACATAAACTTGAAATAATTCGGTTAAGACTTATACCTCCTTCTTGGATTGGTATTTTGGTGAGTTAAGGACCTCAAGGATGTGGTTAAGGGTGAGGGTAGTGACACCTTTATAAATATTAATAACTTTAAAATATAATAAATTTATTTCTCATGGAAATAGGCTCAAATTTAGTATAATTTATAATATAGGATAAGTTAAGGTCTAAATACACTCAAAAAAAAATAGCATTTATACAAGTTTTAGATATATTTTAAATCTTATATCTTAGTTTAACCCCCTAGTTAACCTTTTTAACATTTATTGTGGTGACAAACCCTTAACATGGTAACTATTCATTATAACTAAAAATGAAATTGAATTCAATAAAAAATTAGAACATGTTGATCATAAATATGGAATTCATTTTCTTATATTCAATTTATATAAGTGGTAAAAATTTACATTTAATATAAATTCACAAAATGCAATGAAAGTTGTTTTTAGAAAAATGTCTTTTTTTAAGAATAAAAATGATTTTATACCGAAATCATGTATAATTTTAATTATCATAGAATAAATTGGATTATTTTTAATAAATGGTAATTTATTTTAATTTAAAACCAAACCAAAATCGAATGTAAACTTGTGAATACTTTATTAAAAGGGAAAAACCAAAATAGTTTTTATTTTCATAGACATTACTTAGATTTCCGAAATTTAAAACATATATTTTTAATTTCATCATCATATTTTTAAATAAAATGTCACTTATTAAATAATTTTTTCTCTATCAAAAATTTTTAATAAACTTTCATGTCATTCTTGTATCATGGTAATGTCATCAAAGTGACATTATTTGTAAAATCGGTATTTTTTACTATTCATTTAAAAATAAATTATTTTAGAAAAATATTAAAATTTCATCCTAAGATAATTTTGATGTGTTAAATCCAAAAATAAAGTTCAATTCATAAAATTAAATTTCTAAATTTAAAAAATAATATCTTTTAAATGAAAATAAAGAATATAAGGAAACCCGCTTTGATAAAAAAATGAAATTTTTAAACTTCAAGTTCTCATAATCTTATTTTATATAAAATTATTATTAATTAAGTATGAATTTATTTGTTTATACATTGAATTAATTTAAAATTAATCATTTTATTAAAATACGCAACACTTAAAAACAATTCTTTGAAAAAATACCCCTTTTAACCTTGATTGATTTTAATCATATCACATTAATTAATTATTTTATAATCTTTAATTTTTATTAGTCAAAAATAATAATACAATTTAAGTATCATAATTAATTACTATTTTTTGTGTTTACTACATATTTGTTGTAATATGTTGTGACTCATTTTAGTTAGTAGTTTTGTGTAATGTAAATTATCAAACATTGTATTATTTAAAGGGGAATTACATGCTGAAATCTCAGGATCTTGCAATAGTTTAAATCATTATTTATTTGTTCATGTAATTATGTAATAATTTCATGATATTTATTTTATATATCACTAAAAATTAGGGATAACAATGGATACCCATTAACTGGTTACCTAACACCACCTTACCTAATTAAGCAGAGTTATGGTAGAGGTTAATTGAGTTTTTATAAGGTTTTGATAGTTAATTAAAAAACTAATTAATATGTGAGTAGAATTAGGGTAGTAGTACTAAGTCACCAAAAACCCAAATCTTATTAAATTATTTATTATTAATCTATTAATTATATATATTTTAAATAAGATTAAAATGGTAAAATATATTTATTTACTTTTTTTGTCTGATATTGGATTTATAAATGTATTTTAAATAAAAAATATGATTAAATTAATCATTATTAATTCATTAACTATATTTTCAAATTACAATAATTTTTTTAAAATAATATGTTTATTTAATTTGAAATCCATTAATTTCAAAATTATTAATGAATTTCAAAATTTTAAAATTATAAGTGAGTATCCAAATGGGTTGGGATAATTAAAATAACATGTAACTGTTGTGAAATTGATCGAATGCCAATTTAAACTGTGAAGAATTTCAAAACTGGAAATGTAAGACTAATTGTAGATAAAGTACATCGTTGATGAAGTAAGCGTCGAATTTTTGTATGATGATGATGATGAAAAATAGAAATACAAATACTAGAGAAATGCATGAAGTAAAGAAAGGAACACAATGTAGAACCAAAATTTGTTACCATTTCATTAACATATCACCATATATATAAAGTACATGGAATTTGATCCAATGGTAGAGATTAATCCCTATAATATCTAATCTAATGACTGGAATTCCAATGGTCAGAGAATATGTAAGGTTGACCATTATAAAAAAAAATCATTGGGAATTGAGGAGTCATAATTATTATCATAATTAAGACATCTAATTAATAATGTTTCATAACACTCCCACATTTCATAAATTCATGGAATATTATATAGTCTTCACTTAAAAAACCTTGTGGGAAAATAAATTGAATCTAAATTAATTGAATTCCATGTCATACTACCTCATTAAAAACCTTACCAAGAAAACCCAATGGGAAAAACCTGATGAAGGGGGTGAAAGTGCCTCATTCCCAACTCCCCATGATTATATCATTTAATTATGTCTTCAGAACATCAATTAATATTATTATTGAATTTTGTATCTGAGATATGGTAGGAAGACCATAAGTAATATCGAATGGTCTCATTAAAAATTATGACTAGTGGAGAAGGTCAAAAAATGAAATTAATTACAAATATACATAATAATTTATAACTCCCTTGGATATCTATTATGATGTATGATTGTCACATTAAAAACCTCATCAAGGAAAAACCCTTTAGTGGAAACCCCTTGATTAGAGAAAAAGAGTACAATAACATCAAGTCCTCATAGTGTTGCCTCATTAAAAACCTTATCAAGAAAACACAATGATAAAAACATGACTAAGGGAAAAATAGTACAACTATTACATATCCCTCTCATATTGATCATAATTTAACTCATAGAATGTCTATGATAAATTCATAACCAAGTCATTCAGTTTTAAATTTTTGAATAATAATAATTTAAACCCTTTAGATTTTAAATAATAGGTAAGAACATTACCTTGCATCATAATATGATTTATTTTTATTTTCATGGTACATATGCACATGTACATGAATATACGTCAAGGATGAATAAAATTTGAATTTATACTTAATCCTCCTAGGATAATTATGTTCTTCATAAACCCCTCATGTATGAAATATATCACTCTTGAAAGCAAGATATTTAATTATTCATTAAGGGTAAAACCATTACAATATTCAATATTTCATCTTCGGGATGATTAATTAAAAATACAAGAAAATTCCATGTAAGTCATTGATTTCAAAAAACTCTTCAAGGTTTTATATGTTTTTGAAAACATGTTAATAATATATTATATTTGGTGTTTTGGGGTATAATTACATAAAACAAACACACATAGGTCTGAAAGGCAGGTCATGCCCCCCCTAGGGATAACCCACCAAAAACCCCACTTTATTACATCATATATATATGTCCCAAAGTCCTGGTGGTTATGTAGACAATTACATGGCCAGTAGTCCTGAAATTTTTTGGCCCAAGTCCCATTATTCCTTAATATGGATACATGAAATACATCTTATTCAGTTCACCCCATAATTTTTAATATTAGGTAAAACTTTCATAATTTTGAATATTATTTAAGAATTTTGAACCCTTCTTGGATTCATATATAAATATCCAAATATATAGGGAATATTATTTCTTATAATAAGATCATCAGTATTCAATAGTCATGGTAGTTTGTATAATCAATCCAAAATTTTATATGTTGAACATATCATAAGTTCCTTTAATAATTTTTTCCAATTATTATGATGTAGACATCTATCAAAATTTATTTTCATTGATGAGTTTTGAAATAATTAAAAGATTCAAACATATTATCAACAACATTTTATAGAGATCTCATAATTATTTGGGTACCAATGTTACTTTCTTGAAGTTGGTTTCCTAGGACCAAATTTTTTTACTTGACTGACTGAAATTTTTTTATTATTATTATGAAAATACTTTTGAGGAAAAAGTGAGAAACCATACATGACTTCATCACTTCACCACTTTAAAACTTCACCAGTTCAACACTTCACCACTTCACCACTTCTCCACTTTACCACTTAAAACTATACATGGATTTATAATAAACAACATTCAATTACAATGGATGAACAATCCATTCAAGAATTAAAACCAATATACCTTTAAAGTTGGAGTAGAAATCATCAAGTGAAGGTCGAGGTTCCATGAACTAGGGAACACGAACATCAAAAAAGCTGGACAAACCACAGAACCGGTCTCCTCGAGCACCCACTGATGCGACCTTCAACACCAGCCCAAATCCACAAACCCGCCGGTGGACTCCAGTCGGAGTTCTCCCAAACCCTCTAGCGACGTGAGATGACCCAAAGAGCACAACCACAAAGGGTGATGAAGAAACCAAAATGAGGAAGACCAGGCCGTTTGGATGCTACACCCTACTCCATAGAAACTGCAGCGCAACCACGAACCAATTGACACTCCACAGACCAAAATCAATTCAAACCACACCAAAAAACCATCGTGAGCAGAAAATACACAACCAAAAAATGTAGATCAACAATACAATCTCCACATAACATTAACAAATTATAGAACCAGCACATCGAAGCCAACATCGGGGGTAGCATTGTCTCACTGAAACTGCAATCCACACTTTGGAAGGGGTACCAACAAGAAATAGAGAAGGGCCACCCAGCACTGACAGAACCGCAAGCCACAGTTGAAAATCCACACATCCAAAACCTATAACCGTAGTCTAAATATCAGAAAATAAGAAAACATCACCAATGATATGACCTCCCGAATTCTAGATCACCAGAAGCCCATTTCAAGCCAACCACAGAACCTAGAGTTGCCTTCAAAACTGCACAAGGAGGCTAGATCCTCCTAGCACACCCAAAGACGACACCAAATGCAATGGTGACCCCCTGATAGCAGTATCTGGAACATGAAAACTAGACCAACACCATTCCTCCATGTGAAACCCTATCCATCTTGAAGGAAAGGGCGAGAATAGTCCAGCAAACGATGAGGTTTTCCAAGGTGAACGAGCCCGCATGTTGTCATCACTATAAGAGACCACTCGCCAAGACTGGGTTGAATAGAAGCACCGAGGAGGAAATCACGGCTGACCTGAAGTGGTGGAAGAGAAGGTGGTATGGGGGAAACCCTAGCATCTTGTTAAGCCCCTTACGGGCTCATCCACCCTAATTATTTATATATGTGAGAATGAATCCAAATTTTTGTACTTTGATTACAAGTATATTCAATGTATTTTATATTAATAAAACTTCTTATTACATATTTTTTATTGTTTTCATAACTCTAATGTAATAATTTCCTAGAGTATACATCACATTGATAAGGTCATAGCAGTTCTCCTCTATGATGAGAACCATGATGTACTATGACGATATTCTCAAATAATGTTTTCTGATTGGATAACATACTATGATGGGACACATAGTACATAGACTATCATGTGTGAGTATTTGTAAGCATATGAGGCTTCTTTTCATCAAGTTCTCACTTGTTAGTCTTCAAGATGGGGGATTATGATAATAGATCTCCCAGTAGGAATTCCGCATGTTTTTGTGTCATTGGATATTCCAATCTACGAGTGTGTGTGATGGTACTTACACTTTAAAATTATTATTAATGCATGTTACAACTCACATACTTAGATGTATTTCATAATGATAGAAGTTCATGGTGATGTTGGATACATTGGGTGCATCACGAGTGACATTTCACTAATGAATAAGTCATGGAAGGATTTTCTTCCTTCCGTATTTATGGATGTTGATATATTATCCCTTTGATTGGAATAGAATAATCACATTAAATTCCATGGACGTGGTGTAACGACATGTTTATTTTAGAAATATATATCGATCATAGAGGTTGGAGATGTGGATGTGCAACCTTCTTGAAGAGATATTGTGAAAATGGGATTATATTACACAGTGATTGTTTGTAAGTGGTTGTTAATGTTGTGACATTAAGTTCTTTCTCTTGGGTGTCTTGACCCATTGCTATATAGTTATCTTAGTTTTTAGGGAAACCCACCTAATTCCAATGATAAATAATCCTAGAGGGTCACACGCTGAGTGTTTTTTTTTTATCTCGATTAAATTATATTTGAGTTTAATTAATGTAAAAAATATTATACTCAAGTTCAAGGAATAATTTTATTCAAGTTATATTGATCATATAAATTGAAAAAATATTAATTCATCAGATTGTGAATAAAATATTTATTTTATTTATTGAAAATTTTAATAAATATTTATTTGATAGATTGTGAATAAAATATTAATTTATGAATAAAATATTTATTCAGTTATTCAATAATTTCTAGAGTTCGAATGGACCAAGACTGAGTCTGGTGAAAAATATTAATTAACAAGACCGTTATATAATATTTTTTATTATGTGAGTTGTTTTGAACCATAAAATAATAATAATATAATTATTATTATGTGGCATGGGGTTTATTAAAGGTAATAAATGTTATTTAATGGTTGGTATACAATTAAATAATATTTTAACTTAAATCCTAACTCTATAAATAGATGGTTGTGTCTATTGTGTAGATCATCCAATAATTGAGAATAGAAAATTATTGCATACAATTAATTCTCTCTCAACTCCTCCTTCTTTCTCCCTCTCAAGAACAATAAGTGCAAGAGATATTTCTTCAGGACTGAAGAATAAGCGACCAAGAATGAACAATGAAAGACATTCGACTCATCAAGGTAGCACCCAGAGATTGAGTGGTGTTGATAAGAGATCATAGGAGAACGTTTGGATCACCACTAGAGGGATTCTATCCTTGGATACTCATAGTGAAATGAAGTTAACATAAAAGGATCTCTTCGGATGATCAACATTCATTAAAGAAGAAAGTTCCTAATCCCAGGTATTTATTTCTTCAAATATTAAATAAATAAATTATAAATTTCACGTTTGAGATCCTTTCTCTTTGTTTTGGTAAATGATTATTAAAATAAATTTTAATATATCTCCCACATTCATATACTTCCACTAATCCTAGAACCATAAAATAGTATTAGAGTGGTCATGTTTAAATTTATAATTATTTATTTGATTTTTGATCTATGCGCAATTATTGTTAAATTTTAATTTCAAATTATTTATTCTTTAATCCAATTTGAATTAACATGTTATCGATATATTAATCATGTCCGTTCAATGTTTCATTTTCATAAATGTTTAAGAAAAAATGAATAATGAATGGAGATGTCATTCGGAAGTTCCAAATCTTTTATCGGTAAAACAGGGTTACACAGTGTGTGGTCGGAGCACACGCCATATACCCATGCGCATTATATCTAGATGCATCGAGAAATTAATTACACATAATGATTTTATTTCACACCACTTGTTGATTGGGACAACCTGGAACATGAAAATCAGATACAGGGTGTGTAGTCAGTATGTACACACCATGTAGTATGGATGAGTTTACACACTGAATCCCTAGATGTGGGACTTAGATATACAGAAACTGAGGTACATGAAGTGTAGCTGTATGTACATGTCATGTAGTCTCCCATTAATGGAAAAATTAAAATTACATTACATTTGATAAATAAATAATTAAAACATTATTTTATTTATTGGTACATTGTTGTGTGTTTGATAGTTTAATAATGGTTTTAAACAATTTTAAATGCTCAATTACTTTATGGTAATTAATGTTTCATTATTAGTTTTTTCATTTATTTTCCATGAATTTCATTAATGATGGGTATCTCAAAATAATATCGGATGATTATTAAGATGAAAATGAATTAATTTATTTATTTATTAATTAATTAATACAAGCATTTTTATCTTAAATAATAAAGGAACGGATAAAGAAATGAATGCTAGAAATTTACTTTTTGCATATTCATTGCATGTATAATCGTTTATGAGCTTGAACAAGACCTATGTATGTGTTGGATGTTTTAGTTTAATTTATTGCATGAGTTTGAAATTATTTAACATTAACTTAAATGATGGTCTGTGAGTCATACCTCCCTCCATTATTATATAGGATTCAAATTACCAAGGATATTTATATAATCCCCTTAAACCAATCCTTTGGTTCCCATCACCTGTGTGTGAGTAATAAATAATTTTAATTAATGGATCATCCCAAGGTGTGTGGTGGTGGTTCAAGATGGAACCATAATGATTCCAATCCAGAAGATACATAGGTGGGAAAGTGGAATGTTGTAACTCATTCCAAGACTGGTAATAAGAGTTATTTCCCTTAGGTCAAAGGATGATTTAATTTCCGCTCATTAAATCAATCATTAGATAAAGCTCATGAACAGGTAATTTAATTATTTATTTATTTCTATCTGTACAATTATTTATTTTATGGATGAAATTCCACACTCACATAAATAAATGAATTAATGTAAAAAGAAAAAAATTAAATAAATGAATTATGTGTAAATGTTTTATCCAACATGGTTAATTAATTAAGTAACATCCACTTAATATTAACAAGACCTATAAATAATAAAACAAGATAAAATTTATGCCTAAAAATCCCTTAATTAAATATTAAGTGAGAATAAGACTTCCATTACTTGATTGGGAGTGAAACCATAGAACTAAGTGTAGTGCATGGCCAAAGTTTGGACACTTACTTTTATCAAGGAGTTATCATGAGAGTTTTGGTTTGACTTAACTGAAATTGTATTGACATTAATAGAAAAAATATTTTCAATAAAAATTTAGAGGCCAGTGTTGAGGGAATCCATGTTAGGGTTTCAAGATAGGTGAATCCAATCAATGAATTAAGGAGTTGCAAGTCCGTAGTTAGCAATACCACCTACCTAATTTCTTTATTATGGTTTTCATGGAAAAATTATATATCATTAATAAAAGTAATGGGTATCCTTGCCATTATAATTTTAAAGAAACAAGAAATTTTAAATTTAATGGTGAGGGATATTGAGACTTGATAAAATAATGGTATATTTAAGAAATATATTTAATTTATTATATATCACATATTTTGTAATCAAGAAAAGTATTAATAATCTGCTCTTTTTAATTGTAGAATAAAATGTAAAGTTCATCATCCACATTATCCCTATGATCAATATTTAAGAAAGATAACATCCTAACTTACAGTAACTTCCAATAATGGTTTAGACGTCTTCAGGTTGTGTTATTCCATGAACAAAAATCTTACATGCTAGAATCCTCAATGCCTGATCTGCCTACAAAAGAGGCAAGTGATGAAGAGTTATCTATCTATGAAAAACATTTGAGAAATGTGGTCAATGTTCAAGGTTTGATGTTTTCATTGATGTCTATTGAACAAATAAAGTCTTTGAAAAACATGGATGTGTATATCATGCTTGAGGACCTCCATGGTCTTTACTAGGATAGATCTAGATAAGAACAGTTTTATATTTACAAGGCACTCTTTCATAGAAATCTTGGAGAGGGTGACTGAGTTGGGCCTCAAATAGTCAAGATCATTAGATACATTGAGTGCTTATAGGTTATAGGGTTTAAACTCCCTAAAGAACTAGGAACCAACCTCATTATAACATCACTCCCTCAGAGCTTCTCCAGCTTTGTTGTGAATTTTAATATGAACAACATTGAGAAGTCTCTTTCAGATCTTATTACTCTTATTCTCCAAGTATATAAGGATACAAATAATGAAAAACCTTCCATCCTTATGGTGAAAAAATGGAAAAGGAAAGTGAAGATATTTAATCCCAAATCTTATTTACACCCTTTTAAGAAGAGGAAGATCAAGGGGAAAGAATGGGAATAGGATGTTGTTTGTTTTTCATGTGGAAAGAAGGGTCACTAGAAGAAAAATTTCACCTAGAGAAGGAAGTAAGGGGAAGCTCCATGTGTGATTATTATTGAGTGAAATTTATCTATTTATAAAAATTGGGTATTATATACCACTTCAATGCTCACATATGTATTCAAATATAGGAACCAAGAAGATTCAGAAAGATTGACTGAGGCGACATAGATCTTCAAGCATCCAACAGAGTTAAATTCATTGTTGTATCTATTGGGGACTACCACCTCATGTTTCCAACCAGAATGATCTTGGTTTTAAATGGTTTTTATTATGTTCCTTCAGTTACCAAAAACATTATATTTTTATCCAAACTTGATACGGATGTATTTATTTTCAAATTTGGGAATAAATGTTGCTTATTTTAAAAAATATCATTTGTTATGATAAGGAGAATTTAAATAACAGTCTTTATGTGTTGTATTACACAAACTAAATAATGGAAATTGATAATGAATTTACTTCACATGACTCATACCACACCCAACTTTGGCATCACTAACTAGTTCATGTAAATAAAAATCACTTGACTGAATTACATAAATATGGATATTTATATTCTTTTTAACTAAAACCACTTAGTTTTTTTCAATCATGTTTACAAGAAAAAATGGTCAAATCCCTATTTAGTGGGAAAGGTGAAAGGGCTAAAGAGCTTCTTGAATTAGTTTATACCTATGTGTGTGGTCCATTTCCTACTGAAGCAAGGGGTGGGTACTCATACTTCATAACATTTAATGATGATTTTTGTAGATATGGATATGTCTACTTAATGAAGTATAACTCGAATTATTTTGATAAATTAAAGGAATACAAGAATGATGTTGAGAAAAATCTTGGTAAGAAGATTAAGAAACTTTTCTCAGACCATGGTGGAGAATATCTTAATCAAGAATTCATTGATTATTTATAAGAATTTTTGATTTTATCTCAACTCACTCCTCCTTATACACCTCAGTGGAATGTTGTAAGTGAAAGGAGGAACTGCACCTTGTTGGACATGGTGAGATCAATGATTAATCATGTGAGTCTTTAATTATCCTTTTGGGGATACGCATTACAAAAAAAATCATACTTACTAAAACAAGTGCAAACTAAAGTAATAAATGGTATACCATACCAATTATGGGATAGGAATAAACCCATTTTTTATTAATTACTTGTGTGTGGGGTTTTGAAGCATTTGTTAAGGCCTCTTTAGGTAACAAACTTGCACCCTAAGGAACAAAATTTATATTTATAGGATATCCTAAATAAATAAAGGGATATTTCCTATAAAATTCTTTAAGAAAAGGTTGTAGTTGAAAGATATCCCACATTTATTGAGGAGTATCTTATCTATAAAATAGATATTGGGAGTGAGATAGACTTCGATGAAGTACAGGATCAAGATACACAAGAGTTGGAATAAGAATAAATTACACAAATCCCCATGGAAGAAGAAATTGTTATAGAGACACAATTACTATGTAGGAATACTAGAGATGTTGGAGAACAATAACATTATGGTTTTCTAGTCATTGAGGATGGTGAATCACTATTAGTTGATAATAATGATCCTTTAACCCACAAGGAATTAGTAAGCGACGTAGATTTTGCCAAGTGGAAAGAAATAATGAATACTGAAATGGATTACATGTACCAAAACCAAGTATGGATTTTGGTAGACCCTCTAGTAGATATAAATCTCATTGGTTTCAAATAGGTATTCAAGAAGAAAATAGACATGGAATGACAAGTCAGTACCTATAAGGCATGACTAGTTGCAAAATGGTTTAAACAACATCAAGTAATTGACTATGATAAAACCTTTTCACCAGTTTAAATGATGAAATTCATCATAATTATAATTTCCATTAAAATTTTCCATGATTATGAGATTTGAAACATGGATGTTGAAACAGCCTTCCTTAACGGAAACTTTCAGGAAGATGTATATATGACACAACCTGAAGGTTTTGTGACTATAAAGGATTCCAATAAGATATGAAACTTACAAATATCCATTTATGGATTAAAGAATGCATCTATGTCATGAAAAAATATTTTGATTGGGTCATAACAGAATTTGGTTTCATAAAAAATGAATGCGAGTCATGTAACTATAAAAGGTTTAATGGGAATGAATTCATTTTCTTAATAGTATATGTTGATGAAATATTACTAATTGGAAACAAAATACTAGTCTTATAGTCTGTTAAGGCATGGTTGAATAAATTATTCTCTGGGAAGTACTTGTGAAAGGTAGCATATATTATTGGGATCAAGATCTATCATGATTGATACAATATGTTGCTGAACCTAAGTCAAAGTATATACATTGACAAGATACTGAAGAGATTTAGTATGGAAAAATCCAAGAGGCGATTATTATCAGCATCACATGGAATTCATCTTTCCATGAAAATGTGTCTTTAAAAACATGAGGAAATAAAAAAATGACAAGTATCCCATACGCATCAGAAATTGGGTTAGTCATGTATG
This sequence comes from Viscum album, assembly GCA_963277665.1. Taxonomy (NCBI): domain Eukaryota; kingdom Viridiplantae; phylum Streptophyta; class Magnoliopsida; order Santalales; family Viscaceae; genus Viscum; species Viscum album. Next base: position 116,004,985 of record OY728119.1, read on the forward strand.
TTATGTTATGTACTAGGCTAGATGTCGCATGTGCATTAAGTGTGATAAGAAGATATCAAGTTGATCTAGGTGACCACCATTGGATGGAATTCAAGACTATCCTTAAGTATTTGAGGCATACTGAGGATATGTTCCTAGTTTATGGAGGAGATGAGGAACTAGTCATCATAGGATAGATAGATGCTAGTTTCTAAACTGATCAAGATGACCTGAATTCACAGACGGGATATATATTCACTTTGAATGGAGATGTTGTGAGATGGAAGAGTTCAAAGTAGGCTATGGTTGTATATTCTACAGCAGATTATGAGTATATTTCATCTTCTAAAGTATCTAAGTAATTAGTATGGATGCACAACTTCTTCCAAGATCGTGATGTGGTATCTATCAGTAAATATCATATCATGATCCATTGTGATAATATTGTAATGGAGGGTCTTACAAAAGATCCAAGGTCACATCAATAGATGAAGCTCATACTTTAGAAGTATCATCTCTTAAGGGATTTTTCTCAGAGATTTGAAGTTGCAATGAGCAATATTTCCCCAAAAGACAATGAGGTGGACCCCTTGACTAAATCCTTTACACGGTAGAAACATGACTATCATGTGAAGTCTAGTGTACTGAAGGTCATGGGAAATTGACTCTAGTCCAAGTGGGAGTTTATTGGATTTGGTGTCATAGGACCAACTATTTGTACTTTGATTATATGTATATTCAATGTATTGAATATTAATAAAACTTCTTATTACATATTTTTTATTGTTCTGCGTGACTCTAATGTAATAATTTCCTAGAGTATGTGTCGCATTGATAAGGTCATTGCAGTTCCCCTCTATGATGAGAACCTTGATATGCTATGATGATATTATCAAATAATATTATTTGGTTGGATAATGTATTATGATGGGACACATAGTACATAGACTGACAGGTGTGGGTACTCGTAAGCATATAAGGCTTCTTCTCATGAAGTTTTCACTTAGTAATCTCTAATGCGGGTGATTATGAGAACAGATCCACCAATAGGAATTCCGCATGTTTTGGTGTCATCATATATTCCTATCTATAAATGTTTGTGATGGTCCTCAGACTTTAAGATTATTGTTAATGTATGTTATAACTCGTTTACTTAGATTTATTTCATAAACCATGATAATAACAGTTCATAGTGAAGTTGGATACATTGGGTGCATCACGAGTGACATGTCATTAATGAATAAGTTGAGGAAAGATTTTTTCCTTCCATATTTATGAAATTTGATATCTATAACCTTTTATTGGAATAGAACCATCACATTAAATTTCATGGTCATGGTTTAACGACACGTTTATTTCCAATAGTCAAAGAAATACATATCGAGCATATAGGTTAGTGACATGGATATGCAACCTTCTTGATGAGATATTGTGAAAAATTGATTATATCACACAGTGAGTGTTCTTATATGGTTTTTGGTGTCGTGGAATTGGTGCCTTGACCCATTTCCAGATAGTAATCTTGGACTTTAGGCAAGTCTGCCTAATGCCAATGAAAAATAATCCTAGAGGGTCACACACTAAGTGTTTCTATTAATCTCAATTAAATTATATTTGAATTTAATTAATGGAATAAATATTATTCTTAATCCTAAGGAATAATTTTATTCAATTTATACTTATCGCATAAATTAAATAAATATTTATTTACCTGCTTGTGAATAAAATATTTATTTTATTTATTGAATATTTTAATAAATATTTATTCACTAGATTGTGAATAAGATATTTATTTATGAATAAAATATTTATTTGGTTGTTCAATAAATTATAGATGAGTTCTGAGGGACCAAGACTGAGTCATGTGACAAATATCAATTAACAAGACTATTATATAATATTTGTTATTGCACAAGTTGGATTGCACAACAAAATAATAATAATATAATTATTATTATGTGGAATGGGGTTTATTAAAGGTAATAAATTCTATTTAATGTCTGGTATGAAATTAAATAATATTTTAAATTAAATACTAACTCTATAAATAGACAGTTATGTCTATTGTGTAGATCATCAAAAAATTGAGAATAGAGAATTTTTGTGCATAATGAATTCTATCTCAACTCCTCTTATCTCCCTCTCAAAAATGATAAGTGAAAGAGATATTTCTTTAATCCCGAAGAGTGAGCAATCAAGAACGAACAATGTAAGATATTCAACTCACCATTCTAGTACTATAGATCGAGTGGTGTTTCTTGGAGATCATAGGAGTGTTGGAGTTGGTGCCTTAGAACAAACTTCTATGTACTTTATGATAACATGTATTCATAGTTTTTAATATTAATAAACTCTTAATCACATCAATATTGTTCTTATGTGTAACATAGTATGTGATAATGACCTAAGAGTTTTTATCACACTAAAAGGTCATAGCAGTTCCCCGTTATGATGAGAACCCAGAAGTGCTATGACAATATTCTTAAATATATGTTCTATAACTGGATGATATCATTTAAGGGACACAAATGATATAGGATACCAGGGGTGGAGACTCATAGGAATTCGAGGAACCTTCTCATGGTGTAATACCTTGGTAATATTCAGTAGGATGTTATGAGAATGAGACCCGCCAGTAGGAAATCCACATATATATATGTGTCATTGGATTTTCCTATCTATGGATGTGTGCATTGGTATTTAAAATTTAAGATTATTATTAATGAGTATTATGAGTCATGTACTTTTATGTATTGATGAAAACCATGATGAAAGATTTTTGTGGTGAGGTAGGATATGTTGGGTGTGTCACGAGTAATATTGCATTAATGAATAATGCGAGAAAGGATTTATCTCTTCTGTTCTTTAACAAAAGTTAATATCTCAGGCCCTTTGATGTAAATGATATAGCCTAAATAAATCTATGTCCATGGTGTACAAGAGGAAAGTTCAATTTCCAAGAATTCAAAGAAAGATACATCGAGCAATAGTTGATGGCATCAGCATGCAACCTCCTTGATTTGAGATATTGTGATAAAGAGATTATATTACATAGTAAGAATTTATATGAGGCATCATGTTGTTTCACCATTAAATTCTTTCTATATGGGTTCCTTGGCATGTTTCTCAATGATAACCTTGGACTTTAGTCTATTTTGGCTAATTTCACTGAGAAAGAGACCTAGAGGGTCACACACTAAGTGTATCCAGAATCTCAGTTAAATAATATATTATTATTTATTATTTTACAATTTTAATAAATATTATTCATAGATGTGGTTTAATAATTCTTCAAGTATTCTCGATCACATATAAATATATATTTTCTATTTAGTGAATATAATATTTAAATATTTATTAGTGAATAATGTAGTGATATTTATTTAATAAATAAATAGTCATTATTCAAGGCTTGGTAAATATTATAGAGGAATGGAGAACCTAGTTTAATAGTCTAGTCAGAAATAATAAATATTGAATATTATTTTATTAAATAATATTTAATTTAATTTGAAAGTTAAGTGCATGTTGAGAAATATTATTATTATTATTATTATTTGACATGGAGTTCTGCATGGATTAAATAAATAATAAAGGGAACTTGTTCAATTTTTTTATTTTAGCCCAAACAATATATAAACCCAAATATATTATTTTCTCAAGAATTCAATTCATTTGTCTGGTTACGCACAAAGAATTTAGAGAATTCTCTCAATCCCTAGAGATCTCCCTTCTCCAAGAACACTCCCAAGAACGAAGATCGATCTTCCTCCACCTCTCACTCTCGAGTCAATAGAGATCTAGGAAAATGCTTTGGAAGTGGTTTTTGAGGTGATCAAAGACGGACAACGCAAGCACTGGGATCTACCATGCTAGCACCTAGAGATTATTACGGTGATGTATAGAGATTTGTGGAACATGTGTGGATCACTGCTAGAGGTAATCTTCTTTGATTCCTGTTAGGTCCACTAGGCTGGATACCCTGAGAGGGGGGGGTGAATCAGGGTATGGATAATTAAAAATTAATGACCGTTCTGATCTTGTTTCGCTGTTAAGAAAAACACTCTTCTCTCTTTTTCCTGCTGCACGATATAAACAGAAAGTAAAGCAAGCACAGGACACAGCAATTTTACTTGGTTCACCGCTAAGGGCTACGTCCAAGGAGAATACGCCGACAGGTTGCCGGTCGTACCAAATTCCACTAATCTTCACTAGCTATGGATTACAAGGTTCGGGCTAGATCACTTCTATGCCCAGGCTCACTGCCTTTACAAAGTTCAGGGTTAGCTCACTGCTTTCCCAATGGTCACTCCCTGTTTCTCTCTCTCTGGCTCACTGCTGGTGGAGAGGATCACCTTCTTCCTCTTCCTAAGCTCACTGCTCTTGGAAGGAATCCACTCACAGTTTATAGACCTGTAGGTCTCTTCATTTTCATGAATGAATGCATCTTTCTCTGTGTGTAGATGCTCTTTTGAAGTACAACTTTCACCCGTATATGAATATCTCTTTGCACCGAAGGTATCGGGCAAACTTCCAGCTTCCACGCAGCCCGAAAACACTGCTGGAACAAACCTTACTTGACGCGCAAGTCAACCACGACGCGCAAGTATCGGCGCGCAAGTCACAACGGGCGCGCAAGTCCTCCTCTAACACTTGCGCGACACAAGCTCCCTCAACTTCAAACATGCGCGACTCTCTTCCTTTCACGCCCAAACCACTATTGGCGTGTAACTGCCAACCGGTGCGCAACTTCTAACACCGGCGCACAACTTCAACCACTGGCGCGCAAGTCCCACCTGCGCGACCACACACACCACTTGCGCGACCACCACACCTGCGCGACGGGAGCTCTCGTCTTGAACTCCGGTGAGAAATGAGGAGGGGTGGTCCAGTATTTATAGGCAATCTGACCACCCTGCGCGACGGCGCGCAAGTCACCTGTGCGACCCAATCTCGGCGCGCAAGTCTTCTCTCCTTTTAGACACTTGCGCGACCAACTCCCAAACTTGCGCGAACCTATTTCCTTAGCCATATTTTGATCTTCTGATCTTGAAAAACATATGGCGCGCAAGTTTCCTATACTCCAAGTCCACGGCGCGCAAGTCCCTTTGCCAAAAACACTTTTCTTCATTTGCCGATTTTCAGGCCCAAAAATTTGGCAAACACTGGAAAACGGCGCCACCTTGTATCTGTTCTTTTGTACCGCCTCCAGATCATCCATTCCATTTATCGACGTTCTTGAAACAAACATGGATCGTTGAACTCATCTCTTGAACTTGGCATTCAACCATGAAATCCTCTTTGTCAACAATCACAACTTAGATGTCCACTTTGTCAACAAACACAATCACCTCAAAAAGGCTTCAATGATACCTTGAGGGATTTTTGCCCAACAATCTCCCCCTTTGGGTTTGTTGACAACTCTTCCAAACAAAGATATGTCATTGATTCTTCAGCCTCCATTCGCCTCATTGCGATTCTGATAGCGACCAAGGATTTACTCAACACATACTCTAAGCCCACATGAGCAATGCTCGGCGTGAGAAACAAGAGTAAATGAAAAGTTCATCAATGAATCACTTTGTCTCTGACATCCACTGTTGACACCAAACATTGTCCAACACCACTCTTCTTCTTTTATCACGATCCTCAGCTGTCGTGATATCTATTATTTGATCGATCACTTCTAGCATCGTCAGATTTAATACGCTCCCCCTTTCTGCTCACAGCTTCAACACCTCTTTAGCCATATTTCTTGTGTTGTCCAAGCTAAGCTCTGGCTAAGCACGTTCAACTAGCTTCAACTCCCCCTATCTGGCTGCTCCACCTGTCAGCTTCTCCCCCTTGAACAATCACTATTTTCTCCCACTTTGTCAACGAACCCAAAGGCAGTCCTATGCAGACTGTAACAGAGTAGATAACAAATCAGCACATTTGGGAAAAACACATCATACCTCGGGGAGAGGGGGGGTCCCACATCCACACAATTTCAAGTGCGGGGAATCGACTGAACTCCCAGAGCTAGTAGATGCCTCTCAAAAGCTTCCTTGGGTAAGGCCTTTGTCAGAATGTCTGCAACCTGTAGCTCTGTAGGCACGTACTCCAACTTCACGATGCCCTGGTCAACCTTCTCCTTGATGAAATGATACTTGATCTCAATGTGCTTTGTTCTGGAATGATGGACAGGATTTTTGCTAAGATTTATAGCACTTGAGTTGTCACACTGGATTCCGATCGGAGACTTCACTTCAACTCCCATATCTTCAAGCTGCTGCTTCATCCACAATAACTGTGTGCATGCTTGAGTGGCCGCAATATACTCAGCTTCTGCGGTGCTCAATGAAATGCAATCTTGTTTCTTGCTTAGCCAAGAAATACACAATCCACCAAGATAGAATGCACCACCTGACGTTGATTTTCTATCATCTGCTGAACCGGCCCAGTCTGCATCAGTATATCCCAATAACTCTGTCTGAGATTTGTCGTTGTATGTCAAGCCGAAGTCCACCGTGCCCTTGATATACCGAAGTATTCTTTTCACGGCAAGCATGTGACTTTCCTTGGGATTACTCTGATATCTCGCTGCTTGGCATGTGGCGAAAACAATATCAGGCCTTGTTGCGGTTAAGTACAATAGACTTCCAATGATTTGCCTGTATTCTGTGATATTAACTGCCTTTCCATCCTCATCCTTTGATAATTTCATCCGGGTAGCAACCGGAGTCTTCATTTCCTTGGAATTATCCATTCCAAACCTTCTTAGAACCTCCTTGGCATATTTGGATTGAGAAATGAAAGTTCCATTCCTTCCTTGTGTCACCTGTAGACCAAGGAAAAACGTTAGCTCTCCAATCATTGACATTTCAAACTCATTTTTCATGAATTCGGAAAACTGTCTGCACTGAGCTTCATATGATCCGCCAAAAATTATGTCATCGACATACACTAGCACCATCATCCTTTGATTACTTTCATTGCTGAAATAGAGGTTGTAGTCAACTCCTCCACGCTGGAAACCAAGCTTCTTCAAGTACTGATCAAGCCTTGAGTACCATGCCCTTGGTGCTTGTTTCAGCCCATACAACGCCTTCTTCAGCCTGCAAACTTTGTTCTCATCCTCATGAATGAGAAAACCATCTGGCTGCTCAATATACACCTCTTATTCCAGAACCCCATTCAAGAATGCGGATTTGACATCCATCTGGAACACTTTGAACTTTCTTTGCACTGCTATGGCCAAAAATAATCTGATTGTCTCCAGCCTTGAAACCGGTGCAAATGTCTCATCAACATCTATTCCCTCTATCTGGGAGTATCCCTTGCACACTAGTCGTGCTTTGTTCCGAATCACTGTGCCATCTTCATTCATCTTATTACGATAGACCCATTTAGTCCCGATGACATTCTTGTCTGCTGGCCTCGAAACAATCTCCCATGTCTGGTTCTTCTCAATCTGATCAAGCTCTTCGTTCATGGCCTGAACCCAGTTTTCATCTTCAGCTGCATCAGAAAAACATTTCGGCTCCACTTGTGACAAAAACGATGCTTGCTTTGATGATTTCATTCTTCGAGTATGAACTGGAGCTGTTTGATCACCAATGATATTCTGCCTATCAATTTCAGCTCGACTCTTTGGCTTTCTCACAGACACCGACTTGACACTTTCCACTTCATCGTCAGTATCTTCTTCTGAGTCAGCTTCTGCCACTTCTGCTCCCCCTGGGTTGCTTACCTCATCATCACTTTCATCCAGGAACTGTTCACTGGATCGTTGAGTATTCTGCTCATTTTCAACTATAGTGACATCATTGCTTTCAATGATTTTTCCCAGCCTTTTATTGAAACATTTATATGCTTTGCTTTTCCCGGAATAGCCAAGGAATATCCCTTCATCTCCTCGTGCCTCAAACTTCCTATGATGTTCTTTGTTGAGAATGAAACACTTACTTCCAAATATTCGAAAGTACTTCAACATTGGCTTCTTTCCATACCACAGTTCATATGGAGTCTTCCCTTGCTTCGGACATAACAGGGACCTGTTTGAAACATAGACCGATGTCAAAACTGCTTCCTTCCAAAATTTCTCTGGAAGGTCCTTATCAATAAGCATTGTTCTGGCCATATTGTTGATGATACGATTTCTCCTTTCAACTACTCCATTCTGTTGGGGAGTTCTTACTGATGAAACTTGATTCCTTATCCCATGTTTCTCGAGATAGTTTTCAACCTGACTGTTTGTAAATTCCGTACCGTTATCAGTACGAAACTTCAGAATTTTCTGCCCAAGTATCTTTTCTGATTCCCTCCTGTACTGCTTTATGCAACTGAACACCTCTGTCTTATGGGTTATGATGAATACCCAGGCCATTCTGCTATAGTCATCAATGAAAAGAACATAGTACCTTTTCCCATTTATAGCTCGTGGTGAGATAGGTCCACATACATCAGCATGCACCAATTCGAGCACTCGAGTTGATTTCTGTTCCTTTGGCCTGTATGTCTTTATGATGATTTTCCCTTGTTGACAAGCATCACACGTATGAGTGCGATCACGTGATAGTTTGGGAAGGTCTCTAGCAGCATCACATTTAACGAGATCCTCCATAGATGGTTGGAATAGATGACCAAGTCGCTTATGCCACAGCTGGTTTTCTTCCACTCTAGATAAAAGACAAGTATCTTCTTCCCCACCTACAAGATAGAGATTTCCCTTTGACCTTTTTCCCTGCAGAACAGCTACTCCATCTTTTCCTTTCACAACACACATCTTCTTGGTAAATTGGATAGAGTTCCCAGAGTCACATAGTTGACTGAAACTGAGTAGGTTATGACTGAGACCCTCTACTACCAAGACATCAGCACGTCTCATCTCTTTGCCCCCAAACTTGGCTTTCCCTGAGCCAACAATCTTCAGGCCTTCATCATTTCCAAATTTGACAACTCCTTCTTTGTCATATTTGATGCCTGTAACAAGATCCTTATTACCTGTCATGTGGGATGTGCAACCACTATCAAGGATCCAAACACCAGATCAATCTGATGCTTTAAGGGCAATCTGCGCCACCACAGCCTTCTCATTTTTCTTCTTCTTGGTCCATACTTTTTCTTTCACACTCGGCATGGATTGAGGCTTCTGTTCTTTCTCAGAGTATGATGGACCAGCTTCATCTTGTAGAGCAGCAAATCTGTTCTGAATTTTTAACTCACTTGTTTGTTCATTGATTGTCTTCTTGCGAACATCCTGATTCTGCTTTGGCACATTTCTCTGAATGGTCGAAGTGCAATACCTAGCCATGTGTTCAAATCCTCCACACACAAAATAGTGTCCTTCAAAATATATTCGAGAAAATCGTCCTCTGTTTGCCTACCATCTCTGTTGTTGTTCCCTTCTATATCTCTTGGCTATGGAACACACATACTGTGAATGCCCCATCTTTCCACAACAATAACACCTGATATAAGGTGCATTCCTCTATGTTACTTCAGCACTACGAGTTTCCCCTTGGAATCTCTGAGTATTCTGATTCTGCTTTGTGCTCAAATCCACTTTCAATCTCGGGACCGGTGCTTGCGGTCTAACTTCAGCTGCCACGGATTTTTGTTTCTGATTAAGCCATGACTCAGCCTTAACATCTGGGTTCAATTTCTGCTTCTTTTCTGCTGAACTACTAGTCTCTTCTTTCTTCTTTTCAGTCTTCGTAACGACCTGATTTCCCAAGAATGTGTTGGGATTCAATGGTTTTTCCTGGTCTTTAACTTTTCTCCGCAGACTGACAACTTCCTCTTCAAGATCTTCAATACGCTTGACGTGATCTTTCACTTTTCGACTCAAGCAATCGATCTCCCTTTTCTGCTCTTCAATCTTGAGCTTATGCTCATCACCCTTTTCTGTGCGCTCTGGCCTGGAAGACTTAAGATTTTCAATTTCTTTCTCAAGCTCAGACTTCTCTTCTTCTTGTTGTTGCATGTAGAGTTTGGCATCTCGTACTATCTTGTTGGCTTTCTTTGTTTTTTCTCTCCAAACATCTATCTCTTCAAGAGCTGCTTCTAATTCAGCTTCCATGTCAACTCTCCCTTCAATTTCTTCTTCTTCTTCATCAGTTTCGGTTTCTTTCTTTTCTAGAGCACTACTGGCAACAGCCACCATCGCATTTTGTCCACGATCTCTGCAGTTTTCTATTTCCTCAACTACTTCATCCTCAGACTCATCTGAACTTTCAAATTCTTGTGAAAGAAGATTCTTTTTCTTGAAGAAATTTCTCTTGAATTGTTTCTTCCCTTTCACAAAAGCTGAAGTCTTCTTTTTGGGAATTTCAACTTCATCATCATCATCATCATCTTGAAACTTCTTGGGGCATCTTGCCGCAAGATGACCAACCTTTCCACATCTAAATCATGCTAGTGGAAGTTTACCTTTAAACTTTCCTCTTCCTCTTTGTAGATTTGAAGAAAGGAATGTCATCACCTCATCTGTCTCTTCTTCTTCATTAGAATATTCAATGGTGAGCTTCTTCATGGCCTTAAATGCCACCTCTTTAGACTTCCCCTTTTCCACAGCCTCATTATCATCGTTCCTCATTTCATATGCAACCAAGGTACTGTGCAAATTGTCCAATGTCAGCTCTTTTGGATCTTTATCTTCTAGTACTGAAACTTTCGGATTGAACCGAGGTGGAAGTTTCCTCAATATGCGCTTTACAATCTTTATGTCTTCAATGACTTCTCCAAGACCTCGCATATCTTCCACAACAATGTTTACCCTATCAAAGAATGCGTCAACAGACTCATTCGGGTTCATTTTCAGATCTTCATATTTGTTCCACAACACCTGCATCTTTGCCTCTCTGACTTTTGTGTCCCCTTCATATATATTCAGAAGCTTTTCCCACATGGAATGTGACGTTTTGCATGACATCACCTTTGTGTAGATGGGATTGGAAAGGGCTCCCCCTAAGGCATTGATTGCCTTGGAATCAACATCCAACTCTCTATGCTCAGCCTCTGATAAGGCACCACTATTAATATCAGCTGTGATACCATGCATAGCTGCTGAAAACACATCCATTCCCAAGGATCGGAAATAGTGTTGCATCCGATTCTTCCATATCTGAAAATTATATCCGTCGAAGATCGGAATCCCTTTATGATTGGTTACCTCCATTGAGAGAAGAACAACTTTCAACCTTCCCTTTGATACCACTTGTTAGGTCCACTAGGTTGGATACCCTGAGAGGGGGGGGTGAATCAGGGTATGGATAATTAAAAATTAATTCCCGTTCTGATCTTGTTTCGCTATTAAGCAAAACACTCTTCTCTCTTTTTCCTGCTGCACGATATAAACAGAAAGTAAAGCAAGCACAGGACACAGCAATTTTACTTGGTTCACCGCTAAGGGCTACGTCCAAGGAGCATACGCCGACAGGTTGCCGGTCGTACCAAATTCCACTAATCTTCACTAGCTGTGGATTACAAGGTTCGGGCTAGATCACTTCTATGCCCAGGCTCACTGCCTTTACAAATTTTAGGGTCAGCTCACTGCTTTCCCAAGGGTCACTCCCTATTTCTCTCTCTCTGGCTCACTGCTGGTGGAGAGGATCACCTTCTTCCTCTTCCTAAGCTCACTGCTCTTGGAAGGAATCCACTCACAGTTTATAGACCTGTAGGTCTCTTCATTTGCATGAATGAATGCATCTTTCTCTGTGTGTAGATGCTCTTTTGAAGTACAACTTTCACCCGTAGATGAATATCTCTTTGCACTGAAGGTATCGGGCAAACTTCCAGCTTCCACGCAGCCCGAAAACACTGCTGGAACAAACCTTACTTGACGCGCAAGTCAACCACGGCGCGCAAGTATCGGCGCGCAAGTCACAACAGGCGCGCAAGTCCTCCTCTGACACTTGCGCGACACAAGCTCCCTCAACTTCAAACCTGCGCGACTCTCTTCCTTTCACGCCCAAACCACTATTGGCGCGTAACTGCCAACCGGCGCGCAACTTCTAACACCGGCGCACAACTTCAACCACTGGCGCGCAAGTCCCACCTGCGCGACCACACACACCACTTGCGCGACCACCACACCTGCGCGACGGGAGCTCTCGTCTTGAACTCCGGTGAGAAATGAGGAGGGGTGGTCCAGTATTTATAGGCAATCTGACCACCCTGCGCGACGGCGCGCAAGTCACCTGCGCGACCCAATCTCGGCGCGCAAGTCTTCTCTCCTTTTAGACACTTGCGCGACCAACTCCCAAACTTGCGCGAACCTATTTCCTTAGCCATATTTTGATCTTCTGATCTTGAAAAACATATGGCACGCAAGTTTCCTATACTCCAAGTCCACGGCGCGCAAGTCCCTTTGCCAAAAACTCTTTTCTTCATTTGCCGATTTTCAGGCCCAAAAATTTGGCAAACACTGGAAAATGGCGCCACCTTGTATCTGTTCTTTTGTACCACCTCCAGATCATCCATTCCATTTATCGACGTTCTTGAAACAAACATGGATCGTTGAACTCAGCTCTTGAACTTGACATTCAACCATGAAATCCTCTTTGTCAACAATCACAACTTAGATGTCCACTTTGTCAACAAACACAATCACCTCAAAAAGGCTTCAATGATACCTTGAGGGATTTTTGCCCAACAATTCCTATAATTAAATGATGGAACAATGCATATCTATTGTCAGATCCATCAATGAAGAAAGAATTACATCAAGGTAATTCTTATTTAATTAATTTTTTTTAAAGGTTGGGGTCGAAGCCTCATTTTATTATTTAAAGAAAAGGCCTCTTTAGACTGGGTAGAGGGAGACCCATTACATAGCCCGAAGGCTCAAGTCCAAGTGGCTTGAAGACTAGTCTTGAAAGCCCATTTTTTTGGCCCAAAGAGCCCCTCGGTGAATAGTACTGCTACAGTACCCATGCCGCTACCATATCTGCTATAGTGTCGTCGCCGCTACAGTTCCTACTACAGTGACTTCGTCACTACAGTGTCACCGCTGCTACAATACTGCCACAGTGCCCTACTACTGTGCTGCTACAGTTACCCAGAAATTAGTCCCTGCCTAGATTTTATCCTGGGTATTTTGGATGCCAAGCAGGAGCCTGTACCACTAGGGTAGAAGCTCGTTGGCATATTTATTTAATTAAATTAATTATAAATAATATTTTACGATCCACTCTCTTGGTTTTTTCATTCTATCCCTTGTCTATGTTCTTTGATTCAATTCTGTAGATCATGATGTTTATCTTTGTCTAAATCTTGGATTGATCATCGATTATGTAAAAAAATAAAATTTGGGCATGACCCATCACACGCTTCCACTGCACCTAAAACTTAAAAGTTGTATCAAAGTGGTCAAATAATTATTTATAATTGTTTAAATATTTTTAATTGGTTTACACATTTTAATTCATTTTTTCAGTTCAAGTTTAATCGTTCTTTTAATCTAAATTGCAAGATCTTATTCTTCCTTCTTCATTTCTCATATATCAAATTGAGATGATTAATTTTATAAATAAAATAAAATTGAGGAACTCATGCGGAGGTGTTGAGGTTTATAGCTGAACAACAGAGGAGTATGCGTCATGTACTTGTGTTCAATACACCATGAGTTAATTCAGAAATTACTCAAACTGTGTGCATTGATTACACACAGTGTAGTTAATTCTTACATTGCTTGTTGATCATGCCAGCCTAACGCATGGTCATCTGGATTACATTCCATGTATCCCATGTTCATAGTGTGTAGTCCCTTTGAGTCACAGATGGACTGTGTGTTTTATATATGGCCTACCTGACTGATGACCGTGTAACTCAGAGTCCGCATGCCATGTAGTCCCTTTTACACACTGTGTACTCCAATTTTTTTGAGGTATGGTTTACATATCGAATCCCTAGGTGTGTAACTTAGATAGACAGTGAGGGATGAACACGCCATGTAGTTCACCTATACAAATCGTGTACTTATACCAAATTACACAGATTTAAAATTTATTTATTATACTTTGTAAACCTTGAGACATGTTCTTGCATGTGGTTATTAAGTTGACAGGACATGCCATGTGACGGTTTTTTTAATATATATGTGTGTGTGTGTGTGTGTGTGTTTTATTAATATTTTTGCAGTGTTCAGATCTACATATCATGTATGAGTTTTATTACAATTGTTATTCTACATGCATTGAAGCATAACTTGTGACTGAAAAATCATGTAATTTGTGTAATCATTAAGTTGATAGTACACGTCATGAAAGTACATGATAATTTGTGTATGTTATATGTCACAAAATTAAAATTGTATACAGGTATAATACATTTTGGGTGGATTCTTATGGGTATTCATTGTGTTGACTTCAAAGTACATTTTATGTATACATTTAATTTTAAATAAATTTATTAAATTTGTTTAAAATTACGATGGATGAGAATCTCAAGGAAATTCATATGAGAACTAAGATGAAATAATTGATTAATTAAAGATAATAATTAATTGATTTGAGCATGATTTATCTTAAATAATAACAATTAAAAATTTAATTCTAGTTTTATTAAATGCATAATTCGTTGCATGCATGTGGATGATCATGAGAATAGACCGTACCTTTGTATGTGATTGGTTTCATTTAATTTATTATTAAATTAAATTGTTGGATTGCGTTCATTCTCTCCTCTTATTATGAAAGGAATGTGTGCCCATGGTTTATTTTATGTAAACCTTTTTCCCTCATCTACATGTGAATAAAATCATATGTAATGGATGGATCTCTCAAGCTAGTGGAGGCAGTTCAAGATTGGAGTCGAGGCGAAACCAATCCAAGAGACATACATTGGTGGATGTGTGGAAAGCTGCAACAGAAACCTTAATTGGTTCAAGGTGTTTTTTACCCTATGCCAACGGTTAGTTTATCAACCACTGGATAAACTAACTATTAGTAAAATTTCATGATCATACTGCTTTATTCTTTTATTTCTGTCAAGTTTCATGGTTATTTCATTATGGATTTTTTTCTTCATTGCACAATTTAATGAGATTAATGCGCATGTAAGATATAACTAAAATTTATTGGATTATGCATAAACATTATATAAGAAATGGTTAATCAATTTAGCAAAACCACTTAATATTAATAAGCGTGTGATAAAGATAATAAATGTAAATTTACACATAAAAGGATAAAATTCCTCAATAATATACATTAAGTCAGTATAGACTTCCACTACCTCAGTTAAAATCGAACCATGGTTCAATGTGCTTGACCATCCAAAGTTGGGGTGCTTTTAATTATAGGGGAATTATAACATGAATTTTTGGGTTGACTTAACTTAGTTCACATCAAGGGTTGACTGCTAAAGTATGACTTGGTGTAACTGAGAGTCAAGGGTTGAGGAAATCTAATTTAAGGATTTCGGGATTGGGGAGTCCACTCAACGGATCAAGAAGTTGTGAGTTAATGTAGTTGGTATTTGTAATGCCTACCTAAAACCATTCAAGTTGTTTGACCAACCAAAGTTGAGGTAATGAGAAGTGGAATATGGATCATTTCCACTTGAATATTCAACCAACAAGATATTCTACAGCCAATGGTGAGGGATATTGAGTTTTTCTAAAATAGTGGGATATTAATAAATATAATATTTATTTATTTTTCTAGATTTATCAGATAAAAGTACTAAAATTATGCTTATCTTATTTTGTAGAAACAGTATTAAAATGACATCAAACATATCATTGTGATCCATACTTGATAAGGACAACCTTCTCGCCAGCAAAAAATTCAAATAATGGAAAAGGTGCCTACGTGTCATCCTTCTCTATCAAAGGAAATTATATGTATTGGGAGAGCCTTTTCCTAAAGCGCCTAGAAATGAGGATAGTGATGAAGAGTTAAAACTATATGAGAAATATTTGAATGATTCCATATATATTTTCAATGTTTCATGATATCATCCATGTCCAATGATCTTTTGAAGAAAAACGAGGACATAGATGTGTATAGCATGATGTCTCACCTTTGAGATATCTATCAAGAGAAGGAGAGAAAATAGAGGTATTAGATCTACAATTCTTTATTTACAACTAAGCTTGGAGAGTCTACGTGTCACGAACCAACTCGGGTCGACCCTAAACCGATCACCCGAGCCGATCTGCGGTAAGGCCCGAGAAAAATTCCCGATCCTCCCGGGTTGGTGATAAGTGCTAGGGCATCGACAGAGATGATGGGAAGATTTCACCCAAAAAAATAAATAAAAGTAGAGGAAATAGTAAAGGGAAGCTCAAAATAAAAAAACAAACAAACAACTAAACAATAACTGAAGAAGATAATACTAACCAGACCCGATGACCGAACTAACTCTGTGTGACCCCACGGGTCACTCTCCGACTCAACGATCAAACGTTTCCCAAGGAAAACACACCCCAAGTTGAAACCTGCATAAGAACTAAAAATAAAAAATAACTATAGGCGTGAGTATTAAAACTCAGTAGGCTAGCCTGATCTACTATTTCCCAATGCACTACCTTTAAAATGAAAGAAACATTATTTAAAGTTTGAACTACAATTTATAAAAGTAATTTTTTCTAAATATTTTACTTAAAAACAAAGTACCAACCATTTTCCTTAACCATTTTCAAAACTAGATTCTTTTTATTAGTGTTAATGACATTTTAAAAAGGAAAGTGGCTTTTTTACAATTTCATATTTGTACAAAGAGGTTAAAACACTTTCATTTGAAAACCATTTCTAGAAACCTAATCAAAACCATATCACCACTTTCCAAGAAAAACAAAACACAAGAAGTTATAATAGGAATCACACAGCAAGGGCAATGTAGGTATACATATAAGTATCATAATCACTACTACAAGAAATAAAAGCCAGATAGACATGGGTGAACCTAGGAGATCAAGAATAATCCATAAGACACCAATACATGAGACTTCATCCTTGTTTAAATGTCATGCACGATGAAATCCAAATGCTCAAAAATCTTGGTCATCCTTTCTCTGGCATGCCGAGGGAAAATCTCATAGCAATGAACCCAAATATATCTGCCTACTATGGGCCACCGGTCAGTACCATAACCTACCAGTGCGGCAATCATTCTCAGAATATTCTCTCAATATTCCAGGTTCTCATGTCTCAAGTATTTAAAAAGGGGGTGATCCAACCAATGCTAGATGAGCATCTAATCATAGTATATATAATAATAATGCACAACTCGTCTCACCTTGAGTCTCCCCTAGGACCATTCTCATGCCTTAAAATAAAACAATTATAACGGGTTCCAACCGAAGAACCCTAACAATGGATTCTGAGAATCCCCTAATAAGGACCTCCCACCCATTGCATACAACTAAGGCCTGAGGAACATCCAACATGGGTTTTCATAATAAACACACAAATATCACGAAATGACCAAGAAGGTCCTTAGACATTCACAAACAAAATCTTATCTCAAAATGCAAACACTTTTCAAAAGTGGTGTCAAGCACACCATTTCCACTTAAAAAAATTTATAATAATTCTTCAAAACATTTCCCATCAAACTGATTTAAAATATACAACTACTCCGTTTAATTTAAAATCGTTTAAAACATTTTTCACAAAACCCACGCTTACCAACACACACAAGCACTTTTCACAAAGGTTTGAAAGCTTACCAAAACACTTTGGAAACCGAGAATCGTTCCTTTATAAATCCCAAATCATTCCAAAAACCATATAAGGAATCCAAAACCTCATTTCTCATGTTGCCTCCACATTTATAAATTCAAGGAAACCATTTTTTAAATTACACTTAACCCATAAAATCCAACCATGCATTTTATATATAAAAGAAAAAGAAAAAATACATGAGGATTTACCAAATCAATTTCTATTTAATATAAAACAAATCATAAACACCCAGTATCAACAACTCAACAAAACACACCATTTCAAACTGTTCACAAAAAGTCCCCAAAACATTTTTCATTACACCCTGAAGCAAAACATTACACAAAAATGCCAAACGGGATATTTATCAGCATCACATGAAACATTTACTAAAAAAATTTCTAATTAACACTCAAAAAATTGTAAAATAGAAATTTCATGCCTTAAATTGATTTAAAGTGTTAAACCTCATTTTAATTATCATAAACTATGTGTGAATTCCAACACAAATTTTGTTTTTCAAATGTTAGGTGTGCACATTTACAACAAAATAACACTGATATTACAAGACAATGAATAAATCACCATTTAACACTAAGAAACTCATCCAAGGATCATACTAAACATTTAGAATATACCTAAGGTGTGAAAAAACATGAAATAAAAATTTCTTAAATCATAAAAGTGAGTGTAAGGGGGACCTACCTCGGAACCAAGTCGCGACGAAACAACGCGCATCTGAAACCATGTGGTAAGTTCCAATGCCCTACATATTAAATATCAAGTACCCAAAACACACTAAGATCCCTAATTTGAGTCTGCAAAACCAAATGGTGGGAAGAAAACGCACCGGTGAAGGATCGCAATGACTGTGTGTGCCAAGCGGGAAGGTCGCGGCGCCGGCTGGACTCGCTGGAAGAGGGGAGCGTCGACCGGACCGAGGCTGGGAAACTATGTTCAGATAGGGTCGGCGCCGGAACGGGCAGGAGGAGGGCCGTCCGGGAGGTGGAGGTGGCTGGCTGGGAGGTGCGGTGGCAGGTTGTCACGACGGGAGGCGGCTGGAAGTTCAGTGGCGGGTGGCCTGCTCGCGCGCAGCAAAAGGAAAGCGCCAGGGGGGTGACGCATCGGGAGAAGTAGGGTCGGGGGGGTCTCGACCGGAGGCCAGGTGCGCCGGTAGGGAGAGGGAATCACGATGGAGCAGGAGGTCTGAGGGAAGGAGAGGTGCTACTGCGAATAGAGGGGGGGACTCGTCGCTATAGAGGAGGAGGAAATGGAGCAGCGGGTTACCGCGCTGAGGAGGGTGATAGGAAAGGGTGCACCTGGGTGCGCTGGAAGGGAGGAACAAGAGGAAGGCAGCGGTCGGGCTGTTGTGTGGGGAGATGGGGCTACTATAAAGGAAGAAGGTGTTGGGTGCAAGGGTCATGCCGCACTCCAAGGGGAAAATGGGGGGGAACTGGGAAACCCTACAAAAAACAATAAAACTAATCTAAAATAAAATAAAAAGAAAAATAACTGTAGTTTTAATATCTTAATAATAATAGAAATAATAATAAAAGGAATAATAATAATAATACTAATAATAATCATAATAATAAAATGAAAATAATAAAAATATACATTCATTTTAATAATAATAAGATCTTTAACAATAATAAAAAATTTAAATGACAATAATTAATGTTTGTTTTAATTACAGAAATTATTTATTTTCATTTTCCAAAAACAGATGGTCACACAATTGTTTAGGCGAAGTTGTGCGGCTTCCAAATCGTGCTCTGCCTGTGCGCCCGACGACCTCAACACCAAAAAGCGCACTTTTTAAAATAACTCAAATAAATTAATCCAGGACTAAACTCAAACCCCGATAAAAATATTTAAAGGTAAGAAAATAATAAAATAACCCAAATACATGGGTTGGGGTGTGACAATTATCCCCACCATAATGCTTTCCGCCCCCAGAAATCCACAACAATATTCAGTTGATCGATCAACACCTAAGGATTTCACATAAACATGATTCAACCTCTTAACCTCAGAACATTCTATTGACCACCAATGGGACCTAACCCTATTGCACGAAATAAATCACCAGTAGAGGGGAGTTCTGAATGGACTCCCCACCAAAAGAATTCAACTAGAACCTGATAATGACTTAATAGAATACCCAAAGAGACGGTGGGTCTCCCCACCATAAAGAACCAACCTATACATGGCCACACAAAAATCCAACTTAGACCCACACCGGGCCTTACTCAAGATAAAAGAAGCACAACAAGAACATTCAAACCACTCACTCATGTTCGAAAGGGATAAGAGTTGAACCAAAAATCATGTACGAACCAAAAACCCTTACCCCATGGGTGGGGATGGAGGGCCCAGGGATTGGATCAATGAAATTAAGATGGAAAACTACTCATGAATCATCACTCCGGGATGGACACAAACCAAAGTCGCAACTGATTCACATGGGTGGTCCACACCAGGACACTGATCGGAAACTCGCATCTAAAAAGTCATAATTACTGACATTACATGAGGGATAAGTCCATTGAGCTCTTGTGACCGAAGGGAATTTACAATGACAGATAACCACAACAAAACTCTAAAATTATCTCTCTGCAAAATAGAGGCACAACCTTAACCAAGCTTCTTAAAATTACTCTGGGGTTCCTGACTATGCGTCGGTTTCACTCCGAGGCCTTTTGGCTAGAGCTCTGATAGATGAAGCATCTCCTACCTCGCATTCAGGTTCCAATAATCCTAATAAAAAACACACATCTTTTTATCTGACAGATGAAAGGACAGAATTTTGAAATAAAACCACGCTGGCATTGAAAACTGGAGTTCATGAAAAGGCCCACGACATTCTCATACATTTCAAAACCCAAAACACAATTAGTACGCTGCAATGATAAGAGATCCCTTACACTGGAAGGAAACATACACATGAAATTTTAAACAAAAATCCTATAGAACATCACTTCTGAGAACTTCCTCTATTACGCTTTCTAGCAACGCCCCGACAGAATCACCGCAAGTGACCCAGGTGTCCACACGCCTGGCAGGGCTTTAGAGCATTTGTACATGATGGATTTTTGTGACCCTTCTTTCTACACTAATAACACTCAAGGATCTATCGCTCTGAAGAGGTTGATGAAAGATCCTGAGGCCTTTTGATTTCATGACTTTCTCCATCCACTTTAAATCACTTCCTCATCTCCTTGCTGTAAACTCCTAGGAATTGAAGGAGGGAGGACTACCTCGTGCACTCATTCCAACACGACTTCATCATGAAAATATTTACTCACCACATTGGAAAATGGAGTTAGGTTGGATGTTGACACCTTCAATTTCATATCGGGACGAAGTCCCAGCTCGAAACATCGAGGCTTCATGAAGTCATATGTGGCATACCCCAAATTATAAGGGACTATCTCCACAAAGCACTGGAAATACTCCAACACTGATCAATCACCCTACTACAGATAACACATCTCTATCCCCTTTCTCACCTTTTCTTTCTCAGAGAAATACTAACAAATGAACAAATCCTTAAAAAACTCACAAGTAAACTCTTGACAGGGCTTATTCTGAGACACTGACTTCCACCAAATCCACGGTGAACCATTCAACTTTAAGGTTGCAAACTTGACTTTCAACGACTCAAGAAACTCAATGAGGATAAAGTCCCTTTTGATCTTTCATATCCACTCCTCCTCTACGAAAGGGTTTGCTTGACCATAAAAGAGAGGTGGATCTATCTTCTGAAACTCAAGCATAAAATCCTTAGGTTGATCAATCATACTACGATCACCCATCGAAGCTTCAAGTGGACAACTGTTGGACAAGAAAAGTCAAGAAATCAATTAATGACAACTCAATAAATAAAATAATCAATATCAAACACTGCATAGGTGACAAGCTCCAAACACAAGAAAACAAGCTATCATAACATTAAAATTTTCCTTTTGAAAACATCTTTAATTTCAAACAAGCTTGGTGGGTTAAAACATCTTCATTGGTATTCTTAAGAGCCTCACCCACATGCATGTTTTCATGCCACCCCAGGCATCCATCCACCATACTAGATATCCATTCATATTCTAACATACCATTATTCATGTGAGCGCCCATAGGAACACCAAGGCCAAAACAAAACAACTTCATTTTCCAAAAACAAATCATTCATCCCATTTCTTTTAAAACAAACCCCAAATTAAACATGTTGTTTCAAACAACCATTTTTCAAAACCAATTTTTTCTGATTCAAACAACTTTCAAAAGTAAGAGGAAACCCTAAACAACTCAAATAGGGAACTAGTGTCAGTGGGTGACTTGACCATATGGTTGGCAGCCATATTCCAAATACATCACCGACACAGAGATCCTTTTAGGACCATTCCCCAAGCTCCACATGGCTTTCCAGGTCATGTAGGCTCATGAGGACTATTATCCCAACTCCCCTTGTCGTATCCCAATCACAAAACATTCTAGAAAAAACCTAAAGAAATTAATTAAACCAGACTTACCATAGAAATCTGAGGATCAGAACAAGAAATAGCGCTCTGAAAAGCAAGGTCCGCTAAGAGACGACCTACCTCTGATACAATTTTGTCATGAACCAACTCGGGTTGACCCTAAACTGTTCACCTGAGCCGATCTGTGGCAAGGACTGAGAGGCGTTCCCAATCCTCCTGGGTTAGCGACAAGCGTCGGGGCATCGACAAAGATGATGGGAATGATTTCTCCCAATAAAAATAAATAAAATAAAAGGAAATAATAAAGGGAATCTCAAAATAAACAAACTAAACAAACAACTAAACAAGAACTGAAGAAGATAATACTAACCAAACTCGACGACTGAACCAACTCTGTGTGACCCCGTGGGTCACTCTCCGACTCAACAATCAAACATCACCCAAGGTGAACACACCCCAAGTTGGAACCTTCACAAGGACTAAAAATAGAAAAGAACTATATGCATGTGTATTAAAACTCAGTAGGCTAGCCCGATCTACTATTTCCCAATGCACTGCCTTTAAAATAAAAGAAA
The DNA here is from genome assembly GCA_963277665.1 of Viscum album. Classification (NCBI taxonomy): domain Eukaryota; kingdom Viridiplantae; phylum Streptophyta; class Magnoliopsida; order Santalales; family Viscaceae; genus Viscum; species Viscum album. The sequence continues at coordinate 116,027,671 of OY728119.1, forward strand.
CGTCATTTCAAGTTTGAACTACAATTTATAAAAGTAATTTTTTCTAAATATTTTACTTAAAAACAAAGTATGAACCATTTCCCTTAACCATTTTCAGATCTAGATTTTTTTCATTAGTTTCAATGACATTTTAAAAAGGAAAGTTGTTTTTTTACATTTTCATATTTGTACAAATAGGATAAAACACTTTCATTTGAAAACCATTTATAGAAAACTAATCAAAACCAGCTCATCACTTTCCAAGAAAAACAAAATACAAGAAGGTGTAATTGGAATCACATAGCAACAACAATCTAGGTATACATATAAGCATCATAATCACTACTGCAAGAAACAAAATCCAGATAGATGTGGGTGAACCTAGTAGATCAAGAATAATCCAGAAGACATCAATACATGAGACCTCATCCTCGTTGACATGTCACACACGATGAAATCCAAATTCTCAAAATGCCTAGTCATCCTTTCTCAGGTAGGCCAAGGGAAAATCTCATAGCAATGAACTCAAACATATATGTCTACTATGGGTCACTGGTTAGTACCATAACCTATCAATGTAGCAATCATTCTCAGAATATTCTTTCAATATGTCAGGTTCTCATGTCTCAAGTATTTAAAAAGGGGGTGAGCCAACCGATGTCAGACGAGCATCTAGTCATAGTATATATAATAATAATGCACAACAGGTCTCACCATGAGTCTCCCCTAGGACAATTCTCGTGTCTTAAAATAAAACAATTATAACGGGTTCCAACCGAAGAACCCTAACAATGGATTCTGAGAATCCCCTAACAAGGACCTCCCACCCATTGCATACAACTGAGGCATGAGGAACATCTAACAGGGGTTTTCATAATAAAAACTTTTCAAAAATCTTACGAAATGGCCAAACGAGCCCTTAGACATTCATAAACAAAATCTTATCTCAAAATGCGAACACTTTCAAAAAGTGGTGTCAGACACACCATTTCCACTCAAAAACATTTATAACCATTTTTCAAAACATTTCCCATCAAACCATTTTAAAAGAAACAACTACTCCTTTTAATTTAAAATCATTTAAAACATTTTTCACAAAACCCACGTTTACCAACACACACAAGCACTTTTCACAAAGGGGTGCAAGCTCACCAAAACACTTTGAAACCCAAGACTCATTCCTTTATAAATCCCAAACCATTCCAAAAACCATATAAGGAACCCAAAACCTCATTTCGCATGTTGCTGCCACATTTATAAATTCAAGGCAACCATTTGTTAAATCACACTTAACCCATAAAAGCCAACCGGGCATTTTATATATAAAAAAAATACACAAGACATGAGGATTTACCAAATCAATTTCTATTTAATACAAAACAAATAATAAACACCCAGTATCAACAACTCAACAAAACACACCATTTCAAACCGTTCACAAAAACTCCCCAAAACATTTTTCATTACACCCTAAAGCAAAACATTTCATAAAAACGCCAAACGGGCCATTTATCAATGACACATGAAACATTTACTAAAAAAAATTCTAATTAACACTCATAAAATTGTAAAACACAAATTTCATGCCTTAAATTGATTTTAAGTTCTAAACCTCATTTTAATTGTCATAAACTATGTGTGAATTCCAACGCAAATTTTGTTTTCCAAATGTTAGGTGTGCACATTTACAACAAAATAACACTGATATTACAAGACAATGAATAAATCACCATTGAACACTAAGAAACTCATCCAAGGATCATACGACACATATTTAGAATATAACTAAGGTGTGAAAAACATGAAATTGAATTTTCTTAAATCATAAAGGCAAGTGCGAGGGGGACCTACCTCGAAACCAAGGTGCGACAAAACAACACGTGTCTGAAACCACATGGTAAGGTCCAGCGCTGCTGCGCGTGCCAAGTAGGAAGGTCGCGGCGCCGGCTGGACTCGCTGGAAGAGGGGAGCGCCGGCCGGACCAAGGTTGGCAGGGCGTGCGCCGGTAGGGGCGACGCCTGAATAGGAAAGAGGAGGGCCGGCCGGAAGGTGGAGGTGGCTAGTCGGGAGGTGCAGCGGCAGGTTGCCGCGACAGGAGGCGGCCGAAAGGCCGGTGGCGGGTGGCCTGCTCACACGCAGCAAAGAGAAAGCACCAGGTGGGGTGACACGCCGGGAGAAGTAGGGCCGAGGGGGTCTCGACTGGAGGTCGGGCGCACCGGTAGGGAGAGGGCATTGGGCTGGAACAGGATGTCCGAGGGCCGGAGTGGCGCTACAATGAACGGAGGGGGGACTTGTTACTACAGAGGAGGAGGAAATGGAGGGCAGATTTTTTTTTCTGGGTTTTAAAAAATTTAAAATATGATAAAAGGGGCTAGGGTTCCGGTATTTTTAAAACTGGGTCCAAGATGCGTGAACCCTGTTCACGCATCACTGACCCCGGGAAGATGCGTGAACGGGGTTCACGCATCTTAACCGCGCTGAAGGATGCGTGAACCGCGTTCACGCATCCTTCACGAAGTTGATGCAGGATGCGTGAACGGGGTTCACGCATCCTACAGTATCTTTTTTTTTTAATTTTTATTTTTATTTTGTTTTGTTTTGTTTTATATATATATATATATACAAACAAAACATAAAATTCAGCAGAATTTATCTGCTATTTAATATCCAGCAGAACTGCCATTACAGCAGTCTGGATTCTGACAGAAACCATCACCCAGGGCTCTCTTTTATAAGAGGGCTTGCCCAGGAAATCATACTGCATTTCCGATGTGGGATTCAGGTTCTCTTTTCCTGCACAGAACATTCTGCATTTCCGATGCGGGATTCTGTTTCAAGTACGTGACTTTGAAAGACTGTAAAATACAAACTATACGACCAATATAAATAAAACTTAAAACGTGAATTAAACATATAATAAATAGTTGAAAATGAAAAGAATTTCGTAAAAAGGGTTGATGAATAATAATTTATAAGCTTTCAAAACCACCAAATTGAAACTTAAAAAAGTTTCAAGTACGTGATTTTGAAAGACTATAAAATAAAAACTATAAGACCAATATGAATGAAACTTAAAACATGGATTAAACATACAAGAAATAGTTGAAAATAAAAACAATTTCATAAAAAGTGTTGATGAATAATAATTTATAATCTTTCAAAACCACCAACTTGAAACTTAAAAATGTTTCAAGTACGTGTCTTTGAAAGATTATAAAATACAAACTATATGACCAATATGAATGAAACTTAATATACGGATTAAAGATATAATTATTAATTACATAATAATTAATTAGTTAATTAGTAAATTAGTAATATAATAAATAATTATAAATATTCATTACAATTATTAGTTATTAATTATTAATAATTAATTATATAATAATTAATTAGTTAATTAGTAATATAATTTTTAATTATTATTATAATTATTAATTATATAATTAATGATTATATTACTAATTAACTAATTAATTAATATATAATTAATTTTTAATAATTAATAATTATATTGGTAATTAACTAATTAATTATTATATAATTAATAATTACTAATTATAATTAATAATTATATTACTAATTATAATTACTAATTATATTACTAATTATAATAAATAATTATATTACTAATTAATATATAATAATTATAGTTAATAATTATAGTACTAAATAACCAATTAATTTTTAATAGTTAATCATTATATTGGTAATTAGCTACTTAATTATTATATAATTAATAATTAATAATTAATAATTAATAATTATAATAAATAATTATAATCACTAATTATATTACTAATTAATCAATTACTTATTTTATAATTAATAATTATATTACAAATTAACTAATTAATAATTATAGATAAATAAAAAATAATTATAATTAATAAATATATTACTAATTAGCTAATTAATTATTATATAATAAATAATAAATAATTATATTTAATAATTATATTATTAATTAACTAATTAATTATTATATAATTAATAATTAATAATTAATAATTATAATTATAATTAATAATTACTATTAAGATTTATATTACTAATTAACTAAGTAATTATCAATTAATAATTATACTACTAATTAACTAATTAACTATTATATAATTATATTACTAATTAACTAATTAATTATTGTATATTAGTAATTAATAATTAATAATTATATTAATTATTAACTAATTAATAATTATATTACTGATTAACTAATTAATTATTAACTATTTGTTATATGTTTAATCCATGTTTTAATTTTCATTCATATTGGTTTTATAGTTTGTATTTCATAGGCTTTCAAAGGCACGTAAACGTATTTAAGTTTCAAGTTAGTAGTTTTGAAAGCTTATAAATTATTTTTCATTAAATTTTTTTATGAAATTCTTTTTATTTTTAACTATTTCTTATATGTTTAATCCGTATATTAAGTTTCATTCATATTGGTCATATAGTTTGTATTTTATAATCTTTCAAAGACACGTACTTGAAACATTTTTAAGTTTCAAGTTGGTGGTTTTGAAAGCTTATAAATTATTATTCATCAACACTTTTTATGAAATTGTTTTTATTTTCAACTATTTCTTGTATGTTTAATCCATGTTTTAAGTTTCATTCATATTGGTCTTATAGTTTTTATTTTATAGTCTTTCAAAGTCACGTACTTGAAACTTTTTTAAGTTTCAAGTTGGTGGTTTTGAAGGCTTATAAATTATTATTCATCAACCCTTTTTACGAAATTCTTTTCATTTTCAACTATTTATTATATGTTTAATCCATGTTTTAAGTTTCATTTATATTGGTCGTATAGTTTGTATTTTACAGTCTTTCAAAGTGACGTACTTGAAACAGAATCCCGCATCGGAAATGCAGAATGTTCTGTGCAGGAAAAGAGAACCTGAATCCCACATCGGAAATGCAGTATGATTTCCTGGGCAAGCCCTCTTATAAAAGAGAGCCCTGGGTGATGGTTTCTGTCAGAATCCAGACTGCTGTAATGGCAGTTCTGTTGGATATTAAATAGCAGATAAATTCTGCTGAATTTTATGTTTTGTTTGTGTGTGTATATATATATATATATATATATATATATAAAACAAAACAAAACAAAAAATAAAAAAAAAAATTTAAAAAAAAAAGTTACTGTAGGATGCGTGAACCCCGTTCACGCATCCTTCATTAACTTCGTGAAGGATGCGTCTGTAGGATGCGTGAACCCCGTTCACGCATCCTTCATTAACTTCGTGAAGGATGCGTGAACGCGGTTCACGCATCCTTCAGCGCGGTTAAGATGCGTGAACCCCGTTCACGCATCTTCCCGGGGTCAGTGATGCGTGAACGGGGTTCACGCATCTTGGACCCAGTTTTAAAAATATCCGAACCCTAACCCCTTTTACCTATTTTTTGTTTTTTTAAAACCCATATTAAAAAATTACCCGAAATGGAGCGGTGGGCTACCGCGCTGAGAAGGAGGGCAACGAGAAAGGGTGCGCATGTGTTCGCTGAAAGGGAGAAACATGAGGGAGGCGGCATCCGGGCCACTGCATGGGGCAACGAGGTTGCTGTAAAGGAAGGACGCGTTGAGTGCAAGGTTGGCACCGCACTCCAAGGGGAAGAATGGGGGGACTGAGAAACCCTACAATAAAACAATAAAACTAATCTAAAATAAAATAAAAAGAAAACTAACTATAGTTTTAATATCCTAATAATAATAGCAATAATAATAAAAGGAATAATAATAATAATACTAATAATAATCATAATAATAAAATGAAAATAATACAAATATACATTCATTTTAATAATAATAAAATCCTTAACAATAATAAAAATTTTAAATGACAACAATTAATTTTTGTTTTAATTAAAGAAATTATTTATTTTCATTTTTTGAAAATAGACGGTCGCACAGTTGCTTGGGCGAAGTCGCATGGCTTCCAAATTGCACTCCGCTCGTGCGCCCTATAATGTCAACACCAAAAAGCACACTTTTTAAAATAACTCAAAGAAATTAATCTGGGACTAAACCTGAACCCCAACAAAAATACTTAAAGGTAAGAAAATAATAAAATAACTCAAATACACGGGTCGGGGTGTGACACTACGCCATTTGCCTCATCTAGTCAAGATTATTGGATACATTGAATGCTTAGACATCTTAAGAATTAAATTCTCAGATGAGATGCATACATATCTCATAATTTCAACATTGCCCAAGACCTTCTCTAGTTGTATTATTAATTACAACATGAGCAATAATGAGAAGAGTCTTTCAGAAATTCTTACTTTGATTTTCCAAGTGGATAAGGACATGGGGTGTGATAAACTTGTGGTAATTATGGTGAATAAGAAAATGAATAACAAATAAAAGGGGGATAATCCCTATAAAAAGTCTAAATCTCCTGAGAACCATCTTTCCAAGAAGAGGAATATCTAGAGTCAAGGTAAGGAAAAGGGAGGTAATATGTTTTTGTGTGTGGTAAGTCAGGCCATTGGAAGAGGAACTGCACCTAAAAGCTAGGGGAAGCTAAAGGTGTGTTCGTTATCAAATGTAATCTTTCTATATCTACACATTGGGTATTAGATATAGATTTTGGTGCTTACATTTGTATCCAAATGTAGGAACCAAGTAAATTTTGAAATATTTCCAAAGGAGCAATGGATCTGAGAGCTGTTAATGGTGTGAGGTTGGCTGCTCTGTCCATTAGTGACTACCACCTTTCATTTCCAATGGGAATGGTTTTGGTTTTAAAAGATTGTTATTATGTACCTATGGTTACCAAGAACATAATTTTTGTATCATTCCTAGATGCATATGGGTTTATTTTCAAGTTTGAAAATAAATTTGTTTCTTTTATAAAGACAACATATGATATAGTATGACACATTAAAATAATGGTCTTTATGTATTAAATTATGAAAACCAAGTATTGGAAATTGATAATGAATCATGTTCACATGGATCATATAACACCCATCTTTGGAATTATCATCTTGGTCATGTAGATGCGAAGCGTTTGACAAAGCTATGTTGAGATGGTTATTTATACTCCTCTAAGATAAAACCACTTGAAAGATTTCATGCTTGTTTACAAGGAAAAATGACCAAACCACCATTTGATGGATAGTGTTAAAGGTCCACAAATCATCTAGGATTGGTACACACTGATATGTGTGGACCATTTCTAGTAGAAGTTAGAGGTAGATATTCTTACTTCATAACTTTTATTGATAAATTGAGTAGATATGGATATATCTACTTGATGAGGTATAAGTCCGAGTCCTTTGAGAAATTCAAGGAATTCAAGAATGAAGTAGAGAAATATCTTGGAAAGAATATAAATAATCTTTGATCGGATCGAGGTGGTGAATATCTTAACAAAGAGTTCATCAACTTTCTATGAGAGTTTGGGATTATATATCAACTCACTACACCTTAAACACCACAGTGGAATGGTGTTATTGAAAAGAAGAACCATACCTTGTTAGACATGGTAAGGTTGATGATGATTCATGTAGATCTTCCATTATCCTTTTGGGGATATGCATTAAAAACTACGGCATGCATATTAAATTGAGTACCAACTAAAGCAGAAAATAGAATTTTCTTCAAGATATGGAGTGGAAATAACCCATTTTGTCGTATACACGTGTATAAGGTTGTGAGGAGTTTGTTAATGCCTTCTTAGGAAACAAACTAGCACCCTGGATCATAAAGTGTATCTTTATAGGATATCCCAAGGAAACAAAGGAATACTACCTATACAATCATAAAAGAAAGTGATTGTCACCAGACAAGCCTTCTTTCATAAGAGGGAGCACATCATCAAAAAGGATAGTGGGAGAAAGATTGGATTTGATGAAGTTGATGCTCAAGATACATAATAGTTGGTACAGAAATAGATTTTATAGGTCCTTATGAAAGAAGTAGTCCCACAAACACAAGTATTATATAGGAGCATAAGAGAGGTAAGAGAACCAAAGAGATATGGTTTTCTAGTCACCGAATATGGTGACTCATTATTGGTTGACAATTATGAACCTCTCTCATACAAGGAGGTGGTAGAGATCTCAGAAGATACAAGATGGAATAAATCCATGAATTCTGAAATGGATTCTATGTATCAGAACCAAATTTGGGTTCTAGTCGATATGTCAGTTGATGTAAATTCTTTTGGATATAAATGGTTATTCAAGAGGAAACTGAATATGTAAGGTAAAGTAAATAGCTATAAAGCAAGCCTAGTTGCTAAAGGGTTTAAAAATCATCAAGTAATTGACTACGATGAAACCTTTTCACTAGTTTCCATGTTTAAATCCATCAGAATTCTACTTTCTATAGCAGCTTATCATGACTATGATATTTGGAATATGGATGTAAAAACTACATTCCTTAATGGGAACCTTCAAGAAGATGTCTATACGATACAAACATAAGGGTTTGTGACTCCATGTGATACCAAGAAGATTTGTAATTTGAAAAGATCCATTTATGGATTGAAGTAAGCATTCATGTCATGGAATATTTGACTTGATGAAGCCATAAAATAATTTGGTTTCATTAAGAATGAATGTGAGTCATGTGTTTATAAGAGGTTTAGTGGAAATGTGGTTGTTATCCTATTAGTATATGTTGATGACATAATACTTATTGAAAATGAAATACCAGTCTTACAGTCAGTTAAGGATTGGTTAAACAAGTGTTTCTCTATGAAGGACTTAGGTGAAGAGGCCTATATTCTAGGGATCAAGATAATTTGTGATATATCCAAGAGGCTACTTGGAATAATTCAAAGTATATATATTTACCAGGTAGTAAAGAGATTTAGTATGGAACAATCCAAGAGGGGATTGGTTCCATTTTTACATGGTTTACATCTTTCTAATAAAATGTGTCCTTAGACACAATAGGAGAAAGAGAGAATGAGAAAGATCTCATACGCTTCAGCGATAGGACCAATCATGTATTTCATGTTTTGTACTAGACTTGATGTTGCCTATGCATTGAGAATGGTATAAACATATCAAGAAAATCCAGGAGAACATCATTGGTATGATGTTAAGGTTATCCTTAAGTATCTGAGAAAAACTAAGGATATATTCTTGGTGTATAGAGGAGACGGGGAGCTAGTCATCAAGGGTTATAATGATGCTAGTTTTCAGACATATCATAATGATATAAAGTCACATTCATGATATGTTTTATATCTCAATGGAGGATCTGTGAGCTGGAAGAGCCCAAAGCAGCCAATTGTCGTTGATTCTATAGTAGAGTCTGAGTATATAGAGGCTTCTGATGTAGCCAAGGAATCCATTTGTATTCATAACTTTGTCCAGGGTCTTGATGTGGTACCTAGCAGTAAATAACCTATCACATTTTATTGTGATAATACTACAGTGGTGGCTCTTTCAAAAGAGTAAAGGTCACACCAGCAGACAAAGCACATACTCCAGAATTATCACCTCTTGAGGGATTTTCATCAGAGGGGTGAAGCTACAGTAAGAAGATTTCCCACATAAGAGAACATGGTGGACCCCTTGACTAAAGGAATATCTCAACAGAAGCATGAGTATCATGTGAGAGCTAGTGGACTGAAGGTTGTCATCTGTTGGCTCTAGTGCAAGTGGGAGTCTATTAGAGTTAGTGCCCTAGAACAAACTTCTTTGTATTTTATGATAACCTATATTCATATTTTTGAATATTAATAAACTCTTTATCACATCATGATTGTTCTTATATGAAATATAGTATGTGATAATGTCCTAAGAGTAGATGTCGCACTGAAAGGTCATAGTAGTTCCCTACTATGATGAGAACTTAGAAATGCTACAACATTATTCTTAAATATATATTCTATAGCCGTATGATATCATTTGAGGGACAAAAATGATACAATCTATCATGGGTGGAGACTCATAGGACTTTGAGGCATCTTCTCATGGTGTACACCCTTGGTAATATCTGGTAGGATATTATGAGAATGAGACCCGCTAGTAGGAAATTCACATTTATATGTGTCATTGGATGTTCCTATCTGTGGATGTGTGTATTGTTACTTAGACTTTAAGATTATTATTAATGAGTATTATGAGTCATGTACTTTGATGTATTGATGAAAACTATGATGGCAGATATTCACAGTGAGGTAGGATACGTTGGGTGTGTCACAAGTAATATTACATTAATAAATAATACGAGAAAGGATTTGTCTCTTTTTTTCTTTAATGTAAGTTGGTATTTCGGGCCCTTTGATGAAAATGATATAGACTAAATAAATCCATGGTCATGGGGTAGAATAGGCAAGTTCAATTTTTAGGAAGTAAAAGAAAGAAACATCAAGCACATAGGTTGATGGCACCAGTATGCAACCTTCTTGATTTGAGATATCGTGATAAAGGAATTATATTACACAATAAGAATTCGTATGAGACATCATGTCATTGCAGAATTAACTTATTTATCTATGGATGTCTTAGTGTGTTTCTAGACGCTAACCTTAATTTAGGCTTTTTCGCCTAATGCCACTTAGAAATAGGCCTAGAGGGTCACACACTAAGTGTATACAGAATCTCAGTTAAATGATATATTATTATTTATTATTTAACAAGTTGAATAAATATTATTCCAGGATGTGGTTTAATAATTATTCATGTATTCTTGATCGCGTATGAATATTTATTTTTTATTTAGTGAAAATAATATTTATATATTTATTGGAGAATAATGCAATGATATTTATTTAATAAATAAATAGTCATTATTTAATGCCTGATAAATATTATGGAGGAATAGAGAAGCGGGTTTAATGGTCCAGTGAGAAATAATAAATATTGAATATTATTTGATTAAATAATATTTAATTTAATTAGCAAGCTAAGCACATGTCAAGAAATATTATTATTATTATTATTATTATTATTATTATTATTATTATTATTTGACATGGGGTTTCATGGGGATTAAATAAATAATAAAGGGCCCTTGTGCAATTATTTTATTTTAATCCTAGTGATATATAAACTCAATTATATTATTTTCTCAAGAAACCAATTCGTTTGTTTAGTTGTGCACAATGGATTTGGAGGATTCTCTCAAGCCCTAAAGAGCTCCCTTCTCCAAGAATGCTCCCAAGAATGAAAAGTGATCTTCCTCCACCTCTCACTCTCGATTCAAGAGAGATTCAGGAGAATGCATTGGAAGTGGTTCTTGAGGCGATCAAAGATGGACGACGCAAGCGCTAGGATCTGTCATGCTAGCACCCAGAGATTCCTACGGAGACGTTCAAAGATTTGGGGGACACATGTGGATCACTGCTCGAGAGAATCTATTTTGATTCCTACAATGAAATGATGGGACAACATAGATCTGTTGTTTGATCCATCAACAAAGAAATAATTTCATCAAGGTAATTCTTATTTAATTAAATTAATTATAAATAATATGTGATGGTCCTCTCTCTTGGTTCTGGCATTCTATCCCTTGTCTATATTCTTTGATTCAATTCCGTAGATCACGACGTTTTTCATTGTGTAAATCTCAGATTGATCATCGATCATGGAAAAAATAAAAATTAGGCATGACTCATCGCACACTTCTGTTGTGCCCAGAACCTACAAGGAGCACGTGTGGATCACCGCTAAAGGGATTCTATCATTGGATCTTCACAGTGCAATGAAGGTAATACGAAAACGTATTTTTGGACAATCAACAATCACCAATGAATAAATTTCCTAATCCTGGATATTTATTTCATAAATTTGATGTGCAAGATCCTCACTCTTGGTTTTGGGCAACAATTATTAAAAAAACTTAATATATCTCCCACCTTCGCTCACTTCCGCTATGCTCGGAACCATCACACTTCAAGGAAAATATCTAAAATGATATAATTTTGTTGAAATATTAATTTTCCTCTCCAAGGGAAAATATATTTATTGCTTTCTACTCATGGTGAACAATGATTTTATATAATCACTTCAACCACGCTTCAGGTGTGTATAACCAGACAATTGATTCCCAACATTTTACATTCATGTAAGTGTTGTGAGCATGTTTTCAAATGATCTACAATATCATATAGTATGTGATACTCGATATTTATTTTAATCAACATGCATAGCATGTATACTCACCGACAGCTAATAACACACGTGACCATTTAATAGATGCATCTTTCATGCAGCATTTAAATGGATCACGTGGTAGGTGGGTGTGCGCATATATACTTTATAATTTTTTCTCCATAAATATATGGGAAATTTATTTCCAAAATAGATGTTAATGATATAAATAATTTACCTCAAAAATGGGTACCTCATGGTAAATTATTATACAGGGGGCATTCATAATAACTTAATGAGAATGAATTCATTGATAATTTAGTAAACATGTATCCATTAAATAAATTCACCATTATCCCCTTGATGGATGTCTACTATGTCATCAATAAATCGATGCTCGTGTATACTCAAATCTTTCATTATAATTGATCATGGATGCACTAAACCATAATGGCATATATTTAAAGTTCCAAGATAGGTAAACTTCTGTTTTACCATTATTGATTCAATTATACATAACAAATTATTTATACTCACTTTTATAAATTTTTGTTACATATCGAGGTACCTCTTTTATCTGATGTCTTCATATAATATTTGTTTTCAAGAATATCATTGATATATCTCATTGAGACTTTAAATATAATAAATCATTAAGAATTTGTACTACCAAATAGGAATAATTTTGCTCTTCTGGAGCCATTAATTAATTTTCTCTACTGGTAAATGTACTTACACGAGCATATACTAACTCATATATGAGTTCTTTTGAAGTATTTAATCAAAATAATATTTATAAAGACTTTACTTCAAGAAGATCTTCAGGAGCTTTCATTGTTCACACGTTTGTCATTATAGTTTCTTCTTATGGTGGTTGGTGAACTCATAATATAATCATAATGGGTTAGGCCCATCACCAAGCAGATTATTGTATATTTTAGAACTTATGGCCCAAATATTATTTTGCAATACATTTACTTGGGAGTGGAGCCCCCATGTATTTTGAAGTTGGTGAATGAGGTAGCGAAAATCAATGTGGTGAAATCTTCTAGATTCACAACACACACTGTATCGCTATCCAAAATTATAATTCATTGAATATCAACATTCACTTTACCAAATAAAGGAGAATTAATTTGATCAAATTTCATCAACTCTCAACTATTTATGATACCAAAAATTATATCAAATTTTTCATGAATAATTTCATTTTGTTCAAGGAATGAGATAGAGTAATTAAAACTACATTCACATCAAGGAATGAATTCATTCATTGAATTTTATGATCCATGAATGATGATTCGTTATTTATCAATAATTTTTTTTAGAAGGTGATGCCTTGGCCCAAAAAGGCCAAGGCGCAATTATTATTAAAAGAAAGATTACAGGAGTCTAAAATATGGGATCATATTACAATCTTTTTCATGCAAGGAAATAAGAGCAGCATGGAGGTCTTTGAACCAGGTGATGTCTTGATTTACTCCCATGTTGGCCAGACCATATGCAACCGTGTTTGCCTCTCAATAAACATGTGTGATTATATAGTTAAGATCGATAAGTGAACGGGTGCATTTCATCCAACGGGTAGTAATCGGCCAAGCGAGATGTGTTATGCCATTCTAAATCGCTTGTCCGATGGTCGTCGAGTCACTTTCAATCCAGAGGTTGTTCCAACCAAAGAGCTTGGCAAAGGCAATAGCATGTATCAAACTCACCATCTCAACTTCAAGGGAGGTGGCAATGCCATATCTACCCATGAAACACCCAAGGATCTAACCGAGGTGAATCCTGAAGATAGCACCACATCCTGCAGGGCCCGGATTTTTGGGGCACGGAGCCCGGTGCCGTAGCGGAAGTCGTTGCAGAAAACACACAAGAGAAGATTCACCCGAAGGCCTTTTATCACCCGAAGTCATTTTATCGCTTGAAAGAATTTTACATCACCCGAAGGCCTTTTACAATGCACCTGAAGGATTTCTCTCTCAACACACTAACACCCATGAACGTACAATTTTTGTTGTATCGTTGATCATCACAACCGGTACTCGCCGCTTGAACTCCGCAACCAAGAGGAATTTCAATACATTGCACCATCATCATCACACACCATCTTCAAAACTTTCAATCATCATCGCTGACACGCCATCGTTGTCGTAATCACCATCTTTGCTTCGCACCAGTTATCGCAAACACAGTAACCCCTTTATCATTCTCTCTTGGTGGATACATCTTTGTCAGCCCACATTCCAAAACATGCTACCACATACTTTTATATAGACACTTAGCCCATATCTCCAATTAATGTGGTCAACATTCATTACTCTATCAATTAATATTGGGAATAACTCTTCATTAATGTTGGGAGAAAATCCTCCATTAATGTTGAGAAAATCCCTCCATTAATAAATTTCTCTCTCCTCGTTATTTAAATTTTAAATCAAAAAATCCTAACAATCTCTACCTTGATTTAAAATACAAATACTCCACATTCATCTCCATCATCTGGGTCAGTGTGATCGTCGGCTCCACCAAGATCCAAATGTCACCCAATGAACGGAACACGCTGCATGACACCTGCGGCCAAGAAGACTTTCGATATTCCAGCAACACCGCTGATACCACCATCATTTTTTGATGAAATTCTTCCAGATGCCTAATAGACCACCTAACCCGAGGAACTTCAGCAGTCTTCCAACAAACTCTGACTGTCACTAACAAAAGAACGCGCCTCATGACTTCAGCTGGTCAATCGGACTTTCGATATCCCAGAAACACTCCTGGTACCGCCGCTATCTTCCGGTAACATCTGAGTCCTTGATAAACTACTCCACCAAATGTTTTTCACCGTGTTCTGCAACCGCACACTTAAACCAATCTCTCTGATACCACTGTTGGGGCGCGGAGCCCAGCACTGCAGCGGAATCCATTCCAGAAAACACACAAGAGAAGATTCACCTGAAGGCCTTTTATCACCTGAAGTCATTTTATCACCCAAATGAATTTTACATCACCTGAAGGATTTTTAAAATCACCCGAAATCCTTTTACAATGCACATGAAGGATTTCTCTCTCAAGACACTGACACCCATGAACGTATCATTTTTGTTGTACCGCCAATCATCACAACTAGGACTCACCGCTTGATCTCCGCAACCAAGAGGACTTTCGATACATGGCACTGTCATCATCGCACGCCATCTTTAACACTTTTAATCATCACTGTCGACATACCATAATTGTCGTAATCACCATCTTCGCTTCACACCAGTTATCGCAAACACGACAACCCCTTTATCGTTCTCTCTTGGCGGCTACATCTTTGCCAACCCACATTCCAAAACATGCTATCGCATCATCTTATATAGACACCCAACCCATATCTCTAATTAATGTGGTTTACATTCATTATTCCATTAATTAATATTGAGAATAACTCTTCATTAATGTTGGGAGAAAATCCTCCATTAATGTTGAGAAAATCCCTCCATTAATAATTTTCTCTCTCCTCGTTATTTAAATTTTAAATCAAAAAATCCCAACAAGAATTGCCTTTGGAGGCGCTATCAATATTGATTTTGATCCATCCAGGGAGAGGTGCTCTCCAGAACACCTCCAGTGTGCGATGCGGTTGACAGAAATTGCCATTAATCCATAGACGTCTCACGATTCCAAAGTCATGCACAGTGTTGTGGCAATGTCCCTTTTTCGTCAAAGCAGCTTCATGTATGGCAATGAGGATTCGCATCCGACCTACATTTTGATTGTGTGAGTAATTGTTGTGAAAAATAGCATTCTGATCATACCAGATCACATGGTGGAGCTCAGCAACTACGGTGAGGAAAAGGTTCTTGATTTGTTGGGAGCATTCCATTTCTGCACATTACATTAGTTGAGATTTGACGGAGTCAAGAATCAACCATCTACAGTTAAAAATGTCAGAAATATTGTTCTAAAAAGCAGAAGAAATAGCACAAGAAAGTAAGAGGTGGTTAGCATCTTCTCTATGTTGATTACAAATTTTACACTTAGAGTAGAGCTGGATTCCAAAAGATTGGAGACAGATCTCAGTGGGAACCCTATTGTGAGAAAGACGTTGAATCTTGAAGGTTTTATCCAAGGTTTGTTGAAATCATTTATCCAACTGTAATCGCTTTCAGAGTTAAAGAAATAATGATTGTAGAAATTTTTTGAGTTAAGCATACCATTGTGAGAAGGCTCCCAGATTAAGAAATCATTAGTGTGAGTGAAAGAGTAGTTTTCAATGCCATTCAGAACAGTATCAGGGAGTTGATCATGTTGAGCGTTTAGAATTTCTCTGATAGAGTAGTTGGTACTTTCAGGGGTTTGATCGGGAGCTATCATAGAAATTAAAGGCGTGTCAGTCCAGTTATCCAACCAGAAATTCATGGAGGATTCTCTGGAGACCATCCATATGGAATTATTCATAATATTGGTGAAGGAGTGTTTAATGGATGACCATATGGAAGAATTAATGAAATTTGAATTGTCCATCTTATGTTTGTCAAGAAATCTATTTTTGAGAAAGGTAATAGCTTGAGAAGAATTGTGAAAAAGGTTCCAAGTGAGTTTTGCTTGAAGGGTCTCATTAAAGTACTTTATATTTTTAATACCAATACCACCCTTCTCGATGGGCTTACAACAAGTTGACCATGGTACAGTCACAAGTTTTCTTTCAAGAATATTACCAGTTTAGATGAAATTCTTTATAGCAGTGTTCATTTATCAATAATGATCATCTTGCATAAAATAATATTTTTTATTGATTGTGCTGGTCATTGTTTTAACCATTTCAAGTGGGAAAATCAATTTGATAAAATATATTTGATTATCAAAACTATGTAATTCAATCATTTTATTTATGAACTATGCAAATATTAACAACCACTTCAGGGGATAAATGAATTACAAAAGATGATATTGATAATCGATAAAAACGTGATAAATAATAATTTTCCCCCTGATATTGCTACTGCAGAAACAATAATTAATAAATGAAAATATCCTTTAATACAATGTCAAAGGACGTTATCTTTATATCATCATTTGTTGATGCATTATTTTATAAATATTAATAAAATTCATTATGCTATGTAAATATTTACTATCATCAAACCACTTCTGGTGGTTATATTATTATTATTTGTTTTAAATAAATACATCATAATGATCATTTGCAAACCCTTATATTCACCTCAAACTTGATTTAAAATAAAATCATGTATATCTGCATTCACTTCGGGGAACAGAATAACTCATTTTCAATAAATATTATCATTCACTTCAGGGAAAGGAATACAATTATTTGTTTGGGTTGTATAGTGTCTTCAAGACAATAACATGAATATGCAATTCAGGAATTTCATCAATTTCATCCACTTTGGGTGATTGATATATGCAAAATATATTTACGCTTGTTTGTCATGAATATTTAACTTCTCTCAAACATTTTATAAGAAATAAAATGAAAGAGAAAATAAATAAAACAATATGATATTTAAAAAAAATATTCAAAGTAAATATCATCTCCATCATGAACCTTTATACATCATAATCAAACTTGACACCTTCATGGTGAACAAAGAAATAAGAGATATGAAATTTTATGGTTCATGGCATGATTAGAGAACTTTGGCTCGTACGGCAATTACACGATGTTCATTAATGATTAGCAAACTTTGGTTTGGCGTATGACAGGTATGCAATGTTCATTTTCGACCACTTGCGATGACATCGTTTTTTTGTTTGATGAATGATGTTTAGCTCGACATCGACCGTGTCCGTTATTAATCAAACGATTTCTATTCAGTGAATGAAGTGAAATTTGTTAACCTTAAGTCATTACAGCTCTTTAGGAGCTCATTATATTTTCCGCAACAAAAGATGAAAATAATTCATATATTTTTCAATGTTATCAAGAGGGGTAAAATAAATATGATATAGAAAATAATACTCACTTGTTGATATAACTCTTCAAATGAGTGAAGCCAATGTGCATGCGAAGAAGCATGTCAAAAGTTGGATGTGTGGAAAACATGTCATGTATGGATTAATTTACGCTGATGACAGTTTTATCATGATGCACAATGCGGAGAAGACGATCGTGCTGATAATGTGTTGTGAAATTGATTGAACGCCAATTGAAATACATGGAGTAAGAAAAAGAACAAAATGTAGAGTCAAAAGTTATTACAATTACATTAACATATCACCACACACACACACACATATATAGTACATGGAATTTGATCCGACGGTTGAGATTAATCTCTACGATATCTAATCCAACGACTGGAATTCAAATGGTCAGAGAACACATAAGGTTGACCATTATGAATGAAATTCATGGGAATTGAGGAGTTTCATTATTATCACAACTAATACATTTATTTAATAATGTTTCATAGCATAAACAACATAATAAGTAGGGTGAGGGCAATGCATTTAAAAACTAACGAGTTAGGATTTTTGTAAAACTAAACGGTTCAGGGTTTTGTACATTATTATTAATCTTTTTGTTATGGCGAGATCCTACGCTTCCATGTCCGGGGGCAATTGTGGGAATTAAGTAATGTAGATTTTAGTTTTAAAATTTTAAAGTTTTTAGAAAATAAATTGGGCTGGATGGAGGATGCCAGGTGTAAGTCTTAGAATATAAGATTTTGATATCTTTGAAAAAGAAACCTACCTATAAAAAAGTCAAAAGATTTGCTTTATTCCCACGTCATGCATTTTCCCGATTTCACATGGAAATGCAATAATTAAGTTAGGGCAGGTCCTCTACGTTTGAACGTGTCCCTAAATTTTACATATTAGTCCCTCACCACGAATTATGCCATTTTTTAATACAATTAATAAGTCAACAATGACGTTCGAATTCGTCTTTGTCTGCGCATGTAAATAAACAACAAAGTTATATAGTTTCAGTAGGTCGCATGGATATTTCTTTTTGAGGTGACAACTAGAATGGCCGTCCTCTTTATTTCCCACGTTGCCCATGTCCGAAATTGAAATACCATGAAGCCAGACACCACCCAAATTTCCTCAACGCAGTCCACCATAGTCTCATTAAAGACACCATCACTTCCTACTTTTCATTCGTTTAACCTCGAGCAATTTTAGCACTAGACTCCTTCAGATTGCATTTAAATTCAAATAAGTGAATGTTATTAAAACATATTATTAAATATCATTCATAGTATTGTGTGACTTTAATGTAACAATGTATTAAAGTATTTTTCACATTGAAAAGCGTATAGTAGTTATTTGTTGTGATGATGATCTTAAAATGTTATGACAATATTTTTAAACTTTGTTCTATGGTCAGATAGTATTCTACGATGAGACACATAATATATTGGTTGTCATGTGCGAGTACTTGTAAGAAGATTAGACTTTTATCTCATGAAGTTCACAATTTATAGTCTTCAAAACGAAAGATTATACGAACAGACCTATCAGTGGAAACTCCAAATCTTTATGTGTCATTGGATATTCCTATTTATGAGCGTGTGTAATGATTCTTAGATTTTAAGATTATTATTAATGCATGTCATGACTCACGCACATAGATGTATTGACATAAACCATGATGAAAACAATTCATGGCGAAATTGGGTGCTTTGAATGTGTCACGAATGACGTGTTATCAATGAATAAGTCAGAGAAAAGATTTGTCCCTTCCATATTTATGAAAGTTGATATATCGACCATTTGATTGAAATAGAACTCTCACATTAAATTTCATTATCATGATGTAACAATGTGTTTATTTCATATTGTAATAGAAAGATGTTTCAAACGTATAGGTTTATGACACAAATGTGCAACCGGATTGATGAGATATCGTGACAAAAAAATTATATTACACAATGAACGCTCGTATGTGGTTGTCGACGTTGCAACATTAACTTTTTTCTCTTGGAAGCCTTGACCCGTTACTAGACAAACTCATCCAATGTCAACGGGAAAGAAGCCTAGAGGGTCACACACTAAATATTTCGGTTCATCTTAATTAAATTCGATTTGAATTTAATTATTGATATAAATATTATTCTCAAATATGAGAAATAACAAGTTTATTCAGGATTTATTGGTTGCATAAATTAAATAAATATTTATTCACAGGGTAATTATTTAGTTATACAAATATTTAATATTTATTTATTGAATGAATAAATATTTATTTTGGTATTTCATAAATGTTGAGGAGGACTAACGAATCAAGATTGTATCTAGCGATAAATATTAATTTGCAAGCTGATAAAATAATATTTATCGTTGCACCAAATACCACACATCATGAGTAAATAATAATAATAATAATAATAATAATAATACATAACATGAAGACATATAAGGTTTAATATATTATTTAAGAATCATTGTGCAATTAAATAAATTATAACCATAACTTTATCTCTATAAATAGACTACTATGTCTATTGTGGAGAGATTGATCAAAACATAGAATCGTTTTGCACAACGAAATCTAGAGCACTCTCTCAAGTTCGAAGAATGCTCTATAAATTCTCCTTCCTCCATCATCTTAAGAATGAGAGTGCAAAGACAATTCTTCAAGTTAGAAGGAATTATCGCAACAATCAAGACGAACACCGCAAGATGATCGATCCACCGTGCTAGCACACAACAATCCATCGACGTTGTTTAGAGATCGTAGGAGCACACATGTATCACCACTAGAAGGATTCTACACTTGGATCTTACAAGAGAAACAATGTTTGACCGAAAATGATTTCAGACGATCAACAACTTTATCGAAGAAAGATCTCAAGACAAAGTGTTCTTTTTTTGATATGTTTAGATTGATTATAAACTTAACATGAAAAAGATCATCTCTTGGTTTCAACGATCTTCTTTGTCAATATTCTTTGGAAAAACTTTTGTTGGTCATGACGTTTACGTCTTATACAATTGCGAATGATCCATCGAATTTGACAATTACTGAGTCGGGCTCAACCCCGATAAGCGCTTCCGCTGCACCTGAAACCGTCAAGTGGTATCAAATGGGTCACATTCAAATTTATAATTATTTATTTGTTTGTTGATCATTACACATTTAAAAGTTAAATTTCATTTCAAGTTTTAATTCGTTCTTGATTCATCGTTGAAATATATTCTTCCTCTTCATTTCTCACTCACATAACCAAGATTAGTTAATAATTAATGAATATTGCATTTGAAGAACCCATATGGATGTGGTAAGAATTCTAGCAGGTAATACAAGGCTACATGATGTGTACTCATTTGTCACACATCGTGTATCATTGTTCATTGCACTAGGACACCTGCGTGGACTCTGGGTCATCGTGTAAAGAATACACGCCGCGTGCATTTAATGCACTGTGTGTTGACCAGCCAGGGTGGCACACGACTTTTTTGGACCACACGCCATCTAGATTGCCTACATGCCATGCATTCCATGTGTTTTCAAGGTGGAAAACATGGGGTCAAGACACGTCATGTAATTAATACACCATGTGTATTTAATGCACGATGGGTGCATGCCGAAAACCATGTAACTTGAAGTACATGACTTGTATCCTTTCTATACACCATGTACTTCATAAATGTTCGCAAGAAGTACACACCGAGTCCCTAGGCGTGCACTACAAATATCCTATAAAGCACCATGTGGCTACCTTGCATACATCATGTACTTTATCTATTTTACGTGAAAATATTAAATTCAATTATTCACTCTATTAAACCTCATCAACCCGAGTTATGCGTGTCATTAATTTGACTGTACACATCGGTTGTTAGGTTTTATATTATATTAAATTCATAATTATTTTTTCTTAATATTTGAAACTATGAATAATGTTCAATCGTTGCATACTAAAACTCAATTCATTAAACTGTACATACAATGTAACATTCATGTGTTCTATGTGTCATTAATCTGATAGTACACGCTTTGACATTACGACACATGCTCTGCACACAATATGTTGTATGAGTACATGGTATACAATAAGAATCATACTGAGTAGTTAACACATGTATTCGCCGAGTGGCTTCCAAGTACACTCCCATGTACTAAATTTATTAATTATAAAATAAAATAAAATATTTTATTTTATTTAAAATCACGGTGAATGGGAAATTCCAAGATGTTTGGATGAATTAAGATAAAATGAATTGATTGATTAACAATACCATTAATCATATTAATTAGAGCATGTTTTATCTTACTGAAGAACAAATTGAATTGAATTCTAGCTAGTTGTTTTAAATGTGCAGTCATTGTGTCTGTATGACCAATCACGAGCTTTGACTATACCTATGTATATGTTGGTTTAATTTAATTTAATTTTATAGCATGATTTTTCAATTATTTTTTATTAAATTAAATATGATGATCTGTGCGTCACCCCCTCCTTTATTATATAGGACCTGTGTGTCCAATGCTATTTTATGTAATTACATTTAACCAATCCTTTGGTTCCCCTCAACTGTATGTGAGTTATAAAACATATGTAATAAAAAGAGTATCCTAAGGCACATGGAGGCAGTTCAAGATAGAATTGAGACAAAACCAACCCAGATGTTACATAGGTGTACATGCAGAATGTTTCAACTGGTGCCAAAACTAACACAATGAGTTTTCTCCCTAAGGTCATAGGTTGATTTATTGTCCGCTCAATAAATCAACCATTAGACGAGTTCATGATCACAACATTTATTTATTTATTTTATTCCTACTTTATACATGATTTATTTTATAGATGCAAAACCCTGCTCACATAAATAAATGGACTAATATGCAAAGATGGAATTAAAGTAAATGAGTTACACGTAAATGTTTTATCATAACATGGTTAATCCCTTAAGTAAACCCAATTAATATTAACAATACATGTTAAAGATAAAATAATAAAATTTATGCATAATAAACCAAAATCCCTCAAGTTAATATTAAGTCGTTAAGCCTTATATTGTCTAAATTAGGATAATCCTATAGTTAAAGTGCTGATTCGACCTTCGTTGGGGGCACTTTCAATTACCGGGAAGTCTTGATTGTGATAGTGAGTTAACCTAACTAAATATGTATTGGGTGTAATGGCCTCCACCTATCCAATACAAATTTGGAGGCAAGTGTTGAGGAAATATGAGTCGTGATTTTTGGATTAGGGAGTCCACTCAATGGTTCAAGGAGCTGCTAGTTTACAGTTGAAAAAAACCACCTACCTAAATAAATTCTTATAATTTGCATGGTCTTCATCTGAATTATAAAAAGGGAAATATGGATCATTTCCACTATAATATCCACACGAAGGGGTATTCCGATTTCAATGGTGAGGATTTTTGAGAGTTGATGAAATAGTGAGAAACTTAATAAAATTTAAATTATTATGTCACACATAATTTGTAATCAAGAAAGGTACTTATAATCTGCTCTCTTATTATTCTAGAATAATGAAAATATTGTCAACCAAATTATCTATGTGATCAATTCTGGTGAAAGACCATCTCTTAAATGGCAGTAACTTTCTAGAATGGTTCATATGCCTATTGGCAGTGTTGCGCCATGAAAGAAAGTCTTACATGCTAGAATCCTCAATGCCCAATCCACTTACTCAGGAGGCGAGTGATGAGGATTTCATTGTCTATAATAAACACTTGAGCGATGTGGTTTTCATTCGGTGTTTAATGATTTCATCCATGTTTAATGGACTCATGAAGTCACATGAAAACATGGGCGCCTATAGTATGCTCCAGAATCTCTGTGACCTTTATCAGGAGAGAGAAATACATGAATGGTTTGCGATATCCAAGATGCTCTTCACAAGAAAACTTAGAGAATGTGTGCCATCTGGGCCTCACACAGTCAAACTCATTGGTTACATTGAGTGCCTAGAGGTTCTAGGGTTTAACATGCTTAAAGAACTACACACTGATCTCATTCTTTCATCACTCCCTTAGAGCTTCTCTAACTTTGTTGTAAATTTTAATATGAAAAATATAGAGAAGTATCTCCCAGACCATCTCACTCTACTTCACCAAGTGGACAAGGATATAAAGCACTGAAATCCTTTTGTCCTTATAGTGAATAAAAGGAAAGCCCATGCAAATAGATCTAAAACTAATTCTAAATTTAAAGCTTCTTTGCAACACTCTTACAAGAAGAGAATAATCAAGGGACAAACAATGAAACATAATGCTATCAGTTTTGCATGTGGCAAGAAGGGACACCGGAAGAAAAAATACACCCAATAAAATAAGTAGGGGGAAGTTTCATATGCATTTGTTATCAAGTGAAATTTATCAATTTCTATTAATCAGTTATTAGATACAGCATGTGGTGCTCAAATAAGTATTCAAATACATGATCCAAGTCGATTCCAGAAGATTTATTGTGGTGAGGCGGATCTACGAGAAACTAATGAAGCTAGACTTGCTGTTGTGTCTATTGGGAACTACCACCTAACATTGTTAATGAAAATGATCTTGGTTTTAAATGATTATTATTATGTGATTTCTATCATTAAAAAAATTATTTCCATATCCAGACTTGATATAAATGGATTTATTTTCAAGTTTGTAAATAAGTGTTTCTCCTTTTACAAAGAAATCATTTGTTATAGTAAGACATATTTAAATAATGGTCTTTATGTGTTGGATTACAAAAACCAAGTAACAGAAACGATAAAAAATATAGCATACATGATTCACACCACACCCAACTATGGCATCATCAACTAGGTCATGTAAATGAAAAATATTTGACCATATTACACCATATATATTTATATTCTTTTAAACTAAAACAACTTGGTGTATTCCATTCATGTTTACAAGGGAAAATAACCAAAGCTCCCTTTTGGGGAAAAGGTGAAAGGACCAGTGAGAATCTTGAGTTGGTTCATACCGATGTGTGTGGACCATTTCTAGTTGAATATAGGGGTGAGTAATTATACTTCATAACTTTTACTAATGACTTTAGTAGATATGGATATGTCTACTTAATGAGGTATAAGTCATATTTCTTTAACATATTCAAGGAATATATGAATGAAGTTGACAATCATCTTGGCAAGAAGATTAAGAAGCTATGTTCAGACCATGATAGAGAATATATTAATGAAGACTTCATTGATTATTTATAGTATTTTGATATTCTATCCTAACCCACTCCTCTTTACACACCACAATGGAATGATGTAAGTGAAAGGAGGAACCACACACTATTGGACATAATGAGATCCATGACGAGTCACGTGAGTCTTATATTATCCTTTTGGGGATACACATTACTAAAAATAACATTCTAAATTGAGTTCTATAAAAACAAAAAAAATGATATTCCATATGAACTTTTCTTTAGAAATAAAACTGTGTTGTCGAATGTACGAGTGTGGGTCTGCAAGGAATTTTTAAGGCTATATCTAGAAACAAACTTGCACCTTGAGTCACTAAGTGTATCTTTATAGGACATCCCAAGTAAATAAGAGGATATTTCATATTTAACACCTCAAATAAGAAGGTAGTGGTGTTGAGTCATAAGTTTACTTTCTACATTTTCTCTGC
This sequence comes from Viscum album, assembly GCA_963277665.1. Taxonomy (NCBI): domain Eukaryota; kingdom Viridiplantae; phylum Streptophyta; class Magnoliopsida; order Santalales; family Viscaceae; genus Viscum; species Viscum album. Next base: position 116,053,285 of record OY728119.1, read on the forward strand.
TTAGTTTTAAAAATTAGAACACACTTTTAAAAATATGTTTTACCAACCTTATATTTCCCAAGTTTTAGATTTTTTTTGTAGAAAAAAACTTATTCTACTGAATGTAGAAATATATATTAACTAAATGAATATAAACTTTACATACAAGTCCTATCCATTGGATTGAATAAAGTATAGTCCATTGGAATGACTAAATCCCAGCCCATAAGATTGACCTAAGTCCAGTCTATTGGTATTACAAAATATAGTCTATCGGTATGACTAAAACCAGTCTATCGGTATAACTAAAACCAGTCTATCAGTATGACGAAATCTAGTCCATCGATATGAAAAAATCTATTCTATCAGTATGATTGAAACCAGTCTATCGATATAAAGAAGTCTAGTCTATCAATATAACAAAATCTAGTATAGTGGTATAACTAATACCAGTCTATCGGTATGACGAAATCTAGTATATCAGTATGACTGAATCTAGTCTATCAATGTGACTAAATTTATTCCATTTGAATAATTTTTTATTCCATTAGAATAATAAAGTTTATAATCAGATTCAAAAATATTTATACTCGTCGAAATACATTTTGGTAGCATTATAATGCTGATACTAGAATGAAATCAGATGAAGATGTATTTGGTGATCCATCAAGTGAAGATCATCCGAGGCCATTACAACCAACAAAAAGAATCATAGAAATATGACCATTGAAGGAGTACCTATAAATAGAGGTTCGTTTGAGAAGTTGGGAGCTGATTATTTTGCGAACTCAACCCATCTAAAGATTATTTTGCTGTGACTCTTCATTACAATTTTCTCTGTAATATTTTAGAGAGTTTTTTTCTTGAAGAATTCCATTTAAGGATTGTAAAATCCTTAGAATATTTTTTGAAATTGTATTTTGTGTCTGATTGAGGTTATGACTGATGGATTCTAGGGATGGAAAGATGTTTGGATCTGATCAGGCTGATTGAGGGCTTCCGAGGATAGGAAGACATAGTTGATTCTAATCATAGTGATCGAGGGATTTTTGCTGAAGAAAGACAGAACTAATAGTTTGGTTTAAACTATGGATACCTTAAGTCAATGTTATTGACTTTCTTTTCACCGAAGGTTAAAGTGTACTCATTCTGTTTATAAAGTTTCTATTAGTTTACTAAAGAACTTTGTAAAGATTCTATTTTCTTGTTTTTAAAAGTTTTTCTTAATTCCGCTATGAAACATGTTAAGAAAGTTTATTTTAGTAAATGTTTCTTTAATCTGATTTACCGGACACACTCACAGTTCATTATGAGTAACTATGATCATCATATGCATACTTAGTATGATAAAAATAATAAATAGGTTTGAGTTTTAATTAGTTTAAATGTTTTAAAATACAATTCACCCCCTCTTATAGCCATCGTAAACTCTTATGATCCAACAATTGGTATTAGAGCCAGGTTCTACTTCTTTACTTATTGGTTTATACTTTTCTTATGTACTGTAATTTTCTAAAGTTTTTGTAACTTTTTTTTTATAAAATACTCGTTTATAAATTGTTATTACACTAATGTGTAAATTGTAGAAAGAGTTTTGTTTCTATAAGATGATAGGTTTAAACATTGGTACTCTTGAAAATAAGAATCCTAACAGACCGCCAATATTTTATGGTGTTGATTATGAGTATTAGAGAGAAAAAATAAATAAGTTGATTATGAATATTGGTGTTGATAATTTTTTATGTTGACTGGTAACTAAAAGATTCTTGAGAAGGAAGTTTCTGCTTTTACGATTCAAGAGAAGATATAATATCAGTTGAATTATAGGGTAAGTAATACTCTGTTATATTATATGAATAGAAACACATATAGTCATATTTCCTCTTGTGAAACTGATAATAATATTTGGAAGAAATTGGAAGTTACACATTTGGAACTTCTAAAGTTATTGAAACTTGAAGCGCCATGATTCATGCTGATTATAAAGCATTTAATTTTATACCTAGTGAATCTATTATGAATATACATCATAGATTGATGAAAATTGTAAATAATTTACAATCACTTAGAGAGAAAAATATTACAAATGATTTCTTAGTTGAAAACATTATAGAAATCATGCTTGAAGAATGAGATCCTAAGAGGATTGATTTAGATGATATGAGAAGAATTACACATTTGGATATGAATGATTTTATTGGTACCCTTATGAAATATGAGGGAATATTGAAAAGAGATGTAGAAAATATGAAGAAAGAGAATGGATAAGTTGATTTCTCTAAAACTTCTATCGTTTCTAATAAAGTTCATTAAACTGATAATGTTTCAAAGTATTTTAAGAAGAAGAAATTTATAGTTTAATATGATAGCAATTATTCAGAATAGTCTAGAAATGAATTAGCTCTTATAAAGAGGATGGACAAGATAGTTGGAAAAAAGGATTTTAAAAATAGGTATAAGAAGAATCATAAGGAAAGAAGTGATAAAAATGATTCTTTATAATTCATTTGTTATGAATATAATAAAGTTAGACATATTAGACTGAATTTTTCAAATTTGAAAATAAAAGAAAAGAAAGATAGAAATTCTGAAAAAAATCCTAAGAAATACTATAAGCACAAGAATAAAAAAGTATGAAAGATTCAGACACATGGAGTGAAAGTGGTGGAGATAGTTCATTAGAAAGTTCTTATGATAGTGGTAATGATGATAAAATGAATATTATATTCTATACTGAGATTTCTAAGATCAATAACTACTTCATTGAAAAGGTAACTGTTAATTCTCTAACAAATATTACATTAAATTAAAACTATCCTAATAGCAATGATAATAATAATTCTACATCTTCCAATGAAGAATCTTCTTCATCCGAATAAAAAAATTCTTTACCGAAGGCTCCGCTTCCCTCAGGGGAGGTCGGGGGTTCGAACCCTGTCAGGGGGTATGCTATAAAAATCATGTTCACCACACGCGGTGCACGATTGCACGCCGGTTACCCAAGCGTTTATGCGGCGCCGGCCCCCGTTGGGGAACTGGGCTTCACCCCTTGGGTGGGCCTGGGGAAGGTAGGGGATTCGCGGGCCACTGCATGCCTGACCGCGTACCCACTCGGGGGATGGGCCATCACCCGCTTTGTTTCCCGGCCCCTACCTTTTAAAAAAAAGAAGAAATAAATTTTTTTCTTCGAAATTACTATAAATTCATAATTGTAAGATTACTAAAAAAATTGATGTTGCTAAAAAAAACTTATAAAATAAAAATCAATAATTTCAACTCTTATTATCAAAATATCAGATCTTTCAAAAGAGTTAGATAAAACTAATTTTCATAAAAATGATCTTTTGAAAGAACAAGAGAATTCTAATTCTAAAAAAACTAGTTTTATAAAAGATATAGAAAAAATTAGTTTGAATACAACTTCTGTTGAAGATAAGAATATAGTTGTTAAACTAAATTATTAAATATCTAGTTTGAAAAAGCTTTTTTTAAAGTTTACTATTGAAAAAAAAACTTTGATAAGATGTATAAAAAAATAATACCTCATAGATATGTATCCAGAATGGGATTTACTAATAGTAAACCTATTTTTCAAAATAACCACTTCATTACAAATAGTGCTCCATTTTTCACAAAATTAAAAAGTAGTGTACATTGTAAAAATATATGTTCTTTAAAAAAATCTCAATCATTAGGTTTTCATAAGTCTTAATTTTCCAAATAGTTAACATTTTCTCAACCTAGAAAATTTAGAAAAATGTGGATTCTAAAAATATTACTTTCTAATAATACCAATACAAAAAAATAATATTTATGTTTTCAGGAAGATAAGAAATGTACCAAAAATAACATATGATAAATGGATAGTGGGTTTTCTTGACATATGACTCGAAACAAGGATTTCTTTAATAATATTATAAAAACTAAAGGTGTAAAAGTTACCTTTAGTGACAATGCTCATGGAGAAATCATCAGAATAGGTAACATTGTTCTTATTTGAAAATATTTAATTTCAAATGTTTTATTTATTGTAGGTATTAAGCGAAACCTTATTAGTATAAGTCAATTATGTGATGAGGGATATCTTACGAACTTTAGGAATGACAAACGCACTGTTCATAGTTCAAAATAAGAATGTATTCTTTCTTCCAATCATCATGAGAATGTTTACACACTTAACTTAGAAGTTCTTAGGAGCCAAGATCTACCTTGTCTTAGTGAAATGAAATATCAATCTTGGTTATAGAATAGAATATTAGGACACTGTAATGTTATAACTTTAGATAAACCATGTAAGAAAGGAATAGTTAAAGATCTTATGGAACTTAAGTTTAATAATTTAAAAGTTTGTGATCCTTATCTATTTGGAAAGCAACATAAGTCAAGTTTTAAATCTATTAGTGAAGTCTCAAATTCTGATGATTTATAGTTAGTTTACATGGACTTGTTTGGTCCTATACAAACTAGGAGTGTCGGTGGAAAATACTATGTATATGTTTTAGTTGATGATTACACTAGATATACATGGGTCTATTTTTCTAGCAGATAAGTCCAAAGTCTTTTTGGTTTTAAAAATTTTGTAGCCGAAGTTAAAAATGAGAAAAATATATCCTTGATAATTATTTGTAGTGATCATGATAGAGAGTTTGTTAATTCTGATTTTGAAACTTTTTTTAGTAAAAAAGAATAATACATGACTTTTATTCACCTAGAACTCCACAACCAAATGGTGTAGTTGAAATGAGAAATATAATTCTTCAAGAGATTACTAGAACCATACCGAGAGACTACTCATTTGCTAAATTTTTTTGGGTTGAAGCATTTATTTCTTACTATTATACTATAAATCGAGTTTGAATATGACCTTTTATTAATAAAAATCCTTATGAGTTATGGAAAGGAAGAAAACCAAAAATTTATTTCATCAATTTTTTTGGATACAGAGTATTCATTTTGAATACTAAAGATATAATACATAAGTTTTCTCTAAACTACGATGAAGGAACATTTTTAGATTATTCTATAACCAGTAATACATATAGAGTTTTTAATAAAAACACAAGTATTATTGAGGAAAGAGTACATGTTAAATTTGATGAAACCAATACTTTTGTTTTCAAACACCCTCAACCCACATCTTTAGATTCGATTTCTAAAAATTATTTTCAACCAATGTTGGAAAGTTCTTATCATGAGAGAATAACTAAAGAATATATTTTTAAAGTTATACCTTAATAATAATTTTAATATGTTTTTGAAGAACATAATTTTTTAAACCCAAGGAATCAGTTGATCCTTAGGAATCATCCTAGTGATAACAAAATTTGTGATGTAGATCAACCTATTAGAACTATAAGTTCCTTAAAGAATGAATTTGAACATTGTGCATTTTTTTCACAATTTAAACCTAAATCTTATGATGAATCTTTAATTAATGAAGATTGGATAAAATATATGCAATATGACCTCACTTAATTTTAAAGGAATCAAATTTGAACTTTGGTTGAACGACCTAAAGATACTTCTGTAATTGGAGTAAAATTATTTTTTTTGGAACAAGTATGATGAAAATGAAATTATAGTAAAAAATAAAACTTTTTTCTAAAGGATATAATCAACAAGAGGATATAAATTATGAAGAAATTATTCTCTAGTAGAAACAATTGAAGCTATTCATATACTTCTAGAATATGCAATATTTCTCAATTTCAAAATATTTCAAATGGATATGAAGTGTGCATTTCTTATTGAATATGTATAGGAGGAAGTTTATAGAGAATAAACCATGGTTTTGAAAATAAAAAACTTACATAACTTGTTTTTAAACATACCAAGTAACTTTACAGACTTAAATAATCCCATAGAACCTGGTATGATAGGTTAACTGGATTTTTGTTACAAAACCACTTTGTTAAGGGAGCTATGGATCCCACACTTTTTATAAAAGAGGTTTCTAAAACATCATCATTATTCAAATTTATTTCTATGAAATTATATTTGGTTCAAATAAAAAATATTTAATAGATTCCTTCATAGATTTTATGAAATCTAAGTTTGAAATGAGCATGATGTGAGAACTTACTTATTTTATAGGTTTTCAAATTTCACAAAAACCAGATGGAAATTTTATATCACAACATTATTATATAAAATATATTTTTAAAAAATTTTGATATTAAAATACTAAAATTATTAGTACTCCTATTGTAACTCCAAATACTTAAGATATTGATGAATCTAGAAAAATGGTTGATTAAAATATCTTTATAGGAATGATTAGAAGTTTACTATACTTAATAGCTAGTATTCCAGATTTCATGTTTTCTTTATGATTTTAAATAAGATATTAAAAAAATCTAAAAGAGTCCCATTATAAAGTTATAGAAATAATTTTTCATTACCTTAAGAGAACTATAGTTTTAGACTTTTTTTACTCCTTCAGAAATGATTTTAAACTAAAAAGTTTTTCAGATGCTAACTTTGCTGGATGTAAAATGGATATAAAAAGTACTTACAAAACTTTTTATTTATTAGAAGAAGTTTTAGTATCTTATTATTCTAAAAAACCACACACAATATCACTTTACATTGCTAAAGCTGAATATATGGAAACTGGAAGTTGTTGTGCTCAAGTGTTGTGGATGTAACACACACTCACAGACTATGACATGAGTTTTAGTAAAACTCAAATTTTGTGTGATAAAACTTGTGAATTTCATTAAGTAAAAACCCAACACATCAATCTTGAGAAAATATATATATATATAAGACACCATTTCATTCAGGATCACATATAGAAATGAGATATTATTTTACAATTCATCAGAATGCAAGAATAACTTGATGATATTTTTACTAAACCCCTTAGTTTTGATAGATTTAAATATATTAAATAGGATCTAGGAATGATCAATATCAAGTGATCATTCATATCTACATCATGTTTACCAATCTCTTTATATTAATGAACTCCTTTTCAAATTGGGTACATATGTTTTGGTTTTCTAAAAACTTTAGTTTTTAAAAACAATTTTAGTTTTTCAAATTTGTTCAGAATCACTAAATCTTTAGTTCTCTAAAATTTTTCAAACTCACTAAATTTTTTTTTCAGATTTTTTATGGATTTATTAAAAAACTTTTGTTTTTTAAAATTTTTATGTTTTCTCTAAAAATCTGGTTTTACAAAAAATTTATTTTTCCAAAAAAATAAGAACAATTTACCAGAATGAATTTCTTATAGAAATTTATATCTTTACTCTTAAAGGTAGTTTCTAATATTTCATATTTAATATACTTTAATATCATTTTTCTATTGTTGTTTATTTTTTTTTATTGTTTTAAAAAACTTAAAACTATAATTTCCAAAAAATTCCTTAGTCCGATAAAAGTTTCTTAATAAAAACATTAAGAGTTCAAAAATATTTTTTAATTAATTATAGAAAAAATCCCAATAATCATATAATTTTTGAGTTTTAATTTAAGTTTTCATATCTGAGGAAGTCTAATCATCACCCCATGCCTATAAATACACGAGTGGATCACCACATCCCACTTTGGTTTCTCAGTTTGACGACGACTCTCAGCTCTTAATTTCTTACTCATCCCGATTAGTTACCATATGTCTGATATGATTATACACTCTCTAATCCATAACTTCTCAATCATTTAAGTGCTAAAAGATGTCAACTCTATAAGATATAGAAAATAGAGAAGTTTTCATTGAAAGATTAATCGATAAGAAATGGTATGACAAGACTAATTCATTTCTGAAGGAGATAATCAGATTTTAGGTTCGAGATAAGGAATGTATATAGAAGTAATATTTTTTTCTTCACTACCTAACTAATTTAAAATAATTTTATTCATTTTTTGAGTTCAGTAAGGAAAATAATTTGGAATTTATATCTTTTAATCCTTTTTATGAAAATTATAAGTTGAATATCCAATAAGTATTAGACCTTGTAGAAGTTTCTTTGGATAGAGAATATTATATAGTAACTCATAAGCTACCAGAGAAGTTACAAAACTTTAAAAAAACCAAGTCTGAAACATCATTGTTTCCTATTTTGTAAAAAGTGAGGAAAGTATATCATTTGAAACCTGATGCAAGAGTTGTTGCATTATGGATGCATGGTTTATTAATTCCAAGGAAGGGTGACCAAGACACCCATAAAGTGCTAGATATATTTTTGGTAGAATTTATAATGAATATGGGTAAGATAAACCTAGTGAAGTATGTATTCTTATTAACTGAAGCTATTAAGAAAATTCAGATGAAGTTGAGTTTTTTATAGTTTATGTGTTTTATTAATAAGATATTGGTAAATTTTATGTTTATGATAAAGATAAAAAACCAAATTGTTGTGATAATAGATAAGGTTTCATTAATAGGTGTGGAAACTATTTAATGGATGAAATTAATTTTCATTTTGAAACTCAAGAAATTTATTGAAAAATGGGATAAATATGCATTGGAGACTGATGTTCAACAATTGAAGGAAAAATTTTAGGAGAAGAGGAAAGCTGTTTCATCTTCTCCAAAGTCAAAGAAGAATATTAGAACCATGATTGATGGATCATATAAAAAATTTATGAAGTGGAAAGATGAAAATAAATATAGAGATCCAAAATTTGATTTAGATAAGCTTGAGGCTTTAACACTTAAACATAAAACTGAATAAGTATTTAAATTTGAAGAGAAGAAAAGAAAAAAGAATAAAATACTTTGGGAATATAAAGTTGTTGAATTTTTTATGAAAGGTGTTGAAAGAGAACACAAATACTTTTGAACAAATGCTGATGAGGAAGATCAAAGGGTTCTTTCCATTTCTCCTCTATCAATTGTTCAACCAATTATTCCTCCAACTATTCTTTCTTAGTACATTCTGAAACAATAATTTTTTGGCACTTCTCATGTTCCAGTTATTATTGAGAAAGGGAAAGGAAAAGTGGATGGGGCTGAAAAAGTTGTTTTAGAACAAGTTAATGTTGAAATTAATAAAATCCTAAAGAAACATGAAAAAATGATTTGAGAAATCATGTAAAATTTTCCAAACAGTTAGAAAAATATTTGGAAAAAGTATCAAAATGCAGAATAATCTGAAGAAGAAGAAGAGAAAGAAAAGAGTTCAAATGAAACATATTCATTTGTTACTTAGTTGGAAAAGGATGTTGATCTTGTTGTTTCTAAGAAAGAATAAAGTTCAGGAAAAGAAGTTGAAAATCAAAAATCTCATACAAGAATATTGGGAAAATCCTTGTATGATAGAAATGTTGATTTAGAGGAAGTTTTAAATGTTGATAAAGAGAAAGAGAAGAAGTAATTGGTTGCTAGACCATCAAGAAGACATGTTTCTGATGTGTCATCCAATTCAAAAGATTCATAAGATACTCATTTAGATCAAATAATGGAGTAAATATTAACCTATTTCATTGAGTCTTTGAAGCAGTTAGTGGATTCCATTCCATACCTTCTAAATATAGAATCCTATTGCAAATTCATTCACAAGAAATCAGAAGCTCTAAATTAGTTGTTTGAGACTATTTTCCAGAATGAATTAGAGTTCAAATCTTTTAAAGTTGATTCAAAAGTAGAAAGGATAAGGGTTAAACAAATAGTAATATGGATGAAGGACATTGAGGGTGATATGAGTGTTCATGATGAACATACCAAAATGGTTAAGAAGACTTCACTAGAAATTGGTGACTCATTTTATAAGTTTTCTTCTGAAGTAGATGTGTAGTTTGAACATTTTGAGAACTTTAAGTGTCTATTATAATCCCAAGATGAAGAAATTGGAGAACATAATAATAAGAACTTGTCACTCTAAGAAGAAATTCAAAAGCCGAAGGCTAAGAATATTGAGAACTAGTTTCTGAAAGAAGAAGTTAATAAGTTAAAAGATGAGAATATAGATAAAAAAATCCATCAAACAAGAAGTTGAGAGTTTAAAGAAAGAAGTTAAAATATTTCAAGTTCTAGAGGAAGGACTATAAAATTTGGAGGCAAAGGAACCAAAATATGATAAGAACCCAAAGAAGTTTAGAAAAATGAAATTCATTGTGAAAAAGCTATAGAAGAAAGCATGATTTAATTTTTTTTCTAAACTCTTGATGTTGTAATATTCAAACTATTTTTTTGAATGAATGAAAGATTGAATGTTCTTCCATTCACATATTTAATTGAATATTTTCCAAAATTGATTGGATGAATGTTTTTTTAGTATTATATTTTGGAAGAATATTTATCTTTAATAAATTGTTTCATAGAATTGTTATTACTAACATTTTAGGTACTTTATACCTCCCTTATTTCTTTTTGAAAATAAAAATGGGGTAAAGTATTTGGATAAGTAAATTTGTGAGAAATTATTCAAATGGAGAATCTATTATTTCAGGTATAAATTTTATTTATGGGGAGATTTATTTTAAGAAGATATCTTATCACTTTCTTCTGAACATAGTTTGTTTAACTATATGGGAATCATAAAGAAAGGTGGAGATAATAAAGATAAAAGGATATGTATTTACAAATGATTAAAGAGACTTTATGCTTTTCAAAATTATTATTTTTATTTTAGTGTTATGTTTTGTGTTTTTTAAAAAGGGGTAGATTGTTGTGTCAAAAGTTTACTTTATACCTTTTCTTTCTGTAGTTTTGAAAATCACAACACACTTTTAGAAAGATGTTTTACTAACCTTATATTTCAAAAGTTTTAGAATGTTTTTGTATAAAAAAACTTATTCTACCGAATGTATAAATATATCTTAACTAAACGAATATAAACTTTCCATACAAGTTTTATCCATCATACTAACTAAAGTCCAGTCCATCAGACTGACTAAAGTCCATTCCATCAGACTGACTAAAGTCCAGTCCATCAGATTGACCTAAGTCCAGTCTATCGGTATGAAAATATATAGTCTATTGGTATGACTGAAACTAGTCCATTAGTATGACTGAAACCAGTCTATTGGTATGAAGGAATCTAGTATATCAGTATGAAAAAATTTATTCTATTGATATGACTAAAACTAGTCTATCGGTATGAAAAAATCTAGTCTATTGGTATGATTGAAAATATTCTATCGGTATGGTGAAATCTAGTCTATTGGTATGATTGAAACTATTCTATCAGTGTGGTGAAATTTAGTCCATCGGGCTGCTATATTTTTATTCCATCAGAATAATAAAGTTTATAATTAGAGTCACAAATATTTCTACTAGTTTGAATACATTTTGATATCATTTCAATGGTGCTACTAAAATTACATTGGATGAAGATGTATTTATTGATCTATCAAGTGAATATCATCTGAGGTCGTTGCAACCAACTTCGAGAATCACAGAAATATGAACCTTAAAAGAGTATGTATAAATAGAGGTGTATTCAAGGAACTAGGAGATGATTCTTTTGTGAACTCAACTCATTTAAAGACTACTATATTGTAACTCCTCATTATGATTTTATTTGTAATATTTTAGAGAGTTTTCTATTCTAAGGATTCCATGTGAGGATTGTAAAATAATTATATATATTTTTTCAATTGCATCATCTGTCCGATCGAGGTTATGATCGAGGGATTTTAGAGATAGGTTGATGATTGGATCTGATTAGGCTAATTTAGGGCTTATTGGGATAAGAAGATAAAGATTATTATGATCTTAGTGATCAAGGGATTTCTACTAAATAAAGACATATATGAGAGTATAATTTAAACTATGGATACCTTAAGTCAAGGTTATTTAATTCATTTTCATAGAAGGTAAAAGTATACCCATTCTATTTATAAATTTTCTGTTATATTACAAAAGATATTTGTAAAGTTTATATTTTCTTGATTTTACAAGCTATTTTAATTCTACTATGCAATTTGTTAAGAAAGTTTATTTTAGTAAACTTTTCTTTACTCTAATTTATCGGACACAATCTCAGTCTATTAAAAGTTACTCTGATCATTAGATTCATACCCAGTCAGATAAACATAATAAAGAGGTTTGAGTTTTAATTTGTTTATTTTTTAAACTATAATTCACCCCCTCTTATAGACATAATAAACTCTTATGATACAAAAAGTGTTTGATAGACGTCCCAAATTTCTTTAGAGGGAACATATCTCTAAAATATATAGTGGTAGTGACATAGACTTCAATGAAGTCATGAATCAAGATATACATGAGTTTTCATAGGGATAAATTCCATAGGTCCTCATGGAAGTGGATGTTTTGGAGACACAAGTACTGTGTAGAAGTACGAGAGACTTTAGAGAACCAGAATGATATTGTTTTCCAATCACCGAGGATGAAGACTCATTATTAGTTGATAATAATGATCCTATAACCAAAAAATAAGTAGTAAGTGTCACATGAGCTTCCAAATGGAAAAAGCTACGAATTATAAAATATATCTCATATACCAGAACTAAGTTTGGGTTTTTATAGATCCTCTAGTGGATGTAAACCCCATTGAATATTAATGGGTATTTAAGAAGAAAATTTACATGGATGGACAAGTTAGTACCTATAAGTAATAACCAGTTTCAAAAGGGTTCAAACAACAATAATGCATACACTATGAAGAAACTATTTCACTAGTTTCTATGATGAAATCCATAAATATTCTACTTTCCATAGTATCTTACCTTGACTATGAGATTTGGAAAATGGATGTCAAAATATCCTTACTTAATGGGAACCTTTAGGAATATTTCTATTTGACACCACCTAAACACTTTGTGACTCCAAAGGATTCCAACAAGGTATGTAATTTTTAGAGATCCATTTATGTATTAAACAAATAATCCAAGTCATGGAACATTTGGTTTGATAAATCCATATCAGAATTTGGTTTCATAAATAATGAATGTGATCCTTGTATCTATAAATGGTTTAGTGGGATTCCAGCAGGTTTCTTAATAGTTCATTCCAATGACATACTATTATTTGAAATGAAATACCAGTCTTATCGTTTGTTAAGGCTTGGTTGAACACATGATTTTCAATGAAGGACTTAGTTGAAAGCAACATATATTATTGGGATCAAGATCAATCATGATAGATCCAAGAGGAATCTTGGTTTAAGTCAATGAAAGTATATTGAAAATATACTGCAAACATTTAGTATGGAATAATCCAAGAGGAAATTGTTGCAAGTGTTGTTGGATTTGGTGGCTTAGAACCAACTAATTTTTACTTTATGATAAACTTATACTCATGGATTTGAATATTAATAAATACGTTATCATATCTTGATTTTTCTTTTGAGTGAAAATGCATGTGATAATGTCCTAAGGATAGTTGTTGCACTAAATGGTCATAACGGATCCTTGCTATGATGACAACCCGAAAGTGCCATAACACTATTCTTGAATATATGTTCTATGTTCAGATGATGTTATTTTAGGGACACAAATAATATAGGACGCTAGGGGTCAAGAATCATAGAACATTGAAGTATCTTTTCATGGTGTGTGCCCTTGGTAATATCTAGGAGGATATTATGAGAATGAGACCTACCATTAGGAAATCCACATTTCATGGTGTCATTGGATGTTCCTATATACGGAAACGTGTATTGGTCCTTAGACATTAAGATTATTATTAATGGGTATTAAAACTCATGCACTTAGATGTATTGATGAAAACTATGACATCACATTGTTCACAGCAAGGTAGGATATGTTGGGTGCGTCATGAGTAATACCACATTAATAGATAACGAGAGAAAGGATTTTTCCCTTTTGTTCCACAATAGAAGTTGATATCTTAGGCCCTTTGATGGAATTGATATTGCCTAAATAAATCCATGTCCATGGTGAATAATGGGCAAGTTCAATTTAAAGAGGTCAAAGAAAGAGTAATCGAGGACATGGGTTGATGAAACTAGCATGCAACCCGCTTGATTCCAGATATCGAGACAAAGGGATTATATTACACGGTAAGCATTCATATGAGGTGACACATCATTGCATCATTAACTTATTTCTCTATGGGTTCCTTGGCATGTTTCCAGACGATAACCTTGGACTTTAGGCAGGCTCCGCCTAATGCCACTGAGAAAGAGTCCTAGAGGGCCACACACTAAGTGTACCCAAGTATCTCAGTTAAATATTAATTTAACAAGTTGAATAAAGATTATTACCGATTGTGGTTTAATAATTATTCAAGTATGATTGATCACATTTATTTAGACACTAGTTATTCAAGAGAATACATTGTGAGTGAAATAATATATTTATTATCAAATAATGCAGCAATATTTATTTAAGAAATAAATAGTCATTATTCAAGGTCTGATAAATGTGGTGGAGGAAATAAAGAAAATGGAAAAAACAAAAGTACACATCGTGTATATTAATATACACATCATGTTGTTTTTATGGGGATTTGTGAGAAATAATATTATTTATTTATTTAAATAATATTAGGTGTAATTCACTGGGCACATGTCAAGTGATAATAATAGTCAAATTTTATTATTAGACATGGGGTATTACTAAGAATTAAATGAAATGAATAAATTTCTTTGGGAAATTAATTCATTTTATTATTCTAAGTAATATAAATCCCAATTACATTATTCTCATGACAGCTATCCATTCTATGTGGTTGTACACAATGGATCTGGAGAAAGCTCTCAAGACAAGAGAGAAATCCTTTCCTCTAAGAACTCTCTCAAGTTATGAGAGAGATCCTTCTCCACTGGATTGAGGAGAGCACTCTGGAAGCAGCTCTCAAGGTGATCGAAGGTGAAAATATCAAGCAAAGGCTCTTCCACACTAGCACCTGTAGATCCCTTCAGTGATGTCCAGAGATACGTGGAGCATGTGTGGATAACCTCTAGGGGAATCCTATACTTGGATTATGTGACACAATGATGGATCACATTAGGATCATTACCATAAACATCAATGGAGATATAATTTTATCAAGTTATTTCTTTTCTTTTAATTAAATTAATTATAACCAACATATGATGATCCTCTCTATGGTTCCAGTACTTCCCTCTTTCTTTTTCTTTCTTTGTTCTATTCTGAAGATCCATCATTTTATCATCATGATGTATCTTGGATTGTTCATTGTTAATAGTAAAATTAAAGTTGGGTACACCCATTAACGTGGTTCCGATGCCCCTGGAACCTACATGTTGTATCAGAGTAGTCATATCATTGATTATAATTATTTAGTTTTTTGTTGATGTTTTATGCATTTAATAATTTAGTTGTTTCAATTCAAGTTAATCATTCTGTAAATATGAATCTCGAGATCTATTCCTCCTCTTTCTTTTCTCATTCATCTTACAAAAACAATACTTTCTTTTAATTTTTGATTAAAGTAAAAATAGAGGATCTCATACAGAGGTTCCAAAGGTTCTTGGCCATACAACACCAGAACACACGAAGTGTATTCTACCTTACACATCATGTAGTCAAGGTTCAATGCATTGGGACTGATCCGCCAAACCAAGCCATGTGTTAGAGTTTATCTGAGTCTTTATGACTCCATGTGTTGACCAAGAATACGTGGCCCACAGTTTCTAGATTACACGCCATGTGGCCCACTGGACATGATGTGTAGTTCCTTTGGGTTAGGGTTGGACCGTGTATCCTGTACATGACTTTCTTGGCTGGAGACTATGTAATGAAGATACTACACAATGTTTGGCCCACTAGACATGCCATGTACTTTGAATATTTCTGAAGTACATCTACACGCCGTATCCCCGGGCATGTACATCAGATGGATAGTGAATGATAGTACACGCTATGTAGTAGGAACTACACGCTGTATACTCATCCAAATTATGAATATTTATTAAAATTTATTATTATATTATACAAACCCTTGAGATGTGTACCATGGTGTGGGAATAAAGCTGGGGCACAACACGTGATAGGTGTTTTATATATATGTGTTTAATTTAACATCTGCCTAATGTTCATTTCTACTCATTAGGTAGTTATGAATGAGAATTCAATAGGTTTCCTCCAAGGTAAAAGTTACGTACAAAGTTAATTCTAAATGAATTTATTTGTTTAAAATTATGATGGATGAGAATCTCACAGAAATTTAGAAAAACGGTTTAAGATAAAAGGATTGATTAATTAAAGATAATAATTAATTGATTCGATCATGATTTATCCTAAACAAGAATGATTAAATAACTGAATGCTAGTTTTATTTATGTGTAAATATCATTTCATGTATGGATTATCATGAGCTATACCAAGACCCTTGTATTTGGATGGTTTATTTTAATTAATTTATTTAAATTAATTTTTTTGGCCTGTGAGTCTTCTCCTCATTAATATGTAGGGTCTGTGTGCCCAATGTTTCTTTTATGTAAAACCCCGTTTTACCCCTTAATTGTATGTGAGATAAAATCATATGTAATGTATGGAGCTCCCAAGATAGTGGAGGTGGCTCAAGTTAGGATCCAAGGAGAAACCAATCCAAGGAGATACAAAGGTGGACAAGTGGAAAGCTGTAAACAAACCAAATGGTTCAAGGTGTTTTCTCCCTTAGGTCTTGGGTTAGTTTATCAACCGTAAGATAAAATAACCAATATAACAAGCTCATGATCATTCCATTTATTTTATTTCTGTCAGTTTCATGGTTTATTTATTGTGGGTGTGTTGTCATGATCACACAATTAATGAATTAAACAAGCATGCAAGATGGAACTAAAATAATACCGGATTATGCGTAAATATTATCTTAGACATGGTTAATAACTTAATTATATCTCACTTAATATTAAAAAGGATGTAATAAAGATAATAAAAAGTAAATTTATGTATAAGGATAAAATCCCTCAAAGAAATATTAATTCGGTATAGACTTCCATAATCTTGGTTAGAATCGAACCATAGTTCAAAGTGCTTGACCAACCCTAGTTGGGGTGCTTTCAATTATCAGGGAATTCTAATTCGAGGTTTTGGGTTGAATTGACTTGGTTCACATCAAGGGTTGATTGTCATAGTAGTACTTGGTTTGACCAAGAGGCAAAGGTTGAATAAATATAAAATAAAAGGATTTTAGGATTGGGCAGTCCTCTCAGAAGATCAAGGAGATGCGAGTTAATGCAGTTGGAATTTGGAATGCCTACTTAAAACCTGTCAAGTTTCTTGACCAACCCTAGTTGGGGTAATGAAAAGGGAAATATAGATCCTTTCCACTAGAATATTCAAGCAACATAATATTTTTAAGTCAATGGTGAGAGCTATTGGATTTCGATAAAATAGTAGGAGACTAATAAGTATTAAGTTTATTTATTTGTCTCAGTTTTATCATGATAAAGTAAGAAATATTTACTCATATTAATTTTTATAAATGAAAATAAAAACGACATCAAACATATCATTGAGAACCATACTCGAGAAGGAAAAACTTCTCACTGGCACCAATTTCCAGGAGTGGCAGAGGCGTTTACGCGTCATCCTTCTCCACGAGTGGAAATTGTATGTACTTGAGGAGCCCGTTCCAGTTGCACCTGGAAACAAGGCCAGTGATGATGAAATATCTCTCTATATTAAACATTTGGATGATGCCATGGATGTCCAATGTTTCATGCTATCTTCCATGTCTAATGATATCTTGAAGCAATATGAAAACATGGACGCGTATAACATGATGTCTCACCTTAAGGATCTCTATAAAGAGAAGGTGAGATAGAAGAGATATGAGATCTCCAATGATTTTTTCACAACTAATCTTGGAGAGTCTACACTATCTGGGCCTCATGTAGTCAAGCTTATTGGCTACATTGAATGCATGTACATCTTAGGGATTAACTTCTCGAATGAGTTGTGTACAGATATCATCCTATCATCACTGCCCAAGACCTTATCTAGCTTTATTGTCAAATAAAACATGAGATAAAATGAGAAGAGTCTATCAACACTTCTAAACTTGATTCTCCAGGTAGATAAGGACATGGTGCATGACAAACCCACAATCCTTATGTTGAATAAGAAGAGGAAGGACAAGGAAAAGGGGCCAAGTATTTATAAATGGTTTGAAGCCCCCGAGAACCATCCCTCCAAGAAGGAGAAGATCCAGAGGCAGGTCAAGGAATGGAAGGTAGTATGTTTTTTTGTGGCAATCCAATCCACGGGGAGAGGAACTGCACTGAGAAGCATAGGGACGCTAAATGTGTGTTTGTTATCAAGTGAAATCTTTCCATTTATACACATTGGGTATTAGATACAACATGTGGGGATCACATTTTTATTCAAATGCAAGAACCAAGCAGATTTAGAAATATTTCCAAAGGAGTGGTGGATCTTAGAGTTGCCAATAGTGCAAGGCTGGCTACGTTTCCCATTGGTGATTACCATATCTCATTGCCAATTGGGATTCTTTTGGTTTTACATAACTATTATTATGTACATAGTGTTACCAAGAACATAATTTTTGTATGATGTTTAGATATGGATGGATTTATTTTCAAGTTTGTAAATAAGGGTTATTTATTTTATAAGAACAACATATGTTATGGTATGACGCATTTAAATAACGGTTTGTATGTATTAAATTACAAAAACCAAGTTTTGGAAATTGATAACGAAACAAACTCACATGAGTCATACAACACCCAGTTGTGGCATCACCATCTCGATCATGTAAATGATAAGAGATTTATAAAACTCTACGAAGATGGTTATTTAGACTCTACTAAGTTAAAACCACTTGATAGATGCCACACTTGTTTACAAGAGAAAATGACCAAGACGCCTTTCAGTGGATAGGGTGAAAGAGCCATAAAGCTTCTAGGATTGGTATACACGAATGTGTGTGGTCCATTTCCAATAGAAGCTAGAGGTGGATATTATCACTTCATTACTTTTACTGATGATTTGAGTAGATATGGATATATCTAATTAATGAGGCATAAGTCAGAGTCCTTGGAGAAATTTAAGGAATTCAAGAATGAAGTATAGAATCAACTTGGTAAGAAGATAAAGAAGCTTTGATCAGATCGAGGTGGAGAATATCTGAAACAAGAGTTCATAAAACTTTTATGGGAGTTTGGGATTCTATACCAACTCACTCCTCCTTATACACCATAGTGTAACAGTGTTAGTGAAATGAGTAACCACACCTTATTGGACATAGTGAGCTCTATGATGAGTCATGTTAATCTTCCATTATCCTTTTTGGGATATGCATTACAAACCGTAGCATACACATTAAATTGAGTACCAACTAAGGTGATAAATAGAATCCCCTCCAAGTTATGGAATAGAAATAAACCCATTTTGTCTCACAAACATGTATGGGGATGTGAGGCATTTTTTAAGGCCTTCTTAGGCAATAAACTAGAACCCCGGGGCACAAGGTTTATCTTTATAGGATATCCCATGGAAAGGAAAGGATATTACCTATATAACCCTTCAGATAAGAAAGTGACTATCGCCAGACAATCCATCTTTATTGAGAGGGAGAAAATTCTCAAAAAGTATAGTGAGATAAATATTGACTTCAATGAAGTTGATGCTCAAGATACACAAGAGTTGGTATAAGAAAAAGTTCCATAGGTCCCCTTAGAAGAGGTTCCAGAAACACAAGTACTGTGTATGAGTTCAAGAGAGGCAAGGGAACCAGAGAGATTTGGTTTCCTAGTCACCGAGGATGGTGAATCATCATTATTGAACAATTATGAACCTCTCTCATACAAGGAAGTAGTAGAGAGCTCAAAAGATGCAAGATGTATAGAAACTATGAATTCTGAGATGGATTCCATGTATCAGAATCGAGTTTGAGCTCTGGTCGATGAGCCAGTTGATGAAATTCCTATTGGATGCAAATGAGTGTTCAAGAGAAATCTGGACATGGAAGGTCATGTTAGCACCTATAAACAAAGGCTAGTGGATAAAGGATTCATAAAACATAAAGAAATTTACTATGATGAAACCTTCTCACCAGTTTCCATGTTTAAATCCATAAGAATCATACTCTCCATAGAAGCTTACCATGACTATGATATTTTGTAGATGGATGTCAAAATAGTATTCCTTAACAGGAATCTTTAGGAAGATGTCTATATGACACAACTAGAAGGGTTTGTGACACCAGATGAATCCAAACGTGTTTGAAAGTTGCATAAATCCATTTATGGATTAAAGAAAGCATCTAGATCATGGAACATTCAATTTGATGAAGCTATAAAGGAATTTGGTTTCATTAAGAATGAATGTGAGCCAGGTGTTTATAAGTTGTTTAATGGGAATACAGTCATTATACTTGTAGTATATGTTAACGATATATTACTTATTGTAAATGACATACCAATCTTACAATCAGTTAAGGATTGGTTGAATAAGTGTTTCTCCATGAAGAACTTAGGTGAAGCAACCTATATTATAGGGATCAAGATCATTCGTGATAGATCCAAGAGGATGATTGGACTAAGTCAGGGTATATACATTGATTAGATACTAAATATATTTAGTATGGAACAATCAAATAGGGGATTAGTTACAGTGTCACATGGAATACATCTTTCTAAGAGAATGTGTCCTTAGACATAACAGTAGAAAGACACGATGAGTAATATCCCATACGCTTTGACTATAGGATCCATCATGTATGCCATGTTATATACTAGGCATGATGTTGCCTATGCATAGATCATGGCAGGAATATATCAAGAAGATCCAAGAGAATAACATTGGACTACTGTCAAGACTATCCTTAAGTATCTGAGAAGAACTAAGGATATGTTCTTGGTGTACGGAGGAGACAAAGAGCTTATCATCAAAGGGTATGCTGATGCTGGTTTTCAGACAGATCATAATGATCTAAAGTTGCAATAAGGATATATTTTCTATCTCAACGGAGGAGCTGTGAGCTGGAAGTGTTCAAAGTAGCCAATTTTCGCTGATTCTATAGAGGATTCCGAATATATAGAGGCTTATGATGCTACCAAGGAAGCTGCCTAGATTCATAAATTTGTCCAAGATCTTGATGTGGTGCCTATAATTAGATACCCTATCACATTTTATTATGATAATACTACAATGGTGACTCTTGAAATAGAACAAAGGCCACATCAATAGACAAAGAACATTCTCCGGAAGTATCACTTATTGAGATATTTCTATCAAAGGGGTGAATTTTTAGTGAGAAGAGTGTCCATAGAAGAGAATGTGGTGAACCCCATAACTAAAGGCATATCTCAGCATAAGCATGAATATCATGTGAGAGCTATCGGGTTAAAGGATGTTAGTAGCTGACTCTAGTCCAAGTGGGAGCCTGTTGAAGTTGGTGGCCTAGAACCAACTACTTTTTACTTTATGATAAAATTATATTCATGGATTTTAATATTAATAAATACCTTATCACATCTTGATTTTTATTTTGCATGAAAATGCATGTGATAATGTCTTAAGGATAGTTGTTTCACTAAAGGGTCATAGAGGATCCCTTCTATGATGAGAACCCGGAAGTTTCATAACACTATTCTTGAATATATGTTCTATGGATGAATGATGTTATTTAAGGGACACAAATAATATAGGCCATTAGGGGCGAGGACTCATAAAACTTTGAGGCACCTTCTCATGGTGTGCGCCCTTGGTAATATCCAGGAGGATATTATGAGAATGAGACCTTCCAGTAGGAAATCCACATTTCATGGTTTCGTTGGATGTTCCTATCATTAGATGTGTGTATTGGTCTTTGGAATTTAAGATTATTATTAATGGGTATTAAAACTCATACACTTAGATGTATTGATGAAAAATATGACGACACACTATTTGCAGTGAGGTAGGATATGTTGGGTGCGTCACGAGTAATACCACATTAATAGATAATGTAAGAAAGTATTTTTCCCTTTTGTTCCATAATAGAAGTTGATATATTAGTCTCTTTGATGGAATTGATATAGCCTAAATAAATCCATGGTCATGGTGAGGAATGAGAAAGTTCAATTCCAAGAAGTCAAAGAAAGAGTAATCGAGCACATGGGTTGATGAAACTAGTATGAAACCCGCTTGATTTGAGATATCGAGATAAAGGGATTACATTACACGGTAAACATTCATATGAGGTGACATGTAATTGTGGCGTTAACGTTTTTATCTATGTGTGCCTTAGCATGTTTCTAGATGCTAACCTTGGAATTTAGAAAGGCTCTGCCTAATGCCATTGAGAAAGAGGCCTAGTGGGCCACGCACTAAGTGTATCTAAGTATCTTAGTTAAATATTTATTTAGCAAGTTAAATAAAGAATGTTCCCGATTTTGGTTTAATAATTATTCAAGGATTCCTAATCTCATTTATTTCATCACTATTAATTTGAGAGAATATATTGTGGGTAAAAATAATATATTTATTAGTGAATAATGCGGTGATATTTATTTAATAAATAAATATTCATTATTCAAGGTTTGATAAATACGGTGGAGGAAATAAATAAAATGGAAAAACAAAAGTACACATCATATATATTAATATACACGCCATGTAGTTTTTCTAGAGATTTGTGAGAAATAATATTATTTATTTAATTAAATAATATTAGGTGTAATTTTTTGGGTGCTTGTTAAGTGATAATAATAGTTAAATGTTATTATTAGACATGGGGTCTTACTAATAATTAAATGAAATGAATAAATTCTTTTGGGTAATTAATTAATTTTATTATTCTAAGTAATATAAATCCCAATTACATTATTCTCATGATAGATATCCATTCTATGAGGTTGTGCACAATGGATTTGGAGAAATCTCTCAAGCCAATATAGAATTCCTTTCCTCCAATAATGCCCTCAAGTTATGAGAGAGATCCTCCGAATCGAGGAGAGAGCTTTGGAAGCGGCTCTCAAGGCGATCAAAGGAAGACATCACAAGCAAAGGATCTTCTGTTCTAGCACAATAAGATCCCTTCAGTGATGTCTAGAGATACTTGGAGCACGTTTGGATCACCGATAGAGGAATCCTACACTTGGCTTCTGCAATGCAACGACGGATCACAATAGGATCGTGACCGAAAACATCAACAAAAATAGAATTCCATCAATGTATTTCCTGTATTTTAATTAAATTAATTATAACCAACATATGATGATCCTCTCTATGGTTCTGAGACTTCCCTCTTTCCTTTTCTTTCTCCATTCTATTCCAAAGATCCGACGTTTTATCATCGTGACAGATCTCATATTGTTCGTTATTAACGGTAAAATTAAAGTTGAGTACACCCATTCACGCGCTTCCACTCCACCCGAAGCCTACAAGTGTCACATTACATTCATCTTTCCATGAAAATGTACCCTTAGACACATGAGGAGAGACAAAAGATGAAAATAATTCAATACACATAAACAATTGGGCCAGTCATGTATTCTATGCTATGTACTAGGCTAGAAGTAATCTACACATTTAGTATATTAGGAAGATATAATGATGACCCTGGTAACAAACATTGGATGATAGTCATGACTATCATTAAGTATCTGAGGTGAACTAGGGATATGTTTCTAGTATATAGAGGAGATGAGGATCTATTCATCAGGGGATATACGAATTCTAGTTTCCAAATAGATCAAGATGATATGAAATCACAATCGGGATATATCTTCACTCTCAATGGAGGTGTTATGAGATGGAAGATCTCAAAGTAGGCAATGTTCATAGATTCAATGGTAGAATCCATGTATATTGCAGCTCTGAGGTATCTAAAGAAGTATTTTCGATACACAAGTTCATCTAAGAGATTGATGTGATTCTTAGAATTAAAGATTCTATCACACTCTATTGTGATAATACTACAATAGTGACTTTAAATTAAGGGAAACACATAGATTCCATGGAAGGTGGGATGATATAGAGGATGAATCCCCAGAAAAACAACCTATAGTTAGGATTTGTCTAAAGGGGAAAATGTTGTTGTGGATGATGAAGGTTTTCAACCTGTTCCTCATAGGAAAGTAATGCACAAAAAACCCTACTCATATATGAAGTCAACTATGGTAATAGGTCCCATGTTCCTTTAGATTATGACTATGATTGGTATGTTGATTATGATGTTGATATTTTTCTTTATTTCTTCTTGGTATGAGGGCATGATGCTTGTATGACCCCATCCATCCTCCTTCTGTCTCTTATTTTCATCCTTTTTTAATAAAAAAGGTTGTGCCCTAACATTTTAGGTAATACTACAGTTGTTACTAAATCCTTAACTCAATAGAAACATTATCATAATGTGAGGTATAATAGACTGGAATTCATTGGAAGCTGGCTCTATTCTAAGTGAGAGTCTATTGGAGTTGGTGTCCTAGAACCAAATCTGTGCACTTTCGATTGCATGTATATTTAAATAAGTGGATATTAATTAAAATATATTATTATACATCTTTTGTAGTTCTACATGACTTTAATGTAATAATGTCCTCGAGTATCTATCACATTGAATAGGGTACAAAAATTCCCCACTATGAAGATAACTTTAAAATTCCATTTCAATATTCTTAAAACTTGTTCTATGGTCAAAAAACATTCTATGATGGCACACATAGTATGTTGACCATCAGGTGCGAGTAATCATAAAAAGATGAGACTCTATCTCATGAAGTTCATAATTGGTATTCTTTAAGACATTAGATTATGAGAACATAACCTCCAATAGGAATTCTACATGTTTATATGTCATTGGATATTATTTTCTGTGAGGGTGTGTAATGGTCCTTAAACTGTAAGATTATTATTAATGCATGTCATGACTTATACACTTAAATGTATTACTACAAACCATGACAAAAAATAGTTTATAGAAAAGTTGGGTATATCAGGTGCATCACGAATGATATTTTATTTATAAATAAGTCAAGGAAGGATTGTCCCTTCCATATTTATGAAATTTTATATATCATCCCTTTGATTGAAATAGAACTCTCACATTCAATTCCATGGCCATGGTGTAATGACAAGTTTATTTCATATGGTCAAATAAATACATATCAAGTGTATAGGTTGATGAAACAAGTGTTCAACATTCTTGATGAAATATTATGAAAAAGGATTATATTACATAGTGAGCACTCATATATGGTTGTTGACATTATGAAATTAACTTTTTTGTTGTGCACCTTAACCCATTGCTAGAAAATGATCTTGTACTAGAAAAAAATGCCTAATTCCAATGAGAAAGAATCCTAGAGGGTTATATACTAAGTGATTCTATTGATATTAATTAAATTCTATTTGATTTAATTATTTGAATAA
The DNA here is from genome assembly GCA_963277665.1 of Viscum album. Classification (NCBI taxonomy): domain Eukaryota; kingdom Viridiplantae; phylum Streptophyta; class Magnoliopsida; order Santalales; family Viscaceae; genus Viscum; species Viscum album. Next base: position 116,078,491 of record OY728119.1, read on the forward strand.
ATATTATTCTCAAGTCCAAGGAATAATTTTATTCATTATTTATTGATCACATAAATTAAATAATTTTTTATTCACAATGTAATTTTTTAATCACACAGATATATAATATTTATTTTTTGAATGAATAAATATTTATTTAGATATTTGATAAATTCTGAGGAGGACTAGGTGACCAAGATTGTGTCCGATGATAAATATTAGTTTACAAGATGATAAAATAATATTTATCATTGTGCCATCTAGTGCACACAATGATAAAATAAAAATAATAATATTATTACATGGAATGTGGTCATATAATGTTTAATATATTATTTAAGTTCTATCTTTTAATTAAATAATATTTTAACCCTAACCCTATCTCTATAAATAGACAACTATGTCAATTGTGTATATATTGATCGAAATATAGAATTTTTGTGCACAAAAAAATCTAGATAACTTTCTCAATTTTGAATAATGAACTAGAGATTATCCTTCCTCCTTTATTATCCTTAGAATGAGAGTGAAAGGATGATTCTTCAAGTCTAAAGGAATCATCATAGCGATCAATATGAACATCAGAAGACGATCGATCTACTACTCTAGCACTCAACAATCAATTGGAATTTTTCATAGATCATAAGATAACATGTGGATCACCACTATAGGTATTTTACACTTGTATATTACAAGAGAAAAAATAGTTGACCAAAAAGGGTTCTTGATGATCAATATATTAATCGAAGAAAGATCCCAATATGAGTTATTATTTCTTCAAATCTATTTAAATTGATCATAAATTTAACCTAAAAAATATCTTCTCTTAGTTGTGATGACCTTATTTGGAAAGATTTTCATTGGTCATGACATTTACATATTGTATAATTTTGAATGATACATTGAATCTGAAAATTGTTGAGTTAGGATCAACCTCGATAAGCACTTTCGATGTGCCCTAAAACATCAATGACATGGTGCAACGAAAAAGAATCATGTTGGCCTTGAGATTTTCCTACTACAAAAAAACTAAAAATTATTATATCAATCACTTATTCATAGAAGGCAAGTGAACTATTTTCACATGAAAATTTCTTGGTCGTTTCAGGGGAATCAATGATAATCATAGTTACTTTGACCAATTCATTCTCTCATTGTTCAAAAATGCAGATACTAACTCCTAAGTAGGCCGTGATCATAGTATGGTGCTTGTATTTGGCTGGTGGATCATATGATAGTCAAATAATGAGGTTGAATATCTAGGATCTCATGCAGACAATGGGTGTATAAATATCAAGTTGTTTCATTTTCTCACTGAGATAAACATTCTGAGCACGAATAATATTCTGCTTGTGTTCTTCATGAGTTTCCATTGCTTGGATTATTCATTTCATGAAGGTGAGGACAATAGTTTTCAAGGATAATTAGTGGCTTGGACAACATTGAGTGCATGACTGAAACTTAACATGGATGGAGATTATGCTAATGATTTCACATGAGGAGAAGGTTTAATCCATGAAAAATGTGGCTCAATAATTTAAGCTTTCACTTCCTTTTATGGGGAGTAAAATTCTATACTTGTATAAGTATAAGAGATGATGAGCACCCTTCAAATTTTCATTCTCTATGACATCTATCTATCTGGAATTAAGATGGATTCGACCCTACCTACTAAAGTTTTCTCCTGATCCTTTGTATGCGATCTATTACATCAAGAAATATAGGAACCTTCTTGATAGTGGAGTGCTGATCTGACACACATGGCATGAGGGTAATAAAGTTACAGATATCTTGACCACTAGATTTAGTCTAGATAATAATTTTTGAATTTCATTTAATATATGTTCCCTTCCCTTGGATTAAAATTTTGTTTTTTATAGAGGTTCCCTTAGTCTCCACTATTTTAGACCTCTTTAAACATTTACTTTATATAGATAAATATTTAAATTGGGAGAGAGGTGAACCCTAACATATATAATTATTTAAATTTTTGTTAATTTAAATGTGTGTATGTAGAGATTGAGAATTAGGCATAAGGGATACAAAAGGGTAGCTCAATTTTATAGAAATTTATGAACAAATCTATGTAGTCTATTATGGTCAGGATAAAAGTTTTTTCCAAGGAAGAATGAATGCTCGACCATCTGATGAGGTAGTCACTTACATTGAATTATTAGGAAATAGTAACTAAATAGGTTTCCCATATGTACAGAATTTAAGGGATATATTTATCCAACCTATGATAGTTGAGATAAATATTTTTCACAAAACAAAATGACTTTGGGATCACCTGAAGAGGTACTCACTCATTATTCTCAAAGGGTGAAACATTAAGAAATGGAAATCAAGAAAATAGTTAATGTGACCAAATATTTATGAATAAATTAACCTATTATGACTGAGACATATGTTCTTCAATTACATAATGATTTTTGGATTGTCTGATGATATATCTGAATGTCCGGGTGCTACAGAAGCGCAAGTGGGAGGCATGAACAACTCAGATTTTAGTCATAATCAATGAATAATCCATGACGTACATGAAAAAGAATTCCATGATCAACTGAATTAAATTGAATATTAATTGAATTGTTAATCATGGAACCAAAATGAAGGATCATTATATTTAATTTATAATTTTATTATAGATAGAATTAAAATTACATTGATATTGTAATTTTTTATTCATCGGTGAATTGGTAGATCACTTTGGTCATATCATTTTTGCATTATAGGAATCAAGGATAGATTACCTATAGCAGTGATCTACACATGCTTTGAAACCCTCCGATCATTTCCATATAATTCTCTGGGTTCTTGCATAGATGAATCTGACACCTGCGATAATCATTGTTGATTACAACCAAATCCTTCAAGGGGAGACGAATTTGTTCTAGTGGAGGAGGATAATTTCTCTATGTTCTTTAGATAATTTTAGTGGAGATCTCTCTAGGGATTTAGATAATCCTCTCTATAATTAATTTTTCACAAAGATGGAATGAATATCACACTTCAGAAATTTCCCAATAGGGTGTTAAATAGTGATAGAGTTAGAAAATAATAATTACACAAGGTCTATTATTATTTTCTTAATCCTTATCTAGCCCCATGTTTAAATAATAATAGAATTATTATTATTTACTTGACATGAAATAAACTCACGAATAAAATAAATACTATTTTCTTGAATAAATAAATTAATATTTACTCAAATAATATTTAATATAACATTTCTCACCGGACCATCAAACTCGGTCTGCCAATTCTATTAAATATTTATCAGGACTTAAATAATGAATGATCAATTAATTAATTAAATGTCACTATATTATTCTCTAATAAATATATAAATATTATATTCACCAAATAATAATGAATAAAAATTTATTAAATATTAATGTAACTAAATAAATAAATATTTGTTATCTTGTGAATAAACTAGAATAAATAAATATTTTACATCTATGCAATTAAATATTTACCTGGTGAATAAATAATTATTAAATATTCAAATTGCATATATATTCTCTCAAATAACTAGTGATTGAATATTTTCGATCGAAAAAAATTGAATAATTATCAAACCACTCATGAGAATAATATTTATCCAACATGTTAAATTCATAAGGAATTTAACCGAGGTTCCAAATACACATAGTGTGTGACCCTCTAGGACCTTTTCTCAGTGGAATTAGGCCACACCACCTAAAGTCCAAGGTTAGCATCTACCAATAGGACAAGGCTTCCATAGAGAAAGAATTTAATATCACAATGACATGCTACCTCATACGAACATACATTGTGTAATATGATCCATTTATCTCGAAATCTCTAGTCAAGAAGGTTGCATACTTGTGTCATGAACCTATATGATTGATGTATCTTTATTTTATTTTTCAGAAATTAACTTACCAATAACACCGCAATGAGCATAGATTTAATAAAGAAGTTAAATTCCCATCAAAGGTCTTAAGAAATCAACTTCCATTAATAAACTGAAGGTACAAATCCCTTTTTATATTATTCCTTAATACAAAAAATAACTCTTGATGTACCCAATGTATCCTAATTCACCCCAATCATATTTCATTACAGTTTTCATCAATACATAAAAGTACGTGAATCATGACATGGATTAATAATAATCTTAAAGTATAAGGATCATTACACACATTCTCAAATAGAAATATATAATGGCACATATAAATATGGATTTCCTATTGGTGGATCATGTTATCATAATCTTCTAAACTAAAGATTACCAAGTCCATACATCGTGAGAAAGTGTATCAAATTACTATGAGTCTCCACCCCTAATAGCATGTATCATTTATGTTCTATCAAATGATATATTCTGACTATGGAACTTATATTTAAGAATAATATCATGGAATTTATAGTTTTTCATCATAATGGGGAACTGCTATGAACTTTTAGTGAAAAAAGTACCCTTATAACATTATAACATACTATTTCATACAAAATAAAAATCATGATGTGATACACAATTTTTATTAATATTCAAATACATGAATTCAAGTAATCATGAAGAAATTAGAATTTGGTTCTAGGGAACCAAATCTAAAAAACTATCACTTACACTAGATCCAACTATTATCAACATCAATCCCCTAGATCTCACATGATATTCATTCTTCTATCAAGATAAATATTTATTCAAGGGGATCACCATGTTTTCCTCCATGGATAATATGCTCATAATGAATTCACCCCTTTGAGAATCCCTTAAGAGGTGATATTTATGGAGTATATGCCTCATATATTGATGTGAAATTGGATCATTTTTGAGATCCAACACTATAATATTATTAGAATATAATATAATAGGATCATTACTTCTAGGTACAATATTAATCTCTTGGATGAAGTTGCAAATCCAAAAATGTTTCTTTGAAAACATCAGAAGCCACTATATACTCAGAATCAACATCGATGAAAACAGACTAATTTGAACTTTTTCTAAAGTGAACCTAGTTAAACATGAATTAAATAATATATTAATCTCTTTATTTAAATAATACATCTCACAAATAGTCACACAACCCATGGACTTAAAATTTTAGTGCCTTGAAGATTAACTATATAAACATCTTATCTTAAAAGCCTTGTAAACATTTCTCCATAACCATAATTCCCTATAACCTTTCTAGAAATATAACATGATATAATCATCTTCATACCCTAGGGAATGGAAACATAAAAAAGGGGTGATCTCAGATTCTTATTATGGGAAAAACATATCATAATATTTCAGATCATAAACATGAATGAGAATATGAGGAGGACATAAATATCTTAATAAAATATATTAAGACCATATATGATAGTTATAAAACACCATATATAAACAAAATATCATAAATATATTTTTAAGTATGTTTAAAAAATTATTACATGACTCAAAATACATATCAGTTATCATAAAACATGTGATCATGATATAAAAGTACATGATACGTAAAAAATAAGGTGTAATCATAAAAATATGTCATTTAATAGAAATGAAATACATCTTGAAAATTTGGAATAACTTTATAAAAAACTTGGAAATTTGGAATAGCCATAAGAATAAGAAAACCTTTGTGAGTAAACCCATTATGCCTATGCCTATGTGAATAGACTAATTATGTCCATGCCTGAAAATTTGAACAAACCCATCATGCCAATGTCTGTGTGAACAAAATCATTATGTCTATGCCTGACTATCTCATGATATGTAAACTTAAACCAATAAATTGTAGGGAGATATAATACCCCACCCAACATCATCCATACATATGTGTTCCGCTTAAAATTAACCATAATTATATCTTAAGGGACCCATGTAAAAATAATGGTTTTCTTATACTTTTTAAAAAAATCACATAAAATAATATTAAGTAATAATAAGATATAAAAAATATAATTTTCTAAGAGGAATCATATTATAATAAAATATATATTTTGATAAAAAATATCTTCACAATAGATAAACCTACGAGGAAAAATATAAGTCAAAATACCAAATTTTTCTCAAAACATTCTAAACATTGATATAAAATATGACGTATAAATTACATTAAAAATAATTTTTATAAAGGGAAAGAGAAGGATTTTGAAAACATTATTATGAATAGTTAAAAATTAAATATCCTTGAAAATACATAAATTTTATCTAAAAAAATAAGGATTAGAAGATAAAACATTAAATTTTGAAAGGATAGAAAACCCTTTTTTAATATTTTGAAATACATTTGTTTAAAAACGAACATCATAAAAAGAGTATTAAATATTAATATTTAAAAGGGTTAAAGAGAATTATTAGAATCATATAAAATAATACATATTATATTTCTAAAAAATATTGGAGAACATTTGAAGGAAGGAAAATATAGACATGTAAGAAAAGATTCACTTGTAATAATGAGAGTTATTCTTACCAATGTTACACTTTTATTTCAGAATTTTTTTATCAACGAATTAGTTATTGATGATGAGAAGTAATTTACACAGATAATAAAATTAAACAACCTATAAAATAGGGGAATGGTGGGATTAAATAAATCTTTAAAAATTATATTCAAGTAATATAGACTATGACCCAATGAATCAGAAATTGAGTCAATGAAAATATTACAAAATTAGTAATAAAAGAATAAAGGGTGATTGAGAGGAAGATCATGAAATGTAAATTAATAAATCATGAAATGGATGATATTTTCATATGTGAAATCAATTGGGTAGTGAATACACCATATAAATGAAATTATAGTGCACAATATCAAACATGTCCCATGGAGATGAAAATGAGACAAAGAAACCCATACCTTTACTCTTGATTTCCATGAAAGTTCTTTAAAATCCCATATAACAAAAAATCTTAATAACTAATTTTATAAATATATTCATACATAAAAATATTTATAATTTTCATTTATAATCATTATATACATGCATATTAGTTAGTTTTACATATTTTCCCACATCAGGTGTTTATAGTTTTGACCGTTTGTACTAGTTTAGTAGGAACGATGTCAATATTTGTTTATCTCCAAAAGTTCATAATTAAAATTTTATTAAAGTTAATTTAATATATTAATTATAACTATTTATTAAGTTTAAATTTCCCTTGATTAGTGTTTCATTCTTTATTCTTCAAGATTGAATAAAAAATAAGCATTCTTATTTTCTTAACCAAAAAAAGCTATTTTATTAATTATTAAGTTAAATATTGATGTATCCATTACAAAAAAACCAAATAATTATTTGAATATTTATATTATATTATACTATTAATTATGTTTTCATAGTCATCAATGGTATAATTTTGTGGTGTTTTTCAAGTAGGTGGTCAAACCGACCAAAACATGAACTTACCATGAATAATGGATGATTATGAGATGATTTATTTGAAATGTAATTACACCTAAAGAACAATTATAATATTCAGTGTTTATTAGTGTGATATATCATAATTTAAATGAATTATAAGGAGAAGTAATGGATATGAAAATATTATATAATATGAATAATTTTTTTTCTTCTTCTTAGTTTGCTTGTTTGTGAAAATTTATTTTATAATGATTATTTATCATTCATATTATTAATAGGTTTTTAAATTTGTATTATTAGAACCTTATTCATATAATAAGAATCATATATATCCTTTTAAACCATTCTCATGACCATCCATGTAAATCGGTGCTGAAATGAAAAACGAAAATCGATCGTTCCATGGAGGCGGTAGTCCACACGTACGTGTGGTTGATGATTATGTTTTTCATAGAATAGGGAAAATGAGTAAAATAATTTATAATTTTAGAATATAAAAATGTAATAATTATATTAATTATATATTAAATTCTCTATTAGGATCAACCTTTTAAGGTGGTGATGGAAAATGAAACACATTGTGCTGTGGAGGCGATAGTCCGAAAAACTTATGATTCACGTTTTCATTTTTCTTAATCGAAAAGGGGAGGGTGGTTAATGATTAAACCATAATTATAATAACATAAAATTATAATAATGAAATTTATTTTATCATTATAATATGGTTAAAATAAATTTGAATAAGAAGAAAATCACATAAAGAAATAGGAAAGAGGGATGAGCAGTTAAAACTCTATACCTTACTACTTGGATTATTTCCTTTGATGAGGGGATTAAACCATTGAGGGATAGTATTTTGAGAATAAAAAAACCACTTAAGGTGTATAGAAGTGTTTAGGAGAGGTTTGGGTAATGTTTTGGCTTAAATTAAGGGTATTTTTTTGTGAGGGGAAGTAAGGAGATGAAAGTCCCCTTTATAAGTGAAAAGGGATGACATTTTTGTAAATACACAAAACTTTTCAATAAAGGGAAGTCAATATCAAGGAAAAAGGCACCAAAATTGAGAAATAATGGATGGGAAAAGAGATAAGGTCTATCCAAACCTCAAAAAATCAATTAAAAATATTTTTTTAACATGTTAGGTTTTTTAACCTTTTAGGTTACTAATTTTTACCATTTTGGTTTTCACCACATTAACTAGTTTTTACCAAGGCAATTTATCCTTTATGACCAAAAAATAAAATGGTACTTATTATGTAATTTTGAAATAATGATTAAAAATTTTAAATCAATTTTTTTTTTCATTTTTTAAAAGTGATAAATACTAATTTTAAAATACTAAACATATAATGTATTAAACGCATTTTTAAAAAACAATTATAAATCAAGTTATAAAATGTAAAATATATATTTATAAATTAAAAAAAAATATTTTTAAAATTATAAATTTACCTTTAAAATATATATTTTTTCTTAGAAAAATATTTTATAAATTTTCAATTCATAATTATATACTAATAATGTCATAAAAGTCATGTTATTTATAAAAATGGTATTTTTCACTATTCACCTAAAAATTAATCTTTTTTGAAAAATAACAAAAAATCATCTTAATATAATATTTCCATGATAAAAAAAATTAATTTAACCTCTTCAAATTCTCATCCTAAAATTTACAAAATTTGTTTTTATTTTAATAAATAAAATATAAAAAAACTGTTTTATAGAGAAATGACTTCTGGTATATTAACTATTATTTTCCCTATAAATTACTAATTAATCTTGTGTTAATATATATTTTTTTATTCATTAAAAATAAACTTAGTTCCTTAAAATAATATTCCAATTTCTGAAAAATAAAATTTTAAGCATAAAGTGAATTTAGCAAAAATGACTTTTCAAAAAGTATAAAAATTCATGAAAACTATATACATACAATTATTTTATTACATTTTTATATAATACTATTTTATACTTACATAAATCCTTATTAACTCTATGTAAGACTGAAGAATCAAAAAATCTTTGGTTGTAGTTTCAGGTGGTGGTTCAGCTAGCATAGATCTTGTGACAATCTCTATGAGCTTGAACTTCTCCTGTATATGGTTTTTCTCAAACCTTAATTGGTAAATTTTTGGTATAAGGAAAACCCTATTGATCCTAACTCTCTTCCAATGTTAGAAAAATGGGATTCATATGGAATACTTCAACTTCTAGATGTAATTTCTTCTTAATTTATTGATTTTGTGATGTGGTTACTTCAATTTATACCAGCTAATTTAATGGTCATATTTAATTTTAAAAATATATCAAGTTTTTTTTTGTTTTAGTTAAGTATAGTGTTTTAAAAATTCTATTTAATATATTATTTATTTAAGGATAATATACAGTGAAATCTCAGGTCACTACATTCTCCCCCTTAAATAAATTACATCATTGCAATTTTAATTATTACTTACTAATGAATTTAGCTAAGGGTATATATAAGATGACTCTAGATTTAATTTTATATTGAGGTATCAATCACATTTATTCAATTATAATTATAATAATCCTAATATTTTGTTTTTGAACCATTTGTGTTAAATACCTCTCATGGTTTAGTGTTATAACCTATTTTATTTTTCCTTGAGTTCGTAATTTAGACCTGCAGTGATCGATTATCATAAATTGGTTTAAGGTATGAAATGATATTCCCTATTTTTATAATAGCTACACCATACACACATTTCTCTCATCCCCCTGTGGTTATTCAACTCTGTGGTGCTGGAGGAAAGTTGAGGTTGAAGGATGAATTCATCAAAGAATGATCATCATCCTCATAAGGCTCATTGAGATCCACATTCAGACCCATCCCAACTTTTTTTGGATTATCCACCTCCACTGAACTATCCTATTCCATCTCCATCTTGTCCCACACCAGAATATCTAGCTTCAACTGATAACCACCCATCTCCTCACCTTCTTGTTGTAACAGTCCTTGAACTTCCCACTTTGTAAAACCTTATTGACTAAAGGTTGGTGGGGGATGGATTACCCACCACATCCACTTCAGGTGGTTATTTAGTTCCCAAATAGGGCCTTCCAAGGACCAAACTATTTCCTACAAATGCTGTATAGGATCACATGATCTAAGGAATCAAACATAATTTTCAGACTACTCACAACCCCATTGCCATTAGGAAGACTCCTTTTTTGCCTAACCATCATGTCCCATGGAACTTACAATTGCAGTTTCATAATGCTCGCAACTTCTATGGTAACATTGTGGCTTACAATTGGAAAAAATGCATTCAAAACTTGACAATGGACCTATTTCCATGGTCCAAAACTATAGAAATAAGAAAAAACTATGACTGCAGTATAAGGACATAGTTCACATAGACTATGGACCCCATCTATGTTGTAATAGGGTCAATGATATAACCACAATTTTATATTAGGGCCTTAGATGATAAATGTCAATGGTCTATGTGAACCATGGAAATAGGATACACACCATATTCCAATAACACACATTTCCTTGGTTTACTAAACTGTGGTTATAGCCTTTGAAAAATTAAATAAATTTAGTGAGTTTTGATCTTACGATCTCTTCTAGAATCCTTACAAGACTTTAACACTACACTATGATCTACTACATGTATTTAGACACACACACACATGTATATATAATTATTTATACTTATAATTGATAATATTTAAATAAATAAAAAATATATTTGGTTGAATATCTATGGCAACAACTTTCCAAAACTATGGCCAAAAGTCCTCTCTACAACCACAATTTTTAAAAACTATGCCCTTAGGTCCTCTCTATGACCATGATTTTCCAAAAACGTGGCCATGAGTGTTTTGTTTTTATACTATGGCCACATTTTTTGAAAAACCATGGATATAGGTCTACTATACTGCCACCATTTTAGAAAACTATGGCTATAGGGCCTCTCTATTACCGCATTTTCTGAAAAACCATGGTCATATCCCTATAGGTCCTTTCTACCACCACAGTTCTTAAACAAATATGGCCTTATTCCTTTCCAAAAAATTTTACATATAATTTTTATGGTTCCCACATTCAACTACCGCCACAGTGTCACATAACTATGGCTGCAGGACGGCCTATATCCATAATATGTGTATATCATAGTGGTAGACTAACATTGGAATACATAAGGCCATGGTTTAACTCTAACCATTATAATATGCTTCAGTACAGTCACAATTCCTTTGACCATGGCTATATAACCATGTTTATAGTCCCATTTTTGAGTTTTGATTGATGGATGATGACAAAGATGATTCATTTTCGTCGCCTGCTATTACAGTGGCGTTAATATATATGTGCGGTGGTTGCTATTTTTTTGTTTTCATCCCCATAATTTTTTAATTGTGAGGATATTATGGGTAATATAACCATGATTAGTGAATATAGAGTCTATATTGAAATAGTTAATCCATTATGTAAAATCCGTCCAAAGGACCCATACTAAGATTTATTTTATCATAAACTTAAATTTCAAAATTCAACCATCATACAACTTGATATTTTATTTTATGGTCAAAAAATTAGGTAATTACACTTAGAAAACAATATAGAAAACTTATAGAGGATATAATAAAGATCTCATATTCACAATTCTAAAATGGAGGATTTAGTTATCACAATTGACCTCATCGATAGTCATTGAGTATGATCTACCCTGTTCCCTTGGTTGTAGTGGTTGTTGACACCTATCATTTTTATCATCCTTATATTTATGAAACTGAATTCAGTAATGTCTAATTTTTCCAAAAATAAATCATTGTACCATTAGTGGTTATTTTGGATACACTTTTCCACTCCCATCATACTAACTGACCTCTATGTTTTCCTATGGAAGTTTGCTATGGGATGACCCCCTATTCCACAAGTAAAGAATTTCCCAGTCCCCTTGAGGTAATTCCCTTGATGCTTCTCCCATCATTTTTGACATATAGGAAATTGAACATTATTTCCTTCATTATATTCATCACTAGATATTTAATAGGAATTTATAATTATCTAATTTTGTGTGTTTGAGACTTCAACTATGTTCACATTGTTAATCATATTTCATGATAGTTGAATTTTTATAATCATAATGTTTCTCACTCTATATCCCATTCTGATGGGTTGTTCATTGAGTTAATCTTCATATGATCCCTCTCACCCATGGTTCATTCTTATTCTATCCATTACTAAAACCAAAAGGGTTGACATGAGTGATGAGACATTAAAAATACTAGGATATTATCATAATCATAAAAAGGAATCCAACCTTAAAATGTCTTGTTCTTTTATATTTTTATGTTGGCACAAGATTTAGTTCAACCTATATCAATCTTAGTTTGACCTAAGTTACTTTAATTTGGGTTATCTTATGCTTCTCAACATAATCCCTCAAAGTAACTAGGAAATAGATCTTTCACAATTGTTCAATAATAGAATATGATTAATCAAAGAATATCACCCATGAGTGTCAAACTGGTTCTGTGGTTAGGCCACTTTGTTGTGCACCAGGTGGCGATTGATTTAACACCCAACACACCCTATTTACGGTTATTACCCCTATGAACATCCATGTTAGATCCTATATATACTTTTAGTATCTATATAGAGATGTATTTCTACGAAAAACCATTTACTCATGAATTTACTAATATTTCAAGATATTATCCTATACATAGACTCATCTCTAGGGATTTTACTAAGTTTCTATAAAACAATCCCAAAAACAACTAAAATAATATAAAAAATAACTAAACCCTTATTTTATACTAACTAAAATTACCCAATATAAACATGAGTTAAATATATTAATCTCATGATTTAAATAACAAATCTCACAAATAGTCTCCCAACCCAAGGACCTAAAGGTTTAGTGTCTTGAAGACCAGCTACACAATTATTTTATTTTAAAACAATTATGAACATTTATCTATAATCACACTATTCTATATCCTTTCTAGATATATCAATTGATATAATCATATTTATACCCTAGGTAATGTAAACATAAAAAAATGGGTGATCTCAGATTCTCAGTAAGGGGAAAACATATCATAATGTGTCATCTCTTAAACATGAAGGAGAACATGAGGAAGACATAAATATATTAATAAAACATCATAAGGCCATAGATTATAGTCATAAAATATGATAGATCAAGATAATATCATAACTATATTGTTAAATAAGCATAAAAAACTATGACATGGGTCAAAATACATATCAATAATCATAAAACTTGTGAGCACAATACATAAGTACAAAATACTTTAAAAACAAGAAGTAATCATGAAAACATGTAATTTTATGGAAATGAAGTACATCTTGAAAATTTGGAATAACTTGATAAATAAATTGGAAATGTGTAACAACTATAATATTATGAAAACCTTTGTTAGAAAACCCATTATTCCCATGCCCATGTGAATAATCTCATTATGTTCACGCTTGAAAATATGAGCAAACCCATCATGCCCATGCCTATGTGAACAAATTCATTATGTCCACGCCTAAATATATCATGAGATATAAACTTAAACTAATGCATTGGAGGGTGATATATGACCCCATTTTTAATCATCCATACATATATGCACCACTTAAAATCAACCACAATCATATCTTAAGGAACCCATAAAAAAATAATGAGTCTCTTATTTTTTTTAAAAACATCACATAACATGAACCGAAGAAATATTAAGATGTCAAAAATCTAATTTTCCAAAAGGAATCATATCATAATAATATATACAAGGTTATCAAAACATCACTTTATAAGAGATAAACTTTGGAGTAAAAATATAAGTGAAAATAATTTTTTTAACAAAACCTTTTAAACATTGATATAAAAGATGAAGTATAAATTACTTTAAAAAAAATTTTTGTGAAGGGAAAGAGTAGAATTTTTAAAACCTTATTATAAGCATTTCAAAATTAAATATCCTATAAAATACATAAATGTTATAAAATAAAGTATATTTTAAGATAAAACTTTTGATTTTTAAAGGATGGGAAACTTTTTTTTAATACTTTGAAATACCTTTGTTTGAAAAATCACAACATAAAATGAGTATTAAATTTTTATTTCTAAAAGGGGTAAAGTGAATCATGAGAATCATAAAAAATAATCCATATTATCTTTCCCAAAAATATAGGAGAACATTAGTGGGAAGGAAAATTTTTAAATTTAATAAAATATTCATTGTTAATAATGAGACTTATTATTACCAACATTACACTTTTATTTTGGATTTTTTTTATAAAAGAAGTAGTTATTAATAATGAGAAGTAATTTTCCAATATAAAAAAATGAAACACCATATAAAATAGAGTAATGATAGGATCAAATAAATATTTAAAAAGTATATTCATGTATGAAAAAATATTACCCAATGAATCATAAATTTAGTTGATGAAACTCTTATAGAATTAGTATCAAAATAATAAAAGGTGTTTGAGAGTAAGATCATGAAATGGAAATTAAAATATCATGAAATATAAGATATATTAATACATGAAATCAATTGGTCAGTGAATACATGTTAGGACCAAAAGGGGCCAATATACCCTGAGAGGGGGGGGGGTGAATCAGGGTATGGATATTCTTTTACAAATTATTCCTACCCCACTAGATCTTGAACTCTTTATCACAAGGGTCATTTTTTTTGCACTTGTGTGTTTATTATGATCACTCATTTTCTTCTTTATCTGACGATGATGATTTGGATGCAATGCAGGGAAGCAAGTAGGTAGACACAATTTTTTTTGCTTGGTTCACCCTCGCTAGGCTACGTCCAAGGAGCATACAAGAACAATGTGCCACTGTACCAAATCCACTAAAGATCACTAAAAATAATGTTCAGGCTAGATCACTTCTATGCCAAGGCTCATTGCCTTTACAATGTTCAGGGTTATCTCACTACTTCCCAAGGGTCACTCCCTATTCTTCTCTCTCTAGCTTACTACTGGTAGAAATGATAACCTTCTTCCTCTTCCTTTTCTCACTACTTTGGAAAGGATCCACTCAAATTTTTTGTACTTATAGGTCCCTTCATTATCACTAATGAATATATCCTCAGTTATAGATAGATGATCTATTGAAGTTAAACTTTCATACATAGATGAATATCACTTTTCCATTGAACACTAGGCAATCCCTTTTGAAATTATTTCATAGAGAACACTACCTTCGTGAATCTCCCACCTTTTGAAAGCTCAAACAAGCCTTTGGAATGATCCAACCTCTTCGTGAAGCTCACAGGTTCGTAGAGCTCACAGGTTCACAAATATCACTATATCACTGGCACGCGCGTCGCAACGCGTGCAAATTTGCAATATTTATTTACCTACTAACTACTGTAGAAGTGGCGAGCAGGGTCGAACCACAGAGAGAATGTGAGTAGACACTAGAAATGTCCTTTTGGAGGAATGTTCAGGCGAATGGGCTTTAATTGTGTGATTAACAACTAAGTTCTAAAAACTAAATGACTATTTTAAAAAAATGACTAATTAAATTAACTAAAACTATCTAAGTGAATTAAGCTATGAAAGAAACTGGCGGAGATGGAAGTGTTAGAGTCGTGACGTCCATTCAAGTGCATGCAATGTCAATTATTTAGTCCCCACATTTGAATATTTATTTATTCAATTATCACCGATTCCAAATTTAATCAAAATACTATCTGGTCTCGTTCTCTGATGTTAGACAATATCTTAATGTTTACACAAATTATCCGTCATTTCGTTCTCTGTCCTGACGAATAATTTGTGCATCATTAAAGCACTGAATCACTTGGTGAAATACAACGACCCGTTTCTCACAAAGTCGAAGTATCTACCTGCGTTGGGTTCGCTCACATGAGATTACTTATTAGGTATCACTCATGCAAGTTTGAAGGAGAGCGCACACAAAATATTAATTTTTCAATTAATATATTTATTTATTCAAAATTCTATCGCGCGCTTGATCGAATTCCAGATAAATAAATTCTCTGATGAACTCCCGTTCGTGATTACTTAATAGGTATCACACGAACGAGCACCAAAGCACATGTGCAGAGCCTAAATGAAAATTAATTTAAACGCAGATATAATTAATTAAATAAACAACCAATTAAAATTAATTTAAAAGGCAATCAAATGTAGAAATAAATTAAAGACATGCATTCACCGTCACTTTCGTCACAACTCCGACACAAAGAAAGTTAGCCTGCCATCGCGACGACAACACGACACATAAAATAATAAACAGGTATCACCGTGCTCATGTTGTCGTAGTTGTCACCACAGGACGCCGTCAACGATCGCAAAATAATAATCATCGCTCCGCTCTGTGCAGTTGCTGACGCCGCACCCGAATCAAACCACCGCGCCGCTGAAAAATATGTTTTGATCTGCGCTCGCTCTCACCGTGCGACGTGAATCTACGGAGGCCAAGAAAATCGCTGCGCATGTCGATGTGAGCTCCCGGCTGCTTGGTGTTCCTGTTGCACCCTCAAGTGTTCGAGATGGGAAGGCTGAGCGGGTAAGGCAGCGGGTGAGAGAGCGGGGAGATGGGAGATGGGAGAGATGGGAGGGCCTTGGGGAGATGTGGGAGGCGGCAGGGAGATGGGGGCGCCGGTCTGAGAGGGGATGCGGGAGAGAGATAGGAGGGGCGCAGGGGATGCGGGAGAGAAAGGGAGTTGGGGCCGTGGGGTTGAGCGGGTAAGGGGATGGGAGGCCGGCGGGTCCAGCGGGGTAGTGGAGATGAGCGGGGTCGGCGGGTGAGCGGCTTGAGGTGAGGGCGCTGTGGAGAAAATGGGGAGAAGCAGGGGGCGGCGGTTCCAGCGGGTAGAGGGGAGAGGTGATGAGGGCAGCCAACCAAGGGAGATGGTGGATTCGGAATGGAGGGGGGGAGCGACGGGGTCCAGCCGGGGAGAAAAAAAAGGGGAGGCCGTGGAGAGATAAGGGGGAGATTGGAGAGAGAAATGAGAGGGGGGTAGAGGGGTGACGTGGGAGAGGGTGGAGGTTGAGGAAAAAGTGGTAGAAATGGTCAAATGGTGGTTGGGTAATTAGAGAGAGAAAGAAAAAAAAACAAAATCAAAATCAAAAAGTGAAATCAAAGTTAAAACTAAAATTCAAATTCAAATTAAAAGAAAACAATTATCTAAATATTTAATGTTAGATAATAATAATAATAATAATAATAAAATTAGAACTAAAAATTAATGCACATGTAATTAGATATTATACTATTAAATATAAAAATAATAAACTAATAAAAAGATACTATGTTATTAATACTATAAAAATAATGAAATAAAATACAAATAGAGAATTAAAATATATACATACTAATAAAATAAACTAAACTAAAATTAGTGACACTAATAATAATAATAATATAGTGTTAAATATAATATATAAAATTAATACAACTAATAAAAATACTAAATTACTAATATAAGTATATAAATTAACTAAAAATTATCAAAATATCTAAATTACTACAAAACTACAAAAATAAACTAAAAATATAAAAATTGGTTAAACTAATTAATTAAAACTAAGTTAGAAAGTTATAAAAATACATGTAAAAATCCATGTACATCAAATCCCCCACACTTAAACTTTTGCACTCCTGGGCAAAACAATCAGAAAGAAAAAAACAAGTGGACCCATAGACAAATCAAAACATCAAAATTACATGTTCAAAATTTTCCAATCTCTTTCCTCATAATATATAATGCTTCATTTAAAACTTTAGTTTCAAAAACAATTTTTATTTCACTTGCATTTTTTCAAAACAAGTATGTGCACTCATGAATCATGTGACTTACCTTGCCATTACACTCATCGCTCGAAAATATTTGATCAAAGTTTTTCTCAGTTCTCATACACATGCAGGCTTACCATAGGCTTGCCATGAATTTCACATCTCCACTAGTGGAAATCAAAAGAATGTACCAATCTCAAGGACTTTACATGAGGTTCAAATGTTTCTGAAGCTGTGGGACGGTGGGTAAAAAAAAATTGACATCTTTTTGGTAAAAAGGAGGGTTGAATCTTTAAATAAATGCATGATAAGTCAATCTAAATGTCTCCCTCAAACTCTCGCTCCCCCACACTTAAAACGCTGCTTGTCCCCAAGCATTTGATAATCCAATGTTTCGCTCTTTTTTTTTTTACAACTCACTCAAATAAGATGGGTAGGAAAAACAAGTGAGTATCAGTTCCAAAACCCCATGAAATAAATGTCAGACAATAATCCCAAAGAAAGGTACACAAGTAGCGTATACGATGTAACATCTCAATGAAGGTAGGTCATATAGGAAACTTTCTAGTTCCTGGAGTAATGGATCATCACTTTAATAGGTATCCCCAAAGTCGAGGGTTACCGCGTAATGACCACCAATATACTCATTGTTGGAACTGAAAAGGGTTCTATATTCCTATATCAAAATAATATGAAATGAATGTCACTACTGTGAAAAAGAACTCAATGATCAGGATGGAATAGTGTCAATCCATGTACAACAAATGACTCACTGCCCCTCGAAGAACCCTCTCCATGAGTAAGTCTCTCTCCCCCACACTTAGATTGAAATAATCATGCAAAAATTCAAGAAATTGGTAGGGAAGGGTATCGGCTTGGGCTCATCCTAAAAGGCTCTTGCATGGCTTCTAAGGGCTTATACGAAGGAGAAAATGTTTGGGTGGCTCAGTGGGTCAACGGGGTTAAAATATCAAACAGATGCCTCGATCATTTTAGTACAACTTTCAAAAATTCCTATCGCTTTGATGGAAAAACATGGCAAGTTCTAGAAGACAAAACATGGTTGAGATTCCCTCAAGAAAAAGAGAAATAAGAGATGATTTTGAAATGGATTAGAGTCCTCACGGGTATGGAAATATAATGTTGGACAACACAGATGAGAATGAGTGCAAATAAGTGTCTCAAAAATATTCAAGTTTTTGAAAAACATTTCCGAAGCATGAAATAATATCAGCAATCATCTAAGTCATGAGAAAAAGGATCAGAAAATTCCAAAACAAGAATCAGGTGCTCAAACTGCCTAGGGACACAAGTGTTATGTTCCTGACTGTGTTGTGACAAAAATACAATGGCTTTTATGTGGGTTCATCAATGACAAGAATGTTAGTTTTTTTTTTCAATTTTTTTTTACATGGTGTTGTTGGAAGCATAAAATATGACAAAAATAAAACACTTCCCTGTGTAAGTGTAGATTGACGCGGAGAGGCTGTTTGTATCTGATGAAGCTCCAGAAATGGTATACCTGTAAAACCTACACATTGACAGCACATACTCGCATCATATCAAAGAAGTCACACCATAATAAAAAAATGTGGATGATAAAAATATTTATGATGAATTTAAATCCACTACTGTGCCGGGAGAAAACAGATTGTTGTAAATGCATGCCATTTTATTTAAAATAAAACTAAATGAAATGGAATGAAATGCAGTGAAAAGAAAACAAACAAATGATGGGTTGCCTCCCATTGAGCGCTAAGTTTACTTCTTCTTCAGCCAGACGTTATTGAAACTCCACCAGGATCGAACGGAAATGTAAACCATGCATCTGCTTCTTTTTCAGTAGGAGCGCGGAATCCATTCGTTGAAGATGAGTTTATCCTGCAAGCTGCACAAAATCTCAACGGAATCTTGTTAGAATAATGGATGTGTGGAATGAAATGAAAATATGCCAACTCACAAGGGAATGAATATACCTCACCTGAAGAAAGACTCATCGAATTGTTGAATTTTGGGAAAAGGTTGTCAATGGAAAGATCAAGAAGATTACCTCCTTGAACATACATAGGTGAAAAAGTGCCATTACTAGAATCCTTCAGTGGTTCGCTTATATCCATCACATTCTTGAATGCAGTATCTGGGTTGATGATGTATCCCAATTCGTTTTCACACCCAACTACTAGCATAGAAAAATCCACTGGTTTCCAACTCAATTCATGCTTGATGGTTTCATTGATTGTGCCAAGGTCAAAAATGTTGTTAGAATATGTGGGTATTTCAAGTGAAGTGTTTTTAACCTCGACGCATAGAGCAAGTGGCGCAGGATCAATTGGAGCAGATGACTCCATTGTGTCAAGAATGACATCTTTTTCAAAATTTTCTTCTATACCGCCCTCATCATATTTCTCTGTTGGCACATGTGTCACCACAAAATCAGGATCCTCCAAGCAATCCCATTCTTCCATTGTTTCTAGAAAATTATGAGTGCTCTCTTCCACCAATGCTGATTGATTCTTCGACTCCAGAAATGTTTCAGATGTCTCCATTTTAGAAAACGTTTCAGACTCACATGGATTTTCAGAAAGAGGTGATTTGATGTCATTTGAAGTGATATCCTCTTGAGTGTGGCAATCCACTGTCTCTTGGTTCAATTCTGAATCTATCATGGTAAAGAATGATCCTAGTTCAATGTCCTCTTCATCCTCAAAAGGTGCAGTTTGATATACATTGAATGTGTCCTTTTTCACTTTGGGATGACTAGGTTGTGAATTCACAGAAGGACATGAAATCACATTTTCTGAGGGACCATTATGTTCAACAGGGCGGAAGACCAAGCTCTCATATTCTTGAAATGTGATTAGATTGGAAGAATTATTTTGTGATGGAGGGGAGTCATCAATTGTATGATAAGAAGACAGATCAATCCCATTATCAGACTCGGGACATAGATGTTGTTCAAATGGAACCTCTATTGCACTCTCCTCAAAAGAATTGTTTTGAATTAGATCATCAAGGGGTAATGAAGCAGGTAGTTCGGAAATATGATTCATTTGATTTACTAAATTATTCAATTGATTTTCTAGATCTTTTGTTGAGGAAAGCAACTTTGCATTGCATTCATCTTGAAGTTCAAACCTCCGATTGGTCTCAGTGATAGCACAATGCAACATGTGTTCAATTATTGAATCATTTGTTTGACATGAATTGTCAAGTTCTAAATTTTCAGGAATGCATTGACTTTGAAAATGATTAACAGATGTATAAGGACTTGTTTCATAGCATGATGATATGTTCTCATATGGATCATAGCATGGACTTGAATAAAGATCATTGAAATAAACGGGATTACCTGGATAGCTCATGGGCGGTGAAGCATTATATGTCATACCTTGAGTCGGGGCTGCATAGGGCGGATACTGGTTGTAATTGTGTGGTGCGGCCCACGTCATTCCGAGCTTCTGGGTGTCTTGAAAATTCCTGCAATGAAAAATTCCCAGAGTAGTAAACTGTTGTTTTTTTATTTTTGGTTTGGTTTTTGGTTTTTTTTTTGACCTAAATCACTCTTTTAAAGGAACTCCTAATGCTACTATTCTCCCCGGCAACGGCGCCAGAAATTTGGCACGCGCGTCGCAACGCGTGCAAATTTTCAATATTTGTTTACCTACTAACTACTGTAGAAGTGGCGAGCAGGGTCAAACCACAGAGAGAATGTGAGTAGACACTAGAAATGTCCTTTTGGAGGAATGTTTAGGCGAATGGGCTTTAATTGTGTGATTAACAACTAAGTTCTAAAAACTAAATGACTATTTTAAAAAAATAACTAATTAAATTAACTAAAACTATCTAAGTGAATTAAGCTATGAAAGAAACTGGCGGAGATGGAAGTGTCAGAGTCGTGACGTCCGTTCAAGTGCATGCAATGTCAATTATTTAGTCCCCACATTTGAATATTTATTTATTCAATTATCACCGATTCCAAATTTAATCAAAATACTATCTGGTCTCGTTCTCTGATGTTAGACAATATTTTAATGTTTACACAAATTATCCGTCATTTCGTTCTCTGTCCTGACGAATAATTTGTGCATCATTAAAGCACTAAATCACTTGGTGAAATACAACGACCCGTTTCTCACAAAGTCGAAGTATCTACCTGCGTTGGGCTCGCTCACATGAGATTAATTATTAGGTATCACTCATGCAAGTTTGAAGGAGAGAGCACACAAAATATTAATTTTTCAATTAATATATTTATTTATTCAAAATTCGATCGCGCGCTTGATCGAATTCCAGATAAATAAATTCTCTGATGAACTCCTGTTCGTGATTACTTATTAGGTATCACACGAACGAGCACCAAAGCACATGTGCAGAGCCCAAATGACAATTAATTTAAACGCAGATATAATTAATTAAATAAACAACCAATTAAAATTAATTTAAAAGGCAATCAAATGTAGAAATAAATTAAAGACATGCATTCACCGTCACTTTCGTCACAACTCCGACACAAAGAAAGTTAGCCTGCCATCGCGACGACAACACGACACATAAAATAATAAACAGATATCACCGTGCTCATGTTGTCGTAGTTTTCACCACAGGACGCCGTCAACGATCGCAAAATAATAATCATCGCTCCGCTCTGTGCAGTTGCTGACACCGCACCCGAATCAAACCACCGCACCGCTGAAAAATATGTTTTGATCTGCGCTCGCTCTCGCCGTGCGACGTGAATCTCCGGAGGCCAAGAAAATCGCTGCGCACGTCGATGTGAGCTCCCGGCTGCTTGGTGTTCCTGTTGCACCCTCAAGTGTCCGAGATGGGAAGGCTGAGCGGGTAAGGCAGCGGGTGAGAGAGCGGGGAGATGGGAGATGGGAGAGATGGGAGGTCCGTGGGGAGATGTGGGAGGCGACAGGGAGATGGGGGCGCCGGTCTGAGAGGGGATGCGGGAGAGAGATAGGAGGGGCGCAGGGGATGCGGGAGAGAAAGGGAGTTGGGGCCGTGGGGTTGAGCGGGTAAGGGGATGGGAGGCCGGCGGGTCCAGCGGGGTAGTGGAGATGAGTGGGGTCGGCGGGTGAGCGGCTTGAGGTGAGGGCGCTGGGGAGAAAATGGGGAGAAGCAGGGGGCGGCGGTTCCAGCGGGTAGAGGGGAGAGGTGATGAGGGCGGCCAGCCAAGGGAGATGGCGGATTCGGAATGGAGGGGGGGAGCGACGGGGTCCAGCCGGGGAGAAAAAAAAGGGGAGGCCGTGGAGAGATAAGGGGGAGATTGGAGAGAGAAATGAGAGGGGGGTAGAGGGGTGACGTGGGAGAGGGTGGAGGTTGAGGAAAAAGTGGGAGAAATGGTCAAAGGGTGGTTGGGTAATTAGAGAGAGAAAAAAAAAAAAACAAAATCAAAATCAAAAAGTGAAATCAAAGTTAAAACTAAAATTCAAATTCAAATTAAAAGAAAACAATTATCTAAATATTTAATGTTAGATAATAATAATAATAATAATAATAAAATTAGAACTAAAAATTAATGCACATGTAATTAGATATTATACTATTAAATATAAAAATAATAAACTAATAAAAAGATACTATGTTATTAATACTATAAAAATAATGAAATAAAATACAAATAGAGAATTAAAATATATACATACTAATAAAATAAACTAAACTAAAATTAGTGACACTAATAATAATAATAATATAGTGTTAAATATAATATATAAAATTAATACAACTAATAAAAATACTAAATTACTAATATAAGTATATAAATTAACTAAAAATTATCAAAATATCTAAATTACTACAAAACTACAAAAATAAACTAAAAATATAAAAATTGGTTAAACTAATTAATTAAAACTAAGTTAGAAAGTTATAAAAATACATGTAAAAATCCATGTACATCAATCACAGAGCTCTATATATCTTAGAGCTCACTGCTTCACAGATCTCACACTGGTCTTTTTGATTTTGAAAATCTAAACAAGCCTTCGCGAAGCGCACATCCTCCGTAAAGCCAAACTGGCCTTCGCGGTGCGCCTTCCCTTCATAGATCTTAACTACCTTTGTGAATTCCCTTTACATTCACGAAGCTCCTTGCTCCAAGAATCTCCTTATCAATTAGAGAGCTTACAGTTTTCTGTTTTAATCTCTCTCCATTTCTCGAGGAGGTCGAGGTCTATTTATGGGAAATTCCACCGACTTGAGAACCTTCTGCGCAAAGTCAGCACCACGTCATCTCAAATCTCAAAGCTCTGAAATTCCCACCAAAATTATCTCTATATCGTGAAGCACCAAAAATTTTTTTGGATTGCAGAGCTCATCGTAATCACAGAGTGTTCCATAAATTTCTTTGCACCGCTGCCTCAATGCTCCCTCACAATGCTCTTCATCTCCGCTATTTGTGAATCTTGTCACAACCGTAGAAATCACCATCAACATTCTTCCAATATCTGCAAAACCCACTTCAAGAATCCCATATTTGAAAAAATCATGCCTTTTCTATATTTTTATGAGATATTCAAGGAAATCCACTTTTCACAATGCTCACCAAATCCCAAATTTTGGACCCCAAAAATTTAGCAAACACTAGAAAATGGCACCACCTTGTATCTCTTCTTTTGTAAAATCTATAGATATTTAATTCCTTTTACATGGTTCTTTGTCAATATGGATTGTCAAAAAATTCTCTGGAACTCGACAATTCACCATGAAAACCTACTTTGTCAACAAACATAACCAACCCAAAAATGCTACAATGTTACCTTAAGGGATTTTTTCCCAACAATCTCCCCCTTTGGGTTTGTTGACAACTCTTCTCAAAATGATTCTCAGCACTTTGATACCTCACTGAAGCTCCATCTATCATCTACCATCATTAGCCTCTTGTGATTCAGATAGAGACCAAAGATTCACTCACCACATACTCTAAGCCCACATGAACAATTCACGGTGTGAGAAACAAGAGTAGTATGAAAAGTTCATCAATGAATCAATTCATTTCTAACACCAACCATTGATACCATACTGACACCAATAAACGACTTTCATCATGAACCTCAATTGTCTTGATATCTAATATTTGATCGATCACTGCAAGAATGGTCAGATTTAAAACTCTCTCCCTATCACGCTTCTCCACCTATCAGCTTCTCCCCGTGTCTTTGAATATGACATTTTCTACCTTCTTTAACCACATTTTATCCCCCTTTAGGAGTCATTATTTCTACCCCCTTTTCAACAAACCCAAAGTTCACTTTTTTGTGGTTTGAAATAGAGTAGATAACACATATCAACACATTAGGGAAAAACACACCATACCGCGGAGGGGGGGGGGGTGTCCCACATCCACACTTTTTCAAGTGCTAGGAGTCGATTGAACTCTCAGAGCTAGTCAGTGCCTCTCAAGAGCTTCCTTGTGTAAGGCCTTTGTCAGAATGTCTGCAACCTGGAGTTTTGTAGGCACATACTCCAACTTCACGATTCCCTGCTCAAACTTCTCCTTGATAAAATGATACCTTATCTCAATGTGATTTGTACTTGAGTTATGGATGAGATTTTTGCTAAGATTTATAGAACTTGAGTTATTGTACTAGATTCCGATTGGAGACTTCACTTCAACTCCCATATCATCAAGCTGTTGCTTCATCCACAATAACTATATGCATGCTTGAGTGGCCACAATATACTCAAATTCTACAGTGCTCAATGAAATGAAATCTTGATTCTTGCTTAGCCAAGAAATACACAATCCACCAAGATATAAATCACCTCATAATGTTGATTTTATATCATCTGCTGAACCAGCCCAATCTTCATCTGTATATCCCAATAACTCAGACTGGGATTTTTCATTATATATCAAGCCAAAATATACCGTTCCCTTGATATACTGAAGTATTATTTTCACCTCAAGCATATGGATTTCCATGTGGTTGCTTTGATATCTTGTTGCTTAGAATGTGGTGAATACAATGTCAGGACTTGTCGCAGTCAAGTATAGAAAGCTTCCAATGATTTGCCTATATTCTGTGATGTTAACTTCCTTGATATCACCATCTTTGGACAATTTTATCTAGGTAGCAACCAAAATATTCATCTCCTTGGAATTTTCCATTCCAAATATCCTCAGAACTTCCTTAGAATATTTGGATTGAGAAATTAAAGTACCATTACTTCCTTGTGTCACCTGTAAACCATGGAAAAATGTCATCTCACCAATCATTGACATTTCAAACTCATTTTTCATGAATTCTGAAAATTGTCTGCATTGTGATTCATATGATCCACCGAGGATTATGTCATCAAAATAAACCAACACCATCATCCTTTGATTATTATCATTATTGAAATATATATTGTAATCAAATCCACCACGCTGAAAGCCAATCTTATTCAAATACTGATCTAGTCTTGAATACCACAATCTTGGTGATTGCTTCAACCCATATAATGCCTTCTTTAGATGAAAAAATATGTTATCATCTTCATCTTCTTCCTCCTACTCATCATCAGTATCTTATTTTGAATCATCATTTTCCACTTCAACTCACCTTGAGTTTCTTACCTCCTCATTACTGCCATAAAGAAACTGTTCACTATTTTGTTAAAGATTATGTTCATTCTCTACTACAGTGAGATCATTTCATTCATCTACTTTTTCAGCCTCATGTTGAAACATTTTTTCCATTATCTTACAGCATCTTGGTATCCTGAAAGTAGTCAGCTAATACCATGTTGTTAGAACAAAACAAACAATCATGAAATAAAATAATGTTGCAGCTCGTCCCTCTGTCAGTCTTCTTAAACATAGACTCTCATCATTTTTGTACCATTTAGATCTTTCATATAATTAAGAGATAAAATTACCCCCCTATGATGTGAAACTATTCTAGTTGTTGAGATCAATGTTTTGACCCAAAATAATTCTCCTTATCCTGTATCATTTATTCTAATGTGGAAGTTTGCGATGATCCACTAACAAAACCTCTAATCCTACTGAGTCAAATTAAGTTTAGGAAATAATAGATAAAGTTAATAACACAATTAATATCTATTGAGATCAATTAATTCAACTTATCTCATGCATCCGTATAACATCAAATCCATTCATTGAATTCTTCCACATTCCTTTATTAGATCTAGTAACTGATCCGAATCATTTGACATTCTGGATCACATCACATCACTAATTTGCATCTTCTGATGTCAATTTCCCTTGGATCGTATCTCCCCTTGAACCAAAAACACCTGAACATCAGTTAATAGGATTTATACACACAAGGATAGGGGTTCTTCTGGAATCCTCAAGATGAGGATTTTGGTTGATCCTAATGGGTCAAACCTTTGATTATTTCTTGCAGAGCATCACACTCCTTCCTTTCCTGGTCTAACTTCCTGACCAACTTCAACTGTTTTGGCCATATGTCTAAGAATTCATTGCCCACATGCTGATAATTTTTATGATATGAAGATTTTAGAGGATTGGCCTTTCTCACACTTAGGGGTTTAAACCCACTAGTAGACATTTCCTTCTTTGATGTTCCAGCAATATTCCACTTCCCTTGATTCATTATCTGAGTATAAATATCTCCACTTATTTTCAATTCTCGGTATGTGGCATGAGATGTGGATTTTCTAAGACATTATTTATTCATTTTTATTTTTTAAATGGTTTTAATCATGCTACCCTTTCTTTTTGGGGTTGAGTTTTCCATTGATTTTACATTCTTCTTACTCAAAACTAGAGTAGATCTCCCCTTAATATTCTAGGTTTGTTCACATTGTCTCCAAGAGAGTTGTTGTGAATGTGATAGAGAAGGTGATTAATACACCTTTTGTTTAGATCCTTGTGATTCCCTTGAGGTAGTAAACCTGTTTTTCAACTTACCACTTTGTCTTCCAATGTAATATTTATCTTTATACATCACTAGAGTCCAGAATCTCCTTCTGGGTTCCTTTTCCTTTCTCGCTTTCTTCTTGCTTCAATGTCTTGGAAAATTCCCATGATCAGAACATATAAAACATATTCCATCAAAGGAATACCTCATTTCATCATTTATAAACCGATATTATAATGAATCTTGATTTCTTCTTTTGATATTGAGCTCCTGATCTTCTTGGCATGTGATCATAGTGTGTCCCATTCTTCTATAGTAATAGCATCTGATGAATGATTTCTTCTGAGAGCTATTCCTTTCAAAATTTTCATGATTATTCTTATTATTTTCATTTTTAGTAAAACTTTATATCTTCATAGTATGAAATATATTCCCGAGACTGTGAAAAAAAGCTTGATGTATGACCATGAATCCCACATAAATATCACATTCTATCATTACTTCCTATAACAACCTTTTTAGGTCCATCTCAAGCACCTAAAATGTTTTTCTTATCTCTGGAAATCTTCACTAATCTCTTAATACCATTCATAGTATGGGGATCATCATATCCAATTCCAGACTTTCCCATACCCTGTGGTCTTTGAGATGAGAAAATATGTTCTTGATTCTCCTTAGAAATATCATACTTTCTTTTTCATTTTATCATCACCTACTGAAGGGCAATCGAATAATAAGTGCAGTGCATCCTTCAACTTAGGATTTCCTTTTTCATTAGATTTATCTATTTCTTTATTGACTAATTATATCTCTTCCTCCAATTACTTAATCTTCTTATCTCTTGATTAAATTTGATAATTGAGTTCTGTTATGAGATTCTTACTAATACTCATCCCATCTTCCAATTCTTGTGTGAGATTATCTACCACATCAATTTTCTCCTTTATTTTCATTTTTTCTTGAGAAAAAAAAATCAGAGTAGGGTTCATTATCCTATTTTAGCCTTTTATTATTCTGAATTAGTTCAAATATATGTGTAGCAAGATCATCATTTATGGCTTTCAGGTTCTGAATTTCATCTGAGTTCAAATTCTTTCCATTGACATCAGATTTTAGATATTCTCTCTTTATAGACAACTTTTTCAGTTTGTTAGCTTGGGAATCATTATTCTCCCTCAGATCAGTATCCACATCAATAAGTCTTTGATTTAAGCCTCTTATCTTATTGAACTCAATTTCTAGTACCTAGATCAGGATATCTTTAAATTTAATTTCTTCATCCAATTTCTGATCCATTTCCTTTTTCTCATAGACAAGTTCCACTTTTCGACTTGTTGGAGTTTCTTTATCATAATTAGTTCCATCATCACTTGGAATATCATGTTCTTATCTCATTCCTTATATGATATTGAATGAGTAAGTATTTTTACTATATGATTTATCCAAATCATTATTCTATTCACTACTTTATTCCTTCAACTAAATCACACTCTTTCCATTGACACTTCCACACCAGGGAATTTCACAAGACTTCTACTTCTTATTTGAAGTTATTCCCTTTTCCATGGAACACTAAGATAAAAGCATACTGAATCTTTAACTTGAGAAATCAACTGAACCAAGTTAGAGTAAACAAATTTGATAAAAGAAACCTCCCTCCGATACAAATTGTTTGGACCAAAAGGGGCCTATATACCCTGAGAGGGGGGTGGGGGTGAATAAGGGTATGTATATTCTTTTACAAATTCTTCCTACCCCACTAGATCTTGACCTCTTTACCACAAGGGTCACTTTTTTTTCACTTGTGTGTTTATTATGTTCACTCCTTTTTTTATTTATCCGATGATGATGCTTTGGAAGCAATGAAGGGAAGCAAGAAGAAATACATAAATAATTTTACTTTGTTAACCCTCCCTGGGCTACATCCAAGGACCATACAATGAAGATGTGACACTATACCAAATCCACTAAAGATCACTATAAATAATGTTCAGGATAGATCAATTCTATGCCCAGGATCACTGCCTTTACAATGTTTAGGGTTATATCGCTACTTCCCAAGGGTCACTCCCTATTCCTCTCTCTTTGGATCAATACCAGTAGAAAGGATAACCTTCTTCCTCTTCTTTTTCTCACTGCTTTAGAAAGAATCCACTCACATTTTATGGACCTGTATGCCCCTTAATTATCACTAATGAATACATCATCAGTTATAGATAGATGATCTGCTGAAGTTCCACTTTAATCCACATTTGAATATCACTTCCCACTGAGCACTGGGAAATACCTTTTAAAACTCTTTCATAGGGCACACCGCCTTTGCGAAGCTCCCAATTTTTCAAATCTCAAAAAAGCCTTTGCAATGCTCCAACCTATTCGCAAAGCTCACAGGTTCTTAGAGCTCACAAGTTCACAAAGCTCACTAGATTGCAAAACTCTCTAGATTACAGATCTCATTGCTTCGAAGATCTCACAATGGTATTTGCGATGTCTCAAATCTAAACAAGCCTTCACAAAGAGCACGTCCTCCGCAAAGCCAAATTATCCTTCACAGCGTGCCTTCCCTTTTTAGAGCTTAACTACCTCTGTGAATTGCCTTTACATTCATGAAGATCCCTGGTCTGTGAATCTCCTTCGCAATTCGAGAGGTTAAGTTTTTCCATTTTTATCTCTCTCCATTTCTCGAGGAGGTTGAGGTCTATTTATAGGCGATTCCACCAACTCAAGAACCTTCCATGCAAAGTTAGTTCCATGTCAGCTCAAATCGCAAAGCTCCAAAATTCCTGCCGAAATTCTCTCTATATCGTGAAGCACCAAGACAATTTTCGGATCACAAAGATCTCCATAATCACAGAGCGTTCCGTCAATTTCTTTGTGCCGCCACTGCAATTCTCCCTCAAAATTCTCTTCATATCTGCCGTTCATGAAGCTTTTCAAAACCGCAAAGCTCACCATCAACATTCTTCCAGTCTCTATGAAATCCACTTCAAGAATCCCATCTTCGCGAAACTTATACCTTTTCCATATTTTGATGCGATCTTCAAGGAAATACACTTTTCAAAATGCTCACCAAATCCCAAATTTTGGACAAAAAATATTTAGAAAACACTAGAAAACAGTGCCACATTTTATCTATTCCTTTTTACCACCTCTAGATCTTTCATTCCTTTTTCATGGTTCTTTGTCAACTTAGATTTTCAACAACTTCTCTGGAACTCGATAATTCACCATGAAAACATTCTTTTTCAACAAACACAACAAACCCAAAAATGCTTCAATGTTACCTTGAGAGATTTTTTCCTAACAATACACCATAGAAATAAAATCATGGTTCATAATATCAAACATGTCCCATGAAGTTAAAAATGAGACATAACAACCCTTACCTTTACTATTAATTTCCAAAAAAGTTCTTTAAACTCCCGTATAACAAACATAACTATCTTATTAAATATTTTAATCAAAATATTTATACATAAAACTATTTATAATTTTCATTTATAATCATTATATATTTGTATATTTTTGAGTTTTTACCTATTTTCCCACATTGAGGGTTTATAGTTTTGACCATTTGTACCAGTTTCATAAGAGCGATGTTAATATTCATTTTTTCTCCCAAATTTCATATTTAAAATTTAATTAAAGTTACTTTAATGGATGAATTATAATTATTTATGAAGTTTTAATTTACTTTGACGAGTGTTTCATTATTTATCCCTGAAGATGAAATCGATAATAGTCACACTTTGGTGATTTTCTTAACCAACAAAAGGTATTTTCTTACTTATTGGGTTAAATATTGATGTATCCATTAAAAAAATAATAATAATTATTTAAATATTTAAATAATATTATACCATTAATTATGTTTTCATATTCATCCATGATATAATTTTTTGGCATTGTTCAAGTAGGTGGTCAAACCGGCCCAAACATGAACATACCATGATCAATGGATGATTATGAGGAGATTTAGTTATAATATCATTATAAAAGAATAAAAATTATACTATTAAGTGTTTATTAGTGTGATATATCCTAATTTTAAGTAATTATAAGAATAATTAATGGATATGAAAATTTTACATAATATGAATAAATTGTTTTTTTCTTCTTAGTTTGCTTGTCTGGGATAATTAATTTTATAATGATTATTTATCACTTATATTATTAATAGGTTATTAATTTTGTTTTAAAAAAACCTTATTAATATCATAAAAATACTATATATCCTTAAAAACCATTCTCATGACTAGATATTTATGGCGGTGATGAAATGAAAAACATAAATGGATCGTTACATGGAGGCGGTAGTCCGCACATACACATGGTTGATGATTTAATTTCCTATAGAATGAGGGAAAAGAGTAACATGGTTTATAATTTAATATTCTAAAATATGTTATAAATATTATAATTATGTATTAAATTCCCTATTTTGACCAATGTTGTAAGTTTTTTATGGAAAAAGAAACATGTTGTATCGTGGAGATGGTAGTCCGCACAACGCATGATTCACGTTTCAGTTTTTATTAATGAAAAAGGGGAGGGTATTTAATTATTTTAAAACCATTATAATAACATAATATTATAATAATGATACTAATTTTATCATTATAATATTTTGAAATGAAATTTGAGTAAGAAGAAAAGAACATAAAGAAATAAGAGAGGGACGAGTGGTTAAAAATATGCACTTTACTACTTGGATTATCTTTTTTATGAAGGTGATTAAACCTTTGAGGGATCATATTTTGATAAATTTTTAGGTTATATTTGGGTATATTTTAGGATTAAATTAATGTGTTTTATTTTAAGGGTAAATGATGAGAGGAGAGCCCCATTTATAAGAAAAAAGGATGACTTTTTTTGTAAATACCCAAAAAATTTCAATAATGGGAAGTCACTATCAAGGAAAAAGGATCCATATTGATAAATAATAGATAGGATAAGAGATAAGGTCTATCTAAACCTCAATAAATAAATTTAAAACATGTTTTTAATATGTTTTTCTCTTTACCTCTTAGGTTACTCATTTTTACCATTTTAGTTTTCACCACGGTAACTAGTATTTACTTAGGTAAATTATCCTTCATGAATAAAAATAAAATGGTCCTCATTTTATAATTTATACCCAATGATTCAAAATTTTAAATCCATTTTTTTCTATTTTTATGTGATAATTTTTGTTTTTAAATACTAAATGTCTAATGTATTAAAAACAATTTTTTTTTGAAAAATACAACTTAAGTTCTAAAATGTCAAATATGGGTTTATACATTAAGATTTTTTTAAATTATAAAATAACTTATAAAATACATATTTGGTCTCATAAAAAGGTTTCAAAAATTCCAATTCATACTTATATACTAATAATGTCATAAAAGTCATGTAATTTGTAAAAATTGTATTTTTCACTATTCAGTTAAATATCAATCTTTTTAGAAAATATGAAAAATTCATCTTAATCTAAATTTTAAATGATAAATAAAAAAATGAATTTTATTTTCTCAAATTCTCATGCTAACATTTATAAATTTTATTTTTATTGAAAAACATAAAATATAGAAAAAAACTATTTTTTATAGAAATATGATTTTTTATATTAACTATTATTTTTATTATAAATTACCAATTAATCTAGTTTTAATATATTTATTTATTATTAAATAAATATAAACTTAGTTCCTTGAAATAAAATTCCAATTTCTAAAAAATACATTTTTAAGCATAAAGTGATTTTTAGTATATGACTTTTTGAAAAGTATAAAATTTAATTTAATATATATACATATAAGTATTTTATTATATCTTTATATAATCCAAATTTCTACTCACATAACCCATTATGACCTCTTTATAAGACCTATGTGTGAGATAATCTCTAGTTA
This sequence comes from Viscum album, assembly GCA_963277665.1. Lineage (NCBI taxonomy): Eukaryota > Viridiplantae > Streptophyta > Magnoliopsida > Santalales > Viscaceae > Viscum > Viscum album. Next base: position 116,112,319 of record OY728119.1, read on the forward strand.
TAGTTTTGGGTGTTAGTTCAGCTAGAATGGATATTGTGATAATCTCCATAAGCTTGAACTTCTACCGTATATGTTTTTTATCATACAATAATTCATCGAGTTATACTTGGGATTGGTATATGGAAAACTATAGTGAACAAACCTCCCATCATATTTTAGAAAAATTGGGTTTATAAGGAATACTTTTACTTTCAGATGCCATTTCTTCTTAAATTCTTTATTGATTTTGTGATGTGGTTACTTCAATTTATACCAGCTAATATAATGTCCATATTTAATATTGAAAATATATCAAGGTATTTAATTTTAGTTAGGTATATTAAGTGAAATAGGATATTTAATATTTATATAAGTAGAATATACAGTGAAATCTTGGGTCAGTACACTTCCAACTCACAACACCTCCCTTAAGACTGAAGAAATATCCTAATCGTGACTTCAGATCATTCTGATTTGTTTGAAAACTATAATTAGTGCATCCTATGATGATTAGATCCTCATTTCCTTAACATATCAAGAATATATCCTTATTAGGGCTCAAATACTTAATGATAACCTTAACAACAGACCACTGTTATTCTATTGGATAATATTGATATCTACCTACCATGCTTAAAGCATAGACAACATCAAGAATAGCACATAACATTAAATACATGATAGATCCTATCATAGATACAAATTATATTATAATCTCTCTCTTTATCTCTATCTCCTATTGTGTCTTAAGACATATTTTCTTGGAGAGATGTATAACATGTGACACTGAAACCAATACCCTATTGGATTGTTCTATAGTAAATCTATTTATTATTTGGTCAATGTATATACTTTGAATTATCCCGATCATATAGTTGGATCTATCAAGAATGATATTGATTCCAAGAATATATACTTATTCACCTAATCCCTTAATGGATAAACACTTGTTTATCCATCCCTTAATAGACTATAAGACTAGTATGTCATTTCCAATAAGTAATATGTCATCAAAATATACTAACAGAAATACAACCGCACTCGAAATAAATGTTTGTAAATACATGGATCACATTAATTATTTATGATACCAAAAATCATACATCTTCATCAAATAAAATGTTCCATGACCTAGATACTTTCTTTAAACCATAAATGGATCTATATAACTTACATATATTATTCGAATTTTATGGAGTAAAAAAACCTTAAGGTCATGTTATATAGATATCTTTATGAAGGTTTCCATTAAGGAAATATATTTTGACATCCATATTCCAAATATCATATTCATGGAAATATTCTATGATAAGTAAAATTCCAATTGATTTAAATAAGGAAAATAGAGAAAATGTTTCATCATATTCAATGCCTTGGAATTGTTTAAACCATTTATCCACCAACCTTTCTTCATAGGTACTCACCTTGCCGATGAAACTGCTTCATGTTTTATTTGTGTTTTCTGTTAATAAATAAGGAAATATTCATGATATCAATATGTTATGGAGGAGAACAACTTTGAAGGAAAGTTTTGAACCCAAGTATGTTAAGAAGTAACTTGTAAGAATCGCTTCCACAACTGGTTATATGGAAAAGTAGATAACAATGATGTTTATAGAAGGTGGTTACTATAATATATATATGAGAATAGAAAAAGTTTTTAAAGTGCTACCATTATATATATGGAAAAGGAATGATAAACATAATGAAGCTTAACTTATTCGTGTTTCATATATAGCTTTAGTTCAACTATAAATGATGCTAATAGTGGTGATTCCATTATACTGTTTAGTTTCCAATCAATTTATGATAAAGTAATGATATTCTAATATCCTTAAATATTTGTTTGGATAGATTCTAGGTTTCAACCTTTACATATGATGATAGATGTACTGATCTTCATGGAGGCATGACAAGTGTTGGACTGGGGAAGAATTATCTATATCATTTTGGAAAGATCTTGATGATAAGATGCTATGTAAAACTTCAAGAGTTGTTATTTATATTGTTTAAATCTATCCTGAATAGAATATCAATGAAATGAACCATTATTTTTTTTAAAGGACTTGTGTTTTTTTGAAGAATCCCAAAATTCATCTGAAGACGATTGGTAAACTATACTTCATATAAAAAGAAAGTATTGATGGTTGGAGGAACACTCTCTACAAAATATATGGGAAGAGTTAAAGTGGTATATAAGGCTTATAATTCATCTGAATAGGTTCTATGTGAGTTTAAGTGAAATCTATAATTTTATAGATTCATGAATGAAATTTATCTACGTATGCAGATCTACATAACTGATTCTGTTATGTAAAAAAAATCTACATAGTCGAATACAGGATATAGATGAATGATCCATGTATATTAATTTTATTATATATGATAATTTTGTTTAATGTATCTATTTTCCCATATATTTGAATTCATGTAGGCATTTTGGATGATATAAGAGAATATTGTTATGTAGATGAATTCTATTGCATAGGATAATTTGAAGATCCACATAGCCAAATTATATTGTGTAACTAAATGTCCAACATATGCGAATGGAAAGAAATGAAACCAATTTCTATCATAGGTAAATTTTATAGGATCACCACATATCCAAATTCTATTCTGTAAAGAAACTTGTTTCCAAAATTCAAATTCTGAAGAAATAAAATAAAAAAAAAATCAGATGATGCAAGTGAGATGTTATTTGTAGATCATGAATCTTGATCAAATTCATGATCATGACTCAATCTATGATAAATGGGGATGAACAATCCATTATAGAATCTGGTAGTACTGAGATGAAATCTCCACATCATAGAATATGGTTTCTTATTATAACACATGCAATTTCATCAAAGGAGAGTTCCATGCCACATGTGTAACAACCCGAGATTTTATAAGATACATTCTTTTTAATTTCATTCATATCTTCTGTTGTACGATAAACCAAGATTATATTGCACTATACGCAACACCGTATTAGCTTGCAGTATACACAACACTATTCTTGGCTCGTGTTACACACAATTTCAAGTTCGTTTGATAGAAGTTATTCTACGCAACATTGAGTGTATATATATATATATATATTCAATGTATAAATAAAATATGGTTGGATTCTGTTATACGAAACAACAAAGGAGTCTTGCACTACACGCAACCCTGACTTGGCTTGCATTACATGCAATCACGACCTTCCCTGATAGCGTGTGTTGTACGCAATACCAGGTTTTACTAAACAAAAATATATTATTATAATATTGTTATGAACTAGCCATTATGAATAGTATTAACTAAATTTTGAATTTTATAACATTATTATTCATCTTACAAATTTTCTAGAACATGGTATAAGAACAAAATAAAATTTTCAGGTAAAATAAGTATTTTTCAAAAAATACAGTTTTGCCGCCTTTTGATGGCGCACCCACTTTAAATCTAGTTTTTGAAATGTTTATAAGTTCCATTTGACAAAATAAAATTATTATTTGGAATCAAGAAATAAAAATTTACTTTGGATAAATTTTTTATTTTATTCTGATAACTTTCATATTTTAATGAATAGTAAAAACACGCTATATTTTAATTAAAAACAACTTTTTTCATCGTAATATCTTATGTGGTTAAATTATAATATTGAATTGTTTTAAAGTATAAATAGAATATATTTTTACCATTTAATATAATGTATGTCATTAGCATTGATTTTACCTTGAATTCGTAGGTTAAATCAATTCAATCTTTTGCAATGTTTTAAAGGAAAACCCGTTTTCTTTCGACAACGGGATTAATTTTAATTTAATTTCTGCAACTTTTGTGTTTTGAATTTGGAAAAATGGATTACATATTTGAAATCAGTGGGTCCAAATTATGTTAATAAGGTACTTTTTATTTTTGGGCATCGTGAATAGTAACTACGGTAAATTTTATTTACCATAGTTAAAGGTAAATCGGGTAATTAAGGGTAAATATAAGATTATAAAATTACCCTAACACTTGAAAAAATCCTATTGGATGACTAAAAGTCAACCAATATCACCTAAGGGTCGGATTAGATTCATTTAATGGACTTTGTTTCCATGAAAATAATTTAATTATTATTAAAACCAAAGAAAGTGACAACATGTCACTCTCTTAAATACTATAAGTATAATAATTTTAAGTTAGTGATAAACTTCATGAAACTTCGAACATTAATAGTCTACAGAAAGCTAACAAAATTATCTACATCATGAGAATTTATTTATAATTTTTGGTATTAAATAATTATCATTAATTGTGACACAATAGTGATGCAGAAATTATTTATCTAGTGAAAAATCAAGAATATAGTATTTATTAAACTAATAGTGACCATAAAATGCCAAAAAACCTGCCCAAAACTTATTGGTCATGTAAAGTTAAACTACAATCATCCAATGGTCGAATATTTGATCATTTGGAGTTTTATACAAGCAATTATGACACTTATATTATTTTATTTTAAATGATGCCAAAGTTGTCACCTTCATAATTTAATAAATATAACAATTTAACTATTGTGATTTTAAGATGATAAATTTGAGTAAAATTATTATTGTGAAATTTAATAGATTTATATTAATTATAGGATTTTATTTTTAATTTTTATGCAACATATAAGTATATAAAATAATTATACAAAAATGTTGTAGTAATTATTTTATTAAGAGATAAACCAAATAAATGGTTTTAAAAATAATAAAATAAATATTATATGAACTATTTAATGTTCTCCACTAATTTTATTGATACATATGGAATTTTAGGAAACTATTAAATCTTTTTTTCCGAACATATCTTTTGTACATATTTTATTTAAATTCATATAAATGAATAGTGTCAAAATTGACACTATTGTTATTTTATAAAAATAACATATTTCAAAATTGTTTAAAAATCACAAAAATATTTAAAAATTATAAATTTAAATTTATATGGTCTAAAATGTTATAAAGTATCCAATTATGGAAAATTCACAAAAAATAAGTAATTTTTTGTTATAAGTTAAAATTTAGAATGTTATTACCAAAAATAAAATTAAATTGATTAAGTAAGGATAAATCAAGTTGATAATGTTTAAAATAATTTCCTAACATGTCTAAATTTTATTGGTTGATGAGATTACAAAACTATATCATCTTATATTCTAATATGAGTCATTTTTGGAGGTTTTTAAGTGGGGTTAGATTTATTATAAATTAATATTTTTAAGATTTCCAAAGGTGCCCCTCTCCTCCCTTATAAAAGGGAACCTCCCCCCTCTCTTCCTCACACCAATTTGAGCCTTCAAGATCAGACAAACCCTACAAAATTCTCTTCTCCACTTCCCTAGAAACATCCTAGAGGTCCTGTTCTTCTTCAAAGACCAATTTTAGTGCCCTAAGAGGAGGACTCAAAGAGGCGTTTCAAAGAAGAGGTAATGTCCGTTACCGATTCTTTAAACTTTATTTCTTCTTCCACTTATTCTTCTTAGGTTGTTTCATTATGAAGTAATAACATCAGTATAAATCATATACTGATATGTTATTATAAGTATGAAACAACCCTATTTCACCATCTATCCATCCTACGGAAAATGAAATCTCCGCGCGTGCGTACGTACGGAATACCGTCTCCACGCCGTGGTGTAATCTATTTTCCACCACCACCTTACTTGGATGGGTATAATGGTGTAAATAATAACTATATATGATTATTGTAAAGTGATATTGATTATGAAATAGTATACATACACTCCAATACAATTCCACGATCATGAGAACGATATCATCGCTCGTGCGTACGTACGGACTACCGTCTCCACGACGCGATGAGATTCATTCTCCACGTTAACCATTCATGAATGATTATAAAGTATATATAATAAGTAATCATGAAATATATGAAATAATAATGATACTGGATTTATGTGTATATATATGTATGTCATCTACTTAATTCCATTCAACTCAATAAGGAAACGGAAACAGCGTTCATGCGTACATACGACCTACCGTCTCCATGAACAGTGTATTTCTTTCCATTTATTGATCTATTATATATATGTATATTATGAATATATATTATATATAAATCATGTTTTATATTCTGGAATTAAGTAATCATGATCTAAGTAATCATATGAATAATTACACGTCAAAACATGGACGACAAATGAAACGATTTTACCCAAAACACTCTTTTACATGGAATTTACAAAAGAACGGGTAAAATAAAGTCATAAGTGAACCATATATGATATCATAAAAATAATTATGATTCTGGAATAATCCAATAACATTATTTAAATCATTATACAGGAGGTTTGGATACTTACAAAGCAAATCGGACCTAAGGTAAGGGATAATTGTGCAAATCTCATTTTTATCCGAGATTGCTTATTCGTAAGTATTTACTGGGGATATTGCTATCATCCATGTCAATGTTTTATAAAAGTTTATTCATGTTTGTTTAGTGTCCTTTTTTATCTTTTTTGACTTTTACCTCATGGTATGGAAGGAATCTTTCTTTTATTTACCCTACAAGGTACTTTTTGACTTTTTCGACAAAAGTACGAGAAGAATGTTTTTTTAACTTATACGGCATGAAAGGATTTTTATGGTTTTATAAAGCCTTATTTTCATGAAGCTTCCTCCAAAATATTTCATGAATATTTTCAACAAAATCCCTTTCTTTTAAAATTAAATGGCATTTTGTGAAAATAAATGATTTTCAAGATGAAAGGATATTTTCCTCAAGAATTCATTTCAAGTGCTTTATCAAAACCATTTTCCATCTAAGATGACATTATTTCATATGTGTATGTTTCAAGTATCATGTCTCTATGATTTACATGGTTTCACTTTTCTTATTATGAAATGATATCCATTTCTTTTATATGGATTATGTGACGATGGGATGATGTTTATGAAACCCATTTTATTTATTGGGTTATTATGAATGATGTATGTTTATTTTGTGGCACAAGTAAGAATAATTTCATTATGAGATGGGTGGAACTTATATCTCCCTCCAATGCATTGGGGAAAGATTTATATCTCATGAGATAGACATTTCTGGAACGGTAAGTTAATCCGGTTCAGTGTTACAGGACTAAAACGAGGAGTGAACTCGATTCAGAAAGGGACTTTGTCCACCAAGATGGTCTTGGAAGAAATACCTTGGCTACTATGGAAATCATGACATGTGCTGAATGGTTTCCACAATTACATGTTTTATTCCCATGCTATTTTATCATTCTTAATGTTTCTTTATGATCTATGCCTTACGTACTTCCATGTTTTATGTCATTGCTCAAGCTTTTGATGTTTAAACATTATGTTCATGTTTTTAAGTTCAAATGTATATGGTATGTTTTATTTTATCCATGCTTACCCTTACTGAGAATTTGAGCTCACCCTTTTTATGTTTTCTTTTCCCCAGGATATAAAGAAAGGTTTTAGGTAAGAGAAAAAAGGGAAGATCTTTATGGGAGATGTTTAAGATCTTTCACCACGATTAGAAGATTACGTTCAAAGTTTCCAAAGACACTAAACTATTACAGTCCTTGTGTGTGTGTTTTTGTTATGTACTAAGTATTCCACAAATGTAATGTAATGTCCACTTACGTCAAGCTTATGGTCTCTACAGTTGGTATTAGAGGAAAGATTTAGTCAACCTTTGGAAACTAGGATGCGAAAACGTTAGTGAGATCCCTAGAGATATTTCTAAGGTATGTCTAGGGATGTCTCTAAGGTTAAGTATACGTATAGGTTATAGGCCTAGAATTGCGCTACGGATCTTATAATTTAACCTAAGATGTTAGATATTGAGGGTACTTCCCCTTTACTATGTTGTTTTCTCTAGCATGATTTTGCCTCTCACAGAATTCTTTTTGTGTTTTAGTTAATGGAGGGAACCAGAAGGAATTCGGTTAACATTGAATCCAATGGACAAATTGGTGACTATGAGAAACAAAATTGTTTAATGCCTAGAGAGAAAGATATTGTGATTATGCCGAATCAATCATCATGATATATGATTAACAAGGTGAAATTTAGTGGTATGCCTAATTCATCAAATAAGAGGAAGATAAACTATTATGCATGTTCGCATGTTGAGGAGCATAAAGAAAGGAAGATTGAGATTTCTAAAGAAGGGAAGAAGAACCTTGAGGAATACCTCAAATGGAGGGACCAGTGTTATCTGTGTGGAGAAAATGGTCATAGAGTGACAAACTGTTATGGAGTTCAATGTATTATTTGTGGAGAACATGGGAAATACCCAACTCAATGCCCTGACCTAAAAAGTTACTTCTAAATCAAGGAAGGAATTATTCCAGGACAATCATTTAAGATGATGTATTGAAGTGTTTATGTATTGGTATTCATGAATAATGTTGTTGAGGTACTTTTATTGTGTATCAGAATATTTTTGTATTAGTCTATTGTGGTTTTCAATAATTTTAAGGTACCGGTAACCATGAAAAGTGAATCAAATATTTTGGAAAGCAGATGATATGCGCATAATGAAGGGATAAGGAGAAAATGAAATGTTTGATAGTATTCATGAGCTCATGATTGATATAAGGACTAAGTGATATCATGGTTTGAGTATATAGAATTTTGAGGATTTTGGTATGTGGAAAGTGTTAACTTTTAACTGCATTCATGTTTTCACTATGGTTCAATGGGTATTCATTTTTCAAGAGAATACATGATTAAGGTATTCACATGATTGGAATAACAAGATATATGGGGGATAAATGATGATATTCGCATGCTTGGTTGATGACATTTCAAGTAATTGTTTTCTTTATACTATGAGCTTGGACTGAAGTATTTTAGATAAGCCTAAATATTGGAAGGAATTATTTTGTACATAAGTTAGTATTGTTTAAGGATAGAACTTTTTCGATATTATTGATGGGATGTTATAGTAATGTAGTTTTAGAAAAAGGACAACCTGTAGGACGGGCGACAACCCATCGCGTCGGACAAGGCTGTGGGAATAGAACCCACAACCGAAGTGCGACTGGCCTTTATCGCCTACCACTGGCCTACAAGAAGTCCCTGTTTAGTAGAAACTAGTTTTATTATATTAATCAGTATGATATATGAAGTATAAGTCCATTTTAGGAACCATATATGATTAATCTCACTATAGATGGACTTATGTATTTTTTTGATAACTTTTTAACCTTTTGTTTGAGACAGATGGAATGACCCATCATTCTATCACATGATCTGTTAACACATCACGAATGAAAAATTCAACTTCATTTCTTTAAGAGATGAAGTGGAAATTGTCCAAAGAACAACCAATGGTGAGACTATACCAAAATCACGAAAGTATTTCTTCCAATTTAATCATCTTTAGGGAAATGATCTTAAGAACCAAAAATGTTGTCCTATTGCCTTTATATCCGATGAATAAGATGGTACCTTAGATCATCACAAATTTATGGCTTTGTGATTGTTGGCTTTTTCATAGCCATATTCTCTACCACTCTCTATCAGAACATGATTGTTAGATTTCTCTTCCATATCCATATTTTCTCTAATGTTATCCTATATGGAAACCCAGTGATGAGTTAATTTGGGTAACCGTTATATTTCATACTTTAGTTTTTAAAGTTTAGTTTGGGTATTTCTTTTTACGATGTGGGTTTCTATGAATAGTAAACGATTTATAACCCTGACGAATTTCGAGGGCGAAATTCATTTTAAGGGGGGTAGAATGTAACAACCCAAGATTTTATAAGATACATTCTTTTTAATTTGATTCATATCTTCTGTTTTACGATACACCAAGATTATCTTGCTCTATACGCAACACCATATTAGCTTGCAGTATACGCAACACTATTCTTGGCTCATGTTACACACAATTTCAAGTTCATTTGATAGAAGTTATTCTACGCAACATTGAGTGTATATATATATATATATATATATTAAATATATAAATAAAATATGGTTGGATTCTATTATACGCAACAACAAAGGAGTCATGCACTACACGTAACCCTGACTTGGCTTGCATTACATGCAATCGTGACCTTCCCTGATAGCGTGTGTTGTATGCAATACCGGGTTTTACTAAACAACAATATATTATTATAATATTGTTATGAACTAGACATTATGAATAGTATTAACTAAATTTTGAATTTTATAACATTATTATTCATCTTACACATTTTCTAGAACATGGTATAAGAAGCAAATAAATTTTTCGGGTAACATAAGTATTTTTCAAAAAAATAAAGTTTTGCCGCCTTTTGATGGTGCACCCACTTTAAATATAGTTCTTGAAATGTTTATAATTTCCATTTGGAAAAATAAAATTATTCTTTGGAATCAAGAAATAAAAATTTACTTTGGATAAATTTTTTATTTTATTCTGATAACTTTCATATTTTAATGAATAGTAAAAACACGCTATATTTTAATTAAAAACAACTTTTTTCATCGTAGTATCTTATATGGTTAAATTATAATATTTAATTGTTTTAAAGTATAAATAGAATATATTTTTACCATTTAATATAATGTATGTCATTAGCATTGAATTTACCTTAAATTCGTAGGTTAAATCAATTCAATCTTTTGCAATATTTCAAAGAAAAACCCGTTTTCTTTCGACAATGGGATTAATTTTAATTTAATTTCTGCAACTTTTGTGTATTTAATTTGGAAAAATGGATTCCATATTTGGAATCAGTGGGTCCAAATAATGTTAATAAGGTACTTTTTATTTTTGGGCATTGTGGATAGTAACTACGGTAAATTTTATTTACCATAGTTAAAGGTAAATCGGGTAATTAAGGGTAAATATAAGATTATAAAATTACCCTAACACTTGGAAAAATCCTATTGGATGACTAAAAGACAACCCATATCACCTAAGGGTTGGATTAGATTCATTTAATGGACTTTTTTTCAATGAAAATAATTTAATTATTATTAAAACCAAAGAAAGTGACAACATGTCACTCTCTTAAATATTATAAGTATAATAATTTTAAGTTAGTGATAAACTTCATGAAACTTCGAACATTAATAGTCTACAGAAAGCTAAAAAAATTATCTACATCATGAGAATTTATTTAGAATTTTTGGGATTAAATAATTATCATTAATTGTGACACAATAGTGATGCATAAATTATTTATCTAGTGAAAAATCAAGAATATAGTATTTATTAAACTAATAGTGACCATAAAATGCACAAAACCCTGCCCAAATTTTTTTTGGTCATGTAAAGTTAAACTATAATCATCCAATGGTCGAATATTCGATCATTTGGAGTCTTATACAAGCAATTATGACACTTATATTATTTTATTTTAAATGATGCCAAAGTTGTCACCTTCATAATTTAATAAATATAACAATTTAAATATTGTGATTTTAAGATGATAAATTCGAGTAAAAGTATTATTGTGAAAGTTAATAGATTTATCTTCATCATAGGATTTTATTTTTAATTTTTATGCAACATATATGTATATTAAATAATTGTATAAAAATGTTGTAGTGATTATTTTATTAAGAGATAAACCAAATAAATGGTTTTAAAAATAATAAAATAAATATTATATGAAATATTTAATGTTCTCCACTAATTTTATCGATACATATGTCCTTTTATGAAACTATTAAATCTTTTATTTTTAACATATCTTCTGTATATATTTTATTTAAATTCATATAAATGAATAGTGTCAAAATTGACACTATTGTTATTTTATAAAAATAACATATTATAAAATTGTTTAAAAATCACAAAAATATTTAAAAATTATAAATTTAAATTTATATGGTCTAAAATGTTATAAAGTATCCAATTATAGACAATTCACAAAAAATAAGTAATTTTTTGTTATAAGTTAAAATTTAGAATGTTATTACCACAAATAAAATTAAATTGATTAAGTAAGGATAAATCAAGTTGATAATGTTTAAAATAATTTCCTAACACGTATAAATTTTATTGGTTGATGATATTACAAACCTATCTCATATTATATTCTAATATGAGTCATTTTTGGAGGTTTTTAAGTGGGGTTAGATTTATTATAAATTAATATTTTTAAGATTTCCAAAGGTGCCCCTCTCCTCCCTTATAAAAGGGCACCTCCTCCCTCTCTTCCTCACACCAATTTGAGCCTTCAAGCTCGGCCAACCCCTACCAAATTCTCTTTTACACTTCCCTAGAAACATCCTATAGGTTATGGTATTCTTCAAAGACCAATTTTACTGCCCTAATAGGAGGACTCAAAGAGGCGTTTCAAAGAAGAGGTAATGTCCGTTACCGATTCTTTCAACTTTATTTCTTCTTCCACTTATTCTTCACAGGTTGTTTCATTATGAAGTAATAAAATCAGTATCACTCATATAATTATATGTTATTATAAGTATGAAACAACCCTATTTCACCATCTATCCATCCTACGGAAAACGAAATCTCCGCACGTGCGTACGTACGGAATACCGTCTCCACGCCGTGGTGTAATCTATTTTCCACCACCACCTTACTTGGATGGGTATAATGGTGTAAATAATAACTATATATGATTATTTTAAAGTGATATCGATTATGAAATAGTATACATACACTCCAATACAATTCCACGATCATGATAGTGATATCATCGCTCGTGCGTACGTACGGACTACCGTCTCCACGACGCGATGAGATTCATTCTCCACGTTAACCATTCATGAATGATTATAAAGTATATATAATAATTAATCATGAAATATATGACATAATAATGATACTGGATTTATGTGTATATATATGTATGTCATCTACTTAATTCCATTCAACTCAATAAGGAAACGAAAACAATGTTCATGCGTACGTACGACCTACCGTCTCCATGAACGGTGTATTTCTTTCCATTTATTGATCTATTATATATATGTATATTATGAATATATATTATATATAAATCATGTTTTATATTCTGGAATTAAGTAATCATGATCTAAGTAATCATATGAATAATTACAAGTCAAAACACGGACGACAAATGAAACGATTTTACCCAAAACGCTCTTTTACATGGAATTTACAAAAGAATGGGTAAAATAAAGTCATAAGTGAACCATATATGATATCATAAAAATAATTATAATTCTGGAATAAGCCAATAACATTATTTAAATCATTATACAGGAGGTTCGGACACTTACGAAGCAAATCGGACCTAAGGTAAGGGATAATTGTGCAAATCTCATTTTTATCCGAGATTGCTTATTCACAAGTATTTACTGGGGATATTGCTATTATCCATGTCAATGTTTTATAAAAGTGTATTCATGTATGTTTAATGTCCTTTTTTACCGTTTTTGACTTTTACCCCATGGTATGGAAGGAATCTTTCTTTTATTTACCCTACAAGGTACTTTTTGACTTTTCCGACAAAAGTACGAGAAGAATGTTTTTTAACTTATACGGCATGAAAGGATTTTTACAGTTTTATAGAGCCTTATTTTCATGAAGCTTACTCCAAAATATTTCATGAATATTTTCAAAAAATCCTTTTCTTTTAAAATTAAATGGAATTTTGTGAAAATAAAATGATTTTCAAGATGAAAGGATATTTTCCTCAAGAATTCATTTCAAGTGCTTTATCAAAACCATTTTCCATCTAAGATGACATTATTTCATATTTGTATGTTTAAAGTATCATATATCTATGATTTTCATGGTTTCACTTTTCTTATTATGAAATAATATCCATTTCTTTTATAAGGATTATGTGATGATGGGATGATGTTTATGAAACCCATTTTATTTATTGGGTTATTATGAATGATGTATGTTTATTTTGTGGCACAAGTAAGAATGATTTCATTATGAGATGGGTGGGACCTCTATCTCCCTGCAATGCATTGGGTAAAGATTTATATCTCATGAGATAGACATGGCTAGAACAGTAAGTTAATCCGGTTCAGTGTTACAGGACTGAAACGAGGAGTGAACTCGATTCAGAAAGGGACTTTGTCCACCAAGATGGTCTTGGCAGCAATGCCTTGGCTACTATGGAAATCATGACATATGCTGAATGGTTTCCACAATTACATGTTTTATTCCCATTCTATTTTATCATTATTAATGTTTCTTTATGATATATGCCTTACGTACTTCCATGTTTTATGTCATTGCTCAAGCTTTTGATGTTTAAACATTATGTTCATGTTTTTAAGTTCAAATGTATATGGTATGTTTTATTTTATCCATGCTTACCCTTACTGATCATTTGAGCTCACCCTTTTTATGTTTTCTTTTCCCCAGGATATAAAGAAAGGTTTTAGGTAAGAAAAAAAAGGGAAGATCTTTATGGGATATGTTTAAGATCTTTCACCATGATTAGAAGATTATGTTCCAAGTTTCCAAAGACACTAAACTATTACGGTCCTTATGTGTGTGTTTTTGTTATGTACTAAGTATTCCACAAAAGTAATGTAATTTTCACTTATGTCAAGATTATGGTCTCTACAACATGCTATAGGAGTGACATCACTATGCTTACATGGAAATATCAAGAGCACTAAAAGTCATGGATTTGAAAAGGGTAATTAGCCCTCATTATTTTAAATACCACAAGTAAGGAAATATCTAAGTATATATATGTACTTTGAAGAATAATTTGAGTAATGATTTTACTCAAATATCCTAATAATTGAAGTTCAAGATTTTATGGAGTTAAAACATGAGAAAGATATGATGATGCTACAATTATTCTATATATTAATATATGTGTAGGTTGAAAAATAAAATAATTTTGTACGACTCTCAAATGAGAAAAAAATTGAATATATTTTATAATTCAAAAGGAGATAGAGGTTTTTGACTATAAATACCTATTAATATACTTCAAGTCGAAAGAAGAAGAGAGAGATTAGAACCGAATATATGCGTGCTTCAAATTTTCTAAGTCAACAAAAGAAGGAATTATAGTGATGTAAAAATTATTATACATTGAATAAGAAGAAGAATAAGGGGAATATTTAGATTTCCAACCTAAAACCTTTATTCTATATATAATACTGAAGAAGAGAGAGTTTAAATGTGATGTTTTAAATCACATTCCAAGATGAAGTTCTAAGAGATCCACCCTACAACATCTTACCATAGATGAATCAGGAAAATTGAGGTATCACATTAGGATACTGTAATAGGGGAAGAAGATCATAAATATAGTCTATGAGGGACTTGATCCATCACAGGCGATCTTTCTTCAAATCAAGTACAATCCCATTCTATTGTATTAAGGGGAAAAAACCATCTCTTGATTTGTACCTGGTCGGTGCTAGGGTAACAAGTTCAAGGTTATACACTTTACTGTACTTATTTTGATAATAAAAATGAATTCATGCATGTGGAATAATAACCTCTATGAACTAGTCATGTAGTCATTTGAAGGGAGGTAAACCTCATTAAAAAACCTTGGTGTTCTACCATGTTTCTTTCTTATTACATATCTATTTACTGACCAAAGTAAAGAAAAGGATTCCAGGATTGGTTAACTGAATAAGTGAAGTGGTGATTAATTGATAATAGTAAAATTGGATTAATATTCACTCCACACCAATTAACCCCCTCACAGTGTGGGAATATCGCCAAGTGATCATAATAATTGGAATCTAATCATAGGTTACACCTATATTGGGATTCTATTATTTAAAGTTTTTTTAAATTACATATCTTCTTATAAAGTATATATGGAGTATATATTTAACAAATCCCATTATTTCCCTATCAAGATCTTCATGAAAGATATGTTTGCTAAAACATTGAAGAGAATGATGAAAAGGTATTAAAAGAAGTTATGAAAAGCCTTATAAAAGAAAGAGAAGTTTTAATTATTCAAAGTTAATCAAAGTGAGAGTATTTCTATTATTATTGTTTATAAGTTATCACTTGAAGATGATGGTTAAAATAAGACAACCATCCTATCCAAGGAGGATAAAAAACTATTTTCTTCATACAATAATCCCAACAAAGAAATATCATTCATAGAATATGAATACATGGGGGTTAAATCCACCACCATTGAATTAGACAACAATATGGTCTCATATAGTCTATCATCTCTACATGAATAATGGGTACCAAAACTCTCTTTTCAAAATTTTACTACTAAAGAACCATGTATCTTTGGGGATCATCACAATTCTGAGGATTCAAAATATAATTTTTTTTCTATTAATGATATCCTATATAACCACCCCAAATAAATTGTTTCATATATTTTTTGAATTTTCAAAAGTATGCAGGAGTAGATCACCCACTATAAAGATGATAATTAAGGGATTTAAAAATATTATAAATATAGAGTACACATTTGTGTGAAGCTCTCTAAATAAGTTTGAGTCACAAGTGTAGTGAATATAGTGCTTGAGGAAATATTCTCAAGATTTGAAGATGATTGGTTCAAAAAAATCAACGAGAATGAAGAATCCAATAAAAATCTTGAAGAAATAACCCATGAATTTGAAGGAACAACTGCCTTCAAAGATATACAACTAGGAATTAAAGTTAAGAGGATTAAATAGCTCGATCATCTTTTAAAAGAAAAGATAAAGATTCATAAGGATTATGATGAAAATATAAAGAAATAATGTGATGAAAAACTGGAATAATTGGAGTATGATAAAGTAATCATTAATATGAAATTCTTGGATCTTTCTATTAAATTGAAAAATATTGAATTAGATCAAAACATATCTTCACAACAAGTTAAAAAGAATGATTTATCCACAAAAACTACAAAGGAAGAATCTTATATTGAAATAACTATATCTCATGGAAAAAACATCATGATATCATATTTCGATCATTCTATAGTAGAATCAAGGTAAAAAAGTACCATCCACTTCCAAAAATAATATATATTCCAAACCTGTTTTTACAAAGTATGCAGGCCTCAAAT
The DNA here is from genome assembly GCA_963277665.1 of Viscum album. Taxonomy (NCBI): domain Eukaryota; kingdom Viridiplantae; phylum Streptophyta; class Magnoliopsida; order Santalales; family Viscaceae; genus Viscum; species Viscum album. The sequence goes on from OY728119.1 coordinate 116,129,246, forward strand.
CAAAATCTGTACAAATATGGATGAATAAAAGTGATAGGAATCTTACCATCATGTCAAGGATGGATACAATAAATTTTTCAAGAGATATTTCCCCGAATGAATCCCAACTAACTATTTTCAAAGATAAAAAAAAATAAGTAATTTGTTCCGAAAAATCATGAAACATGAAATTTAGAAAAAAGAACCAAGGTTTTTGGGTGATTTTCCTTTCTATAATATATTTAGGGATATTTATATGGAACACTTGTATAATATGTCAGCCTATGAAAGAAAAAGGGAGCCTACAATGAGGGTGGAGAAAACTTGAGAATCTTCAATATCCACAGTCTTTGAAGAAAAATCAGTATATAAGAAATAGATTTGGAATACTTAAAACATATGTGGTATTTGTAATGGGAATGGTCACAGATAAGAAGTATGAAAATATAAATCATTTAAGCATGCATTCAAAAAAATATGGAGAAGATACAATTAAAGGTGAAGAATAGAAAAAATCCCAACTTAGGAAAGAATCATGAAAAAGACGTGGAAAATATAAATCCCAAGAATTATTCAAAGAAGGGTGGAAAGTTATATTTTGATAACAAGTATAAAGAAGATAGTGAAGTTTATAAAAATACAAAAAAATAAAATATGAAATCTACACCAAATGGGAGAAGTTGTTTCTTTTACAAAAAAAAGGGTACATATCATGGAAATTTGTAAACAATCCATGAATGTGAGATTTAAAGGGAACAAGATCAGAAAAAAATGAAATAACAGTCAAAGGGATAAAATAAAAGACTATGTTGGTGAAGAGAACATCTAAAAATCCATGTGGAAAATAAAAAAGGGATGAGCATATTTTCATGGTATGTCTAGAAATATGTCCAGCTGATCTGGTAAAATCAAGAAAATTAAAATCATAAGAAAAGGAAAAATCAATATGGAATTAAAAAATTTCAAATGAATAAGAAATAAAATTTCATGAGAGGTTTTAAAATGGGGATAACCTAAGATCTCATGAGGAACTGTGTGGAAGGTGAATGCTGGTAGGAAAAAATTCAAATGATTGTGTAACAATTATTCTAGCCCACGAAGGAATCCTAGTGGGAATGAAAGATGAACCAAGTGATGTATATTCCCTGATGGATCATGATAAAAATAAATTACAAACAAGGAGAAAAATAATCCATACTTCCTAAAGAAAAATCTGATTTGAAAAATGATTGTGCAAGCATGAAGAAGAATTAAAAAGGTAAAAGTGGCTGAGAATAAATTATCTATCCAACTGCTCACATTGATGAATAAGGAGGTTCCACCCTATTATATTATTTTTTATGTTATATTTCTATGTTAACCATGTAGTTAATTTAAGGTGACATTGGTTCTAAAATTGAGAACTAATGAAATAAAGTATGATGAGATAACTATTACATATCTAAATAAGACAAAATCATGGTATGAATTTTAAAATGGTAATCTAAAGAACATATTGAGAAAATACCAAATATTATGAAGTATGATAGGGTTTACAAATTGATCAATCTAAATGATAAAATTACCCATATTGGTATAAATAAAGCACACAATATCTTGAATAGTTTTTGAAGAATTTAATCTTCCCTGATAAAGAGACTATAAATTCTTCCATATTGGTATTATCTCAAAAGATGGATTCATAAAATTTAATTGATAATGGGATCACTATTTATGATTTGAATATGGAATGAATCCCTTAATGGGTAGTTTCTTGAGAATATTTTAGGTTTATTCAATCCATACAAATTTGTAACTTCTAGAAGGTTCTTGAAAAATAGTTATTTAAAAGGTATGAATTCCCATTATTTAATCCATGTTCTCAAATAATTGGTTCTTATATTAATGGGGGGGGGGATTTTTTAATTAATTAAAATAATTTTATGAAATCTAAAGTGATCCAATTATTTTAAAAATCAAAACCTGTTTGTTGAACTTGATGTTTTTAATCTATGTGTTAGTAAGTGTAGGAAATTCAAGTTAAAAATTTTTGAGGAAATTTTCAATAATTGATGTCAATAAGTAATGTGATCTTGAATAAATGTGAACAACCCTTTAGGAAGATAGTTGAGAAATATAACTATTGGTTTCATATTTTATTGATTATGGTAAATATTGATATCTAAATCAAACCCTCTTATTTTCTACACCATTAATGGATTAAGTAGAATTAGAAAGGAATGATTGATGATAATTTTATTATGGTGGAAGTAATAATTAACTCTCTAGTATGATTTATAATTTTTTGTCAACAAGGCGGAGAGAGAAGAAAATTGAAGTAGGTAATGATGAGGAAAAGTGAGAGATAAAATGGGTTCACAAATTAACATGACATTTTCTTTCATTGGCATTGAAAAAAAATATAAAGGTGGAGATTGATTAGACCACTTTGTGTTTGAATTTTATTTACTATCAATGAATAAGGCAATATACATGATATTAATATGTCAAGTAGGAGAACATTTTGAAATGAAAATTTTAAACCCAAGCATATTGAGAAGTAACGTGGAAGTGTCACTACCATCACTGATTGTATGGAAAAGTAGATAGTAATGATGATTGTAGAATTTGGTTGCTGTCATATATAGAGAAGTTCCCAAAATAGGATTCATATAAAATAGAAACCACAAGAGAAAATATAACTAGATTAGAAGAATGATAGGGTATGTAAATTTCCATTGGTACCATGCACCGTGCATCTATGCATGGGGAAATGTGAGCCGATCAGCAATGCAAGGCGGGGGGATAGGTTCATTAAATGATGTAGATACTGGGGAGGGGAGATTATTGTGTAGTTTGGTTAGCCCTTAGGGTCATGTAATGGGCATTATGCCTCTGGGACTTTTGGTCATGTATTGGGCCTTGTGGCACTGGGCCTATGGGTCATGTAAGGGTTCCCTCTCAACCCAGTTAAAAAGGGGGATTATCCAAAAATAAATAAAAATTCAAGGCCTTCAGTCCATTAAGGTTGGATTTCATATGTATATGACAATGAAATAAGTTCTAGAAGTGTTTCCATGATCTATATGAAAAAGGAATGATAAGAATAATGAATCTATTATGCTTAGTGTTTCATACCTAGCTTTGGTTCAAGAAAAAATGATGATGATAAGAATTACAACCAATGTATCCATTTTTACCATGGATATGAATTAATGTAGGCATTTGGGATGATGTAAGAGAATACCATGACATAGTTAAATATTGTTTCATAGGATAATTTGAAGATTCGCGTAGCTGAATGTTATCATGTAACCAAATGGACCACATATTCAAATGAAAATTCATGAATCCGATTTGCTACATAGGTGAATTTGATAGAAGCACAATGTATCCAGATTTTGATACGTAAATATATACATTTCTAGAATTCATATTTTAAATAAAAAAGAATAAGAAACAAATCAGAATATATAAGTGACATGTTATTCATGGATCATACATCTTGATCAAACTCATGACCATGAATCAGGCTAATATCGAAGGGGATAAACCGGATAAGGGAGAAACTGGTAGTGATGAGATAATATTTCCTTACCATAGAAGATAGTACCACATCACAACATGTGAAAACATGATGAAGGAGTGTTCTACACCACATGCTATAGGAGACACATCACTATTCTTATGTGAAAATATAAATAAAACTAAAAGGCATGAATTTGAAAAGGATAATTAGACCACAATATTTAAAATATTTCATAGAAATAATGATCCTATTATACAACCAAAAACCTATGAAGAATTTGAATAATGATTTGACATGGATATCTGAAGAATTAAAGGTCAAGATTTGAAGGAGTTTAAACATGATAAATATCTGATGCTACTATAACTATTGTATATATAAATATATATGCAAGTAAAAATGAATATAATTTTGTGAGACACTTGATTAAGAAAAACATCAAATACATTCCATAAGTAGAAATAATGAGATACAGTCTTTTGAATTCACATACCTGTAAATATATTACAAGTCAAAATAATAAGAGAGAGATAAAAATAAACTCTATGTGTGATATGAATTCTCTACATCAATAAAAGAATATGGATTTCTAGTGATTCGTCAATTTTTTCACACTGAAGATGAAGAAGAAAGATAATACTGAGAGATCCATCCTAAAACCTTTATTCACTATAGAATACTAAAGAATATAGAGTTTGGGTGTGTTGTTACTGATCACATTCCAAGTTGAAGTTCTAAAAGAGTCAGCCTATAGCATTATACTGTACAAGTATGAAGAACATTGTGGTAGATAACTTTTGAAAGAGAGTAATAAGATCATACATATAGTCTAGGAGGGACTCAATCCATCACATGTGATATTATTTTATAGGACGAACAATACCATTCTCATGTATGAAGGGATACTAATCTATTTATTATTTTGTAACTAGTTGGTGCAAGGATAATAGGTTCAACATCATACCATTTCCTAGTATTCTTTTGATAGTATGAATGAATTCATGAATTTGGGATAATAACCATGATACACCATGGATGTATTCATCCGAAAGGAGGCCGACCTTTTTAACAAATCCTGGTGTTCTACTATGTTGAGTTCATATTCTATATATTTTTATCAAAAAAAGGAGAGATAAAGACTGATAGATATATTCACTGAATAAGTGAAGTGGTTATTAAGTGATAAAATTAAAATTGTGTTAATATTCACTCCACACTGATTCACCCCCTCTAAGTGTTGGAATATCCCAAATTGATCCTAACATTTACCTTTTATACATAGTTTTCTCTTGAATACTCATTTTAATTCAATGGGTTTGACATTAACTATAGTATAAACTAGTACCTACACTTGGTTTTGATACATGAAATCCATATCATAATTCATGGTTTCTTTCCATTTTAAAGCTTCTAAGCTCTCTGCTTCCCCCTTATGGGAAAGATGATCATCATTGTTAACCAATAACGAGTCACCATATTTAGTGACTATAAAACCATATCTTTATGATTCTATAACCTATATAGTGATCCTATATAGTACTTGTGTTTCTAGAACAACATATTCCATGGTAACCTATGGAACCTATTCCTGTACCAACTATTTGGTATCTTGAGAATTAACTTCATAAAATTTAATATTGATCCCACTATCCTTTATGAGGATATTCTACCTATCAGAAAAATAGCTTGTATTATGATAGTAACATTAATTTTTTATGGATTATATATATAGTATCATTATATTTAGTTACAATACCCTATAAATATTCACTTCATGCCTCAGGGTTCTTATTTTTTACTAGAATTTTCCTTAACAAACACCATGAAACTCCATACACGAATATGTGAAAAAAGAGTTTATTTACACTCTATAACTTGAAAGTAATACCATTTTCTAATTTATTTGGTACATGGTTTAGTGTGTATGTTGAAGTGTGTAATGTATTTCCCCAAAAGGATAATGGAATAATTTCATGGATGATCGCACCATGATTCACTGTTTCATTTTCACCCTTACACCATTGTGATAAACTTGTTTTGTATTGTAAATTTCAAATATAATAACAAATTGAACATAATGTTTTATTAATTTATTTTGTTTTTATCACTTTTAAAATGGGAAATTATACTTTTTTTTATATTTTCATTGAAGATGGAGGTGATTTAGAGGCCCCGAAGATGATCTAGAAGAAAAATGGGCCAAACTGCATGGCATCCCATGGACATCTATCCACTGTTTTGAGAATTAAAAGAATTAAGTGAATCAAAATGAGATTAAATTTTTTTTCCACTCCAAAACTTCATTCTCTACAACCCAACTCAAGGAATCGAATACCAATTAGTCCATATTATGGCCCATACAAACCATTCTGTTCAGGGGACAAAATCTTTCTGAATTAAAAATTTTGGTTCGGTATTTTGACTATATCTCCAAATCAGGATGTCTAATGGCCTCCAAATTTGACATGGAGATATTCAAGAGGCCTAAAAACAACTCTTACCTTTTGCTCAAGTCTTTATATGGATTTATACTATTCCAAAACCAAGACACAAGTGGTATCTTAAAAATAGGGTGCTCAAAACCATGTTCCATTTTGGCTATAAAAATGCACCATGGGAACCTCATTTGTATGTTCGACCAGAAGGACAATCTCTGCGAATTTGGAGTACTAGAGGAGTATCCTCATCATCCTAGAAGTTCTGGAGGCCCCTATCCTCATAGGGGGATCAAGTATGAAGGTGAAGTTCTACCCGAGCCTCATCCTCCTCTCGATGTTGGGCTAAACGGTGGGCGTTCGTTGTGAGGGATCTATACACATGTCAAGGGAGTTATAAAACATATATTAGATACTGGTTTGGAGTCATTTGGGTGTAAAACATTTAATTATATTTACCTTACATGATTTCATATTTTAATTCTTTTTTTGATTCACGTCAATGTTATTCCCTTAATTTCTAACTGATCGGTGTGAGGTTTTGAGTGCGTGACTTGTGTTGTTTCGATTGGACAACAAAATAATACTTTTCATACCCACATTCTTTAGATTTCAATGTTATTTGGAATCTCTTATTCCATGCAAAAGTTTTGGACCTTGATAATACGATTGTTACGTCAAGGTTTGATTCTTTAAGCATTGAAATAAAATCTTTGGAATTAATCAGGATTCTAATTAATTTCAACCAAATAATTACTCCAAACCTAAATGAATACCTATGAAAAATGAACAAGAAATTTTTTTAGTGAAATAAAAATGAACCCTTTTATCTCATAATTATAAAACACCACCTTTCCTTTTCAACTATTAAACTCTTTAATTAAGTCATTTTATTTTTAAAACAGTTTTCAAAACCACCCCTATTTTAGTAATTTTTATTAAAAATAAACACTCAAAACCTATAAAATATCCTTGAGAGATGACCTAGGGTATTTCCTAGACTACAAAATCTTCTTTAAATCACTATCAATTTGACATTTTATGACAAAACGGTCAAATTTCGGCGCTGTTTCTGGGGAGTGCTTCTGTTTTTAGTGCCTGTTTTTGATAAGATATTTGTAAATATTTATTTAAATTTTCAATAAATTTGTGTTCTGATCTATTTTTTGTGTAGGTTTGGTTCATGATGCATTTTAATTTTGGAGATTTACCTCCTTTCAAACCCAAACTAGAGAGGATCCTACGTCAGCTACACCGAGACACAGAAGAGAACCCTTTGAAGGAGGACACACAAAACATCGACACTCTTCTTGATCCTTCTACTTCTACTTCTAGAACTGACATAAAAAATGAAATAAACTTGTATAAAATGGATGAAAACAATAGAAAACTAAAATAACTAACCTCAAATAATGTCGATATCTATCCCACATACATTTAATTACAAGGTGAGGCACCCAATTTTGTACTAAAATCTAGTTTAATTCATCTATTACCAAGATTTCATGGACTTCCTGAAGAGGATCCACATAAGAATTTAAAATAATTTCATACTGTGTGTTCTACATTAAAACATGAAAATGTGGATGAAGAAAAAGTAAAGCTTACGGAATTTCCATTTTCATTAGAAGACCCTATAAAAGACTGGATTTATTATGTTAATTCACTAATTAGAGGTTGGGTGGACATGAAACTTCTTTTTCTTGAAAAATATTTCCCATCCTATCGAACTACAACTATAAGAAAAGAAATATGTGGTATAAGAAAATCACAAGGGGAAACATTACATGAATATTGGTAATGCTTTAAAAGGTTATGTTCAAGTTTCCCACACCACCAAATAAGTGATCAACTTTTAATTCAGTATTTTTATGAAGGTTTAATTCCAATTGATCATAACATGATTGATGCTGCTACAGGTGGTGGACTAGTGGATAAAATCCCAATCACTACAAGGAACCTAATTGAGAACATGTCATAGAACACTCAAAAATTTGGTACAAGGTACAGTGTACCCATTCGAGGTGTCCATGAGATGGAAAGTACTGAATTTGAGAAGAAGGTGGACGCAAAATTTCAAGAGTTAAGTACCCATTCTACGAAAAATCAGTCTCTCCTAAGGGAAATCTCAATCTCCTCCTCCCATCCATTGTGGAATATTCTCTTTTGACACCCATTATTCTGACCAATGCCCCAAATTGAGTGAAAATTCTGAGAGTTATGAGGTAATATTCCCAGGACATCCCTATAACCAACCCTTTAGGCAAGAACCATACTATCCATCCAACTCTGGGTGGAAAGAAAACCAAGATTATAGGAAAGGGGGTATTCAAACCAGCCTCATAAGCCATGGAACCAACAAGGGCATAGTAGCCATCTACCACCACCACCCAGAAATCCCCAACCACCCCAAAGGCCTTTCCAATCACCCCCTACAAAACCCGAGCCTATCCTAGAAGATATGATGAAACAAATGGCTTTCAACAATCTCTAATTCCAACAAACCACCCAATCTTCCATAAAAGACCTAAAAACCCAATTAGGACAACTTGCTAACTCATTGGGGGAAATTCAAAGTCATGGGTCATGTAAAATACCCTCTCAACTAGTAGTTAACCCTAGGGATAAGGGAAATGTTAGTGCCATCACCCTTAGGATTGGGAAAAAACTTAAAACCCAAATGAACCCTCTATTAGATTCATCCACTCTTGAGGAAACCACTATCCCAACTGCTGAAAATGGTCCAAGAGAAGAAAATATTTATACTGAGAGAATACCTTCCAAAGGAAAGACTGTGTATATCGATGAGTTTCCTATCCCAACCATTCCTCTTCCATTTCCCCAAACGTCCACCCAACCAAGAAAAGAAAAGGAAACTGAACTTGATAATGAAATATTAGAAACTTTCAAAAAATTTCAGGTTAACATTCCTTTGACTGATGCTTTAATGAAAATTCCAAGATATGAAAAGTTTTTAAAGGAGATATGTACACATAGAAGAAGAGTTCAAGGTGATGAGAGGGTAATATTGTGGAGGAATGTATCAGCATTGATAGAACCATCACTGCCTACCAAATTCAGTGATCCTAGAACCTTCTCCTTTCCATGCACTATAGGGGAGTATTCATTTTCCAATGCTATGCATGATTTAGGTGATTCCATAAATGTGATGCCTCACTACATTTACTCTTCAATACAAGTTGGAGAATTTAATCCAACTAGGATAGTCGTTCAACTATCAAATCAGAGTACAACACACCCTTCTGGTGTGTTAGAGGATGTTCTTCTTAGGGTTCAAAATTTAAATTTTCCTACTAATTTTTATGTGCCTAAAATGGAAGATGAAAGGATGAATGGACATTCCCCAATTTTATTGGGGAGAAATTTCTTGAAAATCTACAAAACCATAATTAATGTCCATAATGGAACATTATCTATGGAGTTTGGTGGTGACATTGTCCACTTCAATATCCTTGATGCCATGAAGAACCCCTCAGAGGAACATTCCTCTCTCTATATTAATTCTATAGGTGTACTCCCTTCCCTTAAAAAAACTTCATTTCATTACCCTGATCCCCTTTCTGAGTTTAATTTATTGATAGAAATTCTAGGAAATGATTCATGCATTTATTGTTGTAGTGGTCTAGAGAAATGCAATGCATGTTTATTAATTGATAATTTCTTGAACACTGTGGATCACTTAACCATCAATGACACTACTAAGATTGTAAAATCTCATTACTCTATTGAGGATGATACCATTGAGTAGTTAGATGATATCGTTGTCCTCTCACCTTCACACACACTCCCATCAATTCAAAATCTACTTGAATTGGAACTGAAACAACTGCCTCAAAATTTAAAATATTCATATCTTGAGAATAGAAACAAGTATCCTGTCATCATTTCTAGTTCACTCCCTCCTGAGCATGAATTTGAACTGGTTGAAATTTTGAGGTAGTATAAAAAAGCTTTGGTATGGACACTTTCTAACATTCCTAGTATTATCCCATAAATTTTCACACATCATATTTTATTAATTGATGAGGCTAAACCAATGAGGCAGGCACAAATTCAATTGAACCCAAACCTCCTAGAAGTTGTGAAAGAGGAGGTAACAAAATTATTGGCTTCTAGAATCATTTACCCCATCTCTGATATCCAATGGGTCAGTCCCATTCAAGTAGTTACTAAAAAAATGGCCTTATAGTAATACAAAATGGAAATAATGAATTGGTTCCAAATTGTGTGTAGAATAGTTGGCGTGTCTGCATAGACTATTTCCAACTAAATCAATACAATAAGAAGGACCATTTACCTTTTCCATTAATTGACCAAATTCTAGAGAGTCTAGAGGGCAAGTCCCACTATCGTTTCCTATATGGGTATTCTAGATACTTTTAGATTCATATGGCCCCATGAGGACCAGGAAAAGACGACCTTCACTTGACCCTTTGGCACATTTTTATATAGGAGGATGACATTTGGTTTGTGAAATGCTCTGAATACTTTCTAGAAATGCATGATTAGTATTTTTTCAGATTACCTAGAGAATTTTATGTAATTATTTATGAATGATTTCACGGTTTATGGATCCTCTTTTGATGAATGTTTGAGTAGCCTTGCTTCAATCCCACGTCACTGTATTGAAAATAATCTCATATTAAATTACTAGAAATGTCATTTCATGGTGTGACAAGGTATAATTTTGGGACATGTCATTTATGGGGATGGTATCGAAGTAGATAAATCGAAATTGGATTTTATTTCTTCCCTACAATTTTCCAAGAACATATAGGATGTGCAGTCTTTCCAAGGTCATTCTATATTTTACCATCGTTTCATTTGTGACTTTATTAAAATTTCACCCCCCTCTCACAATTACTCCAAAAAGAAAAATATTTTTTTATAAAGAATGTGAGGAATCTTTTAATAAGTTAAAATGGAGTCTCACATCACCCCCGGTAATCCAAGTACCTCAGTGGGATTTACTATTTGAGCTTATGTGTGATGCCTCTAACTATGTAGTTGGGACAGTCTTATCACAAAGGGTTAATCAAGCTCCACATTCCAGTGCCTATGCCTCACATACTTTGGACCCTGCCCAAGAAAACTACACTAAAACTAAAAAATAATTCCTTGCAATTGTGTTTTCCTTGAAAAAACTCAGGTCATACCTTTTGGGGTCCAAAGTATTTGTATTCTCAGACCATGAATCCCTTCGGTATCTCCTTAGGAAATCAGAAGCCAAACCACGTCTCATTAACTGGATGATCCTCCTTTATGAATTCAATTTATAAATTAGAGATAAAAAAGAGCAGAGAATGTGGTGGATGAACATATTAGTAGGATTCACCCATCCTTAGATATTGAATCATCCCCCTGTATTCCCATAAATGACATGTTTTCTAATGACAAACTGTATCAAGATCAAGATGTTATTCCTTAGTATGCTGAAATTGTAAATTATTTGGTTGCATCTGTCATTCCTTCCTATTTAAAAAAAACTAGGTTGACTGTCTAAAACATGAGTCCCATTTATACATTTGGGATGAACCCTACCTTTGGCACAACTATAGTGATAAATTCCTAAGGCGTTGTGTTCTTGATAGTGAGTTTCATCCTATCCTTAGGTTCTGCCACACTCTTGATTGTGGGGGCCACTTTGGTCCCCAACAGACTGCTCGCAAGGTCCTCGATTTTGGTCTCTTTTGACCCACTTTGTTTTAGGATGCCCATGACTTATGTAAATATTGTTCTCATTGTCAAAGAATAGAGAATGTATCTAAAATAAATGAGATACCCCAAAAACCCTTGCTCTTCCATGACATTTTTGATGTTTGGGGCATTGACTTTATGGGAACATTCCCCAATTAATTTGGTAACCTATACATTCTTTTGGAAGTGGATAATGTTTCAAAATGGTTAGAGGCACGAGCTACAAGGACTGATGATTCTAATGTAGTTGTGGAATTTTTGAGAACCCAAATTTTCTATAGGTTTGGATTACTTTGGTTCATCATCAGTGACCAGGGTTCTCGTTTTTTCAATTGAACAATGCAATCTATTTTGCGTCGGTATGGGGTCGGGCATAGAGTGTGTACTGCATATCACCCATAGACCAATGGTCAAGTTGAGGTGTCAAATAGGGAGGTAAAATAGATTCTTCAAAAAACATTTCAGCCTAATAGAAACTATTGGAGTCTTAGACTCGATGATTCATTATGGGCTTACCGTACTACCTTTAAAACTTCCATTGGTATGTCACCATATCGGCTGGTGTTGGAAAGAGTTGTCACCTCCCTGTTGAGATTGAGCATCTGGCCTAATGGGACATAAAACAATGAAATTCTAATCTTTTTGGTGCAGGTTATCAAAGGAAGTTACAGATTCAGGAGATGGAGGAAATGAGAAGAGATGCATATGAGAACTCTGGGATTTATAAGGGGAGAACTAAGGCTACCCATGACCATCTCACCCTTCATTATCAATTCCACATTGGGCATAAGGTCCTCTACAATGTAAGGCTAAAGTTGCATCCAAGTAAGCTTCGTTCTCATTGGTTTGGACCATACACTGTTACTAATGTATCTCTATTTCATGTTGTTTAGGTTCAAAATGAATAAACTAAGAAAATCTTCACTTTCAATGGGAAGTGGCCTAATCACTTCCACGAAGCCCTTCCATAGTTCCCAATAGAGGAAATCTATGTTCAATAAGTAACAAACCAATGATACCCACCAGGTTTTATCCTTCCTCCCCACATTCTATTTTATCATAGTGAGTACACTGCACACTCTAGGTGTGGGGGGATGGTTACATTCCCAAGTTATGAATTTTCATTATTTTTTTATTTCTTCTCTTTTTTTCCTTTATGGTATTTTCACTTTTCCCCATCTTGTTGAGTTCATTATGATTTTCATCATATTTATTATTTCTTATCCTTTTCACCTTCTTTATCATATTTTCACTTTTCTCCATCTTGTTGAGTTCATTAGGATTTTCATCATCTTTTGTCTTTCTTCTCATTTTCACCTTCTTTATGGTATTTTTACTTCTCCCCCTTATGGTCACCAAATCATGGAACTTTCTAAAAATGCATGTTGAAAATTTTTATTCCATGTTGATTTAACATTTGATGAAAACCTGTTTCTATTATGGAATGAATATTTGTATGAATTTAACAGCAGGGAGTTTTTTTAGTGAATTGGTTTTCTATCAATGATATAAATGGTTGTATCTTTGTGAAACCTTTGAGATGATTAATGCCCCTTGTGTGAGTAGTTTTTGAGAAAACTGTGTCACTAATATCTCCACACATTTTTGCACCAAACCAAAAGGTGTGAATATTTATTACTTAATAGAATGTAAATATATTTTAGGTTAATATTTTTCAGCTTAAAATGATATTTCCATATGTTTTTTCCATATCTAATCTATTTTATTACTGTAACAGATTGACCTATGCGCGTGTACCTGATCTACAACTTTTGTACACCCTCAAAAAAAATTCAAAACAAAATTGGGTTGTGTCTTGGGAAGGTCAAAAACCACTCTTCCTCAACCTTTGATCTTGTTATAACTATTAAAATTAGTGTCCTGAGGAGATCAAATAATAGTTGAGAGATTAGTGTGAGATTTGTTCCAAATGAAACTTCTGAAAATAATAATAATAATAAATGAGGGGAGTGATAAAATGTGAAACATATGGGGATATCTAGGTTGGGAGTTTATGGTTTGACTTTTGGGAATTATTAAGTGAGTGGGTCTTGAAATATGATTGAAAATGATGTAGGGCAGGTTCGGTGAACAAAATCATTTTAGCTGAAAAATGTTAAAATAACCTATATTTATTGGATAGAAAGTAGAAAGAATAGCATGGAATGGTTTTCAAACATACACATGGAGAGTTTTTGGCATGGTTGACTTATAAATTCCTTGATCAATTTGGTACCATGAATCTATTTTAATTTCACTATGATATGATTTATGAGACATCGTTTTCCATTTTCACTAGGAAGAGCTCCTTGGTGTGGTTTGTACATCGATCACATTACTTTAATGAATTAAAATTTCATCAAGTGTTAAATCTTCATGATTTTGGGAATATATAAATGCATCATTTTTTTATATGTGACATTTCTCATGAGTGTAAATTTTTAGGTGTGGGGGTGTGATCGCACCACGATTCACTGTTTTATTTTCACCCTTACACCACTGTGCTAAACTTGTTTTGTATTGTAAATTTAAAATATAATAAAAAAATTCAATTCATGTTTTATTAATTTATTTTGTGTTTATAACTATTAAAAGGGTAAATTATACTTGTTTTGATATTTTCATTGAACATGGAGGTGATTTGGAGGCCCAAAAAAGATGATCTAGAAGAAAAATGGGCCAAACTGCATGGCATCCCATGGGAATCTGTCCACTGTTTTGGACATTAATAGAATTAAGTGTATCCAAATGGGATGAACCATTGTGTTAAGATCTAAAAATTTATTTTATACAACCCATCTCAAGGAACCAAATCCCAATTCGTCCATCTGATGGCCCATCTGAACCATTCTGTCCATGGGACAGAATCTGCCCAAATTAAACAGTTTGGTTTATTATTTTGACTATATCCACCAATAAAGATGTATAATGGATTCCAAATTTGACATAGATATATCAAGAGTCTGGTAAACAACTCTTTACTTTTGGTCATGTCATGATATGAATTTATAATATTTCAAAACCGAGACACAAGTGATATCTAAAAACAGGGTGCTCAAAACCTTGTTCCATTTTGGCTATAAAAAGGCACCATGGGCACCTCATTTGTAAGTTTGACCAGAAGGAAAATCTCAGAAAATTTGGTGTCCTATAGGAGTCTCCTCATCATCCTAGAATTTCTGGATGCCCCTATCCTCATAGGGGGATCAAGGATGAAGGCGAAGTTTCACCCGAGCCTCCTCCTCCTCTCGATGTCACGCTAAACGGTGGGAATTTATTGTGAGGGAGCTACACACATTTAAAGGGAGTTATGACACATATATTAGCTACTGTTTTGTTGTAATTTGGATGTTTAAATATTTCATTATATGTAACGTAAATTATTTCATATTTGAATTGTTGTTTTGATACATCTGAATGTTAAGCTCTTAATTCCTAACTGATCAGTGTGGGGTTTTGAGTGGGTGAATTGTGTTATTCTGATTGGACAACACAAGAATACTTTTCATACCCACCTTATTGATATTTCAATCTAATTTTAAAGATCTTATTCCATGAATAAGTGCTGGATCTTGACAATATGATTATTACATCAAGGTTTGGTTCTTTAAGCATCAGAATAAAAGCTTAGGAATTGACCGGGATTCCAATTAATTTCAACCAAAGAATTAATCAAAACCTAAATTAATCTCTATGAACAATGAAATTGAAATTTGTGTAGTGAACTCACAATGAAACCTTTTATCTCATAATTATAAAATACCACCTTTCCTTGTCAAAAAATAAACTCTTTAATTAAGTAATTTTATTTTTAAAACTGTTTTCAAAACCACCCCCTATTTTAGTAATTTTTATTAAAAATACACACTCAAAACCTATCAATGATCTTTGAGAGATGAAATAGGGTCTGAAATAGACTACAAAATCTTATTTAAATAACTATCAATTTGACATGTCACAACAACGGAGTCAATTGATCATCATTTTCCTTACCATGTCGAGTAAGGTACAATTCCTACTTTCACTAACACCATTCCATAGTGGTTTATAAGGAGGAGTGAGTTATTATAGAATCCAAAAGTCTCATAGAAAGTTGATGAATTATTAGTTAAGATACTCAAATAATCGATATGATATAAGTTTCTTTATATTCTTTCCAAGTTGATTATCAACTTCATTATTTAATTATTTAAATTTCTCAAAATATTTTGACTTATACACCATAAAGTATACATATCCATATATGATTAATTCATCATTAAAATGAATGAAGTAATAATACTGACTATATTTTCCTGAAGCATCAAATTTAATAGGTTTTTAAAATTATTTTATAGTATAGGGAAGACCCTAGGTTATCTCTCAAGGAGTTTTAGTGGTTTATAGTGTGTATTTCTAATAAGTTTTTCAACAAAAAACATAAGGGTAGGGGGATTTTAAATGATTATTCAAAATAAAATAACATAATTTATTGAGTTTAATAGTTGAAAAACAAAGGTGGGGGTTTAAGATATATAAAAAAATAAAACCATTGAGAGTTTAATAAAAATGAAGGAAAGTTAATTGTTTTGAAAATTAAATTTGGTTTAATGAAATTATTTGGTTGAGGGTAACCAATATCTTTATTACCCTATTTACCATTTAAAAAATATGAACCTTGAACCAAACCTTGAAACAACAATCACTTTGTCAAGGTTTGTAACTTAATCACGGAATAAGGTCTTATAAATCATATTTAAATATCAAGTATGATTGCGAGAAAAAGGATGCTTGTGTTTTCCAATCAGAACAACCCAATACTCCAAATTGAAATTTCAAACCAGTCGGTTGTGAAATGAAAAGTGTCTCATTAGATCATAAAAAAATACATTGAAAGTAGAATCATTTTAATATAAAACTTAAAATAATGTATCAAAAAAAAAAAATTTAAACCAAACCAGTAGAAGAACAAGTGTTGGAACTCCCTCTCCAAGTGTGTATCCCCCTCACAATGATTTCCCACCATTTAACCCACCATTGAGAGGAGGATACAGATCGTATGGAACAACACATTCATATTTGATCTCTATAAGATTATAGTTCCCTCCAAAACTTCTAGTAATAATAGATGACTCATTTAGATCTCCAAACTAGTTAAAAATTTCCTCATGGTTGAACTTATAAATGGGGTGCCCAAGGTTGTAACACCCCAAGCTTCTATGATACGCTTCACTTTGAATAATACAGTAGCATGTGTTGTACGCAACTTCGAGTTCTAACACACACCACAACCAATCAAACTAGCCGTTATGAATAGTAATACCCACTTTTTGAAATTTTATAAATTTTATCTTTCAAAATGGACTTCATTTTTGGATTCGGAAAATCTAAATTAGCTTAGGGTGAAATTTTGGTTCTTTTCGGATAACTTTCATATTTTGATGAATAGTGAAAATTACTAAATTTTAATTAAAAACAACTTTTTTAATCGAAATAATTAATAGTGATAAATTATGAATTTGAGTGTTTTAAAATTATATTTAGAATATATTTTTACCATTTAATACAATGTTGGTCATTATACATAATTTCACAATTAAACCGGACATAAACAAGTTTCAATCTTTTGATAGTTATTATATTTTAAAAACACGCTTTTTTGTTTTGACAGCGGGAATTAATTTTAAATTAATTTCTGACACTTTTGTGTTTTGAATTTGGAAAAATAGATTTCAGATTTTGAATCAGGATGTCCAAATTGTGTAAATAGGTAACTTTTATTTTTAGACTTTTTGAATAATTACTTCGGTAAATATTTTATTTATCATGGTTAAAGGGTAAATCCGGTAAATAAGGGTTAAAAAATAATATTATAATAATAATAAATTACCCGAAAACGTGTCCTAACCTTATTGGTGGATATATTTCTGACCATGGGAATCTTTGGGTCGATTTTGGGACCCCATGGAGCCACTTGTAGGTGATGGGTACACTTTATATTAATTAAGTTAAAGTGAATACAAAAATGACATAAGCTTATATCTTTTAGAAAATCAATTTTTACATAGGGTTATATATGTTATATTTTCGATTATAAATATTCATTATAAATATAAGAATATTTCATACATAATTGTATTTTATTTATAATTTTTATACATTGAAAAAGAAAAAATATATATAACATAATAATGATGCAGTATTTTCCTTATTAATGAAAGAATCAAATAATTGATATTATAAATGTTAAAATAAATATAATTTGAAAGTTTTGATGACATACACGAATTTTATTGGTTAATATGACATGTTAGGATTGCTTAAATGATTTTTTTTCGAATTAATAAAGTTTTTAAGACTTTAACAAAAATCAATTATTGAGTAGTGTTAAAATTGACATAAATGAGTTTTTAAAACAAATATTATATTATTAATTTATATTCTATTCCTAAAAATCTAAGGTTCGGCTAAGAGACTTATATCATGATATTTGTATCATTAATGCACCACTTGGGGGTATCTTGGAGTTATAAAATAAGTTTATTAACTATATAATAGAAAAATACAAAGTAACATGGTAAGTGTCAAACAAATTAACTAAGAGTTAAAACTAAAATATAAGGTTAATATAATGACCCAAACCTGTATAAATTGTATTTGTTGAGTGGTTTTCGACCAATTCCCACCTTAATCTTTAAATAATCCACTTTGAAGCCATTAAAAACCTAATATTAATTTATTATAAAATAATATTTCTAGATTTTTCTAAAGAGCCCCTCCTCCCCCTTATAAAAGGACACCACTTCTAAACAATTACACACACCTATCAAGCCTTTTGGATCATCCAACCTCTGCCCAATTAATCTCCCTAAATTCCTCTCCTTCTATTAGAAGCCTTAACTTAGGAAGAAGGCACTTCAAGAGTCCTTTTTGGTTCAAACCAAAGGGAGTTACCCAAATTAAAGGTAACGATTTCTCTTGGCTTCTTTTCTTTTATTTTACTTCTCCAACCCCTAAAATCTTATTATTATTTTCTTTTGTAACAAAACCAGTATCCTAAATATACTAGGATATTGTTATTAGAATTATTATAACTAAACTTACACACACATCCATCTAACAGGTGAAGAACATAATGTTTCTATGGATGACAACCAAACACCTCACGAAGCGATGATTGTTCAATTATCTCCTACCACCTCTCATGGTGGACATTATGATGGAACTATAATAAAATATGATATTAGTGATATTTATTTTATATATAAGCTTCTGTAATTCCATTTTATATTATACCATTATTCATTTCATGTTGTATATATACACGATAATTTCATTTGAGGAAGTGCGGACTACCGCCCCCTCAAAGTGATATGACTCGTTGATACCATACATGGAACGTATAAAGGATGGTGTTAATGAACTTAATTAACACATATAAGATATTATATTATACTTTAATAATTATATACCTATGTATCATTTGGTTTTTATTCCTTTTAAAATGAAAAATGAAATGGAAGTTGCATTCGTGCGTACGTACGGATTACCGTCTCCACAAACGCGATGAGATTCATTTCCCCATCATATCCATTCGAGAATAATTATTGTTTGATGATTAAAAGTAAAGTTTAAGGACTTGATATCATTCTAGATATTAATAAGATACAACCTATCCATAACAAACACGGCTTACGTAACAAATCATATAAAGGAAAATGAATCAGTTAACACCCGAAATGACGATAATACTAAAATATTATTAACAAATTAATATTAAAAGATCATATATGATATCATATTTATGTATATGATTATTTTATAATTTAATAACAATGATTTAACTATTATACAGGATGTTAACCTACCCTCGACCAAGGAAAAGTACAAGGTAAGGGGTTTTCATCTCACTCCTAATTCCCGTGAGATTCATGCCATATTGCCACTATTACCTTTTGTGTGGTGTATGTACTTCACATAATTGTATTATTTATGTAATAAACTTTAATTTATATGTATTTACATATTCATTCTATGATACCTCTTTCATGGGGTGTATGTTTCGTAAGTTACCAAATTGGTAAGTGTTAATTTCCCAATCTCTTTATTATCCGAGGTTGTTTTTACGTAAGTATCTACTGGGACATATTTATTATCCATGTCCATGTTTTATGAAAGAGTTTTAAAAGTAATTCTTCTAAGGGAATTTTTACTAAAACATCTTTTCAAATGTTTTAAATATTTATTCTTCTAAATCTTTCTCATTAATGTCCATGTCTTCAAAATGGGTTTTAAGGATTTATTTATATGAACATGAATGTTTTTTTAAAATGTTAATTACTTTCAAAAGTTTCAAATTGGTATGGGACGCTTTGATTCAAAAATGTATTTAAATGACTTATTTTCCAAATTGTGTGACTTTTAAATGTTTTCATGAAAAATGAGTATTTCTCTCAAAGAGTTTTACAAATCATTTTCATCAACGTCAAAATACTTTAATGGATTTTAAACTTGTTTTGAAGTTTATTTATTATGAAACAAAACTTCCATATTGTATTGAGGTTTTTGTGATATGTTTGACTGTGGATGATTTATTTTTATACCATTAATGGTTCATGGTGAAAGTATTGATATTTCGCATGTTATTTTTAATACGAATGTTTATGTTATGTTTAAATCTATTCATATGAGGAATGCATTAGACTTAATAAGTGATGGGTGGAGCCCGCTATAGCTCCTCGATGCATCGATAGGTCTCATGAGGCAAACTAGTTCTTGGCATGAGGCCTTGACAGAAATCTTATTTGTAGTCTTGGCACGAGGCCTTGGCTACGTGGTGATGATAGTCTGACATTATACATTCTGTCATTATGAAAGTGGTTATTGATATTGCATGTGATTATTCGACAAGTAGAATATCCGTGTGAATAAGTAAATGGAGTTATTTCATTTTATCTATGCCATATTATGCTGAAGTTGAAGTTTAAAAGGATTTTGTTTTAGTTTTAAATTGCCTTAAATGTTTATGTTTATTTATGAAAGTCTCCGCTATATTGTTATCCTTACTAAGCATCTGAGCTCACCCCTTTCAATGTTTTATGTTTCCCAGGATGTGAAGAAGTAATTTATGAATGACCTACAGGGAAAGTATGTGGGGATATGATTATGGACTATGGAGAATATGTTGTTTTTGTTTTCATTTTTATGATGTAATGTAAACTTTATGAATGTATCTAGTGTTTCCAAGACTCCTAAAATGATCGGTCCTTCGGGACGTGATTCCTTGTAATCATGCCAATGTATTAAAATAATGCACTAACTCTGGGCAACTAGGGTCGGGGCGTTATAGTTGGTAATAGAGGAATTTTATCAATAACCTTGGAAGCTAGATTTAGATAAAATCTGATTAGATCACATAGCCATAAGATAGACTTTGAGGATTAGTAGAGAAGAACTTCCTAGAATTTTGATTTTGTAGAGATTTTGTGAGTTTTCCGAGCAATACATCCCTGTCTGGATACGAATAGGTAGAGGCGGCACTGGCACAGATATACCTAGGGGTAAAACCTGAAAACACCACTGTGAGCTAGACTCGAACAGGAACTAGTGTACGACAATGGGACTTGCTGCACTTTGGGTTACAACACTCCCTGGGGATATGCTTAGGATAATTATCATTTTCTTTACGAACCATTATGAAGGGTTTATGAGTTTATACTTCCTCAAAGAAAACATTTTTATGATTATGGATTAAATTCATAAACTGTTCAATTTATTTTAAGTGTTTTACAAGTACAGAATTATGTATTTTGATTCATAAACTGATCTAGTTTATTCCATTGTTTAGAAATGGTGCCTAGTAAAAGGAATGAGAACTCCAACAATACGCATGATCCAAAGAGTAAGAAAGATCATACCTTTCATGGTCTTAAGCCAGAATTTAGAAGGGAAATAGTCTCCCACATATTATCATCATATGAATAAATAGTATCATGTGTTGATATGATAAGAAAATAATTATCAGAGTCCTATGGCTTTGAAGGGAAGCCAGAGAAGGAAAGGATGGTAGAGAGAAGGACAGATAAAGGGAATAAGGTAAAGAAGGATTTTCTCATTTGAGATAACTGTAGAAAGAATCCCCTTGGAAAACGCTTGAAGGGAATGTGAGTATGTTATAAGCGTTGAGAAAAAGGACACCAAGTACGTGACTGCAAGGGAAAGAAAAAGGTTTCAAATGTACAATGCTTCATCTGCAAGGAGTTTGGACACTATGCAAACCGATGTCCAAATCATCAGACTATGCCGCAAATGATGCTATTGGAGAATAATCAAGTTATGATACTGCCACAGATGAAGAGGAATGACTAGTGATATTATGTTTTTATTTTGTAATTATTTCATTGAAGTGTTGTATCAATGATGTACTGGAAATAAATACGGATTGTACTGCAGTACTATTTCATTGAGGATTTGAGATTTTATGGCACTAAGAAGAGTGACTCTACATCGATTTAAACTTTTTGGAAATTACATGGTTGAAGGAAAGATAAACCTTAATATGGTCCTAATATTGAGGTATAGATTTTGGAATAAGATACGGTTGATTTGGGTAAATTATATTGGATATTCTTGACTGCCTTGAAACTAATTAAATATTTATATATTCCATCATTGTTGGAGTTTACAACATTTTTGGATGGATGAAGTATATCCATTATTCTATAAGGAATACGAGAGCATGAATGTAATCAATAAGGTTTTATGGTAATTCAGGATGTTTCAGTGTTTTAAAATAATACACGATGAAGGTATTCACATGCTATTATAGGGTAAAAAGGATCTACATTATGTTTACCTTTCATATAAATTTTGGACTGAGAGTTTACAGAAGTATTTTGGATAAGTATAAAGGTTGGAAGGGATTTAGTTTGAAAGGTTATTTTTGGATTTTTATAAAAGGACAACCCGGAGGTTGGGCGGCAACCCATCGCGTCCGGCAGGGCCGAAAGACTTGAACCCACTACCGAAGGGAGACAAGGGCGTATCACCTACCACTAGCCCAAGTGATGTCCTGGATTGAATAATGTAGTTTTTTTAAAGGGTCTGATATGTGAATTATAAATTAATTATTTTTGGAACCCTATACGATAAGGATAAATAGAATATATATATATATATATATATATTTTAAATATTTAAGAGTAAAAGATGAGTTTGTAGTAGGAATTAGTTGAAGGATGAAACTCTACTTGTCAAGTATATATAAATACACACACACACATATATATATGTATACTATTATTTTACAGATAAATTAATTATTAAACTTTAGGGAAGAGATATTAAAACCAAAAATGTGTTATCCTAATACCTTACGTTTTTTTTGAACCAATGGTATTTTAAATCATCATAAATTGGTGGCTTTGAGGCCCACAATTCTACAATTGTTGGTGATTGATGAACTCAATCACTCCCTATAAATATTTTTGTTTTTCCTCCAATTATGTGTCTCTAATTTCCTCCAATGTTCTCCTAATCGAGATCATAATTTGGTGGTGACCCCATCATTTCTCTTTTCCTCTTATTAAGACTAAATTTTATTAACCCAATTTCCGATGTGGGTTTTCCCACAAAGATACTTTCTATTTTCAACCTTTTATTTTCAAAGAACAATTTCAAATTGCGAGGAAGCAATTTATTTAAGGAGGGGAGAATGTAACACCCCAATATTCTACAGTACGCTTCAATTTGGATAATACAGTAGCGTGTGTTGTACGCAACTTCGAGTTCTAACACACACCACAACTAATCAAACTAGCCGTTATGAATAGTAATACCCACTTTTTGAAATTTTATAAATTTTATCTTTAAAAATGGACTTCATTTTTGGATTCGGAAAATCAAAATTAGCTTAGGGTGAAATTATGGTGCTTTTCGGATAACTTTCATATTTTGATGAATAGTGAAAATTACTAAATTTTAATTAAAAACAATTTTTTTAGTCGAAATAATTAATAGTGATAAATTATGAATTTGAGTGGTTTTAAATTATATTTAGAATATATTTTTACCATTTAATACAATTTTGGTAATTGGACATAATTTCACAATTAAACCGAACATAAACAAGTTTCAATCTTTTGATAGTTATTATATCTTAAAAACACGCTTTTGGTTTTGACAGTGGGAATTAATTTTAAATTAATTTCTGCCACTTCTGTGTTTTTAATTTGGAAAAATGGATTCCATATTTAGAATCAGGATTTATGAATTGTTTAAATAGGTAACTTTTATTTTTAGACATTTTGAATAATTACTTCGGTAAATATTTTATTTATCATGGTTGAAGGGTAAATCCGGTAAATAAGGGTTAAAAAATAATATTATAATAATAATAAATTACCCTAAAACATTTACTAAACTTATTGGTGGATAAATGTCCGACCATGGGCATCTTTGGGTCGATTTTGGGACCCCATGGAGCCACTTGTAGGTGATAGGGACACTTTATATTAATTAAGTTAAAGTGAATACAAAAATGACATAAGCTTATATCTTTTAGAATTTTTTTTTACATAGGGTTATATATGTTATATTTTCAATTATAAATATTTATTATAAATATGAAAACATTTCCTACATAATTGTCCTTTATTTATAATTTTTAGACATCGAAAAAGAAAAAATATATATGACACAATAATGATGCAGTATTTTCCTTATTAATGAAAGAATCAAATAATTGATATTATAAATGTTAAAATAAATATAATTTGAAAGTTTTGATGACATAAATGAATTTTATTGGTTAATATTACATGTTATTATTGCTTAAATGAATTTTGTTCTAATTAATAAAGTTGTTAATACTTTAACAAAAATCAATTATTGAGTAGTGTTAAAATTGACATAAATGAGTTTTTAAAACAAATATTATATTATTAATTTATATTATATTCCTAAAAATCTAAGGTTCGGCCAAAATACTTATATCATGATATTAGTATCATTAATGAACCACTTGGGGGTATCTTGGAGGTATATAGTAAGTTTATTAACTGTATAATATAAAAATACAAAGTGACATGGTAAGTGTCAAACTAATTAACTAAGAGTTAAAACTAAAAGATACGGTTAATATAATGACCCAAACCTGTATAAATTCTTTTGGTTGAGTGGTTTTCGACCCATCCCCACCTTAACCTTTAAATAATCCACTTTGGAGCCATTATAAACCGAATATTAATTTATTATAAAATAATATTTCTAGATTTTCCTAAAGAGCCACTCCCCCCCTTATAAAAGGAAACCACTTCTATCCACTTCCACACACCTCTCAAGCATTTTGGCTCATCCAACCTCTGACCAATTAAGCTCCCTACATCCCTATACTCCTCTTAGAAGCCTTACCTTAGGCAGAGGGCGCTTCAAGAGTCCTTTTTGGTTCAAACCAAAGAGAGTTACCCAAATTAAAGGCAACAATTTCTCTTAGCTTCTTTTATTTTATTTTACTTTTACAACCCCTAAACTCTTCTTATTATTTTCTTTTGTAACAAAACCAGTATCCTAAATATACTAGGATATTTTTATTATAAGTATTAGAACTACACTTACACACACATCCATCAAATGGGTGAAGAACATAATGTTTCTGTGGATGGCAACCAAACGCCTCACGAAGCGATGATTGTTCAATTATCTCCTACCACCTCTCATGGTGGCCATTATGATGGAAATATAATTAAATATGATATTAATGATATTTATTTTATATATAAGCTTATGTAATTAAATTTTATATCATACCATTATTCGTTTCATGTTTTATATATATATATGATAATTTCATTTGAGGAAGTGCGGACTACCTCCCCTTCAAAGTGATATGACTCGTTCATACCATACATGGAATGTATAAAGGATGGTGTTAATGAACTTAAGTAACACATATAAGATATTATATTATACTGGAATAATTATATACCTATGTATCATTTGGTATTTATTCCTTTTAAAATGAAAAATGAAATGGAAGCAACGTTCGTGCGTACGTACGGATTACCGTCTCCACGAACGCGATGAGATTAATTTCCCCATCATATCTATTCAAGAATAATTATTGTTTTATGATTAAAAGTAATGTTTAAGGAATTGATATCATTATGGATATGAATAAGATACAGCCTATCTATAACAAACACGACTTACGTAATGAAGCATATAAAGGAAAAAGAATCAGTTAACACCCGAAATGACGATAATAAAAAAATATTATTAACAAAGTAATATTAAAAGATCATATATGATATAATATTTATGTATATGATTCTTGTATAATTTAATAACAATGATTTAACTATTATACAGGATTTTAACCTACCCTCAAGCAAGGAAAAGTACTAGGTAAGGGGTTTTCATATCACTCCTTATTCTCGTGAGATTCATGCCATATTGCCACTATTAACTTTTGTGTGGTGTATGTACTACCCATAATTGTATTATTTGTGTAATACAATTTAATTTATGTGTATTTACATATTAATTGTATGATACCTCTTTCATGGGGTGTATGTTTCGTAAGTTACCAAATTGGTAAGGGTTAATTTCACAATCTCTTTATTATCTGAGGTTGTTTTTACGTAAGTATCTACTGGGAAATATTTATTATCCATGTCCATGTTTTATGAAAGAGTTTTCAAAGTAATTCTTCTAAGGTAATTTTTACTAAAACATCATTTCAAATGTTTTAAATATTTATTCTTCTAAATCTTTCTCATTAATGTCCATGTCTTCAAAATTGGTTTTAAGGATTTATTTATATGGACATGAATGTTTTTTTAAAATTTTAATTACTTTAAAAAGTTTCAAATTGGTATGGGACACTTTGATTAAAAAATGTATTTAAATGACTTATTTTTTAAATTGTGTGACTTTTAAATGTTTTCATGAAAAAGGAGTATTTCTCTCAAAGTGTTTTACAAATCATTTTCATCAACGTCAAAATCATTTAATGGATTTTAAACTTGTTTTGAAGTTGATTTATTATGAAAAAAAACTTCCATATTGTATTGATGGTTTTGAAATATTTTTGACTATGGATGAGTTATTTTTATACCATTCATGGTTCATGGTGAAAGTGTTGACATTTCGTATTCTAGTTTTAATACGAATGTTTATGTTATGTTTAAACCTGTTCATATGAGGAATGCATTAGACTTAATAAGTGACGAGTTGAGCCCGCTATAGCTCCTCGATGCATCGGTAGGTCTCATGAGACAAACTAGTGTCTTGGCACGAGGCCTTGACAAAAATATTATTTGTAGTCTTGGCACGAGGCCTTGGCTACGTGGTGATGATAGTCTGGCATTATGCATTCCGTCATTATGAAAGTAGTTATTGATATTGCATGTGATTATTCGACTAGTAAAATATCCCTGTGAATAAGTAAATGGAATTATTTCATTTTATCTATTCCATATTATGCTGAAGTTGAAGTTTAAAAGGATTTTGTTTTAGTTATACATTTCCTTAAATGTTTATGTTTATTTATGAAAGTCTCCACTATATTGTTATCCTTACTGAGCATTTGAGCTCACCCATTTCAATGTCTTATTTTTCGCAGGATGTGAATAAGTAATTTATGAATGACCTGCAGGGAAAGTATGTGGAGATATGATTATGGACTATGGAGACTATGTTGTTGTAGTTTTTATTTTTATGATGTAATGTAAACTTTATGAATGTATCTAGTGTTTCCAAGACTGCTAAACTGATCGGTCCTTCGGGAAGTGATTCCTTGTAATCATGCCAATGTATTAAAATAATGCACCGACTCTGGGCAACTAGGGCCGGGGTATTACAGTTGGTATCAGAGGAAGTTTAGCAATAACCTTGGAATCTAGATTTAGATAAACTCTGATTAGAGCACATATCCCTAATATAAACTTTGAGGATTAGTAGAGAAGAACTTCCTAGAATTTTGATTTTGTAGAGATTTTGTGAGTTTTCTGAGTAATACATCCCTGTATGGATATTAACAGGTAGAGGCAACTCTGGCAGAGATGTACCTAGGGGTAAAACCCAAAAACACCGCTTTGAGCTAGACTCGAACGAAAACTAGTGCACAACAATGGGCCTTGCTGCACTCTTGGTTATTACAGTCCCGGGGGATATTCTTAGGATAATTCTCATTTTATTTACGAACCACACTGAAGGGTTTATGAGTATATACTTCCTCAATGAAAACATTTTTATGATTATGGATTATATTCATAAACTGTTCAATTTATGTTAAGTGTTTTACAAGTATGGAATTTTGTATTTTGATTCATAAACTGATTTAGTTTATGCCGTTGTTTAGAAATGGCACCCAGTAGAAGGAATGAGAACTCCATCAATACGCATGATCCAAAGAGTAATAAAGATCATATCTTTCATGGTCTTAAGACATAATTTATAAGGGAAATAGTATCCCACATATTTTCATCATATTAAGAAATAGTATCATGTATTGATATGATAAGAAAAGAATTCTCGGAGTCCTATGGGTTTGAAGGGAAGCCAGAGAAGGAAAGGATGGTAGAGAGAAGGATAGATAAAGGGAATAAGGTAAAGATGGATTTTTCAATATGTGATAACTATAGAAATAATTACCTTGGAAAATGCTTGAAGGGAATGGGAGTATGTTATAAGTGTGGAAACAAATGACACCAAGTACGTGACTGTAAGGGAAAGAAAAAGGTTTCAAATGTACAATGCTTCATCTGCAAGAAGTTTGGACACTATGCAAACCGATGTCCAAATCATCAGACTATGCCGCAAATGATACTATTGGACAATAATCAAGTTATGATACTACCATAGATGAAGAGGAATGACTAGTGATATTATGTTTTTATTTTGTAATTATTTCATTGAAGTGTTGTATCAATGATGTACTGGAAATAAATAAGGATTGTACTACAGTACTATTTCATTGAAGATTTAAGATTTTATGGTACTAAGAAGAGTGACTCTACAGCGAGTTAAACCTTTTGGAAATTACATGGTTGAAGGACAGATAAACCTTAATATGGTCCTAATATTGAGGTATAGATTTTGGGATAAGATATGGTTGATTTGGGTAAATTATATTGAATATTCTTGACTACCATAAAACTGATTAAATATTTATATATTCCATCATTGTTGGATTTTACAACATTTTTGGATGGATGAAGTATATCCATTATTCTATAAGTAATAAGGGAGCATGAATGTAATCAATAAGGTTTTATGGTAATTCGGGATGTTTCAGTGTTTTAAAAGAATACATGATGAAGGTATTCACATGTTATTACGGGGTAAAAAGGATCTATATTATGTTTACCTTTCATATAAATTTTGGACTGAGAGTTTACAGAAGTATTTTGGATAAGTATAAAGGTTGGAAGGGATTTAGTTTTAAAGGTTATTTTTGGATTTTTATAAAAGGACAACCCGGAGGTTGGGTGGCAACCCGTCGTGTCCGGCAAGGCCGCAAGACTTGAACCCACAACAGAAGGGCGACAAGGGTGTATCACCTACCACTAGCCCACGTGATGTCCTGGATTGATTAATGTAGTTTTTTAAAGGGTCTGATATGTGAATTATAAATTCATTATTTTTTTAACCCTATACGATAAGTATAAATAGAATATATATATATATATATATATATATTAAATCTTTTAGAGTAAAAGATGAGTTTGTTGTAGGAATTAGTTGAAGGATGAAACTCTACTTGTCAAGTATATATAAATACACACACACACACATATATATATATATATATATTTCCTCTTATTTTACAGATAAATTAATTATTAAACTTTAGGGAAGGGATATTAAAACCAAAAATGTTTTATCCTAATACCTTACATTTTGTTGAACTAATGGTATTTTAAATCATCATAAATTGGTGGATTTGAGGCCCAAAATTCTACAATTGTTCGTGATTGATGACCTCAATCACTCCCTATAAATATTTACATTTTCCTCTAATTACGCATCTCTAATTTCCACCAATGTTCTCCTAATTGAGATCATAATTTGGTGACGACCCTTTCATTTCTCTTTTCCTCTTACTAAGACTAAATTTTATTAACCCAATTTCCGATGTGGGTTTTCCCACAAAGATACTTTCTATTTTCAACCTTTTATTTTTGAAGAACAATTTCAAATTGTGAGGACACAATTTATTAAAGGAGGGGAGAATGTAACACCCCAATCATCCATGGTACGCTTCACTTTGAATAATACAATAGCGTGTGTTGTATGCAACTTCGAGTTCTAACACACACCACAACCAATCAAACTAGCCGTTATGAATAGTAATACCCACGTTTTGAAATTTTATAAATTTTATCTTTCAAAATGGACTTCATTTTTGGATTCGGAATATCAAAATTATCATAGGGTGATATTTTTGTGCTTTTCGGATAACTTTCATATTTTGATGAATATTGAAAATTACTAAATTTTAATTAAAACAACTTTTTTAATAGAAATAACTAATAGTGATAAATTATAAATTTTAGTGGTTTTAAATTATATTTAGAATATATTTTTACCATTTAATACAATCTTGGTCATTGGACATAATTTCACAATTAAATTGCACATAAACAAGTTTCAATCTTTTGATAGTTATTATATCTTAAAAACACGCTTTTTGTTTTGACAGTGGGAATTAATTTTAAATTAATTTCTGACACTTATGTGTTTTGAATTTGGAAAAATGGATTCCATATTTGGAATCAGGATGTCTAAATTGTGTAAATAGGTAACTTTTATTTTTAGACATTTTGAATAATTACTTCGGTAAATATTTTATTTACCATGGTTAAAGGGTAAATCCGGTAAATAAGGGTTAAAAAATAATATTATAATAATAATAAATTACCCTAAAACGTGTCCTAACCTTATTGGTGGATATATTTCCGACCATGTTTATCTTTGGGTCGATTTTGGGTCCCCATGGAGCCACTTGTAGGTGATAGGGACACTTTATATTAATTAAGTTAAAGTGAATACAAAAATGACAAAAGCTTATATCTTTCAGAAAATAATTTTTACATAGGGTTATATATGTTATATTTTAGATTATAAATATTAATTAGAATTATAAAAATATTTCCTACATAATTATATTTTATTTATAATTTTTAGACATTGAAAAATAAAAAATATATATAACACAATAATGATGCAATATTTTCCTTATTAATGAAAGAATCAAATAATTGATATTATAAATGTTAAAATAAAAATAAATTTGAAAGTTTTGATGACATAAAATAATTTTATTGGTTAATATGACATGTTAGTATTGATTAAATGAATTTGGTTAGAATTAATAAAGTTTTTAAGACTTTAAAAAAAATCAATTATTGAGTAGTGTTAAAATTGACATAAATGAGTTTTTAAAACAAATATTATATTATTAATTTATATTCTATTCCTAAAAATCTAAGGTTCGGCCAACAGACTTATATCATGATATTTGTATCATTAATGAATCACTTGTGGGTATATTGGATGTATATAGTAAGTTTATTAACTATATAATATAAAAATAGAAAGTGGCATGGTAAGTGTCAAACTAATTAACTAAGAGTTAAAACTAAAAGATAAGGTTAATATAATGACCCAAACCTGTATAAATTCTATTGGTTAAGTGATTTTTGACCCATACCAACCTTAAAATTTAAATAATCCACTTTGGAGCCATTATAAGCAGAATATGAATTTATTATAAAATAATATTTCTAGATTTTCCTAAAGAGCCCCTCCTCCCCCTTATAAAAGGACACCACTTATAACCAATCCCACACACCTCTAAAGCCTTTTGGATCATCCAAAATCTGTCCAATTAAGCTCCATACATCCCTCTCCTACTCTCATAAACCTTAACTTAGTCAAAAGGCACTTCAAGAGTTCTTTTTGGTTCAAACCAAAGGGAGTTACCCAAATTAAAGGTAACGATTTCTCTTAGCTTATTTTCTTTTATTTTACTTCTCCAACCCCTAAACTCTTCTTATTATTTTCTTTTGTAACAAAACAAGCATCCTAAATATACTAGGATATTGTTATTATAATTATTAGAACTACACTTACACACACATCCATCTAATGGGTGAAAACATAACTTTTCTGTGGATGACAACCAAACGCCTCACGAAGCGATGATTGTTCAATTATCTCCTACCACCTCTCATGGTGGCCATTAAGATGACACTATAATTAAATATGATATTAATTATATTTAATTTATATATAATCTTCTGTAATTCCATTTTATATCATACCATTATTCGTTTCATGTTGTATATATATACGATAATTTCATTTGAGGAAGTGCAGACTACCGCCCCCTCAAAGTGATATGACTCGTTCATACCATACATGGAACGTATAAAGGATGGTTTTAATGAAAATAAGTAACACATATAAGATATTATATTATACTGGAATAATTATATACCTATGTATCATTTGGTTTTGATTCCTTTTAAAATGAAAAATGAAATAGAAGTAGCGTTCATGCGTACGTACGGATTACCGTCTCCACGAACGTGATGAGATTCATTTCCCCATCATATCCATTCAAGAATAATTATCGTTTGATGATTAAAAGTAAATTTTAAGGACTTGATATCATTATGGATATGAATAAGATACAACCTATCCTTAACAAATAGGGCTTACGTAATGAAGCATATAAAGGAAAACGAATCAGTTAACACCCGAAACGACGATAATACTAAAATATTATTAACAAAGTAATATTAAAAGATAATATATGATATCAGATTTATGTATATGATTCTTGTATAATTTAATAACAATTATTTAACTATTATAAAATATTTTAACCTACCCTAGACCAAGGAAAAGTACAAGGTAAGGGGTTTTCATCTCACTCCTTATTCCCGTGAGATTCATGCCATATTGCCACTATTACCTTTTGTGTGGTGTATGTACTACCCATAATTGTATTATTTATGTAATACACTTTAATTTATGTGTATTTACTTATTAATTGTATGATACCTCTTTTATGGGGTGTTTGTTTCGTAAGTTACCAAATTGGTAAGGGTTAATTTCACAATCTCTTTATTATTCAAGGTTGTTTTTACGTAAGTATCTACTGAGACATATTTATTATCCATGTCCATGTTTTATGAGAAAGTTTTCAAAGTAATTATTCTAATGTACTTTTTACTAAAACATCATTTCAAATGTTTTAAATATTTATTCTTCTAAATCTTTCTCATTAATGTCCATGTCTTCAAAATGGGTTTTAAGGATTTATTTATATGGACATGAATGTTTTTTTAAAATGTTATTTCCTTTAAAAATTTTCAAAGTGGTATGGGACGATTTGATTCAAAAATGTATTTAAATGACTTATTTTCCAAATTGTGTGACTTTTAAATGTTTTCATGAAAAAGGAGTATTTCTCTCAAAGAGTTTTACAAATCATTTTCATCAACGTCAAAATCCTTTAATGGATTTTAAACTTTTTTTGAAGTTGATTTATTATGAAACAAAACTTCCATATTGTATTGAGGGTTTTTTGATATGTTTGACTGTGGATGAGTTATTTTTATACCATTCATGGTTCATGGTGAAAGTATTGACATTTCTTATGCTAGTTTTAATAAGAATGTTTATGTTATGTTTAAACCTGTTCATATGAGGAATGCGTTGGACTTAATAAGTGACAGGTGGAGCCCGCTATAGATCCTCAATGCATCGGTAGGTCTCATTAGAAAAATTAGTGTCTTGGCATGAGGCCTTGACAAAAATCTTATTTGTAGTCTTGGCACGAGGCCTTGGCTACGTGGTGATGATAGTCTGGCATTATGCATTCCGTCATTATGAAAGTGGTTATTGATATTGCATGTGATTATTCGACTAGTATAACATCCATGTGAATAAGTAAATGACATTATTTCATTTTATCTATTCCATATTATGCTGAAGTTGAAGTTTAAAAGGATTTTGTTTTAGTTATACATTACCTTAAATGTTTATGTTTATTTATGAAAGTCTCCTCTATATTGTTATCCTTACTGAGCATCTGAGCTCACCCCTTTCAATGTTTTGTTTTTCCCAGGATGTGAAGAAGTAATTTATGAATTACCTACAGGGAAAGTATGTGGGGATATGATTATGGACTATGGATACCATGTTGTTGTAGTTTTCATTTTTATGATGTAATGTAACCTTTATGAATGTATCTAGTGTTTCTAAGACAACTAAACTGATCGGTCCTTCAGGACGTGATTCCTTGTAATCATGAAAATGTATTAAAATAATGTATCGACTCTGGGCAACTGGGGTTGGGGCATTACAAAGGTGCTAATTTATAGAAAATTTGGGGGTAGTTTTAGGCACTATGAATTTAAAAAACCACTTGGATCATAGATTTGGGAAAAAATATACTCTTACTTATCTTTTTAAAACAATAAAATGTTGTTTACAAACCTATTTGATATCTTAATTTTTTTGGGAATCAATTGGAGGTCTATAGATCAAGATATTTCCAAATTATAGAAGTAACCTTGATACTATGAATTTTGAATATTCTCTCTAATTATGGCACATTTTGGAAATTAAAATTGATTAATTGGGTTTCCTAGTATTCTAGATACTTATATCCCACACAATTTTAAATTCACCCACTATTTTCCCAATTTTATGCATATATTAGACATAATTTGTATTTTAGTCCACATGTGTGCTTGGACTCTTGCATAGTTTGACATGTTTTTCTTGAATTTAGTTGTGGGATCTCCAAATCACCTAAAATTATAATGTAATAATCAAAATAAGGTAAATTACCCTTTTTAACAATGATAAATATTAACTATTTAAATCAAAATTTAATTTGAATTTGTTATTAAATTTTTAATTTACCATAAAAAATTAGTTTAACACAGTGGTATAAGGGTGTATATGAATAGTGAATCGCTACATGATCACAACCCCTCACCTAAACATTTGAACTCTTGAGAAAAATCTTTTTTCAAAGAATGATATATGAATATGTTCCCTAGATCCTGAATATTTAACATTCATAGTAAATTACTTTCATGATAGTATAGTGATAAAAGGAAGAACCACACTAAATAGTTAATCTTAGTAAGCATGAAAAAGATTGTTTCATAAATTGTATCAAAACTAAAGTCAAGGAGATATATGATACTAGTATTAGAAATGAATTCAAAAGTCAAACATGTTACCAAATCTCCACATGTGTGTGTGATAACCATTTCATTCTATTATTTCCATTTTACATTTAGTAAATATAGGTTATTTTAATTTTTTTATGTTTACCTGATTCCTTCCACTAAACCTGACCTATATCAATTAAAATAAAATTTCAATACTCACTCACTTAATAATTCTTAGAAGTAAAAACTTAAGCTCCCAACCTAGATATCCCCATATGTTGTACATTTCATCACTCCCAAAATTATTTATTGATGTTTTTTTGTTTTTTTATATTGAGGGCATTTAATAGTTAGATAATAGGCACACACACATGTTAATATAGTACAATAATAAAATATATTGGATAAAGAATGATCGTATGGGAAAATAATTTTGATAGCTTAGAAACATTAACCTAACTTTCATATACCTTCAATTAAGTAAGAAATATTCACACTTCATGTTTTATTGAAGTGATGTGCATAGATGCTAAATGAAATAATTAACCCATTAAAACTCACATAGATTGTAATAATATCTCAAAGGTTTATAAATATAAAACCATTTATATCATTGAAAAATCCAATTTCACTTAAAATCACCCCTCAATGTTAATTCTATACTCAAACTTGTTGAGAAAGTGTTGTCTTCAACAACACATAATATTTTTATTAAAAAGGGGGAGATTGTTGTGAATAATACTATATCGCTTTATGATGATTTTGATGCTCACAAATACCCTTAATTGTTTTCTAATGATTTTATTTTAAGTATATTTCAGGAATTTAGTATTCATTATATTTTTACTCCTGAAAGAAATATTTAAGTTCTTGAACAATGAGATTTAATTTCTAAAGTATTCACATTAGCATGCTCTGGAAACAATATTCGTGCTCTACATATTCGGGAATTGCTTAAGCGTGTTCTAGAAACACTGTTCATACCCTATGTGGAGAAACGTAGAGTAAGGATAAAATGAGGTGTATACTTTATGAGATATCATAAAAGTATGGTTAAACAAACATACGTTATCGGAAAAGTATGGAAAAGGAATCCTACGTTAGGAAGGAACCCTACGTTTGGGATATTGAAAAGTATGGTTCATCAACCTTACTTTTGTAAACAACCATACGTTTCATCAAAAGTATGGATCATATTCCTTACGTTTGGAAGCTTATAAAAGAATGAATCATTCATCATACGTTTGAATGTTGAAAAGAAAAGTATAGATGATCAACCCTACATTTTTATTCAACCTTATGTTTGAAAGATGCATGTTATACAATTCAACCTTACATTTGGCGTCAGAGAATTAAATACGATATTATTATGCAATGGTCTACAAGCGGTTTATTAGGCTGATTTCAAGCCAGATTTAAAGATGATTTTAAAGCGTTTCTTTGACTAATTCAAAGCCATTTTATCTACGATTCAAAGGATCAATTTTAAAGGAGATTTTTATACAGAATTTCAAGGGGAGTTACGACTACTCTGTTAATTCAAATGTTTGAATATCGCGAGTTAGAAGGCAACCTTTTTTTGATATAAATTTGCAGGAGAAGTGCTCATCGTCATTATATATATAGATGTGATATTTACACAGTATATATATACAAGATTTTCTGAAAAAAATCGACAAATATAAAAAAAGAAAAAAAATAAAGACTATCAAGAATACAGATCTGCTGATTGCGAAGAGCGACAAAGCTCTGTTTATTGAAGAAGAAGAATCACGATAGAAGATTCACTCATTTTACATCAAAGATCTACTATGAATATTCTGCTACTGAAGTTGTGAATTATATTTCTATATCTACTGCAACCAGATCGAATCAGAACTAATCTTCTTGAAAGATAAATATTTATGAAGGTGATGATCCATCTACTGTGAATTGCATTCTGTTGAAATTGTGAAGAAAAATGGAAAAGTATTTTCAAAGAACAAATACTTATTTTTTATCTTGAGTTATTGGCTTCTCATACTAAGCTGTGTAGGTTCTGTGATTGAACCATAAGGCTCTGTTTTGCCTTAGACTGTAAATGTGTCAACTGCCTGTACTCAGTTGTGGAATGATCTGTTGACAAGAGGACCAGATAGTGAAAATCACCAGTTTCGTGGAGTAGAGTGTTGGTGGAGTGGAATAGGGGCCTTCTGTTCCCCAAACCACTATACATCGTGTGTCTCTGCTATTTAAATTTCCACTACATTAATTCATCTAATTAAAGTTAAAGGACAGAACACGATCTTGTGAATAATTTTTAAAAGACACAATTCACCCCCCTGTTGCGTATATTTGGTATAATCCGATCCAAAAATTGGTATCAAAGGTTGAGCTTTCTGATAAATCCTAAACAAGATGAAAGTTATTATACACAGATCAAGATGAATGATACATGAGAGGTAATGTCTATGGTTAGAGCACTATACTTTAATGGAGAAAATTATGGATGCTGGAAATCAAGAATGATAATATATCTGAAAAACCATGGATACAAAGTATATTCAAAGATTATGACTCCTTATGAAATACCTGAAAAACCTGAGACATGGAGTGCAGCTACTGAAGCAGAATATGATATGAACTCAAAGACAACAAATTCAATTATATGTGGTCTAGGACCTGATTAATTCAATAGAGTATCTCAATTCCCAACAACATATAAGATGTGGAAAACTATTTCTGTTGCTTATGAAGGAACTGGAAATGTCAGGCATATCAGATATACAACTGCTAAGCTTAATTTCAACACATTCTGAAAGTTTTAAGGTGAAAGAATTACTCAAATTAATGGAAGATTGACAGAGATTGTCAATAATATAATATCTTTGGGAGACCCAATCAAACATGCTGATCAAGCTTTAAAAGTACCGAGTGTACTTCCTAGTAAATGGAATGGAATCTCTGCTACAATCAGACAGTCAACACCTGTCAAATAATTAACCATGAGAGAACTGATTGGAACACTTATGATGTATGAAGCTGAGATGCAAGATGATGCAAATGAGCATAAGGTTCTGATCAAGAGAGAAGAATCTACCTTAAAAGTGTCATCTCATGGAAAAAAACAAAAAGATAAAGAAAAAAGAAGTAAAGGTGAAATCGGAAAGTTCTGATCCATCAAATTCTGATATAGAACTGGCTCATCTAGCTATAAAGTTTAGTAAATTCTACATAAAGAAGAAAGGTTTCAGGAAAACTTTCAAAAAAGATGAAAAGGAAGTCAGATGTTATGTGTGCAAGAAGATGAGTCATATCAGACCTGACTGTCCACAGTTAAAAGAAGACAACAAGAAGAAGTTATTCAAAAGGAATGATTATGAGAAAAAATACAAGAAAGTAATGAAAGTTACATGGAGTGTGTCTAAATACTCCAACAACTCTTCAGAATCAGACTCAAAGAAGGAAGAAGTAAATATGAAATCCAACATGTGCTTTATGGTAGAAACAGATGAGGGAGCAGGTCACAAAAGAAAAAAGAATATATGATATATGGACAGTGGCTGCTCAAGTCACATGAGTGGAAGCTCATCGAATTTCTTTACACTCACTCAAAAAGATGGTGGACTTTTCACTTTTGGTGATAATGCCAAAGGGAAAATCATTGGCATTGGAACAGTTGGAGATCCAGAAGCTGTCTCAATCAACAAAGTACTTTATGTACAAGGATTGAAACACAATCTAATAAGTATCTCTCAACTTTGTGATGATGGTTATGCTATTGATATTTATAAAAATTGTTGTTCTGTCTTCAAAAATAAACTACTTAAATTTAGATCACCTAGAACTAATAATGTGTATACCCTAGATTTAAATTTCTTGTGTAAACAACAAGTAAACTGTTTAACTGCTAAGATAAATGAATCATGGATCTGGCATAGCAGACTTGGACATTGTAATATATATGATTTACATAAATTATCCAAGAAACAACTAGTTTCTGATTTACCTAGTCTCAAGTTTGAAAGTGATAGATTTTGTGATGCATGTCAACTTGGAAAACAACACAAATCATCCTTCAAATATGTTAACAAAATTGCTACATCTAAACCTCTGGAACTTATCCATATGGATTTGTTTGGACCTTCAAGAGTATCAAGTTCGTCTGGTAAACTGTATGTATATGTTTTAGTTGATGACTATTCTATATTTACATGGATTTTCTTTTTAAAATTTAAAAATGAAGATTTTACATTATTGGATTTTTTTTGCAAATCTGTTCAAAATGAAAAAGGTTTTCAAATAATTTCATTAAGAAGTGATCATGGTTAAGAATTTTATAATCTAGAATTCAATTCCTTTTTCTCAAATATCAGTATTAAACACACCTTCTATACGCCAAGAACACCTCAAAAAAATAGAATTTTTGAAAGAAGAAATAGGACTATTCAGGAAATGGCTTGGACTATGCTAAATGAATACAGTCTTCCTACCTGTTTTTGGGAAGAAGCTGTAAGTACAGCCTGCTATATAATGAATAGAGTTTTAATTAGACCATTTTAAAAAAAGACACCCTATGAACTCTAGAATAATAAAAACCTAAAGAAAATTACTTTAAAGTATTTGGATGTAAGGTTTACACCTTAAACACCAAAGACAATCTTGGTAAGTTTGATCCAAAATCTGATGAAGGAATTTTCTTAGGATATTCTGATAATTTCAAAGCTTATAATTTTTTTAATAAAAAGTCAAGGATTGTTGAAGAATCAGTTTATGTGAAATTTGATGAATCTAATCTCTTTGAGAAAAGGACAGATCAAATGGATGAGCTTGATTCTAATGATAACATGAGACTTGAGAACTTGAAAGATGATTTTGAAAATGATATAAATAAAACTCAGTCCTATCCGGAAGAACATGAAACTGAAGAAACTATAAGTATACTACCTAGAAATTGAAGGAACCTAAAGAATCACCCTTTTGAAACTGTAATAGGAGACTTAGAAACAGGAATAAAAACTAGAAGGAACATAGGTAATCTTGTTGATTTTTTTTCCTTTCTATCCCAATTATAACCCAAGTCTATAGAAGAAGCTTTAGATGATGAAAGTTGGATGATAGCAATGCAAGAAGAACTAAACCAGTTCAAAAAAATGAAGTTTGGAAATTAGTTGAAAGACCACAGAATTATCCAGTTATTGGAACCAAATGGGTCTTTAGAAAAAACAAGATGATCAAGGAATAATAACTAGAAATAAAGCAAGACTAG
The DNA here is from genome assembly GCA_963277665.1 of Viscum album. Classification (NCBI taxonomy): domain Eukaryota; kingdom Viridiplantae; phylum Streptophyta; class Magnoliopsida; order Santalales; family Viscaceae; genus Viscum; species Viscum album. The sequence continues at coordinate 116,169,314 of OY728119.1, forward strand.
TAGCTAAAGGATATAATCAGGAAGAAGGTATATATTATGATGAGACCTTTTCACCTATATCTATATTATAAGCCATTAGAATTCTTTTAGCCTATGCATATCATATGAAGTATAAATTATTTCAGATGAATGTTAATTCTACCTTTTTAAATAGTTATTTAATGGAGGAAGTTTATGTTGCAAAACCTCCTGGTTTTGAAAATTCACAAAAACCAGATTCTATTTTTAAACTTACTAAATCTCTTTATGGGCTTAAAAAAGCACCTAGAGCTTGGTATGAAATATTAAGTTCTTTTCTTTTAAAAAATGATTTTACTATTGGAATGACAGATCAACCACTATTTAAGAAAACTTTAAATTCTAATATTTTATTGGTTAAAATTTATATTGATGATGTAATTTTTTGATCAACTAATAAATCTCTTTGTCATGAGCTTTCAAATATAATGAAAAAAGAATTTGAGATGATTATGATGGGAGAATTAAATTTCTTTTTAGGACTTCAAATTTATCAAAAAGATTTTGGAAATGTTTTAAATCAAAGAAAATACATTGCTAATTTACTTAAGAAATTTGGATTTGAAAATAGCAAGACATATACAACTCCTATGTGCACTAATATAAAACTTTATTTGGATGAAACTGGAAAATTAGTTGACAACAAGTTATATAGATGTATGATTGATATTTTATTATATCTTACTGCTAGTAGGCCAGCTATAATGTATTCAATATTTCTATGTTCAAAATTTCAATCAAATCCTAAAGAATCCCATTTAACTAATGTTAAAAGATTTTTTAGATACTTAAAAGGAACTGCTTTTCAATCTCTTCTCTATCCCAAAACGTCTGATTTTAATTTAATTTCATATTCAGATGGAGACTTTGGAAGTTTTAGATTATATATGAAAAGAACTTCGGGTACTTGTCACTTTTTAGGAAAATCCTTAGTGTCATGGTCAATTAAGAAACAACACTCAGTTTCTCTATCAACAGCTGAGGCTGAATATGTGTTTGCTGGCAGTTGTTGTGCACAAGTATTGTGGATGAAAAATAATCTTATGGATTTTGGACTAAGTTTTAATAGTACGCCTATTTTATATGATAATACTAGTGTTATAAATATTTCAAAAAATCCTGTTAATCATTCTGGGACTAATCATATTGATATCAGACATCATTTTCTAAGAGATCATGTTCTTATAGAGGACATATCTTTGGAATTTGTAAGTACTGAAATTCAATTAGCAGATATTTTTACTAAACTAATTCCCACTACAAGGTTTGATTTTATTAAAGGGGAGATAGGTTTATTTAATTTTAAATAAAGTTTTATTTTATTATGTTGTTTCTTTCTTTTAATACTTTTTAAATTATTATTTTTCTTAAAAATAGATTTTTTTTCCGTGTGATCAATTTCATCCGTTTTTAAAATATATGCAATAATTATTTATGACATGAGAATCAAGAATATCATAAACCTTTAGAATTCTAAATCATTTCATTTATACCCAAAAACCTTTTGAACCCACGGCGCTTTACCTCTCTTTGTATATTCTAACCTGAACCTTCGAAACCCTAATCCTCTTTCGAACCTTTAGATATTTTTCGACAGAAATTGCCAAGACCAAGAGAACCGAGGAGTCTGAGACCAGCACTACCAAGAAACAACACTCCAAAGGAAGAAATTTTTTTCAAGGAAAGGTCATAGACCTGGAATGACTATTTCAGATGAATCTTTTGCTAAAACAAGCTCTTTCTTTTCAAAATCTAGAGAATACCTTCAATGGTGAGAAGTATGAGTTTTTATATGAGGTAGAGATGAGATATTTCTTTAAGTCAGTATAATTTAGTCTGGGAGAAGATGAGGATACTATGGTAGATAAGATTGAAGATAGAGATGTTTTGATATCCTCTGTAGAGATTGGTCAGATTCTGAACTGCCCTCATGAGGGAGTATTTCATTTTTATTTGAAGAATATAGGAGATTATGTGTATAAGTCTGAAGATATCATGTATTTTCTTTTTTGGTTCTACCTTTATAAGGAATATGTTGATAAAGAACTTGGAGCCGGATTAGAAAATCCTACTGAAATTTGTGCAAACATGGATTGCACCGAGGATGTCTGAGCTAGAGAAAATCTTGTATCCAGACATGTATATAATATTTCTGTTAATGAGTGATATAAGGCTTAATTTTCCTAGGTACATGGTAAGGTACCTTCATTATTGTTGTCAACCAGAATCCCACATGAATTTTTATCAGTTTGGTAGATTCATATCAATTTTTTTGTTAAAAAAGGATATGGTGAGGCTGGTGGAATCCAGAGTTAGATGTCATCATAGTAACAATTTTGGTGCTAGGATCCTAAGAAATATTGGTTACTTCTGGAGTATATTGAAAGGAAAACTTTTTCCAGTAGGAGATGAGGAAGAAGAAGAGAGTGATCAGGCTCAGTCTGCTAAGTCTAAGGAGGGAGAGGCTAAATCGAGATTGAGCACTGGTGTAAGAAGAATAAGATTTGAAACTGAAGAAACTCAAGAAGAAGTAAGTCAGGAGGGACTTCAGATTCAAAGGAAAAGAAATGCTACTGATGAAATTGTTTCACCTATTTTGACAACAAGAGATTTACTCTCTTACAGTTTTTTCAGAGAAGCTACTGTTGAGAAGTCACAAGTAGAAAAAACTTCTCAAATTAAGGTGACTCCTCAAGTATGATCTGAAATTCAAGTAGAAGCTGAAAATGAGACTTCGGAACAGGCTGTGGTTTTAACTTGAGTTGAACCTCAACTTGTAACTGAAGCTGAAGTTACAATTGAAAAGGAAAAGGAGGAAGAGCTTGGTGAGGAAGTGTCCAATCCTCAAGAAAATCAAGAAGATATTATTTTAGAAAATACAGTGAAGGAACTGATTATTGATTTTCATGATGAGAATGTTTCCGAAGTTCAAACAGAGGTAATTCATGAGGATTTTTTATGGAAGAGTCTATAAAAGACTCTGAGGAAAAGTTTGTCGACCAGCCAGCTCAGGAGGAAGTAAAAGAAAAAGCTGATGTAGACTCTTTTCCATTTGTACTGCTACATCAAGTACAAACTATATATAAGAATCAAGCATAGGGTGCCTCCTATTCAGTGAATAAGGAAGTAGAAGATCTGCACGGAAAGTTGTCTAATTTTGAATCTGAAAATCTTGCTCTGAGGAGATCCTTAGAGAAAGAACAGTTGAAATTTCAGAGACTTAAAGGAAGTTCAGTTTCATGATAGGAAGTTGAAAATTTTAAGAAAGAGATTTTAACAGAGGTAAAAAAGATGAAATCAGAAATGGTGATGAAGTCAGATCTGTCAGAATTCAAAAACTATATGAAGACACAATTTGCATCTATCAGGATTGGTGAAGCTAGTGGATCAAGTACTTCACCTGATTTAATCAGAAGACTTCAGGCTATCATAACAGAAATGAGTAGTATGAATGAAATATTGCAGGATCTTCAATGAGATAGTGCTCCTTTGTCAGTTTTGTTAGATAATCAGAAGTTTCTAGTTGATCAGTTGACCTTGAGTGAACCCAGTATTAGAACTGTATTACATAAGTTCACAGAAAATATGTCATTGTTTTTGGAGAAAGAAGAAAGACTTCATGAGTCTTTCAGAGTAAATATGATAGAAGATATTCATATGACTCAAGATAATAGAGATCTTATTATCAATCTAGGAGACAGAATGATGTGAAGACTGAGGGAGCAGTTGATTGAAATCAAGGTTGTTATTCCGCGGAGATAGACCCTATATCACACCCTTACCAAACCTTGATTCTTGAGTTTATCATAATTGTACCTATTACATTCTATTTTAATGAAATGTTATTTCATTATATATTTGTTTGTTTTTAATTGTTTTACTGTCTTTGTTTAGATATGCCAGTAATCCAAATTCATTTATTAACAGATAGTTAATAATAGCATTTCCTTATGTTCAGTGCTACATTAAATGTGTTATATTCCATATTCTATCATTATTTTTGATATCACAAAAGGGGGAGAAATTTGGATAAACACAACATTTTATTTAACTATTTCATTGTTTTTTATATACTTTATTGGGGGAGAAATTTTGGATAAATATTTTTTTATTTTCTACAAAGGGGGAGAAATATTAAGCGTTATTTTAATCCTTTAAGGGGGGGGGGGAATTAAGTTAAATCTAATATTTTATTTATCTTTGCAAAATTCCAAACTATATGTAATTAATTTTTTAAGTTAATTTCATTGGTTATTTTATGGGTTTTGTGATCATCAAAAAGGGGGATATTGTTGAGCAAGTGTTGTTTTCAACAACACATAATATTTTTATTAAAAAGGGGGAGATTGTTGAGAACAATACTCTATCTCTTTATGATGATTTTGATGATCAAAAATACCCTTAATTATTTTCTAATGATTTTATTTTATGTATATTTCAAGAATTTAGTATTCATTATATTTTTAATCCTAAAAGAAATATTTAAGTTCTTGAACAACGAGATTTAATTGCTAAAGTATTCACATTAGCGTGGTCTAGAAACACTGTTCATACCCTACGTGGAGAAATGTAGCGTAAGGATGAAATGTAGTGTATACTTTATGAGATATCAAGAATGTATGGTTAAAAAAACATACGTTATCGAAAAAGTATGTAAAAGGAATCCTACGTTTGGAAGTAACCCTGCGTTTGGGATATTGAAAAGTATGGTTCATCAACCTTACTTTTGTAAACAACCTTACGTTTCATCAAAAGTATGGATCATGTTCCTTATGTTTGGAAGCTTATAAAAGTAAGGATCATTCATCATATGTTTGAATTTTGAAAATAAATGTATGGATGATCAACCCTACATTTGTATTCAACCTTACATTTGAAAGATACATGCTATACAGTTCAACCTTACGTTTGGCGTCAGAGAATTAAAGACGATATTATTATGCAACCGTCTGCAAGCGGTTTATTAGGATGATTTCAAGCCGGATTTAAATTTGATTTTAAAGCATGCCTTTGACTAATTCAAAACCGTTTTATCTACGATTCAAAGGATCAATTTTAAAGGATCTTTTTATGCAGAATTTCAAGGGGAGTTACGACTACTTTGTTAATTCAAATGTTTGAATATAATGAGTTAGAAGACGGACTTTTTTTTTGATCTAAATTTGCAGGAGAAGTGCTCATCTTCATTATATATATAGATGTGATATTTACACAGTATATATATACAAGATTTTCTGAACAACATCGACGAATATAAAAAAAGAAAAAAAACATAGACTATCAAGAATACAGATATGCTGATTACGAAGAGCGACAAAGCTCTGTTTATTAAAGACGAAGAATCATGATAGAAGATTCACTCATTCGACATCGAAGATCTACTGTGAATATAATGCTGCTGAAGTTGTGAATTATATTTCTATATCTACTACAACCGGATCAAATCAGAATGACTCTTCTTGAAAGATCAATATTTTTGAAGGCGACGATCCATCTACTGTCAATTGCATTCTGTTGCAATTTTGAAGAACAACGGGAAAGTATTTTTAAAGAAAAAATACTTATTTTTTATATTGAGTGATCGGCTTCTCATACTAAGCTTTGTAGGTTTTGTGATTGAACCAGAAGGCTCTGTTTTTCCTTATATTGTAAAGGTGTCAACTTGGTGTACTCATTTGTGGAACGGTCTGTTGACAAGATGACCAGATAGTGAAAATCACCAGGCTCGTGGAGTAGAGCGTTGGTGGAGTGGACTGGGGGACTTCTGTTCCCCGAACCACTATACATCGCGTTTCTCTGCTATTTAAATTTCTGATACATTAATTCATCTGATTAAAGTTAAAGGGAATTACACGATCTTGCAAAGAATTTGTAAAAGACACTATTCACCCCCTCTTGTGTATATTTGGTATAATCCGATCCAACAAAACACATATTCCATGAGTGATTTTTTTATTTTAATGTTAAAACAAGATAAAACTAGGAAATTAATCATGATTTGTCAATAATTTACAATATTAGACGGTCTTTAAAAATGATTATTCCTACACAAAAGTGGAAAAAGTGAAGAAGAGAGGGGAGAAGTAAAAATACCATGCAGTTAGAAAAAAAGGGAAAAAAATAAGAAAGGTGAAAAAAATATTAACTCAAGAATGTGTCTACCCCCACACCTAGAGTGTGCAGTGTCCTCACTATAATTAAAGATAAGGTAGAAAGGAAGGATAAAATCTGGCGAGTGTTACTGATAGGCCGCTTCTTGAAGGTGGAGTTTCTATGCTGGGGACTCTAAAATAGTTTCATGTGAGTGATTTAGTCACTTTACATTGGTGGTGAATGATTTCTAGGTTTCTCCAATTTTTACCTACACAACCCAAAAAGGATAAACATTATCTGTAGTAAATAGGATAAACTAGTGGTAATGAAGCTTACCTAGGCACAACTTCAACATTTCATTGGAAAAGAGGACCTTATTCCTGATATGGAATTGATGATAAAGGATTAGGAAGTTATGGTAAACCTTGGTTCTCTCCTTTAATATTTTATAGTTATGATATTAATATCTTATAATTTACTCTAACTCCTAAATATAAAACATACTTTAATATTTTTCACCAGAAAAATCAAAATTTCATTATTTAATGGTCCAGTAGGTTCGGTGCTCTATCTCAATAGGGTGGTGAAAAATATTTCCAAAAATAAACCAATAAGGTGACATGCCAATGAGAGTTTTTTAATTAGTATAGTAATCCCATAAAGCATTATCGATTCTAAGAATCCAATATTTTCTGTTGGGTTGAACTGTTTGTCCAAGATTTTTTTAACTCTATTTAAAACCAGGGATTGATCATTGGTTTGTGGGTGATGTGCAATATAAAATCGATGCATGGACCCATACCGACACAAAAGTGATTGAATTTTTCAATTTTAGAAATGGTAACCCTGTTCACTAATGATAAACCTAGGAAATAAAAATATACAAAAAATTTGGGTTCTCAAAAATTCCATAACAATATTTGAATCATTAGTCCTTGTAGCTCATTCCTCTACCCATTTTGACACATAATATACTAATAAAAGAATGTAAAAGTCTCCAAATGAATTAGGAAAGGTCTCTATAAAGTTAATTACCCAAACATAAAAAATTTCAGGGAAAAGAAAGGGTTGTTATGGAATTTCAATCATTTTGGAGACATTCCCTATCCTTTGACAATGAGGAAAATATCTAAAAAAATTCATGGAAATCCTGAAATAATTTTATCCAAAATAAACCATATTCAAGGGACTTCTAATTATTATGTTTGGGACTAGTTTTCCCCACATTAAAGAGTGTAAAAAACCTTAGTATAGACTAAAACTCACTATCATGAACACAATGCTTGAAGACTTGATCACTACATGTGCACTAAAGGTAGGGGTAATCCCAAATGTACCAACAAGACTCATATTTAAGATAACCAAATTGATTTTTATTATAATTAGTAGGAATGAAATATTCTATGAAATAATTTTCAATGTCAACATACCAAGGAATATAATCTTGAACTTGATATAATTTCTTATCAAGAAACATGTCATTTATTTGAATATAAGGGGATGAGTCAATGTTTGAGGATGGAAATATCTTACTTATATGACCAATCACTACATTTTTTGCTCAATTTTTATCTTTAATTTATAAATTAAATTCCTAAATGAGGAGAATCCAATGAATGATATGTGGTTTTTCTTCTAGTTTTGTAAGGAGATACTTGAAGGTTGTATAGTTAGAGAACACAATCACTTTAGACCCTAAAATATTTGACCAGAATTTATCCAAGGTAAACACAACAGAAATGAGTTCTTTTTCAGTTGTGGTGTAATTTTATTGGGTAGGTTCTAGTATGTGGGACTAATAAACAATGACATGTTGATATTGATTAATACGTTGTGATAATACTACCTCAACCACATAGTTAGATTCATCACACATGAGCTTAAATGGTAAATCCCACTAAGGTTCCATGATTATTAAGGGTGATGTGAGACTCAATTTTAATTTTTTAAAATTATCCTTATAGTTTTTATCAAACATAAATTATTTTTATTTTTATATTAATTGGGAGAGGGGGAGTAAATCTTGTTAAATTCATGAATGAAACGATGATAAAATACCCCATGACCTAAGAAAATACACACATCTCACACATTTTTAGGGAATGGTAGGGAGTAAATGACATCAAATTTTGATTTATCAACTTCTATATCATCCCTATAAATTTTGTGTCCGATCACTATCCCTTGTTGCACTGTGAAATAGAATTCCACATAATTTAATAAAATATTCTTTTTAATAAAATAATAAAGTGAAATACCTAGAATACTAAAAAATTCATTGAAAGAGGAACCATAAATAATGATATCATCCATGAATAATTATATGAAACTATCTAGATAGTATGAAAAAAAATACTAACTATACATAGTTGGAAAATACATGGAGCATTTTATAGACCAAATGAAATCCTCCTATATGAAAATTTTCCAAAGGGGAAAGTGAAGGTTGTCTTTTCTTGATCCTCAAGGGAAATATGGATTTGAAATTATCCAAAATATCCATCAAAGAAACAGTAGTGGGTGTTCCCCACTAACCTATCTTGAATCTGTTAAATAAAAGACAATGATAAATGGTCCTTCCTAGTATGTTGGTTTAGTTAGTGATTATCTATACAGACACTCTAGCTATTCTGTATATGGGTTGGTACCAATTCAATATTTTCATTATTAATTACCGTTATACTAGTTTTTTTTAAGAACAACAAGCATTGGACTTCACCATTGGCTATAAAATATGGGGTATATGATTCTAGTAGCCAATAATTTGGTCACCTCTTTTTTAACATCATCAAGGAGGTTTGGGTTCAGTTGGCATTTTTCCTACCACACCAGTTTAACATCATCATTTAACAATATATGATGCATTAAAATTTATGGTACAATACTAGGAATGTTAGAGAATATCCATCCCAATGCTTTTTTATACTCACTAAAAAGGAAAATCAATCATAATTAATGCTCTAGAGGGAGTAATCATAAAATGATGATAGGTATATTGTTCCCATTTTCAATATATGAATATTTTAAGTTTTGAGGCTATGGTTTAAGTTCCAATTCAGAGGGATTTTTAATTTATAGGAGTGAATGAGAAAGAGGGAGGTCTATAATCTAAACTATCTTCTCAATGGTAAAATCCTTATATTAAGAGTAAGATTTTAAAAGCTCAAAATAATCACCAATGGTCATTATTTCTTTAGTGCATAAGAAATTAATAGTTAATAAACATAAATGAAAATTTTCAATACCAATACAACATTAAATGCATGATTAATTAATTAAAATTTATATCAATTATGAAAACTTAGATGGGTGATCAAGGTAAAGAATATAATTTTATTTGGGGTAAGGGATTACATCAAAATAATTTTCTGAAGGAGAAAAATGCTCTTATGGGTGGTGGTTCATGGAATCAAGGATGTTAAAGTGGAAAATGTCACTACCAAACTCTATAGATAATATACCATTATGGAAATTAATTATGGTTTTTTAAGTTTTCAAGAAATAACTATTCAATATAATTGGGTCATGTCATTTCATCCCATCATGTCGCATTTTAAGCACATAAAAATTCGTAGGAAAAATTAAAATTTAAACCATCATAAGAACATCCTCTAAAAAACTAGTGGGGTGTGAAGTAATCCAATTTTCTAGTTGAATGTATATTTATATGGGCTTTAGTTCCCTAAACTTCAATGAATAAAAAATAAATCAAGGCATCACATTTATAGTTTCACCCAAATAAATCATTTCATCAGAAAATAAATACTCCCCTATGGTGCATGAAATTGAGAATGTTCCAAGATCGTTGAGTTTGGTGGGAAGTGATGGATCTATCAATGACGAGGCATTACTCTATAAGATCAAATTTTCATCACCTCCAATTCACCTTAAGTGTGTACACATATCATTTAGAGACTTAGTGTATCATGTAATTTTCTTCACAGATCAATAAATAGAATGTTTACCTGAACTTTTTTAAATGTTACCAAAATTTAATTATCAAGTTCTATTTATTTTGGTTTCTATTTTTGAGTACCGCATTTTTTAAATATAAGAGGAATGAATGGTATAGTAGGATCCTCAAAAGATACTCTCTTTCATATTTTTATGTTTCTCTTAGTTCAAAGATTTTACTAATTTGGATCATTTGTGATGGTTGGAATAACGATTTCCTTACGAGGGGATTAATATAATGGATGGGTTATTTGGATTTTAATTTTCAGTCCACTCTGAAGGGTGATTCCACTGACATTTCCCTTATTACTAGGGTTGACTAGTGACTGAGAATGTAGTTTACCCATCCCTTGACTTTGGATTTCATCCACCGAGTTGATGAGTTTTCCAAATTGAGTTTTTAGGTTTTGTATGGCTACTCAGGTGGTTTATTGTAATTAGATATTATTTACAGCCATTATTTTCATCATTTCCTCAATGAAAGGCTTGAGTTTTAAAGATGGATGTTGGAAAGGCCTTTGTGGAAATTGAGGATTTTTGGGTGGTGTATGGGGTTGACTACCCTTCCCCGGATGGTTCCAAGACTATTACACTGCGTTTGGTGATATTTTAGTAAAAGAAAAGAAATGATTTTATAGTTTATAAAAGAAAAGAAAAGAAAAGAAATGATTGTGATTTCTATCCTTGTGTTTGGATCAACAACTTAGTAAAAGAAAAGAAATGATTTGAATTTCTCTCCATCATGTTTGGTGACAATTTTTAAAAGAAAAGAAAAGAAACTGTTTTGATGCAAATGACACAAATATCCTTTGTTAAAAAATAACACATACACACAATATTAATTCAAGGTAATCAAAATAATCAAAATAATAAATAATTATTAATTCAAAATTATTAATTCAAGGTAATCAATTGAAAATATTTATTAATTCAAAATTATTTATATAAAATATTAATTCAGGATAATCATAATTAATTATAATCAAAATTATCTATAATCAAAATTATTTATAAATTATTTATGATTATTTATATACACAAAATTAGTCATAATCAAAATTATTTATATAACATTATAAAAAAAATTATATTTGATTGTTATTATTACTTATAAATTATATTGAACTTAGAAAAATCCTTATTTATAAATTACATTGAACAAAATTTATTCATTTATTTATAAATTATTTATGCACGAACCGTTGAATTATTTATGAAAGGAATGTTTATTTATTTATTTATAAATTATTCAGTAAAGATATTAGGGATAATTTTGGAAATTTAAAAAAAAAACTGGAATGGGGATGATTTCCGTCGGAATCATGCCAATTTTGGGATGATTCCAAAAACGCCGGAATCAATTGACAGGGGAGAAATCGATTTCTCCCCATTTCCCTGTGCTTCATTTCTCTCTGTCATTTTGATAGTGCCAAATGGAAGAAATCCATTTCAATCCACCTGTATCATCTCTTTTCTCCACAAATCAGCGCTGCCAAACAGGCCCTTAAGGTTGGTTATAATAACCAATTTATATAAACTTGGTTATCATTCCATCCAGAGTTGGATTGATACTATAGTTCTTACCTTATGGGTTAGTTATATGGATGACCTAGGAAAATTACCTCACATATTTCAGAATAGTCTCTCAATTTAGGTCATTAGTTAGAATAGTGGGTGCCAGTGGCACAAATACCATACTGAATAGAGGCCTTAGATTTACCTTGGGAAAGGGAAAACTGTTAGAGAAGTGCACTTACCTCTTCAAACTTCATATCCAACTTCTTAAAAAACTCAAAACGTTTCATCTCATAAACACCCAAAATGGATACAATGAACCTTAAATCAAATTCTTACATGTTCTGTGCCATGTTTTTGTGAGGGTCCTTGCAAAACTTGGGGTATTTTCAACTAGTGCACCAATTATAGAAACATAAATCATATTTTGGTCAATATGAATTAAACCTTCATAAAAGTATTTTATTAACAATTTATCACTTATTTGGCGGTGTGGACATTTTTAACATAAACCTTTAAATCTTTCCCAATATTCAGGAAGTGTTACCCCTTTATATTTTCTTATTCAAAAAATTTCTTTTCTTATAGTTGTGGTTTTATAGGTTGGGAAGTATTTTTCTAGAAAAAGGAATTTCATGTTCGCCCAACCTATGACTAGAGAATTAACATAATACAACTAATATTTTTCTCTGTCTTCTAAAGAAAAATGGAAAATATCTATGTTTTAAAAATTCTTCATCCAAATTTGTAGGTTTTAATGTTGAACACATAATGTGAAATCCATTTAAATGATTATTTGAATATTATATAGTATATCCATGAAATTTTGGAAATAAATGAATTAGACCCTATTTTATTTTAGTGTTTGATGCTTCACATTGTATTTGAATATAATATTGTTGGATATCAACATAATAAAAAGTGATTTATTTTAATATCTGGTTATTTTCACCCATGTTATGTAGTTTTATTTCAGTTTCAAATTTTGTTTATAGGAAGAATAAGAATAAGGGTTCAAAGCAACTATAATGGGTTGCATTTATTCCTTTAAAGGACATTTTTGTGCGACTCAGTGTTGATGGTGAATAATCCTTTTAGGTTAAAGATCTAATGGTAGAAGTTAAACTATAGAAAAACACATCATGAAAAAATAATAAAAACATAAATAGGTTAGAACACCATATACATACAAAATATAAAGAGTTAAATAAATAAATATTTCAAAATATACAAATTTATTTTAAAAAACACACACTAAAAACAAAAGTTCTCCCAATAAATGGTGCCAAAATTTGAACGTTTTGTTGTGACAAATAAAATTGATTTGGTTTTTAAGGTGATTTTATATTATAGTGTAGACCTTAGGTCATCTCACAAGGATCATTTGTGGTTTATAGTGTTTATTTTCAATATGTTTTTCAAAAACAAAAAAATAGGGGGGGGATTTTAAATTATGGTTCAAAATAAAATAACTTAATTTAAAGAGATTTAGGAGAAGGTGTCTATTTTGACTTTACAATACATGAATTCATGTTCATAGTTATAAAAATTATATTTGGTTTAATGAAATTATTTGGTTGAGGGTAACCAAGATCTTTATTAGTCTCTTTTTCCATCAAAAAAAATACGAACCTAAAACCAACCCCTGACATAAAAGTAGATTTTTAAAGGTTTAGAACTTAAGTATGGAATGATGGATGCCAAATAATACTAAAATATCAAGTATTTCTGAGAGAAAAACGAATCTTGTGTTTTCTAATTAGAACAACACAATATTTCCACTTGAAATCTAAAACTGATCAATTGTGAAATGAAAATTGTTTCATTAGATCATACCAAAATAGTACATTAAAAGTAACATCATGTTAATATAAAACATAAATGAAATTTCTCAAACACAAATTACATAAAACTAGTAGAAAAACTAGTAAAAAAACACTCTCTCCAATTTTCTAGCTTCTTTATAATGACCATCCACTATTTAGATCTCCATCGAGAGGAGGATAAGACTTATATAAAACTCTACCTTCATACTTGATCTTCCGATGAAGATAGGGTTATCAAATAATTATAGGATAAAAAATACTCATATAGATATACAAAATGGAAAAACCCTTCCCACTGTTCAAACTTACAAACAGGGTGCCCAAGGTGCTAATTTATAGGCAATGTAGAAGGTGGTTTTGGGAACCCAAAATTTCAAAAACCACTTGGATCATGGATTTAGGATAGGATATAGTCTTATATCACTTTTTAAAAAACTAAAAAGTTTTTTCCCACATATTTTCTATCTCAATAATTTTTTCATCAATTAGAATCCTACATCCCAATCTATGTATGAATAACTGAATTGACTTTGAGACTATGAACAATAAATATTATCTCTAATGATGGTGCATTTTGGGCCTCAAAATTGATGAATTGGGATCCCTAGTCTTCTATAGACTCATATCCCATATGGTTTTAGATTCACCCATTGATTTTCTACCTAATTAGATGTACATATTAGCCGCAATGTGTATTTTATTTCACATGTGTGCTTTATTTCTTGCGTAGTATATACCATTTTTCTTTAATTTCATTATGTGCTCTGAAAATCACCTCCAATTATAGTTTAATCATAAAAAAGTTAAATAAACCTTTTAAAAGTGATAAAAATTAACTAATTCAATCAAATGTTGTGTGGAATTTATTATTAAATTTGGAAATTACAATAGAAAATTAGTTTAACATAATGTTATAAGGGTAGAAATGAATAATGAATCTTTATGTGTTCAAATACGCACATATAGCCTCTATTGGAAAAATTCCACACACATTAGTGTGTACCGATTACAAAATATCTATAGTTATTTCAATTTTTCCACCAAAAGGTGTCTTGGTAATTTCTCCTTGTAAAAAAGGATAACATCTCTTAAGAAGTTTTAGCTCAAAAGAGTCCAAGTAACTATCTTTATAGAGATTTGTCAAATGCTTCTAGTTTACATGACTAAGATAGCAATTCTAAAAATGGGTGTGAAATGGTTCATGTAAACTTGATTCATTATCAATTTCCAATTCTTGGTTTTCATAAATTAATACATAAAGATAGTTATTTAAATGTGCCATACCATGATATATACTATATTTATAAAATAATATGATTTTATTTCTAAACTTGAAAATAAAACCATCTGTATTTAGAAAGGATACAAAAATTATGTTTTTGGTAACAGTTGGTACATAATAATAATATTTTAAAAACCGATCTATCATAGTCAGAAATGGAAGTTGGTTATCCCCAATGGATAGATCAGCCAACCTCATACCATTAACAGCTCGAAAATATACCTCTCCTTTGAAAATATCTCAACATATAATTGGTTCCTATATTTTATTACAAATATAAGAACCACAAGCTATATCTAATACCTAATGTGTATATAAATAAATATTGCACTTGATAATGAATGAAGCTGAATCTTCCCCTTGTTTCTTCAAATAGGTGAAGTTCTTCTTCCAAGGGCCCAAATTTTCATATGAAAAACATACTACATACTCTTCCTTTCCTTGTATTTGGATTTTACTTTTCTTTGAAGTATGGTCCTTGGGATCCTTATACTTGAAAAGAGTATTGGGACCCTTTGACCTGTTCTTTATTTTCTTATTCACCATAAGTACTGCAGGATTTTAGCAGTCCATGTCTTTATAAAATTGACAAATCAATATAAGGAGTTATGAGAGAGACTTATCACTATTTCTCATATTATAAGTAACAATGAAATGAAATAATCTCTTAGGTAGTGAGGATAAAATGAGGTATGTGTGCAACTCATCAGGGATCATAAACCCCAATATGTTTAAGTGCTCAATGTAGTGAATCATCTTGACCCCACAAGATCTAGTTAGCATTCACTCTCCAAGATTATACATGAACATTGCATTGGAGTTATCATATCTCTCATATCTCACATTTTCTTAATAAGTTTCATGAATGTGTGACATGATTATATACAAATCCATATCCTCATGTTACTTTAAAAGATCACTGGACATGGATGATAACATGATACATTGAAATCTGTGACATCATATAATTGTTTCATATAGAGAGATAATTATTCCTCACTAGACTCTTTGATAGGGGCCTCAAGAATCACTACTAAAAATGAGGCCAATAGCGACCGCCATTGGCGGTCGCTATTGGCCTGTAGAGACCGCCATTGGCGGTCGCTATTGGCCTGTAGAGACCGCCCAGCGGCCGCCAATGGCAGTCGCTTTAGGCCCGACACTGTCGGCCTACAGCGACCGTGGCGATCGCTGATGCCGGACGAATATCCGGCCTACAACGACCGCCACTGGCGGTCGCTGAAGGTGGCCGAGAGTTCGTCCTACAGCGACCGCCAATGGCGGTCGCTACACTGGATTTTTTTTTTAAAAAATTTCATAATACAAAATAAAAAAACAGCATATAAATCATAAAAAATGAATAACAAATCCAAACACAATAAACATCAAGATCATCATAAACAATAAATGATATACGTGCTTCAACGATCCGCAACCATCTTCTTTAAAAACCTACAATAAGATACAAAGAAAACTAAACAAAACAAACGTAAATTTGAAATCTTTATTCAGTTATTATATACATATAATAAAATGAAATCTGACATCTCATGGGAGCTCTAATAATTTAAAACCACTAATTTAAGAAATGTTATCATTTTTGAATTTGTTTTTCTTATTTTGGAGTCTTTGCTTTAGTTTATGAAAGTGTTTTTTTTGTATTAAAATGATTTTTTTCCACGTGCACTGCACATATAATGGGAGTTCCATCTCCTCCTACATCTCGCTAATAATATTCTTATCGTTCTCGTGCGGTTTCAGGTCATTCGGAGCACGTTTTCTCTGAATTCGACCGTGACATGCCGTTTTGGTGTTTTATGACTCTAGAAACACGTTTACAGTCACCGTGGTCAAACGACACCTCCGATTGACATGCCTTCTATTCGACCATTTCACAATTCACTCTGTGGTTGTTTTTGTGTGATTTTATGGCATTCTGAGGTCGTTCTGGTGGTTTTGACCACCCAGCGCGCCCTTTTAGAGCACGCCGAACTGCTGAAAACGATACATTTGGTCGTACCGCACGCACCGCACGTCCGATGGAAGTGCCATATACTCCTTCATCTCACGAATAATAATTCAATCGTTCTCATACAGTTTCAGATCATTCAGAGCACGTTTTCTCTAAATTCGACCGTGACACGCCGTTTTGGTGTTTTATGACTCCGGAAACGCGTTTCCGGTCACCGCAGTCAAACGGAACCTCCGATTGATGTGCCGTATGTCCAACCATTTCACAATTCACTCTTCGATTTTTTTCGTGTGATTTTATGGCATTCTAAGGTTGTTTGGGTGGTTTTGACCACCCAACGCGCCCTTTTAGAGCGCGCCGAACTGCTGAAAACGACACATTCGGTTGTACCGTGCGCACCACACGTCCGATGGATGTGCTGTCTTCTCCTAAATCTCAAAAATAATATTGTTATCATTATCGTGCGGTTTCAGGTCATTCAGAGCACGTTTGGTTTGAATTCAATAATGACACGCTGTTTTGGTGTTTTATGACTCCGAAAACGCGTTTACGATCACCGCGGTCAAACGAAACCTCTGATTAACATTCCGTTTGTCCAAACATTTCAAAATTCACTCCGCGGTTGTTGTCGTGTAATTTTGAGGCATTTCGAGGTCGTTCGAGTGGTTTTGACCACCCAACGCGCCCTTTTAGAGCGCGCCGAACTGCTGAAAACAACACATTCGGTCGTACCGCATGCACTGCACGTCCAATGGACATGTCGTCTTCTCTTTCATCTCACGAATAATATTCCTATTGTTCTCGTGTGGTTTCAGCTCATTCGGAGCACATTTGCTCTGAATTCGACCGTGACATGCCGTTTTGGTGTTTTATGACTCCGGAAACGTGTTTCCGGTCACCGAGGTCAAACGACACCTCTGATTGACGCGACGTCTATCCGACCATTTCGAAATTCACTCCGCAGTTGTTTTCATGTGATTTCGTGGTATTCTGAGGTCGTTTGGGTGGTTTTGACCACCCAGCGCGCCCTTTTAGAGCACACCGAACTACTGAAAACGACACATTCGGTCGTACCGCATGCACCGCACGTCCGATGGACGTTCCCTCTCCTCTTGCATCTCAAGAATAATATTCCTATCATTCTCGTGCGGTTTCAGGTCATTCAGAGCATGTTTTCTCTGAATTCGACCGTGACACGCCGTTTTGGTGTATTATGACTCCCAAAACGCATTTCTGGTCACCACGGTCAAATGGCACCTCCGATTGACATTCCGTATATCCGAAC
Source organism: Viscum album (assembly GCA_963277665.1). NCBI lineage: Eukaryota > Viridiplantae > Streptophyta > Magnoliopsida > Santalales > Viscaceae > Viscum > Viscum album. Next base: position 116,187,259 of record OY728119.1, read on the forward strand.
ATTTCATAATTCACTCCGCGGTTGTTGTCGTATGATTTTGTGGCATCTTGAGGTCGTTCGGGTGGTTTTGACCACCCAACATGCCATTTTAGAGCGCGTCGAACTGCTGAAAACAACACATTCGGTCGTACCGCACGCACCACATGTCCGATGGATGTTCCATCTCCTCCTGCATCTCATGAATAATATTTCTATCGTTCTCGTGCAGTTTCAGGTCATTCGGAGCACGTTTGCTCTGAATTTGATCGTGACACGCCGTTTTGGTGTTTTATGACTCTGGAAACGCATTTCTAGTCACCGGGGTCAAAAGACACCTCAGATTGACATCCCTTCTGTCCAAACATTTCACAATTCACTCCGCGGTTGTTTTCGTGTGATTTCGTGGCATTCTGAAGTCGTTCGGGTGGTTTTGACCACCCAACGCGCCCTTTTAGAGCGCGCCGAACTGCTGAAAACGACACATTCGGTCGTACCGTGCGCACTGCACGTCTAATGGATGTTCCGTCTCCTCCTGCATCTCACGAATAATATTTCTATTGTTCTCGTGCGGTTTCAGGTCATTTGGAGCACGTTTCCTCTAAATTCGACCGTGACACGCCGTTTTGGTGTTTTATGACTCCAGAAACACGTTTCCGGTCACCACGGTCAAACAGCACCTTTGATTGATGTGCCATATGTCCGACCATTTCAAAATTCACTCCGAGGTTGTTTTCATGTGATTTTGTGGCATTCCGATATGGTTCGGGTGGATTTGACCACCCCGCGCGCCCTTTTAGTGCTCACCGAACTGCTGAAAATGACACATTTGGTCGTACCGCGTGCAACGCACATCCGATGGATGTGCCGTCTCCTCCTGCATCTCATGAATAATATTCCTATCGTTCTGGGCAGTTTCTGGTCATTCAGAGCATATTTTCTCTCAATTCAACAATGACACGCTGTTTTGGTGTTTAATGACTCCGAAAACGCGTTTCTGGTCACCACGGTCAAACGAAACCTCTGATTGACGTGCCGTATGTCCTATCATTTTACAATTCACTCCGCGGTTGTTGTCGTCTGATTTCGTGGCATTACGAGGTTGTTCGGGTGGTATTGACAACACAACACGTCCTTTTAGAGTGCGCCGAACTGCTGAAAACGACACATTCGGTCATACCGCGTGCACCGCACGTCCGATGGACGTGCTGTCTCCTCCTGCATCTCATGCATAATATTCCTATCATTATCATGCGGTTTTAGGTCATTCGGAGAACATTTTCTCTGAATTCGACTATGACACGCCGTTTTGGTGTTTTATGACTCCGGAAACGCGTTTCTGGTCACTGCGGTCAAACGACACCTCCGATTGACGTGCCTTATATCCGAACATTTCACAATTCACTCTGTGGTTGTTCTCGGGTGATTTCGTGGCATTCCGAGGTCGTTCAGGTGGTTTTGACCACCCAACGCGCCCTTTTAGAGCGCGCCAAACTGCTGAAAACGACACATTCGGTCGTACCACGCGCACCGCACGTCCGATGGATGTTCCCTCTCCTCCTGCATCTCACAAATAATATTCCTATCTTTTTCATGCGGTTTCAGGTCATTCGGAGCACGTTTGCTCTGAATTCGACCGTGACAAGCCGTTTTGGTGTTTTATGACTCCAGAAATGCATTTCTGGTCACCGCGGTCAAACGACACCTCTGATTGACGTGTCGTATGTCCGACCATTTCAAAATTAACTTCACGATTGTTTTAGTCTGATTTCGTGGAATTCTGAGGTCGTTCGGGTGGTTTTGACCACCCAGCGCGCCCTTTTAGAGCGCCCCAAACTGCTGAAAACGACACATTCGGTCGTACCGCGCGCACCGCACGTCCGATAAACATGCCATCTCCTCCTGCATCTCACGAATAATATTCCTATTATTTTCATGCGGTTTCAGGTCACTCAGAGCACGTTTTCTCTGAATTCAACCGTGACACGCCATTTTGGTGTTTTGTGACTCCGGAAACGCGTTTCTGGTCACCGCAGTCAAACGGCACCTCCGATTGACAGTCGTATGTCCGAACATTTCACAATTCTCTCCGCGGTTGTTGTCGTCTGATTTTGTGGCATTCCGAGGTCGTTCGAGTGGTTTTGACCACCCAACGCGACTTTTTAGAGCACGTCGAACTGCTGAACGGGGGTGGGGTGTGCTGTCCGGGGGTAGGGGTGGGGGGGCTGGACCGGGGTGTGGGGGGGATGTCCAGGGTGGGGGGGGGGGGCTGTCCGGGGGGGGGGGGGTGAGTGTGGCCTGTACGGGGGTGCGGGGTGGTCTGTACAGGGGTGCGGGTGGGGGGGGGGGTACGGGGGTGCAGTGGGGCTGTCCGGGGTTGGGGGGGCTGTCCGGGGGGGGGGGGGGGGCTGTACGGGGGTGGGGGGTGCTGTCCAGGGGGGGGGCTGTCCGGGGTTGGGGGGGCTGTACGTGGGTGGGGGGTGGCTGTCCGGGTTGGGGGGGCTGTCCGGGTTGGGGGGGGGCTGTACGGGGATTGGGGGGGGGGTGGGTGTCCGGGGTGTGGGTGGGGGGCTGTCTGGGGGTGGGGGGGGGGGGGGTGCTATCCGGGGTGGGTGGGGCTGTCCGGGGGGGGGGGGGTGCGGGTGGGCTGTATGGGGGTGCAGGGTGGGCTGTACGGGGGTACGGGTGGGCTGTACGGGGGTGCGGGGGGGGGGGGGGGGGCTGTACGGGGTGGGTGGGGCTGTCTGGGGGGGGGTGCTGGTGGGATGTATGGGGGTGCGGGGGGCTGTCCGGGGTGGGGGGGGGGGGTGTACGGGGGTGGGGGGTGCTGTCTGGGGTGGGTGGGGCTGTCCGGGGAGGGGGGGGGGGGTGCAGGGGGGCTGTACAGGGGGGGGGGTGTCCGGGGGTGGGGGGTGCTTTCCGGGGTGGGTGGGGCTGTCCGGGGGGGGGGGGGGGGCTGTCCGGGGGGGGGGGGGGGTGGCCTCTACAGGGGTGCGGGGTGGGCTGTATGGGGGTGCGGGGTGGGGGGTGGGGGGGCTCTCCGGGGTGGGGTGAGGGGGGGGGGTGTCCGAGGGTGCTGTCTGGGGGGTGAGGGGGGGGGGTGTCCGGGGGGGGGGGGGGTCTGTACGGGGGTGGGGGGTGTACGGGGTGGGGGGTGCTGTCCGGGTTGGGGGGGGGGGTGTACGGGGGTTGGGGGGGGGGGTGTCCTGGGTGGGGGGTGTCCGGGGGTATAGGGGGATTTCCGGGGGGGGGGGGGGGGGGCTGTACGGGGGGGGGGGGGGGTGCTATCCGGGGTGGGTGGGGCTTTCCGGGGGGTGCGGGTGGGCTGTACGGTGGTGCAGGGTGGGCTGTACGGGGGTGCGGGGTTGGTTGTACGGGGGTGCGGGGGGGCTGTCCAGGGTGGGGGGGGCTGTATGGGGGTGGGGGGGGGGTCTGTTCGGGGTGGGGGGGGGTGTAAAGTATGATCTAAATAGGATCAATCAGATTCCACCCTAGTTTTCGATAACAATACTTTGTTAAATAGTTCCAGTATACTCAATTTAAAATAAAACATATAAGGATATATCATTTTAAAGGAAATGGCCCAATACTAAACCCTACACCTTGGAAACAAAGGCCCCAATGTACTTCATTTATAAAATAATTTCAAAGGTATTATCGCATTTCATAATACAAATATTGCGTCAGACCAACATGATACCCCCAAATCACAAAAAATCTCACTAGAAACCCAACTTATACATCAATAACAACCCCACCAGTAAAAACAAAAATACACCTCGTGAATATGATGCGTCACGCGTGGTCATCACTGCTACCTCCATCCGGTGGGCCAGGGGCCTACAAAAAATAAACATTATGAATATTTTCATAACAAAAATAATTTAAATTAAATAAATAAATACAATATAAACTTGTGTCATATGATCCCCTGTACCATCACCTGGACGCACATATTCCCGCAGTGCTCTAACCTCAGCGGTCAATTGCGCATTTGCCTCTTCGGAAGTGCGCAACTGTGCCTCAAAATCTAACAACTGCTGTGTCATATGAGCAACAATAGGACCGAAAACCGCATTGCGTGACACTACAGAATGAGGAATCCCTGTTCCATAGGTCAAAATATATCCATGCCCGTCCCGACCAATAATGTGATGAAAGATCTCATCCCTTCGCATGGGAAGTTGTCGCCAGTCCTCTGGCATATGTTCTAACTCAGCTTCAAATTTTTCCTGTGAAATATTTAAATATATATACATATATATGTTAATATACAGATTTATGTAAGTATAGGTAAGTACAAGCACTTACTATCAATGTTGCAGCTTCTAGATCATTGCGATCATGATTCCTCATCCACACCGACATTTTATCAATCGATGCACCTTGCTCCCACAACTGTATATGAATAGAATATAAACATAGAACCATGTTAATTAATAAATTAAAAAATGAATAATAAATAACTCATGTCGGATCTGAGACACGTGACGAGTCCTGAGCCTGTGAGGTGGTCCCTGCAACGCTCGATTCTCAGAATGGTGTGCTGACACCTCCTACATTCAATTCATTCAAATTTCAAACAAATCACACATTATTGAAAATATATATACACCAAAATAAATATATAAACCGCAACACCCTCATTAGACCAATATGCAACCAAGTCACGCCACTGAGCCGGGAGGACACCTCTCGGGACTTTTTCCAGAATGTCTAGGGCACCCACATTTAGTACCCAGTGGTCCCTCTTCACTTTGCCTTTATAGTCTTTCCACATCTTACGACATTTTCCCATACACACGGGACTAAACTCTTTGGGGAATAATTTCAAATTTTGCTATAAAGAAAAAAATCACACATATTAGTATTGTTTATACATAGATAATAAAGTAAAATGGTCTTCTTACCTGAACCTCCCTCCAAAGATGATCTAATGTGTCCTGAGGGATAGAAGCCCAGTCACGCGTGGTCAATGGAAATTGATGTGGGTCACGTATGATATGACCCAGCTGACGAATAAATACAGGGGAATTTGGTCCCACATGATGAAATACCTCATCAAATGAAACATCAATCATCGTGTCAGAATTCCATGATAAAATGCCATGACCGGGGCCTCTCTTGTGAGAGGAAGAAGAAATCGAGTCTGATCATGTTGAAATTTTATATATAATTTGACAGATGTTATAAATATATAAATATTTTTTTTATCAATTACATATAAAATAGAGGCAATGAAATTCAAGCATACCTTGAACCTGAGTCATAGATGCCTCGGATGGACGATGTGGATCTACTGCCTCTTCCCCTAACATGCCTGCAGTCATAGAAAACATTAGTAAGGGGACTATCCAAAGTGTCTAAAAGATAAATTGGATTGTTCTTAAAAAAATAAAAATTGTACAATTGTTAATCAAACAAAAAATGGATTGAATAATTAGTTGTGAATGAATTTTAAAAAATCAGAAAGTTAACAAAACATATATACAAATCATGTACAAAACCAGTCAATGCATATCCAAATTTCAGATAGAATTAATAAAAATTCAAGCAGCACATGAACTAGATGAATAATACCTCAAAGGGAAGATACACCGACAATAACTTCAATAAACCAAGAGTAAAATCACCCTAAATATTTATAACTGAATAAACTTCCAAAAGTGAGGATTAAAACATACAAGGATTTATAAAATGGTTAGATAATTTATGATATCCTAGGACATTCAATACTGAATAGCGGGAAAACAATTATACCTTTCATTAAGCCTAAAATTCGACCATTTCTCCTTCAACAGCCGCTTTGACCCAATAAATATCTTCTTCACGTTGAAATACGGTATGTTGATCAAGCTGTTGGTAAACAAATGGAACAATCTCAGGTTCATCTTCTTCAAATAAAAAACTCCTCACCAAGACATTTTGACAACGACTTGCTAACTTAGATCCAAAGGAAAAGTAACGAAGAATACTTGTTCCGCTTGTGATGTCAAAATAAAAGGTTCATTCTCAACTCGTTCATTATTTCTGTATAACATATAGTTAAAATTCACTAATGAAAACTGATATTGATCGACTTTACATCCACACAATAGATCAACCCAATTACACTTTAACAATATGTACTTCAAACCATGTGTGTATACAACTTTAATGATGTCTATCAATTGACCATAGTAATAACCAGAATCAAAAAATGGAAAATCAATGCCACTATTTTGTGTTGCTCGTTTTTCGTCAACATCATTAATGAGAAATCAAAAACCATTAGCATCAATAGCTTTATAAAGACGAGCCGTTATAGATGGACCCTCATCCAGTTGGATAAATACTTCAGTTAGCGTGGGGTCCCCTAACTCCCTCATCTTATGAACCTACATAATTTATAAAATTCAATACTGATATATGCAGAAAGAAATTAGTATAATACTTCACTCATAATGAAAATCAATTTATACATACATAATCCTTGAACCAATCATGAAATGACGCATAATGAGATTGTTGAATTTACAACTCAGTTGCACGATACATCTCTTATTTTATCTCATTAATGTGTTTCCTGCAAATGATAACGCGATGTTTAAATGATCAACTTATGCAAACAAAACATGTAAAATTTATACAAGCACATTGATAAGATACTTACTACATTAATGGTGCAACTGGTGGAGTATTGAACAAGATATATCGATGTGCTTGTATCTACTCGATGTTGTCCATATCAAATGTGGTTCCTTCTCCAACTGGACCATCCTGAGTCTGAGAGGGCTTATCTAATTTTGTTTCAACATCTGTAAGATATTCTGCACAAAAATTAGTACACTCATCCATCAAATAACCATTGGATATTGATGCCTCTGGACGAGCTCTGTTGTGTACAAATCTTTTCATTGTACTCAAATACCATTAAATAGGATACATACACCTGAATTGCACTGGACCAGCAGCCATTACTTCATCAGTTAGGTGCACTGTCAAGTGGACCATAACATCAAAAAATGAGGGGGGTAAAGTTTCTCAAAGTGACAAAGCGTAAGTACAATTCGGTCCTGAAAACTTTTTAAATCACTCATTCCTTGATTTCTTAAACAAAGCTGTCTAAAAAAATTACTCATCTCAATCAACGGGTGAACAACATTGGGGGATAAACAATCACAAATTGCGATTGGAATCAACTGTTGAAGTAGTATGTGATTGTCATGACTTTTCAACCCTTTCAATGTCTTTCTCGTCAGATTCACACACTTTGAAATATTAGAAGAGTAACCATCAGGCACCTTGACCATCTTCAAAATGGAAATAAATGTATCTTTCTCCTTTTTAGTCATCGTATACTGTGAAGCAGGCATATATGCCTTGTTTCCCTCAGCTAACTGTAAATGAAACTATTTCCTTAAACCCATTTCTTCCAAATCACGGCGTGCATTAACATGGTCCTTTGATTTTCCACTGACACATAAAATGGTCCACAATATGTTATCACAAATATTTTTTTCAATGTGCATGACATACAAATTATGCCTCAGCATGTTAGTTTTCCAATATGGATGACTATAAAAAATACTTTTCTTTTTCCAATTGTGATTGCACTGCCTACCCGCAGCACGAATATTACGTACTGGAGGAGCCACCAAATCCTGAATTTCATATACCGTGTAGATGTTTTTTTCCACAATCTGCGATAACATTTCGACTACTGTCATGATTTTTGGTGCTGGTATGAACTCCTTAGAACCATCAAATGCCACTCTGTCCTTTCTGAACCTGTGCTGAGGGGGGAGAAAATTCCTGCGACCCAGGTATGCCCATTTTTTGGAATGTTTAAGCCATACATATTTTTTACTTTTACTGCAACAAGGGCAAGAAAATTCCCCTTTCGTACTCTAGCCAGATAAATTTGCATAAGCTGGGAAGTCATTGATTTTCCACAATAAAGTAGCATGCAGTTTGAACATTTAATTCTTTTCGCAGTCATAAGTCATCACACCATCACCCCAAAATTCATTCAATTCATCAATCAATGGCTGAGGGTAAACATAAATCTTATCCCCCGGACTTTTAGGTCCATCAATAAGAGTGGAAAGTAATATAAATTGTTGCTTTATACAAAGCCACAGAGGAAGACTATATGGAACCAACACCATGGGCCATGTGCTATGAGTTGCACCAACCATAGACTTGAATGGATTGAAACCATATGCTGCCAATCCCAATCAGAAATTAGGAACATCTTTAGCAAAGTCGGGATGTCTCTTATCAAAATGCTTCCATGCATGAGAGTCTGCCGGGTGGGTTAACATATCACTTTCACGAACTCTTTATGCATGCCATCTCATTAAATTAGAAACTTTAGATGAAATAAAATATCTTTTTAACCTCGGTTTAAGGGGAAAGTAACACATTTTCTTTACAGCAACCGGTTTCCCCTATATCACAATCTGACTTTGATGAGTCTTATTTCCCCTGTTCTCTTTCCACCTGGAAGCACCACAAACTGTACAAATATCCAAATGGGCAGTTTCCTTTCTAAACAACATACTGTTGTTTGCACATGCATCTATGGTCTCATATGTAAAACCTAAGTTCTCTGTCAACTTACAAGCATATTAGTACGACTTGGAAATCTTAGCGTCGATAGGAAGAACTTTTTTCAATAACACCAAAAGCATGTCGAATGATGTGTCTGACCAATTATTCAAAGTCTTCAGATGCAACAACTCCATGATAAACGAAAATTTATTGTAAGAAGTACATCCAGGATATAATTCTGTTTTCGCATCATCAAGTGCTTCATAAAACCTCTTCGAATCACGATCTGCACCAAGGCGAAGATTTATCTCACCGGTCTCAAGATTCTGGATGTCAATGCCTTCAAGATCAAACCCACATACCATTTCAGTAAGAATTTCATGCATTGGATCATTCATCCTTGCATCAACATCCATCTAAGATGCATCTGTATTTTGAAAATGAACATATTCTTCTCCATGATGAGTCCAACTCTTATAATTTTTCAGAAATCCATTAAAGAATAGGTGCTCCCTCACAGTATCTCGTGTGAATTGATATCTGTTAGCACATTTTCTACATGGACAACTAATATAGTCACTTTCAAATCCTCTTGTGAAGTCAATGAACTGCATAATGCCATTGAAATATTCTCTAGATGTTCGATTTGGAAGATCAATCCAACTCTTATCCATAATAATATCTGTATAACAAAAATTTACACAATACTTATTACATTTGCATTTTCCAAATCAACTATATTTAAAATAAATACTAATCATTTGTTTATGAACCATTGATAAAATAATAATGTAAGTGAAAACCCGTGTCATACCTGATTGCGCTACAAACCTGGAAGGGAGGGGATCTGAAGGCGGTGCTACGAGGGAGAGGAGAGGCAGCAAAGGGGAGCCGGGGCCAAAGGCGGTGCGACGAGGGAGGGGACGGGCGGCGGCGGCGGGGAGCCAGAGGAGAGGAGGCGGTGAGGGGATGGGCAGCGTGGGGGGGGGGGCTGTCTAGGGTGTGGGGAGGGGTGTCTGGGGTGCGGGGGGGGGGGGGGGGTCCGGGGTGCGGGGGGGCCTGTCCAGGGTGCGGGGGCCCTGTCTAGGGTGCAGGGGGGGGGGGGGGGGCTGTCCGGGGTGGGGTGGGGGGGATGTCCGGGGTGCGGGTGCCGTCCTGGGTGGGGGGGGGGCCGAGGGTGCAGAGGGTCGAGGGGGGAGTCCAGAGGCCGGAGGGGTAGGCGACGGAGGGGGTGGAGGCCAGAGGGTGGGGGGACTTCGGAGGGGAGTAGAGGATGGATGGAGGACAGAGGGCGGTCGGAGTGGGAGGGCAGAGGGTTGAGGGCGCACGGAGGGCGGAGGCCGATGAGGGTGGCGATGACGACAAGCGGTGGAGGGTGGCGAGGTAGGGTGGTAGGGGAGGGCACGCGGGGAGGGCGGCGACGGGGGGGGGGGGGGGTGGTAGGTCGAGGTCGACGGTGGGGGGGGGGGCACTGAATCCCTAAGTTTTTTTACAAAGGGCAGCGACCAGCATTGGTGGTCGCCCATGTCAGGGGACTTCAATGCCCAAAATTCTAGTAGTGAATAGGGGTTTGTATTACATATAATTTCCATCCATGGTGTACTATAACACATAAATTATTGTACCATTTATATAAATTCAAGCTAATGAGAAGGTTATCCTTCACTAGAATGGATCATAGTGATATAGTCAAAGTCGTGTGGGTTTCCATTTCTATAATAAATAAGTGCAGAATTTTATAACTTTATCTATATTACTAAATTATATAATTTTTTTAAAATTTATTAATCTCATACTATTTTATTGAAACCTAATATCCCTCACCGTTAGTTTTGGGATATCCCCTTTCATGGATATTCTTATGGAAATGTTCCATATTCTCCTTCACATAAAGCAAACTTGGGACTGATAAGTTATTTTAAGATTTTTAGGTAGGAATAACTTTCCAACTGCATTAAATCACAACTCCTTGATCTGTTGAGTAGATTCCCCAATCCTAAAATCCTAGATATGAATTTCCTCAACACTTTCCCTCTTAGTTACACAATTTACTATTTAGAAAATCAATCGTTGATGTGAACTAAGTTATATCAACCCAAGAAATCGTGTTAAAATTATTGGATAATTGAGAGCACTCCAAATTGGGCCAATCAAGTACTTTTAACTATTGTTCAATTTGAACTTTGTAAGTGGAAGAGTACACTGAATTAATATTTAATTTTATAAATTTTCATCTTTATATGCAAAATTCCCATTTTATCTTGTTACATGCTTGTTAATATTAAGTGGATTTTACTTAAGTGATTAACCATGTCTAGATAAAGTTTACACATTAAAATATTTATTTTAATTATATCTTTCATGATTGTTAATCAATTAATTTAATTATTTGAACATCTATAAATAATTAATGATGAAACTGAAATAAATAAAATAAATAAAGTGGAATGGCCATGAGATTCTATAATGGTTGGTTTATCTAGTGGATGATAAAAAAATCCTTAACCCGAGGTAATTAATTCCTAGAACCATTCTTGGTTTGAGTTACAACATTCCACCTATACTCCTATGTATCTCTTACATTTGTTTCACCTCAGCTCCAAACTTGAACTGAATCCATTCAATTAGGAGCTCTATCTATTACATAATTTTACTCATATTTAAGAAAGGGGATCCAAAATAATGATTAAGGGGTTTAAATAAAATAAATCATGGGTACAAAGGCCCTTATATAATGATAAAAGAGGAATGAATCACATGAAATTTTTTAATTTAACAAATTATTACAAAACCATGATTTAAAAAAAAACTAGTTACATACACAACCTGGTATAAGATCATGGTCATCAACATACATTCAATAAATACAAAAAATTATACTAACAACCATTCAATTCAATTCTTTCTTTATTATTAAGATAAACACACTTGGATTAATTAATTAATTAATTAATTTACTTTATCTTAATGACCATCCAATGTCTCTTGGAGATACCCATTATAAATGAAACATGAAAAATAAATGGCTTGACTAGTATTTACAAATAATTACATGGAATTAATTGAGTATTTATTAATACTATAAACCTTTATTACATAATCAACACATCATATGTAAAAAATGTAGTTGAGTTTTTAATGATGTATTTAATAGGTCTATTACATCCACCAAATTGATAAAAAATAAAAGTAATAAAATCATAGTAAAATTGCAGGCCTGGGGATTTGACCTAAGGACCAACCCCTCACCCTCCAAATCCTTACCACCTGAGAACCAGTAGTGGGGCTTAATGAATCAATTAATTTTTCTTTTTTTTTTAATTTGATTTTGTTCTTTATTGGAAGGCCACCTGATGTGTACTAATGAGTTACATGCCATGTTTTTCACATGTATTGTATCCAAGATAAACACCTAGGGACTAAAAATGTATCTCAGATGGATTACATAGTGTGCACTAACAAGCTACACACTGTGTGTTTTGCTTGCAGTGTGTCTACGTAACCCACTGGTTAACTTAGTGCATTCTTTAGATTTTGGAATTAAAGTCACATGGAATGTACACTAGCTACACACCATGTAACTCATTAATAAAACCACCTATTAGTATCATGAAACATTATTCCGCATATTTGACCATGTTCCTAGCCTATATTTTCCAACTAAACCATGTAGATGACACGATGTGTATGTCAACTATACGATGCATGGTCTGACATGTAGTGTTTTAGGATTGCTTGATCAACATGTGGTGTGCATTAAATGCACATCATATGACACATGTAGATGTAGTGAACTTAGGTACATGTTGTGTACATTCAATCACATGTTGGGTATCTGTGTCCAGTGACCGTAATCATCAACACCTCTTTATGGTATCTCTAGCCATTCTTTATATGATCTTAATTTGTTTAAGATGATATTAAACATAAACAAATGGAATTGATATGTAAAAAACATGTTAGTTAAACTATAAATTTAAATAATGAATAAATTATAAGTGAGAAACTAAAAAAAATTGTGTATAACTGATAAATCAATAATAAATAGTTATAAATATTATGTGACTTCTCTAATACCACTTGAAGCTTCAGGGTGGAGTGGAAGTTCCAGTGGGAGGAATTTCGAACTCATCTTTTAGTCATAATCAATGAATAATACATGATTCACATGATAAATAACATCATGTAAAATAACATTAAATTGATTATTAATTGAATTATTAATCCCGAAATCAAAAGTCAAGATCATCACATGAAATTTATAATTAATTTACAGATAGTACTAGAATTAACTGGATGTTTAAATTCTTTATTAATAAATGAATTGGAAGAAAAGTCTTGTTATACCATTATTTTATTAGAGGAATTGAGTTTAAATTCTCTCTAGAGGTGATCCACACATGTTTTGAGAACCTCCAATCATTACCATAGAATTCTCTAGGTTCTAGTGCAGATGAATCTAAGTCCTATCATAATCTTCGTTGATTGAAATCGAATCCTTCAAGGGGAGAAGATTTTTTTTTAGTGTTGGAGGATAATTTATATGCATTACTTAAAGTGTTCTAGGGGAGGTCTCTCTAGGTATTGATAGAATCCTCTATATAATTCATTATGCATAATGATTGGATGAATATAACACTTCAAGAAATTCCATAACTGGGTGTTAAATAGTTAGAGTTAGAAAATAATAATTACACAAGGGCCCTTATTATTTTCTTAATACCTATTTAAACCCTTGTCCAAATAATAATAGAATTATTTTTATTTACTTGAAATGTGATAAAATCATGGATAAGATAAATATTATTTTCTTAAATAAACAAGTAATTATTTTTTCAAATAATATTTAATATGACATTTCTTTTTGGATCATCAAATTTAGTCTACAAATTCTCCTAAATATTTATCAGGCATTGAATGATGACTATTTATTTAATTAAATAAATGTCACTACATTATTCTCTAATAAATATATTAATATTATATTCACCAAAAATAGTAAATATATATTTATTAAATATTCGTGTAACGAAATAAATAAATATTTTGTTTCCTTGAGAATAAACCAGAGTAAATACATATTTTATATTCATGTAGTAAAATATTTACCCGGTGAATAGATATTTATTAAATAATAAATAAAAACATCTATATTCTCTCAAATAACTAGTGAATAATTATTTGGAATCAAATCAATATGAATAATTATTAAATCACAAATGAGAGTAATATTTATCCAACATGTTAAATTCATATGGAATTTAACTAAGATTCTAAATACACTTAATTTGTAACCCTCTATTCCCCTTTCTCAGTGTTCTTAAGATAAACTGCCTAAAGTCCATGGTTAGTGTCTAGAAAAACACTAGGGATCCTATAGAGATATAATTTAACGTCTCAATGACATTAAATATCCTATGATCATACATTTTTTAATACAATAAATTTATCTCGACATCTCTAATTAAGCAGGTTTTATACTGGTGTCATCAAAATATATTCAAGATGTATCTTTATTTGAATTTCCAGAAATGAACTTGCCTATAACACTTCAATGATCATAGAATTAATCAGGCAGTTAAATTTCCATAAAAGGTCTTGATATATCAATTTCCATTAAATAAAATAAAAGATAAATATTTTATTGTATTATTCATTAACACAACATCAATCGTGTTGTACTCAAGATATCCTACTTTACCATGTGAATATGTCATTATGGTTTTCATTAAAACATAAAAGTATGTGACTCATGAAATGTATTAATAATAATATTAAAGTCTATAGTTCATTACTGATGTCTGTAGATTTGAATATCTAATGACACACATAAATGTGTATTTACTATTGGTAGGTCATGTTATTATAATACCCTAAACTGAATATAATCAAGGGTATACACCATGAGAAAGTGTCTCGAAGTCCTATGAGTCTCTAAACCTGATAGCTGGTATCATTTTTCCCATAAAATAATATCATATGGATATATAACTTATATTTAAGAATACTATCATGACAATTATAGGTTCTCATCATAGTATGGAACTTCTATGACCTTTTAATGTGATAAGTACTCTTAGGACATTATCAGATACTATGTATTAAAAAATAACAATAATTATTTGATAACAAAATTTTATTAATATTAAAATATATGAATAAAAGTATTTATAAAGTACTTATAAGTTTTTTCTAGGGAAAAAAATCCGAAAAAAATCTTGTAACAACCTGTGTCCTAGCTATAATGATTTGAGGTTGGAGTGACCTTGGATTTGAGAAGCTTGATTTGTATTTTTTTTAATCAGTACCAGTCAACTTATATTAGAAATTTTTATTATAGATATTATTATACATTAAAATTAGGATCCATATCATGGATCTATCTCATATTGGAAAAGGAATTGAGAAGGCTAGCCATGTAGTTGAGTAATCTAGATTGAAGTTGGTTTTTGGGTTAAGAACCCATTAACCTTAATTGAATGATGAAATGGTATGTATGCCAATGAAAAGTGCCAAAGGTTTGAGAAATTTATATTATAGTTACATTGGATGTGAAGAGATAAAAGGGAATATAGCTATTGAAACCTATTAGACAGTTAGAAAATATATATATAAAATAAATAAATAAATTTCAGTGCATTGAAGGAAGTAAGTTTGAAGTTGGTGGAACCATAAATTGAGTGATGAGAATTTTAAGGAGTGAAATAATTGATATAAAGTTCTTGAATGAAGTTTTAGAGGGATGGTTTTTCTTTAAGAAAACCTTTAATTAATTTAGATTAAATATATAAAAGTGATTAAGTTTTTGAATTCTATAGATTTATAGATTCATCATTCATCCCATAAGGACGAGCTCAGCACTGTACCATAAAGATTATCCCACACAAGAATCATCTCATATGGATGAATGTTTTATGGTGAGACCATACGGGCCATTTGTTTCCACATAATCATGAGCGGCGTATGCATAAAGGTCTGTAGGGACCATCCAATGTTGTAAGGGTCATCACCATAAGGATGACCGATCTATAAGAATCAATTGGATTATCTGATAAGGATGAATTTTAATGCACCATATGAATAATTTACATAAGAATCAATGATCCCATAAGGTTCATCTCTTAAGATCATAAGGATGAACATCCCATAATATTCATTTTACCATGATGAGATATTTGAAAATTCTACAATTTTTCTAGAATTTGAGATTATAAATAATAAAAAAATGTGATTATGCAAAAGATGATCTCCATGGTTATAAACATAAAAAATCCCATGAAGAGTTTGAGATTCAAGCATGAAATTATGAGGTTGATATTCAATCCTTATAGAAGAAGATCAAAGAAAGGAATAATAATTTTATTGACCTTTTGAAGTCTAAAAGATGAGTTTCTAGAATTGTTAATTTTGATAAAAACTAAATTTGATGTTATAGTTGTTTATTCATGCTCCTAACGTCATGATGATATTTATAACTATTATTAGATCCCATTATGAGTAAAATTAAGTGCATTTTATTCTTGTAAAACTTAATGAGTTCTCAAGAATATTTCATATTTTGTTGAGTTTAAGATTGATCTATTCATCTAATTTTAAAAGAATTATGATCCAAGATTTTTGAGTGAGAATAAGATATATAAGGATGATGAAAAATAGACTAATTCAGGATGAATCTCAAATAATATTATCCATACTGAAATGAGTTGTATTTAATATTTTGTTAAATTTGGAAATGTAAAAACAAAACAATTGATGAAAATGTGGTGTTTTCAATTAATAAAATATTAAAAATTTATCTATGATTCAAGAAAAATTTTATGATGATGAGTAAAAATATGAGTTAAAACTAGAGTATAAATATTAATCTAGAATATATATAGGTTTATTACTGAATCACTCAAGATAAATGAAAGAAGTTATACTACTGCTGATTTTTATATGAATTTTAATATAGCTAAGAAGAAAATATTTTAATGGAGTTTCTATAAAGTTATGTTGAGGAAGAGATGAACCAAGTGACACATATTACTATGTATTTTGTAGAACCTATGAATAATATTGAAATATAGTTTGTATGAAGTGTTTTTTAGAATAAGTAAAGGACACTTCATAGAAAACTCAAAAATATAATAAAGGGAAATTATGACATTAACTGAGGATAGCTGTTTGAAAAAGAAAAAAATGGGAACATCTCATGCGCAGTGTTAAAAAATGGGGATAATGCGTGTGCATCGAGTTTTTATTTTTTTACATATTTCCATTTTTGGAATATGAAACTGACCCCACAAAAATTGATTTGTACCTATGTATAAAAAATAAAGAGGATCTTTAACCAAAAGAAGAGTGAGGTGACACTACTACTGAGGTGTGAGTACTGAGTGAGACAAGAGTATACATAGAGATATCAAAGAAGAAAAAATAGTGATTTGGATGAGATGACTAAGAATCTTGAGGAAGAAGAAGGGTCTAGATCCACTGTATAATATAACATTGAAGAAAAAGAAGTTTATGAGCCTATTCTAAAGGAATAACAAGTTGGGTTTCAAAGAAGAAGAATAAAAATTGGTCGACTTATTCTACTACTCTAATATAGTCAAGGAAAAATAAATAATAAAAAGGAGTACTTAAAGCTAAGGTTGAATGAGATATAAATTTTTTTCATACCCTAGCTTTTAGTGTTGAGAATTTTGAGCTTTAGTAACCAAAAAATCGATTTTAAAAGCATCCAGGATATAGTACATATATTTATAGAGACCTAGTTGCAAGATGCGTTCCTAAAGATCTATAAGTTGTTGAGGACTGTGAGGCGAGGAAGATGTTATATTATTTAGGGGTAGTGACATCATACTTATGAGTACTGATTTTATTTAATAAGAATTATACTTTGGGTGAACAAGTGGGATTCCATATAAAGGAGCGGTGGGATGCATTCTTCGATTTGAATGTGTAATCTTGTGAACATGCCTACGTAATATGGGAAAATCATTTGGAGAATAATACACAGACACCAATTATAATTCATAAAAATATCATAGTGGAGAATCATTTTCTCAATGAGAGTCGAACATGATACATTTTAGGTTTCCCACATTGGGTCTGAACCTAATAAAAATACACTTTTTTATTTCCTATTTATATTTTGAATTACTTGTGGTTGTGGATTATTGGATAAAATATAAAAGATCAACTTGTTCCTTGACCAACCAAAAAATTTAATAAACCAAATATATGGGAAATAATTAAAATAATAAATTAGTTTTTGGAAAAAATTCCCCACACCCGATTAACACCCCTCTTTGGTGCATTTTCATGATCCTACAAGGACTCTCAATTGGTTTCAGAGTTTAGGTTCCATATAATTAGATATATATTATTTATTTCAATTAGTATCAATCATAAGATTTTATTTCTAATTGCATTGAAAATTAATTTTTACCAAATGTATTTACTAGGATTTTATGAAGTGTAGATTTTCAATAGAAGGGTCTTAGATGAAATAAGTGGTTTTTATTCCTGCTGAAACATATCTAAAAATTTCAAAAATTACTTTGGAAAAAAAGAATAAAAAATAGGATAGAAATATTGGTAGGTTATTAAATAATAAATAGAACCAACCACAAGATATATTTTTTATAGTGGTGTATATCTTGATAAATCTATTGATCCTGATTCCTCTAGTGATTCAAGTTTAGGTTGTGAGAAATATTTCTTTAAATCAACTCAAACCATCTATCTTTAGGCTAATGATTATTTGAATAATTTTCCCATTTATTTTTTGAATTATATATTTAAATTCATCAAGGGACTATATGATGAAAATTAATACTTATAGAAGAATCCAATGTAATGAAAGAGGAATTATCAAAGATAGTGAGTTGTTATAACACTCTTACAAAGCATATGCAATTTAAAGATGAAACTATCCTACTTTGTGGGGAATGAATTTCAATAACTTATAAATAATTTTAAAGAGATGAATGTGAAAAATAAGTGTTTGAAAAGGTTTTCAAAGTGTTCTATACGTTAAAGAAGTTTTATAGATTCTTTATGGATGCCAAGACTGCCTAGATGGAAGCTAAAAGAAAAAATGATAAAATAAATTGATAGTTCATTACAAGAGACAAGAAAAATGAATGAGGATCAAACTAATAAAATAAATAAGGAATGTAAAGAAATAATGAGATCAATTATGGATGAGAATTATACTCTTTACATGAAGTTCCTAGATCTATAAGTGAAATTACAGAATCTGGAAGCTTTACAATATGAGCTTTCTTAATCTTCTAAGATGAAAATTATTTCCACCCAATTATTTGAGATGTATTTTACCTTTAAGGGGACTCATGATTGTGGTAAATATATTCTAATATCATATAGAGAAGACTCCACATCAGGATCATTGAAAAAGTTAACCCACTATTTAGATACACCCAAATGTGTCGAATATGTTTTTATGAAAATTGAAGGAAAAAACTGAAATACTATCCAAATGTGGATGAATAAAAACGAAAAAAATCACCAATTAATAAAACGTGAATGAATACATGTATAAGAAAATTTACCCCTAAAATGAGCTTAATATTTTTGGGTTCCATCCCAAAATTAGTAAGGCACTCAATCTAGAAGAATTGGATGCAAAAGAAAAAGAAAAAGATTAATTGGAAGATGTCGGTGATGCTAGAGATTCATTCATATAGATATTGATTATTGGAATAATATATCATTATTTTTAAATAAAATAATTCCTAAATCAAGGGGTAGAAAATATAAAATAAATAGAAAAATTTCTGGAAGAGAAGAGATTCATAGAATAAGAAAAATATATCCATGAGAAATAATTTTGAAAGATTGGACAACTTTAATGAATTTTTGCAACATATATGAAAATTTATATGATGAATTTTGGAATGTTCTAAACCAATATAATTCTTATAATAATGATAGGATAATTCCACAGCAACAAGTCAAGAAAATAATTAATAAAATAAGTGAGTCTACCTTGGGTTGTAAATCAGTAAAGAAGTCAGTTGGAACCCCCAACAATTTAGTGAAGAAATCTAAAAAGGATGTTCAACCTATAGGAAAAAATTGATTCTACTATGTAAATATATTCTTCAACATAGACCATTTAAATATGTACATTAATGTCAAGGTAAAAGAGAGAAATCTATAATCTAATAAGGAATCCATACAATAGAGAGATAACAAGATTGGATCAGTGGTTGATAATTCTTATGAAGAGGTTGAAGGAATACCTAAAATGGTTAGCTTAAAGGTCGATAAATATGTTTATGGAAGGTTTGAAGTGGATGGAAACCATGATAACATATACATGATTGTTTTTGATGTCCTGACCCAGGTTCCAATCAAAGGTGGCCTGAATCTGGGTGGCCACATGGCCTGAAGCGTGCCTCTACATACACTAGATGCTTATGACTAATAGTGAGGGCCTATGGTGTGTCTGTGGGGAGACTATGCCCTCATTAACAAAGTGTAGAATAGTGGATATAAAATAATGGGTAAGTAGTAGAATAAATATATCAATAATAAATCAGTATTAAATAGGAGTAAGCATCCAAGCAACTGATAATCAGCTAACAATTAGAAGTATCATATACAAAATGATGATAATGTATGTCATGTATCTATAAAACTATAAAATAGGTATACATGGAATTAGGCAGTACATGATATACAAAATAATAAAAAATAATCCAAAAATATCCATGCATCCTGAGCTTTGACTTAGTCATCTGCTACTAAGCTCTATCCTAAAGTGAGCAAGCAAGATCAAGTGTCCAATGCGAGATGATTCCCCTTATCAACACTTTCATAGATATAATCTGCTCGGGTACCAATGGTGGCACAAATAGGGTGTGAGATAAATCTCAATAGTCTACTAACAATAATGTTTGTACCATCCATTCCGTGAAATATAAACTGATACAGTGTGTAAGTATATAAATTTAAGGCAATACAGTAATGTAAATATCCTAATACCCACTTCAACCTAAAATGGCGTCTGAACATGTAATCAATGAATTAATTATGTTCTAGTCTATAATAAGATAAGTAGGAGTATCCAAGGTATATTAAGGAATCCTATAATAATGATAATAATAACATATGGTCCAAGGTTATAATCAAGTCATCTTTGATGATTATAATAATAAATGGGATCCAAGGAAGTAACCAAGGCATCCTTGACCTCATGGGTTGAGCCAAATTAGTAAGAACATGATGCCTAACTGTAAGGGTCCTGAGTGTAATCCAAGTGACATCACCCAAGTAATTCCACTATAAGTACTTATAACCGAGCTGAAGGATCTCATATTAGGTAAAACAATATAAGCATGACTAGGCCCAATAGGACGTATTCACATCATCATGTGTCTAAATACATCACGTTTGATCCAAGGACTATATCCAATGCATCCTAATATCTGGAATATAGTGAAGGGATCCTATGGAATCATGCCAATCATCTGCTAGTAGACACAGACCATGTTCCAAGGTGGGTATCTCCCTTGGAAACTAGCTTCTTGTATCTGAATGGTGCCCTCTGAGTACTCAAGGAATTCCCTTAGGAATCAAAGGTATATCTCAAGTATGACCACTCCTACAAAGAATAAAATTTCTATATACAATATACACCTTATACATGATTCATTATTTAGTTAAGTACTTGTAATAATCATTCCATTTAATAATCCAATTGGTTCATTCCATACCTTTCATTAGTGTGAAAAGGATAAAAGGACATCCAACCATTTCTTTTTTATTTCATATTTAATTATTAGGTACTTTCCTTTACTTTTTATAAACATGATATGGCCGGATAAGGACAAGTAACCAATTTCCATTCAATTATAATTACTAAGCCAAGTGATATCTATCAGTATTCTTTCCAATTAACTTTTAAAGAATCATTTATTTGATTTAAACACTTACCTTAGAAGGTTCAAGTGATAATATGATGTAATATACATTAAAAATTAATTCATTTTATTGTAACACTTACACTTATGAAGGTAAATTCAAATCACACATGAATGGTGGTGCAAATAGTCATAACAACCACCAAATACATAAACAAGGAAACACCCTACTTTGGGTGGATGGAATTGAGTTCATAACCTAAAATGATGTGATAATCATATATAGTAATGGATCTAGAATATAGGCATGATGATTATAAGCATTACATTTTAATTTAATAAGCAACTCCTGATGAAATTGGCATGCACACAATGATGAAATTTTATAAAATGGTGATACTTGAGGGATAAGTCATAGACCACCTACCTCAAATATATAACAATATTTTTCTAGTATTAGCCTCTAGTTTTTCATGGATGGGAGGAAATATGAATAACTAATTAACGCTCTGAAAATAATTCATAAGATCCCGCACCAAGATAAATCCATCATGGAGAAGTGAAATGTTAAAAGGTACAAGATGAATAGAGATATTACTCGATATCATCCAACAAGATAGATATATCTGAAATTGGAGATTGGATGGATGAATGGTAGAAGAAACTATCTTAGGTATTCCTTTGGTTCTCCTATGCCAGAGAGAAGGAGGGTGAAGCTCTATTCGAAAAATAGAAGGCCCTACCTCCTTTAAAAAAACATACTAGAAATTTACACGATGTGTAAATGATTTAAACGTCATGTAAAGATCAGGGACTCCCCCTAGAAAATCCCTTTATATGATGTGAAAGGTTCTAGCCAGACCATTACACAACGTGTAATGGTTACACACCATGTATTCAAATTACGTGTTGTGTTACTGGATTGCAACCTACCTTTAACCCCATGTTTCCTTCTTCTAAAAACAAACCAATCAGCCCATGGGGCTATCTTTAGGGTATAATACAAAAATATAACTTTATAAGATCTTTAAGTGGAAATTAAAAAGGATCCATACCTCATATAAAAACCATATTCTTACACTATTTTACCAGGTTAAAAGAATCTACAGAAAAGAACTGAAAAGCACTATTGGATCCTAGTATTAAGAAGGATACTGTTAAGAGGGATTTAATACACATAAAAAAATCTGAGCATGTGAGGAAAGAGTGTCTAACCACATGGCCCGATCAGTTAGAAGAGTATAGCACTTCCACAAAATAGGGTAAGGGAAGCACTGCCGTTTATCAATGCTAAACAGAAAGCGCTGATAAAGGGGTGCGCCTTTATCAGCACTAGCTAAAAGTGCTGATAAAAGTTATTATTATAATTTATATAAAATTATTATATTTATATTAAAAAATAATGTTTATCTGTATACATTAAATAAAAAAAATTGTTTATATTTAATATATATTTTTTAATAATTCAAAAATATATATATATAATGTTTTAATTGAAAAAAGTATTTCTAAGATTATAATTAAATTAATATATATATATATAATTAAGTAATTTTATTAATATATATTAATAATTATATACCAATATTTATAAATATATAATATTTATAGTAATAATTATTAATAAATAAATATATAAGAATATAAATAAATTATTAAAATTATACCTTTATAAAATAAGTATTTATCAGCACTATAATTTTAGTGCTGATAAATACCTATTTTATTAGTGCTTTTTTAGAATTGATAAAGATAGACCTTTATCAGCGCTAAAAAAGCGCTGATAAAACAACTATTTATCAGCACTAATATTATAGTGCTGAAAATATCATGTCTTTATCAGCGCTAAAAAAGCACTGATAAAGGTATGTTTTATCATCGCTTTTAATTTTAGCACTGATAAAACATACCTTTATCAGCTCTTTTAACTAGCGCTGATAAAGGTTCCAACGATTTTTATAAAAGAACCCTAACAGGCCCCTCCTCCCTGACACCCGTTCAATCCTTCGCAGAAGCTGAACCCTGCACTTGCGACCCCTCCTTCGCCGTGACACCCCCACCTCCTCCTCTACCACCACGACCTTTTCCTCCTCCTCCGTCGCCGCTGCCTCTTCCGCGATCCCTCCTCCTCTACGATCCCTCATCCACCGTCGCTGCCTCTGCTGCGATCCCTCCTCCTCCGTGATCCCTCCTACTTGGTAACCCTTATAGATATGAATTTTTAGTTCATTATGATCTATATAAGGTCGTTCATCACTGGTAGCACACGGTTCTATGCAAAATATGGAAAACCTAGGTAAAACAGTTTGGAACCATTGGTGCGTATGGGTCATGGCTCAATTCTTGTGTATTTTTACAAAAACCATGAAATAATCATATGAGTTCACACTATAATTTTACAGTTCTATCTTCCAGGACTGGACAATGGAATTTCCTAGTGTGGAATGTCCACTTGAGAAACCATGGTGGGAGAATTTTCCTTAGCATTGGCTACCAAACTACTAGGATGCAACTTGGAAAATTGTTTGGCTGATTTATATGATCTACCAAGGAGTTAAATTTTTTCTAGTTTACAATAATTCTTTTTTCAAATAAGTATTTAGACCCCATCATCCTTCCCTCTATCTTAGAAATCCCTCCATGGTGTGTGGGGAGGTTCTCCCCCTTCATCTTCATCATTTTGGTGTATTTTATAATGACCCATACTTTACATACATTGTTTTTACTTCAGAATTGAAGCACACTTATTACAACATATAACAAAACCAAGAAAGGACCGTATAGGTATAGTGTATTTAGAAACTGGGAAACATAAACAACTGGTTCATAAAGCATCTACTTTGCCTCCCATTTATTTCATCATATCTAGAGTCCCTTTTTGGCATATTCTACTTAATAACCTTCTTCCTGACCTGGAGAAACAAAACATACAAAAGGGTGAGCTCAAATGCTCAGTAAGGGTAAACAAAATAAATATCAATCACATCATATTCATAAGAACATAACATTTTAGAGATCTTAACCTGCAAAAGAGAGCATAATTTCATAACATGGGATAAATCATAGTAGTGAAATAAAATCCCAATAATCATAACATAAAACATGAAACTTTGTGGCATACAAACATAATCATAGATAATCATATCTTATTAGTCAATACTCATTAACAAGACTATCTTAGTGGACAAAGTCCATTTCTGAACCGAGTCACCCTCGTTTCAGTCCTGTTTCACTGAACCGGTATAACCTACCATTCTAGCCATGTCTATCTCATGAGATATAAAATATTTACCCAATGCATTGGAGGGAGATATAGGTCTCACCCATCTCATAATGATACCATTCTTATGTATGCCACAAAATCATAAATCATACATCATTGCATAACCCATGTAATAAAAATGGGAATCTTAAACATCATGACATCATAAAAAAATTCATATAAGATAAAGGAATTTATAAAAATAATTCCGTCACAACATAATCAAATCAATGTAATAATAGGGATAGAACCCTTTATTATCTTAGATGGAAAATAATTTTGATAAAACACTTGAACTCCATTCTTGAGGAAAATATCCTTTCTACTTCAAAAACACTTTCCTTTCTTTAACATGTCATACAATTTTAAACTAAAAGAAGTTGATTAAAAATAATCTTGAAAACTTGTAAAGGAATCTTCTTGGAAATAATGTTTTAAAAATCCATTCATGTCGTATAAGTTAAAAAAAACATTCTTCTCGTACTTTTGTCAGAAAAGTCAAAAAAGTACTTCGTACGAAAAACAACAAAAGATTCCTTTCTTATCTTTTACTAAAAACTCACCGAAGGGTGAAATTGGATTTAAACAATTGTAGGTGGATGGAAATAATATTACATATTGAGGAAACATGGATTTGGATGATAAAATACACCCCAGTAAATTCCAAAGTATAAACAATCTCGGATAAAAATGAGATTGTGATATTTCCCTTACCTTAGGTGCAATATACTTTGTACGTGACCGAACCTCCTGTATAATGATTTAAATAATGTTATTGACTTATTCCAGAATCATACTTATTTTTATGATATCATATTTTGTCATATTCTTAGCTTCTTAGTAGTAATATTTCATTGCTACTTGTTATTCGGGTGTTTATAAATTTTTGTTCTTATGCGTGTTTTGTTGAATAAATTCTTATTCTTTTCCTTAGGTTATAGATACCCCATTTACAGAATGGTATTAGTGTAATATATATCATATTCATTCATTCAATTCATTTCATTTATATAATCATTATGAAATGAAGATCATGTAGAACGAGTCGCATCACATTGTGGAGACGGTATTCCGTACGTACACACGAGTGATGATATTGTTCCTATGATCGTGGAATTGTATTGGAGTGTATGTATACTATTTCAGAATCAGTATCTCTTTATAATAGTCATATATAGTCATTATTTACACCATTATACCCATCCAAGTAAGGTGGTGGTGGAAAATAGATTACACCACGGCGTGGAGACGGTATTCCGTATGTACGCACGCGTGGTGATTTCTTTTTCCGTAGGATGGATAGATGGTGAAATAGGGTTGTTTCATATTTATAATAACATATCAGTATATGAGTGATACTGATTTTATTACTTCATAATGAAACAACTAAAGAAGAAGAAGTGGAAGAAGAAATAAAGATGAAAGAATCGGTAACGGACATTACCTCTTCTTTGAAGTGCTTCTTTGAGACCTCCTTTTAGGGCACTAAAATAGGTCTTTGAAGAAGACCAGAACCTCTAGGATGTCTCTAGGAAATTGGAGAGGAGAAAGTGTCAGGGTTTGGCCGAGATTGAAGGCTCAAAGTGGTGTGAGGAAGAGAGGGAGGAGGTGCCCTTTTATAAGGGAGGAGAGGGGTACCTTTGGAATAACAAAAAATATTATTTTATTATAAAGTCAAGTTCGGTTTAAAATAGCTCCAAATTGATTTATTTCGAGGATAAGGTGGGTATGGGTCTAAATCCTCTCATCCAATAGAATTTAGACAAGTTTAGGTTCCTATTTAAACCTTATCATGTAGATTTAAAATTAAGTTAAATAATTTTACTTTTACCGTGTCTTCTTGTGTTCTTATACTATAAGGTTAATAAACTTAATATAAGCAGCCAAACGAACCCCAAGTTGTTTATTATTAATATATATAATCTTATCTAAGTCATTTGGCCGAACCTTAGATTTTTAGGAATAAAATAACATTTACTAATATAATATTTGTTTTAAAAACTATTTTATGTCAATTTTGACACTATTTAGTAATTAATTTTTGTGAAAATCATAACAGAATGATTAGTTCGAAAAAAGTTAATTAAATCAATACTAACATGTCATATTAATATAGAAAAGTAGTGGAATGCATAAAAAGTGTCAAATTACATTTATTTTGGTGTTTATAACATCAATTATGTCAATATTTCATTAATAAGATAATTACTGCATCATCTTTGTGTCATAAATACATTAAATTATTTAATGTCTAAAAATTACAAATAAAATACCATTATTTAGGAAATCTTTTTATATTTCTAATGAATATTTATATTCGAATTTATCTTATGTATAACCCCATATTAAAAATGATTTACTTATTACACTTTGATTTTAACTATTTTAACCCTTCTTTAAATAAATTAATAATAAATGTCCTAATCTAATCCAAGTGGGTCTAAATGGTCATATTTTATTCCTAAGTTTGTTTTTGGTCGAATTACACTTATCCCATAGAATTAGGACATGTGTTAGGGTAATAATAATATCATTTTTACCCTTAATTACCCTATTTACTTTTAACCGTGGTAAATAAAAGTAAAAAGTTACTATTCACCAAAAATTATTTTCATCTCATTGAACCACATTTTAATTACTGACATCAACCGTGTCTCTCAGATTTTTGAAATTCCACTCACATAAGTGGTAAAATTAAGTTTTATGAAAAATTCAGTTTTTTAACTACCACTTAGTGGTTTCACTATTCATCAAAAATTGAAAGTTTTCAGAAAAATACCAAAATTTCACCCTAGGCTAATTTCGATATTACGAATCCAAAAATGAAGTCCATTTTGAAAAATAAAATATATAAAATTTCAAAAAGTTGTTATTACTATTCATAACAGCTAGTTTTAATAATATTTTAATAGTATATCGTTGTTTAGTGAAACTCGGTATTGCGTACGACGCAAGCTATCGGGGAAGGTCGCGATTTCGTGTAAAGAAAGCCAAGAAAGTGTTGTGTAGAAAAATATTCCTTTGATGATTTATATAACATAAAAGTCTCAGGTGTTACATTCTACCCCCCTTAAAATGAATTTCGCCCTCGAAATTCGTCACTTTGTAACAAACAGATGAGGATACCTCTCCCTCATCACATCCTCAAGCTCCCATGTAGCTTCTTCTAATTGGTGGTTCCTCCGTAAAACTTTCACCAATCGAGTGGTCTTGTTTCATAGGACTTTTTCGCTATGATCCAGAATCTCTATCTGTTGTTCTTCATAAGAAAGATCTTGCTCTAGCGGTACAACTTCTGAGCTGAGTACATGTGAAGGATCAGGTATGTACTCTCTCAGGAGAGATACATGGAACACATCGTGAACTTGAGAGTGATTCAGTGGAAGCGCCAATCGGTAAGCTACCTTCCCAACACGATCCAGTATTTTGAAAGGACCGATATATCTAGGGCTCAACTTCCGCTTCTGTCCAAATCTCATGACCCTCTTCCAGGGAGATATTCGTAAGAACACTTTATCACCCTCTTCAAAGTATAGGTCTTTTCTTCGGTTGTCAGCATAGCTTTTCTGTCGACTCTGAGCTGCTCTTATGTGTTGTTGAATAGATCTGACCTTTTCTGGCATTTCATCAACGAGATCGGATCCTAATAGATTTCTTTCCCCAACTTCATCCCAGCAAGTTGGAGTCCTGCATTTCTTTCCATAGAGAGCTTCATAAGGAGCCATCGGAATACTGGAGTGAAAGATATTATTATAAGAAAATTCCACCAAAGGTAGGTTTTGATCCCAACCACCTTTGAAATCCATAGAGCAAGCTCTCAACATATCTTCTAGAGTTTGAATTGTTCTCTCAGACTGACCATCTGTCTGAGGATGATAAGAAGTGCTAAAACTCAACTCTGTATCCAAAGTATGCTGAAGACTTCTCCAGAACTTCGAGGTAAATCTTGGATCCCTATAAGATATAATAGAAAGTGGTACTCCATGCAATCTTACCACTTTCTTTACATATATCCTGGAAAGCTGATCCAGAGAGAAATCCTCTCTAATAGCAATGAAGTGTGTAGACTTTGTAAGATGATCAACTATGACCCAGATAGCATTATTGCCTTTGGATGTTTTAGGAAGTCCTGTGACAAAGTCCATAGTGATGTTTTCCCATTTCCATTCGGGTATGGGTAATGGTTGTAACATCCCCTTAGACTTCTGTCTCTCATCTTTAACTTGTTGACAAACCAAGCATCGAGAGACATATTCAGCAACATCTCTTTTCATGCCATCCCACCAGAAGTACTCCTTCAGGTCCCTATACATCTTCGTGCTTCCAGGATGAATAGATAATGAAGAACTATGAGCCTCATCCAGCAACTCCTTTAATTCTGGGATGGGAGGAACACAAACCCTATTCCTGAACTTTATTATCCCATCACAATCAAGGTGGAATTCAGGAACATTTCTTACCTTTTTTTGTAACTCGACATATTCTTTCTGTGCCTCTTTAATCTTCACATGTATAGATGGTTGAACATTCATTTGAGAAAGATACGATTTTCCCCATTCATTATAATTCCAAGATCCATCCTTTGTAAATCCATAAATATTGGATCTTTTGTGATCCTCATCATGGATAAACTAGCGTGGTCTTGTCGACTTAATGCATCTGCCAACTTTTTTGCTTTCCCAGGGTGGTAATGGATTGAGAAATCGTAATCCTTAATCAGCTCCAACCATCTTCTTTGGCGCATATTCAGATCATTTTGTGTGAAAATATACTTTAAAATTTTATGATCAGTATAAATATCACACTTTTCTCCATAAAGGTAATGCCTCCAAATCTTTAATTCAAAGATTACCACAGCTAACTCCAAATCATGAGTTGGGTAATTTTGCTCATGTATTTTCAACTGTCATGAGTCATAAGTTATCACCATATCATTTTGCATAAGAACACACCCCAATCCCTTCTTGGATGCATCACTGTAGATCACAAACCTTTCTACACTACAAGGCAGTGTGAGCACAGGTGCACTGGATAACCTTATTTTCAACTCCTTGAAATTCTCTTCACATTCCTCCGTCCAAACAAACTTAACTCCTTTCCGAGTCAACTTGGTGAGTGGATTAGATAATCGTGAAAAATCTTTCACAAAACGTCGATAATATCCAGCTAAACCAAGAAAACTTCGGATCTCGGTTACTGTTGTTGGTCTCGACCATCTTTTGATAACCTCTGTTTTTGATGGATCCACAGATATCCCCTCTTTTGAGATTATGTGACCTAAAAATGCAACTTTTTGAAGCCAAAATTCACACTTGGTAAATTTGGCATAAAGCTTCTCCTTTCTCAGGGTCTTCAATATAATTCTCAAGTGATATTCATGTTCTTCCTTTCTCTTTGAATAGACAAGAATATCATCTATAAAGACTACCACAAACTGATCAAGATAGTCTCTAAAGACTCTATTCATCAGATCCATGAAGATAGTAGGGGCATTAGTAAGACCAAATGGCATCACTATAAATTCATAGTATCCATACCTTGTACGTAAAGCCGTCTTTGGTATATCCTCCCTTTTGACCCTTAATTGATGATACCTTGAACGAAAATCAATCTTGGAAAAGTATTGAGCTCTGCGTAGTTGGTCAAATAGGTCATCAATGCACGGGAGATGATATTTGTTCTTGATAGTGATCTTGTTAAGTTCTCGATAATCAATGAAGAGTCTCATTGATCTATCTTTCTTCTTAACAAACAGAACAGGTGCTCCCCAAGGTGACACACTAGGGCGTATGAACCCCTTATCAAGATTCTCTTGGAGTTGATTCTTCAATTCCTGCAACTCAATTGGGGCCATTCTATAAGGTGTCTTTGAAATAGGCAAAGCACCCGGTATGAGTTCTATTGAAAACTCAACTTCACAATTCGGTGGAAGACCCGGTAATTCCTCTGGAAAGACATCATCAAACTCCCGTACAATGGGAATATTCTTAATCATGAGTTTCTCACCAACCATTTGAGATAAATAACCTTCATTTAGTGGAATCAATACCCATAAAATGGAAGAAATTTCCACTGGAAGGTTATGTTCATCCTTGCATCAATATACGATCATAGATTGATCTGGAATATGAAATGTGACTTCCCTTCTTTGGAAATTGATATGAGATCCATGTAGAGAAAGCCAATCTATGCCAAGAATAACATCAAATTCCACTATAGGAAGGATCACAAGATTTGTAGGAAGCACTTTCCCACAAACTTCAATCGGAGAAGAATTATACACTTTTGATGCGATTGTTGTGCCATTAGGTGTTGTCACAGCTAACTCAACATCTAATTGTTTAGGTAATACGGTGATACCCTTAGAAAAATCTTCAGAAATAAAGGAGTGGGTGGATCCAGAATAAAATAAAACATTTGCTACTTTAGAGTGGATGATAAGTGTACCTTTCACCACATCGTTATCGTACTCCACATCGCTGATAGAAATTGCATGTGACTTTCCTTTGTCTTTAGCCTTAAGAGTTTGTTGATGTCGACCATCATCATTAAACCTTGGATTAGGGAATTTATTGGCATAATTTCCATCTCCTTGCACTTGAAACATTGAAGTGTTGTAGAATCATTCTGTGTATCCCTTTGTTTTCATCATTAGACATCTTCTTCCCATCATTGCGGCATTCAAATGCCCGATGACCTTCCTTTACACATTTGAAACATTTACTTGTCCCTTTAAGACAACTCCCTCCATGTTTCTTTCCACACTTTGAGCATAAGGGAAATCTCATCTTCTTTTCAGTGTGCTCTTTAGATTTTCCTTTGAATTCCATTTTCCTCTTCTTATCAAACCCATATGACTGATGGGTTACTCCAATCTCCATCTCGACTTTGAGAGCACATTGAACGATTTCCTAGTAGCTATTGAAGTCCCTTATGGCTAACGCCCTTCGAAGACTTGGTTTTAAGCCACTAAAGAATCGATCGATCTTACTCTCAGGTTGGATAATAATACCAGAAGCGTACCTTGCAAGTCTTGTAAAATTTGCTTCATAGGTACCAACAGATTCATCATCCTTTTGCTTCAGTTCAAGAAACTCTTTCTCCATCTTTGTTCGGAGAATACGAGGGAAGTACTTATTGAAAAATAGGTTTTTGAACTCGTCCCATTCCATGGACTGAATTTCATCCCTTTGCCTCGTATTCTTAATAAGATTCCACCATTGATCAACATCACCTTCCAAACGATACACTGCTAAGATGACTTTATCATGCTCAGAACATTAAAGAACTGAAAATATATTTTCAGTAGTACTAATCCATTGTTCAGCAACTAATGGATTAGTAGACCCGCTGAATGAAGGTGAACACTATCTCATGAAGGATTCAACAGAATGTTGCTCCTTCCTTTGCTCGTTTGGAAGTCCCGCATGATTCATAGCTTGAGAAAGTTGTGTGAGCATGGCTACAAGATTTTGCATTCTAGCTCCCATAACGTTTGGTTGCTCAGGGGGACAATCATTGCATTGCCCGTTGCATTCTGCATTAACACGGTTCCTTCGGGTTCCTGCCATTGACTAAAACCAAGAAGAATAGTGTGAGCAACACTAATTATAATAGGAAAACCACATAATCAAGAATAAAATTTCACACTTAAGGTCTTATCCTAGGTTATTCATGGCCATTTCTAGAACACTAATATTGTGTTATATTCTTAGACTTATCCTTAGGGTTCTTACTAAGGCTTTCACATCCTAGTTTCTAAAGGTTGACTATACCTTTCCTCTGATACCAACTATAACGACCCATACTTTACATACATTGTTTTTTTACTTCAGAATTGAAGCACACTTATTACAACATATAAAAAAACCAAGAAAATACAGTATAGGTATAGTGTCTTTAGAAACTGGGAACCATAAACAACTGGTTCATAAAGCATCTACTTTGCCTCCCATTTATTTCATCATATCTAGAGTCCCTTTTTGGCATATTCTACTTAATAACCTTATTCCTGACCTGGGGAAACAAAACATACAAAAGGGTGAGCTCAAATTCTCAGTAAGGGTAAACAAAATAAATATAAATCACATCATATTCATAAGAACATAACATTTTAGAGATCTTAACCTGCAAAAGAGAGCATAATTTCATAACATGGGATAAATCATAGTAGTGAAATGAAATCCCAATAATCATAACTTAAAACATGAAACTTTGTGTCATACACACATAATCATAGAGAATCATATCTTATTAGTCAAGACTCATTGCCAAGACTATCTTAGTGGACAAAGTCCATTTTTGAACCAAGTCACCCTCGTTTCAGTCCTGTTTCACTGAACCGGTATAACCTACCGTTCTAGCCATGTCTATCTCATGAGATATAAAATCTTTACCCAATGCATTGGAGGGAGATATAGGTCCCACCCATCTCACAATGATACCATTCTTATGTGTGACACAAAATCATAAATCATACATCATTGCATAACCCATGTAATAAAAATGGGAATCTTAAACATCATGACATCATAAAAAAATTCATATAAGATAAAGGAATTCATAAAAATAATTCCATCACAACATAATCAAATCAATGTAATAATAGGGATATAACCCTTTATTATCTTAGATGGAAAATAATTTTGATAAAACACTTGAACTCCATTCTTGAAGAAAATATCCTTTCTACTTCAAAAACACTTTCCTTTCTTTAACATGTCATACAATTTTGAACTAAAAGATGTTGATTAAAAATAATCTTAAAAACTTGTAAAGGAATCTTCTTGGAAATAATTTTTTAAAAATCCATTCATGCCGTATAAGTTAAAAAAAACATTCTTCTCGTACTTTTGTTGGAAAAGTCAAAAAAGTACTTCGTACGAAAAATGACAAAAGATTCATTTCTTATCTTTTACTAAAAACTCACCAAAGGGTAAAATTGGATTTAAAAAATTGTAGGTGGATGGAAATAATATTACATATTGAGGAAACATGGATTTGGATGATAAAATACACCCCAGTAAATTCCAAAGTATAAACAATCTCGGATAAAAATGAGATTGTGATATTTCCCTTACCTTAGGTCTGATATGCTTTGTACGTGACCGAACCTCCTGTATAATGATTTAAATAATGTTATTGACTTATTCCAGAATCATAATTATTTTTATGATATCATATTTGGTCATATTCTTATCTTCTTATTAGTAATATTTCATTGTTACTCGTTATTCGGGTGTTTATAACTTTTTGTTCTTATGCTTGTTTTGTCGAATAAATTCTTATTCTTCTATTTAGGTTATAGATACCTAATTTCCAGAATGTTATTAGTGTAATATATATCATATTCATTCATTCAATTCATTTCATTTATATAATCATTATGAAATGAAGATCATGTAGAACGAGTCGCATCACATCGTGGAGACGGTATTCCGTACGTACGCACGAGTGATGATATCGTTCCTATGATCGTGGAAATGTATTGGAGTGTATGTATACTATTTAAGAATCAGTATCACTTTATAATAGTCATATATAGTCATTATTTACACCATTATACCCATCCAAGTAAGGTGGTGGTGGAAAATAGATTACACCACGGCGTGGAGACGGTATTCCGTACGTACACACGCGTGGTGATTTCTTTTTCCGTAGGATGGATAGATGGTGAAATAGGGTTGTTTCATATTTATAATAACATATCAGTATATTATTGATACTGATGTTATTACTTAATAATGAAACAACTAAAGAAGAATAAGTGGAAGAAGAAATAAAGATGAAAGAATCGGTAACGGACATTACCTCTTCTTTGAAGTGCTTCTTTGAGACCTCCTTTTAGGGCACTAAAATAGGTCTTTGAAGAAGACCGGAACCTCTAGGATGTCTCTAGGGAAGTGGAGAGGAGAAAGTGGCAGGGTTTGGCCGAGCTTGAAGGCTCAAAGTGGTGTGAGGAATAGAGGAAGGAGGTGCCCTTTTATAAGGGAGGAGAGGGGCACCTTTGGAATAACTAAAAATATTATTTTATTATAAAGTGAAGTTCACTTTTAAATAGCTCCAAATTGATTTATTTAGAGGATAAGGTGGGGATGGGTCAAAATTCTCTCATAAAATAGAATTTAGACAAGTTAGGTTCCAATTTTAACCTTATCATGTAGATTTTACATTAAGTTAAATAATTTTACTTTTACCGTGTCTTCTTGTGTTCTTATACTATAAGGTTAATAAACTTACTATAAGCAGAAAAACGGACCCCAAGTTGTTTATTATTAATATATATAACCTTATCTAAGTCATTTAGCCGAACCTTAGATTTTTAGGAATAAAATAACAATTACTAATATAATATTTTTTTTAAATACTATTTTATGTCAATTTTGACACTATTTAGTAATTAATTTTTGTGAAAATCATAACAGAATGATTAGTTCGAAAAAAGTTAATTAAACCAATAATAAAATGTCATATTAATCTAGAAAATTAGTGGAATTCATAAAAAGTGTCAAATTACATTTATTTTGGTGTTTATAACATCAATTATTTCAATATTTCATTAATAAGATAATTACTGCATCATCTTTGTGTCATAAATAAATTAAATTATTTAATATCTAAAAATAAAAAATAAAATACCATTATGTAGGAAAGCGTTTTATCTTTATAATTAATATTTATAGTCGAATTTATCTTATGTATAACCCCATATTAAAAATGATTTACTTATTACACTTGGATTTTAACTATTTTAACCCTTCTTTAAATAAATTAATAATAAATGTCCTAATCTAGTCCAAGTGGGCCTAAATGGTCATATTTTATTCCTAAGTTTGTTTTTGGTCGAATTACACTTATCCAGTAGAATTAGGACATGTGTTAGGGTAATAATAATATCATTTTTACCCTTAATTACCCTATTTACTTGTAACCGTGGTAAATAAAAGTAAAAAGTTACTATTCACCAAAAATTATTTTCATCTCATTGAACCACATTTTACTTAATGACATCAACCGTGTCTCTAAGATTTTTGAAATTCCACTCACAGAAGTGGTAAAATTAAGTTTTATGAAAAATTCAGTTTTTTAACTACCACTTAGTGGTTTCACTATTCATCAAAAATTGAAAGTTTTCAGAAAAATACCAAAATTTCACCCTAGGCTAATTTCGATATTACGAATCCAAAAATGAAGTCCATTTTGAAAAATAAAATTTATAAAATTTCAAAAAGTGGTTATTACTATTCATAACGGCTAGTTTTAATAATTTTTTAATAGTATATCGTTGTTTAGTGAAACTCGGTATTGCTTACGACGCAAGCTATCGGGGAAAGTTGCGATTTCGTGTAAAGTAAGACAAGAAAGTGTTGTGTAGAAAAAGATTCATTTGATGATTTATATAACATAAAATTCTCGGGTGTTACATATTTGTTCCTCTTTTGGAAAGAGTTCCCCAAAGAAACCTCCTTCTTATTCCTTCAATATTTTTGACCTTTTAATTCCCATTTTAGTTTTCTCCCATGAACCCTAGAATATATGGATCTTGAAATCATGGAAAATGTGACTTTAATCATGGGGGTTTTAATTATTAATGGTTTATAAGGACATATTGTGGCTTGGTTTAGTAGTTTTCATTGAATTAAGAATCATCCGTCTTGTTTATATGTATGCCTCATATAAAGAATAATGTTGATTTCTAGGAGGTTTTTAAGACTTATTATGGAATAGGTTAAGTACCAATTGTATAGAAAAATTCCCAAGTGGACTTCAAAGCATGAAAATATTTTAAACATTCAAATTCAGTACTATATAAAGGTTTTTAAATGGGAGTTTTACACCTACTAATTTCTAAATAATGTGTTTGGGGTGTGTAATGTTCTTGAAGTGTCCTAAATGGGTTGTTATATTTTACAAGGGTGTGTCAACCCATATGAGTTATATTGTAAACATTGTGATATACTTTCACTATTAAAAATGTTATTATTTTGGATTTTTGGATCCCATGTGATTTTATAAAATTATATTCAAATATTGGTCTTAAGAGTTGATTTGGAAAATATTTTAAATCATTTTATTTGGATTCACACCCTATTTTTTTTGTTCATTTGGGACATTATGAGAAATGTTTTTTTATAAAATTATTATGATCAAATTATTCCCATTCTTGTTTTGTTCTAACTAATGGGTGGTTATCTATACATGTGGTGTTCTTGTTATAGAGAAAGGTGATGTTTCTTTCTAGGGAATTTGAGATTAGGTGATCATTTATTTATAAATGTATTCAATTTGGATGATTCTTGATGAATTAAATTTATTGATTTCTAACAAACTTTATTGATGTCTCAGGACTCTTAGGAGACTAGGTATTGATCTGGATATGTGTAAACCATTGTATAGGATGTCTATAATATTTGGAGGGTATCCCACTGGACCAAGTGAGATAATAAATTAGAGAGCGATCATTACATCATGGAAGGTAAGGAGATATAATCGTATATCCCATGGTGTTTTGTTTCACTTAAGATATTTATCCCTCGACCATTCGATTGGGGGGATGCCTTGGTGGGTACTAGTGATGGAATAACCAGTGGGTAGGTTGTTGTGTGAGATATATCAAGATTTAGTTTAAATCTTATATCATATTGAGTATATGGTTTGTATTGATTACCCCACATAAAATATTTATTAGGGCTATTTGAAATTGTGACATCTCCCTTATAACCCTTATAGGTACAGTACATGGAAATGGGTTGATTATGATGTTAGTGGAAATGAAAATGTGGATTCATTATGACCTTAAGGGTAGGGAAATCCACACATGGGGTGGTGTAGGTTGGTAACTAAATATGAATAAAGAGATTTCTTGTTGATATATTATTACCTATAGGTCTTGGGATCATCATGATATATTTTTCAACTATAGGATATGCTAATGATGGATATATTTAGCGAGGCTTCTTAGGATGTGTCATGTATGAGCTTCTTATGTAATAGACTCTTTCTCGATGCTAGGTATCAATCATTGGCTAGCAAAGATCTTGGATAAGGATTATCTTCAATGATTGTTCATTATATCTTAATCGTTATTGTATATCTATGATGGGGATGAGGCCTAGAGACCTTGGGATTGCAATGTAGAGATACTCCACCAAGGTGAACATTCTTTCAATTTTTTTAATGTTTTTGTATTTCTATACATCATGGGGTATATACGGTTTTTCCACAAGACATAAATTATTTTAGTGGTTTGGATTGTGTTGAAGGTTAGATTGGTTATTCCTCTTTAGGTCAACCTTTATGTATGTAAGTTTATCCATGGGACCTTCCTTATGTTAATTGGTTGGATCATGTGGGTGCTTGGATATGTTATGCCCTCCATACTATTTTTTGGGGGGTGAATGTTATTCCATGAGGCATATAGTCACATCACAATTCATGATCAAGATTTAATGGTTCTGCCTAGGGGATGAGTGTTGCAGTGTATACCTTGTGGTAATTCAACAATGTGACATCATAGGGTGCACTATACAATATACCCTTTGGCTACACCATAATGTACCCTATTCTTGAAATGAAAATAGATTTTTTAGTCTTTTTAATGAGGTTCCCCTATTCCTTTTTAGCCACTCGACCCCATCAGCCTAACCCCTCTTCACCATAAATTTCCCCTCTCATAATTCACTCTTTAGGATCCCTAATGGTCATTTCATAGTGGACAGACCACCCCCTTGGACAGCCCACACCCCCCTCTCCCACACCCCTGTAGCCCCCCAACCCCACCCTACCTGGGCAGCCCAGCCCCCCTCCCAGGACAACCCACACCCCCTCCCCCACACCCCTGTA
This sequence comes from Viscum album, assembly GCA_963277665.1. Lineage (NCBI taxonomy): Eukaryota > Viridiplantae > Streptophyta > Magnoliopsida > Santalales > Viscaceae > Viscum > Viscum album. Next base: position 116,225,752 of record OY728119.1, read on the forward strand.
TTCCCCTACCCCCCGAATAGCCCACCCCTTCCCCTTTGAACCTTTTTATGTTTTACTAGATTTTCCCCCTTTTCTCATCTAGAACCCCTATGAGCTACGCCACCCTCCCCTTACTCTCCTCTTGGGTGGTTCTCCCTAACCCGGTGTATGTTTCATCTTTCATCACTTGTATTGGAGAGACTGGAATAATTTTTTACTTCTCTTAATCCTTTTATATATTAGTTTCTGATCCACCCAAATCTTATATTTAAATGGACATGGGTCAATTACAATTGGAAATGTAATGATATGACCCAGGCTGGTATCATAACCAAAAACTAACCTGAATTTCCACTAACCTAATAGGTGTTCATGATCCCTACAGGATAGAAGCGACCCCCTGGGAAAAAAATACAATTAATGTGGAATATTTTACCCCTGAATTAGAGTAAATTTAAAATTATATCTCTCCTGAAAAGAAGAAATGTCCCATTCATAAGTTGAACATCTTGGAAAATAGTAGATACACAAATAATAAATAAATTGGAAGCAGATATCATAGATGGAAAATAAAATCCCACTATTGACCAATAAAATTGTTTAACTACAAATGTCCCATTACTAAGTCTCATTGGACCTATTTTGGATAGGTATAACATATGAGTTCTCATTTTATGTTTTCTTTTCAGTTGGAAATCTCCTCTTCCGCACGCCTCTCCTCTGCCACGAACGCACCTCTTCCACGTGAGGAACAAAACCTTCATGGTGAGTTTTATCCTATTACTAATTGGTTTCCTATTATTGTCATGTTATTACTGTTTGATATTGATGGTTATAATGTGAAATGTACGGGCTAAATTCCCAACTTAATATTGTGGTAGTTGGTGGTCATTGCTTGTGCACTAATTGAATTTCATGTTGGTTGGTTCCTGTTGAACATTTGAATATAAAAATGGGTAATTTATGTATACTTGACTAATGAATGAATTCCCCAGGATGATAAAAATTTTGTGATAACCCCTGAATTAATAAACGGAATTGAATAAGGGATGCTTTGTAAAATATAAAAATTTGATTGTTTGGTTTGTATGGTGTTGCGATTGTGAGCATGATTGTGTGTTTGTATGGTGTTGCGGTTGTTGTAATGATTGGTATGCCATTTTTTTCCATGTTGTAGTTCTTACACCATTGAATATCAATCCAAACTTTACCCATTTCAATGGCACCACCACTTTGTAACTAGTACAATTCCAATGAATCTTAGAAAACCACTTCATTGGAGGACTCTATGAGACACTTTATGGACACACTAATCAAATAACCATAATAAAACATGTAACGAATCCTTCCACCCACAATCACTCTATTGAAAATCATACCATCTATTAGTTTAGTACCATAGTTCTTGACTAGAGACATTATGTTTCTAGAGAAACACTAAAAAACCAGTTTACAATAATGCATATAGATTACATGTGGGATACTACAACATTCTATTTGAAGGAATTTTCATAGCTTGTTGAACATATTTTGTGTAATTATTTTGTCAAGTATTAATATTACTATATCAAATAGGATTAATATGAATAAAAAATGGATGAATACCAATCGATTGACAAAAGAGTATGAAGATGGTGTGAAAGAGTTTATCAAGTTTGCAAAATATCATGCATGTGACCATTCTCAAATTCTTTGTCTATGTTTACTCTGTTGTTATTCAGGAAAAATTAGTCCAGAGGATTTGGAAGAACACCTGATCTATCATAGAATAGATCGAAGTTATAAATGTCGGAATAAAAATGGGGTAAAATTGAATGTAGGCAGTGGCTGGGATAACACTGTGTTTTATGGATCATCTAATATGATTACAAGCGTTAACAATGAAGATGATCATATAGAGGACGTGATTACAAATGTGAATGACAATGAAGATCATATTGAAGAAATGACAAGGACAGTTGGATATGGACTTTGTGATTTCCCAAAATTGTTTGAGAAATTAAAGAGTTGTGAAAAAATGCCATTTTATGCTGGTTGCACTAAATATAAAACATTGTCAGCCGTACTGAAGCTGTATAATTTGAAAGCTGGAAATGGGTGGAGTGACACCAATTTTACAAAACTACTTGCTCTCCTGAATGACATGATCCTAGAAGATAATGAGCTCCCGAGCTGAAAATACGATGCCAAATGAATGCTACGCTCGATGAGTATGACTTCTAAAAGAATACATACCTGCCTGAATGATTGTATATTGTTTCACAAGGACCACTAATCACTTAACGAATGCCCAAAGTGTGGTGCTTCTCGATACAAGAAAGATGAATCCAGTCCTACGAAAGTTGTATGGTACTTTCCAATCACTCCAAGGTTTTGGAAACTATATAGAAGTGAGGATACTGTAGGACAATTGAAATGGAATGCAGATACAATAATTAAATATGGGAAACTACGTCACCTGGTAGACTATCCTCAGTGGAAGAGAATTGATCTTGAGTATCCTGAATTTGGAAACGAGCTGAGAAACCTTGATCTTGTGTTATCTACAAATGGGTTGAATCCTTTTGGTTTTCAAAGCAGTATTCACATTACATGGACGATTATGTTGGTAAATTATAACTTACCACTGTGGTTATGAATGAAACAAAAATACATCATGTTATCTATGCTTATATTAGGACCAAAACAACCAGGTAATGATATTGATGTGTATTTGGCTCCATTGATCGATGATTTGAAATTATTGTGGGATTCAGGTGTTACGTTGTATGATTCTTACAAAAATGAAGATTTCACTTTGAGAGCCATGTTATATGGAACGATAAATGAATTTATTTCTTATGGAAATTTTTTAGGATATAGAATTAAAGGAACTCAAGGGTGTACCGTTTTCGAAAAAGGTACACAGTCAATTAGGTTGAAACATTCATCAAAAACCGTGTTTCTAGGACTTCACAGATTTCTACCCCAATAGCATAAGTTCTGATCTTGGACGAAATCATTCGACAGAAGTTAAAAAGAATGTACATCATTATCTTCATTAAAAGGTGATCAATTGTTTTAGAAATTAAAATATGTGGACACTACTTTTGGTAAAATATTTTCAAAAAACCTTATGAAAACCATTTGAAAAAATAGATCAGTTTTTTTGTATTACTATACTGGAATTGTCTCTATGTTAGAAATTTTCTTTATTTTATGCATGTTGAAGAAAATGTTTGTGATAGTGTCATCAACACATTGCTAAATTCACCCTATAAAACAAAGGATGGAATTTAGGCTAGATTGGACATGGTTGACATGAGAATACAAGAAGATATGGAAGCAGTGAAGGGTGGAAAATGAACATTTATTCCTCCTGCTGCTTACACTCTTTCTAGGTAAAAGAGATATCAGTTTTTCAACTTCTTGAATGAAGTAAAGGTTCCATAGGGGTATTCATCAAATATCAAGAACATCGTGTCAATGAGAGATTTAAAATTAAAGGGTCTGAAATCACATGAATTCCATGTTTTGATGAAAGATCTAATTCCTATAGCTTTACGTTTCATTTTTCCAAAGAATGTGCGCCATAAATTAACGAAGCTTTGTTTCTTTTTCAAATCCATATGCAGCAAATTTATAGACCCGACGAAATTTCCAACTATGGAAAGAGAAATTTTCATCATAATATGTGAAATGGAAATTTTATTCCCTTCAACATTATTTGACATGATGGTTCATTTGATGGTTCATTTGGTGAGAGAGATTCGACTATGTGGTTCTGTACATTATAGATGGATGTACCCCATTGAACAATATATGAAGATTTTGAAAGGGTATGTCAAAAATCAAATTTGGCCAGAGGGTTGTATTGTAGAGCAATATATTATTTGGGAAGCCATTAAATTCTGTACTGAATACCTGTATGGTGTGGAAAACACTATCCTACCGAAATCTCATCACACTAGGTGGCTTGAGGGTGAAGGAATTTATGGAAGAGAGGTTGTCAAAATCAATATTACAGATCAAGAGTAGGCCCACCTTTATGTTTTGCATAGATGTTTTGACGTTGACCCATATGTTCAAACCCAAAAAGAAATTATTAGGAATTTGAATCCATCTAGGGATGAAAAATGGATATCAGATACAAATAATTGACAGTTTATAGGATGGTTTCAGAACCATATTTTTATGAAGTTAGATGAAAATCCGGACTAAATTTCAGATCGGCTTTGATGGCTAGTCGGAGGAGCAAGCATGTATATATTATCTTATAATGCTTATGTATTTAATGGTTATACATTCTATACTAATGAACATGATGAAGACAATACCATATAGAATAGTGGGGTTACACTTGTGGATGAAGCGATGCATGTTTCTGTTGCTAAGGAAAGAAATCCAATTTATGAGAATTTTTCATACTTTGGCATCATCAAAAAAATATTAGAGTTGGATTATACGAAATTCCAAGTGCCGATTTTTCAATGCAAGTGGGTCGATAACAGGATTGCTGTTAAAATAGAAGAATTGGAATTCGTGAAAGTTGATTTCATTAAGGAAGGATAGAAAGATGAACCATTTATAATAGAATCACAGGAAGTACAAGTGTTTTATGTTCCAGATCCCAAAAACCAAAACTAGTCAATTGTTTGTTATGATCCAAAACAACTGAAGGGTTAGATGAAAGTTCAATAGAGGATGACCCTTTCATTGGGGCTTCGAAATAATTTCACAGCAGTACCAATGTAGATGGCGTTTTTTATCTCATAGGAGACCACAATGAAGAGATTTACATAGTCGATAGAGGGGTCAAATCTCTTCAGCCTTTAAAAAAATGAGAGTTCAATAATCTGGTTATTTGTTTATTGTAATATAAATTGTGTCAAGTTATGTTATTATCTGTTCACTTCTGCTTTTATTTAATCTAAATTAAATGTTAAAAAACTTCTTTAGATAATGACTTCTGCACCTGCTGATGCGTCCAATACCGAGGAACAATAGGTGTCTCAACCTATTGCTGCTGGTCCCAGTGCAGAGAAATAACAAGTTTCTCAACCTGTTGCTACTGGTCCCAGTGCTGAGGCACAATAAGTCTCTCAACCTACTACTACTAGTCCCAGTGCTGATGCTAGCACTCTGGAGGAACATAATTGTGATGCTTCTGAGTAAATGGTAGGAAATGAAACCCTGAAGGCATAAAAAAAAAGAGCGCCGTAGTTTGACAGTGTTAGAAAAAATCCTTAATGCAAAAACAAAAGGAATAAAATTTGAGGTGGGAAGGAATAAAAAAGGCTAACATGATAACCCCAACAAATACATCTTTAGTAGATACATTGGAATCATCACTCGACAATTCATGCCTATTTGTGTACATTCGTGGCACCATGTTGTCACCCGGATTAAGACACTAATGTGGGAAGAGATTACGGTAACAATATGATATCATTTATTTAATTTATTAAAATAAAATAAAATAATAAAACATTGACTTACTCTTCATCATCCATTGCAGAGTGAATTTATAGTAGATTCATCACACAATGAATATGTATTAAGAGTTGCAGGAAGGATTCATAGAGGCTTCTACACAATTTTAATGAAATATCATCTTAAAGATGTTGAAGGGAAAATCAAGCTGCACCCACATCGTCTTTATGCACACTTGATATCCCAAGGAGCGTGGGATGTGTTTAGCAACCATCGTGCAGAGAAAACTTTTTAGGTACATTGTGTCTGGTAATACGTTGTTTAACGTTGCTTGTATTCATCACTTTTATTGAAAGTTTTTTATTTATGAAACAACAACTGAGTGCTAAAAATAAATAATAGGCAACAAAACCAGCTTACCCCTACTATAAATGAAGGATAGAGTACGATTCACTTGAGAAAAAATTGGCACATCTTTTAAATCTACCGTAATACTTTTATGTGACATAAAACAACACCATAACCATGTTTCTATGTTTATATGAAGATTGATGAATCGAAATAGAAATCCATATCCATCCCACACCATGTGCTATGGAAGGAGGCTCGTTTAAATAAATAGGGGATACTGATAAATGAAAACAAAAAAAAGTGTGAGAAACATGTGTAAGTATGACATAATATAAATTTAATTTGCTTTAAATCGCTATTACATAACAATGAAAACTTATTTTCCTATATTTTCTATCTGAAATAGTTATAGGAATCAATAACACCCACACCACATGCAGACATACTTTCAGCAGCCTTGAAGTATCTATAAAAGGATGGCCGGGTCATAGGTGCAGGTTTTGGGTGACATCCCAAACATATTTTCAGAAACAAAAACAAGGGGAGGATAAAATTGAGGAAATGAAAAAGATGAAAGAAAAATTAGCTATTTTTTAAAGAATAATTACAATACCATAGAGAGATGATAGAAAGTTTTATGGGGGTAGGAAAAGAGAAGAAAAAACTCAACAACAACCCATGCATAAAGATCCCGCCCCACCCCCACCAGTTTTGAGGTGAGCCATTCCCCTCAAAAATCTGATTTAGTTGTGGTAATCAATGTTCTAATAATTGTTTCTGTAAAATGTGAATCACATAAACATCGATACCTTTCCTATACTAATATTCTATAGGGTGAAAATGACTGTGATTTATATCTATCAACTCCCACCTATCGCCTTGTAGCGAGGGCTAGAATGTTCAATATGCAGAATGACATACTACACAATAGACAACTTCCAAAAAATCATGTCATAGTGTCAATTAACAAAGCTAATGAGCCGAGTGCCGAGCTACCTGTTCTAAATAATGATGAAAAAATTCATACGGTTGAACAAGCTATTGGAACATTCATCACATGGCCATCAATTCTTGTAAAAAAACACATCGACAAGGAGGTATCCATTTCCAATTTATTTTTCAAGATGAACCTTTAAAATTCAATGAAAAAATGTCTGAACCGATGAATGTTATTACAGAACGACAAAGAGAAGGGGGTGAAATGAAAGATCGACTCAAAACCATATCAAGGATCAACTAACCGATTGAAAAGATCTACTGAGAGCACCTTCACCCCGTCCATTCTATATCCACATTTAATATCATTGCAGGCTCATGTGGATAAAAATTTGATAGACAACAACGATCATACAATTGATTTTAAAAAAAATATGTATGGAGAGGAAAAATCAGATTTCATTACTTCTGAAAATGTAAATGAAATCCTCAAGTATGAATATATAGGCTCCTCAGTTGTAAATGTATACATGAGGTATGTTTTCATGATTTGATTTTACAAAAGCTGACATACTTTGATAATTATGACTAATGACATTTCATATTTTTCAAAGGTGTATATATGAAAAATAATTGAAGGGATTTCCCCATGAACAAAAATTTGGACTCGTTAGTCCTCACATCACCTCTTCAAAAGAAGAATTAAATTCTGCTAAAGAGGATGAAATAATGCCACCCCTGCTCAAATTGTTTGAAAAAAAATTATGGATGATACACTCTTTCTAATACAAATGATGTAGGGGTAAAACACTTCAATTTAATCATATCATCTATATTTTCATTTCATTAGTTACTTATTCATTTTTTTTTGTTTTTAGGCAGTATTGGATGCTGACTGCAGTCAATTTGGATACTCCAAAGATTTATTTTCTGGATTCAATGCGTGGATATGCAACAAATCGACCATGCATAATATCGTTTGTCAATTTTTAATACACTAGATCCAAAATTTTAGAACTAAACATATAGTTATATAATTTATATTATGTTTTAATGCGGATTCTATTATGATAGGGTGGTACATCAATATCGTCTACTTCATGGAATGAATCCAGGGCCTAAAGACAAGAATACCCACAAGATCTACAAATGGATAAGTATCCTGGTATACATAGTAATATTTCACTATCCAAACACATATCAAAACAAATTACTTATTTTTTGCGATGTTTACATAGTGTCCAAAACAAACAAATGGAAAGGACTGTGGTTATTATGTTTGTAAATTTATGAAAGAGAACATATTTCATCAAAAAACTAGCATCCCTGAAGAGGTATTTTCGAAAATAATTACGAGTTCATTTAAAATATTTATTAATCATTTGTGTATTTATATTCTTTCAGTACTACCATGACTATCACAAAAACTCATATTCACAAGATGATATAGATGTGTTTAGATATGAATGGGCAACATACCTGATGAAATATTGTACACAAATAGGATAAAGGTGAATTCCTACTACTTATGTTATCCTTATATGATCATTGATATCTTCTTTTTTTTATACTTATTGAGCATATATGATCACCATTTATTATGTTTTATTTCCTTAGGTTATGAAGAATGGTTTTAGAAATGATTTTTCTTTCTAGTAAAGCATAACTTAATGAGATACTCTTATAAACTAGTTCTTTATGTTTCTATGTTTCCAAAATCACTAGACCTAAACTATTATGGAATGGATAATTTATATTCTGTATTTTGGTTATTTATGCGGCTGTTTCTTCTGATGTAGTGTGTTAGAAGAATATTGTTTGTGAAACACTCTCAAATTTAATAACAAAACTAAGGATTATTCACTACTGTTGGTTAACTACCTCTTAGCATAACATCTGATATGAACTTCCAATATAGCATCTCTGTGATGATCTCATCTGACACCATCTCTATGATATCATAATTTAGGATTCACTTTTCCTTCTCTTCTTTCACCCTTTTACTAGGTAAATGGGTGCAGGAAGAGAAGGAAAAGTAAACGTTGAATGTTGATATCATAGAGATGGTGTCGGATGAGAGCATCACAGGGATGTTATATCAGAAGTTAAGATCAGATGCTATGGTAAGTGGTAGTTAACCAACAATAGTAAAGTGCACAAAGAATCATTAGTTTTGTTATTAGCTTATATATGGACCAAATAAACCATTTGAAAAGATGTAAAGGTAATGTTACGATATAATATATCGATTTTAACAAAAAATTATATAATGAAATGTTGATTTTATTTTCATTATTCCTTGTAGGGTTTGTTTATTTTAAAATATTTCTATCCATGTGAAATTCCTCTATAGGAAGAGAAACGACACTGCGTCTCCTCAATCACATAGGTAATCTTGATGTTTTCATAGTAAAATCACTGTACATAGATGTTACATATCAAAAATTGCTCAAATAAAGCCGCATCATATATATATATATATGTATTCCCATAAAAATATGGTTGTCTACACAACTCATATAGAACCTGCATCACATCAATGCCCAGATTCATACACACCTCACATAAAAATTCCAGAAGAAGAAAAAAGGACTTTTTTATTAGGAAGTGAATACCTGACTGATTCCCTTGGGATTCTATTTTTCTTTTATTATTCTTAGATTCTCTTGGTATTCCATGAAATTTCCTATAGACAGGAGAGTAATGGGAAATGTATTTCACTAATGACTTAATATTCCATAGCTCTACGAGAACTCTTAGGGTTTTCCTCTACTTCACATAATCCTCTTCATGTGATGGTGTCACATAATCTCCTTTGTATGAATGCTTGAGGTGAACTGATCGTGTGATCTCATCACATGATCAAATTACATAAAAAAATCACATAATAAATTAAGGTAATTCACTTGAACAATTATTCTTGTATTCTTGTCTTATTTATATGATCACATAAAGATTAAAGGGTCACGTGAAAGTTGACCAATGCATAGTCATTCAGTCCACTCACAAGCATCTTAAAAGCTTGATGGGAACCAATATCTTGGATTTTAAAATTTCTAATTAGTTTCCCTTATATGTGGGTGGGGGGTGTCTAAGAGGGAGATGATGTCCAGGAGTGGGGGGGGGGGGGGGGGGGTGGGGTGTCTAGGAGAGGAGGGAGGTGTCCAAGAGGGAGGGGGTGTCCAGGAGGGAGGGGTGTCCAGGTGGGAGGGTGGGTGGGGGTTTCCAAGAGGGAGGGGGTGTCCAGGAGTGGGGGGTGTCCAGGAGTGGAGGGAGGGGGTGTGTCCATAAGGGAGGGGGTGTCTAGAAAGGAGGGGGTGTCCAGGTGTGAGGGTCGGTGGGGGGGGGGGGTGTCTAGGAAGGAGGGGGTTTTCCTGATAGAGGGTGGGTATTCAGGAGTGTGTGTGTGTGTGGGGGGGGGGGTATCCAGGAGGGGGGGGGGCTGTCTAGGGGTGGGAAGGGGGATGTCCAGGGGGTTGTGTAGGGTGGGGGGTGGGGGGGGGGGGGTTGTCTAGGGGGTGGGATGGGGGTTGTCTAGGGAAAGGGAGGGGGGATGTAGGGGGAGTGGTGGTGGTGGTGTGGGGGGTGTCTAGGGAAAGGGAGTGGGACTGCAGGGGGGGAGTTGTCTAGGGAGAGGGAGGGGGCTACATGTGGAGTGGGGGGGGGGGGGGGGTGTCCAGGGGTAGGGAGGGGGATGTCTCGGGGAGGGGAGGGAGGGGGGTCTGGATAATCACACTAAAGAACTAGGAGGGAGGGGGTGTCCAGGTGGGAGAGTGGGTGGGGGGGGGGGGTGTCCAGAATGGGGGGGGGGTCTAGGAGGGGGGGGGGGGTCTAGGAGTGGGTGGGTGTCCAGGAGGGGGGTGTCTAGGGGGTGGGAAGGGGGATGTACAGGGGATCTACGTAAGGTGGTGGTGGTGGGGGGGGGGGGGTTGTCTAGGGGGTGGGAGGGGGAGGGGTTTTTTCTAGGGAAAGGGATGGGAAGGGGTTTTTTCTAGGGAAAGGGAGGGGGGATGCATGGGGAGTGGTGGTGGTGGGGGGTGTTTAGTGAAAGGGAGGGGGGCTGTAGGGGGAGGGGGGGGGGGTTGTCCAGGAAGAGGGAGGGGGATGTAGGTGGAGTGTGGGGGGATGTCCAGGGGTAGGGAGGGGGTTGTCTAGGGGTGCTGTCTTGGGGAGGGGATGGAGGGGGGGGGGGGGTCTGGATAATCACACTAAAGAACTAGGAGATCAAGAGAAAATTGAACCAGTGTGATCATGGACTATCTAATTGTGTAGGTTCTCATCAGGAACTCTCTAGAAATTATAAATAAATTCATTCCATACCTTCAATGGGACCTTAGATATTTTATGGGGTACTTAAAGAGGCATAAGTGGTCAGGGTCCAAGCAGGGTTGGACCCGATGTCTGATGTGGACGCGCTATCACTCATTCCCTTTGACCTGGCATGAGAGTGTACACTCTTAGAGGCTCCTGATATATGTAACTATTAGGTTTATAACTTATCTAGAATGGTGGTATCACTAGGAAAATGTTAGAATTTATTCTAAAATTGAATACTCCTATGAAATTGAATACACCATCATGTATGTGTCATAATGTATAACCTCTATTTACACTTGTAGTACTTCAAGATGAAGAACAATTATTACTGATATAAGAGACTTTATATGTGACTCAAGGTCATTTTTTAAAGGAATATTTCATTATCACCAATCAATTCAACGTTGAGGTGATGGAAGTGGCTAATAATGTGGCCGATAGAGGTATGTTCTCAATTATTATCATGAATGTTGATTTTTTATGGCATTATTTTTCTGTTGACTAGTAATATTTATATGCTTTATCAGAGTAACTCCATCTTAGATCTCAAAAGTCCCAGACCATTCCACTTTTTATCTACCCCCACTATAATAACTAGGGAACACGTATTTCATTTTTAAAGAACATGAAGGGATGTGAGTATGAGTCCCTCACTTAGAAACTTGGTCCTGGAGTATATTCCTATTTCTGGACTAGTCTTGAGTTGAGTTTCGGAACATGCAACATTTCATCAATAGTTTCAGTGACAAGTGTGGGGGATATTTGGAATATAATCATGGAGGTAACCTTTAAAGAGCCAAAATACTAGTTTGGACACCTCCGGTACATGTTCACAACCCTTGGCTATAGTGAGTTATATTATCAAGAACTCCATGATAGTGTGAAGGAGGTGGTCACCATGAGGGAGAAAAATAGATTCATCAAGATGAGAGTATCAATGGTGGAGGCATAAAATTCGAACATTCAACATCACAATGAGGACTTGAATGAAGCATCCATGTATACAATAGAAGTATAAGATCATAAAAATTTAGACACTTATGGGAGGCATGAGATAGATGGCTTCTAACGTGAATTGTATCACCTATAATAAATTCTCAATGTTGTAGAGAAAATAATGATAGAGCATCATAATCTTATCAATGAGGTAGAAAAGTCCAGATTTGATGCTGCTTGTAGGGAAGAGGCACTAAAACAGGGTGTATATGTGGAAACTAAATCAGTTGCTCATTTGTGATAATCCATATCCTACTCTAGAGCATTGGATACCAGATCTCGAGGGGAGTATTCTGAGAACAAACTACTTTGAGTATTCTAACTTTATCCTACCCCCCATATTTGGGGAGTTATGGGAGAGACCGTAGACTATAGATATTAATCCCTTTTTTTATTGTCAATAAATGAAACATTTTAGATTCCATGTTGTTTTTAACATTTCTTCCTCTTCTTTTCTCATCCATGTAATATTAACAAAACAATATTTACAAGTCAATGAATCATATTGAGCCTCTTCTAAAATATTAATTCAATCCAAGGAAATATGGACATGTAAAGGTTGTAATAGGTAATAATTGACATTTTAATAATGTATTCTTCCATATTAATGTTTAATTTATTTCATTATTGTATTAGTAACATAATATTTGTTTTCTTATATAGGTGGAATTTTTTTCCAGAGTTAGGATTCTTTGTTATACAACTAATACCATGGAATAAATTTTTTGAGAGGGGATCACAGATACAAAAAGGATGAAACATTAATGTTTTTAACTGTTTTTTGGATAATTGTAATTGTAAACATATAAAACATTTTTTCAAATGTATATAGCATTGTGTTTTTTTGTATTCATGATTTCAATTAAATGTATATATCATTGTTTGGGAAACTCTTGCGCATGCTGTTTTATTCTTCTATGCTTTTTTGTGTGCAAGTGTTGTTTTGTGTAGCAGTTTTGTGCTGTGTGTGCAGGTGCTGTCTTAGGTGTGTAGGTGATGTGCAGGTTCTGGGTTTGCTCAAGCAACTTGGCCTTTATCAGTGCTCAAATAGCACTGATAAAGTCCCCATTTATCAGCGCTATTTTTAGCACTGATATATTAAACATTTATCAGCACTCAAAATAGTGTTGATAAAGGGGGACTTTATCAGTGTTCAAAATAGTGCTGATAAAGGTTTCCTTTATCCACACTAAACAAGCGCAGATAAAGGGGGACCTTTATCAGCTTGGATAAAGGGGACCCTTTATTAGTGATATTTTGAGCGCTGATAAAGGGGACCCCCCTTTATCTTCGCCATGATTAACAACACTTTTCTAGCGCTGTTAAAGGTGATTTTTAGTGCTTTTAAAAGCCCTATTTGTAGTAGTGTAGGAAGTTAGATCATGTTGAAAAGAATGAAACTACTATAATTGGTAAGTTTGATATGACTATTTTAACTAAGGAGAAATCTAAAATTATTAAGAATCTCATGATTCCAAAGTAGGTATATATTTGGAAAACCAAGTAAAAATAAATCATAAAGAGTGATAAGTACTTTATTCATTCAAAGAAAGAATCGTTTGGGTTGAGAACATGTCTCACCCTTGGTTCTATCACTAAGAAAATTATGGAAGATCCAACTTATCCCCATAATACATTATCTATGAATCATAGAATAGGGAATTGAAGGTGAATCTTTAAAAATAAGTGAAATAGTGAAAGATAAAATTTCCGAACATCTTGAAATAAGACACCCATCATGGACCATGTCAATTTAAATTCATCTCATAATTGATATCAGAGATCTTAACTAGTATCATACATATTTTCAAACACCCATTATGAAGGAAGGAAAGTATACCTTGAGGGGGTGACACTAAATAATACCAATCTTCTAGAAAGTAATCACTTCACATGAATCTAGAAATTTTAGATATATTTGATGAGGTGGAATATTGAGGTATGATTTTTATTCTCCCATCACTATTTTAACTCATATACATCATATTTATCAGGGGGGGTGATTATATAATCAAGTAAGTGAACATAATTATGCTTGATATTCTTTAATGTGTGTTTTCAAGTGAAGTGTAGGTCTATAAAACGACTTGAAAATCTATTTGGATATCCCAAATAAAGTGAGTTTCAGAGTTGCATCACATTGAGTTTTTAATGGATAACTTTTTTTTTCTAAACTAGTCACTATTATTATTTATAAAGGGTAAGACTATGTAGAAATATAGTTAGCTGGTTGATGAAACTTTACTATTAAGAATGGGGTATCACCCTTATCTCATGGGATTAATTGAGAAATTAAAATTGGATGAATAATAATGGGAGAAGACATGTTTCTTAAGTTTATAAGAGTTATTTTAAGAAGAGACAATCTTTACATGGAATTTTGATCTCAATAAATGGAAAGAAGTTAATTTAAAGGCCACAATATATTGATAATTGGGGTGGGGTGATAAGAACATTCCCTTATATTAATTAGGGGAAAAAGGTACATTGACTTTTTAAGGGAATTTGGAATTGAAAAAAAATCCAAATGGGGAGGTTGAAGTACCCCTGGATTTAGAGAAGATTTAGTTATATTCATTATAAATTAACATGTTTCAACATATGTTATAAATTTATGTCGGTGGATGCTGTTGTATATTCAAAGTAGGTTCTATCTAATGGATCTATCTCATACTGTTAAAGGAAGTGAAAAGGCTGCCCATGCATTTGGGTAATAGAGAATGAAGTTGGTTTCCTAGTGATAAACCCAATAACATTAGTCAATTGGTGAGATGGTTTTCACTATAATGATTAGTTATGAAGGTTGGAACGCTTTTTACAATATTTACATTAGATATAATGATATAAATATCTTAAAGAGAAGCAGTTTGTTAAACCCTACTAGTTAGGTTGAAAATCTAGATTTAAAATAAATATATTAGATTCAATGCATTGGAGGAATTTATCTTGAAGTTAGTGAAACCATACATGGATTAATAAGAATTTTTATGACCTAAATCCTTATTATACATTGATAAGATAGTGGTTTTATAGCGGTGGAGTTGGTTTAAGGAAGCCCTAAATTAATTTGGAGGAAATCTAGAAATGTGATTAAGTTATTGAATTCTATATATTTCCATAATAATCATAAATCTGATTATAGGATGAGCTCACTACTAATATAGAAGGATGAGCCTATGTAAGAATCATCTCATAAGGATGTAGGTTTCAAGGGTGATACCTAATGATCATTTTTAGTTCACATATTCATGAGATACATAAGCATAAAGGGCCAGGGGGATCATCCCGAGCTGTAAGGGTCACCACTATAAGGATGACCAGTCTATATGCATCAATTGGATGATACCATAAGGATGACTTCTGATGTAACATAATCATCATAACCATAAAAACCAATGAGCTCATAAGGTTCATCGCCTAAACACATAAGGATGGCCATCCCATATATATAATTTTACCCTTATGATATTTTTTTTAAAATCTAGAGTTTTTAAGAATTTGATATTTTTAAGAATAATAAAATGTAATGATTCCAAATATAATATTATGGTTTTAAATATCAAAAACACTAAGAAGGGTTTTTTTTATTGAATCTAGTTATTATGAGAGCTGATCTTCAAGACTTGGAGAAGAAGATCAAAGTAAAGAAGAAGAATTTGAGAGAATTTTTAATGTACAAAAGTTGAGTTTCCTGAATTATTAATTTTGATGAAAAATAAATTTTTAGATTCTAGAGATGTGAATAAAAGTTCCTAAATTCATGGTTCTATTTATTTAATTGATTCAATCATGCTCTATGTAAAATAACGTGGGTGAGATTCTTGAGAAACTTCATGAGTTTTCAAGAATAATATAGATTTTGTCGAGTCAAAGCTTGATCTATTCATTAGAGTTAAAAAGAATTTTGAACCAATATATTTGATTGAAAATAATGTATATATGGATGCAGATAAGGAGAAAAGTAGGATGAATCTCAAAGAATATTATCCAGCCTGAAATGAGTGGTCTTCTAGATCTGGTTAAACCTTTAAATCAAAAAAAAATTTGTCGATGAAAGTGATTTGTTTCTAGTTGATAAAATATAAAAAAAATGATATAATCCAAATGAGGTGAATATTATTATAAATATGGGTTAATACTAGAGTGTACAAATTTAACTAGTATCTTTATAGGTTTATTACCGACACAGTCATGCCAAATGATATAAGTTTCATTACTACTACTTTGCATTTTAATACATCCAAGAAGAAAATATTTTAATGAAACTACTGTGAAGTTAAGTTAAGAAAGAGGTGAACTAAGACATACCTATTTCTATGTATTTTATATAACTTGTGAAGAAGATTTAAATTTGGTTTGTGTGAAGTGTTTTTTGGAAGAAGTTGAATCTTCTGTATAAAAAATCTGGTAGAAAAATTCAGTTGACTTTTAAAAAAATGAGTGGGGAAATAAAATGAAGGGTAATAATATCATTTACTAAGGTTAAATATTTTAAAAATAAGAAGTGGGGAAATCACATGTGCAATATTGAAAAATGGATATTGTGTGAGTGCATGGAGTTATTATTTTACACACTTTTCTATTTTTGGGATTATGAAATTGACCCCTAAAAAAGTGATTTGTGGATGTGTAGAAGAAATAGAGAGGCTCTAAAAACAACATAAGAGTGAGGATCCACTACTAATGAGATGTGAGTATTGAGTGATCCTTGAATATCCATAATGATCACAAAGAAGAAAAATAAGTGAGTTGCCTGAGAGAATTGATATTCTTGAAGAAGAAGAAGAAGAAGCATGATTTATTGCATGTTCTTGTGAGGAACATGAATAAATTTCTAATCTAATGCTAATGGAATAACCTATTGGGTTTTAAATAAGAATAATAATAAAAATTGGATGAACTATTCTTCTAGTTAGATATAACCGAGGGAAAAATAAGAATAAAGAGGAGTGATTGAAACTGAGGTTGTGAGATTTTTGATAAATTTTCATACCTGATATTTCACTATTGAAAATTTTGATTTAGTGAGTAATCAGTTTCAAAATTAACTGTAAAGGTGTTCATATAGTTTTAGATATTGAGTTTCAAGAAATATTCTTGAATATGTTCAAGAATTCACAGACATTGAGGTTATAAAAAATGGTTTATTCTTTGGATTCAGTGACAACATGTGCATAAATGCATACCAAATTCAAGATGAATGATATTGTGGAATATTTTTTGGGATTCCAATATAAAGGATCTATGGTATGAAACCCCCATATTTCATGTGTAATATTGTGAAACTGTCTATGTAATATAGAAAATCTAGTTTTAGGACAATCATTTTAAACCCATTATAATGATTTAAATACTATAGTATAGAATTTGGGTCTCAACGGGATTGAAATATGACAAGGACTAGGTTTCTCACATAAGTGATAAACCTTATAAAAATTCAATGTATTGATTTACTATTTATATTATGAATTTCATGTGGTTGTTACTTATTTGGTAAAAGATAAAAGATATATGTTTGTTCTAACTGACCACATAGGTACAAAAGACCAAAGGGGAAGAAATAACTTAAAATAAGAAATTGGTTTCAGGTAAAAATTGGTCACACCCGATTCACCCCCTCTTTGGAATATCTGCAAGATCCCACTAGGACTCTTAGAGACCATTTGTGTGTATTTTTGAATGGTTGAAGCATGGTCTAGTCTGAATTTTTGATCTCGATTGAGGGGTTATTTTTATTTTGAGGGTACAATGTGGTTACCAGTGTTTTAGGGGGAATTCATAAGTTTTTATGGGAATAGTTTGAGGCTTGTAAGGAGTTTTAAGAGTTTGGGGTACCTATGAGGGGTTCCACCTGTAGGTTATACTTCAAGGTGACACCAAGTACCTAGTGGGAGGTCATCGGGTATCCATAATCTTGGGTAGAATCCCAGGTAGCATAGGGGGTATCGCCGGGTACCCTATTTCCACATAATGGGTAGTCGATGGGTTTTATGGGTGTTTTTAGGGAGGGAATCATAGTATTTTCACCTCCCCCTCTTATTTCTCACCCTACCTCCCTTTATCTTACAACCATATAGCCATATGAGAGGCCCCACCATGGAAGCATTTGGTATCTTATTTCCCCTATTTTGTGTCCCTTAATTCCTAGAAGTTTAATAGGATTTTACCATACCTAAATCAAAGTTTAGTCTCCCTGCTCTCTCCCTATTCCCTTATCCTTAAATTTCTTATAATCACTTATGGTGAATTAGGTATTTTAGGATGAAATATATTAGAACATGGTGTAATTCACTGCATATCTTGGGGATTTATTCTCTTTTGACTCATGAAGGGCCATGTGTGTTTATTTCTCATTTTTTAATGATTTTTTTTGGAAATATATAAAGGTATATTTTTCCCTTGGGATTTCCAAATTAGAGGCTACATTTTGGGAGTAATTTCTTGTTATGGTTTAGTGCCTAAGGTTATTGTATTTTTTGGATAATTTTTTTTGACTATTTTCCTTGGTTTTCTTATAGAATTTGTTATCTATTGGTGATGGAAAATATATAATTGGGATTCCTTAGTCCTAAAACTTGGTTTGGTAAATTTTAGATGATTCTTGGAGACATTTAGGCTTTGAAATATCATCATGAATATTGGTAGGTGGTCTCCACTCATTGAATGGTTCTCGAGCTATGTTGATACATGACTTCTTATAGTTATGTTAAATTAATAAAGATAGTTAAAAATATTTTAGAGAAATAAATGAATGGTTTTAAATATATATAATCTATAATATATTTTAAATATTTTTAAGGATATTTTTTTGGATATTTATAATGAAAAATTAATTTTCTCTTGAATATATTATACACTTTGACTCAACTGGAATGTGTTATGGACTTCCTTCAGGTCTTGATCATTATTTTTGAGTTTTCTTTGATGTGTAGATTAGGTAATTCATGAATAGGTATTATTGGTATGTAAAGACCCGAAAATTTCAAAGAAATTTTTTTCTTAATTCTTTGGGATTTTATGAGTCTGTGGCTTCTGATGACACGTGATTCCGAAGCCCAGTGTGCCCGGAACCAATTTCCGAAGTTTAGCTCGGGTACGTTAAGTGAACGAATGAGTGAGTTTTTCTATCTTTTGAATCGGTTCTCAGAATTAAAATCTGAGGGCACCGATGAACTCGCAACACTGGTATTTGCTTAAGGGGACCCTTACCACAGTTGCGTTTGCATGGGAGGAGAAGATAAATTTTTTTGGATTAAATGAGAAGTGAATAAAATTGTGGAAATTTTTTATTTTTTATATCTAAAGTGGTTATATCTTACATGGGGAAGTTAAGGTGGGCCCCACAAGCTTCTAACTACCCATGTAAGGATATTTGTGAGGTGGGGCCCACACGAGCCCCAACCTTTCACTTTCCCTTAACCCCTTGAACTCCCCATAACTCACCCCTTGTTTAATACATGACAAATCCACTCATTTATTGGAGTGGAACCTCTCCACCTTCTATCTCTCTCACAAAACTTAATATTTTTCCAACCATTCAATTAATTAATGGGTTTGAATTAAATTGAATTAGCATGGGAAGTTGTTAAAATGGGGGAAACCTCATTTTAATATTTGGTTGGGAAAATATTGTGTGGGAAATTCTTGGATAATTTAGAAGAGCTCCCTCCTTACAATGAAGAACATTCTTGATGAAGAACAATGCCACTCCGACGAAGAACGCGAAGTCACCGGTGATGTGCCTTCTCTTCTTCTTCCACCATGGGGAATGTCGCCATAGACGAAGACTCTTCCTCCGACGTCAATGGAATCGACACCGATCTTCTGCGACGTCCGATCATCGCGACACTTGCCTCTTTCCGCGGCTAAACGACATGCGACGTCTTTGCATGGTAGGTGTTGTTTTTGTATAATTCTAATTATGTGAATTATACCCTCTAAGTTGGGCGTTCTTATTTGTTGAACAATGGTATGAGCCTCTAACACGGAGGGCACGGGCTAACAAACAAGCCCGGACCCTCCGTAAATTGTTTGATGTGTGTGGATTGATGGAGATGATGAAACGGGACTGCAAAGGCAATTGGAAGCTTTCAGAGTGAATTTTGGGTCCCGAGGTGACCTTAGGTGCTGACGGAAGGCAAAACAGACCACCGGAGCGCGTCCGGTAGTCCACAGAAGGTGGCGTCGGCGCACCACGCCGACGACCGGAGGCGGCGGCCGGAGAAGACCCGCCGCGACGACGAAGCGGAAGATCCTGCACAACCACCGGATTTGGGATGACAAGGCGGTGCTAATCACTGCCGGTTCCAATCAGCGCCCCCCTGCTCCGCGGCTTCTGCTCGACGACGCTGGCCGAGCCGCGGTAGGGCTGCACCGGCCGGGTTGGGCCATGCCAGCCAGGCCGGGCCACGCCCAACTGGGCCGGACCCGGACCTGGGCTGGACCTGGACCTGGGTCGCGTCGAACCAGTTCGGGCCGACCTAGGGGGTATTGGGCCGGGTCGGACCGGGCCCAAACCCCCTATTTTCGGACCGTTTTCGGTTAAACGACCGTAACTTGAGTTGTGGACCTCCGATCGACGCAACGTCAATTGCATTGGATTCCTTTGATCGAGAAGGTCCTTTATGTATATTACACTCAAGATTTGGGTGAAGTTTGGGTATGGCTGGGTTGGTTCCAACACGAAACCAACCGGGCCCTCTGAGCGGAAACACTCATAACTTAAGGATTGGACGTACGATTGACATGTCATCGACTATGTTGGATTACTTTTGATGAGACAGATATTTTGGAATACTTCACCCGATGTTTGGATGCAGTTGGAGTACGGTCAGGTTGGTTTTAGCTTAGAAACCAACTGGGTCCCTGGAACGGAAAAATCGATAACTTTCAGACCAGACGTCCATTTGAAGAACCATCAACGACTTTGGTAATATCATTGAGAAATGGTCCCTTTGAGTATACCCTATGAGAGTTTGGGTTACAGTTGAGATACGGTCGGGTTGGTTCGTACACGAAACCAACCGGGCCCCCGGGACGAAAATGCAAATAACTCATAGACTGGGCGTCCGATTGATGAGCCGTCTGTTGCGTTGAGACCCCTATGACGAAGAGGTCCTTTGTGATACTTCTTTGTGGGACTTTGTGATACTTGGAGTATCTTCCAGTAGCTTGTGGAGTGGATATTTACGGAGATGAATGTACGGAGTGCAGAGACCTAGTAGTTGTGGACCTAACGACTGCTTGACCGATTCGACTTGGAGTGAGTCATCTAGCCCAGTGGACGGAGCACCCGGTATTTGGCGGCAGACGGAGCGCCTGGTAGTTGGCAGCAGACCCACGGTGCTCGACAGG
This sequence comes from Viscum album, assembly GCA_963277665.1. Classification (NCBI taxonomy): domain Eukaryota; kingdom Viridiplantae; phylum Streptophyta; class Magnoliopsida; order Santalales; family Viscaceae; genus Viscum; species Viscum album. Next base: position 116,247,097 of record OY728119.1, read on the forward strand.
AGGAGTACCTCTATAGTCTATTATGGGAACCACTACTGTGTTTGGGCGGAAGACCCATGGCGGGGAGCACTACCGTGTTTGGGTGCAGACCTGCGGTACTCGACAGGAGGATTACCTTAGCAATCTAATGTTAGAGAGTAGCATCTCAGAGTCATGACATGACCACTATTTTCGACAGAGGAGGATTTCTCCAGTAGCCGTGGTTTCAATATCATGAATAAAATCCTGGTTTGAGTTGAGTCAATGACCTTTGTGTTTACCTCATGATTGAGATGGGTCACTTGATAACTTAGGTATATGTATGGGCATATACCTAAGTAGTGGTTATCCTTTGATTTCATAACCTTTTTGATTACCTCTTGATTGAGATGGGTTACTTGATAACTTATGTATATGTATGGTCTTATACCTAAGTAAGGGTTATCTGTTGAGATCCTTATTTGTGGTTATCCTTGTTGGATTTAGTGAGACCTTGAGGGTCTCGGGGTACCTACTTAGTATGGTTATACTCACCCCTACACGGGCTATGCCCACACCTCGTTGTGTTGGATGTAGATGACAGACAACGCTGACAGAGATCGAGCGTACAAGGACTGGACGATACCCGGAGGTGGACCTAATGACGAGTCAGTACCTGGAGGTAGACCTCATGACGAGTCAGTACCCGGAGGTGGACTTCACGATGAGATGGTACTCAGAGGAGGTTGGCGGGCGAGAGCATTGAGGAGGATATCTGTACCTACCCTTCAGGTAGGATCCTAGGTGGACGACCCAGGAGCTGCATCTATCTTCCAACTGTTTTTCTTTTCTGTTGTACTTTCGTTCAGTTGTAGCTGTACTTTTCCGTTGGGTTTGTATTCTGGCCCATTTACCTCTTAACACTTTCTTTTGTAATTAGTGTATTACTTCAGCTTATACTTTGGTTGGATGTGTTTATGTTTTATAAAGGCAATTCCTTCCCAGTTATCGGGATTTACGCCTTTGGTGCTAGTCACCAGCCCCTGGCCTATGGAAGGCGGGCTTTGGGTAGTCACAGCATGGGCCCCAAGGATGGTTCGTGACATGGTAAGAAAGTTTTTCATGTTTTCCTATAAATATTACTTGGTATATAAGGGTTTATATAGTGCCATTTTTTTTATTAGACATAAACCATCATAGGGAAAACATGTGATCTAGGAGTCCTCCCATGGCCAAATCTTCATGGGTTATTAAATTGAAACTAAAGTGAACTTCATCGAGAAACCGCCTAATCCTATAATTAAAGTCAACTATTCTTACTAAAACTAAATGATCTGTAATTAAGTAAAATAAATTTAATATATGGTTCAGAGAGTGATCTAGTGGTTGGGTTAATGAGGTGGAAAAAGGTGACTTGGTATGGATGGCCAATTTGCTTAAAAATTATATTCCCCAATGTACAGTGTTGGTTCACTAGGGGGGGGGGGGGGGTGAATCAGTGAACTATATTAGATTCTCAATTTTAATGATTTCTTATGAATTAAAACTTTTCCACTTGATAGTGTGAATGAAAATTTTCATACAACGAGGAAAGAAAAAAAACAAAGACCACCTGATATACAAGGTTTACTACTCAAAACATCCAGCTGCATCTTTAACATGATATGGAACTCCAGATATCATACAACACACTACAATTTTTATTCAGATACAAAAAATATGGAATATCCAATAAATTATATTATTTGAAATCAACACAGTTATCTCCTAATACAAGAAGAAATGATTCCACCTAGATCAATCATGTTACTAGTGTTGTCTTGTTTTCACCAAAGTAGGGATTACCTTTTCCTCTGAATGATTTTATTTTAACAATACATAGTTCCCTGAAGCTCTTTAAAATGTATAACATTTGCTAACCTAATTCTTCCTTAACTCACAACATAGGTGTTATGATTATATGAAAACTAAGTGTGCACTTTTCCTATTCCTCTTCTTCTTTTGTAATATTTCTTCTACTTTTTATTCTATTATTCACACTCTAATTCATGAAAAAACCTATTAAAAAAGTATTAAAAAAATATAATATATCTTTACAAAAATTTATAATTTAAAATTCATATTTTAAGTCCAAAATTCCTTTAAATCCTTTTCATCTTCTCCACCTTCTATTTTAACCTTGAGACCATTCAAGACCTCTTAGTCACCATTGATGGGATTTAAGGATTTTAAAGATGAATTTTTACTAGATAAAGAACCATTAAATGAAACAAATCATTAAATCCACTTTAAATATGGAAATATTCATTGACTGACGCATGTTTGAATTCACCATGACATGTTGCAAGCCATTTTGTTCAAACTACATTGAAACTATTTCCAAAAGTCCTTATTCCATGATATGTTATACCTGCATCATTTTAGATAATTATTTTTATTATGACACCAAAATATGTGATATGAAAAGGCCTACCCATTTTTTCTCACTTTTATGGGTACAAAACTCCTTGATGTGTTGATTTTCTTCAAAAATAACCACCATAGAATGACCAAGGCATGGTAGATTCCTTTTTCATCCCCAGACCACCACTTGTTATTTTATCTAACCGCTTAACCATCCTATATATTTTAATATTTATCTATTTCAATCATATGAAAACCATTATGATTTTGACCACAATATATATGAACCTATATATTTATCATAGGGATATTTATCAATTGAAATGCAATCTAAAACCCATGTTTTATAGATTATTTACCGGTTTTACTTGCTACAACATGTGATTCACTGCACCATGACACAGTCGAGCCTTATTCCATGAACCATGACTGACCAATTTTTTTTCTAGATTATCCATACTATTCTACTTCATATACCAGTGAAAAAATCATTTTAAATCCGAATTTTATGTAGTGAGGCCTCTCTTCACTTCAAACATATTTAAAATCACTCATCAATATCAAAACTCCTTCGATGTTCTTTAGATCATTCCAAAACCTTAGAATGAAATTCACCTCAATTGAAAAAAATTGTAACACTTGATTTTGAACATGATTTATGTGTAAACAACAAAATACGACACAATGACCATTTCCAGTTCGTCTCTACCCCAATTATTATTCCCTTTGATAAACTTTATTATACTAAGGAATTCTTATTCTGCTTAAAAAATTAGAAAAATCTCCCTGGGTATTAATAACATTCCTAAGGTCATAATAACTCTTGATTTCACTGTCTTTTCTATACTTAGTCTAAAAAATGACATAACATTGATATTAATAAATTACCAATACAATTTTATAATTGTTAATATGGGTGGAGTTTTATAAAAAACCTTATTTTTAACATTTCTCCATTTGAAAAATCATTTATAATTAAACTTTTTTACTTATATTATTATTTTAAATGTTTTATAAAAAATTTATATAAAAACATCCACCCTATTATATTTCTAATTAATCCATAAAATATTTTTTTATAAATATGCATTGCTAACACTTTAATGAAATGATAAAACAGGAAGTGGGTAACCAATCTATATTTATATCATGGGTTGTCACATGCTAAGTAGTGATTTATTTTTATATTAAATAAAAAGTGAGTTTTAATTGAATAAATGAGTTTTAATTCAATTCTATTAGTTATTTTAAATCCATAAGTAATGCTAGGATTTGAAGAAAGAACTTGGACCAGCTTGATTTTCCTAGATCGAATTTTAAGACCTTGTACTTGTGGTTGTTGGAAATTTATTATCTATAATATTTTAAAATATTGGTTACTTTGTCTCCCAGATTATATCCCTTTGGGATAGTATATATCATTCAATAGGTTTCTTTTTGGAAATATACAATCATGTTAGATTTATTACACATTATATTATGTTCTTGGGATGGTTTTACTATTTTAGAAATTCATGCGATTCATGTCAACTACTTTCATGCTTATATGATATGATGATTGAGTGTGTTGAGAATTGATATGATTATAATTATATTGAATATTATTATATTGAAAAAGTTATTACTTTTTCTTATTGAGCATGTTATTTGATGTTATACATACTATTACTTAAACCATATGTCAAAAACGTTTTATATAACATGATTGCTGCTTTGATAGTGAGTGAATACATTATCTGGATATTTTATATTTTTATATAGGATTATTGAGTTATAATTCCATATTTGTGACTAGGTTAAATTCATCAAAAGTTTTTGAATTCCTAACCACATAGGATATATTATTCATTGGCATGGAATAGGATTGTGACACCACAACTCATTCTGGGATGGGATGTAAGATTTCCCCAACTCATTATACCCATTAACCTATTCCTTGATATGGGATATAAGATTTCCCTAACTTACTGGACCTTATTTTTACCCCCAGTGTAACTCTCCAACCTGAAATCCACTATAACTGATGCCTTGAGTTGGATCACCACATGACCTCAAGCGCTCCTCCTCATATGTCAGAGGCTACTGACTAACAACACAGGTCTATATACATGCAATGGGAAGAATATACCTACTTATTATAGTAAAACCATATAAAAAATAATATCAAAAAATAGATCAACCAAATGAAATAGAAAGAGGAATATAAAAATGGAAAGTTCCAATAATAACCCAAGGAAAACATGATACAACAATGGTATGTATACTCTACATGTTAGGAAGTCATAAAAATAAAACGCCCCAAATACCAAAACTATAAAAAAACCCTAAGCATAGTCCTGAGTCCAACTCGGTCATGAAATTCCATGCTATAGCCTGTCATACCATGCACTAACCAAACACCAAGTCCCTATCCTAAACCTATTCCAGAAAACAAGTAGCATCTGCTTGGGTACCCTAGTGCCAGGTGGCCCAAGAAGGGTGTGAGTACAATTCAGCAGTTCACCACCAATAGTGTATAAATAAATAAGTAGTCTATAAAAAATGTATATAGATAATTAGCGTATAATAAATACAAAGGGTAATAAAAGAATCATGTTTCACATTTAAACAATTATTAATTAAACATTTTATCCTTTAAGTTATATCATGAAATACAACCAACCTAACCCACTCTGGCCATTCCGAGAGCCTAATCCATAGTATAAAGGGTCCACATACTTTTAGTTACAAAGGGGAATTAACTATTCAATTCAACCAAAAAAGGAACCTTGGATCATCAGTCTTGGTAAGCATATCATGTTTATACTTTGGGAGCATAAAGGCTCAGTTCGACATCCCAAACTATGCCAAATTTAGGAGTATATAGCCTCATTCCTACACCTCAAACCAAGAAAAAAAATCAATGGGGCCTAGAGAACCGGTCTAGCCCGACCCAAAAATGAGGATACTCAGTCCGATACTCTAGTCATACAATACATTAGTGGGGCCTAGATCATTAGTCTAGCTTGACCTATGGGAGTGGAGACTTGGTCCAAACCCCCCTCATAATATTTACCAAAAGGACATGATTATTTAACCATTTATCAGATTTACCCATATATCATTCAATTACCAAGGTCCAAATAGACCCTTAAAACAAAATCATGGCATAAATAAAACCCAACCCTTTTCTTATGGAATTAAACACCAAAACCAAATTCTCTCTTTAAAAAATAATCTAGAAGTTCCCCTATAAAACATGGGTACTAATATTTTAAAAACAAAACCATTCCCCAAGGCTTTCATTTCCATTTCCAACCATTTAAAAGATTCATTAGATCATTTTCACGAAAAAGTGAAACACACCCCCATTTCAAATAATTATTTTAAATCTATTACCAAAACACTTCTTCAAATCACTTTGAGGTCAACACATCTTCTTAAAAAATTACTCAATTTTAGATATCATTTTTTTATTTCAAATAATAACCAAATCAAAATCCAAAATGCATTTTTTAAACCATTTCAAAATCCCCCTATGCATTTCAAAAAAATGTATCATATAAACATTTCATTTATCCCATTAACCATGCCCACATACCAAATTAAAATTTACAACCTATTCAATTTCATAATTACCATATCTCAAGGTTTACCAAAATATTTCACCATTTACAAGGGTTTTTTCATGCCCCATGGGTAGCCCTCAGTCTGGTCTCAAATCATCAACGAACCAAACAAGGTCTGTAAAGGGTCTCACACCTCAAAATAAAGGTCCAATTTACTTTACTTATACAAGAACAGAAAAAATCATGAAGGTATTAAATTGGAACAACCACATACACTTATAAAACAATAATATTATGGGAAAAATATTATAGAACACCTAACCCGTGCATACAGATAACCACTCAGCTAACCTTGACCCTTGATTTGAGCTAAAACGACCTCAAACATCAAGGTGATGAACACCCTAGAAAACAAGGGTTTAGATATTATGAAGGAATATAAATAACCAACAAAGTCTCTTCCAGAAATTTAAAGGACACAGAGTTTAAGACTTACTGTGGCTTCGATTCACACTAAACGAATCTCCAAATTCTTGAGAATATAGGGAGAAAAACCTATGAAGGAGGGAGGAGCTCCTGGTTCTCCACATTTTCTGGATGGGGTCGAATGATGGAAAAAATTAGGGGAGGTATCTTAAATCTAAAGTGGGAAAAATGGGAGTTTCCCCATTTTTAAAGTGGTGCATGGTTTGGATGCACAGTTATAAATACTTACACCAACTATGCAGTTCCCTCTATCCAAGAGGGGAATAGGCCGCATGGTCTCTCAGGGGCACCAACACGGTTTGATAAACTATGTGGAGCCCATGTTTCAAACTCTTTCCAAGGGGAGGTGTTGGATGCATGGTTTTATGGGAAGGCCCACATGGTTTTCAAACCGTGTGAAGGATTTTTCCTTGGCTCTATTTAATGAACCCACACCCCACAAGATTATGGTGTACTGTTAAAATAATTGTGTTCCAACTATGAAAATTGTACAACTTGGCCTCTTTTCCACTATTTTCTATCCCAAACCCCTCAAAACTCCCCCAAGACCCTTTAAACTCCTAGGAAACACTCTATTAACCCAAAATTTAAACCAAGACATACTTCAACTTAGGGTCAGGATCTTATAATCTCCCCAAAATATAAAAACTCACCATCAAGCTTCATTCATAGGCATCCCAAGCCTCCACTACAAAAGGTTAGCTAATGGATCACCCATCAACTTTTCTCTCAAAATTTTCCTCCTGAACTCGGTCATGAATTACAACATTCAGATTAAGGATGATCTTACCGCATAAACCTTCTCACCATGATTCACAAAAAAAGTTCGGTGCTCCTCAAAGGACACATTGACCTCAAGGTTAACATTACCAATATCAAATAAAAGATAAATTCTAGGTAATAACATTGAAACCACTGAAAAAAGAGGGCACCAAACAAATCAATACACCGCACTGAGAGAAATAATCAACACACCTCCAGTTTGGTTCTTCCCACAACTCCAAACAAGATGGAAGACTAGGTTACCAACTTATCCTGCTTTTTGCACCCAATGATAACCCTAACTTGGCATCACCCGAAGGATCATACAATTTTATAACCACATTCCTGACCTACATTGGTCCACAACTCAAGGACCAATGACCTCACCCCACATCCAAACACAGAAAACACAACCAAATAATAAACTTCACCTCATGAAACCCAACCAGTCAAAACTCGATCTAATTCCTATTGTCAAAAACAAAACATCAAGATGGGAATTACCTGAATCCACCCAACTCGTAACTCCAATCATATCATAAACTGACCACCTTCCCACTATGGTTCTCCCCACTATGTTATTTAGATTATGACCTCCATATTCCAGTGTTTAACACATCTACTATTAGAAAAAACGACAATTAGAACCTCAAAATAAATTTCCAAAAAAACTCATGATGAATTTCCTAACTCACCAAACCCAACATACACAATAACATCAATCAACATCATCCTCTATTGTTACCATAAAAACAACTTGGAATGGAAATACCTTTGACATCCATATATGAACTAAGGACAAATTTTCTTTCCTCATAGTTATCTTTTATTCTCGAGACACACTTATCATTCAAAAATATCAATTATAGGTGGCTGAAAAATCACCACCTTTTTTATTTTTACCATGCTGTGTCAAATAATATCTGACTGACTCTCCCTAAAAATGTCCAACTACCACTATCGGCATGTTACCACTTTACCGGGGTCATGATGACTTCTCACTTAAGGCACACCACCTCCATCTAAACACACCTACTAGAGTCCATCCCCGAATTCCAGTGAAATACCACCATCAAGAATCCACTTCTCCCCATACCATCATTATGATCTATGGAACCCACTAAAACATATCTGATGAAAAACCTTGAATTTATTTTAGAAATACTCCGAGACTAAATCCAATGCTCAAATTGATATACCCCCACATACAAGTCCCATTATTCCTTCCATGACATACACCCCATAGGTTTCTCATCGAAATATCTATTCCAACACATCAAACCCATGGTATTCTATAAACATATATGATTGAAAACCACACCCCACCTTATGAGTGTCATTTTCACCACCTCACCCAACCAATTATAACCACCACGGTTCATGCTCAAACCATTTCAGACCCCAAAAAGTGGACATGGAAATCTCACCCCCACTTGGGAAACAAAAAAAATGTTAACCATCATCCATCCTTGGCTTCTGAGAATGGAACTTTTATAATTTTATGACATGAAAACCACCAAATGAATCTCATATGGAGACGGATGGTGGTACACCTCCCACTACACATATTTACTTACACTACTCCACGAATAGAACCACCAAGAGGTTCTCCATCCAACCAACAAAAAAAACTTTAAGTAGCTTGGAGTATAGCCAATTCTCTCTCAGTGTAACTAGGATGATTCCCAGATATTGGGCATGATCATATCATGTATGTAACTACACCAATATTTCATTAATGAAACTACCACAACCAATCTATTACTGATGTCACCTCACACCACATGGACACATTAACCTGTCAAAAGTCCTGGGATTCCCTACCTACAATGTCTGTCCAACACCCAACCATCACAATTATAGAGGGATTCATCAATGCCGAGAATCCATGATCCAATATTACCTTTAGCACCACCACTGCCACACCACTTGAGTTATTCCAAGACAACCCTGAAAATTCAAAACATAAACACAATGATCCATCAAAATGATCCAAAACCAAAATATTTTTCACATAACCAACACTTCTCACTGTGATATCAAAGAAAATAAAAAACACTTATCCTGATCCACCTATTAAAAGATCTCAAATGGCATTGTGACTCACCCATAAGTGCCCAAACATAAGGACCTCATCATAAACCTCAAGGTCATGCACTTTCTTATGATCCTTCAATTAAATTGACTCAACATACCACAAGGATACATCCCTAGATCTAGGACCAAACACAAAATCACACAACTAACCATGCTTCCCTATATGTCAGCCCCATCAGACATGAGTCATTCACAATATTTCTATCCAATAAGTCGACGTTCACAAAAAACAGGTCCAACTGTCTGACCACTCATCTCTTTGGACATCATTACTAACATAAAGCATTTTTCCACACACTAAATATCCTCATATTTTCCATACAATATTGACATCGATTCCCTCATCAAACACCATTAAAATCATAGGATCTAGATTATGAACAATCCTTCACTTCAAACTAACCTTTAACCAACCAAAATCACAAAACTACTTCTCTTAGATAAAAACTAATGTGTGACCATTAATTTTTACCAAAAATTGATAGAACCTACAATGAATCAATTCTACCTCAAAACATCCACATGTGCTTCACATCCAAAGCACACTCGCAACACTGTGCCAACCTCACTCACGATTACCCTCAATTACTCAAGCCACCGACTCATGGCCACACCCTAAGTCATATTTCCCAAAAACAATAGCATTGATACCTATCCCAATATAGGAAACACCCTTATTGTTCCACTGTCAAGATTCAAAACGTCCACCTATGAGTTACACACTTAAGAACACTCACAACATGACTGTCCCCTCTCATGGGTCACCCTTGAAGGTCAATCGACACCAAATCCCTAAATTGGAGTCACTTATGATAAACGATATTGGATCTCCCTCTAAGACATATAAATCAAACATACAAAAAGTTTCCACTCACAGAAGTCACTCCTACCTCCATTTGGAAACACACTATATCTAATACACCAAGTGGCCATTTTCTCTAGATCCCGCACCAAAGATACTTGCATGTATACATTAGAACTACAATACAAACACCCACTCTAGTTTCTAAAACATAACTCGCAAGATCTCAACCCCAAGGGTCACCAAATGCATATTATTAGGTAAAATATAAAAACCTCAAGTTCACAACCTAACTAAATATATAAAAAGTAACATTCCACTATCCAAAACATACAAACCCCTTAAGGTCCCACATACCACAACCCACCATCTCAAAACAAAATCACTCTCACTGCCCAAACCATCCATACACAGGGTTCAATCAAAACACCGGGGATACCTGAACCAGGGTCCCTAAGGGTTATGTCATTACACATTATTTTTAATTAACTTTACCATTTCAAAACCTAATAATTCACATTTAAAAACTTCTCTTTTACCCAACATTTCAAAAAAATAAATCTTTATTTAAATTCATATTTAAAAAAATTTTAATTAACAAAAATTTCAAGGGAAGATCAACATACATAATACATAGATATAAAATTACACTATAGGCATATTAATCCTAGGGAACTATCAATCACAGGAAACATACAGATGACCTATCAATTTTATGTGCCCATCATGATGCATTAACACACACATTCTATCTTTACATATTGGTCCAATATGTAAAACCTCATAAACCAATAAATCACATCCAAGTGTGCCGCTCAAGTTGGAAGTATCATTCAACTATAAAATCACAAAATAGAACATCAATTACCACCCTTGGAAACTTAGGTTTTCCTTTGTACATGGGGATGCAGGAACCTTTGAATGTGATCATTACCAAACTTTTAAAAGATCATAGTCTTCTATATACAATTACCCAAATAGAAATAAAAAATTCACCACATTTGATACCAATTTTTAATTCACTAAACTAGGAACCATTATAACTGGTGCCTCAAGCCGGATTACCACATGACCTCAAGTGATCCTCCTTGTATTCCAGACATTTCTGATTAACAACCCTTATTTTTAAAGGTACAATGGAGATACTGTACCCACTTACTAGAGTAAAACCAAAATATAAATAATATAAATAGTTTGATCAACCAAATGAAATAGCAAGAGGAATAAAAAATATAAAGTTCTAATAATAACACAAGGAAAACACGATACACCAATGATATGTATACTCAACATTTTTGGAAGTCATACAAATAAAGCCCCCAAAATACTAAAACTATGAAAAAACTAGAAAATGGTCCTAAGTCCAACCCGGTCCTGAAATACCATGCTCTAACTTGTCATCCCATGAACTAACCAAACACCAGGTCCCTATCCATAACTTGTACCAGAAGATAAATAACATCTTCTTAGGTACCCAAGTGCCATGTCAGCCTAAGCAGGGTGTGCGTACAACTTTGTAGGCCACTGCCAATAGTGTCTAAAGCAATAACCGGTCTGTAAAATAATGTATACTAGAAATAAAGGTGAAATAAATAAATAGGGTAATAAAATAATCATGGTTTATATTTAAATAATTATTAATTAACCATTTTACCCTTTAAGTTTTATCATGGAATATAACCAACCTAACCCACTCCAACCATACGAAGAGCCTAATATCTAGCATAAAAGGGCCACATAATTTTAGTAACAAAGGGTAATTCACTATTCAATTCAACATAACCATGAAACTTGGAGAATCATTCCTGGTAACCATATAATGTTCACACTTTTGGAGCATAGAACCTCAGTCCAACATCCCGAACCATGCCAACTTTATGAACATAGCGACTCATTCTGACATCCCAAACTAAGAAAATAATCGGTGTGGACTAGAGAATTGGTATTACCAACCCAAATATGAGGAGCCTCAGTCCAATACTCTATCCATACAATACATCAGTGGGTCCTAATACTCTATCCATACCATAATATAGGGAATCATTATTTCCCGACCTGTGGGAGTAAAGCCTCAATTCAATACCCTGCTAAAATTATTTACCACATGGAAATTATTATTTAATATTTTACACATTTACCCATATATCATTCAATTACCAAGGTCCCAATAGACCCTTAAAACAAAATCATGGAATAAAAAAAACCATCTCTTTTCTTATGGCATAAAACACAAAAACCAAATTCTATTTTTAAAATTCATATAGAAGTCCCCATTTAAGTCATGGGTATTACTATTTTAAAAACTAAACCATGAACTAAGAATTTCATTTCCATTTCCAACTAGTTAAAAGATACACTAAAGAATTTTCAATAAAAAGGGAAACACACCCTCATTTCAAATGATCATTTGAAATTTGTTAAGAAAACCCCCTTCAAATCACTTTGAGGTCAACACCTCCTATTAAAACACTAATCACTTTAAAACATCATTTTTCATAATTAAAAACCATAAACAGATCAAAATCCAAAATGCATTGTTTAAAAAATTTCAAAATACCCCTAAAAATTTCATAAAATCTAACATATAAACATTTAAATCATCACATTAACCATCCCCACATACCACATTAAAATTAGAAACCCATTCAATTTCATAATTACCTAATCTCAAGTTTGACCAAAATAGTTCACCATTTACAAGGGTTTGGCATACCCCATGGGTAGCCCTCTATTCAGTCTCAAATCATAAACAGAACCAACGTGGTCCGTAAGGGTATCACACCTCAAAATTAAGGCCCAATTTACTTTCCTTAGTCAAGAAAAAAAAATGCAGAAAGTTAGTAAATTGGAATAACAAAAAAAACTTATAAAACAATACGACTATGGAAAAAATCTTGCAGAACACTTACCTCATGCTCGTAGATAACCACTCATCCATCCTTGACCTCTGATTTGAGCTAAAATGTCCTCAAATATCAAGACGAAGAACACCATATAAAATAAGGGTTTAGAGATTCAAAATGATAGTAAGAAAACCAAAAATCATATTTGATAAAGAAAAAGGAAACAAATTCAAAGACTTACCCATAACTTTGATTAACACTAAATTTATCTCCAAATTCCTACAAAATGAGGGAGAAACACCCACGGTGGAGGGAGGAGCTCCTGGTACATCACCCTTGCTATAGGGAGTCAAATGGGGGAGAATATCAAGGGACGTATCTTAAATAATAAGAAGGAAAAATCTGAATTTAACAATTTTTAAAGAGGCATATGGTTTAGCTACATGATTGGAAAAATCATGTACTGATAGTGTGGTTCCCTTTGTCCAAGAGGGTACCAGGCCATACAATCTCCTAGGGGAACCATCATAGTTTGACTAACTATGTGGAGCCTCTACGACATCCTCTATCTACGGGTATTTATTGGATACATGGATGAATTAGAAGGCCCAAATAGTTTTCAAACCATGCGAAGGTCATGTCGTTGGCTCTTTACAAGGCACCCACAACCCGCACACTTATGGTGAACAGTTGAACTAACCACGCACCAACCATGAAACTTGCAAAACTTGTCCTATTTTCCTATATTTATTGTCTCGAACCCCTTGGAACACCCTGTAGACACTTTTAACTCCTAAGAAACACTCTGTTAACAAAAAATTCAATCCAGGATATACTTCAACTTAGGGTTGGGATCTTACACCCAGTATGGCCCACTAGGACCCTGAATTTTTGTACACATATACCCATATGTGTTGGTTCATATGAGTACATGTTTAAGATATCACATGTAATAATGTTTACACTCATTGGGGATGAACTTATATTATCATATCAAATCCCTTTCTTATGTTTGAAATAGGTATTACTGGTATGGACTCTCCCAACATAGGGAATTATTATTTTGAATTTGAATTGATCTATGATTTTACTTCCTGTTGAGTACTACCATGATATACTTAATAATATTCAAATATATTCTATTGTATATGTATGTAAATGAGTATAAATATACTTGAATACACCTATTATATCATTGTTGTGTTGAGAGACCATTGGTGATTACCTATTGAGAATTTTATGAACCTGCCTTTGATGAAAACCTCATTGGACATGTAACCTATCTTATACTAGTTTTCAAGTACTTATAATTACTTAGGAGCTGTTAGAATCCATGGTTGGTTTCTCATGTTATAGGGGAAGAGGTATTGGTTCCTATTTTGAATTCAAAGACATTTAAGGTCATTGGAGGTTGTGTTTGGATCTTCAATTATTCCTATCTTAGATATTTGGGTGTTAGGGATTGTTTGTCTAGGAATTTTACTCTATCATAACTATAAATTATTTTTTGAATATGTTTGGGACGTGGATTCATACATTTAAATGAGTTACCATATGTTTGGTCTCACCTATTCCTACTATGACCTATTTGGTTTTTGTTTATATAATAGAGGTTTTTTGGGATGTCCAACTTATGGATGGGTCATGCTGGATTTTTGTTGGAATACATGCATAAATATTAATTCAAATCAAAGTAGATAAATCATTCCTTAATGTTTAACTTATACCTGTAGTGTGATTCACTAGCCCCTGGGGATTGATGAGCACTCCGGGGGTAGTATCACATGTGATTTGGGTACCGTATGGGTATTACAGTCATGAATGTTCAAATCTTGTATTAGATAAATGTTTTGAGGATATTTGTGATTAGGAATATTGATGTTCAGATAGAAGATAAGGCTATCATGGATTGATAAGAAACCTATAAAATGGTATCATGAGCCTCTTCATGGTAGAATATCAAGATACCATGGGATGTTCGAGCACTAAATAGGCACTAAAGGTATGAGTGAGGATCTTATTTTTTTATTTCAAAGATGATAGACTAGAACTAGACACACACTTAAGAATCAACTATAATTCATCATCTAATTTTGGTTCATGCATCATATTAGGTGTTGGTAGGTAGGAACACATAGGTTGTCATGAAATATAACATTCTTTCCTATGTTTTTTATATTATATATGGAATCAATTGGAATTTTTGTTAGAAAAAGCATCACGAATATATATAGTGATTTAATATATATGTATATATATATATATCTATATTGGTGATTAATAGGTAAATTTGGATATAAAGTTGGTTTTTTTGACTAGAGACAAACAGTTTTATTTTTCTAATAGCTATTTTTTTTCTTCTAATTTTCCATTATCAGAGAGTGTCTATTTTTTTCTTATATTATTATTGATAAGAATGTTATATCTCTCTATTTTTTTCCTGAAGAATGTATTTTTTTCCTTGCTTATTTTTAACTATTGATCATTCCATTTGTTTAGTGTTTACATTTAATTATAGGGAATTAAACTTATTCCATATCTAGTATTATCAACCAAGAATTAATTTAATTTTCATCTATATTTTCTTTCCCACCATGCATTTTTTCTGTTTACGTTTCTTTCTCAAGCATGTATTTAGTTTTATTTTTTAGATGTCTTATCTCTAAGAACACTAGTTTTTTTTAAAATTTTTAGATTATCGAGAATGTTGACACCCTGAAAATGATCATGTTTCTTGTTATTTTTTTATTGATTTGATACTATAAATGCCTCTAAAATGTTTTTGAAGTAAATCAGAAAAACATTATAGTTATTAATTATTGGTCCTAACCAAGGTGAACCAATGATGTCTAGTATGAGTAATTAGGAGGACTCTAGTGTCATTGGGTATAAGAAACAATTTTAAAATGTTATCTTTTATAACATAGATAATATAATTTATTTTTAATGTGTTTTAAATGGTAGTATTTTTAAAATATAATTACATTTATTTTAAAATTGTTTTTTCATATTGATCAGAATTTTGAAAACATTATATTTTAAAAATATATCATTAGTTTTAGATTTTTAACTAAAATATGGCTTAGTAAAAACTACTTTACATTTATCTATGTTTTAATTTAGGTAAAGTTAATCTTTTGAAATAGAATAAGGAAGTGATTTTTTAATGTAATTTTTTTTGTTTCAAAATAAAATACAAATTTAAACATGCATGATTCATAATATACTCATTTTCATAGTCACAAATCCATATTTTAAAATAAAATTTATGTGGTGTGCTTATGTAAAATGAACTTTTATAAATAATTTATTTAAATAAGATATGATATTTTCAAAAATTAATTGATATGTGAATTTAAAAATAAATAATGGTTCTTTATAAATGATTTGATCAAAGAATATAATTTATAGATTGTAACTTAATGGTAGGATAGGAATTTGTGGGATTAGTAGAATTCCATGTTAGGGAGTTCCAAATCTTTTCTTTTGAATGATTAATGGTGTTTAGAAGATGCTAAATATGATGGAACATCAGATGGTATTGGTGTTTTATAGTTGATATTTTCTTATTTTGGATTTTAGTAGTCACACATAAAAATCATGATGGGTTACTTATGGGAATATGTTAAAGTGTTTTATGTTGATATATTTTAGCTATCATAATTTGGATTTAATGGATTCAATAGTTGTGGATATGAAATTTAGTGGTTTTTTGTGGTTTGAATCAGATTTGGTAATTATGAGTTAAAATGGGAAGGATGAGTTGAGATATGATTTGAGGTGTGTTTTGAGTTAGGTATTAGATATATAATTGTGGTTCAATGATTTATGATGCATTTGGGAGTGGAACTACATGAGTTTGGGGGATGTCTTAGTGTGTTCCTTCAATAATTAGGGGTAGTAAGTCATGGGTGAACATATATTGTGATATATCAGGAATTATATGTTGTATGGTGAAAATATTATAATGAATACCTAGATAAAGTAATTTGAGGCCTTAGGTATAACTTTTTGAATTGTTGAAGAATGGGTTTGTTTGATTTTCTGATTTCTGTTGAGAGGTTTTGATAAAACACTATTTTGTTGGATATTTTATTGATAATAAATTATATAATTTCCTCACATTGTGCTAAATATATTTATTTATGAAATATTTGGGATTAGATCATTCATTTGGAAATTTGATGAAAATTCCAATTTTACCCTTTTAAAATGTACTGTAGTATTTTGAAGATAACTATTTTAATATTAATTATTTGAACTTAATATTTAGTAAAGGTTTTACTAACATAATTTTCTACAACTTTTATTCAAGACACTAGATCTAAAAAGTGCATTTGGATGGAGTAAATGGGCCATTAAGTCAATGGTGGGCTGGACTCGGCAGAATGGACATGGGTTCTGTATTTGGGCCATAACGTCTTCATCCATGATTGGATAAGACCCAAATTTTGAGAGGGGATACATGACCCATTTTATCATGGATTATCCATCTGGAAGGACAGCTGATTCAGGAGGTTTGGTGGTCAAATGGGCGGTGCAACTTAGCATAAAATATTTGGCCAAGATTCCCCATTCACACTTGAAACCACTTTGAAACTAGCCTCCCCGCCACTATATAAATTGGTTTTTTTCACATTTGGTGGGGTTGGGACGTGTATTAGTAAGTTTAGGGCTGAGAAGAAGAGGTTCCACTCCAATTATCCTCGGAATTCAATAAGGATAGCTCTTAAAGCATGGATCCCTTCGCCGAAGCCCTATTCTTCCTCCTCATGTTGTAACGTTTTTATTTTCATAATAAACTTCTTTGTTATTCTTTTATTTATTATATTTTATTATATTTTGTTTAAATTTATTCTTCTATTAATCTTCCCAATTTTTCTTGAATCAAGAGTATAAATGTTATTGGGTTCTACCCTTTCTAAACCTTTTCACATGCAAAACGTTTCTACGATGATTACACCACCCATGGAAGAATAGTATTTTTAGTAATCGATCAATATCTATCCTTATTCATTCATTTATTTTCAATCAACGATCTAATGTAATTAAAATATTATGATCTATTAATTGAGTTTTTAATTTAAATGAAACTAAGCAAGCAATTGAATAGTTAACACAAAACACGTGAGGTCAAGAATTGTGTGAACTGTGAGAGCGAAACCTTAACCGGTAATTCAAAACCACATGGGATTAATTTTTATAGTTCAAACATAATCCCTAAACTCAATTAGTCTTCATTTATAAAATGTATATGTTCCTTAATTTACTACTTACCATAAGCTATCCTTAGAACATCAATAAAAGTAGGGTGCTGCGATTACGTGTTCTGAAGTTAACCTAGGGCTTAATTCACTTCATCTTTGTGGTAAGGTTAATTCTCGTAGGGTTCAGGGGTTAACAAGTTAAGGGATCATAATTAAGTGGATTTTAATTTAAATGATAATGATAAATAATTGATTGTAGAGGTAGATTTGGATTGATTACACCTTTTAAAATATTTTCTAAAAAAACATCTTCTTGTTGTGTCTTTTTAATCGAGCTTCATTTCAAAATTTAAAACAAAAAATGCAATATTCTTCCAGTAAACTTCTTCTAGATTCATAAACTCTAACCAACCCCCATCCTTTTAAGTAGTGTTTTTATTCTCTTTTATTTTATTTTTAGAATACCTTTAAAATTTTGTTTTAAATCTACTTCCTCCTTTGAGAGACGACCTTGGTCAGCCACTTTGCTGCACCTAAGTACCCCAAAATCACACTAATCATTTGTGGGTTCCCACGACAGTGCCTTTTCAAATTGGCACCATTTCTAGGGATGCAAGTAATTATTTCAAACAATTAGAGGTATTTATTTTATTTTATATTTTATTCTCTTACTCTCTTCTTTCTTCCTTCTTTACCCAATCTGATTTTTTTCTTATTCTTTTATTTTCTTCTACTTATTTTTGGAACATCAACTCAAACTTATTATTTTTATTTTACTATGGTCAACTTTTCTTTATTTCCTTTTCATATTTCATTGATTTATGAAATTAACTAATCCTAAATATCTCTTAGATCTTAACCCTGATATTAAACGTAGCCTTAGATAATGAATCAGACTTTCTCAGTCTATGGGAAGTTTCAACATTTTTTCAGTTGGAGAATTCTTCCACTTTCAGAACTTTGAAATTGGAAGAAATTAAAATTCAACCATAAAACAAGAACCAATGGCTGACAATAATGGAAATGAACTTAATAGAACCATTCGAGAATTGGTTGCACCTGATATTAACTATCAACCAAATTGTATTGCATACCCAAATCTTGAATCAGACTTATATGGGTTAATTAACTTACTCACAAAGTTTCATGGCCTCTCTGGCGAGGATCCCAATATACATTTGAAAGAATTTAATGTGGTTTCCTCAACCCTAAAACCTAGAAATGTCTCTGAAGATCAAATCAAATTAAGGGCATTCCCATTTTCACTTGATGGAGATGCAAAGGATTAGATGTACTATTTACAACCTGAAGATGTAACATGTTGGAACGATTTGAAACATCTTTTATTACAGAGATTTTTTCCAGCATCGAGGACCACTTCCATTCATAAGGATATCTTAGGAATCAAGAAATCACAAGGGGAGTCAATGTATGAGTATTGGGAACGATTCAAGAAGTTGTGTGCAAGCTACCCACATCACCAAATTAGTGAGCAACTCCTCATCCAATACTTTTACGAAGGACTCACACCTATGGAGAGGAGCATGGTGAATGCTGTAGCTGGAGGAGCATTGGTGGAAAAGACACCATTAGATGCACATGTGTTGATTGAAAAAATTTCCCAAAACTCCCAACAATTTGGCGATCAAGGTACACCACATGTTAGGGGAGTACATCAGGTAAGTCCATCTTCTCTTGAAAGTCATTTTCTTGATACCAAGTTGGAATAATTGAAAACTATGGTGAGAAAGATTGCTTTTACACAAAAGACATCCCAACCCCCTCATTCAAGGCCTTGTGGTATTTGCACTGAGACAAGCCAACCAACTGACTTTTGCCCACAACTCCAAGAAACAGAAGATTGTGCAGTAGTGTTTCCTGGGAGGCCATATCAGCAACAACAACAACCACCATATCCCAAAAAAAAGTTTAATCCAACATACAACCAAGGGTGTAAGGATCAATCAGACATGAGGTATGGATATGGAAAATAACAAATGCCACCCTTTCAACAAAACTTCCAGCAACCTCCACCTTACCAGCAAGGTTTACAACAACCCCAAAGGAGATTTGAATCTCAATCATCAACAAGCCAACAACAAGGGAATCCCCCTTCCAAGGTAGATTCTAACACTGATGAACTTTTGAAACAAATTTTTCTTAATCAACAGAATGAGCTGAAGAGTCAAGGTTCAGAGTTGAGGGAGTTGAAGACTCAAATGAGCCAGATTTCCACCTCCCTCCATGAACTTTTAAGTAAGAATTCCGGAAATCTACCTTCCCAACCCACTCAAAATCCAAATGGGAATGTCAGTGCCATCAAATTGAGAAGTGGGAAGTAAATGAATGATACATTTGTACCTAACATTCCACCAGGATGCGCCTCAACTCCAGATAAGCCGCATTCCATACCAACTGATGAGAAATCCAGGGAGAAAGATAAAGGTAAGAAAAAGATTAATGATGTTACTCCTTTCCCCCTTTCTTTTCCAAACAAGGTTATTCAATCTAAGAAGATGTCTGAATAAGCAATGAAAAAGGATGTTTTGGACACATTCAAGTGTGTGGAGATCAACATTCCTCTACTTGAAGCCATTAAGAAAATTCCAAGGTATGGGAAATTCTTAAAAGAACTTTGTACCAATCAAAGAGGGCTCAAGGGAAATGATATGGTCAATCTTGGAAGGAATGTGCCATCACTCATTACACTAACTCTAGTAATGCCGACAAAGTGAAAGGATCCAAGAACATTCACCATCCCATGCCCCATAGGGGAGTTACACTTTTATGATGAACTTTGTGATTTGGGAGCCTCCATAAATGTGATGCCTCACTCTATATTCTCTTCTTTGCAGGTTAGTGAGATAAAACTCACAAGAGTAGTGGTGCAGTTGGCGAATATAGCTATGATATATCCAGCGGGAGTCCTTGAGGATGTACTTTTCTGGGTAAGAGACAAGATCTTTTTAGTAGATTTCTACGTGCTTAACATGGAGGATGATCAGGTAAGTTCTCATGCTCCCATTATCTTAGGTAGAACCTTCCTCAAAACTGAAAAAACTATCAAAAATGTCATTGAGGGTACACTATCCATGGAATTTGGGGATGAAGTTGTGATATTTAATGTTATGGATTCCATGAAGTACCCCTTAGAGGATCATTCTACATTTGTTATCTCCCATTTTGAACCACCAAGTAAAAACCCCATGGAATTTGATTTTCCTATTCTTAGTGAGATTATGAGTATTGGTTCTAGTTTTATGTCTAAGAGTACTTCCACACCTATTTATAATTCCCAAGACTCTCTTAGATTTGATTTTGAAATGGAATCATATTCTGATTTTGATCATGTGAACTCTGATTATGACATGGCTGTTGAGTATGCTAATGGATATGATGCTTTATTCTCTGATTTTGATGATGTATATTCTGATACTGATGCTCTTTGTGCACATATTTTAGTACCTTCTATGATCCCATCCATACACCACCCCTACATTGGAACTGAAGCCATTGCCAGAAAATCTCAAATACTCATACTTGTTAAGTGGTGAGAAATTACCTATTATCATTGCTAACAATCTCCCTTTTGAACATGAAGAAAAACTTTTGAATCTTTTGAGGGAGAACATCAGGGCAATCAGGTGGACCTTGGCTGACATATCAGGTATTAGCCCCTCTATTTTCATGCATAGGATTCTTTTGGAGGATGAGGCTAAACTAGTGAGGCAACCACAAAGGAGACTCAAACCAACCCTTATGGAGGTTGTTAAAAAAGAGGTTGAAAAATTTCTTAAGGAAGGTATAATCTATCCCATTTTAGATTCTCAGTGGGTAAGTCCTATTCAGGTTGTACCTAAGAAAAGTGGTGTTACTATTGTTAAAAACAAGAAAGATGAGTTAGTTCCAATGAGGGTGAAAAATAGTTGGAGCGTGTGTATTGATTATAGGAAACTAAATCAATCTACTCGCAATGACCATTTCCCCCTCCCATTTATTGATCAGATGCTTGAGAGACTTGCTGGGAAAACACATTATTGTTTCTTGGATGGATTTTCTCGATATTTTTAGGTTCTTATTGCTCCAAAGGATCAGGAGAAGACAACATTCACTTGTACTTTTGGTACGTTTTCCTACCGAAGTATTCCAATTGGACTTTACAATGCCCCAGATACCTTCCAGCAATGCATGGTGAGTATTTTTTCTAATTTTATTTAGACCTTCATGGAGATATTCATTGATGATTTTATAGTGTATGGTTCTTCAATTGATGAATGTATAAGTAGTTTGGGAAAGGTGTTGAATCGTTTTATTGAGAAGAATCTGGTCCTGAACTTTTAAAAGTGTCATTTTATGATAGAGCATGGCATTGTCTTAGGGCATGTAGTTTCAAAACATGGGATAGAGGTTGATAGATCTAAGATAGAAATTATTTCATCCTTACCCTATCCTTCATGTGTGTGTGATGTTAGATCTTTTTTAGGGCATGCATGATTTTATCGGCGCTTCATCAAAGATTTTAGTAAGACTGATCTTCCTATGTCACGATTACTTCAAAAGGATTCTGATTTTGTGTTTGATGATTCTTGTAGGAATTCATTTGATGAGCTAAAATAACATCTAACCACTCCACCTGTCATATAGCCCCCATAGTTGGAGATTCCTTTTGATCTTATGTGTGACACCTCCAACTTTGCGGTTGGAGCTGTCTTATCTCAGAGGGTGGAGGGACTTTCACATGTGATCGCCTATGCATCGAGGACACTAGATTCAGACCAATAAAACTACACAACCATGTAAAAAGAGTTTATTAATATCATATTTTCTTTAGATAAATTCCATTCATATTTATTGGGCTCTAAAGTAGTTGTTTTTTCTGACCATGCAGCTCTGAGGTACCTCTTGAAGAAGCCAGATGCAAAGCCCAGGATAATCTAATGGATGATCCTTCTTCAGGAATTTGATATTGAGATCAAGGACAAAAAGGGGTTAGAAAACTTGGTGGCAGACCACATGAGTAGGCTTACTCACATATTAGAGGATGATACCTTGGACCAGGTACCACTTCGGGACACTTTCCCCAATGAGCATATTTATTCCATCTCAGGTACATATCCTTGGTATGAAAATTTAGTTAACTACCTTGTTGCCTCTGAAATCCCTAAAAATTTAAAGAAACATCAAGTCCAAAAATTAAAAAGTGAGTCTCGGTATTATGTTTGGGATGATGGTGCATGTGTAGTGATCAAGTTATTAGGAGGCGTGTTCCTGATCATGAGTTGGAGTCTGTTTTACATTTTTGTCATACACTTGCTTGTGGTGGACACTTTGGACCCCAACAGATAGCTAGGAAAGTTTTGGACTCTGGATTATATTGGTCTAGCTTATTCCATGATTCCCATGTGTTTTGTAAGTCATGCTCTTGTTTCTAACACCCTGGGAACATTTCTAGGAGACATGAGATGCCCCAACAACCCATACTATTCTATGAGATTTTTTATGTATGGGGCATCAATTTTATGGATCCTTTTCCTAGTTCATTTAGATTTTTATATATTTTTGTTGCTGTTGATTATGTGAGTAAATGGGTGGAGGCTAAGGCCATCAGGACTGATGATTCTCATGTTTTTGTGGACTTTGTCAAAGCAAAGATTTTTTGCAGGTTTGGAGTACCAAAGGCCATCATCAGTGACCAAGGGACACACTTCTGCAATCAGAATTTTTCTTCCCTTCTTCAGAAGTATGGGGTGACACACAAACATCAACACCATACCAACCTCAAACAAATGGTCAGGATGAGGTTTCAAATAGGGAATTGAAACAAATTTTGGGGAAAACTGTGCAGCCAAATAGGAAAGATTGGAGTAAGCGCTTAGATGATGCATTGTGGGATTATAGGACATCATACCAGACATCCATTGGTATGTCCCCATTTCAAATTGTTTTTGGGAAAGCATGTAATCTCCCCGTGGAAGTTGAGCATCATGCTTATTGGGGAATAAAGAAATGAAACATGGATTTGGACCAAGCTAGAATCCAAAGGAATCTGAAAATTCAAGAGCTTGAGGAGATTCGATTGTCTTCATAGGAGAACTTAAGGCTCTATAAGGAAAAATCAAAATCAGCTCATGATAGAATGATCCAACAAAAGGAGTTTAATGTTAGAGAGAAAGTCCTTCTCTACAGTTCACGACTGAAGCTGATGCCTGGTAAGTTGCGTTCCAGATGGTTAGGTCCTTATGTTGTGACTAATATTTTTCCTTATGATGTAGGGGAGATCACACAAGAGGACACAGGAAAGATATTTACAGTCAATGGGAAACGTTTGAAGAGATACATTTAGGGCCTTCATACTGATGCAGTGGATTTTATCACACTGCATGACCCCATCATCACTTGAGCACATCGGGCTATTCCTAACCCTTTAGCCTTTTTATTCTTTGTCCTATTTAAAATTATACATTTCATGTGAATATATAATCTCATTGTTTCACATTTAGGACAATGAAATATTTTAAGTGTGGGGGAGGGAACCTTTTAGTTTAGTAATTTCAATTATTTTCCTGTTAAAACAAATTGTGTGTTTTTCAAATTTTGTGTGTTTATTTTTCAATTTTATGTTTGTTTTTGATACTTTTGAGCTGGAATGATTATCATCACCATTTTTTCCATATCAATAAGTGAAACAATTTATCCCTTGAAACTAAGCTTAAAAGAATGCTGAAATGACTTTGTTTCAAGTTCAAATATTTAGTAATTTCATGAAAAGTACATTGAATTTTGAATCCCATGACACATCTCACTGTCTTTATATTTGAAACCACTTTCCTGTGAGGATTCTAAACCATTATTTTCATATTCTTTACATTCACCTCACTTCTTGAGAGAACCAAACGATGGTTTATTTAACCATAATTTGATTTATTCCTTTCAAAAATTGAGGGTTTGAGGTACTTATGTTTAAATGATTGAGGCATTTATTTGGTATTTAAGACACTATTTCAAAGAATATTTTTTTATAATGGCCTAACTTGAACATTTAATCCTTTTATCCCTTAGAATCCATGTACATCCTGTTAGGTTAGCCACCTTACAAGCCAATTTTCCCAATCCAACCAACTTTTGAAGTGAAATTACATAATCTAGTTGAGCTTAAGTGTGGGGGAATCTATCTTGTCTTGTGCTACCACATTCTGTGACAGTTTGGGTGGAAAATTAAATTATGAAGAGTTGTGTTTTATACTGAAGAAAATAATTATATTGAAAGCCATGCATTTTCTGGAGCTTTCATGACAAGTGAAGCTGTGCCTTTTCTAGATCTTCTAATTGAGGTAGAAAGATGTGCCTATCTGGAGCTTTCAAGAAAATCATGTTTGAGAAGATTTACATTTTTGATGCTGAAATGATGAATGGTGTAAAATTTACATGACTTTTCATGATGATTGAGCAGAATTGATTCTATGGGGATTGAGGAGAAGACCACATTTAAGTGAAAATTAGAATAATGCAATTTTTCTTCAAAAAGAGTCAAGCACTCCTCATTCAGCCTTAGAATTGTTCACACCTTAATCCTACCAACCGAAAGGCACAAAACAACCCTGAAAAGTCCTCATTATAAACATTTGTCTTTGACCCACATCAGGTGGAGATGTAGGAATTTATCAAGCCTATGGCGACCCTTGTATGATTTTGGATGAGAAAGACATTGCAATTTTTTTTTGATATTTGTGTGATAAGAGAAAAATCAAGCGAGGTAAGTGTTTTGTGCATGGAAGGATAAATGAAGTGGAAACATATTGAATTATATAAATGAAGAACTTGAAATAATGGTTTTTTTTGAGGCATGATATCTTTTGTTTCTTGGTGTGGAATTGTTGAATCTCAAGGATATGTGTTTTAAAATTGGTTTTGATTTGATATTGATGTTTACTTGATACGAGGTTTCGCCCAGGAGTGAAAAAGGGTAAGTGTGGGGGAGTTGATAAAACACTATTTTGTTGGATATTTTATTGATAATAAATGATATAATTTCTTCACATTGTGCTAAATATATTCATTTATGAAATATTTGGGATTAGATCATTCATTTGAAAATTTAATGAAAATTCCAGTTTTACCTTTTTAAAATGTACTGTGGTATTTTGAAGATAAATATTTTAATCTTTATTATTCGAACTTAATATTTTTTAAAAGTGTTCTTAAATTAATTTTCTAAAACTTTTATTCAGGACACTAGAGCTAAAGAGTTCATTTGGATGGAATAAATGGGCCATTAAGTCAATGGTGGTCTTGACTCAGTAGAATGGACATGGGTTCATTATTTGGGCCGTAACTTCTTCATCCATGATGGATCAGAACCATATTTTGAGAGGGTCTACATGACTCATTTTCATGCGGATTATACCTCTGGAAGGATAGCTGGTTCACAAGTTTTGGTGGTCATATGGGCGGTGCAATTTGGCATAAAATATTTGGCCGAGATTCCCCATTCACACTTGGAACCACTTTGAACCTAGCCTCCCCACCACACTATAAATTGGTGTGTTTATCATTTGGTGGGGTTGGGACCTGAATTAGGAAGTTTAGGGTAGATTAGAAGAGGTTCCACTCCAATTATACAAGCAATTCAATAAGGGAATCTCTTGAAGCAAGGATCCCTTCGTCGAAGCCCTATTCTTCCTCCTCATGTTGTAATGTTTGTATTTTCATAATAAACTTATTTGTTCTTCTTTTATTTATTCTATTTTATTATATTTTGTTTAAATTTATTCTTCTCTTAATATTCCTAATTGGGATGGAATCAAGATTAGAAACGTGATTGGGTTCTACCCTTTCTAAAGCTTTGCACAGGAAAAACGTTTCTACGATGACTACACCGCCCATGGAAGAGTAGTTCTTTTTAGTAATCGATCTACATCTAAACTTCTTCATTCATTTATTTTGAATCAATGAGATACTATAATTCACTTAATATTATCTATTAATTTAGTTTTTAATTTAAATGAAACCAAGAAAACAATTGAACAATTGACACAAAAACACGCGAGGTTGGAAATTGTGTAAATTGTGAGAGTGCGATCTCAATCAGTAATAAATGACCACACATGATAAATTTGTAGAGTTAAAATATAATCCATAAACTCAATTAATACTCATTTCCAGAGTGGATATGTGCTCTAATTAACCACTGACCATAATCTAACCTAAGAACATCAATCAAAGCAGGGTGCTGCGATTTCGTGTTCTGAAGATAACCTAGGGCTCAATTCACTTCATCTTTGTGGTAAGGTTAATTATCGTAGGGTTCAGGTGTTAACAAGTTAAGTGATCATAATTAAGTGGATTTTAATTTAAATTATAATGATAAATAATTGATTGAATAGGTAGAGTTGGATTTATTACGCCTTTTAAAATATTTTCTAAAAAAACATCTTCCTGTTGTGTCTTTTTAATCAAGCTTCATTTCAAAATTAAAAAAAATGCAATATTCTTCCAACAAAATTCTTCTAGATCAATAAAATATAACCAACCCCCATCCTTTCAAGTAGTGTTTTTATTCTCTTTTATTTTATTTTTAGAATACCTTTAAAAAGTTGTTTTAAATTTACTTCCTCCTTTGAGAGACGACCTTGGTCAGCCACTTTGCTGCACCTAAGTACCCCAAAATCACACTAATAATTTGAGGGCACCCACAACAGCACCTTTTCAGGTTTTTTTTCTTTTGAGTATTTTATTGTGGTTTTGGGAATTTGAGGAGGAATTCATAAATGTTTTTGGATATGTTTTTATGAACATGAATACTTTTAGGTGTTTGGGGTGCCTACACGGGGTGATGAATATCGGCAATACTTATAGGTGACTCCAAATACTTGGTGGGAGGCCACCAGGTACCCTGAAGGATTGGGAAAAAGTCCAAGTGGTCTGGGGGGAGGGGGTAATGCTGGGTTCCCACTGAATTTATTGGATGTTTTTTTATGGAGGGAAGAGTGGTATTTTCCCCTCAAACTCTTATTTATTCTACTCCATCCTCCCTCAATATCACTCCCCTTCTACTGTGTGAGAGTACCTCCCATAAAATCCTTTGGTATCTTATTTATCAACATTTATGTCCCGTAATTGATGGAAGAATCATAACATTTTACCATTACTAAATAAAAGGATAGTTCCCCCTCTCCACCTCTTTAGTTATCCTTGCTTTTATTCTAATATCTCATGGTAGATTAGGTATTTTAGGATTAATTCCATCAGATAATTATGGAATTAACCATATATATTGGGGATTTATTTTTTAATGACCCAATTCATTATAGTTTGAGAAAATCAAGATGAATTTGGTCATTTTTTATTAGGTTGTTTTGAAAAGAAAAATGAAATTTTTACTATGATATGAAGCCAGATAATTTTTTCAACCAATTCGTTAGTTCTAGAATGGTATTTTTACTCTAAGACGAGCATAAAATGAAATTTCCAGTAGTTAAAATTTTGGTGACTATTTAATATTTAATTAATTAAATATTAATCTATTCATGTGTTTGAACAGTGATATATTTTAAATGGAGCACCAAATTGATATTCTGACTAAGAAGTTGAGTATATAATGGAGAAGTTATCATAGTAAAGGAATAATCCCATCATGGGAGTTGGGGTCGGGCCCGAGCCCCGTTTTCTTTTTCTTTTTTCTTTTTTTATCATATATTTTGTTATTTTTTTTATTTTTCTTTCCTCCCCTTTGGATTTCACATATTCCTAATGGGATATCCCCTTTTATACCATCAAATGAGATATAAATAGGGAAGGGAGGATGGAGATCACACTGAGGTGGTACCACACAACTCAATCGAGATGCGGTGGATCCTAGGTGTGGATTTGAGCTTAAAGATTCAACTTATTTCATCCCATAAGAAAATTTTATTTTTTTCATCCCCAATACCCATAATATCATTATTATAAGTTATTAGATACGTTTTATATTTTCCAGGGACCCATAGAGTGTTGATATATGGGTTTTTGGGAGAAATCAAGGGTTTCATGTTAATTATAGAGGTTTCCTTTTAGGAAGTCCTGATTACACAGTGCGTAGTTTATTAACACGTGACTTATGTTATTATTTTGGGGGAGAGGATGAAGAAGAGGGCTACACAGTGTATATGTTTGGGACACACTGTGTAAGGGTTACTTAGTGTATGGCCAAGGTACTCTATTAGACACCCTGTTTCACGGGAACATGGACATATAGGATACAAAACTAGAGGCTAGGTAAAGCACACAACTAGAGGCTATGTGGAAGATATGGCCTAACCCCTTTTGGGGAATATGGCCAAGCACATCATCTGGGTGACACACTGTATAGGGAATATTCACATCATTTACTTGGGAAAAGTACAAATCGGGTGGATGGTGATACATGGACAAGGAGTATCTTTGGAGTTACACACAATATACCTATGGTATACACTATGTGATCCCTATTTGGAGGTGTTTCACTAGTTTTCATATTGGATATGGAATTGAAGTTTTTAGTTGTCAAGTTTAAGTATTTTTCCATGTATATTAAGATAGTGGAATCCTTTTGGAATTGTGAGGTAATCTATTGGGTGTTTTAGGATGGGTGAGAATTTATATGAGTATTTATTTGTGGTTTGGATTTATAACCCTCAAATGAGATGGGTTGGGTGTTGTGAGGTCTGAGTGAGGGTTATGAGTTTGATAAAGATCATAACTTGAGTATGGAAAGGAAATCAGTTTGGAATTATTTAGAGAGTTCCTAAATATGGGACCCACTGATGTTTTGGATTAGGGATTGGTCTCCTGATTAGTTTTGGTTTATCTCCTATATCAGAGGATTAATTTTCAGAGTCCTTGATCTTAGATAACACCATGAGATGGAAGGTACAATTGGGTTCCATTTAGGTGATATTGAGATGAGTCTATGGGACTCTTGAAGTTTCTCTTTTGAGAATGTAGTTGATAATAGATCTACCATGGGCCATTGGTGGCCATTTGAGGATATTACCATGGTAGGTTTACCTAGGGAATTTGGATAAAGAAAATTATACCCACATAGGGTGTCTTATTTGTGGTGAATTTTTGAGGACCATTAATAATTACCATGTGGGTGGTTTACCAATAAATGATTAGTTTAGTATAGGGGATATATTTTTATGGATTCCCTTCTAGGCGATATGTTAGAAGAGATTTGCTTAGTTTGTGAAGTCTTGGGTGAAACAAGGGATCCCTTTGTAGGGAATATCGTTGTGCTGTGTAACCAAGGACCATGTGAGCCCCATGTTTTAGTTGAACCCTCAGGAGGGTCGGTTAAAGCCCATGGTGGCTATTTTATAGATGAGGTAATTCAATAGATTGAGGGAGTCCTGAACTTTTTTGACCATGATATTTTTAGTGATGATGTTTCAACATTTTGGATGATTGGATTAAGAGTTAATCTAACCTTGATTTTATGGCATTTAGAAGAGGATATTGGAGGTAGTTTCTTCTCAGGATTAGATGTGAGAGGATACTTTTGGGATATCACGGGATTAGGAATTGGACTTGATTTTAATCTAGTTTTATCCTATTTTACTAGATGTTTGTTGTTAGATAGTTTTAGGGAGTTAATAAAAAATCTAGATGAGTGTAACCCTCTTGTTGATAACTAAAAACTATCTAGAGATTAGTGTTTATGAATGTTAAGTGCTTTGGGATACTTTGATGGGACCTCTAAGATAATATTTCTATTGGGACCATTGACAGAGGTACCTGTAGAAAAGTAAAAACTATCTATCCCTAATTTTTATTCTGATTTGTTCTAAAATAATTTTAGGATATGATAGGTTCTTTAGGGTCAATCTTAGAGCCATTTTTCTAGTTCAGATCATGTTATTAGAGTCCCAAGTCCTGGTAAAGTTGTGGGTTGTTATCTTGGATGCCTATGGTTACACCCTAGGGTCCAAAATTCATGATTGTGATGTTTTAGATGTTTTAAAAATCATTATTTCCTAGAGGAAATTCCAGATGTCATGTGTCTTTGTTATCCATGTGCTATAAGTCCTTTGGAATGGGATAGAGTAGGGGTAGATTTACCTTGGGTGCCTGGATAGAACTCACAAGTGGATATTTAATGTTTTTGTTATTTTTTAGCCCCCTTTATTTTATGAAGATGTTTTCTTTATACTATATGTCATTATTTTTCAACTAGGATGGGTGTATCAAATGTGAATTCAATTGTTATGAAAACAAATTATAGTTTCACCATTGGTGGTGGCCTACCAAGAGTTGTTTCTCACCCCTTGTATGTGCACCTTGGTGTGCATATAAAACATATGTATGATTTCAAGTTAGAGAATATGTTGTGTAGTGAATCGGGTCAAGTCGCTATGTTACATGATTGAGTATTATGGATCTTGTGGATTCTTTATATTGAGCTATCATAGTTCATCTGTTATAGAGACTGGGTATGTGGTAAAACTTGGAGTTAGCAGTGGTGCCCGATGTATTTATTTTTAGTTTTTTTAGTTTTTATTTGTGGTTAGTATTAGTGGGTGACTAACTATTTTTTTCTAGTATTATCGTGAGTCTGTATGACTATATATAATATTTCATTTATTATAGAATGCTTTTATTTCAATTATTTATTATTAATACTCTAATGGTTATGGATGAGAAAAAGTTTGGTTATTTTCTATTGTTAATGCACTATGACCAGAGGGTATAGTATCTCCACTATATATTTTAGACGCTTCCACTATTCAGGAGCCTCTGGAGTATGGGGTGGCACACTTGAATCCTTATGAATATCCATATCGAATGACGTGTCAGGTTGACCCAAGTTGGTTCATTACGAAATGGTATCAGAGTTGTCTAGTATTATGATTTGGGGAGATAATAGATAGATGATCTAGGAATATGTTAGAAATTGTGATTTATATTAGACTAGTGTTTCATGAAAACCTTTTCTAATAGGAAGTTAAAGTTTTTAGGGAATGATATTGATGTTTTTGGTTTACATTTTTATGGTTTTATGATTTCACCTAGCGTGGTACACTTGCATTTATTAATTTATGGGATTATTAGTTTTTGGATATTAGATCATGATAAAGAGTATAGTATTTATGCATCATTATAGATATGTAGGATTCATATGACATATTTCTGTGTGTGTGTGATTTCACTGATGATGTATGTTCAGTAGTTTAAATTTTCCCCAATGACCTATATGGTGTTGTCACATATAGATTCTTGGTGGTAATCTAATCAACTGAACAACATGTATATATTTTCTTATGATGACATGTCTTATATATCTCATGGTGATATGTTCTCTAGTGATGGAGATATATTCCCTTCATCAAGGGATGCATAGTGACCCTTTTGGACCAATATGGGCACTAGATTTCCTCATGTTTCTATTAGTGGATTGATGAGGGAAAGGATACATAAGAGATGTTTATATCAGGTTTTATATTCATTATAGTGGTGGTTTTCCATGAATTCATAGGTTAGATATACTTGTTAGGAAGTTCTTTCTTGCCTCATGCATTCTTCCAGGTCATGTAGTAGGGCCTTATGTGTCAGTTATCCCCGGTGGCATGGGTGGGCATGGTTGATCTTCCTTTTAGTGGGGCCTATAATGGTGTACTATCAATAGTAATTTTTTATGTTTTGAGTAACTTATTATTAGTCATGAGGGTTCTTTGTGATTGATAGTTGGAGTGCTAGGAGTGCTCCTGATATTGTGGTCAGATTGAGAGGGAAGGTTTGGTTGGACACATGGCCCTATTAATTTTTTGGTTTCACTATGGGAACCAAAGTGAGAGTGTGGGTAATTGCTCGTGGATTTGGGTTGATGAAAAGGTGGAGGGTATTCATGTGGTTGATCATGTAATGAGGGAGATACCTCAATTTTAAGAGGAGTTCCAAGGGTGCTCTGACATTTTGGAGCTGACCTGCATGACGAGCATGGACAATGGTTTTAGGTGCATTGGACTAGGTTATTGGTTCATGGATCATGTGAATATGAGATCCTCTGTGAGTTTCTTGGAGAAACACTTTTACTTAATAAGGAGAGTGGTGATAGGAGTGTATTTTTTGTATAATGCCTTATTTCATGAAGGCTTGTTCACTTGGGTATTGTGTAGTGCCGGTTGAGCCATGTGTGGGTCCATTTCATTTGTTTTGGTTCTGAGTAAACCTGAGCATTATATTAGTAGTGGAAATATTGAGTTCAACACTTGAGAAGCTGTGTAAGGAAAGCCTTATAGTGAGGAGCATCAGATCAGTAATGGTTGGCTGTCTCTCATGTTGGGAGAGTTCTGGGTAATATGGGGCCGGTTGACAAATGATTGAGATAGCGTTAGTTGTGCCAATTCTCAAAGTGATATAATGGAATATAGATGATCATTGTGGCTTCTCAGGTGTGATAATAATTATGTTTTTGAAATTTTAATGACTTGTATCATTATAGGTTGATAAAACTAGGAGTAATTTGACACTTTTTTTCCAAGGTTATTGTGTGGGGAAATGGTAATTTATCTTGTGAGATGATCTTGGATAATTTTTTAACCACTCTATCAGTCCCAAAATAGGGTTCTTCCCCTAGGATATAAATTTGGTGGAATTCCGAGCCATTGAAATCCCAGTAGGATATTTAATATTTAATTGATTAAATATAAATTTATTCACATGTCAGAATGATGCTATCTTTTGAATAGAGTGTCTGATTAATATTATGACTCTTTTGTTGATCCAAATGGAAATATTTTCTTAGGGAAAAAATAATCCCATTATGGACATTGAGGCTGGGCCTGAGGCCCTTTTCCCTTTACATTATAATTTTCTTTTTATTTTTCATTTTCATTTATTTTATTTTATTTTTTCATTTTCTTTACTCCTCTTGGATTGTCATGTATGCCCAAGGGGATCTCCCATTTTCTACCTTTAGTCGAGAGAGAAATAGGGGGAGGAAGGGGGGGGGGGTCACACTAGGGTGCTATTGTAGAGATTGTTCGGGATGTGCTGTCGGGCATAAATCCAAGATTAAAGCATAAACATATTTCACATCATGGTTGGATAATTTAATTTTTTATGCTTAATCTTCATAGAATAGTTTTTTAGTTTTTAAACCCCTTTATTTTTTCTTGGTATTCCTAGAGGGTCAATATATGGGTTTTCAGGAGAAATTTGGAGTTTTAGGCGGATTTCATTTGTTTCTTTTAAGGAAATCCCAATCAAATGATGTGAAGTTTATGAAATAATGTCATGTTTTATTATTTTATGGGATATATTGAATAATAAGGATACATGATGTGTGTGTTCAAGACATTCGATCTAGGGTTAACTTGTGATGTGGTCGAGGTACTTGTCCATACAACTTATGTTGAGGGCACATGGCCATGTAGGATACATGGACATATACTAGGTAAAGTCCATGACTAGAGGACATGAATTTAGGGAGAGTGCACATTTTATACTATAGAAAAGTACATATCGGGTGGGTGGTGGTACACAACCAGATAGGATCTTTGGGGTTACACATTGTGTACCCATGATATATGTTGTTTAATTCCTCATGAGAGGTGTTCCATTGGTTTTTACCTTGGAGATAGAATTAGACTTTTGAGTATTATATTCAAGGTATTTTTCCATTTAGATCATGATAGTAGAATCCTTTCACCCTTGATAGGACTTCTGGAGGGTGTTTTTGATTGGGTGAGAATTTTTAGGATAATTTATTTGAGGTTTGGATTCATAATCCTTTGATGGGTTTAGTTGTGTGTTGTAATTCTTGAGTGAGGTCCATGAGACTAATGATCTACCTAGCTTTAGGATTCCAAGGTGTTAGGTTGGGATTAAATGGATGGTTCCTAAAGATGGGACCCAATGATTTCTTTGATTAGGTCTTGGTAGCCTAGTTGTATGAGGTTTTGATCCCATGTTTTAGGATCATCTTGGTTGGAGCCATTGGGTTTGTATGATGTCGTGGGATGGATGGTATGATCGATTTCCCTTGATATGATGTTGAGATGAGTTTTATGGACTGTTTTTTATTTCCCTTATGGGTAATTTTTCAATCATTAATCTACCATGGGACATGGTGGTTATTTGAGAATATTCCCATGGTAGGTTTATTTTAGAATTTTAGATAAAGGAAAATGATCCCCTCATTGGGTGTCTGTTTGTGGTGAGGTCATGAGGATCATTGATAATTTCTATGAAGGTGGTTTACTGATCAATGATCAATTGAGTGTAGTGGATAACTATTTATAGATGAAATTCTAGGTGAGATAGAGGATGAGAGTTTTCTGGTTATTGAAGGTTTAGGAACAAAAAAATATCCCCTTGTAGGTAATCTCATTATGATGTGGCATCAGGGACCATGGGAACCCCATGTTTTGGTTAATTTATTATGAAGATTATTTAAATCCCATAGCGGCTATTTCTTGGATGATGTGATCTTGGGGACTGAGGGATCCCCAAGATTTATTAACCATAATATATTTCAGTTTTGATGTTTCAGAAAATTGGATGATGGGTTTGAGAGTTGATCAACCCTTTCTTTTATGGAATTTGGTTGAGGATGTTTGAGGTAGTCTCTACATAGGATTGAAAGTAAGAGGAGATTTTTTTGGATATCATGGGATTGAGAACTGGCCTTGAGTTTTATCTTTTATTCACCTATTTTTTCATATGGTTGTTGTTAGATGGGTCTAGGGAGATAAGGGATTATCTAGTTGAGAGTTACGCACTGGTTAGAGGTTAGCTATCATGGATTTTGAGCGCTCTCGATAACTTAGAAGGGATCCCTAAGACATTATTTTTATCAAAATAATTGTTGGAGGGACCCATGGGGAATTCTAAAATAATGGTCCCTCATTTTTATTCTGATTGGTTTTGTTATAATTTCTCGACATGAAAGGTTCTATAGTGTCCAATATAGGGTCTTGTCTCCAGTTTAGACCATGCTATTAGATTCCTAGATCCCAGTAGAGTTGTTTGTTATTGTATTGGATGCCTATGGTTACACCCTAGGGTATGAAATTATTGGATATTGATGTGTTATATGTTTTGGGGATCCTTATTATCTAGTGGACACACCTAATGTCATGTGTCGTGGTGATCCACATGTTATAAATTGTCTGGTGTGGGCCAGAGTAGGGGTAGATGTAATACCCTAGAACATCATGAGTGGGGATGTGTGAATTAGGGTTTCAAATTTTTCTTTTAATGAGGTGGATCATGTCCCCATGTTGGTAGGAACTTTTCAAACATGTCTTATGTATTTTTGAAATTATCAAACACCCATATGTAGAAGTAGGAACACAACACAACTGTTTTACTTGGTTCACTACTAACGGATAGTCTAAAGATCATACAATGCTGGTGTGTTAGTCATACCTGAATAAACTGAGATTTACCTAATATTGTGAATTAAAATTTATCAAACATGGTAACTCCATGCCAAGAACACTTACTTTATAATAATTTTAGGGATAACACACTACCTACCTTAGATCACTTTCGTTGAATCCCACTTGCTCACTACTTTGGGTGAAGTCTTTCTTAGCTTACTGACTTGAAGGTCCCATCAGTAGATTGGAAACATAAGTTTTTTTCCCTAATTAAGATGAGTCTCTACTTTCACTATAGTCCAGAATTGATGCCCATGAATACACTATTAAATTAAAATAAATGTTCAAAAATAAACTTCATGAAACTCTTGAACGTTTTCACAACTTGTCAGTTTTTCATGAAAATTTTACACATCTACAAAATACCTCGGTTTTATAGATACTTATTCTTTTTTATAAAATTATAACATTCATGAAAATTGATTTTTTTATGAATAACACTTGGTATGATAAAAACAATTTATTTTCTTCATGTAACCCTACTTCATGAAACTCTACTTCAAACAACTCTAATTCACACAACTCTTTCTCAAAGTAGTGGATCAAGATCTTTATTGAGAGAGAGAAATTTTAGAATTGAGGTAGCCACCTATTTATAGATTCAACTGACCCTTCACACAACTTCCTTGAGCACCATCAACCTTGTAGACAACTATCTTGGATTACCGAACTTAATCTATTTGATGTCTCCTTTAGTGTGAAACTCTATTATATTTCATGAGTTCACACAATATTTATTTTCGTGAAACTTCAAGAATTTTTCAAATAATTGACTTATCCATATTTCGATGAGGTGGCCCTAAAAACTCATTTTTTCAAAACTAAAGATAACTCCTTCACCATTTTATACAAAAATTGTATTTACACAACAATATTTCCTTTTCCAAAAACAAAATTTTCCATCCTCCAAATTTTAGGCCCTAAAAACATAGAAAACAGTAAAAAACATGTTTGAATCCACCTGCGTAGATCATATCACTTGTCTTGATAAAATCAGAGAATATTGACAAAAAATATAGCACACCATCAATTTATAGCTATAAATAACCTCAGTTCAAACAATCTCCCCCTTTTGATTTTTTTGGCAATCCAAAGATGAATTTAATAAAGAAAAATCCTTGAAAAAAATAGATAGTAGTGAAATAGATCATCCATCACTCTAAGTCCACATGAGCATTGATTAGAGCAGAAAATAAGAGTTAAAGAGAGAATTACAATTCCTCTAGAGTCCTCTCATCCTACAGACATCCAGAATGTTGAATTTCTCCACTCCACCTATTTGGAAATAAACCCAATAAACCATATTGTTCCCTTTAGCAACCAAAACTACGACTTAGACATTTATTACATTACTATTACATCATTTTAAAGATAAAAAACCTAATAGTATTACACATATAGTATCCAAAGGTTTAGTGTCTTGGGAATACTAGGACCATACATAACAATTACAACATCAAGCATAAACATTTATTTAATTCCTTCTTCTTTAGCTTCTTATTGGAACTTGACCCCTCCTTAGTACATGTAGTCACCTGAGGATATAAATCAAAAGGGGTGAGATACAATAATAGTAAGAGGAGATATAATAAAAATATAACAATGGGTTAGAATAACCATAACATAAGAAAAGGATCATGAACATGAGAGGAATCATTAATAAGAGACTTGATACGTGGCAATGCATAAAAATGAAACATCATGTCTGAGTGGTTAACTACCAAATATTATTGTGAACAAAGATATAATATTTTTTACACATCATTTCAAATTAACTCATGATATTAATCACTTTAACCAATTCATTGGAAAAATGTATAATTTTGAGCACACCTGTCACATTTAAACATTCATATTGCGCTATATAATTCCAGGCGCACACGTCACATCATAACATTATCATTAATCATGCATGCCACAATGAAAATATATAAAAAATGAAAATAACTAACCCATGAAAAGGAATGGGTTTCATATCATAAGAACACATTTATAAAAATTGGGTTCCCAAAATTAAGTGGGGATAACATACTTGATACGATAACAATCAACCTTGAGTGAGAAGTAAAGGGTGTGTTTTTGAAACAAGTGTTCTTTTAAAAAACTTTTTTTTGAAATAAACTTCATTATAAAAAATTTATATCCCAAAAAAGGTAAGATAATGATAAAAAAATTATTTTTAAGGAGTGACCACACCAAATATGGAGTGAAATAGGGAGAACCCGAAGAAAAAAAACTAGGTTCGAGATTTTCCCCTTACCTTATATCTGAACGCTTCCTTCACTTTAATGTCATGTATAACCATATTAGATTAATTAATTAACAATTAAAGAACCTTTTTTACATGAATATGGTTTATTATAGTTTCATTATGTTATTTTATGTCCCTTTTTATGATTTATAGAGTTTAAACACATTGTTCGGAAATGTTTGTTTTTATGTTTTTTCTTGGGCGGTTCTCTTGTATTCATAAATTGAAGTTTGAG
This sequence comes from Viscum album, assembly GCA_963277665.1. Lineage (NCBI taxonomy): Eukaryota > Viridiplantae > Streptophyta > Magnoliopsida > Santalales > Viscaceae > Viscum > Viscum album. The sequence goes on from OY728119.1 coordinate 116,286,093, forward strand.
TAGAACATGGGTAAACATACAAACTGATATTAAATGTTATTAATTATCTTACAAGAGTTTAGATGATCATATAATTGATTATATTATTTACCATGTGGATGAATCATTAGATAAGAATTAAATGATGATTGTTTGAGTTAATTTGGGCCGTTTTTCAACCATAACGAACTTATTTTGATTACTAATTTTGTAATATGTACATAAGTTAGTTATAGAACATTAAATAGGAAATAATTACTATAAAATATTTTGGTTCAACCATTAAAGTTGTTTCATGATTATATCTGAAAGTAGAAATGGAAAAAAGAAAACATTTCGTTCTTGAAGGTGATAGATTAACACCTAACGAACAACGTTTTCTTTTATAAAATAAAAGGAATAGGAGAATGGGGTTGGATGGTATAATATAAAATTAGTGTCATAAAATTAAATTATATGTATGATACTGGAGTTAACATACCATGTGGATTAATATATGCGGGGAGAGAATAAGAAAAGATCTTGAAATTCAAAGGAAATTAAAGGAAAGAGGAAAGGAAATTACCTCTTGAATCCTGCTCTTGAGATCCTCCTTAGAGGACCTAGGCTTGGTATTTTAATGAGAACAGAAGCTCTAGGATGTGAGGGAGGGGATAGGGAAGATTTTTGGGTAGAGTTTAGAAAAGGGTTGAAGCTTGAGAGGTTTGAGGAAATGAGTGTGTGAAGGGTGGTATTTATAGTGGAGAGAGGGGAATTCTCAATATAAAATTCATTAATTTATTATTTCCCCACAAGAAAAGGAATAATGAGTCTTCCATGACCAAGAATAGTAATTTTATGATCTGAAACCGAAAAAATTGGGCTTACATCAACAGAAAATCATGCATGACTCTATAATTATCTTATTTTGTAAATTATGGTATTTCACTATTCATTAAAAATTCAAGTATTTTAAAAAAATCCCAAAAATTCACCCCAAATATTTTTTGACGTTTAGAATCTAAAAATGAAATCCATTTTTCAAAAATAATTTCCTAAATATTGTTATTTTAATATTTAATTAAAATCATAATTTATTATCAAAAGCCAGTTTTAAAACATTCATTTACTTATTCTAAAATATAGGTATATCATACTTTCAACTTGAATATTATTTATATATTATCATATTTAATGTTACTATTCATTAGGGTATATCACTATTCATAAGTGTATGTTACTATTCATAAGGGTAGGTTACTATTCACCAAAAATTATGTTTTTCTTATTGGACTCCAAATAACTTACTAATTGCAACTATGTATGTCATATTTTCGAAATTCCAAACCCAGAAGTGAAAAACTTATGTTTAAAGGTCACTTAGCACTTAGTAGTTCATTATTTCGTGTTTTCATTTGATTTTATGACATATTTATAAGAAGGAAATTCCATTGAAAGACATTGGGTCGTTACATTCTTCCCCCCTTATGAAATTTTGCCCTCAAAATTTCACTTTACACAAATAAATGAGGGTACTTCTCCTTCATCGCCTCTTCCGGTTCCCAAGTAGCTTTTTCAAACTTACGGTTCCTCCACAACACTTTGACAAGGTGGGTTGTCTTGTTGTGTAGAACCTTATCTCTTCGGTCCAGCTGCTCCTCATTAGAGAGATCATCTCCCAGTTGTACCACCTCTGAGTTCAGTACATGTGAGGGATCAAGTATGTACTTACTCAGGAGTGATACGTGAAACACATCATGAATTTGAGCCATATTCGGTAGAAGTGCAAGACGATAGGCCATGACTCCTTTGCGGTCAAGGATCTTAAAGGGTCTAATGTACCTTGGGATTAGCTTCCCTTTATTTCCAAACCTCATGACTCTCTTCTATGGTGATATTCTATGGAAGAATTTATCTCCATCATCGAACTATAAGTCCCTTCGATGGTTATAAGAGTAGCTATTTTTCCGACTATGAGCAGCTTTGATGTATTTATGGATGAATTGAACCTTCTCCATCATCTCTTGCACAAGATTAAGTCTAAGTAGTTTTATTTCTCCAACTTCATCCCAACAGGTTGGAGTTCTACATCGCTTTCGATACAAAGATTCATACGGAGCCATATGAATACTTTAGTGGAAGCTATTGTTGTATGAGAACTAAACTAATGAGAGATACTGATCCCATCCACCTTTGAATTCTAGAGAGTAGGCTCTTAGAATATCTTCAAGCGTCTAAATAGTCATTTCAGATTGTCCATCAGTTTGGGGGTGATAGGCCGTGCTGAAATTTAATTCAGTACTCAAATCATGTTGAAGGATCCTCCAGAATTTAGATGTGAACCTTGGATCACAATCAGAGACAATCGAGAGTGGAACACTATACAGTCTCATGACTTCCTTCACATATATCCTTAAAAGTTTTTCAAGCGATAGATCTTCCCGAATAGCGATTAAATGTGAAGTCTTGGTGATTCAGTCAACCACAACCCATATCATATTATTTCCCTTCAACGTCTTTGGGAGACCTGTGACAAAGTCCATAGTAACATTCTCCCATTTCCACGTGGGTATAGGAAATGGTTGCATCATCCCTTTGGAATTTTGTCACTCTAATTTAACTTGATGACATACCAAGAACCTTGAGATATATACCGCGATCTCCTTTTACATGTTATCCCACTAGAAGTGTTGTCGGAGATCACAATACATCTTGGTACTCTTAGGATGGATAGATAAAGTTGAGATATGTGCATTGTCCAATAGCTCCTTCTTTATCCTGGGTGATGAAGGCACACAAAACTGCATTCCAAACAGAATCAAACCTTCATCATTGATATGGAACTATTTCAGCTTCCCTTCCTTTACTGTATTCACCCTCTTTTGTATCTCCACATCATCCCTTTTTTACTTCCTTAATCCTCTCTTGGATTGATGGTTGCACAATCATTTGTTAAAGGTAGGATGTATCCCCTCCCCTTATGATTTCTAAATCCAAACTTTACATATCCAAGAAGATAGGGTCTTTCTCAATCCGTAACGTGGATATAGTAGCGAGTTATTTTTTTCTTAGAGCATTGGCTACCTTATTCAACTTTCCAGGATGGTAGTGAATAGAGCAATCATAATCCTTGATTAGATCTAACCATCTCCTTTGACGCATGTTGAGATCCTTTTGTGTGAATATATACATTAGGATATTTTGGTCAGTGTATATGTCAAACTTCTTGCCATAGAGTTAGTGATGCCATATTTTCAAGGAAACAATCACGGATGCGAGCTCTAGATCATGCGTCGGGTAGTTCTGCTCATGTATCTTGAACTGCCGTGAGGCGTAGGCTATCACATTATCATTTTTCATGAGTACGGAACCCAATACTTTATTTTAAGCATCACCATATATCAGAATACTTTCTCCACTTTTCGGTAGTGTGAGTACAGGTGCAGTGATCAGCCTTCTCTTTAGCTCCTTGAAGCTTCCCTCACATTCTTCCGTCCAGACATACTTTACCCTTTTCCTTGTTAACTTAGTTAGCGGTCTTGAAAATCGTGAGAAATTTCTCACAAAACATCAGTAGTACCCAGTTAATCTTCGAAAAATACGGAATTCTGTGACACTAGAGGGCCTGGTATATTCCTCAATCACCTTTTTTTAAGGGTCCATAGAAATTCCCTAATTTGTGATCACATATCCCAATAAAGTGACTTGCTTCATCCAAAAGTGACACTTGCAGAACTTGGTGTAGAACTTATCTTTTCTCAATGTCTCAAAGACAAGTCTTATATGTTCTTCATGTTCCTCCTTTCTCTTGGATTAGATGAGAATATCATCAATAAACACTACCAATTTTTTTAGGTAATGTATAAAGACTATGTTCATAAAATCCATGAATATTACAGGGGAATTAGTAAGTCTAAAGGGAATCACTATAAAATCATAGTGCCCATACCTTGTACAGAAGGAAGTCTTTTGAATATCTTCCTTATTAACCTTTAACTGATGATATCCAAAATGAAGATCCACCTTTGAGAAGTATTGACCTCCTCTTAACTGATCAAACAGGCCATCAATCCTTGGAAGAGGATACTTGTTCTTTATTGTGATCTTGTTGAGTTCCCGATAATCGATACACAACCGCATTGTTCCATCCTTCTTCTTCACAAAGAGCACTGGCATACCCCAAGGTAATGCACTAGGGACTATGAACCCTTTTTCCAGATGCTCTTGAAACTACTTCTTTAACTCCTTCAATTCGATAGAAGCCATCCTATAGGGACACTATGATATAGGAGTAGCTCCAGGTATGAGTTCTATTGAGAACTCTACCTCACAATCCCGGGGAAGTCCAGGTAACTCTTCGGGAAATACATCACCGTATTACCTCATGATGGGAATTTTCGTAAGGTTGGCACTTTCCTTCAACCCAACCATTTGGGAGTGGTATGATTCTTCCTAGGGAATCAACACCCATATAGATGAAGGATTTTTCAAAGGATATTCATGATCTTCCTTGAATTTGTAGAGGATCATGTGATGGTTCAGAATATAAAAAGATATTTCCTTTTCCCAACAGTTGATACGTGCTCTATATAACGAAATCCAATCCATTCCCATTATAGTGTCTAATTCCACCAAGGGAATTATTACAATATTCACTGGAAGAATCTTCACACATACACTAACAGAAGAAGATTCAAACACTTGGGTTGCAATGATTGCACCAATTTGTGTTTTTATAGATATCTATACTTCAAGGTTTCGGGGATTCGATTCTATAGTTCTAGAAAACTTTCAAGATATAAAGGAATGCGTAGAACTAGAATAAAATAATACTTTTTCCATTCTTGAGTGAATAGAAATTTTAACTTGTACAACATTGTTATCTTTCTCCACTTATGATATAGTGATGGCATAATCCTTCCCTTGTTACTTTGGATTTGGTGGCTACTGACGTTGATTACCCTCGAGAACTCGAAGTTTAGTGCACTAGCTTGAATAGAGCCCTAGCTCCCTACAGTTGTAGCATTAAACCATGAGTGGTTCTCTCCTTTATTCATCTACATTTTCCTTCCTTTTCATGTATTTTTGACACTATTGAGCATGGAGTACTTCTTTCCCACACTTGAATCAGTTCCCCATCCCTTTGAGGCAATTCCCATGGTGTAACTTCCCACAGTTTTTTCATGTGTGTTGTTGAGTTTTCTTCCCACCATTATCATTATATCCTTCGGCTTGAAACTCCATATTTAATTTCTTATCACCATAGCCATGGGACCATTCTCCAAACTCCATCTCCACATTGAGATAACACTGAACAACTTCTTCATAACTCCCAAAGTCTTTAATTGCAAGAGCGTTTTGAAGGTGTGGTTTTAATCCACTAAATAATATATAAATTTTACTATCATTATTGATAAAAAAAGCAAAAGCATACCTTACAAGACTTTTGAAATTTTCTTCATAGGTTGTGACAAATTATCCTTCTTTTTGCTTGAGTTCTATGAATTCTCTCACCATATTCATTCGAAGAGTTCTTGGGAAATACTTATTAAGAAACATTGTCTTAAAGTATTCCTATTCCATCTCTTCAATTTACTCCCTTGGATTGGTGTTCTTAATAAAATCCCACCATTGATAGATCTCTCCATCTAGACGATAAACGTCTAGTCACCTTCTCTATCTCAAAATAGTGGAGCATAGAAAATAGCTTCTCAATAGAGTTGACCCACTGTTCCTCAACCAGTGGATCAGAAGATCCACTAAACGTCGGTGGTTGTTGCCTCATAAAACATTCGATAGCCATTTGCTCCCTCTTTGGTAAAGGAGGACATTCTCCATTATTATGGTTATTGTTCATAACCTAAGATAGTTGGGTAATAATCACCACGAAGTTTTGAACTCCACCTCCCAAATCATTGGGGATGTCGTTCGGGAAATCGTTGCATTGGCCCTCGCACGAGTTGTTGGCCTGGTTTCTCCTAGTTCCCATCATTTTCTAAAATAAAAAATGTTAGAAAAAACATAAGTCCACAAGTCATGAATAACTTATTAATTTGAACAATTTATACAAAAATCATAAAATATGGGATTCCTATGTAAAGCTTCTTGTATGCATATTTGTACTTAGTCTCATACTAGAGGTTTTCTCTATGGTTCACTAATCCTAATTTCCAAATTAACTAAACCTTTCTTATGATACCAACTATAGTGACCCATCAATTTATTACATTACTATTACATCATTTTAAAGATAAAAAATATAATAGTATTACACATAGAGGATGAAAAGGTTTAACGTCTTGGGAAAACTAGGACTATACCTAACAATTACAATATCAAGCATGAACATTTATTTAATTCCTTCTTCTCTAGATTCTTATTGGCACTTGGTGCCTCCTTAGTACATGTATTCACATGAGGATATACATAAAAAAGGGTGAGATACAATCCTAATAAGAGTATATATAAGAACAATATGAAAATGGGTGAGAATAACCATAACATAGGCAAATGATCATGAACATGAGAGGAAGTATTAATAAGAGAATTGAAATATGGAAATGCCTAAAAATGAAACATCTTGTATTAGTAGTTAACTACCACACATACTTGTGAAAAAAGATAGAATCTTTTTCATACATAATTTCACATTAACTAATGAGATTCATCACTTTACCCAATGCATTAGAGCACTGTATAATTCCAGGTGCACCCATCACATTGAAACATTCATATTGCGCTATATAATTCCGAGCACACCCATCACATCAAAACATTATCATTTATCATGCATGACACAATGAACATATATAAAAAATTAACATAACTAAACCATTAAAAGTAATGGGTTTCATCTCATAAGAACACATTCATAAACATTGGGTTCCCAAAATTAATTGGGAATGACATACTTGATACGATAACAATCAACCTTGAGTGAGAAGTAAATGACATGTTTTTGAAAGAAGAGTTCTTTTGGAAAACTTTTGTTTGACATAAACTTTAGTAGAAAACATTTATATCCTAGAAAAGGTAATATAATGATGAAAAAATTATTTTTAAGGAGTGACCATACCAAATATAGAATGAAAGAGGGATAACCCGAAGAAAGAAAATTGGGTTCGACATTTTCCGCTTACCTTATATCCGAACACTTCCTTTGATTTAATGTACTACATAACCACACTAGATTCATTAATTAATAATTCTAGAACCTTTTTTACATTAATATGGTTTATTATGGTTTCAATAAGTTATTTTATGTGCCTTTTTTATGAGTTATAAAGTTTAAAAACATTGTTCGGGAATGTTTGTTTTTACAGTTTTTCTTGAGCGGTTCACTTGTATTCATAAATTGAAGTTCAGGTAGAAAATGGGTAAACATACAAACTCATATTACATGTTATTAATTATATTACAGGAGTTTAAATTATCTTATAATTTATTATATTATATACCATGTGGATGAATCATTAGATAATAATTAAATGATGATTGTTTGAGTTAATTTGGGCCGTTTTTGACCACAATAAACTTGTTTTGATTAATAATTTAGTAATATGTACATAAGTTAGTTCCAGAACTTTAAATTAGACATAATAAATATAATATATTCTGGTTTAACTATAAAAATGGTTTCATGAACAGATCTGAAAGTATAAATGGAAAAAATAAAACATGTCGTTCTTGAAGGTGATAGATTAACACCTCACGAACAACGTTTTCTTTTATAAAATAAAAGAATGAGGAGAAGGGGGTTGGATGGTGTAATATCCAATTAGTATCATAAAATTATAGTATATTTATTACACTAGAGTTAATATACCATGTGGATGAAGATAGGTGGGGATAGAATAATAAAATAACTTGAAATTTAAAGAAAATTAAAGGAAAGAGGAAGGGAAATTACCTCTTGAATCCTCCTCTTGAGATCCTCCTCATGGGACCTAGGATTCGTCTTATAATGTGACTAGAAGCTCTTGGACGTGGGGTAGGGAATATGGAAGTTTATTGGTCAGATTTTAGAAAATGTTTGAATCTTGATAAGTGTGAGGAAATGAGGGTGTGAAGGGTGGTAATTATAGTGGAGGGGAGAGGGGATTTCTCAATAAAAAATTCATTAACTTATTATTTCCCCACAGGACAAGGAATAGTGAGTCTTCTATGACCAATAATAGTAATTTTATCATGTGAACCTGAACCAATTTGGCTTACATCAACATAACATCATGCATGACTCTATAATTAGCTTATTTAGCTTATTTTGTAAATTATGGCATTTCACTATTCATAAAAAATTAAAGTATTTCAGAAAAATCCCAAAAATTCACCCCAACCCCTTTTCAACATGTATAATCCAAAAATGAAGTTTATTTTTCAAAAATAATTTTATAAATATTATTATTTTAATATTTAATTAAAATCATAATTTATTATGAAATTCCATTTTTAAAACAATCATTTACTTATTCCAAAATATAGGTATATCATACTTTCAACTTGAATATTATATATATTATCATAGGTAAGGTTACTATTCATTAGTATATATCACTATTCATAAGAGTATGTTACTGTTCATAACGGTAGGTTACTATTCAATAAAAATTAATATTTTCTTATTGGACTCCAAATAACTTACTGTTTGCAACAGTGTTTGTTAGATTTTCGAAACTCCAAACACAAAAGTGACAAAAATATGTTTAAAGGTCACTAAGAACGTAGTAGTTCATTATGTTGTGTTTTCATGCGATTTTATGAAATATTTATAAGAAGGGAAATTCCATTGAAAAACATTGGTTCATTACAAAAACACCCCTGGATCGTATCTCCCCTGAATCCTACACCACTTTCACAAAATAGATTGGACCATTTAAAAGTAGGGGGGGTTAAATTGTAACCTCCTCATGCAATGGGATGTGGCTGAACACCGAGGTTAAATCAATGTTTCACAAACATTGGTGCTGCTAAAGTCTTAGTTAAGATGTCTTCTACTTGATCTTTAGTGACAACATGTTCCATTTTAATCACACCTTGTTTATATTTTTATCTGATCATGTGATATCTAATCTCAATATGTTTGGTATGAGGGTTTTGAACTTGATTTTTTGTGATCTCGATCATACTCTTGTTGCCACAGAGTATCACCATTGGCTGTTTCATCTCATCACCAATATCATTAAGTTTTTGTTTCATCGAAAATAGATGATTGAATGCATTTTTCATAGATATATACTCTACTTCATCCATACTAAGAGAAGTTATTTCCTATTTCTTACTCAACCAACCCACACATTTTTTTCCAATGAAGAATACACCCCCACTTTAAGAATTTTGATCTACCACATCTCCAACCTAGTCAGCATCGTAAAATCCTGATAACTAGTTATCCTTTATTTTTGAAAATTATAAGAAAATGTTGAGAGTACCTTGAATATACCTCTTGATTATTTTAACTACTAAAAAATTATCTTCCTTCAAATTAATTTATAATTTATCCTCTAAACATACTATAAAGATGATATCTGACTGTGCTGTAGTAAAATAAAATAAGCTTATAATGATCCTCCTATATAAGGTGGGATCTAAAAATTTTCCATCCTCAGGATTTCCAAGTTTTTTTCTAACCACAATCAGAGTTGAAATTAGTTTGGATACATGCATGTTGAACTTCCTTAGAAGTTATCTTTCATAATTGTACTAATAAATGAAGGTGTAGTCCTTTTGAATCACCTGAATCCTAAAAAATTATGTGATTTCACCCATAAAAAACATTTAAAATTTAGATTTCATGTGATTAGAAAATTCTTCCACTGACACATGCCTACTTCCACTAAATATAATATCATCCACATCCACAAGCACCATAAATTGATCTTCTTAAGAATTATTCACATAGAGATTATGGTCTACACCTCCTCTTTTAAACTGTAGCTTCCTAATATAAGAGTCCAATCGAGAATAACATGCTTGTGGTGCCTTATTAAGACCATAAAGAGCCTTATTTAATATAAAAACCTTTGTTTCATCATTTCCTATCAGAAATCCCACTATTTTTTCAATTAAGACTTGTTCTTCAAGAACACCATTTAAGAATTATGTTTTAACATCCATCTGAAAAAATTTGTACCCTATTTGAATATCCGTGGATAGGAAGAGCCTAATTGAATCTAGTAGAGATACTGGAGAAAAAAGTTTCTTCAATATAACTGACTTTAATATATTTATATCCTTTAAACACCATGAATGACTTGTTTCTGATAACATTTCTTAGATTGTTGAATTTGTTTTTGAAGATCAACTTTTTTCTAATGAAATTATTTTTTTCTGGTCTCTTAAAAAGATACTAAGTCCAATTTTTGTCAATTTTGTCCAGTTATTCATTCATTACCTTAAACCATGGTTCATCCTTCACTGATTTTTGAAATAAGGTTGGTTCCAAAATTGATAGGAGAGCAGAATGTGCTTCATTCCTCATTATCCTCATTTGTGTAGGTGTAGTCCAATCACCAATGATATTGGATTGATAAACTTCTACTCTTTATAGTTCTCCTGTGAGGGCCTAATAGAGTTTCTTTAGCAATGGTTTCATCTTATGATTATACTTATGAATCATCATTATTTAGTTAACCCTAAATGTTAGGCAAGCCTTTCTCAATTTCTACATTTGAATTTTTCCCTTTTCTACTTTCTTCACCATCATCAATCATATCAACATATGAGCTTCTCAAGTTATTCATATTTTTATCCTCAATTATCTTGATATCATTTCTCTACACAATTTTCCTAAGGAAATTATTGTATCATTTATTGGATTTACTCATCATTGAGTATCCAAGGAATATTCCCTCATTTACAACTACTTTCCTTGATTTCATTATTTGTTTCGGATGAAACATTTACTTCCAAAAACATGAAAAAACTTTAGTGAGGGATTCATTCCATGAAAAATATAATATGGTGTCCTATACTATCCTAGACACATCCATTTTCACTTTTGAGTGTACAACATAACTTCAAAAACCTCTCTCTAATACTAACAAGTAACAAAACTCCCAATCAACATCGTTTTGGATATATTATTCACCTATAAATTTCTTTATTAAACAACCCCATTTTTTTGAGGTGTTCTCACTGAAGACTCCTTAGTCTTGATCCCATGTTTTTTGAGTTAAATTTTAAATTCAATGGATGTGTATTATGTTCCATTGTCAGATCATAATATCTTTATTGTGAAAATTGTTTCATTATCAACTCTATGGAGATATATCTTCATGTAGTCAATCACTTCTCATTTATACAGGATAAACACCACAAATTTCATTATACTATAATCATCATTAAAAATAATGAAGTACTTATCTTCATATATTCCTACCATATTCATTGCTCCCCATATATATGTGTGTACTAGATCAACTAGATTCAACGCCCTTTTTTTCCATGGACGATATAACTTTTTGACATTTTTTCCTCCCATGTAAGCATCAACTGTATTTTCTCAATCATGATTCATATTGGGAATGTCAACAACAACATTTATCATGGGTAAGTTTTCCATGATCTTTTGATAAATGTAACCCAACCTCTAGTGAAAAAAGTTTTTTCCTCTTCAATTGTTAAGAAATAAGTGTTTTCATTAATACCTACCTATTATAAACTACTTTTTATCCTCCAAAATTTAATGAGATAATTACCTATCTTACCTTAGATGGTGCACCATTTCTTATTAAATGTAAATACTAGTCTGTAATTAGAGAGTTAAATCAAACTGAGGATATTGTGATGCAATCTATCCACCTAGATCACTATGTTTTTCTTTAGATAATCATTTTATAATTATATTTTTCCACTACCTTAGATCTTTAAGTTTCCTTCATTAATGAATATAAATGTTCCATAAACCATTTCCTTAAAAATGTTCAAAAAATTTTCTTATCTTATCATGTGGAGTGGGAATTCACTATCAAGAATCTAAGGGATACTATTCTTTTTATCTTTTAGAGTGATCTTTTCTAGGTTGGATGTCTCAATATTCTTCTTTTCCTTCTATGAGATACTTGATTCAGTGGAAGCATAAGATGGCCTCTCCAATATATTTTAAACATTAATGGTTTAATCATACTGATGTTCTTGTTCCCAAAGAGAATACTTATTTTTGAGTGTAATTATTCTTGGTTTACTGATATTGACTTGTCTTAGAGTTATGTATCTATGGTTTCTACCTTTCCTCTACGTGCAATGAATAGATTTATGGAAAATGTTAGAACATTGCAAACATATAAAGACCCAACCTTAAACATCACATAATCTAGATATTTGAACTAGATTTAACTTCTTTACATTCCCAAAGATCATTTAGGTTTAGAGTTTTATAAAGTTAGGAAATAACTCATTCATATCAACCCATAAGCATTGAAAGTGGCTCCCATTAAAATAGTATCCATTTCTTCCAAAACATATTTTTTTTAACAAAAAACAACAACATGATCTCATTGAAAAATCTTAATAACATTTAACTCGACCTAATTATTTATATTAAAAATCCTTAAAACCTATTAAAAACATCTAAAAACATGGTATGAGCATAAAAAGCTCATTAGGGGATATAAAAATAAGGAGAAAAACCATTAGTCCATGAAAACTTATAAACATATGAAATCATTTTAAAAAAATACATACTTATCACCCATATATACTTCCTTTGTTTAATATGAGATTTCCATAAAACATTAAAGAACATATATAAAACCATAAGGGTATCTTGGGGCATTACATACCTATATTATAACCATGGTGGCTATCTTTTGATTTGTAACCCTCACAGATACCTTATGGTGTAACCATCTTAGTTACACTAGGAGTAACCATACGACCGAACGCCAACTTACACAAACCCAATGCATTGGAGGGATATATAGGTCCCACCATTGATCATAAAAAATGACTGATAACTAGAATATAATCATAAAAAATGAATAATTTCATGAAAACATTATTTTCAAATTTCTTAAAATAGAATTTTAAAAGAGGATTTTAAAGGGAAGTCCCTTAAAAAATCATATAATTGAAGTGAGAATTAATATAATGAAATGATTATTTGTATACAATATAAATCCACATTATAAATCATAATATAAACTAATTTCATTACACAAATAATCTCATAAGCACATAATTAATGAAGTAGAAGGTTAACCCAAATAATGGAAATTGGGTTAAGAATTCCCTTATGCTGGGTTCATCGTACTTAAATCTTGTTTAATACTCATATATAATGCTTAAAATGGAATTAATAATATTTTAAAGAAGAATAAAAATGTTTATAACTCCTTATATGATCATTTTATAACATCATTTGACCCATTTATTAATAATATTTATTTATTTCCATTATTTCGGGTGTGTTCTTTTCATGATTTTCATGGTCGGTTCGTAAAAGATTTTATTATATAATGAAAGAGAAACTCTAGAAGTGAAATGAAAAGGTGTAAATATGTTTACATAATATTAAATTATTCCATAAATTATTTTTGTTATATGGTATGATTATTAATCGTTAGATAAATCCTTAGTGATATTCGTTTAGATCATTTTGGAGGTTCTTCAATAATCATGAACTTATTTCATTGTATACCATTAATATTATGAATATAAGTTAATTAAATAACATAATAGAGGAAATATAATAAACTTTAAAATCTTTTTCAACTATTAAAATGGTTTTCCAACCATATTTGAAGGAAGTAAATGAAATTGAAGACACATTGTCCACGATTTCGGTAAATCGACACATCACAGACGATGTTTTTATTTTTAGAATAAGAAAATAGGAGAAGAATAATGATGGTTAATTTTTCCATAAAAATGATATAAATCAATTATATATATAATAACTTATATTTAATTCCTCTTGGATAAGGGTAGGTGAATATAGTATAATAAAATAAACGAATTGAAAAGAAAAAACAAGAAAATGAAAGAGGATTTTTACCACTTGATCTCTTCTCCTTGACATCATCCTTAAAACCTTTGGTTTTGGACTTTTGGTGAGACTAGAAGGTCTTAGACGTGGGTAAGATACTTGGGAAGGTAATTAGGCATAATTTAGACAATTATCAAAGCTTTAGAGGTGTGAGAGGAAGAGTGGGGTGAGGGTGGTATTTATAGTGGAGGAGAGGAGGGGTTTTCCATTATTTTAATCATTAGTTTAATATTGTTGCTCAATACTATGAATAGTCTTGATTCATGTGACCCAAAATTGTAAATAGATAATGTTAGTTCTAACCATTGGTGATTACATCATCCATGATTCTAGTAATAGTGTATTTAATATATAATGTATATATATGGTAAATTACCGTATTTCACTATTCATCAAAAATTCAAGTATTTCAGAAAAATACCAAAAATTTACCATAACTATTTTTTGATGTGTAGAATTAAAAAATGAACTACATTTTATCAGAATAATTTTTTTAAATATGGGAAAATTAATTTTTAAATAAAATCATAATTTATTCCATTTTTTTAAAACTATAACTGATTTTATAACTCTTTGAAAAATTAATCAAGGTCTCATAAATTATTATAAATACATTCATTAGTGAGGTTAACATTAATTTTTTCATATTAATATTCATAAGGGTAAAATTACTATTCATAAGGGTAGGTTACTATTCAACAAAAATTAAGTTTGTCCTGTCAAACTCCAAAAAACATATTGATCGCAACCGTGTATGTCTGTTTTTCAAAATTTGAATCATAGAAGTGGAAAAATTATATTTAATGGATATTTTAAAACTATATTCTAAAAAAGTGTCATTATTTAGAGACTTAGTTTTTTCATTCATTTAAATTTATTTTTAAAATCTTGGGGTGTTACATTCTCCCCACCTTCTGAAAATTGCATCCTCAAAATTTTATTTTCTTATTAAACAAGTGAGGGTACCTTTCCCTCATAACATTTTTAGATTCTCATGTTTCTTCTTCAACCGTATGGTTTTTCCAAAAAACCTTTACCTTGTAGATTACCTTATTCTAAAATTCTTGTTCTCTTTGATAAAGAATATGAACAAGCTTCTCTTCAAAAGGAAATTTCTTTTCTAGCTGAACTGCTTCTGGGCTCAAAATGTGAGATGAATATGGAACATACTTTCTCAACATCAAAACATGAAAAACATTGTGTACCCAAGACAAAATTGGAGGAAAATCTACTCAGTAGGAAACTGGTCTAACTTTCTCCATGATTTCATAAGGTCTAGTGAACCATGGACTCAAGTTCCCTTTCTTACCAAAACACATAACACTTTTCCATGGTGAGATTCTAAGAAAAACACGATCAACTACCTCAAAAGAAAATTATTTTCTCCTATTACCTGCATAACTTTTCTGGCTTCTCTGAGTTGTCATCATGTGTTTGTGGATCATCTTCACTTTATTATCTACTTCCTCTATTAATTCTAGTCCCATTAACTGCCTTTCCCCGACTTCTTCCCAAAAATTTTGAGTTCAACATCTCATCCCATATATTACGTCAAAATTTTCCATCTATATACTTGAATGAAAACTGTTATTATAATAAAATAAACTAAATAAATATATTTATCCAAAATTCCATGATAATCCATTGAAAAAGATCTAAGAATATCCTCCAAAGTCTGAATATTCCATTCCGACTGCCCATATTATTGAGGATGAAAAGCTATAATGAAATTTAATTCCATTACAAACAACTTCTAAAGGGATTTCCAAAAGTTAAAATTGAACCTTGGATCATGGTTAGATACAATGGAAAGAGGAACTCAATGTAACCTAAAAATATCTTCGAGTTAAAATCAAGAAAGCTGATCCAAAGACATAATATCTCGAATTGGACGGAAACGAGCATATATTGTCAGTCAATCAATAATAACCCAGATTGAATTTTTAACTCAAGTAGTCTTTGGTATTCCTATAATGAATTCCTTGGATATATTTTCCCATTTCCACTCTAGCATTGGAAAAGGCTGGAGCTTCTCCTTCGGTAACTACCTAGAAGCTTTAACCAGTTGACATGTTAAAAATTTCACAGTAAAATTTTCAATATCTATATCCATTCCATCCCACCAGTAATACTCCTGAAGGTCTCTGTATATCTTTGTGATGTCAGGATTAACTAAAAATGAAGAACTATGAGCTTTGCACAACAATTATTTCTTCAGTTGAGAATCACAAGGCACACATAATCTCTTTCCAATTCTTAGAACACAATCTTTATCAATGTTATATTATGGTAACTAACCCATTTTAACCAATTCTACGTTTTTTTGTAACTCCCCATCTTCATTCTACGCTTGCTTAATTCTGCATGACAAAGATGATTACACTGAAACCTGAAACAAAATAGAGGAATTTCCTACACCACCAACTTCTAAGACAAAATCAGTTAAATCATTAATCAAGGGGCCTTGTTCCTACTGTAACATAGTTAATGCTGCATGTTGTTTTCAACTTAAGGAATCTTCCATGTTGTTTTCTTTTCTAGGATGGTAATTGATCGTGAAATCATAATCTTTTATCAATTTAATCCATCTTCTCTGCTCATGTTTAATTCCTTTTGAGTGAATATATATTTTATACTTTTGTGGTTAGTATATATTTCATATTTGGATCTGTATAAATGATCCCTCAAATTTTTTAAAGTGAAATCCACATCTTATACTTCCAAATCATGTGTGGGATAATTTAACTCATGATGTTTTAGTTGTATTTAATCATAAGCAATTGCATGATCATTCTACATCAGAACACAACCAAGTCCCTTTA
The DNA here is from genome assembly GCA_963277665.1 of Viscum album. Taxonomy (NCBI): domain Eukaryota; kingdom Viridiplantae; phylum Streptophyta; class Magnoliopsida; order Santalales; family Viscaceae; genus Viscum; species Viscum album. The sequence continues at coordinate 116,302,857 of OY728119.1, forward strand.
ATGAAGAATCACTGTAGATGACAAACTCACCATTTTTGGAAGGAAGGTTCGTAATTTGAGCATTAACCAACATTCTTACCAATTACTGAAAACAATCATCACATTATTTTGTCCAGATGAATTTCAATACTTTTCGAGTTAACTTTTTCAGTGGACCTGATAATCGTGAAATTTTTTCAACAAACCTCTGATAATAGCCTTACAAACCAAGAAAACTAAGAATATAGGTTATATTTGTGGGTCTTGGACAATATTCAACAACTTTTGTTTTATAAAGATTAGCAGTTATGCCATATTTAGAAATAATGTGACCAAGGAAAGAAATTTGTTGAGGCCAAAATTCATACTTGCTGAATTTTCCATACAGTTTTTTTATTTTAAGGTTTGAAAAAAAACCCTTAGATTTTTTCATGCTCTTATTTACTTCTAGAATATAACAAAATGTAATCAATAAACACAACCACGAAATTATCCAATAACTAATGAAATAATATATTCATAATATCCATGAATCGATCAGGTTCATTAGTTAACCCAAATGGAACAAAAAAAATTCACTACAAGTATATCTAGTTCAAAGTGCTATTTTTGGAATGTCATCCTCCTTCACCTTCAGCTGATGGTACCCAGATCTCAAGTCAATCTTGGAAAAATAATTATCTCACTAGAGATGATAAAAAAAGTCATCTATTTGAGGCAATGGATAATTATTCTTAACATTAATGTTATTCAAAGCTCTATAATCGATACAAAGTTCCATGGAACCATCTTTATTTTTAACAAAAAAACAGGAGCTCCCCATGGTGAAGTGCTAGGACGAATAAAGCCTTTATCAAGAAACTACTGAAAATGATTTTTTAATTCAAGAAGTTCCATTTGAGCCATTCAATAAGGGGGATCTGAAATAGGCTTATCATTAGGAACTTAGTCAATTGTGAATTCAACTTCCCGATCAGGTATAACACCGGGTAACTCATCCGAAAAAACATCAAGTTATTCAATTACCAAGGACACATCATTAATCTGAATAGTTCCCTTTTTAAAAAAAATATGATCTTGATAACTATCATTTCCATCTTTCAATAGTTTATCATCTTCCTAATATGTTATCAATTTCATGGGTATGTTATTGTATAAAAACTAAAAATCCTTCTAAAAAAAGACTTCGTTAGCTCTACAATCAATCTTATCATGATAGACAGAAATCCAATACATACCCATAATGACATAAAACTCAACTAAGGGAGAAAAAAGGTTTTTAGGTAATTTATTTCCACATATAACAATAAGAAGATTCTTAAAATTCCCATTTTCTGTAAAATTTTCCTCTGGTGTTTTAACAATAAGTCCTGGTCTCGTTTGTTGAGGTGATATTTCCAATTTACAAGAGAATTTCTTAGAAATAAAGGAATGTGTAGACCCTGTATCAAAAAATAATTTAGAAAAATATGAGCAAATATACAAAGTACTTGATACCACTTCATTGGATGGCCCGGAATTTTCTGATGTTGTTGCGAAGGATCTCACTACACCTTTCCACTTATAGTCTAGCTTCTTTCCATCACTCAGATCTTCCTTTGGGTATTCATTATCATAATGACCCATTTCACTACATTTGAATCACTGTATAGTTTTCTTATCAGAATTGATATTAAGACAATTATCATTACAATATCGAGCCATATGTCCAAAATTACCACATAGAAAACACTTATCAGTTTTGGTAATACATTCCTGAGGGTTCTTCTCATCACATTTTTCACAAACTAGAAACTGGAATTTCTTACCATTATATTTCTTTGATTGATTCTTACCCATCACTTTCCATCTGGACATCTTATTATGTTTGTTGTAAAAGTACAAGTGATCATCAGAAAACATCATTTCTACCCCCTCAGCACATCATCCAAGTTTCTCATAATTTTTTAATTCTTATGAGGCCAATGCCCTTCGGTATCTTGGCTTCAATCCTAAAAAAAAGAGATTGATTTTTCTATCATGATCCTGAGTAAGATTTGGTGAATACCTTGCCAGTTGGGTTAAGTTTTCTTCATACATGACCACTAAATCTTCCTCCTTTTTCCTGAATTCAAGGAATTACATCTCCATCTTAAGTTGAACTACCTTAGAAAAATATTTTTCAAGGAAAATACTTTTAAATTCGTCCCACTCTAAGTATTCAATCTCCTCTCTATCCATGATATTCTTGACCATTGACACCACTGATTAGATTCACCTTAAAAATGTTAAATGGAAAGACTAAAATTTTGATTATTTGAATATCCCATAATATCAAATATCTTTTCAATGGATTTAATCCATTCTTTTTTCCACTACTGGGTTAGACGATCCACTGAAAGTAAGATGTTGTTGCCTCATAAAATGTTCCACCATCGTCATGTTCTTTTGTGGTAGATCTAGTTGTTCACTTGCATGGATGACACAGAAATATATTTCCTATATCATCTGATCCACTACTATAAAAAACTTCTCAGTTCTAATTCCCACCATTCTTAGTTGTGGATTCGGAAAGATACCAACCACTCGGTTCCTTCCAATATCAGTTTACCTATTTCTTCTGTGGAAAACCATTCTGAACAGACATATATTTGAAGAAGAAACATGGTAATGTTTAAATTATATAACATTTGAACATAAACATAAGGTAAAAATCATTTATGGTATTATGTTAACATCATACTAACTCCAAAATTTATCTAAATCGTGCTTTGAAACCAACTATAAGGATACGATCTTAAAGATTACATAATATAACTAGTTCAACCAGAATTAACTTCTTTAGACTCCCAAAGATATTTTTAGTTTATATTTTTATAAATTTAGGAAATAACTCAATCATATAAACCCACATGCATGCAAAGTGGGTCCCATTAAAACAATATCCATTTCTTCCAAAACATAATTTTTTTAACACAAAACAACAACATGATTTATTTGAAAAATCTTCATGACATCTAACTTGACTTAATTATTTATCTTACACATCATTATAACTTATGAAAAACATTTAATAACATGGGATGATCATAAAAATATAATTATGGGATATAGAAATAAGGAAAGAAACCATTAGCCTATGAATACGTATAAGCATATGAAATCATTATAAAAATACCTACTTCTCACCCATATATGCTTACTTTGTGAAACATGATATTTCCATAAAACATTACAGAACATATATAAAAAAATATGGGTATCTTGGGGCATTGAATACCTATATTTTAACCATTTTGGCAACCTTATTATTTGTAACCCTCATAGCTACCTTATAATGTAACCCTCACGGCTACCTTATGGTGTAACCATCGCAGTTACACTTGGAGTAACCATACATCCGGCCTCGGACTTAAAAATACCCAATGAATTGGAGGGAGATATAGGTCCCACAATTAATCATAAAAAATTCCCAATAATCATAACATAATCATAAAACATGAATAATTTCATAAAAACATTTCTTTTGAATTTCGTAAAATAGAATTTTAAAAGAGGATTTTTAAAGGAAAGTCCCTTACAAAAATAATATAATTGAAGTAAGAATTAATATAATGAATGGATTATGTGTATAAAATGTAAATAAACATAATAAATCATAATATTAATGTAATTAATTACAAAAATAATCTCAGTATCACATAAACAATTCAGTAGAAGGTTAACCGAAATAATGGAAATTGGTTTAATAATTCCCTTACCTCAGGCTCGTATTACTTAATTTTTTTAAAACTCATGTATAATAGTTAGAATTTTGTTATTAATATTTTAAAGAATCATAATAATGTTTATAACACCTTATATTACCATTTTATAACATCATTCGACCCATTTATTAATAATATTTTTTAATTTCCATTGTTTCAGGTGCCTGCTTTACGTGATTTCCATAGTCGATTCGTAATGTATTTTCTTGTATAATGATAGAGAAACTCCAAAATTGAAATGAAATGTTGTTAATATGTTTCCATAATATTAAATGATTCCATAAATCATTTTGGTAATATGTTATGAGGATGAATTGTTAGATAAATTATTAGTGATATTCATTTAGATCATTTTGGCAGTTATTCGATAATCAAAAACTCATTTCATCATATGCCTTCAATATTATGCATATGAGATAATTATATAACATAATAGAGGAAATATAATAAAATTTAAAATCTATTTCAACCATTAAAATAGTTTTACAACCATAATTTAAGGAAGTAAAGGAATTTGAAGACACGTCTTCCACGATGTCGGTAAATTGACACATCAGAGACAATGTTTTTATTTTCAGAATAAGAGGAAGAGGAGAGGAGGAATGATTAGGAATTTTTACATAAACAAGATAGAAATCCAGAAAATATAAAATAATATAGATTTAATTCCTCTTAGATAAGTGTAGGTTAAGAGTGTATAAGAAAATAAAACAATTGAAAAGAAAACACAAGAAAATGAAAGAGGATTTTTACATCTTAATCTCTTCTCTTTGAGATCCTCCTTAAGGCCTTTTGTTTTGGCCTTTTTGTGATACCATAAGGTCTTGGACGTGGGTAAGAGCCTTGGTAAGGTAATTGTGCAGAATTTAGGAAATTTTCAATGATTGAGAGGTTTGAGAGGATGGAGGGGGGGTGGGGTAGTATTTATAGTGGAGGGGAGGAGGGGTTTTCCATTATTTTATTCATTAGTTAAATATTTTTTCTCAAGACTATGAATATTCTTTATTCATGTGATCCAAAATAGTAAAGAGATCATGTTATTTCTAACCAATGGTTCTTATATCAGGCATGATTCTAGGAATAGTGTATTTAACATATAATTTATATATATGGTAAATTATCGTATTTCACTATTCATCAAAAATATGCGTATTTCAGAAAAATATCAAAAATTAGCCCTAACTTTTTTAAACATATAGAATTTAAAAAAGAACTCCACTTTATTAAAACAATTTTCTAAATATGATAAAATTAATTTTTAAATAAAATCATAATTTATTCCAAAAATAACAATTTTAAAACTATAACTGATTTTATAACACCTTGAAAAATTAATCATGGCCTCATAAATTATTAAAAATACATTCATTGGTGATGTTACTATTCATATTACTTTTCATAAGGTTAACATTACTATTCATAATGTTAGTTTACTATTCACCAAAAATTAAGTTTTCCCTATCAGACTCTAAAAACATACTGATCGCAGCCGCGTATGTCTGCTTTTTGAAATTCAATTCATAGAAGAGAAAAAAATATATTTAGTGGATAGTTTACAAATATCTCAAAAAAGAGTCATTATATAGATTCTCAGTGTTTTGTGCATTTCAATTTATTTTTAAAACCTTAGGGTGTTACAAAACAACATCCATAGAAATTATTTCTTCTATATAATTAAGAATATGGTCTCATTCTCCTTTATTGACTTCCAAGTTCTTCCCCATTCAAATAAATCCTTTCTTCTTCATAGTAAGAAATGGTATGACCCAGAAATACACAAAATTTATTTTCCATAACAGGAAATATCTTCTCACTTCCATTACTCTACATATACCCTTATTTTGTAAAGGTATTTGATCAGTGATTATTTATTGATAATTGAGGATTATTTTCAGATCTTATCTCTATTTGGTTCGAAGCATCCCCAGTTAGAATATTAGACACATTTTTGATATATCTAAATATTTTCTTCCCTTTATTTTGGCTCATCTCGTTTCCAGTATTTAATGATTCTATATCACAACTAATTGCACTTCTTCCCATAATTTTAGATATTTGATCATTCAAGTCTTTATCCACTCCTTTAAAACCACGTTTAACTCTTTTTAAATGTTATGCATTTGAAAAACTTCTAAAATATAATTTATTATTCATTTCCATTGATTTTGACTTAGTTTCCCATTTTCTCTTTAAATAAATGACTTCTTCTTCAATTCTCTCAAATATCTTATCATTTTCCTCCAATATCTATGTACAGTCGTCAAGAATTTTTTCTTACTCTTCAAACATTAGTTTAAACTCAAGAAAATATTATGATCTTTCAAGAGTTTTTAAATGTTCTTCTACCTATCCTTGTAGTGAATAAATCTATTCTTCAAGATGATCCACATACTCTAATGACTCTTTCCAAAAATCTCCAATCATTCTATATTTCTTTCCTTAAATGTCATGGTCATCAAGGGAACCCTCAGATTCCACCTTCAAATTAATAAAACCACCCAACTTATTATCTTCATTCATTATAGTTTATACCTTTTCAATTTTATCCATCATTAAATCCTCAACATCAGATTTAAACCCTGGTTCTATATCCTCAAAAAATTCTTTATCATCTTGTTCCTCTTTCTAAACAAAGATTTTCTTATGTAACTTGTTTCTTGATTTGATGTTTCCATTTTGTAATAACCTCCTATGAGGCCTATATATGATTTATGTTTCAATTTATACATAATCACATTTCCTTGAGCACAGAGTAGTAATGTGGCTAACTTTACCACACAAAAAACAAGAAAAATTAAGCTTGTCTTCAAATCTCCCTTTCCTCTCTTAAAATTTCTAGAAAAAAGAGAAATAAGTTCATCATCAAAATCATCTCCATCATCACTAAATTTGGAGATGTAAAATTTTATATGGATTTTAATTCCATTTCCTTGATTACTCAAATTTTTATAATTTCTATTTTGAATCTCATTTTATAATCCACTAGAATGGTTAGCAGACCATCAATAGAAATATTAGACATATCCCTTTCCTCAAGGGCTGACACTTTTTGATTGTATAGAGGTGGAAGTCTTCTCAGGTTTTTTTCACAATATAAATATTCTTTATTTATTAACCATTTCCTATAATTTCTTCAATAGATCCATTAATTCAATTAAATAAACTATCTATATTTTAATCAGAATGTATTTTCACATCATTGAACTGATTGTGAAAAATTTGAAGTTTAGCCTCCTTAACTTTGTTACCATATTTGTATATATTTTCCAGTTTCTTACACATAGACTTGAATGTTGTGAAACTAATTATATTCAAATATATTTTACTATATATTACTATTGTAATATCATTTTGAAATTTGGAATTTTAATCAATCATTTTACTTTATGTTTCAGTCATAGAAAGAACTGTCTCATTAGTAAAATGAATCCCTTGAACTGTGGCATAGAGAGATTCCATCTCAAGAGAACACCGATTATATCTAATCCTACTCTTCAAAATATGGAAGTTTCTTCATAAAAATGGGAACTACATTAACATTCAGTAAATTATCTACATAAACAAAAATAGAGGAAAAATTTAACACCAATAACCTGTACCCTCTGAAACCAATTATAATTCTCGGGAACACTCTGAGAGGGGACGGGTGAATTAGAGTGTCATATTTTTATTTGAATGAGTTAGATCCTATCCCCATGTTGAAATAAACTTTTTAAACATATCTCATGGAGTCATTCAATTATCGAACACCTATATGGAAAAATAGAAACAAAACATAGCTGTTTTACTTAGTTCGCCACTAAGGTCTAGACCAAAGAGCACACACTGATAGTGTATCATCCATACCTGAATCCACTAAGCTTGAATTAATATTGGGGAATATAATTGTTCATACATGGTCACTCTGTGTCAATATCACTACCTTTAAAATAATTTTAGGGATATCACACCACCTTCCTTTGATCAAATTATTCAACTCTTCCTTACTCACTACTTTGGGTAAATTATTTTTTATTTTACTGACTTGAAGGTTGAGTTAATAGATTAGAAAAATAAGTCTTTATACCTGATCAACATGAGAATCTACTTTCACCATAGTAAAAAATTTATTCCTTTTAATGGACCATTTAGTTGAAATAGAGGTTCGAAAACTACACTTCATGAAACTCTTGCACTTTCACACAAATAGTTAGTATTTCACACAATTTTTACACTTTCATGTAACAACTCGGTTTCCACACAACTTTTTATTTGTCACATAAATCTAAAATTCCTGAAAATTGAATTTTTCATAAATTCCACTTTTCATGATAGACATAATTTATTTTCTTCATGAAACCCTACTTCACACAACTCAACTACATGCACTTATACTTCACGTGACTATTTCAAAAAGTAGTGGATTAGAATATTCCTTGAGAAAGAGACATATTTTATAATGGATGTACCCACCTATTTATAAATGTAGTTGAACCTTCCCATAACTTCCTTACACACCATAGACCTTGTGCACAACTTTCCTAGTTCACTGAACATCATCAATTTTATGTCGCCTTTAGTACATAATTATACTGTATTTCATGGGTTCACACACATTGATTTTCATGCAACTTCATGAAATTCATAAAAAACTTTCCTCAGTCGTATTTTGTTGAGGTATCCCTGAAAACTAATATGTGAACAACTTTAGAGAACTATTTCACCCTTTCTCACAACTATTTTATTTATGCAACAATCCTTCCTTTTCCCAAAACAAAATTTTCCATCATCCAATTTTTTGGACCCCAAAATGTTCTCAAACATTGGAAAATTGTAGTACCTTTAACAATGAATCCACTTTCGTGGATCAGATTAGTTTTCTCTATCAACCCAGTGAAGATTGACAACATACACCACTAAACATCAATTTTGAGTTATAAATAACCTTGGTTCCAACAGTATATCACTAATAGAAAAATGGACTATAGCCATGGACCTATAGCCACGGTTTTCCAAAACCATGGATATAGGTTTTTATACCAAGGATATAGCCATGGTTTTACATAAAACCGTGGCTATAGGGTTTACTTTCAAAGGTTATAGCCATGGTTTCACTAATCCATGGCTATAAAATTTTTTTTTCGAGAGATATAGCCACAGTTTGGGTAAATCGTGGCTATATGTTCATTTTACAAGGTTAGTTTGGGTAAAACCATGGCTATAGTGTATTTTTCCAAGGCCTATATCCACAGTTTTGGTAAACCTTGGAAATATGGTCTTTTTTCAAGGGCTATAGCCACGGTTTTGGTAAAACCGTGGCTATAGAGTATTTTTTTCATTTTATAAAGCCATGGTTCTTCAAAACTATGGATATAGGTCTCTCTCCCTTGCGTGGGAAAAAATTAACCCGTGAAAAAAGGCGGGAAGGGTTATAGCCACAATTTATATGCTATAGCCATAGTTTTTAATAATATATATAACAATATATATACATATATACCCAAAGGTGTCTTTGGTGTAGAGGAAAGGTGGATGGTGCATATATAGGAGGTACATAGATTGAATCTAGTCAAGTACACATTATTTTGGGCTATAGAAATGGTTTACATGGGCTATAGACATGGTTGAAAACCATGGATATAGGCATGTTGCGACGGTGGACAACTGTGGCTATTGCCCAACTGCCACGGTGGACAGCTATGGGGGCTATAGCCACGGTTTGGAACCATGGATATAGCCCAATAAAACCATGGCTATAGCTTTTAGCTATATCCATGCCAATATGTGCCATAACTAGCTAGAACTGTGGCTATAGATTATAGCCACAATTTTTTATCGTGGTTATAGCCTGCTTTTCCTGTAGTATATTTACCTTGGGTGTCGGGCTAGAACCCTTAGTTGGATTATTTTTATATTTTTTTCAGCACTCTTTATTTTACATGGTTTTTAATTTATGATAGATTTTATTTTTTTCAACTTGGATGGGAATATCACATGTACAGACACTTTTTATGATAACATATTATAGGTTCACCATCGGGGGTGTCCTATTGAAATTTATTTCTCACCTCCTTTATATTCACCTTGGTGTGAATGTAGACTGTATGTACACTTCTTAGTTATAGAGCATGTTGCATAGTGGATCAGGTTAAGGTCTAATATTTCATGATCGAGTAGGATGGCACATGTGGAATCTTTGGATTGAGATGGTGTAGTTCATCTATTATGGAGACTGGGTATGTGGTGAAGCTCAAAGTTAGCAATGGAGCTCAATGTGTTTATTTTTAGTTTTTTTATTTTTTTATAAGTGGTCGGCCTAATTGGATAATGATTATTGTTTGTTCTACCCTTCTTGTGACTATTTTTAATTGTATATTGTTGTTTGATTACATTATGGTTTTATTTTAGATATTTATTATGAAAACTCTAATGGTTATGTATGTGTATAAGTTTGGTTGTTTTTCTCTATTATTTAACTGTGACTAGAGTGTATTGTCTCCCCACTATATATCTCAAACCCTCACCGATAGTCAGCATCCCCTAGTATATGGGGAGTCATTATTGAGTCCTTATAGCGAGCTAGATTAGATGATGTGCCATGTTGACCCAGGTCAGTTCATTACATCTTCTCTTTTGACCCAATATGGTTCATGGGGCCAGAGTTTTTACCATTCCTCACCATTCAGGTGGAAATTGATGAAGGTATGTTTTGACCCATCGATCTCAAGATTTTAGGTTATATTTTGGGAGTGATTTCTTGGTATGGTTTTGAGCATTAGATCACTGTATTTTTGTGGTAGTTTTGGTGACTATTTTCCTTGGTTTTCTTATAGACTTTGTGATCCATTGGTGATTGCTATTCTAGAATTTAGATTCTTTAGTTATAAAAATTGGTTGGTAATTCTTAAGTGATTTTGGGATATGTTTAGTCTTGTAAATATTTCGACATCTATTGGTAGGTGGCCTCGAATCACCGAGCGGTTCTTCGGACATTCTTGGACATTCTGCCATATAGTTCTCTTAAATTAATAAAAAAAGATAACTATTGTTTTGTAACATCCCAGGTAAATAAAGAATATAAAATTTTCATATTTATTAATATTTGTGAATTAAATATTAATTTTAATTTAAAGGGGATTCTATGTTCGATGGAGTACCCGATAGTCAAAAATGAGTTTCTTTGAAATATTACGTTGCACACAACGTTGAGTCATACTGAAAATAATAATAATATAGTATCATTTTAAATGGTAGTTAATGCCTAACCATTGTATTATCAGGAATGAACAGAACTAAGTAAAATATGATAATACATTTTTGTTAAATGTTTTTACATTTATCCAATAAAAATTATATGCTTAAAATGTGAATGAATCCAATTTTAAGCACAAATAGTATAATATTCTTTAAAAGGCCAATTTACCACCTTTTGATGGAGAACCCTTTTTAAATATATTTTTTCTCACTTTTATATGCTCTATTTGATAAAATAATACACTTATTTAGAATCAGGACATCAAAATTTACTTTGGATTTAATTTTGGTATATTTCTGATAAAGATCATTTTTTAATAAATAGTGCAAAATACAGCATTTTAATTCAAAACTGGATTTTAATCTAATTTATTTATATGGTTGTATTATCTTTTTAATTGATTATAAAGTGTAATTAGATTATTTTTTTACCATTTAATCAAATTTTAGTCATTGGAATTAATTTCAATTTGAAATTGGACATAAATAAGTGTCAATCTTTTGATAGTTATTATTTCTTAAAAACACGCTTTTTGGACAACGAGAATTATTTTTAAATTAATTTCTGCCACTTCTGTGTTTTGAATTTAGAAAAATGGATTTCATATTTGTAATAAAGTGGTCTAAATTGTGAAAATATGTAACTTTTATTTTTAGACATTATGAATATTTACTTCAGTAAATATTTTATTTACCATGGTTAAAGAGTAAATCTGGTAAATAAGGGTAAAAAATAATATTATAATAATATTAAATTACCCTTAAACTTATATTAACTCTATTGGATGAGATATTTTCGACCAAGGGAATCCTTGGGTCTATTTTAGGACTCCATGGAGCCGCTGGGGAGTGCTAATGAAATTTTATATTAATTAATTTAAAGTAAGGAAACGATTACATAAACATATATCTTTTATTATACAGGGTTATATAAGTGATATATTCAACTATAAATATTCATTTGAAATATAAAAATATTTCCTACATCATGGTATTGTATTTATAATTTTTATACATCAAATAAATAAATTTATTTATGACACAATGATGATGTAATGATTTCCTCATTAATGAATGTTTTAAATAAATAAGATTACAATTGTTAAAATAAATTTATTTTGAAACTTTTTAGCCATTCAAGAATTTTATAGATTCTTATGACTTGATATTTTTCAATTACCGATGTTTTTTAGAAAGAATAAAGTTTTTTTGGATTTTTTAAAAAGTCATGATATGAATAGTATTTAAATTGACATAAATGAGTTTTTAAAACAAATATTATTTTATTAAATAATATAATAATCCTAAAAATATAAGATTCAGCCAAATGACATTGATAAGGTTTAAAATGTCATTAATTAACCACTTGTGGTTCTATTGAAATTTTATAGTAACTATATCAACATTATAGAGTGAACACACAATATGACATGGTAAGAGTCAAATTAGTTAACTAAGGGTTAAAACTAAATTATTAGGTTAAATTTGAAATCAAAACTTGTATAAAACCTATTGGTTGAGAGTATTTAGAATAATACCTATCTTATCTTCTAATTTAATAATTTTTTGACCTTTTGATACCAAAATGTAGTTTATAATATAATAATATTTTCAAAATTTCGTAAAAAGCCACTCCTCCCCCTTATAAAGATCCATCATCTCTAACCCATTACTCACACCTCTCAAGACCCTTGTATCCTCAAAAATCTTCCCAAATAATCTCCCAACATCCCTCTATTACACCTAGAATCCTTACCTTATGTAGAAGGCACTTAAATAAATCCTTTTGGTTCAAACCAACAGAAGTTACCCGATTTAATGGTAACATATTCTCTTAAGTTCTTTTCTTTTATTTTACATCTACAAAACCCTAAACTCTTTTTTATTCCTTTTTTTTATAACATAAACAGTATCCTAAACATACTAGGTTGTTTTTATGAGAAGTATTATAACTACACTTACACACACCTCCATCTAATAGATACAAACATACTGTTTCTGTGGACGACGAACTACTGCCTCACGAAACGATGATTGTTCAATTATCTCCTACCACCTCTCATGGTGAACATTATGATGGAACCCTAATTATATATGATATATATGATATTTATTTTATATATATTCTTCTGTAATTCCCTTTTATAACATAACTTTATTCTTTTCATGTTGTATATATATACGATAAGTTCATTTGAGGAAGTGCAGACTACCGCCCCCTCAAAGTGATATGACTCGTTCATACCATACATGGAACATATAAATGATGGTGTTAATGAAGTTATGTAACATATATAAAATATTATATTATACTATAATTATAATATACCTATGTATCATTTGATTTTTATTCCTTTAAAAATGAAAAAATAAATGTAGCATTCATCCGTACGTACGGCTTACCGTCTCCATGAACGATGCATTTAATTTTCATCTATAAAAATGATATGGAATGTTATAAAATAAATATATACTAGATATATATGATTTATATTATATGTAAATCATGAATATCATTCTGTATATAATGGAATTTTGACCACATGGACAACTTGTAATTATAAGTACCTAATATCGACAAAACGACCGTTATTAACTTAAATGATTATGTAATGTTTACAACATGTTAATAAGTGATGTAAAAGGAATAGTAAACTTGAAAAAGGTTTTTAAGAAAGTAGAAATTAACTTTAGTTTATTATTCAGGAGATTTAAAGAAAGAACGAGTCATGTCAGACACGAGGTAAGGGACTTCATCTCAATCTCCTTTCATTGAGGAATATTTTGATTTATACACGACTTTATTTTATTCGGTGTATAAACCAATTTGACTTTTCATTTCATTAAAAGTGAATCTTTTTTCTTATGTAGTGTTTTACTAAATGATAAAGGGAATGTTTATTTTTAACGTACGCGGTGACAATGACCTTTCCGCTGCTACGAGTGTTATTGAATATTTGTCTTCCTTAACAAGCCATAATGTTTTTAAAAGGAAAATAAATACCATATAATCTTTTATGTATTTTGGTATTGAAAATGGTTTTGATAATGGATTGGTTATGTCAATATATTTAAATGATACATTGTGATTGAAATGTGGAAATGTTATCTTTCCTTTATATTTGTTTTATGTGTTATGAATATGTTATGGTTCTTGGTCATTATTTACATATATGGGTGGTTTCATGATAAACCAAGGGTGGGTGAGCCTAAGATAGCTCTTCAATGCATTGGGTAATGTGACAGAGGTGAACATTAATGTTTCTCCTGATAGATTTAGGGAATATACTATGATGGGTATTCCAAATGTAACTCCCTACGTAGCTATGAAAGCTACAACGTAAGTATGTTATGGATGTCATAAATTACCATTAATATTTATGTTTTCTATGTGTTATTCATAAATCTTATGATTTCATGAGGTATGTTAAAAATCTTATGTTTTTATGTACTAATGTTTTCTTTCTTTATTTTATAACCCTTAATGAGGTTCTTATGCTCATCTCATGTTTTGAAATGTTTTTCACAGGACTTAAAGATGAATAGGGTCAAGGATGAGATCAAGGAAAAGTCATGCTGTCTAAAACATGGAATTAGACATGAATATTTTTTTCAAGAGTTTTTATTTAATAAAAAATGGAAACTGAGTAGAAGTGTCTACTTTGTAATTCTTGAGATGTAATGTAATAGTTATGATTAAATTATCTAAAACTCTAAACCTGAAAATATACTCAATATGAATTATTCATTTAATTCAAGATTACATAATGTTTTAAGGATGGGTACTTATAGTTGGTATCAGAGGTAAGTTTAGATAACTTTAGGAGTTAGAATATTGTTAAATTAATATCCATAAATTAATTTATGGTAAGATTTAAATGATATAACATTTATAGATTACCACATTGCTTCACCTAAGATATTTATATGTTCACAATTGTTTTCCTCAGAGGAAATAGGGAATCTATGATGGGACGACATCACGAGGAAGACAACCTTGCAAATCAAAAAACAGAGATGGTCGGAATCAGAACTGAATAGTTTTTTGCAGTGATGGAATAGTTGAATCAGGCTATAAATGGTGGTGGTATCCACACACGAGATCATCCAAATCAACCACATATAAACATGTCAGTAGTGGAGCATTTCATGAGGCAACATCCCCCATCATTCAGAGGATCATCTGAACCTATTATAGTAGAAGGGTGGATTAAAACATTGGAAAAGAATTTCGATTTCATGGGGTGTTCAGAACACCAAAAGGTTAGTCTCGCTATTTACCGTTTTGAAGGTGAAGCTGATCAGTGGTGGTCGATGGTTAAAAATATGAGGGATAATGTAGAGAGTGAGGATCTTGATTGGGATGAGTTCAAACGTATGTTTCTTGAGAAATATTTTCCTAGGGTGGTTCGTCTTAGGATGGAAAAACAATTCCTAGAATTGAGGAAGTATGATGATGCAGTGGCTACTTATGAAGCGAAATTCAATAGACTGGAAAGGTATTCTCTAAATTTCATAAGAGATCTTGATAGTAAAATCAATCATTTTTACTCAGGATTAAATCCAAAGTAACGAAGGGATTTGGATTCTTGTGAGTTCAAAAGTTATGAAAAACTTGTTCGATGTGCGTAGAAGGTGGAAATATAGTTTGATGATGATATGGTGTTCTTTGAAAAACAACATAATAAGAGGTGGAGGTGGCAGACGAAAGGGAAGAACTCTTCAAAAAAGTTTAATGGTAAGAAACTTATGTTTACAGTTTGTGAAAATTATGGTAAAAAGAACGATGGGGAATGTATTCTGAATTCTGGTAAGTGATACCAATGTGGTAAAATGGGATATAAGGATAAAAAGGATCAAGGTAATGGTAAGACAAAATTGATTTTCAATTAGTAATTTTTTTAAGTTCAATGAAATGGGTCATTATGTAAATTAGTGTCCAAAGAAAAACTCAAATGAGGGAAAGAAGCCGAACTACAAGAAGAAAGGTGTGGTGAAATCCTTTGAAACTACTTCAATAGATATTGGTCTATAGAATGAAGTTGTATCAGGGACACTGTTTATTTATTCAGATTATGCCAATGTGTTGTTTGATTCAGGGTCTATACATTCTTTCATTTCAGAGAATGTTTCTAGTAAATTGGGAATTCCATCTCAAGATATGAATCCTGAACTTATGGTAAAAACACCATGAGGAAATTTTGAGACAAAAATAAATTATAAGAACCTACCTATCCTTGTGTGCGGAAAGAATCTACCTGCAAACCTTATTGTTTTGCCTCTAGTAGAGTTTGATGTTATTTTGGGTATGGATTGACTTTATTTTTATCATGCTAAGTTTGACTACAGATCTAAAGTGGTTTCTTTTTAGAAAGAGTTTTAGTTTGTGTACAAGAATTAACCCTTAATTTTGATAACATATCAGGAAGCTGAGAAACTAGTAAAATATGGAAATGAATTTTACCTTGTACATATTGTTGAAAACAATGGAACTGTTTAGATTAATGATGTTCCAGTGGTAAATGAGTATCTTGATATTTTTTCTGATGAGTTTCCTGGTATAATACATGATTGGGAAGTTTAATTTACTGTTGACTTAGTTCCTGATGCTAATCCAATTTCAAAACCCCTTTATCGAATGGCTCAAATTGAACTTTTAGAGTTAAAGAAGCAATTGCATAAGTTATTAGATAAAGGTTTCATTTGACCTAACACATCACCATGGGGTGCTCCAATCTTGTTAGTTAAAAAGAAAGATGGTTAAATGTGACTTTTCATTGATTATAGAGCATTGAATAACATCACTGTTAAGAACAAGTATCCTTGGACTCATATCTATGATTTGTTTGATTAGCTCCAGGGAGCTCAGTATTTTTTGAAGATTTAATTGAGTTTGGGATACCATTTGTTAAAAGTAAAGGAACCAAACATTCTAAAAACCACGTTTTGTACTAGGTATGGCCGTTATGAATTTGTGGTTATGCCTTTTGGGTTAACCAATGTACCTATTATATTCATGGATCTTATGAATAGAATTTTCTATGAGTTCTTTGATAAGTTTTTGGTTGTGTTCATTGATGATATTTTGGTTTATTCCAAAATTAAAAAGGAACATGAAATTCATTTAAGGGTTGTCTTGGAAACTTTAAAAGAAAATAAACTATATTATAAATTCAGAAAGTGTGAGTTTTGGTTAAAAAATTTCATTCCTTGGTCACATTGTTTTAAAAAATGGCACAAATGTTGATCCTGCTAAAAAAAAGTTGTTGAAGAATGGCCAAAACCCTAAAATATAATTGAGATCCATAGTTTTCTTGGTTTGGTAGGTTATTATTGGAGGTTTGTTGAAAGGTTTTCATGGTTATCTATCCCATTGACTAAATTAACTCGAAAAGGTGTTAAGTTCATATGGACAAAAGAATGTGATGATTGTTTTCAGGAATTGAAAAGAAGATTGGTGAATGCTTCAGTTTTGGAACTACATTCCAAAAATGGTGAGTTTGTTATCTACAGAGATTCTTTGTTGAAAGGACTTGGTTGTGTCCTAATGCATAATGTTCAGGTAATTTATTATGCTTCACTTTAGTTGAAACCTCATGAGTTAAATTACCCTACAAATGATTTGGAATTAGTTGCGGTTGTTTTTTTCTTTAAAAATTTGGAGGCATCATTTGTAGGGAGTAAAGTGTGAAATATATACTCATCACAAAATTTTGAAGTATGTATTCACTTAGAAATAATTGAACATGATATAAAGGAGATGGCTACAATTAATCAAGGATTATGATCGCATTATTCATTACCATCCAGGAAAAACAAATAAAGTGGATGATGCTTTGAGTTGGAAAAGTTATGCTACATTAACCATGTTACTTTTGAAACAAGATCCATTGATTAATGATTTGATGAAATTTGGAATAAAAGTTTTTGGTTCAAGAAATTACTCTGTTTTGTTTTAGGTGTTAGTAAAATCATCTCTATCCGACTGAATTAAGCAAGCGCAGAAGGAAGATAATGAGTTGCAGAAAAAGGTAGAGTTGGTTCAAAAGGGTAAGTTGTCTGATTTTAACATTGATAATGATTGTATTTTGAGGTTTGGGAAGATATTATGTGTGCATTGTGATTCACAGTTTAAGAAAGAGTTATTATGTGAACTCATAGTTCTTCATTTTTAGTTCATCCAAGAAGTACTAAGATTTACAAAGATCTTTGAGAGTATTACTGGGGGGATGGAATGAAAAGAGATATTGCTAATTTTACTATGAAGTGTTTGACTTGTTCGCAGGTTAAAGTAAAGCAGAAGTTACCAAAAGGGATGCTTCATTCTTTACCGGTGCCAGAGTGGAAATGGGAAAATATATCCATGGAATTCGTTGTGGGATTAGCAAAGACATCTTGAGGTAGTAATGCAATATGGGTTATTATTGTCTGATTGACTAAATCTTCTAATTTTCTTCCCATTCAATATACGTTTTCTCCAGATCAACTTTCTCAGTTTTATGTTAAAGAGATAGTCTGGTTTCATGGAGTTCCCCTCTCCATTATATCTGATCGTGATCCCAAGTTTATTTCTAACTTTTGCAAAGGCCTTCAGAAGTCATTGGGTAATGAATTAAATTTTAGAACAACTTTTAATCTTCAATCAATTGGTTAGTCAGAACAAACAAATTAGACATTAGAGGATATGCTACGTGCTTGCTAAATGGATTACCAGAGAAGTTAGAACCAACATCTTTCTTTGGTTGAATTTTCTTGTAATAACAGTTTTCATTCCAGTATACAGATGACTCCATTTGAGGCATTATATAGAAAGCGGTGTTGAACTCCAGATTTTTGGGATGAAGTAGGTTAAAGGAAACAGATGGGACCAAAATTGGTAGAAGTGATGGAAGAAAAATTTCTGTTGATTTAGAAGCACGTGAGAATAGATTAGAGTAGGCAGAAAAGTCATGCGGATAACCAGAGGATGGATCTATCTTTCAAGGTAGGTGATCATGTCTTTCTCAAAGTTTCTCCATGTAAAATTGTGATATATTTTTGTAAGAAGGGAAAGTTGAGTTCGAGGTTCATTGGACCTTATGAAATCCTGGATAAAGTTGGATCAGTTGTGTATAGAGTGGATTTACCACCAAGTTTGTCCGAGGTACACAATGTTTTTCATGTTTCAATGTTGAGAAAGTATATGTCAGATCCATCTCATGTTTTCAGTCCAGAGGTAGTTTAGGAAGAAAATATTTCTTATGAGGAACAACCGGTCCAGATTCTTGACCGTAGAGAGAAAGTGTTGTAGAATAAAGTAATTCATCAGGTAAAGGTTTTGTGGAAAAACCATATGGTTGAAGAGGCAACTTGGGAATCTGAAAATGATATGAGAGATAAATTCCGCCACTTATTTGATAAGTGAATAGAATTGCGGCGATGTAATTCCCAAAAGGGGGAAGGATGTAACATCCCAGGTAAATAAATAATATAACATTTTCATATTTATTAATATTTGGGAATTAAATATTAATTTTACTTTAAAGGTGATTCGATGTTCGATGGAGTAATCAATATGCAACAATGTGTTTTTTTTGAAATCTTACGTTTCACACAACGTTGAGTCATACTGAAATAATAATAATATAATATTATTTTATATGGTAGTTAATGCCTAGATGTTGTATTGGTGGGAATGAACAAAACTAACTACAATATTCTTATACATGTTTGTTAAATGTTTTTACATTTATCCAATAAAATCTAGAGGCTTAAAATGTGAATGAATCAAATTCTAAGCACAAATAGTCTAATATTATTTAAAAGGTCGATTTACAGCCTTTTGATGGAGAACCATTATTAAATCTACTTTTTGTCACTTTTATACATTATATTTGACAAAATAATATTATTCTTTAGAATCGGGACATCAAAATTTAGTTTGGATGAAATTTTGGTATTTTTATGATAAAGTTCATTTTTAATGAATAATCAAAATACTGCATTTTAATTCAAAATTGGATTTTAATCTAATTTATTTATATGGTTAGGTTATATTTTTAATTGGTTTTAAAGATAAATTAAATTTTTTTACCATTTAATTAAATGTTGGTAATTGGAAGTAATTTCACATTGAAATTGGACATAAACAAGTGTCAATCTTTTGATAGTTATAATTTCTTAAAAACACGTTTTTTGTTTTGATAACGAGAATTAATTTAAAATTAATTTCTGCCACTTTTGTGTTTTGAATTTAGAAAAATAGATTCCATATTTATAATCAGGAGGTCCAAATTGTGTAAATAGGTAACTTTTCTTTTTATATATTATGAATATTTACTTAAGTAAATATTTTATTTACCATGGTTAAGGGTAAATATGGTAAATAAGGGTAAAATATAATATTATAATAATATTAAATTACCCTTATAATTTTTCTAACCCTATTGGATGAGATATGTTCGACCAAGAGAATCCTTGGGTCGATTTTGGGTCCCCATGAAGCCACTTGGGAGTGATAATGACATTTTATATTAATTAATTTAAAGTAAGGACAAAAATACATAAACATATATCTTTTAGTTAAATAATTTTATATGGGGTTATATAAGTGATATATTTGACTATAAATATTAATTTTAAATATAAAATATTTCATACATCATGGTATTTTATTTATAATTTTTATACATCTTATAAATAAATTTATTTATGACATAATGATGAATTAATGATTACCTCCTTAATGAATGTTTTAAATAAATGAGATTATAAATGATAAAATAAATTTATTTGGAAATGTTTTATGCCATCCAAGAATTTTAGAGCTGAGGATGACTTGTTATCTTTTAATTAATGAAGTTTTTTTAGAAATAATCAAGTTATTTTAGATTTTTTAAAAATTCATGATATGAATTATATTTAAATTGACATAAATGGGTTTTTAAAATAAATATTATTTTATTAAATGATATAAAAATCCTAAAAATATAAGATTCAGAAAAATGGCTTAGATAAGGTTGAGAATTTCATTAATGAACCACTTTTGGTTTGATTGGCATTTTATAGTAACTATATTAACTTTATAGAGTGAATACACAAGAAGACCTGGTAAGAGTCAAATTAGTTAACTAATGATTAGAGCTAAATGATAAGGTTAAATTTGAAAACAAAACTTGTATAAAACCTATTTATTGAGATTATTTTGAATAATAGTCATCTTATCTTATAATTTAATAAGTTTGGGACCTTTTGAAACAAAAATTTAGTTTGTAATAAAATAATATTTTTAAACTTTCCCAAAGAGGCCCTCCATCCCCTTATAAAAATCCATCTCCTCTAACCCATTACTCACACCTCTCAAGCCCCATGACTTATCCAACCTCTGAAAAATAATCTCCCAACATCCCTATATTCCATATAAAATCCTTACCATAGTCAAAAGCCACTTCAAAAAATTCTTTTGGTTCAAACCAAAGAGTTACCCGATTTAAAGATAACATCTTCTCTTAAGTTCTTTTATTTTATTTTACTTCTCCAACCCCTAAACTATTTTTATTACTTTATTTTATAACAACACCAATATCCTAAATATAATATTTTTTATTATGATAAATATTCTAACTACACTTACACACACTTCTATCTAATGGATATGAACATACTGTTTCTGTGGACGGCGAACTACTGCCTCACGAAACGATGATTATTCAATTATCTCCTATCACCTCTCATGGTGGCCATTATTATGGAACTGTAATTATATATGATATATATGATATATATTATATCTCTATGCTTATGTAATTCTCTTTTAGAACATAAATTTATGCTTTTCATGTTCAATATATATATGATAATTTCATTTGAGGAAGTGCGGACTACCGTCCCCTCAAAGTGATATGACTCGTTCATACCATACATGGAACATATAAAGGATGGTGTTAATAAAATTATGTAACATATAAAAAATATGATATTATAATGGAATTATAATATACCCATGTATCATTTTGTTTTCATTCCTTTAAAAATGAAAAAAATAAATGAAAGTAGTGTTCATGCGTACGTACGACTTACCGTCTCCATGAACGGTGCATTTCATTTTCATATATCCAAATGAGATGGACGGTTCTAAAATACATATATAATGGATATATATAATTTATATGATATGTAAATCATTAATATCATTCGGTATATAATGGACTTTTTACCACATGGAAAACTTGTAATTATAAGTACCAAATATCGACAAAACGTCTGTTGTTAACTTAAATGATTATGTAAGGTTTATGACGTGGTAATAAGTGATGTAAAAGGAATAATAAAATTGATTTTTTAAGAAATTAGAAATTAACTTTAGTTTATTATTCAGGATATTTAAAGAACAAACAAGTCAAGTCAGGCACGAGGTAAAGGACTTTGTCTCAATCTTCTTTCATTGAGGCATATTTTGATTTATGCATGAATTTATTTTATACGATGTATAAACCCATTTAAATTTTCATTTCATTCAAATGGAATATTTTTTATACACATAATTTTACTAAATAACAAAGTTAATGTTTCATTTTAATGTACGTGGTGAAAACGACCTTTCTGCCACCGCAAGCGTTATTGATATTTGACTTCCTTAACAAGCCGCAATGTTTTTAAAAGGAAAATAAATACCATATAATCTTTAAAATATTTTGGTATTAAAAATGGTATTGATAATGGATTGGTTTTGTGAATATATTTAAATGATATATTTTGATTGAAATTTATAAAATTTATATTTCCTTCATGTTTGTTTTATGTGTTATGAATATGTTATGGTTCTTGGTCATTATTTACGTATACGGATGGTTCTGTGATAAACCTAGGGTGGGTGAGACCGAGATAGCTCTCCAATGCATTGGGTAACGTGACATAGGTAAAAATTAATGTTTGTCCTAAGAGATTTATGGAATATACTGTGATGGGTATTCCAAATTTAACTCCATACGTAGTTGTGAAAGCTACAACGTAAGTATGTTATGGATGCCACAAGTTACCATTAAGATTTATGTTTTCTATGTGTTATTCATAAATCTTATGATTTCATGAGGTATGTTAAAAATATTATGATTTTACAGAATAATGTTTTATTCCTTTATTTTATAACTCCTACTGAGATTCTTATGCTCATCCCACGTTTTGAAATGTTTTTCACAGGACTTAAAGATGAATAGGGTCGAGGATGGGATCAAGGAAAAGTCATGCTGTCTAAAACATAGGACTAGACATGACTCTTTTTTTCAAGAGTTTTTATTTTATTAAAAATATGTAAACTCAGTAGAAGTGTCTACTTTGTAATTATTTATATGTAATGTAATATTTATGGCCTAATTATCTAAAAATCTAAACCTGAAAATATACTCAATGTGAATTATTCATTTAATTTAAGATTACGCAATGTTTTAAGGCTGGGTCCTTATATGTTTAGAGAAATAAATGTTTTTTTTAAATCAAAATCATATATAATATGGGATAAATGTTTTCAAGGATAATATTTTTACTCTTTATAATGAGAAATTATTCTCCCTTGTATATATTATACCCTTTGACTCAACTATCTTGTTTTATAGACGCATTTTAAGTCTTTATCCTTATTGTTGAGTTTTACCTGATGTGTAAATTAGGTATCCCATTCTTAGGTATTATCTCTAAACTATTTCATCATATGGTGTTATACCTTTACTTTGGAATTTAATAGTGGCTAATATGAATACCTTTGATGTGTTGTTAGACAAAAATCATCTTATGTATAACTTGTGATCTATGAGTCCTCCCCTTCCCAGATCTTCGTGAGTTGTTACATTGAATATAACATAAAATTCCTTGATAAACCACCCAATTATATAATTGAAGTTATCTATTTCTAATAACCCTAAACAAACTATAAGTTTGTAAGGAACACTTATCCTATGGTTAAGATATTGGTTCAGTGGTGATGTGGTTGTTAGGTTTTTGAGGTGGAAAGAGTTGACTTGGTATTTAAGGATTATTTTTTTTAAAACCACCTAAAATAAATATTTTGAAATTAATAAGTGGTGTTTATAAAGGTTAAAATGGGTAGAGTTTTATAAGAAACATTGTTTCAAACATGTAACCCTTTTAAAATAATTTTATAATTAAACTTATTACATCCCTTCTCATTTTTAATATTTTATAAACATGTCTACAAAACAACCACCCCATTATCTTTCTACATTATCCTATTAAAGAGTTGTTTATAAATATGTGTTTCCATCAATTTAATGAAATGGTAACACATATATCATGTCTTATACTTTGATAGTGAGAAGGAAAATTATTTTAAAATTATATATTAATCTATAGACTACTTGAGCTGGTATTCCATATTGTAAAATAAGTTGAAGGATTGGAAGGGTCATGAATCCCTAAGCACAAATACTACACACTTAATCATCTTGGGATGAACTTGAAACATACTAACTCATTATACTTTGAGATACAATATTTCTATGACTTTATATACCCATCACCCTATTCCTTAGGATGGGATGAAAGATTTCCTATAATGGATAAGACTCGTTTATATACCTAGGATGGTCCACTTGGACCCTAACTTCTTTATACAAATCTAACCATATATGTGGATGCATATGTGTACATGTGTTGGATATTATGGGTAAAACTTTTGCCTCCCATATGATACAAAATTATATTATCATCCCATTTACTGATATTATTCTCAAATTAGGTAGTACTGGTATGGACCCTCTGAGTATTGGCAGTTATCTATTCTAAGTATAATTGATCAGTTATTTTCCTTGATTTTGATTACTTCTATGCCCTGTTTACTAATATCCAAACTTTTTTTATGGTATAAGTATATAAATGATTTGAATATTCCTACATACACCTTCTATATCTCTACTATGTTGAGACACCATTGGTGGTTATCTATAGAGTATTTTATGCTCACACCATTCATGGACACCTCAGTGAACATGAAACCTTTATTCTTCTATTTTTATGTACTTATATATACTCAAGAGCTATTAGGCTCCATAAATGGTAACTTTTGTTGTCAGGGAAGCAAAATCAATTACTGCTTGAGAGTTGGAGCTATTGGAGGTGGTTAGAGGTTGTTTGTAGCTCATAAACTATTCCTTTATCGGATCTTTATACCATAGAACTGATTTGGTTTGATGTTTGACTATGTACTTATTATGTATTATTTATTGTATGTGCTTTATTATAGGATTCTTACATTAGATTCATTTTAGTATGATCATGTGTTACACATTCCTACTAATATCTATTTGGTTTTTATTTAAATTTTATAGGTTAAATTATGTATACTTGACTTATAAATGGGTCATTATAGATTTCCTGTATAATCCATTCATGAACCTTAATTAAATTCTAATTGGTTAAATCATTCCTCAATATTTAACTTAGATATGTGGTGCTATTCGCCAGGCTTTGGGGATTACGGAGTGATCAAGAGGTAGTAACATATGTGATTTGGGTGTTGTATGAGTATTTGGGTCACAAAAATTACATTGCCACTCATAATGTCATTGGATGACATGAGAAAATTATATTAAATTAAATAAATGATAAATGAAAAAAATGTATTGAACTGAATTTGATTGGTCAAGGGTTAAATTTATTATATAGATCCCCAATGGATGAATTCTAGGTTAAACTATGTGGTATCAAGTTATTTGGGTTATACTACATGTTATGAAGTTATTTTATTATAGGGTAATGTTACATCACAATTTATTGAGATATAATTTGATAGATTAAGTTTTATTTTTTATATAGTTTTCTAATCAGGATATGAAATATGGGATATAACATTATTTGATTTTAGTTGTTTGGAATGAATTATTGATTGTTTATTTATGAGGTGATTAAATAATTGGTTTCCTTTTTTTTGGGTA
The DNA here is from genome assembly GCA_963277665.1 of Viscum album. Lineage (NCBI taxonomy): Eukaryota > Viridiplantae > Streptophyta > Magnoliopsida > Santalales > Viscaceae > Viscum > Viscum album. The sequence continues at coordinate 116,328,739 of OY728119.1, forward strand.
TATATGAGATGATGAAATAGAAAATAAAATGACAAGAGGGGATGGATAATTTCTTTAAAAATATTGAAATGCAATAATGATAGATGATGGAAGATTAAAACATCCAAAAAAATTGAAAAAATAACAATGTTAAAAAAAAGAGGCTAATGGGTTTTTATTATTTCATATTAATATGTTTATAGATCTATAGTCTTGATGTCCACAATTTATTAGGTATGTTTAAATAATATGAAATCCATCATTTAGAAGGAGTCAAAACCCTTTATAAGACGATCTACATTTTTCCACATTAAGGAACAAACCATACTTATTCCTTTTAAAACTCATTGGAACATCTATCTTACTCATGGTTTAAAAATAAAATTGTAATACCTTTTTATGAGAAGTTATTACCAATAACACTTATTATGGACATGACATAATCATGTGCACCACCTTTTGTTTTGGAGAGCATAACCAAATCTCCCTTTTGGATAAAATATAACATAATGGTTTTAACAGTGAAGAGTAAAAATTAAATTCTTTTTAATGAAGTAATATATTAGTGTTTACTGGATTTTTTAAGTAAAAATAACTTAAACCACCTTTAGGATAAAGCACAACCTACTGCTTTTAATGATGAACCATCACAATCTAATTATTTCTAAAGGAGGAATGTTACTATGTGTTACAACATGATAATAAAAAAACCAATAAATAAAATTTTAATTTTTAAACAATGAAACTGGTGAATAAGAAATGATTTTTCTTCAAGATATAATAATGAATTTCTTGAATTATTAGTCCATCCCAATTATGTTTATAACATTTAATCACATGCATCATAATGTAAAAATTATTCATAATAGCCTCTTCTGTTTTCTACTTCATCATTTTTTTAAGTTAGATCACATAAGTATATTTTTTAAGTAAAATAAATAATGTTAATATTATATTCTAATTACTAACAAGTTTCCAATATACAATTCATGACCCTGTAAAAGATTCTTGAAAGATATCATCCGGATAATATGATAAAAATTCATGGTTCAAATATTCATAAGCATCTAAAACTAAATCATAAAAATTACTATATATATCACAGTACAATTTTATCATTATAATACATTTCACATATGGAATTAACTCTATATCATTATAAGATATTTCATCATAGGTAGTGATTCATCCATGTAGCCAGTCATGTTTTCACATTTTCATTGCAATCCTAGCTGTGATATTTTCAATCACATATCGCAACTTATTATCAAAAAGTAATATCACTAAGTCATAAGATATGATTATGTTTCCTAAAGTGGTATTCGAAATAAAAATTAGTGATAACCATTTTGAACTATATTTCACATGATGTTAAACTATAATGTCATTTGTGTCTCATATTTCTATTTGTTGTGACCACTAAATTTCCAATCACTCCTAGAGGGGAGGAGGTGAATTATGGTGAGAATATTTTCTTACTAAATGGATTGTGTTCTCATGTTACTATACACCGATGATGTGATAATATACCAATAATCCATTAAATAATTTTTTATTGATTATAATTTTTATGGGAAACTAACTACCGAGTCCAAGGATCACCACCTCTTTGTATCTCTCCACCCACCACTTCAAGATAAGTACATGAAAGAAATCAAATCGTATGTCTTTATAAAAAATAATCAAATAAAATCAGTACCAAATCCACTGTAAGTGTTTATATTCATCATAATCTCCAATAACACCTCTAGATATTTAGTTTTGTGCATGTTCTTCCTCCTTGAAAAAATAAATCTCACATAATTTTTGATATATAAAGTTTCCTCTACATTTTTTTACTATATATTTCCACCTCTCTCTATTGAATTTATTCATTTATCCTATTCTTTATATATACTAGAAAAATAGATAACTTGTTAGGTAACATTTCTTATACATATTAGTCTTTAATACTATCCATAATGGTTATGTTCAATCCCCCATAAACCATATATATCTTCTTGTAATTAATGAAATATTAAAACATAAAAAATATATAAACATCCCCCAAATTATAGAGTAATGAATTGTATTATTACATTTTACTCTTCAAACACTAGATATCTCTAAAAACCATGAAATAAATCTCTTATATCTCAAAACCACTATTTTTAAATTTTAATAAATCCACCTGAACCACTTTATAAGGTTTAATGCATAAAACCATAGTTTATTTACAACAACCTGTATCTCATACACATATTATTACATGTTTTTAATATAGATATCTAGAAAACAAAACTCATAAATCTATATGTTGGGTGTATTTTGGAGATTAGATATATAAATCATCAAATTAAAAATAAAATAAAACATATTTATTTCAATCACCACAATGTTCTACGAATTTCCTTTAAACTCTTATTAGAGCATAGTATTCCTTGGAGACATACGTAAAGAAAAATTTGAAATATAAATCCTAGTAAGGGAATAAACATAATCATAGAGTATAAAATTTGAGCCAAGATACATAACAAAACATCATAAAGATGTGTATCATATATAATAACATAGAATAATGGAATAAAGAAGAATATATCATAATATAATGACTTTATAGGAGTGAAAAATGAAATAAACACGACATCATAAGTATTATTCGAGGCTCACTATAATGGCAACTTAACAAAGTGTGCTAGGATTATTACTTGTGCACCATACATGGTATTTCATGTGATGAAAACATTAAAAAATTAATTGGAGAGATGTATAATTCCATTCCCACCGATCAAATTATAACATGTACATACATATTAATTCCACATAAGGAAATCATACATGATGCATAATCACATAAAAACCCATGAGGAGGAAAGGAGTTACATAATCATGTCTCAATGAATAAACAAACAATAGAACCTAATTATTCCATAGAAAAGAATAGATTAAGGATTTTTAGACACTCATAACTAAATAAAATAATATAGTTCATGATTATAGAGCTCAATTTAAAATATATTATGAGAAAAGGGTGAAGGAGTTGGTGTGGTAAAAAAACCCTTAAATGATGTTTTAATAATTGAATGAAGAACCTAGTGAAAGGGGTGTTCCTTAAAATAAAAAATTTACTAGAATAAATTTCAATAAAAGAGTGGATCTATCTATAAATCATAAAATATTAAAAGTTTTAAAATAGTTATACATGAAAATAAATAAGAAACATACAAGTTACATTTAATTATGTTCAATTTAAATAAAGGATTGGGAAGGGAACTTGAAAGACTTGAATATCTCCAACAAAGAAATGGAAAATAAACTAGGTATATATGTAAGGACCATATATACAGAATATAGAATAAGTAAATGAGTATAAAAATAGACAAGGAGAGGTAAATTAAGAGAAAATATAACTTAAAAAAGATAATGGTATGGGAGTTCCCTCACCTTGGGTCCTGACTCGGTTGGCACATAAATCTAATTTCATGTATAATCAAATTAAATTTATCAATTTGTTTATTTAAAAACCTCTTCATGTATATTTTTTTTATTTTTTTTATGTTAATTTTTGATCATTTTATTAGGATATTATGTTCTTTTTCAACGTCTTGAGAATGTTCGTTTCATAGTTCCGAGGTTGCATATATTTCTTGAGAATTATGGATATTCTTGCTAATTGAGTCCATAAATTTAGAAGTGAAATTATATAGAACTAAAGTATTTATAAAATTTAAAAACATTATAAATATCAAATAGTCTTTAAAAATAATCATTTATCACATAGTATAAATTTTAATGTTTAATGGTTAGTTTTTTTCAGTGGTTTTTTCGACCATGATGAAATTAATCGGTTTAAATTAATCTTTATGTTTATTTACCCATTCTAGAATATTAAATAAAATTGAATATACTTATTAATCTCATAACTAAAAATAAAATTATTATTATAACCATTCATGAAGGAATTGATGAAACATGAGATATATTATCTATTGAGGTGGTGAACCGACCATAATATGGTCGAAATTTTCATTTTTGAGTAAATGAGAGGAAGGTAAATAATGGTTATTACATAAATAAAATAAAATATAAATATAAGTATGATATCTATTTCGTTATATTAATATGGATAGAATATATTTTGAGGAGGTAGAAGAAGGAATAACCTAAACAAGTTTGGTTGAGATAATTACCTCTTCTTTTGGATGTACTCCTTTAACACACTACTTGGGAATAGGGAATGGTATTATATAAAAACAAAAAACTCCATAACATATATAGGGATGTTGGGAAGGTACTTTGATAGGTATTTGGAAAGGTAAGGAACTTATGGTATAAGTTGTGGCGGGTTGGTGAAGGGTTATATTTGTAAGAGGAGAAGAGGGGTATTTTTGATTAAAATATTCATTAGTTTATTATTAATTTCTCAAGACTAACTATAATGATGATTCTTGTGAATATAAATATTAATTAGTGCATATTTTATTAAGATAATGGTTTATTACTTCATCAAATATGAAATTAATCATGCATTTAACTTATAATGTAAAATGCTATATTTTACCATATTTCACTATTCACAAAAAAATTATTTTTTAGAAAAATTTAAAAAATCACTCTAAGAAAATTTCCACATGATAATTCCAAAAATTAAATCCATTTAAAAATAATAATTTCCTAAATATGAGAAGTTATTTTTTAAATAGAATCCTTATTTAGTAAAAAATACTAATTTTATGAAATGATCAAATTTCTAACCCTTAGAAAAAATTTATTATGATTTAATAAAATTATATTATAATTTATATAAAAATATCTAGTGTTTTATAAAAAAATTCACAAAAAATAAATATAATTTCAAAATTTTAAATTTATCATAAAAATGTATTTTAATGAAAAATAAAACATATATGTTTTCCAAAAGAATACAATTATATTGTTTATGTCGCATATTTATTTTATCATATTTTACCCTTATTTTAATGTTCTAGTTTTATTTCATAAGATAACGAAATATTGTTTTATTAATCTGATAATCAGGTTAGCTGTTAGGTTACTATTCTTAGCAGTTAGGTTTCTATTCCAATATCCATGTTTTCAACTGTCATATTGGTTTTATACTCCCTATGAATACCTCCAAATTCCTTAATTAATCAGTCACTTTAATTCATCTATATGTTTGATATTATTAATTTTCAAAATGTCAGTTATATTACCAATTTTTTGTTTCTTTTTTACAGTATTGTTAGTGAGTGTGATTATTCTAGGAGACCAAGATGATCTAAATTTCTATTTTTTAGTTATTTTTTTTATTTTTTTATTATCCCATTAAGAACTTCCAATTTTTTTAGGTATATTTATTTTCAAAAATGTAATGTTATATAATAATTTTTTTGTGTTTTTTATTATGTGGTACATGGGTTTTATACCATACTACATTACTAAATATGACACATTTTTATTTAGAATGAAAATTACATATTAAAAATTTTGGGTCATCAAATTCTTCCACCCTTTATAAATTTGATCCTTGAAATTTCATTTCACACGCTAATATGAAAAATATAACGGTATTTATGTTTAAATGATTATTTAGGTTCCCATATTTCTTCTTCATATTTATAGTTCTGCTAAAGTGATTTGATAAGGTGATCTATCTTATTGTGTATAAATTTGTCTCTACGGTCCAAGATCTTCACCAGATACTTCTCATTAGAGAGATCATGATCTATCTATACCACATAAAGATTTATTACATGTGAGGGATACTATATATAGTTTTTCAAGAGGGATATGTATAACACATCAAGAACTTAAGAAGGGTGGTGGGGGTTCTTATGGATATGCCACCACTCCAATGCAATTAAGAATCTCAAAGTATTTTATGTATTTAGGAGTTATATTTCCTTTCTTCCCAAAACTCATAAATCTATACCATGGTGATATGTGGAGTATCACCTTTTCTCCAACTTATAAATTTAGGTATCATCATAAATTATCATAATAGCACTTCTATAAAATCTTTGTTACTTTGATGTGTTGCTAAATGGCTCTGACCTTCTCATCCATTTTTTCAACAAGTTTGGTTTCCAATATATTATGTTATCCAAATTCATCCCAACATTTTGGAGTTCTAAATTTATTCCCATATAGATTTTCATAAGGATCCATATAATTTTTTTTAATGAAAGATATTGTTGCCTGAGAACTCAACCAAAGGAAGATATTGATCCCTAACTCCTTTTAAGACCATAAAAAAGATCTCAAAATATTTCCCAGTGTCTGGATATACCTTTAAAAATTTCCATCAGTTTAGGGATGGTAGTCCATACTGAAGTTCAACTCCTTGTTTAGTCATGTTGAACACTTTTCTAGAACATTGAGGTGAACCTTATATCTTAATCAGATACAATTTATAACAATGTTTCATGAAACCTCACCACTTATTTGATGTATATCTCTTCAAGTACATCAGGTGAGAATTCATCTTGAATACTGATTAAGAAACCTGTCTTTATAAGACGGTCTACTAAAACCCATATAGAATTATTTCCTTTGGATTTATTTTCAAGACTCATGAAAAAATAAATGATGATGTTTTCCCATTTCCATGTAGGAATGGGTAATGGTTTCATCATCTCATTTTAGTTTTTCTTTTACACCTTCACTTATTATAATACCAACCACATTTATATATATATAATAATCTCGTTCTTCATATTTTTCCACTATAAGTTCTCTCAGATATCTCTATAAATATTTTTTCTCTTAAAGTTGATAAAGTATATATATGAACATCATATAATAGATCTTTGTTTATCTCAATCTCTAATGATATGCATAATTGTAAACCTAATATAATAGTTAATTCTCTATCAATTTTGAAATATGTGTCTTTTCACTTCCTTATTACAACCACTTTCTTATATATCTACATATCCCCCTTTAAGTTTTTTTAATCTTCTCAAGAATGGATATTTGAATAATCATTTTTCATAGTAGGATATTTTTCCTTCATTTATGATTCCCAAATCTATCCCTTGAATGTATAAGAATATTGGATGCTTCTCAATACTCATCATGTATTGGGTTACAAGATCATTTATACCTATATAATATGGAACTTTATTCACCTTTCTAGGATAGTAATGGATTGAGCAGTCATAGTCCATGATCATCTATAACAATCTTCATGAGCACATGTTGATCTCCTTCTTTGTGAATATATAATTCAAGGTCTTATGATTGGTATATATGTCACACTTATATGCATAGAGATAATTCTTCCAATTATTCAATTAAAATATTATTGTAGACAACTATAGATCACACATCGAATAATGTTTCTCATGAAATTCATCTTTCTTTTGGAAAGACTATAACCTGGTAAATTTTCATGTGTACACAACCTAGAACCTTACTTGATACATAATTTTATATCATATTTACTCCATCTCTTGAGGGTAGTGTAAGTACAAGTGAAATGATTATCCACTTATTTTAACTCCTTGTAAATTTCTTCACATTCACCAGTCTAGGTACAATTTACAGCTTTCCAAGTTAACTTGGTAAGTGGGTTTGAAAATCATGATAATTTCCTCAAAAATTACCAATAGTACCCAGATAATTCAAGGAATATATGCATATCCATTATATAAATTTATCTTTCTCATTCCTCCATAAGCTTTGTCATGGGTGGATCCATAAATTTCCCTTGGTTTGTGATAACATGCCCCATGAATGTTACTTTCCCCATAAAAAAGTCACATTTAATATACATTGTAAACAACTGTCCTTTCTTAATGTCTTTAGAAAAATAATCTAATGATCCTCATGTTTCTCCTTTATTTTTGATTATATGAGAATATAATAAACAATGAGCACTACAAATTTTTCAAGGTGATCTCTAAAGTCTCTATTAATAATGTCCATTAAAATTATTAGATCATTTGTGAGTCAGAATGGAATCACTATGAACTCATAGTTTGAATTCCTTGTATGAAAGGTAGTCTTGTGAATATCCTCCTTCCTCACCCTCAATTGATGATATACCAATTGAATATCCACCTTATATAAGTATCAATTCCCTTATAGTTCATTGAACAAGTTTTCAATCTGTGGTAGATTATACTTATTCTTAACCCTTACCTTTTTAAGTTCATGATAATCAATGAAGAGATGCATTGACTCATACTTATTATTGAAAAATATGACTGGTTCACCCGATTATGACGCACTTGGGTGTATAAAACAATTTTCAGATTCTATTATATTCGATTATTCTATTCTTCTAGTTCTATATGGGAAATTCTATATAGATTGTTTCATATAGTTAGATCTCCTAGTATAGGTTTAATTGAGAACTCAACCACTTAATTAGGAGTAATAACATACATATCTTCAAGGTATGAAATAGTATATCCCCTGATAGTTAGAATTTATTTAATGATGTTCCTCTCCTATGTCTCAATCATTTTACCTAGATATTCTTGCTCGTAAGGAAATAATAGCCATGAAGGATTTTCAAAAGGAGATCCATCATCCTTCTTGGACTTTTATATAATTTAAGGATGATTTGGGATATAAATATTATTTTCCTTCTCCAAGAAATTGATGTTGTCTCTGTATAAAGACAATCAATCCATGCTCAATATAACATTTAGTTCTACTAAATGGAGTATAATAATATTTTTTTTGGGAGAATCTTTATGTAAATATTTATTGGGGAAGAGTTATATACTAGATATATAATAATTTCAACACTTAGTGTCTTCACCAATAATTTAACGTCCATATCTTTATGTAGTGTTTGAATATTTATAATAACATTTCATGATATAAAAGAGTGAATAAAAAAATCAAATAGTACATTTGGTATTGTTAAATGAATAAAAAGTGTACCTATCACCTTGTCATTTTCACAGCCCAACTCAGTAGTAGTGTTAATATAAGCTCATACTTTCTATCTTGGCCATGAAGGTTATTATCATCGATTATCCTCGATAACCCTTGGCTTAGTACATTGACTTTAATAGTGTCTATATTTTTTGATGTTGATACATTGGACCATAAATAGAGGATTAATTAGAACATTACTTTATTTTATCATATTAGTTGAATTATTTATCTCCCTTTGATATTCATTAGCTTGATCCCCCTATTTTACACACTTTAAGTGTATACTTATTCATTTAAGGATGTTTACCGGATGCTTATTCCCACACTTATGACATGTAGGAAGCTAGATTTTGTTCCCCCCTTGAGATTTATCCATTGGAACTCTAGAATTAAACTCCATTATCTTCTTTATATCTCTATCCCCATTAAACCATTAAGAATCAATAATCTACATCTCAACTTTAAGGGAACATCAGACTATTTCCTCATATTTATCAATGTATTGAATCACCAAATCTTTCCAATGAGTCACCTATAGTATGAAAAATAATAGGTCCACCATACTCTCATAATCAACGTTAAAGACAGGTTCATAACTTTCAATCCTTGTGATTTTCCCCATAATACCCAACTAATTAATATTCCTCTTAGTCGAGTCCAAGGAAGTCCCTCTCAATTTTAAGATAAAGAGTTATAAGAAAATATTTATTAAAAAATATTTTCTTGAATTCATCCCACTCCATTGATTCAATATCTTCCATTGGTTTCATGTTCTTGATGAGTGTCCACTACTGATCTAATTATCCATCTAAATTATAGATAAACAATATAACATTTTATTAATTATAGAATTATAGGATAGAAAATATATTGATAAGAAAATTAATATATTCTTCCAAAATTAGGGGATTAAAGGATCCATTAAAAGCAGGATGAATTTTTCTCATAAATGAATCAATCAGAACATATTATCACTTAGTAGAAGGAAGGAGTTCCATGTAATTAAAGGTATTAGTCATAGATTAAGTAACCTGTCCAAGTATTTCCATGAATTTATTAACTCGTTCTACCATTATATTTGTAATTAAATTTTGAAAATCCAAAAATTATCCATAACATTGTTTTTTGAGATGATTTCTCCAATTTACAAAAATTTACTAACACAAAGGAAAATTAGGCATGAGAATACTCAAACTAATAAGCATATTAATTAGAAAACTATAAACTTAGAAGTAATAAATCATAAATGACATATATATCCTGAATTATGATTTTATATATTTCAATTTAGGTTATTCATATTTTATTTCCTATTATATTTTCTAACCTATTACCCAGAAATAACTAAATATTTCTTTGATATAAACTATAAAAACTCAGATCTCATACACATATTATTATATAATTTTTAATATAAAGATCTAGAAAACACAAACTAGAAATCCATATGCCTAGTGTCTTTAGGAGATTAGATACATAAAACATCAACTTAACAATAAAATAAAACATCTTTATTTCAATCTCCATAACATTATCCTAATTCCCTTTGAACTTATTTTTCTGTATATTATATTCTGGGTATAGACATAAAAAAGGATGAGATATAAATCCCAATAAGAGAAAAAACTTGATCATGGAGTATAAAAATAGATTCATGTGGAATAACATGACATCATAAAAGTAGAGGATTATATACAATCAAATGGAAGCATGGAATGAATAAGAACATAACATAAGATCATAACATCACAAGAATGTGGAAACAACATAAAAAATGACATCATAAGAATCAATCAAGGCTCAATACTCAGATGACATAACATAATGTTCTAGGATTATTTCCTAAACACCATATATGGTATCTGACGAGATGAAAGCATTACCCAATGCATTGGAGGGATGTATAATTCCATCACAATCTATCACATCATATTATATACATATATATGTGCTCTATATAAGGAAATTATATATGAATCATAAGCATATGAAAAACCAATGAGATTAAAATGAGTTATAATATCATGTATTAAAGAATAAATAAAATATATATAATAAAAATTACCAAAAAATAATGGATTAATACTTTTTATATTTTCATAGATAAATAAATAAATATAGCTTATGATGATTGATCTGAATTAAAGAAATTCCATGAGAAAGGGGTGAAGAAGTAGGTGTGGTAATTAACCACTTAAATGATGTTTTATAAATTAATCAAAGAACCTAGAACCTAGGGTTTTACATAAAACTAGAAATGAAATGGAATAAATTTACTTAAGAGTACGATTCTATTTAAAAATCATATATGATTAAAACTTTCAAAAGAGTGGTACATGATAAGATATAATAAATATAAATATCTATTTAATCAAGTTCTCTTTAAAGAAAGTATTAGGAAGGTAAATAGAAAAAATTTCACATTTCTATAAAATAAAGGGAAATTAAACTAGGTATATATGTGAGGAATATAAATTCTGAATATTAAAGAAGAAAATTGGATTAAAAGAGATAAAAGGATATGTAAAGAGAGAGAAAAAATAACTAAAAAGAAAATAGGTTTTTTTGAGATTTACCTTACTTTAGGTATTGAATCTATTGGAATGTGCACCTAAATTTTTGAATAATTAAAATAAATTTATTAAATAATTTATTATGAGCCCTTTTAATTTACATTTTATTGTTTCTCTTTTAGATTTGTTTGTGAAAATTCACCCAAAAACTAGGGGAAATATTTATTGGGGGGGGGGAGGTGAATCGGTTATTTAAATTTGTTTTAAGTTTCCTTCTTTAAACAACTATAGCCACTTATTAGTGTGAATTTAGATAATTTCCCAACACACACACAATGGGAGAATCTTACAAGTTTTATATTTCAAAATAAATAGAAAAACTTGGTATGATTTAAATTTCATTGAGACCATACAACCTTATTGTATCAAAATGTAGGTACTATGTGTAGGGAATATCCTTGTAATTATGTTAAAAAAATGTTCCTATACTATTTTTGCGTGCTTCCTACAATATTATATTGATAAATGATTTGGTTTTTTCAAGAATAATAAAGTATCAAACCAAAATAGATTTCCATTAAAGTTATTTAAGAGTTACTTCTTCTTATTCCTCTTCAACCTGTGTTGTTTCTTGTTTCTTTTTCTCTCTGTTCTATCTACATAGAAAAGTATTATTCTTCTATCACTTGAATATTATCCTAAATAATTATATTTATTTACCTAAATAGTTTGTTTAATCCTCCTCTCCTTAGTATTATTGAATGAATGATATATAATTTTATTTTTTATTTATTTAATCGCACAATATCAAAAAAAAAGAATTATGTTTGAATTTGAATTTAAAATTAAAATTAAAACTATTAGCTCCATTCAAATATTCATAACCAATTATTCCTTCTATTAATATTTATCATTTTTCTTTTTAAATTTAATTCTCAACCACTGTCATGTCATGACACTGATTTCAGAATGACTGATAAGAATAAAAATTACTTCTTCTTCAAAAAAAAACCACCATCTTAATCATGAAAACCTTATTCTTAATTTTATTGACTCACAAATAACATTTTTTATGTGTAAAATATGATCAAGTGGTTTCATCATTGTATGGGATATTAATTTTTTTAGAAAATTGATTTGGGAACTTTTCAATCGACTTATACCTTAATAGTCTTCACCGTAGGGTTCATTATACATTATGAAGCTCTCGAACCTTGGTATTTAGCTATAGTGCACCTTTATAAGTACAAGAACCTTATAAATTTCTTTATCTAAACCATATGATCTTTGAACCTTGAAAATTAGTAACCTTATGCAGATATATGTCATCCTTAAAAAGTAATATTACGAGATTCATAAACAATAAAAAGTAACATTAGACATCTTATTTTTGGTCTGTTTGAACATGATTTATATAGTAACCAAAAAATAAAATAGAATAAAATTATATCCACTTCAACACTTCAAATACATTATTTTATAAAGAAATTACACATTCTAAAGGAAACTCCTTATCTCAATAATCTTCCCATGTACTCAATAATTTTCAAATAGATTTTATCAAAAAATCCCCCCTTTTGTATTTTATTGAAAACTAAGGAACATAAATTAATATCAATCTCAAACCACTTATCCATGAATCTTCATTCAATAATTCTAAACTTAATTTAGTAAACTTGGTTTAGGAAACAAAAACGTTGAGTAATAATACCATGCAGTCCATAAAATAGTATTTACATTCATAAATTCAAACCTTTGATCCTCTTGACATTGTATTCAAAAGTAATAAACTATGACCTTTTATACCACTTAATATATAATATGAGATACCACTTGAGAATAATCGTTTATTCTGATTTTCTCAATAGTTAAAATAACCTATAAATTATTGATTTCTATAACTATTCTCATAAAGATGTTAAAATAGTTCATAGGTTACAAAACAAGTTCACATATTCTATATTTTATAAACATATCTTGTATTTTCAGTTTTATTTAAAAAAATTAAAAAATTTCACGCAAAACCACATTTATTAATTCATATAGTAATGATTTTAAGAACTCTCTCTAAATACCCGCTTCCTATAAGATATCACTCCCCCAAAGAGGTTAAACACATATCAATGGATTTACCATTATATAATTTTATCCAATCATTATAGATAAACAAAAGAGTAAACATAAAGGGATTTATGTTTTCCCCATTTGAAAATAATAATATAAAGAAAAATATGTGATATGAGACTAAATAACAATAACTTAGTCTTTATAGAAATGAGGTTGAACTCCCATCCCCAGACTTAAATTTTTAAAAGTATTCTTTGGAAATGGTTTAGTGAAAATATCAGCCACTTGATCCTATATTGGAAAAAGTTCAAGATTTAACCCATTGTTCTCCACAATATCTCTAATAAAGTGATAATTTATATCAATTTTCTTTTACCTTAAAAGTTGAACCATTTTTTTAAAATATTAATTACTTTATGATTATCATGATCCTTGAGTAATGGTAATTTTTGATTCACTTTAAGATCATACAATTGAGTTATAATCCACATAAGGTTATTTGTAGCTTGAGTGATATCCATATACTCTTCTTTAGCTGTACTCTGATTCATATAGCGTTTCTTATAAATGTTCTAATATAAACACTTATCTTCTTTAAAGAAAAATACACTAGATGTTGGCCTCCTATCATGAACATTTATACGCAATATTTTTAGGAAAATAAAAACAAATTAATCTTTCCTTCACTATTATATTTTAACCTAAAGAAAATTTTTCATTTTATATACCTAATAATCCTATTTCCATCCATGATGTGGGACTCTTTTAGTGCACTTTGATACTTAGAAAACAATGTAACAACATAGAAAATATCTTCCCTTGAAGTTTACAAGTATAAAAAAATATCAATAATAATAAAAAATTCTCTTGGATCCACTTAATTTCCTTCCATATCATTTTAAAACACTGATCCCATTTAAATGGTTATGGAAGTAATATTTGAATCCACTATGAAAAATTTATTTATAATCTCCTAAACATACATCTATTGAGAAAGGAAAATGTGAACTTTCTCTTGAGAAATTTTCAAACTCATAAAACAAATCTTCTCACTAATAATAGACCTTTTAAATAGCTTTTTTATCTGTGAATAATTTTTTGATATAATATTTACACATTTCTTGAAAATATAATATAATATATATAAAAAATAATAATGGGATATTCCACTTTATCTTCTTTAATGTAGAGGTTTTTATCAACTCTTCCCTTATTAAAATTTAACTTATTCAAGAAGGAATCTAGAATGCAATTTCAATCTCTTGATGATTATTTGAACCTATATAAAGCCTTATTTAATATGAAAACATAAATTTATTCTTCATCAAGCATGAATACACAAGGTTGTCCAATATAAAAATATTCTTACAATTTAAAATTGAGGAAGGAAGACTTTCCATCATTTGAAATATATTGTATTTACTTTAGGATACCCAAAATGGCCTGAAGGCCTTATTTTTATTTATTTTTGGATAATCCCCCTTTTAAGGATTGAATAGAACCCTTACATGACCCCTATTCCATTGTAACAAGGCCCATACACAACCCAATAGATGACCTTAATGGACCAAGACATGATGATATATCCCCTCCCAAATATCTTCATCTTGAAGGCTTCTAGCTCCCCACCTCGCATAGCTAATTGGCTAGCATTTCCCAGTGTATATATGCACGATGCCTGGTCCTGGTGGCAGCCTTCATACCCACTCATTCTTCCAATCCAGTTATCTATGATCTGGTGGTTGCTATTTTTTATCTGAATGCTCATCTAGGCCTCCTTTTATATGGTCTTCCTTCTTGGTCTTTTCTATGGAACAAAATCCCTGTGGCCCAAAGGCCATTTGTGGACTGAAGGCCCTATATCTCAAAGGCCCTATGGCCTGAAGGCATTTGGTTCCCTGAGGGAACTAAGACTCATAGTACCAAACCAATGGCCCAAAGGCCCAAATCAGGTGAATAGTTTCAGTTTATATAGTATTGAATGATACTTTCTACAATACTTCTAGAGTAACCCAAAAATTAACCCCCACTCAGATTTGATCCTCGGTCTCTTGGATGCCAAGCAGGAGCCTCTAACACTCCGGTATAGGCTCATTGGATTAATTTGGGTTCCATCTCTAAAGTTTCATTCTTAAATATCTAATCTAACACTTTATTTATCGCATCATCCCACTCTTGATTCCTCAAATCTTATTGCACATCTCTTAGTTCAACTTGAGACAATAATGAGGTATGTGTTGCTATCCTCTAAGTGATTATTGTTTGCACCTACTTCCCTTGATTTCAAATAATGTTTTGATCCTATAATTTCTTTCTAAATATTGGATTATATGATAATATTTTTATTAATCACTTTAAATGGTTGAATACTCTTCTCCAACATTTATATCTTCTATACTTTCATCATTTTTTAAAACCTGTTCATGATGTTTGAAAAGATAGATTCATAATCACTTTTGGAACATGATTCTTAAAGTGTGTTTTCTTTATTTGTGTATCCTAACATCTTCACATTAGCAGTGTCAAAAATATTTACTATCACTTTATTTTAACAATTATATCCTCTTCCATTTATAGGGTAACCAAGGAATATCCCATAAATACCATTATTATCAAACTTTCCACTATTTTCTCTATTGAATTTAATCACAAAAGGGTTTCCAAACACCCTTAGATATTTCAAACTTTGATACTTCTTTAATACTTATCATATGGGGAAATATTTAAGTTCAGACTATATAATAATTATTTTTAATGTTAACCACCACACCAATTGCTTTTATTTATAAATACTGAGAGGTATCATGCTCTATCAGCATTTTCTAAGCCATATCCACTGAACTTCTATTATTCTATTCATAAACACTATTTTTTGGTGTATATAGTATATCGAGTAAATGGTGAATGATAATATTCTAAATATAAATATAAAATATTCCAATTTTATATTCAAAAGAATTATTTATTTGAATATTCTTTAAGGATTAATCACAATCTATTTAAGCACTTATTATAAAACATTTTAAGAGTATATAACTTGTGATTCATAAATATGATACATGAAATGTGAGTAAATTAATCAATAAAGGAAACAAAATACTCATTTTTATTATTTTATATCTTTCTCCTGGGCCTAAAAATTTTAACATGTATAATATTTAAAGGATGAGTAGAATTATTTTTACCCTATTTTGTAGAGAATTCACAGTCCTTCCATTTTAACATATGTACCACATCCAATTCCATTATCTTCTCATCATATACACATCATGAAACTTGTATCCCTGGGTAATCTTACACATGTTCTTTTTACCAAGATGACCAAACCTTCTCTCCCATAATTTATTTTCTTCTTTCATGCTTAAGTATCATAAATTTCCACCATTACCCACTTGAACTGAATTTTCACTTATTCATTGAAATCTTTTAAAAATGAACCCATCATCCAAGATCATCACAAAAAAATCCATACTTTGAAAGGTCACTTCATTTAATTCATCACATAATTGAGAAAGACTGATCAGATTGTGTTTCAATACTTCATAAAATAATGCATTGTTGGATTTTAATTGATATTTCTCAATTACGCTGATCCAACACATTTTATTTTGAGTGAACCCTCAGTACAAAAGGCCACTGATACTTCCTTTAACTTTTAAACAATTTTTATAAGTTTTAAATCTATTATCGTATTAGAGAAACATCCACTCTATATAATCCATTGATTATTCCCTCTTAATGATCTTAGTTCTACTATAATAAGAATTTCTTTCCTTACGTTTACTATACATATTATAGGAATTTTTATTATTGTAAATTATACTATTTTTGGATGGTAGAAGAATGATGCATTAATTTTCATGGTTTCCAGACTTACCATATCTTCCATAGACTTCCTATAACACTAGAAACCTGTTATCTAATTTTTTTCCTAAAATTTTAATATATTTATTAACTTTCCTCTTTTAAGAGGTAAAATTATCCCTCATGATTTGTTTCCCAAAACTATTAGTATTATAATAGGATTTATAATTAAAAAAACACATTATTTCTAAGTTCTTAAAGCCTCCAGAGTTCTAACAATAACCATATAATGAATACTTTCCTTTATAGACAGAATGTTGTCTAGATTTTGACACCTTCTTTATTCCTTCATCCTCCAAGCCCCCAATATTGGATCATTTTTTCAAAATAAAAGAAACTATTTTGGTCTCCCAAAAACTTCTTTATAAATGTAGGATTATTTATATGTCTTTTATATTCACTAGTGGTAGTAGTTTTTGACTTCAAGTCAAAGTTCCTAGAATTTCTAGATTTCTAAGATTCACTTGATATTTCTATAATATTGGAATTCTTCCCTTGGTTATTCTTCTAATAAATTTCGAAAACTTTTTCAATATTATTTTTACCATTATAGAGTGATTTTTATTGATATTCACAACTATCATACTTCTTTTAATGCTCTAACATCTAAAATATAATTTTGTAAGCTGGATTTATAATTATTTAATTCTTCTTCCACCATATCCATTTTCTGTTGAATATATCTAAACTCTTTATATTCATACTTCACATTTTCCTCTATCTTGATATTTATATTTTTCTCATCATAAATAATATTCTTAATTTCTTTAATTACTTTAATAAATTTTTATTTTTTTAATTTTGTTTGAAAAAATCAATTACTTATAGATTATTGATAGTTTTTATTTTAAATTCTAATATCTTTATCCAACTTTGATATCATTGAAATTCATTCCTTCCGTTATCTATTCAACATAAATTCAATATTAATTTTATAATCACATCCATCTGGAGTATTTCCATCACTAACAAATTATTCTTCACTCACCTTATCAATTAGAATATTTTCATCAATATTACCGAAAGTCTCAACTTCCTCTTCTTTATCACTACTTTTACCATATTCACACTTGGATAATAAATTTATATTTTTATATTTATATAATTTCTCTTTATTACCTTTATAGGAAATATTTGACTCATTAGTCTTTGCTTTTTTTCTTATTGTAAGTTATTCATGGCGTTTATTATTTAAATTCACAAGCTTATTCTTCTTTCAATATTGGGATTTTTTTAGAAAAATATCCAATTAATCCACAATAAAAAAAGGGTAATATTTCCCTTAAAATATCCATTTCCTCATTTAAAATTTCTAGAGGTAAGTGATATAATTTTATCAAACTTAAAATTCACATCTAAATATAAATATAAATAACCAACTTCATCTTTATTAACTTTATTCTTATACTTTTGTTGAATCCATGATTTTAATATAGATTTATTTTTTAGCCTTAAATTTCTTCTTGAAAACATTATTTTTTTCGCATATATTAGGCAATTAAAATACTATGTATGTCAAAAGTAAGGATTGGTCTTTGATCTTTATCTTCTAAAGGTGATAATTTAGTATAAAACATGTTTTGAAGTTTGTGATTTACCTTATCAAACACTGGTTTATCTTCTAACTTCTCAGAAAAACTTCTGACTGCACTACCAATTTTATTCACCCTTATGAATAATATATCCAAAGTTTTACCATACCATATTTTTAGATCTTAATAATTAAGTCTCTAAATATATAGTTTTGCTTTATTCAGTTTTTCATTACCTTTATAGGTATTTTCAATATTTTCCCATATTGACTTTACTGTCTTAATACATTTTTCTTTGAGAAATTAATTCTTTAATAAATATAGAAGAATGGTATTTTGATCCCAACCATCATTATAAACATTCATTCTATTATTTACTAAAAGAGGAACAATCTCACCACAGGGTGTAAGCCCATCAGTTGTATCCTCCAATAAATATAAATTTATAGTCAAAAGATAAGGAAACATTTTTTAGGAGAAATTTAATATTTTCCCCAAAGAAATTGGGAATCACCTAACTATTCATAGATTAATAGTTTTCCATGATATAACAACAAATTCAGTGACAAGATTTTTAATAATAGAGAATCATCAATCTTACAAACTCTAATTGGTAGACCACAATATAGGGGAATGATTCTTTGATATCAATTGAAAAGTCACTCACAGATCTATTGGAATCACTAGGGGTGTGTCAGTGATTTAAATTATTTTTAAGATTAATTTTTGAAATAACCCTCACCACCTGTTAAAGTAAATTTAGATTACTTCCAAACACACACACACATGAAGAGAACATTATATTTTCAAGGTTTACATTTAAAATAAAAGGACAATACTTGGCATGATCTGGATTTCACTAAGTCCATACAACCCACTATAATCAATATGTTAGTACAACAAGTAGGGAATATCCTTTCACTCATGTTACAAAAAGTATTCCAACTATGTTTCAGTGCTTCTCAAACTCTTAAAATCGAACCAAACTTCAATTCAAGTTATTTTAGTGTTTTTTAATCCTCTTATTATTAAACCTATAATATTTCAGGTTTCCTTTTCACTCTATGTTTGTTTAAAAACTTATTCTTATTATTTTATATCTGCAATATTATCCTTGATCATTTTATCCAGCTCACTCAAAAGTTTACCTTCTCCTGTCGTTTTTATTTTTCTTACATGAATGATATATCATTTCTAATTTATTTAATCACACATAAGAAGTGTTTTTTTTGAATTTCAATTTAAAATTCAAATTCAAACTATTGACTCCCTCAAAATATTCATACCCACTTATTTATTTTTTTCTATATTCTTCTTATTCTTTTAAAATTCTTCTCTTGGACATTGTTATTTATGAAACTAGTTACAACATGACTAAGTAATCACAATAGAAAATAAAATATCACCAAAAATAAAACCACCCAATTTATTATGAAAAAATTATTATTAATTTTATTAAATTAAAAATACCATTTTTTTAAAACATGATCAAATATCTTCAGCACCATCAAAAATATAAATTTCCTTTAGAAAATTAATTCCTAAATTTTTAAATCACCCTATACCTTATGAAGCTTAATTATTGGGTTCATTATCCTTTATAAAGTCCCTAAACCTTATGATATACCTATAATATACCTTATACAGTCCAAAAACCTTATAAAGTTCTATAGATAAACTTTATAATCACCAATTCTTACAAAATAGGAACCTTATGAAGTTCCATATCAACCAAACAGTGGAACATTTCGAGATTCAAAAACCTTAAGAGGTAAATTTATGATGATTAATACCAACCATACAAAGTACCGTTAGGAGGATACTTAGTACCTTATGATGATCTTCACATAATCTATGAAGGTACCTTATGAAATTTGTACCCTATTAAGTTTCCATTCCTTTTCCAAAATTAGTATCAAGTTGTACCCCATGATACCCATAAACATGGTTTACCCTATAAAGGTGTCTTGTACAATTAAACTCATTCTTCAAAGCCTTACAAAAAATATTAAATCATTTATAGAATAATTACAATCATATTTAAACTCTTTGAGAGCCTTAAAATCACTTTAAATTTTTTATTTTTGGTGATTTTGGATGTGGTTTATGTATTGAAAACAAAATCCAACATAATAAAGCTATATCCACTTCAATACATCCAATACCTTATTCTATAGAAAAATTCCACATGATAGAGGAAAACCATTATCTTAAAAATATCCCCAAGTATTGAAAATTTTCTAAACGTCTAATGAGATCAACAAGTTTATGATCATTTTATTAGGACTTTATGTTTGTGTTCACCATCCAAAGGATGTTTGTTTGATGGTTCCATGGTTGCATTAGTTTCTTGATAATTATAGATGTTCTATTAAAATGATTCCATAACTCTAGAACTAAAATGGTTTTGAGTTCATATATTTATAGAAGTTAATTTTTTTAAATATGAAATATTATTAAAAAATAATCTTGTTTTGTATAATATAAATGTTATCGGTTAATGGTTAGTTCATTTAGGTAGTTTTTCTTACCAATATGAACTTAATCAGTATCATTTTATTATTAAATTTATTTACCCATTCCAAAATATAAAATAAAACATAATATACTTATTAATATCATACTTAACTATAAAATTATTATTAAAACCAATCATGAAAGTGGTGATGAAAAATATACATTGTCCATGGAGGTGGTGAACCGACCAAAATATGGGTGATGCTTTCATTATAGAATAAAAGAGGGGAAGGTATATAATAGTTATAACATTAATATAATAAAATTTTAATATACTTATGATGATTATTTTATCATATTATAATGGATAGATTATATTTTTTGGAGGTATAAGAAAAAAATAATTTAAAAGAGCTTTGTTGAGATAATTACCTCTTACTTTGTATGTCTTCTTTTGACACACTACATGGTGTTAAGAAATGGTATTTTATGAAGAAAAAACCCTCTAGAATATATATAAGTATTTTTGGAAGGAATTTTGATAGGTATTTGGAAAGGTAAATAAGTTATGGAATGAGGAGAGGTGGGATGAAGAGTGATATTTATAAGGGGAGGATATGGGTGTTTTTGAATAAAATATTCAATAATTTATTTTTTTCTTAAAACTAGAAATAATGATGATTGTTTTACTATAAGACAAAAATTATTCATGTGAGTCTAAGATAATGGTTGCTTACATCATCCAATAATCAATTAATAATATATTTAACTTATAATGTAAAATATCATATTTTGTAGTATTGCACTATTCACTGAAAGGCAACTTTTTCAGATAAATACCAAAAATTAATTCTAAGATAATTTTGAAGTTATGATTCCAAAAATGAAATACATTATATCAAAATAATTTTATAAGTACAATAAATTTATTTTTTAAATAAATTTTTTTTTCTTGAAAAATACTATTTTCTTTATACAATCAAATTTTTGAACCGTATAAAAATTACTCATGATTTAAAAAATTATTCTATTTTTTATATACAAATAAATAGTTTTGTTTAAAATAATTTTATAAAAAAAATTATTTAAATTTTCAAATTTATTATAAAAATTTATTTTAAAATATATATTTTTCTAAAAATGCAATTATAGTTTCTTTGTACCAAATGTTTATTTTATCACATTTGACACTGTTATTAAATTATATTATGATATAAATTATTTATATTTTTATTTCATAAAAAAAAAATTTATTTTACTAATAAAATAGTATGGTTAATGGTTATGTTACTATTTTTGATGGTCAGGTAATTATTCTAACAATCATATTTTTAAAATATCGATTAAATTGCTTATTTTTTTTTTATTTATAATATTGTTCATAAGTTTTATTATACTAAGAGACCAAGATGATCCAAATTTCTCTATTATTGTTATTTTATTTTTCTATTTTTATTGTATCATTGTACTAATTATAATTTTATTAGGTATATTTATTCTATAAATGTAATGTTTTATAGTAATGTTTTATTTTTTTATTATTTGGTGCTTGAGTTTTATACTATAGTAATAAATATGACACATGTTTATTCACAAGGAAAATTCCATATACAAAAGTATGGGTCATTATATTAGTACCTTTCCCCACCTAGAATTATGGATTTCAACTACAATATAACATTTTTCAAGGTTTTTTCTAGCAGAGATTACTTTTTTTAGAAACCATCTTCTACCAAAACCATGAATTGAAATTATGATGCAATCCATGAAGCATGATGGGCTATCAAAACTCCTCCCACATTATTCTTCCCATTATGACCTGATTTGATTTAACATCTTGACTGGCTAAATCCTCTTTTATTCTCAATTAATAAACCATGATGTTGCTAATTACAACTATGAAATAATATTTTATTTTCTCACCGACATGGCCTGACCCATTTGGGCCTTCTTGGTTAGTGACAGACCTAGAGTTACACCCCAATCATAACTTTAATAGTCCAGGGGATGGTGACTAGTACTGACTAGACATATCACATATATGGATGAACGTAGCCTAATGTATCTGTAATCACACAGACGCACACACACATCTTTGTACATATAAAATAAATATAGAAATATAAATAAATAAAGTAGTAAATTCATACAAAACCTATAATATCCCCCAAAAGAAAGTATATAAATACATGGCAAGAGTAAGTATTGAAAAAATACAGGCCTGGAAGATATAAAGTGGGTACAACATTCCAATAAATGAAGACATTACCCCAACATGAAACCTTAAGTAAAACCATAGTCATGCTACCACAACCACTAAGAACCATTGTACCACATCCACACCAAATCCACTTAGATCTTTATAGAAAGATTTTTTTTCTACACATGACATGTCATGTTTGGATAGATCCCATATAGGGGTGAGTATATACATACCCAGTAGGACACCCTGAAATCACCAAGAAGTAAGACATTAATATAGAGTTAGCTCAAAACCATAACCAATAGGGTAAATGAAGAACCCAAATATTATCAAATGATTACTCAAGTCCTAGAGTTTGATCTCAATCATTGTATATAGCCAAAGGAATTCTATAATATCATTTAATGTTCCTATATTACCAGTGTAACCACACAAGAATCATATTATAGGGCCTGTACCTCATTGATGGACATCTCAACTGAGGGATTACCGACAAAATTGGAGGAACCACACCCTACCAGATCTCTTCTATGGGGGAGTACCAACTCCACAGATAGAGGAACCACACACCAGAAGTATGGGGGGGGGGGTACCAACCATACTTATATATAGGATATGGAATAACCAAACCCTAGAAGAGTACTACTATAAGGGGAGTATCAATCCCGGAACCAACTTTGATGATCACACCCGAATAATTTCATTAGTTAGAAGTTGCATCCTTTATTAAAACTCACTCAGGGAGTAAGATCAAAGTTTTTAATATAAGACAAAGAAAAGTACACAAAATTTATAAGAGGTACATGGCCTATCACCATAGACTGAAAACATAGAAGAAAACTACTATAAAACATGGTATACAAATGAGGAACTACATTGCATGTGGAATCTTCCACAAGATGTGTAGATTTGGGTTTGGAACTTGGCATGTACCTCACTCCCTGAGTCGTGTATTACAAATGGTACACAGGGTGTAGCTCTGGGATATAGAATATTCATTCTACCTCAAGTTCCCTATGTGTATACTTTATATACATTCCAAGATGGTTTAATAGGGTCATATGATGCATATGAATAACCATATGTTAGTGTGATGTTTAACTTGGATCAAAATCTATCACCATACTGAAGATGAAACATGTTTTGTTCTGAACTTCACATTGTGTAGTTGTATATTCTCTATAATCTTCTCCATATCAACATACCTCAAAATATATCATTGGTTTCTCTTATTTTTCTTCCAAGAAGTCTATAAATGTCACTAAAGTTTATACACATGGAGTTTTCATCATTGGAAATCCATTTCTGACCACCAATCACTGGACTCCCAATTTCGTGTTGAAGGACCATTATTCCGAACATAATATCTTGTGAAAACCATTATAACCAATTATTTATTGAATTAAAATTACTTCCAATGATCCAACTATATTTTATAATCCACAAATCTAAATCCAAAAAAACATTCCATGGAACTAATAATCAATCATGCATTGAATTGGTCTGTGAGGAAGAGTCAAATCACTGGCCAAATTGAATGTTGGTCATGAATTCATGGTGAATGGAGGGGTAAAACCATAAACCAAAAAATGTGAGTATTCAATGATGGAAAAAATCAATTTGGCCATTTTTTATGGGAATAAAGTGAAGAATCAAGGGGGGAAAGACTTTCCAAAGATGAATAAAATATAAATCTCTAATTCTAGGATAAGAAAAAATTGACAGTTCCATTCTACGGTCATTCTTGAATTATATTTCTCAAATACTTTAATTTTTAAATTAAATGATATCAAATATGGGGATAAAACCCATAAAATAAGATACATACCTCAACATTGGGTCTATCACAGATGAAGAACAAATCTATATCAACGCTGATGGTGAGTTTTGTTGATTCTAATTGTTGATAAAAAAACCCTCCTTTAATTGTCAAAGTCTCTCCTCATGGAGTATCTCCCTCTAAATGGATCTCTCTGGTCTATGTAACTAACTATGGATATTATCCATAACAATGGATAAATAAAGAATCACTAAGACAATACACTTAATTCATTTCTTCTTACATATTCTTGTGACTACACATCATCTCAGTGTCCAAATCGATCATGCCTTATATGACACCAAGGGTAAAACACATGTTATAGATTCAACTCTAGAATCAGTTTCCCCAACCTAGTTTTTGTTAACAAGTAAATCCATTATTTGTGAAATTAATAATAAATGTGGGTTAATATATTTAGTTTTTTTTTGTATATCAACATCAAAGGTGTAAATTATTGAAACCACATGCCAACTCCATGAGTTTATAAGAATATATTATTTGCAATATTCAAAGGGTCTAATCACAAAAATCAAATTCGATACATTCTCCAAAATGTTAAGGATTTTCATCTCAAAATGCATGAATTTCTTGAAAACGTAACAATATTGATCTCGCATATGGTTCATCTATTCCAATGATCTCTTATAGAGGTTTTTATGAAACTATTGAACAAAAATAAAATAATTTTTCTCCCATAAAAGATCATCTCCTACCAATACCTGATCACCACTGAGAACTTTGAAAAATGTGACTATATCATAAATATTCACCACCCCCATTCAATAACATGTGATGGATCATGCATGTATCTTCTCATATGCTGCCCATAAAATAAATCATAAAATTGATCCTACTTTGGTAGTAAAGATAAGTGGTACATAACCCCAGTGATCAATCATAGAATATATATAATGGACTGATGAACCTCAGAGATAAATTTCTTCCCAAAAAAAAAAATATAAACTATTCCATGGTGAGACCTTTAAGAACACATGGTCTCCCTCGCTGAACTCCAATAGAATTTTTCATCAGTCCATATAAAAATTATGACCACCTTGAATGGTTCTCATCCACTTTTGTATGATCTATAATTCCTCCATTTTTTTGTGAAATCACTCTGAACCCATAAGTTCTAGTTCTATTAACAATAACCAACATTATAGTAAACTAAAATGTCTCCCATAATGGTCCTTAGAAGTAATCATACTAATACAATAATGATATCTATTTTTTCCTCCTGGACCTATATGGTATCCTTGATGTGGGTATATTTCTTATGGTAGAACATCTTGTACATCCTTAAATCATTCTGAAAAGCCTCTTGAAAACTACTCCATAACTAAAATGTGAAATGATCATCACAGTCTAAGAAAATATTCAACATAACACCATGAAGTCAAATTATTTTCTACATGTAAAGGTATCTCAAGATTTCCACCAAAATCTACTCATTGATGAATAGAAAATGGAATGACTTATTCAGTTGATATATGATCACCGAAATGGAATCCTGGACTCTTTCTACCAATCAAAATATTTTCAGGAAGTATATGGATATACCATCCCAGTTATATTCCCATACCTCATGGGGATTGGCCTCACAGAGCTGGGATAAAACCAATAAAACTCTGCAATACTCTCCATCCACACTGACCATTAAAATTACCACTAAAGATTCTGGTATATATTTTCCACTCCCATATGTACCAATAATGGAGATATATAGAACTATCTTATAACCTTATATAGTAGGGAAAATGGAATAATATCCCATCCTTGTATGAGGATTATTTTTTCCCCACTTTTAGAAAATCCATTTGGTACATGAACAATAAATATATGGTCACCCAAAACCTCACAATCAATGTATCCAAGAAATTCATCCCTTAAAAAATATAATATAAGAGGGGTAAAAATAATATATATCAGGTATTATACTTCTTAATCATCCAAAAATTATAAATAAAACAAGTACAATTGCTCTGATGCCTCACCCATAAAATTGGAATGAGATATACTATTGATAGAATCTTCCACCACATTTTACAGCTCAGGTTCTATAGAGTGGGTAATAACAAACATGAACTAAAAACAGAGGGTGATTCTTTTTATCCCGTATGAGGCTTACTCTGTTGGTATGAACTTGAAGTCTAGTGGGATACTTGGTAGCACTTTTAAAATGGTGGGAGAGCAGCCCTTCTTTGGGGAAGATCATGGATGGTGGGATCTCCTCCTCACTTATTGAGAGGCCTCTTTCACAGGGTTGTTGGATATGTTGGAATAATCCTAATAGTGGTCTTAAGATCATTGTTGATGGTTCCTATAATCTTGGTTTTTTTTGTGGCGGGGAGGCATTTTTTAACCCAAGGGGATCAGTTGTTATATCCTGCAGTGCTTTCTATAGATGTGGTGACTCCCTCCTAACAGAGGCATTTAACATGCCCAATGAGATCAAGCTATATCATTCTAACAACATTGTTTTGGCCTCAGGTGAAACAAACTATTCCATCATCAGCAACACTCTCAATGGAAAAATTACCACCCACGGTCCATTTCTTATCATATTTGTAGATGTAAGACCCTTATCAACAATGTAGTGGAATTAGTCCACACATAGCATGAAGAAAACAATGTTTCTTATTTTTTTCACTTCAAGGGACATTCAAGAAGATATTTGTACATCCTTTAATATAATGGGTTCCCTTACTTTATATTTGTGTTTATCTTTTATGAGTAGATTCTCTTGGGTTACATTACATCAAACCCCTTTAATCCTTAAGGATCCTAAGTTTATTTAATAATGTTTCTTAAGTTTGGATAAATGGATAGTCCTAGAAGAAGTAAAACAACCACCTCTATCTTTAGTTTAGATATCTTTGATTGAAGATGTACCTGTCACTATTTTGATGGGAATAAACAATATTTCACTTACCAATAAGGTAGTGTCACCATGTTTTCTTAGAAAATACTAAAACTATTAGCTCCAAGTCATGGGTTACATAGTTCTATTCGTGGGGTCTAAATATCAGGATCTATAACAAATAAGTACCCACATCTGCATATATACATACATGAAACCACATCTATAGGAATTGTAGAATACCAAGTACTCAACCCACTATTCTGGAAACCTCATGACTGGATTACTTTTCAACCTCTACCACAACTCCTCAAAGGCATTTTAGGACATTTATAACCGGAGGGAATATTGTATATTTCACGTAAAAGATGTTAAGAGATAAAGAATCTTTGATAAATATAGAATGAATCTATAATAATATCCCTCCAACTCATGGAACCTCCACACCTCCATCAAGATCTTGGGTGGATCTCAAGAAATTACTTCCTCGATCTTCACTGGGTCCATAACTAATCCATCCTTAAGATAACATGTCTCAAAAAGTAGCCCTATGTTATACAGAACTAACATTTTGAGAGTTTTCTATACAGTCGATTCTTCTAATGTATTACCAATACCATCCTCAAATACTATACACAATTAACCTCTAATGCCATGTAATTGAGAATTTCATTGATGAAGGCCACCATAAAATGTTATTGGAATGGATGGAAGTTCCCATTCATGAGTCCCATAAACACCAATATGAAATTCATCATGCCAAAGTGCCTCACCAAGTACTCATAATGACCATAATAACATCATAATTCTATCATCAATATATCCTCCTCACATACCCACAACTGGTGATAACTTGACCTAAGGTCAGTCTAAGAGACCATATTTCCACTTTCAACTAATTTAATAGATCATCAATTCTTGGTTGTGGATAATTATTCTTAACGGTTACCTGGTTCAGGTGATGATAATCCACACACAACACCAGGCTCCCATCTTCCTTATTGGAGAATAATACTAGAGATTCCTAGGGGGATATGTTGGGCCAGTTAAAAACTTTCCCCCAAAGGTCATCCAACTGTACCCTAATTTCTTGTAGCTCATCTAGGGGTATTTGATATGAAACTGAATATATTAGATAAGTCATGGGATGCAAGTCAATATAGAATTTAATCTCCCTAATGAGGTGGTAAACCAGATGTGTCCTTGGGGAAGAAACCCATGTACTCTTCTACCACTAAAGGAAATTTACCATCGAATGAGTCTGATAAACCTATAGTAAAGCTAGATAATTAGTGGGAAATCAACTATAATATCCTGATCCTGATCCCAACCTATTTGACTATAATTCCTTCTCTTCAGTAATAGAAAAACTCAAAGCATCATCTTGAGTACACCACATCTTCTAATAGAATCAATTAACCCAATATTGGATAGTTAATATCTAGTATACACATAGAATGACATCATACAACATTATCACAAATAGGAAGAGGTACCATGATAAATTCTCCCCTCCATGATCTAATTCAGACAATAAAAAAAAGATTGCGATCATAGAATCTACTCTAGCAGGAGTCTCCAACCATATTGTCCAGTCTACAGGATCCATAGAACCTCCAGTTCTAGAAACAATAATGAGTATAGAAAGGAATATATCACTTCTATATCTATAAAAACTAATTTTGGAGTATAGAATACATAGATCATACCTCAAATCACATTTGGAAACTATGGGTCATTAGACTCAACTGTCTACAACTGACCATATTCCTAGCCACCAGATCCATAAGATTGATATGGACCACCTATATTTGGTGGTTGTTGTATTATATTATAACATATAACACCTTCTCTAGACCTCCCAACTCCTTTAGCATGAACGCCTCCATGCAGATCACCCTGCCGACATTGCCGCCTTTGCCTCAAAAGCTCATCCACTACCTGTCTATCCTCTATCACATGGAAGGTCATACAGTATCATGTGATATGACCTTGTACCTTATAAGTGAACCAGTCCATTTCCCTTAAATCACTTGATAACCTCATAGATCCCTAAACCATTGATCCTTATGTTTGAGTCTAAGCATGAGTATTCCTCCTATGTTGGTGGTTTAACACCTGAAGCCTATCAATAGTGGTTGATGAATCTACCCCATGGTAGCCACTGACTCCACCAACTACCTACTAAACCTCAGCTGTAAATTTATCTACCACCTAGGCTCTCTATAACTCCCCAATGTAGGTAGTGATGAAATAGAAAACCATTACAAGTGAGATATCTCAAAGAAGTCTATGCTAGAAATCCAATTCTTGGAATTACATATCATAAACCATGCCAAGAGAGTATTATGTGGGATCAGTAACCTTGAAATATACTCATTATATGATGTTCTTCCCTACTATATCTTAAGAAGATCCTAGATTCACATTGATCATAGAGTCACCGGTAAGTGATCCTCCTAGAAGAGTTGATCAAACACGGTCTATATGAGGGTCACCTCATTATGCATCTGATTCACAAATACCAACTAACATATAGTAAATATATGGATAAGACTAGTCACTAGAACCACTATTTAGTCTGGAAGGGTCATAATAAGGTCCACTACACAAACTATCACCTCTACCCAATCCTTAGGTTCCTATGGGTTCAGCTCACCCTAGGACCTAGGAAACCTTTACCTCTGAAACTCATGAAGCATATATATCCTATACAAATCATCATACAGTACTGGTCGAATAATATACTACCTAACATTTAGGAAAAAATTTCCTTTCTCTACTAGGGTTAGGTATTCTCACTACAGAATGGGTGGAAGTACCGTTCACTTTCCACCCAAAGGAAATACCTCATGAACATGCCCTAGAATCGAGGCCACATTACTAAGCTAATTGTCAGCATGATCATGTCACAAAATACTTTCTATATATTAGTGTGTAGGAATCCTAAAACAGTCAAGATATGTTATGTTAAAATGATTATATTTCGAGAGATGACATGATAAGGAAATAGAAACCTCAACCCATGACTATATAATGCATGTACCACTTTTTCCTTATAACTAGTGTCTTAGTGTTAAAAGTTGACAAGTGGGTTATCAAAGTATTAGTGATTGGATATGTTAGCCTCCACATAATAATTGAGGTCCATGAATCATGATCCTAACTTGAGATAGTTTAATACTATTTCCCTAAATCATAAACCAATCCTCAAAACTTATTTTTCTCCAACACCATCCTAGGAAAACATAGTCTCTGATACCACTCTAATATGACTTGACCCACCATGGCTTGTTTGGTTAGTGGTAAGCCAATATTTCCACCCCAAAACTTCCTCTAATAGTTAGGGACTATTGATTATAATTGAGTAGGAATATCATATAGATGGGAGACCTTATAATAATGTACATTTACACATGCATATATATATATATATATACACACACACACTAGTGTAATGAAAAAATATAAACAACCAGGGTAGTAAATGGATGAACAACCTACAATACCCCACAATTGAGAATGAAAATATATATAACCAAAGAAAATAGGGTAAAATATAGGTCAAAAAACTAGAAATCAGGTCTAACCTTACAATAAGTGAAGAAATTTCTCCAACACGAAACCCCCAACCAAACCATAGTCTTATTACCACAACTTCCAAGCACCACTATGTACGACCAGCACTAGGTCCACCTAGATATCCATCGAAAATCCTTTTTTCTACACTAGAAAAAAACATGTGGGAAGATCCCATGCATGGGTGAGTATATAAATACTCAATAGGTCACCCTAAAATCACTAAGAAGTATGGAATCAAAATAGATTTAGCTCAAAATCATAACTAATAGGGTAAAAAAGAAGAAACCTGATATTCTCAAAGAAGTACTCAAGTTAGAGTACAATTTTAGTCTTTATAGACACCTGAACTAATTCTTCATGTTTCTTTAATGTTACCATATAACCCATGTGACCTCATGAGAATAATTATATTGGGCTAACACCTCACGGATTGACATCTCAATAGATGGAGTACCCAATCTAGTGGAGGACTTATACCCTACCAAAGATCTTAGATGGGGGAGTACCAACACCAAATATAGAGGACCCTCACACCAAAAGTGTATAGTGGAATACCAAACCTACTTGTATATAGGATATAGTGGAATCACCCCATGACAGATTCCCATTCTTTGGTGAATATCAATACTAGCATAAAATTTGATGATAACACCCAATACCATCATCAGTTAACCATCAAATATTACATGGAAACCTTCTCATGGAGTGTGTTTGAAGGTGATAATACATGTCAAAGGAAGGTACACAACTTGACCACGGGGTACACTATGTGTCTCCTTGGGTTGAAAACCTAGTCATGAATTGATTCTAAAAAAGGAATTCAAATTACTAACTACACGTCATGTGGAATGGGCTACACGAGGTGTAGGGTCAGGGTTCTGCACTCGACATGCACCTCCTTGCCCAAGCCATGTATCACTGATGGTACATGGGGTGTATCTCAAGGATATATGGAAGGTAGAATAATCCAGGTCCCTTGGGAGTGTAATTCTTTTACAGACCAAACTATATTTGTATAGTTAGATGATGTGTGGGCCTGGACACATGACCGTGTGATATTTAACTCAGCTCAAACCATAGTACTGCACCAACAAGAGACACAACCTGTGGTTTTATTAAATAAAAACAATGCAATTAGGATATCTATAAAATATTATATTCTAAAATTCACCTATATATCTTTCACCAGTTCCTTCAATTTCACCACTAATTTCCCCAATAATCTTCCCATATACAATTCCCATGGATTTCCTATCATAAAAATCCATTTATAGATACCTATTTCTAAAATCCACATATCTTATTGAAGGAACATCGTTTCACATGACCTAGATCATGAAATTTTTAGTCCATGATTATTCCTTTAATTTCAATTGTATTTAGCAAGATCCCTCATTGCTATAATATGAAAATCTGAATCTGCAACAACATTTTATGGAACCGATAATCAATGATGAAATGAATTTGTTTTCAAGGAAGATTCAAATCATTTAAAAAATGAATATTAATGATTAACTCATGAATGAGAGAGGGTAAAATCATAAAACACCATTGGAGAGTGTTCAAGGATGTACATGATTGATTTGTACATTTTTTATAGGTACCAAATGATGAATTTGGGGACAAAACACAAATTTCAAAGTTGAATAAAATCCAAAATCCAAATTCTAGGAAAATAATAAATTGATAAGTCAATGCTATGATAATTATTCAATTATATTATTAGAATAATTTAATACATAAATGTAATTAATATAAAATAAAGGGATAAAAAAAGACCCCTAACTCAATGTTTGATCAATTTCCAATGAAGATTGAATTTACATTGATCTTGATGGTGAGTTATGTTGATTTGGATAACTGATCCATGAACCCTCCATGTTCATATTCGAAGTCTCTCCTCACAAATTGTCTCCCTCGAAATGGATTTCTTAGGGTTATGTGGATAACAGTGGAGATTATCCATAATGGGGTTTAAATAGATTGTTGTTAGGTTTGGACATTTAATTTGATAAATAAATAAATTAATAAATAAATTTATCTAAATAATTTATTTCATATATTATCCTCTAGTGGTTGCGCATCATCTTGGGGTCTAAGGAGATCAATATTTATGTTTTTCCTAGGATAAAAACCATGTTTTAGTTTCAATAATGATCTTTGTTTCACCATACAAGACTTTGTTAAATGGGAAATCTATTATTTCTAAAAATAATAATGCACATGGGTTAGTATGTTTAATATTTTTAATATATTAACACTAGAAATGTAAGATATCTAAATCTCAATGCCAACTCACTCGATAGCTCAAAAAATTTTATTTAAAATACTCAAAGTGACTAATCAAAAAATTAGATCCATTACACCAAAAAAAAAATTCTTTAGAAACTCCATAAAATAATCACAACATGACCATAAATACCATGACATGATTTATTCATTATTTAGAAAATCAGTTAAAAAACTCCCCCCAACTTATCCAAACTTATCATAGCCTTAATCATAGTAATATTTCATTTTTGAATAGAAAATTATAATAGACACAACCCAATTTGAATGTTTTCAATCATTCTACTCTTTTCAGATTACCAGGTTACAACATTCCCCACCTTTAGGTTTATTGAAAATTACAAATTTTCTCATGTATTTAAATTGTTTGTAAAAAAATTATCATAATATTTAGTATCTATAAATAGAAATATAAAATATCATATATAACACTAATTTTACATTAGTTAATATTGGATTATAAAATAAGATTCACGAAAGATTTGTAAGATAGAATCTTCATACCTTGGTCATATTTTCCATTTTTGTGACTCAAATCCCCGTATTTTCTACATAATATTCACTATTATATACCCCATGGAATATGAACCCCACTCTCTTCATGTATCATGTGATGAAATGGTCCCTCAATAGTAGAATTATCCCCCTTAACACGTGACTTAACAACATAGACACTATCATGCACACTATTCCAACCTTTAACAATAATCCCAAAGGGTAATAGTTTTCAAATCCTATCATAAGTGAAAAACCATGTTAAGAAATAAACACATATGATTATAGATTATATTCCAAACCTATTTATGATTTAATGTGAGGTTAAACACCTAGAATCAACTGATGCTTCTCAAACATCGGTGTGGAAAATGATTTTGTATAATATCCCCCACTTGTTGATTTGTTCAAATTGAATACACTTTGATAATCACTTATTAAATTATTTTATTTATAATGTTATAAAAAATATCAATAATTTATTACATTAATATCATAGCAAATTTTTTTAAATATTAATATCACATTTTTTATTCAAAATATCATCATGGAAAGAATAATTTCAACACTAAAATATTCTAACTATAGTTTCATCAAAATTATTTTTGAATACACATTTTTTGATGAGATATAATATTATTTAACTATATTGAGTAAATTAACTTCTTATTTCATTATATTCCAACCAATAAATTTTTTTATGATAGATATTTATCCTCCACTTGAAGATGTTCAATCAAAAATGACTCCAACCCAATCCAAATCCAAGTATTATACCAGATCATTATACTTTCCTTATTCATACTTCAAACCATAATCAATTTTACCTAAAACACACCTTATAATATATTTTAATATTATAATATACCCAATTTCTAGATTAATTTGAATAATTACTATCAAAAATATTTTGTAAACAATGTACGACCTTATATCTCAAATAAAGAATTATTCCAATCATTATATGAGATAATTTTGGATAGATTGCATTTTCATTATCATGATTTCCATGTTCAGTTCAAACTATGATTTATGTCTAAAAAACCATAAAATATTTTATGTAAAATGTTTTTATAATTTTTTTAAGAATCCTATCTTGAGAGATAAATATATACTAGTCTTTTTTATTTACATGCAACTTTAAAAAACAAGTTCTTTCTCAGTTAATAGAAATTTCAAACTACAATATTTATAATTTTTAAAAAATATTCCACCAATTCCATTTTATTTCCACTAAATATGACATTATCAATATATATGGGTTCGATGAATTTTCCATCCTTTTATTTTTTCACATAGAGGTTATGATCGACACCACATCTCTTAGATTCTAATTTATTCAAGTATGAATCCAATCAAGCATACTAAGTTCATGGCGCTTTATTTACACCATATAAATATTTATTAATATGACATAGCTTGATTCCATCATAAATAACTTGAAAACCCATCAATTTTTTTTAATTTCAACCTCATCTTTAAGTATACCATTTAAAAATTATACCTTCACTTATATTTGATAGATCTTGAATCACCTTTGAATTACCACTGTAATAAATAATCATATTGATACAAACATTTTTACTAGTATAACTGTTTCATAAATATAAATGACCTATATTTGAGTATAAACTTTATATATTAATTTTAAATTGTTTTAGATCATATTATTGTGCGTATCATGTTTATTTTTTGAACACCCATTTCATTCCAATAACATTTTGATCCCTATGTATCTTAATAGTCTTCCTTGTTTGATTTTTTTACTATTTAATCAATTTTTTATTCCCAAATTTAATCCATGACTTATATTTTAATTTTTAATTAAATGATGTTGGATCTACCTATGATAAAAAAAATTATGAACAATCATCATTCAATGAGTTTGTGTTTGAGTAGTTTTGTTATTAATGATGTTGGAATCATTAATTTATTCCTTTATTTTTCATCATTGTATTAATGAATGGATTATTTTATATTCTAATCACTTTTTAAATTCTATTTTAGAGCCTTACTCATGTTATGTACAACGAGGTTCTCAAAAAATCGATTTATGGTCGTCCTCTTCCTTGCATACTTCTCTATGTTTTGATCTTCTAGTTTTATTTTCATATTTTTCATTAATGTTTTTCACATCATGTATCTCAATTATGCTTTTTAACCACTCATTAATTTTTTTAGGATTTACTCTTGGTTGAATAACTTTTAAATTTTCCTTCATTTTTTGTATCACCACATTTCCCTTATGTGCCTTATTTATTTATAATGTAACACTTTCTTCTGAATAATCTAAAATTATTTAGAGTTTCTTTCCTTCCATAACACATCTCATGTTGCGTAATGATATCTTTAAGACATAATCTAGCCCTATTTTGAGTATATAACATTATATGCACTACCTACCTCTAAACATGCCTTGAAATATAACTCTCAATGAGTAATGTTTTCATTATAATATTAATCATGTGGTTTTTTCTTTAAATAACTCCATTTTCTTTATATTGTTTTCGAAGGACACCTCAAACTTGATTCCATTATTTTCTAGTGTTTTTTTAAATTCACTAGAGACGTATTTAATACCATTATCTGATCATAAAGTTTTTATTATCCTTTAAGTTGTTTAGAATATATCTCATATATTTTGATACATTAGATCACCTATTTTTTATAAATATAATTAATGTGATGAAACTATAATCTTACACAAATAATATAAAATAACTTTCTCCTATTATCCCTATATGTGTTACTATACCAAATACATTGGGTAAATCAAATAATGAAAACATAAATATATCTTATTATTAAAATTAAAGATATTTTGAATCATATCCCCATCATTCATGAATCAAAAATATTTTTTTATCTCATTTTAGATTAGGAATATCAATCACCACCTTAAAATTTGAAATATTTTCTATTCTTTTTAGATGTAAATATTTGATCCATTGACGTGGCATGAAATTTTATTCACTATAATAAGAAAATATGAGATTTATTTTCTATTCAATTTATAGACAATTACATTGGTTCTCCTTCTATGCCTCAAGGAATTGTCATCCTTTTATTTGATCAAGATGACATTAATGTTGAATGTAAATTTGAAACCAAAGTCATAAAGTTGACTTATACTCAGGATATTGAAACAAATAACATCTAAAAATATTTCATATTTATTTATAAAATCTTCACCAATTATCATAGTATTACTATTTTGTTTGATCTTAAACACACCATCGTTGTCAAAATGAACCATTCCATCAAGATGGGATTTCATGTTTCTTAGCAAGATTTAATTTCCTATCTTATGGGATGAACACCAAATATATAGTATCCTTGTGTAATTTTTATTGAAAAATTTGTATATTATTATATCCCAGATAGACTTATCCTTTATATTATTTTACTTCCAATCAATTACTAATTGATTTAGGACTTGGGGGGGTGTCCATGTTATTTTCTACATGTACAGTAATGCAGTCTTCCTCCTCTTCAAGTGAAGAGAATTTATTATCCAATATAATAGTGTTCAAATATTTTATTTCCATTATCATTAATCATTCTATAGATTTATTTTATACCCCCTCATTGTTATATTCATATGAATTATGGATAAAGTTAGAGGGGTAAAAATAATATCTATAATAGAATATATTCTTTGTTGTGTAGGATATGTTCTCATCCATTTTTATTTTCTCCTGAGTGACTTGACTCATATATAACTTTTTTACTCATTATAGTAGACCATGGTTTAACCCAAATATCGATATAATTTAAAATTCATCCAAAATAATGGATATAAATTTCAACATCATTATTGAATCATAGTAGATTTTCTGTTTTTTAATAACCCTCAATGATAAAGTTCAAGAATTTATGAAAAACATTTTATTTTCTTTCACCATTATCATATTAGATTATTTTTTTCTTATATAAGTTTTATTTTACCCATATAATAAAGTATTTGATCATTTAAACCATTCTCATATTTCAACTCACTTTGACTTTATCATTTAATTTTTTTGAAATTGAATATTTTTCATAGAATTTCCATATTTCAACTCAACTTATATTTTCTTCCTGAGAGTGTCCTCTTATTATTAAAATGATTTAATCCATTTTACTCTATTTTAAATTCAATAATTAATTTTACTAATTATCTTAGATTATTACTCAATTTTTATCTTGAATTCAACCAGTTCTTTTGGATTTTCTTACACAATAGTTTTTTCTTCAATTACCTTTTCTAAATGGGTGATTTTAGATTCAGATTGATCAATATTCTTGAAGGATTATTTTAATAGTCCACCGGTAATTATATTTTTCCTCAAAGTATCTATATCCTAAAGTTATCCATTATCATGACTCCTCCTAGTGGGGCTCACGCCACGACTCCACAAGCTCGCCTCCAATAGTCCAGGGGTTGGTGAATAACCCCTTATAGACATATCACTAACATGGGAGGAATTCCCTAAGTACTTGTACACACACACACATCTCCAAGACCACAAATACTGAAAAGTAAAAACCACTAAGGAGAAAAAATCATTCATACAAATAAACCCAAACAACAGAGTACAGTGGAAAGTAATGTGAAAAAAGTAAATTGGGACTGAATACAAGCCCTCCAAAAGAAAGTGCCTACAAACTACAAGTCCAACCTGTAAGAAAGAAAGTAGGTAATGGGGATTCTGCTCGTAGTCGTTGGAACACCTCGGGCTGTAGGAAAACTCTAAAATCTTAGTCCAGTCTTGGTCTGACCTGAACTCTATCAAAAGGCCGCTCATCTGCACAAGACACAACACATGCAGGCAAAGCATGTGCATGGGTGAGTATAACAATACTCAGTAGAGGACCCCAAAAAACACAAATAAATACACCAAGTAAAGTTACAGTAAGCTCTACATAGTATATGTCTACTGAACATATAATAAGAGAAACACATCCAGATATACTTGAAACCCAGACCCATATTCTAGAGGCAAGTCACAACAACTGCATACCCATGCTAGAGATTCAGTTCGAAGATTCCAAAAAGAACTCGTTCAGGAGAAATCACTCCATGAGTCTGGTAGATCTGACAATGTTCATCGGAGAAGTATTGTTCATTGGTAAAATCCATGAGAGAGACAGATGCACTGATAGATCTAAAGAGAGAACATATACACTCATTCTGAGATAACACACTCCTGAGTGGGAAAAGATCATGATACATGTATGAGGATCACTATCAGGTCCCAGGTAGATACAAAGACTCATTCAGATTCACCTGCTAAGTAGTGGATCAGTGTTCTATAGGATTGTTCATGTCGATACATGAATCTACCTAGGGTCAATAATTGGTAGAGGATCTTGCTATGGGCCTCACGGAGGGATTACGATTCTATCCAAAAAGTTCTTCTAAAGGGATCATACTCCTGTGGATGGAAATGATACTTCAGAGAAATGAGAAAAGGGGGCACTAACCCAAACAAAAAACTGTCCAAGGAACAGTGGACAAGAAGATCAATCCATGTAGAATGGCATACACTACATGTAGAAGGGGTCACACATCGTGTCCCTTCACTCTGATTACTGCTCATGTACAATGGCCCGAGTATGGAGAACATGTCAGGTAAAAACGTATATAAACGACGTTTAGAAAGGATCACAAGCTTTGTCTAAGTATCCGAGGTCCGCTACATGTACGTTGTCCATGTGCCCGCACACAGATCGAACCCGTGTCTGCCAACCCATGTAACCGGTACATGGGTTGACCCACGTAACCTATCTGGTATGGCCATATGGTAGAGTACAAGTTGTGTACTCCACCCCATTTCTATGTATCATCTGAGATACACACAGTCCCTCAGGTAAGGGTTCACATGCCTTGTGACTTGGGTCACATGCTGTGTGATACCTGTCAGTCTTCCAAAACTCCAACTGCCAATCAATGGGGGGCCACACACCGTGTAATCATGCAGTACACGCTGTGTTGATCATGATTTTCCAGAATCATCATCTTCCTACACGAACCTCAACCAATATTCCACTCTTTGATCTGGTGGTCTATTCTCCTTGAAACTAATGATTCAAGGTTGTATCAACACCATGAACCCGAATCGGTATGTTTCGGGCCTTCAATAAGTTCTAAAAACCCTAGATGATCTTCCATATGAAGAACCTTTGAAGAACAATCTCTCTCAATATGAGTCGATTTTTCATCCTCCATCATTATCGTACCTCCATTGGGTCATCACAATGGCCGATCTCTAGTTTGGGATCATTGTGTTTCACAACAGGTGTGCAATGGTCTATTGTCCATCGCCCCATGAAGAATGAAAAGAACGCAGGGAAAAATGGGAAGAAAAATTAAATAAAAAAAATTGAGGAATGAACATATGCCATCGTTCTTCATGGATTTGATCCTCTCCCATTAGTAGGATTAAACAAGGTCAATCAAAAATAGCAATTAGAGATCATTATGAATCAATTCCCAAAACAAAAATCCTCTAAATGAAAGAGATAATAACCCTCCCGCAAGAACGCACGATCCGCTGATCAACCTATTTGTGGGAGGATCTACATTCATTGTTTAATAAAATAACAAGGATAAATAAACCAAACCAACAAAAACCCTACCTCAGTTAGGTTGAAGAATGACTGTTGTGTCACGTTTGCTGGAAAGGTCCCTTGAATCTGAGGTGCGTCGATCAATCGATCTCCCGTCCTTCGCCAACATGGTCTCCTCCAATGCTCCAATGGAATTTGTCAAATTCTCAAGGTTATGGGTCTACCCCTGTGAATTTTACATAATCATATATTTATTGAGTCAAATTAGGTCATTTTTTCATTAAAAGGTTTAAAATAAAATAAATTATTAATTTATTTCACTTCCTTTAAAATATCCAGAAACTAACTTTTGTAGTCGACCTGCACCAGTTGATGTTAGGCCCCGCCTAAGGAAAAGTCACTACTATGAACTCAAGGGTACCCTCATATTTTTGATTCGGGAACCCGTTTAAAAGTTATTCCACTTTTTCAGTCAAATTTCCCATGTGCATTATTAAAAAGTTTAAATTATTTCAAAAATCTATTTTGAGCACCCCGAGCCTCAGAATCGCATATCGTCGCAAAGCCTAGTCTCATAATAATTTCATATAATATTTTAAAATAATACATAGAAAATTAAAGATATTAAATTACCCCCACCTTAGGGATTTTATGTCCCCAAAAAGCCAAAACAAAAAGAATACTCAAACAGATGTGGGTACTATGCACGAATCTAAGCCTCTTTCTCCCACCTTCTCTCCTAAAGATTCCCATGATGCCACTAGACATGCAATAGGGGAATCTCTCACCCATAAAGGATCCTATCATGTTGATCCTTGATCTCCACTAGGTACTCTGTGAAGGTCTCTCCATCCTTGATATGAAGCTCACCCCAGTCGAAGACGTGCAATGAGTCATGATCATACCTTCTCATCTGTGACATGTGGAAGACATCATGTACTTGGTGAAATTGCGATGATAGAGCTAGAAAGTACACCACCTTGACAACTCTGTGCAGTATCTAAAAAGGACCTATGAACTTCGAAAACAACTTGTCACCCTAGCCAAATCTCAGCAACCCTCTCTGAGGTGATACCCATAGGAAGTCATTGTATCCTTCTTCGAACTCCAGAGGTCTCCATCATCTTTCATCATTAGAATTTTTCCGGATCTTTGTAGTCTTCATCCACTCCTGGATGATCTACACTTTCTCGGTGGTAGATCACACCAGCTCTGGACCCATGAGTAATGACTCTTTAGGGTCAGTCTAGAAAAGTGGTGACCAACAGGGTCACCCATATAAAGCCTAAAATGGTGTCATACCAATGGTGTAGTGGAATCTATTTTTGTACGCAAACTCCACCAGTGGTAGGCGGTCCTCCCAACTATGACTAAAATCCAAGATACAAGCATGCAACATATCCTCCGTAATCGGAATGTTCTTATATTTCTAACCATATTTCTGGGGATGGAATGTTATTCCCAAGCATAGCTGGGTACCAATGCCTCCTGCAATCCCTTCCACTACCAGGATGTAAAACAAGCATCACAACCCGAGACTATCGTCAAAGGGATTCCATTAATCCAAAATATCTCCTGCATGTAGAGGTGTCCCAAGATCTTTATGGAACTTTCCACCCTGATAGCTAGGAATTGATCCGACTTTGTGAGTCATTCAATGATCACCCATATGGAATCATGCCCCTTGGATGTCTGTAGTAATCCCGTCTCTATGTCCATCGGTATTCCATCCCACCTCCACTTTGGTACTTCCATGGGGTGAGCTAACCCTTCGAAAACTTGGTGCATGTCCTTCACTTACGAGCACATAAGGCATCAAGAAACAAACTCTGCTAATGGATTATTCATACCTATCCACCAGAACTGATGCCAGAGGTCTTGGTGCATTTTTTATACTCCAGGATATACCTCCAAGGGTGATGTATGAAACTACCTCAGAACGTCCTCTTGCAACACCACTGTCACAACTATGCTCTCTCTAAAAAGGACTACGTTCTTCATGCCTTGCAAATATCCATCAGGAGCATGTCCTGTGGATAACTGAGCATGTAAAGTCTCGCAGTCAACTTGCCCTAGTTATGCCTCCATGAATCACCGTAAGAGTGTGGGGGTGGGTGACAACCGTCGACTGGAGATAATCTGCATCACCTCTATCCACAATGGATAACTATAGTGAGGCCAACTCCTCTGATGCCTCACTAAATAGTTGCGAACTCGATCTCCTACTAAGATAATCAGCCACAACGTTCCCCTTACTAGGAGTATAGAAGATCCTGAAGTCATAATCCTGGATGAACTCCAACCATCACCTCTTCCACAGATTCAGATCCTTCTACGAGAAGATGTACTTGAGGATCTTATAGTTAGAGTAGATGATAAATCATTCGCACATCAGGTAGTGTCGCCATATCGTCAACGTGAAGACTACCGATTCCAACTCAAGATCTTGGGTCATGTAGTTCTGCTCGTGTGGACTTAGCTGGCGGGAAAAATAAGCAATCACTTCCTATCTCTATATTTGGAAATAACCAACCCCGATCTCTAATGCATCGAAAAAAACTACATTCTCGACACCCTCTTCTGGAAATCTCAAGATCGGTGCGCTCATCAAACTCTACCTCAAATAATTGAAATACAACTGAAACTTCTTCTTCCATATGAAAGGATACCCCTTCTGGGTCAAGGATGTTATAGGTGCTGATATCCAAGATAAATTAGGGATAAATATTTGGTAATATCCTGCAGGACCAAGGAAGATTTGCACCTCGGTCACACTCTGGGGTGGCTCCCATGCTAACACCACCTAGAACTTGGTTAGGTCCACTGCTACTCCATCTGTTGAGATAATATGTCCTAGAAAGTGGAACTCTTGTATCCAGAACTATCACTTCTAGATCTTCCCATAAAGCTGGTGCTATTGGAGTACGTCTAGAACCATCCGATGGTATCT
The DNA here is from genome assembly GCA_963277665.1 of Viscum album. Classification (NCBI taxonomy): domain Eukaryota; kingdom Viridiplantae; phylum Streptophyta; class Magnoliopsida; order Santalales; family Viscaceae; genus Viscum; species Viscum album. Next base: position 116,372,778 of record OY728119.1, read on the forward strand.
CGCATGCTCCTCCTACGACGTCATGTACAAAAGGTTGTCATCAACAAAGACCACTATGAACTGGTCTAAGTATGACTAGAAGATCTAGTTCATAAGTCCCATGAACACTATAGGGGAATTCGTCATTTCAAAAGACATCACCAAGTACTCGTAGTGACTGTAGCGGCATCAGAAATCCATATTTGGTATGTCCTTGTCCTGTACTCGTAACTGGTGGTAACCCGATTGAAGGTTAACCTTCTAGAAACATTTTCCCCTATCATTTTATTGAAGAGGCTATCAATCATTGATAGTGGGTAATTTTTCTTCAATGTTACCTGATTCAGGCGCTGGAAATCCATGCACAACCTCAAACTCTCGTATGTCTTTTTGGAAAAAAACATTGTGGCTGCCTAGGCTGAAACACTGGGTCTTACAAATCCTTTACTCTGCAAATCCTCTAGTTTCACCCTCAGCTCACGCAGCTCCACAGGATCCATCCAATACACTGTTGAGAATATCAGCTCCATCCTGGGGTTCAAGTCGTTGTAGTGTTTATCTCTTGATAGGGATGTAATCCTGGAAAATATTCTGGAAAGACATCGTTGTACTCTGCCACTACTACTGGGAACTGAAAACTCATAACATCCCCCACTCCAAGGGTAATCCTATTGATTCTTGCTCAAATTTACCCAAGATATGAAGGGAGAACGGTCCTTGTAATCTAGGTTGGGTTGTCGAATCCACAGAGACCTAAGAAGTAACCTATAGACACGCACATTCTAAGGACTGTTTTTGGCTATGAAGTGGCCAAATTGGGTTGATTTTATATGGGTTTAAAGAATAACTAATAGATTTAAGTGAATTCAATTTAAAATAATGAGTTGATCCTAGGTTATCGCTCGGGGTGGATTGGACGTAATTCCTTTTCAATGATTTCAATTTCTTATATTTGATTTGGGTTCATTTAAGGAGATAAAACAAAATCATCACTTACTGGTTTAATGGCTACACCCTTTAATACTAACCACCTATACACTTGAAGGATCAAAGTTTTGAGCACTTCAAGGTAAAGGTTCGTATTAGCACTTGAATTGTGTGGCCTTAAATTCAACAAGGATGATGGAGTTTAAAAATCATCAAATAAAAATCCCAATTAAAGAAGTGATTAGACATTAATGTGGTGATAAATAACATCCAATACAGCCCCTTGATACTCCCTTGGATCAACCCATAAATTGGTTAGCCCTCTATTGATCCCATGGTTTCAATGGAAGCGGAAAGTAGACTCATGGGGGAGGAAATGGAGAAGTAAAGAAAACAACAAAAATAAAACGATCACTCCACCATTGTGTGAATAATTTCAAAAGATTTGGTGTGAATAAATTCACACCTTGAGGAAACGGTATGAAAGTGATATGTAGAACAATAGAATAAGAGGCTAAGAAGAACTTTTATTAAGAAACTAAAGTGAATTGAACAACTTACATGTGAAAGAAAAACATGAAACAACAAAATTGCAGCATAACATTACAATTGAACAAAGCACCCAAGATTCTTCAATCCTCCAACACCACTGCCTTAAATAGGCATTTTTGGTCCCTTGGGTCGAGCCTACAACAGTACAAGTCCCCTCAATTAATTTTGGGTAGGCCATAGGTGGGTGGAAAGTAAGGGAGAGCTGATTTTTCCACCCTTGACCCGAGATGGCAGCCAGCTTTCCTTCTCCAAACATAATCGCGTGGAAGACCATATAGATGGCTGAATCGGAGTAGGCCATAGAGGAAGACAATGGATCCTCTAAAGTATTCTAACCAACTGTCAAATTTGGGCCCATTTGAATTTTTCGATTCTGAGATAGGATCATATTAGTGGGATGTGTTTCTGGGCCGCAAAATCTGGCCCAAAATTTTATCTCTAATTTGGGCCGCTTAAATAAACGTACTTGAGGCAGAATTATCACTAGATTATGAAGGATTATTTGTTCCTATATATTTCTTCTAGTAGCCTATGAAATTTTTCCTTCATTGGGACTACATTGTGGGCCCCACATTCTCATCAGTGGGCTGGTGTCCAATCTGCCTTCTCCAGAATTGTTTCTTTTCATTGCCAAATATCTCCATTAACCTTTATGAATCATCCATTGATCTCTGAATGAAAAATGTTTAAATTGAAGTGAATATCCATTTCAAAAAATATCAAATTAAAATATGGATAATTACATTTCTTATAATCAGATGACTAGTTGGGCCTAAATTGTTGTACATTAGGCATGAAGTGCACAAATGATGAGAATGAATGTTCAAAATCAAAATCCACTAACTCAGGACCATAAGATCAAAAATGAACACTTAATACCATTAAAATGTAATTAACATATGTGTTTTTATTGGATAATCACACCCCCAACTTGATATTTTCTAGTCCCGGGCAAAAATTTCAATGATTTTATTTGAATTCCTTTCTTCAAGCACATTATAACAAACAATGCTCAAAATGTAAACTGCACACAAATATATCTTTATAACCTATCAAAATAATTTAAAACAAGATAAATTTAAAATCAGATCTCAATCGCAAGCCCATTCCTTTGATCAAATCCATCATCATACTTCATCCAACTCAATTAGGTGTAATGATGTGTTGTGAATCACAATAGATATGGGGGTTCATTTTCATTCAAGGGGGAAATCATGGAAGTGCTAAGTGGAATCACATTTAATCCTAATATGAGTATTCTTCATCCCTTTTTTTGGATTTTTTTTTTCAATATTTCCATAGTAATTGAGATTGTAGTTAATCAAATTAACCCATGTAGCAAGACTTTGCCGATGACTCCCAGACTCAAAGGCCTTAGGGCACCAAGTGAAGCCCACATACTCGGGAATCGTCTCGAGTTAAATTAATCAAAAACAAAGTCATATTACCATAAATAGAGATAGAGTGAAAAACTCAGGGCTATACAACTCTGGAGTCATGATCTCCAAGTGCCGAAAGCCTCGCATTTTATCAATCCATTGTTCTACATGCAAATTTTTATTTTTTTATTTTTTATTTTTTGAATACTCATATTATTCATAAAAATCAAACCAGCCTATGCTATTTATTGTGGGACCCCAAAAATTCAAATTAGTATCCCACAGTCTAGTGGACGTGCATTGTGACATTTTGATTTAATGGATGAAAATAAAAATGATGAAAATTTTCATTGGACAACCAAAATTCAAAAATAAATGATTTTAAACTTAATCATCAATTAAATTAAGAGTCAACGAAATAAAATTCATTTTCTATATAGTTTTAATGTGAGAAAAGATGTTATTATTTGAATGATAAAGTAATTTTACTTTAATTTTTTTTAATAATTGTTTATTTTAACAAACATTTTGTTTACACACCCCCCAACTTAGAATGAAACTGTCCCTAGTTTCGTAAAAAGAAATTAGAGGAGAAGTGGGTGGGGGGGGAATGAGTTGGAAAGGGCATGGAACAAGTTCACCTGGTGGCTTCATAATGATGATTGTGGTGCTCCCAAATTACTCTTTGGTCTAATGGGAGATGTTGGAACCTCCTTGATTGAATATGTATCACCAAAAAATAGTCCCTAAACCATAAAAACAAGAACAAACCAAACAAAACAGAAAAAACAACAATTTATTTAATACCAAGTCTCATAATTTTTATGGTTTTCCCTTTTTTTTGAAATAAACTGACGATAAATTGTCTTATTTTTAATTTTTGGGTAAGGTAGTACTCAGGGATCACACCACGTGACATAGATGAATATGGTGCTCCCCTTTCGTACCCATCCATACTCATAATAGAAGAACAGATCAACAATCTATTTTTTTAAATATCAAAATGATTAATAAAAAAAATTATTCCAAAAAGATTGAAAACATTAAAACCATGGGTTTCCTCCCATGAAGTTCTCTGTTTAACGTCGTTAGCCCGACATGGATCCTAAATCTGTCAATTTTTTTCTGGTTCATAGGTTGGCTCAGTTAACTCCACCTCTATTTCATGTTTATTGAATGATTCAATGAATGGTTCTAACCTTTGACCATTGACCTTGAAAATGTAACCATTTGTGGGATCTTGAATCTCTATTTCCCCATGGGGGAATTCATGATGAACTATGAAAGGACCTGACCATCTAGACCATAACTTTCTCGGGTGTAAATGAAGTTTTGAACTATAAAAGAGCACAAGTTTTCTTGGTTCAAAATGTTTGACCTTGATATTCCTAAATTGGTAGGCTTGAACTCTAGCTTTATTGATCCTTGAATTTTCATAAGCCTGCATCTGTAATTACTCCAGTTTATTGAGATCAAATTTCCTTTTTGTTCCGGCCAATGAGAGGTCATAATCCATCTTCTTAATTGCCCAAAAGGCCTTATTCTCAATTTCAACTGGTAAATGGCATGATTTTCCATAAACCAACCTATATGGTGACATTCCTAGGATGGTTTTGAATGCTGTATGATATGCCCAAAGAGCATCCAATAGTTTCTCGGGCCAATATTTCCTAGAAGGATTGACAGTTTTCTCAAGAATTTGTTTGATTTCAAGATTGGATAACTCATCTTGACCATTGGTCTGTGGGTGGTAAACAGTGGAAACTTTATGAGAAATCCCATACTTATACATGAGTAAAGAGAATGGGTGGTTGTAGAAATGGGTTCCCCGATCACTGATTATAGCCCTAGGAATTCCAAATCTAGAGAAGATGTTTTATTTTAGAAATCTAATCACAGTTTTATGATCATTGGACTTAGTGGGAATGGCCTCAACCCATTTTGATACATAATCAACAGCAAAGAGTATGTAGAGGTATCCCCTAGAGTTTGGGAAGGGACCGATGAAATCGATTCCCCAGCAGTCAAAGATTTCAACCACTAAGATGGGAGTGAGGGGAATTTGATTCCTTTTTGTGATGGAACCTACTTGCTGACACCTAGGAGAACTTTGACAAAATGCGTAGGAGTCCCTTGAGAGGGTGGTCCAGAAGAGACCACATTGAAGAATCTTAGCAGATATTTTCTTAGAGGAAAAGTGACCTCCACATGCCTCACTATGACAAAATTTAAGGATGGACTCTTGTTCAGATTCTAGAACACACCTCCTAATGACTTGGTCAGGGCATAACTTATAGAGGTTTGGATCATCAAACACATAGTGTCTAACATCAGAAAGGAATTTCCTTTGAGCTTGAGTCCCTAAGAATTTTTGAATTACTCCTGTAACTAAGAAGTTGGCTATGTCAGCATACCAAGGGCAGTCACTCACAGAGTATAGGTGTTCATCAGGAAATGAATCAGACACAGAAAGGTGATTTGAGTTGTCTTTGAATTCCATCCTAGAGAGGTGATCAACTACAACATTTTCAACTCCATTTTTATCCTTGATTGTGAGGTCAGATTCTTGTAAGAGAAGGACCCACCTAATCAGTCTAGCCTTAGCATCTTGTTTTTGGAAGAGGTATTTTAGTGCAGAATAGTCAGTGAACACAGTGATGGGGGATCCTAAGAGGTAGGGCCTAACTTCTTTAAGTCAAACAAAATATCAAGAAACTCTTTCTCGGTGGTGGTGTAGTTGATTTGGACATCATTTAATGGATTTTCTTGCATAAGCAATGACATAAGGTTTTTTATCACAACATTTTCCTAACACAGCTCCTACAACAAAGTCACTGGCATCACACATAAGTTCGAAAGTAAGGTTCCAATTTGGAGATTTCATGATGGGGGGAGAGGTGAGAGAGGATTTTAGGGTTGATAATGAACCCTCATAGCTTTCTGTCTAAACAAATTGAGCATCCTTAACTAGGAGAGCACAGAGGGGATGGAAGATTGAACTAAAGTCCTCAATAAATCTTCAATAGAAACCAGCATGTCCTAAGAAATACCTCACTTCCTTGGAAATTTTGGGTGATGGAAGGTGACGAATAATGTCAACCTTGGATTTATCAACTTCAATCCCCCTACCTGAGACCATATGGCCTAGAACTAGTCCCTCTTTAACCATGAAATGGCATTTTTCCCAGTTTAGGACCAAATTTTTTTCTTTACATCTTGACAAGACTCTCTCCACATTCTGCAGACATCCCTCAAATGTATCCCCAAACACAGATAAGTCATCCATGAAGACCTCTAGAAAATCACCTACCATGTCTGAGAAGATTCCCATCATGCACCGCTGGAAGGTTCCAGGACCATTGAATAAACCAAATGGAATGCGTTTGAAGGCAAAGGTGCCAAATGGACATGTGAATGTATTCTTCCCTTGATCCTCTAGGGAGAACTCAATTTGATTATACTGCGAGTACCCATCTAAGAAACAGTATAAGGCATGACCTTCCACTCTCTCAAGGACTTGGTCAATGAATGGTAAGGGGAAATGGTCCTTCTTAGTAAATGAGTTTATCTACCTATAGTTGATGCAGACTCTCCAGCCACTACTCACCCTTGTTGGAAGAATCTCTCCATCCTCATTGGTTATCACTATGATTCCAGCCTTTTTTGGAACCACTTGAATTGGGATCACCCACTCACTCTCAGCTATGGGATAGATGATACCAGATTTTAACAATTTCAGAAGTTCTTTCCTTACTACCTCCATGAGATTATGATGGAGTCACTGTTGAGGTTGGCGACATGGCTTTGAATCAGATTCCAGAACAATCCTATGAGTCCCAATAAGTGGGATAATCCCAGAAATATCAGACAGGTTCCAACCAATGGCTTTCTTATGTTTCCTAAGGAAATCTAGAAGTATCCTCTCATGATTGGCTTCAAGAGAAGAATAAATGACAATAGGATGTGTTTGATTGTCCCCTAGGAAGGCATACATTAGTGCAGAAAGAAGTTCCTTCTATTCAAGATCAGGTTGGTTCAGAATTTCAACTGAAGATTGGGACATTGGATCAAGATCAATTTTATTTCCTAAAGTTATAGATAGGATTGATTCCCCACACATAGAAGTTTCAGCTACTCGATTTTCTTGATCAGATTTAGGGAAGGAAGTTGGAGTGGTCTCCATGAAAGTGGTTTCTTTAAAGGTTTCACTGATTGTTGGACCTAAGACTTCATCATAAGAGAAATTTGAAAATGATTCAAACCAAGGAGATAAACTTCCTTCATATGAACAAAGGAAATCAATCTCATCCTGAATTAAACATTCATCAATTATTCCTTGATGTTCTATGGATTCATTATCAATGCTTCCTATCATGTTTACTTCATGAATGTCCTCATCATCCCCTATTTGTGAGCTTTCATTATAGATGTTCAAGTCTAGAATCATGTTCCCAAAGGTGATGGTCATGTTCCCATTTCAAACTCGGATAACAGAGTTGATTGTTGCAAGGAAAGGATGACCAAGGATGATTGGGGTTTGTTCCTTATTTCATATGTTTGGATGGTTTTCAAGGAAAATGAAATTAGTAGGGTAGATGAATTTTTCAACCTTTACCAGAACGTCATTTAAAATCCCCTTTGGAACCCTAATTCTACGATCAACAAGTTGAAGTGTGACAGATGTGGGTTGGATCTCTTCTAGGCCTAAATGGAAGTACACAACATATGGGATTAGATTGACACTATCACCTAGGTCACACATGTCCTTGACAACATTGCTCTCTCCTAGTTCAACATTGATGTAAGGGCAACCTGGGTCTTTCAACTTAGGAGGAGTGGTCCCTTGAATGGTGGTACTCACATTAGCAGCCAAAATGACTTGGTTTTATGTGAAAATTTTCTTTTAAAAGTGCACAAGTCCTTAAGGTACTTTGAGTAAGAAGTTATGGTTTGGATTACATCGAGAATGGGAATTTTCAACTTGACTTGTGAAAAGATTTACATCAATGTTTCACTCAGTTCAGGCTTGGGTTTCCCCCTCATGCGTTGAGGAAATGGTGCAGGATGTGGGGTTGTTTGTTGAAGAGTTGTTTCTTTCACATTGTTATCAGTTTCCTCAGTTTGATCTTGTGGTTCATTTGAATTTTCATCCATGTTTGAATATTCAGGTGGGTTCTGAATTAGTTTTTCAGGTTTCTCAACTGATCTCTCTCTTCTTAAAATAGTCATAGCCTTTAGTTGTTCATGAGTTTTTTGAGAACAACTTGAATCTCCCCTTGAAGTTGAGGTTGGAACCGCCTAAGTAGGCATGGGTTCCTTTCCAGTTTTGATGGTTTGAAGTTCTTGTTTTTGGGAAGAGACTTCCAAGTTCATCCTCTCCATTTGTTTGCACCGTTGTTCTAGTAGTGTTTGTGGAACAGTTAGGGTAGGTGCTTGAGTAGATTGGTTTATCCCAGGGGGATATTTTGGAAGTGGGATGGTTTTTTGAAAATGGACCGGTGGCTGTTGGTATTGGATAGGTTGGGTTTGGAACTGGTTATGGGCTTGGTATTTTTGATGGGGGTAAGGATTTTGTCTCTGTGGTTGGCTAGGTTGTTGGTTATCTTTTCAGCGGAAGCATGGGTGGTCATTATACCTTGGGTTGAATTTGTTTTGGTATTGAGTCTTTTGAAAGTTAAAAGCATTTACTTACACTGGGGGTACTCCCAAAAGAACATATTTTATGGACTCAATGGTTGGGATGTTGTCTATATTATGGTCTTTTTTTTCACAAATTGTGCAAACAAGGTCTACAATTTGGATTTCATGGACTTTCCTAAGGTCTATCTCTTCAACCTTCCAAGAGAGTACTGCGAGTTTAGCCGTAAGGCTTTCCTCTTCTCTAAGTGTATGAATTCCAGTATTTCTTTGTGGATTTTCAGAATAAGGTGAAGTTCCCCATGTTTGGTTTTGTTCATAAAGGCTTTCTAGATACTCGTAAGCATCATTTGGGGCTTTGTTTTTAAAGGTTCCATTACACATCATGTCAATGAATTGTTTGTTCCCCGGACCCAACCCTTCATAGAAAATTCTCACTTGTTCAGGAAGAGAAAAACCATGGTGTGGAACCATGTTTAGAGTGTCTTTTAACCTTTCCCATGTTTCGTAGAATGACTCTCCCTCTTTTCAAAAAAGTTTTGGATGCTCTTTTTAAGTGCAATTGTTTTGTGGTGGGGAAAGTATTTTTTGTGGAATTATCTTTGTAATTTTCCCAAGAGTTTATGGATGATGGTATCAAATTGTATAGCCAATTTTTAGCTCTATCCTTTAAAGAAAAAGGAAATAACCTCATCTTAGCTGATTCTAGTTGATTTGGGGGACACATGGTTTCTACAATGTCATTGAACTCCTTAATGTGAAGGTAGGGAATCTCGGACTCCATTCTATGGAATGTGGGAAGGGGGTTTAGGACATGGGGTTTAAATATGTAGTTGGAATATCCTAGGGAATTGTGTCTAATGCATGAGGGGGCATTGGTCCAGGAAGGGGTGAGGTAGTCATTCATATTTTGATCAATAGCATTCCCCAAGTTTGGGGCTGCCTCATTTGGGTTTCCATTTTGGTTCCCACTAGGGTTTATGAGTTGGATTCTTTGAAGACCTTCCATTGAAATGGGCTCAATTTTTGACTCAAGGGGTGTTTGGAAGATTAGGATCTAATGAAAAGATTTCCCTTTGTGTACTTGACTCCCCAACCCCAGGACTATCCACCCTAACTAGATGGTTTGATTGATCACAGGTGTAGGAGGACATACGCCAAAATAAAAAAAAACGAGAAAGGGACAAGATAAGAGAATTTGGATGAGAAAAGATGAAATGGGGGAGAATAGAATGGGTGTTTAGATGACTTACTTGGGTCCTCGGAAATGGTGCCAAAATTTGATTCTCGCTCAAATTTACCCAAGATATGAAGGCAGAACGGTCCTTGTAGTCTATCTTGGGTTGTCGAGTCCACAGAGACCTAAGAAGTAACCTATAGACACGCACATTATAAGGACTGTTTTTGGCTATGATGTGGCCAACTTGGGTTGATTTTATATGGGTTTAAAGAGTAACTAACAGATTTAAGTGAATTCAATTTAAAAGAATGAGTTGATCCTAGGTTATCGCTCGAGGTGGATTGGACGTATTTCCTTTTTAATGATTTCAATTTCTTATATTTGAGATGGGTTATTTTAAGGAGATAAAACAACATCATAACTTACTGGTTTAATTACTACACCATTTAATACTAATCACCTATACACTTGATGGATCAAAGTTTTGAGCACTTCAAGGTAAAGGTTCGTATTAGCACTTGAATTGTGTGGCCTTAAATTCAACAAGGACGATGGAGTTTAAAAATCATCAAATAAAAATATCAATTAAAGAAGTGATTAGAAATTAATGAGGTGTTAAATAACATCCAATCTAGCCCCTTTCTACTCCCTTGTATCAACCCATAAGTGGGTTGGCCTTCCATTGATCCCATGGTTTCAACGCAGAAAGTAGACTCATGAGGGAGGAAATGGAGAAGTAAAGAAAACAACAAAAATAAAATGATCACTCCACCGTTGTGTGAATAATTTCACAAGATTTGGTGTAAATAAATTCACACCTTGATGAAATGGTATAAAATTGAGATGTAGAACAACATAATAAGAGGATAAGAAGAACTTTTATTAAGAAACTAAAGTGAATTGAACAACTTACATGTGAAAGACAAACTTGAGACAACAAAATTGCCGCATAACATTACAATTGAGAAAAGCACCCAAGATTCTTCAATAATCCAACACCACTGCCTTAAATAGGCATTTTTGAGCCCTTGGGTCTAGCCTCCAATAGTCCAAGTCTCCTCAATTAATTGTGGTGGGCCATAGGTGGGTGGAAAGTAAGGGAGAGTTGATTTTTCCACCCTTGACCTGAGGTGGCAGCCAAATTTCTTTCACCAAACAGAAGCGCGTGAAAGACCTTCTAGATGGCCAAATTAGAGTGGTCCATAGTATAAGAAACTGGATAATTGGATGTATTCTAACCTTCTGTCAAATTTGGCCCCATATAGAGTTTTGGATTCTGAGATATGATCATATTAGTGGGATGTTTTTCTGGGCCGTAGAATAGGGCCCAGAATTTTATCTCTAACTTGGGCCGCTTAAATAACCATAATGGAGGTAGAATTAGCACTGCATGCTACATAATTATTTATTCCTATATATTTATTCTAGTAGAATACGAAATTTGGGCTTCATTGGGACTGTATTGTGGGCCCCACATTCTCATCAGTGGGCTGGTGTCCAATCTGCCTTCTCCAGAATTGTTTCTTTTAATCGCCAAATATCTTCATCATCCTTTATGAATCATCCATTGATCCCTAAATGTAAATTTTTTAAATTGAAGTGAATATCCATTTCAAAAAATATCAAATTAAAATATGGATAATTACATTCCTTATAATCAGATGACTCGTTGGGCCTAAATTCATGTACATTAGGCATGAAGTGCATAAATGATGAGAATGGATGTTTCAAATCAAAATCCACTAACTCAGGCCCATAAGATCAAAAATGAACATTTAATACCATTAAAATGTAATTAACATATTTGTTTTTATTGGATAATCATCTATCCAACTCATGTGTTATCGGTTGTACCATCCATTGCATGATCCCATTCTGTGCTTCCTGGGTTTCCTTTTCACTAACAAAGGGAAACCTCATCCCACCGTTTCATACACACTACACTCTTCGACTAAAGCAATCAATCTGGGCATGGAATGAAGATAGACAATCCATATTGAGAATGATTTCGTATGGCCTCGACGCTGCCTCCAAGTGGTTCCAACTGAAACTCTCACCTCCAAGGGAAAGATCAACGGCTCCACCTGAATCTCAAGGTTTCACACAAGACATGTGATGAGGAAATAATAACTGACACTTGTGTCTATGAGTATGAAAACTAAGGTAGAAAAGACACATATCATATCTCAGATAATCCCTGGAGTCCCTGGTTAGTATGCCTCAACTGCATACATCTATCCATGACCCAATCCCCTAGCTCATTTAGCACGGTGTAGACCTCTTGGGGGTGGTGGTGGAAGTAGATCAAAGAGTCTTCCACCACCTGCAGATCTCCCTGCTCTTCTACCACACCTTCCTCATAGAAGGTCTGGCTTCTCCACTATCTACCTCTGCCTTAGTGGTCTATCTACCACCTCCCTATTAGTATCTCAACAGGTTGGATAGTCTCTAGTGATATTTCCTCTACCATCGCACGAGTAGTATCACTTCTCTTTAGGCTAACTGGATCTATCCTAAGAGCCTAGGACTGTCAATCCCCTATCCTGGGTCCTCCTATGACGCCTCCCACATCCCAAACCCTATACCTGACATTGGATCCCTGCTTCCAAGGTCTCTGCATGCATCTTCCTACTTTTGACTTCTACTGGCTATCTCTTCTTATCCAAAAATCTCTCAACCACTAAAGCTCACTCAAGAAATCCTGCATAAGTCAAAATGAAAAGAGGCATGACAGTAGCCCAGATGTCCTATCGTAGACCTCGTTCGAAGGTTCGAGTTCTAAAGTACTGATGCCCGACCATATCCATTGAGTACCTAGCGAGATTGATGAACCTAGATGAATAGTAAACCACCATTAAAATTCCCATGCTGGAGCTGAAGGAGCTCGATTATACACACTATTCTTAGAGTAGTCGGAGAAAACTCCTCCCTAAAGAGTCTCTCAAACTCTATCTATGATAGAGTCTCCTCTTCGTGAGTCTATGTGGTCAAAATCCACCATCGTCCCACCAAACCCTAAATAAGACTCACTCATAGGACCACCATCTACTATTCCAGTGTCCTCACTAGATGGAAAACATTGGTCACCACCTCAATAAAATCCTCAAGCACCTAAGGGTTAGGCTCTCCTCGGAACCTGAGGGGTCACTGTCTCTAAAACTAATTGAGCATGCCCAGCCTATGATCCTCATCTATTGGCACTCTAGGTACCACGTGCTACTCCACTGGTGGTGGTATAGCAGGTGCACCACATGTAGGTAACGCCTGGGGAACTGGTCCCTGAATCGAAGCCTCTTCACTAAGGGGGTCATCCTCATAATCGACGTGCTGAATCCTTGCGGGTATACGTCGCGAAGGCATCCTGTAAAGAAACGAGATGTACCATGGTCAAGAGTATATATGTATAGCAGACAAAAAAGGACATGGAAACAAAAACCATTACTAGATGATGCATGTAATATTCTTTTGTTTCCATGAAACTACTGTTTTCATTTACCGAGTTGAAAATTAGGTTATCAGAGTCCTAGTGCATGGATACATCGGCCGCCCACACCAACAGTGGAGTCCTTGTCCTTAAAGCCGAGCTCGAAACACTTAACACTATTTCCCCAAATCAATATAGTAGACTCTTGGTCGTAAGGTAGAACTGAAAAACTTTGATACCACTTTGTCACGACCCAAACTAGTGGGGCCCACTCCATGACTCCCCAAGCCTTCCTCCAATAGGCTAGGGGCTGGTGAATAGCACCGAGTAGGCATATCATTAACATAGGAGGCATTGAATAAGTACTTGTACACACACACATCTCCAAGCCCAAAATACTAAAAAGTAAAAACCACTAAGGAACAAAATTCATGAATATAACTAAACCAAACCAACACAGAACAATAAGAAGAAAAGTGCAGAAAGTAAACTGGGCCAGAATACAAGCCCACCAAAAGAAAGATTCTGCAAACTACTAGTATAACCTATAATAAAGAAAGTAGGTACTAGGACTACTGATCGTATCCATAGGAACAGCTCAGCCTATAAAGAAACTCAAAAAGCTCGGCCTCGTCCTGGTTCGCCCGGGATTCCATCAAAAGGCCTCTTATCTACACAAGAAACGACATGTACGAGAAAAGCCCGTGCAGGGGTGAGTATAAAAATACTCAGTAGGGGACCCCAAAAATCCCAAAGCAATACCCAAAGTAAAGGTAAAATCCTATCCAAAGAGTATATGTCTACTGAAAATATAACAAGAGAAACACATACAGATATACTCGAAATGCAAACCTATAGTCTAGAGGCAAGTCACAACAACCACATACCCACGCTTGGGATTTAGCTCGAATATTTCACAAAGGAATCATCTGAAAGAACTCACTCCACGAGTCTAGTAGCTCTGATGATGCCCTTATGAGTAGTACTGTTCATCGAGAAAAGCCATGATAGAGACAGATGCACTGATAGATCTGAAGAAAGAACAGATACACTCATTCTGGGAGAACACACTCCCATGTGGTAAAAGATCATGATACACAGATGAGGATCACTGCTAGGGACCTGGAAGATACCACGACTCATCCAGATTCACTTGCTAAGTAGAAGATTAGCATCCTGTAGGAATTATCATGACAATACCTGACTCTACCTTAGGTCAAGAATGGCTATAGGATCTCGCTCCAAGCCTCACAAAGGGATTCAGACTCTATCCAGAAAGTTCTGCTGAAGGGATCATACTCTTGTGGATGGAAACGATACCTGACCTTCAGGGGAATAATAAAATGGGTCACTAACACAAACTAAACCTATCCAAGGAACGATGGACAAGAATATGAATCCATGTACAAGAAAGTACATGGTGTGTTTAAGGGGTCACACGTCTTGTCCCTTGACTCTAGGTACTTCTCATGTACAACGGCCCAAGTCTGGAGAACATGTCGTATAAAAACATATATACACAATATATAGGAAGGGTCACATTTCATGTCTAAGTATATGGGGTCCACTTTGTGTATGCTGTCCATGTGACCATACATGGATTCAACCCGTGTATGCTAACCCGTGTAACCGGTACATGGGGTGACCCATGTAATCAATCCAGTTTTGTTGTGTGGTGGAGTACATGACATGTACTCCACCCTATGACCATGTATTGTAAAATATACACTCAAGCCCTCGGGGAAGGGTCTACATGCCATGTGACTCAGGTCACACGTCGTGTGACACCTGTTAGTCTTATGAAACTTCATCTACTAACCAATGGGGGGCCACACGCTGTGTAATTACAGAGTACACTCTGTGTGACTTGGGTCACTTGCCGTGTGACACCTGTCAGCCTTCTAAAACATTATCCTCCAACCAATGGGGGGCCACATGCTGTGTAATCACGGAGTACACTCCGTGTTGATCGCAATTTTCAAGAATCTCCATCTTTCCCGACACACCTCTTCCAATATTCCAGTCTTTGATCTGGTGGTATGTTCACCATGAAACTGATTATTCAAGTTTTTATCAACACCAAGAATCTAAATCCGTATGTGTTAGGCCTTCAATTGGTTCCGAAAACCCTACCCGATCTTCCCCTTGAAGAACCTTCGAAGAACAATCTCTGTCGATCCGATTTGATTCATCATCCTCTATCTTTCTCGCATCTCTGTTGGGTCTTCATGATGTTCAATATACGATTTGGGTTCGTTGTGTTGCACAATGGGTGTGCAACGATTCGTTGTCCGTATCCCCACGAAGAAAGAAAATAACGCGGGGCAAAGGGGGAAGAAAAATTAAATAAACAAATTGAATAACAAACTTCCACCATTGTTCATCATGACATTGATCCTCTCCCATTAGTAGGATTAAATAGGGATAATCAAAGATAGAAATTTTAGATCACCGTGAATCAATTCCCAAAACAAAAACCCCTCAAATGAAAGAGATAATAACCCTCCCATAAGAATGCAGGATCCACAGATCAACATGTTTGTGGGTTGATCCGTGTTTATCTTTTAATCAAAGAATGTGGATAAAAAATCCAAATAAAGAAACCCCTACCTTGATTCGGTTGAAGAATAACTGTCGCGTTAGGTTAGTTGGCAAGGTCCCTCAAATTTGAGGTGCATCGATCGATCGATCTACGGTCGTTCCCCAACAAGGTATCCTCTAATGCTACAATGTAAGTCATCAAATTCACCGGGTTATGTGGATACCCCTATGAATTTTCTATAAGAATATATTAATAGAGGAAAATTAGGTCATTTTGTCGTTAAAAGGTTTAAAATAAAATAAATTATTAATTTATTTCATTTCTTCTTAAACGTCCAAAAACTAACTTCTGTTGCCGACCCACACCGGTCGATGTTAGGCCTCACCTAAGGTAAATTTGCTTCTCTGAATACAACAGTTCCCTCGGTTTTTGATTCGGGTACCGATTTAAAAGTTATTTCACTTTTTCAGGGAAATTTCTCACACACATTATTCAACAGTTTAAATTATTTCAAACATTTATTCTGGGTACCCCGAGCCTTGGAATCGCACGCCATCATAAATCCTAGTATCTTAATAATTCTATATAATATTTAAAAATAAGACATGAAAAATATGATACATTACATCCCTCAAGTTAAATTTTATGATTAATTAGTCCTCCTAGTCGATATTCATCAATGTATTTTGGTTGTTCTTTTTCTACCATTTCTATCGTTAAATCTTCTGAATTAGATTTAAATTTTGTTTCTTTTTTATTTAATAAACAATCTATCATTGTCTTCCTCTTTACTCATAAGATTATTCTATTTAAACTTCTTTCTAAGTTGATTTCCCAATTTCCAATTCGTTAGAGGTGGAATTTTATTTACCCATTTTTTAATAATTCAATATTACCGTCTTCTATATTTAGAACTCTTGAGAACCTTGGTGATATGTGGCCATATTTCCCACACTTGAATCATGTAAATAGTATTTTGAATTTTAATTTTAATTTTTCCATTTAAAAATTGTATCCATAATTGTGTTATATTCATCACTTACATTCTCTTTAACTTCATCACGATTGAGGTCTTTATTATAAATTTCTTTCAAAGAAATATTTTACACACCCTTTCTTTATTTTATAAGTCCTCATATAGATCCAAAAAACCTAATTATTTTGATAAAGAATCCATTAATCTTTTCATTTGGCCTTATCTATAAATCATAAAATTTATTATATGAAACTTGGAGTTTTTTGTACTTCACTTATCTTCCCCCTTCATACATATTAGAAAATTTGTCCCATATCTCATTTAGGGATGTGAAACTCATTAGTTTAATGTATATTTGATTAAATAGTACTTAAAATTAGGAATTGTCAGCCTTTATATCACCATTGATAAGATAAATATTCTCTTTGTGGGATTACTCACTTTAATTCCATGTATTAATATAAAGAATATATCCAATCAATGAGATCAAAGATAAGATATCATCATATTATTATATATAAATGAAAATTAACCTATCAAACAATGGAAATAACTTTGAATTAACTATGTTCTACACGTAAACATATCCATGTGAATGATTTTTAAAATGATGAAATTTTATCTCTGATAAAACTTTTTGTAACTACTAAGGTACCAATCACCCTAAGAGGGGATGGGGGATTGAGGTGAGAATTTTTGTCCCCAAATGGATATTTTTATCATATTAGAAAGAAATTAGAAATCTATCATCCATATCATCCAAATAAATGAAGTAATTATTAATGTACAAATATCATGATTATAATTTGTATAAGGATCTTAAAGGATTTATTTGGAGTGGGGATGTGAATCGATTAATTGAGATCTTTAACGTTTTCTATCCAAATAACCTTTATCACTAATTAAGATGATTGATAAATTTTTTGTTTTGATTTATTACTTTTTATATATTGAATTTTGTTAAATAAAATAATTTAATTCAATATTTATAATCACAAATCAAATAAATCATAGTGGGCATAATAATTTACAAGGTTCACCATTCAAAACGAATGACTACATCCTTAGCATGATCATAAAAACCCACAATCACATGATCAACTGTAATCTTTATGGTTACAATTATTAAGGTTTTTACTTAAACTGATGTTATAGTCATATATCTGTGGTTTTATGTAATTTTCTTCCACACAATAAGAATTAATGTCTTCAATAGATTTAACAATAAGACTCTTTAATTTCCAAGTAGAAACTCTATTTTTTATAGAATAATACCAAAACCAAATCACTTATTCACAAAATAAATTATTTAATAAACTAGTTAGAAAGATCTAATAATGGAATCCCAACATCCTCTTTAACCATACACTAAGAAGTATTGCAGAAAGAGTAAAATTTTAATAAAAAAAAATAAAAATATCAGAACTTAATTACACAAACCAAATAAGTCTATATGGTCTTTAATATTTAAATTCGTGTCTTCTAACTTTAATAAATGAATTGATGAAGATTTTCTACAGTAATTTACTCTTTTTGGTGTCTTCTTCCTCCCTATTATCCATCACATACTTACAAAATTCATGAAACACACCATACATACATCTAAAACATTTTCCCTCAATACAATTTGAAAATAAAATTCAAAAACCAACAAATTTTTTTTAATTACTATCATCTCTCCATCAATTTTGGGCCTTTATATTACCAAAATCCATAAAATTATATTATATTATATTTATAGATGTCTAATATTTAATTTGAGTGGTCTTATGTGTAAACCTGTAAGAAACATAATAAAAATTACTTAAAATGACGTTTTCTACTAAAAGTCACAATAACCAAATTAGAAACCACTAGAAGTATACAAGAAATAACTGATCTCAACCATTAATCTCTATTTTCCATAAAAAATCTAGTTCATTTCTTACAATAATCTAATGGTGGTCCTAGTACTTATTTATAGAAAATATTATTCAACGAAACTCCTTTGTCAGGCTACCAGAAGTCCAATGTCAAAACAATGCACTTGATTTAGTCTTTTTGTCCCAGTAATTGAGAGATATAAATGGTCAATAATGGGTTAATTGAGTTTATTTATTGAGTAAAATAAGGGAATGAAAACAAGTGATTTTATAGTACTTCAGATAAATTTGGTTATACTTTTACTCTTCACGCTCTTAATATGGGAGTATGGAACCCACTAAATAGTGACCTAACTTTTGAAAGAAGTCACAACCATTTAAAAATACCTTTTTAACCCCTAGAGGGAATAACAATCCTAAATATTTCTCACCTAGAGGCATAACCCAAAACCTTCACTTTTAAGGGGTTAGGCAAGGATATTCTCTCTCATCCATCTTATTCTCTATTGCTGAATACCACCTCAGTCGTCTCATCATCACTTGGTGGTACGGGGAAATATTAAGCCTATTAGTTCTTCCAGGGGTATCAATGTTCCTACTCATATTATCTATGTTGATTAAATTATACTCTTCTTAAAAGGTACCGGGAGGAACATTATGAACCATAAATAAATTATCCATCATTATGATAATTTTTCAGGAAAATCCATCAGTTGGGAGAATTATTTTATCTACTTTGGTAAGATGTTTCCACTATCTAGAAAATATAGTATTTTGATGGACATGGGGAAAGACATGGGTCCCTTCATTTTGTCTATCTTGGTGTCCCAATATTATGGCTATGGACGAGATCTAGTTACTTCATTAATATAGTTGATCAGGTCAATAATCAATTTTATGCTTGTAAAGGAAAGGCTCTCTCAATGGTTAGTTGTATTTTTATTATTAAATAAACAATTTTTTCTAATTTTGTTCACTCTTTCATGATCTATAAATATCCCATGGAAATTCTCAATAATATGAATTATTGTATTAGGAACTTTTTTTGGAGTGGTAGTATCTTTGAGAGGAATATGATCATGATTCCTTGAAAAAAATGTTGTCTATATCTTTAAAATGGAGTTATTTTCCTAAGAAATATTAATATTTTCAATGAAGCTCTCTTGGATAGCTTTAATTGGAAGCTCATCAATAGTACTTTATTATATTTGGGTTTCCTCATATGAATATTTCTGGATAGATTATGGTAGGAAAATCCTTCTTACATGGATTAAACCCTTTCTACAAGTATTAAGAATCCATTTTCCAATATTATGGCCCATTCTAGATGGATTGCAAGTAGAAAGTATTCTCTCAGATTCTAGATAGATTACTATACTGGATCCCCCCTTATTTATGATCATTATCCTTTATAAAACTCTTAGGTCTCGATTAAATATTTTCTTTATGATCCTTCATTGCATATGTAGAATGAAATCAGATATTTCATTGATAATTATACATTTGATCCATGTGAGCATATGTTAATTTGGGAACCATTAAAAAAGGAATACTAACCAAAAAAGTTATTACCAATTCACTTTTATTGACCCATTTTAGGGTTAAAGCTGGATCATGAGATTCAATGAGGCTTGGATATGACCTTCATTCCTCACTTTGATATGGAGGATTACTCTCAATCATGCTTTTTTGGACATATGATTATAAAAATTTACCATATCTATTTTCTCCAAGTGAAGATTTTGTGGATTGTGCTTCTAAATTGGTGTTGTGGATGATTGTTCATAACCTATTCAAAGTTACATTATCAAATCTTGATTCGCTCGAGTCTCTACGACATCATGAAATGTAATTTATCTCCCCACAACTCTCAAATCTATTTCAAGTGGTGGTGGAAGTGCTTTATATAATCTGGAATGAACCTAATCAAAATCTCTATAGAAATATTCCCTTTAACTTACAATAATCAATTACAAACAAAATTGTTTTTATCACAGACTCTAACATACTGCAATCATGTTTTTTTCAGTAATAACATTCATTACTTCATATTTCTGAGAAGGCTCGGTGTTTCTGGGAACTACAAACCACCAACAGGGACCTTAGAAGTGTTATGGTATCCTCTATTTCATAATTGAATCAAAAGTAATTTTGATGGTTCTTATAAAGTGAATTCTATACCTTAAGGTTGTGTTTTAGTTTATCATTATCATAATGAGAAAATTCTTGGTTGTTTTTATGGTTCATGTAGATTGGAATTATCTTTTGAAGCTGACATACTTGGAGAAATTAATACAGTGTATTTTTCTAAATCTAATGGCTTGAATAACTTGTGTATTGAAAGTGACTCTACTAAAATTGTACAATCCATTAGAAATGGTATGTTGTAACTTTCATGGATTCTTATTACTAAATGTTTAGAATTATTGAATTCTCTCTTAGGCATAAACCACATCATTACTCATGTTTATCCGGAGGTGAATTGTGTTTTAGAATCTATTTCCAATAAAGTAATTGGAACACAACTTACTTACATTATCTCTATATCATTTATTGTAAAAAAATCCTATATTTCAAAATTTTGTAATGATTTTAATCAATGAATAATCATTTGCATCTTTGTTCAAGGTAACTATTAAAAAAATAAAATCTTCTAAAAATGATAAACCATTGAATTTCATCCTTTTTCTAGAATAATTACACATGTGTCATTAACACACAACATCAAAGTTGTTCAGTGTAGATTTCCTATAAAATGTTACACATGAATTGTCTATTTAGATCATATATAATAAAATTATTGTGGTTTCACCTAAATAATTTGGAAACATAATAATAAGATATATAAAGTGGAAATCCTTAGAATTAGTAAACATTTAATATAATAATAAATATTTTTTAATATTTTTCCTTGGAATGTTTCCATGAATCAATTAAGAGAAAATATTAATATAATAAATAATTAAAATTTTAATATCATATTTTCTCATAAAATTGGGTAAAAAAAGAATCATAATTGATCCTTTTAATTTAAATATTCATAAAATACTTCCAAATAAATTTTCATTGAGTTAAATAATTTATATGTAGATATGAAATAATTTTAAAAATAAAATAATTAACATATAAATGATGTAAATAAAAATCCAAAAGAATAACAACAAACTTATATTTTTCAATTTTGATATAGAAACTATTAAGTGAATAAGAATCACTCTTAAATTCGATGAAAACATGTTTGATGCATAACCATGAATGTGCTTAAGCATCATTTTATCCATATGGATGGATATTCATAAGCATAATTTTATTGTTCTGTATAAACATGATTCTCCTATATCATAAGCATGAATATGCATAAGTTGAGTACCTAGGGAACTATGGACCACTGATAGGGAATCGTTAAATCAGAAGTCATTTTTTTATGAATTATTATTTTAAATCAGAACTCCTATAATGCTCAGAGTATCAATCCTATTAACTTTTTATCTCTCACCCTCACCTAACATAAGCTATAAATAAATATATAAGAACATGAATTTTTACAAGGTTCGGTCAGAAATACATACTCCTTACCTTTATTAGTTATTCACCATAATCAAGGATTATCTATTATAATCAACCTCAGATTATAATGGTTTTAGTGTATCTCATACTAACACTTGTTAGCATGTCTCAAGAATTCCAAAAATAGATTCTCACAAATTTCACTAAGTTTTACTATGATATCCCTATGTACCATGAGTCCCAAAGGTTCTACAGATTCACACCATGTATATGATAGTTTTTAATTGAGATCCTTCTTGAAGTCGACCACTAATCAACATAGAGATGGAACAACATCCATAGAATATATCTCTTTCTTCCTCTCTAGTAGATACTTTAAATACCAACAAGAGTACAAGAATACTCTCCAAATATACCTCTTAGATCAAGTTTATGTTCTTATCATAAATATAAAATCTTATTACTTATGAAGGTCTAAACATGTGATTAAAGCCTTGCAGAACAGACTAATATTTCCTCTTTTTGTATATTTCTTCTTCTCAATGCATCAAAACACTTATTTGATTACAGAATAATGGCCCGAACCTTATTATTATTTCTACTTCGATACCCTTATTATAAATCCCTTTAGATCAATATCAAATGTTATTTATTCCTCTTGTTCTTATTCTTATTCAAGAGTTCTCTGGTTCTTCTTCTCATCTAAACATCTCAATATTCATATGTTTGAACACAAATCTCTCTCCTTTATATATATTTTTATATGTTGGTCACATGATTTTTTTCTATATTTTTTAATATATAAAATCACTAAAATCGGTATGGGCGATCATATCCTTATCAATGGATTGTATATGGAATTATCCAATGATCTCAATTTTCATTTTTTCTCCTCAACCACTGTGTCATATGTATTTCCATGAATTCCTTTACATTATTCTTTTCTCTATTTATCATTCTATTTGTGTCAATTGAATAGTTCTTCTAGTTTTTTCTTGTAATAAGTTAAATTTAATATTATTATTCATATCAAGACTTCTCTATTGAAATGTGTAAATCATAATTTTTCATCATTGTATTAAAATCATATAGCCAATAATCTCTGTGACATGGAAATTCTCATTGCGGCATGAGTGTATCTGAATTTATAGTATCAGTTCCTACTGACATCTTGAATATTAGAGAGCACCATGACTCAAAATTCTAAAATACAACCTTTAATCAGATTCGTTTTTCATATTTAAAGCATTAAAGATCAGTACCAATATCTTTAAACGTAACTTTCATTAGAATTAAATAATTTGGGGGACTCAAATTTTTAAACTTTTAAAAAGAGTCTAAAAATGCATCCTTCATTGATATATTTTTTTTAAATTTTAAGGCATGTCTTCCATATTTATAATCTTTCATCACTTTGTTTGGTGATTATTTGATTCATGAAAATATATCTTAGCGTTTTCTAGTTTATATTATGTAGAATATCATGATTTTTGAAAACTCTGTTTTTCATCAATTAAAAATTTTACATCCAAAAATAATTTCTTATGAGTTTTATAAAATATCTTATATGATTCACAAAATAATATAGGATTATCCTTTTCCAAAATTTGACAAATTGAAATATCATACAATGAATCCAAAACTGCATACGCGGTCTGAATTATCATATGGGTTCCAAAAAGTTACATGACTTAAAATTTTCCAAAATATAGAAAAAATATCTTAGACTGACTCCAAAACATTTTACATGGATATTAATATCATATGAGCATTAAAAACGTGGTGTTATACTGCAAAAATGTATTACGTGATAAAAAATTCTTACATGGTATATAAATTTCATACACTATATCAAATTCACTTTTGCATAGATGAATTTTCTTACAAATTTTTCAACATTGTTCCATGTAGATGGATTCTTTTATGTATAGAAAAAGTTACTTTTCTATTTTCCAGAACACCAACACTAGGAAAAAATTTCTTGAATTTATTCAAATGAGTTCCAAAAATCATCAAATCATCTATAATCCTTAAAAAGAAACTCAAATTACTCTTTAATAGCTATAAATAATTCCATAAAAAAATAAATAATTCTAAAATTATTTTATCTTGTTCCCAAGACTTTCAATATATAAAATAACCCAAATTGAGTTTTTTTAAGAACTCATGGGCTCTATAATATTCATCCGTTTTAAAATATCTTAAAACCATTTTTAAATTATTGATTAAAATTGATTTCAATAATCAATAACAACAACAAACTAGGATTTCTTCCTCAAGACTTACAAAAAAACTCTTATTGCTTAAAACATAGATATTCAAGATCTCCAAGTTTCCATATTTAGTTTAAATTCTCCATGATGTTGTAGAAACCACTAGAACACTTCTTTATATAGTTGTCATTATTTATTATAAATATCAGTTAAAATAATTTTAAGATTTTTGGGGATTCTCACATAATATCCAAATATTCCAAAATTTATTTCAAACATATATATCTCTATTTGAATATGCAATGGAAACCAACTCTTATCTTACACATACTTCATTGGCATCACCTCTAGTATTCATGTAATGGGTGGTTACTTCAATCTATCGCCCATTTTCAATCCAAATTGACTTTTACCCTTGTTTAACATCCCTCAAAAATAAATAAAACCTAAAAATACATTTTTCCACATAAAACTCTCCCTTTGTATTTTTT
The DNA here is from genome assembly GCA_963277665.1 of Viscum album. NCBI lineage: Eukaryota > Viridiplantae > Streptophyta > Magnoliopsida > Santalales > Viscaceae > Viscum > Viscum album. The sequence continues at coordinate 116,397,447 of OY728119.1, forward strand.
TTTGAAACCCAATTTTCTCTTTTTAAATGTTAATCTTCTACCCTGAATTAAAAAGAAATCCTAATGGGTATGACCCCCTTAATGATATAAATAGTATAAGAGAAGGATGATTTTCCCTTTATTAAAAAAAAACTTCTCCCCTTTGATCTTTCACTTTCTTCCTTATCTCCTTTCATGAAAGATTTAGACACGTCCATGAGAGAAATAATGTACCACATGTTTCTTAGAAATGAACCCCAAGTAAGTCATATTTAAGTTCACATAGGCAAAACCACTATAGAAAACAAGATTTATTTTATGAAAGCACCAAGGCTATTAGAATACATTCCTCAATGTGGTAACAACTGTGAATTTCGTTTCTTTGGGTTTATTAGGCCAGTTTTTTTTATAATATGAATTTCCCTACACTTAACTACCCAAAACACATAAAAAACTCAAGTGAAAGTTTTTTCTTCCTTATTATGAGATAGTCACTCCCACTTGATGATATATCCAACATAAATAAAAATAATTTAAGATATTGAAAATCATAAATTAAAAGAATATTTTTCTGTGGATATCTATATTTATTTTTTAACTAAAAAATTCTTGTTGAAATTTCAATTCACCAAGATGAGTGACTTTCTTATAGTTTCAACTTAAATTCCCTCTTTAAAGAATAACCACAAAAATGTTGGAATACCTTGAATCTTACAGTGCTATTTAGTAATAGAACTGAGTCTCATACTTGTTACTCAACCTAGAAGCACTGTTTTTAGTGATTTAAAGTGTATTATCTTCTTCATTGTCATTTAACTTTCAATTTTACAAATCTATTAAATTTTAGGAAGTATGGTTTTATACTTTTATGTTATTATTTTCTATATGGAATGGTATTTTTGGATTTAACAATTGAGGAAATTACCCTATTATCTTCCTATTCAAAATTTCTTGATTTTACAATAGATATGTCCTTATGACCAATATGTATTTAGGAACATTCTCTTTATTTTTTTATATATGGCCTTATTTTTTGAAGAAATAATTTTGGCACTAATATAAATGGTGATTTCCCCTCATTAATTTTAACTCCTTTTAACAGGTATCCATGTCAAGCATTTGTTAGGAGTGTTTCTATCTAGACTGAAACTTCCACACAACAAATTTTTCATCTCCCAGGTTACACTTTTTGGATATTCTCCCAACTAATTTTTCAATGATGCCTTCCACCATACCAACCCTCTTGTGCATCACTTTGATTTACTTCCTACTGGTTTTCAGGTTACTCCCATTTTCCTTATGAATCTATATGTACATTTTGGAGTGGTCTATAACATGTAATTTTCTACTATAGTAGATTCATATCTTATTTTATGGTGTGACATCATTCTCATATTTTCTTATGGGTGATATTTGTTCAGATCTCTTCTTTTTCATTCCCAAAGACATACTCAAATTTTTTTGTTACTGGATTATACTATTATCATGGATTCCTATTAACATTATTATAATATTTTTGGTTGGTTGTAACATACCAAAATTCATCAAAATTGTGTCTATACAAGTTAAGTTACTCACATAAGATCACAAGGCTCTCAATTCTATTTTTGAAAGATAGATTCTATGGATTCTGTGAATTTGATCTAGTAGGTTTCTTCTCAGTTTCAGATTTACTCCCCATATATTATAACATTTATGACTTTTATTTTTCTCTATATTATTCCAAAATTCTATAGACCTATTCTCAAACCAATAACAATATAGAAATCTACCAATAAATCTTATTATTTATAATTTTAGTGTAGGTTCTATAGATTTATATTATTGAGAATAATGATATTTTTTTGGGGTTGAAACTCAAATATTTTCAGATCATTTTGGAGAGATTATATTCTCACACTTACTCACATCCACCCTTGACATACTTTGGATTTTATTTGAATTTATTTTCCCCCATATTTTTTTAGATTTTAGTTCTATCTAACAACATTTTTAAAATAAAATTAGTGCATGTAGTTTCATCGAGATACAAGGATACCTTTATCCATGAGAATAAATTGGATGCTTCTCAACACATTATCTTACTCTCTTTATAAGTAAAGTGATTTCCTTTTGAGGGAAAATTCACCTCTAAGACTAGAGTGGCATCACTTATCTTCTCATCTCTTTGGGAAGTTCCAACATATATTATTTACAAATCTATCATTTTTTATCCAAGATATATGAACTTCATGTTGAGGGAATATTTCTAAACCTCAAATGATTTCAATAACTCATCCCAATATCTTTTAAAGTTATGATTTTATTCCTTGTGAATCTTGGTAATATCTTAGAGTAAATTATTAATCTATTTCACCTTCTTAAATTTAACTTCCAATTATTCATACTTGACATTAAATTTAAGTTTATGAATATTTTCTAATTCATGAATTACATTTTTTAAAATATATTTAAACACATCCTTCTCATAGACTATTATTTTAAAGACTCTAGAATCTTGAAAATATATTTAATTTCAATGTGAAATGGGTTCATCCTTTACTATCACTAGTTTTGTGAGGGTATTCCATATGATGACCATTTTAGATAATTCTTCTTCCATGGAATCAAATTCTTTCCATAACTATGATTTATTATGAAATAATTCCTTGATAAAATTTAGAATGTATGATACAACTTTAGCATAGACCATATTCAAATAATATATAATGTAAGAGTATAAGTATTCAACTATTTTGATCACTGCATACTCTCAATAGCATGTACTAGATTCCTCAAAAGGTTATTTATAAATAAATTAAATATTTTGACACCTAACACTTTGAATATATACATGTAATGGTTGATCCTTCACCTTTATCATATTTTCCCTTTCCTTTAATGACTCTTTCTTATATCTATTCTTCAAGGTCTTGACTAAAACTTCTATTTTTTTATTTACCAGCAGTAGATAAAGAATTATTTATCTAATAATCTTATTAAAACATTTCAAATATACAGTTAATTTTGAGGAATCCTAGATATTTTTAATGGTAACACACAATCTCTTTGATGCCACTTGATGTACCAAATGATCTATGGACAACTCAGAGGGAAGGGATGAATCAATGAGATCGTTTCTTTTTTGAATTTTTATTTTAAATTCAAACTCCTAGACTGATCCTAGTTTCGATACCCTCATGTTTGTGTCTCCCAACCTCACATGAATTCATCTATAAATAAATGAAAAAGAACAAAAATATTTTCAAGGTTTGGTCAGAAAGATCTAATCCATGACTTGTTTTTTTATTTTCTCTATTTAAGGATTTCACCTTTTAATAAAGCTAAGATTACAATGGGTTTGGTGCATCTCATACCAACACTTTCCAACATCACACTGAGATACAAAAAATAGCTTCTCACTACAGCCAAAAATTTACACCATGATCTCCCTATAATCCCCGAGTCCCATAGGTTCTATGTCTTTACACCATGTATATGAAAGTGTTTAATTTAGATCCTTCTTAGTGTTGATCACTTATCATTAAAAATAAGGAAAAACATCAATAAAATAGATCTCGTTCTTCCTTTATAGTAGATAATTCAAATGACAATAAGTCTTTAAGAATATCCTATAACTTATTCTACCAGCTCTAGATTCTGTGATTGTTAGAAATCCAAAAGCTCCTTACCTTGGAAGGGTTTCAAATATGATTAAAATTGTAATATCATGAATTTTTTTAAATATAATAAAAACCCTATTGCTGAAAATTTATAAGTATTTTTATGTGAAAATTTAATAATTCAATAAAAGTCACTTAATTAATGTTTTGAAGGCTCTTCATAAGGGTAAAACCACCGTTATCATCTCAGAAGTTTCTATGGAATATTTTTTAGAGTTAGGTGCTGGGTTAGTTTGAGATTATGAGGCCCATATAGGCTCACTGTAAAAAAAATAAAAATATTAAATATATCATATTACGTGCATGTGATTTATCCAAAATAATTTAATATACCTCGAACAGTGTGTTGTATGAGAAATCAAAGACCGTCATTAGGTCTGGGACACAAGGTTTACCCTTGGCAGGGTATAAATTTTATCCTCATTGGTGATTTGGAAACATCGAATGTGATATTACCTTTTTTATATTTCATTATATTATTTTTTTAAAATTTAAATAATAAATAATATATATCTCTCAAATGGTGCATCATATAAGAAATTTGACACCACCATTAGAATCGAATTGTAGGGTTTAACATAGGATGGACATAACTTTTGTGTGTGTTAGGTGTTTTTCATCATCAGGAATGATAATTCCTTTTTAATATTTAATTATATTATTATTCTGATTTTAATTAATTAAAATTAATTTATTTAAAAATTAAGTCATCTTCTTCAACATTTCAATGTGGAGACCACCATTGATGATTCAACATCAATATGAAAACTTCAAAATAGAATGGTTTTGACTGATTTAAAATATTATAGGCCATTAATAGATGAATCTGTCATCAACTTTACATTGAATTATGGATTAAAAGAGTATTTTCAATTTTTGGTATTTAAGGAAGGTTGTTGATGAAACATTGACGGTGATAATGATGAGATATATTTAATAATAATAATCATTATTATCATTGTCATTATTATTATTAAATTGAGAAAAAGGATTGATGGGCATGATAAAATCAAAATAGGGGTACATATGTACATATGAGTTAAAATATATATGTATATATATTTTAATGTGTATATATATATTGGTTAAATATGTATATATATAAATATATATATGGATGTGTGTACATATATATAAATAATATGTATAAATACAAAAACATATATATATATATATATATATATATATGACTTTATAATATATGAAAATCATGTTTAAATATATTTTAAAGATGTTTCAAAAAATTCATAGTGTGCCATAAAGAGGGGATTTTTTATAGATTATAATAATGATCTTTGATAGGGGAATGGGTGTTACCACTTACATGGAGAAAATGGGATGGGGATCACAGTGTACGTGAATGAGGGGCCCTTCCCCTTCTTTTTTAATATTATGAATCATATTAATATTATTATTAATAATGATATATTATATTGTTATTGTTAATAATTTCTTGTTTCTTTTATATCTTTTAACCTAGATGTTGGAATGATAAACCGTCTCAGGCAACGTAAACTTGACATTTAGACGGATGATTCAAGACTAATGCTGGGTATTTAATTCGGGATCGTGGCTCAAGTACATTGATCACCCATATGTGTACACATATAATTAGTATATAAATAAATAAATAAACATAAACATATTATGGATTTTAATTTATATATTTAAGGAGTGTATTAATTGATGTTTAAAAAAATCATTATATATATGTGTTGAAATCGAGGGGGTACTCAATGGGTGTGTACATAAGGTTTTGGTAAAGACTAACCCTTCCCCATTTATTCGATCCATCCTCTCTCCAATATATTTTTTATTTTATTTCTTTTATTTCTATAAACTCTTATATTTTATATATTCCTAGATTTTGATTGGATTGACACACCATCGGTTCCGTTAGATTTGTCTCAATGAATAGAAGTTTATTACTGAGATTGTTTTTGAAGGTGGAGAGGTATTATGTTAAGATTTAATTTAATATTTTTAATTATCAATGATAGAGATAATTCTAAAAAATGTTGAAATGGGGATAGTTCAAGGATTCGTTGGCATGTGATCATATTTCAGTTGGATGCGAGCATGGTTCGGGTGATGAAATCCTTTGTAAACCTCGATTCCAACTTGGAAAACTGTGAGGTAGGAAGTTCCTTACATTTTTGAGATCTCGTTATATGTGTACTATCATGTTATGAGTTATGTGTGGCTTGATTTATATTTAAGCTTGACTTGTGATCAAATGTGGGTGTGTGTAGCCTGTGAGACCTGTTATGATAATTGTAGATGTGAGACTTACTAAATTGAAATATTATGATTATGAATATTGATATACTATAGACCATGTTGCATTTTTCAAATATGTGTTTGTATAGATTTGATCACACTCAGGATATGTTATGTATAATCCCATTGTTTCCTTCTAATATTTTGGTATATGATACTTTGTTGTGTTATGTATTTTACCAAAGTGATAGTTGGACCCCTCATGGATCAGTAGCGCTAGAGGAGGAGAATCTTCAGACCCTACATGTGACTTGATGAAAATCCCAACATGGACGATGTGGTATGATGCAATAGTGTGGCTTAACCTAGGGGTATGAACATCATGAGTGATCAGACTCGTATGTGATGACTGTGGGGAATGACGATCATGAGTGATCAGAACTGTGTGGAAATAATGGGGCATGGTGGTCTATGTGATCTAACCCAAAGATAGAGATATGTTATGATGGCCTAGCATGGCCTGGACTAGAGGCCTAGGGCCTACACGACTATCGATTATATTGAGGCTAGCTCTGATGTTCAGGAATTTCCATGATTGTTCTGATGTTTTCCAGCATGGAGCCAATGTAGGTATGACCAAGGGTTTTTGTAATCTTTGTTAACACATGACTACTCAGTTTTGGATTGTATATTTACTGTTGATACAAATTTATTATTATTCCATACACTTGTATACTTGAGAACACCAGGTTAAGAACACATTGGTGTTGTCCTACCGAGTCTTGTACTCACATCATATTCTAGAATTTTGATGTTCTTATAGATTTAATGAGGAATTTGGAAAAGGTTAAGGGCACTATGATGAATATCTAAGAAAAGGAGCCCAAATATAGTAGCATACCGAGGAAGACTATAACAACCCATACTTTACATACATAGATATTACTTTAAATCTGAAGAATATTCATTAAAAAATATTTCAAAACTTTTCCAGGACCGTATAGGTTTAGTGTCTTTGGAAATTGGGAACCATAAACAACTGGTTCATAAGAAATTTACATTTTCTCTCACTTATTTTTTCATAACTACACACCTTTGTGGAAAAGAAACATAATAAAGGGGGAGATCAGATGCTTAGTAAGGTTAAACAAGGGAGATATCAATCATATCATAATACTAAGACATGAGAATATGATATTTGAAATTCTTAACCTACATATGGAATATCATGAAATCATGTCATGGGATAAATAATTAAAGTTCATTAAGAAATAATGAACATATTACCAAAATTCATAATATTAGACATGGAATTTGTGGCATGCACATAAGAATATAACATCATTTCATATTAGTAAAATCTCATTTCCAAGACCATTATAGTAGACAAAGTCCGTTACCGAACTCAGTTCACTCCTCTTTCCAGTCTTGTATTACTGAACTGGGTTTAATTTACGTTTCATCCCTGTATTAATAATCTGAGATCATTTCCCATTACATCCCTTTCTATCTCATAAAATAAAAATCTTTACCCAATGCATTGGAGGGAGATATAGGCCCACCATCTCATAATTAAATCATTCTTACATGAGCCACAATAACAAAATCCATTCATCATAGCATAAACCAAGGAGTAAAATGGGTTTATTAAACATCATTATATCATAAAAATAATCAAACCATAAGAATAATAGAGATAATATACTTAAAACATAACCCTATTAAATAATTCCATCTTAGATGGATTTTTTTGTTTAACACTTCAAATTAATTCTTGAGAAAAATATATTTTCTTCATTAAAAACATTTTATTTTCTAAAAATGCCACATATTTTTAAAATAAAAAATTTATTTTAAAATAGCCTTGAAATATTATAAATAATTATTCATGGAAATAATACATCATGAAAAAGTAAAAATCTGTTCATTCCGTATAAGTTTAAAGAAAACATTATTCTCATACTTTTTTGGATAAGTAAAAAAATAACTCATATCGAAAACGACAAAAGATTCCTTTCATACCATTTAATAAAAAATCACTAATGATTAAAATTGAATTAAAAAAATTATATAATATTAGAAATAATATTCTTTAATATATATTTAGGAATCATGTACACGGCTGATAGTAAATACTTATGTATAAACAATCTCTGATAATATTGAGATTGAGAAATTATCCCTTACCTTTGTTCTGATATCCTTTATATATATCTAAAACTCTTATATAATTATTTAAATAATTTCATTGAAATATCCAAGAATATTATTTATTTTTATGATGTCATATATGATCATATTATCATCTGTTTGTTAATAGCATTTCATTATTACTCATTATTTGGGCATTAACTATTTAATTTTCTTATACGTGTTTTTTCGAATAAGTTATTGTTATCCTTCTCAGGTAATAGTTATATGATTTTAAAAATTATATTAACATTATTTATATCATATTTATTCATTATATAAATGTATATAATCATGATTTGATGGATTTCATATAGAATGAATCACATCACATCATGGAGACGATAGACCGTACATACGCATGAGCGACAATATCATTCAAATAACTGTGTAATGGTATGGTAGTGGAGCATTTTTTTGTTTCATAATTCATATAATGTTATAATAATCATATATAGTTATTATTTACATCATTATACCCATTCAAGTGAGGTGGAGGTGAAATATATATTACACCACGACGTGGAGATGATAAACTGTACATACGCACGTGCGATGATTTCATTTTTCATATGATGGATATAAGGTGGAATATGGCTATTCCATAATCATAATAACATCTCATTATTTAATTGAAACTAAATTTATTGAATTATAATAAAAAAACTCATTAAGTGGAATTTGAAGAATAAATAAGTTTGAATGAATCGATAGAGGATATTACCACTTCTTCGACGTGCTCAGTGTGGTGAGGGAGTCGCGGAATGGGGTGGGTATGCTGGCTCCTACTGGAATGGCTGAAAATGGAGGCAAAGAGGCAGGAATGGTGGAGAATGGAATACCGGATGAGATCAGAAGAGGCAGTGGCGGTTTAGAGAATGTTGTCTTTGAGAATGGGGTGCAAGGAAGGGCTGCAATGGATGGGCCGGTGGGCTTCACTGTGGCCACTGCAAATCGGTTTGAGGGGCTGGAAAATGAATCCAGAGAGGAGGACTCCTCCTTGGTTGTATTCCAGCATGAGTCTGCTGTGCAGGAAGATGATAATGGATCAACGGAGGTGGCGCGGGGGGCTGCAATTACTCAGGATTCTCCGGAACAGTCGAGATGTCTTGCGGCAATTGATGACAGTGGCCAATGTCAGCAGCCTAGTGGTGAGGATGATATGCTTCAGCAAGTGTGTATCACTGGAAAATGGGGAGATTGCTACGAGAGCGATCAGGATTACTATGGTGACATGAGAAAACCCTCCTTCAGTGATGTGGTCCAAGGAGGGAAGACAAAGACGATTAAAGCTCCTAAAGTCTTAACTGCTCCACCACGGCGAAGGGCAAAGAAAGACTATTCATATCTTCCAAAGCCGTTGGCCACCAGATCCTCTAGAGGCAATGATGAGCTATTATCCTTGGAGCGTATGAATTTGCGAAGGAAATATGCCAAGGTTCTTAAGCGTTATGAAAGCTCGGAATGGGAAACAGCCACAGTGGAGGAAGAATATGGAGATGGGTATGGTGCTTGTGATATGTAACTTGCTTTCCCTTTGGCTTTTGGTGCTTGTTTACTGTCATTTTCTATTATTTTAATAAATGGTCAAGGAATTCTCCCTGGCTGAGACTTCCTAGTAAATTATCTCAAGTTATATTTATATTAATATTTTTAATAAAATTTATTTATTATCTTTATTAATAAAATAATTACTACATCAGTTTTGTTTAATTATTTAATATACTTATTTTTTGAATAAAAATTAAAAATAAAATACTATAACAATGATAAATTATCTAGATTTCATAATAATACTTATAGTTGAATATGTTTATTCTAAAATCTTACAATAAAAATATTATATTTATTAAAACATGAATGCGACAACTTTAACATCAATTTAAAAACAAAATATTATAAGTTTCATAATATTTACCATATGGATCCAAATGGTCAATAACTAAATCCTAGGATGATTATGGTAGAGATATACTAGACCAATAATATTTGGTTAAGTGTTTTTTTTAATTATTATTATCATTTTAATAATAATTTATTTTATTGATTTCTCATCAATTAAATAATTTATGCATCATCAACGTATAAGAATTTAAGGTAATTATTTATTTCCTAAAATTTAAAGTGAAATTACCATGATATATCAAAACATTATATATTTAAAATGAGTATTTATAGTCAAGTTTATCTTTTTTTATAACCTTATATTAAAAATGATATAGTTATAAAATTTTGAGTAAGACATATTTAAATTTTCTTTAAATAAAATTAATTAAATGTTCTAATCTCTTACAAGTGGCTTACAAAGGATATCATTTCAACCCAAGGATGATTTAGGATGATATAGACTCATCCATTGATATTAGTACAATTTTTAGGATAATTCTATAACGCCCAATAATAAAATAAATCTATTTATATAATTTAGAACAAATGATTACAAATATGAAATATATTTTTCATAATTCAAAGCACTTAAGTTGTAGTAATTAGTTTAAAATCAATCCCATTATTGAAATGAAAAAACAAATTTTAAAATTTAGAACATTACAAAAGATTGAAATTTTTTACATCTAAATTCAATGTAAAATTATTGACAATAACATAAATTAAATTAATTGATAAAATATACTCTATTTATACATTAGAACAATTCAATAATATAATATAACCACATAAATTATTCTGATGAAAAATTTTGTTTTCAATTTAAATTTATTATATTTTTACTGTTCATAAAAATGTGAAAGTTATCAAGAAAATATAAAAAATTATTCCAAATGAAAATTTTATATCCCGATTCCAAATAAGTGGTTTATGTTGTCATATGAAAATTATTAATGTGTTAAAATTTTAATTTAAAATATGTTCTCTATTAAAAGGTAGTAAAATTACTGTTTTCAAAAATATAGGTTTTTATACATAAAATTGGATTTATCCATATCCTATGACTAAAATATCTATTGGATTAATATCACAAATATTTTATTAAATATATAACATATATGTTTAATTAATTTCATTTAATAAATTTAATTTACATAATTTAGTAATAGAAAATACATGTATTTCCTTTACATTTAATTGGTTAATATTCTTCATAAATAATTGGTCTCCAATGAATTCACTATAAATTTTCATAAGTTAGTTATATTTATTCCCACTAACTTAACAACTATGTTATAATGGTCATTATATACTAACGACATCTTTCGGTTTTGTTTAAACTCACGATTTCATGCAATGAAATCTATTAAATAATTAAAATTGTTTAAAGAAAATATTTCATAAAAATATACAAGTGTTACATTCTACCACCCTTAAATAGAATTTCACCCTCAAAATTCATCCCTTGGATGCAAACAGATAAGGATACCCTTGCCTTATCACATCCTCAAGTTTCCACGTAGCTTCCTCAAATTGGTGGTTCCACTATAATACTTTAACCAAGCGAGTGATCTTGTTTCATAGAACTTTTTCACTACGATCTACAATCTATATAGGTTATTCTTCATTAGAAAGATATTTCTCCAGTGGTATGACTTTTGAGTTTAGTACATGTGAAACATCAGATATGTACTTTCTCAGGAGAGATACATGAAACACATCATGAACTTGAGAGATATTCAGTGGAAGCGCCAATATATAAGTTACCTTCCCAATAAGATCAATAATTCCAAAAGGTCTGATATACCTAGGGCTCAGCTTTCCCTTATTTCCAAATATCATTACTCTATTCGAGGGTGATATTCATAGAAACACTTTATCACACACTTCAAACTCTAGGTATTTTCATCGGTTGTCAACATAAATTTTTTATCAACTCTAAGATGCTCTGATGTGTTGAATAGATCTGTGCTTATCTGATATTTCATCAAAAAGATATTTTACTAATATATTTCTTTCCCAAAATTCATCCCAGAAATTTGGATTTCTTCACTTCCTTCTATAGAATCCTTTATAAGTAGTGATATGAATACTGGATTGAAATCTATTTTTGTAAGAAAATTCCACCATTGGTTGGTTTTTATCCCAACCACCCTTGAAATACATAGAGAAAGCTCTCAACATGACTTCTAGAGTTTGAATTTTCCTGAAAAACTCACTGTCTATATGATGATGATAAGAAGATATGAAACTTAACTCTATATACAGATCCTACCGAAGACTTTTCCAGAACATTGAGGTAAACCCTATATCCCGATCTGATATAATGTAAAGTGGTAATACATGAAATCATACCACTTCCTTTATATATATCTTAGGAAGATGATCAAAAGAGAAACTATCTCTAATAGAAATGAAGTGTGCTGACTTCGTTAGGCGATCAACTATAAACTAGATAGCATTATGGCCTTTATAAGTTTTGGGAAGTCCAGAGACAAATTCCATAGTGATGTTTTCCCATTTCCATTATGGTATGGGTAATGGTTATAACATCACCTTAGACTTCTGTCTCTCATCCTTAACTTGCCGACAAACCAAGAACTGAGATACATATTGAACAACATATTTTTCATTCCATACCACTAGAAATACACTTTTAGGTACCTTTATATATTTTTTCTTCCAGGGTGAATAGTGAATGAATAACTATGAGCCTCATCCAATAGCTCCTTATTTAATTATGGTATGGGAGGAATAAAAACACGGTTCCTAAACCTTATTATTCCATCAAAATCAAGGTTGAATTTAGGAACATTTATCACCTTATTTTGTAAAATCTATATATTTCTTCTATGCCTCCTTAATCTTCACTTATATAGATGGTTGGACATTTATTTGAGAAAGATATTATTTATACCATTACCTTAAAATTTCAAGATCTATCCTTCAAAAATCCATTAATATTAGATCTTTTGTGATCCTCATCATGTATAGGTTAGCATGTCCCTTTCAAGTTAACGAATATCCCACCTTGTTCACTTTCCCAAGGTGGTTATGTATTGAGAAATCATAATCTTTAATCAACTCCGACCATATTCTTTGGAACATATGAAGCTTTTTTTGGGTGAAAATATACTTTAAAATTTTATAATCAGTACAAATATCACACCTTTCACTATAAAGATAAAGCCTCTATATATTTAATGAAAAGATTACCGCAACTCACTCCAAATCATGAGTTGGGTAATTTTTCTCATGGATTTTCAATTGTCATGAGGCATAAGCTATAACCATATCATTTTTTATGAGAACACATCCCATCCCCTTCTTGGATGCATCACAAACCTTTCTCAACTATAAGGTAGTTTGAGAACATGTACACCGGATAACCATCCTTTTAGCTCTTTGAAATTCTCTTCACATTACTTCATCCACACAAACTTAACTCCTTTCTGATTCAACTTAGTGAGTGTATTAGATAGTCATGAAAAATATATCATGAAACGTCAATAATCACCAGCCAAAACAAGACACCTTTGGATCTCAGTTACTATTGTTAGTCTAGTAAAACATTCAATAACTTCAATTTTTATTAGATCCACATATATCCCCTCTCTTGAGATTGTGTGACCCATTAATGAAAATTTATGAATCCAAAATTCAAACTTGTTAATTTTTTCATAAAGCTTATAATTTCTTAGGGTCTTTATTACACTTCTCAAGTGATCTTCATGATCTTACTTGATCTTAGAATATACAAGAATTTCATCTATAAAGACTACCAAAAACTGATCAAGATAGTCTCTAAAGAATCTATTCATTAGATCCATAAAGATATCTAGGGAATTAGTAAGACCAAAAGGAAACACTATAAATTCATGGTATCCATAACTTGTATGGAATGACGTCTTTGGTATATCCTTATTCTTTACCCTTAATTGATGATATCCTAAATGAAGATTGATCTTGGAAAAGTATTAAGCTCTGTGTAGTTGGTTTAATAAGTCATCAATGTAGGGAAGATGTTTTTTTTATAGTGATATTATTAATTTCAAGATAATCAATGCAGAGTCTAATTGATCCATATTTCTTCTTAAAAAACAGAACAGGTGTACCCAGAGGTGACACACTAGGCTGAATGAATCCCATATCAATATTCACTTGAAGTTTCTTCTATAATTCCTACAAATCAATTGGGGCCATTCTATAAGAAGTTTTCGAAATAGTCATAACACTCGGTATGAGTTCTATTGAAAACTCAACCTCACGATTCGGTGAAAGAAATGTCAATTATTTCGGAAAGAAATCTACAAAATATTGTACAATAGGAGTACTCTTAATGGTGAGTTTCTCCCTAAACATTTGTGATATATAAGTTTCATTTATAAGAACTGATACCCATTTGATGGAAGAAATTTCCACTAGAAGGCTATATTCATCCCTACATCGATAGATGATCATAGATTGATCCAAAATATGAAATGTGATTTCACTAACTTGGAAATTGATATTAACTCCATATAGAGAAATAAAATCCCTGGAAATAATCGCATAAAATTCCACTAAAGGAAGGATTACAAAATTTTCTAGAGTCACTTTCCCATAAACATCAACTAGAGAAGAATTGTAACCTATTGATACAATAGTTGTACCATTAGGAGTTCCCACAACTAACTAAACATCTAATTTTTTAGTTAATATGATGATACCATTATAAAATCCTTCAGAAATAAAAGAGTGGGTGGATCCATAATCAAATAAAACATTTAATACTTTAGAGTGGATGATAAGTTCATATTTCAACACTTCATTATGGTACTACACATAGAAGATAGTGATCGTGTGTGACTTGCCTTTTTCTTTAGTCTTAAGAGTTTAATGACACCTATAATCATCGACCACCCTTTGATTAGGGAATTAGTTGGCATAATTTCCCATTTCCTTGAACTTGTAGCATTGAAGTGTGGGAGGTTCATTTTGTGTAGTCTTTTCTCTATTTGCATCATTAGACATTTTTTCCATCATATTGGTATTAAATTTCCCAATGACCTTTTGTTTCACACTTAAAACATTTTCCAATCCCTTTAATATAATTTCATCTATGTTTCTTTACACACTTTGAGTATAATGGAAAATTCATCTTGTTTTCGTTGTGGTATTTAGATTTTCCCTTGAATTCCATTTTTCTCTTCTTATCAAACCCATAGGAATGATGGGTTACTCTAATCTCTATCTCAACCTTGAGATAACATAAAATGAGTTCCTCATAGCTATTTAAGTCCATTATGGATAATTCCCTTCAAAGACTTTATTTTAATCCACAAAATAATCAATCAATTTTACTCTTAGTTTGGATAATAATTCCAAAAGTTTACCTTTCTAGTCTTGTAAAATTTGTTTTTTTGGTACCAATAGATTCATCATCATTCTTCTTAAGATCATGGAACGACTTCTCCATCTTTTTTCGAAGAATAATAGGAAATTACTTCTTGAAAAATAAGTTACTGAACTCATCCAATTCCATAGAGTAAATTTCATCTCTTTTCCTCGTATTCTTGATAAGATTCCTCCATTGATCAGATTCACCTTCCAAATAATGAATTTACAAGATGAATTTATCATTATCTAAATATTAGAGAACTGAAAATATCTTTTTAGTGGTACTAATACATTGTTCATCCATTAGTGGATTAGAAGACCTATTAAAAGAAGGTGGACACTGCCTCATGAAGGACTCAATAGAATGATATTACCTCCTTTTCTTGTTTGGATGTTCTACATGATTCAGAGCATGAGAAATTTGTGTGAGCATATTGATATGATTTTTCATTATATCTCCCATAACATTCAGTTGCTCAAGAGGAAAATGATTTCATTTCCCCTCGCATTTAGCATTAATGTCGTTCCTTCGGGTTCCATCTGTTGACTAAAACCAATAATCATAGTGTGGGTAATACTAATCATAATATGAAAACCACATGATCAAGAATAAAAATTCAATTTAGGACACTTTAGGTTTTATCCTAGGTTATTCATGATCATTTCTAAAAAACTTGGATTGTAACCTATACTTTGACATATACTGAGGGTTCTTTCTAATGTTTTCTCATCCTAGTTTCCAAAGGTTAACTACTCATTTTCTTTGATACCAACTATAACAACTCAAACTTTACATATATATATATATATTACTTCAAAATTAAAGAATATTAATAAAAAACATAAAAAAAACTATTCTTGGACCATATAGGTGTAATATCTTTAGAAACTAGGAAATATAAAAAACTTGTTCATAAGACATATACATTGTCTCTCGCTTATTCCTTCATAACTAGACCCATTTTTGACATATCTTACTTAATACCCTTCTTCGTGACCTGGGGAAAAGAAACATAAGAAAGGGTGAGATTATATGCTGAGTAAGGGTAAATAAGGGAGATATCAATCATATTATAATCACAAGACATAATAACATAACATTTTAAAATCTTATCCTTCATATGAGAGATCTTGATATCATGTCATGAGATAAATCATAAAAGTTCATAAAGAAACAATGAATGTATTACCAAAAGTCATAACATAAGAAATGGATTTTTTCGCATAAACATAAGAATATAAAACCATTTTATATTATTCAAGGTTCATTTCCAAGACTATCATAGTGGACAATTTCCATTAGTGAACCAAGTTCACTCCTCATTCCAGTCCTGTATTACTCACCAGGTTTACTTTTCGTTCCATCCATGCATTACGAAACTGATATCATTTCCCATTCCAGCCTTTTCTATCCCATGAGATATAAATCTTTACCCATTTCATTGAAGGGATATATAGGTCCCACCCATCTCATAATTATATCATTCTAACGTGTGATACAAAAATATAAACCATTCATCATAACATAACCTAAAGAATAGAATGGGTTTTTTAAACATCATACCACCATAAACATAATAAAACCATAAGAACAATAAGGATAGAATAATTGAAACATAACCCTACTAATGAATTCCATCTTATATGAAAATAATTTTTATTGAACACTTGAAATTAATTATTGAGTAAAATATTATTTCTTCTTAAAAAAATTTCTTTTCTCAAAATGCCACGCAATTTTAAAAGAAAACAATTTATTTGAAAATAACCTTGAAGTATTGTAAAGGAATATTCTTAGAAATAAGGCATTATAAAAACCTAAAAATCCATTTATTCTATATAAGTTAAAATAAAACATTATTCTTATACTTTTTATGGATAAGTAAAAAGGTACCTCGTATCGAAAATGAAAAAATATTCCTTTCAGAACGTTTAATAAAAATTCAACAATAAGAAAAATTGACTTTAAGGAATTTTATTATAATAGAAATAATATTTCAAAATACATATTTAGGAAACATGGACATGGATGATAAATATTCCCTAGTAAATATTTATATATAAACAATCTCAGGTAATAATGAGATTGCAAAATTATCCCTTTTCTTATGTTTGATATCTTTTGTATGTATCTGAACCTCCTGTATAATTATTTAAATAATTTCATTGACTTATCCCAAAATCACATTCATTTTTATGATATCATATATGATCATATTAGAATCTGTTTGTTAATAGTATTTCATTATTACTCATTATTCAAGTATTAACTATTTCGTTTTCTTGTGCATGTTTTTTTGAATAAGTTCTGGTTCTATTTCTTAGTTCATAGTTATATACTTCCAAAATTGATATTAAAATTATATATATCATATTTATTCATTATATACATTTATATAAGCATTATTTAATGGATATTATCTAGATTGAATCACATCACATCGGGGAGACTGTAGACCGTACGTACGCATGACTGACGATATCATTCTCATCATTGTTAAATGGTATGGAATTGGATGGTATTTATTTTGTTTTATAATTCAAATCATGTTATAATAATCATATATAGTTATTATTTCCATCATTATACGCATCCAAGTAAGGTGGCAGTGAAAAACATATTACACCACAGTGTAGAGATAGTAAGTCGTATGTACGCATGCGTGGTGATTTTGTTTTTGGTAGGATGGATTGAAGGTGGAATATGGTTGTTCCATAATCATAATAAAATCATAGTATCTAATTTAAAATGGATTTATGACATTGTAATGGAAATAACTCATGAATATGATGTAGAATAATAATTAAGTTTGAAAGAACCAGTAGAGCAGAATACATCTTCTTCTACGTGCTCCTTCTAAATATTATGTTAAAGAACTATAGTTGGTCTTTAGAAAAGACCATAACTTCTAGAATGTAACTAGGGATGTTGATAAAGGAAAAGGGAAGGGTATAGATGATATTTAAGGCTCAATGAGTTGTGAATAAATGATGTAGGAGGTTCCCTTTTATAATTGAGGTGAGGGGCACTTTTGGAATCTCCAAGAATATTAATTTATAATAAAAATCAAACCACACCCAAAAACCTAAAAAATGTACTATTTTAGAATATAAGATGAGATAATATTATAATATAATCAACCAAAAAATCTTAGAATTTTTTTCTAAAAATTTAAACCATATATTTTTAATTAACACTTAGTTATTATATTTAATTTTAACAAAGGTTACAAATATTTCAATATTAAAAAGGCACAATATTTACTTATTTGGTGTTAATTATACCATAAATAAATACTTAAAAAAAATTAGACCATATTATAATTATTATATATTTTTAAAATTGTTTTATAATTTTTAAATAATTTAATAATACATTATTTTTATAAACAATCAATAGTGTCAATTTTGACACTCTTCAATTCACTGATTATTAAAAATATAAAGATAAGAATATAACTTCGAACCAAATGTTTTATTATATTTATAAGAGGTAAAGGTCATCAATAAAATTATTTGGATATATTAAATATCCAAAATTATTTTTATTTTAATATTTTTAATAACATTTTTATCTTTATTAATAAAATAAGTACTACATTAGTTTTGTGTAATTATTTAATATACTTATTTTATGAATAAAAAATAAAATAAAATAAAATAATAAAGATAAATCCTCTAGATTTTGTTAAGAATTATTATATTCAAATATATCTTATGGGGAATCCTATATTAAAAATATTATATTTATTAAAACATGAATGTGGAAACTTTTACATCACTTTAAATAAAATATTTTAAGTTTCATAATGTTTTCCATATGGATCGAAATGGTCAATAAATAGAACAATGGATAATTATGGTCAAGATATACTTGACCAATAAGATTTGGTTAAGTGGTTTTTTTAATTATTTTTGTCATTTAAATAATAATTATTCTATTGATTTCTCATCAATTAAATAATTTCTACATCATCAGCGTATAAGACTTTAAGATAATTATTTATTTCCTAAAAATTAAAATGTTATTATGATGATAGAGAAAAAAAATTAGATTTCAAATGATTATTTATAGTTGAATTTATCTTTTTCATAGCCTTATATTAAAGATGATATAGTTATAAAATATTGAGTAAGACATATTTAAATTTTCTTTAAATAAAATAAATTTAATGTCCTAATCTCATCCAAGTGGATTCCAAAGGATCCCATTTTGACCCAAGAATGATTTAGGTTGAAACACACTCATATAATTATATTAAGACAAGTGGTAGGATAATTTTATAATATAATTTTTATCATTAATTAACTACTTTATCCTTTTACTGTATTAATAAAAATTACCAAAGTTACTATTCATAATGACAAAAAATAAAAGAAATCTATTTAAATAATTAGGATCTAATTATTAAAAATATGGAATCCATATTTTAAAATTAAAAATAAAGAATTTTCAGTAATTAGTTTAAAATTAATACCATTATCAAAATGAGAAAATGGGTTTAAAAAGTTAAAACATTGCAAAAGATTGAAATGTTTTCACAGATAAATTCAATTTAAAATTATTAACAATAACCGAAATTATATTAACTGATAAAAATATAATCTATTTATACTTTAAATCCATTAAATAATAAAATTTAACCATATAAATTATTCTAATGAAAAAAGTTGTTTTTAATTAAAATTTAGTATATTTTTACTATTCATTAAAACAAGAAAGGTATCGGGAAAATATCAAAAATTCATTAAAAGTAATTTTTATATCCTGATTCTAAAGAGGTGGTTTATTTTTTCATATAAAAATCATTAATGTGTCAAAATTTTAATTTAAAATTGGTTTTCGGTTGAAAGGCGGTAAAATCACCCTTTTAAGAAATATAGGTTTTTATACATAAAATGGGGTTTATTAATATCTTATGACTACAATATCTATTTGATAAATATCAAAAATATATTTTTTAAATATATAACATATATATATATCATTAATTTCATTTAATATTTCTGATTCACTTAATTTATTAATACAAAATGAAAATATTTTCTTTATATCTAATTAGTTTATATTTTTTATAAATAATTTGTAATAAATGTATTCACAATACATTTTCATAAGTTAGTTATATTTATTCCTGCTAACTTAATGACTAGGTTATAATGGTCATTTTATACTAATGGTGTCCCATGGTTTCGTTTGAATTCACAACCACGTGCAATGAAAACTATTGAAGATTTTTTTAAAGAAACTATTTCATAAAATTATATGGGTATTACACGGACTCTAAAGAACCTGCTATTTATTTATTACTTTATCCTCTTTATGCACAGTAGAGAGGCTTACCACTTTGATAGATACTTATATATGTATGAAATGTATGTCATATTTATCTTTTCATATTGTTTACTTTGATTATTTATTTTTTTGTTATTATTGATTATTGATCATATGACAAGATACTGAGGGTATAGTATCACCCCAAAATAAATCAAGACCCCGCTGCTAGTTAGAAGCCTCTTGAGTATAGGGAGGCACAAATGATGTTATGTGAGATTCTAGATTAGACCTAGTGATTCAGTTTGGGATGTTACAAAATGGTATCATAGGGTTTGGACTCACTAACTTATTTATTCTCTTTAATTGGCATGTAAAAGGCTAAATAGGAGATAAGAGAGTTGATACTCGGTCTAGATAACTATTCCAGTGTCAATCCAACACTTTATAGTGGACCTATAATTTTCCATAAAGTGGGGAATTTATGTTTTTCTGTTACTGATGAATAAACTGACCTTGAGTGATGCAAATGATGTTGATATATAATTTATGAGATTTTTGATGAGTTTATGAATCATGACTTGGAAAATAGGTTCACATTACCTATATATATACTTTTTTTTGTTCTGCATAGTAGTTTATTAATTTAATTCCTGGTTTTGGTACTATTTGTTCGGTATAGTTTATCTTGTGTGATATATATGTGTTTTCATATTGTGTGTTATACCTTTATTGACATTAATTACATGAACTGAACATGATTTTATGTTAGTATATATATGATCACCTTGACTAGTATGTTTGGATGGAAACAAGGGTTATTTCTAGGAGGGGTATGCATTAGGTTAATGGTATAATCCTAGAAGAACCTTGTGCGATCCCATAGACTGCTTAAGATAGACCTTGTGTGACCCCATAGATAGATTATGGTTTTTCATAATGAATAAATTTATTTTCTAAAGTGGAGTTATAGTGGTTAGACCAACGTGAAGATATGTTCCTTGAGCTAAAGGGAATTTTGATGAAAGATCCAGTACTGACTATACCTGAGGCTAAGATTAGTTATGCAGTGTACTGTGATGCATAAGGCATTGGTATGGGAGCAGTGATGAGGTAAAGGGACATGGTTTATCCTATGGATCTTGTCAGCTAAGTCCCGATTATAGGATCTAATATACACATGGCATGGAGTCGGCAGCCATGTCCCAGGCTCTATAGTGTTGGGGATGTTGTCTCTTTTGTGATAGATTTATTTCTTATAAGGAATACACGTGATGTCATTATATCTTCACACAATGGGAGATAAACATGAGACATAGGTGATTATTTGAGTATCTATGGACTTTTAAACAAGAGATTATGTATGAAAATAGAAAATGTAAATCTATTTCAAATAATCATATCCACAAGATGCTAGATGATTAGGATCTTGGTGAGAATCCATCAGAGGATCAGTGACACTTGAAGAGATTGTTGGTTGACTGGATGGTGGATGCTTTGATGTATCAAAGATATGTGACTTGTACCCCATTGGATATCAAATCATCACTTGTGGACTGGGTGAAGATTTTCCATGAGTTAGACCTAGAGTGTTCTCTGATGAGGGAATAACTAACTAGAAGTGACCTGATACGTAGAAGATTGATGGATAACAACGATGTGATTATGGTACAAAAGAGTATAGTAGTCCTTTGTTCAATAAATGAAGAGATTATGAGATAATTCCATACCCGAGGATGGGTGGTGCATCCTAGTGTGAAGAAGATGAACTGCAACTTTAGGTGAAAGTTCTGGTGGTCAGGAATGATGTGGGACATCAGCAAGTTTTGTGTCTCAATGCCTTACCGTCTAGAGGGAAAAGTCTGAGAACCAATGTCTTTTTTTCTACTTCAAAAACTTATTCTAACTATGTGGAAGTGAGAGGATGTTATGAAACACTTTTGATGAGGTTACCAAGGACCCCAAAGAGTCATGACAAAGTTTGGGTGATTTTTGATTAGATAACAAAGTTTTCACAATTATTACAGATCATAGAAACTCACTCAGTGGGGGAGCTAGAAAAGCTCTATGTCTCAGATATCTTATAACTAGATGGGGTTCCATTGAGCTTTTTTTCAAATAGATATGCACATTTTACCTCAAACTTTTGGTAGTGCTTACAGGAATCCTTAAGGAGTTAGCTGAGATTGAGCTCGACATACCATCCTTAGACAGAAGGATAGTCCAAGTGGACTATATGCGTATTGGAGGATATGATTCGAGTTTTCATGCTAGACTTCAGCGGAGTGTGGTATGTTCACCTAGCCTTTATTGAGTTTTCACTCAAAAATAATTATTAGGATTGAATTCAAATGACACCTTATGAGGATCTTTATGAGAGACCATATCGATCACAACTTGTTGGTATGCGGCATGTGAGGCAATGGTTATCTTCCCAGTTTAGTTCATAAGGCCTCTGAGAGAGTGAATCTGATTGAGAATAGTTTGATCACTACTCAAAGAATACATAAATATTTGGAAAATTATAGGAAGATACCTTTTAAAGTTCATTAGAGGCGATCATGATTTTCTTGTGAGTGACTCATCAGTTGGGGTACAAAGATCTGAGGAAATAGGGAAAGCTATAATCTCATTTTGTTGGATCCTTTGAGATCACCGAGTTGATAGGGGTAGTGGTGTATCATTAGGACCCCGCTTATTACTATCATGGTATGCATGAAAATTTCAAAGTGTCATAGTTTCAGAGGTACGTACCCATCCCAGTGAAAGTTATTGATTGTAAGGACATTGATTTGGAGACCGATGTATCTTATGTGGAGCATCCAGTTTGGATCATAGATAGAAGTGAGAAGGTGTTGTGAGGAAAGATAGTACCATTGATCTAGATTTGGTGGTATCATGGAAGAGTCCAAGAGAAAATGTCAGAATGTGATTATGATGTTCAAGCTAAGTGGTCTAAGTTGTTCGATCAAGGCTACTAGAGATACTTCTCAAGGATGAGAAGTTAATATAGGTGGATAATTGTAATATCCTTATTTTTTTAAAGATAATAAAAACCCTCTTGAGGATAATTTATAAGTATTTTAATGTGAAAATGTAATTTTTCAACAAAAATAACTTAATAAATGTTTTAAAGGCCTTTCATAAGGGTAAAAGTTCAGTTAGCATATTGTAATATTCTATGGAATATTTTCAGTGTTATGAACTGAGTTAGTGTGAGATTTTGAGCCCGTATAGGGTTTTCGCAAACATAATAAAAATATTAAACATATTATATTAAAAACACATGATTTATAAAAAATAATTTAATATCTGAAAAATGGTGGGTTTTATTATAAATCCCAGACCATTAGGTCTGGGATGTGGGGTTTATATTAGTAAGGGTATAAATTTTATGTGCATCAGGAATTTGGAAACATAAAAAATGGTAAAACATTTTTTATATTTAATTACATTATTATTATAATTTTCAAATAAGAAATAACTAACATATCTCAAAAAATGCGTCATATGAGAAATTATAGACCACTATTAGATACGAAATGTAGGGTTTACCCAAGGGGAGACATAACTTTTATGTGCATCAGGTATGTGGAAATATGAGATGAAAAAATACCTTTGTAATATTTAATTATATTATTATTCTTATTTTCATTAATGAAAATTAATTTATTTATAAATTAAGTTCTTATTCAATGTTTTTAATGTGGATATGACCATTGATGACACTATATCAATCTGATAGATTGAAAATACAATGGTTTTGACTGATTTAAAATGTAAAACACCATTAATGGATGAATCTGTCATTAAGTTTACGTTGAATCGCAGATTGAACAAGCATTTTCAATTTTTGGTATTTAATGAAGTTTTTTTGAGGAAATGTTAATGGTGATAATGATGGGACATATTTAATAATAATAATAATTATTGTTGTTGTTATTATTATTAAATTGAATTTTTTTGTGTGTGTGATAAAATTAAAATACGTGCATATATATATATATATCTGTGTGTTAAAATATATATTTTTTATATATTTTAGTGTGTATGTATTTATGGTTTAAATATATATATATATATGTGGTTGTGTGTACATATATATAAATAATGTGGATAAATACATAAATATAAAATTATATATATCAATGAATTTATAATATATTAAAAGTGTGTTCAAATATATTGATTAAATATATTTAAAATACATTTGAAAAAAAATTCATGAGGTTCCATAAAGAGGAGAGTTATATTAACTAGGGGCATGAATCTCATGAGTGATCAAACCCGTATTTGATGACCTTGAGGCATTGTGATCATGAGGGATTAGAACTGAATGGAAATAGTGGGGTATGATGCTCTATGTGATCTGACATAAAGATAGTGTTGGAGAGTAATGAATTTGTGTGGCCTGAACTAGAGGCATAGGTCCTGTACGACCATTGAGTAGCTTGAGGCTAGATCTGGCATTGAGATGTTTGCATAATTGTTCCGATGTTTTCTGGTATTGAGATAAAGTAGGTACGGTCGGGGGTTTGTGGCAGCTTGGTTAGTGCACGACCACTTAGTTTTGGATTGTATATTTACACTTGAAACATATTTATTATTATTATGTCATACACTTGTATACTTGAGCACACCAGGTTAAGGACGCATTGGTGGTGTGCTACTAAGTCTTTTACTCACACCCTACTTGAACAATTCGATGTGCTTGTAGATTTCACAAGGAATTCAGCAAAGGACAAGGGCCCTATGGTGGATAGAAGAGAAAAGGAGAATAGATCTAGTAGGAGACCAAGATAGACTCTAAAGGGCCCACTATTTATTTATTACATTATTTTTTTTATACATTCTGGATAGGCTTACCACATCGGGAGATGCTTATATATGTATGACATGTATTCCTCTTTAACTTTATTCATTATTTACTATAATTATTTATTATATTGTTTTTTATTGATTAATGATCTTATGACATGATATTGAGTGTATAGTATCCCCACTAATGAACTTAGATCCTGTTTTCTAGTCGATAACCTCTTACATATAGGGAGTCACACATGAGTTCACATGGTATTCCGGCTTAGACCTGGTGTTTTAGGTTGGGATACTACAAAAACCATGCACACCAGGTTGGTATTTCATGTTTTATTCTTCCTCCTCCTCCTCATCCTACTCTTATTATTACCAATATAAATTAACACTGATCTTATCATAAAACTAAGACAAAAAATATTTTTATTTAATCTTAAATACCTAGATGAAAAATATTTTATGATTAGTTTTTGATCCTCCTTGTTCTTTCTATTTGAGAGTTATCTAGTAATTTTTCTCATATCAAGAACTTTAAATTCATAGGTTAAAACTTAGATATGTCTTTTTTATATTTATTTTTTACATGTAGTTCATGAGAATTTTATTTTATACATTTTTAATATAGAAAATCATTCGAATTAGTATGTATAGTCCTCTTATTCTCAATAGATTGTACATGGGATTGTCTCATAATCCTAATTTTCTTTTGGTCTACTCAACCAATATGGCCTATGTATTTCTTGGAATTCACTTGAAATTTTTCTTTTCTATATTTCTCATTCTCTTTAACATAGAATTATTATAGATTATTCTTGAAGTAGGCTCTAGTTATTCTTATTCTGCATCTCAAAATTTCTCCAGTAAAATCAACAGCTCATAATTTTTATTCACTATATTAATATAATACAACCAATCATCTCTATAATATGTAGCCTATCATTGTTTCATGATTTTCCTTGATCTTACAATAATAACTCCATTTAACATATTGAATATCATAAAAAACTACAACATGATATTCTAAATTCCTAGCTTGAATCACATTAATTTGTGATATTAAAAACATTAAATATTAGTACCTATATCTTCAAATATAACATTCATAATAATTAAGTAATTATGAAAATTCATCTCTTCAAACTTTAAAAATCCTCTCAAAATTCCTCTTTATTTGATATTATTCTTTATCAATTTGAATATCGGTTTTACAATAGTTTTAAACCTCCATCACATCTATTTGGATATGTTTTGACTCATAGAATTCAATTATAGAATCATATGGTTTATATTTTTTATTTTATCATGATCATTTAAAAATAAGTTTTTCATCAATAAAAACATCTTACATCTAAACAAAATGTCTCATGAGTTTCAAAAAACGTCTTATGAAATGTAAAATTTTTTACAGTCTCATATTTTTCCTAAATTTTGAAAACTCAAATATCATCTATTGGATCCAAAACTTTATACATGGTATGAATTATTTTATGGGAACCAAAAAGTAATAAAGTTTTAGACTTTTCTGAAATACACTAAAATCAAATATCAAAATTTGACTCCAAAACTTCTTATGTGGCTGAATATATCATATGATCTTCAAAAACTTCATATGTTGATGAAAAATGTATTAAACTCTATAAAATTTCTTTCAAATTATATAAATGTCTTATGCTATATCCAATTACCTTCTGCATAGATGAATTCTTTTATGCATTGACCAATTCACTTATTCCTAAATGAAACTACTTTCACATAGAAAAAATGACTATATAATTTTTTAAAACTCAAGATCCATAATTGAAATTTGATAAGGTTTTAAAATGTGTTTTGAAATTCTTAAAATCATCTATGAGAATTCTAAAGGAACTAAAATCACTATATAAAATTTCCAAATAATTCAATAAATTATTATAATAATTCAAAACATATTTTATCTAGCTCCCAAGACTTACAACATATAAAATCCTAAAATGAATTTTTTTTAAGAAATGTGTACCCTATCATCTCGATACTTATTCAAATATATTTAAACCTTCATCCAAGTATTGATTAACATTGATTTTAATAGTTAATAACTATAACACACTAGGATGTATTCCTCCCAACTTAAAGACAACTTTTCTTACTTCAAATATATATCTCCAATCCTCCTAGTAGCTAGTTTTGCTATAAATTCTCCAAGGTACTGTAGAAATCATTAGATCGGTTACATACATACTTTTCATTGTCTATAATGAGGATAAGTTCATTTAATCCTCTAATATTTGGGGATGATGACATTGAATCCAACTTCTACAAACTTCATTGTTAATATATGAATCTTTATTTGAATGTCTAATGGAAACCATGTCCTACTTTACCCGTAGTTCATTGGAAGCACATCCCATATTTTTGTAAGGGGAAGAAACTCCAATATATCTCCCATTTTCTATCAACTCAAAATTTCACCTTTACACAACACCCATTGACAACAAATATAACTTGCAAATCCATTTGGGCAATTCAGTAAGTATTAAATTTGTAAGTATGAAAAATATACTTAAGAATCATTTTCCCATAATAATGAATATGTAAGAATCAATATACATGGGTTAATATATAAGAATAAATACATATTGTTTAATTTTTATAAATATAAAAACTGTAAAGGTTATTTGAATATTAAGGTTCATTTTTCCGATAAGGATGATTTTGATTTTATAAAATTGCAAAGATAAAAATGTAAGCAAGGATTGCATATGCATCACCCCATAAAAATACAATTACTCTAAAAGAAATCATATAATAATGAATAAATCCTTAAAATCATTTAATTCACATGGATAAAATCATAAGGATCATTATGTATGGAGTAAAATGCATAAATATGGTTTTCTAAAACCATAAATATCAACCCTAAAGCTGCAATGGTGATTTAAGGAACAAGTAAATAAAGATACGAGAAATTATAATTATATTATTATAAAAGTTTAAATGGATGATTTATAATCAAAATCATACTTATGTGGATGTTTCTATATGGTCAGTCTATAAGAAACATAATGAATGTGAATAAAATTCAATAAATAACATTTTTGTTAATATGTTTTTGTACATGTTGTGAAAGATTAAAAACACATTTCTTTACTCGTGCTAGAGGAAAAAACGTAATCATTTTTTAATTATAAAAAATTAATTAAGTGAATTTGAAATGAGTTAGTCAACAATCTCCCCTTTTGAATATTAAAAAACAAAATAATTTTTAAAATATTCCTTATTTTTGAAAATATCATAAAGTTTAAAAATAAACTATTATTGAAAATCATTCCCATTGTAAAAATACGATTTTAAACATAATTAATTATTTTAATTAATTCCCTAATAATTTTAACATATATCAAAGTATAATTGAAATAAGATATCTCCCCCTAAATTTCTTTATTCAGAATAGATACCATCTTAATGTTAAGTAGAAACACTCCCCCTTTATTTGAGACTTTCTCCCTTATTGAAAGAACAACAACATCAAAATAACATGTGCATAGATTTTAACTCTTATATATCAAGAGTATGAAAATTAAAACATATGTAATACTAAGAAACACTTCCAGGATCCACGAAAACAAGTCAAGATATTCAAGGAATCATATAAAATTATATATAGTGAACTAACAATAAATAATAGTGAATGTATGTGACAGTGAATCATGAAATATAATAAGATTACATACCCAATAAACATATATTAAAAACATAAATTTTAGATCATGTCAGAAAAACATAAAATTCATACAGATTTAAGTTTTCTTACTGATCAAATCATATCCTATAATGATGAATTTTGAAATACAAAAGTTGACATAATTTGGATTTTCAAGGTTCAATAATTTTAGCCTTGATGTATCTTTTATCGGCCAAGGAATGATAAAAAACAGAATTATATAGAATAGAATATAATTGTTTTAAACTATTATTTTAAACTTATTTCAAATTTTATTATCTCAAAACTAGATCAATATTAAGGTTTAGTAAATATATCAACTATTTTATCATCATAGGAAATATACTCCAAAAACAATTCACCTTTTTAAACATAGTATCTAATAAAATGATATTTAACCTCAATTTTCTTAGTCCTAGAATATTTTAAATGGTTCTCAGATATAGAAACACTAGAAGATTTTTCACAAAAATCGGTAATTTTTCACAGAAAACATAAAAATCTATTAAATTTTGATTAATCAATAGGGATTGAGCATATAAACTTGAAACATCAATGTATTATGATTTTGTAGTAGATAAAAAAACAATTTTTTTTTCTTTGAGCTTTAAGAAATGAAGATTTTTATTAGAAAATTACATATTCCACCAGTACCTTTTCTATATATTTTACAATCACAAAAATAAAAATTTGAATAACATTTTAACTCAAAATAAGAGATTCTAGGATAGAATAAACCAATGTTCATAGAACCTTTAACATATTTTATGATTCTTTTTAAAGAATTTAAATTAATTTCCTTAGGATTAATTTAATATCTAGCACAAATAAAAAATGAAAACACCATGTCAGTATAAGATTTTTTTAAATATAATAAAGTACCGATTATACCTCTATATAGTTTATTATATCTTGGTTTTATAGATTCACCAACATCTTTTTTATATGAATAACTCATCAGAATTTTTGTGGTTTTATTTAGGTCTAGTTTAAATCATTTTATTTACATTTTACACACTTGTATTGATTAAGATAAATGATATCTTTTCATTGAATAATTATAAGTCCAAGAGAGAAATTTAATTCTCATATAACCCGCATATTAGATTTATTTGTCATTAATTTCAAAAATTCATCAAATAATGCATCATATGAAGATAAAACAATTATCAATCATATATATTTTAATGTTAAAAATTTATTTATAACTTTTATTTATAAAAAATGTAGGACCAAATTTTCCTTTTGAATAACGATTTTACAAGATTAAATTAGATAATGTTTCATACCAATATCTTGGAGAATGATTAAGTCTATAAATTTTATTATAAAGTTTAAAAAAATGATTAGGATACTCTTCATTTTGAAAAAAAATAGGATATATTACATACAATTCCTTAGAAATATAACCTTTTAGAAAGGAAATTTTGACATTCATTTTAAATAATTTAATACCATAAAAATATGATTAAACAAAAAAAATTATTTAGGCCTCTAATATTTTAACCAGTGTAATTATTTCTTTATAATCTGATCCTTCTTCTTATAAATATCATTGAAAAACATATCTATTCCAATTTGTAATAATATTTCTAGATTTTTCAATATTATTCATGAAAATATGTTTTGTACCAATCACTTGAAAATATTTAGGTTTTTCAACTAAATCCCAAACTTTATTTATTTAAATCGGTTCAACTCTTCTTCCATAGAATATATAAATTTTTAATATTTAAACCTTAATGAAAATTCTTAGGAACAAAATCAGAAATGAAATAATAATGAGCACATATATTCTTTGACGAGTTTTTAGTTTGTATTCAGGAATAAAAATTCCTAATAACTTTGTATAAATTATGACTATGTGATTTATAAGTTCTTTCATTAGGGTGACTAAGTGATTTTTCATTTTGGTGTTCAGCCTGTCCAAAATTAAAAAAATCTAAAATCCTCTTCAAATTTATTTAAATAATATTTCCATTTATTTAAATAATTTTTATCAAATTTAACATGTATATATTCTTAAAATATCATAGTAATTTTATTATAAACCCTATAATATTGATTAAATTTTGAATAACCAAAAAGGATACCTTCATCAAATTTAGAATTAAACTTATCTAGGGAATATTTAGTGTTTAGAATAAAAACTTTGCAACTGAATAATTTATTATAATAGGCATTTGGTTTATTTCCTTCCAAAGATCATAATATGTTTTCCTTAAAATTGGTCTTAAAAGAACAATATTAGATACTTAGAAGTCTATATTTACAACTTATTACTAAAAATATTTTGGAGTTTTTAAACAATTTTATCATAGTTTTTGTCTTATTATATATTGCATTATTATTTTTCTCAATAACAACATCCCAATTTTGTGTTTAAGGTGAAAAATATTAAGATAATATCCATTTTATTTGCAGAATATTTTAAATTCCATATTCAAAAACTCTACAACCCAATCATTTCTAATATAAAAAATTAAATATCCTTATAAATTTTGAACTAGTTTGCAATAATAATTAAATTTAGATATGGTTTCATATTTATGAGTAATAAAGTAAGTCCATATAAATATACTAATGTCATCAACAATCATAAAGACAGAACTTTCCACCATAGAAGTAGTAGATATCAGTCCAAAAAAATAAATAAATAAAAGTTTTAAAGGTTGTATCATTTTAATTTTCTTTATAAGTCTAAAATAAACTTTATGGTGTTTAAATTTAATACAAGGCTCATATGTGTAGGTGATATCCAGATTTAGTTAAAGGAGCCACACAAAAAAATTAGTGTTTAGAAAACTTTTACAGTAGCATAAAATTTTCATGGCCAATACTCCAATTCTATATAATATTTTCTCAGCGAAAAACATTTAAACACTTCAAAATTTTCATATTTAGTTTACCAAAATCAATAGAAAATATATTTTTCTTTGGATTTGCACAAAATTAGGAAAATTGATCTTTAATAACTATACAATTTTCATTTTTAAATTTTAATTTCATTCCACCATCACAAAATTATGAGATATTAATCAAATTATGTTTCCAAAACTCAAGAAATAATACTTTTTAAATGAAAATTGAATCAGAAATTCCAAACTCACAAAATCCTTTAACATTGCCTTTGCGATTATCACCAAATGTAACATTTCCCACTAAAAATTTATTTTATGATAAAAATTTTGAAGCATATATTTTCATGTTTATAGTATATCCAATTCCCATGTATCGAGTTTACTTTTTCAAAATTTTAAGACAAATATCCGGAAAAGATAGATTTAAGAAAATTTTAGTACCCATGAAAACTTGAGTCCAAGTATGTTAGAGAAACCTTTACTTCAGAACCCAAAATGATTTCCGATATTTGTTCATAGGTAATTTAGAATATAAGGATATAGACATAAATAATTTAGTGTGTCTAATATATTGTTTAAATGTTATTGAAATTCACTTGTGTAGTTTCCTTTCAGTCTACATTTAAAACAAGTAACCATAGAAACACTTCCCTTGTCACTTTTTATAAAAAATATCTTATACATTTTTTGTGATTGATTATCATTAAAAATAATAGTTTTAGATTTAATAATTTTATTCAACATTAAAATTTTATTTTATCTTTCCATTCCTTTAAAAAATCTCTAAAAAACCATCTTTGACCTATTAATTTTATTTTTAGCTTATCATTTTCATCCAGGATAACATTAAATTTTATTTCTTGTACTTAATATATTTTATAAAGATAATAATTTAGTTAAATCTTGTACTTTTAATAGTTTCCAAATCTGTATATATTTTTCATTACCACTAGAGGCAATACTCTTTAACTCTTCATTTTCTACAAGATTGATCGAATTATCCTCAAAAAGTTTTTTATAACTAATTATAATTTCCTTGTGTATTTCTATAATCCTTTCAATATCATTGTATAACCTTTAGATTTAATCATATAATTCATCCATTTAATATTCTTTAAAATTAGAATTAGAAGATTCATTTTTTGAATAACTTAATTGATTCAAAGATTAAATTTAGATATAATTTGATGTATCCTATTCATAACCATATTCATCACTTGAATATGAGTTTTCGGTACAACTACATCTAGCTAAAAGTGATCTCTTTTCCTTTTGATATTTATTTTTTCCATTCTTTATTTAATGTCTGTAATTTAGGTTTAATGTTCCTTTTCCTCTTACATTTATAACATTTTACTTATGTAACTTCATTATAAATAATATTATCTTTTCAGTTTGTTTTATGATCTTCTCTCGAATAATCTCTATTGTTCTTTATTTAATATCACTTATTTATTTCGTAATATCCTTTTGAAACATGGAAAACCACATCAATATAATTTTCTTACAACTATTAATCTAATTAGTAATCAGAAGCATTCATTTTTTATATCAAATCTATTTCTTTCTTTTACCATATTCTTCTTATTTTTCAATATTTTTCAATTCTAATTAATATTACAATAAAACTCCTATAAACTCATAAATAAAATGTTCCTCAAAATTATTAATTTATTATATTGATGCCTTATTGGAATGATATTTTTAGGTACATCTCAAAAAAAATCTTTTAACTAAAAAGGTATTATCTAGATCTTCTCCTAATGATTTTTTTTCATTTAGAAGGCTAATAAATATATGAAACATTTGATTCATAGTTTCATTAGCACCCATTTTAAAATCTTAGTATGATATCTTTAGTATACCAATATTAGTTATAATTAGTTTATCAAAACCACAATGAGTATGTCTTTATATTCTATACATATCATTTGAAATTTTACATGCTAAAATTCAATGGAATATATTTTTGTTAATAACATAATAAATAATATTCATGATTTTATAATTAATAACATATCTCAAAGCATAAACATGAGTAAGAGTATTAGGATTAACTTAATAGAGTTTTTATGGTTTTTCCATGTCTATCTAATAGTCAATACTTAGCTATTTAAGACTTGAATCTATTCAAACAGTACAATATCCACAATTATTCCCAAAGAAAAATGGTGGTCTTTGTAATATCACACATTAATTCTATTTTATGTATTAAAAAATATTTTTTCCCTTACAATAAAAATTAGATTTCATTATTTTTAAAAATTAAATCTAAAAAAATTATTTCACATTTGTGAGAAACACATCCATATTAGTTGATAAATCTAATGTCATTTTTGAGTGTAATAATGAGAATAATAATATTAAAATTAATGAAAATGATAAAGTTAAAAGGGTTATTTTTAAATTTATTTTATTAATGTTATTTAATTTTTATCTAATAAATTAAATTGATATATTTAATTAAGAACTGTAATATAATGTTTAAAAATATATATAATTATTTTAATTTAATTCGTAATAAATACTAAATAATATTATGAACACTTAATGGTTGAAACATCATTTTGTACAAATAAACTTTATATATAAATTTTTTTAATTTCAAAATAAATTTTATATTATAAATTAAACGAAGATTAAATTTAGGTTCATCATGCTGAAATTTTTAAATATGGGTTATTTTATATATTTAGTAAGAAAATTTAATATGTTAAAAACTAGTTACCCTGGTAAAAAAAGGAAAAAGTAAAAATATTAGAGAAAATGATTTCAAACATGTTTAAAACATGCATATAATTAATTTGTTGCGGATTTATAAACCCAATATCATCCCAAACTCTATTATTTCATATTTTTGGAGTCATTTCCCCTTGAATAGTATAATAATTTCATTGAAAAGTAAAGGGTATTCACAAAAGTTCCATTTTGTTCACTTATAAAAGGAGATCACTTCTGCCCTTTTAGTGATACACATTCCCTTAGAAATATCCATGAAATTGAACCATATTTTCCTCTCCTAAAATTTTATTACATTTCCTAAATTCCATATTAACAACAATTTATCATAATACCTTTAATTATAAGGATTTTACTACGAGGAAGTTCAAGGTATCCTCGTAAGTATTACTAACTCCTTAAATTTTATTCTTAATATTTTTTATCCAAATAATACCAAAATATTTTTATATAATGACACAAGTATCATTATTATGCTGAAGTGATATTATATTAATGTGACAACTCTTATTTATTCCTTCCCATCCACATAGAAAAGCAAAAATACATCGATTGTGTGTTTGTGTGGACTACCGCATCCATGAAGTGATGTCTTCCATTTTTGACCACAAAAACCGCTATTTGTTGTCTATAAGGATGAAATCTAAGAATAAATTTTTAATATAAAATATAATTATGATTATGAGTATAAAAACAACAATCCACCTTTAGTCCCTCTCATTTTCTTGGAAGTGAAATCATTAACCAAGCGTTGTGTGGACTACCATATCCACGAAGTATCCAATCTCATTTTTCCTCTAGTTTATTTATTATTTATTAAAATCTCATAAATTTTTATTAAAAAACATAGAGATATCTAAATAATATCATTTTTATTCTTTAATAATGATATTTTTCTAATATAAAGCACTTTCATGACCATAATCATCCATTAATCCTAGTATGTTCATGTTTAGATCGGTCCAACCACATATTTGAACAATAATATAAAACTATAAAATGGATGACAATGAGAAATTAAATACTAATATTATTATAAATTAATAATAAAATATTTCTTTATTTATTATTCTGAAAATTTTATATTAAGTATTTAACTTATTATTAAAATATCATATTTGATCGCTCAAATTACCAAAATAAGTGGACATCGATTCAATTTTCATGCAACATAACTAAAAACATATGGAATGATATATGGGATTTAGAAATTAAGATAAGTTATTTATTATATTAAATTAAATTATCTATTAATTATGATCTTGGTATGAAATAATTGATGATAAAATCGACATCATAAGGCATACGTGAAACAATTATAGTTTCTAACACCCAATGGTAAAAACAAGCTATAACTAACTAATATATTCATAATAAACGACAATAAATGAATTATATAAAAGTTAATGTATATGAATAAGGTTATTAAATAGAATATTAATATATATATTTTTATTTTACTTGATTTTATACTATGTGAAAAAATTAGGTAAGTGATTCTTGTGTCAAATTTAATTTCTTCAGATATATTTCTTAATTTTCACCATGATTTATTTAATGTAGTGTGGTTAATTCTTAATGAATTTGATTTACCATATTAATTTAATGCAAGGTGTTTGAAGATCCATATCATATTATCTATTTAAATTTATTTAGATACCAAAGTTTTAAGGATTTTTTAGTTAATTCAACTCCCTTCGTTGAGTTATAATACTCCTTATTGAACTTATTTCTTATACAATTTGTTTAATACACCCTAAGATTTTATTTCATGGTATTTTTACCTCATATATTGTGGAAAATGACCATTTAATTAAAATATTTTACCTTCCTGACATCAATTGTCAAAAAATATTTCACTGATGAGAATAAATCCCATCCCATTTAATAGAAGTTTCCCCACCTTGCTCATATTTTCCTTCCCACCAATGTATTCCTCTCTTTTTTGGAACTCAAATATAGATTAATTCATGTGACGCTCTCACTTATCATCACCAATTTTACAATGAAAAATTTATTTCCCTATTTATGATGCGGGTTTTCAATAATGGTGTTTCAAAATATTAAAGTGTTTTACGTATCATAAATATATATTTTGTATTCAACTACACATTTTCTCTATAAAACCTTTATATATTTTCAAGGCTCCATTATTAGAGATTTGCAAAAAAGTAATTTTTTAATATATCAAAAAATATTTCTTTCCAACATTTTTGAAAATTAATTTTCAGTAGAAATTGGCGACTTTATCACTTATAATTTATTTACAAAAATAAGAAGAAAAACTTCTTTTTAAAACATTTTCACCATGAACGAATTTCATATTATTCTAAAACTTAAATCCAATGTTTCATGGTTTTAACAAACAAATTATATTTCCATTATTCTATATTTTTTATTTAAAAGGGTTTTCATGTAGAAATATCAATTTCATCATTATTTTCAATGTAAATTTCTTCTATTCTTCTAAAAGTATTCCTTATATACTGGTTTATTCTTTGCATATAGTTTCACAAATAAGAAAAATTAAATATGAATAAGATAAATTATCTATCACAACATTTTCCTTTCCTATTATTCTTTATTGTGTAACAATAAATTTTCTTTAAATGTACTTCCTTTTTCAATACCCTATTTTTGATTCCATTGATTGAAGGGTGTTCACCATGATACCTAGAAATTGATTTATTGGGAAAATTATTGACTTAATTGTATACCCTTAATCTATATTGCGTAAATACCATATTCTAAATTATCATCATTGATGAGTATTTACATTGAAATTTATTGACTATCCTTAGAGACTAATTTTTTTACTAAGGCTATATCATTTTATGATTATATTTTGTAATTATGAATGTTTTTCTTATATGATTTCATTTGAAAGGATATGAAACCTAGTTTCTTTTCATGGGATATTTGTGATCTGATATATGACTGATTTCTTATGGAACACATATATAAGGTTGATGATGGGAAATGACCTATATTAATATATAATGCATTAGTTTAAGTTAATTTTTCATGATATAGGTAGGAATATACATAATGTAGTTTTAACATGGGAATGGGAATAATGAGTTTTCTCACATTTTTCAGGAATGGACATAAATATTTTCCTTACATAGGTGTGGGAATAATTTTTTTTCTCACAAGGCTTCCAATTCATATCGTTGTTCCATAATCCATACTATTTTTTCATATTATTCCATAATTCTATGAAGTGTTTAATTTTTAGGTTATGCTACATTTCTATGTTTTTCCTTTTTTTTATGATACTACACACTTTTATGTTATTCCATGTCTTATTCGATGACTTATGATATATGAATAATTGGGTATAACATTCTTTTGTGTGTTAATTATTCCCATATTCTAGTATACTACTCCCTTATGATTTTTGAATGTTATCGGTTATGTTTACCCTTTCGAACATTTGAGCTCACCCATTTCTTATATTTCCTGTAGCGACTCGGGTTTTTGGACCTCTATGACTTTGGAATATTTCTAGGAATAATTCAAGAGCTAGGCGTGAAGACGGCGTGCGATTCCGAGGCCCGGTGTGCCTGGAATAGATTTGATGAAAATATTAAGTATTTTTATACTATGCACATGGCTGGATTGTGATATCACCTAAACAGTAGTTCAAAACGGGAATCCGAGGGACAGTTGCGTCCGGAATGTGTCGTTTACCATAGGTGAGGTGTAAACTTTGCGGGCGCGGGGGGGTTTTGTTGACATTCCTTTTAGTCACAGAGTCCAAAGATTGGAAAAGGGAAATACCTTGGTCCAAATTGATTCATCCTTTGAAGAAACATCAAAAATTTGATTAAGGGATGAACAAAGAGAACATTGCCCATAAGTCGCACAAGTTCCCTCATGGTCGTGCAAGTCCGCTTGCGCGATGCCTAATGGTCGCGTGAGTGACATGCGCGCCCTAAAAGATAACCGCCCGGGTCTTCTTCAACCTATAAATAGACCCTGTGGGCCCCCCATTCGGGGAGGAATTTTTCCAGAAACTCATATTTATGCTCCCGATGACCTAGTCTCTTCTCAAAGCTTCCGAAACACTTCTAAGGTAATTTCTTACCTAGAACGGAAGATCTAAAGAGGGGGAGGAATGCCTAAGTGTTGAAACTCATCAAAACTTGTGCGTCTGAGTGGCCAGCCCTTAAGGGAAATGGCCACACTTGCGTTCCGCCTTACTCCTTTAATAGAACTTGCGCGCCACTCTTCTGGAAGAAACTCAACATGATTCTAAAGGCTTTAACCAAGATTCACTCAAGTATTACCCTGCTGGTTAACCATCCCTCAAGTACTCATGTGTCGCGCAGGTATACCTGCGCGACCAGGACTTTAATTCCCACGCAGTACCTACGCGCCTGCCAGGACTTGCGCGCCCCTGCCTTTTTGGGTTCCCTTCTTACCCATTTCACCCCTCTTAAGCCATTCCACCTCTCTTATTCAAGATTCAATCTTCAAGACACTCTTCAAATCCATTTATGGCATGATTTCTTGATTTGACTTCCTTATATGAAAGGAACTCTGTAGAATATCTCCCAAAACCTAGTGATTTACAAATCTTTATGTAACTAAAGATTGAGATTTCATTCATTCAACCTCATCCTTTAAGATGATAGAAGTCATTAATATGGGCCTCCTTTTCAGGAGTAAGCCCCACTCCCCTAACCTGGGCCTCCTTTTCAGGAGTAAGCCTCAGTCTCAAATATGGGCATCCTTCTCAGGAGTAATCCCCAACCATAATTATCTTAACCTAGGCCTCCTTTTTAGGAGTACGTCCCAGTCTCAAATATGGGCATCCTCCTCAGGAGTAAGCCCCAACCATAATTATCTTAACCTGGGCCTCCTTTTCAAGAGTAAGCCTCAGTCCCTTAACCTGGGCCTCCTTTTCAGGAGTAATCCCCAGTCTCAAATATGGGAATCCTCCTCAGGAGTAAGCCCCAACCATAATTCTCTTAACTTGGGCCTCCTTTTCAAGAGTAAGACCCAATCTCAAATATGGGCATCCTCCTCAGGAGTAATCCCCAACCATAATTCTCTTAACGGGGGCCTCCTTTTCAGGAGTAAGCCCCAGTCCCTTAACCTGGGCCACCTTTTCAGGAGTAAGTCCCAGTCTCAAATATGGGCATCCTCCTCAGGAGTAAGCCCCAAACATAATTCTCTTAACCTGGGCCTCCTTTTCAAGAGTAAGCCCCAATCCCCTAACCTAGGCCTCCTTTTCAAGAGTAAGCCCTAGTCTCAAATATGGGCCTCCTTTATAGGAGTAAGCCCTAGTCTCAAATATGGGAATCCTCCTCAGGAGTAAGCTCCAGTCTCAAATATGGGCATCCTCCTCGGGAGTAAGCCCTAAGTCCCTTAATTTTTCAAGTCCCTTAACCCGGACCTCCCTTTTCAAGAGCAAGCCCCAGTTTTAATTTCCCTTAACCAGTCCTAATTTACCTTTGATTTGGGATTCCTTCTCAGGAGTAAAAACCAATCATAAGTCCTCTACTAATTTGGGCCTCCTTTTTAGGAGTAATCCCCCAGCTAGAGTATTCAAATCTCCATAAAGTACATATACCTTTATGGACCCTGTTCCTGGGTTTCTTCCCTAAATTTAATCCTAGTATTCATTTATCTGGGAAGTCATACACACATAAGTCCCACATTATTTCTTATGATTTCATCTTTCATGTCACAATTGTCTAATTTTTACCAATACCTCTTGTTTCTCACATCGAGCATGACTCCCATGAGCTTAGAGTGTAAAAGTAATTATGACATCCTCCTTTGAGCCATCAATCATAAACATCATACTCCCTTACTCGAACTACATGGGTTTTGATTCCTTTTCTAAACAAAGGATACGTAGGTAGCCCATCTACGGGTTCGATCCCAACTCTAAAATAATCCATGTCCATCTGAATGAAAATAAAATTTAAGTGCCCCACTGAGTGGATTCAAAACCAGCCTGGTCATCATAATGACCAAGAGACTTCTATATAAATGTGTCGAAGGATACCATTGACCAAGAATCTCTAATAAATACAGATGATTCTCTATTGATGAAGAACCTCGAATACATATAAAAGATTCTCTAAATTTCCTACATATTTAATCATTGATTTTCAAATCTGAAGGAAAGCTCATTTTATACTTGGTAATGTAATAGGGATTTATGAACATAACTTAAATCTATAAAGAGAGTCCCGAAGTAGACAATAATTCTCCTCAAAAAGGTGTGATGAGTCCAACCTCCCATCCTCTCGACCAATGCAAATTCCTAAGCCTCATCAGTCGACAAACTAATGAGCGCCTACCTTTGGAAAGTAGGTCCAAATGGATGTGGAATCATTGGATGTTTCTGGTTCTACGAAAAAACCCATTAGAAACTGATCAGAATGGTTGAACCTCCCATTAAGGGGTTCATCCCCAAATTCCGAGGGAAATAAAAAATGGTGAACCCGACGTGAATCCTTAACCTAGTTAAAATGATGTTTTGCCTATTTGTTCGGCCCCTATTTAAAACGCAATGAGAGGGCCAACAAAAACAATCATTGACATATGTTCTCATCCAAAAGATGTAGTGGATGAATTCATCTTGATTACATCTGTTATATAAAATAGGAAGTCTTTTCCAAAATCTTCTGCATTTCCAGAATGGATTCTCTCAAGTTCACACCTGTGAATACTGCTGCTGTAAATACCACTGCTGCTACTCCAACTGGATCGTCGTCCACTCTAAGGATGACATCACCTACTCAGCGTCTTCAACGCTGGGTATCAAATGCACTGGTTAAGGAGTACCTTCAACACGGTACCATCCCAACTCTGAAGGCTACCCGACAATCCCTCCAAGTGAACAACTCACACCGGTCGTCCGGACAACGATGACCAGTGATCAAGAATCAGGCAGTGCTGACTATCGTCTCCAACCGTTTCAGGTCATTATCCCCGGAACGCAATCACCATTCACTCCCATATTCTGGGGAGGTGAATGAGCAGGTCCCCCAGGGCCTTAATTCAAGGAAGAAGGAGTCCTTACTGAGGGCTCCTATCAACAATCGCCGCCAGACTCGTGCGTAAGTACTCCCTCAACATGATGAGGGTACCGACTCCAGGCGTTTGGCTCAGGTTCCTCAAACCCGAGCAGGCAAGACGAACCGCCAAAGGCAAAATCCAGTCAACAGTGAGCAAGTTCTCATCTCTTCCATCTCCGGAGAAGTCCACCAACCTAAATTGGTGGCAAGAAACGAGCAGGCACACAAACCTGCCCGTTTTAATCCCGTTGTCCAGCAGATTCGTCTGGCAGCAGTATGCCAATCCCATCAGGCAATTCCGGCACAGTACTATAGGCAGTAACATACACCTGTTTATACATCATCAGCTAGTCATCATGCTCGTCTAACTACATATGATGAATCTCGTCAACCAAATTTGGAGAAGTGAAATCAGCATGAACATACACCTTCTAGTATTGATCAAGCCTACCAACAGTCTCGCTTGGTAGCATTCGGAGAAGTCAGTCAGAAAGCTCCGACAACAAACTAGAGGCAGACTCAACTCTCTGCCCCCACACTTGAGTTCTGTCAAGATTCAATGACAGGAAAAGGAGGACAGGAGAAGGCACATACATCTACTCCAAGCACGGAATGGACATATATCCCCGTTCTGGCAGCTAAAGTCACCAAGAATATTCTATCAATGGTGAAAGAGAAGAAGAAAATCCCTGATCATATTCTGGACGCTTTCCAGGATATTATAATAACTTTAGTGGAATCTCAGGGAAAGACACATAAATATATCCCTACCAGTGGAGTGACACATCAACAATTCACTCCGGAACAGATACATACATCTTTTCCAGTCCAAGAGGGTTGTGGGGCATACTCCTTCATATCATACGGACAACCAAGTCAGGCACATACACCTGATTTGAGTGGAGATCGTCAGCCTAACCTGGCCATCTATCCTGATCAGGCAC
This sequence comes from Viscum album, assembly GCA_963277665.1. Lineage (NCBI taxonomy): Eukaryota > Viridiplantae > Streptophyta > Magnoliopsida > Santalales > Viscaceae > Viscum > Viscum album. The sequence goes on from OY728119.1 coordinate 116,440,138, forward strand.
ATACACCTGCTCAGAGAATCCACTTTCTTCAACAAGTGGTTTCCAAGGCGAGTAAGAAGACGTCTAAGAAAAAGACCCACCCAGTACAGTTAGGAGATCAAGAGCCAATCTGTAACAAGGAATTTCTCGATGCTGGAGTTCTTGAATCCCTCAAACAATTATCTATTGGAATTCAATATTCTACTCCCTCATTTCCCAATAGTGGGAACATTAATTCCGAAGGTCTTCAACAGACACTTCCTCATGAAGGCTTGCTTCATGACAATTCGGTCGATCTCGAAGTTTCATCTTCAGATGAGAGCCACAGGAACCCTCTGTGTGGTCAGAAGACCAAGGAGCAAGAGATCTCATCTTTTGTTGTAACCCATTATGGTGGTCCTCCCCATGATGATGAATTTCACTACGAAAGTCCTCTCCATAGTAGTGATTCACATTGCCCAGAAAATGCTCCAGTGGACAATGTAGTTCCGAGAAATCCCTCTTGTCTTGAGGCACTTGAAAATGCGAAACCAGTCATGTCTGATGCTTCATCACTAGAAAATGAAATACTTTCTCAATCAGAAGATAGCCCAGGGTATAGGTCATTCTCCGAACCACCCCTAAGTCATGCATCTTCTAGTTTGATCAATGATTTCTCTACCAATCTTGTTGAAACCGATGAAGCAACAAGGAAACACCAACTCTGGTCAAATCAGGTAGAAGAATCTTCATTTAATGATAAAGAGGAAATTATAAAGATGAGAAAACAACTGGAAAAAGGTGAAGTACCAGTCATGTTTTGGCCTCGGGCTGACTCTCAGTATGAAATTCCAAAGATGTTGATGGAAGATGGAATTCATGATATTCATCTCAACATATGGAAAACTCTTTGTCAGTTGAAGAAGAAATTATTAACTTATGATGAATATGAAAATCATCTTAAGATAATAGAAGGGTTACAATGTCAGATTGATTTGTCATCTCTATCAGTCTCTCGATATCCGAAGGCTGAAAAGCAACAGAGATCCCTTCAATGTTCATGCCTTGGCACATTGAGAAGATTGTGTCAGTTAATTTCCAATTCCCCATCTGGTATTCATGTCAGAGGATGGGGTATTCATGGAGCACTAAATTTCACGGTGCTCTCCAGTCAGCAAAACCCGCTGAAAATGGTCTTATGAAATGTTATTACCCATGGCCGACCACAGTCTATAGGATTTGTTTGTAATAAACAAGCTTTCCCAAGAACATGCCTCAACTAGTTGCTCTCAAAATCAAGAATACAGAGAACAATTTTTTGAAATACTCCTACATCAAGAAAACTAGAATATTGAACAGGTCTCTCATATGGATCAAGAACATCGTCAAGTGACAGAAGTGTCGGAAATCATCCAACGGTCTTTTGGACCAGGCGATAAAAGTGGATACAGGTTAATGAATCCAACTAATTTCCGGACTAAGGTTCGCAAGATCAGGAGAGATTTTAAGAAAGTCTCAGACATAGCATGTCAAGTGCCACCCCAGCTTGCCAGACTGAGGACTCTTTTAAACCAACCCTCGGAATCAACAAATAGGATTCGAGGAGTTGAGTGGGAATAGAAGGAACAGCCCCAGTCCATCAGACTGGGGAATTTTTCAAATCATCAATCCCATCCTCAGAGAAAATTGGTCTTTTCTCGATTGGTTAAGAAGCCTCAAGAGGAATGAAGAGACAAATTATCAGGATATTCCCTCCAAATTACGGTTCGTCAAGAAGTTCCTGAGGGATCAAATCAAAAAAAGGCAATGTCTCATCAAAGACATGGAAGAAGACAATATCACAGAAATGTTGATAGAAAGGATGTGATGCGTTATGCATCAATCAATTTCATCAATGCTGTTGTTGCTGATCCACCATATGAGGCTAACTCAGGGGACTCAGATGAAGAGGTTCCTACTCAAGAATATGTACGCACCAACAAAAATGAAGAAGCTGTGTGTACACGAAATCAAAGGGTTACTCAGAACCTAGGTAATCTTTCGAGTAACCCACTTCCCCCTCTCCAAAAAGGATTCAACAAAGGGAGGGGAAAGAATCAGGTTACATGTCCTTCCTTTGGAGAAGGCCAATCACTCTCACTAGAGAAAAGTTTTTCACAACAGGAGGAAGAAATGAAGGAATTAAGAAGGTTGAATGCAGAACTACTTCAGAGTAGTTTTCTTCGTAAGCGTGCTGGAGTCAGTCAGCCAAAGGAATTTGTTGCAGCTACTGGGATGGATCAAGAATATCCTCCTTTATCAGTACACCCTCACAGGTCTAATCCTACGGGTTAAGTGCGACAATAGTTGGTCATGCTACAATCAGTTGCAGCACCAAGCACCACATCTGTCCAAGCTCCAGTCATTGCACCTAACCAAGTCCATGTTCAACCAGATGTTTCTCAAAAGTTAATAACTACCATTGAGTCATTAACAGCTCGATTAGAAACTATAGAAGGGAAACGTGTGCAGGTTCAACCAGAAAATAAAGTTTACACTGAATGGGTAGATTCAATCTATCCTCCATCCAGCTTTGGAAACCCTGTATTCCCTCTTTTCAATGGATCAGGTGACCCTGAACAGCATTTGATGCTTTACGTGTCTTTTTGTGATCCTATGATGGGAACTCCGGAGTAGCAAGAAGCAATAAAACTCAGATGCTTCGTACGGACCTTGAAAGGACCAGCCTTTGTCTGGTATACAAGCTTGCAATCCCGGTCAATTACTGGATAGGAAGATCTTCATCAACAATTCCTTCTTTAGTTCAGTTCAACTTTGCCAAAGACAACAGTTTTTAATCTTACAAACGGTAAGAAAAGGGAGAATGAAAGGGTCTCAGATTTCATTGCTCACTGGAAGTGATTAACATATTCCCTAAGATTAGCACTCCCTTAAGAAGAATTGTTGCCAATATGTGTGTCAAATCTGCATGATGAATTACACACGCCGTTGATCCCTGTGAAATACACAGGAGGGTTTAAAGACCTTACTTCAATCGCTCAGCAGATTGAAGATTCCCTTATACAAGCTAAGGCTAAATCTCGTGTAATTCCATCAGCTCTAGGAAGGAGAATGGGTAAAGCAGAAACTGCTATATTTATGCTTAAACAAGCACCTATACCCGTTCTACGTCAAAACCTTCATCTTCTCGAAGGGCTCCACCTCCTGAGCGCCAACAACAAAGGCCGTTTCATCCAGATGATCAAAGAGATCAAAGACGAAAACAATTTTAGGATTTGAAGAGAAAAACATACTATCTCCGAAATGAACAAGTTCCTGGTTACTTCATTTCGGCTCTGGAAAATAATCTGGTTCAATTTCCATGGCCCAAAAGGCCAAACAAGGAAGCAGATGAAGACCGTCCCAATTATTTCCACTTTTATCAAATGTTGGGGAATCCCATCCAGGAGTGTTTTGTCTTCAAAGACCTCCTGCAAAAGATGGTCGACTCGGGACAAGTCAAACTGAAAGGTTATTCAGCTCAGGTAGCATGTGTTACTACTACAGTTCCAGAGGAGGAAGGCAAATGGCAAGAAGTCAAAAGCAAAAATGCACAGAAGTATGATGATTGTATGGTCAGAAAGACAATCAACCGAACTCATGCTATTTTGCGAACACAATTAATGAAACCGATTATTTCTTCTGCCCTGAATGTTGTGCAAAAACCCTCTTCATCAGAGGGAAAGTCCTCAAAGAAACGGCATGATTAAAAGAAAGAAAAAAGAATAAGAAGAAGATGAGTATGTGTCAAAGCCTAAGTTGTCTTTGACTCTGGCAGACTTCATGCCATCTACTTCAAATCCACGGGCACAGCCCCACCAAACGGCACAACCTAAACAGGCTAATCAGGAAGAGTCTTCATCAGATAAAGAGTTAATCTTCAGTTATGTTAATATGATTCAATTAACAGATCCATATGCCAGTAGAAGTTTCGATTTTGATGAACCTGAATTCCATGTATCAAATAAGGGAATCAGAGGAAGTTCTAGAGGCTTAGGATACAGGGGAAGACGTGGATCTTTCAGAAGCCACTACTCTAATTCTACCCCTGCTAGAACTGTGTACGCAACAGAAACTCGTGGTAGACCCCTTCAATGAGCTCAGAAAGAACAAGCAAGTTCTTCTACCAATAGAAAATTCAGTCTTGGCACAGTTATTTTGGAAGACCGATTGAAGGGTCCATCTTCTTCCTCTCAGCAAGTAAATGGATCTAATCGGTCTAATCTTCTAAAACCAGGAATATTGCCAACTCCTATCCCAATACAAGATGCATCAACTTCGAAAGCATCTGCTTCCAAGGTACCTGCTAAACCACATATTCTTGTTGGGAAACGTAGACCTCTGGATCAAAAGTATGATATATTGAAACACTTGGACCAAGTACTAGCCAAGTTATCAATTCTGGATTCTCTGATTCTATCAAAATATCTTCAGGAAGCACTCATCGGGGCTTTGTCAAGTCCCCAAGAGTTTGAAACTGAAATTGATGTAGCTGAAGTCTATCACATAGAGAATAATCCTACGGAATGCCATGAAATAATATCTTTTACTGATGAAGATGAAGATGATGTTGTGCATGGGAATATTAGACCTTTGTACTTATCTGGCAAGGTCAATGGTGTAGACATCCGAAGAGCTTTCCTTGACAATGGTTCAGGAGTCAACCTCATGCCCATTCGTACACTTCGTCGATTGGGCCTCACAAAATCTAATTTATCTCCTTCTACCATGATGTTACAAGGATATGATAAAAATGAACAAGAACCACTGGGCGAAGTTACACTCAGAACTCAGTTTGGAGATCTTGTATCCAATTCATATTTCATGGTTGTTGATCAAGACTCATCTTTCAACATCTTGCTTGGAAGAACCTGGCTACATCAACATGTAGCTATCCCTTCATCATACCATCAATGTCTCAAATATTGTTTCGATGGTCAAGTTGGGACATTGTATGGTGATAAGGCCCCGTTCAAGGCATGTGAGTCTCAATACATTGAGGCAGAATTCTATCACATGAAGGGAAGGGAGAAATCCACAACAAAGGAGATTACCAAAGTTAATGCTCCCTATGGTTTGGAGAAGATTCTAGTAAATCCATTTACACATGTGAGTATAGATTATTTGTTGCCTATCAGTCAAATTGACAATATAGACCCAAATCAAAATAATCTTATGGAAATATCCATAATCTCAGTTACGACAATTGAGCCAGACAACATGGGAGAAATTGGTAAACCACCAAGTAGTAATGAAAGCACAAATGGTGAAGTATTCATTTCATCTGTTGAAATCCAACAAGTCTATAATTCGCCAACCAGGCCAGAAGAAGTTGTAGCAACATCATAGGTGAACAATGATGTCGATTCTCAATCCATCATCTCCTCTTTATTACCCAAAGAAGACCATTCATCATCAATCGGGTTGGAAATGGAAGATTCTTCTTCAAGATGTGAAAATTTTGACATCTCTTCTGATCATGAAAATTCTGATTTATCATCTACTATGCAAGTAGAAACGGAAGAAATAATACGTGATGAAGAAGAAGAGGAAGATCTCAGAGATGCTCCTCCAGCATTTGAAGAGGGTATCTCTACCACTGTGGATGAACTCAGAGAAATAAATCTGGGAACAAAATAAGATCCACACCCCACTTTAATCAGTGTGGCCATGACTCTTGAAGAGAAAGAGATGTATATTTCTTTTCTAAAGAAAAATAGATATATATTTTCTTGGAACTATACAGAAATTCCCGGGCTTGATCCTGATATTGCTACTCATCATTTGGGTTTACCAGAAGAACATCGAGGATTTAAGCAAGCTGTGAGAAGGACACACCCAACTTATGATTCTAAAATTGAAGCTGAAGTGGATAAGCTTATCAAAGCTAACTTCATTATAGAAGTTCAGTATCCCAAGTGGTTGGCTAATATTTTCCCTGTAAAGAAGAAGAACAGACAAATTAGAGTTTGCATCGATTTCAGAGATCTTAATCGGCTTTGTCCTAAGGATGATTTCCCAGTTTCGATTACAGAACTTTTAATTGATGAAACAGCTGGATATGAAGCACTTTCCTTCATGGATGGATATTCTGGATATAATCAAATCCGAATTCCCTCAGAAGACAAGGAATCCACATTCTTCAGAACCCCTCAGGGTGTGTTTTGCTTTCGGGTAATGCCCTTTGGCTTAAAGAATGCAGATGCAACATATCAGTGTGCCATGCATTGTATCTTCAAACCCTTCTTAGGGAAGTTTTTTGAATGCTATGTAGACGATTTGGTGGTTAAATACAAACAAATTTCTATTCAATTGGCTAATTTGGAAGTCATATTCCGCAAGCTTCGACAACATAATTTGAAGATGAACCCCTTAAAATGTGCTTTTGGGGTAACCTCGGGAAAATTTCTTGGCTTTGTTGTACGCCATCATGGTATTGAAGTCAATCCTGAGAAGAACAATTCAATCCTTGGTATGTCACCTCCTCAAAATTTGAAATAATTAAGAGGACTTCAAGGACACTTAGCCTATATTCGGTGTTTCATCGCCAATTTGGAAAGCAAAATTTTACCCTTAAAGAAATTGATGAAGAAGGGAGTCACTTACCAGTGGACTGAAGAATGTCAAGAAGCATTCGATATTCTCAAGAAATACCTCTTGATTCCACTAGTACTCATGCCACCTATTGAAGTAAGACCACTTATCCTCTATGTGACAGCTTTAGAGCGATCATTGGGTGCCTTTCTTGCTCAAAAGAATGATGCTGGGAATGAAAACAGCCTCTACTATCTCAGTAGAACTATTCTTGAAGCAGAAACCCGGTATTAATGTATTGAGAAGTGCTTCCTGGCATTAATCTTTGTAGTTCAGAAGTTGAGACACTACCTACAACATCATGAGGTCCAATTGGTATCTCACAATAACCCGCTCAAATTCATCCTTAGTCGTCCAATGCTTGCAGGACGACTGGCAAGGTGGGCAGTTATTTTGCAGCAATTCGATATTCAGTATGTGTCTCAAAAGGCGAAAAAAGGGCCAAGCTCTGGCTGATTTCCTGGATGAACACCCTTCAGTGGAAGACACATCTTCAGATATTGAACTCCTTGATGAGGAAGTCTTATCTATTCAAGAAAGTCCTCAGGAATGGGAAATTTATTTTAATGGTGCTTCTAGAAGTCCAATAGGGAGGAAAATGGAAAATCCTAAATTCAACAAAGTTGGCTGAGGAATTGTGATAATTTCTCCAGAAAAGGCAGTGTTACCTTATTCCTTCTTATTTTGGGAAGGTGGTACCAATAATGAAGCAGAATACCAAGCTCTCATCATAGTCTTGGAATTAGAACTTCAAGGAAAAGTGAATCACTTAAAGGTGAAAGGTGATTCAGACCTGGTAATCAAACAAGTCAATGGGGATTATGCCATCAGAAAAGAAGAACTAATCCCTTTGTATGATTACGTTAGAGAGTTAATGGCGGAATTCCCTTCGGAACTGACATTTTTATATGTCGCAAATCACAAAATGCTCAAGCTGATGCACTGGCTAATATAGCCACAGCTCTGGAAGATCCAAATCGGGAGGAGACGACCATCAGTATTGCCCACCTTCGTGTAATTTCACCTTATGTTCGAATCAGAACAGAGGAAATTAATGAAATTAGTCCCATTTCTGAACCGTATGGTCATACTACAGGATGGATGTCACCTATCAGGGAATACCTTCAAAATGGAACACTTCCACCTGATAGAGCCGAGAAAGAACAAATCTGGCGATGTGTAGTCGATTTTACTCTTTATGATAGCCCAGATCACCTAGAGAAAATTATATACAAACGTGGTTTTGATGGAATTCTCTTCAGATACATTGATGGGGAAGAGACAATGGCTGTCATGAAAGAAGTGCATGCAGGAGTCTATGGTGCCCACTAGTCTGGGCATAGACTGTCGGATCAGATTCGAAGGCTTGGATACTTTTGGCCTCCAATGATATAAGATTGTGTAGATTTCAGAAATAAGTTTCATTAATGCCAAGTACATTCCAACTTTATTCATCAACCTCCAGAGTTTCTTCATACAGCTAAATACTCATAGCCATTTTCCACATGGGTAATGGATGTGGTGGGACCTTACCCTTCGGCTACGGCCAAGCAGTTTAAGTACATTCTTACTGCTACTGACTTCTTTTCCAAATGGGCAGAGGCAATACCTCTCCAGGAAGTCAGTTCTAAATGCGTTGTTAGTTTCATCTAGTCTAACATAATTACCAGATTTGGTGTGCCTCATACCATATTGACGAACAATGGCACCAACTTCTGTTCACCCGAGGTGAAGAAGTTGTATCAAGAATACAACATCAAATCCAACCATTCATCTCGGTATCATGCAGCGGCCAATGGCCAGATAGAATCCTTCAACAAGACTCTTTCAAATATACTGCAAAAGATGGTGGATAAAGATAAGAAGTCATGGCCTGATAAACTCTTTCATGCTTTATGGGCTTATCTAACTACCACCCGCACTGCAACTCGGTCAACTCCATATTCACTGGTATATGGAACGGAAGCTGTCTTGCCCATTGAAGTTCATTTGCCTTCGCTCAGAGTAGCCGTTTGAGATCAGTCATCTACTGATGAACAATATCAAAAGTGATTGAATGAATTAGAACGGTTAGATGAGAAAAGATTGTGGACTTTGCACCACTTGGAAGTCTATCAGAATCGAATAGCACGAGCTTTTAACAAAAAAGTTTGTCTTCGATCATTCAATCAAGGAGAATTGGTATTAGTTCTCAGAACTCCAATGATACTAGGAAAGAAACCTCCCAAGCTTGATCCAAAATGAGAAGTACCTTACTCAATACATAGGGTCAACTCCAATGGAGCTTATTCATTAATCTCGATGGATGGAGAACTCATCACTACTCCAACCAATACCATATTTTTGAAGAAGTATTTTGTATAAACACAAAATACATCATAAATGGTTCGGTATGACCTTAAACTGCACCAATGGTCCATACATATGACCTTAAACTATTTGTACTTTCGTCCCACACGACGTTAAATGGTGTCCCCTTCATCATCCTTGCTATATGATGTTAAACTGTACATCAATGGTCCATACATATGACCTTAAACTATTTGTACTTTCGTCCCACATGACGTTAAACTATGAAAAAGTTCCCTAAATGGTCCAGTATGACCTTAAAATGCAACTAGGTCTTGTATGAACTTAAACTGCATCATCAACGGTCCATGCATATGACCCTAAACTATTTGTAAGTCCCTGACGTCCAGCAAGACGTTAAACTGTGACGTCCTAACTACATGACACTAAACTGTATAAAAGTCCCTTACGTCTGGAAAGACGTTAAAGTACATAATAATCAAAGGTCATGTATGACCTTAAACTACACCACCGTCCAGCATGACATTAAACTGCACCATCCACGGTCCATGCATATGACCTTAAACAATTCACACTTTTGTCCAACATGACGCTAAACTGTATCGTCCCTAATTCGTCCAACATGACGTTAAACTGTGAAGAAAGTCCCCAATACGTTTAACATGACGTTAAATGGTGTACTCTTTTTGTCCTCACTGCATGACATTAAACTGCACAGTCCCCCTTTCTTCCAACATGACATTAAACTATATTTTCCCCATCATCCTAACTACATGACACTAAACTGTACAGAAATCCCTTGAAACATCCTATATGACATTAAACTATGCGTCGTTAAGGTTGTTGTTACCTCTTGTTTCTCAAAACGAGTATGACTCACGTGAGCTTAGATTAAACCTCAACCATAACACTCTCTTTGGGCTACTAACCATGTGTAAGTCCCAACAACATTTTTTTTTATTTTATTTCGTTGTCCCCAAGAACAACTTGATCATTAATTAATTCTTTAATTAAACTACACGGACTTTGATCCTTGCCTTCCAGGCTGGGTACATAGGCAACCTCCCAAGGTTCAAGCCCAAAATCAATCTCTTCACATCAGTTCACCTCCATCTCATATGATGTTGATTCGTGAAACTGACCCTAGAATCAATATCTTTACATTGGTTCACTTTCGTCCTTGTTATACGTCGTTAAACTATACAACGCTTTTGTCCAGTATGACAATAAACTACAATATTCTTTGATACCCTCACCTAATATGGAACCATTATTTACATTGATTTTTCAATCATGTTTCATTTCAAAGACTACATGCATACATGGAAATGATCAAACCTTTTATTTTGGGTTAAACCATCATTGTACTAAAGTCCCCATTCACCCTTCACATGTACGAATCAAATTTGTACAAAGGGTATATCTAGAACTACGAGGGCTTGATTCCCATCCTTATGGGATACGTAGGAATGTTCGAGTGTCCCTCGAATCCAGCCCCAAGTCTTTTGGGCCTAACCCCAAATTCCACTTCTAGTCCCTTGGCTGAAAATTCCCCATGAAAACACACACTATGTATTTTTTACAATGGTCCAAGCTCTATGACCCTAAACTAAGATCTCTAATCCTTTTTGTCCCACATGACGTTAAAATGTAGTTTAACAACTACGTATGGCTTGATTCTCATCCTTATGGGGTACGTAGTGAAGTACAACATTTCAATTCAGGACCCATCCACAACATGATTATGGTTAGCATTGATCTGTGTATCTCTGTATACATTGGACAATACCCTTATTTATGTGTCATAATCCTATCCTTAAATATTTTCAGATCTTTATAAACCTTTTCTTTACTACTAGTCACAAAAATGTCAAACTTCTGAGAGTTCTTTTTCCTAACTATGCAGTACATGCCCTTAGGCGGCCTTGCATAAACAGTCTCCATAATAGATTTGTCAGCCAAAAGATACTATTATTTGACTATTCAACCGATTCCCTTAGGTGGCCCTGCATAATTCAACCCCCTAACGGGTTTTTCGGATACTGGTAACTTCATTCTTGAGAAGAAATCCTCTTTTGTACTTGTTGGTCTAAAATGACAGTATGTAGGGATCCGCAAAAGTAGTAATCCTTAACATATTTTTCCCATGCCCTTTTTCATGATCTGAAAGTATTCAAGTCTATGGTTTATATTCTCCTTCCATTTGTTTGGGTCAGACCTTCAAAAGAATAAATATCCATCCAGTTCTTCGATAATCTTGTTTGGAAATATCTTCTCCATATTTGAGTAACTCTTTCCATACAACAAACTCTATACTTTGGAAAATTTGAATCTCCATAAACTTTCACTGGCTTTTAGCAGTAGAAAGGTAAATTTCTGAGAGTTCTTTTTCCTGACTATACAGCATGTGCCCTTAGGCAGCTTTGCATAAACAGTATACATAACAGACTTGTTAGCCAAAAGATACTATTTATTTGACTATGCAGCCAATGCCCTTAGGTGGCCCTGCATTATTCAACCCCCTAACAGGTTTGTTAAATAATAGTAACTTCATTCGTGAAAAGCAGAATGCTTTAAGCACCTCTGGGTCTGATTCAACATCATCTTAACAGGGGGGCATGTAATATGGGATTAATGCACTTAAGGAAGTGCCCTGTTCTGCTCCTTCCCCCTAACCTGTGCTTCTTCGCTTTCAATTCCCATTGGGGCAGAGGCTGAGGCTTCACCTCCAGATCTAGCCACTATAGTTGATGGACCTGCATGATTAATAAAAATAATTGGTTAGCTTCAAAGGATAACAAAAGAATTGATTGTCTTGAAAATTAAGTACAATCACAAATATTGTTATCCCTTACCAGACAGTGGATCAGCAACCTAAGAAGACTCCTCCCCATCTTTCCCAGTCTCAACAGGATCTTCAAGATGGGTCTTAGGAGGGTTTATTGGGATTAGCTCTACTTGAGCTAATGTTTCTGCAATGGTAGGGTTGATATCAATGTCCACACCCTCTTCAGGAATTGGTAGTTCAGCAGTTTCAATGGATGGAACTGCATATCATTTTCAGTCATGATTAGAAGTGTAAATTATAAGAAAATTTAATGGGTGAAGGATAACACTCACGCCCAAGGTCTTCAAAATCACATGAAAACTTAGCATGATCATAAAATTCTTCGAAATACATGCCATGATTCATCATTTCATCCAATGATATTTCCGAATCATGGTTAGTCTCACCAGTGGGAGCATTTGATGTGTCTTCTTGATGACTTACGTCCTGCATCCCCTGACCCTGGACAACATCTTCGGGTAAAATCACAGCATCAGTTGCATCAGTTGAAATAGTCTCCAGAAGCTCTAATGCAGGAGTTGAACCTGAAGTATCACAGAATGGAATTCAGTCGGTATTTCATTAAACATTTTTATGAAGCATTGTGGACTTACCAGAAACAGGTTCTTCTCTTCTAGAAACAGCAGGAGGAGGGATACTGGGAATAGATGCTAGCTCTTCTCCAGGAGCAGCCAAGTCAGCTTGGATCTGTGATTGTTCCATAGCACCCTCCGTGGTCTTTGAAGGAGGATCAGTCCTTTCCCTCAGGGGGGAAATTGAAGAATCCCCTGCAATCCCCAGAATTATGAGTAACCATGTGGTCATGGGTATAGACTCATGATTACCCAAAGGACTTACCGCTGCTAATGAAGCGTTTAGTTGTGGACTTCCTTCTTCGTTGCCTTTGCTTCTTTGGTTTTTTGGGAGTATCGGAAGTCTCCCTTATTGGAACTTGGATTGGCGAATGGAAGGGTATGTCCAATGCCTCATTCATGGCCTGCTGGCCTGGAGATATCTCGTCCGGTTCACGAGGAGAATCAGCAGCAGCCCTGGTGGCAGTACCACCAGGGCTATACTAGGGCGAAGGAACCTCAGTTCCTTTCTTTGCAAGCTGTAAGATGAAGAAAATAACTTCCTTAAGTAACAAAGCTTTGAATGGGATCAAGTTTCAAGGAAAATAAGGAAACAAAACTTACATCTTCAAGAGACACATACTCATGCCACTCCTCATCTCCAGAACCACCAGACCCCTCAGTGGCTCCACGATCAATCATTTCCTTCACCCGCCTGGTGACAGGAACGAACTCATCAGTGGCATATATGAGAATTTCCAGCTCTCTGATGTAAGCCCACACTTCAATGGGGTTATCCTCGTATTGGAGATTTGTAGAAGCCATAAGATTCCTTATTCCAGGAAGTTGTAGGCCCTCACACAAATCCAGCCAGGCGGTCTCAGTACCACAATATAAACTCTGTCATAACTGGACAGCCTCTGGTCTTAGATATGAAGGCTGCGAGGAAGGTCCTACAATCTTTGATTTCAATTTCTTCCCAGCTCCTGGAACTATAGATAGAGAATAAGAAAATAAGACTTATTGCTTTATAAAGTAGCAGTGATTAAATTACTACAATGAAGTAACTCACAAGGAGTTGATTGAGTGGGTCTTTTAATTCTATTTGGAGGATTATATCGGGCACAGAACCTCTTTGCCGCTGGTTGTGCCTCATCATCCCCATCATGGGAATCCAGTGAATCAGTTCTAGAGGAGGAGTCTGTCGAATCAACTTCAGGTGGGGAAGTATCACCTTCATGAGGAAGGGTTTCTTTCTCTACAGTCCTCTTCCTTTTCCCCACCTGATAAACTAGGTGATTCAATATCCCTTTGGGGTATGATGCTATCTAGTGTTTGGCATAATATGTAGTCAAATTATGTGTCGCTTTTTCAACTGGTAGATCAAATACTTCCCCAGTCTTCTCCCTTGACATCAGTAACCATAGATGTCGAGAAACCATTGGATGTTTCTATAACCTGACATGTACTGGAGGAGATACAACAATCTATTTCAGACATTTGAATTTACATGCAAATCTATATGGAACATAGGACTCACATATAATTTCTTCGTCAATCCTGGAAACTAGCACACCATCCCTACAAGCTAGCATGTATGCCCTCAAATCCAAATGGGTTGTTCCATCATCAACAAACCGCCCGGTTGGCATACTTCCATAGGGAAAGAAGTTTAATTCATTAAACATGCTCAGGCTCACTTTCATGTTATAGGAATTAACATCTAATGGAGTAACTCTAGAGAATGCCTGCACTGACGGCCTGAAAGAACTTCCAGGAATTTGTAATCCATTCTATACATTGTAAGTCCTGAAGTGAGTGGCAATCCATCCCCATAAAACTTGGAATGGTACCAATATTCTTAATGGATATTTACCCATGAATACATGAAGTAAACTCCTGTGAATATTTTCTAAAATGGGGGTAGCCAACCCAACCATTTTTCCCTCAGCTAACTTTGCTGCAATGACGAAGGTCCTTGGCCGGACACCTCCCTTCGAATCCCTGACTGGAAAGAGATAAATGTTGATCCACATTGCTAAGAAGCCCGCCAGATGAGTCTTCTTTGGGATCCTTAGATTCACCTCATATCCCCACTTGTCGAAGTCTCATACTTCTAGAGTTGGCCAGAATGTGCCAAGAGCACCCCTCTTCTCAGGTTTTGGGCAGGTGGTAGGGCATTTGGGCCTCTTATCCTTGGATTTCCTTTTCTTGGATCCTTTTTCTTTTGGCTCCTTCTCCTTTGGCTCCCTCTCTTTATTCTCAATAAGAAATATATTCATCCATTCCTCCGGATGAATATCCTTTATAGAATGAGTTAATGAGGTCTATGAAATTTTGAGCCTATGGAAGATCTTAAATAATTCTCGAGCTAAAGCAGGAGTCTTCTCTGAATCATTCCAAGTCACCTTGGGTGGAATGAATTCATCATACATTTCACCCAAATTTGGATCCCCTGAGATCTTGTGGACATCCCACAGACTGATGCCTACTTCTCCATGAGTCATATGGAAAGAATTAGTTGCTGGACTACAATGGATGAGTATCTCCGACATGAAGTTATCATGTATGTAAACATATGTTTGCCCAACCCAGACAGATTCAGATATCGCCACTCCTTTCAGATCCTCGACAAACTCTGCATAGGTTTGTCACACCCAGTAAGCCAACATCCAAGTTAGCTTCACGCCTCCCCCCAGGACGGAAGTCCCAACTTTTCTTCCAGCCTTTGGATTGATCCATCTGAGCATTTCGGAAGATTGAAGGATGACAATGTGGTTGCAGATCAGGTGTATGATCTTTCAGATCTGGTGTACAAGGGCTAGGATGCATCGTGTAATTCTGAAACCACGAAATGGAAGATAGTTTTTTGCTTCTAGAATGGTGACTTCTCACAGATGACCATAGCCATACAAAGGCAGATAAGTGCTCTGTGGGAAGTCACGATGATATTTCTTCAGATACTTAGCCAAATCCGGAAGAGTGCTATCTTTGATAGTATAATAATTGTGTCCAATGATGTTCATCAAATCATCAATCCGCTTTCTAGCCAGTTCATCAACTATTCTGGGTCTAAGAGCCATTTATTCTGCACAAAAGTTGAAATAAATTAACTTTTAAGTAAGTTGATTTTTCTTAAAATTAGTCAAATAATTCGGAAAAAATGGTTAAGGCATTAAGGCGCGCAAGTATGGATGCATCGCGCAAGTGTTAAATGTGCCGTGTAAGTTTCTTCCGCGCAATTATAAACCGCGTAGGTCCAGATACCTTGACAGCAGCACGGCAGAGAAGAAACAGTGGAAAGAAGACACTTGCGCGGTGAAGGTGAATTGCACGGTGAGAGCTCGAAAATCCGGAATCAGATGCTATGCACGACAAATGACCGTGTATTTATAGGCTAGGCGGCCCATCTACGCGCCTACACCTAGTACGCTCATGCCCTACGCAACTCTAACCTGTGCGCCCAGTGTTGCGCACCGAATGACTTGCACGCGGCCTTTCCTTTGGTTTTCTTCCTTTCCTCAGAGTCAATACTCATTTCTTTTGGATCCAACTCTGAGGGGGGAATTTTGTTGACACTCTTTTTCGTCACAGAGTCTAAAGATTGGAAAAGGGAAATACCTTGGTCCAAATTGATTCATCCTTTAAAGAAACATCAAAAATTCGACAAAGGGATGAACAAAGAGAACATTTCCCATAGGTCATGCAAGTTCCCTCATGGTCGCGCAAGTCCGCTTGCGCGATGCCAAATGGTCGCGCAAGTGACTTGCACTCCCTAAAAGATAACTGCCCGGGTCTTCTTCAGCCTATAAATAGACCCTGTGGCCCCCCCATTCGGGGAGGAATTTTTCCAGAAACTCAGATTTAAGCTCCCAATTCCCTAGTCTCTTCTCAAAGCTTCCGAAACACTTCTAAGGTAATTTCTTACCTAGAACAAAAGATCTAAAGAGGTGGAGGAAGGCATAAGTGTTGAAACTCATCAACACTTGCGCGCCTGAGTGGCCAGCCCTTAAGGGAAATGGCCACACTTGCGCTCCGCCTTACTCCTTCAATAGAACTTGCGCACCACTCTTCTGGAAGAACCTCAAGATGATTATAAAGACTTTAACCAAGAGTCGCTTAAGTATTACCCTGTTGGTTAACCGTCGCACAAGTACCCATGTGTGGCGCAGGTATTCCTGCGCGACCAGGACTTGCGCACCCACGCAGTACCTGCGCGCCTGCCAGGACTTGCGCGCCCCTACCTTTTTGGGTGCCCTTCTTACCCATTTCACACCTCTTAAGCCATTCCACCTCTCCTATTCAAGATTCAGTCTTCAAGACACTCTTAAAAGCCATTTATGGCATGATTTCTTGATCAGACTTCCTTATCTAAAAGGAACTCTGTGGAATATCTCTCAAAACCTAGTGATTTACACATCTTTATGTCACTAAATATTGAGATTTCATTCATTCAACCTCATCCTTTAAAATGAGAGAACTCATTAATATGGGCCTCCTTTTCAGGAGTAAGCCCCAGTCCCCTAACCTGGGCCTCCTTTTCAGGAGTAAGCCCCAGTCTCAAATATGGGCATCCTCCTCAGGAGAAAGCCCCAACCATAATTCTCTTAACTTGGGCCTCCTTTTTAGGAGTAATCCCCAGTATCAAATATGGGCATCCTCCTCAGGAGTAATCCCCAACCATAATTCTCTTAACCTGGACCTCCTTTTCAGGAGTAATCCCTAGTCCCCTAACCTGGGCCTCCTTTTCAAGAGTAAGCTCCAATCTCAAATATGGGCATCCTCCTCTGGATTAAGCCCCAACCATAATTCTGTTAACCTGGGCCTCCTTTTTAGGAGTAAGCCCCAGTCTCAAATATGGGAATCCTCCTCAGGAGTAAGCCCCAACCATAATTCTCTTAACCTGGGCCTCCTTTTCAGGAGTAAGCCCCAGTCCCCTAACCTGGGCCTCCTTTTCAGGAGTAAGCCCCAGTCTCAAATATGGCCATCCTCCTCAGGAGTAAGCCCCAACCATAATTCTCTTAACCTAGGACTCCTTTTCAGAAGTAAGCCCCAGTCCCCTTACCTGGGCCTCCTTTTCAGGAGTAAGCCCCAGTCTCAAATATGGGCCTCGTTTTCAAGAGTTATCCCCAGTCTCAAATATGGGCATCCTCCTCAGGAGAAAGCCCCAGTCTCAAATATGGGTATCCTCCTCAGGAGTAAGCCCCAACCATAATTATCTTAACCTGGGCCTCCTTTTCAGGAGTAAGCCCCAGTCCCCTAACCTGGGCCTCCTTTTCAGAAGTAAGCCCCAGTCTCAAATATGGGCATCCCCCTCAGGAGTAAGCCCCAACCATAATTATCTTAACCTGGGCCTCCTTTTCATGAGTAAGCCCCAGTCTCAAATATGGGAATCCTCCTCAGGAGTAAGACCCAACCATAATTATCTTAAC
This sequence comes from Viscum album, assembly GCA_963277665.1. Lineage (NCBI taxonomy): Eukaryota > Viridiplantae > Streptophyta > Magnoliopsida > Santalales > Viscaceae > Viscum > Viscum album. The sequence continues at coordinate 116,457,870 of OY728119.1, forward strand.
CTGGGCCTCCTTTTCAGGTGTAAGCCCCAGTCTCAAATATGGGCATCTTCTTCAAGAGTAAGCCCCAAGTCCCTTAATTTTTCAAGTCCCTAAACCTGGGCCTCCCTTTTCTAGAGCAAGCCCCAGTTTTAATTTCTCTTAACCAGTCCTAATTTACCTTTGATCTGGGATTCCTTCTCAGGAGTAAAATCCAATCATAAGTCCTCTCCTAATTTGGGCCTCTTTTTCAGGAGTAATCCCCCAACTAGAGTATTCAAATCTCCATGAAGCACATATACCTTTATAGACCCTGTTCCTGGGTTTCTTCCCTGAATTTAATCCCAATATTCATTTATCTGGGCCGTCATACACACATAAGTCCCACATTATTTCTTATGATTGCATCTTTCATGGCACAATTGTATAATTTTTACCTATACCTCTTGTTTCTCACACCGATCAAGACTCACGTGAGCTTAGAGTGTAAAAGTAATTATGAAATCCTCTTTCGAGCCATCAATCATAAACATCATACTCCCTTAATCGAACTACGTGGATTCTGATTCCTTTTCTAAACAAAGGATACGTAGGTAGCCCATCTGCGGGTTCGATCCCAACTCTGAAATAATCCATGTCCATCTGAATGACAATAAACTTTAAGTTCCCCACTTAGTGGCTTCAAAACCAGCATGGTCATCATAATGACCAAGAGACTTCTATATAAATGTGTCGAAGCATACCATTGACTAAGAATCTCTACTAAATACAGATGATTCTCTATTGATGAAGATCCTCAAATACATATAAAAGATTCTCTAAATTTCCTACATATTTAATCATTGATTGTCAAATCTGAAGGAAAGATCATTTTATACTTGGTAATGTAATAGAGATTCACGAACATAACTTAAATCTATAAAGAGAGTCCCGGAGTAGACAATAATTCCCCTCAAAAAGGTGTGATGAGTCCGAACTCCAATCCTCTCAACCAATGAAAATTCCTAAGCCTCATCAGTCCACAAACTAATGAGCACCTACCTTTGGAAAGTAGGTCCAAATGGATGTTGAATCATTGGACGTTTCCGGTTCTACGAACAAACCCGTTTGAAACCGATTAGAATGTTTGTACCTCCCATCAAGGGGGTCATCCCTGAATTCCGAGGGAAATAGTCAGATCAAATAACTCTGAACGGAGTCTCGGATGGAAATTCTGAGTCCGTCGTTGCATTCAGAACGACGCATTTACCCTAAGTAAGACCTTACCTTTGTCTGCATCGGGCATCGGGCGGAGGCGAGTCAGGAGCTGGAGATATTTTAACAAAAATAAATATCTGATTCTCCTCCCCCCCATTTGAACGTGTGGCGCAGTAGAGGAGAACTTCTCCTCCTCCCTTCTCCTCCTCCCCTTACGACGGAAAATCGGTGGCCGAATCGAGCGATCAAGGTGCCGTCGAGCTCAGATTTCGACGGCGGACGCTTCAGGATCGTGCACCGGGAGATTTGGAGCACGGATCGTCGGCATTTTGCCTGCGAGGTAGGTGGTTTGAGTTTTAAAATCCCAGATCATATTTTTGTGTTGTTTTTCTTCAAATTTTCATAAGGGTTGTGTAGTTCAGGTCCTGAGGTTTCCGAAACCTTTTTCAGATCTAAATTTGGAGCACCGGGGTGCTTCCGGTGGCTCCTGGATGTTTTCTGGTGAAATCCCGATTTTCCGGCGGTGGCAATGGCGGAATCTGGCAGCGGCGCAATGTTTTCCGCCGAGACAGGCGGTGGTCCGGCCAGATTTTTCCGTGGTTTTTTTAAACCCCCGTTACTCGCAAACCGTAATTCCGATTTGCGATCCGTTTGCACTGATGTATTACCTGTGTCGAGACGGACCTTTTGAACTCACTTTGAGAATTTTGAGAGTCTGGATTTTGGCTTAGGGGCTTGAAACGTTGAATAAAATAATAATATTTTATTATTTTACGACTTCGGGCCATTGTAAATTCAACCCGGAGCGTCCGAATGACGTGCCGTCAGTGGCGTTGAGACCCTGATGGCACGGCGGAATTTTTGAGATGGTTTCCGAGTGTTGGGACTGAGAACGGGGTGCGGGCCCCATGAGGCCGGGTTTTGGTGTTTGCAGAGAAACGCAGCTTTCGCCCCAGGAGTCTGATTGTGGCGGATGAAAAGTTGATCCTGTGTGATTTTCCGAGAGGATCGCAATGGTGCGATCTGTTCGATGAGTTTTGGGATCGATGTGTGGGCCCCACCTGAGCTGGCATCAGTTAATAGTATTTTTTCCACCGGGTGTCTGTTTCAGACGAACGAGTAGTTGATTCTATGTGTTTTTTCAAGGGGATTGTCGTGGTATGGTCTGTTTGATAAGTTTCGGGATTGTTGTGTGGGCCCCACACGGGCTAGCTACGGTGAATAGTGATTTTTCACCGGTAGTCCGTTTCAGGCAAGTAAGCAGCCTATCCTGCGTGTTTTTCCGCGTGGATCACGATGGTGGCCTTGGTATCAGCCTTGGAGGTGCGCAGTGTGGCATTGTTGCGGGTCGCTAGGGTTTGCGACGTTTGAAACAGTAGTGGTTGAGGGTAATCCTTTGGTTCGTTCCTACGAGGGTTTGTGCGACATCACAACTCTAGTATAAGCTTGTGATCCTCTCGATGGGATGTTTATTCTATTAGAGTTGTGGCATCCCTTCGGTGGGCCTGGAGCAGGATCCTCTAGCATCGTTTCTCTAGATCGGGTTCTTGGTATCGCTGTGAAGGCTTATGCACGGGCGACGATCCCCTATCTAGGAGGTTAACCCCGTAGGGTTTGTGGAATCATCGGGAATATGATCCCCTACGCAGTGGGCCATGCTCAGTAGGGTTGTGACATCATCGGGTATATGATCCCCTGCTCAGCATCAGGTTTATAGTAGGGTTGTTGTATCATTGGTTATGCGATCCTCTACTCAGTGCGTGGTTTCTGTAGGGTTTCAGTATCGTTAATTCGATCCCGTACATCATGAGTTATACCAGATAGGGTTCTGATATCGTCGTGACCACCTTTATATGGGCGATGATCCTCTATCTGAGTGACGTTCTTTTGTCGAGTGCCATATCGGGTTGTGGTATCCCCCAGCGGATCCTCGGTGGGATCCCCTATCTGTGAGAACTACGTATGCCAGATCGGGTCGTAGTATCCCCCAGCGGACCCTGGGAGCGATCCCCTTTATGTGAGCTTCGTATACCGGAGTGGGTTCTGGTATCCCCTAGAGGACCCTTGGAGAGATCCCCTATCAGAGGAGTTTGGTGGTTATGTTGTTTTAGCGGGGTCTTCCTCAGAGATGGAATCCAACGAGCGTGGTCTCTCGGGTGAGCGTTTGAGATGTTTTCTTGGGACCTGATAGAGTGTATCTCTCGGGTGCGTGTCATCTGGGATGACAGTGTTCCTAGAGTGTGTTCTCCTGGTTGTGAACCATTTCTGGTTATGAGGTCGGTACCTCAGGTGGCTTGTTGTATGAGCTGAGTATATCTGAATTGTTCAAGGTGTATGTATGCGCATACTCCTGAGTTGAGATGACTAGTTGTGTTTAGCCGAGGATGGTCATGAGATGGAGTTTCTCTCTCAACTGGGTTCCCTCTAGCTGGGATTGGAGGACTATTTCCTTTCAGTTACTCGCTTTTGTTTTGGGTTTTTGGGGTGCCAACTGAGTATGTTTATACTCACCCCTGCACGGGCTTTGCCCGCACATGTTTCTGTCTTGTGCAGACCACAAGCCTTTCGACGGAGTCCCAGGAGGACCCGGAGCAGGCGAAGTTGAGTGAGCGAGACTGACCGGGGTGTTTACCGGTGCGGTGTCGAGGGAGCTTTTCGGTGGGTGTTTGTGGCAGTGTTCCCCTTCTTCGGAGTAGGTTGGACGTGCTTTTGTAGTTTTCTTTTGGTGGGTCCTATTTTTCCATTTTTGTATTGATGTTTCACTCTGGTTGGGATAGTTGTATGCATGCATTTTCTTTTCAGTTTTATATATCTTTGCACTATTTCATGGAGGTGTTTGTGGGTGAGTGTGTATAGGTACCTTTGGCTAATGCCTCTCATGTGTGTGATAGCCTACTCGGCGCTGGACGCCAGCCTCTGGCCTATTAGAGGCGGGCTTGGGGAGTCGCGACTCGAGCCCTGTTGGGTTGGGTCGTGACATTTCCATTTCCCAAGGTAATGAGGAAAAGTAATACTTTTTATTTTTATATAATATTATCGTATGTGGAGAATTTTTTAGAGGTGTTAATGATTTTTTTGGACTAAGAAATTTCGATTATAAAGGAAATAATTTTTGTTAGTTGAAAAAGACATGGGTTCTATTAGTTAATGTTTTATCCGAATTATATAAAATTCTAAATATAAATTATAATGGGAATATGTGATAATGAAAAATTTTCTTTAGATCATGTGATTGAGATGATAGTGTCCATGTGGTATCATAGAATAGTTTAGATAACATTATATATTACGATGTTAATTGAGGATTATTTATCTGTTGATAAGTTATGGTTGATCATAATTTTAGTGGGATATATAAATATTTGGGTTAGTTGTGGTAATATTGAATATTTTAGTTTTATTATAAGAGAAATTTATTGAAATTTGTAGGGATAAGTTTGAAGGATAAGTATAAGTGTAAGATAACATCCTAGAGTTTTTTTAAGTAGAGATTTCATGGTTTTATTAGAAATTACATCCCTATTTGGATCTTGTAAAGTTGATGTGGATGTCGAATAGATGAAACTAGGGGTAATTATCTTAAAAAAGGATGGTTGAGTATTCATTAAATCTTCAATATGGTGCATGATGAGTGGGCATAAAACTACACACCTGGATAAACACTCAAGAGGGATATACGATGGTTAATTCACATTCTCTATAATGAACAACTTTAAAGAATTTGGGTATGATGTTAACAAATTATGTTAGAGAACCTAATATAAAAATGATCATAAATAACTTGGATTGAACAATGAGATTCAGAGGTTTCTAAAAAAGTGTCATATGTTAAAAATGAAGGTTTTATAGGGGGATAAATCTTTATATTGATGTTTTTATATTCATATTTTGGGTATTATAATAACCATTTTTGTTTTATATTTTGGTTGAAACAAGACTATTAAAATAAAGATGAGAAAGTTATGTATCTAGAAACCACTATGTCTTATAACCAATAATTGTTGGTAATCTTAGTATATTCTTTTTTTATGGAAAAGAGAGTTTACTATTCATAAATAAGGTAGTGAGGTTGATATCTTGATACATATTTAATATTGAAACTCTTAGATATTTTCATTAGTGAGTGATATTTATTAATTATATTTTGGAATATTATAAAATCTATGTGGGTTAGGTGAACATATAAAAAATTTTATTCAATAGTTCTACTTTAAAGTGTTGTAAATATATATTAAAATGTTTCAATTACCTTGAAAATTGATTTTATGATGGTTTTTTATTTTTGGGGATAACTATTGGAGAACACTTGATTGAGGGATGGATAAATATTAGGTTTAGTATATACTTGATGTTGAGGTAAAAAAGGGTTGATTTATTTTTAGAAAAGGGATTTGGATAGTATTCATATCCTTACAATTAATTAATAATTCAACAAAAAATAATTCCATGATATTTTTAATGAATTTTATCTCATTTTTTGGATTATGATATATAATGAATAGCGTGTGACCTTAGAAACTAGTGGTTAATACCATTTCAGGGTTAAATATAGAGATATGTTTTAGAAGAATACATTATTTCACAATGGTTTAATGTATTGAAGATTAAAATAGTTTTGAGAATGGTATATTTTAGAGAATTTATGATTATGGTATATATATACTTTATTATATGACCAAATGAAAAATTAATGTTGTTTTAGGAAAGATAAGTAACTTGATATTACTTAAGACAATACAATCAATGTCAAATTAGAAGTGATATACCAAATGATAAATATGTTAAGAATATCATCACCTACATTCATTAGTGTGTAATAATTAAAATTGTGAAGATGGAATTTATTTAATGGGGGTAGAATGTAACAAGCCAAAATTTTATTATATAATTTTTTCCATTAAATAAATATTGTATAGTTTTATTTTTCCACATGAAAAGCTAAACTGAAAAAATCAAGACATATTAGATAATAAAATTATAAATAGAATAAAACCTGTGGTATATAAAGATAATTTAATCATTTATAAATGTATCAAAAATAAGATTAAGAGTATTTAATGTTTTATAAGGGAGTTTAAAAAAAATAAAATTATAAATATATATATATTCATTTAAGTAATAAATTTATAAATTTTAGAATTTTAATTTTTTAAAATGAACTTATTTTTTAGTTAATTATTTCAAAATTATCTTTGGATGAAATTTTTAGATCTATATAAAATAATTGATTGTTATATGAATAGTTAAAAGATCGATTTTGCTAAATAATGTCACTTTTATGACATTATCCCAAAAATAATGATTTAAAAGTTTATTTTTTTATAAAATATATATATTTAATAACTAATATAAATCATTAAAAAATACAATATTGAATTTATAAAACACATGTTTAAAATTTTGGAAACTGATATAATATTTCACACTAAAAACTGTTTTTATGTGATTTTATTAAAAATTATATTTTATCAATTTTATAAATTAAATATAAGAAAAATTATTTCATATTTGATATCAAAATTTCTATATTATTTGATAAATAATATTACATTTTTTCATAAAATGTGATTATTAATATTAAAGTTACTTACAAAGATAATGGTGAAAGAGTTATTTTCAAAGAATTATTTTTTTAAATGTTGTGTAATTTTTTATCTGATAAATTAAATTTATATATTTAAAATAATGAATATAATATTATATATAAACATATATATAATTATATTAACATACATTTAATTTTTAATCAATGCTAAATTGGATTAAGAATACATAACGGTTAAAACATCATTTTCTATAAAAATAGTATTTCTATATATAAAATGATTTAATTTTAAAGTGAATTATATATTATTAATAATTTCAATTACATTAAATTGAGGTTAAATTTTGTTTTATAAAACCCAATTTTTTTGAAAGGGTTTATTTTATATTTTTTGTAAAACATAATTCACTTGGGTAACACTCATTACCTCGACAAAAATAAAAAAAAGGTGAAAGAAACATATAAGAGTAAATGAATTAAAACATGTTTACTTTTTTTAAAATAATTTTTAGGCTTTATATATCAAATAAAACCAAAAAATTAATTATTTTGAACTTTTGGTGTCATTTTATCTTGAATTATGTAATGATATCATTGAAAAAAAATGGTATTCAAAAAGTGCCATTTTCTTCATTGCTAAAAGGGTATCACTTCCACCCTTTCAATGATCTAAATTTTCTTAAAAATATCCTTTATCACATGAAAATTGTAATATTATATAATTAAATTTAATTTATTAATTCCCATAGTCACTACCAGTTATCCTATTTCCTTCAATTCTAAGGATTTCATTAAGAGGAAGTTAATGTTTTCAATGTAAGTATTGCTTACTCCTTACCTTTTATTCTTATTCTTTCTCTTCCAAAACTACCCTAACCATAGTAATAAGATTAACTTAGTACCATTAGTATACCTAAGTGTAATTTTATTAATTGAAAAACCCTTGTTTATTCCTTCCCATCCATATAGAAAAACAAAATATCCCTGATCGTGCGTTTGTGCAGACTACCGCCACTATGAAGTGACATTTCCTATTTTTCACCACCACTTGTATTCCCTAGTTATAAGGCTGAAATTTAATTAAGAATATGAAATGTATAATATAATTATATTTATCAATATAAAACTTATAATCCAACATCATTCCCTATCATTATTCGGGAGGTTAAAACTTTAATTCTGTATTGTGTAAACTACCTTCTCCATGAAGTAATATATCTCATTTTTCATATTGTTTCTTTATTATTTATTAAAATCTATTAAAAATTGATTTAAAAACATAAAAATATATAAAAAATATCATTCTTATTTTTTAATAATGATGTTAATCTAAAATAAACCATTTTCATAATCATAATCATCCATTAATCATGGTATGTTCATGTCTGGGTCGGTCAAACCACCTACTTGAAAAATGCTATAAAACTTTATCGTGAATGACTATGGGAAATTAAATAATAATATTATTAAAATTTAATAATAAAATTATGGTATATTTATGTTTCTTGAAAGGTTATAACTATTATTTAACTTATTATTACAATATCATCATCCATCACTATAATTTACATAATAAGCATACATCGATTCAATTTTCAAACAACATAATTAGAACACAAATAGAATGATATTAGAGATTTGTAAATAAATATAAATTATTTGATACCTTAAAATAAATAAAATAGTAATTTTAAACTTGGTTTCAAATAATGTCTACTAAAATTAAAATCATAAGGCAGGTGCGGACCAATTCAAGTTACTAACACCCGATAATAGAAATAAGCTATAAATAACTAATATATTCATTATGATTTATAAAAAATAAACTATATAAAAGGTAATTTATATGAATAAGTTCATGTAATATTTCATTAGGATATTTAAGTTTTTTATAAAACAGGTTAGACCACATTTGACTAATTGGGGAAACATGGTAACGGTTTTTACCTCAAATTTAATTTCTTGAGAAATATTTATTATTTTTCACCATAATATCTTTAATATGGTGTGATTAATTCATAATTATTACCTTTTACCATATTAATTTAATTCATGGGTTTCGAAGATGCATATCATGTTCACTCTTTAAATGGATTTTGATATCAATGTTTTAAGGTTTTTTTGTTAACTCAAATCCCTCTATTGAATTATAATGCTCTTTCTTGAACTTCTTTCTACCAAGATTGGTTTCATTGACCATAAAATTTTATTTAGAAGAAATTTTTATTCCTCATTTTTGGAAAATAACATTTTAATTTATATCCTTTATCTTGATAAAATCTTTTATGAAAATGTATGTCATTGTTGAGAATAATTCTCAACCTCTTTAATGAAAGTTTCTCCTCCTTGTCCTAATTTTCCTTCCCGCCAATGTTTTTCTCTCTTATTAGGAACTCAAATATGGATCAATTCATGTGTTCCTTTTACTTATCATCCCCAATTCTCAAATGGAAAATTTATTACCCTATTTGTTATATTGGTATTCAATAAAGGTGTTTCCAAATATAAAATAATTATACGTATGATGGAAATATATTTTATCTTCGACTACATGTTTTCCCTATACAAACTTTATATATATTTCAAGAATCTATTTCTGGAGATTTCCTAAAAATAATGTTTTAATATATCTCAAATTTTTTCTATCCAATATTATTAAAAATGTATTTTCAATAGATACTCATGACTTTGTATCTTAGACTTTTTTTAGAAAAATAATAAATAAAAACTATTTTTGAAAAATTGTCACAAAAATGAATAACTGAACATTTTGAAACTTTATTACCATGTTTCATGGTTCTTAAAAGTAAATTATTTTTCCATTATTCTATGAGTTTTATTTAAAATTGTTTTTATAGATAAAGTTCATTTTCATCATTATTATTAACATAAAATTAAATTATTATTATAAAAGTATTCTTTATTTACCAGTTTATTCTTTACTTATTTTTGTTCATAAATTAGTAACATTAAATATATATAATAGAAATGTTCCATTAATATCTTTTTCTTTCCTAATCATCTTTGGTGTATAACCATAATTTTTCTTCCAATTCATTTTCTTGAAGGGTGTTCTAATAGATACCTATACATTGATTAATTGTGAAAATTATTAACTTCACTGGATACCCCTTATCCATGGTTTATAAATACCACATGGTATATAATCTTTATTAATGGTTATTTACCCAGAAAGTTACTGAATATATTTCGATAATCATTTATTTTCAACGGATATATCTTAATACGATTATTCATGTAATTATGAATGTTTAAGTTATATGATTCAATTTTAAATGGATATTAAACCCATTTTCTATCCACATGTTATTTATGACATTATTAATGACTGATTTCTTATGAAAAAAATATATAAGGATGATAATATGTGGGGTATAATATTGATTTACAATTCAATGTTTTAGGTTGATATGCCATGGTATTTTCAGGTATGAATATAATGATTTTTCTCATATTTTCAGGAATGGACATAAGTTTTTGTTCATATAGGTGTGGGAATAATAAGTTTTCCCACAAGGTTTCTTATTGTTATGGTTGTTCCATATCTCTATGTTTTTAGGTTCCTCCATAATTCTATTATTATTTTAATTTTCATGTTTTTATGTATTTTTATGTTTACCCTTCTTTTCTAAGATATTGTTATTCCATGATATCTGATCCATGATTTGTTGGGTATATCTTTCTCATATATCTTGATAATTCTCATATTTTATTCATATACTTAGTTATGATCTTTGATTGTTATATATTATGTTTACTATTACTGTTCATTTGAGTTTACCCTTTTCTTATGTTTCTATTTCCCTAGGTTATGATGAAATTAATATGTATTATTTTTTAGAAGTGTATCTTGTGTGGATAATTTATGGGAGATATTAAAGAATTATTATGGTTTAAGTAGTTTCTTATATAGTTGAAAACACAAATGTTAGTTTAAAAAAAACGTTTTATTGTTATTGTTTTATTTAATTTTCTACAACTTTAAACCAAAAATATCATGAGATTGTATTTTAATGAAAATTTTGATTTATTTTAGGTAATTGATATGGACACATCCATGGGGAATCATAATTTCTAACCCATAGAGGCACAACCCAAACCATACCTTTTTCATACCTAGCATCAAACCCCAATACCTTAATTTTAAAGTGGATGAATAACCAACCTTGAATATTTTTGGTCTAAGGCATAAAAAATCCAATACCTTTTACTAAGTGAAGGCACAAAAAAAAAATTTTACACCTAGAGGAACTACGCAAGATGTGACTTTTGTAGGTGAAGTATAAATTTCAAAAAAGGTTCTTCCTTTTTAGAAAAATCATAAAATAAAAATCTTTCGCATAAAAAGATTGAAAGAATTTAGTATGAAAAAACTAGTTGAAAATATGAAACTATAAATAGTAATATGGGATAAATCTGGTAGTAAATATTTAAAATGATGAGGTTAAAACGATTATCCTACAGTGATATCAAAAAATTCTAAAGCGCGGTACAATCTAAGTGTACTTAACAATTCCTTTGATATCAACTCTTCGATCTTGCACTGGTTTGGTCAAATTATTTTTATAGATTTTCTTCATGAACAATATATTCTAAATATTATAATTTTTTGCATTTAATCTTTTTTGAATAATATTTTTTCATGTGATACCATTTATCTACTTCAAATTTTTTTGGTGTAGGTTTCATATAAAATAGTTCAAATGTATTATCCATTTAGAGTTCATAAAATAATATTCATGTGGATTTACTTATATTATCTAAAAACAAAATAATACAACATATAATGTAACTTGTTAGAATGATTAAAAATTTAATACAACATCAAATATTATGTAACAAATTTGATTTCAAAGTTATTTCAAATCAATTGAGACAAACTGTTCATTTTAAAAATAATTCAAATTTGAATATCTTATTTTTTTAAAAATCTTGCATGATGAATTAAAAATGATTGATCCATATAATTTAAATATCCTTATAATAAATCCAAATAAATTTTCATATCATCCAAATAGTTTATAATTAATTATTAATCAATTAATATAATACAAATAATTTACATATACATGTTCTACATAAAAATCCAAAAGAATATTAAAAATAGTACATATTTTTTTAATTTTAAAAAAAACTATTAAGTGAATAGGGTTCATTATTAACTTCACTGTAAACATTAATTATACATAACTATGAATGTGGGTAAATATTATTTTCTCTATAATAAGGAAAGTTTATAAGCAGAATTTTAGTGTACTACAAAAATATGATTCTCCTACAGTGTAAACATAAATCTTCTAAGAAATATATGTGCAAGAATGATTTTTTTCCATAATGATGAACCACATAAGCATCAATACATAAGATTTAATCCATAATAATTAAGTCATAATGTTTAATTTATGTAAATATAAATATCCTAGAGGCCATTTCAACCACAGGGATCATTTTTCCCATAAGGGTGATTTTGAGTTTGTAAAACTGTGAGGATAAAGTCATAGGCATGAACTGTGTAAGCATTATCCTATAAAGATGAAATCCAAATAAAGGTCATCCTATAATCATGTAAATTTCCTTAAGAATAATTTAATATATAGGGATAAAATCATAAGGATTATTCTTTATGAATTAAAATACGTAAGTATGGTTTTTTAAAAATAAAAATATTAATCCTAAATTCATAAGGATGATTTAATAAATAAGTAAATAAATATTTGAGAAATTATAATTATCCAATTATGTAATATCCAATATATAATTAATAACTAAACTCATCCTTATGTGAATTTTTCTTCTAAATTAGTTCATAAGACACATTAAAATATGAAGGAAAATTAAATAAACATTATTAACAATAATATTTTCTTCTCTAAGTAATGAAATATTAAATAACATTTCTTTACTCACGTTTTAGAGAACAACATAACAATTTTATAATTATAAAAAAAATTAAGGGATGAGGAAAAAAGACACTCAACATCTCCTCCATCTCTTTTAATAAGTCCATTTAACTTCAATGATTCCTCCCATTACCTTCAACATTTATTCAATAAAAGTTCCTTCGTATATTGATGCATGTTAACCATGTGTGGACATGAATTGACAAAAAAATCCAAAAAAACTTTATTATTTTAACAAAAAATTGATACTAAATTCATCCATTTCTAACTCCTTCAAAATTGTCTTCAACAATCCCATAATTATATTTTTCCTTCAACTATTCAACATACTACGCCTTTTTGTGAAACTCTCTCATTTTTATTAAAGTGTTTTTTTTAATCAATTCTAAAAATATGTGAGTTTAATCAATATTGATTAAAAAATAATCTCAAAATTTCCGTAAACAACTAACAATCACTTTATATTCTCAACTATTATCATAAAAACCCTCTTTGTATATGTTTCAAAATTATTTATTCCATGCATACTCAACTAACTGTTGGAATAGTTAACAAAAAAACACAAATATAGATTAGAAAATATCATTTGAAAAATTCCCATGAATACATTTTTTCTCTTAATAATGAATCACCCTAATTTTATGTTTAACATATTCTTTAAGTTTATATTTTTTTCTCCCCATTTGGGAACAAAAATATAAATATAATAATAAGAGGGGAATGAATAAAATACCTCATTTATAAATTTTTAATTGATATCTATGTGCTTTGACAAAGAATGATGAACCAAATTTCTCAAAAAATTATTCTCACTTTTATTAACACAACACAATAATAATGGAAAATTCATGTGCACCTTTATATATTCAAGTTGAATTTTCATCCACAATAAATTGTTTTTATTCATCAGTCTCAAAAAAATACTTCACTTCTGCTATAGTAAATGAAGTAGAATTTTTATTCTTTGTAAGCCTAGCCCCACACTTACCGCATAAGAAAAAACTCCACCTGATGTTGTTTTCTTATCATCAACACTTTTATCCCAATCCACATTAGAAAATATATTAATATATAACTACCGTTTACAATAATATGTTATCATGATATCAAATTTACTTTATAATCCACTTCTCCATAATGAAGTAAGACTATTTCAATTCCCTTTGATAATGAAAACATAAGGTGACACCATAAACAATATCAATTCTTGAAACATTCAAGTAGAGTAAACCTACATTGTGTTATATAAACTCAGTTTTATTTACCTATTTACCTTAATAATATTTATATATTGTATTGCCACTATAATTTGAGTAGAAACCAACTTTTATTCCCCAAATCTAAGATTCTTTAAAATTTCTTGAGCATACTTCTCTTGGAAAAGCAAAATATGATCATATTTTTGATAAATTTTGAGACCCATAACATATATCATTTTTTCAATCATATAAATCTTGATTAAATACTTTATTTCAGTGGAAATGTATTTCCAAAAATAATCTTAATTTATTTAAAGATAATATAATTAAAATTGATTATAACAGTGAGAGATACCTCTTTACTTTATTTTTGATTTGGATATTTCTCTCAACTCTTAATTTTATGAAATTTAATTACATAAAACATGAGTAAAGATTTAAATACTATGATCTTGAGGATTTTTTTAACCCACAAGGCACATTCTTCAACCTATAAAAACATCTTCCAACATTTCAATTCAAAAAGGCCTTCATGTTGATTAATGTACAATTCCTCCTCAAAATTAGCATTGATGAAAGAGGACATGAAATATTCTTGAAAACATTTTATTCTATTAGATAAGTGATAAAAGGAAATATACTTATGGTATCAAGTCTTTTATCTAGAGTCAATTCCATATAAAATTCAATCCTTTCGACTTTATAAAATCCCTAACAAATAAGCCTTTCTTTGATTCACATCACTTCCTCTTTCTCATTCAACTTGTTATGGAAATATCACTTTGTTACAATTAGATTCCTATTTATTGGATTAGGTTAAAAATCAAAACTATTGTTTCTATATCTAATTCATAGCATCCATTGACACTTGATGGTTTAATTATTTATTCACACTTCTTAGCATGACTTGAGAGATTAATGAGGAATGAGATGATGTCATCAAATTTCTCGTTATTGAGACTAATTATCCATGATCACTAATGAAATTACAGACCTATAAATTCTTTATAAATCTTGGATGAACTAAATTCGGTTATTAATTATCACTTTATAAGTTTTAATTATCATCTTTCTCATGTCCATCACTTGAATCCACAACATGGTCAATATTTATTACATATTATTTAATAAATTCTACATATTATCCATAAATTATAGAATGCATTATTTGGTATCGATTCCCATTAAAAGATTATTTTAATACCATTAAATTATAATAATAAAAAATATTTCCAAATTCTTTGTTGTAATAGTGATATCTTCTTTCATTAGTTGGATATCCAAATAAAATTCCTTCAACAACTATGTGATCAAACATTCTCTTGTTTTCTCCTTACACTTTTATGATACAAGGGATTCTAAAAAACATTAAATAATTCAATAAATGGGTATTATTTCATTCCATTTCATAAGGATACATATCTTATTTTGGATGACACAAACAACTGTTTTGAATATGAACCACTATCCCAATCACTTGTCTCCAAAAGGAACATGATGTGTAATGACGTATTAACATTGTTTGAGCCATTACATAAAAAAAATATTCTTTCTTTCAAGGAAAAAAAATTATTGTGGGGTATATGGTATACTATAAACACACTGAATTCCTTTATTATCCAGATAAGCTTCAAATTTTACACTGGAATAATCAGTATTATTATTCATTCTTATTCTCTTCAAGGAATTTCCACTCTTTTTATGTACTTATCTTGAAACTCTTAAAAATAATCAGTGACATAGATTTAGATTGAATAAAAAATATATATAATCCAATTAATTATATAAAAAAATGTGATAAATTAATTATTTTTTTTATCTAATTCATTTTAATAAGTGTAAAAATTTGAGATATTAAAATAAGAACATGTTGTTTGATAGTGTGTTTGACACACCACACTATGTTTTAAGTGAAGTGTAATATAATATTAAAATATTATTATTTAATATAACTATTATAATATATCCATTAATTTATAAGGAATGAGAATTTTTAATGACATTATGAAAAGATGTATAAAGATTTATATAATGTATTTATAAATGTAACGAATCTGGTTTTTTCCATGCGAGACTTTGAAATATTTTGAGGAATATTTTCAAAGATACGTGTTGATTCAACATGAGATTCCAAAGTCTGAAGAGGATCTATATTGATACATCTAACATATTAAATATATTAAATCTCATAATCACTTAATTTTGGAATAAATGGATTTCCCATTGATTGCTACCTAAAATGGGAAATCTAAGACTGTAGTTGTTTCTGGAATGTGGGGTATACCCTATGTGTGATATAATTTTTCTTATAATTAGGCTTTTAGTTAAGGGTAGCCATTGGTGGGTGTGTTAAGTGAATTAATTAATTTAATAAATTATTTTATTTAATGAAATAAACCATATTAGAACTCTATTTAAACACTATAGTGCTAAAAAATTCAGGGTTAGCCAAATAAACATGGTAGATTAGAGATGTGTAGGAGTAGAGCTCTGTTAAATATGAAAAACTAGGAATGTGAATCAATTATGATGATAAAGGAAAACCACAATATGGACGATGAACATAATGAAATATTCAACGACATCACTAGAAAACATGGTATACACTAATGATCAATTAGTTTTCTAGTTAGGATGTTTGATGTTTTTTGTTAAATCCCCTTTTATAATTTGAGAAGAATGTGAATTATTTCCTTCCAAATTAATTTGTGAATCACTCTTCATTGGTTTTCAAATGATTTTTTTTTTCTCTTCCAAGATCTAAGAATTTGAGATCAATTTATACTCATTGATTCTTATTTATTTAATATCTTTGTTCATTATATTCCATCAACAATGTCCATAAAAACATGTCCATCAATCAAGGATCACTTTTTATTATGTGACTTTATACCCCCATTCTGTGAATTAATCATCAAAATTTTGGTTGGATGATGATATGATTATAACTAGGAAAATTGATCATTGTGTATTCATCCTTGTGAAAAATAGATTTTGGTTGTAGGTTTGGTTTTAGGTTTTGGAGACCTGACAGAGGCATGATGATAATGGAACAAATTCAATAATAGGTTGGGTAATGTTTGATCTATGAGCCGGATCAAGAGGATCTCTCTTGGGTAGTAGTGGATGGAGATTCAAAGAAATGGGTCCTCTAAATCCATCCACCAATGATAGTGGGGTTCAACGAGGTGAGGGATTCAGTGTTCCCATGGGTAAGCTTGTGTGGAGGTTCAGGATGCGATGATGATGCACATGATAAGGGTGGGGGAGGGTGGGGGGGGGGGGGTGGGGGTGTGTGCAGCACGCCGTGTGTCTAGGGTAGCACATGTAAGGGGGTTGATAGTGGCTTAGAGGCACAAGGTTCACTAATTGACATTAGATCATGTAGAAGAATCATTCTTGGTGTTGAGTTTGTCATGGAGAAGGATCCTTTAGAATTTTTGTTGAGAATCTAAGAGGAAGGAGATGATACTAGAGAGAAAAGATAATAAAATAAAAAAGAAACAAAAAATTAAAATAGAATAGGAATTTAAGGGTGTGGGGAACATGACCCCCTTTTGGTGTGAGTAAGGGGATTTCCAACATGAAATCATCTTTTAATTATTTTTTTATTTTATATTAATAATAATATTGTTGTTGTTGTTATGAAATTGTGTTTCAGATGTAACTTCTTTATAAGAAATTATGATGAAGAGTCATCTATGGAATCATGGCCATGAAATTGAGGCAGCCGATTAAAGACTAATGTTGGGTACCTTTTTCTGACTCATGGCTTAAGCCTAGGATTTCACCATGTTGCGACCTTTATATTTAATACAATGAAATGCGTTTTTCATTGGGTTTCTGTTTTGAGAAAGTAAATATCCTATCTCAAGATTTTTCCATGAGGATCACAACAACGTGACCCGTTTATCCATTCATGTTTTTTTAGATTTATATTGGTGGATTTATGTTTTATACCCCCGAAATGGTGACGATCCTCATGCATTTTCCATGATTTTTCTAGACTTAGATTCGGGAACTCAAGTAGTCTTATCTTGTGCAGTTTTTACATCAAATGAAATGATGATCTTCATTTTGTATGAATGATATGATGCAAAGTAATATGAGAAGGAAACTTATTTTATAGATGTTTAAATGATGGAAGTTATTGGTTATGATCATCAGAGAGATTCTGGGGTTGGTACTCCCTTGACACACAAGGGTGAGGGTCCTCCATATTCTTTACAAAGGTAGACTCGGTAATCCCCTAAAATATATAGGGTGAGGGTTTTATATATATGGAGTGTTACTCCCCATATTCAAGCTCTGATAGGGTGAGAGTCCTCCACAGATCATGTCTACCTCATCTTTGGAGTTTTGTGGTGAAGAGAGAGTCCCTCTACTCAGATTACGGTGAGGCTGTATGGGATGCTTAGTTGGAGATATATCTCCCTCGACTATAGTGTATACTAGTGAGGTGCAGACCCCTCCACATGGATTCTTTTAGAGTTTCACATGATTCTAGGTATCCGAGATGAACCTTTGGAGCTGAATGTACAATAATAATTCTTAGTTGGGTTGTAGAGATGGATATCCCCTTTATATATTCATTTGGGATTCTTTTTGAGATTTTCTGGGTTATTATTGTGGTTTTTTTCTCATATTAAGATTGATATTCCTTGGTGGTGATGAGATGAATACTCTCTCTTGATGTTTTTTGTTTAGTTATTTCGAGGTGTCCTAATTTGTATATATATACTCACCTTTGAATGGGCTTTACCCAATTTTTTTTCTTATTCAGTTGAACAAAATATTATATTTGACTATGGTGGACCTGGTTTGGTGAATCTTAGATGTACATGGTTATGATAATCATGTTCAGTGGTTAGACTATGGGATTTAGAGCTGAACTCTCCCATTCCCTACACTTTAGAGTTGTTGTCAGTTTGGGTTCCCCCCTATATTTCTAATTGGGCATTTATTTTCCCCCCTTTATGTCATTTTTATTATGCTACTATACTCTAATACTTATTTCCTAGAGGTTATTTCATGTATTTTTTATACTTGAGATGCTCAGTATTTTATTATACCCCTACATTATTGAATGGAGTTGGTTGTGTGTGTGTTTGTGTAAAAGTACTTAGGTTAAGGCCTACAATTTTATTTATTGTTTATCGTTGTTTTTTACCAACCACTAGCCTATTTGATGTGATCTTGGGGTTTTCTCACCCATCTTGTTACCGACCATGTAGGATCTAATGGATTGTGTCATGAAAAAGTAGTATGAAAGGTGGTTTTTCTATGATCTATCTAGTTATAAAATTCTCTTTTGAGGAAAGAATTTGGAAATTGTAGAAATGTTGCACCATGATGACCTCTAGTCAACCACCATGAAGGTGACGATGACCATGCTCTGGATGTGGGGGGGGGGGGGGGGGGGCTAAGCCACCAGTATTACCGCATGTAGTGCCACTTGTGGAAAAAGATATCCAAATTGGGAAATTATTCTCAGTTTTAAGAGAGTTTTCTATGGTTTATGTAGTTCATGTATGGGTCCTTGTGAGTTACCTCTTTTATGGCATAATTGAATTGTGATTTCCAACTGCATCATCCACCTACATTCTCAAAGGATGGTGTCCCCCATGATGTTGAGTCATGTTCGAAGGACATGATTTATATATTTAAACACTTAGAGATGCCTCAAAAAAATAGGTCCATTATCACAACCAACATGCTATATGATTATTTAAAGTGGTGGTGGAACATTTTCACCTGAGTTGATGAGCATTTGGATATGGTCTGGATGGATTTCCAGATGTCCTTCTATGATTAATTTCTTCCACAGACACAAAGAGATGAGTAGTACAAGGAACATATGCACCTTCAATTTGGTTATATGTCTATAATGGAGTTTTTTACTCATTTCATATATATACATCATTTTGTGCCTACTCTCACTGAGGATGAGTTGATGAGAATGAGGTATTTTGAGGCTCAGTTAGCATACCCCTTCCAATATCAGATTAATATTTTTCATTTTATTACCATTTCAAAAATAGTGAACCAATCCCTCATAACTGAGTGGAATTTAGGGAAATTTTATTGTTTGGGATAAGGTGGCTCAACACCGAGATAGGGTAGAAACTAATCTAGCTGCTAGAATAATCATGTTGAGTCAAATCATATGGGTAGTGCTAGTTAGATGTCACTTAATAATAGTTACTTGATATGTACCAATATGGAAAACCTAATCGTATGAACCCCTAAAGAAAAAAAATATCTAGTGGAATTTTGACCACCTAGAAAAATGGGTAATATGTAATTTTTTTGCAGAACCATTCCACCAGTACTTAGTGAGAAAGAGTCTACACTAAATCCACATTTTTGAGTAAGATTAGTAAATTCATGTTAGATAAGAAACTGGTCCTCTATAAGTTGATCAGGTTGAGGAGGTGGACATAGCGATGGGAGTCAGTCTTATGAGATATATCACCCACAGATAAGGACTTATTAGGATAGCTAGCCTATGAATCAGGTTCGTGGTTTTGAAAAAAATTC
The DNA here is from genome assembly GCA_963277665.1 of Viscum album. Classification (NCBI taxonomy): domain Eukaryota; kingdom Viridiplantae; phylum Streptophyta; class Magnoliopsida; order Santalales; family Viscaceae; genus Viscum; species Viscum album. The sequence goes on from OY728119.1 coordinate 116,478,248, forward strand.
ATGTAATACAACCTGTAATAGAGGATCAGAGATCCATGCCATATATTAGTAGATGTTCAGTTCTAGTATCCTCTACATTACTGTTTTATTTATTTGACACATGTGATTCACATTATTTTATTTATGTGGAAATTATAGAAAGTTTTTTCCTTAAAATTGTTTTCTATTGTGGGGAAATGTCTCCGAATACTCTTTTGGGAACATGTTCAAAGATTCTGCTGTGTTGTAAGGGTTGTACCCTTTAGAATGAAATCTTTTTGTTCTTTTGGAACCTCTTCATCTTGGATATGAATGGTTTTGATGTCATACTCAAGATGGATTTGTTAAAAAACTATCATGATCATGTTGATTTATATCATCAAATGGTAACTTTCACATCACCATAGGAACATACTTATATTCATAAGGTTCTGAGATGGAACGAATCATCGTTGGATATGTGGAGTGATAAAAGAGATTTATAATATTTTTATGAGTGATCATGGAATGTGAATTATAGATTTACCTCATGTAGTGTATCAATTCAATGATGTCCAACCTGATAACATTTTTGGGTTACCACCTATGGGATAGGTGGATTTCAATATCTAGCTAGGGCAATGAACAACACCAATATCCATTCCTCCTTAAATGATGGATCATACAAAGATTCAGGCACCCATGAAGTAACTACAGGACTTGGAAGCTAAGGGTTTTATACAACTTTGTACTTAACCATGTGATTTTCTGGTGTTATTTTTGTAAAATCTATATGGGTTCCTTATGATCTATATAGAATAAGGGTGTATGAATTAGCTTATAACCAAGAATCAATATCCCCTACCCCACAACAATGATCTCTTCAACTAGATCAATGGAGTAAGGGTATTTTTGAAGATTGGTTGACATTTAGGATATCATTAGGTGTGAGTTAGGCCTTTAGATATGAAAATATGGATTTCAATAAGAGATATGGAATTTGAAAGTATCTGGTAATGCTATTTGGTCATTCACCCTTATCTAGATTCATTTTTTTGGTCTTCATGGATGACATCTCGATGTATTCCTATTCTTGACATAGCCATTAAAAACATATTTGGATTGGTATGAATGCACTGAGAGAGTAGAAAAATTATGCTAAAATTTCCAAATTAATCTTTTTGTTTGAAAAGGTTCACGTCTAGGGTCTTTTCATCTTAGAGGAAGGAGTGTCTATTGACCCAAATAACGTGAGTGTTGTGGTATCATGGGAGATACAGAAGAACATAATTTACATACGAATCATATTGGGACTAGATAGATATTATAGTCACTTTTTTCAAGGAATTTTCAAGACTAGAAGAACCCATTATAGGAGTGAAAAATAGGGGAGTTAATTTTATGTGGAGCTTGTGAAAAATTATCTTAGGAGTTGAAAGGTAGGGTTACCTCAATGCTGATCCTACTTATACCTGAGATGGGTGGAAGCTATATTATATATTGTGTTGCATTAGGAATTAGTATAAGAGTCATTTTGAACCATGGAGAGAGAGAAATGGAATAGGGGTATTTTCAGTTGATTCCTCACAATCATAACTACCCAAAATACAACCTTGAGTTGGTATCTGTGGTCTATTCCTTACACTGTTGGAGTCATTATTTATTGGGAGAGTAGTTTTTCATTTTCATGGATCATAAAAGTGTCATATACGTTTACACTCAGTATGAAATGAATGTCAGGAATCATAAATTGGTAAAATACCTATAGTCATTTGATTTTGAACTCACTTATATACTCGAGAAGGATAATTTGTAGGCTGGTGCTCTGAGTTGGAAGATTACAAATTAGGATGTTTAAGAGACTTGTAGTGAGTGGAAGTTGATGGCCTATTTTCTGAGATGCATCTATAGGTTTAGAAGAATCACATTCATCCTATATTAGTAGCCTTTAAAGTGGCATATTTTCTTATAGAGTGAGTAAAGATAAGACAAAATTCTAATATCGAGGGCTTAGTTTTTGGGGAGAGTGTCTCAGGTGGGGACCAACCACCTTGTTGGGTTATTGATTAGGATGGCATTCTACACATTCATGGGAATATATAGGTGGCTATAGAAATATTGGAATAATTGATGTGGGAGTATCATGCCTCTAAATGGGTAGTACATCCCAGACTCAACAAGATGTACCATTATGTACACCCCCACTATTGTTGACTGGGTATGAAGAGGTATATTATAAGTTCTATTACATGGTGCTTCACCTATTAGTAGGTTGGAAAATATGACCAATGACCAAATGGACTATTAAAACCTATATCCATTCTTGAATAGAAGTGGTATGATGTCTCTATGGGTTTTGTGAAATGTTTATTGAGATCCCCTCAAGACAGTGATGTAGTATGGGTGATCACCAATAGGTTGACCAAGGTCATACAATTTTTACATATTAGATACACATTTTCAGAGAATAGTTTTGTGAGACTTTACATTAGATATCTTATATAACTTCTTGGTGTTCCCAATTTTATCATATCAGATAGGGATGCTCAATTTACTTTGTGGTTCTAGAAGGGGTTCCAGAAGGGATTAGGTTCAATTGTGCTTTTGAGTACAACAAATCACCCTCAAACCAAAGGTCAGCCTCATTGTACTGTACCGGGGTTTGAAGATATTATTAGATAATGCATCTTTTATTTCAGAGGTTCATGGGATAAACACCTACATATCACTGGTTTTTCCTTCAATAATTGATTTTAGAAAACTATAAATATGGATCTATAAGTGGCCCTATATGGTAGGCCTTGTCATCCAACCTTTTTCTGGTAGGAGGTAGGTGAAGTAGCGTTGTTGGGTTCTCGTCTCATTCAGGAGAATTCAATATAGGTATAGCTTATCAGGAGTCCTATCACTATATCTCATTCTAGGAATATGACTTATATGGATGGTAACCACTGACCTTTTTAGTTCATCATGGAACATCAGTATTTCTGCAAGTTTCACCTAGGTTGGGTTATAGAAGGATCTAGATATAGAGAATTCTATCACGTTGTTATGTCTGGTATTTTGAGATATTGGATAATGAAGTAATTTTAGCCTATAAGTTTTCCTTACCTAAGAAGTACCAAGGAATGCATGATGTATTCCATGTATTGAAACTTTATAATTATTATTCCAACCCACCTCATACTTTTGACCATGAGGATATTGATCCATAATCTGATGATTATTTTGAGGAGCACCCTATTCGTATCATCAATTGGACCATGAAGGATCTAGGAGGAAGTTCAGTTCCTATATTTTATGTTCTATGAAAACATAGATATTTAAAAAATGATACTGAGGAGAGATAAGCTGATGTACATGACCAGTAGTCATAACTTTTCCCATATAATGGTTTACCACCCTCAGAAGGAAAATTCAAGGACAAGCTATTTTATTGATGAGAGGTTGTAAGTTCCTAAATTTTATTGTGATTTAGGAATTCTTTAAATTTTTATTCAAACCTATTTTTATATGTTTTAATGTGAATAATATATTAATTGGGTATTCATGTGATTTATGGGATTGATAAGATCCTAGAGAACAAGTATGTTGAGTAGCATCCCAAGGAACACAATTAGTTGTAACCGTGGAACTCAACCATGTGACCCAGTAATTGGAGGTGCATGATTAGTTTTACCATTCATATGAGGCCTCATGGTTGTCTGAGAAAATGGAGAAAAATATAGAGGGGATCCATATAGGATGATCATGGGTTTCCAAACCATTAACCCCTTTAAATGGTAGGTGACATGTCATTTTTTCCCTACCTCCCTTTAAACTTAGACCTCTTTCTCTTTTCTCTTTGAACAATAGAACACATTCCTAGAGAGAACCGTATAATCTCATCCTAGTCTTTGGTCCTTCACCTTATTCCAAACTATAAATCTCTCACATTATATCATGTAGTAAGTGTATCAGTAAGCTCCTTAATCTTGTTACTATTTCCCCTCATTTATCTATCCCTCATAAATTCTATTTCCAGGTGAGATAATATTCCTTATTTTCAGGTAATTTTTCTTTTTCCCCTATTTCTTCCATTATAGATTGAATATAGAGATGATATTATATGAGGATTCATCTATCACCATATGGTATGTGGTCTTCTATAAGGTAGGTGGTCTAGTAATTTTTCCTTAAAGTTGAGTTGTTTTATATCATGCACTATCATGATGCACGTGGAATTTCATAGAATTTCCATAAAAATATAAATCCGATTATTTAAATTGTTAACCTTTTTTTAGGAACTCCCTCAGACCCTTATTTATTATCTAATGTCTCCATACATGAAAAATTACACCCACTTTGGGTGTGCTTGTTAGATTACCTTGACATATTAGATGTCAATATGGCCAAAAAACCTTCTAAGTGGTGTTTGTTGGTCACCTAATTTAATGTATTACTATTGTAAATTGGAAAGTGAGTGGTATAAGCACATAATGTGGCTCTTACATGAAGAATGTATTATTACATGACTAAATAGAATGTTAAATTATTTTTAAACAAATCCTTGGAGTATGTTAAATAATTACATACATGTTGGTTACTTTTAGTATTATTATTTTCCATGTATAATGGATGTTGAGGCATAATGATGGATAGTGTTTTGATTGAAGTTTCATGCTACCTTGATGTGTGATGTTGGGCATGACATGTCACATCATTTATTTAATGGTGGACATGATGTTTCACATTACCCTAGAGGTTGTTGGAAATGATGTTTCACTTCACTCATTAGGTTGATTGATATAATGAAATCTTTATCCTTGATAAAATGATTGTTATAGTGCCCTATTTATAGCATGAGACTCTTATGACTATGCAGGGATGTCTTAGTTACACATCAGGTCCTGGGTAGTAATATTATCTATATATTTATCTATATATGTCACTATGTTTATAGTTCATATAGATAGACATATACATATATATATATATATATCTACATATACTAATATATATGTATATGGTGTTATCTTCAGAGGTATCATGGCCTAATACGAAGAATGAAGTTTCATCCCAGTGTCCTTTAGGAAAAAATACAACTTTTCTAGAATTTACATTACTACTTTACATTTATTATATATGAAAATAGCTATTTTATATGCGCTAGATGGATTATGCTAGATGATTTTGGTGGTTACCTACTGATTATATCTCAGACCCTTCTTGGGCTACTAATTGGTACTCTAATAGACTTCTTGGTTTCTAGTAGGAACATGGGAAAGGGTAGGGCTATGGATTCTTGATTTCCTTTCTAGGGTGGAGTACATGAGCAGAGGATCGAGCTTATGCTTCAAATGCTATTAGAGTCAGCTTGGGCATTTTGCTATCTTTTTTCTATAGTATGTTCTATATTCATATTTCTCTTAATACCATGCATATTTTACTTTAATATAGTATCAGGACATTATGAACATTTTATATATGAAACCAGTGATCTTTTTAATCTAGATGATTTATTTCTTCTTCCAAAATTTCTTATTGTAATGCTACATCCACTGATTTTTCTATTATTGTCTTCTATAATCCACCCTTACCAGAAGACATAGTCTCCTAATAAACACAACCTAATCCTTGTTTTTATTTGGCATCCTCTAGAATACAAGGAGGCATTCTTGAGGCCATGTGGCCAACCAAGTGTTTTTACTTAGGGGTGAACTGGGTCCGGGATGCTACATGGGAAATCCAATCAGCCTTGAACATCACTACTATCTCATCCCGATTAGGTTTACATCTCGGTTTAGGTTCTAGGTTTCACCCACAACCATCACTACTCATGGACATACACACCCACTCTAGGTCGGTCTGTCAATGGGGCACTAATTGTTTCATCTCAATCATAGTACAACAAAGGCACCCTATCTTGGATTCTTAGTCTTAGTCATGGTCTTAGATCAACACCCAACACACAGAGGATAATGTTTCCTATTAAAACATCAATATGGTAGCATGATATTTTTATCTACCTGGTGTCTTTCCATATTGGAAAAAATAAATATATGTACCATGGCTTGTCTTTATCCAAAGGGTCACTCTAGGTCGATCTTCTCACCGAACTCAATCTCAATCAACCTTAGGCCTATCTACATAGGCTTGGTCCCATCTAATGGAAGAGGATCACCAAAACTATCCTAGCCTCTATGATCTTGAGAAACATAAAATTCAAGAAGGGTCCTTTAAGGCATAAAAATTATTGGATCACTAGTTCCACCCTTACTTCTAGCTTGGAGGCCTCCCAAACCCCTATTCATGGGCTGGTCCATCTCAACTTGTCTAACATCACCTCTCACAAGGTTTGGAGGTCACCTTATATCACAAATTCCATGCCCTCAATTATTGGTTACTGAGGCTTCAAGCTAGCATGATGGGGTTGTTTGTGACCCCTTTTGTTTTCCCATTTCAATTATATAATTTTACATAACAAGAAATTACATTTAATTAAATTCACCTAGGATTTATCCCTTAGTGGTGATCCCAAGCATCAAAATTCAACATAAAGAAGCCTAAATTCCATATGGAAGGTATGAAAGCCCATATACCATTTACTGACACTTTTCATTTGGTGAAAAGGGTTGATAGTAGTTGGTAAGTCCTGCATAGGCTTATCTAGCCACATCCTCAATCATCCAGTCTTGAATCCGCATAATTATCCCCTAAGTAATTCCAAACATCCACAATTAAGTAATTTTAACATTTATAAATAAATAATTAATTAAGTAATTTCTAACTCAAAAATAAGTTTGATAACTCACCAGGCATCAAATAATCATAAAAGCTTTAATAAACAAGTTCATGAAAACCCCTAGCACACACCTAAACTTAATATGGGAAAAAAATTCCAACCGAATACACAAATTTCATAGTCCAACAATTTCCATATTTAAGAAAAAAAATAAAAACTCATGGAATGACATACCTTTTCACATTAAATGAATGAAATAACTTGAAAATCATCCCAAGACGTCCTCAACCTTGGATATATGAAATAACATTTTAAATTTTGAGGTTTCACCATTCTCTGTGTGAAATATCCATTTCCATTCTAATCCAAAACAATGTTGAATCATCTCGAAAGAGAATGAAATGAGACAGGAGGAGGGAGACGGATCTGTACCTTGTAGCATTTCTAAAAACACCTATGAATCATTTCCCAAACACAAAGGTGAATGTGAGGGGATAGGGGATTCATCCCCCTTGCTGTGTGTGTAAACATAGAGAGAGAAAGCGGGCCACCCCATTAAAACATTAGCGGAGGATATGGGTAAATGTGACCATTTAGTGACCCCACCAACTATCCAGTATAGACCACTAATGAGCTGATGATGAAAAAATACCACCAGAATGTTATCTGTATCCATAAGATGGCCTCCGACCTACTATATCCTAGGCTTCAACAGCCACCTTGGCTAATCCTAGTGTTGTTCCAAGCCCAAGATACATATCCTGGTCCTCCATATAAGTACAAAATTTCTCTCTTGAGTTGTTCCGAGACTAAAAATTCTATTTGGAATCTTGGTTCTTAGTATTTTCCATCCACTAAAATGAATATTTAATTTTTTTTGAATTTCAAATGTAAATACATATATGGTGTTTTACACATGAGATGTTTTCGAAAGTAATGAATTTTTGAAAAAAATATTATTATTGTATTTGAAATCATATCAATGATGAAAAATTATAAACATCACCAGAATAAAAAATTGGGAAAGGAAGGTGAAGCACATATTAAAAGACTTTTTAGGAGAATAAAACTAAAAGGATATAAGAAAAGAATATAAACCAAAAAGAACATTTGGGCATGAGATTTCCCCTTACCTTAGGTACCAGCTTTTTCCTCACGTTTATGCCCCCCGTAAAAAATACATTTATTAAAACATAAAACTATAAGTGAATTATATTGATTTTTTTCACTCTTGATCATTTATAATATTTGGATTTTATTTTTTAAACTTCTTTTTCTTAAGGTGAAGTGTTTTGATGTTAGTTTTTTTAAATTATCCTCTTTGATTCAATTTAATCATTTTGAGTTTTGTAACCTATCTTTTTGTGATATTATTTACAAAATATTAGAATATATTAAAATAAATTTATTGATAAAATAAATAATTTACACTAACCATCCATTTATGTGGTGATAAGTAAATAAAATACAATGTTACTGTATGCGGATAAACTGACCATTAATGGGAAGTCTCCAAAGTGGGGGAGAGAGATATATAGTATATAGATATATTATAAGTAATTTTTTTCTAGAATATTATTAGAATTAATAAAATTTAAAATGAATTTTTAAGGATTTTTTATGGATGTGGGTGGATAACATGAAAAATAGATGGGGAAATGTTAGGCAAAAGAGAAGGAAAAATGTTGCCTTGTTTATAAAGACACTCCTTTTTTCAAGAGCCTAAAACTTTGATTTATTGGGGTTGAGGGACTCCAAAACATCCTTAAGGATACTAATAGTATTAATACATGGTAATGGGGAAGATAATTAGATTTTATAATTGGTTGGGAAGTGGTTTTACAAAAGAAATAATTAGGGTGTATTTATATTTGATGAGGGGGTTGTTTTTTATTAAAAATATTGAATAAAATTCAATTTGAAACATAAAACTAGTAATGGTGGTATATTTTGACTTTATTAATTATATGTAATTTATAATATATGTTTTAATACTTTAAAAACCTTTATATACTGAATTTATAAGTTCTTATAAAAATAAAGAAGAAATGAAAAAAATTATTTTAAGGAACCACTTTACATTTTTAGGCTTTGGAAATTAATTTTTAGGTTTAGCATTTGAAATTATTATATTATTTATATTATTGAATATTTTTTTTATACATATTCTAAAATTTATTAGGTTATTGTAACATATTGAATTATTTAATTAAAATATATCATTTGTGTAAAAAGTGTATTTTTACTATTCACCCCAAAGTGATGTTTTTCAGAAAATTACAAAAAATAAAAACCATATAAAATTTAGACATCATGAATCTAAAATGAAATTAAAATTATCAAAATAATTTTCTTACTCAAAATACACTTTATAAAAAAATATACTTATATATTTTTTGAGTATCAAATTTAAATACATATTTTTTGACATTATAATATTTATGTTTTCTTAATTTATTTATCATAAACACTATTTAAAAGTGTGTAACACCCCTATAAATGTGAGACTTTAAAATACTAAATAGTGAAGCCTTTTTAAAAAACGGCCACCTTTCATTTCGGGATCCAAACTAATTAAAACTGCATAGTTAAGCGAGGCTTGACCCAGAGTAGTGTCAGGCTAGGTGAATTCTTAGGAAGTTTCTCTGGGTGCATGTGAAAGAACACTAAAATAACATGTGTTGGACTTTAGGGATAATAATTAGTCTGATAACTGACCCCTATGGGTAATATATTATCGTGCACTAAGAAGGAAACCAAGGTATTACAGGAGAACCATTGGGTTAGATGGACAGGTTCGTGGCTCGATGAGGTTGGATCATGAAAAATGGTATTAGATATAATACTCATCTTAAATTCTAGAGTCTCTATAAGAGTTTGATTTTCGAGGGTCCACAATTATGGTTTTGTTCTTTAAATATGTAGTGAATGTTACACCCCTAGAAAAGTGATACTTAAATGAATAAATGGTACTATGCATGTCAAAAAGTTGCACATTTATTTTTCTAGAGGCATCCCAATTAGAAATCCATAGTTAAGAGAGGACCATCATAGATTAGTTTTAGGATGGTAAACTTCCCAAGAATGTTAAATATTGTTTTTTACTAGTGATAAAGAAAACGGAAAGAACACGTGTTGGTCTATAAGGATAATCATTGGTCTGATAAGTGACCATGGTGGGTAATAGCCCATGGTGTGCTGGGAAGAAAACCATGGTATTACAAGAGATCCATTCAGTAATATGACTAGGTTAAGAGCCCAGTGAGGTTATATCTTGACAATTTTGTTAGCCCCACTATTTTAAATACCTTGGGGTTGTGGTGAGTCAGGGTATGTCTGATAAAAATAATTACCCCTATTTGATGTAATTAAACAGAAACTTCTCTACTCATTTTCTCATAAAAATATATAAACTATAACAAAATCATTCAATAAAGATTCAAATTTTAATTGGTTCACCAATTTTGGATAATCCAAGGATTTTAAAAAGGTAATGTGTCAATGTACTAAAATGTCTATGGTACACAACTTTTAAATTTTTTGGAGTGGACTCACTGTCCATACTAGTTTAAAACCATAATCAATTGATAACTACTTATTACCTTGAATTAATTGTGTGAAAATATACTCTTAGGTTCTTTACTATGATCTGTATTAATTTATATTTGGTTCACACTAATGTTCATGAATTCAAGCTATAATGTCATCTATTTGATGATGTCCACTTTACCATATAGTTTTTTCTATGTAGGAATTCACTTTATGAACTATTATTCTTCATGAAATATTCCTAAAATATTAAAACCATGGAATAATATTAACCATATAATCCCTATGAAGGTTATACTTCATAGTAAACATTCTTCATGAATCGTATCATGTGACTTATCCTGCACACTCTTTTTCATGAACTGAGTTCATAAACCTCCCTTTGTAAACATCTATTATAGAGAACAATTCAAAGTTATGACTCTGGAAAATACCTACATAGATTTTCCTTGCACACTTATCTCCATGAACAAAATTTTGGGATTTCACTTCATAGACTGCACTATTATATCCATTCAAAGATTTCTCTTAATGAGAAAATTTCTGTGAAATCACCTCTCTGATCTTCCATCTGAATTTTTTTGAATTCTCCAGTGATGATCCTCCAAGAAAATATACAATATCTCCCTCAATGAATTTTTAGCGGTCTTTTATAAAGTAAAATCCCTCAAAAAATCTAGTAATCATGAAATTAATGTTCAATCCTTAATTTAAAACTTTTCCACGTATAACCCTCCTTTGTGGTACCACATACCATGAGCCCCTTTTACAATCCTTCATCTACGAACTCCTTTCATGGTGTTATTAATATTTATTCGTTATAACCAGAAATTAAAAGAATCTGTGAACCTCCTACATTGTTAGATTTCCTTAAACTTCCAAAAAGGTGTTCTAATCCACTTTTTGTTTCATGGTATTGCCTTATGGAAAACATCGTTTCTCTATGGATCTTCTCTCAAATTCCTTTTTCCATTTTCAAATCCACTGTCAATGGTTGAGGGTAAACCCAAATAGAAAACCATAATCCTAGAAAATATTAAAAACCATATGACGTAATGAAAACATTCCAGAATAGTTTTAGCCTATTAAAGTCATGAAAGCATGGAAATTTCAATTTGATAGAGAGGTCCATATCCAGATCATATTTAATAAGATCATTGATGCAATAAGACATCTTATCCCATATCATTCATAACTCTTCCAGGATAATAATACCATAAATTAACTTTTGTACTATGGTGAGATGATGATTTTTGATCCAAATCATTTTTCTATCATTAGTATCAACTTTTAGAATTCATTAAAATATTTTTCCAATATCCCATGATGAGGCATTGATTTCCCCCATCTTAACCCTATATTATTTCTGGGAGTACATTAACTAATCCAAAAAAATATAAAGATGATTCATGAGACCATCCTTCAATTGAGAAATCCAAAATTCCTTCCATCCTTACCACCTTTGGGGTTATGGGACAAGTGTTATTAGCTTCTTTAAACATCACAATAACATCCGGAAGTTGATTAGTATCCTCAAAAGATTCCCTGGACCCCTCTTTAATGTCTATCTTTCCAAGTGATATTAAATAAGGTCTGGGGGAGGGACCTATTTCAAACTCCTTTTATATTCCATCTTTTTACCTAAGGATATTGTCTGCATTAGTTTAGGTAAATAATAAAAATATTTATTCCTTTTACCCTTCTACAGGTATTTTCACAACCAAAATGTTTTCGAACACTAGGAAACATAACCACTTTCAAAATGAAAATTCCAAACACCTCCAATGGAATTTAGAAAATCATTTTTAGTATTCTTTTTTAATAAATGTAGTGAGTCGTTTTCAACCAACATTTTCAACAAATACAAGAAAATAAAAACACTAAAATGTACCCTTGATGGATTTTTCAAAACAATCTACCCCTTTGGGTTTGTTGAAAATAATTCAAACTTTGGTAACACTTAATACCTTCTACTAAAAAACTATACACACATTTATATTTAACAAAAAAATAATTTTACAACTATAGATAGTGATCACAAACTTACTCAACAGCTACCCCAAAACCAATTGAGTCAATATTGGCATGATAATGAAGAGTAACATGAAACAAATAATCAATGAACCACTTAATTCAAAAAAAATTATGTATCTTATTTTATATAAATTTTTGTTGGTGATTAGTATCAATAAGTATACATATTGTTTCTCATGAAAAATACTTCTTCCTAAACCATACATGGAATTAAAATATCATCACTAACCTAGAGTAATACATTTATGATATTTATTTAATGACTAAAAAACGTTATCATCATCAGGATTAAACCCACTATGAATTAACATTGAAAAAATATCCCCAATAGAAACTTCCCCTATTGATAAACACTATTTATCCCCATATATCAAGGAACCCAAAAGACACTACCTCATATCCTATAATACTGAAAAGAAAAACTATTAACATATAGGAAAAAATACACCATTACTTAGGTAGTGGTGGTCCCATATCTACACTGTTCAAGTGTGGGTAGTCAACTGGGATATAAGAGAAATCTTATTCCTTTAAAACACTTCTTTTGGTAAGGATTTATTCATAATATCTATGACATGATGTTAATTTGGCATAGAATTCAATATCACAGACCCTTGTTCCACTTTAACCTTGATAAATTAATATCTAATTTTTAATGTTCTTCACCCTTGAGTGATTAAATATATTTTTTCTAAGATTAAAATCACTCGAGTAATCACAGTTGATTATGATTAGAGAATTTACTTCAACTCACATATCTTTAAGTTGGTGTTTTTACCATAAAAGTTATATTCAAGCTTGAGTGGCTAAAATATATTTAACCTCTACTACAACTAAAGAAATTCAATATTTTTTTACTCATCCAAGAAATAAAAAGCCCAAAAAGGTAAAATGAACCACTTGATGTTTAATTTATCTCATATACTAAACTATCCCAATCACCATCTATATTTCCCAACAACCCATGTTTTGATGTTTCATTTTAAAGAAATATGAAATTTTCCATGACTTCGATATACCATAGTATCCTCTTTACTAAAAGTATATAGCTTTCATTGGGATTACATTGATACCGATACTTCTGGAATATGGAAAAAAACATTGGGCCGTATCACTATTAAGTACAGAATTATTCCAAATATCTTTCTATATTCTATGAAATTGATCACTTTTCCACTATCATCCTTTGAAAACATAATTTGAGTAGCTACCAGTGTGGTCCTGACTTTAGAATACTCCATTACAAATCTTCTTAGAACTATATTGATATATTTATATTGTGAAATTAATGTAATATTCCTTCCTTGAATCACCTTTAGATCAAAGAAAAATGTTAGGTCACTAATCCTAGACATTTTAAACTCGAACATCAAGAATTTTGAAAAAGTAGATTGTGGTATGCTTCTTTTATCCACCAATGATTTCATAATAAACATAAATAAGAACTATAATCCTTTAATCACTCACATTATTTACATTTATACTATAATCAACTCCCCCACATTAGAAATTGATCTTCTGCAAGTACTGATCAAGTTGTAAATACCATGCTCTTTTGACTATTTTAACCCATATAATGACATATTTAGATGAAATAACATGTACACATACTTATAAATTAGAAAACTATATTGATACTTATTGTACAAATCTTCTTCCATTATCCCATTTAAAAATTATAAAGTGACATGCATATGGAAAACCTTTAATTTACTTTTCACTTATCTAGTTAAGATAAAATAAATTGTCTCCAGCCTTAACACAAGTGAAAATGTTTCTTCAATATCCAATCCCTTAATTTGGGAGAATCTACTGCACACTAGTTGTGATTTTTTTAATCACCATACTATCTTTATTCTTTTTTTTTGTGGAAAATTCCATTTGGTCTCAATGGACTTGTTTTTTTTATCCTTAAGACAATTTCTTATACCTGATTCTTCTTGATTTTTCCAGTATATTTATTCATAACATGAACCCAATTATCATATTTTTATCTTTCTAAAAATAAATTAACTCCACCTGAGATAATAAATATGTTTTTTTATAGAGACTTTATTCTACATATCTGTACTTACTCTATCTAATCGTTGATGATATTCTACCAATCCATTTTATCCTTGTGTTTGGATTCCATATAGACAAAGGTCTAACTTCATCCTTCTCATTATCACTGTCTTCTTTAGAATCGTATGTGGCCCATTATGATCTTCTTAAACTTCTCAACTCTTTATCACTATCCTCCTAAATCTGCTCACTAATATTGTAAGGATTTCTCCTTTCTAGGAATTGGTGCCTTATCCAATGTTTTCAAGTTAATCTTCCACCTAGATATTTTTGAACAACGTCCCATTATTAGTTCTATATTTTAGAATCTTCTTTTTAAGCCTATTTTCATCATTCCTCAAATATTGATCAATGAAATAAAACATGTAAAATTTGTATGTGATGGACATTATGAGAACTACATTTCTAAAATCATCAATGAAAAGAACATAATACCTTTTCTTGTTAAATGAAATCGGTGATATCATCTACACACATCAATATACACCAATTCAAGAACCTTTTTGGGCTTTTTTATTTTTTTCTTGTAATTTTTGGAATAATCATCCATTTTTTACAAACATCTCACATGTGTGGATGATCACATGAATGTTTTGGGAGATCATGAAATACATCATTTTCACCAGATCTTCTAGGTATTTTTGGTTAAAATGGACAATTGGTTTATTCCCCAACCTATTTTTTCTTCCTTATACAAGAAACACATTCCTACTTCTCCACTGAAAATGTAGATATTCTTCTTCATGTGATTCCATGATAATATAACTACACTATATTTTCCCATGACGATACATATATTATTTTCAACGTTTATTTCCAAACCTTAGTCACATTATTGATTGAAAATTCAAAAGTTTTTTCTGATACATTCAACAACAACAACAACATAACCACATCTTATATCTTTTAACCCAAAATTGGTTTTTAATGATCCAATTATCTTTAGGAATTCATTGATTCCAAATCAAATGAAAACTTCCTTATTTTTCTAGATACCATTGACAAGAACATTATTTACCATCATGTGAGAGTTCATCCATTATTAGAAACCCATACACTGGCATAATATATATTTTTTAGTGTGATCTTTATAATCACTGATTACTCAACTTTTTTATTTTTCATCAAACCCATTAGCTTCACACCACATGTTTGTTTAATTTATTAATCTTATATTCACATTTATGGACCAACATCATATTCCCATGTTGTAAATTTATTTTATGTTATTATCATGTTGGATGATTCTTTGAGATGTAGCATGATGGAGTTGGTTCCCTAGAACCGACTTATTATCACTTTATGATTACTTTTATTAATGGTTCTGAGTATATATAATGTTCTTATCACAACATGATTATTTTTATATGTGACATTGTATGTGACAAACTCCTAAGGGTGCCAATTTCACTAAAGGTTTATAATAGTTCCCCTCTAGGATGAGAACCCAGAAATTTCCTGAAATTATTATAAAATATATCTTCTAAGTCCAAATTTTATCACTTGAAGGGACACAAATGATACAAGTTGTTAGGAGTAGAGAGATTATAATAATTTCAGAAACATTTCCCTACATTGTTTCCTAGATAATCTCAAGAGTGGATATTATGAAAACATGACCGCATAGTAGGAAATCAAACTTTATATGTGCCATTGGATATTCATATATACAAACATGTGTAATGGTCCTTATACTTTAATATGATTATTAATACATATCATGAATAACATTATTTGATGTATTGATGAAAATGAAGGTACATGGGCATGTACCAAAAGCCAATGGGTAGATAATTTTTAAAAATATAACACTGGAATGATGTAACTATGTTTTCTTTGATGATCTGAGCCCCATTAGAGGTACGAGGATCTCATATGAATTTCATAAGCACAAAATAAATAGAGAAACATGTACCTTGTTTGATTTGGTGGCTCGGTCTACTACAGCTTTTCACCTATGATCATTTCTCAAAGGATCTCAGGTTGAAACCCTATAGATCATCCACACATACTTCAAGAATCCATTTGAATGCTGATCAAAAAATTCCCAATTCAAGCACAAAGATCCAACGATTTATTTAACATCATAACAATCACATTGACATTGTTCCTATGATCTGAAAAGACATCCTTGGATTGATTGCTTGAACGAAATATTTTTCTCTCAAGGATGCAGGAGGTGGAGATAGGGGATCTCAATTCATTGGAAAATGAATTCCCTTTTACATAAGAAATTATCACATCATTTACTTATATATAGGATGCAAAGAAATACAAGGGTTAGGGTTCCCGACCCATGTATATCAGATGTTCACTAAATAAGTAATACATAAATAATTATGTAAAAATAATTGCATCATAAATAATATTTATATTTTATCGCATACTTGTAATATATATTATGTTGCAAACTTGAGTCATTAAATTGACTCACAATTCATTATGATATTAAATGAACCGTGAATATTTTTTCATTTATATAATATTATTCAATATGTTTACTTAAGCACTTGTAAATAATTTTAATAAATAAATTCAACTTAATTATTCTATACTTGAATAATAATGAATTTATTTATTTTTCGGTGATCAAAAGAACATGAACAATTCTCTAACCCCATGGTGGGCCTCCTTGTCCTATATACCTATTCATCAGAATGTGGTGTAATCTTGAATTTACTTTTGTGTGTGACCATCTAGGACCTTATCTCAATATCAGTGAATAATATTCAAAGATCAAGAGAAGAACCCACCATGACCCCTAAAGTGATAAGGAGTAGTCAAAGAAACGAAAAGCTACCTATTTAAACACACTGTGTAATATAATCTCTTTTCCATACAATATCTCATAAAGTAGGACCCATGCTTGTGTAATCATCCTTTTCTTGATTTATTATTATTTTTTCTATCTAAATGGAATCATCTTAGACTACCATGGACATAGATTTAATGAAGGTAATACCATCCCGATCAATCAAGCTAGATATATCACTTTATAAACTCAGAAGCAACAAATTAAATCTTAATCATTCAACCTATGTCATAACACCAATGATGCACCCAACACAATATATGTAAAACCCCAAGATTTTATGAAAAATATTCTTTTAATTTCATTAATTTCTTGTGTTGTATGCTACACCAAGATTACCTTGCGCTATATGCAACACCGTATTAGCTTGCAGTATACGCAACACTATTCTTGGACCGTGTTACACACAATTTTGATAATAGTTATTCTACGCAACATTGAGTATATATATATATATACATATTCAATGTATAAATGAAATATGGTTGGATTATGTTATACGAAACAACTAAGGATTCTTGCACAGCACGCAACCCTGACTTGGCTTGCATTACACGCAATCGCAACCTTCCTCGATAGCGTGTGTTGTACGCAATACCGGGTTTTACTAAACAACGATATATTATTATAATATTATTATGAACTAGCCGTTATGAATAGTATTAACTAAATTTTGAATCTTATAACATTATTATTCATCTTGCACATTTTCTAAAACATGGTATAAGAACAAAATAAATTTTTCGGGTAAAATAAGTATTTTTCAAAAAAATGCAGTTTTGCCGCCTTTTGATGGCGCACCCACTTTAAATCTAGTTTTTGACATATTTATAAGTTCAATTTGACAAAATAAAATTCTTATTTGGAATCATGAAATAAAAATTTACTTTGGATAAATTTTCATATCATTCTGGTAACTTTCATATTTTGATGAATAGTAAAAACACGCTATATTTTAATTAAAAACAACTTTTTTCATCGCAATAATTTATATGGTTAAATTATAATATTGAATGGTTTTAAAGTATAAATAGAATATATTTTTATCATTTAATAAAATGTATGTCATTATCATTGATTCGACCTTGAATTCGTAGGATAAATCAATTCAATCTTTTGCAATGTTTTGAAGAAAAAACCCGTTTTCTTTCGACAACAGGGATTAATTTTAATTTAATTTCTGCAACTTTTGTGTATTGAATTTGGAAAAATGGATTCCATATTTGGAATCAGTGGATCCAAATTATGTTAATAAGATACATTTTATTTTTGGAAATTATGAATAGTAACTACGGTAAATTTTATTTACCATAGTTAAAGGTAAATCGGGTAATTAAGGGTAAATAAAATATTATAAAATTATCCTAACACATGTCAAAATCCTATTGGATGACTAAAAGTCGACCCATATCACATAAGGGTCGGATTAGATTCATTTAATGGACTTTTTTCCATGAAAATAATTTAATTATTATTAAAACCAAAGATTGTGATAACATGTCACTTTCTTAAATCTTATAAGTATAATAATTTTAGTTTAGTGATACACTTCATGAAACTTTGAACATGAATAGTCTCCAGAAATATAATATAATTATCTACATCATAAGAATTTATTTAGAATTTTTAGGGATTAAATAATTATCATTTATTATGACACAAAGATGATGCAGTAATTGTCTTATTAATGAAATATTGACATAATTGATGTTATAAATACCAAAATAAATGTAATTTAAGACTTTTTATGAATTAAAATAATTGTATAGGTTAATATGACATGTTAGTATTGATTTAATTAACTTTTTTGAACTAATCATAATGTTATGAGTTTCACAAAAATCAATTACTAAATAGTGTCAAAATTGACATAAAATAGTTTTTAAAACAAATATTATATTATTAATTGTTATTTTATTCTTAAAAATCTAAGGTTCGGCCAAATGACTTATATATGGTTATATATATTAATAATAAACAACTTGGGGTTCGTTTGGCTTCTTATAGTAAGTTTATTAACCTTATAGTATAAGAACACAAGAAGAAACGGTAAAAGTAAAATTATTTAACTTAATATTAAATCTAAATGATAAGGTTAAAATTGGAACCTAAACTTATGTAAATTCTATTGGATGAGAGAATTTAGACCCATTCCCACCTTAGCTTCAAAAAAATCAATTTAGATCTATTTAAAACCGAATTTGACTTTATAATAAAATAATAGTTTTAGTTATTCCAAAGGTGCCCCTCTCCTCCCTTATAAAAGGGAACCTCCCCCCCCCCTCTTCCTCACACCACTCTGAGCCTTCATGCTCAGCCAAACCCTGACAATTTCTCCTCTCCACTTCCCTAGAAACATCCTAGAGGTTTTGGTCTTTTTCAAAGACCTATTTTAGTTCCCTAAAAGGAGGTCTCAAAGAAGCACTTCAAAGAAGAGGTAATGTCCGTTACCGATTCTTTGATCTTTATTTCATCTTCCACTTCTTCTTCTTTAGTTGTTTCATTATGAAGTAATAACATCAGTATCAATAATATACTTATATGTTATTATAAGTATGAAACAACCCTATTTCACCATCTATCCATCCTATGGAAAAAGAAATCACCGCGCGTGCGTACGTACGCAATACCGTCTCCACGTCGTGGTGTAATCTATTTTCCACCACCACCTTATTTGGATGGGTATAATGGTGTAAAGAATGACTATATATGACTATTATAAAGTGATATTGATTCTGAAATAGTGTAAATATACTCCAATACAATTCCACGATCATAGGAATGATATCATCACTCGTGCTTACGTACGGAATACCGTCTCCACGATGTGATGCGACTCGTTCTACATGATATTCATTGCATAATGATTATATAAATGAATTGAATGAATTAATATGATATATATTACACTAATACCATTTTGTAAATGAGGTATCTATGACCTAAAGAGAAGAATAAGAATTTATTCGATAAAACACGCATAAGAACAAAAAGTAATAAACACCCGAATAACAAGTAGTAATGAAATATTACTAATAAGAAGCTAAGAATATGACCATATATGATATCATAACAATAAGTATGATTCTGGAATAAGTCAATAACATTATTTAAATCATTATACAGGAGGTTCAGACACTTACAAAGCAAAACAAACCTAAGGTAAGGGATAAATTTTCAATCTCATTTTTATCCGAGATTGCTTATACGTAAGTATTTACTGGGGTTACGTTTATCATCCATGACCATGTTTTCTAAAAATGATTTCATAAAATTTTTACCATTCTTACATGTATGTTTAAAGTCATTTTTACCCTTTATTGACTTTTTACCACATTGTATGAATGGAATCTTTCCTTTGGTTACCATATAAGGTACTTTTTGACTTTTCCGACAAAAGTACGAGGAGAATGTTTTTTTAACTTATACGGCATGAACGGATTTTTACGGTTTCATAATGCCTCATTTTTAAGAAGCTTCCTCTACAAGATTTCATGATTATTTTCAACAAAACCCTTATCTTTTAAAATTTCATGGAATTTTGTGAAAAGAAAATGATTTTAAAGAAGAAAGGATATTTTCCTCAAGAATTCATTTCAAGTGTTTTGTCAAAACTATTTTGCATCTAAGATGAAATTATTTCATATGTGTATGTTTCAAGTAAAATGTATCTATGATTTAAATGGTTTCAGTTTTCTTATGATGAAATGATATCAATTATTTATGGATTATGTTATGATGGCATGATGTTTAAGAATCCCATTTTATTTCATGGGTTATGCTATGATGTATGATTTATGATTTTGTGGCACACGAAAGAATGATTTCATTATGAGATGGGTGGGACTTATATCTGCCTCCAATTCATTGGGTAAAGATTTATATCTCATGAGATAGACATGGCTGTAATAATAGGTTATACCGGTTCAGTGAAACAGGACTGAAACGAGGAGTGAACTCGGTTCAGAAAGGTACTTTGTCCACTAATATAGTCTTGGAAATGAGTCTTGACTAATAAGAAATGATTCTCTATGATTATGTGTGTATGCCACAAAGTTTCATGTTTTAAGTTATGATTATTTGGATTACATTTCACTACTATGATTTATCCCATGTTATGAAATTATGATCTCTTTTGCAGGTTAAGATTTCCAAAAGATATGTTCTTATGAATATGACGTGATTGATTTTTCTTTTGTTTACCCTTACTGAGCATTTGAGCTCACCCTTTTATGTTTTTTCCCCAAGACATAAAGAAA
This sequence comes from Viscum album, assembly GCA_963277665.1. NCBI lineage: Eukaryota > Viridiplantae > Streptophyta > Magnoliopsida > Santalales > Viscaceae > Viscum > Viscum album. The sequence continues at coordinate 116,499,648 of OY728119.1, forward strand.
GGATTTAGGTTAAAAAAAAGATCTTTATGGGAGATGTTGAAGATCTTTCACCACTATTAGAAGATTATATTCCGAGTTTCCAAAGACACTAAACTATTACAGTCCTTGTGTGTGTGTGTTTGTTATGTACTAAGTATTCCAAAAAAGTAATGTAATGCCAATGTACGTCAAGCGTTCGGGACTCTACAGTTGGTATCAGAGGAAAGGTTTAGTCTACCTTTGGAAACTAGGATGCGAGAACGTTAGTGAGATCCCTAGAGATATTTCTAAGGTATGTCTAGGGATATCCCTAAGGATAAGTATACGTATAGTATATAGTCCAAGAACTATGGTAACAATATTAGATTAAACCAAAGATGTTAGATATTGAAGTTACTCCCCCTTTATTATTATTTTTTCCTCTCACACTATTCTTTTTGGGTTTTAGAAAATGGCTGGAAACAAGATGATTCACGATAATGGAGGATATGATGGACAATGGAATGATATTCATCATGAGAAAACAAATGAAATGGGATTTGGAAGTCCAAACATCATTATTATGCCGAATCAGAAATCTCATAATATGATCAATAAAGTAAAATTTGGTAAGTTTCCTGACTCGGCTAATAAGAGAAAGATGGAGTTTCATGATGATCATAGAGGAAAGAAAGTTCAATTTCCCCTATGTAAATCATGTGGGAAGAGGCATCAAGGAGAATGTTTCAAAGGAACTGGAAGATGCTTTGGGTGTGGAAAAGAAGGACACAAAGCCAGTATGTGCAAAGGAAAAGGTTCAGTTAACACCAGGGATGGGGATAATGGTATTTCTACGATATCAACAATGGTTAAATGTTTTAAATGTGGAATGTACGGGCATTATGAAAAACAATGCCCTAAGGGAAAGTCTCATGAAGAGAATCAGTATGGTCGTATGGGTAGTATTTATGTTGATGATGATGAAGAGACTACAAATGATATGTGAGATGAAAGAATTGTTGAAGCTCGGTCAATGGTTTAAGAATGTAGTGGAATGATTACATGTTTATCGTGTGTAATGTTGTATAAGTAATCTCATGGTACTATGGAATAAAGAGACATCTAAGGATTGTTACACAGTTGTATTTACTTGAGTTTTGAAAGTGTATGATTAATGGTACCAGTATCCATGAAAGGTTATTCAGATATTTTTGGAATGTAGATGATATGCACATAATGAAGGGATAAGGAGAAAATTAAATGTTTGATAGTATTCATGAGCTCATGACTGATATAAGGAGATGGTTATATCATGGTTTGAGTATATAGAATTTTTGGATTTTGGTATGTGGAAAGAGTTAACTTTTGACTGCATTCATGTTTTCACTAAGGTTCAATGGGTATTCATTCTTTAAGAGAATACATGATTAAGGTATTCACATGTTTTTAATTTGACCAACAAGATATATCTTATGATATATGGGGGATAAATGATGACATTCACGTGATCATTTCCTTTATACTATGAGCTTGGACAGAAGTATTTTAGATAAGCCTAAAGATTGGAATGGATTATGTTGGACATAAGTTGGTATTGTTTAAGGATAAAACTTTTTTGATATTGTGGATGGGATGTTATATTAATATAGCTTTAGAAAAAGGACAACCTGCAGGACGGGCGACAACCCATCGCGTCGGACAAGGCTGTGGGAATCGAACCCACAACTGATGTGCGACTGGCCTTTATCGCCTACCACTGGCCTACAGGAAGACCCTGTTTAGTAGAAACTAGTTTTATTAAATTAGGCAGTATGATATATGAAGTATAAGTCCATTTTAGGAACCATATATGATTAATCTCACAAGAGATGGACTTATGTATTTTTTTGATAACTTTTCTAAAATTTTGTTTGAGACAGATGGAATGACCCATCATTCTATCACATGATCTGCTAACACATCACGAATGATAAATTCAACTTCATTTCTTTAAGAGATGAAGTGGAAATTGTCCAAAGAACGACCAACGGTGAGACTATACCAAAATCATGAAAGTATTTCTTCTAATTCCAATTTCATCAACTTTAGGGAAATGATCTTGAAAACCAAAAATGTTGTCCTCATGCTCTTATATATGAAGAATCAAATGGTACCTTAGATCGTCAGAAATTTATGGCTTTGTGATTGGTGGATTTTCCAGAGCCATGTTCTCTACCACTCTCCATCAGAACATGATGGTTAGATTTCTCTTCCATATCCATATTTTCACCTATGTGGAAACCCAGTGATTAGTTTATTTGGGTAACCGTTACGTTTCATACTTTTGTTTTTAAAGATTGGTTTTGGTATTCCTTTTTTACGATGTGGGTTTCTATTAAAGAAACTTTCGAATAGTAAACCATTTATAACCCCGACGAATTTCAAGGGCGAAATTCATTTTAAGGGGGGTAGAATGTAACACCCCGAGATTTTATGAAAAATATTCTTTTAATTTCATTAATGTCTTGTGTTGTATGCTCCACCAAGATTACCTTGCGCTATATGCAACACCGTATTAGCTTGCAGTATACGCAACACTATTCTTGGACCGTGTTACACACAATTTTGATAATAGTTATTCTACACAACATTGATTATATATATATATATATTCAATGTATAAATGAAATATGGTTGGATTATGTTATACGAAACAATGAAGGAATCTTTCACAGCATGCAACCCGGACTAGGCTTGCATTACACGCAATCGCGACCTTCCTCAATAGCGTTTGTTGTACGCAATACCGGGTTTTACTAAACAACGATATATTATTATAATATTATTATGAAATAGCCATTATGAATAGTATTAACTAAATTTTGAATCTTATAACATTATTATTAGTCTTTCACATTTTCTAAAACATGGTATAAGAACAAAATAAATTTTCGGGTAAAATAAGTATTTTTAAAAAAAATGCAGTTTTGCCGCCTTTTGATGGCCACCAACATTAAATCTAGTTTTTGACATATTTATAAGTTCAATTTGTCAAAATAAAATTCTTCTTTGGAATCATGAAATAAAAATTTACTTTGGATAAATTTTCATATCATTCTGGTAACTTTCATATTTTGATGAATAGTAAAAACACGCTATATTTTAATTAAAAACAACTTTTTTCATCGCAATAATTTATATGGTTAAATTATAATATTGAATGGTTTTAAAGTATAAATAGAATATATTTTTACCATTTAATATAATTTATGTCATTAGCATTGATTCTAACTTGAATTCATAGGATAAATCAATTCAATCTTTTGCATTGTTTTAAAGATAAAACCCGTTTTCTTTCTACAACGGGATTAATTTTAATTTAATTTCTGCAACTTTTGTGTATTGAATTTGGAAAAATGGATTCCATATTTGGAATCAGTGGATCCAAATTATGTTAATAAGCTACTTTTTATTTTTGGGAATTATGAATAGTAACTACGATAAATTTTATTTACCATAGTTAAAGGTAAATCGGGTAATTAAGGGTAAATATAATATTATAAAATTATCCTAACACATGTAAAAATCCTATCAGATGACTACAAGTCGACCCATATCACCTAAGGGTTGGATTAGATTCATTTAATGAACTTTTTTCCATGAAAATAATTTAATTATTATTAAAACCAAAGAATGTGAAAACATGTCACTTTCTTAAATCTTATAAGTATAATAATTTTAATTTAGTGATACACTTCATGAAACATCGAACATGAATAGTCTCCATAAATCTAAAACAATTATCTAAATCATATGAATTTATTTAGAATTTTTAGGGATTAAATAATTATCATTTATTATGACACAAAGATGATGCAATAATTGTCTTATTAATGAAATATTGACATAATTGATATTATAAATACCCAAATAAATGTAATTTAGGACTTTTTATGAATTAAACTAATTTTATAGGTTAATATGACATGTTAGTATTGATTTAATTAACGTTTTTTGAACTAATCATTCTGTTATAATTTTCACAAAAATCAATTACTAAATAGTATCAAAATTGACATAAAATAGTTTTTAAAACAAATATTATATTATTAATTGTTATTTTATTCCTAAAAATCTAAGGTTCTGCCAAATGACTTAGATAAGGTTATATATTTTAATAATAAACAATTTGGGGTTAGTTTGGCTTCTTATGGTAAGTTTATTAAAATTATAGTATAAGAACACAAGAAGACACCGTAAAAGTAAAATTATTTAACATAATGTTAAATCTAAATGATAAGGTTAAAATAGGAACCTAAACTTGTCTAAATTATATTGGATGAGATAATTTCGACCCAGCCCCACCTTAGCTTCAAAATAAATCAATTTGGAGCTATTTAAAACCGAATTTGACTTTATAATAAAATAATAGTTTTAGTTATTCCAAAGGTGCCCCTCTCCTCCCTTATAAAAGGGAACCTCCTTCTCCTCTTCCTCACACCACTTTGAGCCTTCATGGTCGGCCAAACCCTGCCAATTTCTCCTCTCCACTTCCCTAGAAACGTCCTAGAGGTTCTGGTCTTTTTCAAAGACCTATTTTAGTGCCCTAAAATGAGGTCTCAAAGAAGCACTTCAAAGAAGAGGTAATGTCCGTTACCGTTTCTTTCATCTTTATTTATTCTTCCACTTCTTCTTCTTTAGTTTTTTCATTATGAAGTAATAACATCAGTATCACTAATATACTGATATGTTATTATAAGTATCAAACAACCCTATTTCACCATCTATCCATCCTATGGAAAAAGAAATCACCGCGCGTGCGTACGTACGCAATACCGTCTCCACGCCGTGGTGTAATCTATTTTCCACCACCACCTTACTTGGATGGGTATAATGGTGTAAATAATGACTATATATGACTATTATAAAGTTATATTGATTCTGAAATAGTATACATACACTCCAATACAATTCCACGATCATAGGAACGATATCATCACTCGTGCGTACGTACGGAATACCGTCTCCACGATGTGATGCGACTCTTTCTACATTATATTCATTGAATAATGATTATATAAATGAATTGAATGAATTAATATGATATATATTACACTAATACCATTATGGAAATGAGTTATCTATGAACTAAAGATAAGAATAAGAATTTATTCGGCAAAACACGCATAAGAACAAAAAGTAATAAACACCCGAATAACAAGTAGTAATGAAATATTACTAATAAGAAGCTAAGAATATGACCATATATGATATAATAACAATAATTATGATTCTGTAATAAGTCAATAACATTATTTAAATCATTATACAGGAGGTTCAGACACTTACGAAGCAAAACAGACCTAAGGTAAGGGATAAATTTTCAATCTCATTTTTATCCGAGATTGCTTATATGTAAGTATTTACTGGGGTTACGTTTATCATCCATGACCATGATTTCTAAAAATGCTTTCATAAAATGTTTAACATTCTTCCATGGATGTTTAAAGTCATTTTTACCTTTTATTGACTTTTTACCACATTGTATGAATGGAATCTTTCCTTTGGTTACCATATAAGGTACTTTTTGACTTTTCTGACAAAAGTACGAGGAGAATGTTTTTTTTAACTTATACGGCATGAACGGATTTTTACGGTTTCATAATGCCTCATTTTCAAGAATCTTCCTCTACAAGATTTCATAATTATTTTAAACAAAACCCTTATCTTTTAAAATTGCATGGAATTTTGTGAAAAGAAAATGATTTTAAAGAAGAAAGGATATTTTCTCAAGAATTCATTTCAAGTGTTTTGTCAAAACTATTTTACATCTAAGATGACATAATTTCATATGTGTATGTTTCAAGTAAAATTTCTCTATGATTTAAATGGTTTCAATTTTCTTATGATTAAATGATATCAATTGTTTATGGATTATGTTATGATGTCATGATGTTTAAGAATCCCATTTTATTTCATGGGTTATGCTATGATGTATGATTTATGATTTTGTGGAACATGAAAGAATGATTTCATTATGAGATGTGTGGGAACTATATCTCTCTCCAATTCATTGGGTAAAGATTTATATCTCATGAGATAGACATGGCTGTAACGGTAGGTTATACTGGTTCAGTGAAAGAGGACTAAAACGAGGAGTGGACTCGGTTCAGAAAGGGACTTTGTCCACTAAGATAGTCTTGGAAATGAGTCTTGACTAATAAGAAATGATTCTCTATGATTATGTGTGTATACCACAAAGTTTCATGTTTTAAGTTATGATTATTGGGATTACATTTCACTACTATGATTTATCCCATGTTATGAAATTATGATCTCTTTTGTAGGTTAATATTTCCAAAAGATATGTTCTTATGAATATGACGTGATTGATATTTCATTTGTTTACCCTTACTGAGAATTTGAGCTCACCCTTTTATGTTTTCTACCCAGGACATAAATAAAGGATTTAGGTTTTTTTTAAAAAGAATATCTTTATGGGAGATGTTGGAGATCTTTCACCACGATTAGAAGATTATATTCCGAGTTTCCAAAGACACTAAACTATTACGGTCCTTGTCTGTGTGTTTTTGTTATGTACTAAGTATTCCGCAAAAGTAATGTAATGTCAATGTACGTCAAGCGTTCAGGTCTCAACAGTTGGTATCAGAGAAAAGGTTTATTCAACCTTTGGAAACTAGGATGCGGGAACGTTAGTGAGATCCCTAGAGATATTTCTAAGGTATGCCTAGTGATGTCCCTAAGGATAAGTATACGTATAGGATATTGTCCTAGAACTATGGTAACGATATTAGATTAAACCAAAGATGTTAGATATTGAAGTTACTCCCCCTTTATTATGATTTTTGCCTCTCACACTATTCTTTTTGGGTTTTAGAAAATGGTTGGAAACAAGATGATTCATGATAATGGAGGATATGATGGACAATGGAATGATATTCTTCATGAGCAACCAAATGAAATGGGATTTGGAAGTCCAAACATCATTATTATGCCGAATCAGCAATCTCATAATATGATCAATAAAGTAAAATTTGGTACGTTTCTTGACTCGGCTAATAAGATAAAGATGGAGTTTCATGATGATCATAGAGGAAAGAAAGTTCAATTTCCCCTATGTGAATCACGTGGGAAGAGGCATGAAGGAGAATGTTTCGAAGGAACTAGAAGATGCTTTGGGTGTGGAAAAGAAGGACACAAATCCAGTAAGTGAAAATGAAAAGGTTCAGTTAACACTAGGGATGAGGATAATGGTATTGCTATGACATCAACAATGGTTAAATGTTTTAAATATGGAATGTACGAGCATTATGAAAACCAATGCCCTAAGGGAAAGTCTCATGAAGAGAATCAGTATGGTCGTATGGGTAGTATTTATGTTGATGATGATGAAGAGACTACAAATGATATGTGAGATGAAATAATTGTTGAAGCTTGGTCAATGGTTTAAGAATGTAGTGGAATGATTACATGTTTATCATGTGTAATGTTGTATAAGTAATCTCATGGTACTATGGAATAAAGAGACATCTAAGTATTGTTACACTGTTGTCCTTCCTTGAGTTTTGAAAGTGTATGATTAATGGTACCAGTATCCATGAAAGGTTATTCAGATATTTTTGGAATGTAGATGATATGCGCATAATGAAGGGATAAGGAGAAAATTAAATGTTTGATAGTATTCATGAGCTCATGACTGATATAAGGAGAAGGTTATATCATGGTTTGAGTATATAGAATTTTTGAATTTTGGTATGTGGAAAGAGTTAACTTTTGACTGCATTCATGTTTTCACTAAGGTTCAATGGGTATTCATTCTTCAAGAGAATACATGATTAAGGTATTCACATGTTAGTAATTTGACCAACAAGATATATCTTATGATATATGGGGGATAAATGATGGCATTCACGTGATCATTTTCTTTATACTATGAGCTTGGACCGAAGTATTTTAGATAAGCCTAAAGATTGGAATGAATTATGTTGGACATAAGTTAGTATTTTTTAAGGATAAAACTTTTTTGATATTGTTGATGGGATGTTATAGTAATATAGCTTTAGAAAAAGGACAACCTGCAGGATGGGAGACGACCCATCACGTCGGACAAGGCTGTGGGAATCAAACCCACAACCGAAGTGCGACTCGCCTTTATTTCCTACCACTGGCCTACGGGAAGTCCCTGTTTAGTAGAAACTAGTTTTATTATATTAAGCAGTATGATATATGAAGTATAAGTCCATTTTAGGAACCATATATGATTAATCTCACTATAGATGGACTTATGTATTTTTTGATAACTTTTCTAAACTTGTGTTTGAGACAGATGGAATGACCCATCATTCTATCACATGATCTGCTAACACATCACGAATGACAAATTCAACTTCATTTATTTAAGAGATGAAGTGGAAATTGTCCAAAGAACGACCAACGGTGAGACTATACCAAAATCACGAAAGTATTTCTTCTAATTCCAATTTCATCAACTTTAGGGAAATGATATTGAAAACCAAAAATGTTGTCCTAGTGCTCTTATATCTGATGATTCAGATGGTACCTTAGATCGTCAAAAATTTATGGCTTTGTGATTGCTGGCTTTTCCATAGCCATGTTCTCTACCACTCTCCATCAGAACATGATGGTTAGATTTCTCTTCCGTATCCATATTTTCACCTATGTGGAAACCCAGTGATTAGTTTATTTGGGAAACCGTTACATTTCATAATTTTGTTTTTAAAGATTGGTTTTGGTATTCCTTTTTACGATGTGGGTTTCTATTAAAGAAACTTTCGAATAGTAAACGATTTATAACCCCGACGAATTTCGAGGGCGAAATTCATTTTAAGGGGGGTAGAATGTAACACCCCGAGATTTTATGAAAAAATATTCTTTTAATTTCATTAATGTCTTGTGTTTTATGCTACACCAAGATTACCTTGCGCTATACGCAAGACCATATTAGCTTGCAATATACGCAACACTATTCTTGGACTGTGTTACACACAATTTTGATAATAGTTATTCTACGCAACATTGAGTATGTATATATATATTAAATGTATAAATGAAATATGGTTGGATTATGTTATATGAAACAACGAAGGATTCTTGCACAACACGCAACCCTGACTTGGCTTGCATTACACGCAATCACGACCTTCCTCAATAGCGTGTGTTGTACGCAATACCGGGTTTTACTAAACAACGATATATTATTATAATATTATTATGAACTAGCCTTTATGAATAGTATTAACTAAATTTTGAATCTTATAACATTATTATTCGTCTTGCACATTTTCTAAAACATGGTATAAGAACAAAATAAAATTTTCGGGTAAAATAAGTATTTTTAAAAAAAATGCAGTTTTGCCACCTTTTGATGGCGCACCCACTTTAAATCTGGTTTTTGACATATTTATAAGTTCAATTTAACAAAATAAAATTCTTCTTTGGAATCATGAAATAAAAATTTACTTTGGATAAATTTTCATATCATTCTGGGGTTACGTTTATCATCCATGACCATGTTTTCTAAAAATGATTTCATAAAATGTTTACCATTCTTCCATTGATGTTTAAAGTCATTTTTACCCTTTATTGACTTTTTACCACATTGTATGAATGGAATATTTCCTTTGGCTACCATATAAGGTACTTTTTGACTTTTCCAACAAAAGTATGAGGAGAATGTTTTTTAACTTATACGGCATGAAGGGATTTTTACGGTTTCATAATGCCTCATTTTCAAGAAGCTTCCTCTACAAGATTGCATGATTATTTTCAACAAAACCCTTATCTTTTAAAATTGCATGGAATTTTGTGAAAAGAAAATGATTTTAAAGAAGAAAGGATATTTTCCTCAAGAATTCATTTCAAGTTTTTTTTTTCGAAACTATTTTCCATCTAAGATGACATTATTTCATATGTGTATGTTTCAAGTAAAATGTCTCTATGATTTAAATGGTTTCAATTTTCTTATGATGAAATGATATCAATTGTTTATGGATTATGTTATGATGGCATGATGTTTAAGAATCCCATTTTATTTCATGGGTTATTCTATGATGTATGATTTATGATTTTGTGGCACACGAAAGAATGATTTCATTATGAGATGGGTGGGACCTATATCTCCCTCAAATGCATTGGGTAAGGATTTATATCTCATGAGATAGACATGGCTGGAACGGTAGGTTATACCGGTTCAGTGAAACAGGACTGAAAGGAGGAGTGAACTCGGTTTAGAAAGGGACTTTGTCCACTAAGATAGTCTTGGCAATGAGTCTTGACTAATAAGAAATGATTCTCTATGATTATGTGTGTATGCCACAAGGTTTCATGTTTTAAGTTATTATTATTGGGATTACATTTCACTACTATGATTTATCCCATGTTATGAAATTATGATCTCTTTTACAGGTTAAGATTTCCAAAATATATGTTCTTATGAATATGACGTGATTGATATTTCTTTTGTTTACCCTTACTGAGCATTTGAGCTCACCATTTTATGTTTTTTTTCAGGACATAAAGAAAGGATTTAGGTTTAAAAAAAAGAATATCTTTAGGGAGATGTTGAAGATCTTTCACCACGATTAGAAGATTATATTCCGAGTTTCCAAAGACACTAAACTATTACGGTCCTTGTGTGTGTGTTTTTGTTATTTACTAAGTATTCCACAAAAGTAATGTAATGTAAATGTACGTCAAGCATTCGGGTCTCTACAATATACCTCACTATGAATTCATTCTCATGGTTTTCACCTTCCATAAAATTATACGAACAAATAGAACACATTGATAATGATCTAAAGTCAAGTAACCAATAAAAATTTCTGTAGACATGAATAAACAATGACATCAAAAATAAGTGGTATTCATTTTGGAGGGTCTATCCTCATGATATCAACTACTAGAGGTCACCATGTGTGAACTTCATGAGAATTGTTCTCAAATAGTATGATCCCTCATCACATGATAGTCTCAAATAATCTGTTTCCTTTTAGTATGATGTATCAGGACCATATGATATTACATTAATATTAGTGACATGGTATCTCTAGGTTCTAATTATATCCTTAGATCCTCTATAACCCTTTGATATGACACATAATCTATGGAAATTACCATAAATATAGTGGATACAGAAGTATAGACACTATTATTGTAAGATAAAAGCTTGTATATATATATATATATATATCAAACTGTATACATGTAGCAGTAAGAAAATTGAATCAAAAGTTGGGTCTAGGGAACCCACATTAAACACTCCCACTTTCTCTAGAGCCAACTATTAACAAGTATTAATACACTATATCTCACATGATAATCATGCTTCTTCTGAGATATGGATTTAGTCGGGGGGGGGGGGGTCTGCCACGTTTTCCTCTTTGGCTACTCTACTAACTCTAAATTCACATCTCTAGGTAAAATCTCTCAATAGATGAAACTTCCAAAGTATATGTTTTTCCTCTAGTGTAACCTATGATCCTTGGAAATCACCATTGATTTAGTATTATAATAACAAAATGGAATAGGGTATGTACTTATAGGGATAACACCAATGGTTGCGAAAAAATTGCATATCCAGACTGCTTCTTCTATTGCATTAGAAGTACCATATATACTCTCTCTCTTCTATAGAATCGACAAACACATGTTTATTCAAGATTATCTTGCTCACTGCACCAATATTTAGGAAAAATAAATATCCTGAATGCAATTTTAGATCTTCACAATCTTTATGGACACTAGAATCCATTTATCCTCTCATTACTAGTTCCCCTTCTTTTATGTAAACCAAAAACACATCCTTTGTATGACTCAAGTACTTCATGATAGCTTTTTAAGCCGCCCAATGCATCTCTCTTGAATTATCTTCACATATTACCAACATGCTTATAAAAAAGGAAACATTAATCCTGGTAAATATCATGGAATACATTATTAATCTCACTGCAAAGGTATAATGGGTTCCACTCATTATTTCAATCTCCTCCTCTATTTGTGTGCACATTTTCTTAGAGATATTGATACCATGTGACATGGGAAAAAACCTCTCTTGGATTTTTCCATACTATAACTTTTGATTAACATGTCAATATGTGTACTTTGACATAGACCAAGAAACATTAGTGATCTATCTTGATAGATTTTGATCCCTGGAATGTAGGATACTCCACCTAAGTCCTTCATAGAGAAGGATTCATCTAACCACGTCTTAAATGATAGTAAGACTTGAAATTCGTTTCACATAATTAATATGTAATCATCATATAATACTATAAAAATGATTAAATTCCCATTAACTTTCTTATAGACATAATTCTCACTTACTTTTTTGAAAAAAAATCTCTTATGGTCTCATCAAAATGAACATTTAGTGATCGTGATGGATACTTTCTCCCATAAATGGATCTTTATATATTTCACACGTTTTTACATTGTTTGACATAAAAACACTTTTAGTTGAGTCATATAGATGTCTAAAACTAACTTACCATTTAGAAAATTAGTTTTGACATCCATTTTTCAAATCACATAATCATGGAATGTTGTTATTCCAAGTAATATTCTGATGAATTTCTGCATTGCTACTAATGAGAAGGTTTTTTCATAGTCCATGCCTTTAAATTTTCAGATGCCCTTCAATACCTATCTTAATTTATAGTTATTAACCTTACCATCCATTTCCAATTTTTTCCAAAATTCCCATTTACACATAATGGGTTTTATATTAGCTAGAGTGTATACCAAAATACAATCTTGATTCTAGTAGAAAGCCTCCATATCAGAATTCCTGACATCATTCCATTTAGCATCATCATTTCCTTATAAAAAATACTTTCATGTCATAGGTTCATCATCATCAAGGAATAATGTGTCACATGTCCCAGTGTCAGAAAACCAATAATGATCGAGTATTATAACTTGTCTAGTTGACCTACATAGTACTTGTGTCTTGCGAACTTATTCATCTCCCACTACCTCTTATAGAGATCGTTCCCATACTAGCTCATGTGCATCTAAAGAATTAACTTCATAAAATTCAATCTTGGTACCACTATTTATAATAGAAATGTTCTACCTTTTTAGAAATATGGCTCGTCTTTTTAGAATCACTTTTATATTAGAAGGGTTATATTGGTAATGTCATTTTGTTTCTTTAAGACAACCTTTAAAATTATACTTTATGCTTCTGGGTTCCAATTTTTCACTTGGTATAGTTCTAAAAAAATCCTTGCATCCCCATACAAATATGTGTGACAAATTGGGTTTCATTCCACACTACAAATCCTATGTAATCCCATCTGTAGCATTAGTTGCTACTCAGTTAAGAGTGTATTCCACTATCTACAAAGTGTATCCCAAAACGGATAATGGAAGAGTTTCTTGAATCTTCATTAATATGACCATGTCAAGAAATTTCCTATCTCTCCTTTCACTAACATCATCCCACTCTGGTGTATAACGAGGAGTCATTTGGGATACTATCCCATACTCTTTTAAGTAATCAATGAAATCTTGGTTAATATATTCTCCACCTCGGTCTAAGAGGAGTGATTTGATATTTTAACCAATCTAGATTTCTAATTCATATTGGTATTACTCAAAAATATGAATGTAATATGACTTATACCGCATTACGTAGATATACCCATATCTACTACATTCATCAGTAAAATTAGTGAAGTACGAAAAAAATCACTTTTTCTACTAGAAATGGACCACATATGACAATATGAATCAATTCTAATAGTTCTATGGCTCTTTATCCCCTTCTAGAGAAGGGTTCTTTGGTAATTTTCCCATTTATACAAGAATTACATACATCCATAGGTTTTAACTCGATTGAGTCTAAATACCCTGATTAATGTAATTTTTGCAAATGCTTCCCATTTTCATAGCCAATCCTGAAGTGCCATGGGGAGGTGTTATACAAGTCCTTTTTTCTATTTATGACATTGATTTCCATTATTGGGTTTTCGATTTAATGTATATATAAATTATTTAATACAAGAACAAAACCACATGGAAAAGATAGGTGATAATATCTCACTACCAAGGTTTCCAAACTCAAACCATTTTTTTCTCAGAGATCTAATTTTCCTTTTGAAATATTCTTAAATCTACACGGTTATTTCAATTTAATGAAAATATGTGATCCAAATTCCATATCGATAACTAACTTGTAGATGAATATAGATTGAATTCAATGAAAAATATATATGAAGCAGAAGTGTCACCTTTCTTCTTCTTTCCACCTCTACAATTCTTTTTATAGGTTCTTTTCTTGACTCATGAAATGTAAAACAACCTACTTCTCATTTCCTTACCTCTATATATTTTTCTTCTTGGAAGTAAGGTACTTAGGTATCGTTCACTTATATTTAGTCTTAGGTGCCTTAGACTTTCCATTCCTCCACTTGTTCACTATAAGGAATGAAGAGTTGGCTTTCTTCATATTCTTATCATCTTGGAAAACTATAGTAAAAAGATCTAAATGTGAATTTTTCAAGTTATTCATATTATAATTCATAATAAAAGTCTAGAAGCTCGGTGGTAAAGAGGAAAGAATTAGATCAGTTTCTAATTCTTGGTTCTGTTTGAACCCAAAGTCTTTAAGTCTCTCAATGTACCCTATCATCTTGAGTACCTGAGGTGTGGCTTGATTCTCTTCTTCTGGATAAACTTATATAGTAACATGGATATATCATATGTTTATTTTCATGATTTCTCCTAATATAGTTCTTAGAGAAGGGTTAGAATCTTAGCCATGTTCTCCCTCATTCATTTTCTATAGTTGACTAGACATAGATGACAACATGATACACTATAAGTCTAGAGCATCATCTACATGCTTTTTTTACTGGTCTTTATCATCCTTGCTAAATCCTTGAGGAGGATCGATAGGAAATGAGGATTCTAGCACATAAATATTCCTTTCATGGTGTAGTAATATATGCAAGCACTTGTACCAATCCTGGAAGTTATGGGGTGTTAGGAGGGTTTCTTTATCCAATACAGATCACAGTGATAATGTTCAAGTGGTGTTGTGATTTCCATGTTTGATTTATAAAAAATAAATATTAGCCGGAAATACATTAACTTGATTACCTTAAAAAAATTATTGATTAATTAATTATTAAATATTTAAATGTCTTCCACTATTTTATTGAATTCTAGTAACCCTTGGTACTATAATCAGAATATTATGATGCTTAGTGATTCAAGTTGAAAGGATCCTTGAACACCGCTTCACCATCTATAATCTGTTGCTACACTACTACTCAGCGAGTGTAGGGTAGGAGTTTGACTAGTCGACCATATTAACTCGTGACTCCTTGATTTGTTAAGTGATGTCCTAGATTCTAAAACCATAAAAACAATTTACTCAACCCTTGATTATAAAGTTGAAATAAGCTAGCTTTGGCGACCCCTTTTCTACTAAGTTCTTTTACATCAACCAACCACTCTCATAAGAACTCTCTAGTAGTAGGAGGCACCCTCAACTCTGGATGATTGGGCACTCTGTACACCTAGTTTTGTTCAAATTCAAATGATAGAAGGAATTTGCTACTTAATATTTATGTGAGTGTTTTAATATTATTTTCAATGAATGTTATACTTTTCTATTCAATATTTTTATACCACATTATCATGCTAATAATTGAACATTTATTTAATAGAATACATTCATCTCTTTTTTATGAGTTTTATCTTTTTATTATTTTATGTGTTCTTGGAAACATGCGGATCCATAAAGTAATAAACATTGCATAAAGGAAATAGATTACATGATTGGCCTTGAGCACCTAATAATGGTTGATCCATTAAAACTCAATGGATCAACCATGACACAAGGCTATCATACCTGAGTCGAATCTAGACTCTTGATGCAAGTCATCCCCTTTCAGTATGACCACTTCTTGTCTGAGGTTTCATCTCGCCTTGGCATGGTCCATGCCTTACAATTTAATCATCAAATGTACAATTATACTTGCACGCAGGAGAGAGGGTCATAAGAGCACAATATTCAATTGATAAATTGGATGAGGGCCCTTATAAATAATGAATTTAAAACTGATGATGTGAAGACTGTCTTAAAATAACTACTTGTTACAAACATCACACACAGTAATAAATGATTAAATGAAAATGACCAGATGAGGGTATGATCAATTGTTAAAGACCAATCAGTAATAATAGTAATTTCATGATAAAAAAATTCAAAATTGAGAGCATAAATAAAAAGAAGATGAATTAACCAATTAATATAATTTATTTATTTTAATCCAATTTTTATTCCAAAATCAAATTAATCTATTAAATCAATTTAATACCAAAATTAAAGACGCCGCGAGACGGTGGTAAACTGTGTGGAAGGGAGGTGGTTTTAGCTGATGGTAGCAGTTTGAGGGGATCAGTGAGGAAGGGTCTACCCTGAAGTGGATCTAGGTGACTAGGGGAGAACCATGATTCAGCTTCGTATGGAGGCTGGGTGAGGTAGTGCGAATGGACCTGCGAGCGAAAGTAGTGGGATCTGGAGAACAGGACTGTCGCGACTTGAAGGAGGAGTGATGGCGGGGTTTCAGATAGACAGAGCCAAAGGCATCCACGAGATCTTCGGGTGCACAGGCCACCAGCACAGCAAGGTAGAGGTCGTCTGTGAAAAGTGATGCGTCCGGTGAGGGGATCTTGGAGGAGGGAAGTGGTCAGCGGTATCCCCAAGGTGAGCGCTTGCAGGTGGCCGGCTTGAGGATGACGGATGTATGGTGGTCCTCTAGTCCAGGTGAGATGGAGGGGTGGGTGGAGTTGGGTGTATGGGTCACAAATGTTGGCTTCATACAGAAGTTGTCCACTTGTTTTTTAAATTTTAAAACTTGCATAGACACCCAAACCCATGCAATCAACAATTCTCACAAAGCCTATTATTATAGAATTTTTAAAATTTTCTTTATGTGGATAGAAATTCAACACCAACCAGCCCTTTTTAAGTTTATTTTTTCCATGGTAAACAATATATTACACCCCTTTTAGTTATTTTATATTTTTTTTATGTTCAACCTTCTAAAGGAAGAAAACCCTCTTCAACCCATTTTTTATTAATTATATTGAAAAATCTTCCAAAGGAAGCTTTTAATTTTATTGCCCGAAGGGATGCTTCCAACTAAACCAGGTCAGAACTAGACTGACTAGAAATTAAACCATGAATGGATATTTATTTATATTGTTCTTCAATTTTGAAAATGCAATAACTACATTTTTAATACATAGCAATTTTTTTTATTACCATAAAATGGTCATCTCGAATCGGATCAATGCGCAGTCTATTCCATTAGGACCAATTTAAATATCTCTACTTAATTTAATGAAAATTAATTTTTATTTGGATCATAAAATTCCCATGATCATTATGATACCAATTGAAGGTACCAGGGTGCAAAGTGCAAGCCGGTTGGCTATGAATTTTAAAATTTCCATCACTGGAACTATGTAACTTCATTCTATATAGTGATCTGAACCTTGATATAGGCATGGGGATCTCGAGTGAATTTAATAAGAACAAAATAAAAAAACAAATATGTACCTTGTTTGATTTGGCGATGTGATCAACTGTAGCTTGTTGTCGATGATCGTTGCTCCTAGGATCCAAAGAATTAATCTGTATATCATACACACATGCTTCAAGAATCTATGTGAACACTAATCTCTGAATTTTGATGGCTAGTATAGAGATCTGTCGATTCCTTTGACATCATGATGATCACATCGACTCCATTCCTACGATCTGAGAAGACATACTTGGAACGATTGCTTGAATGACATCTTTGTCTGTCATGGACGTGGGAGGAGGATAGAGGAGCTCTCAATCCATTGGAAAATGAATTCCCTTGGACATATGAAATGATATCCTCACATACTTATATAGTTGATTTTGAAAAATACCCGGTTCAGGTTCCCGACCCCATATATATGACGTACAGTAAATAAGTAATAAATAAGTAATTATGAAAAACTAACTACATCATAAATATTATTTATATTTTACCACATATTTGTGTTGTATATTACGTAAACAAGGTCCTCATTATAGCCTAGGATCATTTACAACCCTTTGTTAAGGCACATAATCTAAGTTCATTACCATTAATACAATGGACATAGAAGTATCGAAACTATTATTGTAAGATAAAAAAACAAATATATATATATATATATATATATATTAAACTCTATACATGTAATGGTAATCAAAGTACATCACAAGTTAGGTCTAGGGCACCCACTTTCAATAGAAAATTATGGAAACATATGACCAAAATGAGTTTGGATAGGAATGTTTTGTCACAAGTAACATTTCATTAATAAATAATTTGAGAAATTACATTTCCATTTTAATATTTAATAAAATTTTATTTTGAAGTCCCTTTGGTGAGAATAAAATATATTAATTAAGTCTATGGCTATAACGTTCTATCGGTAAATTCATTTCCGAAATGTCAAAGGGAAATAAATAGATAGCATAGCTTGATGACATCAGTATGAAACCTACTTGAGTTGTGATATTCTAATAAAGGTATTATGTTACACTGTGTATGTTTCTTTGAGGTTTTATGGTGTTCCAATAATAACTTATTTCTCTATGGGTTCATTGGAACATTTCTTGACGTTATCCTTGGACTCTAAGAGGCTCCACCTAGTGCCACTGTTTGTGGGGCCTAGATGGTCGTACACTTTGTGCATCCATAACCCAGTTAAGTTCTATACGAATTCAACGGGTTGAATAAATATTATTCCCATGCATGGATTAATAATTATCCATATTTGGATCAATAGAAAATATTCAGTCGCTATATATTTTAGAGAATAAATGCTGGTTGAATATTAAATGGATATTTATTCTCTAATTTAGTGAATATAACATTTATTTATTTATAAGTGAGTAATGTAGTGATATTTATATATTTAAATATATAGTCACTATTCAGGGTTTAATAAATATTGAGGAGGATTGAAAGAACAAATTTACTTGTATGGTAAGAAATAATATTATAAATATTATTTTAATTAATGACTATATATTTATTCAAGAAATAATATTTTTTTATTCACAAGTCTAGGGCATGTCAAAGAAATAATAATAATAATAATAACAGTAATTATAATAATATTTAGGCATGGGGTTCATCAAGGATTAAGAGAATGATAATAGACCATGTGAAATTATTATGATCCAACCCTATCTCTATTGAAAAATGATTATATCATTCTCAACCATAATAGTTTTGTGCACAATAAATGTTTAGAGAGAAATCTCCCAAGCATTGGAGATCTCTTCTCCTAGAACACTCTCTATAATGTATATCAATCCTCTTCTTCCACCTTCACGAGTTTATAGGGAATAAAAGAGTCTTTCAGGCTTGGAAAAATTCTTGTAGTGAACATAAATGAATTATGAAATCATTATAATATTCTAATCTATCACTAAGGGTTTTGCGTGATGGTGTTCACAAGTTCATGGTGCACATGCGATCATCACTAGAGAGATTCTACCATATAATACTCTCACCGAGTTGACCACATGACATGAATTGGTCTATTGAATCTTTAATAAAGTAATAATTCCAATGTATGGTAATTATTATTTTACAGAAATTAAATTTAAAATTTATGTGATGATAAGATATTCATGGGTTCTAGTGTTAGTATTCGTCTAGTTTTTTAGGATTAATGGAGAAGTTTAAAAATTTCAATTGTTAGGAAAATGTTTGACTACTTACACTGCACGCCCGAACCTTCAAGTGGTATAAAAGTAGTAATAGAACAATTTATAATTATGTAATGGTTGTTGATTGATTTATAAATTTACTGTTATTTATTATTTCCTCTTTAATCACTTTTTAAATATGAGTGTCGATATTTTCTTTTCGTCTTCTTTGTTCTCGATCACATGATCAAAAATTTATTAGTTATATATGAAGGGCATTGGAAGAACCCATCTAGAATTACTGTGTATTATAGCTCAATAATACAAGAGTAGATGTCGGGTGGTCCATAGGTACATGCTGTTTATGAGATTACCCTACACTAGGATCAACCACGAGTGATTTGATTCATTATGCTACAAATGTACATGAAAGTTTTGAATATAAACAACATGTTGACCAGACGATCCTGGAAAATAGTTTTTTGGACTACATAGTGTTTAAATTTCTTAGACATCATGTAGTCTGTTCCCTTTCATAGTGAAAACCCTAGAGTGAAAGATGAGTCATGTATTTGTTACATAACACTCGTGATTGACAACCATGTAACATGGTGGTCACACAAAATTAAACTTATAAAAAAATTGTGTACTCCTTTAATGTTCACAGCTGGAAAACACACCCAGTACCTAGGTGTGTGTTATAGATAGGTGGCGAAGAGACATAAATGACACATATCTAGACTATACATGCTAATTATTATACCTAATTACTTAGAGTAAATAATAATTAATTATTCCATTTAAACCCAACACGTGCATGTCGATGTGTCATTTATTGAATGTACACAATTTGTGATAATTTATATATATATATATATATTAAATGATTAGTTATTTTTTGTATCATATTTAGTACTACATATAATGTATAGTTTGAATACATTGACAACTCTGCATGAATTAAAAGCATTACAGACTATGAAAATAACATTTTTCAGTTTGTTATTTATTGAAATTACATGAAATGTTATTCTATGACAAAATGTGTATTCTATATTCTATATGAGTAGAAGATATATGACTAAAATACACACTAATTAGTTCAAATGGGCACTCACCGTGTTTCATGTATATACATGATTTATACCTAATCAACTTTAAATAAAATTAATTTATTTAATATTTTAATTGATACAAATATCAAGTATGATTTGGATTCAAATTAAGATAAATAAATTAATAAACTAATAAAGAGAATTAATTGATTAAAGAACATATTATATTAATTAAGAATAATTAAAATGAATTCTAGTATATTAAATGTGGAGTCGTTTGAATGTATGTGGATGATAAAGAGATAATATTGACCTATGTATATGATTGATTGATTTTAATTAATTATAATTCAATTAAATTGATGCATTGTGTGTAATTACCTCATCTATATTATGTAAGGGCATGTGTTCTCTCCGTTTCTTTAATGAAAACCCCATAATAAATATTTTTGTCTACTCGCATGTGTGTGATTAAAATAATATATAAAGGGTTGATATCTTATGTGAGAGGAGGAATTCTAAATTTTTTTGGTGAAACAAACCTAGTAAATACATGACAGACATGTGAAATGATGAAACTCAACCTAGGGAATGGTTTTATGACTTTCCCCTAGTTCGACCATAGGTTTATCATTCGCTAGAGAAAGAAACCATTAGAAACGTTCATGAAAAAATATGCTCTTATTTTTTATAGAAAATAAAATCCATATAGATTAAGTTATATAATTGTTATATATATTAGTTAATTGGAAATTAATTGGTCAGAAATGAAAATAAAAGCATTTCAAAGTAAAAAGATGTGTTTTTAATAAAAACCAATTTTTTAAGTGCAATGTTTTTTACCTTAATAGAGTAATTTAATATTTATTTATTAATTATTTTAATGAAATTTTTAGAAAATTAAATCAATAAAATAGTTCAATAATAATTTAATGGTTATTACTTAGAGAAAATGAGTATATATCTAGTTTTAGGTTTAAACATGTGTTTTTATAAAAATAGGTTTCATTTTGTTTTTCATGCTTATTTTAAAATGAATGTCTTCCAATTATGGGAATTAAATTTTATAAAATGGTTTCTATATTTGGAATTATCATATCTGAATTTGGTAATTTGTCCACTGTCATATTTTTTTCATAGTTAATAGTAACTATGGTAAACAAATTTCACTTCGGTTAAGGTTTAAAAGGCTTGACAACTTGGTTAAACTAAAGGATAAGTTTTAAAATATAAATAATTGTAATATAAATTTGATTTTATAATGATATTTAGAACTTAAATTATCTTATCTTAAAATTTAGGTTTCCTTTGTGTCACTCCCACTTGAATATGAATTTATTATATTATAATTTTTAATGTATTTAAAAGAGAGCAACTCGCCTCACTTATAAAAGGAAACCCCTTCTAATCTATTATCATCACCAATTGAGCCCTTTATCATGAATAATATCTAAACATATAATCTCCCAACATCCTTATACATTACCTTGTGGTAATTTTTTTCCCAAAATACTAATCCAATACTCCATAATGTGCATATAAATTGAGGATACACATAGAAGAGGTATATTGTCTTAGCAATCTATTTCACATTTATTTCTTCATAAAAGCCTAAAAATGATATATTAACATATTAACAAGTTGGAATCAATATATTTACAATAATTATATGTTTTTATGTAAATTTTACATCCAATTCCTATCTTATTCCCATTTACTAGAAAATGATAATGTTGCTCGTTCGTAAGCGCAGACTACCAGCTCAAAAAAGTGATGTGATTATTTTTCATTTCCATTTTAAAATGATGGTCATAAGGAAATATTTAATTAAAATATAGGTTTTAATGATATAATTATGATATTGTAAAGGTGAATTATTATTTACCCCTTTTTCGTTTTATCCATTGAAAAGTGGAAAAATCACTCGTGCATTCGTACAAACTACCATCTCTACGAATTGATGCAATTATTTTTTCATCAACACTTAATATGAATGGATATAAAAGTTTATATGAAAAATAACTATGAAACATATGATATGATTAATATTATAGATATTTTTCATCTATGTCCATACCCTTTATAGATTTCTATACTTCAATGGGGATATAATATTATGATACCATCCAAATTATTTCTATGGATGGTGTATGGTGATGATGTTTTACAGATTATTATATTAAAACTATTTCATTACTAAGGATAAATTAAGTTATGATTAAGTATTTAGGATACCAATTTGTTTTACCTGAATTATTCTATGATTAAATGATGAATGTTTTTATGATATTCACACTTATGTATGGTTTTCATTATGTGATGGTGGGAATGAAATTATATATCCCTATAATGCATTGGGTAATGATTGATATCTTATGAGATAAATGTATTAGGACCATTTGTAAACCTAGTTAAGTAAAGGTATTCATTCATAATGATATTCTTTGGAGTAAACCTTGACTAAGGAAATGGTAAAATGTGGTGTGAGCATAATCCAATATGGGATTTTGTCAACTGTGATAGTTTTGGTTGTGATCATTGACTAATGAAAATATTTTTTATGCGTATGATTATGCAAGAGAATTCCTATGTATTGTCGTTATGATTATAATGTGATATAATATCTCAGGATTGATTAATGATTATTCCTCACAGTTATGATGCATTCATTTTGAAATGATAAAGCTCTAATACACGACTCATGATTTATTATCTATGACCGATTAGATAAAAAATCCATGTTATTATACTAATATCGTACTTGTATTCACATCTTATTCTTGATTATGATCATAAATTGACAACTACAATTTTTACCCTTATTAATCATCTGAGAACAACCCTTCTTGTGTTTCCATTGACCCCGGTTTATTAATAATGGTTTTATGTGAGAAATGTCCTAGAACAGTACTATGAGAGAAGAACAATGTGGAAGTTATTGAATGTATTTTATGAAATAAGTTGATAATTTATACAATATTAAAAGATGTAACACCCCAAGATTTCATAGTACGTTATTTCTTCAAAGTAATTCAATAACTTCCACTACACGCAACACCGAGTTCAAGTGCATCACGACTTACCAAACTAGCTGTTCAAAAGTGGTTATGAATAGTATTAACTAAAATTTGAATTTTATATAATCATTATAATTTTAGAATCCATATTATGAGTTTCTTAGACATAATAGAAGAACAAATTCATTTTTTCAGATAAAAGAAGTATTTTAAAAAAAATGCAATTTTACCGCCTTTTAATGGAGAACCTTTTTAAAATAAAATATTTGACACTTTTATATATTAAATTTGACAAAATAAACTTCTTATTTTGAATCAGGACATAGAAATTTATTTTCGATGAATTTTTGATGTTTTTTTGATAACTTTCATATTTGGGTGAATAGTGAAAAATACTAAATTTTAACTAAAAATAAATTTTTTAATCAAAATAATTTATAGTGTTAAATTATAAATTTGAGTGGTTTTAAAGTATAATTAGATCATATTTTTACCATTTAATTAAATATTGTTCATTGGGAGTAATTTCACTTTGAAATTGCATATAAACAAGTGTCAATCTTTTGATAGTTATTATTTCTTAAAAACCCGCTTTTTGGTCTTGACAACATGAATTAATTTTAAATTAATTAATGAAATTTTTATGTTTTGAATTTGGTAAAATAGACATCATTTTTTGAATCGGAATATCAAAATTAGATTAGGGTAAAGTTTGGGTATTCCTTTGGAAACTTTCTATTTTTGATGAATAGTGAAAACACTAAGTTATTGGTTAAAACTGACTTTTTATTTAAATAATTATTTATTTTATTTAAATTTATTTTAGGTCAAAATAGATACATAATACCTATATATGTTCAATGTAATTAATTAGAGTCATTTTATATGAATTTTAGATATATAAAACTTTATTGAACTTTTTACCGTCTTTTACACACCCCTAGGAGCTTTTGCAAATTTTCATAAAACTTAATTTTAACGCTTCTGTGAATTGAATTTCAAAAATACGAGAGAAACGGTTGATATCAGTAATTAAAATGTGGTCCAATGAGATGAAAATAATTTTTGGTGAATGATAACTTTTTACTTTTATTTACCACGGTTAAAAGTAAATAGGGTAATTAAAGGTAAAAATGATATTATTTTTACCATGACACATATCCTAATTCTATTGGATAAGTATAATTCGACCAAAAAAAACCTTAGGAATAAAATATGAACCTCTTTGGTCCACATGGATTAGATTAGGACATTTATTATTATTTAATTCAAAGAAGAGTTAAAAGAGTTAAAATCAAAGTTTAATAACTAAAACATTTTTAATATAGGGTTATACTTAAGATAAAATCGATTATAAATATTCATTATAAATATAAAAAGATTTAATATGTAATGGTATTTTATTTATAAATTTTAGACAATAAATAATTTAATTTATTTATGACACAATGATGATGTAGTAATCACCTTAATAATAACAAATTAAAATAATTGATATTATAAATACCCAAATAAATGTAATTTGAGACTTTTTGTGAATTACACTAATTTTATAGGTTAATATGACATGTTAGTATTGATTTAATTAACTTTTTTCGAAGTAATCATTCTGTTATGTTTTTCAAAAAATTCAATTTCCAAATAGTGTCAAAATTGACATAAAAGAGTTTTTAAAACAAATATTATATTATTAATTAATATTCTATTCCTAAAAATATAAGTCTTGGCAAAAAGACTTATATAATGATAGGTGTATCATTAATAAACCACTTGGTGTTCGCTTGGAAGTTTATAGTTTGTTTATTAACCATATAATATAAAAATACAAAGAGACATGGTAAATGTCAAACTAATTAACTAAGAGTTAAAACTAAAAGATAAGGTTAATATAGTGACACAAACCTGTCTAAAACCTATTGGTTGGGTGGTGTTAGACCCATACACACCTTATCATATAAATAAATCAGTTTTGAGCCATTATAAACCGAAAATTATTTTATTATAAAATTATATTTCTAGCTTTTCCTAAGGTGCCCCTCACCCCTCTTATAAAGAGACACTCCCCCTTCTCTCAATTTCACACCTTCAAAGCCATTTAGCTCAGCCAAAAACTGCCCAAATATCCTCTCATCTTCTCTAAATTCAATCTAGAGGCCTTATATGGATCAGAAAGCAAACCTAAGGAGCCCTTTTGATCAAATCAAAAGCAAGAATCCGAAGAAGAGGTAATGATTTCACCACCCTCTTTCAAGTTCTCTTCTTCTTCCACTTCTTCTTTCTTTGTTATTTACATTATAAAATAATAAATCCAGTATATTATATATACTATGATGTTATTATAAATATGGTACAACCATATTCATTATTCTACTCATCCTTTGAATGACATGTCACCATACATGCGTACGTACGGCTTATCGTCTCCACGTCGTTGTGTAATTGTTATTCAAAACATTATTAT
This sequence comes from Viscum album, assembly GCA_963277665.1. Classification (NCBI taxonomy): domain Eukaryota; kingdom Viridiplantae; phylum Streptophyta; class Magnoliopsida; order Santalales; family Viscaceae; genus Viscum; species Viscum album. Next base: position 116,525,859 of record OY728119.1, read on the forward strand.
TTGGATGGGTGTGATAATGATGTGTAATTGAAGTAAATAATAAATATAACATTATAATGATTCTTTATATATTATATACCATTCAATTATATACGATTTTAATATCAAAATAATGATATTGTCACTCGTGTGTACGTACGGAATACCATCTCCACGAACACGATGAGATTTATTCCTCATCGTATCCATTCAAGACTAATTTTCATTTGATGATTGAAAATAATTTTTAAGTACTTGATATCATTATGTATATGAATAATATACAACCTATCCATAACAAACATGACTTACATAACAAAGCATATAAAGGAAAATGAATCAGTTAACACCCGAAACGACGATAATACTAAGATATTATTAACCAAGCAATATTAAAAGACCATATATGTTATCATATTAATATATATGATTCTTTTATAATTTAATAAAAACTATTTCTTCATTATACATGAGGTTAACCTACCCTAGACCAAGGAAAAGTACAAGGTAAGGGTTTATTTCACAATCTCTTCATTATCCGACATTGTTTATATGTAATTATCTACTGGGACCTCTTTATCATCCACATCCATGTTTCTTAAAAATGTCTTTCAAAACATTTTTAATTTTTAATAGACAATTGGTTAAAGTAATTTATACCCTTATTTTACCTTATATGTTTTTGAAAGGAATCTTTCCGTCGTTTTCCAAACAAGGTACTTTTTAACATTTTCGACAAATTTAAGGTAAGAATGTTTTTAACTTATATGGCGGGTGTGACTATTTTCCGCTGTTATAAAATCATTGAAGCTTCCCTTACAAGATTATAATATCATTTTCAAAATAAAGGTTTTATTTTATAAATATGTGACTTTTTAATTATTTCAAAAAGGAGATATTTATCTCAAATAGTTTTGATTTCATCTATGTCAACATCCTTTGATGGATTTTAATCTTATTTGAAGTTGATTTATTATGAGACAAAACATATATATTATATTGAAGGTTTTGTGATATGTTTGACTATTGCTGTGTTATTTTTATACCATTCATGTTTTATGGATAAATTTTTGACATTTCATATGCTACTTTCAATACGAATGTTTATGCTATGTTTAAAGCTTTTCATATGAGGAATGCATTGGACTTAGTAAGTGACGGGTGGAGACCGCTATAGCTCCTCTATGCATCGGTAGGTCTCATGAGACAAACTAGTTTCTTGGAACAAGGCCTTGAAAAAATCTTATTTGTAGTCTTGGCACAAGGCCTTGACTATGTGGTTATGATAGTTTGGCATTATGCATTCCATCATTATGAAAGTGGCCATTGATATTTCATGTGATTATTTGACTAGTAGAATATCCATTTGAGTAAGTAAATGGAATTATTTGATTTTTATCTTTTCCATATTATGCTGAAGTTCATGTTTAAAAGGATTTTGTTTTAGTTATACATTGCCTTAAATTTTTATGGTTATTTATGAAAGTTTCTGCTATATTGTTATCCTTACTGAGCATCTGATCTCACCCCTTTCTATGTTTTATTTTTCCCAGGATGTGAAGAAGTATTTTATGAATGAATTGCAGGGATAGTCTATGGGATCTCAGTGTTGTCTATGGAAACATTGTTGTAGTAGTTTTGAATTTTATGATGTAATGTAAGACTTATAAATATATCTAGTGTTTACAAGGCTACTAAACTAATTGGTCTTTCAAGAATTGATCTTTTGTGATCATGCTAATGTTATGTAATAATGCACCAACTCTGGGTAACTGGGGTCGGGGCCTTACAAAAGACACTAAACCTTTAAAGTCCTTAAGAGTGTGATATAATTAATATTAATGTAAAATGATATAATATTTATGTATGTTATAATCAGGTCACCTTAATTTATATCAGGGTATGGCTTAGTAAATTTTCACATTAGGTTATTAATAATATGCTGGTATAACTGAAGACATCCTATGATGTATTAAAAGTGAAATGAGGTAAACTTAGAAGTGGAATTGGTTGATAAGAAGGTTTCAAACTTGATGATGTCTCAAGAATGATTTTCACAATTAGATGATTTCTTGTTCATATTATTGTTGATTTAGGTTTAAACTATGATTTTGGTTTTATTAAATGGATAGAATCGATAAGAATCATGGTTAGAACTAATATTGTACATAACGAAAAGATTTTCCTCACAAGAAATCGAATGATTAGGGAGTTAGAAGAAAAAATATTATTGTTATTCTCACATAATTATCTCAATACATGAATCATATTGAGATTCAAAATGATCAAAGGAGAGAATAAAACACCACTGATCCTTTAATGAGGCAATATACACCTTTTTTCCTTGGTTCCTCTAATTAACTAGTTTCCAAATAATGGATATACACCACAGAAAAGATATTATACATTATCTAGTAACCAGAGAATGAAATTTTTTTCATGTCAGTGTATCATATATAAGGAACTAATGGTGGAATATAATTAAGAATACAAGGTAAGTGGAAAAAACAACTTAATGGAATAGGATGAGTTTAAGAGGGATTATTTAAAAAAAAATTTCCCAAACTATTTTCATGAAAATAGAAAGGTAAGTCTTTCATATTAAGGAGAAAATGATAAATCTTTTGGTAAATATGAGGAAAGGTTTTTAAGACTTGTGAGGTATGCTTGTAGTTTTATCATGGATGATAAAAGAAAAAGTGTCAGGTTATTTAGTGGCCTAAAACAAAGTATCAAAAATACAATTTCCATAAGGGGATTTTGTAAATATGAATAAATATTTTAACGTGATATCAAGATAGAAATGCTGGGTGGAGATTCCTATCATTAAATTGGTTTTTATAATAATAGAAGTATGGAGTTTCCAGGAAATCTTAACAATAAAACCCATGGAGAAAAGAAAATTAATCTTCCTTTATGCCTGATGTGTGGAAAGAAGTAGGGGCATTTTCTCTCAGGGATTGGTAAAATTTTCAAGTGTTGAATGGGAGGACATCAATAATGTTATTGTAGAAAAGATGTAAAGTGGAAATACATTGAAATGAATGAGGATAAATTTCCGTTTGATGTACCACCCAAACTCCAATTATAAAAAATAAAGTGATATGGGTATTATTCTAACTAGTTCCCAAATCCATGTATTAATGATGATAATCATAATAAAAAACCCCTTAATCCAAGAGATAAAGTGAAATATCTTATGATATCAACCATGGAAATGGTCACAAGAACGAAATGGTGAAAGCTAACCAATATCATTCACTCTAGAAAAATGAAATTATTATTTTATTCTAGTTCTATATAATCTTTTATATATAAATAATTTTCTATAGGAATTATATTACCATCTCAATGACACAATGTTTATTTATAAATGAAAATTCTTAATGGAATGACGATCACATCTAAATTCTACAACATCATTATTTTATTCTAGTTCTATATAATCTTTTATATATGGTGATTGATTATTCCTCATTCCAATTAAAAATTCTTGGTCAGAATTACCTAAATAAGGATTTGAAGTTTGAATCAGTAATTTGTTCATAAAAAATTTGGAGGTCTTATCATTATAGTGAAGAAGGTAGATGATTCCATGAGTCTAAAATACCATGCTAGTGTTTCCATGATGATCATTGAAACAAATTTAATACTTATGTATTTTTCATGGATGGACCTTGAAATCATAATTAAAGGAGAAGGATCCTATCATTACAAGATACCTATTAAAACATCTATTTGTTTGAAGATTAAAATGGTTCAAAAGTAGGATGTGGAGTTGTAAAATATGTAAAGGAATGTTCATAAATTCAGTCATAATAGTGCTATAATGATAATGTTTTATAATATATACTCCCTATTATTTTTAGTAAAGATGAGTAAACTTTGTATCTAGATCATTTTGGATGAGGTATTAAAAATGATAAGCCATCTTTTCACAAGATTGGATGAAATCCACCACATTTATCTCTCTTTCATTGAAGTCTCATGTCAAAATATAATATTTATTATTGATCCAATCACAATGACCCTTATTAGTGTCCACTAGAATCATCCTCTAATCCATCCTATCTACATTCTCTTGATAATTATAAATTATAAAATAATCCTCCAACATTTCATCCTTAGAGTAAAAGAGAAGCTCTCAATGCTTTAATTTTTACCAACCTCCCCAACTTATACCCATTATGTGACATCCATAAGTTCCAATGATTTATCTATATTTTTATTCTCTATTCCTATCACCCCTAAGGAAAAACTAGAATATCCTCCAAATCCATAGAGCCTCATTGTATTTGAGAAATGTCTTCCATCATGCCACCCACATTCTCTTGATCTTGTTACTTATAATCACCACCAACGATTGTTAGTATTTCACTTAAGAGGTTCAGACACTTCTTCTTCACCAGAACATTCTCAGTGGGATTATAACCCACTGCCTTAGACCTAAATGTTTTGACCAACCTTGAATCCATTATTTTAGGTAAATGATAATATTCTTTATGACGTTCATATTTCTTCCTCTTTCTTATGATGAAACTCCCTGAATTCCAGTTTCCCTTTTTCCCCTTCTTTCTCCTTAGGCTATGATGACCTCTACCATGTACTCTATTAGCATTTTCATCTGAGTTTTGGCCTAATATCCACCCTATCGACTCTTACCTAGAGGATAATAGCCCTTCATTGGAGTTCTCTTCCAACTGCATCTATTTGATCTAGACCAATTCCTTTAAATCATAGACCTTCAAACCAATTACATTGATTAATAGATGATAAGGTGCTTCTCGGACTTGTCCCGCCCATGACATTCATCCAAACCCTATACAACTAGTAATACTTGTATTAAATTATCAGCACCCATACATGCCATTTGACCTCCCTTAATTTCCTCCTAGGTGACCACCTCATGTGAAGTTCTTTTTCCTAGTAGGAAATCATATGCATAAGATGAATACTTTTTAATATTTAACCAAACAATTCATGGAAAAAAGAACTGTATTCAACTGAATATTCATTTTAATGAAGAATTATTAACAAAAGAAAAATATAAATTTTAATGGAATTATACATATTATGTTATTTAGGTACATGGTTAAAGAATATAATTGTAATATATATATTTATTATATAGTTGGATTGAATTTTTAAAAAGTATGAAAGGAAAAGAGGTAAGGGTTAATGTTTCAATCTCATTTTTATTCAGTATTATTTATGAATGACTTTACAATAGGGTAATTATATTCTCATTAACTATTAAAACCCATAAATTTTATTCTCATATGGTTATTTCTATGGTTTTCATGTTTTCATTTAATTTTATTCTAAATGTAACTTAAATTTATCGAGAAAATATTTTTATGAATGGATTATCTTATTTTTTCTTTGTTTGATGAAATGCTTCATCCATGTATACATATTTAAAATGTTTTAAAAATTTTACATTCTATGATCATATTTTCATTTATATTCATTTTAAAATAGAATTGATATTATTTTATAGGACTAAAAGTTAATTTTTACAATGTTTTGTGAAATATTTATTTATGAATTTTAACAAAAAATATTAAATGATTCTTTATTTTTATGTTTATAAAATTAATGGATCATCCTGCCACGATGAAACTTATATTTTTTAAAGATTCATTTAAAATTTTCAATAGGTATTTTCAGAGAATATGATTTCATCAATATTTATTAATTTTTTTAATTTTTTAAAGTCACCAAAATAAAAGGATGTTTTATCATGTTATCAAAGAATATTTTTAATTATTTTTTAAAATATTTTTTTCATATATGTCAACATTTTTGAAGTATTGTTATGATTACTTGGGTATATGATATTATAATACCATCCACTTTATTTCTCTAGATGGTTTATAATGATTCTTTTTTCAAGTATTATTCTATAAACCTATTTCTTTCCTGGGGTTAATTATGTTATGATGAGATCTTTATTAAACCCTTTTCTCTTCCAAGGGTTATGGTATGGTGAATTGATAAATGATTTATTTTATTATAGAGGAATAATTTTTGGGTTTAATTATGTGAAAAGTGGGATTGGAGATATATATACCTCCAATGAATTGGTTAATGATTGGTATCCCATGAGATAATAAAAACTGGATCGTGGATTGAACCTAGTTCATTAATGAATCTATCCACTATTATAGTATTTGGAGTGAACCTTCACTAAGGAAATTATATAATAGGGAGTGAGTCCAATCCACTATAAGACTTTTTCGATGATTATAATCTTGGTAGTGATCCTCAAATATTTTAATGATTTAATTTCCTTATGGTTGTACCACTCGATTCTTATGACATGTTATTTTTCTTATGTGATGTTCTCATGACTCAAGATTTATTAATGATGATTCCCCACTCTTATAACTAATGTTTTTGAAATGTTAAATCCTTATATAATGAATAATTATTTATGATCTATGAATGATGGTTATAAACTTTTGAATTTATAATTACGATCTCATGCCCTTATGCATATCGTATGTGTGTATACTATCATAAATTGATATCTTCCATGTTTACCATTATAGAGCATCCAATATCAAATTTATTATGTTTCAAATTTACCTAGGTTATGAGGAATGGTTTTAATTAAGAAATATATAACAAGGGTACTGGGATAAAATAAAGTTATAAGAGTTGTTGAAGATATTTTATAAAATAACTCGATTATTTATCTAGTCTCCAAATACACTAAAAATTTACTATACTTGGGTGTGTATTAGTATGAAATTTATTTAATATTAATTTAAAATGAAGTGATATTTTTATATGTTCTTCTTGAGTTCCCTTAGGATGAGTACAATTGAAATACAATGAAGCTCAAGAGATATTTGGAAAATTAATTGTCAATATTCAGAAATATAATGGATGTTTATTGATGTTTAATGATGGTAGATAGATTCCTAGTCTCGAAAATGACCTTATATTAGTTTGATAACTTGACGAATTTAGTTTTGACCACCTTTAATGATGTATTGTTGATGATAATGAGATTATTCATTGTGATTGTTCGTGGGGCGATGAATGAAACCCTATACATGACTTGAGGCAATGATGAAGTTTCAATGATCTAAATCACTTAATTTTGAGATATATAATTATGGAAATTTATATATGGTCTTCTTAGTGATAATAATATAAAAGTTATAGCAACAAATAGATGTATGTGTCCTTCAATTTGGATAGACATAAGATCTAGAATTTGAAGATGGAAGTTGTTCATTATAATTTTTTCTAACCTTCCCATATGAATTCCAATAGTGAATCTATATACTTTGTGATGTGTTTTGATGATTCCACTTAGATGGTCTAGTTTCATATCATATAGAATAAATATAATGTTTTTATAATTTTTTATTTTTTTTCAAATTGCTGAGTTTGATTAGAAGCTGAAGTGACTCTAAGAAGAAAATGGTGGATAGTACACCATGCACAACTTATGTTTTTTTCTAATAATATAGTAAGACATGAGAATATATTTCTCAAAACCCCAAAATAGAATGGATTACCTAAAATAATAAATTAAAATCAATAAGAGAAAGCCTAGATTTTGAGACTTTGTTCTAAAAAACAAAAGTAAACATGGTTAGATCATATAAATATGGAAATATAATTGGAAAATAAAAGTCCAAATTTAATTGTGATAAAAAAACTTATGGATTAACTTTTTTATGGTAAAATACAAGAATTTAACCATCTCAAATTTATCCGAAGTATGAAATATATTTATATTTATTATAAGGAAAGAGTTAAGTTGGAGGCAAAATAAAAAGTGTATATTCCTGGAAGATACGACGATGATAAATTTAGATATCATTTTTGGGATAATGATAAAAACAAGTAATTTATAGTAGATATTTTTTCCATAGATAGAAAATTATATGGAAAGATCAAAACAAGGTAGATAATGAAGTTGAGTAAAAATAAATAGTAGAAGTTAAATTTAACTATAATGAGATTACTATAAGTAAATCACTTATACAGAACTTCCAAGAATGAGGAGAATGTTATTAATGTGTTAGAATACAAGAGAGATTGTCAAGAGAAATTATTCAAGAAGGAAGATTAAAAATACCTTTTGCAGAACAACCATTTTAGTTTTGGAGATAAAATAGAATTAGGAAATATGTTCAGAGATTTGGAGATGATATGAAATTCCACCATTTAAAAGATACTGGTAAACTAGAACATTTGTAAGAAGCTACACTGAGAGACTATATGTAGTGGGTGTTGTCCCTGAAAGAGGAAACAAAGTCCTTAAAGATCAGCAGAGTGTGGGAGTTGGAAAATCATTTAGATGGAAATAAATATCCATAGAACACATTTTTTTTCTATATTAAGAATGATTTTTATGGAAGTAAGAGGTAAAAAGAATTATTTGAAATAAAGGGACTACAATAAAAATAAAGGAATTTATTTTCTAGATATTTTCTAACTGTCCATAAAGAACATTACTATTCAAATAGTACTGATAATTATTTCATCTAATAATATATTCTTAGAGAATATATATTTCAATAAATACTTTATTCATATTTATTTAGATGATTATATATATGTGGTTAAACCTAAGGGTTACAATTATTAATGTAAGAAGAATCTAGTTTATAAACTGAAGATAACTCTCTATGTCTTGAAGCAGTCTCCTTGAAAGTTGAATTGAAAGTTTGATACTTCCATCCTTGAAGAAAGTTTCACTTAGTGTGATCTTTATCATTGTTTCTTTGAATAGTATTTAAATTTTCACAAACTAAGTCATGGTTCCATCCAACTTGACATATTACTTGGCTTGTGGCATGGCGTGAAGGGTTTTCTTGATCCCCGCAAGCTGTAAACTATTTCTTGGGCATTGACAATACACTATTAGGAATTATTTCACCCATGATAAATAACTATAAATAATACTCAATAATGAAGAAACACACCATGATCAATATCCATAACCAAAAGTGATACAATTATTCAAACTAAACTCCTTACAAATTTAACCAAAAACAAAAAAAAATTGGAGGGGAGACAACTAGAATAAAAACAAAAACCTCACTGTAACAAGAGGTACATCACCCTCCAGCTACCACCAAAGTCACCTGCAAGAGAAGACAACTAGATAACTGATCCTCCACCACCACCAAGAAACATATTTTCTTTACCTTTTTCATACATAAAAAATTCTATATACACCCAAGGGTGTATGTAGGGTGTGAGAAAAAATCCCAATATTATTCCACAAAAAAGAGAGATTCAATGCCATAATATTAGAAGAAAAATTACAATGAAAGTTTTAGGAAGAAATTTAAAACATTTTTAACAAATTTTGTTTAAGGAAAACATTTTCAAAGAAGTAATTTTTTCCAATTTAACTTAAGTGTAAGGTGTATTGTATACTGATGGAAATCAGCACATCACAATAGAGCACCATTTTATAAGAAATCCCAATAGGTACTAGAAATAATGAGACCCTAAGAACCTCATATCTCAGTGAAACATGGTATAGAAACTGTAACCCACAACTTCCTCATACATGAGCCACCAGAGGGGAATCTATCTCATAGTCTAGCAGTCTCTAATAATAATCAAGTTTAGTTAGTGTTGTATCTTCGATCTTTCTAAAAGAAATCGGGCATCAGCCTTGCTGATTCAACTACCGTACTAATCATAGTCCTCCCACCTAGATACCAAGAATTCCCTTTATACTCAATTTCTATTTCAAAAGTCACATATGTAACCACTTTCACATACACACATTAGGTTATAATAGAAAAAATGAAAAATCATAATTTTTCAAAGGGAAAACACACATCACGTTAACACGCACACCAAACCAATTTTTAAGCACTTTTCACACTACTTTTATAGTAGATAAAACTCATTTAGAAGCATAAAAAGAAAAGAACACATGAAATATACCCATTTCCAATTGAATAACCATCTTGCAAACCATATGAATCTTAAAAAATTCTGAAAACACTTTTCTCATCACAAAAATATTCCATAGAACACATTGAATATGTAAAAAAAGCATATAAAAATCAACTAATATTGCTAAAATGCGTAATCACTTACCTCATGCTTGGAATCTTCAAGAATCCAATGGAAAACCACAAATTCATCTCAAAGGACCCCTATAAAATAACTATATAACCATACACACCAATATTTTACCCCAAAACTCAATATTACACCCTTATTAGGTCAATCAATCTACTGGAAAAGAATAAATCAAATACGGAGGAAGAAGAACCCTAGAAGAAGGAAGAAATCAAAATAAAAGAGGCTTAATTTATTGTTCTTTGAATATCAAAGGAAAAATACACCCAAAAATTGAATTTCAAGGGGTCCTATAAGGAGAGGAGGAGGCTCAAAGGAATGAAAATTATGAATGGTTTGAATTAGAGGTGGTTTGGGGTTAAAATTGGGGGAGAGTAGAAAGGTAAATTTACAATATTAATGACCTAGAAAGGCCTCATGGTCAGCCCAAATAGTTTTAAAAACCATACAAAAACCATAAGGTCTCCTCTTTCTAAGAGGAAACTATCCACATATTTTTTTGAGGGAGGTTACATGCCCATGTATAAATCTGTGCAACCTAGGAAATGCCACTTTCCAAGGTGCATGGTTTCTCTAGGGCTGACGCAATGTTTCCCCTCACTGTGATCCAATCATGTGCTAGCTGATGTCAATCCAAAAAACTCTATTTTCTTCCAAAAAATACTTTGGAAACCAAGGGATGAATACATGAACAAACATAAACAATTGAATACCCCAAAGTAAAATCATATATTTGTAAATTCTCCCCACCATGAAAACTTTCCATCACCAAAAAGTCCACTCAAAATTTGATTAGAGAATTGAAATGGAAAATTCTTCTTAGCCCAAGACTTTTTCTACCATGTCTCATGAACATCATTACCATATTATGAATGAACCCAAATAAACAATATGGATTTCCCTTGAATCACTTTATCCTAAGAATCCAAAAATATTTACTGGCCACTCCAATAATGAAAAATATGATTCTAGCTTCAATTATTTTCAATTCAACACATATGATGGATCCTAATTATAATTATTTAATTGATAGATGTGGAACAAATCACAAATTGACATCAAATGAGAAGGAAAATCTAACCAGTATTCCACTTTACCAACTCTATCAGTAATCTCAAAAGGGTCAACATACCTTGATGTTAGATTACTTTTATTACCAATATAATGGTGACCCAAATAAGGTTCTAAATTCAAAAACACCTAGTCACTAACTGAGAATTATAAGGATCAACACCTTTGATCGGATAAAGTCTTGTGGATAATTTGATCTGTCAAAACCACTACCTTATCAACTTGAATTTTTAGATGTTTCTTCCACAAGGATCAGTCCCAACAATGAGGATTTATCCACCTCTGCCTAACATAAAGGGGAACAACACGACCAACCATAAAGCACCTCAAAGGGTTCCATTTTTATCGAGGATTGGTAACTGTTATTATAGGAAAATTCAAGAACCGCAAATGGATACCCATGATACTTCAAAATCCAACACACATCCTCAGAGAATGTATTCCATGATCTTATTCTTCTGATCAATCTGACCAGCCGTTTGTGGTTGGTATTCCATACTCAACTTCATCTATGACCTTGGTGCCTTCTTAAGGCCTTACCAAAACCTTATGGTAAAATGTGGGTCCCTATCCAAAATGATAGCTGAGGGAACTCCATGAATCCTTGCTTACTCTGGAATGTACAACCAACCCAATTCATCCACCTTAGCAGAATGCCTAGTCAAAATAAAATGGGCTATCTTTTTCATATGGTGAATCACTACCCATATTTCAATATTTTACTGGGGTATATGAGGCAATCCAATGATGATGTCCTTGGTGAACTTGTCCCACTTATAAGTAAAAATGGGTAAGGGATGTAGAGAACTAGAGGGTATTTGGTGCTATTCTTTAAACTAATGACATGTATAACACCAGGTTACAAAGTTAGCTACATCACGTCCCACGAATAACCACCAGAATTGAATATTCACATCATAAAACATCTTTATGGTCCTGGGATGAATAAAACATTGGGACTGGTGGATATCCTACATCACCAACTTCTGTAATGGAAATGGTACCACGAGGTGACCCTTGAAACATGGAACTCCCTCAAGATATAATAAACACTCACTAGTCACCTCCCCACCATTTAGAATCTATAGATAACATCGACACAACTCATCATTTATCTAATCTTTCCAAATCAACTCAATAGGGGAAGGTGTGAGATGAACACTATCCAAGAAGAAATTTACACTATGCTACTTAGATTCTAGGTTCATATGGGAAAAAGTCACATAAAAGTTTACTCATCACTGGACTCTTTCTAAGCTTGCACCATCAATTTTCTTCTCAAAACATATGCTACCACATTACCTTTTTATGGAGTGTACATGATATCAAAATTGAAACCTTGAAGGTACTCCACCAATGATGCTAACATAGATTTATATCCTCCTCGGAGAATATTTAAGGAAAACTATTACGATTAGAATGTACAACAGAATTCTACCCAATAAGACAATGATGCCATATCTTTAAGGATGGAATCATTGATGCTAATTCCAGGTCAAGGGTTGGGTAATTATTTTCATGTGGTTGGAGTTGGCAAGAACCATAAACCACCACATAGTCATCCTAAATTAGAACACATCCAAGACCCATGCCTGAAGCATTATAATAGACCATGTATCAGTATCCAGATTTTGAAAAAATTTGAATTCACACTTTGGTAAACTATAGATTAAGCTCCATAAAGTAGGTTAAAAATTGTGGGATATATTCAAACTTCACCGCCATACAACTGAGAGCAATTATGGGTGTCGAAATTGAATATAAATCTCTAATGAAATTCCTATTACACCTTATTAGGAGAAAAAAACTCATGATCTCAAAAAAAAATTTGTCTGTTCCCAGGAAATCATAAAACTTTTCTTTTTAGAGTCCACCAAAACCCCTCATTCTGAGATCACATGGCCCAGAAACTTCACCTCCCTGGTCCATAAGGTGAAATTGGAAAATTTTACATAGAGATGATGGTCATGAAGAGTTCCCAACACGATCCTAAAGTGTTTCTCATACTCATCCTCAGTCACATAATATACCATAATGTCATCCACAAATACCATGACAATATAATCTGGATAATAATGGAAAAACTGGTTCATAAGAACCATAAAGATTGATGAATAATTCATAAATCTGAAATGAATGACCAAAAAATCAAAATGGATATGCCTTCTTTGAAAATATATTTTTAGAATATCCTCCTCTCTAAATTTCACATGGTGATACTCTAAATTCAATTCAATATTGGGAAAACACCTCACCCCTTAATCTTATCGAAAAGGTCATAAACATGGGGAAAATGTACTTATTCTTGATCATTACCTTATTCGGCATATGATAATTGATAAATAATCTGAGAGATCCCTCAAAATTCATAGAAAATAATATAGGGGTTTCCCAAGGTGAGATGACCATGTGAAGGAATCCATTGGATTCTAAATCATCCAATTGTACCTTTAATTCCCTCAAATCATTGGAATACATATGACATGAGGGAGGATATATTGGTTTTGTTCCCAATTAAAAATATATTGTGAACTGTGTGTCCTACTAAGGAGGAAATCCTGAAAAGTCTTTGTGAAAAACCTATAAAAACTCATCCACTAAATGATTAAATCCATTCTAAAAAATACCACCATGATCCCCCAACATGAGTGAAAAGATATGAAAAATGAGACTACCGAAATTCAGAAGTGGAGGTCCAGTACATCCCGACAAAGGATCTCATTAACACTAAAAAAATGGGTACTCACATAAGGTTCCATGAAATTCAATCACTGATGATAAAAATCAATGTAATCCTGAAATCACACCATCCAAACCATACCGAGGATTATGTCAAAGAGGTACGTCTCTAAAACTGGAAAATTTGATTCTATCTCAACCCCTGAAATGGGGAGAGGGAAAGGAATAGACCTGAAACCCTACTCTCTAATCTTACAAAGAGGTGTTTTAAACTCCCACACATGCAACATTATCTCAGTTTATAATTTCAATGCATCCACCAGAAGAGAAAAAATAAATGAAACAGAGGCACCAATATCAATCAATGAAATAGCTATGGATGATGTAATAAAAACTATACCTCAAACTGTCACAGGTCCTACATCAGATTCTACTGGAGCCTGATCTAGAGCATGAATATTCCTCACCTCTACCTAAGCCTGAGAATGACCACTAGATTATGGATCTCCCTTGAGATGACTCTGACCAAAAGAAGATCCATCCCGACCACCATGACCACCAAAAAAGGAACCTTCCATACTGGGTGGTTCTGACTGGGATAACATCCCCCTAGAATCTATATAACCTTCACTACTATTATATTGGTGTTCCACCTTGAAAAACAGCTCCAAATGTCCCATAGTTCCACACCGATGACATAGTCTAGGTGGAGCTGAACATGAAGACAACACATTCTCTAATTTTACACACTTGTGGCATAGAACTAATTCAGTATCTGAATACATATATGAAAATTATTGGGAAGGATTCCCTGAGATATCAACTCCCCTCTTCCCATGCTTGTCCCACTTCCTCTTCTTTTCAAATGCACCACCACTTCCCCCTCCCACTACTAACACTACCCCAGAGAATCCATACGTTCCACTAGGGACAATTTCCAACACCATAGAATGATCAAACACTAAAACATTGGTCTTCAAATTAAACTGGAATATTGAGATCAAATATATATCTGCAACCCCATTTATAAATTTTTATCCATCATCTACTCATTAGAAACTTCTATGGGTGGGAACTGAACCTACTCTGAAAAGTAGTTAGCATAAACCATCATGGTCTAATACCCCTTGCGAGGATCTAAAAACTCTCAAGTATTAAAGAAGGGCAAGTTATGAGGGAAATACTACTCATTGAAGGAAACCTTGAAATCATTTTAATTCGTTTTCTCATGCTTCTTAGCTTGCACAATTGAGTCCCACCTCTTCTGATTGGAACCTTCCAACAAAAAAAAGAACACTTCACCTTCACTACCTCAAGAGTGTCAAGAAACCCAAAAATCTGATCAATATTATCAAGACACTCTTATGATTCTAGGGGATTTGTTCTACTTGGAAGGAAGGAGACTTGTTTTGGAGGAAATCCTGAGATTTTTCCTTTCCAAGACCTGGTTCCGCTTCCCTAACATTAGCAGGACCAGATCCTTCTCCATGTCCCAAATTTTAGACAACCTGAACCATGAATTCCACAAGTCTTTGATCAATTAGTGATTGGTAAATCTCTCCAAACTATTCCTTTGGATACATAGGATGTATCTGGGGGGTGGGTGGGAATTTTTCTACAATTAAAAATTACCACAATAAAATTAATCAATAGACCATTCTAAAATTTTTTAGCAGAAAAAACAAATTAAAAACACATCTCCAAATCAAAACAAAACCACATTCATCAAAATAACATGTTAAACCACTTCACCCCCACCCAATTTCCATGCATAGTCTACAACTTATAAGTGTCACCTAGAGGAGAAGTCAAAGAAGATTCCCAACATCCCATGGTAATTCAAGATTTTCCATGATGTGTGCTAGCCATACAGCCTGTATGAAATTAGAACCTTAAGTATTGAAAATCATAGCTCTAGTGTATCTTGACTCTTCCCAATAAACAAGACCCCAATAAATAGAGAAACCTCCTCATATACCATTTTTTAGGAACCAAGCCAGGGTTCCATCCAACCCGACACCCGACCTAGCCCGTGGCATAAATCTAAGGGCATTACCAATCCCAATGGTCTAGAAACTCGTGCATGGGTATAAACAATACACTTTTGGGAATGATTTCATTATGATAAATAACCATAAATAATACTCAATAATGAAGAAACATACCATGATCAATAGCTATAACTAAAATAGACACAACAATTAAAACTAAACACTTAAAAAAATTAACCAAAAAACAAAAATACCAAATAAGAGGGGAACCAACTATAACAAAATCCAAAAACCTCCATACAACAAGAGAGATATCCCCCTCAAGCCACCACCATAACAACCTGCAAGTGAATAAAACTCACAACCATATCCACCATCACCACCATGAAACATATTTCCTTTTCCTAGGTCATACATAATAGTCTCTATATACACCCAAGGGGGTATTTAGTGTTTGGGTCAAGGCCTAGTAGGATTCAACCCAAAATAAGGATTCCACAACATAAAATTAGAATACAAATCCCCATGAATGTTTTACATTGAAATTTGGAAACATTTTTACCAAAAAATTTCAAAGAAGAAAAATGTCAAATTTAACATAAGAGTAAGGTCTTCCATATACCGAAGGCAAGCACCACATCATAAGAGAGCACCGTGTCATGGGAAATCCTTATAACTATTATCACTAGTGGGACTCTAGAAACCTCATATCCTAGTGAAACATAGTATAGAAACCATAAACCACAACATCATCATGCATGATCCAATAGAGGTGAATCAATCCCAAGTTCTAGTGGTATCCCTTCATTATAAAGGTTAGTTAGTATTGTATCATCAATTCTACTAGAAAAAACTTGGTCTCAGCCCCATTGATTCAACTAGTTTACTAGTCCTAGTATTCCCACATAAATACCTAGGATTCCCTTTGTGTCCAATTTCTATTTCACATGTCACATATTTCACCACTTTCACATACAAAAATCAAGAAATATGAACACACATTAAAACCACCACTTTTCATAGTAAAAATCCATATCACATTCATACGCACAGTAAAACCATTTTTAAAAATGCATTAAAAAACTTTTAAATTTCATAAAACCCATTTAGAAGAGAAAAAAATAAAAGCACACTTCAAATATTACCCTTTCCATTTTAAAAATAATATTCCAACCCATATACACCTTAAAACCATTTGAATACACATTTCACACCACACACATATTCTATAGAACACGTTTAAGAAGCAAAACATGCATTCTAAAATCATATAATAATGTTAATGCTTGGAATAACTTACCTCAAGCTCAGAATATTTCATAATCCAGTGGAAAACCACAACTACAACACAAATAAACCCTATATATTCAAGATCAAACCATAAACATCAATATTTTAACAAAAAAACACAAGATTAAACCCTTATTAGGACATTCAGTCTACTAGAAAACAAGAACTCAAAGAGGGTGGAAGAAGAACCCTTGAAGAAGGTAGAAATAAAAATAAAAGAGTCTTTAATTGATGATTATTTGAAGGTCCAAGGCCAAATCCACCAAAATATGGAAGTTCAAGGGGGCCAATAGGGATAAGATGAGGCTCATAGGGATCCAAATCTAATCTGGTTTGAATTTTGGGTGGTTTGAGGTTAAAATAGGAGGAGGGTAGAAAGGTAAATTTTTAATTTTAATAACCTGGATAGGCCTCATGGTTAGACCACATGGTTTTACAAGACATGTTGAAACATTGCGGTCTCCTCTTCCCAAGAGAGAACTGGATGTATGGTTTCCTTGGGGAGGGTGCACGCCCACACAGAAAACTATGTAGCCTAGATAGTTCTACTTTTTAAGGAAAACATTTTCTTCTTAGGTAGTGCATGGTTTCCCTAATTGTGCACCTACCATGTTCCACCTTCTTCTCAGCCCAAAAACTCCATTTTTCTCAAAAAAACCCTTGGGGAAAACAATGGATAAAAACAAGAAAAACATAAACAAAGGAATACCTAAAAATAAAATCATGGATGTGATATAAATTATTGAACATTAGTTATATATATTTTATATATGGATGATAAATTTATTATTGGAAATGAAATTCATTGGATTGAGGTTTTAAAGGGAAAATTGTCTGGAAGATTTGAAATGAATGATCTTGGACATTTTAGGAAAATTTTATGGAAAAAATTTAATTTTATAAGAATGATGGGACTTCAGTATTATCTGATAATGGTTACATTTGAATGGTCATTGAGATATATAAAATAGAAAAATATAAAATTTTTTCAAATCCCCTTTCAAAAAACTTTAAATAATACAACTCACATACACTATATACATAAGAGGAAGTCCATAGCATGGAAATGGTACCATATAATTCAGTCCTCAGAATCTTGATGAATGAAATTATTTAAACATGATTTGAAATTTCCTTTACTATTATATTTTTGAATCATTTAATTTCATATCTTGAAAAGAAGCATTGGGAGGTTGTGAAATTAGGAATCATCTATCTAAATGGTTTAGAATATGATGTTTTTTTCTTTGGTAATGATGATATTTTTAATGCTATTGTGGATGTAGATTTTGCTGGAGACATGGATTCAGGAAAAAGAACAAGAGTTGTTTTGTTCAATTTCATAAGGATAATGGTTATTCTAACAACTTTATTAAAGCCATTGAATACACTTAAAAAAACAGAATTAGTATATGTTGTTGTTATGGAAGAAATAAAGGTGTTTTTCTCGTTGATGAAACTTTTGAAGGATCTCAGGAATGAATCAGAAGGAGGAATGTTTTTTAATGATGGTTAGAGTTCCATTAACCTTGTTAAGAATTTATTTTTTTCCTGAAAGTAAAGAAAACCCAAACCTGATATTATATTTCATCCAAAAATTTCTATAATACAAAGTGTTGGGACTTTGGAAGGTGGCTGGAAAGCCAAATCCTACGTACATATTTATAGAGGTTTTTCCCAAAAAAAGTATGAGGTAACACAATGTGTTAGTTAGAATTATATAAATATAAGTGATTGTAGAAAGCTACATTATCTGGGAGGAGGTGAACTATGAAATACCCTTAAGCTGGATGAATTTTGGGTTTTGTGAATTCACTTTAGTTTTCAAATAAGAAATTTCCTAAGTGAGCTCTATCAGAAGGAGTAATTTGGAGGAAGAGATTCTTTTAGAAGCTATAGTCCTCTATGTTTTTGGAAGTATTCAGAATTTTAAATATTTTTTAGATGTATATTTGGTTGTATCATGCATCCAATTTCGATACTTGGGCGGAAAACATGTTCACTAATGGTTAGCGGTCTGTATGAAGGTGTAATAGTTTACGAGAGTGTTAGTCAATCCAAGGAAAATTGTTCATATCATTTAGTAATGGAACTATTTTTCCAAAATAAAACCTCTATAAATATGAATTGGGACTTAATGGAGATATATATCGATGAAAAAAGATCATAATTCATCGGTAGGACAACTCTATAGAGTGTGAGCAGTGGAGAGTGAGTGTTTTTTGTAATCTCTTATACTTTCTCCAATTATAGTGATTTTAGTATTCTCTCATGGATGTAAAACTTTTGTTCAAACCACAAAACTCCGGTTTTGGATTCTATTTTTCTTTTTGATTGCATAAAGTGTGTGTGTGATTGATTCTTTATGGTTATTTGGATCTGTAAAATTCTTAGTTTTGGAACATCAAGTCAAGGGGGCTGCAAAGACTTTCTAAAGGCATGAATTTAGAAGAACATTATTTTTGAAGAGTCACTATGTGAGTTCTTTTAGTTCAGATACCAATATTAGGTACTCCCCTTGGATTTATTACTCCTCGTGTTTCATTGAAGGGTCCTATATAGTGGTCATGTATTCCCTCTATTTACACTAATAACCCTTTAAAAGTAACAGTCCCCCCACAATAATGATTTTTAAGTGACATGGTATATTATGGAACCTACTTAGTCCAAGGTCAATAGTCTCTCTTACAGACCTAGAATATTTGGTTGCCTTAATAATATAACATACAACTAGGTTTTATACTTTGGATTTGTAAAGATATTGTTTGTCTAAAATCATGAATCATAACCGGATTTTTTTTGGATTTACATTATCCTTTAATTTTGAGCTATGTTGTTTTTGTATCCTCTCTTGTATTTTTATGGAATCATATTTAGTAATGTTATAATTAAACTTACACAGGATTTATATGTATAGATGACATACAATTTAGAGATGATTATTGGGGACCTGAAGTATGTGTTGTTAGAACTTAGCGTTATACAACTGTGAAAATATCTATCATTATTGGAGTTGGGAGATGGTGTGATTTTTATTTTACATTTTTAGTTGATTGAGGCCTACCTTTATTCCAGAAAATTGAGCCTTTTTATTTCACCCTACCTTATGGTGTTTCTTTTTTCATATTTTATATAGTATTACCATTATTGACTTGTATTTCACATTTTATATAGTTGATTCATCTTGTATTTCATTACTTCTTTTTCCAAAACAAATCTTAACCATCTTTCTATCATTTTTTCACGATATCCCACAACATAACTGAGGTCCATTCCTGACCCTCCTAGATGATGACAAGCGTCATAGGAGTATAAAGTAATAATTGAGAGAAATGTTTCATAGTAAATATATTAAATTAACAATGGAAGAAAATGGTCATGACCACTCCACATGTTGGAGGTGAATTTGATAATTGAAAAGAAAAATAATAATATAAAATAGTCAATTTAGACATAGTAATTAATATATACTCTCTTATGACCCTTCAATGAACTCTTTAGAAAAAACCCATTATCCCATAAAACCTTCACAAATTAAGTGCAACGCCAATAATAAAAAATAAAACCAGGAAAGGCCTACTTTGATATAAAAAAGAAACTAAAAAAATCAACACAACAGATGTACCAACATGTGACATTTTGAGTAACCATACAAAACATATATAAACAATGCTCCATGAGAAATCAAAAGATGAACAATTATATATACCAAAAATGATACAGATTGGTGTAATCAAAGAGCTCAGAAGGAAATCCAATGAAAAAACACACCCTAAGAACATTATTTAAAATATAGTACCTTTTTCATGCTAGTTTGAAATAAATTATTTGAAAATATATTTTCAATGCATAAAAACATAAAATGAAAAATCATTTTATAAACACTCCTTTTAACGACCAAAAATTTTATTAATGAAAATTCCTATTAATCTAATTAAGTGTATTATTATGTAAAATGATTATATAACATATAAACTTCTTTGGTTTTATGTTTTTGGATTTTAAAATACCGTTAAGAATTGTGACAGTTGCTAATATAGTTGTTGAATAGTTATCACATGATTAGTATAAATAAAGGGCTTTAGTAAATCCAATTTACTCAGACAAAGGAAGCAATGTCCTCATCCAGTAGAATTTCTCCATACGAAGCCCATTTGGTAGAGCTTGAAAAGGAGGTTGCGTAACTGGGCTTCT
Organism: Viscum album; assembly: GCA_963277665.1. Lineage (NCBI taxonomy): Eukaryota > Viridiplantae > Streptophyta > Magnoliopsida > Santalales > Viscaceae > Viscum > Viscum album. The sequence goes on from OY728119.1 coordinate 116,547,137, forward strand.
CTCTTTACCAAGACCATGTTGAGATTCAACACGTTAAGTTTGAATAGAATCGCCTACGAGAGAGGTGGAAGTTAATAGAGATTACCACTTGAGCGATGTTATCCAAGCCACCCCAAGTGTCTGTCACCATCGCACACTTTACCCTTCGGTATTACGAAGATGTTATAAGGGTTTATGTAACAATACCTTAGAAATATTATTATGTTCATTATTTTTTTATATATAATATACATTCATTTTATTATTGTTACTTTGTAAATAGTTTTTAAATCACAAATAATATATTTTAATAATATTCAATTAAGAAATATATTTTGATGAATTAATGGATTTTTGGAATAAATAATATTCTAATAAAATATTATTAATAAATTAATTTTTATTAAATATAAATGATCGTATAAGTTTTATGAATATAATTGTAATTTTTATTAAGTTTTGAAAGCTGTTTTTGTCAAAACCCATGAATTTTCGATAAATGTCAATTTTTATTTTAAAAGTAAAAATTAAAATATTCATAAAATTATTTATATAAAATGAATATTATTTTTTCAATCAGGATGTCAAAATTATCCAATGGTGATTTTTTCATAATTTTCTAAGACATTCAAATTTTTGAGTAAAAATTAAATACCATTTAAATATATAATGTGTTTTATGACATCATAATGAACAAATAGTGCTGTAATAAAATAATATAAATGATATATTCAAAATATATATGTTTTAAATTTAAAATATTCTGATTTTAGATTTTTTTTGAATAATTTTATGCTGCTTTAGTGGGTCCTCCAAGACTTATAAAACATTTTAACCTTTTAAATTGATTTCCTTGAGAGTGTGACTCACCTCCACATAAGCAAGACTAATATTTTAACAAGTTTGGTCATTGGAATTATAAAATAATTTTTTTCACCAGCCTTTGGAAAAAACCATGGGAAAAAACCATGGTATGGTTTGTGGTTCTGATTATTTTAATGTGTAGTGTCCAAAACCTAAATAATAAAGAATTCCCTCACTTTTCCTACATAAACCAACCCAAGATCCCACTTCATCTTCACTCAAAGCCTTTGGATCTTGACCAAACTATGACCTCCTCTCTTTATAATCCTCCCAAGGTTCCCCAAACTCCCAAGAAGCCTCTCTCAATCCCCTTCCAAGCCTTTGGGATCACACTTCTAAGTAAGGGATTTCTTCCTTTCTCATTTTGTCCAATTTTGTTATGTTGTTATGCCCTTATATTTTCAAATAAAAATGTTGGGGTATGATTTTTCACCTCCCACACACCTCCCTCCTTATTTTTTAATGACGAGAGACCTCTTTATCTCTCATTAATCCCTCCCATGTACACATGTTTCCATGCCGAAATTCCGTAAGGAATTTCTCTCTCCTCCTTTACATTCAAGCAATTATTTTGTATTATGAATCTAAATTCCATTACATATGTTGGGAAATGTTTCTATATGACCCCTTAATATAAATTTTATTTACATATGATGAGACGCCCCTTTCTATCTCATAAACCATTTTTAGGAATTCTTATATCAGGCCATTATACTGCAGAAATTGCACCATAATTTTCCAAGCCAAAGTCATTATGTAGTGAATACCATGCCCATTTCTCTATCAAGGGTATTCACATTTATTCACATTTACTTATTGATTATAGAGTTTCATTTATGAATTCCAAATTCCATCATGAAATAAATTATGATGTTTAATGAATCCATGTTATATGGTCCATGTGGCACACTTATGCATGAAATGAAATGATTAAGAATGGTGCTCACTAATAGCACTCCAATGCTTTGGGTAAATATTAGTAGCATGATACGTCATGTATAATGGGATTTTAATCATGATTATTCAAGTTTAATGAGGTTTTACTCATGACCCATGGGCAATGAGCCTTGGATAATGCTAATATCATGTTAAATATTGTTTCCACATTTCCATGTTATGATAATCATGTTATGCCTTTATGTTCATGTTTCTCTTATGATCAATTGATATGCATATTACATTGTAACATCCCCAAATGATAAAATGTTAAATGACTAAATGATATGACTCATGTCAACAAGGTGCACCTTCCTTTTCGGGAGCCTGTCTGATTAGAACTCTACAGTTAAGCATGCTTGACCTAGAGTAGTGATCAGGATGGGTGACCTCCTGGGAAGTTTCTCAGGGTGTGTGTGAGTGAGGACAAAACACACTGGAAAGTACATGTGTTGGCCTGTGGGGACTATCATTAGTCAGATAACCCGTTCGGGCACGTGGGTGGGACCTAGGGTGAGGCCCACGTGTCTACGGGGCAACTGGTGGGCGGGGCCCAGTTGTTACATTTGGTATCAGAGGAGGAACCCAGCCTTAAGTGCGCGATGCACTACCTAGGTTGAAATGTAGGGCCCACAACGAGGGCGTTTTGCTCTAAAGGGGGGTTGATTGTAACATCCCCAAATGATAAAGTGTTAAATGACTAAATGATATGACTCATGTCAATAAGGTGCACCTTCCTTTTCAGGAGCCTGTCTGATTAGAACTCTATAGTTAATTGTGCTTGACCTGGAATAGTGATCAGGATGGGTGACCTCCTGGGAAGTTTCTCATGGTGTGTGTGAGTGAGGTCAAAACACACTGGAAAGGACATGTGTTGGCCTGTGGGGACTATCATTAGTCAGATAACCCGTTCGGGCACGTGGGTGGGACCTAGGGTGAGGCCCACGTGTCTGCGGGGCAACTGGTGGGCGGGGCCCAGTTGTCACATACGTAACATGTACTATATTATTCATGTTATTCCTTGTTTACTCCCTTACTGGGCTTTATAGCTCACCATTTTCTTATGCATATCCTCATGTTATCCCAGCAATGCTAAGTACGAAGGACTGTGTGTGGTCATGTAAAAGGAGCTTTCAATAAATATGTGTATTTCATGTTTTAAGTTGTTTTGTAATATTTCTAATCTCCCAAGATACTAGGAATCTCTATTCTCAGAGTTGTCTTAAGTGAATTTTTATCTAATAAATCATGTTTAAGTGTGTAATATAGAGCAGGTTTGTTATACTCATTTTTTATTTTATTTTATTTATTAAATAACTTTCAAAAGAATCTATAAGGTTGATCCCTCTTTTAATAAAACCCCATTTAAAATATACATTTTAATATTTTTTTAAAGTATTATTTTAAATATCCATTTGGTATTTTTTTTAATAAATAAAAATAATTATTAAGAACTAATAAAATGAAGATAAATCAATGGTTGTATAAAATATGGAAAGGTTCATAAGAATTCATACAATTAATAATATAAAATGAGCATCATGGGGGAAACACCCTAAGTTCAATATTGAGTAGTGGTAACCTAGACATACATCATTAAGTAGTGAAACCCTCAATTAGTTGAATTCAAATACAAATAAGTTCATCCATCCAATGGCCTGAAGGCCTTTAAATATTTTTATTATTGATAAATCCCCATTTTGAGGGAAGAAGGGGGGAACCCAAAGGACTTCATGGACTTAGGAAAATCACACCTGAACGAAAAAAAGGAGAAAACCAAAACAACCCCTCCCAAATATAAGAACATGTTGAAGCACTCCAAAGTTGTAAGGATAATTGGAAAGGAAGTTTCCTGTGTCAAAGAACATGCTCGATGTGATGGCTGATTCCATACCCTCTAAAAAAACCAAATTTGAAAAGCACTACAAAGGTGAACCTCTAGCTCCAAATCCTCCTCTGGGCTTGTTCCAATTGATCGAGTCCATTTTTACTAACTTCCCACCTACAGGATCGAACCAAACACAAAAAAAAACATCCACTGAAAACACCAAAATCATTTACAGATTAATTTACCATGAGACCTTCATAGGAATCTCTGCCTCCACCGAAGATAACAACAAGCCCTGCCACATTCTCACTGCCACCGTTGCCGCTAGTTGGAAGTCAATACAAGGAATGTGAAGATGAGTCATTGTCCCCTAGGACTGAATGAACCAACACCACACCGAAAGATCATCGTCGATGAAATAAATAACACCTATCTAAACAAGAAACACCACTCTGGGCATGGATCTTCTCAGATTTGAACTGCGAACACACCCTCACCAGTCTCTGAAGCTGGCAGACCACATATGGTAGGAAGAGGCTTTCAAGGAGCGATACTGATGATGTGATGTCGCAAAACACACCCAAAATACTGCCAATTTCATCACCAATACTGAACATCAAACATCAAAACTACAAGAGTTTCATAGACACCGAAGGCAAAGAGAACCTCCCCCCCTCCGGACCACTCAGAAGCCACTGAGAGGCCACCCTTGGAGTCCACGCCGAAGCTGTCGTAGATCTATGCTGTCGCCTAGGAGAGAAAACTCGAGACCACCTAAACCACACCAAAAGGACACTAAGGTTGTCGAGCCACACTGAAACTACTGAGCCACCCCGGATCCATACCATCGAGAATTCCAGAGACAACCCAAGCCACACCAGAGCGTCGAGGTCAACAATCCGCTGAAGATGCTGACTAGTAGAGATATAACATACTTTAGTATCATAACTAGTTGAAATAGATATCATCTCTTCTATGTTCATTGAATCAAGTCCCTGAGGTTCCCATGAAGTTTTATTAATAGAAAAAACCACCAAAAAAATATTATATAAAATGAATATTCAACTGTGATAATATTCAAACCCCCATCCATATTTCTCAAGATGGAACCATGGGATTTCCATTAAAAGTTAGTCAAAGTCTTAAACATTTATTAGAAATGATCCAACCATATTTTATTGTTTAATATTTGATTTCATGTTTTTAAATTCACCATGAAAACATGATTCAAACATCATGCTTAAATTTGAACATTTAATTTACATTCATTACACACATTTACATTTACACAAACACACACACACACACACAGATATATATATATATATATGTCCCTCATTTGAAAAATTCAAAAATTCTCATGTGAATTTGTATAGAGAGACATATATATATGTATATACATGTATGTGTGTGGAGGAACACCCATTAATGTTAAAAGTAAAATTTTAAAAATCATAATTTTATTTAATTTTTTTAAAACACTCAATTAGTATTTAGAATTACAAGTATTACTTAAAATACCAAGTAACATTTAAGGGTCAATTGAGAATTCATCATGATGAAACCAACTATAGTTTTACTAATAAAACACATGATTAATGGCCTTTAAAGAAATCCATTGAAAACCTGGTATGAAAATTAGTAGTCAATAAATTTTTAAATCAAACCCTTTAAAATTAAAATTCCATTTTATTCCACAGAAAGTAAGTCAAACTTGGGTTTCCATTCAAAGATACCCAAAAAATATTTATTATTATGAAAAAAAATATAAAACATGGGTTTGAATAAAAAGAATCTATGGTTTCAAAAATTTAAATACTTAAACATAGTTTACCCTACCCAAAATGGATAGAAAATGATCTCCACTAACAAGCACTTCTTTAATGGGATTCAACTAAAGCATCATGAGGAAAAGGTACATACAATCAGTAAAAGTAAACAACCATTATTTTTAGAGTTAGAATATGGAGTTTACACAAAGGGAGGGGGGAGAAAACTTGAATAGATAAGAAGAATAATAGGTTAGAGGCCATACCTCAAAGGAAAAAAACACGAATCATGAATAATCCACACAAGATCACCATGAGAGAGAGATATAAGAAGGTATTACTAGAGGGGGATCTCATTTGGGACTCATGTATGATATAAGAGAGGGGTTGGGATTGACATTGGGTAAAAGTAAATATAGAAAAATAATAATTTTTATATATTTTTAAAATCTAGATAGAGTGCATGGTTTGGCCACACATTTGACCAAATTGTGCACTAATCGTGTGCCCTTAACTAAAGAACTTAGAGTACCTATCATGGGTAGGATAAATACTTAGAAAAATCATTCACCAAACATGTGATTCAGATATATGAAATAACAAAAAAATTTACATAGTTGTTAGATGCTTTTTACTAACCATGCACCATCCTTACACTTGAACATAAATTCCAAATTTTCAAAAATTAAGTTCATTTATGTCCCAAAATTCAAGGAAAATATAAAAAATAATTAAATAATGAAAATAAAAAAAGGAATAAGGTTTGATAAACTCATAAATTTAAAATTTTTATTTATGAAGTAACTTTTTAGGGAAAGTGAGAAACCCAAAAAGATTACATTTCATATTTAAACCTGATAAAAATTTACCAAAATATTACAGAAAAACATTAATTTTTTTGAATTAATCACCCTATGTAATCTCCATGATATTGTTGTTACCTTTGTGTCTGGATAATCTTTAATGAGATCCTCAAAGTGGTAAGACAACATATCCCAGGTCTGAATCCATTCCTCTATATTTATTTTCCCCTCATTGATTACATGATCCAAAATTTGGTCTTGCGTGTTGATCAAATAAAATTTCTCTTCATTAAGATCAACTACAATTGATATATCATATATTCTACCAAATTCATCCCTTGAAATTTTAATGTTAAAATCTTCCTCCACCATCGTTTACTCAAAATTTATGAGAAGCTTTAGGTAAGAATTGTCCTTCCATTCATCCTTTTAGACACCATCAGATGCCACCAGATCAACCAACATGTTAGGATCTTCAATCCTATCACAATTATTATCCCCGACCTTATCACTAGAACCCTCCACATCACCTCTAGGATCATGAGTTTTAAAGTAATACTGGAAATGCTCCCTAAAATTAATACCCTTGAGCATTGGTCTTTCTCCCAACATTCACCAGATATTTTACAACATCAATGAGATTTAGATTACCTTTGGATAGTCTATTTTTTAAGGAACACTTAATTTTCTAATCCTCATCATACATCAAAAGGGACTGGGGGGTCTTGGCTAACAGTTCCCCATTTTCTGATGATTATTAAATATGGGGTGGACGCATCTTATTGTCCTTCTTGTGTCTCACCGTTGTCCATCCACCTTGATCGTCTACCTCATCTAATCTATTTTTCTGTCTAAAATATTTTTTTTGAAGGAGGGTTCATTGAATATCTACAAGTGTTGGAAGAAAATTCTATGTATTAGACCTAAAAGATCCATGAGCCTATCTCTCTAGTGACCCAAGAGTTTGGAAACCTGAAGTATTCCTTAAATTGGAATGCTTTTTATGAAGGTGGACATCTGTTCTATCCATTGATGGAATCGGTGCCTTGGACCCTGAAGATACGGGCCCCTAGATGGATGGTCCAGGAACACCTGAATCATTCCCCAATTCCCCCTTCACACTTTCTGGAGATGAAATGTTTTTAACGCCTTTAGAATCATCCAAACTTGATCTGTTGCATGAGGGTAGAGATATCACAACTGTATATGATTTCAAAATTTCAATAACCACTTCCTAGACTCCATGATCTGGGGCCATGGAATCAAATCATTGTATAAGAAACATTAATAATACTACTGAGATAAGGGTTCAAACATTGAATGGCATGAATCATAATCTCTACCCAAACATAAATCATTATATGAGAAAATTGTGATCATTGTTCATGCATCCCATAATTTCTACAATCATTGGACATTATCCAAGTTCCCAACCTCTTCACATAAGGAAAACCCATAATATTATAAACCAGTATATCAAGAAAACAAAGGTTCAACCAGTCGACACCTCATTCTAGAATAAGATTTGTTAAAAAAGACTAAACATGGAGATGATAAGGGATAAAAATGATGGAAGATCAATAATGGTAGTCTCCTCACAAAATTAAGAATTCACTAAGGAGAGGAAAACTAAAATAGCAACCATCAAAATTTTTAAGGTATCCCAAAAAGGTATTACTCTTAATATACCCCGAATATTCATACAAACAAGGACTATAAGAGAAACTTATATATATGGGGATAATTAAGGAAATCTAGATAGGAAAAATAATAAGAAAAATAAATAATTGATAATTCCACCACAAAATCATGCCTCATAAAAAAAATGTCCTAGAATCGAGTTGATGGATAGATAGAGAGATTGAGTAATATGGTACCTTGTATCTAGGACACTAACTTAAGGTGAACCCGAAGATAAAATTTAGAATAAAAATCATCCCAATTAATAAAATTTTCACCCAATCCTTCCCATGAAAAGCCTCCCTAAAATAAGAACCTCATCACTGGGATACTATCACATCAAATCTAATAATGGTTGAAGTGAACATTGAGGTAGATATGCATGACCAAACAACAATCCCAACACTCCTACCGATTTTCCAAAAATAACAACCAAAAACTAAAGAAAAAACATCTCTAAGACTCTCAATATCCCATCATAAAAATCTAGGGGAAAACTAAAGATTAAAAACTATAATAAATCTCCAATTAAACCCCACCTACTCAAGGTTTAAAAATAAAAAATCTCTAAAACTATCAACCACCACAAAACCAAATGGGTTTCACCTAGTCAATCGAAGGAGATACACAAAAAAATCCTAAAATATTAACACGCGCCATATTCATTAGAAACTCTATAGGGGAAGGGGAGAAAAGAAAATAAGATATTGGTCTATACTAAATCTATTATTAATAAATCAAAACAATAAAATTCAAATAACCTCAAGAGACATTTTCAAAAAATACCCTTATTATGTTTTAATTTTTTTTGAAAATCCTATTCTTATTTATGGCCTACCAATTATGAAAAAAAATATTAAAACTTAATTCTAATGGTTAAATACACCATTATAACTTTTTACACCACTTTTAAAACAAAATATTTTTCTCACACTTATAAAAAAAATGAAAAACCATATCTAAAACATTTTCCAAAAATATTTATAATAAATTTATTAGTGTCTGTCTAAAATCATAAACAATTACATTTATCCAAATGAGAAAAAACACTTAATGTTTGAAAATATAATAAATTTAAATTATTATAATTCTAAAACAATTTTCAAAATAAAAATGAATATTCTTATAAAAATTCTCATAAATGTTTCAAAACATTTAGCTTTTTTTTAAAAAAAATTACAAACATTTTAAATATAAAATATCATTCCACAAAAAAATATAATTGTGTTAAGAAAATTTAATTATAAATATAAATAAAAATATTATTGTTAAATTAATTTTTTTTATACCCATTTAATTACTTTAAAGAAAAAAAATTAAGACCACTTTTTTTAATTTAAAATGAATTTACACAAACAATACAAACATAATATGTAAAAAAAGGAATTAAAATAAAAAAGTTCAAATAATAATTTATGTGACTATATGAAGCTTTTCCACATTTCATGGTGTACCATGTTCCATATCTATAGATTCCATCATAAGTCATTTCAAACCATGTACTCGGGATCCACATGGCCTATCAGGCTCTGCAATCCACAGAGTTCCACTAGTTTACTTGTACAGTCAACCCAAATAAAAAATATTTCAAAATACTAGAAATAAATATAAAATTTGAAATAAAATACTCACATCCCAATATATTCATGAAAATATAGGATCAGAATGCATAATAACTTATGATACTCTTCCCACTCTAATTTACTGAGCACCAAAAATCCTATCTCTATCTACCCGACACACCCATGTAATGAAGTTTATTCCAGAACCAAGAACCTATGAAGAATCAATCCTCTGATACCAATTTTGACATACTAGCTCAAGTCATAAATCCATCAGGGATTTCCCTTAGGTATATAATGATCCTCTTCAGGAACCCTATTGATGGACAACTTGGTTTGTTTTGTGAAATTCTTTCATTATGGATATTTTTGGTTGTGTGTATGTTCTTTTGGCAGTGTCCTCAAATTGTATGATATTCCTTATCGATGGTAGTTACTCAGAAATTCCCTATTATAAGTGGATTGGGGTTTCAAACTCAACTTACTACAGACCCGTATGAGGTCTCAATTGGCTGGACCAAATTACCATATCACCTTCCATGACATAGGTAAATGTTTTTGTCTTGTTGTAGTAGTGTATATCACTGGATTCATTACATAACTCATAAATTGGTTCCACTATATTTCTCCAATAATATCATAAAAATAGAGTATTTCCATTTATCGCCACTTATGACCTCACCATATCAATTTTAATAATACAACACCCTATTTTAGTAGACTTAAACAAACATATAATAGATTAACATATTTAATATTTTTACTAGAAATATAAAATCGTATAGTCTAGATCAATGCCACATCAAAAACTTTATATAGAAGATAAAAATATCAAAATATTACCATATATGTCACTCCTCAAACTAATTAAATTCTATTTTAATTTATTTATATAATTATATTTAATTAATCCCTCAATTTTTGGGACGATCCATTTTAAAATTTTAGAATTTTAGAATTTTACTAAGGCGTGCGGTTGGTGTACAGTTAGTATAAACTAGGCATAGACTATGTGAGTGAGTGTGGTAATTGAAAGAGTTTAAAAACATGGCTAGAATAGGGTTTTCAAAATAGTATGTTAGGCTTGTGAATTTTTCCTCAAGCCTTTTAATAGGGAAAGAATATTTGGCTCATAGTTTGGAAAATAGTGTGTCTAAATCATATTCAATTACCATTCCTAAAAAAATAACATTTTTATTTTTAATTATTTATCTACATTTTCTTTTTCCACTTTTCTACTTATGTTCCACCACCCACTCCCCATCTCATGTCTATCACGTGAAACACCGGGGAAGGATCAACAACACCTCCCCCAGATCCATCTCCCTTATTGATTTCAATGGGATTTCATGCACTATAGGTCTAGTTCTTCATGGTAAGGCCCATTATTCCTTCATCCTTCAATTACATATCATTTATCCACTATATCCTCTTATACCACACACTATGGATGAACCACAACCTAATTTTTAAGTGTTTTACTTGTTGAACCAAGGTTTCTAGAATTCATGAGTCTAGTTGGGGTCAATTATTGCTATGGTTTCTAATGGGGAAAAATTACTCATTGATTTCTAGTTGGTTTTTTATTAATTTATGTTTGGATGAATTTTATTTAGTTATTTGTTTTTATTTTTGGCTTTATTTTTATTTTTAGAGTGTTTCAAACCCCATTAATGTTGAATAGTGTCTCTATTTTCAAAGGTAGCATGTTCAAGGTAGGTTACCCTATGTCCATGTTTTTGTATTGAGAACTATGATTTCTTGATTTCTTTAAGACGTCTTTTCATTATTATATTAATTAAATATGTTATGTGAAATGGTTGCGATTCTTTGAAATGGTTTAGAACTTTTTTTACAAAATTTCTCTTAGCTTTCACCATGATTTTGTCTTAATAAATCATGTTTTCAAGCTTCTTAGAAATGAAAAGAACATTGGTTATTGGACTTTCTTTCCAAAAGGGATTAAATGTGTGAGTTTGAAATGAATAATGATATTTTAGTCATTCTCATGATTTTCCATAAAGGCATAATGAAATGTTTTATTTCCAAATAGATTCCAAATGGTTTATAATTTTCTCTCTTTCTTTAAATATTTATTATAAACATATCCACATATATATATATACCTAATTATACATACCCTCTTTATACATACAGAAACAATGTTGTGTAAATATATACATTGGTTATAGTGTTATTTATATATATATTTATGTGAATATTTATATAAGTGTAAAGAGTGAATCTAGAACTTGAATAGGTTTGGATTGGTAATGGTTTTCAATTGACAAATATTTTTTCCAAATAGCAAGGCCTAATTGGAACCTTGAAAACATGGTTCACTTTTTCATTAGGTCTTAGAATTTCATTTTGAAAATAAATCTATTTCCTTGTAAAAAATTTTGAATCCTCAAAACTATAAGGCCCATTTTTTACCTTTGAATGTTTTTCTTAAAAGGCGAACCCCTCTATGGATAATCCCCATTCTAAGGTGGAGTTCTCATTGGTGCATTTTGGGAGGTGGTAAAGGAAAATGTGATGCTGCATAGTCATTCTCGATTGTGATGTTTATAGTGAAGGCATACTCACCTCCCCCATTTTCTATATCCATGGGATCCTAGGTGTCATGAAGAGAGTCTAGATATGGTTACTATTTAGTTCAGATTTGATGGACTAGATCCCCATGGTAGGGAAATTCCATGATAGCTATTCCACCTATGAGGCTAGTCAGGAGCATATGGGCTAATTATTTACTATAGATCACATCAATAGGCCGATATATGGTTTCATATCAATTATGTCTAGGGTATATTAACTTAGTGTCTAGGAATTTCCTAATAAAACTTTTTTACTTGTACTTTGTTTTCTATAAGTTTGTGTTACTTTATAAAATGCTTACACTATGATGCTTTTTGACCGGTAACACTTAATTTTTCACAAGTTTATACATTTTATACATTAATTTATTTTTTATCTCCTTATGATATGCTTAATAATGTTATTATTTCCCATGAAAATTCTTCTTATATCACATGATTATTCTTTTAAATTAGTTTATATTAAGTCTATAATTATTCAGAAATAGTTTTCCAAATAAAAATGGAAATTATTTTTCTGGATATCGGCTTACTACTTATTTTCAAAGGAAAGGAAAGCCTCATTTTTATACATTTATATTCTCAATATATCATTAAATGATTTTATATTAAATGTAATAAATATGGTTTGGATTCTATTTTGGAATCCCCAATGATAATCTTGGTCCTCACACCCATATCTTATTAATTTTTCATTTTAGGTCCCACTTATCTTTTATTCTCTCCCATGGGGCATTGTGGTTCTAATTTATTGGATGGTTAATTGTATTTTCACAAACTGGAAGGCATGTTTGTAGTTTAGTTTTATTTCAGTTTCTTTCATTTCACTTTCTACTTAGGCTTTTCACAACTTCATATGGATGAAGGGTATCTATAACTAATGTTGTGAGAATAAAATTAATTCAAGGGACATATTTACCTTGTAGGAGAGGGTTGTTTGAAGAGAATGGTCGATCTTTGGTTCTCTATAACACTTAATTATTAACTAGTTATGATATTAGGTTGTTGTTATATTTATTTTTCACTGGAATGGGTCTCCAAAATACGAATGGGCCCTTCTAGAATTTTTTTTAATTTCTAATGATACTATTATTAATTATTTATTTGGTGAAATCATTAAAAAGTTGTGGCTCCTTGATTCCAAAGAACTTGTGCTAGCCCATGGGGATCGAGAATGACCTTTAGGCGTTTTCATAGACTATATTGGGCATCCATCAGATAAGCATATCAGGTTGGTTCATGATAAAATTGTATCAGATGTTCACTTTATTAGTAAGGAAGTAAATATAGATAGATATAAGACTATCGGGACATTTGATTTAGGTATGAAATATTTTATGGTCAGTGATTTTTTTTCAAAACCTTAACTTTCAATGGGAAATCAAGAATGATACTTTTATTTATTTGTGGTGTTCTAGTTTATTTAAATGATTTCCATGTTTTTAGGGATTACAATGGGTTTGAATCAGAATCACACAATGAGATATCATAAACTGGAAACCCATGTGGGGCCTAATTAAATCGTTCAATATGACTTCCAGTGGTGGTTGCATGATGAGAACATGGTTCGATAAACCATGTGGACTAGTCATGTACAAAAACTAATACATATTATGGAGTTTTTATGTTTTGAGATTCTATTTATTTGATTTAAATTTAATATGTGTCAATTTTAGAAATGTATAGTTTTTTTTTGTAATTTTGGAATTGATAATGGGGTTTTTTGTTGGGAAATTTGATTTTAATGCTTGAATATTTTATAAAAATAAATTTTTTAAATATAATATTTATTTTTTTGTGTTGAAAAGTTTTATTTTGAAAGAAAATTGATAAATGATGTTTAAAAAAATGATTTTGAAGGGGTATTCCAAAATGGATTCAAGCAGGGTTTGGGATTTTGAAATTTACTGTAAGATTTTATTGGGGGAAAACACTTTAGAGGTGAAGGTGATGTTATAAATTATTAAAGAAAATTTGAAAAAGGAATTGAAATGATTTTTTTATTTGAAATGAAATACATGTTTTCCATTGTTTGGTTTTTTAAATAGGAGGAAACTTTTTGGTTTTTATAGGGTTTTGAGAAATGGATTTAGAATATTTGTGTTTTCATTTTAAAGTGGGTATTGTTTTTTTCTTAGTGTTTTGGTTTTTAATAGGTATGGTTCAGTTTTACTTCTTGTGGTTTTTCCTTCGTCATATGTTTTTCCTGGTTTGGGATAAATTATATTTTGATCCATGTCAATTTAAATTTTATGTTTTTTTGACAAAATCTCTCCAATAATGTTTCGATGGTTTTTCATAATTTCATTCCTTCAAATGAACCCAGATGGAATCAAATTTAGTAAGGGAGAGTGATGTTTTGGAATATGTCCTTATTAAGACTCCAAGTGGAGTGGTAAAGCCAAATCACATCTCTATGAGTTGAGACCTTCTTTAGAGACATTGGGCGGTTTTTTCTTTTAGTTTCCCTTTATTTCTCTCTATAAAATGTTGACCATCATGGAGATATTCTCACATTGGTGATAAGTTATTCCCATTATTTATTTTCTGATGAAAATCATGTTGTTGATATTGTTTTAAATAATATCATAGTGGATGTCTTTGGTGTTTTCATGGGAACGAGGATGGGTGATACACCCAACATAGTTCGTATCTTTGCTGATGTATTCTCTGTTTGGTTTGGTTTTCTAAAGTCTTAGTGATCTATGTATGATGCTCTATGTTTTTTCATCTTCCACTGTAGTTATGTGGACAACATTGACTACTCTTGTTGGGAAGGTTTTTTTGAGGTGATTTTGGTCATGACTTATTCTCTCTCATTCAGATTCCTTTGGTTGTGTTTATTTGAGGCAACATTAGTCTCAAGATTTTGGATACTTAGACATTTGGATCGATATAAATTATGGACAGTTTTTCAATTGATCATTTCTTTTGGGCCTTTTTTCCTCAGAAACTTTCTCAGTAGAACGGTTTCCCATGGGACCTTTTTCTATTTGGGTGATTTTTTTCTTCGACCTATCTCTTTTGGGGGGAGAATGTTTTTGGGTCCCGATTCTATTTTTTTTCTTTAAGGGGTTTAACCTTCTTGATTAAGTTGGACGAGCGATTTGATACCTTGGGGTGTCTGTGATAATGAATATTTGATTTGATTGGAGTAAGTATAGATCCTTGTGTTTGGATGAGAATGAGTGCTTTAGAGAAGTTATAAAATGATGGGGAGATCAATCTCACTGTTTCTCCATGCTTCCCTTGGTGGTTTGGTTAAAGATACCACGTGTACACCTTTTTGAGTGAGGGGGTGTTTGAATTTTTGATTTAAATTTTTTTAAGAGGCTAATTTTATTTAAATATTTTTCAGGAGGTAAATTTGGTTTGAGAACGAGTGATTTATGTTTATTATGTTTATTAGTTTTAGTGATATATTTATTATAAGTTTATTATACTATATGTTTATAATATTATATATAAATACTTTTTAATATATATATATACACAAAAATACTTATTATATATATATATATATTTATGTTTCCAAATGAATGTGTCAATTGATGCGTAATGGACGTTCATATTCATCTCATGAATATGTTAATTGTTTACCCTAATGTAGGCCATATATATTATAGTACTATACTTGGTGTATTCATTCATTTCATATATATATGAAGCTTTATGTTCTCATAAATACTTAAAATGACAATAAATATATTTAAATAAATAATAAATGTATTTATTATATTTAAAAATATAAATATTTATTTTTATATAATTATATACTTTTTAAATATATTATATAAAATTACAATTATATATAACTAACTAAATATAAATATGTTTAAATAATTATAAAATTATAAAATATTTTTTTAAATGATAAATATACATTTATGAATACCTTTTGAATATATTTATTTATAAATATATGTCTTTAATGAATATAAACACAGACACAGACATATATATATGTATATTTAAATACTTAAGAAATTAAAATTAAAATTAATATATCAATATATATATATATATATATATTATAATTTATACACAGACACAGACACAGACACAGAAATATATATATATATATAATTATAATTTAAATTATTAATTTATAATAAATATATTAATTATATATATTAATAACATTATAAATGTAATAAATATATTGGTTATAATTTTATAATTATGAATAAATGGTATTTTTTATCAAAGCTTTTCAATTTATCAGTGATAAAACATACATTTATCAGCGCATTTTACTAGCATTGATAAATATTTCCCCCGATTTTATAAATGAACTCTAACTGTGTCCCCTTCCTTCCACACCTCTCAAGCTCTCTCAGAAGCCTAACACTATACCGTCTGATCCTCCTCCTCCTCCTCTATCGTCGCGGCCATCGCCTTGTACTCCTCCGCCTTTGCAGACTCCTCCTCTTTCTCCTCCTCTATTGCCGCTACTGTGAACGCATCCTCCTATTCCTCCACCGCTATTTCCACCTCCTGCTCCTCCTCCACCGACACTGTCGCCACCTCCTCCCCCTTCACCGCCACTGCTACCGCCACTACCAATTCCTCTACCGCTACCTCTTCTTCTGATTCCGCCACCTCTTCTGCCACTACTGCTTCTAGTAAGCTTCATTAACCGTAGCTTATCATGGATAATTGATATTTAAATTCACGATAGTTTGCAGGGATCCTAACATGGAATAATCAACAAATTTGGTCTAAGAACCTTCATAATCCATAAACATTATAAGCATGATAGGTATATTTTCTCACAGAACCAAGGGACATGTAAGCGATCATTTTTTTAATTTTTTGGTGGGCACATATGAAGAATTTTCTATTTATAATCAATGTATTATTTCATGTAGTAGCTTGATTGTTTTACTTAGAGTTACTCTAGTCTCATCATGTAGTATCTTGACTTTTCGACTTTCGATCACTCCAACTACTTCATGTGGTGGATTGATTCCATTTCCATTTTTAGACATGCATCCCCATGGTATTTACTTCTTTTGGTATCTTACCTTTACTAATTTTCACATGTGTGACACCTCTATTTTATTTATGCAACATCTTTGAATTTTGAGCTTGTAGTTGATTTTCTAAAGGAATGGTTGATTGAGGGTACCATATTTTCAAACGAGTCTTTGAATTATTGATTGTGTGGGAGCTTGAAAAGTGCTAAATTTCTATACTATACTTGGTACAGTATCTCGAACTCAATGTGAAGTAGTTTGATGACTTTTCCAATTTTATGGGCATAGTCAGTGCACTGACCACATGACAATTTCCATGATTATCATCACAAAATTACAAGCATAATAAAACATTCCATTCAACTTACATTTTAAATTTCAATAATTGAATAAAATCATTAAATTAAAGAATGAATTCTAAATGAAAGAATAGTATAAAAACACAAAATTATTGTAGAATTAATTCCATAATTAATTAAAATAAATTGGATAATTAATTAAAAAATAAGATAATGATATTCTTTTAAATGTAAAAAAAAAATAAACTCAAGGAAAATTCGTCACTTAAACACATGAAACACTATATTTGAAAGAATATTCAATGAATAACATATTCAATATAAAATTACAAAAAAATATAAAATTTATCATAATCAAAATATTTCAATAATCAAAAACTCAATAAAAAAATAAATGTGAAAAAATGTATTAAATAAATGACACATCAATAACCCTTAAGGAATTAATATTTGTGAAAACTCCATTCATTTTTTCCTATAAATGGGGACTTAATGTAACCTTTCTATAGGTATATATGAGTTTAGTTTTTTCTCAAAATTATTCCCAAATCCATCTCTAAACATCTCAAACAACATTCCTAAACCCTTAGTGTGACCATAAACCTCTCCAATAAGTACCTTAATTCCAATTTAAAGGGGTAAATTTAACGAATAGGTAAAGTTATAACCGAATTGTATCACATTTATTTCTTCTTCTACCTCCCATTAATCAATTATAAATATACTAATATAAGTACATAAGTATCACTAATATAAGAAAATATTATTATGTTGATCATACAACCTTTTTTATCCAATTTTCATCCCATGGGAATTGAAAACGTCCCTCATGCATACATACAGAGTACCTTCTCCACAAAACGATGTATTTAGATTTTCATAACTGCATCACATTGAAGATTATAAAGATTTATTTAGTGAGTATATATGATATTTATTAAATAATTATGGCTCTATAGAGATAATATATTATTTAAATTCTTACCCTTTAATCTGTTGGAATATAGAAATGTCGCACATACATATGAGTGGACTACTTCTTCCATGGGAATTGAAAACATCGCTCATGTGTACGTGTGGACTAACACCACCATGAAATGATGTATTTCATTTATCATAACCACTTTAAATGGATGGTTTAAATATATTTTGAATATATAATAATGATATTTATAACATTTTTATGTTTCTATAGATGAAGGAACAATGACCCTCTTGACCATTGTCAACACCCCAATGTTGTTTTGAACTGAACAAACCCAAAAAATTAGGTGTGAAGTTAAGGTCCTCCTAAGGTTGCGAAGTGGTTAAGTTATTTTCTAGAATCCCTTAATTTGAATTACCCAAAGTGGTTTGGGATGGTTTTTCTTTTGGAATATGTTCTTGTTGAGTTGGAATGTCTTGAGGTTTTGAGGTAAATTTTAATTGATGTATTCCTTGTTTTTTTGGTTCCTCTTATGTGAGGGTTTATTTATATAGGTTGTGAATGTTCTTTAGGGTATACATATGGATTAGAAGGATTTGTAGAAGAAACCCTCTCAGAAATATGGAATGCCTCAATTAGGTTGGGAAATATTCCACTAATAAATTTTAATCCCACATTATCCATGCTCAATGTGGGAAATAGGTAGTATATGAACATTACCTATGCTATACAAGAGAGAAAAAAAGAATAAAATGTGTTGGGGTTGGAATGAAATATTGTACAATAGAGGAATCCCAAAAAATTGGGATGTTGGTTAGGGAAATACACTATAAGAATGACTTGATTTACTAGTATGTATAGTTACTTGAGGGGGTAAGTCCGAGGGAATTTTAATTTTAATAGAGTAAAAGAGACTGTTAAAATTATGCCACCATGAATTGGGAACATCATTATTGAGTCAATAAGGGTTTCCTTATGAATTTTTCCATTCCTTCTTGTTTGGAAAATCACAAACACCTTTTACTTAAGCAAATCTCTATTTTAGTTCCCTAAGGAAAATTTCATTCTCAGAGGAATTTACCCCTACCATATTTTTATTTTTAATATCGATATTTTTCTTAAGTATAAAAATTGGATTCATATTCAAAACCAAGGAAACGTATAATACTTATATGTGAAGAATTCTGTTTTAGGATCCAAATTCTGGATTCGAACTCTAATGAAGTTCATCTCCGAATTCTGGATACGAACTCTAATGAAGTTCAACTCCTAATTATGGATACGAACTCTCATAAAGTTCCACTCCAAATACTGGATATGAACTCTCATGAAGTTCCACTCCGAATTCTGTACACAAAATCATGAAGTTCCACTCCGAATTATGGATATGAACTCTCATGAAGTTCCACTCCGAATTCTAGATACGAACTCTCATGTAGTTCAACTCTGAATTCTGATTATAAACTTCTCTAAGTTCTAACTCCGAGTTCTCTAAATTTAGACTCTGAACTCTAATGATTTCTGACACTGAATTCTCATGAACTTTGACTCCGAACTTTTCAAGTTCTGGTTCCAAATTCTAATGAAATTTAGACTCCTAATTTCATTGAAATTCAGACTCCATATTTCTACAGAATTTAGGTTCCTAATTCCTATAAAATAGAATCCGAATATCTTTTTATTATATACTCTTAATTCCATTTTGGTTAGACTCAGAACTCTTATTTTCTTACATTCCAAACTTCAGTTTTACATAGTCTTACACTTGTGTCATTACAAAACGATTTCATACTTTCAGTTATTGACTAATCGTTGGTTGAGTGACACGTATACAGGTCCCTCCGAAATTCAAGGAGAAATATGACCGTTGGAGGAGGGAGCCGACCATTGGAGATTCACATACAAATATGAGATCATTTGAAAAGAAGATACAACTTTTGGAATTTTGGTGATTAGAACTTCCTGAAGTTATTTCTAGATAAAAAGGCTCTTATTAACTCTCAAAGCTTCGTGCAGAAATTTTGAATAGCTTGTTCAAACTTTTCCTTGTACAGACCTGGTTCGTGCGACTTTGATTGTTTCTGATTACAATCGAGGGATTCTGGGGATAGGAAGACAAAGGTTTCAACACCATGAAGTGGAGGGCTTCCCTGCTGAGGAAGACAGAGGTGCCGACTACGTGATAGTTGAGGGCTTGCGAGGATAGCAAGAGAGACTCCGATCTTCGTATCGAGGGATTACCCTAGTGTGGGTAAGATATACTTTCTTAAAAGTATAAATCAAGGGACCTTTTTATCCAGGATTGTTGGATACCCTTCTCTTTGGGTTAAGAGAGTTATTGTTTGTTACTTGTAGTTTTTACGACTTTGTTTTTACACTGCATTTTGTATTTTTAAGGAAAGTATATATTTCTTATTCTTCCTTACGTGTAATATGATTTAGTTAGATTCTATACTCTTTAAGGTAGAATCTTAGTTGGTGTAAACCTTTGTTAAGTTTCGTTTCCGAAATAACTTTTCCAGAATCAAGAAAGTCTTTAGAACTTAGAGGTGTTGTGAATTTTGGTTATCCAAAATTCCTAAGGGAATTTTTAAAAGGTACAATTCACCCCCCTCTTGTATTTGTATCTCGTTGTACTTATTCAATAATATGTTTGGTATTATAGAGTATATCATACTCAGAGTCATACCATCCTAACAATTGGTATCAGAGGATTGGTTTAATCTGAATTAATCTCTTGATTAGATTCAGAAGTTTTTTTGTTCATTCGGATTCATATTTCCAGATTCATATTTTTCAGAATATATTTTTCAGAATCATAGTTCGGATTCACTTTTTACTTAGAGATACAATTTTTCTTGCTTAGAATATTTTCTCTTGTTTAGAAACTTATACTTCTAACAAGTTTGTGTGCCAAAGTTTTTCTTAAGGATGGAAGGTTTAAATGTTGGTTCTATAGACAACTTAAATCCTACTAGACCACCCATCTTTGAGGGTAATGATTATGAATATTGGAGAGATCATATGAATAATTTCATTATCAATACTGGGGTAGATAACTTTTTCATGCTTACTAGAGGATATAAAATTCCTGACAAGGAAGTAAGTGCTTTCACTAATCAAGAAAAGCATGAATACCAACTCAACTATAAGGTACGAAATACTTTGATTTGTTCAATGACTTGGAACATATACATCCAAATTAATTCTTTTGAAATAGCTAATTGTATATGGAAGAAACTTGAAGTTACACATTTTGGTACATCTAAAGTAATTGAGACAAGAAGGGCCATGCTCAGAGCTGAGTATCATGGTTTTAATTTTCCTTATGGAGAACCAATTTGTAAGGTGAAACAGAGATTCATGACTATCTTGAATAGCTTACAATCTATAGGAGAGAATGGTCTAGATGATTAATACCTTTTTGAAAAGATTATAGATATTATCTCTTGATAAACTATTTGGAACTCTTCTTCAACATGAGACTAGAATAAAGAGAGATGCTGACAAAATAAAGAAGAAGAATGAGAATGGTAGTGTTTCTTTTACTTCAACTTCAAATAACATGAAATATAAGACTCCTGAGAGAGTTACTAGATCAAAATATAAGAAGGTTATTATTCAATCCTAATCTAGTCAGAGTGAAGTCTCAGAAAATGTGTTAGATAATCTTGCTCGAAGGATGAAAAAGATAGCTAGACGGAGAAATTTCCAATCCAAGTATAAAAATATGGAATGGAAAGATAAGAAAGATTCAGAGGTCACATGCTATGAATTCAAGAGAGATGGGCACATAATACCTGATTGCCCTATTCTCAATAGAAAAGAGAGAAAAGAGATGCATTCTGAAAGGAACAGAAAGAAGTTTTACAACTCCAAAGCTAAGAAAGTTCTGAAAGCTAATTACACCTGGAGTGCCAGTGGTGGTGACTCTTCAGATGAATCTTCAGATTATGAATCTTCTGAACAGAAGAATCTTGGTCTTATAGCCAAGATAACTATTGATAATCATTGCTTTATGGACAAGGTACACAATTCTAAATCAATGACCAATGTTTCTTTGAATGCTAATGATAATAAATATTATAACTCTTCTGATGAAGAATCCTCTTCTAATAAAGAAAATACTTTACCTACCTATGAATAAGTTTCGAGGTTTGCTGAACTTCTTGATATTGAGAACTCAAAACTCATGAAAATGCTTGATAAGGAAAACTCTAGGAATACTATTCTTACTAAGGAAATATCTTATATTTCTAAATATCTTGATAAGAAAAATTCTGATTTTGAAAGTATTTCAAAAAATCTTGAGGTAGTACGTTCTGAGAAGAATAAACTTTCAAAATATCTTGAAAACGTAATTTCTAAGAAATATTTTTTTGAGACTAGATATAGTTCAAATGTTTTTGAAGATAAGAACTTATTTATCAAACTCAAATATGAAATATTTTCTTTGAGGAATTGTGTGTCAAGCTTTACCCATGGTAAGGAAAATTTTGATAAAATGTATTCACAAATCTGACCTCTAAGGAATAATTCTGGTTTTGGTTACACTTAAACCATTTTTAGTAACAACTACTTTGTTCCTCAAAGTGCCCCATTTTGCACAAAGTGTCAATGTGGTGGTCACTGGGAAAAGAATTGTTCCTTAAACAAAACCCAATCTTTAGGATTTCATAAGGCTTATTTTTCTAAGAAGATGTGGGTACCCAAAATTTTACTTTCTGAAATTTCTGGATCCAAGGAAGTCTGGATTTTGAAAACCTAACTTTTTATTATTTTCAGGAAAATAGGGAAAGTACCAACAATAATACTTGGTACATGGATAGTGGATGTTCTCGGAATATGACTGGTAACAAAAAAATATTTTTAAAAGATTATCAAGACGAAAGCAGGAAAAGTAACTTTCAGAGATAATGATCAATGAGAAATTATTGGTATAGGTAACATCATTCTTCTGGGAAAAACATTGATTTCAAATGTTTTGTTTGTTAAGGGTCTTAAGCACAACCTCATAAGCATAATCTAATTATGTGATGTAGGCTACCTTGTGAATTTTAGGAATGATAAATGCTTAGTACACAATTCCAAGGAAGAATTTATTCTTTCTACCAATAGGCAAGAGAATGTATACACTTTAAACATAGAAGGCCTTAGGAGCCAAGACATACCTTGACTTAGTGCAATGAAAGATCATTCTTGGTTGGGGCATAGAAGGTTAGGACACTGTAACCTTAGGAACTTATGTAAACATTCTAAGAAAGGTTTAGTTAAGGATCTACCAGATCTTAGATTTGATTCTTCAAAAGTTTGTGATCCTTGTCAATATGGAAAACAACATAAATAAACTTTTAAATCAATCGATGAAGTCTCAACAACTGATGCATTACAGCTAGTGCATATGGATCTTTTTGGTCCTACAAAAACTGGAAGCATTGGGGGAAAGTATTATGTATTTGTCTTAGTTGATGATTACACTAGATTTACATGGGTCTATTTTCTAGCAAATAAGTCTGAAGATTTTTCTTATTTTAAAAGTTTTAGAGCCCAAGTCAAAAATGAGAAAAATATTGCATTGAAAATTATTCATAGTGATCGTGGAAGAGAATTTCAAAATTCTGATTTTGAAACATTTTTTAGTAGAAATGGTATTACTCACAACTTCTCATCCCCCAGAAAACCTCAAGAAAATAGAGTCTTTGAAAGAAGAAATAAAATTCTTCAAGAGATAACTAGTACCATGTTGAGTGAGTATTCTATAGCCAAACATTTTTGGGATAAAGCTTTAAGTACTTCTTGTTATACTATAAATCGAGTTTTGATTAGACCTTTTCTTAATAAAACTCTTTATGAGTTATGGAATTGTAGAAAACCTAGACTTTACTACTTTAAGGTTTTTGGTTACAAATTATTCATTCTGAATACTAAAGATAAATTACACAAATTTTCACCAAAATATGATGAAGGAATTTTCTTAGGCTACTCCACAACTTCTAAGGCTTATAAAGTTTTCAACAAAAACACTTTTACTATTGAAGAGACAGTACATGCAAAATTTGATGAAACTGATCCCTTTGTTTTCAAACAACCTCAACCTACATCTTCAGATGTGTTTTCAAAAACTGATTATCAACCTTTGATAGAAAACCCTTCTGATAAAGAAAATGTTCAAGAAGATACTTTTTAAACATTTACCCTAGAAGATTTCCTACCCTATGTTGATGAACAGGTTCTTAAAAACCCAAATCAGTCGTTTCTTAAGAATCATCCTAGTGATAGTATCATTAGTGATGTGAATCAACCTGTAAGGACTAGAAGTTCCTTAAGAAATGAATTAGAACATCTAGCATTCCTTTCCCAATTAGAACCAAAAAGCACTGATGAAGCTTTAGGTGATGATGATTGGATAAAATCCATGCAAGATGAACTAAATGAATTCAAAAGGAAGAAATTCTAGACCTTGGTTGAAAGACCTAAGGAAACTTATGTTATTGGAGTAAAATGGGTCTTCAGAAATAAGTGTGATGAAAATGGAATCATCATTGGAAATAAAGCTATATTAGTTGCTAAAGGCTATAATAAACAAGAGGTAATAGACTATGAAGAAACCTATACTCTAGTATCTAGACTTGAATCTATTCATATTTTAATTGCCTTTGCAGCATTCTTCAATTTCAAAATTTTTCAAATGGATGTGAAATGTTCTTTACTTAATGGTTATGTTCAAGAGAATGTTTTTGTTGAACAAACTCCAAGATTTAAAGACACAAAACATCCTGATCATGTTTTTAGACTTACCAAAGCTTTGTATGGCCTTAAACAAGCCCCACGAACTTGATATGATAGACTTACAATATTTTTGCTTCAAAATAACTATGTTAAGGGAAATGGAGATCCAACCCTTTTTATAAAGAAAGATAAGAAAAATGTTTTGATTTTTCAAATTTATATTGATGACATTATATTTGGTTCAACTCAGCAATATTTAACTGATTCCTTTGTGAATCTAATGAAATATAAGTTTGAAATGAGTATGATGGGTGAGTTAACATTTTTCTTTGGTTTTCAAATTTCTCAAAAACCAGAAGGAATCTATATATCCCAACATAAGTATATTAAATATCTTCTTGAAAATATGGATATGACAACACTAAAAGTATTAGTACTCCCATTGGTACCTCAAATACACTTGATCCTGATTATTCTGGGAAACCAGTTGATCAAACATCTTTTAGAGGTATGATAGGAAGCTTACTATACTTAACAGCTATTCGTCCAGACTTTATGTTTTCAGAATTCTTATGTGAAAGATATCAATCCAATCGTAAGGAATCTCATTTAAAGACAGTGAAAATAATTTTTCTCTACTTAAAGGGAACCATGGATTTAGGACTCTTTTACACTTCTGGAAATGATTTTGTTTTAAAAAGATTTTCAGATGCTAAATTTGGTGGATGTAGAATGGATAGAAAGAGTACATCCGGAACTTGTCATTTCTTAGGAGATTCATTATTTTATTTTTCTTGCAAGAAGAAAAATTTTGTATCACTCTCCACTACTGAAGATGAATATGTAGCAGCTAGAAGTTTTTGTGCTCAAGTGTTGTGGATGCAACACACACTCACAGACTATGGCTTGAGTTTTACTAAGACTCAAATTTTGTGTGATAACACAAGTGCCATTTCCCTTAGTAACAACCCTACACATAAATCGCATGCAAAGCACATAGATATTAGGCATCACTTTCTTAGGGATCACACACAGAAATGAGATATCATTCTTCAATTTATCGGAACACAAGATCAACTTGCTGAAATTTTCACAAAATATTTACCCTCTGATAGATTTTAATACATTGAACAGATGTTAGGAATGATAACCGTGAGGTGATCTTCCTTCATTAACTTCTTGTTAAACCATTCTTCTTATAGTAATAAACTCCTTTCAATAGGGGGGGTACATTTGTTTTCTAGCCTTTCAAAACTTTTCATAATGAGTCTTTCAAAATTTTTTGTAATGAAGTTTTCGTACTGAATTTTTTTGTAATGAACTTTTCATTCTGAAAATTTTTGTAATGAATTTTTCATACTGAAAAATTTCATAATGAAGTTTTCGTACTGATAATTTTTTTAATGAAGTTTTCATACTGAGAATTTTCGTAATGAAGTTTTTGTACTGGAAATTTTCGTAAAGATTTTTTCGTACTGGAAATTTTCGTAATGAGAATTTTTGTAATGAGAATTTTCGTACTCATACTTTTCGTACTAGAGTTTTGGTACTCAAAGTTTTTGCAATAAACGTTTTGACTTTAAGTTTTTTTTAGTAAGTTTTTTATAGTGATTTTTTCATAGTAAATTTTTCGTAGTAAGTTTTTCATAGTTAAATATTCATCAAGAAGAATATCACCTGTCATGAATAAAATTCCTTGCCAATCCGAAAGGTATGACTTCCTTACTTAAGTTTTTATAATAGTTTTTAGTTGCTGGTTGTTTCTTTTTATTAAAAATTTTCTCAGATTCATTTCTTTTTAAATCCGAATGTTATTTGTTAAAACCTCAAAAGATCAGATTCAATATTTCCTTGTGGGTATATTTTCAACCGTCAGATCAGATCAAAGAGTTTTTCAACCGTTAGATTGGTTTTGAAAGTTGAAAGGTCACCACCACCGCCTATATAAAGGGGACCCCCAATGGTTGTCCCACATCATTTTCAAATCCCTCGCGTGTTGAGGCTCTGCCTCAATTTTTAAAGCCCGTTCTGAATCTTTCAGTGCTCCTCTGTTCCGAATTTCTATTGAATCCACTTACCATGATATGTCTTTTATGAAGCCCATATCAAATTGGTTAGTCTACATAGAAAGGTTGGTCCATCCAGACATTTTTAGTGAGTATGATTCTCTAATTTCTAAGAATATCAAACTAAATCAATGGGAAGATTTCTGCGTATCGAAACCAGGGAATCAACAAGATGTTTATACAGATTTTCTTGTATAATTTTATGAGTCTTTTTCCTTCTATGAAGAAGATGGAAGAGAAATATTTTCTTTGAAGAGCTATGGAAAGACTTACAAGATCTCTTACACCAAGGCTGCAAGCTTGGTGGGCTTATCATACGATGGTGAAGCTGAATTTTGTTCACATAATCTACCGGATGTGAAAAGAAGTTTCATCAAAGTAAAGGCAATTAAATGGCTTGGACTCAAAGATGATAAAACAGCTAAGATTTCCCATCTCTCCACCAACAACTAGATTCTGCAGTTGTGGGTTCAAGGGTTTTTCGTTTCGAGAATAGGTGATAAGGATAACCTAAAGAAAAGTAATATTTACATCTTGGATTTCTTGGTAAATTTAACAAAGATCAATATGATGAGGAACATTCTTATTACCGTTCAGAATATCAAGAATGGCACTTTGAAAGCTCAAATTATTATGTACCCTACTCTTCTCTCCAAGCTTATTATTCGATGTCTTGATTATTTCAATGTTTCTTGCACCTCCAAGCCATGAAATTTTAAGGTGATGCTGATAAGTGACGACACCTTAAATAGGATGAAAACCTATTTTTCAAAATAATCAGGTGAGTTTTATGATCTGCCAGAGGAGGAGGCAGAAGCCATTCCGGAAAATGTGGAGAAAGTCGAGCCAATGAAGAAGGTTGCTAAGAAGATGAAAATAAAGAAATTGGTGGCTAAATAAAAGTCCCCAAAAGCTAAAGAAACCCAATCCGCACCTCCCAAGCCAAAGAAATAGAAAGAATATCCAGATGAGGTGGTTGCTAAATGGAGGGAAGATAAGAAGAAAAGGAAATAAGGGGAATGTCAATTCGGATTGGACCCTGTTGAAGCTAAATCCTTAAGGGAGAAGACTGTTGAATACCTTGAGAAGGCAGAAAAATATAATAATATGAAGAAAAAGATGTCTGAAGCTGAGTTAGTACAATCTCTTTTGAGAGAAACAGAAGTAGCTTCTGAGAACATTCCCATTCCAGAAACTTTTATTGTCCAACCATTACTGGAAACCCCTGGAAAGAACTACTTCACTCTGGAAAAACCTAAAGAGAAAGAAGTTGTTGACAGATTACAAGAAGAGGAGGAAGTAGAAGAAAAAGAAGAAGTAGAAGAAGACAGTGGTTATCTTAATGATTTGATTAAACAAGTTGAGGATTATCATGAGAAGGGAAACCCATCAGAAAAACTACCACTCCAATCTTCTGAGGCTGAGTCCTCAAATCTTGTCACTCTAGGAAAGGGAGATAAGAAAGATGGTAAGAAAGATGATGAAAAGGAAGAAGATAAAGAAAATTAATTATCAGAGGAATAAATCTATGAGAAGAATTTTCTTGAAGAAGGAGAAGAGAAAGAGAAACTAGATGAAGACAAAATTGTTCAACTATATGAAAGTGAGGAAGAATCTCATGATGAAGAACCCATTACGAGAGTTGATAAGGGTAAGAAAGTGCTTATGGAACCCCCAAAAAAATATATCATAAGGAATAAGCATGTTGGTGGATCTTCTAAAATAAATTTGGTGGAAATTGAAGAAGAAAAATCCCCAAGAAAGGTGTCTGATTTGAAATCATCAACACTGGGACATGGCTTTGTTTTTGAGTTTCTAATGAAATTGGTGGATACAATTCCGATCTTTCCCACCATAGCCTCCAGGTGCCAAATGCTTAAACACAGCCTAAATTAGAAATCAGAATCCGTATCCATGGTAATAGATAAGTGTGTGAAGATTGAGGCTGAGAATATAAATTTTCTCATCAATTATGATGTTCATAGGAAATCATGAAGCAAAATCACTCTATGGTCAAAGAAAGTTGATGATGACTTGGCTGAGTTTGATCGTTTTAAGAATGATATAAAAGATTCTTTTGGTACCGAGGATTCTAAGATAAAGAATCTTCAGGAAAAGATGACCTTTGAGAAAAATACTCGGAATCAACAAGAGAAGGATCTGAATGGAAAGCTTAACTCGGTTGCTCAAAGATGGAAAGGGGAAAGAGATCTCCGGATTGAGATCAAAGAAAATCTTGTAAAGTAGGAAGAAATTCTTAAGGCACAGTCTGAGGATCTGAAGGCTCAAGATGAAAGGATTAAAGCCTTAAAAAAGCAAGCTGAGGAGAACCAAAAAGACTTGAAGAAGCTGAAAACCCTGTTGAAGAAGTTAATCCCCAAGGAAAAGGAAGACAAATAGACCAATCCAATTTTTTTTTTGTAATTTCTTTCCTTGTAAAAATCTTTTCAATCGTAATGAAAAGTTTGGTTGCTTGTGTTGTTTGTATGTATTTACTAATGTTTCAGGTACTTGATTGTTTTTCCATTCCCTAAATTCTTTTTGAAAATCACAAAGGGGGAGAAGGAAAAAGAACTACACAAAAGGGGGAGAAGGAAAAATCTAAAAGGGAGAAGAAATATTTCTAAGAACTATCCTTAAGTAAGGGGGATTTTCTCATTAAAAAGTTCTTCATTACCATGATAATGAAAATTCGATTTCAAAAATCCAGAATACAATACTTAGTGTTCCAAAGCCTAAGGGGGAGTTATTTTTATTCACAATCATCTACGTTTTAATTTCTAGAATACAATCCTTACACTTGTGTCATTACAAAACGATATCTCTCTTTTAGTTATTGACTAACTGTTGGTTGAGTGACACATGTACATGTCCCTCCAAAATTCAAGGAGAAATATGATCGTTGGGAGAGGGAGCCGACCATTGGAGCTTTGCCTATAAATAGGAGCTCAATTTA
Organism: Viscum album; assembly: GCA_963277665.1. NCBI lineage: Eukaryota > Viridiplantae > Streptophyta > Magnoliopsida > Santalales > Viscaceae > Viscum > Viscum album. The sequence continues at coordinate 116,577,109 of OY728119.1, forward strand.
AAAGAAGATACAACTTTTGTAATTTTGGGGATCAGAACTTCCTGAAGTGATTTCTAGAGAGAGAGGCTTTAATTAACTCTCAAAGCTTCGTGTAGAAAGTTTGAACAGCTTGTTCAAACTATTACTTGTGAAGACTTTCTTCGTATGACTCTAATTTCTGTTGATTACAATTGAGGTCTTCCGGGGATAGGAAGACAGAGGTTTAAACACCTTGAAGTTGAGGGCTTCCTTGCTGAGGAAGACAGAGGTGTCGACTACCTGATAGTTGAGGGCTTGTAGGGACATAAAGACAGAATCCTATATTCATATACAGGGCTTACCCTAGTGTGGGTAAGACATACTTTCTTGAAAGTATAAATCAAGGGAACTCTTATTCAGGGTTTTTGGATACCCTTCTCTTTGGGTTAAGAGAGTTATTGTTTGTTACTTGTAGTTTTTACTACTTTGTTTTTTTGCTGCATTTTGTATTGTTAAGGAAAGTATAACCTTCTTATACTTCCTTACTTGTACTCTGATTTAGTTATATTCTATATGCTTTAAGTTATAATCTTAGTTGGTGTAAACTTTTGTTAAGTTTCGTTTCTGGAATCACTTTTTTGGAATCAAGCAAGTCTTTAGAACTTAGAGGTGTTGTGAATTTTGGTTATCCAAAATTTCCTAAGGGAATTTTTAAAAGGTACAATTCACCCCCCTCTTGTATTTGTATCTCATTGTACTTATTCGATCCTATGTTTGGTATTATAGAGTATATCATACTCAGAGTCATACCATCCTAACAATCATGTGGAATGTTAGTATAAGTGAGGGTTAAACCTTTAGAGAGGATCATTGTGAGAGTGTTAAGAATGGGGAGGGAACCCAATAAAGGGGGATCTAACATAATGTATCAAGTATAGTTATGAAGTTATAACTTTTATTTGTATAGTTTAACATAATGTATAAAGTGTCTCTCTTGGGATTTATGTCTTTGTGAAAATAACTAAGTAGATCTTTTAAAATGATTCAAGTGTTTTGAAATGTTTCTTAAAAACTTATATGTGTTCAACATACCCTTTTTGGGTTTTAAATATCTTAAAATGGTTAAAAAATGGAATTGGGGTTTTGAGAAAGGATGTTTGGAACTAATGGGTTTATTTTAAAAAGATTGTGTTATTTTAAAGAGGAATATGTGTAAATGGTTGGTTTTTAATGGTATTTTAACTATGATTTTTCAATGGAGTTTTAACTGTTATTTTCAAAGAGTATTATTTTTTTATAAATAGTTTTTTAATGGGATTTAAACTGTGTAAATGGTTTTTCTAAATTATATCTTTGTTATTTTATAAATAGTTTTAAAAATAGTGTGTTAGTTTAGCATTGGTTAATTTATATATCAATGTTTTGTGTGTTTATTTTGTTAAATCTCAATATCACCAAATCAAAAAGGTTGTATATGAATGAAGAATGGATAGATTCCAATCGTCCGACAAATGAGCATTAAGATGGAGTGAAAGAGTTCATTAAGTTTTTAAAAGACCATGAATATGACCTTTCTCAAATCCTTATTCCATTTTTATGTTGATTATATTCAAGAAAAGTTAGTCCAGAGGAGTTAGAAGAACACTTGATCAGTCATAGAATAGAAAGATGATATAAATTTTGGAATAAACATGGGGAAAAAGACAATGTAGCAAGTGACTGGGATAAAACTGCATTTAATGGATCACCTTATATGATTACAAGTGTGGAAAATGAAGAAAACTATATCAAGGACATGATTACATATGTTCATGATGATGAAGATTGTATTTAAAAAATGACAAGGACAAGTGAAGATAAACATCGTGATTACCAAAAATTGTTTGTGCGGTTAAAGAGTTGTGAAAAGGTGTCATTGTATGATGGTTTCACAAAATATACAAAATTTTTAGTAGTATTGAAGCTTTATATTTTGAAAGAAGGAAACAAAGGGAGTGACACCAGTTTTATGTCATTACTTTCTCTCTTGAATGACATGCTCCCAAAAGATAATGAGATCCCAAGACGAACATACAACTCTAAATGAATGCTAATCTTAATGGGTATGATCTCTGAAAAAATACGTGTCTGCCTGAATGACTGTATACTATTTCTCAAGGACTACAAATCACTTATAGAATTCCAAAAGTGTGGTGCTTCTCGATACAAGAAAGATGAATCTGGTCCTATGAAATTTTCATGGTTCTTTCCAATCATTACAAGGTTTGGGCACCTATATGTAAGTGAGGAGACTACAGGAAAATTGATGTGGCCCACAGATAGAAGAAATAAAGATGAAAAAATATAGCACCCTGAAGACTATCCTCAGTGGAAGAGAATTGATCATTAGTATCCTGACTTTGGAAATGAGATGAGAAACCTTCATCTTTCGTTATCTACAGATGGAGTGAATCCTTTTGGTTTTCAAAGAATCACTCATCGTGCATGGCTGGTTATGTTGGTAAATTATAACTTGACACTATGGTTATGCATGAAATGAAAACACATCATGTTATCTATGCTTATATTAGGACCAAAACAATTGGGTAATGATATTGATGTTTATTTAGCTCCATTGATTGAAGATATGAAATTATTGTGGGATTTAGGTGTTAAGATATATGATGCTTACAGAAATGAAGATTTCACATTGAGATCCATGTTATATGGGATGATAAATGACTTTCCTGCTTATAGAAATTTGTTAAGAATTGCATTAAGGGAACTTTTGGGTGTCCCGTTTGTGAACAAGGTACACAATCAATTAGGTTGAAACATTCATAAAAAACTGTGTTTCTTGGAAAACATAGATTTCTACCCTGAAAACATAAGTACCGATCTTGGAAAACATCATTCGATTTAAGTTTAGAAGAATGTACACCACCATATCCACTAAAAAGTGATCAACTGTTTGAGAAAGTTAAAGATTTTAACATTGATTTTTGTAAACCATTTTCAAAAAAACATACAAAAACTGGTGGGAAAAAGAAATTGTTTTTTTAAATTACCATACTAGAATTATATACATGTCATACATTTTCTTGATGTTACACATGTTGAAAAAAACGTAAGTGATAGTTTCATCGGCATGCTGCTAAATGAATTCGGCAAAACAAATGAAGAAATTAAGGCTAGGTTGGACATGGTTGACATGGGAATATGAGAAGAATTGGCACTAGTGTAGGGTGAAACACAAACATTTTTTCCTCCTACTGCTTACAGTCTTTCCAAGTAGAAGAGATATCTATTTTGTAACTTCTTGAATTATGTAAAGGTTATAGAGGGGTATTCATCAAAAAAAAGAACATTGTTTCAATGCACGATTTAAAGTTAAAAGGTCTAAAATCACATGACTTTCATGTTTTGATGCAATATCTAATTCCTATATATTTACATTTCATTTTTACCAAAAATGTCCATCATACATTAAAAAATCTCTGTTTCTTATTCAATGCTATATGTAGAAAAGTTATAGACCCAACGAAATTGCTGACTATAGAAAGAGAAATTGTCGTCATTTTATGTGAATTGTAAATATTTTTCCCACTGATATTCTTTGATATAATGGTTCATTATATGGTTCAATTGTTGATGGAGATTTTTCTATGTGGTCTTGTTCACTATAGATGGATGTCCCAATTGAATGGTATATTAAGATTTTGAAAGGGTATTTCAAAAATAGAAGTTGTCCAGAGGGTTGTATTTCAGAGAGATATATTATTGGGGATGTCTTTGAATTCTGTACTGAATACCTATCTAGTGTGCAAAGAATTGTTCTAACAAAATCTTGTCACATTGGGTGACTTGCGGGTGAAGTAATTTCTGGAAATAAGGTTTTTAGAATCAATATTACACATTAGGAGTAGGCCCACCTTTATGATTTTCATAATAGTTTGGATGTTGACCCAAATGTTGAAACCCACAAAGAAATAATTAGGCATTAGAATCCACCAAAGGATGAAAATGGATATCAAATAAACATAATCAACATTTTATATTATGGTTTTAAGACCATATTTTTAAGGAGTCAAATGAAAATCTAGACTCAATTTTAGAACGACTTTGATGGCTATCCATATGACCAAGTGTGTATCTATTATCTTACAATGCTAATGTAATTAATGGTTATACATTCTATACTAATGAACATTATGAGAACAGTACCAGACATAATAGCGGAGTTATACTTTTCGCTGAAGCGATCCATGTTTCTAGTGATAAGGATAGAAATAAAATTTATAAGAATATGTCATACTTTGGCATCATAAAAAAATATGGTAGTTGTATTATACGATATTTCGAGTGATGATTTCTCAATTCAAGTGGTCTGATAAAAGAAGTGTTGTTAAAATAGCTGAGTTGGGATTTGTGAAAGTTGATTTCAGTAAGGAAGGGTACAAAGAAAAACTATTTATAATGGCATCATAGGCAGTATAAGTATTTTATGTTCCAGATCCCACAAACCAAAACTGGTCAATTTTTCCCTTATCAACCAAAACCACTGAAGATTTAGATGAAAAATCAACAGAGGATGATCCTTTCATTGGGACGTCGCAATCATTTCGTAGTGTTTCTAGTGTAGATATCATTTTGTATTTTAGAGGAGATAACAATGAAGAGATTTGGATAGTCGAAAGAGGGGTAAAATCCATTCAACCTTTAAAAAAATAGAGAGTTCAATAATCAAGTTATATTTTTTTTCTAATATACATCATGTTACTTTATGTTAATATCTATTCAGTGTTGCTTTTATGTTATATAAATTATATATTAATCCACTTTTTAAGATAATGACTTAAGTACATAATGATGCTCTGAATCCCCAAGAACAACAGGTTTCTCAACTTTTTTCTACTCATAGTGCAGAAAAACAATAGGTTTCTCATCCTGTTGTTGCTCCCAGTGAAGAGGTAAAACCACCATATTCACATGCCAATGCTATCCCTCCAGAGTCAGAGGAACATATTGATGGTGGTGGATCTGAGGAAATGAAATGTGATAAAACACCGGCGGTGAAGAAAAAAAGAGCATTGTAGTTTGACAGTATTAGAAAAAATCATTAATACCAAAGAGAATGGAATCAAATACAAGATATGATGGAATAAGAGAGGCCAACATGTTATCCCCAACAAGGTCATGTTAAGTAGTTATATTAGAATCTTCACTCAGCAAAACGTTCCAAGTGATGTAACTTCATGGCACAATATTATGGCTGAGATTAAGACACTGATGTGGGGAAATATTACGGTAACATTATTATATCATTTTTTTGAATTACTAAAAATTAAATAATGAAACATTGAATTAAACTTTATCATATCTTGAAGAGTGAATTTATAGTATATTACTCACACAAAGACTATGTCTTAAGGGTTACTAGAAGTATTGATATGGGTTTTCACACACTTTTAATGAAATATCTTCTTAAATATTCTAAAGGGAAAATAAAACTACACCACCTCTTCTTTATGCACACCTGATAACCCAAGCATCATGGGATGTGTTTTCTGGTCTTCATGCAAAGTATTCTTTTCAGGTACATTGTGTTCAGTAATACGTTGTTTGATGGTATGTGTACTCATCACTTTGATTGACAGTGTTTTATTTATGAAATAGAACTTGAGTGATGAAAATAAAAAATGAGCATAAAAACTAGTGTACCCCTATTGTAAAGAAAGGATGGGGTACGCATCACTTGATAAAAGTTTGGTACTTATTTTAAATCTACCATTAGACTTTTATGTGACATAAAAAAACAATAACTATGTTCTTTTGTTTATATGCATCTTGAAGAGTTCAAATTCAAATCCACTTCCATTCCATGCCTTGTGCTATCGAAGGAAGCATGTGTAACTAAAGATAGAAAACTAATAGATGAAGACATAAAAAAAGTGTGGGAAACATGTGTAAGTATGACATAAAAAAAATTCTTTAAATAAATATTACATAACAATGATTACTTATTTTCCTATATTTTCTGTCTGAAATAGTCATAAGAATCAAAAACACCCACACTATATGTAGACATAATTTTAGTGGCCTTTAAGAAGCCAAAAAAGTAAGGCCACGTCAGAGGTGCAGGTTTTGGGGTGACACCCTGAACATATTTTGAGAAAAAAAGAAGCAGAGGATAAAACTAAGGAAATGAAAAATATGAGAGAAAGATTATCTATGTTTTAAGAAGAAGTAAAATACCAGATAGAGATGATAGAATGTTTGATGGGGGAGGAAAAGAGAAGAAACAACTCAAGAACAACCCACGCATGAAGATCCTGCCCACCCCCACTAGTTTTAAAGTGATCCATTACCCTAAAAAATAATTCTTAACTAAGGTAGTAAATTTTATAATAATTGTTTCTATAAAATATGAATCAGATAGACACTAGACACTCATACTGTTCCTATATTAATATTCTATAGGATGGAAATAATTGTGATTTATATCTATCAACACCCAACCGTCTCCCTATAGCGAGGGCTACAATGTTCAATATCCAGAATGACATTCTACACAACAGACCAATTCCTATAGGTCATGTCAGAGTGTCAATTACTATACCCCTAGAGTTGAGTGTCGAGATACCTTTTCAAATTGATGATGCAGATATTTATACTTCCAAAAAATATCTCGGAACATTCATCGCATGACCATCACATCTTCTCAAAAAAATTTCGACAATGAGGTATTCATTTAAAATTTAATTTTAAAGATAAATCTTAAGAATTCAATGAATTTTTTTTTGAACCAATGCATGTTATTATCGGAAGACAAAGGGAAGGGGTGAAATAAAATACTAGTTCAAAACCATCTCAAGGATCAACCAACTGATCAAAATGATCTACCCAAAGTAGCTTAACCCCCCAGTTCTATATCCACATTTATTATCATTGAAGGATCATGTGGATACAAAGTTAAAAGATGGTGATAATTAAATAATTGATTTTAAAGCAAATATATATGAAGGGGAATATCTAGACTTCATTGGTGTTGAGAGTGAGACTGAGATCCCCAACTATGAATGGTTAGGCGGCTCAGTTATAAATGTTTACATGAGGAATTTTTTCATGATTTGATTTTCCAAAAGATGTTATACTCTGATAATAATGACTAAATAAAATTTATATTTTTCACAAGTGTACATATGAAAAAAAATTGAAGGTATTTCCCCATGAATAAAAATTTGTACTCATTAGTCCTCACATTACCTCTACAACACTAATAGATATAAATTCTGAGAAAGAGGGTGAAATAGTGGCAAGCCTGCTGAAATCATTTAACAGAAAAATTACAGATTAAAGACTCTTCTTAATACCAATGATGTAGGGGTAAAACTATAAAATTTAATGATATTAAATATATTTTAATTTCTTTCATTACTTATTCCTTTTTGTGCTTTTAGGCAGCATTGGATTCTCTTTACGGTCAATTTGAATAATCCAAATATTTATTTCTTGGATTCAATGCATGTATATCCAACAAACCGAACACAAATAATGGTGTTTTTTAATTTTTAATACACTACATATAACATTTTATAACTAAAAATTTAGTTATATAATTAATATTATCTTTTAATTATGATTCTATTATAATAGGACGGTGTGTGACTATCATCTACATCAAGGAATGAGGCCAGGGGAAAAGGACAAGAAACATGACAAGTACTATGACTGGATATAAATCAGGGTATATATAATAATATTTCACTATCCAAACCCATATAAAAAAATTACTTATTTTTCTTATTGTTTCTGTAGTACCCGAAAAAAACAAACGATAAAGACAGTGGTTATTATGTTTGCAAATTTATGAAAGAGATCATATTCCATGAACAAACCAACATCCATATAGAGGTATTTTCTAAGATAATTACTATTTCATTTAAAATAATTTTTAATCCTTTATGTATTTATATTTTTTTAGTACTACCATAACTAAAGAAAAAAGTCGAATTCAAAAGATGATATAGATATGCTTATAAATGAATGGGAATCATACCTGATTGAAGAATGTACAAAAATAGATTGAAGATGGTAAACTTCTCAAATAATTTTGACCCTAATAATGTTGTTTTCCTTATATTTATCTTTTTTTGGTAATGTTGTGATTTGTACGGTCTAAACATCTCGTAGAAAACCATGGCTATTGTGGTCCTTTTTTGTGCACTAAATGAATTGCATGTTGGTTTCTTTTTGAAAAGTAATTTGTGGTACTCATTTATAGGGTATGTGTGTTTTTGATAGACCACAAAATATAAAAAGTATCAAAATGGGGTTTCCCCATCCCTTGAGTTTTTTGTGATGTCTTGAGACAAAATGGGAATAGGATATTACTCTAATCCTCTCGTTTTAAACAATGAGAAGCATTTTTCTCACAAAAACATCGATTCAATCAGCAACATTGGTAGTTTCCCTCTTTAGTTGACCTAGTGAAGAACCAACTTTCATATATTCATTCGGAGGTCTGGAATATATGACAATTGGTTCTTCACTAGGATGACTAAATCTATGCTCTAGATGGAGGATTTTCTTCCATTTCAACCATACATGGATCAAAGGTTTTTTCATAATCCATCTAAACTGGGTAAATTGAGTATATTGAGAAGGTCAGGTCTCTTTTTTAGGTTTCAGATGCGAGGGTTCATTGATTTTCAGGTAGAAAAATGTAATTAAAATTTGTTCTGATACATTAGAACAACAATCCATGATTCATTTGTGACGTCTAGGAATCCACCGCACCTCAATACAATGCACAATGTCACCAGTATGACTCCAAATGTGTCTATTTAAAATTGAAATTAATTCAAGTAAGAAAACACAACTGACATTCTTAAAACAGAAGAAATTCATTCTGACTATTTTGATTCTTTATGAAAATGATATATCAATCATTTTTTATGTGTAGGAATCAACTGCACCTCAATCTGACACACGTTGTCACTAGTATGACTCCAAATGTGTCTTGTTATTTAAAATTGACATTAATTCAAGTAAAAAAACACAACTGGCATACTGAAAACTGAGAAAACACATTCTTATTGTTTTTATACTTTAGGAAAAGGATACATGAGTCATTTTTGATGTGTGGGAACCAACCATGCCTCAATCTGACACACTGTGTGACCGGTATTACTAAAAGTGTCCATTACAAGTTTAAAATTTACATTTTAGTTCAAAACATGCCAGTCACTGACAACAAAGTAAAAAAGATCCGATTGTCTTCCAAATTAAGGACAATGATTTGAAGGTCCTTTGTGATGTGTATCAAGAAGTCTCACATCAAACTGATGCATGATGCAACCAGTATGACTCAAATTTCATTTTTTTAATCTGAAATGACATTTTAGTAAAAAAACACAACTAACATACTAAAAACTGAGGAAATGCATTTCGATTTTTTTTATAATTTAGGAAAAAAATCTATCAGTCATTTTTGATGTGTAAGAATCAAATGCACCTCAATTTGACGCACAGTGTCACCGGTATGACTCCAAATGTGTCTTTTTATTTAAAATTGACATCAATTCAAGTAAAAAAACACAACTGAAACACTGAAAACTAAGAGAATGCATTCGTATTGTTTTGATACTTTACCACAATGATGCATCAGTCAGTTGTGACGTTTAGGAATCAACCCCACTTCAATCTAATGAACGGTGTAACTAGTATGACTAAACGTGTCTGCTATCAGTTTAAAATTTACATTTTAGTTCAAAACATGTCACTCACTGAAAACAAAGGAAACATACTCTAATTGTCTACCCAATTAAGGACAGTGATTCATAAGTCCCTTTTTATGTGTATGAAGTAGTCACACATCATATCGACACACAATGAGACCTGTATGAATCAAATTTCTTGTTTTTGGTTTGAAATGACATTTTAGTAAAAAAACACAATTAACATACTGAAAACTGATGAAATTAATTCCTATTGTTTTGATACTTTAAGAAAACAATCTATCAGTAATTTTTGATGTCTAAGAATCAACCAAACCTCAATCCAATGAATGGTGTCACCAGTATGACTCCAAATGTGTCTTGATATTTAAAATTGACATTAATTCAAGTAGAAAACACAACTGACATATTGAAAACCAATCAAATGAATTAAAATTGTTTTTATACTTTAGGAAAACAATCCATGAGTCAGTTTTAACATGTAAAAATCAAACCCACCTCAATTCGACGCAGCGTGTGATCAGTATGACTAAAATTGTCTGTTACGAGTTTAAAATTGGTAGTTTAGTTCAAAACATGTCGCTCATTGAAAACCAAGAAAACATGCTCTGATTGTCTTCCAAATTAAGTACAATGATTCTTAATTACTTTTTGACATTTATCAAGTATTCTCATGTAAAACTAATGCACGATGCAATCAGTATGACTCAAATTGCATGTTTTAATTTTGAAATTAAATTTTAGTAAAAAACACAAATGTCGTATTAGAAACCAAGGAAATGCATTCTTATTGTTTTGATACTTTAGGAAAACGATCTATCAATCATTTTTGATGTGTAGGAATCAACTGAACCTCAATCTGACACACAATGTGACCAGTATGACTCCAAATGTGTCTTGTTATTTAAAATTGATGTTAATTCATGTAAAAAACACAACTGACATACTGAAAACCAAGAAAACACATTCATATTGTTTTGATACATTAGGAAAATGATCCATGAGTCAGTTGTGATGTGTAGGAATCAACCCCACCTAAATCCAACGATTGGTGTGACCAGTATGGCTAAAAGTGTCTTCAATCAATTTAAAATCTACTTTTTAGTTCAAAACATGTCACTCAATGAAAATAAAGAAAACATGCTCCAATTGTATTCCAAATTAAGGAAAGAAATTCATAATTCCTTTGTGATGTCTATGATGTAGTATCACATCAAACCGATGAATGATACGACTAATATGACTCAAATTTCTTGTTTTCGGTTTGAAATGAAATTTTAGTAAAACAATATTTCTGACATACTGAAAACCCTTTAAATGCATTCTGATTGTTTTGATACTTTAGGTCAATGATCTATAATTCATTTTTGATGTTTAGGAATCAACCACACCTCAATCAAACACACGATGTTACTGATATTACTCAAAATGTGTCTTATTATTTAAAATTGACATTACTTTAAGTAAAAAAACACAACTGATATACTTAAATCTAAGAAAATGAATTCAAATTGTTTTTATACTTTAGGAAAATAATCCATGAGTCGGTTGTGACATATAGAAATCAACCCCACCTCAATATGGTGCACCGTGTTTTCAGTATGACTAAAAGTTTCTGTTACGAGTTTAAAATTGAAATTTTAGTTAAAAACATGTCACTCACTAAAAACAAAGCAAACACAGTCTGATTGTCTTCAAAATTAAGGACAGTGATCTTTAAGTCCTTTGTGACATTTTTCGAGCAATATTATGTCAAATTTACACTTTATGTGACCGGTATAAATCAAATTGCATGTTTTTATTTTGAAATGAAATTTTAGTAAAAGAACACAATTGGCATACATAAAACCTAGGAAATGCATTCCAATTGTTTTGATACTTTAGGAAAACAATCTATCAGTAAATTGTGACATGTATTAATCAAACTAACCTCAATCTGATGCACGATGTCACATGTATGACTCCAAATGTGTCTTGTTATTTAAAATTGACATTAATTCAAGTAAAAAACACAACAGACATACTAAAAACTGAGAAATCACAGTCATATTGTTTCGATACTGTAGAAAAATGATCCATGAGTGAGTTGTGATGTGTACGAATCAACACCACATCAATCTGGAAAATGGTGTGATCGGTATGACTAAAAGTGTCCACTATCATTTTAAAATTGACATTTTAGCTCAAAACTTGTCACTCACTCAAAACCACAAAAACACACTCTGATTGTCTTCAAAATTAAGGACAACAATTCGTAAGTCCTTTGTGATATTTATGAAGTAGTCTTCCATAAATCCAACACATGATATAACCTGTATGACTCAAATTGCGTGTTTTCAGTTTGAAATGATATTTTAGTAAAAAAACACAACTGATATATTGAAAACTGAGAAAATGAATTCAAATTGTTTTGATAATTTCGGGGAAAAAAATTATTCATTTGTCACGTATAGGAATCAAACCCACCTCAATACGATGTATAGTGTGATCAGAATAACTCAAAATGTGTAATTTTAATTAAAAATTGACCTTTTTTAATATATTATTCATATTAATGTTTAATTAATTTATTTATTGTATTACTAATGTAATATTTGTTTTCTTATATAGGTGGAACCTTTTTCTCGAGTTGGGATGATTTGTTCAGAGACCATTATCATCAGAGGACATTTTTTATAGGGGACCAAATATGTCAAAAGAGAAAAGATTAATGTTTTTAATTTTTTGTAGGATAATTATAAATGTAATTTTATAAAACATTATTCAAAATGAATATAGAAGTGTTTTTTTGGTATATACCATGAGTGAATATTTCCGTATTCATGATGTCAATTAAATGTATATAGAATTTTTTTCCAAACATTGTGTGTTCTGTTTGTTTTTTCATCATTTTCATCGTGTATGTGGTTCTTTTTTATATACTGTGAGTGGTTAATTTTGAGCAGGTTTTTGTTCATCTATGTAGGTTATTTTAGCTGGTTTGGTTATTTTGGTCTGTTTTTTGGGTGTTGCATATTTTTTGCAGGTTGTTGGATGTGCTGTTATATAAACATCACATCCGGACAGAGAAGCCTTTATTATAGATTCAAATAACATTGATAAAGGGGGGCCTTTATCAGCACTACAAATAGCCCTGATAAAGGACCCCTTTATCAGTGCTTTTTAGCACTGATAAAGCCATTTTTTAGCACTGATAAAAGACTATTTTGTGGTAGTGATCTCTCAAACATGCCTATAAGATAAATCATCATAAATGAACAAGATAATGATATAGGACATACGATATACACATAGGTATTCCGATCAACATGTGATTATCATCATGTTATTGACATAGGGGTAACCAGTCGAGTATCGAGGCATGTGCTGGATTTTGTGAACAAGTCATAAATCTATAAGAGAGTACCAAAATAGGTAATATTTCCCCTAAAAAGGTTGTGATGAGCCTGACCTCTCATCCTCTTGTCCAATGTGATTACCTAAGCATCATTGGGTTTAAAACCCTAAAGGACCACCTTCCTTTGGAAATAAATTTTGTTCTCAGTTTTGGATGTAGGAACCATTCAGATTTATATTAAAGATAAATATGGTATACCTGATGAAAATGATTGTTAAACCACTCTTAATCAACGACAACCTGATTTTGGAAAAAAATGTTTCATATTTTTTGAGAAAAAATCATATTTCTCATGAATTAAATAGATTATTCGATATATGTGAAATAATATGGACATGAAGATATGGGTGGGGATTAGTTGTAGATATCCCCCCCAAAAAATCACTTTTTAATGGGACATATTAGTTGATAACCTTAGTTATATGGGTTTCTAGTGTATACCTACCCATCATTGTTAAACAGTGTCGAGAAAGGCTTTGAAAGTAGATGTATCATGATGCTTGAGATCATGACATCCAATCATTAATAATTTCATTACTTTATAATTAAGTTATTAGTATCTATGATATTTTCACAATGATATTATCCCAAGATTCATTTCATTCCTTGTTTATTGATTAAATGGAATGTTTTTATTAATTATTACTTATCTATGGGTGATAGTAATATTTTAGATTAAATGGATTTTTTTAGTTTTATACCATTACATATGATTATTATAGTAAAATTATTTAAATGTAATGTGTGTTTAGTTATTTACCTTTCCATGATTAGGCTTATTGATTCATGATAACATTCACTGTACTTAACCCTTACTGAGAATTTGATCTCACCCTTAATTGTTTTCCTTTCCCATGGATCTAGGAAGTGTACTATGAATGATATGAAAGGATATACTAGATAGAATAATGATATTCTAAAAAAATGTTGTATTTTTTTGTTTTCTAATATAATATGTGAATCATTTATGTATATAGTTTTCCAAGACTACTATACTATTTTTTCCTCATAGATTTTATTCCTTATACTTTATGAAAATGTAATATAGTAAGATATGTGATCTAGGTTACTATATTTTCATTCATTATAGTTGGTATCGAAGGAAGTATATTATAATCATTGGGAACTAGATTTAGGTAGACTTTGATTAGTGAATATAACCCTATCGTAGACTTTGAGGATAAGTATATAAGAACATAAAAATGTATTTTTAAGGAAAATATTATGTTTTTTTCTTGAAAATAGATCCATGTATGGATTTTATAAGTGGGAATGGTTCTAGAACATATGTACCTAGGGTTAATTAGTTTAAAAAATGGCACATTGGGAATGACCAGATCATCACCTGGGGAACAAAAATGTTCCTTAATGCGCATATGGTTTGACAATACGAGGAGATACATATAGGATAATTAAAATTCTATTTACAAACCATTATTATGGATTTGAATAGAATATTTAAATGAATGACCCAGGATAATCCTAAGGGTTATTATATTGAAAATAATTTTCCATGATCTATACATCCTATAAATGATTAAATGGTTTTCCAAATACAATTATTTTTCTCACACTATACTTTTTTAGTAAATGGATGGATCCCAATGAAATTGGGTTAACATTGAATATCTAGGACACTTTAGTGAATATGAGAAACCAAATTGGATAGTGATAGTAGTAAAGGATATCATGATTATTCCTAATCAGTAATCATAAAATATGATTAACAGCCTAAACCTTTACAAACTCCGAGACTCAACAAACATGTGACTGATGGAGTTTATAAAGAGATTGAGGGATGCATACCATTGAGTAATAGAGGATAAATTTCATTCATATAATAAATATGTAAAGAGAAACCCTGGAATGAGACTGAAAGGAATGGTAAGATGTTTTCTGTATTGAAAATAGGGGTACAAAGGAATTAAATGAAGAGAAAAATGAAGAGTATGATGGAAGAAAATAAAATTTATCTTAGTGATAAAATTATTGTTCATTTTATTAAATGTGAGGAGCCTAGTAATCATCCGAGTCATTTCAATTTTCTAAAGGTTAACCCCTAGACCAAGGATGGACTTATGATGGAATAAAATAGATGATGTATTTATGTATTGGGATTTAAGAGTTAAATGGATGAATTATATTTACCGATGGTAATTTGGTGATAAAGATTATTTTTTAAATGTTATAATCATATATTTCTTTATTAAATTAATAGTTATGAGATAAAATCATGTTATTACAAGTTTAAGGTTGATCACAAGTTCAAAATCTTAAAACCCCTTTAAAGAACTTTTGTGGTAGGAATGTCACATGATTAAGGATATTTTTGGAAATAATTCGTGGCAATAAAACCCATTGGTTTAGTATATATTTTATTAAAAATGTTATTTAAGGAATAATTCAATTCCATTTTGTGGGAATTAGTTCATAGTTGTTTTTATCATTTAAATATTATCTTCTCTTTAATATTGAAGTTATTATGTGCTATTATTGTAACACCCTCGGATTTTAAAATATGAACATCATATTAGATAGCATATATAACAAGAAACACCAAGGATAGAAGATAATATAATATACCAGTACTTGATGATAATTTAATTTTCAATTAAATTTAATATCTTTGATAGATTTCAGTGCACACAACACTAAGTATGAACTAAAAATGGTACTCTATTAAAATATTATTATTTAAACATTGAAATTTTAATCTAGATATTAAATTGGAGAGTATGAATAAGGATAACTAAATAATAAATCTTACAGGGTTTAAACATTTATAAAATAAATAAAATAAATATCTACTTATTATATAAAATTTAAAACAATTTGAAAGAATTTCTGAAAAATTGTATTTTTCTAGAAGGCAAGTTTATCATACTTTACACACATAATTTATAATTAATGTTTAATTTTTTTTGAAAATTTAGTTGATAAAATTAAATTAAATTTTTAATTTTTCATATCAAAATTATATTATTGTGTGTTTTGGGGATTTTTATGAAATGTTTCATTTTTTGATGAATAGTGAAAAATATAGAATTTTTATTAAAAACTGCCTTTTCATTTAAATTATTCATATAATTAAATTATATTTTAAATTTGTTTTGAATTAAAATTAGTTAAATTAAATATATTAATCTTATTGATGTCATTTTAATCATTTTAATTTGTAATTTTTATGTCAAAGAACTTGTAGACTTGTGAGAATTTTCTCTTCGAAAACCCTCTTTTTCATCGCTTATGAAGGTATAATTTCAAATTGAATTATTCTAAATCAATGAATTGAATTTGGAATAATTTATTATATATTTGGAATCAGAATAATTTATATTATCTAAAAATTTAAAATTAGTTTTTTAACAAAATTAATAGAAAAAATTGTAACAATTAGTTACTGTGGTTAAGGTAAAAATATGTTTACCATGGTGTTAAACAAAAAATATAAGAAGGAAAATGACATCAAAACATGTAAAAATATTTTTTCTAGAAATATATCTAGATTATACATCCTAATTTCTAATATATTTTCATATAGAATCTTTTTTCATGTGAATAGACATATTATTTTGGATTCTTTTGGTAAATTTCCAAGTAATTTCTAAGGAGGTCCACTTTCCCCCACTTATAAATGGTCACTCCATGACCTCATTTATCCACACCTACCACGCCCATTTTCTCTTCAAAATCCTTAAAATCCACAACATTATTATTCAAATTATAGAGATTTTTCTCTCCCAAAAGACCATCCATAAGGTCCTTAAGGGGAAATCCAAAGGAGGTTTATATTAGAGAAGGTAATTATCTTAACAATCCTCTCAAATTTTCTTTCTTATTTTCTCCCATAAATTTTGTAATAACACATACAATAAAAATCCCCTGTATATCAAATATACAGAGATGTTATTATTATTATGGTATAAAATTTATCCACATCCACTTCCATCAAATGTGGAACGAAATCATTGATCTTTTGTCCGAATAACTATCACCTAAGCCTCAGCCTGGTTGGACTGGGATGAAATCCAAGATGAATCATAATTTATGGGAACCGTTGAAGTACTGTAGTAGGTACTATAGAGGGAACTATAGCAGGTACTGTTCGACACTGTATCAGCCATGACTATTACCCCATTTGGTCCTTCGGGCCACCGATTTGGTCCCTGAGTCTTTTAAGGCCTTTAGGACACCCATGACTTTGGGTCAGTAAGGCCTTTGTGTCACCTCAAAGCCTTCAGGCCACCTTAAAGCCTTCGGGCCATCTTAAGTGTAGAAGAAAACTAGACAACCTACAAGGAATATGCTCCAGAAGGAGGACGAGAAATGAGTTTTCACTAGTAAAAGCTAAACTGATTGCAAGAATGAGAGGGTATGGAACCTGTCATTAGTAAAAGTCTATGCATGGATGGGAAATCCTATCTAAAAAACCATGCGAAGGTGGATAGCTGATTTCACGATGAACATGCTCGGGAGGAGGATTTCCAAGTAGGTAGTCTGGGTTGTATGTAATGTTTGAAGCTTACGGGCATTGAATTCCCCTAACGCCTACATGCCATATAATACTTATGCCTATAGGAATTTTAAGGTTCCAAATAACCCCTTGAAAGTTGGATTATAAAAAATCAATAAAAAATGAAGGCCTACGGTCTATTGGAGTGTCCGTCTGACTACAATCTCATGAACTGATGTACTTCATTTTCCATCACCACCTTTCAATGATAGATATAAGGGTGGGTTTAACACATGGATATAATATTTAGGGTATTATTAAATTTTAATATCACATAAACCTTGTAACATTTCATTTCATTTTAAATATGATAACGTCACTCATGTGGACGACATACTACAACCTCATAAAACGATGTGATCCGTTTTTCTCTTACGCTTTACATTGAATGTAATAAAGATAAAATTAATAAATATATGTGATTTATAAGATATATTATTTATTATTTATAATTAATATATCATCCACTTTTTTACCCTTTCACCAATTAAGGGAATTATATCGTCACATGTGTATACATACGGCTTACGATCTCCAAAAAAGCGACACGACTCGTTTTCCAGGCCTCAATTTTAATAAGGATTCTAAAGAAGTATATAATGAGTAAATATTATATTTATAAAATCATTATAATTATTTACATCATATATATATATATATCCTATTAATATAAATAGAAACATTCATGAAAAAACACGCATCAGAAAACAAGGCATTTAATATCTCCAATAATGGAAATAATGAAATATTATTAAAAAACTAATGGTAAAATATTACAATAGGATAATATATGAAATTATAAATATAAATATGGTTATATTTTAATTAAATAACATGATTAAAACCAACATACACTATGTAAGGACGTGTAAAAAAGGAAATCAGACCTGAGGTAAGGGTTTCTCATCTCACTTTTACATCCATGAGACATACGACATATTCACCGATTATTTCATTTGTGTGGTGGGTATAGTTCCATTTTTTTATGTTATACCATAAATAAATTTATTTTCATGTTATTTAATGACTAATTTTATTTTATTTCTTCCATGGGACTTATGATTCAATAGTTATGAAATTGGTAAGTGTTCATTTCACATTTTCATCATTATTCAGGATTGTTATTTTATGTCATCCTTGGTGGAATTATATGATATTATATTTTAAAATCAATATAATTTATTATACTCAATTTGTTGATGAATTTTTTCATGTAATAGTACCATTTTCTTTTCTTTGGTCCTTAAAATCATTATGAAAATATATCTATGAAAATATGAAAATATTTCTCTCTTGAGTCGAAAATCCTTTTTCTTTAAAAACCATGTTTTATAAATAGTTTTTTAAAAAAAATTCATAGTTTTCAAAATGATTTAAAAAATTTAATTTTTACATTTAAAAAAACTGTTTTGAAATGAATCTTCATGTCATTTGAAAATAATGTTCATTTGTCTTCAGTAATTGATATTCCATGTGATTATTTTCTTATTTATAATGTCCATGATTATGTTTAATTCTCATGTGATTATTTATATGGAATTATATTATCATAATTAATTAATTCCATATTATGCATAAGTTTCTAATTAAATGAAATTTTTTTCAGTTATTTACCTTTCCATATTGATTACGCCTTATTTATTAATAGATTCCATTATAAACTTACCCATTTTGAGCATCTGACCTCACCCCTTTCTTATGTTTTATTTTCTCCAAGATACAGGGAAGTGTTTTTTGATTTATATATATATATATATACAAGATAATGAGAATAATGGAATTATAAATGAAAAATCATTTTTTATTTTATGTTTTAAAATTTTATGTGAATTTCAAGTACGCATCTAGTTTACCAAGACTACTAAACTATTTGGAACTTTAGGATGTGATTCATTTTATCTTATACCAATGTGATAAATTATAAATTGGCTATGTTCTATTGGGATCTAGGTTGATACAGTTGGTATTAAAGGTTTTATAGTGGAAACCATGAGAATTAGATTTAGGAAAATGTAGATTAGGAAACTATTTCACTCAGATAATGAATAGTGTCCAAGGTTTAGGATAAAAAGTTCTCTATTTATATAATTATTCCATTATTCTATCATCACATACCTTTGTACTAGTTTTACGATATCCATTTCCTTTAAGTGGTATGGTTTTGGGGGTTCATCTATGGTTGTACAATCATTCACTCCCATTTCACCACGTTCATTTCATAGAAACATCTAATGGCTCCAACATCCATAACAAGGTAAAAACCTAATTTCCAAATTCAAGCGGTCTATTGGGTTTTGAGACTCAATGTAACTTAGTAATTCAAATTGGTTGAGAGTATGGGAGGTCGGACTCATCACACCCTTTTGGAGGGAACTGTTTCCTATTCCAGGAATCTTCTATAGAGTTAAGATATACACGAGAATCTCTTCATAATCCCAATATAAGACCAGTTAACCTAATAAAATGATGCATTTTTGAATCATTTAATGTTTAAAGGTGGTTCTATTTATGATATCATCTAGATGTACCTATGGTTCTTTATCAATTTCTAGTCATTTCTTTGTAGTGGGTAGCTCCTTATATTTTGAAGCCATATAACCCGACAGTGTGGAGTTTACTGTCATCCAGGGAGGTGATTGATATTTCGTAGATGGGATAAAACATTTTTAGGTGTCCTACATATCCTATTTATAACATTAATAAAAACCCATGTAGTTTATTTCTTAGGTGTAGTTTAACATCATTCAGAAAGTAAATTTATAAGGGCACTTTGGCACTAGGAATTGAGCTTGAGCCTTAAGAAGGTGTCCTTAATATCTTATTTTGATAGGAATCAGAGACATCATAGTTTTAGTTTTACTTTTGGACAAACCCTAAGGTTTATTCCTCTATATGTGGGAAGTCATATCATGCCATTGACTAGGGATTACGCACTAAAGTTTCTCAGGATGAGGAGATATTTGATACAAATGATATGAACATTGTGAATCCCTATGCTCACATTATCCATGTTAGGTGTGAGAAACAAGAGATAGAATGTGACTTGTATCATTATATGTATTTAGAGATTTGTAACTAGGTAATCCCTATTATGGTGTTTGATATGAATTTTGGGACTTAGGAAGGCATCCTTTGTCTTCTTTTTATAGCACTAATCAACGTTCTTATTGTTAAATTAACTTACCAATCCACTAATGGGATGAGGAAGGGAGATGAACCCAAAATAGTGTTTATTTATCCTGGGTTTTAGTGTATCATACATAGAAAGGATTACACAAAGGATTAATCCCATTACTACTCATGGATTAGGAATGAATCCTACATATCATGTTTGGATAGGAATAAGAGTTCTCGTAGTTCAGTGTGGGGGTATGTTGGAATATGTCTACTAGACACATTTATGATGTCCTGAGGAATATTCCTAACATGCCTAGATTTTCTGCATGAAATGTACTAATTCCCAACCCGACATGTCCAGGGTTTCTACTTGACATGCATGAGGATGTTTGGGCATGTTTTGTTTTACTAGTCCGCAAGGCCAAATACAATCACGTGATCTAGTTAACTTTACCAAAATATATTTGATGATCAATATGGCTTGTATGGAGGACATAAAATGACATGGATATCAAGTTTGGATGGCATCACAATACTTGGGAGACATTTAACGAGGGAATCACATGATCTTGATGGATTTTTTGGAGGATTTCGGATGGCATGTTCAATATGGCTGGAAGAATTTTCAATAATTTAGTGACATGTCAAAAGGACTCTGTAAGACTTGGGTGACATGTCATGGTGTTTTTTCATGACATGGGTGACATGTAAAGTTGGTTAAAATGGTGGGAGGACCTCATGAGACATGGTTGATTCATCTTGGTGAAACTGTATGACTTGGGTAACATATTTGGAGGACTTCGCAAGAATGTGTTGACATATTATGAGGAGACTTCAAGATAAGGATGAAACATCCGGGTGTGGCCATAAGACATGGAAAATATGCCTGAAGGACTTAAAAATACATTGGTGACATTCTATAGTACTATCTCATGATCTGGGTATGTCATGCGAAGCACATGAATATTAGTGTCTCCACCTTCACATAAGTCTTCCATATTTTTTAAAATTTATTTTTTATGTGCCTCATGTTTTTTCAAGAAATAGATTATTTTTGTTTTTTGTGACCAATTCAATATGTAGAAACTCTTTCACATGATCTAGATAGACCGTAATAATTCCTTCAAATGATTTATATGGTGATCATGTTAAGCACATATTCATGTTGTGTATCCCTTATGTCATTCCCAGAATTTTACCTAGTGTATGACCTTTGGGATTGCATGAAATTCCACTATGAGAATTAATTTCCTAAGATCCCATGAAATAGTATCCATCATGTGTGTGTTTGTGTTGAGGGGGAGGAATTCATATATCTCTATTCTCTCAATATACACTGCCTTGCATAGCATGTATCTCACAAATATGATATGGAATTATTGGAGGGAAGATTTCATCACACGCTTCATGTGATATATCATGGTTTATCCATGGAATCTCTGGATAAAAGTGAAAAAAAAGAAAATTTCTACATATTTATGTTTATTGGACCATAGGTAATCAAAAGGTTTTCACATAACTATGTTGACATGTGAAATAGTCTTTGCACCATTGTGCAACATGTATGATATACATTGTGAGATTAGGAATCCCATGGAAAGGCTGTCACGTGATTTATGAAGACATATATGGGTTATTTTGTGAAACTAAGATGGCTTGTCAAAGGTATTTTCATGATCAATATGTATAGTTAGGGGTCTCTCACGATGAAATTATATCTTACCAATGGATAACTGTAAGAACGAGATAGACTGTCAAAGGGCCTTCGTGTGATCAATGGTGTTCACTGAATATGCATGACCCCTATCGTGTGAAGATCATAACATCTACACTTTATGAAAGAATTTTTCTGTTTCCCATTTCATTTGAAAGATTATTTTAAAATGGTAGTGGATCTCATGATGTTGTGTGAGCGTTGTCAGGGATATTCGCTCATTTTTATGGTCCATTTCACGATCGATGCCAGATATCACAATTGTGTGTCCCTTATCACAAACAATCCCCCTACTTGTATGTGGAGTTTAAGGGGTATCACTTGATTGAATGGATGTGTCCAAGGTCATTTTCATGATGAATGTGACACAGCAAAATTCTCTTTATAGAAAAGGTGGAATTTTCAAAATGGATCCTCATGGGATCTTATAAATTGCACAATCACATTGCATTAAGGTAAATGTACCTCTCCATATCATGAAGCTTTTATATTTTTCAAAATTTACTTTATAACGTATTTTGGTTGATTATCAGTCATTTTTTGATTGAAAAATCACAATATTGGAGGAACTCTTCTAGAATATTTTGTATGACCTTCAACGCTTGACTGTACATTATCACAAGGATTGGATTGTTTTTCAAAGGGGAATAAATTTATCATAAGTATATCATTTACAGAATATGATATGTTCTCATGACCTTGAAGGTTCATGTGATCATGTGTCCTTATGGAGGTTATGTGATCCATGTGATTCAGACATCTGGGCTTCATGATTACTCCATATTCTATTTTTCATATAAAATAATACCCATACGTGGGCTATTTATTCCATCATAGATTAGTGGATTCTCAGTTTGAAGGCATCAACAAATTTCCCCCTCTGGAGTGATATCTATGGGGACATGGACTCAGATTTAAGGAATGTAAATTCCCACCCAGGTCATTGGGGATTCTTCTGATCAGTGTATCTAATGATGTTTTTTCTTCTGGGTTACCTTTGGTATTACAAAAATATTACTATAAATAAGGGAGAGAGGGGATTCTCATCCCACTAGGAAAATAAAGTTCATGATCTCTCTTGATTACTTTTTTCACTTGTCTCCTTCACACAACCATATCTCAATGTCCATTTTATAAGACCTCTCCAAAAGAACTAATCACAAGGAATCTTAAAGTGATTATTTTTCAAGACCTATTTCACAAGATTAAATTTCATGTTCATTCCACATGACTACTTCATATTATCACTTGTTCAAAAGAACCACAAAATGACTCTTAGTAATTTTCATGATCCATGACCCATGTCCTTGACTGCCTAGCTATCTTCAAGAATTTTTATGATTTAATATATTGGTTTCATGATCACCTGATAATCATGTGGTTTATGTGGCTATTTAGGGTTATTCGATTGAAATTCTAATGATATATCATGTGATACTCCATGGGCCATGTGATTCATGAGACTTCTGCAGGTCATGTTGTTCATGGGACCTGTATCAGCTCATGAGATCATGAGTACATTATTAGTTCATGTGATTCATATGATGTTCTCTGAGTCATGCACTTATTTTTATCATATTATTCACACATAATACATATACTTCTTATTTTCATAAAGATGTATTCTATTTCTCATCTATAATATAATATAGACATCAAGATGGCTATGATTTCTAGTAATTGAAATAGGGACCATGGGTATCATATTCTTTCCAATAATGAGACTTCGAAGAGGATTCTATTTCCTAAACTTTAGATCTACCCCATGTCATAATGACTTCCTCTATATAAATTTGGTCTAAGGTATGATGTTTTCATTCCCTATCTTGATCAACATATTTCATCTTATTGGCTATCATCTTCCCTTGATTGTTTTCAAACAATGATATCTTTAAGAAACCAATTAGTCATTGTATTGTCCCATGGTATTTATTATATGTTGGAAAACACCCCTTACATTCTAGAAGGTACTGATTTTTCCCACCATCCATTTTATAAAATTTATTGAAGCATAATCATCTCCTCCTTGAATAATATGATATGTGGATGGTGCTCTAAGTGGGACTAATAACAAAGTGATAACTTTTTTGATTAATTTTCATGGAAGTTTCTGGTTAGACAAAGCTGATCATAATTCTCTAACCAACTACACATTATTTATATTTTTGGGGTAGTATAGATTTATTAGTTCATCATGTAAAGTCAAGACATATTAAAGAGTTGTTTTCCCATTGGTTCTGATGAACTAATTCCATTCATATATCCCATGGTGAGGTATAGATCATCCTCTAGGACATTTACCAACATTGAAGGTTATCTCTACTTTGGGAAATCTATGAGGAGTATCTTCCTACTGTAGATGTTTGGGATGACCCCACATAAACTTTGAAACTAGAAAGAGAAATTATTACCATTTTGAAGGAGAATTTTAGGAACTATCTAAATCTACACTCTCTAATATCATTTAAGTACTTGATCAATATATTTCTCTACAAAAGAGGAACTAATCCAACCACTATAATCCCTCATCGGCAACCTTCTCAATAGGTCCATGACATCATGGGATCATATTGAGAAAACCATGTGGCTAGAGAGTATGATAATGGGTATAATAGATGATATTAGAGGCATCCATGAGTCTTCTTCTAGTAGTGTTTTTATCCATGTTTTTGAATAGATGTATTTCATCATCTAGGGATTCATTCTTGGGAATTTACATTTTCATTATGGTGATGGTATCCAGATTAGCAGAGGGGAGGCCTCTTAATCTATCCACACTGACTCTTTCCTTCCTCTACTATAAACTATTCTATATCCAAAAAGGTCATGTCCCTTATAGTATTGGTGTCCCTTTCCAGTTATAATTTGTCTGGATAGGACAGTTTCGTCACTATTATAAATACCATAACACTATTTGGATCCCATATTCTTTATTTCATCATCGGATATTGAATAATTCCAGGGTTGGGGTGATGTTGGAAGGCCACGATGAGGTCTTTGACATGTTTTTTCAACAATATCTGTAACACACCAACCATAGAATCCTAGATCTGGTGCAATATTTTATTGCATTGGCATGAATTGTAAGGAATAAAACCCCTAAGGACATATCACTTTAGCAGTATTGGAAATCAATATTACAAACATGATACCCATAATACACTGGGAAATATGAAATACAGACATGATACATAATAAAAATAAATAGAGAGAATCCTTGAAAATCATTCAAATGATTCCTCTTCATAACATGGGAAAATGATACATAATAAGGGTGATCTCAAATTCTCTATAAGGCTAAGTAAAAAGGAATCAATAATGAATCAATGGAACTAAATCTACATTAGATGGTTATGAACTGATAAAACATTCCATTAATATAACTAGATAAAGTATAATAAATATGTAAAGGTAAGAAGTTGAAACACATTCCATCTAAATTAATAAAATAAAAGTTGATTGCATCCATAGATATGTTCTTGAAAGATCTCATTGATAAATAAAAACTGAGTATAAATGAGGGATATTCATAATTATTGGATTCCATGTTTCCAAGGTATATGGAACCTTTACCATCAAGACCTTTCACAAGACTATTTAGTATATCAGGTAAAAACCCATTAATTTTGGCCAACTATTTGGTCTTGTGATACTACCAATGCATCAATGGTATATCTATAACTATTACCCACCCATTTCATACATGTCCAAAGCATTCCTTACATCAAAAAATTGATTAAAATAATAAACAGTATTCCTTAACAAATATCCATATTAAATAATGGGTTTATATTTATTAATAATTTCCCAGTGAAAGCTAAGTATCAATAATGGTTTTTATTTTGATTAATGAAAATACCATTTAATAATCATTAAAACATTTTTGAGGAAAATAACCTTTAAACATTACAAAGTGTTTCATACTACCTTGAAACATTTTTAATCATAATATCAGTGAAGAAATAAGATTAAATGAAACTTATAATATCATCATAATAATTATATTCATTATATAAGATGTAAAATGGTAGTATATACACCATATAAAAGTGAATTTGTTCATAACAACAAATAAGTCTCAATGGAATGTAAATTGAGACAAAATCACTCTCCATTCATTTCCTTTTGGTTTATCATCCTTAAAACACTTATATAATGGTTTTAATAGAGTTCATAACTTATTATATAACCATATTAATATTTATTATATCATATATGGTCATATTTTAATATCATATTACCCATTTGATAACATTGTTTCGTTATTTTCACTATTTTGGGTGTCAATTTCCTAGTTTCTCGAGTAAGTTATGACTTGTTATTTATTGTTCCTATTAATTAGATATTGGTTTTTTCATAATCAGGATGAAAACCATCATTTAAATATTATATATATTCAGTATATATTTATTTATAACAATCCATAAAAGTTGGAGATAAAAATGAAATGCACTGTTAATAGAGACTGTAGACCATACATATGCATGAAAACTACATTCATTTATTTTTCATATTAAAAGAATGAAAATTAAATGATATATATTTATATTATAATTATAGTACCATATTTATTTCATACATGTCACATATGATTATTAAAAACATCCTTTATACATTTTATGTATAGCGTGAACGAATCACATTGCTTTGAGGTGGCGGTAGTCCACACTTCCACAAATAATGTTATTGTATTTATAAAAAATGGAAAGCATAAGGGTATGTTATATAAAATAATTAAATAAGAATAAAGACATAATAAATATCACATATAAAATATATTTATAGATTTTCCATGACAATTCCCAACCACAAATGGTGGTAAAGGAAAAAATGATCCATCATCATTTCATGAGGCGGTAGTTCATCATGCACATAAATAGTATGTTTTTACCCATTAGAAGGAATTGTGTGTAAGTGTAGGTAAAAACCTTATAATAACAACATGTCAGTATATTCTGGATACTATTTCTTGATATAATCATGGAATAAAAATATTTTAGGGGGTGGAGAATGGAAATAAAACTAAATATCTTAAGGAAAGATGTTACCTATTTTTTGGGAAACTACTTTTGGTTTGCATCAAAGGGATTTCTTGGGTGGATTTATACAAAAATGTATGTTTTTTTAATAGATGTAATTTCGTATCTTTTTTCGGTAGTTTTTTTATCTATATGGCTCCTTGCTGTGTGGGGAAGTGAGGGAGGAGGTTCCCTTTTATAAGTGTGCTAAGGGGTACTTTTTTAAACACTCAAACTATTAAATTAATATAAATCCATTTTCTCTTAAAAAATGGATAAAAAGTGAGTTATTTATAATATTAGATTATTCTGTTTCTAAATATTCTCAACCATTAATTTTTAGATATTGTTGGGTTAAATTATTAGCCTTATCTTTTGGATTTAACACTCAGTTAAACCCTTTAACTATGTTTGTGACAACATGTCTTTTAACTATGTAAGGGTTAATATATTTACTATAAACTTCCAAGAGAACCATAAATGAGTCATGGATAAAATTTTAAACATTATAAAAACCAGTTTTCCTATTTTTATATTTTTATGAATTTTATATCATTTAATAAAATATTACTTATTTTAAAATATCATTGATTTTCAATTTTGACACAATTAATTTCTTAACTATTTCAAAAAATATCAATACAAAATATAACTTAGAAAAAAACCATTACTACATACCTAATATGTCTAGTTCATGTGTAAAATTCATATATGACCACAAATATATCAAATTATTTTTATTTTAATATTTTTAATAACATTTATTTGATATTTCCATTAATTAAAAAATTAATGCATCATCATTTTCCAAGCCTTATTTTAATTCTTTCTTCCCTAAAAATTTAAAATAAATTATAACGCTTAAGATAAATGATTTATTTTTAAAATTAATATCTATATTATAAGATATTTATAAATTACTATATATGAAAAATGTAATACTTATTGAAAATAAGAGCGTGACATATTGGAATTCCCTTAGAATAAAATAATATACAAAGCTTAAATTCATAAAAGTTTCTCCAAGAGGACATATAATTGACCCAAGGATGTATATAGTCGAAATAATCTCATCAAATGAAATTATGAAAAAATTTAGGGTAATTTTATGGTCTTTATAATATTATTTTTACCCATACTTACCTTATTTACACTTAACAGTGGTAATTAAAATATTGCTAAATCTACTTTTAATATGCCCAAAAATAAATGAAACCTATTTAAATAATTTTAACCCACTGATTAAAAATATGGAATCTATTTTTGAATATTAAAAATATAGTGTTTTTAGTAATTAATTTAAAATTGATCCAATTGACAGAATGAGAAAACCTATTATTAAAGTGAAAACTATAGAAGACTATAATGTTTTTATATTGATTTTCAATGTAAAATCGATTACAATGACCTGATTTGTATCAATTTATATAAAATTTATCTAATTATACTTTATTACCAATAAAAAATATATTTCAACTCTATACATTATTTAGACGAAAAAGATGTTTTCAATTAAAATGTAATATTTTATCACTATTCATAAAAACATGAAACTTATCAAAAAAATACCAAAAAATCAACCAAAGTAAATCTTTATATTCCCCTTTAAAGTACGGAGTTCGAATATAATATATAAAAATATCAATAATTAGATTTAAAATAGGTTCTCCATTAAAAGGTTGTAATACTACTTTTATAAAAATATAGGTTTTTATGTGTAATATTAGGTATGTTAATTTCTTATGCCTATAAAATATATTGGATGGATGTAAAAATATTTTATTGGATATATATATATATAACATAAAAATTCACTATATAAATAACCTATAATTGTTTGATAATGAAAACCATGACTAAATATTGTTTTTTAAACCTAGTGTTGTGTGCATTATAAGTTTTTACAAAAATTAAATTTATTATAAAAAGAAAATATGGTAAATTCTTGGGGTTCTACATTATTCCATTCTACAAACAATTCTTCCTTGAAATTTTATGCGTGTTACCTTAAAAAATATATGGGTATTTCTCCATCATGGAATCCTTTGGTTCCCATCTTGCTTCTTCCATTTTGGGAAATCTCGGGAGAAACTTTAGCAAACGAGTCATCTAATTCCTAAATACATGCTCTATAGTATCATAAATCTATATGGTTTTTTCACATAAATAAAGTTAAGGTTTCAACACTATTTATTCATAGGTGAGAAAATGAATTGGGTATGGCATGTACTTCCTTTACCTTTTTCATCATATCTTCAACATGTTCTGGTCCAATGAGTTTCCTTTCACCAACATCATCCCAACAAGTTGGTGTACTAAATCTCTTTCTGTATAATTCTTCATACATCATCATTTGAATATATAAATGGAAATTATTATTATAAGAAAACTTTACCAAAGTTATGTTTTGATCCCACATATCTTGAAAGTAAAGTGTTAATGACCTCAACATGTCTTCCATTGTTTTAATTATTTTTTCATATTATACATTAGTTTTAGGAAGGTAGGATGTTCTCAAACGAATATCAATATTTAGATCATTCTGAAGACACTTCCATAATTTTTATGTAAAATTGGGACCTTTATTAGACACAATTGATAGAGTTTCAACCTTAGGTATAAAAAATTCATTAATATAGAGTCTTTCTAGGCATTCAAGTGGTAAATCATCTCTTATAGATAAAAAATGTGCCGATTTAGTTAGTTTATCAATGATAACACATATTGGGTCATTCTTTCTAGGAGTTATAGTTAGTCCCATGACAAAGTCCATAATAATTTCATCCCATTTCCATTTAGGAATAATCAGATTTTGCATAACTCCTTTAGGATGCTACCTCACAGCTTTCACTTGTTGAAAAACCAAACATCTAGACACATAATCAAACATTTTCCACTTCATGTTATCCCACCAAAAATGTTCCTTCAAATCTATAAAAATCATTATGATCCTAGGGTGTATAGAGAAATTTTATCTTTGAGAATTATATAATAACTACCTTTTTAGATAAGTTATGTATGAAAAACATAGCCTCTTTCCATATTTTAGGACACCATCCTCATAAAAAATATGCCAATTTTCCTTCATTCATGTCTTTAATTTTCTTCTAGAAGTCCTCATCATTAGATTGGGAATTATTTATCCTTTAAAATAAATATGGTTCTTCAATCATTTGAAAATGAATTAATTTTTTTCACTTAATTTAAAAATACATTATCCATCTTTACTAGTTCCATGTACACAAGATCCTTCTCAATCCTCATTTTGTTTATAATTGCATGATCCTTCCTACTCAAAGAATCTACTACCTTATTCACTTTCTCGGGATAGAAGTGTATTGAGAAATCATAATCCTTCAGTATCTTGAGCCATCACATTTGTCTAATATTGATTTTTTTTTCTGAGATAAGATGTATTATAGGATATTATGATTT
This sequence comes from Viscum album, assembly GCA_963277665.1. Taxonomy (NCBI): domain Eukaryota; kingdom Viridiplantae; phylum Streptophyta; class Magnoliopsida; order Santalales; family Viscaceae; genus Viscum; species Viscum album. Next base: position 116,607,980 of record OY728119.1, read on the forward strand.
GTGTATATCTCAAATCTTTCACCATATAGATAATTTTTTCATATTTTCAAAGGAAAGATTATAGCCACTAACTCAAGATCATGTGTTGGATAATTCTGTTCACGAGTCTTCAATTTCATTGATGCATATTAAATAACCTAATAATTTTTCATTAGGAAAAAACCAAGCCACTTCTTAGATGAATCCATTTATATGAAAAACCAACCACTCTCATATGGTTGCGTCAAAATCATAGTATTGACTAATCTTGTCTTTAGTTCATCAAATATTTTTTCAAATTACTTTATCAACAAAAACTTATCCAATTTTCATGTAATCTTGGTTAATGGGTTTTAAAATTAGGAATAATTCTAAATGAATCATTGATAGTAACCTACCAAACCTATGAAGCCGACTACCTAAGTTATATTTGTTGGAAAATTCCATTCTTGGAATGCCTTTTTCTTTATAGTATCAACTGATTTGTCATCTTTTGAGACAATATAGACAAAAAAATGAACTTCTTGAAGCCAAAAATCACACTGAATAAATTTCCCATATAACTCTTTCCTTCTAAGAGTCTTAATAATGGTCCAAATGTGATTTTCACGGTCCTCGTAGCTTTTAGAATACACCCTTATATCATTAAACAATACCACAAAAATAATAATAAATATATTCCTTTAATAATATTTTCATTAGATCCACAAAAACATAGGGTGAATTAGTACATCCTAATAGAATTATTGTAAACTCATAATGTCTATAACTCATCTGAAAATATGTCTCCGTAATTTATTCTTCATTAATCAAAATTAGTGATATCCAGAATGAAGATCAATCTTTGAAAAATATTAGGCTCTGTGAAGTTGATAAAATAAGTAATCAATAAGAGGTATAGGGTAATTGTTCATTATTGTAATAACATTCAGTTCCCTATAATCAACACACAAACTTATGGATCTATATTTCTTATTAAAAAAAGAGAATAGGGGATCCCCATGGAGAAACACTATGGAGAATGAATTACTTAATACCTAAATCATCTAGTTTTTTCTTCAAATCAACTAATTCCATCATCTTCATTCTATAGGGAGTCATTCTTATTATCCATGCATCATGAATTAAATCAATAGAAAATTCAACTTCAAGATCTAGGGTATATCTAGGTAATTACTTAGGAAATACATCAATATATTCTTGCATAATAGTTACATACTCAATTTAAATATTACCATCTTGATAAATAGATATTTTTTCTCTTATTTCCTAATAATTACATTAACTAGAGCTATTGGGGTGGGTTTATATATGAATCAGGTGAAAAATATTCTTCTCTAAAAGTGAGGGATTCTAAATCTTCCTCACAAATCTTAATTTCCTTCCTCTAGAAATAATTTTTTTGCATCGTATTTTGAGATCCAGTCCATATCAAGGATTATATCAAAGTCTAAAATAGGTACGACAACAATTTCAGTAAGTAAATAATATTGATGTGTCATGATGGGGACTGCACAAAATATCTTTGTTTCAATAATACTTCCATTTGGAGTTTTTACTAATAGATCTCTTATTAATCTACAAGTGAAATGTCTAATTTTATTGTAGAACTCAGTAGATATAAAAGAGTGTGATTATCCGAAATCAAATAAGTCACTGGATAAATTTTAATATTGAATCAATGTACTGAACACCACTTAATTTGGAACCTATACCTCTGATGTGGTGATCAGATACACTATTCCATCTCCCCTTGGCCTCTTCTATGGTAGATTCACTTAATGATTCGGGCATTAATTTTTATAGTTCCCCATCTCTTTATAGTTGTAACACTGAATAAAAGTTTTTTCTATCTTCACTTTTTTATATTTAGAATGGTGACCCATTTATGTAAACTTATAACAAACTACCATTCCCTTCAGGCCTTTCCCAGACTGAATCCTTCCATGGTTTTTGAAAGATAGAAATTTCTCAGACTTATTCTTCCTCTTTGATGAATTTACTTTTTTATGGTGCTCAGATGATATCTGGATGTCTTGGTTACCATTAAATATGTAGGATCTTGATAATTCCTTCTCTATTTTGATATCACATTAAACTATCTTTCCATATGATGAAAAATTTTGGGACACCAGTTCCCTTTGGATATTTTTCTTAAGACCTTGAAAGAAGTGTTCAATATTGCACTTGGTGTTGCGTATATAATTTGTAGAATACTTTTCTAACATTGTAATACTGGATTCATAATAAACAACACTCTGTTATTCCTTTTTTTCTTTAATCTAAGGATTTTTTCATCTTTATTTTTTGATCATGGGGGAAGTACTTATTGATGAATATCACCTTAAAAGTTCTAAATTCCATGTGTTCTATTTCTTATTCCTCCCTAGTATTCTAGATTAAGGTCCACCATTGATCAACATCACCTTGTAGACAATACACCATAAGTGTAACCTTCTCCATTTCACTACATCCAAAGGACATAAATATCTTCTCTAAATAATTAATCCATTACTCTGCTATAATTGGATTAGTAGTCCTACTAAATTATGGAGGTTTCTTTTTCATAAAGTGATATAGTATAGAAGAATATCTCCATGGAATATGTTTCTCCATACATAAAGGTTATTTTTCATAACATGTTTAAGTTTCCCAAATATTTTTATGATTTTCTCTATTCCAATACCAGCTATATTGGTTTCCCTGATAGAGAAATCTATAAATTTTCCATAATTATTGATGCCATTAATCCTTCTAAACACCATTTTTAAACAATGGAATATATTGGATTAATTATTAAAATAATAATGTATACTTAAAAATATTTCATAACACATAACATAAATTTATGCATCGCAAATCGTATACTTTTAATCTTTGGTTTATTTGTGGAATATTTACATTTAAATCCTATATAATGGGTTTTAAATAAAATTTTAATTATCTTAATAATATCCCATGGGAGTGTCAAACTAGGTGCGCAGTAAGTCTCATTATTGTGTACCAAGTTACACTGATTTAGGTCCAACACACCTTATCGGAATTTTTACTCATATGTACATTTGTTCAAGAACCACATACACTTTTAGTACCCATAAATGGATTTATTTCTAGGAATACCCACATAATCTATACCTTAAAAAAATTATAGTATGTTCTTCTATAATAATCATAAATTTCTATCTTAGGGTTGTGTTCCATAATCAATATTTTCTAATTATACTTTCCACGGTCACTTATAAACATCCCTTACTACCAACTATAACGTGTTAACCCCAAAAGCTAAGATATAGTTGATTATTTTATTTCATTTTAATGAATTACAAGGAATCAAATCCTTAAGGACCGATTAGTTTAGGGATCATGGAAATCTATATTACATATATAATACCCATAATACATTTGGAAATAGGAAATACAAACATAATACATAAAAAATAAATAAAAACTATCCTTGAAATTCATGTAAAGGATTAAAATTCATAACCTATGGTAAGGAGACATAATAAGGGTGAGCTCAAATGGTCAGCAAGGGTATGTAAAACTGAATCAATATTAAATCAATGGAAAAAAATAAAATTGGAAAGGTAAATAAATGATAACACATGCCATTAAAATAACTAGATGTGGAATAATCATTATGGAAAAGTAAGAAACTGAAAAAAAAAATCCATCTAAATCAATAAAATGAAAAAATAATTCATCCATATATATGTCAATGCAAAATCTCATGGATAAATAATAATTAAATCTAAATGAGGGAGATGCTTAATTATTAGACGTCATGTTTCCTAGGTACATGAAACCTTTACCATCGAGAAATTTCATAAGATGGTTTATCATATTGGGTATAAAACCATCAATTTTGACCAACTATTTAGTCTCATGAGACTACTCATGTATTGACGGGCTATATATAACAGTCCCCCACCCATGTCGTACATGTCCTAAGCATTCCCTATATCAAATAATCAATTCAGATAATAAACAATATTACTTATCCAATATCTGTATTGAATAAAGGATATAGATTTATAAATAATTCCATAGTGGTGGATATGTAACAACAAGGGTTATTAATGTTGATCAATGGAAATATCATTGAAATATCATTAAATATTTTTTGAGAAAATTAATCTTTAAACATTCCAAAGTGTCTCATTCCACTTTGGAAACATTTGAATCTTAATCACAATGAATGAATAACATTAAATAAAAATTAAAATATAATCATAATAAGGATATTCATATTATAATAATTAAAAGGGTAGTATATTCACCACATAAAAGCGATTGGGTGGATTACTACAAATAATTATAAATGGAATGTAAATTGAGACGAAATACCTTACCCTATATTTCTTTTTGGTTGATCATCATTTAAACTCATGTATAATTGTTTTAAGAGTGATACTAACTTATTTAGGAACCATATTAATATTTATGGTGTCCTATATAATCATATTATAATATCTTATTACCTGTTTGTTGACATTATATCGTTATTTTCACTATTTTGGGTGTTAATTTCCTAGTTTCTCGAGTAAGTTTTGACTTGTCATTTTTTATTCCTATTAATTATATCATGGTTACATAATATATAAAATTAAAACCATTATTTAAATATTATATATATTCAGTATATATGTATTTATAATAATTTATAAAAATTGGAAATAAGAAATGAAATGCATCATTCATGGAGACAGTAGGTCGTATATACTTTGTAATGCTACATTCATTTATTTTTCATATTAAAAGAATGAAAAGTAAATGATATATATTTATATTTTATTTAAATTATAATATTTATGTCATAAATATCACGTATTATCATTAAAACTATACTTTATACGTTTTATTTATAGTGCTAATGAATCACGTCGGTTTGAGGAGGCGATAGTCCACACTTACACAGATAATGTTATTGTATTAATATAAAATCGAAAACATAAGAGTATGTGTTATAAAAGAATTAAATAAAAATAAATAAATAATAACTATCATATATAATATATATAAAGGGATTTTTGATCATGATTACCAACCATGAAAGGTGTTAATGAAAAAATAAACAATAGTCGTTTTGTGAGGTGATAGTTCGTCGTACACATAAACAATATGTTTATTACCCATTAGATGGAATTAGTTTTAAGTGCAGATAGAAAACTTGTCATAAAATAGATCATTATATTTAGTATATTGGTTTTTTTGTATAATCATATAATAAGGATAGATGAGATGGTGGATAATTGAAATAAAACCGAAGATCTTGTTAAAAGTTGTTACCTCTTCTTTAGATAACTCCTTTTGGTTTGAAGCAAAGGGATTCCTTAAATGACTTTCTTCCCAAATAGAGGATTCTAGGAAAATTATAAGGATGTTGGGAGATTATTTTGTTGTTGTTTGATCAATATATAAGGCTCAATTTGGTGTGAGAAAGTGAGGGAGGAGGTTCCCATTTATAATTGAGGCGATGGGTACTTTTGGAAACTCTCAAATTATTAAATTAATATAAATTCATTTTGTATTCCAAAATAAATCCAAAGTGATTTATTTATATGCGAATATGGGGATATTTTTAAATCATCTCAACCAATAATTTTTATATTTGTTTATGTTACATTATTACCCTTATCTTTTGGCTTTAACCCTTAGTTGAACCCTTTAACTCTACCATGACAACTTGGCTTTTTTACTCTTTAATGGTTAATATTGTTACTATAAGATGTCTAACAAACCATAAATTTTTCATGGATGAAATTATAAAATTTATACCAATAATTTGGTTGAATTTTATATTTTTATCAATTTCATATCATTTAATAAAATATTATTTATTTTAAAATATTACTGATGTCAATTTTGACACTATTCATTTCTTGACTTAAATAAAAATAAAAATACACAAGATAAATTCAAAAAAAATCCTTAATACATCCATAATATATATAGGTAATCTATAAAATTAATGGATGACATCAATTATGTCAAATTATATTTTTTTAATATTTTTAATAAAATTTATTTGATATTTCCATTAATTAAACAATAACTGCATCGTCATTGTGACATATTTTATTTTAATTATTTATTCCCTAAAAATTAAAAAAATATAATGATGAAGGTAAAAATATTTTATTTCAAATTAATATTTATATTTTAAGATATTCTCTAAATAATATTATAAGAAAATATAATACTTATTAAAAACAAGAGTCTGACATATGAGACTTCCCTTAGAATAAAATACTATAAAAAGTATAAAGTCATCCAAGTGGAACCAAGTTTCCATATAATAATCACAAGGATTATTTTATTCATAAAACACTCATCCAATTAAATTAGTACAAGTTTTAGGGTAATTATATGATCTTTATAATATTATTTTTACCCATAATTACATATTTTACTCTTAAGTGTGGTAATTAAAATTTTAGTAAATTTACTATTCATATTTCCAAAAATAAAATAAACCTATTTACCTAATTTAGACCCACTGATTTGAAATATTGAATCTATTTTACAAGATTAAAAATATATAAGTTTCAATAATTAATTTGAAATTAATCACGTTGACAGAATGAGAAAACGAGTTATTAAGTGAAAACATACAGAAGATTGTAAGGTGTTTATATTCATATTCAATATAAAGTTGATTCCAATGACATAAATTTTATTAACCAATATAAACATTATCTAATAATAATTCAAAATTAATAAAGATATAATGAAACAATATAAATTATTTAAACGAAAAATATATTTTCATTTTAAATGTAATATTTTATCACTATTCATCAAAACATGCAACTTATAAGAAGAATAACAAAAATTATACCAAAGTAAATTTTTATATTTTTATTTAAAATAAGAATAATATTTTTTAAAAATATAATATATAAAAATTTCAATAATTAGATTTAAAATAGGTTCACCATTAAAATGAGGTAATAATGATTTTATAAAAATATATGTTTTAATTTGTAATACTGGTTTTGTTCTTATCTTATGCCTATAAAATATATTGGATGAATGTAAAAAATATTTTATTATATATATATATATAACAAATAAATTCACTGTATAAATTCTCTATAAGTGTTATAATTTAGTTGATTATGAAAAATGTGACTAAATAGTGTTTTGTTTAAACCTAGTGTTGTGTACATTTTAAGCTATCATAAAAATAAAATTTATTATAAAAGGAAAATAAGTTAAAGTCTTGAGGTGATACAAAATATTTTCAACTTCATAAATTACCCATAACCGACTCGGCTATCTTTTGATAATAAATTTGATATCTTGATGAATGGTCATACAAAATCTCTCTGGAGGATGGGGTTCTTTTGGCCTATGTAAACGGGGTGATTATTTTCTTGCTATACTCCCCTTATCATTGTTTTCACTAATTAAATTGTAGTCAAAGGTTTTATAATCTCCCTTTCACTAGTGTATGGGTAGAACAAAATCCCGTTATGATCCACCAATTTCAGCTTATATTGGTGCATGAATACACAAATGTTGAGATCATTCTACTACCTATTGGCACCCCTGACTTACTTTCTTATGATTATTCCCAAGATTTAGTAGAATCCTACTCGATAGGTTTGTTGAATAGACTGGTTCATCAGGTGGATAATCCTTATGATCTAAGTATACCCTTATCTATATAAACAATAAAGTTGATTCAGGACATGGAAGAGCCTCCAAAGAAGATTTCTCGTCATAATGAAGAGCCCAAAATTTCTAGGAGATAATTTATTAAGGTAGTAGGACCTTCAATACCAGTTATGGATGATGTATAAATTGATGGAATATCACAAGAAACCTCCTATCTCACTTCTTCTTTAGCTCATCCATTCATTCCCCCTTACTGTGTTGTTGACACCGTGTAATGTGTTCTATTAAATTTTATGTGGAATATATGATGTGATCCTCACTTACACAATAAATGTCAGATTAGAATTACATCTTTATAAAATAAGGATCAGAATGGATTTCCATGTACTGTAATAATTATCACACAATGTGGGATGTAGATTCATCAGACACATTTCCCAGTCCAATGGAATAGCGGTGAGGACATCCCTCGGAGAGTAAACCATGGATTGTGAATTAGGGGTGGGTTTTTATGTGTTTCTACCCAAAACATCCACTTGGCCCAAAAAGTTCATGGTGAGGCTCTCCATTGTTCATGGGTTTTAGTGATGGTAGTGAAGGGTCCAACCCAAAGGTTGGGGACAATAGTCTGGAACTAATACTGAGTAGGGTTGCAGTGGTGAATCACAAGCGGTATAGAGTTTCAGGTTTTCTCTGGTGGTCTTGTGCGCACCAACCCAACGTACCAAGAGTATGTCAAAGGCCCTACATATGCATCCCATATGGTGCAGCCACCCCTGTGTGAGGAACCTTCATGAATCCCCCCTATGCAGCACTAAAATAACTTCCACACCTATTCCAGGTAATTATTCCATGAAGGTGTGTGGGGTAACTCATTAGAATAGGGTCTCCTATTTTCTTATAAATTATACCCTAGGTATCTACATTTTCACAACTGGAAAATCGAAAGAATCCCTAATGTTCTAGTCATAGATCCCTTCACCCAAACCTCTAAAAATCTCTTAGGTAGATCTCAAAAACCTAATAGAATATGGTATTAAGGGGGTTTGGTAGATCAAATTCCCTCCTAGGTCTGAAATAAAAAGACACATGCCTAAGGACCTCTTCCACCCTAGTTGAAACCACTAGCATGAAGGTCCATTCCCTAATAATGTACTTGTGTGAGACACTTCCAGGGACACCTTAGGAGACCCATGGATCCTAGGCTAAGGCCTCCCCCAAGTTTTGTTATCCAGGTGGTCTATTTCCCAAGGCACCTCTACCTGGCATAGGCCTACCCCAAAGTAAAACATTTCCATCTCTTCATAGTCAATTTTTGAAGACCCTTTTATCACCTAGATTGGAACTTTTTGAAGCACTTATAACTCTTTCTAGGACCCGCATAGTGCACCTTCGGTCTCCAAGATAAGAGATTTTTGAATCACTTCCATATCCTCTATGTCCCTATATGAAGCATCTTTTCTTACCAAGAAAATACATTTGTGAGTCTCTTTTTGAGTCCTCATCCAAGCCACCAATTGCAGGGATCATCTTACTTGGCATCCCTCATCTGAGAGAGACCAACTAAATGCCTCCATTTAAACCATCATATTTTTAAAAACTTGGCAAGAGTAACCTTAGCGTGTATCCCATTTGGATATGAATTCCTTCAGTTAGAGGGGTCATGTACTTGTCCTACAAAATGAGTAGGGTACCTGGGGTGCATATGGATATGAACTCCTATGGTCACAACAAAGATGGATCTGGGAGTGATCTCAAGGATCTCCCAGTCTCGGATATGAGGGCTAGGACCATGTCCCTCCCTCATCATTCCTATGACTTGGGACCTCTTGTTACAAGTGGGGAGGGAGAGGATCACACATTCATTTACCTTTTAGGGCCAATATCGTATACTCCAATCTTCTCTAGAACCAAGACATGGGAATCCATACTATTTTAAGATCTGAGAATTTCTTTTTAGACGTATCTTACATTATTTTGTCCCCTTTCTCCATGCCTGTGGGTTGTATCCACTTGGGTAGTCATACGTGGCTATCTTGGATTCAGTGATATGAGAGAAAGGGAAAACGAAGTCCCTTTCCTCTTCAACTATCCCCTTCCTCTTCCACCAGTGGAAGGAGGATTTTGTGGTTTTTTGTATTCTTTAACTTCCTATTATTTCTCACATTCAGGCATGAATCATGTGGTCTTAGAGGTTTACATATGATCTTGAAATCTATATATTCAGATGCATGTTTTGGAAAAGAATCATTTTCTAGATCTTCCTCTCACCTTCCTTTAGAGGTCCTCTATAGGAATGGGTCCTCAAATCCATTTATTCAACCATAAGGAATCCATACTGAAGAAATCCATTAGTATTTCTTATAGGATGATGAACTTTTTCTCCTTTTCTCTAGCCCGGGTCATATCCAGATATATCATCATATGTGATTATCTTGGATTCCAAAATAAAAAAGGAGACAGTATATTCAAAGACTTATTTATTTCTCTTTGGGGCTCTAGCATTCGTCCACCAGTAGACAAAGTGGGTCCTGTGATCTTCATATCATTTTATTTTTTTTGTTTCTCACATTGAATCATTACTCACGTGGGCTTAGAGGTTAGTGGTGATCATAACATCCACACAAACCCAAACTATTAATTTCCCTTCTATTTATTATAATCCCCAATGATACCCAACCATGGGTAATCCTCCTATATGATGTAATACCCAACTCAATCCTCTCAACATGCCCCATTTACCATGATACAAACCTTTAGAGGGCATCCATAGTCATGGGTACTCAAAACTAAACTATGTGGGATTTGATTCCCATCCAAATGGGACATGTAGGAATCCTCCAGGAGGTCGGAACCCAATAGATAATAATCAACACTAATTACCTATTGGACCCATTCTCTGTAAGGTAACATCTATCCAGGTAGTTCATATTCCTTCCATGTTACATGGGACTCCTTAGGGAAACTCCAACACCAAAATTTTAAAAGGAACCTTTCTACTAGATGAAATTGAAATATGATGTTAAACTACAAGTTTGGGTGCTTATCACATGACCATAAAAGGTATGATGTGCCCCATTAAATGGAACCCAACTACATCAATTCTGATTATTTTCATAAGGAGATGTGGGAAGTCCATTTCATGGGTTTGATCTTGATATCAAAAAATATCCCATCTCCCTAGATGTTGATACACTCTAGATCACCACATTGTGTGTCTCAAAACCAGCATAATAATAATAAAAAAACTCTAATTTTCTCACAAAAGTGTGACATTTTTGGATGAAATTTGATATATATACCGATATGTCTATCAACAAGGAACCTCAGATACAAACATATTATAAATTATGTACATTCTAATAATTTATTATCAACTCAAGGGTGGCCCACATCATACTTTGGAGTTCATTAAGGATTCATGAACATATCTTAAATCATTAAGAGAGTCCTAGATTAGGCAACAATTCCTCCTAAAAAGGGTTTGATGAAACTAAAATCTCAACCAATCAACCAATGTGAGTCCTCTAGCATTGATGGATAATTTTCCAATAGTCACCTACCTTTGGAAAGAAGGATTGAAATAGGAAACCATTGGGTTTTATGGATCAAAAAACAAGACCTTTTTTAGGTTGTTTGAAAATAAGAAACCCGACATGAATGATTGTGAAAAATTCAACCCCCTACAATCAATAAACAGTCAGGAGCCTAGTTTTCATCGGTAACAAAAATGGTGAACCCTAAATGAATCCTTTACCAAAATGGTGGTGTCACCCACCTATCAGTCCCCTTTCTCTATCAAAATGAAAGAGTTATAAATAAGGCAATCAATTGGGCCTTTTTTTTGTTTACTGAGCTACTTCTTGGATTGGGTTTTTAGGTTTTTTGTAACCAATATTTCAGAAACATCCAAAAATGTATCCATGTAATAAAAATTATATCGCACTAAATATCATAGATGTATTCCCCGTCTATTCATTATAGGTCCTATTATAAGAAAATAATGTCATCACCAACCCAACATCTCCAATGCTGGGTCTCGAATGAATAGATTTGGGAGTGTCATCAAAATAGTACCATCTCAACCTTAGAGGCCTATTAAAAGGACCTAAATCTTGAGAAACCATAGAATTCATCTACTCAATGATGACCAATAGTTCAGAATTTGATGGAACCAATCATAGTCTCCAACCATTTCAATATATTATCCCTAGAACACAACAATTATCTCTTCCCTTATCTTATGGAGGCCGAGAAAGAGTCTAGAAAGGATGTCTCCTAGAAGAGACATGGATCCTTTCAACGGGATGCTTCCATTAATCACCATCAGAAACACCATGCAGAAGTGAACCATTAACATGATGAGGGTGAAGTCCTTGCGAGTTCGGCCCAGGTCATCCAGAATTGTTCTTAAAAGATGAACCACTGAGGGAAAAGACCGATCAACTAGGAACAAGGCTATGCCTATATCTCCTCAGGAGAATCCCACCTATCAAATTTGGTGGAAAACTTTGATCATGAACAAACAACTTCCCTAAACCAATCATGAATTCTAGAAGACTCATCCTTCAGCATTCATATAAGTCTTCCATAAAAACATGGTGCCAGATAGGAAGTAGGAACAAACACCTATCAACACCCATAATGTCCCCCGAAAAAAGTTAATGAAAAACCGTGAGTATGAACAGAAACCTATGCACGTCAACCCATCCTACTAGAAGCCTCTTATAGAAATGTTCAAGGATGTCTTCTAGTCATGTTTGGTTGAAAACCAAGAGTTCTCAAAAACACCTACCCACATTTATCAAGCCATCTAGTAGTCTTGTCTAGAAGAATTCAGATAATTCGGTTATAATGTCTCAATGATCAATGGGTGGATGGAACAAATATTATTCCCTACACCCGAGTACAAATATTATCCTCTAGTAGGAAATCGAGGATAGGAATAGGCACATACCCTCCTCCAGATATAGAATGGGCATATATCCTCATTCAAGTCACTGAAGCCACCAACCATATCTAGAAAGTGGTGAAATTATGGAAACAAATACCTACCAACATCCTACATACCTTCCAAGATATTGTAATAGTGACTATGTAAGTGGCAGATGGGTGGAAACACAACTCCATCCCAACAAATGGGGAGACTCATCAGCATGTAACTCTTGAGAAGATACATATATCTTCTCATACCCAGGAGGGAAATCAGAAAAACTCCTCCATGATATCATGAAAACTAGATTGTATCAATACCCCCATTATAATAGAATGTAACTAGCCTATTCAAATGGAAACTCTAAGGCAGTCCTAAACCCCAACCAACATTTCATAATCCGATTTGAAAATTCCAACAACAACACAAGAGCTAGTAAAACAAGATTCCATACATAAAAACAAATTATCCTAGAAAGTTTCCCAAGTTTCTCAGAAAAAGTCATCCAAAATGATACCTCAATAAGGATGAATATAAAATGAATGATGGATATATGGTCCCACTCTACTCAATGCAGGAGTTCTTGAATCCCTAAGACATTTATCTATGGTTGCTCAAGATCCAACTGTCCCATTTCCAAATTATGGGGATAGTAACCATAATTTTAAATTTCATCCCATACACTTCACTATGAAGTATTTTTTCATGTAAAAAATCAAATCAATCTTGATATACCTTCGCTATGAGAGTCATGAAAAGCATACATGCAACCAAACTTTCAAAGAATAATAATTTATTCCACTTACTATAATCCACCTTGAAGTTCATCCCCATGGTATATGCCGTATGAATTTTAATTCCCTGACCCCAGTTACCCAGAGTCAGTGCATTATTACGTATCATTGGCATGATCACAAGGGATCAAATCTCAAAAGAACAATTAGTTTAGTAGCCTTGGAAGTATTAGTTACATTTATAATACTTACATTACATCATAATGTGAAAAACTAGAACTACATCTTCTCTCTATAGACCACACTCATATCCCCTCATACTATCCTTGTAGGTCATTCATAAAATACTTCTTCACATCCTAGGAAAAATAAAACATTGAAAGGGGTGAGATCAGATGCTCAGTAAGGATAACAATATAACAGAAACTTTCAAAAATAAACTTAAACATTTAAGGCAATGTATAACTAAAACAAAGCCTTTTAAACTTTAACATCAACATAATATGGCAGGGATAATATGAAATAATTCCATTTACTTATTCACATGGATATTCTACTAATAGAATAATCACATGAAATATCAATAACCACTTTCATAATAATGGAATGCATAATGCCAGACTATCATAACCACATAGTCAAGGCCTTATGCCAATACTACAAATAAGATTTTTTCAAGGCCTTGTTCCAAGACACTAGTTTGTCTCATGAGACCTACCGATGCATCGAGGAGCTATAGCAGGCTCCACCCATCACATACTAAGTCCAATGCATTCCTCATATGAAAAGTTTTAAACATAACATAAACATTCGTATTAAAACAAGAATATGAAATGTCAATACTTTATCCATAAACCATGAATGGTATAAAAATAACACATCCACAGTAAAAAATATCACAAAACCTCCAATACAATATGGAAGTTTTGTATCATAATTAATCCACTTCAAACAAGTTTAAAATCCATTAAAGGATTTTGACATAGATGAAAATTATTTGTAAAACTCTTTGAGAAAAATATCCCTTTTTTCATGAAAACATTTAAAAGTCACATAATTTAGAAAGGAATACATTTAAAGACATTTTTGAATCAAAGTTTCCTATACCACTTTGAAACTTCTTAAAGGAATTAACATTTTAAAAACATTCATGTCCATATAAATAAATCCTTAAAAACCATTTTGAAAACATGGACATTAATGAGAATTATTTAGAAGAATAAAATTTTAAAACATTTGAAATGATTTTTTAGTAAAATTTCCATTAAAAATAATCCCTTTGAAAAATATTTTATGAAACACGAACATGGATAATAAATATGTCCTAGTAGATACTTACGTAGAAACAACCTCAGATAATAATGAGATTGTGGAATTAACCCTTACCTTGTACTTTTCCTTAGTCGATGGTAAGTTAACCTCCTATATAATAGTTAAAACGTTATTATTAAATTATAAAAGAACCATATACATAATTATGATATCATATATGATCTTTTAACATTTCTTTGTTTAATAATATTTTAGTATTTTTATCATTTAGGTGTTAAATTAATCGCTTTCTTTTATATGTTACTTAGGCTGTGTTTGTTATGGATAGGTAGTATCTTATTCATATCCAGAATTATATCAAGTCCTTAAACATTATTTTTAATCATCAAATTAGAATTAGCCTTGAATGGATATTATGGGGAATGAATCTCAACACATTCCTGGAGACGGTATTCCGTACATACACACGAGAAAAAATATCATTATTTTGATATTAAAATAACATATAATTGGATGGTATATTATATATACAGAATCATAATAATTTTATATTTATTATTTATATCAATTACACATCATTATCATACCCATAAAAATAATAATGTATTGAATAACAATTACACTACGACATGGAGAGGGTAAGCCGTACATACGCACGTTTGGTGACATGTCATTCAAAGGATGGATAGAATACTGAATATGGTTATACCATATTTATAATAACATCACAGTATATAGAATATATTGTAGTTATTATTTTATAATGTAAATAAAAAAGAAATAATAAGAGGAAGAAGAAAGGAACTTGAAAGAGGGTGGTGAAAACATTACCACTTCTTCGGGTTCTTCCTTTTGATTTGATCAAAATGGCTCCTTAGGTTGACTTTATGATCAAAATAAGGCCTTTAGGTTTAATTTAGGATAGTTTAGAGAGTATTTGGGCAGGTTTTGGCCTAGACAAATGGCTTTGGAGGTGTGAATTAAAGATAATGGGGGGGGGTTCCTTTTTATAAGAGGGGTGAGGTCCACCTTAGGAAAAGAGTGAAATATTATTTTATAATAAAATAATTTTAGGTTTATAATGGATAAAAGTGGATTATTTCAAGGCTAAGGTGGTGATGAGTCGAAATATACTCAACCAATAGGTTTCAGACAGGTTTGGGTCATTATATTAACCTTATATTTTAGTTTTAACTCTTAGTTAATTAGTTACACATTTACCACGTATCTTTGTATTTTTATATTATATAGTTAATAAACTTACTATATACTTCCAAGAAAACACCATGTGGTTAATTAATGATACAAATACCATTATATAAGTCTCTTGGACTAACCTTATATTTTTAGGAATAGAATATCAATTAATAATATAATATTTTTTTAAAAAACTCTTTTATGTCAATTTTGACACTATTTGGAAATTGATTTTTATGAAAATCATAATAGAACGATTACTTCAAAAAACGTTAATTACATAAATCCTAAAATGTCATATTAAACTATAAAATTATTTTAATTCATAAAAAGTTTCAAATTATATTTATTTGGGTATTTATAATATCAATTATTTTAATATTTCATTATTAAGGTAATTACTGCATCATTATTGTGTCATAAATAAATTAATTATACGGTGTATAAAAATTATAAAACAAATAACATGATGTAGTACATATTTTCATATTTCCAATGAATATTTATAGTCAAAAATACAACTTATATAACCTCATGTAAAAATTAATTTTATAAAAGATATTGGTTTATTTCATTTTTGCCTTTACTTTAAGTTAATTAAAATAAAGTGTCATTATCCCCCTTAAGTGGCTCCATGGGGTCACAAAATCGACCCAAAGATACCCATGGTCTGACATGACTCATACAATAAGTTTAGGACAAGTGTTAAGGGAATTTGGAATTATTATAATATTCTTTTAACCTTAAACTACCTTATTTACCTTTAACCACGGTAAATAAAAGTCAAAAGTTACTATTCACCAAAAATTATTTTCATCTTATTGAACCAAATTTTACTTACTAATAACAACCATGTTTGTCTAATTTTTGAAATTCAATTCACAGAAGCTGTAAAATTTCATTTTAATGAAAAAGTCAGTTTTTTAACTACTATTTAGTGGTTTCACAACTCATTAAAAATTGATGTTTTTCAGAAAAATACCAAAACTTCAGTCTAAGATATATTTGATATTATGAATTAAAAAATTATATCTATTTTAAAAAATTCAAAACATTAAATTTTTATTAATTAATTTAAAATTAATTCTCGTTGTCAAAACAAATAGCAGGTTTTTAAGAAACAATATCTGTCAAAAGATTGACACTTGTTTATGCCCAATTTCAAAGTGAAATTTCTTCCAATGACCAGAATTTGTTTAAATGGTAAAAATATAATATAATTACAATTTTAAACCATTTAAAAAGATAACATATCCATATAAATAAATTATATTAAAAGGGAATTTTGAATTAAAATACATTATGTTTCACTATTCATCAAAAAATGAATTTTATCAGAAAAATACCAAAATTTTACCCAAAGTAAATTTGTATGTCCCGATTATACAGAATAATTTTATTTTGTCAAATTAAATATATAAAAGTTTCAAATATTTGATTTAAAAAGGGTTCTCCATTAAAAGGCGATAAATTTTCATTTTTTTGAAAAATACTTCTGTTATCTAAAAAAATGAATTTGTTCTTATATTATGTCTAAGAAACTCATAATATGGATTATAAAATTATAAGGATTATATAAAATTCATAATCCAGTTAAAACTAGTCATAACTGCTTTTGAACGGCTAGTTTGGTATGTTGTGATGTGCTTGAACTCAGTGTTGCATGTAGTGCAAGTTATTGCATTACTTTGAAGAAATAACGTACTATGAAATATTCGGGTGTTACATTCTCCCCTCCTTCAATAAATTGCATCCTAGAAATTTGAAATTTTTCTTCTAAAATAAATAGAAAATACTTTTATGGAAAACCCACATCGAAAATTGGGTTAATAAAATTTAGTCTTAATAAGAGGGAAATTGAAATAAAAGGGTCACCAACAAATTATGATCCCTACTAGGAGAACATTGGTGGAAATCAGAGACACATTATTAGAGGAAAAACGTAAATATTTATAGGGAGTGATTGAGGTCATCAATCATAAACAAGTGTAAAATTGAAGGCCTCAAAGCCATCATTCTATGATGATTTAAAATATCATCGGGTAAACATAAGGTATTAGGATAACACATTTTTAGTTTTAAGATCCTTTACCTAAAGTTTAAGAATTAATTTATCAATAGAATAAGATGAAATATATACATATATATATATATATACTTGACAAGTAGAGTTTCTTCCTTCAACTAACTCATACCAGAAACTCATCTTTCACTCTAAAAGATAATATAAATTTTAAAAAAATATTATATTTATCCTATTCGTATAGGGTTTCAAAAAAATTGAATTTATAATTCACCTATCAGACTATTTAAAAAAGGAAACTACATTATACAATCCAGAGACTTCACATAGTCCAGTGGTAGGCGATAAATCCCAATCGCACTTTGGTTGTGGGTTCGATTCCCACAGCTTTGTCTGACGTGACGGGTTGTCACACGGTCTACGTGTTATACTTTTTATAAAAATCCAAAAAAAAACTTTAACAATAGTATCCAATTTCAAACTTATTTCATTCCAACCTTTAAACTTATCAAAAATACTTCTATCCAAACTCATAGTTTAAAATTTATAAGGAAGGTAAACACAATGAAGATCCTTTTTTTCAAATAAAAACATGTGAACACCTTCATCGTGAATTATTTTAAAACACTGAAACATCCTGAGTAACCATAAAACATTATTGATTACATTCATGATCCCTTATTCCTTATAAAATAATGGATATACTCTTTATATCCAAAAATGTTGAATACTCCAACAGTAATAAAAAAACAGTAATCAGTACCAATGTAGTCCAGAATATCCAATATAATTTATCCAAATCAACCATCTCTTATTCCAAAATTACTACCTCAGTATCAGGACCATATTAAGGATTACCTTTCCTTCAACAATTTATTTTCAAGAAAAAAAATTTAACTTGCTTTTGAGTCACTTTTCATAGTACTATATAATCTCAAATCCTTAATGAAATAGTACTGTAGTACAATCCTTATTTATTTCCATAATTCATATAACTGGTACATCATCTATACAACACTGAAATGACATAATTCTTTCATAACAAAATAAGAACACTAGTCATTCCTCTTCATCTGTGTTAGTATCATAACTTTATTATTATCCAATAGCATCATTTACAGTATACTCTGATGACTGGGACATTGATTCACGTAGTGTCCCAACTCCTTACAGATGAAGCATTGTACATTTGAAACCTTTTTCTTACCCCTGAAATCACATACTTTGTGTACTTTTTCTCCACACTTATAACAAACTCCCATTCCCTTCAAGCATTTATCAAGGTGATTCTTTCCACAGTTATCACAAATGGGAAAATCCTTCTTTCCTATCTTCCCTTTATCTTTCTTTCTCTCTTCCACTCTTTTATTCTCTTTCTTCCCTTCAAATTCATAGGACTCAGATAATTCTTTACTTATCTTATTAACACATAATACTATTTCTTCATATGATGAGAATACATGGGATACTATTTACCTTCTAAATGTTGAATTAATACAATGAAAGATACGATCCTTCATACTCTTTGGATCATGTATATTGCTGGAGTTATCATTCCTTCTACCGGGTGCCGTTTCTAAACAATGGCATACAGTAGGTCAGTTTATGAATCGAAGTACATAATTCCAAACTTGTAAATCACTTAACATAAATTGAATAGTTTATGGATATAATCCATAATCATAAAAAGGTTTTCTTTGAGGAAGTATATACTCATAAACCCTTCATAATGGTTTATAAAAAAATGATAATTATCCTAAGCATATCCCCTGGGAGTGTCGTAACCAAGAGTGCAGCAAGGCCCATTGTCATGCACCAGTTCCCGTTCGAGTCTCTCTCAAAGCGGTGTTTTTGGGTTTTACCCCTAGGTACATCTGTGCCAAATCCGTCTCTACCTACTCGTATCCAGACAGGGATGTATTGCTTGGAAAACTCACAAATCTCTACAATACCAAGATTCTAGGAAGTTCTTCTATACTAATCCTCAAAGTCTATCATTGGGCTATGTGCTCTAATCAGAGTTTACCTAAATCTAGCTTCCAAGGTTTATTACTAAACATTCTATGATACCAACTGTAACACCCCGACCCCAGTTACCCAGAGTTGGTTCATTATTACATATCATTGGCATGATCACAAGGGATAAAATCTCAAAAGACCGATTAATTTAGTATCCTTGGAATCACTAGATACATTCATAAGTATTACATTATATCATAAAGTAAAAAACTAGAACAACATCTTCTCTCTATAGACCACACTCCTATCCCCTTATACTATCCCTACAGGTCATTCATAAAATACATCTTCACATCCTGGGAAAAATAAAACATTTAAAGGGGTGAGATCAGATGTTCAGTAAGGATAACAATATAGCAGAAACATTCATAAATAAACTTAAACATTTAAGGCAATGTATAACTAAAACAAAATCATTTTAAACTTGAACATCAACATAATATGGCAAGGATAAAATGAAATAATTCCATTTACTTATTCACATGGATATTCTACTAATCAAATAATCACATGAAATATCAATAACCACTTTCATAATAAGAGAATACATAATGCCATACTATCATAACCACATAGTCAAGGCCTTGTGCCAAGACTACAAATAATATTTTGTCAAGGACTTGTTCCAAGACACTATTTTCTCTCTTGAGACCTACTGATGCATCGAGGATCTGTAGCGGGCTCCACCCGTCACATACTAAGTCCAATGCATTACTCATATGAAAAGGTTTAAACATAACATAAACATTCATATTAAAAATAGCATACAAAATGTCAATACTTTATCCATAAACCATGAATGGGATAAAAATAACACATCCACAGTAAAAACTATCACAAAACCTTCAATACAATATGGAAGTTTTGTATCATAATAAATCCACTTCAAAAAAGTTTAAAATCCATTAAAGGATTTTGACATATATGAAAATTATTTTTAAAACTCTTTGAGAGAAATATCCCTTTTTCATGAAAAAATTTAAAAGTCACATAATTTAGAAAGTAATACATTTAAATAAATTTTTGAATCAAAGTGTCCCATACCACTTTGAAACTTTTGAAAGGAATTAACATTTTAAAAACATTCATGTCCATATAAATAAATACTTAAAACCCATTTTGAAAACATGGAAATTAATGATAATTATTTAGAAGAATAAATTTTTAAAAAATTTAAAATGATGTTTTAGTAAAAAGTCATTTAAAAATAATCCCTTTTAGAACTCTTTTATGAAACATGGACATGGATAATAAATATGTCCCAGTATATACTTACGTAGAAACAACCTCGGATAATAATGAGATTGTGGAATTAACCCTTAGCTTGTAATTTTCCTTAGTCGATGGTAAGTTAACCTTCTGTATAATAGTTAAAACATTGTTATTAAATTATAAAAGAACCATATATATAATTATTATATCATATATGATCTTTTATCATTGCTTTGTTTAAAAATATTTTAGTATTATTATCGTTTAGGTGTTAACTTACTCGCTTTCTTTTATATGTTACTTAAGTTGTGTTTGTTATAGATAAGTTGTATCTTATTCATATCCATAATGATATCAAGTCCTTAAAAATTATTTTTAATAATCAAATGTGAATTAGTCTTGAATGTATATGATGGGAAATGAATCTCATCACGTTCGTGGAGACGGTATTCCGTACATACCCCTGAGCAAAAATATCATTATTTTGATATTAAAATAACATATAATTAGATGGTATATTATATATACAGAATAATAATAATGTTATATTGATTATTTACATCAATTACACATCATTATCATACTCATAAAAATAATAATATATTGAATAACAATTACACCACGACGTGGAGACGGTAAGCCGTACATACGCACGTATGGTGACATGTCATTCAAAGGATGGATAGAATACTGAATATGGTTGTAACTTATTTATAATAAAATCACAGTATATAAAATATACTGGATTTATTATTTTATAATGGAAATAACAAAGAAAGAAGAAGAGGAATAAGAAAGGAACTTGAAAGATGGTGGTGAAAACATTACCTCTTCTTCGGGTTCTTCCTTTTGATTTGATCAAAAGGGCTCCTTAGGTTGGCTTTCTGATCAAAATAAGGCCTATAGGTTTAAGTGAGGATAGTTGAGAGAGTATTTGGATAGGGTTTGACTGAGTAAAATGGATTTGAAGGTGTGAATTAAAGATAAGGGGGGGTTCCCTTTTATAAGAGGGGTGAGGGGCACCTTAGGAAAAGAGTGAAATATTATTTTATAATAAAATAATTTTCGGTTTATAATGGATCCAAAGTGGATTATTTCTAGGATAAGGTGGGGATGGGTATAAATCTACTCAACCAATAGGTTTTAGACATTTTTGGGTCATTATATTAACCTTATCGTTTAGTTTTAACTCTTAGTTAATTAGTTTCACATTTACCATGTCTCTTTGTATTTTTTTATTATATGGTTAATAAACATACTATATACTTCCAAGACAACCCCAAGTGTTAATTAATTATACACCTATCATTATATAAGTCTCTTGTATGAACATTATATCTTTAGGAATATAATATCAATTAATAATATAATATTTTTTAAAAAACTCTTTTATGTCAATTTTGACACTACTTGGAAATTGATTTTTGTGAAATTCATAACTGAATGATTACTTCTAAGAAAGTCAATTAAATCAGTCCTAAAATGTCATATTAACCTATAAAATTAGTTTAATTTATAAAAAGTCCCAAATTATATTTATTTGGGTATTTATAATATCAATTATTTTAACATCTCATTATTAAGGTAGTTACTGCATCATTATTGTGTCATAAATAAATTAATTTATATGGTGTGAAAAATTTATAAAACAAATACCATGATGTATTAAATATTTTTATATTTCCAATGAATATTTATAGTCGAAAAGATAACTTATATAACCCCATGTAAAAATTAATTTTATAAAAGATATTGGTTTATTTCATTTTTTCCTTTACTTTCAGTTAATTAAAATAAAGTTTCATTATCCCTCTTAAGTGGCTCCATGGGGACCCCAAATAGACCCAAAGATGCCCATGGTCGGTCATGACTCATCCAATTATATTAGTACAAGTGTTAAGGTAATTTGTAATTATTATAATATTCGTTTTACCTTAAACTACCTTATTTACCCTTAACCACGTTAAATAAAAGTTAAAAGTTACTATTCACAAAAATTATTTTCATCTTTTTGAACCAAATTTTTCTTACTAATAAAAACCATGTATTTCGAATTTTTTAAATTCAATTCACAGAAAGGGTAAAATTTCATTTTATTGAAAAGTCAATTTTTTTAACTACTACTTAGTGGTTTCACTATTCATAAAAATTGATGTTTTTCAGAAAAATACCAAAAATTCAGTCTATGATATATTTGATATTATGAATTCAAAAATTATGTCTATTTTAAAAAATTCAAAACATAGAATTTTCATTAATTAATTTAAAATTAATTCCCATTGTCAAAACAAATAGCCAGTTTTTAAGAAACAATATCTGTCAAAAGATTGACACTTGTTTATGCCCAATTTCAAAGTGAAATTTCATAAAATGACCGGAATTAGTTTAAATGGTAAAAATATAATCTAATTATACTTTGAAACCATTTAAAAAGATAATATAACCATATAAATAAATTATATCAAAAGGGAATTTTGAATTAAAATACAGTATTTTTCACTATTCATCAAAAAATGAATTTTATCAGGATAATACCAAAATTTTACCCAAAGTAAATTTTGATGTCCCGATTCTAAGAAGAATTTTATTTTGTCAAATTTAATATATAAAATGTTCAAATATTGGATTTAAAAAGGGTTCTCCATTAAAAGGCAGTAAATTTTCATTTTTTGGAAAAATACTTCGGTTATCTAAAAAAATGAATTTGTTCTTATATTATATATAAGAAACTCTTAATATGGATTCTAAAATTATAAGGATTATATGAAATTCGAAATTTAGTTAAAATTAGTCATAAAGGCTTTTGAACGGCCAGTTTGGTATATCGTGATGCGCTTGAACTCAGTGTTGCGTGTAGTGAAAGTTATTGCATTACTTTGAAGAAATAATGTACTATGAAATATTGGGGAGTTACAAGAATTATCCTTGAATCCAAATTCCAATATATAATGGTATTACTCCACATAGTGGAATTCACTATGAAATTTCTCTCTGCATTAGTGTTTCACTTCATCAAAAGTTTCCTTCCATAGGAGATTTAATGATGAGAAATCCCTCATATCATGAGGCACTTGATAATACAAGGGCAGTCATGTCCGATGCCTTATCATTGAAATGTGAAATAATTTCTCATATGAATGACATTCCAAGGGGACATTAATTATCCAAACAACCCTTGGATCATATTCCTTCCAATAAGATAGAGGAATTCCCTACCAAACGTTCCATTTACAATAACGAAGAAGAGAAGTGTCTACATTGGTCGGACCAGGTTGAGGAACCTCTGAAAAAAGAAAAACAAGACATGATAAACCGAATGAAATAGTTTTCTAAGGAAGTCATAGAAGTC
This sequence comes from Viscum album, assembly GCA_963277665.1. Classification (NCBI taxonomy): domain Eukaryota; kingdom Viridiplantae; phylum Streptophyta; class Magnoliopsida; order Santalales; family Viscaceae; genus Viscum; species Viscum album. Next base: position 116,632,321 of record OY728119.1, read on the forward strand.
ATGTTATATCCTTTTTCCACTCCTCAATACAAAATTCCATATGTGTTTTCAAGAATATTGTGTGCATGACATCCACCTCAACATATGGAACACTCGTTGGCATTTAAGAGAAAAGGTATTACCCTATGACGAGTATCAAAGTAACATTATTGTAATAAAAGGTATGGAATTATAAATTGACATGGAGTATCTCATGGCTACATGAAATCCAAAATTAATGAAATAGAAAGGATCCCTTCACTGTCCATGCCTCATATAATTCAATGATTTTCTTCATCAGATCGCAGATACCCTATCTCATATTCATATCAGAGGATGGTATGAAAAAAGAGAATTTCATTTCACCACGATCCCTAATAATGAAATAACACCAAATATAGGATCATAAAATGTAATATCTTCAGGCCAGATTCAACAAACAGACTCTATTCAAAACTTATGATATGGTAAAAAAACAAGACTCAGCTGACTCTCAACAATATCGGACTAGAAGAGAGTAGGATACTGAAAGGATTTTCCATCAAGAATCTAAAAATATAGGTAATGTGTCCCAATTAAGGTAATTCATTCATTATATATAAATAATATCACTAATATAGTAATGTTATTTAGAAAAAGGTGGTTCAAGTGCAACCCAAATGACGCAACAACCCATGTTCTAACAAGAGTACATAAAATCAAAAAGGTAGTTGTGGTAGTAGTGTCCATGATAATACCAGACTAAACCCAAGCCGTGGGTCTAGGTTATTTTTAACAAAACCTTCAAGGTCAAATAATCAAACTTGAACAGTTGTGAAAGTGGAACATGCATGACCATAGGTACCGTTTTTGGTGGATTTTTTACCTGAAAAACCTCTTCCTTGGTGAAATTCAGTCTTCATTCAACTAGGGGAAATTACATAGAATGAATTCTCCCTGTTAGTCATATCCATTGATTCACTATCCTAATTAGGGAAATTTAAAAACAAAATTTGTGGATATTTCCTTTAGTTTTCCATCCAAAAAATGGTTCTAATAGAACTAGAGAATGAGAAGACATGGCCGCATGGAGGGTGTAGAAAAATCCAGTCTCTCAAAGGCACTGATGAAATTCCAGTAATGCATTATGAATCAACAATTTTCAATAAAACTAACCCTGAAGACCCTAAAAACATACCAATGTGGAGGATCTAGAGGATGATGTTTTCATTCATAATACAGTCTACACTGAAATGATTGAAGGATGTGTGCATTTCCAAAATCATAGGCTTAACTTGATTTTTGGAATTCCAGCAACCTCCATATCATTACCTCCTAAAAGTGTATCCACCAAGGAAAAGTTTAAGGGTGAAGCTATGGTTCAGACACCTCTTGAAGGGGTTAAATCCTTTACACATGAAGAAAGACTTTCTCAAAAACAGAAATAGATAAAAAAAAATTGAGAGTACTCAATGAAGAACTACTCCAGGAAATACTTCAAGCTAAATATGTTCTACAAAAAGATCCTCAACTCATAGACCCAACCAACATACCTCAACAAAGTGTGTTTTCCACAATGACCAATATGAAGCTGGAACACCCATACATCACGGGGTACCAACCACCAAAATACTTGTATCTCACATTAGTAGATTAATATTTTCCTTCATTGGGAACAAAAATAAAATAGGACCAGGCACATCCTTATAGAACTACCCATGTAGGTTACCCATGAAAGATACTAGTAGGGTTTCCATGGTTCTCCCTACCCAGTACTGCCCCTGTTCTAGTGCCTTATCAACTAGATACTTCTCAAGGAATCATAAATACTTATGAATCACTAACGACTCGATCGAAAGCTATAGAGGAATGGTATGAGTTGGTAAAACTAGATAATTATCCTTATCTCAAATTTTTTGATCCAAATATTCCCTACCGAAATTTTCAATCCCTGCATTTCTAATTTTCAATGTCTCAAGTTACTCAGAGTAGTATCTAACAAATATTTTGTCCTTCTATGATCCCAAGATGGGGACCCATGAACAAAAAGAGACAACAAAACTCAGTTTTTTGTTCAATAACTATATAGACAAGCCTTTTTATGGAAAAATATTTTTCCATATCGATCAGTTACTGATTGGGAAAATCTCTTTCACAATTTTATATTCTAACTTAGCTTGACAAAAAAAAAATAGTCCTCAACCTCTAAAACTGAAAATAGAGGGAGAATAGTATAGTCTCAAATTTCATCACTCAGTGGAAAGGGTTGATATAATCCCTAAACCTATAGCTTCCCCAAGATGATTTTTTCTCAATATGCATAGAGAATATTCTCAATGAATTGTGCACACCACTCATCCCTGTGAAATACACAGGAGGTTTTTGAGAACTTGACATAATTATTCAAATAGTGGATGACCCCATCACACAAACCAAGGATAATTCTTGAGTTATTACATAAACACAAGTAAATAAAACAAGAAAGGATGAGGCTACCACTGTCACACTTATATAGGCCTCTGTACCTACTCCAGCTCTAAATCTTACACCATATCATGTGTTCCCCCCTCCTGGGCATCATAAACAACGTCATCCTTATGAGAATGATCAATGTAATTATAGATAAGAATAGTTATAGGAGATGAATAACAACTTTTATTATTTTAGATGTGATGAAGTCCATGGATATTTCATCTCAACATTGAAGAACAACTTGATCAATTTTCCAAATCCCATAAATCCCAGCAAGGATGGTGATGATGATCTACCAAACTATATACCCTTCCATTGATCATTAAGGAATACCATATAGTAGTGTTCTTATTTTAATGACATCCTGTATAAGATGGTTCACTCTGGGAAAGTGAAGATGGGAAATCCACCTATGCAAGTAGCATGTTCTTCTACCGTCGATCTGTGGTATAAAGAATAAAAGCAGGTTAACAACAAGAGTAGGCACAAGTTCAATTATTGTATGTTTATAAAAATGATAAACCTTAATAATTATATACTCTAATCATAGTTGAAATATCCTACCATTCCCTTGGACACTTATTATATGAAACCACTAATTACATCGACACTATAGCCTTCTGAAAGCTAATCTTCCAAGAAATGACATGGTCGAAAAAATGAGAAGAAAATACAGGAAGGTAAACCAATAAAAAAGATAATTTAATCTTTGAATTTATAATACTTCATTACTATAGACTAAAATCATGGGCTTCACCCCCACCAAACCATACCATAAGAGTCAACCAACTAGATAGAGTCCTAATTGGACGAGGAATTGATCTTCAATTCAACTAATGGTATTCACATAATGTATCCCTTCCTGGATGATGAGTTTGACTATGAATCTGACTTCCCGACATTCGATTGGGGAATTAGGTGAATATGAATTTAGATTCGAGGTTAAAGGGGAATAAATAGTCATTTTAGAAGTCACTTCTCCAGCCGCATCCTTTCTCAAACCATCTATATAGCTAAAAACCATGGGAGATTTATCCAAAGAACTCAACAAGAGTAAGAATGGTCCCCCACACATTCCAGGATTTTACCTGAATTGTTCCTTCTCTAAGATAGACTAGATACGGTTTTATCACCTAATCATCCACAACATATAGGATGACCTAGTCAACCTAATCCACTAAGAGCATAAGCACCTTTAGCTCACATATTAAGGGATGATCCATCCAATTCAAGTACTTAAGTTCCTAAAGCACCTATAATAGAGAATCCCCATACTGGGAGGCACATATCTTTAGACAAAAAGTATGAAATCTTAAAACAATTACCATTGGTTCCAGCCATGTTTTTAATAATTAATGATTTAATTCTATAAAAATACTTTCGAGAAGCACTCATATGGACATTTTCAAGCCCTAAAGAATTTGAGGATGAAGTTTCTACTACCAATGTATATATTACAAAGACAAATCCTTCAAAATTACACACAATCATATCTTTCATAGAGCAATATTATTATTCCATCATAAATAAATATATCATAACCTTATATATATGCATATGGAAGGATAAATGACATTGATACCCAATGACCCTTCAATGAAAAAGTATCAGGATTTATCCTCATTCTAGTTTGAATACTCTATCAAATGGGTTTAAACGAATCTCATTTCCCCCCTCTACTCCAATGCTATAGGGTTATGACTAAAATGAGAAAAAATCACGTGGAAAAATAAAATTAAAGACATAGTTTGGGGATCATGTGTTTGACTCAGAATTCATGGTTTTTTTACAAGATAAGTCATTTAATGTTCTCTGGGAAGGCCTTGGTAACATTAGCATGCCTCTATTCCCTATTCATACCACCAAAACCAAAAATATCGCATCAATAGAAAAATTGGGACATTACATGGTCAAAAAGACCCATTCCTATCCTATGAATCATAATACATTGTTGCATGATTCTATTAGAGGGAAGGGAAACAACCCATTGCTTATGATGTTTCTTGAATCAATGCCCTGAATGGTATGGAGATGATCCTAATTTATACTTTCGAGCAACGTAGTAAAAATTACATAGTGCACATCAATCGAATCAAAGTGGTGGGTTAAAATTCAAGAAAATATTTAGCAACATCCATGGTATCAGCCATCATGACTAAACCCATCCATGTTGAAGAGGACATTGACCCACCAGGTAGTGAGGAAAACCTGAGTGATAATGCCTTTATTTCATTGTCTAAGCTTAAAAATATCCATTCATCATCAAATGAACCAAAAGATTTTATTGTTCCACTAAGAGAATATGAATATAACCATTCTCTATCATGCATTTAACCCAAGAGCATCAAAAAGGCCATGCATCATATGTCGATTCATAAGTAGTTTCCTCACCTTCTAAATATGAAAATATTGACTCCTCCCCTGACTCTGAGAAATTTTCTTCATCACTTAATTCCCATAAATATGTGGAAGAGGTAAATATCAAGGAAGAGGAAAAGGAGGAAGAACTAAATGATTCCCCTCTAGCATTTGAGGAAGGTTTCTCTACCACTATTAATAAACTTGGGGAAATAATCCTAGTTACATATGAAGACCCATCACCCACTTTGATTAGTGCATCCATGACATCTGTAGAACAAGAGGTATATAACTCTTTCTAGAAGAAACATGGGGAAGTTTTCCCCTATAATTACATAGATATTCCAAGTCTCAATCTTGAGGTGGCCATATGTCACTTGTTATTTCCATAAAATCATCAAGGATATAAACAAGTAGCCAGAAGGACACAACCAACAAACACCTCAAAAATTGAGTTTGAGGTGGACAAGATCATCAAGGACAACTTTAACCATGAATTTTATAATTTTATGTGCATGTCCAAAATTGTCCTAGTAAATAAAAATAATTGGAAAATCCAGGTCTTCATTGACTTCATAGATCTCAACTGGCACTGTTAGAAATATGACTTCTTGGTTTGAATCATAGTTATATAGATTGATGAAACAAATGGTTATCAAGCCCTCTCCTTCAGGGATGGATATTTAGTGTACAAACAAATTTGGATGGATCTAGAAGATTAATAATCCACCACATCAAGGTATCCCCTAGGGAGTAATTTGATATCAGTTAATTCCCCTTGGCTTGAATAATTTCAGCGCAATATACCAATGTGTCATCACTCACATATTCAAACCCTTTTTGGTGAAATTTTCTGAATTCTATGTTGATTATCTGTTGGTTGATTCCTAATAGTGTTCTTTCCCCAGATGGATATCCAAACTATCTTCAATAAGCTATGACATCATATCCTAAAGATAAACCACTAGAAATGTGGGTTTTGGGGTAACCTCATGAAATTTTCTCTACTTCATCGTATGCCCTCATGGCATCAAATTTGACCTTTTGAAAATAAATTGTATCCTTAGAATATCACATGCTCATAACCTAAAGGATTTGAGAGGAACTGAAGGAAACTTGGCCTATATCGTCCACTTTATATCCAACCCTGTATGAAAGTGTTTTTGTTTCACCAAATTGATGAATATATGGGTCTCATATTAGTGGATTGATGATTGTTAAGAAGTATTCGACAGCCTTAGGAAATATATCTTGAGTCCACCAGTGCTAATATCACCTATCAAGGGGAAGAATATAATTTTATATGTGACATACTTGGAGAAATCATTAGCCATATTCCACACAAAAAATAATTATTTTTTAGTGAAAACTTTCTTTATTAACTCAATAGAACCATGATTGATGTTGGGACTCATTATTCAGATATCATGAAGAGATTCCTAATTTTATTCTTCGTGGTTTTGAAGATAAGGCAATACTTGAAGCACCATGATGTCCATATAGTCTCTCTCAATATCCCGATAAAATATATTCGTAGTTTTCCTATATGGAAAAGAATTTTGGAACTATTTTTGGTGATCATACAGAAATTTGATATACAGTTTGTTCCTCAATAATTAGTGAAAGGACAGATTTTGGAATATTTTTTATAGAAAACCAGTCTTTAGAAAAGACATCATTAGCAACTAAACTTTCGGATGAAGAGATATTTTCTATTCAAGACAGACCCCAAATGTGGGAAATGTATTTTGACGGTGCATCCAGGAACCCAACTGGGGGAGAATGGAAGACCCTAAGCTCAATAATTTTGGGTTTGGGATTTTAATCATCTCTCCATAAAAGATGTTTTTTCCTTAAACCTTTTTATTTCCAGAAGGCTGAAAAAACAATGAGGTAGAATATCAGGCCCTCATTGATGGACTAGAACTGGAACTCCAAATAAAAGTGGGCCATTAAGAGTTGAAACTAGATTCAATGTTGGTAGTCAAATAGATCAACGATGATTATGCTATCATAAAAGAAGATAAAATCCTCATAATTGACCATGTACAAGGGTTAATAGTTGAATTACCCTCATATCCAAAATTGAACCACTCCTTTAATAAAAATATTCATATAATATGCATTGGAAAATTCATCCATTACTTTGGAAGACCTGAACCAGGATGAAATGGTCATCTATATTTCACATTGTCGAATGGTCATGCCTTTTACTCATGTCATCATGGAAGATAACATTAAAATCACTCCTATACCATATCCATATGGTCCTACCACTGGGTGGATGATACCCATCATGTAATACCTTAAAAATGGAATACACCCATCAAACATAGTCTGGAGTGAGAAAATACGATAGTGAGAAACCAATTTCACTCTTTATGATGGCCCAAATCACCATAAATTCCATTATAAATGACGGTTTTATGGAGTCATTATTAGGTGCATTGACAGATAAGAGGATGAATATATCATAAAATAAGTACACATAGGAGCCTGTGGTGACCATCAGTTTGGATTCAATCTCTCACATCATATCCAGAGGCTTGTGTACTACTGTCCCACTATGATGTCAGATTGTACAATCTTTACCAAAAAACTATCATTCCATCGAGTAGAATTTCCACTTCATCCATCAACCCCCAAAGTTTCTACATATATAAAAATAATCCTGGACATTTTCCATATGGGGAATTGATGTTGTGGTGGAATACCCTCTATCTATGTCCATGCATCCCAAATACATCCTGATCGATTCTTAATTATTCTCCAAATGGGATGAGGAAATACCCCTCAAAGAAGTTGGGGATAAATAATTATGAAATCCTAGAAAATAAACATCATTACTTGATTTTTCGTCACTCACACAATACTGACATACGTTGTCACAAATTTTTATTCTCCTAAGTTGAAAAAATGTATAATGAGTGTAAAATAAAATCAAACCACACGTCCCACTATAATTCATCGGATAATAGATAGATAGAGGAAATGAAAAATAACCAATCAATTATATTTCAAAATATTGTGGATGAGGATAAAATGTCTTGGCTTGAATATCTCTTCCATAATTTTTGTGCTTTCTAAACTACCAGCCACACTGCTACACATCCAACCATGTATTCACTTGTCTAGAGAACAAAAGTAGTCCTTCTTATTAAGGTCTAGTTTCCATTTCTATTTATTTCCATCTACGGTCAGTTATCCATATAAGATAAATCACGTAAATTAATGGGTGAACTAGAATGGATAAATGAGAATAAATTCCATAGCTTCTATCACTTCAAGGCCTATAAAAATTGGACAATGCAAGATTTTAATAAGATGGTCTACCTCCATTCATTCCTCCATAGAGAATTCGTACTACTCCACTATACTCCAATGATACCAGGAAAGAAGCCTATAAATATTGAGCTGGAGTGGGAGGGACCATACTCCATCAAAAAGTTCAACTTTATTAGAGATTATTCCTTGACCTGAGGCATTAAACTTTATGACAACCTCTTTGTTGCATGACATGAAACTTCATGATTCATGTCTTTATTGAACGATGTAAAACTTTGTAACATTTTGATTAGCGTTTGAGAGGATCACATAATTAGGCGATGGTACACCAACAAACCTTTAATTCTAGAACTATGTATGTCTTGAATCTTGACTTAATAAGAAACATAGTGATTCCCAGTTTCCAATCCGGGGCCCAGCCACAAAAATCCCCCCCCCCCCCCGTGCACGGGTTAGACCTACACATGAATCCATTCTAGAACTATGGATGGATGGATTTTTGTCTCAATGATATATGTAGTGATTAAAAACCCTCATTTATTTGGATCATCCATCATTCTATAGAACATAAAAGTCCCTTCTTTTCTCCATGAAAACCTGATTGATGTGGGAAACTATTCCCAAGAAGTATTTTTGGATTGATTCTCATTCCAATGAGATACATCGTGACACTCAGATATCAAATCCTAGCCCATCCACAAAAACATTCCATACAACTCGTGTATGGGTCAGACCTACGTAGGTTTCCTTTCAAGAATTATGTATGGAATGATTCTCATTCTAATGAGATACACATAAATACATGGATCTCAATCCTAACCCAGCCAACATAGAATCAAAATTCCTGTATCCTTCTCTTGTATTGCCTTTGTGTGGTGGAATAAACCTTCGCCACTCCTTGTTTCCAACACAAAACATAGCTCGTGTGGGTTTAATAGTGTTGGAACTATCTCTCTACATAATTAGGATATATCAATTCACATCAGGGTTACCATAGTCCTTGTTACAAGACCTTAAATAGAACAATAAATTTCCCCTCTACATGACATTAAACTGCACGGTTCTTTATGAAATATGTGTGGATTGTTTCTCAATACTAGGAGATATGATGTGACGCCCAAATCCTATATCCTCATGCATCCACAATATGGAAAATTCCCCCACTCTCCCACGTATGATTCAGATCTACTTAAGAAAATCTTATGTGGGTTCTCACACCATGCATGAAATTGTATTAAAAAAATCCTCATTTATACACACATTAATTCAATCAGAATAGGGAATCCTATTTAGAACTACATGTGGTTGGATTATTTCTCCAACAAGATATATAGTGATGCTCAGGTTCTATACCATGGTCCAGCTATAATATTGATTTTTCCCTTCGAGTCACCATCTTCCTTACTACATTACATTAAACTGCATGTAGAATGTTCTTGTCATATGATATTAAAATACACTATTCATCATGAAATATGCATAGCTTGGTTCTCATTCTAGTGAGATGTGTAGTGATTCTTAAGTGTCATGTCCTAATCCCATCCTTGGGGTAATGATAAATTATATTTATCCTATGTAAAAATAATGATTTATGCAAGAGATTATAATTTTTTCCACATATTCTAGGATATTATAAGGAAATAGAGATGTCCCCTCCAATATATGAGTATGATATATTTAAGGGAAACTTTATATCATGGACAATATCGGTCAAAATGCTCCCTGTTTATCATAAATATTCCTTCAACATTTCATACTCTTAATCTTGGACAATTTTGGATCTTCATAATCTTTCTTTGGCAACCATCAATAGAATATCCAATACGTGAGGGATCCTTCATCTAAAAATGCAGTAACATGTCATAGTTGTCTTTTCATAAAGTCATAGACATAAATGTATTTTTAGATAGAGGATTCCAATATTTGACTATATAGTAGCACACCCTAGTTGGATTCTCATAAATTCTCCCACAAAATGTGATTCTCAACCAGTGGAACATTTTTTCTTTAGAGAAACCACTTCTATATCTATAATCCCTAAAGACTCATTGCTAGGAACCACTATCTATTCACGGTCCACATTCATCCCTCATATGATTTTCTCATTCCACTTCTCCCAATGGGAGAACCCCTAAGATCATGGTTTATAATTACTTCCATCATTTCTGAAGTATGAAGGAACAACCTTGATTTTGTAGACCTAATATTAGTCATCATTTCAAAAACATAGTGGTCCTAGTCATATGACCTAAAATTACATGCACCATATCTTCCTCATTTCATGGCATTACAATGCACAATAAGTCATAATAACAAGACTTTGAACTACACAGTTTTCCAGAACTATGTATGAATTGATTCTCATGATATGTGTAGCAACGCCTATGCCCAATGTGTTTGGTCAATCATCAAACCTCTATATTTTTTTACATATTGGTCAAACCTAAGAAGGAAATACTTTTTCCCCACAATTTGGTAATTATGACTAGAAATGATCCTCCTATATTCAGGATCATCCCCTAAGAAAATCAAACTCTATATTCTGGGAAATCTGAATCTCAATAATCTTCTTTTGTCCACCAAAATATAAGTCAAAGTTTCTAAGAAATCCATTTTCTGAATAGTTTTTTTAAATTACCCAATTATATTTTCATATGTTTCCATCGTAAAAGGTATTTCATCTTTAGGATTTTACTGATTGACAATGTAGTAACATGCCTTAGTTGGAAATGCATAAAGTCTCCCACAAAATAGGTATGCTAACTAACAAAACATTAATCCTTAGGGGAAACGTCCTCTATTTCCATGAGCCCTTTTCTCCATATAAAATTTCTCATCGGGAAACCCAATATCATAGCTTACAACATTCTCCACTTCATACCTAAAAATTATGGCACATTTTAAGACAAATTATCATGGAAAGTTAGAATCATTAACCTTTTGGTCAGAGCTCAATGAAATTAAATTTTATCCCTCACATACCTTCTACATGACACTAGAATTCATATAATAATTTACTTGTCACAAGATGTTAAATTGTACAAATAATTCCTCACAATAAGATGTTAAAATGCACAGTCCATGTCTCGGTCGTACAACATTAAATTTTACAATGTATCAACCCATGTTAGAGAGGGGACTTTCCACCAAATTGTGTTCATTTAATAAAATGTACCCTCCTTCACACAAGTTGAATTTTTATATGATTAGTTTTCCATTTGTGTACAATGCCAATAAAGAGACTCTCTTCATTCTCAGACACCCTATGTTGGAAAACCACTATTCATGGTCTTGAGAAATATAGATCTTGACAAACTTCCTAACTATCGGTAATAGAATTTCAGAATCCCTGATAACTCTTTTGTCTGACTATGTAGTAACACTCCCTAATAGAATTCATAAATGTATCCCACAAAATTTTAGGGTATGCCACCTAGAGGATTCCATGGTTTGACTATATAGTAAAACACCCGTATTGGTTTGTCATAAATTCACCCACAAAAGGGTTTTTAAACTGGTTATATATTCATCCTTAGGAGGGTCCTCCTCTATTCCCATCAGCACCAACATTATCATATTGGAAAAAACTTTCTTAACTCAGTCTATGCTTATTCCTCACATACTTGTCACATGCCATGTTTTAGATATGGAAATAAAAAAATCATGACTCTGAATTCCCCTTGGGGTATCTAAAGAGTGTTGAATTTTTTTTGGCTAACAAAACTTTCCTGGATCGTCATTTAATACTATTGGTTAAATATTTTCTACCTAAATCACTAGTTGCATTAGTCTGGATTAAATAACTATAAATTGCACACAAAAAGAGACACAATACTCTCTAGGTGAAGACTCATAAAGGGAACCCTAAGTATAATTCAAATATCATCTCTCCAGACCTATGATATGCATGGTTTAGGAAATAACTATGAAATATAAATTTAAAAGTCAAAAAACTTGTTAGGAAGAAAACTCACAATGGGAAGCCTATGAAATATCCAAATCTGGCCCACTATGTCTTCTTCTTATTGGACTTAGGTTTTTTTAAAATTTTGGGGTCGAGGCCTCATTTATTATTAAAGCAAAGAAAAGACCTCTTTAACGGGGTTGAGGGAGACCCATTACATAGCCGGATGGCCCATTGGACATTTAGCCAATTACATGACCCGTAGGCCCGTTTTTTGGCCCAAATCCCATTCTGTGAATAGTACTTCTACAATACCCGCACTGCTATAGTACTGCACAGTACCCGCCACTACTACAGTTCTCTACCGCCGCTATAGTGACCTACTGCCACTACAGTGCCTGCTGCCGTTACAGCTCTGCCGCTACTACAGTGTTCTACAGTACTGCTACATTACATGCGCCTAATGGGTTTTGAACCCACATTTTTCCTGTAGAATTAAGGGGTTCTTACCACTAAGCCAAACCCCAACTAAAAAGTTTTTAGGGTTTTCCATATAAACCTATAAATATCCAAACTATCCTCACTAGGCCCCATGGATTATGAAAAAAATTAGAGCATCTTTCCACAATTGAGTTAGTTCTAATTTTGACCAAATGATGTTTGAATCTATCAATGTACCCTATAGTTACCTTATAACCAAATTATTCTTGTTTTGATAGAATATAATTCAGGGGGGTTATGACATCATGAAATTTTATTTGCGTACATTTACATAGAATTCATGATTTGATCCTCAGTTATAAATAAAATGTTGAGTTTGAGTAGAAATACATCATTATGTATGAAGGAGAAGAATGGATTTCCATGTGCGGCGTTAATTATCACTTAATGAGGGATGGATATTCATTAAAAAAATTCTAAATCTAATGGAATGATAGTGAGAACCTACCTGTGAGAGTAGGACATGGATTGTGAATGACAGGTGAGATTATATGGGTCGCGACTCAAGATGTCCTCGACCTGGACTGAAAAGTTCATGGTGAAACTCTTTATTTTTTGTGGAATTAGTGATGGTTGTGAAGGGACTGATCTAAATGGAATGAACCACATCCCATCACTAATACCAAGTAGAGGTGAGAGGGAACAAACCCCAAATTATAGAGTAGTATGTTTTCCCAGGTGGTCATGCACGCACCATCCTTGTGCGCTAACAGGCATGCGCAGACCTTACCTGCACAGCCCAAAAGCACATCAAACCATTCCCAAAGCACCTTCTTGTATCCCCCCCTATGTAGCACTAAAATACCCACCACACATTCACTTGGTACCTTCACCGAGTACCAAATATATTTACTAGGGTTGAGAAACTCTTTTGACCTGGGTCTCTTATTTCCATATAAATTCTCCCATAGGGATCCTCATTTCCACAACTGAAAAATTAAAAGAAGTACCAAATCTCTATTCACGTGACCCCTTTTCTCAGGTATCTGAAAGTACCTTAGGTAGATTTACAAAACCCAAGATTAGATTGAATTAAAGGGGGTAGAGATAAAAAAGTCTTTCCAATGTATGAAACACCAAGACACATATAAAAGGACCGCTTCCCCCTAGTTGACAACCACTAGTGTGAAGGTCCCTTCCTTAACCATGGACATACAAGATACCCTTCATGAGACACCTGAGGATACTCATGGTTCCTATGATAAGGCCTCACCAAATATTTCTTACCCTAGTGGTCCATTTCTATAGGAACCTCCAACTCACATAGGACTACCCCCCAGTGCGAATCATTTACAGCTCATCCCAGGACCTGCATGAAGCACCATTGATCACCAAGACAAGAACCGCATGAAGCACATCCATATATTTCTAGTCCCTATATAAATAGCCTTTTCTATCCAAGAAAATACTTATGTGAAGCACTTACAACTTATCCCAATCCATATGAGAAGCGTTTTTTCTCTCCAATATATGACCTACACGAGTCTCCTTTTGATCCCTCTTCCATGCCACCAATGACAGGGGAAGTCTTCCTTTGTATCCCTCATTAGAGGGGAAAAAATCTAAGCCTCTAAAAAATTACACGATTTTAAAAAAATTAGTAAGAGTAATATCAGAGTCTCCCATTTGGATATACATTCCTTCAGTCAAAGGTGTCTCAAACTTTTCATACATGATGGGTAGCGTCCATACTGTGCATGAGGATATGCATTCCTATGATCATTAGGACCTCAACCCCGGGATAAGGGTCAGTGATATAACTATATTAGATATGAAGTCTCGTACCATTTTCTTCCATTTTCATCCCTAATACCATAAGCCTCTGGTTCTAAGTGGGTTGGTAGAAGATCACACTTTCATTTCCCTTTTAGGATCAATGTCGTCTCCTCCTCTCTTATTTGTAACTAATAATGGGGAATCCATCCTAGAGTAAGCCCATGTCCTTTCTTACTAGAACTATATTTATTTATTCCTTCCCCATTCTCCATGGCCATGGGATATATCCACATGGGTAGTTAGACTTGACTATCTAGGATACAACGACAAAAGGGTATAGGCTTACCGAATCCCTTTATTATTCCCTCATCTCCCAACCTCTTCTACCAGTGGAATGAGGATCATGTGGTCTGTTGTATCTTTCTATTCCATTTTTTTCTCACATTTGAACATGAATCATGTGGGATTATAGGTTTAACTATGATCTTGAAATCCACACAGTGAGTTAAATGTTTCATCATAGAATTCATTTCAGGATATTCTTCTCACCTTCCTTTAGAGGGCCGGTGTTGGTGTGGATCCTCAAAATCCATGTATCCAACCATAATAAATCCCTCCTAGAGTAAAGACCTATTCATTATTATGGGAGGTGGCAATTTTAATCTATTCTATAGACTGGGTTTTAGTCGGATAGATCATCAAATGTGACAATCCCAGTTACCAAAATAAAAGAGGAGATGAGTACATTCAAATATTTCTCTCTTTATACCTAGGGCTCCATTATCCTTCCAACAGTGGACGTAGTGGATCATGTGATCATTATATATTCATCTGCCTCTTTTTTCTCACATATGATACTGAATCATGTGGTTTTAGAAGATATTGTTGATTATAACATTTACGTGATTCCAAACCTTCAATGAGATTTCTATTAAATATAATCCCCTATAAAACCAAACCAAATGGAATACTACTATACGGTATAATCCCTAATTCAATCCTCCCAACATACCCCATTCCCTACTATAAAAATTTTATGATGGCCTACATAGGTGTGGGTCTTCAAAATCAAACTATGTGGGATTTTATTCCCTTTTAAATGGGATACATAGGAAGCCTCCATGTAGTCCAAACCCAACACTCAAAAATCAACCCCAATTATATCTAGGTCACATTCTTAATAAGGTCATGTCATACATGGGATTACATATCCCTTTTAGGTTCCATTATTCCCCACAGTGTAAGTCCCATAAAAAACTTTTATTAGGAATTATTATCCTAGACATCTTTTCTGCATGTTGTTAAACTATATGGTTTGGTCCTTATCATATGACCTTAAAAGGTATGATGTGCCATGTTAGGTGGCTCTAAACTATGTGGGATTTTATCCCTTTAAATATGATATGTGGGAATACCATCTCATGGGTTCGATCCCAACATCAAAAAACACTAATCTCCTAGGATGATAATACACTCTATAGTGCCCCACTATGTTGCTCAAAATCAGTTCCATAATAATAAACGACAAAATAATATATAATCCATTCAAAAAATGGTTCCATTTGTGGAGAATCTTGTATATATATATATATCTCTCTATTAGTGAAGAACCTCAGGTACATATAGATCCTAAATTCTATACATACTAATAACTGATTTTTAATTCAAGGGTGACCCACATCATACTTGGGAGTTAATAAAGGATTCATGAACATATCATAAATCTTTAAGAGAGTCCCAGAGTAGGAAAAAATTTCCCCCACCAAGGGGTGTGATGAGATCTACCTCCCATGTTATCAAACAATGTGGGTCCCCAATCATTTATAGATCATTTCCCAATAACTCCTTGCCTTTGGAAAGAAATTTTGAATAAGGGAAACATTGGTTGTTTATGACTCCACAAACAAGACCTCTTAGAGGCCATTAAAAAATAAGAAACCTGATGTAAATTATTGTATTAAATTCACACCCTTTAAATCAATCAATTTTTGGGAAGCTAGTTTTCATCAAAAATAGATATCCCTTCCCCTATAGTTACGAAATACAAAGAATGATGCATGATAATCTGAAACCAAATTCACAACATTATCACTAATACTCCCTCGGAAACAGTTTGTGACTAAGAATATCGCATTCTACACCTCTTTCATTATTTTTGGGTGTGTGTCTTTGACTTCCATCTATTTTATGATATCATGAAATGAATTTTCTAGATGAGGAAACAATTGTCTAGTATCAGGGGGGATTTTAGCAGTTTGGAAGTTGAAGGTTCTCTTATAAAGTGAATGAGGGAAGTATTGGAGGTACTAGAACAAATAAATAAGTTAATCTCTTAGCTTCAAGCCTAGATTGATGACATGACCAAAAATATTACAAAACAAGAGGAGATCATAACTCGCATAAATGTATGATAATTAAATGTCATTATCCCTATTGGAGACTAATCAGAAAGAAGTTGAGTAGATGTACACATTAATTAAGAATATTCATCCTCGGGTAGAAGATGATGAAGAAGGGTGGTTGAAAATTCAATTCCCAATCGATAGTCCTCACCGGATTGTGGCTGATTTTGAAAATTTAGAAAATTGATTTTTATTTTAGTCTGATCACAATTTTTTTATGGAATCCTTAGAGGGTCACTGAAATTTTAGATTATACCTTTTTTACACCTCACCATTGAATAAATACTACATGTTTTACATGTTTTCATCTATCTCTCCATTACTAATTATGTTCTTAACATTTAATTGATCTGATTTCTTATGAATCATCAACAATACCCATCCATTATATGATACAAAATAATCCTAAATTACATGATTTGAATGCATGAATCATAATAGATGTTTCTCCATAAATGATCATGAATTCACACTAACATGAGATTCCCCATTGATGTACCTACACTAGTTTCCATGAGATCACCTAATTTACCTGAATAATTTGGGTATGATATATGTCTCGAAGGGAGAATTCCCTAATTGTTTTATTGAAGTCAATAGACTTAGTAAGTATAGAATTATTTTTTTATTAGGAAAAATGGTGATGATTAAATTATGTATATCTCTTTATTTATATTTACCTAATTTTAAAATAAGATTCATTTTGGGGAAGGATTAGAAGGCATGGACTCATATTTTTCTCATTCCGCCCCTTTATAGGTCTTTGACCAAAAATGTTTTTTGCCTTTTACATTTTATATTTTATGGTCTTGGATACTAGACCAATATTGTTTTTTATTTTATAGTATTTCATCATGGAATTTAAAGTACTAATAATATACCATTCATGGTGTAATATTATCCATGCATTTTAATTTCAAACAATAATAATGTCTGTCATTTAGTTTATCATCATGTGGTAAAGACGTCTATCATGAAGTTTTATGTCATGAAGTAAGGACTTATTCTGTGCATTTTAACTTCATATTTTAAGGATATAAATATTCGATTCATTTTAAATTCACACTTCTAGGATATTATTGATTAATTTAGAATATATAAGACATGATGGGGATGACCCCAAACACTCTACAGTGCTGAGTTCTACCGTGGTATTTCTAGGACTCATAAGGATTTTAGTTACTTTCCTATAATGAGGGGAAATATCTTTTTGGTATTTCAGAGGACCATATGCATGATTCCATAGGTAATATATTCATGGTCAGATAATGGTCTCCATTCCTTTCAAAGGGCCATGAAATATTTGAAAAAAAGTGTTGGTGTATGATAAAATATTAGTGAAGCAAATTCCACCATGAAAGTTGGAGTATGGGAGGTGAAATTCAAAACCAAAATGTTTGAATCAATGAATATTTAATGGGTAATATATACCAAGTATGGAACCCCACCTTTTATTACATAACATTTTCATTACATTGTACAAAATAGAGGATCTTTAAAAGTTTCGTTTCTTGGAAATAAGGTACATAATGCATGAAAACATAAAAATTTATTCTAAAAAAATTTAAAGGATTCTTAATTGGTTCATATTAAGTAATTTTGCTACATCTCATAACCCGGGGTCATAAATCAAAGTAAAGGGTGAGCATAAGTCCTTGTAAGGGAAAACAAGGGAAACTGTTTACTTTTGATCTTTTGGAATATCAATAAGGACTTGAGGTAAATACATAAATTCATGAGAATGAGGAATATAATATTAATAATAACACAGATAATGATTTGTAAATGTGTTTATAAGATTTTATTGAGTCATTCATAAGCATATCACCGAGGTTTATAATCTAGGTGTTATAAAAATTAGCAAGGTTATTCAATAAGGTATCGTAAAACATGTCATCTCTAGCTATTAAATTATTTACACAAGCAATTGGAGCACTATAAGGGTGAAAACATCATATTTCTTAAATAATTTTATCCACATATATCATAATGAAACATTTCAAAAATAACCTATGGATAATAAAATAAATAGGTTTCATATCAATATTATATCCTTTTAAAAAAGTTCTCAGAGACAAGGTCTTTACGTCATTATTAACCCATGAAAAATAATGGTAGGTTTCATGTATGTTAATCCTAAAATAAAGTATATAATCTTGAAATATAGTTGAATACCCCTAGAAAAGAAAGAGTTTTGGGTATTCACAAAAGGAAATAAGATAATTTCTTGAGAAAAAGAGAGAAATTTTGAGAAGAAAATATGGCATCATAACGCGAATGAAACATGGTTTTAGAAAAAATTTAAAAGATACAAGAAAAGGTTATCCAATTCATTAGAATAAAATTAATATAGTAAAGGTATAGAATAAAATTTAAGTAAGAACATATTATGGAAGTATGAACGACAAACCAAATAAAAAGGGATCCTAAGAGGAAAAGAGAAATGAGATTTCCCTTACCTGGAAGAGTGTTCCTAAAACTAGATGATTGGGACCTTGGGTGCTTGATGAAACCTTTTAAGGAATCCTTTGGAGGTTAAACTATCATATCTTCATGGAGGATGGATTAGGAATGAAATATAATTGATAAATGGGTGGGAAATTTTTGCAAAAGTGAGGGATTTTTTTATTGATTTCTTTTGACACCTCGGTAGTGGTATTTCCAAAAACCTGGGATTTTCCAGGGTATTTTCCCAAATTATTGGACCCTTGGGACACATAATATATTATTTTAATCCAAAATATTCAACTATAATTTTAAATTTTTTATTTCATCATTACGATGTCATTAAACATACCGAAAACTCATAACGGTATTTTAACTATTCACTAAAAAAATATTTTAGAAAATTATCATAAATTAACCCTAACCTAATTTTGATCTTATGATTTCAAAAATTATTTTTATTTATCATAATATTATATAATTATGATAAATTTAAATTTTAAATATAATAATCCTTATTTATTAAAAATAATAGCAAATAGAAAATGTATAGTAAAATGGAAATTAAACTTTCTGAAACATGAAAAAAAATTATTTTATCATTTAAATTTAAATAATATTATTTTAATCATAATATTTCATTAAAATAAACATTATTAATAATACCATGGTTTAATATAATAATTATACCTTTTCTAAAAAGTACAATTTCTTTCTAAAAAATCAATTTATCAAATTCGTTATGTTTTTAAGAAAAACATAACTCTAAAAAGAAATGATAGAAAAAAAATTTATTTATACAAAGTTATTACACAATAAGTAACTAAGTACTTGACACATAACCCCGTAAAACACCTGATCATGATCTAAGGGTGAGGTGTGCAATAGTGATAGACTCATGGGGCGGATCGATTGATATCACCCGAGTGGTAATCTATACTAATTTGAACTTATCTCGTAGCTGATTTAGTTCAAGATTAATATGTTGAAGCTTGTCTTAGGCTTGGTCAAGAGTGAATCCCAAATACACTAACTCTATCCAAAGATCTAGAAAATGGGACTCATATACAACAACTCTACTGGATGAGGCCATCGACTCTTCTTTATGTATTAATTTTCCTTTATCATTCCTACTTATAAATAATAAATAAAATGTTAAAATCATTATTAAGAGTGTAGTTTCCAAATTTCATATTGACTAATGGTCATAATTGACCACTTATCATATAGATATCAATGATCGATGGTCTGATTTCAAATTATACACACTACATTATTAAAGAGATATATTCATGTTGAGTAAAAAAATATAAAACACATTTTCAAGAAACAATTATCATTCAAAAAGTTAAGTTCGTTACATTCTTCCCCCATTAAGGAATTTATTCCATTAAATTTCATCTTGTTTTCTCAGTTTATAAGAGATGTGGGTACTTGTACCTCATTGTTTCTTCTGGTTCCCATATGAATTCTGTGTATATGTGGTTCATCCACAACACTTTGACGAGGTGGGTAGTATTGTTGCGTAGAACCCTGTCTATACGATCCAATATATCCACAAGATGATCCTCATAAGAGAGTTCATGTTTCAATTATACCATCTCCAGATTCTATACATGTGAAGGGCCATGTATGTACTTCTTCAAGGGAGATATGTGAAAAACATCATGAACTTGAGGTAGGTTTTGTGGAAGTGAGATCTGATAGGGCATTGATCCTATGAGATCAAGGACTTCATACGGTACAATGGAAATGGGGTTGATATTACCTTTCTTCCCAAATGTAATGACTCGCTTCCAAGGTGAAATTTGAAGTATGAATTTTTCGCTAACATCAATCCCCATGTCCCTTTAACGGTTGTCAGCATAGCTCTTATGCTGACTCTAGGAAGCCCTAATGTATTGATGGATGTCATGAACATTTTTGTTCTTCTCTTGCACAATATTAGGCCCAAGAATCATTCTATCACCATATTCATCCCAAAAAGTGTTATTTTTATATATCTTCCAATATATACCTTCATAGGGTTCCATTTGAATACTCTAATGGAAGTTATGGTTGCATGATAACTCAACTAATGGGAGATATTGATCCCATCCACCTTTAAATTCCATCGAGCATATTCTAAACATGTCTTGGAGTTTGTGAATTGTAATTTTAGTTTGTCCATTAGTTTGAGGGTGATATACCATACTAAAATTTAATTAGGCACTCAGAGAATATTGAAGACTTCTCCATAATTTTTTTGTAAACCTTAGATCACGATCAGATACAATAGAAAGTGTAAATCCATGTAACCTCACCACTTCCTTTACATTAATCATGGAAATTTTATCAAGAGATAAGTCTTACCAAATAGATATAAAATGGGAATTTGTGGTGAGATAGTCCACTATAACACATATCACATTATTTCCTTTGGATGTCTTTAGGAGACTAGTGACAAAGTCCACAGTGATATTGTCCCACTTCCATACTGGTATGGGTAGTGGTTGTTAAACCCCATTAGGAAGTGGTCAATCTTCCATCACTTCTTTACACAACAAGAACCTTGTAGAGTAGTTGTAAATATACCTTTTCATATTATACAACCAATAATGATCAATAAGATCCCTATACATTTTTGTGCTTCTAGGATGCATAGAGTAAGTAGAGTTATGAGATTCATCCATCAGAGCCTTATTTATTTCTGGAATAGATGGAATAAAAAATCCTTGTATGAAATTTTAGTGAACCTTTTTGATCAATATTGAACTCAAGATACTTCCCATTCTTCACATCCTCTATCTTCTTCTATAAAAAATGATCTTCTCTTTGAGGTCTCTTGATCATCCCTAGTAATGATGGTTGAGAAATCATTTGAGATAGGGCTGATAATGTTCATTCCCTTAATATTCCCATCTCTAGTTTTACTATTTCTTTGATAAAAAGTCTCTCCTTAAATCCTCATCATTTCCATCACAATAGGTTCGTTCCTACTTAATGCTTCAACAACTTTTTTTTTCTCTTCTAGTATGATAACGAATTGAACAATCATAGTCTTTAAGAAGTTCCAACCATATCTGATGTCCCATGTTCAATTACTTTTGTGTGAAAATATACTTAAAACATTGATGATCTGGGTATATATCACATTTCTCCCCATTAATATAGTTTCTCCATATCTTCAGAGTAAAAACAACTGTAACTAGCTTTAGGTCATGAATGGGTTAGTTCCGCTCATGATTCTTCAACTACCGATATGTATAAGAAATCATCTTGTCATTTTTCATATGGACACACTCAATCCCTTTCGGATATGCATCACTAAAAATAATAATTCCTTCTAAGATATATGTTAGAGTGAACACAGTTTTAGTAATCAATCTCTTCTTCATCCCTTGAAGACATTATTCAAACTTTTTTGTCCAGATGAACTTGTCCCCTTTTCGAGTTAACATTGTTACTGAATTATAAATTCATGAAAAAAATTCACAAACTGCATATAATATACCTTTAAACCAAGGAAACAATGAATCTTACTTACTATTGAAGGATAAGGCCACATCTCCATAGATTTTTTTCTTTGTTGGTTCAACTGATATTCCTTCATTGGTTGTAATGTGCCATAAGAAAGAAACTTTTTGTAACCAAAACTCAAATTTTCTACACTTTCAAATAGCATATCCTTCTTCATAGTTTTCAATATAACCATTACATGATCATCATACTCCTCATGAATTTTTTAATATATCATAATATCATCAATAAAAACTAGAAAAAAGTTACCAATGTATTTGTTAATAACTATATTAATTAAATCCATAAAAATAGCAGGAGAAATAGTCATTACAAAGGGGATTAAAAAACTATTACTTCCCATACCTTGATCATAGGGTAGTATTTTGAATATCTTCTTTTTTCTCAATCAATTGATGATAACCAGATCGAAGATCAATCTTGGACAAAAATTGAGTCCCATGAATCTTTTCAAATAAATCAATAATGGAAGAGGGTACTTGTTCTTCACTGTGATCCCATTAATTTATCTATAATAAATTCATATTAGCATTGATCCATCTTTATTATTCACAAAGAGAACATGTTCTCCCTAAGGAGACACAATTGGTCGGATAAGAACCTTCTCCAAAATATCTTGGAGTTGTTTCTTTAATTCCTCCAGCTCTAAATTTTCCATTTTATATCAGGTATTTTAAATCAAATTAGAACTAGGAATGAGTTAAATGGATAACTCTACCTCTTTTTCTGAGGGAGGTCTAGGAAACTCCTCAGGAAATACATCAATGTATTCCTGAACAATGGGGATATTCTGTCCTTTGAAAATAACTATATGTTATCCATTCAAGACTATTGATATTTCATTTCCTATATAGTTGATCTTGGTATTATACATTGAGATCTAGTCGGTCCCTAGTATAATGTCAAATTCAATCATGGGAATGAATATTATATTTACAATGATACTATGCTAACCAATGTAAATACTAGAGTTCTAATACACTATTGATGCTTATATAATCCCTCCATAAATCTTAAATGATAAATCTACTTATAGAATTTTAGGGATTTATTCTATACTCTTTGAAAACATAGAGGAAATAAAGGAATGTGTATCAATATAATCAAGAAAAGTACTTGAAATATTTGAGAGAACAATGAGAGTACCTACAACCACATCATTTGGAGATTCAATTTCATCCATCATGATGGAAAAAAGAATGAAAATTCTCTCTTAACATATGCTGAGGTTGATGGTGATTCACCTCTATTAACTTTGGATTTGGATAATGATTGGTAAAGTGTTTGAGATGTCCACACTTGAATCATTGGACTTTAGGTAGGTCTTTCACCACATTCCATTTGTCTTTAGTGTTGGGAATATACAACTTCACCTCACTACAATAGTTAAAATCAATATGTCATTCTCTTCCAGACTTGTAACATTTCCCGTTCCTAAGCTAGTAGTTCCCTAAATTCTTCTTCTCGTATTTGTTGAATGTGGAAGTTGCACTTTCTTTCCTCTTCTTCCTTGATCAAATATCCTTCCCAATTTTGACTACTAATTCCTCTTCTTTTTATTCGATCTATGGGAACACTGAGTCTATTTAAACTCAACTTCAACTTTCATAAAACTCCTTATGATCTCCTTGTAGTTTTTATAGTCTCGATTGGCTAGATTCTTCCGTAGATGGGGCCATAGTCCATACATGGAATCTATCAACCTTCCCGATTAGGATCGATGAAAAAGCTATAGGTGTAATAGGAAATACTTTTTCAGTTCATCTCATAGCTTCCCACATATTCTTTTTCCTTCAACTTCAGCACTGGGATTTCCTCCTCTATTTTTGTTCACATTTAATAGGGGAAATATTTTGTGAAAAACATTCCCTTGAAATCTTCACACTTTAATGCATTAATATCCACTATTGGCTTTGTCATTTTAACCAGTTTCCACAACTGATAAGCTTCTCTCTATAAGCAGTACACAACCAGTGTGACATTATCTTACTCTAGATAATAAAGTACTGAAAATATCTTTTCTATTAATCATATCCACTATTTGGTAATCAATGGGTCGGTGGATCCCCTTAAAGAAGGTGTTCATTGAAGAATAAAGGGATCAATAAAAATTTGTTTCCTTCAAGGTGAATCTTGTCTCTCGTCTTGATTCAAGTTATTGTTCATAACTCGAGTCAGTTGATTTATCATTCTCTTGAAGTTTTCTATTATGAATTAAATCGAAAGGTCATCAGTGCATGGTCCATTGTTCTCACCATTTACATAGTTTATCCTATTTTCCATCATTATATAAAATAATAAAACCTTAGTGAGAAATGTGTTTCATTTAATTAAATTATAATTCCATATGAATTTCATGTCTTAAAACATTGGTATGTTATTCATTAACAATAATTTTATTTTTAATAAATCCATCATAATGGTTCATAAAACGCTTGTGATTAACCAAAAATTTCCTTGGGATTGTGAAACAAGGTGTGTAGTAAGGCACCTTGTCATGTACCAGGTTATGCTAAGTTAGGATCAACACACATTTTCATAGTTGATAGCACTAGGTATATATATTCCAAAACCACTTCCACTTTTTTGTATCCATATATGGTTTTATTTTCTCTAAAACCACTTACTTAATATTTCACTAGAATACCAGAATGGTTTACTATACTTTAACTTGTACCTGATTCTCTTCCTAATGTTTTAAAATACTAAATTATTAAAATAACTAAGCCATACTTTGGTACCAACAATGTAATCCCTCATATTATTAAATAAACTTTTCATTACACTGTACAAAATAGAGGATATTTTGAAGTTTAGTTTCTTGGAAATAAGGTACATAATACATTAAAAATTAAAATATTATTATAAAAACATGAAAGTCTTATTAATTGGTTCATCTTAAGAAATTTTACAGTATCTCATTACCTGGGGACAAACATCAAAGGAAAGGGTGTGCATAATACCTAGTAAAGGAAAACAAGGGAAACAATTTACTTGTAATCTTGAGGAATACCAACAAGAAATTGGAAAAATTAATAAAGGCATAAAAAAGAAGAATATAATATTAATAATAAAAATAATTATAAAATATAAATGTGGATACAACATTTAATTGAGTCATTCATAATCATATCACTATGGTTTATCGCTAAGTATCATAAAAATTACCAAATTTATTCACCAAGGTATTGTAAAACATTCCATCTCTAGAGATTAAATTCATTAACTAATGAATTGGAGCGCTATCAGGGAAAAAATTAATATATCTTAATTAATTTGAGCCAATTATATCATAATAAAACATTCAATAAATAACCTGTTAAGAATAAAATAAATGGTTTTCATATCAAAATAATAACACTTTTAAAAAAGTACTTAAAGACAATATGTTTATGTCATTATTAACCCACAAAAAGGAAGGAGGGATTAATGTACGTTAACCCCAAAATGAAATATATAATTTTTACATCTAGTTTAAAACCACTAGAAAATAAAGAGTTTTGGGTGTTCACAAAATAAATAAGATAATTTATTGTGAAAAAGAGATAAATTTTAAAGAGAAAATCCAGTAGAATAATGGGTATGAAACCTAGATTTAAAAAACATTAAAAATATATTAGTTAAGGATATATCATTAATAATATAATACTAATACTGTAAATGATGAAGATAAAATGGATAGAATAACATAGTATGAAAATTTTAAAGATATACCATATGAAGAGGGAACTTGAAAGGAAAAGAGAAGTTGATATTTCCCTTACCTTGAAGAGTGTTCTTAAAACTCGAAGATTGGGACCTTAGAAACTAGAGGACACCTTTTTAGGACTCCCTTAGAGGTAAAACTATAATATAGTTTTGGATATTGGATTATAAATGAAATATAATGGAGAAATGGGTTGGTATTTATAGCAAAAGTGAGGTATTTTTTTATTTATTTCCTTGGACACCTCGACATTGGTATTTGCAAAACCATGGTATTACCCATGGTATTTTCCATTGGTATTGGCCACATGAGACACTTAATATTCTATTTTTATAAAAAATAGTCGAACAACATTTTATACTACTTATTACATCAATATTATGTCACTAAACACTCTAAAAACTCAAAATGGTATATTTACAATTCACCGAAAAAACAAAATATTTTATAAATTTCTCATAAATTAACCCTAACATAATTTTTATGTGATGATTTAAAAAAAGAAGTTAATTTTATAATAATAATTCCATAAGTATGATAAAGTTAAATTTTAAATATAAAATACTTTATTAATAATAAATAATACCAGATAGAAAATGTATAGTAAAATGAAAAGTAAAATTTATGACACTTGAACAAAATTAAATTATTTTATAATTTAAATTTAAATAAGAGTGTTTTAATAATAATATTTCATTAAATTAAATTTTAATAATAATAAATTAGTTTATTATAATAATTATATCTTTTATGAAAAGTACAATTTCTATCTGAAAATCAATTTATCAAGTTAATCATTTTTAAGAAAAAATAAACACAAAATAGAAATGATAGAATAAAAATGTTATTTATAAAAATAGATTACACAATAAGTAACTATGTCCTTGATGTTGGAGTTTTTTTACTAGAACCAACTAATATGTACTTTATTCATTAATAAATACCTTATCACCTCTTGATTGTTCTTCTGCGTGATAATGCATGTGATAATTTCCTAAGGATAGTTGTTGCATTAAAGGGTCATAGAGGATCCCTACTATGATGAGAACCTAGAATTACCATAAAACTATTCTTGAATATATGTTCTATGGCCTGATTATTCTATTTGAGGGATACAAATAATTCAGTCCATTAGGGGTGATGACTCATTTAACATTAAGTCACCTTCTCATGGTGTGCACCCTTGGTAATATCCAAGAGGATATTATGAGAATGAGACCCGCGAGTAGGAAATACACATTTCATTGTGTCATTGGATATTCTTATTTGCGAATGTGTGTATTGGTCCTTAGACTTTAAGATTATTATTAATGGGTATTAAAACTCTCGAACTTAGATGTATTGATGAAAACTGTGACAACACACTGTTAACAGTGAGGTATGATACGTTTGGTGTGTCACGAGTGATACTGCAGTAATAGATAATGCGAGAAAGGATTTGTCCCTTCTGTTCCATAACAGAAGTAGATATCTCATGCCCTTTGATGGAATTGATATAGCCTAAATAAATCCATGGCTATGGTAAGGAATGGGCAAGTTCAATTCTAGAAAATCAAAGAAAGAATAATCAAGCACATGGGTTGATGGAACTCGCATTCAATCCACTTGATTCGAGATATCTAGACAAAGAAATTATATTACACGGTAAACATTAATAGGAGGTGACACATCATTATGGTGTTAACTTCTTTTTCTATGGGTGCCTTGGTGTGTTTCTTGACGCTAACCTTGGACTTTTGGCAGGCTCCGCCTAATGCCACTGAGAAAGAGGCCTAGAGGGTCACACACTAAGTGTGTCTAAGTATCTCAGTTAATTATTAATTTAACCAGTTGAATAAATATTATTTCCGAATGTGGTTTAATAATTATTTAAGAATACCTGATCGCACTTATTTTGACACTATTTATTCGAGAGAATTTATTGTGGGAAAAATAATATATTTATTAGTGAGTAATGAAGTGATATTTATTTTAGAAATAAATAGCCATCATTCAAGGTATAATAAATGTGATGGAGGAAATAAAGAAAAATGGAAAAATAAAAGTAGACATCATGTATATTAAATATACATGCCGTGTATTTTTTTTGGGAATTTATGATAAATAATATTATTTATTTAATTAAATAATATTATTTATAATTCGTTGGGTGCATGTCAAGTAATAATAATAGTCAACTGTTATTATTAGACATGGGGTATTACTAATAATTAAATGAAATGAATAAATGATTTTGGGTAATTAATTCATTTTATTATTCTATGTAATTAAAATCCCAATTATATAATTCTCATTATCCTAGCCATTTTTAGTGATTTTGTACAATGGATTTGGAAAATCTCTCAATCCAAGAGAGAATTCTTTTTCCACCAAGAACGCTCTCTATCTACGAGAGAGAGATCCACCTCCATCGGATCAAGGAGGACGAATGCAGACATCACAAGTGAAGGCTCTTCCACGCTAGCACCCAGAGATCCCTTCGGCGACATCTAGAGATATGTAGATCACGTTTGGATCACTGCTAGAGGAATCCTACACTTTTATTCTACGACGCCATGATGGATCACATTGAATCGTGACCGGAAACATCAATGAAGAAAGAATTCCATCAAGGTAATTCTTTTCAGTCAATAAAATTAATTATAACCAATATACGATGATACTATATATGGTTCCAGGACTCCCCTATTTCTTTTTTGTTATTTGTTATATTCCTAAGATCCGGTGTTTTATTATCGCGACAGATCCCAGATTGATCGTTGTTAACACTAAAATTAATGTTGGGAACACTCGCCAACGCGCTTCTGCTGTACCCAAAACCTACAAGTGGTGTCAGAGTGGTCATATCATTGATTATAATTGTTTATTTTTTCGTTGGTGATTTACACATTTAATAATTTAGTTGTTTCAATTCATGTTAATCGTTCTTTAAATCTGAATCTCGAGATCAGTTCCTCCTCTCTTGTTTCTCATTCACCTTAGAGAAAAAACATTTTTCTTTTAATTTTTATTAAAATAAAACCAAGGATCTCATCCAGAGGTTCCAAAAATTCATGGTCATACAACACGAGAATAAATGGTGTGTATTTGGTAGTACACACCCTGAAGTCTAGGTTAAATTCATTGGACTAGTCCGCCAAATCTGGTTGTGTGTTGGAGTATTCCTAGGTCATAAATGACACCATGTGTTGACAAGGAACAGGTGGAACACATTTTCTAGATTACACGCCTTGTGGCCCACGGAACACAGCGTGTAGTCCCTTCAGGTTAGGGTTGGACCGTGTACCCCATAAACAGCTTTCCTGGATGGAAACCGTGTAATTCGGATACTAGACGACGTGTGTCCAACTAAACACGCCGTGTAATCTGAAAATTTCCAAAGTACATCTACACTCCATGTCCCCATGCGTGTACTTCGGATGGATGGTGAACAAAATTACACATTCTATAGTCAGAACTACATGCCATGTACTCATCCAAATTATTCATATTTATTAAAATTTATTATTATATTATACAAACCCTTGATACGTGTACCATAGTGTAGGCATAAAGATGAGGAACAACACATGATAGGTGTTTTATATATATGTTCTTAATTTAAACATCCTCTTAATGTTCATTTCTACTCATTGGGTAGTTATGAATGGTAATTCACCGGGTTTACTCCAAGGTACAAGTTATATATAAATATAATTTTAAATGAATTTATTTGTTTAAAATTGTGAAGGATGAGAATCTCAAGAAAATTTAGAAAAGGGTTTAAGATAAAAAGATTGATTAATTAAAGATAATTAATTGATTTGATCGTGATTTATCTTAAACAAAAATGATTAAAGAATTTAATACTAGTTTTATTTATGTGTAAATAACGTTGCATGTATGGATGATCATGAGTTAGACTAAGACCTTTGTATGTGAATTGTTTCTTTTAATTAATTTATTTAAATTAAATTTGTTGGCCTTCGAGCCTTCTCCTCATTAATATGTAGAGACTACATGCCCAAGGTTTATTTTATGTAAAACTCCCTTTTTACCCCTCACCTGGGTGTGAGATAAATGCATATTTAATGGATAAAGCTCTCAAGCTAGTGGAGGTGGCACAAGTTAGGAGTCAAGGTGAAACCAGTCTAAGGAGATACAAAGGTGGATAGTTGGAAAGCTATAAACACGAACCCAAAAGGTTCAAGGTGTTTCTCCCCTAGGTCTTGGCCTAGTTTATCAACTACTAGATAAACTAAACATTATAACAAGCTCATGATCATACCATTTATTTGATTTTTGTCAGTTTCATGGTTTATTTATTGTGGGTGTGTTGTCACGATCACACAATTTATGAATTAAGAAAACATGTAAGATGAAACAAAGAGACAACCGTATTATGCGTAAATATTATCATACACATGGTTAATCAATTAATTATATCCCGTATTATATTAACAAGAATGTAATAATAGATAATAAATTGGCAATTTACGTATAAGGATAAAATCTCTCAAAAAATATTAAGTTAGTATAGCCTTCCATAATCTTGGTTAAAATCGAACCATAGTTCAAAGTGCTTGACCAAAACTAGTTGGGGTGCTTTCAATTATCAAGGAATTATAATTCAAGGTTTTGGGTTGAATTGAATTGGTTCACATCAAGGGTTTACTGCCACATCAGGACTTGGTGTGACCAAGAGGCAAAGGTCGAGGAAATTCAAAATAAAAGGGTTTCAGGATTGGGGAGTCCACTTAGTGGATCAAGGGGACACGAGTTCATACAGTTTGAATTTGGAATACCTACCTAAAACCCTTCAAGTTTCTTGACCAACCCTAGTTGGGGTAATACAAAGGGCAATATGGATCCTTTCCACTATAATATTCAGGCAACAGAATATTCTGAAGTCAATGGTGATGGCTGATGGATTTAGAAAAAATAGTGGGAGACTAATAAGTATTAATTTATTTATTTGTCTCAGTTTTATCATAATAATGTACTAAACCTTTTCTCATCTTAATTTTTATAAATGAAAAGAAAAGTTACTTCAAACATATCATTGTGAACACTACTCGAGAAGGAAAACCTTCTCACCGGCACCAATTTCCATGAGTGGCAGAGGCGTTTACGCGTCATCCTTCGCCACGAGAGGAAATTGTATGTGCTGTAAGATCCTATTCTAGTTGCGCCTGATAAAGAGGATAGTGATGAAGAATTATTTCTCTATATGAAACATATGGACGATGCCATATATTTCTAATGTTTCATGCTATCGGCCATGTACAATGATCTCTTGAGGAAACATGAAAACATGGATGCATATAGCATGATGTCTCACCTTAAAGATCTCTATCAAGAAATGGTGAGAAAAGAGAGATATGAGATCTCCAATTATTTGTTTAAATCTAATCTTGGAGAGTCTACGCCATCTGGGCCTCATGTAGTCAAGCTTAATGGATACATTGAATGTCTAGAAATCTTAGGGATTAAGTTCCTGGATGAGTTGTGTATAGATCTCATCCTATCATCGCTGCCCAAGACCTTCTATAGCTTTATTGTCAACTACAACAAGAGAAACAATGAGAAGAGTCTATAGGAACTTCTGACCTTAGTTCTCCAGGTAGATAAGGACATGGGGCGTGACAAACTTGCAGTCCTTATGGTGAATAAGAAAAGGAAGGACAAGGCAAAGGGGCCAAAGACTTATAAATGGAATGAATCCCCCAAGCTCCGTACCTCCAAGAAGGGTAAGATCTAGAGGTAGTTCAAGGAATGAGAGGCAGTATGTTTTTCATGTGGCAAGAAAGGCCACTGGAAGAGGAACTGCACCCAGAAGTGTGGGGATGTTTAAGATGTGTTCGTCATCGACTGTAATCTTTCCATTTCTACACATTAGGTATTAGATACAGCTTGTGGGGGTCACATCTATATTAAAATATAGGAACCAAGTAGATTTAGAAATATTTTTAGAGGATAGGTGGATCTTCGATATTCCAATGGCGTGAGGCTGTTTGTGTTAGCCATTGGTGATTACCATATCTCATTTGCAACTGGGGTGATTTTGGTTTTACATAACTTTTATTATGTTCCTAGTGTTACCAAAAACATAATTTATGTCTCATGTTTCGATATGGATGGATTTATTTTCAATTTTGGAAATAAGGGTTTCTTCTTTTATAAGAACAATGTATATTATGGTATGGCGAATTTAAATAGTGGTTTGTATGTATTAAATTACGAAAACCAAGTATTGGAAATTGATAACAAAACAAACTCACATGACTCATATATCACCCAGTTGTGGCATCACCATCTCGGTCATGTAAATGAGAAGCGCTTGACAAATATCTACCAAGATGGCTATTTAGACTCTACTAATCTAAAACCACTTGATAGATGTCACACTTGTTTACAAGGTAAAATTACCAAGACGCCTTTCGGTGGACAAGGTGAAAGGGCCACATAGATTCTAGGATTGGTGCACAAGGATGTGTGTGGACCATTTACAGTAGAAGATAGAGATGGATATTCGTACTTCATTAATTTTACTGATGATTTGATTAGATATGGCTATGTATACTTAATGAGGTATAATTCAGAGACCTTAGGGAAATTTAAGGAAATCAATAATGAAGTATAGAATCAGCTTGGTAAGAAAAATAAATAAGCTTCGATCAGATCGAGGTAGAAAATATATGAACCAAGAGTTCATTGATATTCTACAGGAGTCTGGGATTTTATCTCAGATCACTCCTCCTTATACTCAAAATTGGAATGGTGTTAGTGAAAGGAGAAACTGTACCTTGTTGGACATGGTGAGGTCGATGATGAGTTATGAAGATCTTCCATTACCCTTTTGGGGATATGCATTACAAATTGTAGCATACACATTAAACTAAGTACCAACTAAGGCGGAAAATGGAATTCCCTCCGAGTTATGGAATGGAAAGAAACCCATTTTGTCACACACACGTGTATAGAGATGTGAGGAATTTGTTAATGCCTTATTAGGAAACTAACTAGAACCCCGAGGCATGAGGTGAATCTTGATAGGATATCCCAAGGAAAAGAAAGGATATTACCTATATAACCCTTCAGAAAAGAAAGTGATGGTCACCAGACAAGCTATCTTTCTTGAGAGGGAGCGCATCCTCAAAAAGGATAGAGGGAGTAAGATTGACTTCGATGAAGTTGATGCCCAAGATACACAAGAGTTAGTAGAGTAACAAGTTCCACAGGTCCCCATGGAAGAGGTTCCAGAAACACAAGTACTGTGTAGGAGCTCAAGAGAGGTAAGGGAACCAGAGAGATTTGGGTTCCTTGTCACCGAGGATGGTGAATCATTATTGTTGGACAATTTTGAACCTATCTCCTGCAAAGAAGTAGTATAAATATCAGAAGCTGCAAGATGGATAGAAGCTATGAATTCTGAGAAGGATTCCATGTATCAGAACCAAGTCTTGGTTCTGGTCGATGAGATAGTTGATGTAAATCCTATTGGATGAAAATGGATATTCAAGAGAAAACTAGACATAGAAGGTCAAATTAGAACCTATAAAGGAAGACTAGTGGCCAAAGGATTCAGAAAACGTCAAGAAATTGACTATGATGAAAATTTCTTGCCAGTTTCCATGTTTAAATCCATAAGAATCATACTTTCCATAACATCTTACCATGACTACATGATTTGGAAAATGGATTTCAAAATAGCATTCCTTAACGGGAACCTTCAGGAAGATGTCTATATGACACAACCAGAAGGGTTGGTGACACCAGGTGAAGCCAAATGGGTTTTCAAGTTTTCGAAATCCATTTATGGATTAAAAAAACATCCAGGTCATGGAACATTCGATTTGATGAAGCCATAAGAGAATATGGTTTCATTAAGAATGAATTTGAGCCATGTGTTTATAAGCAGTTTAATGGGAATGTGATCCTTATCCTAGTAGTATATGTTGATAACATATTGTTTATTAGAAATGATGTTCCAGTCTTACAGTCAGTTAAGGATTGGTTGAACAAGTGTTTCTCCATGATGGACTTGGGTGAAGTATCCTACATTCTAGGGATCAAGATCATTCGTGATAGATCTAAGAGGATTCTTGGACTAAGTCAGGGTATATACATTGACCAGATACTAAAGATATTTAGTATGGAATAACCCAAGAGGGGATTGGTTCTAGTGTCACATGGCCTACATCTTTCTAAGAAAATGTGTCTTTAGACACAATAGGAGAAATATGGAATGAGTATGATCCCATACACTTCAGCTATAGGATCTATAATGTATGTCATGTTATGTACCAGGCTTGATGTTTCCTATGCACTGAGCATGGTAGGAAGATATCAAGTAGATCAAGGAGAACAACATTGGACTATTTTTAATACAATCATTAATTATCTGAGAAGAACTAAGGATATGTTCCTGGTGTATAGAGGATATGAGGAGCTTGTCATCAGAGGGTATGCTGATGCTGGTTTTCAGACAGATCAGAACGACTTGACAACACAATCTGGATATGTTTTCTATCTCAATGGAGGAGATGTGAGCTGGAAGAGTTCAAAGTATCCATATGTCACCAATTATATGGTGATGTCCAAATACATAACGGCTTCTAATGCATCCAAGGAACCCATCTGGATTCGGAAATTTTTCCAGGAGCTTGATGTGGTGCCTAGTAGTAAAGACCCTATCACACTGTATTGTTATAATACTGCAGTGGTTGCTCTTGCAAAAGAAAAAATTTCACATCAATGGACAAATAACATACTCCAAAAGTATCACTTCTTGAGGTATTTCTATCACAGGTGTGAAGTTGTAGTGAGAAGAGTGTCCACGGAAGGGAACATGGCGGAACCCAGGAATAAAGGCCTATCTCAGCAGAAGCATGAATATCATGTGAGAGCTAGTGGGTTAAAGGTTGTTAGCAGTTGGCTCTAGTCCATGTGGGAGTCTGTTGGAGTTGATGTCCTAGAACCAACTACTATGTACTTTATTCATTAATAAATACCTTTTCACATCATGATTGTTCTTCTACGTGACAATTCATTTGATAATGTCCTAAGGATAGTTGTTTCATTAAAGGGTCATAGTGGATCCCTACTTTGATGAGAACCTGGAAGGTCCATAACACTGTTCTTCAATATATGTTCTATGACTGGATGATGTTATTTGAGGGACACAAATAATACAGGTAATTAGGGTTGAGGACTCATAAAACTTTGAGGCACCTTCTCATGGTGTGTTCCCTTGGTAATATCTAGGAGGACATTATGAGAAAGAGACCCGCTAGTAGAAAATCCACATTTCATACTGTCATTGGATGTTACTATCTGCGGACGTGTGTATTGGTCCTTAGAATTTAATATTATTATTAATGGGTATTACAACTCCTCCACTTTGATGTATTGAAGAAAACTGTGATGACACACTATTCGCAACAAGGTAGGATACGTTGGGTGCGTCATGAGTGATACTGCATTAATAAATAATGCGAGAAAGGATTTTTCATTTCTGTTCCATAATGAAAGTAGATATCTCAGGGCCTTTGATGGAATTTATATAGCCTAAATAAATCCATTTCCATTGTAAGGAATGATAAAGTTCAATTCCTAAAAGTCAAAGAATGAATAATCAAGCACATGGGTTGATGTCACTAGCATGAAACCCACTTGATTCGAGATATCGAGACAATGGGATTATATTGCACGGTAAACATTCTTAGGAGGTGACACATCATTGCAGCATTAACTTCTTTCTATATGGGTGCCTTGGCGTGTTTCTAGATTCTAACCTTGGACTTTAGACAGGATCCGCCTAATGACACTGAGAAAGAGGCCCAGAGGGTCACACACTATGTGTGTCCAAGTATCTCAGTTTATTATTAATTTAACAAGTTGAATAAATATTATTCCTGACTGTGGTTTAATAATTATTCAAGAATGCCGGATTTCATTTATTTCGACACTAGTTATTCGAGAGAATATATTGTGGGTGAAATAATATATTTATTAGCAAGTAATGAAGTGATATTTATTTTAGAAATAAATATCCATTATTCAAGGTCTGATAAATGCGGTCCAGGAAATAAATAAAAATGGAAAAATAAAAGTACATTTCAAGTATATTAAATATACAAGCCGTGTATTTTTTTGGTAATTTATGAGATATAATATTATTTATTTAATTAAATTATATTAGTTATAATTTGATGGGAGCATGCCAAGTAATAATAATAGTCAACTGTTATTATTATACATGAGGTATTACTAAGTATTAAGTGAAATGAATAAATTCTTTTGGGTAATTAACTCATTTTATTAATCTATGTAATTAAAATCCCAATTATATAATTCTCATTATCCTATCCATTTTTTAGTGGTTGTGCACAACGGATTTGGAAAAGCTCTCAAGACAAGAGAGAATTATGTTTCCACCAAGAATGCTCTCAAGCTACGAGAGAGAGTGATCCACCCCCACCGGATCAAGACAATCGAAGGAGGACATCACAAGCGAAAGATCTTCCGCACTAGCACTTGGAGATCCCTTCGGCAACATCGAGAGATATGTGGATCACATGTGGATCACCACTAGAGGAATCCTACACTTGGATTATATGATTCAATGATGGATCACATCGGATCGTGATCAGAAATATAAACAAAAAAAGAATCCCATCAAGGAGATTCTTGTAAATTAATTAAATTAATTATAACCAACATATGATGATCTTATCTATGGTTTCAGGACTCCCCTCTTTCTTTTTCTTTCTTTGTTCTATTTCGAAGATCCGTCATTTTATTATCGTGATAGATCTCAGATTTATCGTTGTTAATACTGAAATTAAAGTTGGGAACACCCACCAATGCGCTTATGCTGCTCTCGGAACCTACACTTGACATATAACCCATTATAACACCCACATACGACCTAGGGGTGAGGTTTACGATAGTGATAGACTCATGGGGAAGCTTGGATAACATTTCCCGTGTGATAATCTCTACTAACTAGAAATTCTCCCATTGGATATTTTGTTCAACCTTAAGTTGTTAAAGATCAAATTGGGATTGGTCAATAGTGAATCATAAAGATGCTACCACTCTCCCAAGATTCTAAAAATGGACTTCATATGGAAAGACTCTACTAGTTGAGGTTGTAAAATATTTTTTCTGTATTCATTTTACTTTGTCATTTCTACTTATAAAATATGATTTTAAAATTAAAATAATTATTAAGAGTATAATTTCTGATGGTCATATTGACCAATGGTCATATAATGGTCAAAACCTGATGGTGACATTTAAAATTATACACACTTCATTATTAAAAAGATGTATTTTTGTTGATTATAAAATAATATATCACACATTTTAAGGAAATAATTATTATTCAAAAATTTAAGGTCGTTACACTAGGGATGACCCAAAATACCTTGAGGTGTTGAGTTTTACCATGGTGTTACTGAGGCTCATGAGTATAAGATTTCCTTACTTTCAAGGAGGATATTTCATCAGTTTTTAAGTTGGAATCTCATACAAATGATACCATGGAGATTACATGCATGGTTATGTAAAGGGGGGTCCCTTATATTGTCCAAGGGCCATGTGAGACCTATGAAGACTCAAATATGTAGATGATGAAGTTTCAATATGTATAAAAGGGCTATCCAAGAAGGTTTATTAAATCCTAGGTCGGTTTAGGTTTAATTTTCGATGATCGGGAAATATTACAAGTGGTTTTGAGTTATAAAGTGTGGGACATAAAAAGGTTCAGGAATAGAAGGTCTCATCCCCTCATTGAGAAATGGTAAAAAAAACATGGTGACATAACATCATGGATTTTGAATCCTCCTAAATATTATGGTCATGGGGATTTTGAATCATGGTTTAGGAATATATGAGATAACTGAAGGTGGGAACTGGTGGGTACAAATCCATCATTTATGATGGAGGGAACCTATAATATTCTATTCAGTCAAGATATTAACTCATGGATTTAAGCGGGATATCCTTGGATCCAAATGTTTGTTTGGAGGAACAAATACATGTTACAAGTTTTCTATAGGGAAGAGCCAAGGGCATGGAGGCACAATATCCATGGGGTTCCAAGATAAGGATACCAACTCGAGGAACCAATTTTTTCATCTCAGACTTCAAAGGCATAAAGGTGGTTTAAGAAAAGTGTAGGATTCAATAAGGGTTCAAGATCCCTAAAAAGTTGTGTCTCCTACAAGAAAACTAGTTTTCATGGCAAGGAGATGTGAAATAACATTACTTTATCTATTTTTAGGACCAGTGGATCCAGTGATCATGGATCATCTTTTACTGGGGAAATAAAGTGGTACCTATGACATTTATTCCTTGTTTATCTATGCACTAACATACATCTAAAATATGGATATGAATATTTTAGTGAGTAGTGAATTGAATTTTACTTAGGCATCCCTTTGTGGGTTTTCTAACAGGAAAGCTTTACTTTTCATTAACTAGCCAATTTTGGGTCTTGCGATCTAGTCCATCAAAAGTTAAAGTTAATTTTTTTTAAATCTTTGACCAATGTTTATGAAGTTTATAGTCATGATGCACATGGACCTGGTATGAGGGGAATATAATGAAACAAATTAATTGGTATATCAATAGTTAATAGTAATCCAACATCCTTTTGAGTGGGATATAAAAATGTTATAAATCATGGAATGAGGTTCTCAGGAAATGAAAAATGATATGCTAAAATCATGTTTGGGATGACCCAGAACACCCTTAGGTAATCAGTTCTTCTATGGTGATGTCATTCTCACAATGATTATAAATCACTTCCAACAAATCCAAGATATATCAAGTCAGTAGGTAAAATTTCTTATGCATCGATAGCATGGTTAAACAGAGTGATATATTTTCCTTTCCAAGGGCCATGGAAGTTTTGCATGAACTTTAGGTTTTCAAGACTTGACATTTAATTTATTAGTTGGGGTTCTAAAAAGATGACATAGCAACCCATTCTCCAGTTGACCAAGGTTGGGTTCTTGTGGTCCCATGATAATAAATGATGATGGCTGATGACCTATGCTTTTTGAGGTCATGTGGTGGGGATGTATCTATTTAGTAGTTTAATTTTATGTGATAAGGTAATTTTCATGGTAGTTTAATGTTAGATGGTAAGAAAATTTCCCTTTCCTTTCAGTTTAACATCATATGATAAGGACACGGAAACTGATGTGAAATTGTGCAAGATATTATTTGGGGGCCTTCACACTGATGGGTGGAATTTATATATAGGGAATATATTTCATACATAGACATTCTTATTTGTGGGTAGCCATATTCCAAATCCCTTCTTGCCTAAATTTATCATGGTCATGATAAATTCATACATATATCTGACTTGTGTGACATGATTCTTATGGAATTAAAAGTTGTGTAGTGTACACAACCTTTTCTAACAAAGCCATTCCAACACATCCAACCACATTTAAGACTATTCATCATCTAATATTTTTCCATATATAGCTATTCAAAGTGAGGGAAATTGGACTTCTATGGGAAACACTGCCTGATTTTCATACACCAATGGCTAAAGAGTTTCCAATGTAGTAGTAAACATTGCGGTTGATAGGCTCATAAAGAATGGAGTCACTTTTCTAGAAAGGACTTCATATCCTTATTCAATATATTCTATAGTATATTTGATGGAGTCTTACTAAATACTGCATTTTTCCTTTTTTTCTACATGGTTGCGGGATGAATGGTTAGACTCGATGTTTTACTCTAGAGAAAATTTCTTCAACTCGATAGAAAAGAAGTTGGTGTCATTGTTCATCAATGTCGTGTGAGGGAATATAAATATAATGAGGATATTGGACTTTATGAATTTAACTATATTTTTTCCTCTCATCCATTAGGGGTATTTCTTCATACTGTTTTGAAAATAATTTTATAATAGTGTGGATGTAATTCAACTACTTATATGTGGTCGGGGAATATAGAACCACAATATCCATTCCCTATATAGAAAATTGAAATTCATATTTATCTATATTTAAAAATTATGGGGGTTGGTGTATGTAGTTATCATGAATTTATCATGCATGTAATTTCATGGTTAATTCGATGATGTCCTGCACAATTGGTTTCCTATAGTATCCAAGCCTCCTAATTTGGTTGGAGATCTTGGTCCTAGACTGATGGGAGCCATAAGATCCTGTATAAACTTCTTCCATTATAGTGGTAAACTCTATTTCTACTTTAAATTTAAGTATAATTCCATTGAATT
The DNA here is from genome assembly GCA_963277665.1 of Viscum album. Taxonomy (NCBI): domain Eukaryota; kingdom Viridiplantae; phylum Streptophyta; class Magnoliopsida; order Santalales; family Viscaceae; genus Viscum; species Viscum album. The sequence goes on from OY728119.1 coordinate 116,672,838, forward strand.
TTCACTTATATAGGGTTTTTTTTTCTCATTTTCTCATCTTGATTGGTAATGTTAGCTAATCGGTCCCAAGTTTGTTCCCTTTCGGATCAGTCCATCAAGTGAGTACCATGATGGAGATAAATGATTATCAGCTCCATCCACCCATGGGTGGATATCAGTTCATCACTCTCTGGGAAAGTGTTGATCTAATTGATTTCCAACATGTCAAAGATGATGATCAACAAAACCATCATTTGGTGCATGATGTGAAATACCTCCTTTTCCTGATTAGGTTTGGCTAGGACTACAGAATCATTAGACAATGAATCGACACAAGCATTTTGTTATTGAGGAACATGATGAAATTTTGGTTCAAAAGGGATCCCTTCCATCAGTCCTTTGACATAGCCAGTGAGAGGTGCCAATTATTTCATAATGATGTGATATTATTCATCAAACTATTTTATCACTAGCTCTGAATCCCCATTGTTGTTTAGGAAGGAAATATTCGGCTATAGGGATAGTTCTAGGCTGAAAATGAGAGCATGATATTATACCTCATTATTAGTGTAGTCTTCAGATAGTGAGAACAAGTAAAGAAAAATATCTTTTCCCGTAAAAATAAATAAAATCCCTAAACCATCCTAGTTGATCTTTGGGTATTCTATGATTTTTTATAAGACTTTGGGAGGCACCATTAAAATACATATCCCATTTATAGGATGTTACATGGGAATTGAACACCTCTTCATATGTAAGGTCAATGTCCATTGGTGTATTTTTTGTGGTGGGATTCACTATAAGGAAATTATCCATGGTTTTTTCTTTCACTTCTTTTTGTGATATGAACTAGATTTCATACTATTTCAAAAATGAGTTTTGATTGTTCCAAATGACTAGTCATCATTGGATTGGAAAGGTTATACATGAGTGGGTGAATAAGAGATTCCAAGTTGACTATGTGGTGTTGAAAGTAATGCTTCATCTCTTCCACCATAAAGATGAGTGTAAGGAAGTTATTGTTGATATCACAATAACATATCTTAGTACCTAATACCATTTGACTGAAGTAGTAGAGATTGTTATCATTGCTCACATATTTTTTCATGTAAGGTATGTACTAATTGATCATTCCATGATAGCCACATATAAGATGAGAATCTTTTCTTCCACTATAGGCATCTAGACTAGTGGGTGAAGCAAGTATTTTTGAATAATCTAAAAGGTTTCTTGGAATCCGTAATCCCATTGGTTGGTGAGTCCATTCTTCAGTAACTTTGTGATAGGGAGATATTTAACAAACATGTTATCTATGAAATGGTTAATGTAAGTGAGGTAAACTTGGATCCCCTTTAGATATTTGAGTTTATGGGGGGGTGACATTCCTATGATTAAACTAGTCTTTTCTAGTCTGACCTCGATTCCATGGTGGTTTACCAAAAGGATATGGAATTTCCCTGATGTTATAATAAAAGAGAACTTTTGAAGATTAATAATCAAACTATGCTTCCAAAACCTATAAAATAATGTTTTAATATCTATGATGTAATCACTTCACTTTTGAAATTTTATTACCAGATAGTTGACATAACATTATTTTATTCATCCCATGAAGGTAATAATGATATGATGCATAGTGTGTTGATAAGTAACACCATTGTTATTTAATCAAGTGGGCATGACTTAATAACAAAATAACCTCTAGGATTCTATGAAGGTGGTGGATTTTTCATCTTATGGAGCTATTTTTATATGATTGTACAATGAATATTAAAGCATAAATGAAAGGGAATTGAAGCTATAAGTTGCATTAATAAAAATTTATATTATCAGAAATAGAAAATGTTCTTTTTGTAAATATTGATCAAGGACTCTAAAATTGATACAATCCCTAATATTTCCATTTTTTTCTTTATTGATACGATCATGGAAATCCATATTGGGTATTTCACTTCCCTGAAAAAGTTATCTTAGATCATTTTGTAAACTTCTAACTCTATGTTAGTTGCATTATAGGGATGCATCCTCCTAGATACCTGTATGAAACCTCGATGGTAATCAATCAATCCTAGAGAGTGTGTAGCCACATTGGGGATCAGATCATACATTTTGGTATAAGTACAATAGAACATATATCAATTTTTCTTTACCAACCCAATATAAGTTTTCCCCTTTATAGGTGTGGTGAAACTGATCAATGTTGTTTTTGGGTCTTCTTCACTTCCTAGATATTCCTTCCTGAGATCATTAATGGCGGTGGAGAAACCCTCTGAAAATGAAGGAGAGGCTTTACTAAGGTAATCCTATTCTACTTCCATCGCTTATTCTATAGAGTCATTTTCAAACATGTTAGATAATTCAGGGGAATATATATAATTATTGAGGTGATATGGTCATGGTATCATTGTCATTCGCGACTTCCAGAGTCATTACAGAGAGATTCTAGTGTTACACCCCAAATATTTTAAGTAAGAACATTGTATTAGATAGTGTATGAAATAAAACACAAACCATGTGAGGAATATAATAACCTGAGAATTTATAATACGTTTTCTATTTTAAATAACTTCAATATATTCTATATCTTTCAATTCACATGATTCTGAGTTAGTGTGCGACATACACAACACGCAAGACTGAGTTTTAACTGAACAATAGTATATTATGAAAATAATATTATTTAATACAATAAGATATTATAAACTGGTCATTATGAATAATATTAAATAACTTATGAATATATGTGGTTTACATAACTAATTTATTGGTTACAAATTAATTAGAAATGAAAATAAGATCCTATTGAAAATAAATGGAATATTTTATAACAACTGTTTTTATGCTCACAAGGTTCTTTTTCCATAATAAATTAAATTAATTACAATTAGTGAGTTGTATTAATGTAATATATATTTTACTTTAAATGTAAAGTTTTCTATATTCATGTGATAGATTTGATAAGCATAAGATGATAACAAAAACAATTTTACAGATAAAAATACTCAATTTTAGTTCGAAATTTCATTTTTATCTAATCTATTTATAATGGTAAATTACAATTTAAATTTTTTTTAATGAATAATTAGATAAACAAATTTATCAATTAATCCAATTTTGTTCATTTTAATAAATTTCTCTTTGAAATTTATTATTAGAACACAGTAAAATTTTGATCATTTTTACTTTAAAACATCGAATTGTTGTCCTATTTTTGGGATTAAATCTGAAATAATTTCTTCCACTTATGTTATTAGAATTTGTAAAAATGGATTCCATGTTTGTAATAATCATAGTTTATAATTTCTAATATGTTTATCTTATTTGTTTACAAAAATTATTAGTGAAATTAATTAAAAGTAATTAGAATGATTAAGGTGAAATTAAGCTTAATAAGGAACTAAACATTAATCTTAAGGGCCCAAATAACCTTGAAACTTGTCCAAAAACCATTATAAGGTCATATATAGACCCTATCTTCAATTGGATATAACATTTACCATTATGGGATCCACTTAAAATGTGAAAAATGTGTATGGAATTCCTTTTTCAAAATTTTACAAGAGTGTCACTCCTCCCCCACTATAAAAGGGCCTCCTCTCATCCCATTTCCTCACACCTCTCAAGACACTTTGTATCAACAAGTGTTTTAACAAATAGCTCATAAAAATCACTCCCCATATACTTAAAGCCTTCTATTCTTAGTAAATTCATACAAGGAATCCATTTGGTGAAAACCACAAATGATTTTCCCGATGAAGAGGTAACATCTTTCCTTATGCTCTTTAGATTTATTTCCATTATTCAATCCCTAGACTATTATAATTACATTCTTATATAATAACACCATAATCCTAAATATACTAGGATGTGTTTCATATAAATTGTTTACCTACACTAACACACTCTTCCATATAATGGGTAATGAACATACTGTTTACATGTATGGTGAACTACCGCCTCATGAAACAATGATTGTTCATTTTTGTTTTATCACCTCTCATATTATAAATTATGATGGACACTATATTTATATATGATATATATAATATCTATTAATTCTTTAATCTTATGTAATTATTTTACAACACATATCTTTATACTTTCCATTTTTTGTAAATGTGATAACATCGTTTGTGGAAGTGTGGACTACCACCTCCTAAAAGCAATGTGATTTGTTCACACAAAACATGAAATGTATAAAAGATAATTTTAATTAAAAATATGTGACATAGAAACCATATATATATGATTTTAATGAAATAATTAACATTATGAAAATATAATTTATACCATTTTATTTATTACCCTTTCACACAGACATAAAAAGTCATAACGTCATTCGTGGACGTGTGGACTACTACCTCTTCAACATGATGTGATTCCTTTTACATCACAAGAATTATATATATATGTGTGTATGTACGATTAAATAATATTGTATTTATGATATAAATATAATTATGGAAACATTAGTGTTACTTACCTTCTTTCCATAACAATCATTGAAAAATGGGAACGTTACTCAAGTGTACGTACGACTTATCATATCCATGATTGTAATGTCAGTTTATTTTTCAAAACATATAATTATAATTATTATTTCATGATTACTATTGTTTATATTTTTTATAATGACCCATTGGAAAATAGTTTACCTACCAAAGTTTTTTGAAACACATAAACCGAATTTTGTCAAAAAAACTGACGTAAACATAATTGTTTAAGTAGTTTTATACAATATAGTAATAAGTGAAATTAAAGTTATGATAAACATGAAAAAAATTTATCAAGATAGTAAATAATTAACAGAAGTTTTTATTCAGTAACATAAAGACACATGATACAAATCGGACGCGTGGTAAGGTATTTTATCTCGATTTACATTCCATTTAGACTTATTTGTTGTTATAAACCTAGTTTCTTTTATATGGTGTATATATTTTCCTTTTACATGTTATATCATGAAACTATTTATTCTAATGATATTATAAGTTTCATTTAATGTTATTACATCATATATATTATTATTAAAATGTCTCAAAATGGTATGGGACACTTTGGAACATTTAAATATTATTCTCCTTGAGAAACGTTTTATTGATTATCATTGCAATGCCACTTATTTTTGTGATTGTTAACATTCTCTTGAAATAATAAATTTATTATTGTTCACATAATTTCTTATATATAGTGTATTTACTTCCACATTGAAAAATAATATCATGATTCATTTATTCTTCATGATATTTTTAGATTCAATTTGTATTATTTAATTTAAGGGGTTTTGACTTAAAATTTACCAAGTCGAAAAGAATTTCACAACCCAATTACATTTCATTGGTTTATATTAATTACTCATTGTCATTAATATTCTATTATTATGTTTATAATGAATTTTAAAATTTATTTATGTATTTCCTCTTCTATATGTGGATTTATAGTTAATACACATAATCTACTAATTGATTGATTCTCACTCTAGCGTTATTATCATTTCAAGGGTTTACTTTTTAATCTCATTTTGTTTGGGATTGTTTAAACATGAATTTACATTAGAGGAAATTATTTAATCATTCTATAATAAAACATTTAATTTTATTCCAATACCATTATTCATGACCTTTATTAAGTAATAGTACCATTTCTTAACTCTTTGGTACTCAAAATGTTTTAGAACATGTTTTTCAGAAAACCCGACTTAAATTCTCTCTTTAGTAGGAGAACTTGTTTTCTTCTAAAATTCTATTTTCTAAAATGGTTTTAAAAAATGGTTTTAATATTTTTTAGTAAGTAATTTATTACCATTTTTTTCATTTACCAATGTTTTCAATGGCATCATCTTGTCACTTTCCGAACAAGGAATCTTCTCTAACCTTTTTACCATGAAAAAATAATGTTCTTTTTACCTCAAACGACAGGAAAGTATTTACTCACCATCATTTATTTGAAGATTTCTTTTCATGTTTAAATGGTTACTTTTAAAGGAAAATGTTTTCAAATTTGATTTACAAAGAAAATGTTTTTCAAAAAGGGTTTTCAAAATAAAAGGATATTTTCCTCAAGAATATTTTTAAAATAAATTTGATAGTATTTCTATTCATCAATGAAAACAAAACTTTATTTTACTACACTTGAGATATTATTTATTGATACCATCATTACTCTTCCTTTGGATGTTTTATGATATATTTTTCCAAGGATAGTATTCACTTCCTTTATTTATCTGTTAGTCCCCTTGAAATATTCAATCTTCAATGATCACTAAACATTTAACTTTACCCTAAATTATTCATTTCTTTTATCATGGATATAATTATTTCCTAAACCATATACCATTTTATATACGATATCTAATTTGATATTTATTCTATTATTTGTGGAATTATTGATGATTTTGTATTCCTTATTCAATATATATATTTGATAAGTCATACTAACTATTAGATATGGGGAATGCTTTGGATAGAAAATGGCTTTAGGAGCCTAGAAATTATATAGATCCTCGATGAATCGATAGGTTATCATGAGAAAAATATTTTTTACAAATTAAATGAGCTTATATAGATAATTTAAAACCATCTTGTGAAATTTCTTGACGGTATGGGTTTTCATGTGCCTCAAACATGACGTCCATTAATAAAGAATTACACTCAATTTTTTAGTTATTATTCATCCATGAGATTTTTCATTAACATATCTATGTATACATTTAATTTTCATTTAATTGATTGAATATCATGTGTTTTAGTTTCTTACCTTTCCATATTTATTTTTCCTTATCTAGTTATTTTAATAGAATGTGTTATCATTTATTTACATTTTTATGTAAATTTATTCATATTGATTCTTTATTTATTCTTCTTTACTTAGAATTTATTAGAATTTTATCTCTCCCTTATTATTTTTCATTCCCTGGGAATCCAAAACGCATACTATTAAAGAAATGTTGGGATATACTAGATATAATAAATTTATACTCCAAGTTATTTAGAAAAAAATAATTATGATGAAATTAGTATATTCATGTGTAATAAAAGAATCATTTATGTATCTACTTTACCAATAATACTACAATCTTGGTCCTTTGGGAGTGGATTCCTTGTAATCATTCCAATACAATTGATAGCAGACACTTGCTCCATGAATTCTGGGTTCAGGTCATTACATCTAGAGTTTATTATTTTCTATCACACTGTCACTAGGGATAGGAGGAGACTAGATATATAGGAGTAAGTATACTACCTCAATTAGGGTTTTGGGTATCATATAATCACTATAGATCATAATCTAGGGATATTTAGGGGCGTACCTCAATCCATTTTGGGATAAAACATGATTATCGTCATCCACCATTGGTTATTTTCCCTCCCTTTTAAAGAAACCTTCCACAACATATATGGATTTACAAGAATAAAAGGGAGTGTTCTCATCATGTAGTATGCTAAGGATCCCATATATTGGGTATTTAAAACAATGATATATTGTTTAAGGTAACACCACATGCCAATGGAACCAATGAATTTCAAGAAGGACAATATTTGTGGTGTCTTGATGAATAACCATGAACTCTATGTTAGATGCGAGATTGCTAAACTGATATTTGAGCCTGATATTTCCAAGATTACTTTTCTCACCCTTATTGTACACTTGAATGGTTATATTTTTGGGAGATAAATTCCCCTCCAGATATCCTAAAGGTTTAATAGTCTGAATATGGAAGAGGTTGATCCTAAAACCATTATCAATCATATCCCTTTAGATGTCAACATTATTAGATTTTATAGAAACATATTGGGTTCTGATATGTTTATCACGTTGTCATGACACGTCAAATTGGTTATGATTTAAATATGATTCTATATTCTAGGTTAGACACTAGGTTGTCTCTCAAGGATCATTGATAGGTTTAGAGTGTTCATTTTTAATAACAAGGACTTAAAGAGGGGTTGGTTTTGAAAAGATTTTTAAAAATAAAATCAATTAACTTAAAGAGTTATCACTTGAAAAAAAAATTGGATTCTGAAAAAAATGATACGTATGTGATTATTGTTAAGTTACTACACCACTTGAAAACTTCCTTGTTCTTAATTGATTATTAGGTTTTGGTGTAATCCTTTGATTGATTATTAACCAATATGTTGGGTACCCACAACCCCTAAAACGATGAAAATAGGACTAAAACTTGACATAAAAATCATAAAGTCAATATACAACACCATCTCATGAATTAAGGTTTGTCAAGGAATACTGCAATATCAAATGTTTGGGAAATAAGAGGAGTATTACGTTGTCCAATCATAACAACACAAGTCGCACACATAAAATTTCACATCGATCCGTTATGAAATAAAAATTGTTTCTATTAAATGCATATAAAAAGTTAAGATACATAGAAAAATACCATTCCAAACCTCAATATACACCAAGACAGTATTTAATTATGTTCTGGAACTCCCTATTCAAGTTTGAATCTCCCCCTCAATGATCACCCACTACTTAGCTCGACATTGGGAGGAGGAGGAAGCTTGGGTGGAACTCCTTCTTCATTGTTGATCCCCATATGAGAGTAGGGGACTCCATAACTTCTTGGATGAGGAGAGGGATCCCTTGGGACTCAAAAATGGCAGATCTTTTCTTTTGGTTCTAACCTTCAAATGAGGATCCGAAGGTTCCCTTTTATTAGCAAAGTGTAAGGTGGTTTTGGGTACTTAGATTTCTTAAAACCACTTGGAACTTGGTTTTTGACCTCCATACAACCTTATATAGATATAGAGAAAATTTAAAATTTGTATCCCCACCTCCAGAATATCCCCACCAAAAAATTGGATTCATTTGGACACATACAACTCGAGATATGGACAGATTACAATACAACGCTTATGACTTGGTGAAGATTCAGTGTGATGGACAGATCAGGTTGGTTGGGACACTTAATTCCCAAATTAGGATTTTATGTCTTAATAATAGTTGTAGAAAATTAAATTTAATAAGGTCTCACAAAATATCATCCCATTTTAATGCACATACTTTTCTTAACATTTATAACAATGGTTAGGTGTTCATGAATCCCATGCAATTTTGGCCCATTTTTCTTCCACTTCATCTGAGGCCCTCCAAATCACCTCCACCTATAATAAAATTATACGAATAAGTGAAATTATGATTTTTAATAGTTATTAACAAGAAATAATTGATTTAAACATGGAGTTAAATTTATTATAAAAATTTTAATTTACAATAGAAAATTGGTTTAATTCTATGGTGTAATGTGTGAAATGAATAGTGAAATGCGGTGCGATCACGCCCCCACACCTAAACATTTTCACTCCTGGGAAAATTAATATTTCTAAAAAATATGCATGTAGATATTCAAAAATTCATAAATATTTAACATTAACTTAAAATTTAATTTCTGATAGAAATGTGATCAAAGAAAAAATCACACCGAAGAGTTATTCCTAGTGAGCATGAAAAAAGACGTCTCCAAAATTGTATCATAACGAAATTACAAGAGATACATTATACCAATCGAAGAAAATAATTCAAAAGTTAAATCATGTCATTAATTAACCATGTGTGTGCATAACAACCATTTAATTCTATCCTTTCTACTTTCTATCAAGTAAATATAAGTTATTTAAAATTTTAGTAATTACATGATCCATTTCACCGAAACATTCCTACAACCTTTGAAATAAAATTTCAAGAGCCACTCACTTAAGAATTACCATAATTAAAATCATAAGTTCCTGACCTAAATATCCTTGTATGTTTTACATTTCAATACTCCCATCATTTTTTTCAAACTTGCACTTGGAAAAAATCTCACACTCTTCTATCAACCCATGTTTGATCTCATCATGACACTAATTTTAATAGTTATAACAAGAAAAAAAAGTCAAGGAAGGGTTGTTTTTAACCTAGAAAAGATACAAACCTTTTTTAGGGTATACAATAGTCGGATAACAGGTACACACACATACATTAATCTAGTACAATAATAAAATATATCGGATGAGGAATTAATGTATAGAAAAATTGTTTTGAAAAGTATATTAAAATCAACCTAACATATATTTAACTTCTATTAAGTAATATATTTTCACACTTCATGGTTGGGTGAATAGTTGTGTGGAGAAATTAAGTGACACAATTTTCCCTTAAACTTCTCACACAAAGGGTACCATTCTTCTCAAAGGTTTCAAAAAGAGGCAACCATTTATATTATCGATAAAGAACCAAATTTCAAGAGAAATTCACACCATAGTATTGAATTCTTTCTAAAATGCACATTTCTTTAGGAATTTTTTTGAATGTTAAAATAACATGAAATAGATAAATTACTCATGAATTTTCAATAACATCCACGATTAAGTGAGAATAATTTTCCATGATAAAGTGGGAATAAAAAATGAGGCACAAAATTAAAGGGGTAGGAATGTGGGAGCAAGTGACAATACAATACTGTAAGACAAAAAGATAAAAAGAAGAAAAATGATGAAAATTCCGAACTAACCCAACAATATACCCACCCACCCACCCCCCAACTAGAGGGTGTAGTGTCCTTTATGTAATTAAATAGAATGTGGAAATAAAGGATAAAACCTGGCGGGTTTCATTGGTAGGTTGCTTCTTGAACTTGGTTTTCCTCCATCAGGAACTCCATAAGCACTTTGTGGAAGTGCTTAAGTTGTTTCCCATTGACAGTGAAGGTTTGTTTCATTTATTCATTTTGTACGTAAACAATGCTAAATAGAGAGACATTAGTAACAATGTATTGTCCAACCCATCGGGAATAGAGCTAACCAGGATGAAACTTTAGCCCTGCATTGTATAGGAGGACCTTCTTCCCAATGTGGAATTGACGATGAAGGATGAGATGGTCGTGGGAAACCTTGGTTTGCTTCTTATAAATCTGGGAGTTCTCATATAAATCTCTTCTCATTTACTCTAGCTCTTGAATCAAAAACTTCCTTTGAGAACCTACACCAAAATGGTTTGAATTGCATTTTTTTATGGCCCATTGGGCCCGGTTCTCAGTATCAATTGGGAGGTGACAATCCTTTCAAAAAACAATCCAATAGGGTGACATTCCAATGGGAGTTTTGAAAGTAGTACACTAGGCCCATAATATATCGTCGATTCTAAGACTCCAATCCTTTATATTGGGTTGAACAACTTTTAGAAGAATCTGTTTAACATATCTATTTGACACCTCAGCTTGATAATTGGTTTATGGTTGATAAGAAGTAGACACTCGATGACCAATCCCATACTGATGAAAAAGAGATTACATTGTTCAGTTGATGAAATTAGAACCCTAGTCACTGATGATAAACCTAGGTAATCCAAACCTATATAAGATTTTGGTTCTCAAAAACTCTAAAATTTCATTAGAATCATCTATCCTATTAGCTCGTGCCTCTACCTATTTTGAAACATAATCCACTACCAGAAGAATTTAATGGTTCCCAAATGAATTGGGGAATGGTACCATAAATTCAATGCCCCAAACATCAAAAATTTCATTTAAGATCAAGGGTTTTTGTGGAATTTCATTTCTTTTCTATATATTCTCTATTCTTTGACAGCGAGGATAATATTTACAGAAAAATTAGAATCCCAAAAAAGTGTTGGCCAAAATTGTTCAGAATAAAGGACTTTGCAAGTATTTTGTTGGGGACCAAATTGGCCCCCATAAGCAAGAGTGTGACAGAACCAAAGGATATATTGAAACGCTCTATTGGGAATATAATGCCTGAGGACTATATCACTACATGTGCACCAAAAGGTAGGGTTCATCCAAAATTTACCAACGAGACTCATGTTTTAGACGACCAACCTAGTTTTTTTTAATTATCAGGAATGCAAGATGCTACAAAATAATTTAAAATTTCATCATACCAAGGAAAAGAATCTTTCACTATGTACGATTGCTCATTTAGAAACATGTTATTTATGGGAATACAGGGAGTTGAGTCACTATTTAAAGATGGGTGGATCCTATTGATATGGTCATCCACAACATTATCTGCTCTTTTTTACCCATAATTTCTAAATTGAATTTCTTAAGAAGGAGCATCTGACGAATGAGATGTGGTTTGGCTTCTAGTTTCTTAAAGTGATATCGGAGGGCTTCATGGTCTGAGAACACAATGAATTTAGACCCTAAAAGGTATGAACTAAATTTATCCAAGAAAACACAATGGAAATAAATTTTTTTAGTTATGGTGTAGTTTTCTTGGGCAAGGTCCACTGTACGTGAGGAATAGGCAATGATATGTGGAGCTCGGTTGACCCTTTGTGATAAGACTGCACACAATGTATAGGTGGAGGAATCACCCATGATCTAAAATGGAAAATCCCACTGAGGTGGTTGGATTATCAGGGGTGACGTGAAAATACATTTTACCTTATTAAAAGCTTCCTCACATTATTTATCAAAAACAAATTCCTTTTCTTTTTAGATCAATTGAGAGAGGGGAGTGAAATTTTACTAAAGTCACAAATGAAATAACAGTAAAATCTAGCATGACCTAGGGAATACCGCACATCCCATACATTTTTAGGGAATGGTATGGAAGAAATGACATCCAATTTTGATTTATCTACTTGGATACCATCCCCAAAAATGACATGTCCCAAAACTATACCTTGTGGCACCATGAAATGGGATTTCTCATAATTTAATATGAGATTCATTTCAATACATCAGCATAGGACTGAACCAAGACTACTCAAACATCCATCAAAAGAAGATCCATAAATAGTGAAATCATTTATGAATAATTCCATGAAATTCACTAGGTAATCTGAAAAAATTCTAATCATGTATCTCTAGAAATTATGTGGAGCACTGCATAGAACAAATCGTATCCTCTTATATGAAAATGTACAAAAGGGACAAGTGAAGGCTATCTTTTCTGATCCTCAACGGAGATATGGATCTGAAAGTATCCAGAATACCCATCAAGGAAACAGTAATGGGACTTCCCTCCTTGCTTTTATAGCATTTGATCAATGAATGACAATGGGAAATAGTCCTTCCTAGTGTGTTGGTTTAATCGGTGATAGTCTATATAGACACGCCAACTATTCTGCACATGATTTGGAACCAATTCATTGTTTTAATTTTTTATTACAGTTAGACCAATTTTTTAGGAACTACTAATACTGAACTAACCCATTGGCTATCAGGTAGGGGGTAAATGATTCCAACATCCAATAATTTTGTTACCTACTTTTTAATGACATCTAGGAGGTTTAGGTTCAGTCACTGTTGGGACTGCCTCATTAGTTTAGCCCCATCATTTGACAATATACGATGTGTACAAATTGGAGGGATAATTCCATGAATGTTAGCAAGTGTCTATCCAAATTCTTTTTTATACTCCCTCAAATGTTCAAGCCATCACAATTCATTCTCATGAGGGAGTGAGCTAGAAATGATGACAGAAAACTTGTTTCCATTCTCAAGATACGAATATTTTAAATCTTGAGGTAGTTTTTTTTTGTAATAGTTTATGGGGATTTTGGATTTATGGGAGTGTTTGTGAAAGTGAGAGGTCACTAATCTCATCTAATTACTCAATAGAATCACCCTCAAATGAGGAATGATCTTTTAAATGCTTAGTAGTATCATCGATGGTCATGTGATCCTCAGTGTTCAAAAAATCATCATCAATTAATAAACATCCGAGGTATTTTTCTAAATAAGAACAACATTTTATGCATGATTCATTTCCTAGCATTTTAATCAATGATGAAAACTCATAAATAAGATCATTGGAATAAGAATATGTTTTTAGGGTAAGGGAGTATATCTATGGAGTTAACAAAGAGAGAGGAATGTTCTTCTAAGTGGTGCTTCATGGAATCAAGGATGTTGAAGTGGAAAATGTTACCATCAAACTCCATAGATAATGTATCATTATGGAAATTAATTATTATTTTTGGAGGTTTTCAAGAAGTTTTTTCCCAATATAATTTAGGCATGTCCATTCATTCTATCATCTTCCATTTTTTGCACATAAAAATTAGTAGGAAATATTAAATTTTTCACCCTCACGAGAACATCCTCTAACACACCAAAGGAGTGTGCAGTGCTCTGGTTTTCTAGTTGAACAACATTACATGTGGGCTTCAATTCTCTGACCTGCAATGAAGAGTAAATGGAGTGAGGCACCTAAATCAAACATAGAATTGGAAAAATAATACTTCCCTATGGTGCACAGAATTGAAATTGTTCCCAGATAATTGAATTTGTTGGGAAGTGATGGTTCTATCAATGCTGAGACATTCCTCCCCAAGCTTACCTTCTCATCACCTTGAAGTTTCTTTCTATTTGAACACATCTCCTTCAGAAACTTCGCATATCATGGAATTTTCTCCATGTCATCAATCAAGGGGATATTAACCTACATTTTTTTGAGAGTTTCTAATATTTACTTATCAAGTTTAGTTTCCTTTTTTTTCTTGGTTGGGTTTCCCATTGGGGTAATGGAAGAGAAATAGTTTAGGTAGGTGACTCATCAACAGACACACTCTTTCTTTTGGAAGGGCTTCTCTCAAGACAAGGATTTTATTCTCTTGGACCATTTTTAGCAGTGGTTGGGATGGTGGTTTCTTCGGGAGGGGATGACTCTATTGGAGGGTTCATTTGGATTTTAATCTGAGTTCCACACCTAAGGGTGATGACACTACCATTTCCTTTATCCCTATAGTTAACTACTATTTGAGAGGGTATTTTACCCGACCCATGACATTGAATTCCCCCCACAGAGTTAGAGAGTAAGCCTAATTGGGTTTTTATGTCTTGTATGGCTGCTTGGACGGTTTTTTGGAATTGGAGATTGTTGGTAGCCATTTATTTCATTATATATTCTAGTCTTGGCTTGGGTTTTGGAGGGGGTGGTTGGAAAGGCCTTTGTGGTGGTTGGGTATTTCTGGACAGTGGTGGTTGACTACTCTTTCTTAGTTGGTACCATGGTGGTTTAGTTTAGTTTGAATACCCCCCTTGACTATAGTCTTGGTTGTCTTTCTACCCAGGGTTGGATGGATAATATGGTTCTTGCCTAAAGGGTTTTTTATAGGGGCAGCCTGGAAAGATTGCCTCGCAACTCTCAGAATTTTATCTCAATTGGGGGGATTTTTCAGAGTAGTGGGTGTCAAAAGAACATATACCAAAATAGATGGGAGGAGGATATTGGGATTTCCCTTGAGAAATAGAAATTTATCGAAGAAGTTTAATTACATATTCGAACTTCATGTCCACTATATTCTCAAATTTAGTACTTTTCACCTCATGGACACCTTGAATGGGCACACTAGACCTAGAACTAAATAGTTGAGCGTTTTTTCCCAAGTTCTCAATTATGGTCCTTTTAGAAATTATGGTTTTATCAATTAGTGCACCGCCTGCAGCAGTATCAAACTTATTTCAATAAATTGGAATTAAACCTTCATAAAAATACTACATTAAAAGTTTATCGTTTATTTGGTGTTGTGGAAAGCTTGAACCTAACCTCTTCAATCTCTCCCAATGTTCATGAAGTGTTTCCCCTTTTTATTTTCTTGTATCACATATTTTTTTCCTTATTACTATGGTTCAAGATATTGGGAAGTATTTTTAAATAAAAACGTGTTTCATGTCCTCCCAACCTCTAATTGGTGAATTAACATAATAAAACAAATCTTTTGAAGTGTCTTTTAATGAAAATGGGAATTCACTAAGCTTAACTTTTTATTCATCCACATTAGAAGATTTTAATGTTTGACACACAATATTAACTTATTTTAAGTGATTATGTGGATCTTCTCCAGAAAGTCCATGAAATATTGGCAATAAGTGAATTAGACTGGATTTTAGCTCAAAATTGGGCGCCTCTCCATGTATTTGAATATAGGTGTATTGGATATCAACATAAGGTGAGGTTATTTATTTTAATGTCTAGTTATTTTCATCCATGTTATACAATTTTATTTTAGTTTTGATGTTTGTTCTAGATGAAGAAGATGAAGTATCAAGAAGAGTGTAGATAGTTTGTGTGTCCCCCTTCAAAGGGGTCTCTTGTGCGTCTCAGTGTCGCTGATGTAGGATCCTCTCTGGTTTGGGTTTGAAAGTTGTTAAATATCCAATAGTATAATGCATCATGCACAGAACCTACACAATAAATAAATCAGAACAACTAAAGATACTTAAATGTATAAGATAAAACAAATAAATATTGATAAAATTTACAAAAAACTTACAAAAAAATGCACTAAAAAAGAACTCCCTAGAAACAACGCCAACATTTAACCATGTTATCATGACATGTCAAATTGATTATGATTTAAAGATGATTCTATAGTCTAGGTTAGAACCTAGGTCATCTCTCAAGGAGTGTTGATAGGTTTAGTGTGTGTATTTTTAATAAACAGTACATAAAAGGGGGGTGGTTTTGAATATAGTTTTAAAAATAGAATAAATTAATATAAAGAGTTAATAATTTACAAAAAAGTGGATTCTAAAAAATATAATATATGTATGTGATCATTTCAAAGTTACTACACCACTTGAAAATTTCTTAGTTCTTAATTGATTATTAGGGTTTGGTGAAATCCTTTTATAGAGGGTTAACCAAGATCTTGGGTACCCACAACCCCTAAGATTATGCAAATAAGACTAAAACTTGACATAACAATCATAAATTCAAGTTACAGAACCTTAGAATGAATTAAATTCTGTCAAAGAACACTTAAATAGGAAATATTTTTGAAATAAGAGGAGTCTTATATTCTCCAATCAGAACAACACAAGTCGCACACTTAAAATTGCACACCGATCGATTATGAAATAAAACGTGTTTCAATTAAATTCATTAATAAAAGTTAAGATACATATAAAATAACAATTCCAAAACAAAATATACACCAAAATAGTAGATAATATTTGTGGTACTCTCCCTTCAAGTGTGTAGCTCCATCGCAACGATCTCCCACCACTTAGCTCGACATCGGGAGGAGGATGAAGATCAGGTGGAACTACTTCTTCATTATTGATCCCCTATGAGGATAAGGACCTGTAGAACATCTTAGATTAGTATTGGGATATCTTAGGACTCCAGAATGGAATACATTTTCTTCTGGTTAGAACTTGAAAATGAGGATCCTAGGGTTCCATTTTATATGCAAAGTGGAATGTGGTTTTGGGCACACAGATTTATTAAACCCACTTGGAACATGGTTTTCGACCTCCATAAAGCCTTATATCACTTTGGAGAAAATTAAAATGTTGTATAATCACATCCGGAATATCTCTAAAAAAATTTGGCTTCATTTGGATACATACATCTCAAGCTATGGACAAATCACAGTACACCACTTTTGACTTCGTGCATATTCTGTATGCCGGACAAATCAGGTTGGTTAGGACAAGTAATTGCTGAATTGGGATTGGATGTCTTAATAAGAGTTGTAGGACATTGAATTTAGTAACATCTAAAAAAATATCCGCCTATTAGGATTCCCTTATGTTTCGTAACATTCATAATAGTGGAAAGGTGTTCATGGATCCCATGCAATTTTGGCCCATTTTTCTTCCACTTCATCCTGGACCCTCCAAATCACCTCCACCTACAATGAAATTATAAAAACAATTGAAATATCCCTTTTTAATAGTGATTAAAACAAAATATTGTTTCAAACATGGAGTTAAATATGATATAATAATTGGAATTTATAATACAAAAATAGTTTAATTCAGTAGTGTAAAGGGTGAAAAAGAATAGTAAATCCTGGTGTGGTCATATGTCCATAGATGACTTCTTCTCGATCCCAATATATGAATGAGATAGTGACATATAATTTTTATGGCATAGTCTCCACTCAACAAACATATTTTTTATCTAATTTTGTCTCAAATTTCCATGGACTCTGAAGGGATTCAATGAGTACTTATCTATGCTCTTTTGAAATATAGATATTATAAAAAATATTTATTTTGGATTGTGCATCCAACAATTAATAAAAGATGTCATAATTTTTTGATAGTGTTTAGTGCTTATAGTATTAGGGTTTCTCTTTATTATGAAGCTTAGGAGATGTGGTATTTCAGGTTGATGGGACTTGTTCTTATGCAGAGGATGATAGATCATCTTCTTCTAGTTGTGTAGGTAACGTCGAATTTCCCCTTCAACTCGGATGATCATACAATCTATCCCCTTCCAGATGGTCATGTAAGATGAATGGGCTTGGACGATCACTGGAGGGATCTAGGAAAACTCCAGGTTTCTATTGGGATCACTGGAGTGCTTTTTTAAGGGTCTCATCCACATATATTTCCAATGTGGGGATGTGACCAAGATATTGGTTCCAATAACATGAACATTGTCTATTGTATCCTCATCTCTTACACCTGCGACATGTAGAACCCTGGTCATATGTGGGGAAATCATACTTAGAGGCACATTAATCATCAAATAAGGAGGTTTATAAGTGTATTACATTAATAAAACAGAATATCATCTATTCATATTATGATCGTTCCATTTTACAGGGAGGTTTCTATACTATGGATATTATAGGAAAGATGTCTGCAAGAGTCCGAACCTGTGTAGGAGATGAATATGACTCTTAATATTCAGTCTCTTTATTTATCTACTGATTATATACACCTCTGGGAGGTGTATTTTATATTACATCCCTTTGTGATGAGACCATTATGGGTTTACGAAATTATTCTATCTGGGTGGAATGAGCTTGGTCAACTATCTTTCTAGTCATCGAGTTATCGAACTTCTATTAACACCTCATAGGAACTTATTTTCAATCACCATATTCTTCTAATTGGGTGACAAATACACATGTAACCTATGCCTGGTTATTTTCAAACATCACCTATCCAAATTAAACCATGCTTTTCAGGATGTATTTGATGATGAATAAATCCATGATTGTGTGACCCGACCTCCTATGGAAATGATAGTAGTAAGGATGATTAGTGAGATTAACCTCATTGGGTTTCCTGGGTTGTGGTATCTTGAGTAGGTTATTTTACATGGTTATAAGGAAATAAATGGGTAAATTATAATTTGGGAAGTATTGATATTTTTTCATCCATTATTTTAATCAATGATAACCATGATATCCTTTATCTTTTGGCTAAGGGAGTTTTTTTTGTTGTTGTCAATTGACATGAGGCACTGGAAAATTTGGGGCATGCCATGGTGCTTCAATGGTGACTATAATTGGTTTTAGGGTAATTACTTTAGTCTCTAACTTATAGATCCTTTTCCCTTATTCTTAATAGAATGATCCAAATTTTATCATTAGTCTAAAAAAAATCATCTTTAAAATTATTTTCTGTATTTGAAAACTCATGGAATCTATTTTGATACTTCATCTAGATGAGAGATGTATATTCCCCATCCATAGTACTTTCATCATAGATTTATAGTAATTTATCATGCAATAAATGGATATTGAGTGAATAGGTTAACCCTTTCCATCTGTCTATAATGTTAGACACCCTCTCATTTTCACAATGTATGCAGTTTGTCAGGTTGATAATTATTATTTTCCTTACAGTAGAGATGAACTGATTAATGAATTGACAATTTAGGTTTAATAATCCCGTAATGTATCCTAAAGGAAGGATTATGTTCCAAATAAAGGTATTCCCTATTATACTATGTACAAATAATCTTAGATTGGTTGCTTCCTACTGAACTCGAGGGACCATCATCAGACCACATCGACACATAATGTGCATGAGATTTTTTTATGGATCTTCCACACCATCAAAGGTTGATAATGATGGATTTCTGAAATTGGCTAGGGTAAAATATTTATACAAATTGTTATGATATGTATTCTTGTTAGGATGCATGGGTGAATACCTCTATTCTATTTCTTCCATTCGAGTATATATATATTCAATGGTTTGAAGTAGTTCTAGAGGTATTTTAGTTTGGTATGCCTCCTATCTATAGGAGAAAAGAAAGGATTCTCAAGATGGACATGTTTTATACTCCTACTAATTCAAGATCCATGATATGATTGAATGATATCCATGGTACGATAGTGGTTTTCATCATGTTGGTGGGGAAGTATCAGTCATATTTTACTTCCTCATTTATATATTCTAGCTTCCAAGATCTTGAGTTATTTTGACACTCAGACACTGCTCTTTCAGGAAGATCATATCCTTCTTGACATGTGGGGGGAGGTATATTCATCTATATCTAAAGATGATAAAATATAGAAATGTGTCTCATAAGTATATCCCCATTGAGTTGTATGAGATTTTTTATCTAATTCTCATATTCTGCCAACCATTCCTTCATGGAAGGAATTTTTGTTCCTCAGGTTGGTGATTGGGATGTAACCATATCATTCCATTTATCCATGTAATTATTATACTGTAGTGGTGGTAGACCATTATTCAAAGGTTATAGGTTTTTTATTTTCCTCTGTATTTACTTTACTGAAGCCTCTGTAGGTGCATCCAAATCACCCTCCTCCTAAGGTAACTTTTTAGTATTATGTCCCTCTACGTTTGAGTCATGATCCATATCATTTTTTGTGATGGTAGTGATGAAATTCACTGAGGTGTGTCAGTAAATGGTATTTTTCCCATTACTCTCAACATAATAGCATGGTTCTTAATTACTTACATCATGGTCATTTCTCTAACCCTTGGCCATAAAAGACCATTTTAGAATAGGAACCCTGCACGATTTGAGTACCTTTTCTACAGATTCTCTCCTTATTTGTAAGTAACTAGTGACCTTGAGGGAGTTTCCAGTCATGTTTTCCAAAGGGGGCCCAAATAGGAAACCTTTTTATTATGAAGGGACAAATAGATGGGGTGATGACCGTTGATATTTAACTCTCAACCTGGAGAAAAATGATTCCTTCTGGTATGTTGATAATGATGAAAATGGACTTAGTTAAATGGTTTGGGGAATATCCAAGGCCACTATTTACACTATTTGATCCAACCATTGTGGATTTGATGACTCTGATAGAGTATTTAATGACTCCTTGTATGGGAGTCAATATATAAATTCCATCAATCCTATGGTATGTGGTTGATCTAGAGCCACAAATGATTTCTTTATGACCCTCTTGTGGTGTGATGAACCTGGTGATGGTGATTGTAATTAAAATACCCCCAGCACTATGGGTTGAGTTTGGTTTGCGGCTACCACTGATATATCATGAATCCTATAAGGGATTTGTTATAAAAAAAATTTAGGTGGTGGTAAATATTCCCCCATCCCTATGGTATGAGTTCACTCCTGTACAACTACTATATCAACTACTATGGTGACCCATTCTATTTTGTTCAACTGTGATTGTGTAAGAGTTGGGTGTAATGGAAACCCATGATGGGAGTCATTTTTGGTAGGATGTTTTTGGGTTCGATGAAACCTCATATTCTATGTTTGAAATGTGTTCCCTTTTTCAAGGGGCCCTTCTTAAGAACCTATTTTCATACCACTCCATGCATTCATGATTTATTTGTATATATAAAGTGGGGATACTCTATTGTATTGAAAAACTGGTGTATGCATTACCTGGTCTGTTGATTTCTCCGGATTCTATGACATTAATGAATACCATATCTGGGGAGTTCTTCTTTTCTACAGTCATGGCGAAGTGGACTCTCTATAATTTACCCACACTCAGAAATGGATAATCAACGAGGAATCAAAAATATGTTTTTGAAGAGTTATGATTCAATTTCGGTAATTAGGATGTAGATTTGTGCTATTTTTTCTAGTTTCGAGTCCCAGGCTATGGATATAGAATCCATGTACATTTGACAAAATAATATGTTTATGGTCTAAAGGAAACCCACATATTGTGCATAAGGTAGGTTTCTATACATTAATAATAGATTATTTCACACATATTTTGGTATAGGTAAGTCATGAAATCATTCTTCTTCTCATCTTAGATCTAATATTCCAATGTAAAGAGTGGCTAAAACATGGTGGGGAGGTTTTTTAGGATAAATCTCTCAATATACCAAGTCTTATTCCTCTTAATCATAATATCACACCTCATCCATGTCAGATCATAGAGTTCTCTTCTCTAGGTCACCTTCTGATGATGGTGAAGTGTCTATGGTAGTTTATGGGGAACTATATACTATTGAAATTATTTTTTTGAGAACCTATCAATAAGACGTTGTATGATTTTTGATGAACTCTCTATATATAGTTTTATAGGAAAGATAATGATTTCTTTTTCTGAGGTAGATATCATTATGGGGGGTTGACCATAAAGGATTTCAAGAGTATAGTCTCTATGATCCATCCCCACACTACCACAAGGAGGACTATCATTATAATAATTACATTATGCTTCGGTTGAAGAGAAGAAAAACCCTTTATATGTTTTCAATTTGAATCAAACTAGATCATGTACAATGGTATTGAGAAGATTAGAAATATGAGCCTCATTCTGCATTGTGGATAGAACATGCCAAATTACCTTTTGGGGTTGATCAAGGATATGAGTCTACTACACGACAACTTCTGGAATATGTTGATAAATGTCGAGTGTTTTGGGAATTTGATAAATCTACTGAGAAGCTACTAGATTATTTTAATGAGATTCTATATTAAATGTAGGCATATAATACTCTCTGTGGGTGATTTCTAGAATATGTAGGTCAACCCCTGTTGAAGACTGGATATAAGCCTGATTCAAATATTCATTCCCCACTGGAATATGTCAATGGACATCCAAAATGGGAGATGGGATATGAACCACCTTCTATATATCCTATGAATGTATCTGATTCATTCATTCATCAGTGGAAGTTGAGAAATGGGTTTTTCTTCTATGATCTAGAGGAATTTTTAGAGTATCTTTACTGATAGGAACATGAGAATGTCTCAAGGAATGTGCCTATCTCAATTAGTAATCCCTAGTTGGAATGGGGTTATGAGATGGGTACTATTCCTTTTGAGTATTCCCTATGTCTTTTTTGATAGAAATATGAGCATATCTCGAGGCATGTTCCTCTATCACTTGGTGAGCCCTGGTCGGAATAGGGATATGAGCTCAGTGCTATGCCTTTTGAGTATGCTTCTGGTTTTTTTATAGGAATGTCTGACTATACCGAGGCATATCCCACTTTCACTTGGTGAGACCCTATTGGAATGAGAATATGAGCATAGTTTGGTGTGTCTCCCTTTACCAGAATATAATGATATTCCCCTGTACGGGGTTATGAATGTATTATTTCTCTTGAGTAGTCACCTGTTCATATAGATGATATTTTTGTCCTACTCTGGTTTTCTATATAAGAATATGTTCTTATCTGTGGATATATAAGAGTTTTATAATATGTCGGAGGAGTTATTCAGTTGTTTCTAGAATGTAGTGACACTTTAGAAATGTGTGTGCATGAATATAATCCTACATATTTTCAGTATCAAATATGTACTGGTAGATATCTTCAATTGAAGTGGTGATAAAATCCCACTCTGATTCTCCTTATTCCATTAGAATATGAAAATGGGCTTCATGTGTGGTAGTATGGATAAGCACCCCACATGCTTTCTATAAGAATATATGTGCATATTTGATCTGAGGGGTTAGGGATACGAGCATGTATATTAGCTACCTATAGAATATTCTAGTGGGATTCATCAATAGAAGAAAGGATATGATCCCACTCTCATTTATCCATAGATTTATGCATCCTACATGACTTCCTTAAAATCTGTACATGGGTTTCCAAGGTGGCCATGTGTTGGGCAGTGAACTTAGTGGGAAATTGAGGGGCCCTGGAAGGATGAAACTGGTAACATAGATTGATAAGAGTCTTCCTTCAAATATCCTGAATCAAAATAGATTATTAGTTGAATCCTTATCCAACCTTCCTCAAATATGAGTGGTGGTCATTATTGTCCTCAGGGGATAGGCTTCCGTAGTGATTAGTGATGGATATGAGGGTTCTTAGTTTCACTATAGATTTTTTTTGTATGATAAAGGATCATTGGTTTCTATATCTAGAGACCCTTATTTATAGCCTCAAGGTTATGGATCATACAATTTCAATGTTATTCTTTAATCATTTATTTATCTACCTAATGGTGATGTTTTTTGGTCAGTTGAGGTTATTCTACGACTCATTTGGTTTTTGGTCGTAGCTGTATTTCTAGAAAAATATCTTGATGAAGACAAAATCCTGGGTCGAGTATTGTTTGTGAGTTTAGTATCTATAGTGATGAAGAAAAAAATAGACACGAACAATAATATGTGCATCATCGTAGGCATGATATTTTCTCAATTAGATATGCACATGTAATATAATTTTTCATTCTTATTCTTGGTTCATCCATTTTTATCATGTACACTTGTCACAACAAGAATAGACATATATCATTGGAGCCTCTATTGCATAGGATTTATCATTGGGTGTTCCATTTTTGATTGCATAGGAGGCTCTAAACATAACAGTTTGATGCATGATCGACCGATCATTTTTATTATTTTATATTTTCACATCGGGTTCACCATTTTTGTTTCACTCGTAGAATGTGAGATTTCTAGGGTTTATGAGACAAGGTTCCTAATGCATATAATGATTAAGTTTTTTATTTTATTACATTCTATAATACTTAGTTTAACATTTTTTTCCTTTTAGAGTGTTTATTTGGGGGTGGTAATGGAATTTTTCACAATCATTAACTCCTTGTTCACCACCTTCATTTCTTAGAAACTGCTAATGGGTTACACATCCATAACAAGGTACATACCTACCTTCCAAAGGAAGGTAGTCAATTTTATTTTCAATCCCAGTGACACTTAGGAACTCAAAGTTGTTAAGAGGATGAGAGTTCAGGCTCATCACACCCTTTGGGGGGGTGAAGAATTGCCGATTTTGTAACTCTATTGTAGATTTAGGATATCTTTGAGAATCTCTTCTTAATCTTGATAAAGGACCGGTTACCCTAAAAATGATCAAGTATTGAATCCTTCCTTATGTAAAAAGGATTATATTTTTGAGACCAATTTTATGTATATGAGGTTCTTCATCTATTTCCCATCATTACATAGAAATGGGTAGCTGCTTATATTTTGAAGCCATATAACCAGGCACTCAGGAGTTTACTTCCATCTTAGCAGGTGATTGATATTTCAATGATGAGATTTGACATTTATGAGGCATATTATATATACTATTTATAATAGAAATCAAAACCCATGTAGTCCATTTTAGTATTTCAGTTTAATATCATATAGAAAGGACATATAAGAGGGAACTTAGGCACCAGGTGTTGAGCTAGAGTCTGAGGAAGGCGTCCTACATATCCTTTCTCGACATGAATTATAGTATTTTTAGTTTAATTTTTCGTTCATGGATTACCCCGAGGTTGATGCCATTATATAGGGGTAGTAATATCATTCCACTATTCGGGGATTACCCAATTCAGTTTCCCTATCTCAGAATATTGATGATGTGAATGATGTGAATATTGCCAATTCCAAATCCTAAGTGGTCCAAAATCGGTGTGAGAAACAAGGGATAGATTGTGATCATTATCATTAAACTTTTACATGGGACATAATAACTGGGGAAGCCCTTATAGGGTGTTTAATATGGACCTCCATCCATAGGAAGACCTCCTACATATCCTGTTAATAGTAGTAATCTTAGTTCCCACACTTCAGTTATCATTCCAATCTACTGATCAATGAGGAAGGGAGAGGAACCCAAAGGAGAGTTTGGGTCCCATGGTATTGATTGTTAGAGACATGGTGGGGATTACACTAAGGTGGATTACCATTAAATTACGAGCCATATGAAAGTGTTCAATGAATCCTGTTTGGACAAGAATCAAAGTACTCATTGTTCAGTGTAGGGGTATGCCCAAATATGTCAACTAGAGAAGGTTTTCATGTCATGGGGTATCTTCTTAACATGTCCTTATTTTCATCCTAAAATTTTCTAATTTTATTTCTAAAATGTTAGATGTGAATATATGATGGGTCAAAGAATGTCTGGGAGGGTCCTAGTTTCCAAGAGGACATGTCCAAAGACAATTGTGTGATCCAGTTTACTTATGTGAAGGATGTCACATGATCTAGATGGAATTTCTAGTGGATGTCGTGTGACCTAAAAAACATGTTCAAAGGCTATCCAAAGATATGGGAATCATGGGAAAAGGAAATTATATGATCTTTATATTATGTCTGAAGGGTATCTCATGAATCAGTCAATATGGCTGGAGGAATTTTCAAGAATTTCATTACATATCGAAAAGACTTTTCTAGAAAAGGGTGACATGTACTGGTGCTACAACATGACTTGGAATACATGTCCAAAAAACATCTAAAGACTTTGTTGATAAGTCTTAAGGACCTCAAGAGACATCAGGGATGTGTCATGGTACATCTGCACGACATTGGACACATATCCATAAGACATCACTAGAATTGGTTAACATGTCATAAGCACCTCTAGAGACATGGGTGAAACATCCTAGTGTTGTTTCATTACTTATTAAATATGTCTTCAGGAATTCACGAGACATGGGTGACATGACACAGGGCTATTTCATGATCTTGGTTGGTCATGAGAAGTGAATAAATGTTAGTGTATCCTCTTTCGCATAGGTCATCCATATTTTTTATTCTTTATTGAATATGTGACTCATTTCTTGTTAATCATTAGATTATTTGGGTTTCATGTGACCCATTTGACATGTGTAAACTCTTTTTCATGATCTATATGGCCCGCAAAAACTCCTTTTCTTGACCTATAAAAAAATCACGTGAAGCACATTTTTATGAAACTTGATGTTGTAGGTCATTCCACTGATTATACTTCATGGAAGGCCATTGCAATCATGTGTCCTTCCAAACCAATAATTCTTCTCCGAAACTCCCATGTAGAATTCACCATTGTGTGCATGTTTATACTAAGTGTGGATGAATTTATAGGCCTCTCCTCGCTGACTAAATGGTTCCTTGTCCTGAATATATCTAGAAAAATATGAACTGGAGTCAGTGGAGGTATTTTTTTATCACATGATTTGCATGATCCTATTGCGGGTCATCTATTGTACCACATGATAAAAACAACCATCAAAACATTCCACCATCTCCATGTTTATTAAAACTAGACCGAACAATGTGATTTCACATAACCATGTTGACATGTCAAAAGTTATTTTCACCAATCATCTGACATGTCCAATAGGCTTCACGAGATGATGATGTACATAGAATGGTTGTTGTCTGATCGAAGAAAACTAGTCTAGGTTATTTCATGAAACTAAGATGGCATGTTAGAGAACTATTTCATGATCAAGATGAATTTTCAGGGGCCTCTCCCAAGATCACATGGGCTTGTTGAGGGGACTTCAGGAGACTGACTTGGCTTATCAAAGGGCCCTTTCATGATCAATGGTGATCACTCAAGCACAAAACCCATTTCACATGAATATCATCACATCCTCTTATTTAAAGAGGATTTTTTACATTTCCTATTTTATTTTACTCTTTATTTTACATTGTTAGGTAATCTTAGGACAACATTTGAGAAATGTCATGGTCTGTCACTATTTGTTTCTGTTATGCATTACATGATCAATGATGGATCTCATAAAGGTGTGTGAGTGTTTTCACATAAAATAACTCTTCTTGTCTATGGATTAGAATGGGTATCACATAATCAAATGGATGTTTAAAAGTTATATTGAATGATTAATGTGACATGCCAGCATTCTCTCATGTGAAAAGGTGGAAACCTCACCAGGGGGATTCACAAGGTCTTTTAAATCATATAAGCACCTCAAATGAAGTTTAACATACCTCTCCATCACTTGAAGCTTCCACTATATTCTAATTTTATTTTATAAAGGGTTTTTGGGGATTTTCCCAAATAGATTGGTTGAAAAATCACAACATCATAGGAACCCTTCTTATAGCCTTCGCATAACCATCATCTATTATCTGTACATCTCTACAAGAACATGATGGTTTTTCATAGGTTCTTCATATGACCATAAGCAAACCATGTCTACCCTATGATCCATTCAAATAAACTTCTAGATTCATGGGATCATGTTTCATTTTTGGATTTCATGTGATCTAAAATATTTGGATGTATATGCTTCATGATTACTCATTCCATTGTTTTCCAGAGAAAATAATACACATACTTCTGGTATTTCTTCTATTCAAGATTTTATGATACTAAATTGGTGGGATTAAACATAAACATTTCCATATGGTATAAATTTACTATAATTGTATATGAAAATCATAAATCATTGGTATCTAAGATATTATGTGGGTTTTCCTAGAAACATCATCCATATCTGGATAATACAGGTGGATGTGGTTCTAGCAAAAATGTACCTAGGGATAATAACTCAAAAAATAGTGCATTGGGATTCACTCAATCATCACCTGGTGGAAGAAAATGGGCCTTAATATGCATTTTGTTTGACACTCTAGGGGGTATGAATAGGATTATTCACATTCTCTTTATAAATAATTATAAAGTATTTTAAAACAAATATATCCCCATAGAAAACTTGTTTATAGTTACGAGATTATCTATGAATAAATTTCTTAATTTATTTTAATTATTTCAATAGTTTTGGGATTATATATTATGCAACATAAGGATATGATATAATATTATGTATGAAATCATTTAGAAATGGCTTCTATGAGAAGTAATGAGAACCACATCAATGTACGTAATATAAAGAGTATGAATTATTGTTCCATTTGTAGGATTAAGATAATATTTCAAAGGGAAATAGTCTATCAATCATTCTCATCATATTAGGATATAATATCGTGTTCTAAAAAGATAGAAAAAGAATTATCTATGCAGTATGTATTCGAAATGAATCATGATAATAATAGTTAAATATGTAAATAAATGTATAAATGGAAGAAGATAAAAAATTATTTTACCATATTGGATAATTGTGGAAAGAAACACCATGGTACTTAATTAAAGGTAATGGTAGCTTTCAATATGTTTGGAGAAAAAGGAAACCATTTTTAGGATTCCTTGTGAGAGAAAAGTTTTTCCAATGTTCAATGATTCACCTTTAATGGGATGGGGTACTATGAAAATGGATTCCTTAATCGTCAAAGGAATATAACTCAAAATATGATAAGGGATCAAGGTCAATATTATGCTATTAATATAGAAGAGGTGGAATGATTAATTTCATTGTTTTTAGATTCATGTTTTATGTTATAATAGTATTATAATTAATGATATTCTTGTTATTTGAATCATTTAATATATAAGGAATGTATTGTAGTTCTTTCTCATTAAGGATTTGAAAGCGTAGGTTGAATGGTACCGATGACCAAGAAAAATTATTCCATGGTATGTTTAAATTATTGTAAAACACATGATTGTAAGAATTAAACCCCTTAATATATTCCTAATTTTTAGATAATGTTGTTGGGATAAAGAGATTATTAATATGGATAAATTAAATTGGATAATACTGACTACCATAGAACTTATTAATGATTTTTTAACAAGGTGTTTTACACAATCATCAATGGAGTTAACAAATTTTTTGGATTTATAGAATAAATCAAATAATATTTTTTAAATTTAATGAGTAAGTAATCATGAATTTTTTCATAAGTGTTTATTAAAATTCAGGTTATTACCATGTTTCAATAGAATACATGATAATGGAATTCACATTTCTGTTATGTGATGATTAAGGGATAAATCATGTTGTTTGGGGGATTAATGATAATTTCACTTTGTAAATTTTTTGACCTTGTTATAATGTTCTTGATCTTAATATATTGGAAGGATCACAAGGTTAATCATTTTTTAAATGGATTAAGTTGAACTTTGTATGAGGTTTAAATGATTAATGAATTAATTCACTATATAAAGATTTATGAATATTAGATATCCTGTACTTACCATTTTTTTATAGTAATAACTTGATATCAATGTAATGATGTATCATTCGATTAATGATCTTATGATCCGTTAAATGTAAATTTTATTTCTTTAGGAATAAAAAACTCATATTGTATATTCATTTCCTATAGTAATAAATTATGTAAAAAATGATCGAAGTATAACCAAAATATGAAATTGTTTTTTTATAAAATAGAGATATATAATGTAATTATATTATCATATATTTTAAATCTAGATTTTTATGGAATTACTCATATTTATGAAAATGATATTGAAACAAAATGATATCAAAATACCTTAAATTATATTAAACTGATGGTATTTTCAATCACCATATATTTATGGTTTTGAGGTCCTCAACTTTCCATTGATAATTCCCTTTCTTGTTACCAATGAAATCTATCACTCTCCATAATTATTTATGATTTTATTATATTCCCATATCTTTACATTCCACTAATTTTATTCAAATTATAAACCTAGTTTTCTATTAGTATATATGTCATGTTTATTCCCATTATCTCTTACAAAGAGGATGTTTTTTATCCCTTTTCATGATTTGGGATTCAAAAAAGTCTATTTTCCAATGAAAAACACTTTATTTCCGAGATCAAGATTAAATTGCAAGGAAACAATTATTTATGTGGGGTAGAATGTAACACCCTAAGATTTAAAAATATGAACATCATATTCTTTATCATTTATGACACACAATAATAATTATTGAAGGGAATAAAAAATTATACGATTATACGATGTATTTATTTTCAAATAAACTAAATCACTTTGATCTCTTGAAATATATGCAACACTGGGTTTGAAAGAAACACGATACTCTAATAAAATTTTATTATTTAAAAATTAGCATTATAACCTAGATGTTAAAAAGGATGGAATGAATATTACTAACTAAATTATGAAAATTATATGGTTTACATGTGAATAAAATAAAAAAAGGATATATTTTGATTATATATAAAACAAGAACCATTTTAAAGAAAAATAAATCTTTTATTAAAAACTATATTTTTTCTAAAAGTTGAGTTATTCACGATCTCTTGCATATAATTTAAAATTTTATTTTACCAATTTTAGAATCATTACTTGAAAAAATGAAAAAAAAAGATTTCTTGTTATCAAAATTATCTTACAGTGAATTTTTGGTCATTAGAATCATTTTTATATTGAATTCTAGTATTAAAACCTTCTATATATAAGATAATTTTCTCTTTGAAAACCCACTTTTTCATCATGTCTATGGGTATAATTTTCAATTTAATTCTTCCACTTCTACTAGTTATATTTGAAAAAATTGATTATATATTTCAAATAGAAATAATTTATATTTTATAATAATGTCAACTTAAATTTTTTCCCAAAATAAATAGTGAAAATTGTAGAAATTAATTACCATGGTTAAGGTAGAAAATTTGTTTACTATGGGGTCAAACTAAGAATATAAGTATTAAAATGACACACTAACTAGTAAAAATATTTTTGTAAGGCCACATTTCCACCTTATCTTTCTCAATTTATAATATAGGGTTACTTGGAATCTTTTTTATAATGTGAATTAATTTATCATTTTGGATTCATTTGGGAAATAACCAAGTAATTTTCAAGCTGGTCCATTTTCCACACTTATAAAAGGGAACTCCCTCCCCTCACTTATTCACACATCCCAAGACATTTATATTAAAAAAACCTTCCAAATTCTCTCTAAAACATCCTTATTCACATTTGAGATCTGTTGGTCCTCCCAAAAGACCATCCCTAGGGTCCTTAGGAGGATATCTAAAGGATGTTTCTCTTAGAGAAGGTAATTATTCTATAAAGCTCTTTCCTGATCCGTCTTCTTTTTCCACATTATATTATTCAATAAAAATTAAAATATGATGAAACCAGTTTATAAAATATAATTATATGCTATTATATTGATGGAATAATATTTATCCATCTTCAATTCCTTTAAATGGGAAATGAAATTATTGATCGTATGTACAGTAGACTACCACCTCACAAACATATATTGTTCATTTTACATCACCAACATTAAAGGATGGATTTATAGATGGATTTACCACATGTATATGGTATTTATTATATTATTGTACTTAATTAATTTTAATATAACATATACCATTTTATGTTCCATTCCATTTTAAATATGATAACATCCCCCGTTTTTACGGTAGACTACCGCCTCTCAAGGAGATGTGTTTCATTTTTCACATAATATTTAAATGGAATATAACAAGTAGAAAATTAATTAATATATATAATATATATGATATGGTATTTATTATGGGAAATTAATTTATCACCAACTTTCTTACCCTTTCTCTTGTTAAGGGAATGATATCGTTAGTCACCCGTACGTATGACCTACTATCTCCACAAAGCGATGCGACCCAATTTCCAAGGCCAACATTTAATAATTATTATAAAAATTTATATACTATGTAAATATGATATTTTTGATATTATTATTATTCTAGGTATGATATATATATATATATATATATTACATGAACTAGAATATTTATGGAAAAACATGCATGAGAAAACAAGGAAGTTAACAACGGAAAAAATGAAAATAATAAAATATTATCAATGAATGGGTCATAAAATGTTATAAAAGGATCATATATGACATTATAAATATTATCATGGTTCATCAATAAATTAATAGCCTCAATAAAACCATTATACAGTAGGTGTGGAGATGTACGAAGGAAATCAAACCTAAGGTAAGGGTTTCTCATATCACTTTTACTTCCATGAGACATACGCCTTATTGACCACTTATTTCTTTTATATGGTGTATGTAATTACATTTATATAGGTTATATTATGAATTAATTTGTATTAAATTAACTTATAGTTTCATTTAATTTTTTTTCTTTCATAAGGCTTTTGATTCAAAATTTACTAAACTAGTAAGGGTTTATTTCACAATCTCATCATTATTTGGTATTGTTATTGTTTAAGTATCCATTGGGAGAATTATTTCATATTCTATATTAAAATAAATATATTGTATTCTCCTCTAATTATTAATGAATTTTTTTAAGTAATATTACAATTTTACCTCTCTTTGATACTTAATATTATTTAGAATATGTTTTTAATAAAACAATACTTAATTTATCTCTTTGTTCAGAAATCCTTTTTCATCATAAACAATGTTTTCTAAAAAAATAAATATTTTTAAAAAAAAATTAAAATGATTTATTAGATGAATGTTTACACTCTTTTACCTTTTAATTTTTTTGAATCTAATCTTTATGTTGTTATCAAAACAACTCTTGTTTGGATTTTTCTGAAACTATGAATGTAATATTTGTTTTAATGTGTATAAAACTAGTGGATTTTTCCATTATCATGAACAGTAAATGTTTAAATATTGTTTTAAATTTTTTAAAAGGTTATTTCCTAAAAAAAGTATTTTCAATTTTTTTTTTGAAATTTTCATTTAAAATTTTTATTTTAAAATTGAAAAGGTTGATTTCCTCAAAAATGTTTTTAAGGATATTTTCATGGTATTAATATTTGTTAAAGACATCAAGACTCTATATTAGATATGATATAATGAGGATATTTTGTAATGATGGAATCATTATTATTTCTCTGGGGGTTTTATAATCATTTTTTCTGAGGATATACAATTTTATTTTTATTCATCACTTTACTCTGGATGGTTTATGATTATGCTTATTAATTAGGGTAAGTACTAACATTTATTATGTTAGTTTTTCAATATGATTTTTTTTTTTACATTTCAACCCTTTCATATGAGGAATAAATTGGACAAAGTGATGGGTGGGGCCTACTATATCCCCATCATGTATCAGTAGGTCTCATGCGAAAAACTAGATTGTGTTTTGGGTGACGCCTTAACCATTTATAAATATTTCATTTAAAAAGCACATGATGGTATTATATGTATTGGAACACGGAATTGGAATTATTATTTAGATATCCATCATTAGTAATTCTATCATTATAAATTATGTTATTCATATTCCAATTGAATATTTTATTAGTTAGAATATCTATGGTTTAGCTTCATGATCATTTGATTATTTATGTAGAATTATTTTATCATCAATTATTCCTTCTATATTATGAAAATTTTATTGATAAAATGGTTTGTGCTTTGGTTTTATACTTTACATATTTATTATGCCTTATTTATTCATAACTTCCATTTTACGCTTACCCTTACGGAGAATCTCATCTCACTCCTTTCTTATGTTCTATTTTCACTAGGATATTAGGAAGTGTTTTATGATTGATATATATGGATATGATAATGATAATAATATAATTCTCAAATAAAATTATTTTTGAATTTTATTTTTAAAAATGTAATGTGAATTTCAAGTATGTATCTAGTTTAAGAAGACTAATAAATTATTTAGTCCTTCAGGATGATATTCAATGTATATTATGACTATGTAATAAAGTACACATTGTCTTGGGGTTAGGCATAACATATTTATACTTTGGGAATATTATAGGAATTATATTAATATGGATTTATAAGTAGAACAACCCATGGACCGTGTGAGAACATATTCCATCAGGAAAGGTTGCGGGTACGAAACCCCCAATTAAAGGATGATAAGGTTTTAACACCTAGCAATATCCTATGTGATTTTATGGTTAATATTTCACCATTAATACAAAAAATCTTAATGATGAACTAGTGTTTTTATTATTGAGGTCAAGAGATTAATTATTATATTGGATAACTTGTGTTAACCATATTGGTTTTAGAAAATATTTTGAGATAGATAACAATACATGTCACTCTTTTATAGATCTTATGATCTCTTAAAAGTGTATTTTAGTACTTCGGGCATAAATACTTCATTTTTTGATATTCATTTTATGGAGTAAATGAAAAATTAGAAATTTATAGAAGCACAACCAAATGATGAAATTATTTATATGAAATAAAAACAAATCAATTAATTATATTTCCTGATATTCATAGATACAAAAATAATTTCAAAATTTTATTAAAAGGATAATAAAAAATTATCCTATTACCTTCATATCTAATGAATCAAATTGACTTTTAAATCATCCAAGATTTATGGTTTTGGGGTCCTTAACTTTCTATTTATCATTAACTTTCTTATGATCATGAACTCTTTTACTTTCTATATTAATATAAGATTTTTTTCTATATCCATATCTTCACATGAAACTAATTTCATTACAATTAAAACATATTTATGTGTTATTTCATATAATGTTTTTACTTCCCTTTATCTCTTATTAATTGGATGTTTTATTAACCGTTCTTAAGATGTGGTATTTTAACAAAGGAATTTTCAATTATCAAACCCTTGATTTATGAAATCAATATCAAATTACGATGAATTTTTTTTAATTTTGGGATAATTTACTCTCAAAAATAATAAAATAATAAAATTTTATTCAATAGTTTATGTGAAACTTACACTGATCTTAAATAACCCATAAAATATATTTCATTAAATTTAATCTCTTTGATATCTTGTGAAACATGCAACCCCGAGTCTAAATGAACCATAATATAGTATTCTATTATAACCTAGCATTAACATTTTAAGGTATGAATATTAATAACTAAATTACGAATATTATGGTTATTTATTTATTATAAATAAAATATGAATCATATAAATGAAAAAGAAATATTTTATGAAAATTGTATTTTTTATAAAATAAGATTTAGTCACGTTTTGCGCACATAATATAAAATTAATTTTTAAAAAAATTAGATTTTTTTTATAAAATTAACATAATTTTTTTAAATAATAATATAGAAATTACCATAGAGTGAATATTTTGTGTTTTTTGTCAATGATTCATTTTTTGATGAGTAGTGAAAAATAATTATTTTTATTGAAAACTATATTTTTGTTTGAATAATTCATATGAATAAATTATATTTTAAATTTAAATAAAATAAAAATTATTTCAATACTATTATATTTTATCGAGGTTAGTTCATTGGAACCAATTTAATATTTAATTTTAATATCAAATCCTACTATACTTAACAGAATTTTAACTTTGAGAACCTTCCTTTTCATCATGTCTGTAGGTATGATTTTAAATTTGTTTCTACTAGTTCTATGAATTAAATTTTGAAAAATGGATTAAATATTTATAATTAGTAGAATTTATAAAATCTATTGAGGGTAACTTAATTTTTTACCATTATAAATAGTAACAGAAGAAAAAATATTAATTACCACGGTTAAGGAAAAAACTGATTTTGAAGAGGTTAAACTAAAATGATACGGGATAAAATGACCTAACATCTTGTCAAAAACCTATTTTATAGAAAAGTTTAGAACTTATAACCTATAAGGGTATATATTGACCCAATTTTTAGGTTTTTATGTAATACAAATGTTGGTGAAAATAAATATTTTTAAACATTCCATGTGTGTCCTCTCCCCCACTTATTAATTTACACCCACTCTTCTCCCCTATTCAAAATTCCAAAGAACATTTTAATCCTATACATTCTCAAAACTCTCCCTTAACAACATCATATGTCCATTTTTTATCATAAATGCATCCAAGGAATAATTTGGTGAAAACCAAAATAAGTTATCTGAAGAAGCAGTAATGCTCTTAAACAAAAAAATTCATTTTATATCTTCTAACACCTCCATAAAATATTATTTAATAATTATAATAAAATAAAACTAGTAAATAACATAAATTAAGTTGTTATTATTCTAATTGTATGACATTAATCCATATCCTCTTCCATCAAATTGGAATTGAAATCACTGATCGTGTGTATGGTGGACTACCGACTCATGAATCGATGTAATTCATTTTCCATCACCATATTTAAAGAATAGATTTAATTAAGGATTAAAAATATATATATGATAAATATGATATTATAAAAATTATTTTATTTTAATATTACATATACCTTCTTATGTTTCATTCTATTTCAAGTATGATAGCATCGCTCGTGTGTATAGTTGACTACTGCCTCACATAGTTATGTGATTCATTTTTTACATATGATTTACATGGAATGTAATAAAGATGATTCTAATTAATATATGAGATATATAATACATAAAATAGATTCTTTTAATTTAAAATATCATACACTTCTTTAACCTTTCACACATCAATGAAATGATAACATTTCTCGTGCCTACATATGACCTACCATTTCTTCGGTGCGATGTGATCCACTCTCTGTGTTAAAATTTCAATAATGATTAAAAAAATTAATCTAAAAAATATATATTTATAATATTAATATAATTATTTTGATGATAGATCTGGGTCATACACCCAAGAAAAATAAAATTTATGACAAAATACACATTATAAAATAAGGTAATTAACTGCCAGAACAAAAAAAATAATTATTCGTTATTAGAAAAATGGTTGTTAAATTTAATAATACGACCATATATAGTATTTTATGTATGAATATGGTTCTGTTATTAATTAATAACATTTTTACAACCATTATACAGGATTATAATTCATGTTCAACCAGAAGAAAGCATGAGGTAAGGGACTTCATCTCAAATTTCCTTTATTAAGGCCTATTAAAATGTTATGAAACTAATTTAGTTTATATAGAGTATATACTACCCATTTGAAATATAATATCAGGATTCCATAATAATTCATGGTATATTAAGTTTCAATTTTTTATTATTTAATCAAAATATATTTTTAATCAAAAATTGCAAATAAGTAAAAAAATCAAAACTCTATTTAATTTCCATGGGTTATATTACTACTTTAATATATTTAATACTAGAAGATTCTATCTATAATGAATTTGGAACATCATTTTTTTATTTAAACCTTTTTATGTGGATTTACATTTTATACTCATAATCAGTTCATTGATTAATTCGTACTTCAGTGTTATGATCTTTGTAAAGTTATATTTCACAATCTCATTTTAATCGGTATTGTTTATACAAGAATTTAGATTGAAGGAAATTTTTTGATCATTGGAAAATATTACCCTTTAATTCTCTTGTTTTTGGTTATTCATGACTTTTCCATTTAATTGTAGCACTTTTTCTGCTCTTTGGTACTTAAAATGTTTGATAATTGTTTTAATAAAACCCAAATTTATTTCTATCTTCAATTGAGAATAAATTTGTTCTTACTCCATGTTTTTATATAATGTTTTCAAAAATATTTTTTAACATTATCCAATTGATTTATTGAAAAAATATTACACTTGTTTTGTTTTTAAAAATGTTTTGAAAGGATTATTCTTCTCTCTTTCCAAACAAGGATATTTTTACCATTTTTACAACAGTGTGATAGGAATGTTTTTTTATACAGCGTGTGTGGATTATCCTTCCCTCCTGACCTATCATTTATATTAATATTCCTTTACACATTTAATAAATTATTATTAAAATAAAATGTGATTCCTATTATTCTAGAACTTTTTTATTTGAAAAAATTATTTTTAAAGTGAAAAGGTTATTTTCCTTAAGAATATTTTTAATGATATTTTTTTGGATTTATATTCATATAGGAAAAAATATATTTATTTTAATTATAATTAACTAGGTTTATGTTGTATTGATACCACCTTTATACATTCTATGGAGTTTTATGGTCATTTTAGCCAGGTAAAGTGTTAACTTTCTCATTCTTGATTCATTTTTCTTGTCATTAAAATTTACCCTTAAATATTCTCTTTCCTGTGATCACTGGACATTAAATTTACCCTAAAGACGCATATTATTTATCTTGGATATTATTATTTTTTAAAACATATATAATTATACATACAGTGTTTTATATTGAAATTTATTTGATTAGTTGGGGAAAATTGATAAATATATAATCTTTACTCATTATTAATATGTATTAATAAGGAATGTTAATTATTAATTATATATATTATTTGAGATATGAGAAATTCATTAGAATGGTAGATATGGGTGGGAATAGTAATATATATCCCATAATTCATTTATAGTCTCGTGAGAAGAATACGTCGGATAACCTTAGTTAAAGGGATTTTTGGTGTATACCTACCCATCATTTTTAAACTGTCTTAAGAAAGGTCTTGGTAGTAGAGATATCATGCTTTATAAGATCAAAATGTCAAATAATGAATCATTTCATTAATTGTTAATTATGTTATTACTATCAATGATATTTTCACAGTGATATTATCACTATATGAATTTTATTCTCACTTTGTTGATTAAATCACTTATACTTCCACTTATTTACCTTTCTATATTGATTATTCCATATCAAGTTATTATAGTCATGTTATTAATTAAATGGAATATTTTTTAGTTATTTAACTTTCCATACTTATTATTCTATTCAAATTATTTAAATATAACATGTGTTTTGTTATTTCACTTTTCATGACTATTCATATTGATTCATGATAGCTTCCACTATACGTAACCCTTACTTTGAGCTAATACATATTTTGTTTCCTTCCCCTAGAATCCAGGAAGTGTAATAAAAATTATATAAATGGATATTCTAGAGGTAATAATGATATTCTAAAAAATATATTTCATTTGTGTTTGAAAATTTAATATGGTAATAATTTATTTACCTAGTTTTCAAATAATACTACACTATTTTGTCATTCTAAAGGTAATTACTTGTATCTTTTCACATTATAATAACATAAGACACCGACTATGGGTTACTAGATTTGTGTTTTTTATTTAAAATATCGTGGTGTTAAAAATACCATGATCTATATTTACATACCATAAGCACCAATAAAAATCATACATGAAAAATGAATCAAGTAACACCATAAGAGATGGAGATGGTGAATGATTATTAATGAACTTGTGATAATATTTGAAAAGTAAACATTGTATTTTATAATAGGTATTATTATGATTATAATATAGAATTATAGTACCACTTAAATGTTTTACACATGATCATATAGAGCTTAAGAAGCTTGATAGACTTTGAGTAAGGTTTTTATGTTACCCTCTCCTTTTCTTTCAGGAACGTTTGAGCTTAAATATAAGGTTATGATACTATATGATATATATCGACCGAATATTTTTTATTTTATTCTCTACTGGTAATTTTTGGAGATTACATATTTTCCATTAATTTTCCGAACTTTATTGTCTCAAGACACTAAATGATTTTTTTATGGGAAACCGAATATATTTTCTTCTTCATTAAAGAATATTTTATTATATGTAAATGTTTTATTTAAAATGATTTCAAGAATATTTTTCCTATTATACATTAATTATTTAAGGTCATTTTTACTATATTTGAATTTAAATTACAATGTTTAAAATGAACCTTCTTATTATTTTCCAAACATGGATCTTTTTAATTTTTATTGAAAATGTTAAAGGGATTTTTTTCTTTAATAAACACCACATAAATAACTTCACCACTATCATGAATAATATATCCTTTAATGATTAGTTTATATGTTTCATTTTTTATTGGAAAAAAATCACATATATTTTAATAATTTTTAGATAATTAATAATTGATTTATTATTAATATAATATTATCCTCAAGAAAATTTTTAGTGGTATTTTAGAGGTATTTTTCTCTTTAACAAAATTCATTTATATTTATTATTTTTTAGTGTGGATATAATAAAATGTTACAATTTTATTCTTTCTCTAGACAGTTTATGGTTATGATGATGAAATTTTTATGAAACCTATACCCTTTCCATGTGGTATGATTTTATGATATGAGGAATGTGTTTTGATCATTTAGAATATATATAAATGGTTTTTATTATGTGACGGGTGGGATAATAATTTTATAACACTTGAATGGATTGAGAAAAAAACGTTATCTCATGAGACAATAATGACTGGAATGGATAGTCAACCAATTTTAGTGAGGTACCTTTTCAAATAAGATGGTATTGGTAGTGAACCTTATGTTATGAAATTACAGAAAAGGAGGTGAACTGAATCTACTATGATTGTCTTGGCAGTGAGACATGACCAAGGAATTGAATTTAGAATATTATGTCCATGAATAAAAATTTATGTATTATGCTTATGATATTATTTCATGAATCGTGATTTATTTTTTATGATTCTTCACTATTACATCTTATGTATTTATATTGATAAAACTTTACACCATATTTTATGATTATGATATTTGAATTGATGGGTGTTATATTTTAATTTTTATCTCGTGTTCTCATGATCTTAGGATTATATTATGCTCACTTATGATAATTTATTTATATATCTTATGTTTACACATATCAAACATATGGGATCAATCTTTCTTATATTTCCCTTCCCCAATTAATCAGAAAAGGATTTTAGTATGTTATGTATAAAAAGGGTACTAGTTATCAAGAACTAAATAGTAAATTATTTAGACCATTTTTACCGATTTTCTATGTTCCAATGTTTTCCAAAAAATCATTTTCTATTTTGGCACAATCATATTGATATTCAATGGATTTTCCGCTAATAATTTATAGTATTTCTGTAAGACATGTATGGGTTGTTATATTATGAATCAAATAAATGTTTAGTAACTTTGGGAAACTATGATGATAAACCTTAGTAGGAACCTTTAAGATAATATTATGTATTGGATAGAAACATAAGATACGATTGTGATAGGAGTGAGGTTTCTTTAGTAAAATTAATCCACATTTCGACACTATTCATGGATGTGGTTTTTGGAAAAGATACATATCAAGGTAATAACCCCAAAAGGAGTTAGTGAAGTATATATCACCCATCTTTATAGGGCATGGTGAATGGGCACTTACTTCCCACCTAGTTTGAAACCCCTGGGGGATATTCTTAAGTTAATTCACATTTTATTTAATATCAACTATGAAGTATTTGATTAGAAAATAACCAATGCATGACCTTGGTTAACCCTAATGTGTCATATATTAAGAAAAGTTTTCCATTATTTAGACATCCTATAAATTATTTTGAAGATTATATGTTTTCTCACTATGATTATTGTTTGTTGTACTATATTTTTTTAGTTCTAGATAATAGTTTAAACTTAAAAGAACAATTTTAATGCTAATGATGATGGGAAATGAACTAATTATAACCCTAGGAAACTAAATTATATATGAACTGGAATGAAAAATCATGTTACTATCATTAAACAGAATTATCAAGATATGAATCATTTTGATCTTCAAATTGAGAAAAATAAGAAACAACTTACTATTTATTCATTCATTATGAAATGAACACCTTAATTTAGTGGTTCTATTATTCAAGTAATTGATGAGTAATGGATCATTACCACTAAAAATATATTTTCCATTCTCCATTACATGGAACATAAAATGTATATCATAGTTATTTTTCATTTTGAAGGTG
Source organism: Viscum album (assembly GCA_963277665.1). Lineage (NCBI taxonomy): Eukaryota > Viridiplantae > Streptophyta > Magnoliopsida > Santalales > Viscaceae > Viscum > Viscum album. The sequence goes on from OY728119.1 coordinate 116,715,130, forward strand.
AAGTTTATCAATGGTGGAATCTTATCAAGAACATAAAGAAATGGGAAAAAAGTACTCCATATATTTGGATTAATATAGGATATTATTTTTAAAAAATTAAATTCCATTTATTCTTATTATGTAGATAGAGACAGAATTCCTTGAGATTACTATTTCGTAGTACCTTGAAACATGTGTTCTAGTTTTAAAAATCACTACTTCTAGGTAGTTTCCATTGGATTTATTTGAAAACAGAAACACCCAATAGTTCATTATCCAAAAGGTACCTTATTTACAAAGGTATTTATTCATTAAGTTTGAAACTTATGATACTTAAGAACATTAATTAGTCGATAGGCTGGGAGGTTGGACTCATCACACCCTTTTGGGGGTAATTATTGTCTACTCTGGGACCCTATTTATAAATTTAAGATATTTTCATGAATCCTTATTAATTTACAAAGTATAAAATAAGTTTCCCTTGGAATTTTCAATCTCTTATTAACATGTGTAAAATTTAGAATCATCTGTATGTATTCAAGTTTCTCCATCAATGGTATCATATCATATACTACTTAGAGATTCTTATAATCATCATAATGATGATACTGGTTTTTAAGCCACTCAGTGGGGCACTATGGAATTCATTGTTGTCTAGGGAGACAAAGGTTTGTTTTGATATTGGGATTGTACCCATAAAATGGGATACCTATGTATCCTGGTGAAAGGGATCAGAACCATCATAGTTTGGTGTCGTTTAATGGAACACATCATACCTTTTAAAGTCATGTGATAAGGACATATCCTTATAGTTTAATGTCATGTGGTAAGGGAATATAAGAGAAAAGGTTTTTAGTCAATGTTTTTTGTGGGACTCATACGTAATCCTTCCAGGGGACTTGGAAATAATATGGGTTTCCAATTAATATTAGACCCTGTAGGGAATATGGCCTAAGGAGAATAGGGTTTATTTTAAGTGTTGGGTTTGAACCTCAAGGAGGCTTCCTACATATCCCATTTGGATGGGAATCAAATCCCATGTAGTTTGATAAGTTACATAGAATAATATAGTCCTTTGAGAGAAATGATTTTGGGCTTACTTTCTGAAAAGGATGCCTTAGTGATTTGGGGGTTTAATTTGGGTCTTATTCCTAAGTAAGATGCCCATATTAAGGGAATTAAGGTTGGATTCCTAAATAGGATATCCAATGAGCTCAGACCCTAATAAGGCTTCCTACAATGAGTAGGAAATGATCCGAGAAAAGGGTGAGGAAATGATCCTTCCCTCTATTCACTTTACATTGGAAAAGGGTCCAATTAAAGGAAGGGGTGAAGGTGAAGTAAGTAGAGAGGAGTAAGAATGAAACCTCTTACATGAAAGATTCGGGGATTACACCAAGATGGATTCCCTAAAATTGATCCTAGTATTGGAGGGAGACTTTTCCTTAACTTGCATGAAAAAAGAAAGTGTGAACTGTACCTTCCCTACCAGAGACCTGAGGTTCCGGGTCTTGGAGATGAAAAGGGGAGGATAGAACCCAAACCCTAATCCTCCAAACTGAGAAATTCCCAAAACTATTCCTAGGATAAAGGTCTATGTGACTGTGGATATACAATCCCACATACACTCCCTAAATCCTAACCCCATTGTGAAAAAAATGTGAGAAACCTCTGAATAAGGATATAAAATCCCAAATAGGAGACACGCTAATGTTCTTTTCCCAAAGGTTTGACAAGTTAGGATGTTTTGGTGGAGGTCTCAACAAAATCCCTTTCATACAAGGGATCTGATGAAGAAGAATCCTTCCCATGAATGGCTTTGAGGAGGTCTTGATAGATTGTAGAATGAATAGAGTAGGTTAATAAAAGAGGGCACCCAAGTAGATAGTGGCGTGAAAATATGGGTGAACAAGTATGCTTGGGTGACCTGATGGTCACCTAAACGATGAAAAAACTAGATGTTAATACTTGGGTGAGACCTGGATCAAACCTTCATGAGTATTTGCAGGTGATCCCGGAAGTGGGGTGCTGAAGTTCTTGTGAAAGGAATAGGTGGTGCGCAAGTGTTTCTTATTTAGGGCGGTTGGGTGCTATAGGAGCGCAAGTGTTATGGATTTAAAACACTAAAAGGACTAAATAATTATGGCCCTCCTTAAATTCCTCTACTTTAGGTGTTAAATAACTTCCTTGAATGTATCAGAGGAATTGGGAGAAGCACTAGGGAAACCAGAGTAGAAATTAGGCTTCAGGGAAATTTGTCCGTACAAATGAAGGCCCCAAGGGTCTATTTATAGGTAAAAATAGGACCCTAGGAGAAAATATTTTGGTCATGCAAGTATGTTGTGTGGAATAATTGTGAAGAGCAAGTGGATGCATGCCAGATGGGAGGCGCCCAAGTATACTTGCGCGCTGCCGAGGATTTTTCCTAACTGGGGATCTGCTTTGAGGACTTAGCCAAAATAATTTCTTCATTCACCTCCAGCATGGTGGCACGCAGTTGTTTTTGTGTAGTTACCTTGGGCGCTGCTTTAGGTACTTAGCCAAATTTATTACTCCATACCACGGTGGCGCATCCCCCGCACCCCTGCTTGGGATCAGTGTCAGGTTGCAGTCTCGACCCTTTGGGTGAGTGCCTTCACTACCATCACTGACCCCCATGGAATATTATTCTAAGGTAAAATTAGGTCACTTTGACGCATTCCAACGTCATTTTGTTAGATTTGGAGCTACATCAAGTTTTTAAGGATGATGTAATTTTTTCTTAAGCCATGGGGTCTAGTGAGCATAGTTTGATTTTTACTATGGTAATCTGGATAACCCTACAAACATTGTATCTTTTGACTTTTTATTATTCAATATTCCCTAAACCATACAAAATGTAGGTCTAGTGAGCTGGGACTCAACTTTTGTGTAGATTTCCCTTTGTGGGTTACCAATCTGGTGAGTACCACATCTCTTGTTGTTGGCAGTTTAGAGTAATGCATATTGGACTATAAAGGGTTAGTGTTTAAGGTCGAACATCTTTTAACATAAATTTTGAAATTATTTCCCAAAATAGACTCAGTGGCTAAGAATTTATCTAATATTCTTTAAATATTTATAAGGGGAATCTTGAGTAATGATATTTATGGTGACAAAATCTAAAACATGTATAAACATAAAGGATGTCTCTTTCAAGAGCGAAGTTACCATAATTTTAAAAACCCATTATAGTGGTTGTGTTATGCAGGGACAACTAGGGAATATGATGTATAACCAAATAGTGGGATCTTTTAACTAAAATGACCATTATATTGAAAACTTATGCAAGGCCACCAAATGGCCCGTACTGCATAGTCAAGAAAAATAGCTCTGAGGAATTTAACATTTTACTGTTGATAGACAATGGAAAATAAGATTTAGGTGACTCAAGACCATAGTAGGTGGTTTTTCCAAGGAAAATAATTTTGAGAATAAAGGGATATCTATACCAACATATGTCGTGAATAGGAAAACCACTTCTACACAAATTTGGTGTATGAGGAATGGTTAAAATTTGTTAGAAAGGAAAATATTTTATATCATGTTATGCGGTTTTAAGTCATGCAGTAAAGACATTGTACTGTGAAGTTTTAAGTCATGTAGTGAGGACATTATGTGGATTTATTTTAAGGTTTTTATCTTTGACTAAATGCATGATAATCTACCAATTTATTGATAATCTGTTTGAAAATATACAAAAATATTCAGGTATGGAAGGGAAAATTGTAAACTATGATTTTTTAATTTCTGGATCTGAAGAATGATATGGAAAAAGGGCTAAAAGTATTAGAGGATTTCTTATCCAAGAACGAAGTTACCATTATTTGACAAACCCATTATGGTGGCTTTATTATGTAGGGCCAACTGGGGAATATTCTTCATAGCCAAATAGTGTCATCTTTTGATTGACAAGCCTATTATGTAGGAAAATTTTATGCAAGGCCTCTTAGGGGAACGTACTGTATAGTCAGTCAAAAGAGATCTCGGAAGTTTGACATTATATTTCTAAAAGACGAAGAGAGTTTATGGTGATTCATATTTTTCAAATCATAGAGTTTGGTTTTTGTAGAAAGGTACATGAATATGGAGAGATTATTTCCAATCATGATTTCCAAAGAATCATAGGAATAGGATTTCTACGAAGTTTTGACCCAAATGTAGGGAGTATGGTGTTTGTAGTGTTAGGTCATACAACTAGGACCAGAAATGGAAACTTTATATGATATGTGGTAAAGTAATCCAAGGTTATTTCATATTTCTTTGAACACATGGATAGGTAAATGTGTAAACCATGGTCTTGAATACTTTTAGATTGAGAGAAATGTAATGGTACAAATATACACGAATGATTGCTTTTAAAAATATATATTATTGTATGTTGTTATCAATGTTTTAAGGGTACAAAATTCACTTTAACCAAGAATGAAATTACCATTATTTAACAAACCCATTGTGGGGGTGTATTATGCGGGGCCAACGGGGGAATATGTTTCATAGCCAACTAGTGGCATCTTTTGACTAATAGGCTCATTATGTAGGTAACTTATACAAGGCCTCCAAAGGGTGAGTACTGCATAGTCAAGCAAAAGAGCTCTCAGATATCAAATAATATGTCACCCAAAACTGTAAGAAAGATTATAAAGATCTAAAAATATTCAAGATTAAGAGTGTGAAATATGGGAGGGGTAATTCTCAATGCACATGAAAAATATTTTAATTAATATTGTCCATGAGTTTGGATTTCTTTACATAGATCCAACTCTAATGTAAAATAAAGACTTTCCTTGTTTCCATTGAATCAATATTTTGTTCTGTAGTTTAGATTCATGCAGTGAGGACATTTTACTATGTAGTTTTAATTCATGTATTAAGGACATTGTACTGTTGAGTTTTAAGACATGTAATCAAGACCATTGATAACCCCTAAAAGAATTGAGACACATTATCTATATAGAGGAGCATTTTTTTACCCAATTTATAATCCCATGTGAGCTATGCATAGTGTGAGAAACAAGGAGCAGTAAAGGCTTATTTTGTAATAGAAATGTGAGACAAGTAAAGAATATGGGTATTATGATTAAGTGATGGCTGAGACAGGTCATAGGACTTGGGCTCTCTACATATCTCATTGGAGAAAGAATCAAGAAAAACATTGTTCTTGGATTTCAGTGAAGTTTAACATCATGCGGTAAGGATGAAGATTAACTATTGTGAAAAGAAATAAATATTTTATCTGCACTAAGGGATAAAACCAAAGTGTCACTACATGTCTTTCTGGGGGAAATAATCAATCCATACGTATTTCTTAAAACATTCCCTATGTAGGTTTGATTTTTATATAAATAATAAAAGGGGAGTTTTTTTATATCGTGGATGGGCCCAAGATTGGATATCTAGGTGTCTCTACATATCTAAAATAGACGAGAATCAAGATGTACGTAGTTCTTTAAACATTAATTTCCCACACCAATCAAGTTTGATATGGGAGAAGGGGGATTTTAACACATCCTAGAAGAATGATTAAATTAAAGACACAAGATGGTATGAAAATAAAACCATGTATCTTAAAAGAGAACTCTGTATAGATCTAGTTCATATACAGGAGAATAAAAGGGAAATAAAAATTTTGTGGTTGCATCTGGGTCCAAGATTGGAGATCCATTCGTCTCTACATATCTCAAATAGATGAGAATCAAGCCACACGTAGTTCTTGAAATGAGGTCCCTATGAAGATCTGTTTCAGACATAGGGAAGAAAGGGACTCTTGTGCCACTCAGGAGTAGAAACAATTTCAATGATACTTGAATATGGAAGCTCCTAACATCAAGTAGAGAGACATTAGCCGTAGAGTTTAATGTCGTTTAATGAGGACAAATTATTTCATGCAGTTTAACATTGTCCGACAAGGAAAAAGATGTTACAAATTTTATCGTTATGCAGTATGGACTCTTATGGTTGTTATGTAGTTTAACGTCTTGTGACTACGACCTTGTGTTGTGCAGTTTAGATTCATGAAGGGGGGAAATTGTGTGAAATTACAAAAATTATTTCTTCAAGAATATCTTATTGGTTGGAGTTGTGATGATATTTCCATCCAATGATATTTGGGAATAATCTCTATTTGAGTAGACCTTATGTATAGAATAAGGTCCTTCTCATATTAGCTCAAGATTTGGAGGTTTCCTTCATGGTATCATTAGATTTCTGAGGACCAATACTAATTCTCCTTTAAGAAATTAATAGAGGTGAAATTTCTTATTAAAGGCTCGTGTTATTCTGTTCTGATAGAAATTGAAATGATGAAAAGTATGCAATCATTTTTCATCTAATCGTTCCATCTCATAAAACTATTTCTAAGACTTCTCATTTGTAGACAACTGATCAAAGATTGTATCTCTGAGTGAATGAAATTGAATTTAAATTGGAAATACTTCTTTTGTTCCATACACCAATGAATAAGGGGTTTCTTGGGTGGTGGTATGGGTAGTAGTCCGATATTCCCATAAAGCATGCAAAATTTTATTAGGACATTATTTATTATCTTTAACCACCATCTTCTAGAGTATATTTGATATGGTCTTATTGGAGGCCTCTATCTATCCATTGGCCACTGTATTATATCAAGATGAATGGTTAGATTTGATATTATGCTATTGATATAACTATTTACCTCTACAGAATATATTTTAGTGCCATTGTCTGTCAATATAGTATGAGGGACACCAAATCTGGTGATGATGTTAGTTTTGAAAAAACTAACAGTGATTTTGGCTCTGAATTATTTGACAGGTATTACCTCAAACCATTTGGAGAATAAGTCAGTATTAGTAATAATATACTTGAACTTCTTAGTTTTAGCTGGAGGATAAGGCCATACTACATCTATTCCACATGTGGAAAATGGCCAAGAGTATTTAGCTTTATGTAAAAAATCTGATGGTTTATAAATGAAGTTAGAATTCACTTGGTAGGGATGACATTTCTTAGTGAAATATGTGCAATCCTATGTCATTGATGGCCAGAAGTATCCAAGCCTTCAAATATTATCAGAAATCCTATGCCCAGACTGGTGAGAACCAGAAGCTCATGAATGAACTTCTTTCATGACAGTTGCATTTTCTTCTCCATCAACACACCTAAAGATGATCTTATCAAAGCCTCATTTATATAGGATCTTATAGTATTTTAGATTATCATAAAGAGTAAAATTGGACACTCGTCATCGGATCTGTTCTTTTTCAGATCTATCTGGTGTAAGTACTCCATTTTGAATGTCTTCCATGATGGGTGTTCTCCATCCCGTGGTATGACCATATCTCTTAGAAATATGACTAATTTCATTAATTTTTTCCATTATAGTTTGAATGAAAGGTGATACCACCCGTTGATGGGATATACTGATGATAGTATCATCCCAATTTTGATCTTACAGGGTTGTAACTACATTATCCAATGAATCATCTTGGGAATTTTGTGATCATAGGATATAAGACAATGTCGGCTCTGAGGGAAATTCATCCATTAACACTTTGATGTAATCACACAAAAGGATTAACTCTTCTTTTATAATAGAATAATACTCATCGATTTGTTTGATTACCAATTCTGAATACATTTCACTTTCACGTGGTTCACTTGTACCTGCAGTGCCAATTCCAAGCCTTCTATGAGAGCTTGATACTCTACTTCATGGTTGGTACCGCCTTCTGACAACAAGAAGGAATAAGGAAACACATCCTTTTCTAGGGAGATAAGTACAATTTCTAACCCAATTTAGTCGAGTTTAGGGTTTTCCATTATTTTCCCTATTGTAATTCTAGAGGCACCATCAAATTACATTTCCCATTTTTGGGAATTATTTTGAATAGAAAAGACCTCTTCATCAAGAAGTTCAGTACTCAATGATGTATCTTCCGCAGATGGGTGTTCAACAAGAAAGTCATCCAGATCTTGTCCCTTTATTTCATTCTAAGGGAAAAAATAGATATAAACTATTGAAAAATAACTTCACATCATTCCATATTCCATGTAATCATAGGATGACTGAGGATAAATTTGAGTAGGTTATTGTGAGACACCAATTGGACCTCATGATGTTGCAAGTAGTGCCTCGATTTCGAAACAGTAATGATTTATTCCAAGAATCACTTTTCAATACTTGAATACCTAGTTTCTAAATCAATAATAGTTTTACCAAGATAGTAAATGTTTTTTTCATTCCCCGAATCATTATTTTGGGAAAGGAAGGAACCCACTGATCACTCTAAAGCTGTCACATAGAGAATAAGTGTTCTTCCTTCAACAAGTGGCATTAATACCGGTGTAATCAAGAGATATTTATTAAGGGTATCAAATTACTCATGGCAGTCTTCAGTCTATTGATAGGTGACTCCCTTGTTCATTAATCTGGTGAAGGGTAAACACTTGCCATCCAAATTTGCGATAAAGCACCGAATATAAGCCAAATGTCCTTGGAGTCATCTTAATTATATAAAAATTCAAGGAGGTTAAATTCCAAGTAATTATTTTGTTTTATCAAGATCAACTTCTATGCCACGATTTCATATAATGAAGCTAAGGAATTTTCCTGAGGTTACCCCGAAATCACATTTCAAGGGGTTCATCTTCAAATTGTATTGCCGAAGTTTATTGAATATAGTCTCCATAATAGCTAAGTGATTGGAATGTTGTCTGGATTTAACCACCAAATCATCCACGTAAAATTTGAGAAAATTTCCTAAGATGGGTTTGAATATATGGTTCATGGGACATTGATATGTTGCACCTACAATATTTAATCCAAAGGGAATTACCCAATAGAAAAACACACCTTGAGGGGCTCTAAGGACGTAGAATCTCCATCTTCTAAGGAAATTCATATTTGATTATACTTGGAGTATCCATTCATGAAGGAAAAAGCTTCAAATATGACTGTTTCATTAATTAAAATCTCTATGATTGGGGCTGTAAAACCATCTTTGGGACAATGTTAGTTAAGATCTCTGAAATCAATGAAAACTCTGATTTTTCCATTCTTCTTTTTCACTAGGACAATGTTTGTCAGCCATTTGGGATATTGAACCTCCCTGAAAAAAGTTATCCTTTATAATATTATCTACTTCAACTTCAATTTTAGAGGCATGGGTTGGGCTTGTTCTTCTTGCTACCTGGTTAAATCCTCGATGTTCTTCTGGAAAACCTAAATTATGGGTGGCTACATTGCTATTAATACCTTGAATTTCTATATAGTTCCAAGAAAATATATCTCGATGTTTCATTAGAAATAATTTATATGTATCTTTCTCTTCAAGAGTCACAGACGCACTAATTACAATGGGGTGTGGATCTTCTTTTGTACCCAGATTTATTTCTCTGATCTCATCCACAATTGTAGAGATTCCTTCCTCAAATACTGGATGAGAATCCCTAAGATCTTCCTCTTCTTCTTCATTACGTATCACTTCTTATCTTTCTACATTCAATGTTGATGATGAAGAAAAAAAATCAATGATTAGGTAGGAGTCAGTATTTGGACATCCTAAGGAAGAGGCTACCATTTCTGACCCTACTAATGATTAAGGGTCTTCCTGGAGTAATGAAGAGGAGATGATGTGTTGGTAATCAACATCATTTTCTTCCTCTAGTATTGATACAACTTCTTCTAGTTTGATTGATGAAGCAGATAATTTCTGATGTTCGATGGATGAAATGAAGAAATATCCATTTAAGCTTTCACTACTGCTTGGTGAATCCACAATTTCTCCCATGTTTTCATGCTCGATTGTCGTTATTGACATTATGGAAGTCACTAGACAAGTGTTCAGATTTGGGTTTAACCATTCAATTAGATTAATAGGAAACACATAATATATACTCAAATGTTTTAAAGGGTTTTTTGTGATCTTTTCTAGGACATTTGGAGCATTGATTCTGGTTACCTACTTTTTTATAGACCTCATTCCCTTCATATGATAAAATTATGCCTCAATGTATTGATATTCACACATTTTGAATGGAGCCTTTTCACAATACAATGTCCCTATTTTACCATTGAAATAGTATTTGAGATATTGGTGGTATGAAGAAGACATGGCCACATGTTGATGTATCCAAGGCCTTCCAGGCAAAATGTTAAAGGTTGTGTCTTGATGAACAACCATGAAATCTGAATTAGACAAAAGATCCTCAAACTGAGTTCTCAGTGTAATCTCACCCAGAGGTTCTTTCTCATTCTTTTCATATCCTCACAATATTAAAGTGGAAGGAGAGAAGTCAGATTCAGTGAGGTTAAATCTATGACGTGTACAAATAGAAATGAAGTTGACTCCTGAGCCTTTATCGATGAAGTCTTGTCAGATGTCTATGTAATTGACCATACCAGATAGATACAAGGACCTGATATGTGAATGTACGACATCATCTTTATCTTCATCCGTAAAGGATATAACTAAATGAAATTATACAGGATCATTATCTATACGGTAAACCTCAGTAGCAGCAACTTCGGTTTCAAACTCTTGAGGAGTTAACAAAGCCTCAATAAGTGCTTCTCAAAGATATTTTGAAAAATTCAAGGCATCCAAAATTGACAACTTGTCAAGTACTTGGCCCAGCTGTTTCAAAACATAGTACTTTTTGTTTAGAGGTATGCATTTCCCAGAACAGAGATGTAGTTTTGTAGGTCACTTGGAAGTTGACACTCCTAATGTAGATGTACCCTGTGTCAGAGCAGAAACTAGAAATAATCCTAGATTTAGAAGATTAGACTAAACAGTTTTATCTATTTGATGAGATGAAAATGGTGTAACCCCTAATTAGTCCCCCTAAATAATCATTTCCAGACTGAACCTGTCATGTGTCGAGGAATATATTTGTTCGTGTTAAGCCTACTTAAAGGCTCTCCCACGAGTTTGTGCTGCAAATACGGTACGATCAGGGGTAGAGTTAAAATAGTGGCTTCTAGAATAACCATGTATTCCACTATATCCTACACCTTGGATTCTTCCTCTATTTACCCAATTAGGTATAGGGAACTCAAGATCATTATAAGAAGAATCACCATTATCATAAGGATCTATTAAGTGAATAATGTTGAGAGAACCAAAGACTAATTCTTCATCTCATGAATATTCTGGTTGATAGGTCAGTTTTGATTGTACAGTTTGGTGGGGCGGTTCCCATACTTTTGAAACAGATGGCATAAAATCTTCTAGAGTCAAAGAAAACTTTTTCCTTAACATGAGCTCTTCTTCTTCTAACTACTCTTTTTCCTTTTGATCTTGTTGCTTCATTGAGTATTGACTTCTCAGGGACCAATATTTTGATGAAGGTGGTTTTTCTGTGGTGGGAGTGGCGGAATACACAATCAGTTGTTTCAACTATATCTGTATAATGGCATGAGTTCATTTGATCATTTTCCCAATCATCCAATAATCATATTTATGCGCATTTTTACCTTTGATTTCCTACCATTTTCTTTCTTCCTCTAGATTAGTGGCAGTAACACTTGTTACATGCACTGATGAACTTTGTAGTTTCACTTGTCCAGATTCTACCATTTTTTGTAAGAGATCATTAAAAACAAAACAATTCTAAATGGGATGTCCCAACATCTGGGGAAATGGACAACAGTTTTAAAGATCTTCATCTTCTTCTTTGTTTGGTTTCTTTGGCCTCGGAAACTGAACCAAATTATTTTCCATAGCTGAGATGAAATAACTAGGAACCTGTTCATTCTGAAAAGAATAAACTTTGTTCTTTAACCCCTCAAATTATTTCTGTCTTTGATATCTTTGATCATATTGACGATGCGGTCATTGCTGCTGATTATCAGAAGGCAAATCCCTTAGATATGATGAAGTTTTTGAAGTGGAAGTTGGTACAGGTGTTTGTTTGAGTGTGACTCTAACAACCTCTGATTTCCTTGTTCTCATTCCAAGAGCTGATGGAATTACATGAGTTTTAGCTTTAGTTTCCATAATGGAATATTCTACCAATTTGTAAATTTAAGCAAGGTCATGAAACCCTCCTGTGTATTTCACAAGGATCAGTGGTGTGTGTAACTCATCGCACAGATTTACAACACAAATTGGCAGCAACTCTTCCTGAGGGAGTGCTAGATTTTTGAAATATGTTAATCTTTTCCATCGAGAAATGAAATATAAAACTCTTTCATTTTCACTTTGTTCTCAATTTGTAAGATCAAAAACTATTTTCTACAATAGTGTTGATCTGAAAAAAAAGAAGGAATTTCTGATGGATATCTTCCCATCCAGTAATTGATCAAGATTAAAAACTTGTATACCATACAAAATCTGGTCCTTGTAATGACTACACAAAACACCTAAGCTTTACCGCTTCTTGTTATTGTGGAGTTACCATAATGGGATCACAATGAGAAAAAAAATGTGTTGGGTGTTATTTTGGATCTCTCCAACCTTTAAAGATTGGGAATGTAGTATTCACAAAATTTGGTGGGGGGGGATCAGATCCACCCACTCAGGGTAAGCATTCTTTTTCGACTGAACTGGAACACGTCGTTATTCCATATCTTCCAACTGAGTTTTTAATGCCTCAATTATGTTCATAATCACTTGAGGAATATTCAGATGATCTAGGACATGTACAGGTACAACAGTTGGAGTTTGAATTGGTGCAATGATAGGTAAAACCACTAGTGTTAGTGATGCTGGTATTTACCTTGGATAACTCATAGGGACATGACTATAAGGATGTGTTTGATCATTCTTTGGTTTTGTACCCAATGGAGGTAATTCATTATCCGCATCTATATTTACCAGAAATCCTCTTTTCTAAGAAGCTCCTACAGGATGTGAAATATGAGGATCTTCCTGGGGAGTATGTCTAGCAGAAATGCTGCTTCGAAGTAACTCTATATTTAGTATTTTCAACTCTTTCATCTCCTCTTATTGTTGTGCAGATATTTCTTCCAGAGAAAGATATTGAACTTCTCCAGTGGAAAGGTGAGATGTGATCTAACTTTTACCTTTCCCATTGTTAGATGCCTTTCATAGGGGTGGGAGTTGGTTATTTGAGGGCATACCTATATTCTGGGTAAGCCTCTGATTTTGGGTATGTACACCTTCTTCATTTGTTTTGGTGTTTACTATATTATGGATAAGAACTTAATCTTCCAATTCCCCTAAACTAGACTCATTTTTTTGAGGATCCTCTATAATGGTGTTAATAACATTCACTGAAGAATATTGCATTGATGGAATTATGTCAGTATCTTTTTAATATCATCTCCTTTTGTATCTTCTATGAGACTTTTTTCTCCTAAATGATGAATTATTAGGAACTATTTGGTAGACAGTAACCTGAAGGGAATCCTTGGATGGTTTAGTTATGTGCTCTATTTGTGTCTTCATCCCTAATCAAGATAAAACTAACTTCCATTGAGGAGGGGATTTTAGATGTGAAAAGGCCCCGAGCCCTGCAGGCTAGGTTGTTCCTTTTATTCTTCTTTAAACCATCGAATTTTTTTTATTGAATTTGAAGTTGAATTAAACGATCCCCCATCCCTGTAAGCTGGGGTGGCTCTAGAAATGATATGGCTAAGATTCATGTATCTTATGTTATGATTTTGAGAATTTTGGTTCGGACATTAGCTGGGTGCATTATCCGATAACCACTCAAATCACATGTTTCGAAATATCATTGTGCTATTATAGAAATTTTCATTTTCTGAAGGCTTACATCCTCTAAGTTGGAGGCCTTCTAAAGATTCTCAAATTATTGATGCAAAATTAACTCAACAACTTGTTTTCTTTGGGCCTAACTCTGATGAGTGATAGTTAATGAATGTTTTTGAGAGTACATTTGATTACATAAAAAATATGTTAATTGTAGCCAACTATGGGAAATATAATTGCTTGAGACCACTTTTGGAGGGATTTGATGATTCTGGAGTGCAGTGAAATTAAATGCTCAATGTGCACCCCATCCTATGATATGAACACTATATGGGGAATAAAAAATTAATTGGTGCATCCTATTTAGAGCATTAAGGCATGTACACTAAAGGGATCTCTACTGCTTTTCAAACTTTGGATGTCGAGATACTAAGAGAGAAGCCATGTTAATTTGTTGTTATAACCCTTATATTACTTTTATATGATTTTTATATTCATCATATGGTAATAATTTGGTTTTCAAATGATGAATAATATTAAATAAGTTGTGGTAGAAATCATGAATGCAATCTTATTCCATCAATTCCAAAATGTTGTATTGAGAATTTTCCAAAGGCCAGAAACTGACTGGTAATTCTTCTTTAGCCAATTGTTTTCTCAATATTAACATATCTTCATCATCTTTCATGAGAGGTTTCTCCACTTGGTCTGACCAAAGTGGACGCTTACTGATTGTTTTCATAAAAATAGTGGAATCAATCGATATTTTTATTTGTTGTATTAGATGACAAATGACCCAAGGTAGGATTGGAGAGTAAAAGTTCCCTTAAGATGTATTCTAGTTGAAAAATTATTTCACCTGTTAATGAAAATGCATCAAACATGACTGGTCTTGTGTTGGAAAGTGCCTCAAGATAAGAGAGATTTCTCATTACTAAATTTTCAATTATAAAATTATCTTGACAATGTGAAATAATACTACGGATAGAACTTTCATAGAAAATTCCATCATGGGGAGGACCACCATGGTGGATTATAGGTAGGGATAAATCCTCTTGATCCTTGGTCTTCTGGATACATGGAGGGTTTTCATGGATCTCATCTAGATATAGTCTCTCTGGATTGCCTGAATTTTCATAAAGAAAGACCTCATGATGAAGTGTCTGATATGGAACATTAAAATTACTACTACTACTCCCATAATTTGGTAATTAGAGGGTAGGATCTTGAGCTGCAATAGATAAATGTCTGAGGGATTCAAGAACTCCAGCGTTAAGAGGAGCCAGATCACAGCTTGGCTCTTGATTTTCAAACTTTGTTTGGCGAGACTTCTTCTTGGATACTCTCTTACAGTTAGTTGGGGAAACTTACTAGGAGAATTGGTTATCATGGGCAGGTGCATGTTCTTGCCTTGGAGTGGTTATCAGAATGGGCTAATTACCTCCAATTGTAAAGGGTGTATGTTCTCGATGCTGTTGTCCATATGATATGGGGAGTATGTCCCATGACCCTCCTGGACTATAAAAGATGTATGTATTTTCTCTGGGATAGAATGACGATGTTTCATCCAAGATGTGGGATAGATTTATGTGTCTATTCCCCTGGTACTGCTAATGTTTTTTATATAATATTCTGACATGATTCTAGAATATGGTCATGAATTTATTCCTGCTTTTTCACCATTGATAAGATTTGTTTGGTGACTTCAGTAGTTAGAACGGGAATATACAGCCATTCCGTATCTAGAGTAGGTGTATATGCCTACTCTTGTCCTCCTTTTCCTATCAATGGGTACTGACAGTACTCATGTATAGGGGAATAGAGTTGAGTCTTCCCTATATTTGTTGTCGGAGCTTCCTGACTGACTTCTCCAGGTGCTACCAAATGAGACTGTTGGTAGTCTTGATGATCACCGGCAGTTGTATGTGCCTAATAACTATTTTCCTTCAATCATGGTTGATGAAATTCTTTCAATACTAGCAGACGAGACTGCAGGTATAAATGGTGAGTGTAATCAGGTGTGTGTTCCTACTTACTAGTTTACACCGTATTTGATTGAAGGGATTCCTTAAATGCAATAGAAGAGCCTGCTGACTGAATGATAATTTTTAAATAGGTGTATTTTCCTATTCAGGATACTCCATCATATTTTCCTGGTGGGATTGGCGGGTCTCTTCTAGACGAGTTTGTTGGGCAGCGGAATTAGGACGGGCATGTGTATGGTCCTACTTGTTGTTCGCCATCAAGTTAGGTTGATTGAATTTTATGGAGGGGAAGGAGGTAAAACCCTACTCCCAATTTTCCATACATTTTCCTCAGTAGTTCTTCTTGCATTCTCAGGTCTGAGGGACCTGGTCCGAACGTCCATAGGCAACACCCCCATTATGTTGGGGGTTCACTTCCGCGTGATTCTGATGGCGGTGACTGTTGGTGGGAGTCCTCAAGAAGGACCCCTATATCTTTTAATTGAGGCCTAGAGTGACCTATTGATCCACCTCCCTATAGTACGATAGGGACTGGTTGTTGCATTCTAGAGATAAGGGCACGAAACTGTTGAAGACGGTGGTTGGCACCGACTTCTTCTTGATCATCGGTCATCATTGACTGGATGATCAAGGATTATTATTAACCTGGAGAGACTATCGAGAAGCCTCCAAGTTTGGGTTTGTACTATGATGATGGTACTCCCTCACCAGGAAATTGGAGACCCCACATTGAAGATATTGAGTGGGTGATGGTTTCCTTCCTATATATGAGGATCTAGTTTGATTAGTTGTCCGGAAGTTCATAGGTGTCATCTTGAAGAAAGCCATTTTGGATTGAAGGGATTTCTGAGAAAAAACATGAAAAAAATAAACTCCATTAAAGTGACATATTTTATATGGATACATGCATGATTGATTCCTTTTTATGAACTTTTATTATCAA
Organism: Viscum album; assembly: GCA_963277665.1. Taxonomy (NCBI): domain Eukaryota; kingdom Viridiplantae; phylum Streptophyta; class Magnoliopsida; order Santalales; family Viscaceae; genus Viscum; species Viscum album. The sequence continues at coordinate 116,731,713 of OY728119.1, forward strand.
TTGATAGGGTCCTGTCATGTGGGTAACATTATTAACTTGGTTAAGGATTCATGTCAGGTTCACTATTTTTGTTTCGTAGTTCTTTGAAACATGTGTTCTAGTTTTAATAATCACTGCTTCCAGGTGGTTTCCATTGGATTTATTCATGGAACAGAAAACACCAAATAGTTATTTTTCCAAAAGGTACCTTCTTTCTGAAGGAAAGTGTTTATTAAGTTTTAACTTTACAATACTTAATAATGTACATGGTTGAGAGGATGGGAGGTCGGACTCATCACACCATTTTTGGGGGAATTATTATCTACTCTGGGACTCTTTATAAATTTCAGATATTTTCATCAATCCTTATTAATTTTCCAATTACAACATAAGTTTACCTTGTAATTTTGAATCACTCATTAACATGTGTAAAATTTAGAAACATCCATATGTATTCAAGGTTTTCCATCAATGGTATCCTCTTATATACTACTTAGATATACTTTTAATCATCCTTATGATGATACTGGTTTTTAAGGAACTCGGTGGGACACTCTGGAATTTATTGTTATACATGGATACAAAGGTTTGTTTTGATATTGGGATTGAACACATAAAATGGGATACCTATGTATCCTTGTAAATGGAATCAGAACCATCATAGTTCGTTACTGCTTAATGTGACACATCATACCTTTTAAAGTCATGTGATAAGGACCTATCTATATATTTTAATTTCATTTGGTAAGGACATATAAGAGAAAGGTGCTTAGTCAATGTTTGGTTTGGGACTTTTACCTAATCCGCCCAAGGAACTTGGAAGGAATATGGGGTTCCAAGTAAGATTAGACCTTGTTGGGAATATGGCCTAAGGAGAATACGATTGATTTGAAGTGTTGGGTTTCAAACTCAAAGAGGCTTCCTATATATCCCATTTGGATGGGAATCAAAGCCCACGTAGTTTGATAAGTATCATAGGGGAATATAGTCCTTTAAGAGAAATGAGTATGGGTTTAATACCTGAAAAGGATACCTTAGTGACTTCAGGGTTGAATTTGGGGCTTATTCCAATGGAGGATTCTCAGATTAAGGGAATTAAAGTTGGAACTCTGAAGAGGATATCCAATGAGCTTGGGCCCTGAGAAGGTTTCCTACGTATCCCAATTATAATTAGAATCAGATTTATCATAATTCATTCAATGTGTTGGGTATTATTCATGAGAGCTTCCCATTAAAGGAGACATGATGGGGTGAACCCTTTTGGAAGGGAACCCTTTTGAGCTCATTCTTTTAAGCAGGTGTCCTACATATCCTGGTTTTAACAGGAATCAGAGTTCTCGTAGTTCAAGAGTTTTTGAAAATTTTGTGATCATGACAAATCTCTAAGCCCACGTGAGTCATGCTCAGTGTGAGAAACAATAGGATGTAAAATATTCAACAAAAGAACCCACACTTTTCCTTCTCTACTGGGGGAAGAGGGCATGCCTATGACAGCCAGGGTGCATGAGTTTGAGTCGACCCAAGAAGAGGGTGAGGTGACAATCCTTCCCTCTGTTCACTTTACATTGGACAAGGGTACAATTTAAGGAAGGAGGGAAGGTGAAGGAAGTATATAGGAGCAAGACTGCAACCTTCTACTTGAAAGGTTAGGGTATTATACTAGGATGGCTACCCTAAAATTGATCCTAGTAAGAGAGGGAGACTTTTCCTTTGCTTTCATGGAAAATAAAGTGTGAACCGTACCTTTCCTACTAGAGACCTGAGGTTCTGATTCTTAGAGACGAAAAGGGGAGAACAGAACCCAAACCCTACTTCTCAAAACTAGTAACTTCCGAACATTGTTCCACGGAGAAAGTTCCATGTTTCTACAGATATACAAACCCACAGACACTCCATGAAACCTAACCCCATTGAGAAACAAATGCGGAGAACCTCTAACTAATGATATACAAACCCAAATAGGAGACACGTTGATGTGACTTTCAAAAATGTTTGATAAGTAAGGAGGTTTTTCTTGAGGTCTCAACAAAATACCTTTCATGCAAGGGAGCCAATAAATAAGAACCTCTTCCATGAATGGATTTGAGGAGGGCTTGATGTCTTGTAGACTGAAGAGAGTAGGTGAGTCAAAGAGGGGCACCCAAGTAGATAAAAAAAAGCGCAAGTATGGGCACCCAAGTTGGATTGGGTGACCTGATGTTCACCAAAGTGACAAACAACGTGGATGTTAATACTTTTCAGAGACCTGGATAAATCCTTTAGGAGTATTCATTGGTGATCCCATAAGTGGGGCACTCAATTTCCTGTGAGAGGAATAGGTGGTGCTCAAGTGTTTCTAATTTAGGGAGGTTGGGTGCTTTAGGCGCACAAGTGTTATGGATTTCAAACACTAAAAGTACTTAAGTCTTATGAACCTCTTTCAACTCGTCCCTTTAGGTATTAAAGACCTACCTTGAAAGTTTTTGAGGACTTGGGTGAAGCACTTGGGTGACCAGAGAAGCAATTAGGCTTCAGAGAAATTTGTCCGTACAAATGAAGGCCCCAAGGGTCTATTTATAGGAAAAAATAGGACCCTGGGAAAACATTTCGAGCCTAGTTGAGGTCATTTTCCAGAAAAGTGCCTCAAACACATTTCATTATGTCTACAATTAAATATAAGGATGATTAATCTAGTGGTTCCTATTATGAATATTTTAAAATACATGCATGGTATGATATTCGTATTATTATTTAATTTAAAAGTAATAATTATCAATTCTCCAATGGCCCAAAACATAGCCTCAAATGTGTTTTATCCATAAGGGACATAATTAGCTTAGAAAAATGTGTTTGATGTTATATATTGGTTGAAATGGAGATTGGAGTGTCCTATATATCTCATGGTTTTGATAATATAAGAAAGAAGTAATTCTAATGATTGTATAATAATAAAAACCATATAGGGAAGAATATGTGTTTTCTTTTAAGAAAAAACTATACTAATAAGCATAGGGAGGATTTTCTTAAGTGGAATGGTAAATTTTTTAATTATTTAAAAGAATTAATTCATGGAATATAGTTGAAAATTAATATAAAGATGTTAGAAAATGACAAAAAATGGAGGTAAACCTCTATAGAATTCACCCAACCCACTCCAATTCTATAATTTCAAGGAGTATAAATTATACTAACCAATGATTGAAACTAATTTTTAATGATGATTTTCAATATCAGCAACCTATTAATCCCAAAGATATTAGAAAAAATCATGGAATCACTAATTCTGATGTAAGGTGTGATAATGAAGTGGTGAAAGGTACACATAGAATACACTCTATGAATATTAATGTATTATTTGATTCTGATTCTAATCACTATTTTATATCTAAATAATTTTATAAGGGTAACACACTACCACCTCTATGATTCGATATTGAAATAGATATAAAACTACTAATGATGTTATGATTGCATCTCAATTCTATGAATCTCTTCCAATTGATGTTTGTGTTAATGTTCCCCCTAAAATTTTATTAATTCTTACTATAGTAAAATTTGATGTTATTTTTTATATAAATTTTATTTCATTATATAAATCCCAAATTAATTGTTGATTATGGGAGGAAATATTTAATATTCCAAACCAACCTATGATTGTATATTGGTAGAAGGATAAATATTTACATCCAATGGAAATTACATCTGTTGCATGGGTCTTATTTTTTGTTCAATGGGGGAATTTATCACATATGGTTGGGTAGAAACTCAACATTAAATAAAGTATTATTTTAAAGGATTTTGTGGATGTTTTTATAGAAGATTTTAGTAGTCTTACAATGAATCATGAAGTATATTTTTCAAAATAACTCATACGCGATGTTATACCTATTTAAAATAATCCATATAAAATGGACCTGATTGAGTAATAGGAATTAATGAAACAACTCTAGGATAATATTGAAAATGGATTCATTATCCCGTGTTTTTCACTATGTGGTTAACCTGTTGTTGTTGATAAGAAGAAAGATGGATCAATGTGACTCTGGACTGATTATTTGGAACATCAAAAACCATGATCAATAATAAGTATCTTATACCATGTATTGATTATTTTTTGGATCTATTACAAGGTGATTAATATTTTTCCAAGATTAATCATCAATATGAATACTATTAATTAATAGTAAAAAGTAAATACATATCAAGGAAAACCTTTTGATCGAGGTATGGTAACAGTCATGCTATTGTTTCTTACTAATTACCCTACTGTCTTTATGTATTTACTAAATAGAATCATTGATATTACAATGATCAGTGTTTGGTAGTGTTTCTAGGTTATTTTCTTATATATTCCTTGAGTAAGGAAGAGCATAAAGATCACTTGAGGATTTTACGGAAGATCCTAAACAAGGTGAATATGTATGAAAAATTTACTATGTGTGAGTTTTTTATATTAATAGATTCTTTTATGGTTCATATAATCTTAAGAGAGGGTATATTAGTGGATCCATCAAAGATAAATGTTATTGAGCATCAGCCCAGACCAAACACTATAATTTTGATATATATTTTTCATTTATTGGAAATATATTATTGATGATTGGTGATGGATTTATCATGGATGTAAAATATAATTACCAATTTAACTCATAAGGTAGTTATGTTCCTTTCGACTAATGAGAATGAAAAATATTTGAAGGAAATGAAGAGTAGTTTAGTTAGTGAAACTATGCTCACACTTCCCTTTAGTGGAGAAGTGTTTTTGATCTACAATGATGCATCAATGAAATGGTTGGTATGTGTTCTCATGAATAGTGATATGGTTATATCTTATGCATCATGTCAATTGATGGTTCATGAGAAAAATTATGTGACTCTATATTTTGAGTAGTAGTGGTAATCTTTGAATTAAATATATAAAGGAATTATATTTATGGATAATGGTGTGAATTGTATACTAATTATAAAATTTTAATGTATATATTATCCTAGAAAGTGTGGAATATATACCAAATATGGTGTTTGTATTTGATTATAAATTACGAATTCTCAATACAATACCACCCAAGGAAATAAAACAAGGTAGATACTGCTCTGAATTAAAATGATCAAGATAGATTGTCTATTATGAAGATCACAAAAGATCTAATATTTATGAATTATCAAAGTATGGATCGTAGAATCTTGAATTAATGGGAGAAATATTATATTTCTAAAGTGAGTGTTCAACCATATATCCACGTAAATATTAAAGTAGAATATAAAGAGGATTTAGAGATAAAAAAATATGATGAAAAATTTTAAAACATGATTTTAATAGAATGATTAGGTTCGAGAACAATGTACGTAACTCATAAATAGAAAACCTAAATATGGAACTATGGGAAGGTGCTTGTAGCTAATAATTATCTATCCATCATGGATATATGAATATGTATAGAGATATGAAAGAGTATTTATGGTTGGATTACATGAAAAAATGTATTGAAAGGTATGTATCTCATTGCTTGGTATATCATAAAGTTAAGTATCGGAGATAGAATTATAAGTGTATTATACAACCATTATCCATACCCAAATGAAAATTGAAAAACATAACCATGGATTTTGTTTTTAGAATCCCCAAAATATTTAATGACCCATATGATATTTGGGTTGTTGTCAATCAACTTAAAAATTCAAGACTCTTCATGGCTATCATAGAATATTTATCTCTTGATCTACATGATATAATCTTCATTAAAAAATGGTAAGGTTACATGGGGTACCACACACTATTGTATCTAATTAGGATCCAAGGTTTACCTCAATATTCTAGATAAGTCCTCGGGAAACTAAAGATATATAATTGTGTTTTAGTATTACATATAATTATAAGAAAGTTGGTCATCATAAGTGGAGAATTAAAACATTATTGTATATGTTGATATCATTTTCTCCTAGTTTCAAAGGTGGTTGGTATCAACAACTTCCTCTTGTTTAGTTTTCTAACAACAATTTATTTCACTTGAGAATTTATATGGATCATCGTGAATACCTTAATAGAAATATGGGTGGAACATAAAAAGGTTGGGCTAATGTTAGATAAATAATAATATTAGGACACTAATTATCTATGTAAATGGAAGAGGATTCTATAGTCATTCGTCAACCCATAAAGGTAGCTCAGAGTCGACACAAGACTTATCTTAACAATCATCAGTGAGATTCTGAATATGAATTTGATTAGATGATCTTTATATGAATTTCTATATTGAATAATGATTTGATATTTTGAGATAAGGGAAATTTAATCCCTTGGTATACTATTCCCATTATGATTATTGATCGAGAATGGATTGTTTCTTATTACTTAGAACTCCTACCAAACCTCTCTCAAGTTCATGATTTTTTTCATGTATATCTCATGAAGAATTACATACTTGATCCTTCACATGTAATGAATTAAACGGTTATAGATTCAAGGAATTATATTTATTATAAATAAAAACTAGTAAAAATCAATAATAATAGACATAAGTTCTACAAAATAAGGCAACTCGACTGGTTAATGGCCTTTAGAGGAATCACAAATTTTAGAAAGCTACATGGGAGTATAAGAATGTGATAAATCATAGATATGTTAATTTTTTATACCATATTGACAAAATTTTGAGGGATAAATTCATTTTAAGGGAGTTTTATTGTTACAATTCATGATTTTTTATGTATTTCTATTCAAAAAAAAATCTTTAACTATTTGATAGCTTGCCTTACACATACCCCGAGCCTATATGATATGGGGTATAATATATTAGTATAACCTAGATTTAAAGTTATATGGTATTAATAATAATGACTAATTTTTCAAAAATATCTATAATTTTCATTGAATATTCAAATATTTTTATTAATTTATTAATTAAGAAGTACACAATGTTTCTGAAAAGTCATTTTAGCCTTAAAAATATTTTCTCTTCAAGAAGGGGTTTGATCACATTTTTTCATGTGAAATATATAATTAATTTAATTTTTTAAAATATTATTTTATGAAATTAATATTATTTTTTAAATTATCATTCCAATAATATCTTAGAGTGATTTTTTTGGATTTTTCTAAAATGGTTTATTTTTCAGTGAATAGTGAAAAATAATGATTTTCGTAAGAAATATAATTTCTATTCAAGTTGTAGTAAAATTATGTTTTTAATTTGATCATAATGTAAAATAAGTATCCATTAATAATAAATAATATAATTACTTACATAACCATCATCATTATACTTTATTTTGATATAAGTTCTTTTTTGGTCCTAAAACACCATTTTCCAAACATTGTTTTCATGCTTGCAACGTGTTTTTATCTTAATAACTAAATATAATCTATATTTAACACATATTTTAATGAAATTTATAGGTTATATATTCAATAATATATTTTATAATTCTTTTTATGGTAGTTACAAGGAATGAAATGTTATTAAATTATATTTTATGATTAAAGATTCACTCTTCTAAAATGGGTTTTCATTACATATTGCATGCTTATTTTGAATTTAATTCTTCTATATTAATAAATTTAATATAGTAAAATTTATTCCATGTTTTTAATAAGAATAATAAATATAATATAACAGTTTTAATGTATTTTTTGATCGAATTGAATTGTTAAAATAGTAAAATTTTGTTACCATTGTTATAGTTATGACAGGTTTACCAGTGTGATTAATCCCAGAGATAAAGGAAGGATTTCAACACAAACCAAAGAAATTCATATTTTTTGAAGATATGTAAACTTTATTTTACCCAAGAAAAAAAATATTTTTCTATCTTTAGCTAATTCCCCTTGACCATGTACTTATATCATTGAAATATTTTATGATATTCTATGTGTGTCCCTCCCCCCACTAAAAAAGGCCACCTATTATCCTCCATTATTCATAGTATTCAAGACTTATATATTAGAAAATACCAAAAAAATATTACTATATTATTTAACTCTATTATGTACCTTCTTATTTTCTCCTAATACATATCCTTCAAGGATTAAGTTGTAAGTTAAATGAGGTCTCTCAAAGAAGAGATATAGATATTAACCAACAATTTTCAATTTTGTATCTCTATCTACAAACATTAAACTTCTTCTATCTAAAAAACATTATGAGTATAATATAATAATTATAATTAGATTTAATTATGAATATAACACAACCTTTCACCACATCTCCTCTGTCAAATTTGAGATGAAAGCATCGCTCGTGAGTACGTGTAGATCACCACCAACATGTAGCGATGTGATTCATTTCAACCACCACCATTAATGGTTTATTAATATGATAGATTAATTTTTATATATAATATTTATTTTATAATAATTATTATATAAGGTTTAATTAATATTTAATTTTACTTCCTTGCATCGTCAAAAAAATGGAATCATCACTCGCGATAACGTAATGACTTCATATCCACATTGTGATGTAATTCATTTTTCATTACCAATTCACATTAATGGTTTTAATTATGTTTATAATGAATATATATGACATTTATATCATTATTTTAATTATGGAGATGAAGTAAACATGAGTAATTTTCCTAGAATATAGCCTCAAAACCAAAACACATTTGAAAAGTTAATCAGTTAACACTGAAAATGATGATGATAATGGAAGATTGTTAATGAATGGGGGATAAGATATTATAGGTAATAAATTTATATTATTATAGGTAATCTTTTTTTTATTATATATAATTATATTTAAATGTAAAATTATTATATAATAGCTTATCTCTTTGTAAGAAAGATAGACCTAAGTTGAGGGTTTTATTTTATAATAACTTTGTTTACAAGGACAGATTATGCATTAATATATGATGATGAAAATATATTATCTATAACTCCCCAATAATATTTATTTTATAATATTATTTTTATTTATATAAAATAAAATTTTTATTTCATTTTTCTCCATTTACATACTTGAGATACCAAAATAATGTTTTTAATGAAAACCAACCATGTTTTTCTTTTAAGTAGGCAGTATTTTCTTCAATGTACAGAATTTTTGTAAAATGATTTCAATAACGTCTTCACTATTCTAAAAATATTATTTAAATTAAACTTCTTTTCTATGTTTTATGTTCCTTACCATGTTTTAAAAGTAACATTTTTATAATTTTCCAAAGATGGTATTTTCACTTTTTACAGAAAATGTTAAAGATATTTTAAAAAACAGCATATGAACAAATTTCCCACAATAATGTATAAAAAATTATTTAAATATTAATTTATAGTTTTTCTTATTTATTCTCAATAAAAAAATTCTATAATATTTTTTAAATTTTTTGTTTCTAAATAATTGATTTCAAATAAAATGGTTATTTTCCTAGAGATATATTCTACGAACCATTTAGAGATATTTTTATACAAACATCCTTTTATGGTTATTATAATTTATTAGGGATATGATCCAATGTTACTATAATTATTATTTCTATAAATGGTTTATCATTTTTAATATGACATTTTTATAAAACCCAAATCATTTCTATAGGTTTTGATTGGACTATATGATGTATGTTTTATGATGTTATGTCACACATATTTATGGTTTTTGTTAGGTGATGGGTGGGCCCCAAATTATATATCCCTATAATTAATTAGGAAAATAATGATATATAATTAGATATTAAGGACTCATAGGGTAGTTAACCTAGTTTATTAAATGACTTTTACCAATAAGATAGTCTTGGGAGTCAATATTGACTATGAAAATGACGGAATATGGAGTGAACCCAATACACTATGACTATCTTAACAGTGACCCCTGACTAGGGAAATGATTTTCTATGATTATGTGCATAAAAAACATATATATTAGGATTATTATATGACTTGATGGATTATGAATTATTATTCAATATTATACACTCTTTTATATTTTTTATTTCAATTTCTAAAACATTTTGTCATGTTTCATGATTTTGATATACAAATTGGTGGTTATGATTTTATAATATTTTACTCAATTTCTCATACCCGTATAATTATTTTATACTAAATTTTGAACATTTATTTAAATCTCTTATTTCTATCCTTTATGATCATATGAGATCACCTTTTCTTATGTTTCCCTTACCCAGGTTATGGAGAAAGCATTTAAATATGTTAGATCTAAGATTTGAGCATTTTATGAAGAACTAAATGGGAAATGATGTGGATGATTTATACACCAGTTTTTTATGAATCTATGTTTCAAAATACATTAAACCTTTTTTGTTATAGTGTGGATAATATTGAAATTTAATGATTATTTATTCTAATAAGATGTAGTATTTATTTATATAAATTTTGGGTCTCTATAAACACATGTACGAGTTTTTACTTTCAATGAGTTTTTTTAAACATTATTATAATATAAACATTTATAGTTAAAATTTATAATTGTTTTATATATTTAGTTTAGTGTGAGTAATATATTTTTTATATTAATGTAATATCATTTATTTTAAGTAGTCATCAATCACTCCCAGTGATTAATTATTTTAAAGTTTATAATTATGTGATCCTTTAATATTTTTTCTATGATATTTTTTAAATTGAGAGGATTTTAAATTTTTAATCCTAAAAATAATTTTTTTTATTTAGAATAAAAATTCACCCATGTTGGGAAACGAACTATGACTAGTAATTTTATTTCTTGAAAGGTAGAGAATTGTTTCCATGTGTTTTTTATTTTTATGATACAATTTTCTACCATTTTTATAATGAGAAGATATATCCGTTTAAATAAATGATATGAAAAAATTGTATGGTCTGATGATTTGAGGAGAGGTGGGATGTCTTTCCAAATTTGTTGTATTTTATCAATGTGGATCTAAATGTGATGTTATGGATGATGTGGAATTATGTTAGGGATGATGTAATAACAGTTTGATCAGGTTGGGATACTCTCTTGGTTGTTTTTTTTCTTTTGGATTATCTTATACAAATATTTTATTCTTACAGTAGATTAGTTCATTAATTTTATATACCTGATCATATTGATTTGATTAAGTGATTATTTTAATACAATGTTTTATTGAATTATAATAGACAATAAATGACCTACTAGAAATAGTTGTTGATGATCATAACGATATCTTACATGGGAACCACATATTGGTTGGGGTGACATCATAAAGATCATGGTTTAGAAATCGGTAATTGAAATGTTGAATACAAAATCAAATTTTATTTTAATGGTTAATATAAATACTATATATAATTAATGATGCTTATATATGAAAATTTTTAGATAAGAACTATGGTAAATGATTATTTTTAGTGTGGAATATTGATGATTTTGTTCATCAAATGAAAATAGCTTTCTAGTCCTAGTGATGGAAATCGAGTTTTCATTTGGGATGCCAGCTATAATTTGAGTATGGTCTACAAACATTTCCTTTAGACTAGTTTTGTACTATACTATCATTTTGAAATATAATTTCATTCATTCCCCTACCAGTGTCTATAGTAGCAGTTCAAACCCATATTTGGCCTAGGATTACAAGTGTTCTTTCAATTATATAGTTTTTTAGGGATTCAGATAACTAACCAATCCCCTACCTACCATCTCTTCTATTAATACTATAGTATATTTTCATCCCCTTACTATGATGTACTATTTTATAGAGTTTTTACTTATACGATCTGTAATGGATCTTACTTATAAAATAAATGTATATTGAGGTTTTTGATACTTAGGGTTCTATAATATGCTCATATCTAGGCTCTAATGGCTTACAGTTATACCTATTTATTTATGAAGGATCTATAACTAATTAAGGTATTGTGTATTCTTATATAAGTTTTAAGGTATTTATATTATACTATATGATTATGGGGATATGATTATGATTTGGATGTGGTATGGTTGCATATATATTCTCTATGGTAAGATGGTTATATTTCTATGATATGTGTGAACTGAGGTGAAGTATAACCTATAGATAGTATAGGAGCCACAAAATGACAGATAATATAGGGGAGGTTGGATGGTTTGGTGGGAAAATGGAAACATGTTACATTCCATATATATATATATATATAAGATTTTGATATTTTCTTTCTGATTTATGTGTGTGACATAGTTAGTATGCCTTGGTGATTTTGGGATATAGTTCACCTAATTTAAGTAAGTAGTATATTTATCTATTAATTTATTGGTATTTATTTTGATTATCCCATATTTTAATGAGAGGTTTCAAGGAGGATCCTGTTGATTATACATATAAACTATCCCATATGTGTATAAATCCATTTTTTAGGAATGTGAGGGTTTGTTAGTGATTGGTTCTTTGATTACTAGATTTTAGTGGTAATCTTGGAGTGGTTAGTGTTTGTGATCTCTTCAATGGAATTTTTCATGGAATAATTTTAGTTATTTTTGATTTGTGTGACAATACACTAGTTTATTGGCACTGGTTATTTTTTATTGTCATAATGTTGATTAGTGGATCTTTCATTTATGTTATATTGAGTGTAATGGATCCACTGATTCAACATTTTAAACCATCTATGCTAATGACCAACCCATTTCCAATTGGAGGTTGGCATATGGAGTCACTCCCACTTCACTATTGACCTAGGAGGGATAGTTGTGAAGGGGGTCTGGTGATGTGGGAAAAATAAAAGACATTTATAAATGAATTTTTTATCATTCTAGTATTCATTTTAATTTCCAGAAAAATAATTAATATAAAATAGAAAATTCATTTATTAGAAAATTATAATACCTATATAATGATAAAAACTATCACATCCCATTTCATTTTTACTTAGTACATGGAGAATTTATATAACTATCGCACATGCAAAAAAATTATATAAACCCAGTAAATTCTCCACTATAACCACACATCATATCTTTACATCACCCCTATCAATGATTTTATGAGTGAGATAATATTTTTGATATGTATGGATGATAATTGGTGAGATAGTTTTTCATTGGATTAATTAATAACTCTATTTCCATCATAAAAATATTAATAGTTTAAAAAAATAAATAAACAATTTTTTATGATGATTTTCTTTATATAAACAATTTTTTTCACAAAATCAGACACAAATTTGAACTTAGGCTCTTTTTTCGAGTCTTCCTTTTGTAGTTTGTTCAGAACTATTCAAATTCCTAACTCCATTGTTGAGTCAAAACATATAAACATTATTATATCTTATTTCATCTTTATCTATTTTAAAAGTAGTCATTGTGTCACCAATTGCTATGAGCTCATTCAAACCACCAATAACCTAGAAAAAATGCATAGCTGTTCTCAAGTACATAAGGATATTTTTATAAAAATATAGTGAATACCATATAGATTGTATAATATATCCTTATTGTAACAAACCCACCCTATTCAACCCAACCCGTTACCTGAGTTTTCCCAACACTTGGTCTGAAGCATTTTTCTGATTACCAAAGGCTAGTGAAAAGCACTAGGCATGACCCACTTTCTCTTGGGAATGGTTTCTCTGCTAGTAAACTAGAAATACCCATCCATAAAATTGGTAAGAGAAACCAATACAATCATATTCATATATATAAAAACAATATCCAGAGTTAGTTAACAATACTAAATAAATACTTTAAGTAACAACTAAACCTCATATTCAATCATAATATGAAATTTCTATATACATGGTATCTTATATTAAGAAAAAAAATCAAAATAAATGGGAACAAATCCATAAAATTATTATACATAACCAAATGGTAAAAAACCTCAAGATGGATCCTCATGAGTTAACTCCATGGGACCACATCTCCTCTAAAAAACAAGGACTATGATAATCAAGAAGAGACACTCTGGTACATGGTTCCTTTACCGTTAACTTTTTCCTTCAAAATAAAATCAACATTCATCAAAAGGCATATGTAGGTTGTGAATAACAAGTCCTATTAGGACACCACCATGAATATATTTAAGAATTCTACCCATGAATACTAATAAAATAGCTTGAAATCACTTTTTAAAACTATACCAATATTAAAACATACCATTTCTAAGTAAATTGTTTGAATAACTTTGGGTTTACCATTCAAAACCAAACTAATTTTCCAAAAAACTTTCCCACGTGGATCAAATAGATAAAAAGGTCCAAGGTACAACATGATCAAAATATCCAATAAGACATTATAAAAATGAACATACAACAATATCAACTATCAAAATAAATTTAATGGGAATAATACATCTCATCACATCAAATAGAACCAATCAAATGAAAAAAACACATATACAATGCTGGCATGAGTAATATGAACATAAGGATCTAACTATCAGTCATATCAGGGGATAAAAATCAAGTTTTCTAGTTAGATAAGAAAATGAGATCTCTAACTATATTTTTGGCCCCCATCATTGAGATATCTCATGGTCCCTTATCCACAAACATGGAACCTGTCATGGTCTTCCTACCGAAAGGCTATCATGGTCCCTTGGAATTAAAAAATAGAAGATCACATGGTCTTCCATCCAATAGTTCATAGAAGCTTTTATAAAAACTATAATCAAAGCTCACACAGTCTTCCATTTGAAGTCTCTCATAGCCCCTCGAATAAACCCATCACTCACACCCTAGTTTACCTATGGTCTACTCCATGATAATGTAACCACCACTAGTGACCATATCAAACAAGCCACATCACAATCCATTTCTTAAAAAACATTCCCATTTTTTCAATACACCATTCCAAAGGTAAATTCATTCCAAAAAACCATTCTTGAAATCCATTTAGTGTCTTAAAACATCTTTGATCCATTTTAGCGAACACTTGGTGTGCACACAAGCCACACCAATTTGGAAAAACCCATTTTGAAACACCCAATTGATAAAAAGATTCATTAATAACATAAAACAAAGGATAAAATATACCATAAATCGTATAATAGGAAATTCAATAAAAAAACTAAATAAGATTCATAATCTAAAGTTAATCTATAGAAAACTCCATTAATTAAAGAAAACATCCTTAGATTCTGTCCAAATATCATCACCTCCAATGAAACCATCCAAAAGAGGTAGAAAGTGGCCTCAAACACCTAATACAGAAGGGAACTAACCATCCTATTCATCATATACCCTACATTCTGAAAATACCCCAACTAGGGTTACACAACATCATATAGATGGTGGAACAATTATAAATCAGGGGATAAGATGAATAAAACGTCAATAAATTGACTCACCTTAAGTCAAAACCCCTTGGAACCATGATAAATAAACCACTAGATGATATCAAAAGCTTTACCACCAAGGAGAATGAGCATCACATGATGAGAGAATAAAATATGTGTTAAAATCCTTAAAATGGCATGTATATTTTAGTAAAAATCCAATATTTTTGTTATATAGACATGTTTCATGGTTTCTAACCATTGTTAGGAAAACCATGAACCATCCTTGAGGGATTACTGTTTCCCATAAAAACGAGTCACATGATTACACTCAGGTGTTACATGATTTGAAAAACCATGCTCAAACCCAGTAAAACCCCACTGTTAAAAAAAATTTATGAATCAGTCGTACTATCTCAATCATCTCCTGGACATGGATTGTCCCAACCAAGAATGATATGACCATTTAATCCCAACACAACATTGTCTTTCACAATGTCTCGTATGTAATGATCTGTGTTTTGAATCGGACAAAAATATAAAGGAATTTGACCTTTTCAATTAATGTATGGGTTGTTTTTAAAACTGAGTCTTAGAATTAAATTCCAATAGTTTGAACACTTCAAATTTGATTTATTTGGGCCTATGTGAGGACTTGTTAAGTTTCCCAGGTGACTTGGAAAGTTCCAGGAGCGCCAAACCTAAAATAATCATGTTTTGAAAGACTGCAGAGGGTGCACAGTTTTTCTTAAAACTGTGCGGCTCACTGCAGAAAACTATGCGGCTTAATTCTGGGGTACAAAAGCTATCACATGGTATGGAAATGGTTTTCCAAACCATTTGAATAGCCTATGCGAGTGGAGTCTCTTTTGAAGAGGGGTGTCACACAGTCGGCGAACGGTGTGGCTAACTGTGCAGCCCAAACCATGTGGTGTATTAATTTTAAGAAATTAATAAAATAAAATTAAAAATAAAATAAAAATAAAAACTAAATCTCCCTAACCCTTATCTTTATTGACCCATAGAACACAGCACCCCAATTGGGGTTCCCCTTCGATACATGAAGCTCTTCATCGATGCTTCCTTCGACCACCAATCTTCCATCATTTCTTCACGATTCTTCCTCGAATCATCAGGGTAAGGTCTTCTTCCTTAGTCTCCTTCCTCTTCTGGGCTGATTTTGGTTTTTTTCAACCTATGATATTTATCCAAACCTAGGGTTAGGATTTATCTTGTAATTTTGGTGTTCTTATGGTTCTAGGTTATGTGAAGGCTTCCTCATTTCTGGTTCTTGAGTGTTCTGAAAACCGTCATCATAAGAAAAGTGGTTCAGGTTAAATCAATCTGTTATTGACATCCAAGGTGAGGTTTTACACGTTATTATTTGTTTCACAACACCTATTGTAGGTTCTTAATATGTTTATTAGTCCCTGGTATTTAATATGTAGTGCGTTAAACTTTGCTTTGTGGTTTCGAGTCACTGGGTCTAAGGCGACTCACCCTTGTGTTCATAGGTAAGTATATGTATATATATATATGTAGGACCCCCGTTATACATATATTCATACATGGAAGTGAATATAAATGTATGGGGAAAGGAATGCCTATGTATATATATATGAAAATTCATACGTAGGTGAGTGGAGACGGGTATATGCATATAATCATATATGTAAGGATCCCCTTGTGCATGCTCATGGCCATGCGAGTGTGTGTATAGGGGCTAGGTGCACTTATGTGTCTGTGAATATTCATATGCTCATTAGGGGAGCATCAACTTCTAGTTAGAAATCTATAAGATCTGAATGTTTAGTTTGGTTCCACTTTGAGGTAGGGTCCCTCTCTTAGCCTATTTAATTCAAGAATTCCTTAAATTTCTTTTAATTTCCTTCTTAATTCCACTTGTTTATATTTAATTACATTTATTGAATAAGTACTTAGTTCTGATAAATGTTCAGATTGGTAAAAAATCATGGTTTCCTAATAAAACCACTCTAATGGAGGTACGCTGTCTAAAAAACTGACAGTGGTAGTTATGCTCATTTAGCTTTCTTGGCATTATTTCATTGATGTTTACTTTATGCAATTTCCTTTTTTGGTAATGAAATTTTTAGTTATTCAACCTATTTTATAAACTGAATGGTTCACCTCTTTAAATGAAGTAACCCATTCCTAATGTGTCTTTCAATGAGCCCAAGGCACCCCATGGGTGTGTGGTCTACTTGGACTTGGAATTACCCAAGTGGCTAATCATGTTGTCATCCATAACCCACTTCCCTAAACATGACCCTTAGGTTTATACATGGTATTTACATTCCTTAGTTGAGTCCTTTATTTGGTTAAGGTGATTTAATCTTGTTAGGATGGTCTAAATGAGTTAGTGACACATCTTTATATAATGGCCTCGATAATTGACTCTTGAACCAATTTACCATGTTTAGGAAAACTGGGTGAGATAACCCTGATTGGGGTGACTCACACCACATGGCATGTTTTGAATAAATGGATTAGCCTTAATGTCATGATTACCGTGTATTAAAGGGTTTACTTGAAATGGATTAATTGAAAATTGAAATAGATCATGGATAATGACATGCACTATAGGACTTTTCCTCATGTATTGAATTTAATGCGACCATGCCTTTAATTATGTTTAATTAAAATACTAGATGTGGTTTTCCTTAAGTACAATTTTGAATGTGGTTTCTTATATGTAATGTGTTCTTTCTATTTTAATTTCATAAGAGGTACTGCCTTATGAATTATATTATAGTTATTTCATTGACTATAAATGATTATGGATGGGAGTAAATCTTACCCCATTCCACATAATGAACAATTATCTTTTAAGGATGGGAGGAATTTTTACCCCATGCCTATATTAAAAGTGTTCACATGTTGATTCCACATAATGAACTATTCTGTACTATTATGGATGGGAGGCATTCTTACCCCATGCCATTATATACTCCTATGGATGGGAGGCATGCTTACCCTATGATAGTTATCTTAAATTATGGATGGGAGGCATTCTTACCCCATTCCAGTATTATACTTATATGGATTGGAGGCATGATAACCGCATTCCAGTTATCTTCTATTATGTATGGGAGGCATTTTTTCTCCATTACAACCATTGTATACATGTATTGGTGGGATTTATGCTTACCCCATTCTAGTTACAACCTCTATATATATATATATATTTGTGTGTGTGTTGTTACATGATTAGAATATTATCCCAGTGACTATTTGAAGGTGGTATATTTGTTAGGGATCCCTTAGGAACCTGAATGGGTCATTATTTAATTATACAGTTCTTCTATTTATTTCTTCTATACATGCACATTGCTTAATTTATGTTTCACTGGATTGGGCTTGGCACTGTGGGTGCAGGCCTATTGAGATTTCATCTCACACCCTACTCGGGTACCCTTGGTACCCTAGTAGACCTTATATTTGTAGGAACTACATTGATTGTTGTCTTACCTGTACCTGTGACGTTAGGAGGAAGAGACCAATTCGGAGCTCAGGATTCTCATGGATACAACCCTTGGGATTTGCTATATTTTCCTTATTTTTTACAATACTGAAAATCATGCAATATTGTTTACTAATTTCTGATATGTATCATTACCATGACATGTATTCATCTTTTTTATAAACTGGGGTTAGCCACTTTTATTAAATTGATTATATTATCCTTATGCTTCTCTATTATCTGTTATATATTATTTCATTTCTTTCATTGTTGTCTTATGTTTATAATCCATTATACAACTATGAAAATTCTGATATGAGGGTATAGTCTCCCCATTAAACTACCTTTACACCCTTGCTGTTAGTCGGCAGCCTCTGGTGTATGGGGAGATGCGCTTAAAGTCATGTAGTGACCGACCTGGCTACCGATTCGATGGTAAGCCGGGTTGAGAAGTTACAAAGTGGTATCAAAGGTTCTCTCATTTCCTTTATCTTATTATTTTTGGTTGGTAGAAATTATTATAAGAATGTTTTGGCACTTACTTAATAGTCATTCTTGGGAATGATCACACCGCCTATGGGAAAAAACCAAGTGACCAGGGCTGGGAATTGTTTTTCGTGTTGTTTGCTAATACAATTGACATGATTTCACCTATAGTTTTTGATTTACTGTATATTTCTTATGATTTATGGACTTTATGGAATTTTACCCTTATCCTAATATGACAAGGAACCTCCATTACAAGGATCATATAGGCACATGTTGTAAATTCACATGCCATTCATATGCCATGCCATGTAGTTACATATATGGGCCGCTTGTATATTTGGAATTTCTTCCATGAGTGTTATTACATGTTATTTGTTATAATGATATGCTTATATTTATACTTGATTAGGTGATTCTTAAGCATGACTTCCTATTAGTATAACATGCCTAGCTGATTAGTATGTTGTGATTTTGTTTCTTTAGCATGCATTTCTTATTCACATGCCATTATTTTCTGTTATAGTATGTTTTTGTTTTTACTGCATACAATAGAATTATTTTGCTTTTTTTGTATATGTAAATTGGTTTTGATTATGTTAAAATTGAATTTTTAGTTTTACGGGGTATGGGAGCCTTACAGCTGGGAAGAGGTAACCCATGTATTCAAACCTTTGTAAAAGGCTGCTAAATTAAGATGCTAAAGTGAATTCATTCTGATAGAAGTGATACAATTGCAAAACTATATAGTGTATGGGTGATTTATAGGTTGTTATATGGACACCAATGTGTTGGACCTCTATTTTGAGCATGTAAAAATTCTAAAATGTAAATTATTCTGATAAATGGGAGCCAATTTTTAATTTATGGAGTGTATGGGTGCTTCATGGATTGGGAAATGGAAACCCATGTTAAATGTAATGAAACGATGCTTCATAAAATACTTATTTATGTATAATATATTTAATTTTGATATGGAATGAATGGATAAATTGATATTTGGTTGTTTTATAGAAAACCCAGGTTGGATCGATAGAACCTTCATCGGTTTCCTTATTTGTTAAAAAAAAATTGATGAAATTTTCCTGTTTTTCATTGAGATTGTTGTTAAAAAATCAATTTCCATTTGATTTTGTTTTGAAAGTGCACTTGATGTTTCTTAATTTAATCATTTAAATTGGTTAAATATTAAATTATTTTAAATGAAAAAGGTCTTGGAAATGGAACCTGTAGAGGTGTACTCTATTTGTGTCCTTCGTGAAAGGGTAGTTGAGTTCCTCTTGAGATGCCTTGGAATGTAAACAGTTGTAACATCCTGACCCGGCTCACCACTAAGACGGTGGCCGGACTGGTAGCCACATGATCTCAAGTGCGCCTCCCCATACACCAGAGGCTGCCAAATAGTAGCAAGGGTGTAAGGATAGTCATTAGGGAGACTATACCCTCTTATCAGATTTTCAAAGTGGTACAAAAGAGTAAATAACAATAAATAGTGAAAGCAGTAATACATAAATGACAAAGCAGCGCAAGACAGATTTCTTATAAATGAACAAAAGTGGCCAACACCCATTTATACAATAGATGAATGCATGAAATGTTATTGATAAATATTTGAAAGTAGAAAAAAACAACATAATTTACATCTCATTACAGAAATAAAGAAAAGACTCAATGCCCTAAAGGAAAACTCCACGAGCATACTGAGCTCCATCTCAGTCCTTTTCTCTTAACTCTCGGGTACAAGAAAATAGTAACTGGCACGGTCCAAGGACTTTCCAATAAGAAAGGTTTACTCGAGTAACCCATTGCAATGAAAGGCCCAAGTAGGTTGTGAGATATAAATCTCATTAGACCATCACCACTGGTGTCTAACCCAATCCCGACAATGCAATACAAATTAACAGGGAGAAATAATGCATAAATAAAGTAAGCAGTACAATGTAACTAGATACCCATGTACCTTTTTTAGCCCTCAGCTTGTGTCTGAACATGAAATCAGTTCATTAAAAGAGTATTACAAATTTATTCATAAGTCACATGTGAATAATTCTCCTATCAATTCCAAGGAGTTTCCTCCAAGGTAAAATGGGTCAAAGCAATGACTGGGCCCGATGGGCTTTAACCATGGAACCTACTTGTCAATGTTACACCCAAGGAGTGTATCCAAAGAATCCTATAACGGTGTTTAGTATTAAATTCCCAAGGTAATAACGAATGAAACAACCTTTTAGATTGTATAAGTAGTGAAGGTTCCAAGACATAATAAGGAAACCTGACAAGATATTAGGTGAGGGAGTTCCACGGTAAAAACCTAGGTAACATAAATATCATGGAAAGCTAAATCAGAAGTATCTGAGTCTAGCTAAGTGGTAAGAGTGTAATCCAAGGATCGTAATCCAAGGAATTCCACAATAATTTTCCTACCCGGCCCAAGGAGTGAATCCAAGGTAAAATGGGGCTAAGCAAGGATTGGGTCCAAGGAGTGTATCCATAGAATCTACTTGTCAGTGCTGGATCCAAGGAGTGTATCCAAGGCATTATGTATTACTACATGGAGGACCCAATAATAGTGTACTGACCATCCAAAGATAAGACAAGGAATGGGATCTAGGTGGGTCTAAACCTTAGAAACTCATACTTGAATTTGGAAATGGGTACACAAGTTCCCATGGTATTCTCCAATCAAAAACAATGACATGCTCAAGTCTAAATATTCCTATTTAATAAAGAAGTCATGAAATTATTCATCTGGTTCAAGTCTTGCCTTCCATTAGTGTGGAGAGGTCAAGTAGAGTTGGAACCATTATTTATTGTTTTAAGCCTTGCCTTCCATTAGTATGGAAAGGTCATGTATCATTGCAACCATTTAGAAAATCCATTAAGACATTTTCAAAATTCAAGGTCCACACTGCTACCTTCCCTTAACATGGTAAGGTTTCCCACGGATGTGAAACCAATCATTGTCTCATGAACCCGGGTCCTTCAATGGAATTCCTACATGGGAATCCATGTATCTCCCAATATATGAGTGTGAAAACCCATTGAGTCCATCATGGCATTCCTACTTGGGAACCCACATTTCACCCAAGGTGTTATTAGCATTAATTTTTTTTTGAAAAAAACGGTAATTCATTTTGGGGGTAAATCATTAAGCATTAACCTTTCATTTAACTCACCTCATTACATTTTTCAAAAACATGTTAATTGAATTTATAAGGCTCCAAGTATCCATTAAAAATTCTAATTACCTACATTGGTAATACCAATCTAAAACTGGTCCAAACACTTAGACAGTGCTTTGGTCCTTTAATTAATTAAAAAGGGAAACTCAGTGTTTCTAATTACATTAGGTACAAGTCCTAAACATGCCATATCACAACATAACATCAATGAATAAGAATTATAAACATGAAAATTCAATCAATCAAGGTATAACCACTAATTTTTAGCTTGAATGTAGAACACCTCCTTTGAGGGGGTTTTATTATAAAAACATGATATTACTTATCACACAAATCATTTATCACCTTTAGCATTTTAAAAATGAAACATGCTAAACCGTATTTAAGAGCATTAAATATAGACACTTCACTGCATGAATTTAAATTCTAACTAAAATACAGTAATTAATTAATTAATTCATTTATAGAATTAGAGGACTTGAAAAGGGACCCTACCTCAGGGTGGAACCAAGTCGTTGACATCGTCTCTTGTAGCTTTCCAACTCAAGCAGACAAACCACTCACGTGCATATACATAATATATATATTTTTGTAAACCCGTAACCCATTGCACGTATTCCCCATGCCATAAAGGAATATTTACATAAAGGATATACACCTATACATACACACACACACACACACATATATATATATATATATATGCATACCTCCATATATGTACGCGAGCCTTCTGAAGGCACGAAAACTCACTTGATTGGTGGCGATAAACCAAAATGAGATAAAACCACATGGTGAGCCTCAAAGCACTACAATAAACATGGCAGAGACTCATAAATACCAAAAGACCCAAATATTAACTAGGTTAAAAAGATAAAACTTACCCTGAAGAAAATTCGTCAGACTGAAACCACCTGAACCGCCTCGAATTTGGCGGCGGTTTCCAAAACACACCCCCATGGTCCTAGGAGACCATTCGCACCAACCGAAAGCAAGAGAGAACCAAAATATCTGGGTTATCCCTAAACCCTAGGTTCATTCTCACTTCACTAGGTGTCGATTTGGTCGAAGACAAGCCTAAAATAAGGAGGAAAAGAAGGGAGAGGACTCACCATGATGGTTTGAATGAAAACCCAATGGAGATCCGGCCAGAAATGAATGAGAAGAGGGGGTGTCGAGGGTGGCATCATTGGTCAAAGGGGAGAGGCCCCTCTGGGATGTATCATGATTTTGAGAGGGGAGAGGAAGATTAGTTTAGGTTTTAATTTTAAATTTGATTTTATTTTAATTTAAAATAATTAAAATCCTAAAATAGGGTATAACGCACAATTAAGCCCACATGGTTTTCCAAACCATGTGTAAACCGTGTGGTGTATACTGACTCGAATACATACCTCGTATGGGATAGTTTCACAGTTTAGGAAACCGTGTGCAGCCCATGTGAAAAGCCACTACCCGTTTTTAAAAGGGGTCGCACGGTTACCTGCAGTGGGCCACACGGTTTAGCAAACCATGTGCAAACTATGTGCCCTCTACTGCCATTTAAAACATGAATTTTTTAGGGTCCAACACTCCCGAAAATTCTTGAGCCACTCAAAAAACTTCTCGGGCCTTCTCCCATGCCCAAAAACATCACTTAGGAGTGATCCAACTCTCAAAATTAAGTTTTGAAGCTCAGTTTTAATAAATACTGGTTTAGTAAACAAAGAAGTTCAAAAACTTCCATATTTTAGTGCAGTTAAAAACACGAGATTCTACAATCTAACCTCCTTAAAAATTCTCATCCCCAAGAATCCTTCAAGAATAATGTAAACATCACCCAACCTATAAGGGTCATGAAGTTTCGTTCAAAAGGCTGCATTGTGTTACCAATACCCAATGCACCTTAAGAACTTCCAACGTACTATGCACTACAGTCTTTACAACCCGATCCAACACTCAAAGTTCAACTTAAACACAGAAACAAAGCTTACATGGCCCTGTTTAGATAGAGAAATGATCAGGTCAATGTCTCGATAAACACTCGACCGATGGTGCTTACTACCATTGGTCTTAACTTAAGAAGGGCACAATTCAAAGCCACATTACCTCCACCATTGGAATTTTTGTACAATGCACAACTCTAAGTGTTTTTATGACACCGCTTCTATGATTTCGTTAGAAATAAACAGTCAAATTCCGATTGACCTAACAGAACTGGTCAAGAAAGCTTTCTCATAAGACACTTCCAACCTTGATACCAAACTTACCTTCAACTAGAAACGTGCTTTAAAATTCCCCCTTACAACCGTAAACATCATCTGAAAAGAAGAGAATAAGTCGAGCCACTAGGCCGACATATCTCATAGAAGTATGTCTTAGGTTTCCAAAGAAAATCAAAAGAAACGGCTGGAGACCCTGAGTCCGTACAAGGAATTCCTACTTGGGGACCCAAGAATCACTCAGTACTTTCCAATCCTCGATGAGAACTAGGATTTAGCGTGAAACATTAGAAAAGATCATCCAACAAGTTCAACTGCATTTAAAGATTTAGTGTGGTATATGACCGATGCTCTCTTAGTGAATTGAGGATGATGTCAATATAGGGTACATTATCATCTCTTAAGAAGAGTACACTAAGAGGATTAAGACAGTGTTTCTAGTCAAACACACCAAGAAACTGGAAGGTAAATCCATCGAACCAAAACAAGGTCGTCTTGTCAACCAAGCACAGACACTATTTAAGACTTGAATCCTAAAGGTAATTCATGTAACCCGAACATTTCCTAATGGTCCCCTTAGGTGTTCCTTCTACTTGTAAGGGCACGTTAACAGACTCAACAAGACACTACCCACCTTAGGAGTGTCCTAGTCTAAAGGTAAGAAAACTAGCCGCTCTTAAGAATGTAAGATTATAACAATGAGACCGGCATGTCAAAACACATGATCCTTTCAAAAACCATTTCGAGTATTGGGATAAAAATGATCCTTTAATGCCCAAGTCATTATACATGGTGATGACCCAATATCGTACTTAACAGTAAAAGAAGATTTATTCCAGAGTTGTATTTCCTCGTATGATTATTTTTCCTAGACGATGCCATGCCAAGTTTTACATCACTAAGGAGAAGAGAGGGTCAAACAACCTACCAAGTGGCTGACCATGACTGAGGCACATCTAACCAGCTGAAAAAGATAATTACTCAATCCTAAATCCCATAACAAGGTCAAGAAAACATGACCACTCATCTACACAGGGGAGTCACTGCAAAACTGAATGCCCTACTTGGGACAACGACACCCAAACAGCACCAAGAGTGAGAAAAGTCATTTCACTAGCAATGAATTAAAAATATGAGGGCGCTACCTACAAAAAGTTAGCCCCTTAAAAAGAATAAATTTCAACCTTAACACCAGGTCACATTAAAAAAAATCATAAGTCTTAAAAGATGACATAAATACATTGATACGGAAAAGAATGCCTACGGAAGGTACTCACGCTTCCATTCCAAGGAAACTTAAGAGAAGTCTGAAATCCCCTTTAGAAGAGGGTTTTAAAAAGTGGGCACCACTACAGGTTCCATTTCCAAGCCTCTTATATTAAATCACATTTAATATTTAAACATCAAAATATTTAATCAAAACCCAAATATACAATTTTAATAACAATATAAGGTATTTGATTTTAACCAATGTCCCATGGTCAAAACTGGAAAGTTTTATAAAAATCCATATTTAAAAAAAATTTACATTAGTTGAAATTCCATAATTTTTAGTAAACTTATCAAAATAAATTACTTTTAAGCAGATTAGGAAACTTATGAGCATCCCATTTTAACCATCTTGGGTTCTATACAAATCAACCCAATGGAAATCGCATAATTTTCAAAATTTTAAACACCCAAATGGTTTATCTCATAAAAACATTCCCCAACTGACCTACTTGGGTCCAGTTTCATTTTGAAATCTAGCCACTTGATTTCTGATCAACACTAAACAACTTTCAAATTTATAATCATTTTACAAAGCATCATTCCATTTCATTTAATATGGGTTTCCATTTCCCAATCCATGAAGCGCCCATAAACTCCATGGATTGAAAATTGGATCTCATTAATCGGTACCAATGTCAATTTATAATTTAACCCAATCAACAAAATGGTCCAAAATATTGGTTGGCCACCTACAAATCTATAAAGTGCACATATACTTTACATTTTGGCATTTGGATCCCTTTATTCTAAACCAAATTCACTTAATAATTGAATTTAACATCCTTTTTTCAATGGTTCGATTACACAGGTTACCTTTTCCCATCTATAAGGCACCCATACACCTTAAAATTGAAAACTGGCTCCCGTAATAATCGCAACCAATAACTTATCCCATGAATCCATTTACATATATTAAAGTAAGCTAGCATGTCACTACAAGTATCTAACACATAGAAACAATCTAAAATCATAGAATCGTGTAAATTTAATCACAGGATCATGCTATAACAAGTAGTAAGAATGGAAGGAATACTAATATATTACATAAATAGGTAGAAATCTAAGTATGGAATATTGATAAGGCACTGAATCATACTTAGCAGACAACCTACTAGTGAAACTACATGGAGTGGCATATATTCATAGCATGTGAATTTCTAAGTCCCTAATATGATGCATGTAATGAAACTTCCTTTCCATGTTAGGACATGGAAAGTTTCCAAATTTCCAAAAATCATAAGCATCAGAATGTACATCAGTCACTCTAGGTGAAATCCTATTAATTGTAACATTGATTAGCATAAACAGCAATCTCAGCCCTAATCACTTGGTCATTCTCCGTACGTGGGGTGATTAGTCCCAAGAACGACTATTTTCCAAGCACCGACACTTTCCTTGTCTCCTGTCTACCAACCCAAAATAGTAAGACAACATAAAAAATAACCTCTAATACCACTTTATTACATCTTTACCCAGCTCACCACTAAGACAGTGGCCGGACCGGTCGCCACAAGACCTCAAGCGGACCTCACCGTATGCCAGAGGCTTCCGACTAGTAGCGAGGGTGTAAGGATAATTAGTGGGGAAACTATACCCTCTTATCAGAGTTGTGCAGTGGTACAACAGAGTAAATAACAATCAACAGTGGAAGTAGTAATACATAAATGACAAATCAGTGGAAGACATATTTCTTATAAATGAACAAATACTCCCAATGCTTGTTTATATAATAGATGAATGTATGACATGTTATTGATACATATTTGAAATTAGTAAACAAAAAAACATTATTTACATCTCAGTACATAAATAAAGAAAAGACTCAATTCCCTAAAGGAAAACTCCATGAGCATCCTGATCTCTAGATCATCCCTTTTCTCCTAACTCTTGGGTACAAGAAAACAACAAATAGCAAGGTCCAAGGCCCTGCAGACAAGAGATGTCTACTTGGGTACCCCAGTGCAATGGCTGACCGAGTAGGGTGTGAGATATAAATTTTAGTAGGCCGGAACCACTGGTGTCTAACCCAATCCCGACAGTGTAATATAAATTAAACAGGGTGAAAGCATGCATAAATAAAGTGGTACAATGTAACTAGATACCCAAGTACCTGCTTCAGCCCTCAATTGGTGTCTAAACATGTAATTAGTTCATTAAAATTTTATTACCAATTAATTCATAAGTCACATGTGAATAAGTCGCCTACCAAGTCCAAGGAGTTTCCTCCAAGGTAAAATGGGGCTAAGAAATGACCGGGCCCAATGGGCTTTCACCAAGGCACCTACTTGTCAATGTTGGACCCAAGGAGTGTATCCTAGGAATCCTAGGATGGTGTTTAGTATTAAAGTCCCAAGGTAATAACCAAGGAAAACCCCTTTTAGATAGTATAAGTAGTGATGATTCTAAGATATAACAAGGCAACCTGACAAGATATCTGATGAGGGAGTTCCAGGGTAAAAACCAAGGTAACATAAATCTCACATAAAGCTAACTCAGTAGTATTAGAGTCTAGATAAGGGTTCAGAGTGTAATCCAAGGAGCTTAATCCAATTCATTCCACAATAAGGCACCTACTGAGTCCAAGGAGTGAATCCAATGTAAAATGAGGCTAAGCAAGGACTGGTTCCAAGGGGTGTATCCAAGGCACCTACTTTTCAATGTTGGATCGAAGGAGTGTATCCAAGCCATCCTACAGTACTACATGGTGGAATCAACAGCATTATACTATGAATCCAAAGATAAGACAAGGAGTGGGATCTAGGAGGGTCTGAACATTATCAACCCACCCTTGAATTCAAAAAGGGCACACGAGTGCTCATGATATTCTCTGATCAGAAACCATGACATGCTTGAGTATGACCAATTTATTTAATAAAGAAGTCTTGAAATGATTCATCTGGTTCAAGTATTTCCTTACATTAGTTTAGATAGTTCAAGTAGAGTTTAAACCATTATTTATTGTTTCAATCCTTGTCTTCCATTAGTGTGGCAAGGTCGAGTAAAATTGCAACCATTTGGTAAGGGTTTCCATGGATGTGGAACCAATCATTGTCTCATGAACCTGGGTCCGTGCATGGAATTCATACATGTGAATCCATGTATCTCCCAAGGTATGAGTATGAAAACCCATTGAGTCCATCTTGGCATTCCTACATGGGAATGCACGTGTCACCCAAGGTGTTATTGGCATTTAAAACGTTTAAAAACAAAAATTTAATTCCTTTTGAGGGAAAATCATTAAGCATTAACCATTCATTTAACTCAACTCATTCCTTTTATCAAAAACATTTCAATTGCATTTATAAGGCTCCAAGTATCCATGAAAAAAGGGAAATTACTGACATGGGTAATACCAATCTAAAACTTGACCAACCACTTAGAGAGTGCTTTGGTACTTTAATTAATTAAAAAGGGAAACTCGGTGTTTCTAATTCCATTAGGGGAATTTCATAAACATGTCATATCACAACATAACATCAGTTCATAAGAATTATAAACATGGAAAGTCAAGCAAGCAAGGTCTAACCAAAAAAATTATCTTGAAGGCAGTGCACCTTTATTGAAGGGGTTTTATTATAAAAACATGATATTGCTTATTACACAAATAATTTTTCACATTTAGCATTTTAAATATGAAACATGTTAAACCAAATTTAAGATCTTTCAATATAGATACTTCACTAAATGAATTTAAATTCTAAATAAAGTGCAGTAAGTAATTAATTAATGAATTTATAGAATTAGGGGACTTGGAAAGGGACCCTGCCTCAGGGTGGAACCAATCCATCCACATCAACTCTTGTAGCTTTATAACTCTAGCAGAAAAACCACTCACATGCATATACAACTATATATATTTGTGTATACCCTTAACCCATTTCCCATATTCCCCGTGACATGAGGGAATACGCACATGGAGGATATACACCTATACATATATATATATATATACATATACATACCTCTGTATATGCCTCCAAGCCTTTTGAAGGACCAGAAACTCACTCAGTTGGAGGCTATAAACCAAAATGAGATGAAACCACATGGCGAGCCTCAATGAACTAAAAGAAACATGTCAGGGACTCATAAATACCAAAATCCCCAAATATTAACTAAGTGAAAAAGATAAAACTTACCCCAAAGCAAAGCCGGTGGACCGAAACCACCCGAACCGGATCGCTTTTGGCAGCGGTTGCTGGAACATGCCCACATTGTCCTAGGAGACCATTATCACCAATATAAAGAAATAGAGAACTGAAAATGAAGGTTATCCCTAAACCCTAGGTTTGATTGCACCTCACCGAGCCTCGATTTTGTCTAAGCGAAGCCTAATACAAGGAGGAGAAGAAGGGAGAGAACTCACCTTGATGGTTTGAATGAAAAACCGGTGGAGATCTGGTAGGAAATGAATGAGAATAGGGGGTGCCAAGGGTGTCATCGTA
This sequence comes from Viscum album, assembly GCA_963277665.1. Lineage (NCBI taxonomy): Eukaryota > Viridiplantae > Streptophyta > Magnoliopsida > Santalales > Viscaceae > Viscum > Viscum album. The sequence continues at coordinate 116,761,882 of OY728119.1, forward strand.
TGTCGAAGGGGAGATCCCCCTTTGGAATGCGCCACAATTTGGAGAGGGGAGAGGGAGAGTAGTTTAGGTTTTAATTTTAAATTTCATTTTATTTTAATTTAAAATAATTAAAATCCTAAAATTGGGTGTCATGCATGGTTAAGCCTAAACGGTTTTCAAAACCGTGAACAAACCATGAACTATCTACTACCTCGAAGACACACCCTGCATGGTCTTGGTGCACGGTTTAGGAATTCATGTGCATCCCATGCGCAAATCCACTACCCATTTTTAAAAGGGTTTACACGGTTACCTGCAATGGGAAGCACTGTTTAGCAGATCGCGCACAAACTGTTTGCCCTCTTATTTCATTTAAAAAATGAAGTTTTTTAGGTCCAGCACTCCTAAAACTTCTTGAGACACTCAGGAAACTTCTCAGTACTTCTCCCATGCCCAAAAAATCACTTAGGAGTGATCCACTCTCATAATTATGTTCTGAAGCTCATTTTTAAAACGATCAGTTTAGTAAATGAAGAATTTCAAAAACTTATGTATTTTAGTCTAGTTCAAAACACTAGACTCTACAATGGAAGAATTCTCCATAGTCTATTTTCTTTTTATAAATGAATTAAAATGTTCAGATTTTGAATGTAGTTACTTCATCTAGCATGACAAAATGCTTGGGTCGACTCTTGTTGTTCATGAGGGGGGTTAGCTGGTGTAAAGTAACATTCTTAGAGCATAAATTCCATTATTTTATCATGAGTTTTCTGATATTTGGTGTCGTTCGGGTGTTGTTTTCCCTTTTATGACTTTTTTTTCAATTACACCCTTGTTCAGATGGGTTTTCATTATGGTTTTGCTCTTTTTATGGGCATGAGCATTGAGTAATGATCAGTTTCAAGTGGTTAGACAAACCATAGGAATGGTATATTTCTTATTTGGTCGTTTGACCCCTTATCTTTTACTCGGGTAGTATGTGTTGATACATGGAGTACCATCAAGAGTAAAATTTTGTAATTAACTGGTTGAGTTCGGTTGGTTGTTGAGCCTTGCATTGTTGATTGGGTACTTGGGTAATCTCCAAGGTTGAGTGACCTGAGTGTGAAATGAATAGGTTTATCCTAATGTTCAGGATAACTCTCTCGAAAATCATGTTTTTTGACACATCGTTCAATTTTGGTTTTAGTTTTATTTAAATGTTCGATGTGGGGATCATGGCTCGAGAGAAAGCCACGTGTTCGTTTATGATGCTTTTGATCTAGTTCACTTGAAAGTGTTTATCTTATCTCTTCTTTCGACTTCTAGGACACTCCTAAGGTATGTAGTGTCATTTTGATCCTAGTAAATAGTGTCTTTCCAGGTAGAATGAGTGAAACCAAGAGGACCATTGGGAAATGGTCAGTTTATTCTTGAATTCCTATGAGGATTTAATGTCCTAAATCATATCGGTGCTTCCTTGCAAGAACGAATCTGGTGTGTTTGGTTATTTCCAACCTTGGAGAAAATTCTGATAGTCTTGGATATACTTCATTGGTAAACTCTAGAGCAATCATGGAATTTCCTTGAGTGGAAAATATGTGTTAATCGATTTTAAGGATGGTGTATCGAAAGGAGAAGTCATTTTTCCTCTTTAAAATTGACCAATTGTGGTTTGACTCTTCTTCCTTCATGGAAATTGGTATTTTTGACTAGAAATCACTAAAAAACCTCTTAGCGTACTCTTATAAGTGACGATAAATTTTTGTAACACCCCAAGCTTTCACGATACGTTTCTCTTTGAATAATACAGTAGTGTGTGTTGTACGCAACTTCGAGTTCTAACACACACCACAACCAATCAAACTAGCCGTTATGAATAGTAATACCTACTTTTTGAAATTTTATAAATTTTATATTTCAAAATGGACTTCATTTTTGGATTCAGAATATCGAAATATTCCTAAGTCTAAATTTTTGTAATTTTCTGAGAACTTCCAATTTTCTATGAACAGTAAAAAAAATACTTAAAAACAACATTTTTATTCAAAATAATTTATAGTGATAAATTATATTATTGAGTGGTTTTTAAGTATAATTATAATATATTATTACCATTTTATCCAATGGTGTTCATTAGAATAAATTTCACTTTGAAATTAGACATAAACGAGTGTCAATCTTTGGATATATATTGTTTCATAAAAACAAGCTATTTGTTGTGACAGCGGAAATTAATTATAAAATTAATTAATGAAACTTATATGTTTGGAATTTTTGAAAATAGAAATCTTTTTTTAATTCGTAATATCAATTATATCTTAGGGTTAAATTTTGGCATTGTTCTGAAAAACTTCAATTTTTGATGAATAGTGAAACCACTAAGTGGTAGTTAAAAAACTGATTTTTTGTTGAAATGAAACTTTACCGCTTCTATGAATTGAATTTCAAAAAACCAAAATAAATTGTTGTCATTAGTAATGTAAAATTTGGTTCAATGGGATTAAAATATTTGTTTGGTGAATAGTAAATTTTAAGTTTATTAATCGCGATTAAATGTAATTAGTGAAATTTAAGGTAAAAATGATGTTATAAAAATTTGATAATACCTTTACACTTGTCCTAAATTTATTGGATGAATCATTGAAGACTGAGAAAATCCGTGGGTCAACTTGGGGACCCCATGGAGCCACTTGGGTAAGAAAATGACATTAATAACTTTTTATTTAAAGTAAAAATAAAATTGTCCCAAACATGTGTTGTTTTACTAAAACAATTATTACATGGGGTTATATAAGTTACCTTTTAGACTATAAATATTTATTGGAAAGCTAAAAAGATTTCCTAAATCATGGTAATTTTTTTATAATTTTTAGACATTAAATAAATTAAATTATTTATGACACCATGATGATGCAGCGATTACCTCATTAATTAATAATTTAAATAAAATGAAATGATAATGTAAAATCTAAGACTTAAACTTGTCAAAAACCTATTTTATGGTTAGAATTCGAACACTTATCACCTTATCCTTTAAATATATCATTTTTGGACCTTTAAATCTGACAACCATTTCATAATAATGTAACATTTCATGACTTTCCAAGAGTGCCCCTCCTCTCCTCTTATAAAAGGCCCCCACCTCTACCACCTAATTCACACCATCAAAGCTATTTGGCTGGGAAAAAATCTTCCAAAATACTCTCTCAACATCCCTCTATTACTCCTAGAAGCCTCAATTTGGTCATAAGTCTTCCCAAGGAATCCTTGGTCTCAAATCAAAAAGAATTTCCCGATTTTAAGGTAATGTCTTCTCTTATATTCTTTTGTTTTATTTTGCTTCTACAACCCCTTAAACTATTTTTATTCAATTATTTTGTAACAAAAAAAGTATATTAAATATACTAGGATGTTTTTATGAGAATTATTTTATTTACACTTACACACACCTTCGTCTAATGGTTAAAGAACATACAGTTTCTGTGGTTGGTGAATTACTGCCTCACGAAACGATGATTGTTCAATCTTCTTTTAACACCTCTCATGGTGGCCATTAAGATGTCACAATATTTATATATGATATATATTATATTTAAGTTTTCCTTATGCTTCTGTATTTTTCATTTATGGCATACCTTTAGGATTTCCATTATGGGTAAACGTGATAATTTTATTTTAGGAAGTGCGGACTACCGCCCCCTCAAAGTGATTTGAATCGTTAATGCCATGTGTGGGATGTATAAAGGATGGATTAAATGATATTATATATCATATTATACTGGAATTATAATATACCTTTATATAATTATGATTCCATTCCATTAAATACGAAATATAAATGAAAGTAGCGTTCATGCGTACGTACTGCTTACCATCTCCATGAACGGTGCATTTCATTTCTTACCTATAAATGTTATGTAATATTATAAATGAATGTATATACTGGATATATATGATATATATAATATCTACATCATGAATATAATTCTGGATATAATGGATATTTTACCACATGAACAACTTGTAATTATAAGAAGTTTATTTTTGAATTAAGTACCAAAGATCGACAAAACGACTGTTATTAACTTAAATAATTACATAATGTTCATAACATGGTAATAAGTGATATAAAAGGAATAATGAACTTTAAAAAGGTTCTTAATCAATTATAAATTAACTCTAGTTTATTATTCAGGAGGTTAAAGAACGGTCGATTCAAGTCGGACGCGAGGTAAGGGAACTTCCTAACCCAATTTCCATTCTTTGGGTTAATCTCCTACATTAAAATTATGTCATGATATTATTATGTCCTATCTTGTATTTATACATTCTTAAGTTGTACATATAGTGAACACACATAATAGATCTATTTTACTTAAGAAATGATATTTGTAAGGGACTTCGTCTCAATCTCCATTCATTGAGGCATATTTTGCTTTATACACAAATTTCTTTTATACGGTGTATAAACCCCTTTGACTTTTATGTTTATTCAAAAGGAATATTTTTATACAAAGAATTTTACTAAACGAAAAAAAAGGAATGTTTTTCTTGTCGTATGTATGCGGCGACAATGACTTCTCCACCGCCGTGACCATTATTTGAGTTTCAACTTCCTCTACAAGCCATAACTTTTTTAAATACCAAGTTTTAATTTTCTTTAATTTCGGTATTAAAAATGGTTTTGATAATGTTTTTATTATATCAAAGTGTTGTATTGGTATCTTGTGATTGAAATGTGGAAATGTTATGTTTCCTTTATGCATGTTTTATGTGATACGATTATGTTATGGTTTATGATATGTTTAAACCTGTTCATATGAGGAATGCATTGGACTTAATAAGTGATGGGTGGTGCCCGCTATAGCTCCTCGATGCATCGGTAGGTCTCATGAGACAAACTAGGGTCTTGGCATGAGGCTTTGACAAAAACTTATTTGTAGTCTTGGCACGAGGCCTTGGCTACGTGGTTATGATAGTCTGGCATTATGCATTCTATCATTATGAAAGTGGTTATTGATATTTCATGTGATTATTCGACCAGTATAATATCCATGTGAATAAGTAAATGGAATTATTTCATTTTACTTTTTCCATATTATATTGAAGTTCATGTTTAAAAGGATTTTATTTAGTTATACATTTCCTTAAATGTTTATGTTTATTTATGAAATCTTCCGCTATATTGTTATCCTTACTGAGCATCTGAGCTCACCCCTTTCAATGTTTTAATTTTTCCATGATGTGAAGAAGTATTTTATGAATGACCTGAAGGGATAATATGAGGGGATATGAAGAAAATATGTAGTTGTAGTTTTCTATTACTCAATTATGTAATGTAAAACTTATGAATGTATCTAGTGTTTCAAGGCTACTAAACTAATCGGTCTTTCGAGACTTGATCTTTGTGATCATGCTAAAGTTACGTAATAATGCACTGACTCTAGGTAACTGGGGTCGGGGCGTTACAGTTAGTATCAGAGGCAGTTTAGTACTAACCTTGGATGCTAGATTTAGATAAACTCTGATTAAAGCACATAGCCCAAAGATATACTTTGAGGATTAGTATAGAAGAACTTCCTAGAATTTTGGTATTATAGAGATTTTGTGAGTTTTTCAAGTAATACATCCCTGTCTGGATACAAGAAGGTAGAGGTGGCTCTGGCACAGATGTACCTAGGGGTAAAACCCAAAAACACCGCTTTGAGCTAGACTCAAATGAGAACTGGTGCACGACAACGGGTCTTGCCGCACTCTTGGTTACAACACTCCCAGTGGATATGCTTAGGATAATTCTCATTTTCTTTACAAACCATTATGAAGAGTTTATGAATATATAATTCCTCAAAGAAAACATTTTGATGATTATAGTTCAATTTATGTTAAGTGTTTTACAGGTATGGAATTATCTATTTTGATTCATAAACTGATCTAGTTTATGCCATTGTTTATAAATGGCGCCTAGTGGAAGGAATGGAAACTGTATCAATGCGCATACTTCATGTAGGGATTTCCCTCCTGCTCAAAATAATTATAGTGGAGCTGGTGATACAACTGGTGCTGATCAACTTATCACCATACTGGGACAACTCACTCAGGTTATGAATAATAACCTTACTTGTATGGAGCACCCTGATCCGCAACATGGAGGATCAATGTTAGACCGCTTCATGAGGTAACAACCGCCAACATTTAATGGGGGTACAAATCCATTAGTATCTGAGCAGTGGATAAACTCCTTAGATAAAATATTCCATGCCTTGGGGAGTAGCGAAAGGGAGAAGGTTGTCATGGCAGTTTACCGCCTCACTGGAGATGTTGATCAATGGGGGTTGCTAATTCAAATCACAAACGAAGATGAAGAAGTATCAAGTACGTAATGGGGGGAGTTTAAGTAAATTTTATTAGAAAAATACTTTCCACATGACCATCGAGCAGATATGCAAAGGAAATTTCTAAGTCTGAGGCAAAAGGAGGATGAGAATGTCGCAAAGTATGAGTCTAACTTTACAAGGTTAGCAAGGCATGCTGCAGATTATATACGTAACCCAAGAAGTAATATTGATCATTAATTTGATGGGTTAAAACCATTTCTATGTCAAGATTTAGTATCATAATCTTTCTCAACATACGAAGATATAGTATCGTGTTCTATCAAGATAGAAAAGGAATTCTCAAAATCTTATGACAATAAAGAAAAGGAAGAGAAGAAGAGAATGGTGGAACAAGAGACAGATAAAGGGAAAAGTGGAAAAAAGGATTTTCCATTATGTGATAATTGTGGGAAGAATAATCCAGGTACTTGCCTGAAAGGAATGGGAGTTTGTTATAAATGTGGAGAAAAAGGTCACCAGGCTCGTGATTGCAAGGGAAAGAAAGAGGCTATCAATGTTGAATGCTACAATTGTTGGGAAATGGGGCATTATGAAAATGAATGTATCAAGATCTAAGGAAACTTGCCTCAGAAAAGGCCAAGGGATCAAGGCCAATCTTATGCTGTTACTACAGATGAAAAGTAATAATTAATGTATTGGTGCTTTTGGACTCAAGGATTATATTCTGGTTATAAGAATAATGTGATATATTTTATTAAAGTACTTGTTGCTTTCATCAAGGTTTTAATATGATGAAGGTAATAATATTTTTAGTATGTGACAATAAGAGAAACTTTACTTTGTTTGGGAAATCTAATGTTACAGTTGATTTTGAAATTTAGAGACCTTTTAGAGAAAGTCTGGACAGAGGTATTTTGGATAACAATAAAGGTTGGAATGGATTAAGTTGAACTTTGGATAGTATTGTTTAAGGTTAAAACATTTATGAAGATTATTTTTGGAATATTATAATACCATAGTTTTAGGAAAAGGACAACCTGCAGGTTGGCGGATAACCCGTCGCGTCGGACAAAGCTGTAGGAATCGAACCCACAACCACAGTGCGACATGCCTTTATTACCTACCACTAGCCTACATGAAGTCCCTGGTTATTACAAAATAGTTTTCCTAATCTAAATGGTATGTGTTAATATTTGGAACCTTGTATGATTAGGATAAATATAATATTTTTGAGTTCTATTATCTTTTTGAGTGAAAGATGGTTTGTGGTAAAAATTTATAAAAGAATGAAATTCTACATGACAAGTATGTATATTTCCTATTATTCTTTATAAATCTCCTAAATAAATTCCTCAACTTTATGAAAGGTAACTTAAAACAAAAATGTTGTCGGGTAAATTTTCTTACTGGGGAATCAATGATCGTTTAACCAATCACAAGTTTGTGATTTTCTTGTAGTTAAACATCCTCCTAATCCTTTTTTCTACAAATCTCCATCAGACATTGATGGTTTGTTTTTCCCCCATATCCATATTTTCATAGAATCCTAGTATGGGATATCTCGGGTGACCTTTGTACTTCTCTTTCTTTCTTTTAAAGTAATATATTTATTAACCTTATTTCCAATGTGGGTTTTCCACAAAGGTATTTCATATTTTCAACCATTTATTTTCAAAGAAAAATTTCAAATTGCGAGGATGCAATTTATTGAAGGAGGGGAGAATGTAACAGCCCAAGCTTCCATGGTACGTTTCTCTTTGAATAATACAGTGGCGTGTGTTGTACGCAACTTCGAGTTCTAACACACACCACAACCAATCAAACTAGACGTTATGAATAGTAATACCTACTTTTTGAAATTTTATAAATTTTATCTTTCAAAATGGACTTCATTTTTGGATTAATAATATCGAAATATTCCTAAGCCAATATTTTTGTAATTTTCTGAGAACTTCCAATTTTCTATGAATAGTAAAAAATACTTAAAAACAACATTTTTAATTAAAATAATTTATAGTGATAAATTATATTATTGAGTGGTTTTTAAGTATAATTAGAATATATTTTTACCATTTTATCCAATGGTGGTCATTAGAATTAATTTCACTTTGAAATTGGACATAAACGAGTGTCAATATTTTGATATATATTGTTTCTTAAAAACACGCTATTTGTTGTGATAGCGGGAATTAATTTTAAAATTAATTAATGAAACTTATATGTTTGGAATTTTTTAAAATAGAAATAATTTTTGAATTTTGAATATCAATTATATCTTAGGGTGAGATTTTGGCATTGTTCTGAAAAAATTCAATTTTTGATGAATAGTGAAACCACTTAGTGGTAGTTAAAAAACTGATTTTTCGTTTAAATGAAACTTTACCACTTCTATAACTTGAATTTCAAAAATTTGACATACATGGTTGTCATTGGGATGTAAAATGTGGTTCAATGGGATTAAAATAACTTTTTGGTGAATAGTAACTTTTAAGTTTTATTAATCGCGATTAAAGGTAATTAGTGATATTTAAGGTAAAAATGATATTATAAAAATATGAAAATACCTTTACACTTGTCCTACCCATTTTGGATGAGTCATGGACGACCAAGACAATCCATGGGTCAACTTGGGGACCGCATGGAGCTACTTGGGTAAGAAAATGACATTAATAACTTTTTATTTAAAGTAAAACTAAAATTGTCCCAAACATTTGTTGTTTTACTAAAAAAATTATTACATGGGGTTATATAAGTTAAATTCTAGACTATAAATATTAATTGGAAATATAAAAAGATTTCCAACATCATGGTAATTTTTTTTATAATTTTTAGACATTAAATAAATTAAATTATTTATGACACCATGATGATGCAACAATTACCTCATTAATTAACGATTTAAATAAAATGAAAATATACTGTAAACTCTAAGAAATAAACTTGTCAGAAACCTATTTTGTGGGTAGATTTCGAACACTTATCACCTTATCCTATAAATATATCATTGTGGGACCTTGAAAATCGGAAAATCATTTCATAATAATGTAACATTTCATGGCTTTCCAAGAGTGCCCCTCCTCTCCTCTTATAAAAGGCCCCCACCTCTACCACCTTATTCACACCTTCAAAGCCATTTGGCTCAGACAACCTCTACCTAAATAATCTCTCAACATCCCTCTCTTACTCCTAGAAGCCTCACTTTGAGCAGAAGTCTGCCCAAGGAAGCCTTGGACTCAAATCAAAAATAATTACCCGATTTTAAGGTAATGTCTTCTCTTATGTTATTTTGTTTTATTTTGCTTCTCCAACCCCTTAAACTATTTTTATTCCTTTATTTTGTAACAAAAACAGTATCTTCAATATACTATGATGTTTTTATGAGAAGTATTTGATTTACACTTACACACACCTCTGTCTAATGGTTAAAGAACATACTGTTTCTGTGGTTGGCGAATTACTACCTCACGAAACGATGATTGTTCAATCTTATTTTAACACCTCTCATGGTGGTCATTAAGATGTCACAATATTTATATATGATATATATTATATTTAAGTTTTCCTTATGCTTCTGTACTTTTCATTTATGCCATACCGTTATGATTTCCTTTATGGGTAAACGTGATAATTTCATTTTAGGAAGTGCGGACTACCGCCCCCTCAAAGTGATTTGAATCGTTAATTCCATGTGTGGGATGTATAAAGGATGGATTAAATGATATTATATATTATATTATACTGGAATTATAATATACCATTATATAATTATGATTCCATTCCATTAAATATGAAATAGAAATGAAAGTAGCGTTCATGTGTACGTACGGCTTACCATCTCCATGAACGGTGCATTTCATTTCTTACCTCTAAATGTTATGTAATATTATAAATTCATGTATATACTGGATATATATGATATCTAAATCATGAATATAATTCTGGATATAATGGATATTTTATCACATGAACAACTTCTAATTATAAGAAGTTTATTTTTGACTTAAGTACCAAAGATCGACAAAACGACCGTTATTAACTTAAATAATTACATAATGTTCATAACATGGTAATAAGAGATATAAAAGGAATAATGAACTTGAAAAATGTTCTTAAGAAATTATAAATTAACTCTAGTTTATTATTCAGGAGGTTAAAGAACGTTCGAGTCAAGTCGGACACGAGGTAAGGGAACTTCCTAACCCAATTTCCATTCTTTGGGTCAATCTCCTACATTAAAATTATGTCATGATATTATTATTTCCTATCTTGTATTTATTATTTATTTATGTTTACATATAGTGAATACAAATAATAAAACTATTTTATTTAAAAAATGATATTTGTAAGGGACTTCGTCTCAATCTCCATTCATTGAGGCATATTTTGTTTTATACACAAATTTCGTTTATACGGTGTATAAACCCCTTTGACTTTTACATTTATGAAAAAGGAATATTTTTACATGAATCATTTTACTAAATGACAAAAAGGAATGTTTTTCTTGTATTACGTATGCGGCGACAACAACTTCTCCGCCGCCGTGACCATTATTTGAGTTTCGGCTTCCTCTACAAGCCATAACTTTTTTAAATACCAAGTTTTAATTTTCTTTTATTTTGGTATTGAAAATGGTTTTGAAAATGTTTTTATTATATCAATGTGTTGTATTTATATCTTGTGATTGAAATGTGGAAATTTTATGTTTCCTTTATGTATGTTTTATGTGATACGATTATGTTATGGTTTATGATATGTTTAAACCTATTCATATGAGGAATGAATTGGACTTAATAAGTGACGGGTAGAGCCTGCTATAGCTCCTAGATGCATCGGTAGGTCTCATGAGACAAACTAGTGTCTTGTCACAAGGCCTTGAAAAAATCTTATTTGTAGTCTTGGCATGAGGCATTGGCTACGTGGTTATGATAGTCTGGTGTTATTCATTCCGTCATTTTGAAAGTGGTTATTGATATTGCATGTGATTATTCGACCAGTATAATATCCATGTGAATAAGTAAATGGAATTATTTCATTTTACTTTTTCCATATTATGTTGAATTTCATGTTTAAAAGGCTTTTGTTTAGTTATACATTGCCTTAAATGTTTATGTTTATTTATGAATGCTTCTGCTATATTGTTATTCTTTTTTAATATATGAGCTCACCCCTTTCAATGTTTTAATTTTTCCAGGATGTGAAGAAGTATTTTATGAATGACCTGATGGGATAATTTGAGGGGATATGAAGACAATATGTTGTTGTAGTTTTTTATTACTTTATGATGTAATTTAAAACTTATGAATGTATCTATTGTTTCAAGGCTACTAAACTAATTAGTCTTTTGAGACTTGATCTTTGTGATCATGCCAATGTTACGTAATAAAGCACCGACTCTGGGTAACTGGGGTCGGGGTGTTACACTTTCCATATCATTTTATCATTCTAGATGCACTATGAGAGTTTCGGTCTTACGCCACATTGAACGCTTTAAAGTTGTTGGTCTTGGTTGGGTGGTTGTCATCTAGTGTCGCACACCGAATGCATGTTTTCCTTCATTCTTTGATCAGAAAACATCACTAGATGTCAATGATGGACTTTGGTGTATATGTGTGTTGTAAATGTGTGATTCCTTGGGATAATTCATCATGGTTTAGCATATAAAAATGTCGATTGTCTAAGTCAGGCATCTTCTTAAATAGTAGGATGGAGATACTTGACTCATTTCTTCTCTTGTTTAATAAACAAGGTTTGTGAAGGAACATTTTACGACACATTTTCTGTTGAAGATGAGTGTGGTTGGTTTCAGCTAGATATTTTCATGAAAATCACACTCGAATTGGGTTTTTTGGTTCGATGGTAAATTGATCATTCGAACATTTTAAAAACACACTAGTAGAATCTTCAAATACTTAGGTCATGCTTGTAATGATAATTCCAATGGTGATTGAGTTTTAGTTTGAATTTGGACATATAACATTAAAGCCTAAGGTGGGAATTACCTTTTTCCATTTTCTAGATGAGATAATAGTGTGATTGTGTCTCTAGGTGAACGGCCTCGGGTAAGTTCATTCTCAGTGTTTTGGTTGGAAAACAATAATTGGCTTGAGTCTTGGTGGTTTAAGTTCCCTATGTTTAAAAGAGTGCTTGATGGTGCGTTGGATGTTTGGAAACATAGAACGACCATTTGAGTGGATCATCACAACCCTTGTAGGTCAGGTGATGTGTTGCATTTTTTTCGAAGGATTCTATGGGATGATAAGTTCCAAGGTGGGATGGTTGTAACGATCCACATTTTGAATCAGACAAAAATACAAAGGAATTTGAACTTTTCAATTACTAGACGAGCATGTTTTAAAACTGAACTTTAGAATTAAATTTTGAGAGTTTGAAAATTTCAAGGTGGGTATTTTTGGACTTGGGTGAGGACCTGTTAAGTTTCCTGAGTGTCTTGGGGAGTTTTGGGAGTAACGGACCTAAAAAAATCAAATTTTGAAAGACTGTAAAGGTCACATAGTTTGTTTTAAAATTGTGCAGCCCACTACAGGAAACTGTGTGGCTTAATTCTAGTGGGCATAAGATGCCAGACGGTCAGTGCAAGGTTTGTCTAACCATGCGTCCCAAAAAAATTGGTGTATTAATTTTAAGAAATTAAATAAATAAAAATAAAATAAAATAAAATAAAAACTCACTCTCCCTCACCCCTCTCTTTCTCGACCCGCAGTGCACAACACCCCAAGGGGGTTCCCCTTTGATGAATGATTCCCCTCCTCAACGCCTCCTTCAACCACTGATCTTCCACCATTTCTTCATGATTCTTCCTCAAATCATCACGGTATGGTCTTATTCGCTATTCTCCTTCCTCTTCTAGGACAATTTTGGATTCTATGTGGACTTATGAGATTAGGGTGAACCTAGGGTTAGGATTTAACCTATATTTTTTGTGTTCTTCCAGTTCTAGGTTATGATAAGGCTTCCATAGGTCTTGTTCTTGCATGTTCTGGAAACCTCTGCCATAGGAGAAGAGGATCGAGTTGAATCAGTCTATCTCTACCATCTGATGTGAGGGATTACGCCTTATGATTTTTTTCACACCACCTATTTTTGGGCCTTAAGATGTTTATGAGTCCCTAGTATTTAATATGTATTGTGTTAAACTCTACTCCATGATTTTAAGTATTAGGTTCTAATGTGACTCACCTGCATGTGTATAGGTAAGTATATATATATATAGGTTCCCATGTTATATGTATATTCATCCATGGTATTGAATATACATGTATTGGCCTAAGTGTACTTATGTATATATATATATATATATATGAAAATGCATACGTAGGTGAGTGGAGATGGGTATATGCATATAAGCATATATGGAAGGATCCACTTGCACATGTTGAAGCCCATGTGGGTGTATGCATAGGGGCTAGGTGTCCTTATGTGTATGTGTAGATTCATATGATTGGTGGGGGAGAAGCAGCTTCTAGATAGAAAGTGCTAAGATTTTAATGTTCTGTTTGGTTCTATTTTGAGGTAGGGTCCATCTCCTAGACTATTTAATTCACGAATGCCTTAAATTGCTTTTATCTCCCTTATTAATTCCACTTGTTTATATGTAATTACATTTCTTGAATAAGTGATTTGTTATGATAAATGTTTTTATTGGTAAACAATTCATTGTTTTCTAATAAAACTCCTACAATAGAGGTGTGCTATTTGTGAAAACCCATAGTGGTAGTTATGGTCATTTAGATTTCTTGGCATTATTACATTGATGTTTACTTTATGAAATTTCCATGGATGGTAATGGCATGTTTAGTGCTTCATACTATATTATAAATTGAATGGGTTTCCTCTATAAATGAAGTGGCCCTTGCCTCATGTGTGTTTCAATAAGCCCAAGACACCCCATGGGTGTGTGGTCTTCTTAGACTTGGTGTGAGTCACCCCACTTAAGGATATTGACTTTGGTTATGATAGCCTAAATGAGTTAGTGCCACCTCTTTATGGAATGGCCTCAATAATTGACTCTTAAACCAATTTTCCATGTTTAGGAAAATTTAGTGAGATTACCTTGAGTCGGGTGACTCACACCACATGGTATGTTTTGAATAAATGGTTTATCCTTAATGAAATGATTTCCTTTTATTAAAGGGTTTACATGAAATGGATTCCTTTAAAATGGGAATGGATCATGACTAATGACATGAACTAGAGGCCTTTTCCTCATGTATGGAATTCAATATGATCATTCCTTGAATTATGTTTAATTAAAATACTTTATATGGTTTTCCTTAAGTACAATTGTAAATGTGGTTGCTTATATTTTATGTGGTATAGCTATTTGAAATGCATAAGTGGTACCGCCTTATGCATTATATTATAGTTATGTTGAAGATTATAAATGATTATGAATGGTAGGAATTCTTACCCCATTCCACATAATGAACTATTATATTTTAATGATGGAAGGAAGTTTTATCCAATGCCTATATTAAAATAGTTCATGTGATGATGCCATATAATGAACTATTCAATTCTATTATGGATGGGATGCATTCTTACCCCAAGCCATTATATACTTCAATGGATGAGAGGCTTGCTTACCTCATCCCAGTTATCTTCATTTATGGAAGGGATGCATTCTTACCCCATTCCAAAATTATACTTCTATGGATGGGAGGCATGATTACCTCATCCAGGTTATCTTATATTATGTATTGGAGGCATTTTTCCCCATTCCAACCTATATATATATGTATGGGTGGGAAGCATGTTTTCCCCACGCCAGTTAAAAACTCTATATATAAATGTGTGTGTCTGTGTGTGTGTGTGTGTAGTTACATGATCATACTATTATCCCAAAAATGACTTGAAACTGGTATAGTCGTCAGGCATTCTATAGGAACCTGTATAGGTATTTATTTCATTATATGTTTCTGTTATTTACTCCTATTATACCTGCACACTGCTTAATTTATGTTGAATTGTATTGGTCCGGATACTGTGGGTGATGGACTACTGAGATTTCATCTAACACCCTACTAGGGTACCCTTGGTACCTGAGTAGACCTTATATTTTTAGGACCTAGGTTGATTACTGTGTTACCTATACCTGAGATGATAGGAGAAAGGGACCGAGCTGGAGCTCAGGATGGTCATGGAGATCACCTTTAGGCTTTGTTTTCTTTTCCTTAATTTATATTATACTAAAAATCCTGCTATATTTTTTTACTGATTTTTATATGTATCATTAACATGACACTCATTCATCTATTGAAAAAACTATCATTGGGCACTTTGATAAAATTTATTATATTGTCCTTCTACTGCTCTATTATCTACTATCTATTATTTCAATACTTCTATTGTTGTCTTGTATTTATAATATGCTAAACCACTATGGAAACTCTTATATGAGGGTATATTCTCCCCACTAAAATAGCTTTACACCCTTGCATCTAATCATCATCCTCTGGCATAAAAAAACACACACTTGAGGTCATGTGGTGACTGGTCTGGCTACTGGTTCGATGGTAAGCCAGTTTGGGATGTTACACCGTATAATGCCTTAAATGGGACCATCATGATCGAGTCTGGATAAATATTATAGAAAATAAACTTAGACAATAACATGTGCCTTTTTGAAGAACCTCTAAAATCAAGCACACATGCCTGAAACATATCCTTTAGGGTTTGGATGGTCCACTCATACTAACCATCCATCTATTGGTGATCATGGTACTCAATTTCTACCAAGTTCCTAAATCTACCTAAAATCCCTTCCAGAATTGAAAAGGAAAATAGGCATCATGATCTGAATCTATCACCAAATTGTACTATGTGATGTTTAATTCTCTCTTGAACATATTTCCATTTGATATCTTCTACCATTTTTGACACCCTACTGGGATTAAAATGAGCTGATTTCATCAAATGGTTGAAAATAACCCATATAGAACCATTCCAACCCAGAGTACGATAGATATATATTACAATTTACACACTTTAAGAGAATGTGGTTATAATAACCCAGATGGTCTATGATACTCAACATTAATCTTATAGGAGGTCAATCATCTAGATACGAAGTCTTTCATTACATGTCCCATCCTAGGCCACCAATACCATCGTCTTAAGTCATAAAAAATCATAGTCTCCATGGGGTGGATGAACCAACTAGAATGTTGATCCTCTACCATCTCATATAGCATCATGGATAATTAGCTGGATATCATTTTTATATACCTACTCACTATTTGATCAATCGATAAGGGAGGGTGTAAACTTCACACTAGAAAATAACACCTTCCCTATGACCTTATAAAAGTCTAGACATAGATCTTAAAGCAAATTCATCATATGAAACTCTTCATATGATTCTAGAATGTCTTGTAAGGGAATATTCGTACTCAAATAACTAGTGAACACATTCCCATTCCTAAGAGTATATGAATTGTCTAGATAAAAAGTATGAATACATTCCACATGGAATCTCTAAATGAGATTAAGATCCATCTGGTTGAAAACATCCTTTAGACCATTATATTCTAAATACAATATAAAATTATCCACAAAGACGTAGTGTATCCATTTTTTAAATGCATGCATCACAGCTGAAAACTTCGAGTAATTGTGTGGATAATTCCTCTGATGTGGTCATAGATTTCATGAGACATAATTTACTACATGGTCAATTTACATAATCACACATCCCAACCCCAACCCAAAATTATCACAAAATACCATATGAGATCTCATGGGATCATGAAGAATAAAAATAGTTGTGGATGTAATATGGGTTTGCAACTCCATGAAGGAACCTAGTCACTTCTCATCCCACTACAAATTCACCCATTTCTTCATAAAACCCATTAATATATAATATATCCAAGATAAGTACTGAATGAAATATCTATAATACCCAGAAATAACCAAAAATTACATGGCCCAAAAAATATAACTTCTTGAATCCATAACTGGATCATTGACAACATGGATTATAGAAATTTATCCCTTAAAACATACAAAAACCTACAAATAGTCAGAGTGATCCTACTTCAACTTGTAATAAACCAATATTTCATCTAAAAACATGACCCCAAAGGTGTCCAAAAAGTGATGGATAATCTAGTTGATTAATTACATGAAAACTGTTGGATCATTGGAATGTCCAAATGGTATAACGAAATACTCAATGTATAATGACCCCAACCTTTTAAAAATATTATTAAATTATTTTACGCATAATTAAACATCAAATACAACAATGGATCATAAGTTCTAGTGTTATTTGAAGACAATATACATAATTAGGAAACTTGAAACCAAGATAAAAAAAATATTTAATTTAATCTTTATAAAGATATCCTAACTTTCATTGAGATCTTACATCTGTATAGGATAACCTGGGGAGTACCTGAACAGAAGGATGAGATAAAAATCCCACTAAGTGAAATAAACATATGGATAAAGCATAACACATGGGTTAGAAGGAATAACATAATGACATAAAAAGGCATGGAACATGAATAAACCTATAGAATCATAACACACATAATATGGGATTATATAATCATGGAATCATATAAATGTGGAAAAAACATAAAACATGGCATAATCAGGAGTTCAGGTTAGCCGCTATGACCATTTCACAGGGAGGATCATGAGTCAAGGATAACCAAAAAGAACATTGTACATGAAGTATCATGACACTAGACATTACCCAATTCATCGGAGCATAGTATGGGCACCCTCATCATAACATTTTCATGGATATGTGTGCCACATGAATAATCATACATTGTGAATAAAACATAAACATAAGGTTTACCCATTGAAAGAATTGGGTATCATAATTATGTGAAAAGGCATAACAAAAGGGATTATTGTAATGGTTTCCATAAAATAATGGATTAAAATTATAAGTGTACATTAATAAATGAAAATAGGCATTAATAATGATAATTTCCATCAAAATTTAGTGAAAAAAGGTAAAAAATATATTTATGAAACTTTAGAAATAAAACATTTTGTTGTACCCCTCTCTCTTGGATTTTAATGATCACAATCACTCTCATCGTGATCTAATATTGTTTCAAGTATTTTTGTTAATAGGCATGATTTCAGGAGCAAGAAGTGGCAAAGGAGGAAAAGTGGACTGTTTTCATGTCCACCGGCCAACCGGTGGCCTCAGCACCGGCCAGCCGGTGGAGGCTGGACAGAAGGATCTTCCCTCTGTCAAGACCACCGGCCAACCGGTGTCCCACCACCGGTCAGCCGGTGGAACTCCATCAAATAGTGAGACCTACTGTCTCACCACCGGCCAGCCGGTGGCCTCCTCACCGGCCAGCCGGTGGAACTCCTTCAAATAGTGAGACCTACTTTCTCACCACCGGCCAACCGGTGGCCTTCTCACCGGCCAGCCGGTGGCTCCTGGGCAGAAGCACTCTCCACATTCCAAGGCACCGGCCAGCCGGTGGAGAAGCACCGGTCAGCCGGTAAGCCCAGTCAAACTAGCCGTTGGGCTTTGACTGGACTTGTACTTTTGACCCCTAACGGCTCCGAAAGCCCTCCAATGGCTATATTGAAGTATTTCGGGATATTTCTCCTATAAATAGACGATGATGGATGCCGGGAACATAACCAAAACATTGGAATGATATTTTGATCCCTTGAAGCTCTAAACGACAAATCTCAAAGGCTACTTGTGATCCACCTCCATCCTTGAAGCTTGGGCTGCCTCTACATCAACTACTCTCACACTCTTGGCGCTCAAGGCTTCCTCAAGTTTGTTGTAATTTATTTATTTCAATTGTTTAGTTCTTCATTGGGTTTGTATTAAAACAAACCATCCTTTTCTTCCTCACTTTCATTTTGGGTTTCTTGCTACAACCATAATAAAAAAGCAAGTTGAACGAAGGTGATCTAGCCTACCTTAAAACGGCTAGTGGGTTTCTTGCTACAACCATTAAAAAGCAAGCTGAAGTAAATCTCTCAACGGTTGAGTTGGGAGCGGAGACGTAGGCTTTGGTTTAAGCCGAACTCCGTTATCAAATTGTGTCTTGCCTCTTTTTATTTCCGCTGCATTTATAAATTGTTTTTGAATTGTTAATTATTTTTTAAAAGGCAATTCACCCCCCCCTCTTGCCATCACTCTCCGACCAACAATTGGTATCAGAGGGAGAGTTTGTGTAATACCTTAACCGGTTACAAACTCAAAATCCATAGTGATGGCTTCTTCCTCACAAGCACCTGAAGGGTATTCCATGACTCGGGCTCCATTCTTTGATGGAACCGACTACAATTATTGGAAAACTCGCATGATTACATTTCTTAGAAGTATTGGCTATCCTATATATAGAATTTTTTTGCAAGGCTATACTCTCTCTAGCAAAGATGAGTCAAAATGGACCCCCGAAGACATTGCTAATTTTGAGCTTGATGGCAAAGCCATGAATGCTCTTCACTGTGGGTTAGACCGTAATGAATTTAATCGTATTTCTACTTGAACCACTTCTCATGAAATTTGGAAGCTTTTGGAAGTGACCCATGAGGTCACTAACAAAGTTAAAGACACTAGATTAGATATGTATCGTCAAGACTTTGAAAGTTTCACCATGCACCCACACGAATCTATTACGGAAATGTTTACTCGCTTCACTGATGTGTATAATGGGAGAAAGTCTCTTGGAGATGATGTTTCTGCAGAGACGATGGTCAAAAATATTCTTTGGGTCCAACCAAGCTCATGGGCTCCAAAGGTGACGGCAATCCAAGAAGCGAAAGATGTCAAGAAGATGCCGGTTGAAGAACTCATTTGATCACTTATGACCTATGAGATTACCATGAAGAGGCAAGCCGACAAAGAAGGTAACATCTTCAAGGAGAAAAAAACATATCATTCAAAGCAAAGCAATAAATATCCTCCGATGATAGCGGATCCGAGATTTCTCAACTTGCAAGAAAAATGAGCAAGTTCATGAAGAAAAAGAAGAATTTCCAAAGGGCACAAAAGGAAGAACCAAAAGCAGAAAAAGAAGTTACATGCTTTGAATGTGGAAAGAAAGGCCACATCAAACCGGAGTGCTCTCTTTTCAAGAAAAGGTTAAAGGAAAAGAAAAACAAGAAGGCCTTCAAAGCGTCAACATGGAGTGCAAGCGATGACTCCATGTCTTCAAGCGACTCAAGCGATGAAGGTGGAAAATGCCTAATGGCACTTGATGAGGTATCTTCTTCCGAATCCTCTTCCTCATCTTCTTCTTTTAATAATGAAATGTCTTATGAAGATCTCCAAAATGTGAGAGATCAATTAGAGGAAGGTTTTCACAAACTTACCTCTAAATTTTTGGCCTTAGAAAAGAAACACAAAATTCTAATTTCTGAAAAAGATCAACTTCTCAAAAAGAATGAGGAACTTGCCCTTAAGGTCCAAGATATTCCCAATGTTGATTCTTTGAATTCAACTATTAATGATTTAAGGGAACCTCTTTCCAATTTCACCCAAGGTGAACAAAATTTGACCAAATTGCTAGGTTCTCAACGTTCGGCTAGAACCACACATGGACTTGGCTTTAACAAGAAAGCCACCTCTTCTAGAGCACCCACTACTTTGGTAAGGGGATCTCTCAAAATAAATTCTGTAATTATTGTAGAAAAACCGGACATATGATTTATGAATGCGATTGTAAAAATGCTAGATATGGCCGCCCCAAAATCATTACCTACTCGGATGAATATCTTAGGATGTATCCCTCTAGACAAGTATGGGTTCAAAAGTCACTTTTAGCTAATCTTTCCGGACCCAAACTTATATGGGTACCAAAATCTATTCTTTCTTGATTTTGTAGGATAAACACCAAAGAAGTAGGACTTCGAAAGGCTCGTGGTATCTCGACAGCGGATGCTCGAGGCACATGTGTGGCGATCCCTCCGAGTTCAACTCCCTTGAAGATTTCGATGGAGGATACGTCACCTTCGGTGACAATTCAAAAAGCAAGATCGTCGGAATAGGTACCATTGGTCTTGGTAGCACCTCCTTAATTAAAGATGTTTTATTTGTTAAAGGTTTAAAGAATAATTTAATTAGCATTAGTCAACATTGTGATAGTGGTTTTTCGGTGAATTTTCAAAATGATTTATGCAATGTGTTTGATTTTCAAAACAAATTGATATTTTCTGCTTCCCATTTTCAAAATGTTTACATTATTGATTTAAAGTCTTTAGCTAGCCAAAATGTTAAATTTTTAAGTGCTCTTGACAATGAGTCTTGGCTTTGGCATAGAAGGTTGGGGCATTGTAGCTCTCATTCACTTCTAAAGCTTAATAAGAACAAGCTCATCTGTGACCTTCCTAAACTTAAGTTTATGAAAGATTTGATTTGTGAGACATGCCAACTTGGCAAGTAACACAAATCTTCTTTCAAATCTAAGAAGGAAGTGTCCACTTCAAAATCTCTTGAGCTCCTTCATCTTGATCTTTTTGGTCCTACCCCTATAGCAAGTCTAGGTGGAAAATCCTATACCTTTGTTCTAGTAGATGACTTTTCTCGTTTCACTTGGGTTTTCTTTTTAGCTCATAAAAATGATGCTTGTAGAACCTTTTTGAAATTCTCTAGGAAAGTAAAAAACGAAAAAGGATATAAAATTATATCGCTCCGTAGTGACCATGGAGGTGAATTCGAGAACAAAGAATTCGATGAATTGTGTTCCTCTCAAGGATACAATCACACCTTCTCTGCCCCTAGGACTCCACAACAAAATGGAGTGGTTAAAAGGAGAAACCGAACTCTCCAAGAAATTGCTCGAACCCTCCTTAGTGAATTCAACCTCCCTCAATATTTTTGGGCCGAGGCGGTAAACACTGCTTGTTATACTATCAATAGAGTCCTTGTAAGACCCCTTCTTAAGAAAACCCCCTATGAACTTTGGAAAGGCAAATTGCCCAAAGTTGGTTATTTTAAAGTGTTTGGTTGTAAATGATTTATCCTTAACACAAAAGATAACCTAGGGAAATTTGATGCCAAATCCGATGAAGGTATTTTTCTTGGGTACTCCAACTCAAGAAAAGCCTATCGTGTCTTCAATAAACGTTCAAAAACCATCGAAGAATCATCTCATGTCAAATTTGATGAAACTCTTCCAAAACCTCACCCGGTCATTGAAGATGTTGAAGATAAGCTTGATAAGCTTCATTTGAATAATTCCTCTTCTCCTCCCAAGGAGGATGACCATCAAGAACCCTCTTCACCTTCTTCACCTTCCACCTTGCCTAAGGTTTGGAAACCTTCTAGAGACCATCCTTTAGAAAATGTTATAGGTGATCTTCAAGCCGGTACTCGAACTAGAAGATCAATCCTCAACGAGGTTGAACATCAAGCCTTTCTTTCTCAACTAGAGCCTCAAACCATTAATGATGCCATTAATGATGAGAATTGGGTTCTTGCAATGCAAGAGGAATTAAATCAATTCTCTAGAAATGATGTTTGGACTCTTGTTGAAAGACCCAATGATCATCCAATTATTGGCACTAAATGGGTTTTTAGGAACAAACTTGATGATCAAGGAAATATAACCCGGAACAAGGCTCGCCTAGTAGATAAGGGCTATAATCAAGAAGAAGGAATTGATTGTGGTGAAACCTTTGCGCCCGTCGCTAGATTGGAATCCATTAGGATCTTGTTGGCATTCGCCACTCACTTAAATTTCAAACTTTTTCAAATGGATGTTAAAAGTTCTTTTTTAAATGGTTTTATTTCAGAAAAAATCTTTGTTGAACAACCCCCTGGTTTTGAAGATCCAAAATTTCCAAATCATGTTTTTAAGTTAACCAAGGCTCTTTATGGCTTAAAACAAGCCCCTCGGGCTTGGTATGAGCGGTTAACAAAATTTCTTTTAGAAAATGATTTTAAAATGGGTCAAGCTGATTGTACCCTATTTTTAAAACACACTTCCAAGTATCTTTTAATTGTCCAAATTTACGTTGATGACGTTATATTTGGTTCAACCAAAGAATCTCTTTGTACGGATTTTTCAGATTTAATGAGAAAAGAATTTGAAATGAGCTTTATGGGGGAATTAAAATTTTTTCTTGGTTTTCAAATCCTTCAAAATTCAAATGGTATTTTTCTAAACCAAGGCAAATACACAAACGAACTTTTAAGTCGTTTTGGTATGGATCAAGTAAAGGAAATTAGTACCCCCATGAGTACTTCTTGTAAACTTACGTTAGATGAAGCCGGGAAACCGGTGGATAACAAGCTTTATAGGAGTATGATCGGGAGTCTACTTTACCTAACTGCGACCCGTCCTGACATCATGTTCAGTGTTTGCCTTTATGCTCGTTTTCAAGCCAATCCCAAAGAATCACATTTTAAATCGGTCAAAAGAATTTTTAAGTATTTAAAAGGATCCAAAAACATTGGTTTGTTTTATCCCTCTAATACTTCTTTCGAACTTTCTTCATATTCGGATGCTGATTTTGGCGGATGTCAATTAGATCGTAAGAGTACTAGTGGAACCTGTCATCTGCTAGGCAAATCCCTTGTTTCATGGAGTAGCAAAAAGCAAAACTGTGTTGCTCTTTCTACTGCCGAGGCCGAGTACGTAGCAGCTGGTAATTGTTGTGCCCAAATTATTTGGATGCAGCACACTCTCTTGGATTATGGCCTTTCCTACGATCATGTCCCTATACGGTGTGACAACACTAGTGCCATTAGTATCTCTAAGAATCCAATACAACATTCTAGGACAAAGCATATAGATTTAAGGCATTATTTCCTTCGTGACCATTTTCAAAAAGGGGATATCACTTTGGACTTCATTTCTACTGATTTCCAATTAGCTGATATTTTTACCAAACCGCTCCCGGTTGAACGTTTTGATTTTATTAAGGGGGAGTTAGGAATGATTCGTCAATGAGAACTATTAACTATTTTACTCAATTTGGCTTGCTTATATTTCTCTTTAAGTAATTTAAACTCTTTCATTTTTATTTTATTTTAATTTTTTTATGAATTTCAATACCACCGGTCAACCGGTGGTACATCACCGGTTAACCGGTGGTGTCGGGTTTTCTTTTGATGGGCCAGCCGGGGAAAGGGTTAAAATTTAATTTAAACCCTTCCCCTCCCTTTTCTTTCTCTCCCTCTCGTGCGGCACCTCCTGACCAGCGGCCCCTTCTTGCCCTAACCTCCTCCTTTCTCTCTCAAGCTCCCTCTTCTCTCAATCTCTCTTTTTTTCTTCCTCTTTCCATCATGGGTCCTCGATCTTCACGCAAGGGAAAGGGCATCGCCCAAGAGGCACCTCCTCCTCCTTCAATCCCTCAACTTCCGGACATTTGGCATGACAAAGTCATTCTTCCGGGTAGGGTAATTGATTATTCTTGGCTCTCTTCTGCTCGACTCGAGCATTTCTCAATCATTGAATATCAACACTGGCATTCTTTCTTTGAACCCCCTGAGAAGGATGTCATTTATCCCCTTCTTGTCAAGGAATTTTATGCTCACCTGACGTGGTCGGTCTCTGACGACGTCGATACCATTACCACCACTGCTCTTGGGCAACCCATCACTATCACTTCTTTGGAGATTGCCAGGATGCTCGGGGTTCCTCATGTTGGACCTCATGCATTTTCTCAGGGGGAGTTTCCTCGGGACCCTGAATTTGATCTTGCTGTCGCTCTTGAGCATCTCACAGGGCAGCCCACCGATCCCATTGTCAAGCTCTCCCAGCTCACCCCAAACCATCGCATCATTGAGCGCCTCATTCAGACCACTCTTGCACCCCGTATCGGTGATCACGATACGGTGAAATTTATTGACATTTATCTTCTTTCTTATATCACCAGAGGCGTTCATTTCAATCTGGTCTGGTTCCTGTTCCGGGCCATGTCTTATGTGGCTGAGCACCCGCGTCGGTCCAAAACTCTTCCTCACAGGCGCTTGTTGACCAAAATCTTTACCTTTCTTGATATCCCTCTCTGTGCTACCTCCTTCGAGTAGCCAAAGAAGGATAGCATCATCAATTTTATGATGGTGAAACGGATGAACATTCGTTGGCATCCTTGGCGTCAGGAGTGGATTACTGACAAGGAGGGCCTTCTCAAGGCTTACTCCCCTCAGACACATTCACACCCTCCTACCCATGCCATGCCTCCTGCCATTGCTGCTGCCTATCCTCTTTCAGATAGTGAGGACAGTGGTGATGATGAAGAGGAAGGGAGTGGTGACGACGAAGGAGAGGTTGCTGCTGCTGATGATGAGGGAGATGGAGCGGGTGATGATGCACCAGAGCCTGCTGAGGCTGTGCCCCCTCCCGCTGATACTGGTAGCTTGTCGGTGACGGCTGATCAGTTCCTTCGCTTCCAGGATCAGATTGAGACCCGGCTCGACTTACAGTTTTCTTACTTCAGCTCTCAGTTTGATCAGCTCCACTCTCGGATTGATTCTCTAGATCGTCGCTTTGAGGCGGTCCAGGCTCCTCCAGCTCCTCCGACCTTCAGGCGTCGCCGTCACTCTCGGCCCTCTCGGAGTGAATAGAGCCGTTTTTGTTTTTTGACTTGTCTTTGTATTTGTTTTTTGAACTTTCTATGTAACATTTCATCTTTTATGAAATTCAAGTTGTCTTATCCTTTTTGTCATTTCTTACTTCCTTATTATTGTTTTTCTAATTTTCTTTCATACTTTTCCTCCTATTTTGATAATCCCAAAGGGGTAGAAAAACTCTCTATTACATACTTAGTTACTTTTCATTTAATTAAGTGCTCTTTTTAAAAGTTCAATTTTAATTTAGTACTTTCATCAAGATCTGTTTTTTAAATGGTTAAGTTATTGATTTCAGTTGTTTCTTTTAAATGACCTATGGTTACAATTTCAAAATGAACCATTCTCTTTATTTCAATCCTTTCAAGATTAATATCATTTTCAATACATAATACATCTATGAAATTCTTGTATTAACATGATACATCTATGAAATTCTTGTATTAACATGATACCTATATGAAATTCTTGTATTAACATGTTCTCTAAAATTTTTCATGTCCAAGTTTCTTATTTCTTTTTACTTGGCATATCATTTTTAATAGCTTTCTAATTTGTGATTGTGATCATCAAAATAGGGGGAGATTGTTGTACCCCTCTCTCTTGGATTTTAATGATCACAATCACTCTCATCGTGATCTAATATTGTTTCAATTATTTTTGTTAATAGGCATGATTTAAGGAGCAAGAAGTGGCAAAGGAGGAAAAGTGGACTGTTTTCATGTCCACCGGCCAACCGGTGGCCTCAGCACCGGCCAGCCGGTGGAGGCTGGACAGAAGGATCTTCCCTCTGTCAAGACCACCGGCCAACCGGTGTCCCACCACCGGTCAGCCGGTGGAACTCCATCAAATAGTGATACCTACTGTCTCACCACCGGCCAGCCGGTGGCCTCCTCACCGGCCAGCCGGTGGAACTCCTTCAAATAGTGAGACCTACTGTCTCACCACCGGCCAACCGGTGGCCTTCTCACCGGCCAGCCGGTGGCTCCTGGGCAGAAGCACTCTCCACATTCCAAGGCACCGGCCAGCCGGTGGAGAAGCACCGGTCAGCCGGTAAGCCCAGTCAAACTAGCCGTTGGGCTTTGATTGGACTTGTACTTTTGACCCCTAACGGCTCCGAAAGCCCTCCAACAGCTATATTGAAGTATTTGGGGATATTTCTCCTATAAATAGACGAGGATGGATGCCGGGAACATAACCAAAACATTGGAATGATATTTTGATCCCTTGAAGCTCTAAACGACAAATCTCAAAGGCTACTTGTGATCCACCTCCATCCTTGAAGCTTGGGCTGCCTCTACATCAACAACTCTCACACTCTTGGCGCTCAAGGCTTCCTCAAGTTTGTTGTAATTTATTTATTTCAATTTTTTAGTTCTTCATTGGGTTTGTATTAAAACAAACCATCCTTTTCTTCCTCACTTTCATTTTGGGTTTCTTGCTACAACCATAATAAAAAAGCAAGCTGTACGAAGGTGATCTAGCCTACCTTAAAACGGCTAGTGGGTTTCTTGCTACAACCATTAAAAAGCAAGCTGAAGTAAATCTCTCAACGGTTGAGTTGGGAGCGGAGACGTAGGCTTTGGTTTAAGCCGAACTCCGTTATCAAATTGTGTCTTGCCTCTTTTTATTTCCGCTGCATTTATAAATTGTTTTTAAATTGTTAATTATTTTTTAAAAGGCAATTCACCCCCCCTCTTGCCATCACTCTCCGACCAACACATTTTAGTGTCGCTTAGGGAAAATATTAATAATTATTAAAAAAATAAAAGGCATAATTGTTCTTATAAAACAATAAATTAACCAAGATTATTTTTCATGATAAAATGACTTATTTTATAAATATAATGGTGGTGTAAAATAGATTATATAGAGTACTTTAAAATGAGTAAGAAATCAAGAAGTTCCCTTTAATCAGCTTTCTTATTGGGAAGAATTCAAAAGTGAATATATATATC
The DNA here is from genome assembly GCA_963277665.1 of Viscum album. Taxonomy (NCBI): domain Eukaryota; kingdom Viridiplantae; phylum Streptophyta; class Magnoliopsida; order Santalales; family Viscaceae; genus Viscum; species Viscum album. Next base: position 116,789,673 of record OY728119.1, read on the forward strand.
CCCAAAAAATAAGGATGAAATGATATAGATACATAATTTTTGAAAATAAACACATAATTTAAAATAATTTTAGAAAAATTAATACAATTTACATTGGGGTAAAGAGAGTGAAAGTGTAACCTAAAGGAAAAAATGGAGGTTCGGAAAGAGTCCCTTAGATTATGTCTGTAACTGTTCTGTTCATGATCTTAATGTCCTGGATAATCAAATTAAATCCATTAATTAATTAATTTATAACCTTTTATATATGTATTTTATTTATTATAATTTTATTAAGTTAATCTTTGGACTTTTGATGAGTTATAATATACAATTTTATTGTTCTTGAGTGTTAGTTTCCTTGATTTTCATGATCAGTTCACTTATATACAAGTATAAAAATTCATATAAAAAGATAATAGATTTAAGAATCGGAATTATATGTTATTAATGGACTTACATAACATTAAATTGTCTTATATATAATTTTTTAGATGTGAGGATGATTCATTAGATATAACTTTAATGATAACTGTTTAGATTATTTTCACATTTTTTCAACTATCATAAACTAATTTTGTTTTATTAATTAATATTATATATATATACTAGTTATAGAACATTAAATAATAATTAATAAATATATTATAATCCATTTTAACTATAAAAATGGTATTATTACCATCCTTGAATGCATTAATGGAAATTAAAAACTTGTTGTTTATGAATGCGATAAATCAACGCATCACGGGTGATCATTTCATTTTTAAAACAAAAGGGGAGGGGAAAAGAAATGATAATGGGTTTTCCCATTAACAAAAAAAATTAAATTATATAAAATATATCCAATTTATTATTTCACTTGGTTAAGGGGTGGTTAGGAGTGTAAAATGAAAGAAAATAAATTGAAATGAAGTTAAAAGAAAAGGAAGGAGGTTTTTACCTCTTGAATTATTCTACTTGAGAAGCTAATTAAGGGATTTGGGTTTGGAAATTTTTTGAGAGCAATTGATCATGAATTTGGGGGAGAAACATGGTAAGAGTATTGGGAATAATTTGGATAATATTAAATTCTTTTGATGTGTGAGGAAAATTAGTTGTGAGGGGTGTTATTTATAGTAGAGGAGAGGACTATATTTTGATTATTTTATTCATTTCTTTGTTATTTTGGATCAATAATATGAATAGTTATGATTCCTATGCCTAAATAAAGAAATAAAATAATGGGAGTTAGATATTATTGGCTTACATCAACCATACAACATCCATGACTCAATAATTCATATATTTGTAAAATACTGTAAATTATTATATTTCACTATTCAACAAAAATTAAACTATATTAGAGAAATAAAAAATATTCACCCCAAACATTTTTCAATGTGTAGAATTAAAAAATGAACTTCATTAAATGAAAATTATTTTCTAAATATTAGAAATTTAATTTTTAAATAAAATCATCATTTACTTGAAAAATACAGATTTTAATATTATAACCTCTTTAATTGCATTTTCAAAAACTAATTAAGGTATCATAAAATTATAATATAACCATAAGACAAAAAATATAAATTTGTGAATCTATTTTATGAAAATATATTTTCTTCTAAATTATTATATTAATTATAAAATTTTTAATAAATATATTCAACTTAAAAAAATACCAAAAATTAATTTATCATTTTTAAAACTTTTAATTACTTACAATATGATATAATTATATCACATTTTAAATTATAATATGCCTAAATTTTATAATTACATTCATAGGTGAGGTTATTATTCTAATGTTTTAGGTTCCTTAATTTCTATAAATACACCTTATTTCATTTATTCTTCATTTATAAAGTATTTATTATGTTGTCTAAGTAATTTTCTATAATTTATAATATATGACATAATTATAAGAAGTTTAATTTCATTGATTGAATTTTGGGTTGTTACAGTCTTGCCTCCTTATGAAATTTCAAACTCAAAATTACATTTTACAAACTAAGGGTAAAACAGGTGAGGGTAATTATCCTTAATTTCTTCCTTTGGTTCCCATGTTTCCTCTTAGTAATTGGGGTTCTGCCATTATACCTTGACCTCGTGAGTAGTCGTGTTGCATAGAACTTTATCTGTACAGTCCAATATCTTCATTGGATGATCCTTATAAGAGAGATCATTTTCCAACCGTACCACTTCTTAATTCAGTACATGTGAGGGATCTGATATGTACTTCCTCTAGAGGGATATGTGGAATACATCATGTACTTGATACATGGTTGGTGGAAGTTCTTGTTGATATGCCACAACTCCAACATTGTCAAGAACCAAGAATGGGCTGATTTTCCTTGGACGTTAATTTCCTTTCTTCCCAAATCTCATGATCCTCTTCCATGGAGATATGGGGAGGAATACCATGTCTCCAAACATAAACTCTAGATCTCATTGATGATTTTCTTCATTGATCTTATCTCAAATTTGGGCGGCCTTGATGGGATGGTGAATGGTTTTCACTATATCTAGCATTGCTTCAACCATTTCGGGTCCGAGTAGCTTACATTCACTGACTTCATCCCTTCACAATGATCTTCTCCATATTTTCCCATAATGGTATTCATATGTATCCATTTTGATTCTCAAGTGGAATCATTTGTTGTAGGAGAACTTGATCAGAGTTAGGTGTTGGTCCCATCCTCCCCTGAAGTACATAGAACATGGTCTCAACATGTCTTCCAGTGACTAATTAGTCCAAACTAATTAGACATCAGTTTTATGATGATATGTTGTACTGAATCTCAACCCAGTGTTTAGAGTATGTTAGAGACTTTATAGAACATGGATGTGAATCTCATATCTCGATCAGATAGAATCAATAGTGGTACTCCATGTAGCTTTACCACTTCTCTAATGTATATCTGTGTAAGTTGATCCTTTGATAAGTCCTCTTGAATTACGAAAAAGTGAGATATATTTGTAAGATGATCCATAACAACCCATATATCATTATTTCCTTTGGATTAATTTGGAATTATGGTGAAAATTTTCATGGTGATGTTTTCCCATTTCCATGTTGGTATGGGTAATGGTTGCATCATCCCCTTTGACTATTTCCTTTCATCCTTTACTTGTTGGCATACTAGGAAATTTGATGTATATTATGTGATCTCCTTAGTCATATTTTCCCACCAATAGTTCTCTTCGAGATATCGATACATATTTGTGCTCCCTAGGTGAATATAGAATTTTTTGATTTGTGCATCATTCATAATCTTGTTATTTGTCTCTAAATTGGATGGTATAAATTTTCATGACCCCAATCTCCAAACTCCTTCCTCATCTATTTTGATCTCCGAAAATTTTCCCTTTCAGATAGATTCCACCTTTTTCTGAGCATCCTTTATTTTGTCCATGAGGTATAGTTGATTAATCATTTGAGAAAGGATTGATTATGTTCCTACCTTAATGATTCTCATGTCTATCCTTTTAAAATATAATAAGATTGAACCATTTTCAATTCTCAGCATTGATAAAGTTGTAGGATCCTTTCTACTTAGATCATCTGCTACCTTATTTTCTTTACCAAAAAGGTAGTGGATTGATCATTCATAATATTTGATAAGTCATGACTATCTTTTCAGGTGAAAATTAAGATCCTTATGTTGAAATATATATTTTAGGCTCTCATGATCAATATATACATCACACTTCTCCCTATAGAGATAATACCACAATATTTCCAATGGTATGAAAATAATTTTCTCTATTTTGAGTTATCATGGTTAATTTTATGGCTCAGACCTCCCTGGTCCATTAATTTGTGAAAATACAATGGTTGAGGTGTTATTGGAGGTCATAGTGGCTCATTTCAAGAGTTTGTAAAAAATCAAGTTCTTCCAATGGTATCTCATCTAATGGTGATTTGTTCACTGGTAGGTGGAAATGTAGGTCACACCGGTGAGTCTGGACCCGTGATTCAAAATGGTGACTTGGAATGGTGACTCAAAACAGTGAGTCACTAATGCTAGGTCACCAGAAGTGACTCACGATGGTGGGTCATCCAATGGTGACTCGTCCAATAGTGGCTTGGCCAACGGTGACTCATCCAATGGTGAGTCATCTAATGTATACTATTCCAATAGTATTTCACTTAATAGTGATTCATCCAATGTTAGGTTATCCACCAGTTATTTATTTCTGACAGTTTTCCAAAATTATGGTTTTCTACAGTTTTTCCAGTTTCTCCCCTTTAACATTTTATTTGACGTAAAATGAGTTTAAATCCATATTTAAGTGTTTTTAAGCAGTGTAAAAGGATATATAATATAACATTAAATTCCTAAAATTATGTAGGATTCTAGATAGTTAAAATATGTGGTCCTGGTCTTGATAAATCTTTAATGGATTTTGAAACTATTTCTTTTGCTGATATAGGATCTAGCCTTTCTAAAACTGAGACCCTTTCTCCCTTATATGTTTCCCTTTAATCTTGATATCTGGTGTCCCCGAACCTTTCTTCCCTAAGGAGTTGTTATTATATGTTTTATCCTTATGTATAAGTTTTTCCCATGGATTTCTCCTTCTGCATACGTGCCCCCTATTTTGGTACAACAAGGAAAGTTTTGGTCACTTCTTCTTTAAGGTAGGGGTCCCTTTGTCTCTCTTTTATTTGTGTATCATGTGGGGTGTGTGTATGAATGTCTCATTTGTGAAGATAGAAAAATACCAACTTATTAAAGATAATTTAATCTGTTTAAAATCAATATGAGGGGATAAGAAAAGTGATATGTTCTGCTTTTTCATTTATTGATATTGTAAATGTATGTGCTATATGCCTTCTGGAAATCATGGTCATTGGAGGGTCCTTGGTTGCGCAAAGAATGTTTATGAATTCATGTTTTCGTACTTATGGTTAAACAAATGAATAGAATCTGTTAACCACATATATTCTACTAAAATAAGTGGATTCCCCAGGATGATGGTTTATGTGATAACCCCCTAAATTAAGTGGAATTGAATAAGTCATGTCCTCCAAAATCTGGAAGCATGTATTGCTCTGTTATTTTTTGTAAATTTTTTTTGGACACGATTATTTTGTTTGGGTTGGATCCAGTGATTTGATGAAGGAAATATGACAGTTTCTTGATATATGGGGGTAGTGGATGAGATGTTTTCTGTAGTGGGGATATGATTGTTTAAATAGTAGATATGTTTATATAGAGAGGATGTATGATGGTTATGGTGTGGTTGTATAGTAAGGCTTCAAAAAAGGGATGTGGCTATAAATTGGTGATGATGTGGGATTATTGGAAAGAAAGTTGTTTTTGTGGTGTTTCTTTATGTGTTTTGGTTATTGTGTTGTGTGAATTAATTCTAGTTCCCTATGAAGTATGGAACTAAAATGGTATATATTTTCTTGGGAAGAAAATGAAAAAAAATGGTTTATTTGAAATGGAATGTGGGATGTGAACAGCTAAAGAATGAATGATAACATGCTAAATTTAATGAACAAATGTTTTGTTAATATTGTATTATTAAATATTTTTTAAATCTATCAAGTAGATAAATGTGGATTAAAAGTGTAATGTGAATTGTGGATTGTGTTCGGATTGTATGTTGTTGTGATTATTCCATGTGGTTGGTTCTTTTATATCTACCCAAGCATAAATGGAATTAATATTGTATGTTAATCAATTAAAATGGATATGTTTAATGAGGATATTGATGATGGGTTGTATTGTTTCACCGGTTAATGTTTATGTATAAAAAAATGGTATGGAATGTGAAATGGGTTTTGTGACTTATTGTGTGGTGTTGTACATTTAGAGGTGGAAGAAAAGGTGGTGTCTTGTGAGTTGGTTATTTTTTTGGAAAACCATAGGTTTTGATGAGATTTTGGTATCTATATATATACCTATATTTTCCTTGTGATTTCTATATGCACCCAACCATAGTTAATCATTATGTGTTGAACACCCCCATTATCAAGGGGGGTGTCTTTTCCCAACATCCCAGTGGAAGGATGGATGACTGGTTATTGGATAATCCCTTCTCTCACTTCTAATAATTGGTTGTTGAAGACTCTTCGGGTAGGATGTGGTACATTTGTGAGGCCCAGGTTTCTACAGGAGAGGTTTGTTTTCCCATGTGTCTATGGGATTAGATGTGGTCTGTTTTCCTAGGTGTCTTCTGGATGAGGTGTGGTTTTAGCCCAGGTGTCTTTGGGTAGGATTTGGTATGGTTTTTCCCGGGTGTCTGTGGGAGGGATGTGGTGATCTTTGTTTTCCCAATTTGTGGGATTAGCTCTAAGGCCCATGTGTGTGAGGGCGGGTTGTGACATAGGGAATGTGGAAGAGTGTGGAAGTGTCTGGACGTTCTCTACTAGGGTATGAGCATTTAACCAGTGAGAAGTGGTGTGGGGTACCCAAACATCGATGTTTTTACTATATTAATTAACATGGATGTGTTATTTTGTGAGTGAGCCTTGGTGAGGTTGGAATTTTGGTTTGTATACCATTTTAGGTGTTGTTTGGTTCTATTACTTTCACACGGGTGCATTAATATGATCATTTCACATGTTCATGAGGGACTTTGGTTTTTTTACTATTGATTATACTATTATGATCACCCTAAATATATGAAAAATATTTTTTGGTTTCTAGTATGGCTTGTTGGACCATGTTTGATGTTTCTAGTTTGGACCTTTGGAGTTTTTTCTATGTCACTCCCTTAACATTTTTTCTTTTGGTCTTTTATTTGGAGACTTTATATGTATGATTTTTGATTTATACATGCATTGTAGAATGGTTTGGCTTCATTTTATACATTTCATGGTGTTTCTTTGGGATGAACTGTATTATATCCTGATATTTTTTTCTTATAAAGGGTAATGCCTCCCATATTGTGAGATCTTTGTACCCTTGGTGCTAGTACTCAACTCGGGGCCTACTTAAGGTGGGACTCGGGGGGTCATTATCTCTCTTCCTTTATTTCCTTCTCAAGAGGGAAATCTTTGTAGGGTGGGGTCATGATAGAATTCTATCAGAGGTGATGGTTGAGATATAGGATGGATTTTGGAGTTAGGAATAGTGAATATTTCATGGGTTGGTATGGAAACAGTGTTAGGTGATCTTGGTGTGTGACATAGGCCAGGGAAGACCAGCTAGGACATGGGATTTTAGGGGCCCCTATGATCCATTTTAAGGAATCTAAGCCTACCAAATGACCAAATGAGGCTACACTGATTATAGGTTGGAGACCCTAGGAAAGGTAAATGCATCATAATGACTTAGGTTCTTAATTGAATTGGTTCATTTCGATGAAGATAAAATGAATTAAATGAATCATGATATTTTATACGTGTTTCTTTGACTTTTTCAAGGATTTTATTTCTAATTAAATTCATTAATTTTTTGGTAAATCATTATTATAACCAAAGGAAATAGTAATGTGATGGATAAATAGCTTGAATTTTTTTATAAAACCTTTTTTAGGATTGAATGTGTTGTTTCCTCTCCAAATATATCCTGATTCTTGATAAATTGGATTTTTCTTATATTGTTAGAAATGTATACCATGAAACATATCTTTCCAAATGTTTGAAATTTTTAAAAAAGAATGCTTATTGAATTTTTCTTGTGATCAAATACTTAAATTTTGGAAACCCTTATGAATTATGCTACCTTTAAGTAGATTCTACACAGGCATGATCAAATAAATTATTTTTTAATCATGATTAGATTTATAAATGACACCATGTGAGTTAATATGCCATGAATTTTATTTAGATTTTTAATTTATCAGAACCATGTGTTCTTGACATGTTGTAAAATTTGTCTTTAAAGATTTAAATTCTGAAATTCTTGAAATTTTCCAGATTTGTTGTTAATAATTCCTTTATTTTTATTTTTATTTAAGTGGTGTTTTGGTCAAAGATCAAAACACTAAATTTATTAAGTAAAAAGATTTCATGAGCCTAAAAGACATAATTTTTTTACAATCATGTTTCATCATCACTTGGAATTTGTGTTCTGTTTAGGAATCCCTACTTTCAGGCAGCTTCCATTGGATTTATTTATAGAACCCGAAACATCCAATAGTTCTTTTTCCAAAGGGACCTTCTTTCCAAAGGTAGGTGTTCGTTAAGTTTGAACTTATGATACTTAATAACATGCATTGGTTGAGATGATGGGAGGTCAGACTCATCACACCCTTTTGGGTGGAATTATTCCTGCCCTGTGACTCTCCTAAAGATTTCATATATTTTCAAGAATCCTTATTAATTCACCAAGTATAACATAAGTTTCCCTTGTAATTTTCAATCAATTATTATCATGTGTAAAATTTAGAATCATCAGTATGTATTCTAGGTTCTTCATTTATGGAAACATCTATATGTATTTGAGGTTCTCCATCAATGGTATCCTCTCATATACTATTCATATATTCTTTTAACCATCCTTATAATTATACTAGTTTTTAAGCCACTCAATGGATTACTCTATAATTTATCATCGCTAAGGGAGACAAAATATTGTTTTGATGTTTGGATTGTACCCATAAATGGGAAACCTACGTATCCTTGTGAAAGGAATAAGAACTCTCATAGTTTGGTTCCACTTAATGGGACACTTCATGACTTTTAAGGTCATGTGATAAGGACCCGAACAAACATTTTAATTTCATGTGGTAAGGAAATATAAGATAAAGGTGCTCAGTCAACGTTTGGTGTGGTACTTATTCCTATGTAGACCAAGGAACGTGGAAACAATATGGGTTTCCAGGTTATATTAGACCCTCTTGGGAATATGGACCAAGAAGAATAAGGTTAATTTGAGGTGTTGGGTTTGAAACTCAGAGAGGCTTCCTATGTATCCCATTTGGATGATAATCAAAGCCCACGTAGTTCAATGAGTCTCAAATGAGAGTATAGTCCTTTGATAAAATGAATTTGGGACTACTTCCTAAAAAGGATGCCTTGGTGGTTTTGGGGTTTAATTTGGGGTTTACTCCTAGAAGGAGGCCCATTTATGGATGAAATAAGATGGAGCTCGGGCCTTAGGAAGTCTTCCTACATATCCCAATTATGGTGGGATTCAGATTTCTCGTAGTTAAAGATATGTTTTTTGTGAAAATTTTTTGATCATGACAAATATCTAATCCCATGTGAGTCATGCTCAATGTGAGAAACAAGAGTATGACAAAGATTCAACAAAGGAACACACACTTTTCCTCCTCTGATAGTGGAAGAGGATGCGCCTATAGTGCTAAGGGTGGATAAGACGATGAGCCTTCCCTCTTTTCTCTTTAAATTAGACCGGTTCCCAATGTAAGTAATGAGTGAAGGTGAAGTAATTATAGAGGAGAAAGACTGCAAACTTCTACTTGAAAAGTTCGGGGCTTACACCAGGATGGTTGCCCTAAAATTGGTCTTATTATGGGAGGGAGATTTCTCATTTGTTAAAAAGGAAAATTAGGTGTGAACCATACCTTCCCTAGAAGATACCTTAGGTTCTGGGTTTTATACATGAAAAGGGGAGGATAGAACCCAAACCCTGATCCTCCATACTGGGAACTCCGCAACATTGTTCCTGGGAAAAATGTCCTTGTGATTTCAGATATAAAAACCCCCAAACACTCCATGAATCCTAACCCCATTTCACAAAAATGCGGAAAACCAATGACTTTGGAGATACAAACTCAAATAGGAGACATGCTGATGTGTCTTTCCCAAAGGTTAGATAATTCATGAGGTTTTGGTGGAGGCTTTAACTTAGTCCCTTTCTAATAAGGGAACCAAGAAAGGAAGTACCCTATCATGAGTGGCATTAAATAGGGTTTACAAGATGATGTGTAGGCCTTGTGCATATCTATACAGCCTAGCTATGCAGTGTAGGTATGCAGAGTAGTTACTCCTTGTATATATACCACGTAGGTACCTCGTGTAGGTGCTTCATGTAGGTGTGTTGCGTAGGCCTTAGCGATGACTGAATAAAATTATTAACTTAGAGGAACCAAGACTATGCAAAATTCAAACTTTTAAAGGACTTAAAGACGAGATTATCTTATGTAGTTCTCTATTCTTTCATGGTTTTAGAGAGTTGCCTATGATAATTTGAGGGATCTGGGTGAAAGAGCTACGCAATGGGAGCTTCAAGAAGTATTTTTACTTTTTTAGTTTTCAAATAAGGAGCCCAAGGGTCCTATTTATAGGAAATGAGGGTGGGATAGTTGAAATAAATTCATCAGTGTAGGTTGGTCACACATCCCTCCCACGTAGTTCCTCTGTGTAGGTGTACAGAAAGTATCTTGATGTGTAGGTCAGCCATGTAGTTCTACCATGCAATTCTTCCGCGTAGGTCCTATAAAATTTGTTATGACTTTTAGTTCTTTGAGCTTTGTCTTGAGATTTTGAAAAATTTAGGGGATGCAATCATAGTGTTTTTTATTACTCAGTAGTGTCAAAAAAATCCCTCCCGCAGGATTGGATCCAATTAGAAAGAGGGTCGATTCTTGAGGTAAGATTGCAGGGAAAAGACTATGGAGTAATTGCTGAGCTCCGCATGTTTTCTGCATAGCTAGTTCAGACAGGTATGTCGCATAGTTATTTAGCATAGGCATGCCACATAGGTCGATGATGTCTATAAATAGGTTTGTTCCTTTGCAAGGATATCATATTTTTCACTCACTTTTCATAGCTTATTCATCAAGCCTCTCCGTGTTGTTTTCTCACATAGGTTCCTTGAAATTATCTCAAGGTGAAAACATTTGAGAGATGGAGCTACACAAAATAGCTTCATCAAAGTATTTATGCTACAACCCTTATCGAAGTACCAATGGGAATGATCTTTTCAAAGTTCCTATGCAAATCATTTCCTTTTCCAAATTATTAAATCCCTTTTAGTTGAAATATGAATTTTATTAAGTCAAAATTCCAACCTAATAGGGGAACTTGGTAATTATGTTGTAGGAAATGGATCACTTGATGACTGTCACTGAGGAAGAAAAGGCTCGTCAAAACGATATGGTGAAAATCATTAGACCATACTATTATGACATTGTTGAAAGTACTCTTCTTGGACTATGGGAAGGTTTAATTCCATATCAACGTGAATACCCATGGAGTCACTATCTACCCCTGTACAGGCATGGTATTTTGAAAGATGCCCACATTCCATCTATTAAGAGATACTTTCCAAAGAACTGGTTTTTTAGTACTCCAATTGTCCATGCATAAATATTACTACAAGGGGTATGCCAGTTCGTGAGGGAACAATCCCTATTAGATGCATCCTGCACCATAGTGGTTGTAATCCTGATATAAAAGATCATGTTGTAGAACAAAGTCCACATTGCTATGATTCATCCTTTTTTACTTCATAAATAGACCATTTTAATGTTTGGAAGGATGAGTGGGATATTCATTCTAGAGGAGGATTGAAACCTGAATGGATGTGGGTGTTTGGGTATGCTGGACTTGTGCAGAATTTAGGAAAGATCTATGAGATGTTTATATTTATGATGTTGTCTGGATGGGACAAAATTATGTTTATAAAAATGATTTAATTCATGAAATATTTTAGCCGATATAGTCCAAAAACAAATTTATTCCACTTAATGCATGGTGAAGTTGGTATTAGTTTATGGTATATCTACCAAATCTCTTGGGTTCCCATTCTTGGGGAAAAGTATGATGAGTTTATTCCACCAGTAACAACATGGGGTGATGTTACCAAAACACCACCATTGTCTCATAAATTATTCAAAATAGTAAAGAAATTTCCTAAATAAAAGAATGATATTCATATCAAAATGTGGATGGAAGCCTTTTTAGAACCAACAATAAAGAATGGTCCCACCTACAGACATCCTACTATTTGTCCTTTTGTAGATAACAAATGAAGTTAGGAAAATATTTTCCTACATTGGAGAGATGTGACTACAAGAACTTGGGTTATAAGGTCAAATATGATATTGATATAAAGGTTCGATTAGCTAGATTCCTTTCTATGTGGATAAGCATTTACTTGATACCAGTCAATGAGTCCAGTGGTGGTATAATACTAGGGAATTTTTTTATCAAAGATAAATTAGTAGAAAGAAAGTATATTGAGTTTTCGACTCCTGTATTGGAAATAATTTATTATTTTCTACAGAATTTGTACAATGGGAAGGGTCAATTTAGACTTTTAGTGCCATTCCAAGTGTTGTGGGTCTGGATTGTGGAACACTTTTCTTCATAATCAGTGTTGAATTCAGTTAGAGTCCCCAACGGTCGATTAACCCCAATTTTACAAAACTTTTCTTGTACTCAACCTCATAACTTGATACCTGATTTAGTGGTAAGGGCATTTAATGCATCAGGAGAATTCATATTCTTTCCTTTTGTTAACCCACCAACTGGAACATTTATTGATAACAGTAAAGAAGAAAATTATGAGTTGAGGACTTATATGATAGTGTTCAAGGATAGTGTATTATTGACCAAGATTGATGGTGAAATTATCTCTGAGTCTTACATCCCCTATAGGTTTGATCTCTAGTTCAAATGTATTCAATAATAAAAAAATTTCCTTCCACACACGTTAGACATGAGAAACACCCCATGGTAGCGAGACAATTGTGGATTTTGATGGCTTTAGAGACATCTAAATTATCAATTATGTTACCTTCATTAGATGAATCAATCAGATTGGAAACTGGATATGTTGAAGCTTGGGATTATTCATACCCTCAGGGGTCTTTGAAAAAAGGAATATATCTGGGGGTGTCCACAATGACTGTTGTGCGTAGCAATCGTGGTAATAATTCCAAAACCAAAAAACATGTAGAGGCCTCAGAAGTTTCATAACCTTCAAAACATCTTCGTAGAAGGTATACCAGGAAAACTAGGGCTAGGGAAAAAATACCTCTCGCACCAAGGCGATCTAGCCACCCCCATCAGAGAGAGATTCCCATACCATCTGCTGATCTCTATAAAGAATAATGGAGGCCTTAGGAGGCTCTCCAATCAGAAGGTGTTTCTTTTTCTCCACATCCAACCATGCTGAAAGTGATTTATGTGCGGCCATCAGTTATTCAAAATTGTAAGACATTAACTCGTGAACTTAGGGATGCTTTGAAATTCCTTCAAAATTTCCTTCCAATACTGGATTTGGATGACATTAAAGCACCTTATGATTGTCATCTAGATAATAACATGGCTGAAGTATGGGAGAATATTTCAGAGCAAGACACATTTTTATATTCAACTGATGAACAAATCACATCCTCTAAACCATTATCTGATATGATGGAATTAGGGATACGTGAAGGGGTAATTATTAACCTTGAGGAGGAATGGGACATTTATGTTAATACTGAGAACATATTTTACTTTTATTTTATCTCAATTTTTCTTTGTCATTCACCATCATTAATCTTGATGAGATTTCATTTTGGAGATTGAATTTAGGGAAGGAACCTCACGATAGGTTCTTGGGTCACCAAGGTATAGACCTACAAGTTCTCCCATTGACATATTAAATGATCCTCCCAAGTCTTGATAACTTTCTCCAAGAGAGATAATCATGACTGGGGTAATTTCTACATACAACCCTCATCCATTACCTCAGGTTTCTCCTACCAATAGGAGTGTTTCAATTTCTCCACAAGCTTTTGAAAAGAAACTCTCGAGAGCAATGATATTGATCCAAAGTGTGCGTCGGAGAAGTAAGTATTTATAATATACCCTAGCATTATGATTTTCTTTATACACTTTGGTGACCATATTTATCCTCATAGGATATGTATATCTCTTCTCTATTAAGGTATTAAGAGCTGATTCCTAAAGACCGAAGAAGGAAACCCCTGAAGAAACACAGGTTCATATTGATGATTTTGCTACCTTGACGGATAAGAAATCAAAAGGTACAGCTGTATCTACTCCTGGCTCTATTGAGAGTGATCAAATTGATGGTAATGTCAAATACATTTCTCTTGAATATTAAATAATCTTCTATTATTCTTCACTTCAAAATATCTCAGATCAGTTACCCTTGCCAATAGACCATACAATAATCAATGTTGATATTCCTATCTCTCCAGAAGGAAGGAACAAAGATCTAGGGAAATTTGAAGTAGATACTGGTGTTGATCCTAAACTAGAAAGATCTGATGATGTTGTACCAGTTGAAGAAACGATGGAACAAAATTTCAGAAGATCCAATTTGGTCATCAACCAACATTTTTTGGATACCTTAAATGGTGAGGATGCTATAACATTCCAAGTCACATACACTGAAATGATGGATACCCTTAATTCATACATTGATATTCCAAGTTTCATCAAGTATTTTGGGGACTTTCATGAGGCATTTCAAGGACATAAGTTCTCATTCTTTCATTTTTTATACATAACTATTTTTTAACTTGATACTTCACATCAAAGTTCAAATTTATTCAGCTTTGTCTGTAGAAAATGTTGCAAAGGCCCTTGAAGAATGTGGTATTTCACTCTATCATTCTTCTATTGAATCTTGATAAATACTTACTGAGGATACCATGTTGAGATACATTCTAGAGCCTTCAATTATGGAAACTAGGAAAACTTAAGAGAATTTCCCTCCTCAATAAATATCTGCTCAAGTTGCTAAAGTTGAGAAGACTAAGGATGAATCCAATCAAGTAGCCGACTTATTATTGGGTAAATGTTATCAGTTTTATAGATCATCCTATATTTATGACATTCTTTTGAAACTTAAATGATATTGATTTATCATTCAGGGTTATCAGCTCACATAGCTATAGTGAAAGGTGAAGCTCTTATGATAGCTCAGACATCAGTAGAAGGTGAAGCATCCACTATTCTGAGAGAAGTATAACAAGTCACCTATTTAAGTGATCTATTTATAGAGTACATTCTACCCCATGGTAGTGAATAATATTCATATTTAGATATGCAGTTTACTCTTGGCATGGAACAAAATAATACATGGAAATATATATGGAAAATAATTGCTGAGAATCCTTTGGATGAGTTGATGCCCCATTTTGAAAAACTCCCAACACTATTTTTCATGTTGGTATTTGGTGGATTTAATTATTGCCCAGTCTACGATGCAATGAAAAAGACCATTTTCTGATAGGAGAAATAACATAAGCTATGGAAAGATCTTGAAAAGGCTAAATGGATTATTAATATTTATGGATTCCAAGCTGGAGTAGCTAAGGAAGAGGCTGATCATAATAATAGGTCAATCAAAATCAGACAAAAAATTAAATAAGCGACAAAGGAGATGATATATCTTCAACAAAAAAAGGATGTTTTTCATAAAAAACTTGAGAAATTGAAATAATAATTGGAATAAACCCATTTTTAATGGATAACCACCATTTCAACTACCAAATAATTGCTTCATCAAGCCGAGGAGGATGAAGTTTCTCAACTGTCTCTACTTCAACAGGTGGCTGATAGGGCTCATGAGGTTATTTAATAGATGAAGATTCATGTTGATAGTTTCTTTTAACACATGACAGAGAGGCTCCATTATGTGAATTCCCCTCCGATTTTACTATATGAATGAAAGAAATTTTGTCTCCAATCACATATGTCTCTATATTTGCCTTCTGTAATTGCAACATCAAAGGTGATGATGATGATTTTTTTAACATCAAACCTTTATGTCAGATAATCATAAGTACTATAATAGGAATGGGGGTTCTCATATTTTTTTTATTAATCTGATTGGCCTAGTGAGCATAGTTTTATTTTACTAGGGTTATATAGACAAACCCCAAAAATTTTGTATCTTTTGACTTTCTATTGATCAATATTAGCTAAACCATACAAAAATGTAAGTTTAGTGAGCTGAGACTCGACTTTTGTCTAGATTTCCCTCTACAAGTTTTCAATATAGTGAGTACCACCTCTCTTACTTTTGGTAGTTTAAATTCATGTATGTCAGACTAAAAAGGGATAATGTTTAAGGTCGAACATCTTTGACCATAAATATTGAAATTAGATCCCAAAGAAGGTTCAGTGGCTATAAATTGCTCAAATATTCATTAAATACTTCCAAGGGGAATCTTGAGTCATGATTTTTTTATGTTCACCAAATCTAACACTTGTATAAATATAAAGGAGGTATTTTCCAAGAACGACGTTACTATTATTTGATAAACCCATTATGGTGGATTTATTATGCAGGGACAAATGGGGCATGTGCTACATAACCAAATAGTAGCATCTTTTGACTGTCAGTCTTTTTATCTAGGAAACTTATGCAAGGCCACCTAGGGGTACTTACTACATTGTTAGGCAAAAGAGTTATCCAGAATTTCACTTTCTATTGTTGATAGACATGGGAAAATAAGATTTGGGTGACTCAAGACCATAGTGGGTGGTTTTTCCAAGCAAAGGGATTTTAAGAATAAAGGGTCTATGCCAAAATATGTCATGAATGGGGAAAAACACTTCTGCACAAATTTGGTGTATTAGGAATGATTAAAATTTGTAAAAAAGGGATCTTTCTAATATCATTCTATGAAGTTTTGAATTCTTGAAATGAGGACATCGTACTGTGCTGTTTTAATTCATTTAGTGAGTACATTGGGTGTCTTTAATTTATCGTCTTTAGATTTGACCAAAGGTTGGAGACTCTATAATTTCTTGATAATTCATTTGGAAACATACTACCATGTTCATGTATGGAATGGAAAAATTGTAAACTATTATTTGGGAATTTCTAGATGGATCTGAAGAATGATACAGGAAAAAGGAAAAATCCATTAGAGGAATTCTTTTCTAAGTATTAAGTTACCATTTTTGACAAACCCATTATGGGGGTTGTACTATGTAGGGCCGACTAGGGCATATGCTGCATATCCAAAGAGTGAAATCTATTTATGTATAGTACCGTTATGTTGGAAACTTATGAAAGGCCACCTCGGGGAACGTACTACAAATTCAGAAAAAATAGTTCTTAAAAATTTGACATTCTATTGCTAAGAGCTGAAGAATGTTTATGGAAACTAAAATTTTACATACCACAGAGTTCGGTTTATAGAGAAAGGTACATAAATACAGAAAGAGTATTTCCAATCAATATTTCCAATGAATCGAAGGAATAATATTTCTACGAAGGTCTGACCCAAATGTAGGAAGTATGGTGACTGTAGTTTTAGGTCATTCAACTAGGAAAAAAATATAATGGAAACAATGGATGATATGTGGTCAAATGATCCAAGCTTCTTTCAGTATGATTTGAACCCATGGAGAGGGAAATTTGTAAACCATGGTCTTGAAGACTTTCAGATCAAGATAAAGGTAATGAGACAAATATACATAGATGACTGCTTCAAGATACAGATTCTTATATATTGTCATCAACATTTGAAGGGGACACAAGGTACATTAACCAATAATGAAGTTACCATTATTTGACGAACCTGTTATGGGGTTTTTTTTACACAGGGACAACTGGGGAATATGATGGTTATCCAAATAGTGGCATCTTTTGACTAATAGGAGCATTATATAGGCAACTTATGCAAGCCCACCTAGGGGCATGTACTGCATAGTCAGGAAAAAGAGTTCTATGATATTAGAAACTCTACCACCAAACCATAATAAATATTATGAAGATCTGAAATTATTCAAGATTAAGAGTGTGAAATACGAAAGGGGTAATGATCAATGTACAAGAGAAATTCTTGAATCAATATTTTCCATGAGTTTAGAGTCCATTACATAGATCTAACTCATATGTAAAATAGGGATATTTCTTATTTCCTTAGTGGGATCTCTAAGGAGAGTCCTCAAAATGAATACTCCCACATAAATTGTTAATTATATGTGGAATAGAGATAATAATTTATCCCATGTCTAGGACAAGGAACTAAAACCTAGTTTTCACTACGTATATCAATGGAATGAGAATCAATCCATACGTAGTTCTTTGGGTGCTTTGAATTTTAATGTCATTCAGTAAAGACAATATATTGTGCAGTTCAGAGTCATGCAATGAGGACATGAATTGTTTCCGATGAGAAAAAGGAATATTGTGGTTGGACCTGGAAATTAAACCCAGGTGTCACTACATATCTCATATGAATGAGAATCAAGCGATATATAGTTCTTTAAACACTTCCTATGTAGGTTTGATTCATACATAGGGGGAAAGGGGGGGTTGTGGTGGTGTCTAGGACCACGATTGGAGATCTAGGCATCTCTATGTATCCCATTTAAAATGATAATCAAGCCAGATGTAGTTCTTGAAATAATAATTTTCCACACTAATTGATTTTTATATGGGAAACATGTGCTTTTAACACATTCTCGAAGAATAATGGTTAAACATAAGACAAAAAAATGGTATGAATATCAAACCATGTATCTTGAAAGATCACTATGTAATATCTGGTTCATATAAAGGAGAATAAAAGGGAAATAAAAAAATGGTTGTGAATGGACCTACGATTTGAGATCTGGGCGTCTCTACGTATCCCATTGGAATGAGAATCAAGCCACACATAGTTTTTGAAATGAGGTTTTTATGCAGATCTGATTCAAACATAGGGAGAAATGGAACTCATGTTCTAATAAATAGTAGTTATGATGTAAGTGATTCTTGCACATAGAAACTCTTAACATCAAATAAAGAAGATGTTAACCATATATTTTAGTGTCATGTAACAAGGGAAAATGATGTCGTGCATTTTAACATCGTGAAACAAGGAAAAAGATGCCAAGAATTTTAACATTGTGCCTCATGGATGCATATGCTTGTTATGCAGTTTACTGTCTTGCAACTAGGACTTTGTGTTGTAAAACATAGAGTCATGCAGCGAGGACATTATGATGTGAAATTTCATAAAGTACTTATTCAAGAATCTTGCATTTTTTGGAGATGTAATAAGTTCTCCATCCATTGATATTAGTAAATAAGCTCCATTAGAGTAGACATTATGTACCAAGAAAGGTTCTTCCAACTTTGTCTCAAGTTTGGGAGGCTTATTTCCTAGTATCATTGGAGTCCTGAGGACCAATACCAATTCTCCTTGAATAAATGAGTGGATTTGAACATTATTGTTAAAATATCATGCTATTATGTTCTCATAGACTTCCAAATGATGCAAAGTATGCAATATTTTTTCATCTAATCATTCGAGCTCATCAAATCTCTTTTGTGACTTTTCATATATAGATAAATGATCTCAGATTACAATTTAGAGTGAAGGAAATTGAATTTCATTTGGAAAAACTACTTTTGTTCTATACACCGACTAATTTGGAGTTTCCTGAGTGAAATTATGGGTAGTAGTTAGATAATCCCATAAAGTATGAAAAATTTTATCAAGAAAATATTTCTTATCCTTATCCACCCTTTTTTGTATAATTTTTGATAGGGTCTTATTGAAGTCTTCTAAGTGAACATTGGCCACCTCTTGATAATGAGATGAATGGTTGGATTTGATATTGTGCTCCTGATATAACTTCTTTACCTCAACAGAATATAAATTGGTGTTGTTATCCGTCAATATAGTATGAGGGAACCAAATCTAGTGATGAAATTAGCCGTGAAAAATCTAACAATGCTTTTGGCTCTGAATTCTTTGAGAGTTATTGCCTCATCCCATTTGGATAAGAAATCAGTAGAAGTATGAATATAATTTGTATGTTTAGCTGTAGATGGAGGATAAAGTCATACTACATCCATTCCCCATATAGAAAATGTTCAGGAGTGTTTAGCTATGTGTAGAAACTCTGGTGGTTGACGAATGAATTTGGAATACACATGGAAGGGATGACTTTTCTTGGTGAAATCTGTGCAATCCTGCATCATTGAAGGCCAAAAGTATCCAAGTATTTGAATTTGATCAGAAATCCTATGCCCAGACTTGTGATCACCACAAGATCCTACATGTACTTCTTTCATAACAGCTTCAGTTTCTTCTCAATAAATACACCTGAAGAGGATTCCATCAAATCCTCATATTTAAAGAATCTTCTAGTAATCTGGACTAACATAAAGAGTGAAATTAGTCACTCATTGTTGAATTTTTTTCTTTTTCATATCTATCTAGTTTAAGTACTCCATTTTGAAGGTATTATATGATTGGTGTCATCCATCTTGTAGTATGACCATACGGCTCAGTAATATGGATGATTTCATTAATTTCATCCATTCTAGTTTTAACGAAAGGTGAAACCACACGGTGATGGGAAATACTGATGATTGTCTCGTATGAATTTGGATCTTTCAGGGTTGTGGCTGCGTTATCCAATGCATCATCTTGGGAATTTTTTGATCACAGGACACGATACAATGTTGGATCTGAGGGAAATTCATCCATTAACCCTCTAACATAATCACACAATGGTATTAACTCTTCTTTTCTGATAGAATAATCCCCATTGATCTGTTTTATTACCAACTCCGAATCACCTTTCACTTTTAGGTGGTTCACTTGTACCTGGAGTTCCAATTCCAGGCCTATAATGAGAGCTCAATATTCTACCTCATTGTTGGTACCGCCTTCTGACAACAGGAAGGAATATGGAAACACTACCTTTTCGAGGGATTTAAGTACAATTCCTAACCCAAATTTGTTAGGATTAGGGTTTTCCATTCTCTTCCCCATTATAATTCTATAAGAACCATCAAATTACATTTCCCATGTTTTGGGATTATCTTTGATAGAGAATATCTCCTCATTAGGAAGTTCAGAATTCAATGATGTATATTATACATATGGATGTTCAGAAAGGAAATATGCCAATGCTTGGACTTTTATTACTTTCTGAAGCACAAACTATATATCAAACTGTTTCAAAATAACTTGACACCATGCCAAACGTCCTGTATGCATAGGACGACTGAGGATAAATTTGAGCAGTTTATTGTGAGATACCAAGTGGACCTCATGATGTTGCAGGTAGTACCTAAAATTTTGAACTGTAAAGAATAATGCCAGGCAACACTTTTTGATACTTGAATATTGAGTCTTTGTATCAATAATAGTTCAATTGAGATAGTAAAGGGTATTTTCATTCCTAGCATCATTATTTTCGGCAAGGAAGACACCCAGTGATTTCTCTAAAGCTACCACATAGGGAATAAGTTTTTTCCTTCAATAGATGGCATTAATACCGATGGACTAAAGAGATATTTCTTGAGGGTATCAAATTCCTATTGGCAGTCTTTGTTCCATTGATAGGTGAACCCCTTCTTCATTAATCTGGTGAAGGGTAAACACTTTCCTTCCAAATTGGCAATAAAGTTACGAATATAGGACAAGTTTCCTTGAAGTCTTCTTAATTCATTAAAATTTTGAGGAGGTGACATGCCAAGGATTGATTTTGTATTCTCAGGAACAACTTTGATGCCACGATGGTGTACAAAGAAGCCAAGGAATTTTCCCAAGGTAACCCCAAAATCACATTTCAAGGGATTCATCTTCAAATTATGTTGTCGAAGTTTATTTAATATGGTCTCCAAATATATCTGGTGATCAGAATGTTGTCAGGATTTAACTTACATATCGTCCACATAATATTCAACAAAGTTTCCTAAGAAGGGTTTTAAGATATGGTGCATGGAACGTTGATACGTTACACCTGCATTCTTTAAGACAAAGTTAATTACCCGATAACAAAACACACATTGAGGAGCTTTGAAGGCTGTAGACTCCTCATTATCTAGGGACATTTGGATTTGATTATACCTATAGTATCCATACATAAAGGAGAGAGCTTCATATATGGCCATTAAATCAATTAAAAGTTCTATGATTCGAATTGGAAATTCATCTTTGTGATAATTCCAATTAAGATCTATGAAATAAATGAAAACTCTGATTTTTCCATTTTTCTTTTTCACTAAAAAAAATTTTTCTAGCCATTTGGGATATTGTACCTCCCTGAAAAAAAAATTCCTTAATAATCTTGTCAACTTCAGCTTTAATTTTGGAGGCATTAGTAGGGTGTGTTCTTCTTGCTGCCTGGATGAATCTTCAATGCTCTTATAGAAAACCCAAGTGATAACTGGATACATAAAGATTAAGGCCTAGAATTTCTGTATAGTTCCAAGAAAATATATCTCGATTTTGCTTTAGAAATAAAGCATACATATCTTTCTCTTTGTATGTCATGGTCGCACTAATTAGAGTGGGGCGTGGATCTTCTTTTGTACCCATATTTATTTCCTTGTGCTCATCCATAGTAGTGGAGACACCTTCCTCAAATTCTGGAGAAGTGTCCCTGAGATCTTCTTCTTCTTCCTTACAATTGAATTCTTTTATTTTTGATTTCATATTAAGTTATGAAGAAAATATTTCAGAGCTAGGGGAGGAATCAATATTTGAATATTCCGAAGAAGGGGTAACCATTTCTGACCCAACTGAAGATAAAGGGTCTTTCTGGAGCATTAAAGAGGAGATGATGGGTTGGGAATCACCATCCTTATTTTCCTCTACTATTACAACAACTTCTTATAGATTGATTGATGAAGCAGAGACTTTCTAAAGTTTAGTGGATGAAATGAATACATCTCTATTTAATATTTCACCACTACTTGGTAAATCAATACTTTATCCCATGATATTAGGCTCAATTTCCACAATTGACATTATGTAAGTCACTAGATGAGTGCATATATTTGGTTCTATCCATTAAATTTGATTGATAGGAAACAAATAATCTATAATCAAATGTTTTAATGGGTTAGCTGGGATCATTTCCAAACCATTCAGATCATTGATTCTTCTTACCTCTTTTATCACGGACCTCATTCCCTTTGCGTGATAGAATTCTACTTCAATATACTGAGATTCACACATTCTGAATGGAGCATTGTCACCATATAATGTCCCAATTTTACCATTTAAGAAATACTTGAGACATTGGTGGTATGATAAAGGAATGACCATATGTGGATGTAGCCAAGTCCTTCCAAGAAAAATGTTGAAATTTGTGTCCTGACAGACAACCATAAATCTTGAATTAGATATAAGATCTCCAAACTGAGTTCTAAGTGTAATCAAGCCTAGAGATTATTTTTCATTATTTTTATAAACTTGCAACATCAAAGTGGAAGGAGATAAGTCAGATTTAGTAAGGCCCAATCGACAAAGTGTACGGATAGGAATGAGGTTGACTCCTAAGACATTATTAATGAAGTCTCGTCGGATGTATATATCATTAAACTTACCAGATAGATACAAGGGCCTGATGTGTCTATATAAAACATCTTCCTCATATTCATTCTTAAAAGATATAACTGCATGACATTATGTTGGATCATTTTCTATACAGTAAAACTCAGTAACAACAACTTCATTTTCAAACTCTTGAGGACTTGAAAAAACCTCAATAGGTGCTTCTCAAAGATCTTTTTATAGATTAAAGGCATCCAAGATTGAAAAATTCATCGTTACTTAGGATAAAGTTTTCAAAAAATCGTACTTTTGGTCCAGAGGTCTGCGTTTTTCAGCATGGAGATGTGGTTTTCCAGGTTCCTTGTAAGTTGATGCCCCTGATGTTAATGTACCCTGTGTTGGGGAAGAGGCTAGAAATACTTCTACTTTTGTTAGATTAGACTAACTAGTTCTATCTACGTGGTAATAGAATGATGGTGTAACCTCTAATCAGTCCTCCAAAATAATCATGTCAGGACCAATCCTGTCATGTGTGGGAGAACTTCCTTGTTCTTGTTGAGCCCGTTGAAGGGCTCTCCCATGAGTTTCTGCCACATATACAGTTCAAGTAGGGGTAAAGTTAAAATATTGGTTTTTAACATACCCACATATTCCCCTATATCCTATACCTTGGCTTATTCCCCTAGTTCCCCTGTTAGGAATAGGGAATTTAGTCTCATCATAACCAGAATAATCATTTGCATAGGGATCCGTTAAGTGGATAATGTTAACGGAACCAAAGATCAATTATTCATCTGAAAAAGATTCTTCTTGATAGTTCGGTTCTATTTGTGCAATTTGGCAGGGTGGTGCTAGTGCTTTTGAAATAGATGGCTTGCAATCTATCAAGGTTAAGGACAACTTTGGCCTTGACACAAGCTCTTCCTCTTCTGACTACTCTTTATCTTTATGATCACGTCACTTCTTTGAGTATTGACCTTTAAAGGACTAATATTTTTATGAATATTGATTTGTTTTAGAGGAAGTGGAAGAAGAAACAATTGGTTGTTTCAAGTGTGTTCGTAGAATGTCATGAGATCGGTCGATTGTTTTCCGGATCATCCAATCATTATACTTCTGAAAATTTTTGCTTTTAACTTCCTTCAATTCGTCTT
This sequence comes from Viscum album, assembly GCA_963277665.1. Classification (NCBI taxonomy): domain Eukaryota; kingdom Viridiplantae; phylum Streptophyta; class Magnoliopsida; order Santalales; family Viscaceae; genus Viscum; species Viscum album. Next base: position 116,813,927 of record OY728119.1, read on the forward strand.
TTCTCTCTACATCAGTAGTAGTAAAACATGCTACTTGGGATGATGAACATTTCAGTTTCACTTGTCCAGAGTATACCATTTTTTTAGGAGGTATTTTAGAACAAAACAATTCTGAATGGGATTCCCCAACATATGGTGAAAGGGACAATAATTTAGAAGACCTTAATCTCCTTCTTTCTTCGGTTTCTTCAGCCTTGGAAACTTAACAAAATTGTTTTCCAAATATGAAATTATGTAACCAGGAACCTTTTCATTCTAAAAAGAATAAACTTTTTTCTTTAACTCCTAAAACTATCTTCTCCTTTTATATTTTTTTTCATCTTGATGAGACATTCATTACTGTTGACACTCAGGAGGTGGAGCCCTTCTGTATAATGAAGGTTTTAAATTAGAAGAAGGTATAGGTGTTGGTTTGAGTGTGATTTTAGCAGCCTATTCTTTCCCTCTTCTTCTTCTCAGATCTGATAGAATTACATGAGATTTGGATTTAGTTTCCACAAATAAATCCTTCAATTTTTGGGCGATTGAAACAAATTCTTAAAACCCTCCTGTGTATTTTATGGGGATCAGTGGCGTACGTAACTCATCATGAAAATTTACCACAAATATTGGAAGCAATATTCTTGATGGATTAGTAGTTTTAAGTAATATGTTAATCCTTTCCATAGAGAAATGAAATATTAAACTCTTTTATTCTCTATTTTTTTCAATTTTTAAGATAAAAAACTATTGTCTTCGGTAGCGTTGAGCTGAATTGGATATAAAATTTCTGATGGAGGTCTTCCCATACAATAATTGATCGAGACTTCAAACTTGTATACTAGACAAAGGTCGGCCCCCGTAATGATTTCACAAAGCATCTGATCTTTACTGCTTCTTTTTGTTTAGGGGTCCCCTTCACGGGATCACAAAAAGAAACAAAATGTGTTAAATTCTCTTCTGGATCTATCGAACCATTAAAGATTGGAAATTTAGTATTCACAAATTTTTGTAGGGGAGAGATCAAATCCACCCATTCAGGGTAAGATTTATTTTCTGGTTCTACTGGTGCGCGCCATTTTTTCATAGCTTCCAATTGAGTTGTTAATGCATTTATTGTATTTATAATAATATTAGGAATATATGGATGAGTTGGGACCTATATAGGTACAACAGATGGAGCATTAACTGGAGCAATGACTAGGAAAACCACTGGTGGTGGTTCTCATAATTGTCTTAGATAACCCATGGGGACGGGCCTATAAGGATGAGTTTGATCCTACCCTGGCTGTGTACCCAATGGAGGAAATTCATTATCCACATCTGTAGTCGCAAAAAATCCAATTTGCTGAGGAGTTCCTATAGGATGTGAAAGTTGAGGATTTTATTGCAGGGCATGTCTAGTAGAAATGCAACTTCAATGTAACTCTGTATTGAGTCTTTTCAACTCCTTCATCTCCTCTTATTTCTAGGAAAACATTTTTTTCAAGAGAAAGAGATTGACCTTATCTGGTGGAAAATTTAGATGTGATATGACCTTTACATTTCCCATTGTTAGATGCCTTTCGAAGGGGTGGGAGTTGGTTGCTTGAGGGAATACCTAGATTCTGGGTAAGACACTGATTTCAGGTACGCACACCTCCTTCATTTTCTTCGGTGTGTACTGTGTTATGGATAAAAACATCATCTTCTGACTCCCCTAAACTAGACTCATTCTCTGAAGGAACTTTCATAATGGTATTAATGACATTCAATTATGCATAATGCATTAATGTAATTATGTAATTATCTTTCACTACCACAAAACTGGGCATTCCCGGCGCCACCCTTTATCAGCGCTAAAGAAAAAGAGCTGATAAAGGGAGGGTCTTTATCAGCGCTTTTAAAAAAAGCGCTGATAAAGGGTCTACTTCCAAAAAAATTCATTAAAAAATATATATTAATATTTAAATATATAGATATAGTTATATTGATATAAATATAAATTATATTTTTTAAATATAGTTTTAAATATATTTTAGATAAATATAAATATATAGTTACACTTAATATATAAGATATTTAGTGAAAATGGGTTATAAAAAAATTAAAAAAATATTTTTAATTAATAATTTGCTAATTATTATGGAGTAATAGTAATTTAATAACAATTTGAAGACTAAAAAAATAAAAATAAAAATTAAAAAAAGATCCAAAATATGTTGAAAACGCAACTCGAACTTCAAACGGCCATAACTTTTGATCTGGGTGTCCGTTTGAGCACTACCACATATCAAATCTAAGCCTGCGATGGGCTATACGTCATTATGACTAGCGGGGGCCCCGATTAAGGTTTTTTCGAGGCAAAAAAGGCCTAAAAAGCCTCTAAAACTGAGTTTTTAGTCTGATTACGCCGATTTTTTAACATTTTGTGGATTTTCAGCCTCATTTAAGGGGGTATTATTGGCCTTTTGTGGTGGGGACTGAATTTATTCCAAGTTATTACATTCATATTGATATTATTTCTTTGAAATTTTATCATTTTTTATATTTCAATGCTATTTATAATCAAATATATAACTATATGTACATATTTTTTATATATTCACACCTAAAAATTTAATTATAAATATAAATAATAAAATATATTAGCTTTATCTAAATAATAACTAATATCCATTTTATTTAAAATAAAAATATATGAATATTTATATACCTATATATTAATCTAACTATGTATATATTAATATAACTACATATATATATTGATATAACTATAAATATATATATATATATATATATTAATATCACTATAAATATATATATATGTTAATATAACTATATATTTATATTAATATATATTATATATTTATATTCTTATAACTATATATATATATATTAATATATATATATATATATTACTATATGAATAAATATAACTAAATATATATATATATATATATAAATAGATATATCACTAACAGGAGAACAAATCAATATGGGGAGTGGAAAAGGCTTCAAGCGCACGGGGGGGGGTCTCGAGATCAAATCCGGGTGGAGGTAGGGACGCACGTGTATGGGTGAATCTGGGTCTAGCACTGATAAAGGGTGGAGGGGTACGTGTGGGGTGCTGGAGGGGGGTGGAAAAGCGTTGTAAAAGGGGGGATCAAGCTCTATAAAAGCCCCCCTGATTGGCAGGATTTTTTTATATTTTTTTATTTTTTTATTTTTTTAACTTTTATCAGCGCTAAAAAAAGTGATGATAAAAGGGGTCTTTTATCAGCGCTAAAAAGAAAGCGCTGATAAATGACCCCTTTATCAGTGCTTTTTTTAGCGTCGATAAAACACCCCTTTTATAATCACTTTTTTTAGCCCTGATAAAAGGGGTATTTATCAATTCTTTTTGGAGTGCTGATAAAGGGGACCCCCCTATCTTTGCCGGCATTTATAGTGATTTTTTAGCTATGTTAAAGGCCATTTTTAGTGCTAATAAAATTCGTATTTGTAGTACTGTTTGTAAGATCGTCTCCTTCTATATCTTCCATGAGACTTGTTTCTCCTATACACTGAATTCCTAGGAACTTTTTGATGGACAGTAACCAGAAGGAAATCTTTAGATAGTTCAATTGTGTGTTCACTTTGTGGATTCATCCTTAATCGGTAGAAAACTGACTTATATTGAGGAGAGGATTGTAGATGTAAAAAATCCCACATCCCTACAGGCTGTGGCTTTTCTTGTTCTTCTTTTTCAAACCTTACAACATGCTTTATTTAATTCAAAGTTTGAGTTAAACAAGACCCCAAACTTACAGGATGAGGTGGTTCTTGAACTGCTATAGCTGAGATTCATGCAGCTGCTCTTCTGATTTTGTGAATTTTTGTCTGAATATTGGTTGGATTCATTATCTAGCAACCACTTAAATCACCTATTTTGGAAGACCGTTGTTCTATTTTAGACATTTTCATCATCTGATTGCTGACATCCTCTAAGAAGGAGGCATGTTTAATGTTCTCATATTCTTGATTTAATAGTATCTCAACAGCTTTCTCTCTTCAGTACTAACTCTGATGAGAGCTAGTCGAAAAATATTCTTTATCGTATTCTTGAGTGTATCTTTGATTACTCACAAAATCTATTGATTGTAGTCATTCATGGGTAATAATGTTGCATGAGACCACTTTTGGAGGGCTTTGTTTATTTTGGAGTGCAGTGAAATGCAATGTTCTGTGTGCACCTCATCCTTTGATATGAACACCATATGGGGTATCATAAATTAACTGGTGTAGAACCTTTAGTTAATTGAGGCATTCATGTTGAAGGGTTCTCTACTGATTTTCAACCTTTGTATTTTGGGAAACTGAGAGAGATTAAAAGTCAATTTGGCATTACAACCCTTTTATTACCTTTAAATGACATTTTTATTCATCATATGGTAATAATTTAGCTTCAGATGATGAAGATTTTTCCCAATTTTGAGGCGTATATCATGAATTTAATCATCGACCATCAATTCTGGAATATTGTATGAAGAGGTTTCCAAAGGACAAAACATGAGTGGTATTTCTCCTTTCAAAATTTTTTTTCTCATATTTAACATATCTTAATCATATTTTTCTAGAGGTTTCTCCATTTTTTCTGACTAGAGTTGATGTTTCTCGATTTTTTTATTATAAACAATGGAATCAGTTTCTTTTTCCTCTATTATATTAGAAGACAAATGACCCAAGGGAGGTTTGTAGAATGACTATCACCTTAGGATGTATTCTGGTTGAGAAATTATTTCACCTGTTAGTGATAAAGAATCAGACATTAATGGTCTTATGTTGGAAAGTTATTTGAGATAAAAGGGCTTTCTCATTACTACATTGTTGATTAGGGACTTATCTTGAAAATTTGAGACACTACTATGGAGAGAAATTTCGTGGTGAATGCCATCATGAAGAGGACCACCATAGTGGATTAAATCAAGGGACAAATTGATTTTATCCTTGGTCTTTTGTCCACATAGAGTGTTACCATGGCCTTCATCTGGGGATAGGATATCTAGATTGACTAAATTTTAATGAATCAAGCCTTCATGACAAAGCATCCAATGGGAAACTTCAGAACTACAACTATTACTCCCATAATTTGGTAATGGGAGAGTATGATATTGAGTTGCACCAAATAAATGTCTGAGGTATTCAAGAACTCCAGCATTAAGAGGAGACAGATTGCAGATTGAATCTTGATTTTCCAACTGTGTTTGGAAAGACTTATTCTTAGATTCTATTTTACACATAGTTGGGGTCAATTGCTGGAATAAGTGGTTATCATTGGAAGGTGTATGTGCCTACCCTGGAGTGGTCATTAGAATGGGCGGATTATCTTCAATTGGAAAGGGTGTATGTTCCTGATCTTGTTGTTCATATGATATGGGGGATTATGCCCTATAACCCTCATGGATTGGAACATAGGTGTGTATCTGATCTGAGATGGCGTACCGATGATTCATCCTAGTTGTGGGGAAATAAGTATGTGTATGTTCCCTTGGTACTACTGAAGTTGTTGTTATGATATTCTGGCACGCTTTAAGAATATGGGATGGAATTTGTGTCTTCCCTTTCATGATTTATAAAAACATTTGGTGACTTCAGTGGCCAGAATGGGAATATACATCCATTTTGAATCTAGATTAGGTGTATGTTCCTTCTCCTATCCTCCTTTTCCTATCATTGGATACTGAAAGTACTCATATTTGGGGGCATAGAGTTGAGTCTTCCCCTGGTTTGTCATTGGATCTTTTGGACTGACTTCTCTGGGTGCTACTAGATGAGACTTTTGGAAGGCTTGATGAATGATGGAAGGTGTATGTGACTACTAGATATTTTCTACCAAACATGGTTGATGGAATTCTTTCAATGCTGAAAGATAACACTGCTAGCAGGATGGATGATTTTAGGAAGGTTTATGTTAAAGCATACCAATTTCCACCACATTTAATCAGTGGGTTTCATTAAATGCATTCAAACGAGCCTGTTAATTGGTTGATAGTTTGTAAACAGTCGTACGTGTATGTTCACGGTACTCCCTCAGATTTAACTGCTGGGATTGGTGGGTTTCTTCCAGACGAGTCTACTGGCCATCCAAATTGGGACGGATGGGTGTTTTTGCCCGTTCATTATTTTCCATCAAGTGAGTTTGATGAACTTCTCTGGATGGGGAAAAGGTAAGAACCCACTCCCTATTGGACATATGTTTTCCTTGGTAGTTCGTCTTGCATGCTCAGGTTTTAGGGACCTTAGCCGAACAACTGAAGTCAACACACTAGTGCAGAAAACGTTTTTTACGTCACCATTTTTTACGTCGGTTATATATAACCGACCTAAAAATGCGGCAAGTAGATTTTTAACGTCTGTTATTTTAATAACCGACGTTACAAATCACTCCTGTTGGGTTTTTACGTCAGTTATCTTATAACCGACGTAAAAAACCAATGCGCGGGGGGTTTTTTACGTCGGTTATTTGGAAACCGACGTAAAAAACCCGATAGGGACGCGTTTTTTACGTCGGTTATTTGATAACCGACGTAAAAAAAACCCCGCGCATTGGTTTTTTACGTCGGTTTCCAAATAACCGACATAAAAAACCCCCCGCATATTGGTTTTTTACGTCGGTTATCTTATAACCGACGTAAAAAATGAGATATCTACGTGTTTTTACGTCGGTTATTTTATAACCGACGTAAAAAACCCGTACATATCTCGTTTTTTACGTCGGTTTTAACATAACCGACCTTATAAATTTAAAAAATAGTTTATAATGTCGGTTATTATATAACCGACGTTATAAAACTTTTAAAGAAATTAAAGCCCGTGGACTGTCATTTACGATTTTTCGATTGACAGTCCGTCGGCTCGTCTCTCTCGCGCGGTAAACCCTAATCGGCTCATCGATCGACCTGCGTTAAACTCATTTTGGCTTTATTGTTTATCTTCTTCACTCCTCTCGGATCTATCATCTCAACACGCAACATTCAAGTAAGCCTTCCATGAATTTATTTCATTCATTTTTGTTTCAATTCTTGATGTAATTTTTTTGCATCAGATATGCTTTTTTATTTAATCATGTTGAGAATCTCATGGAATTTTTTGTTATTGCAAATGGTTATTTGTATTTTGTTGATATAACAGGCTATGTTTCATTTATGTAAATCAATGCTGATTGTTGGTGACATTATTTAATATTTCTCATTGTTATGGTTACTTTATGTGCTGGAACATGCTTATGGTTCTAGATGTAAATTTTGCTTAATCTGGAAATTATTTATTTTGTTTTTTTGTTCTGTTTTGGTTGAATTAGTTTTGTTACAGATTTTTTTTTCTGTTTTTAAGAGAATTAATATAATCAGTTTGCGTTTGAATAACTGTTTAGTCTTGTAATTTCCAGGCTGTTCACTATTGTTGTTGATATTTGTTAATTCTTGGTGTTTAGAATTTCTGAACATGCTTCCTGTAATTGGAATTCAGTTTTTTTCCATGGTTGTTTTGTTTTCGTTTTTGGATTTTGAAAACCAAAAATAAACAGAGTTTTTAGTCGAGTTTTATTTTGATTGATAACCGTTAAAGCTGAAGGTCAAGTACAAAATCAAATCCCCACAAGATATGTTACATGGGATTAAAAAGCAGAAATAAAGGATTAAACCGAATCAGTGGGACTATTGTCATTCTGAGTAGACCAGTGTTGGACGCGCTGGGCGGCCCTCTCAGCCTGCCAATGCAATTAACGATCATCAGAAACAAGAATGAGTGAATTGCTGATAAAATAATAACATGCTGGTAGACCTCTTTTTTCCAGTCACACTGAAGGGTGATGAAGACCAATATCAAGGTCTGCACGCCATTTAAAATAGGTTGTTTATCTAATATATTAAAACATCAAAACCGCAATCAATATTAAACTATGTAGGCATCATGGTTTTCTTTGATTCAATAAAATTTAAAACTGTTATATCTAACTATATTTTGTTTTAAAAATAATATTCAAGAAATTTTTTTTAAATACCTATAGATTTGTTTTATATTTTAAATTGTTTTACATTCAAATTATGATTTTTTTCATATAAACATGTATTTGTATTATCTTAAAAATATATATTTTTTGTTGATATTTTTTATAGGTAATAATGAGTCGAAGTTGGATTACGACACATCGAATGAGCAATGAATTTGAGGAAGTTGTTGATGCCTTTCTGGAATTTGAAAAACAAAATGTTCCAAGTAGTGACATTTTTTCTATCCATGCCTGGAATGTTTGAATATGAAGAAGTTGAAAAGTAGAGAAATAAAAGATCATCTGATTTGTCATGGTTTTAATCCGAGTTATAGCCCTTGGATTTGGCATGGTGAAACTGGACGGAATGTCACTGATGATGATGATTCGCAAGATGGTAACTCCGATGGAATTGAAGAAATGATTCGCGATATTGTAGCAGAACAAATTGAGATAGAACCGACAGTTGCGCGTCTATATGGTGATGCTGAAAAACCATTATATCCCAGTTCTATAGATTTTACAGTTTTTTCGGCAGTGTTAAGATTGATTAACCTGAAGGCGAAGCATGGATGGAGTGACAGAAGTTTTACAGAGCTGCTACAATTGATGAAAAACATTCTTCCAAAAGATAACGATCTTCCAGATTCACATTACAAAGCCAAGAAAATATTATGCCCGATGGGATTGGGATATAAGAAAATACATGCCTGTCCGAATGACTACATTATATATAGGAATAAATATGAATTTCTGTCAGAGTTTCCTAAATGTGGTACATCACGGTATAAGGTGAAAGAAAAATCACAGGCTGATGTAGAGATTACAAAGCTCCCTTAAAAGTTATTTTGGTATCTTCCTATAATTAATCGTTTCAAATGTTTATTTTTCTAATTCACATGATGCAAAAAAGGTTAAGATGGCATGCTGAAGAGCGGGTATGTGATGGAAAAATACTTCATCCATCTGATTGTCCACAATGGAAGAAAATTGATGCGCAGTATTCTACATTTGGAAATGAAATTAGAAATCTCAGACTAGGGTTGTGCACAGATGGAATGAATCCATACCGAACACTCAGTAGCACACATAGTTCATGGCCTGTTTTATTGGTAATTTACACCCTCTCTCCTGAAGTTTGTATGAAGCGCAAATATGTCATGTTGAGTACAATGATCTCTGGTCCAAAGAAACCCGGTAATGATATTGATGTTTACTTGTCACCATTGATTGATGATTTGAAATTGTTATAGGCTGATGGTATTAGGTTGTATGATTCTTATAAAATGGAATATTTTCAACTGCATGCAGTTCTTCTGTTCACTATAAATGACTTCCCAGCGTATGGAAATTTGTCTGGATACAGTTTTAAAGGGCATAAAGCATGTCCAATTTGCGAATAACAGACGTCCTATTGTCAATTGCATCATGGGAGGAAAACAGTGTACATGGGTCATCGAAAGTGTTTGCATATGGAACACCCTTATAGAAGACTAAAAAAGGAATTCAATGGCTCACAATAATTTGATACTGCTCCAAAACCTTTATCCTCTGATCTGTATTTTGAGAGGGTGAAAAACCTTGACGTGACATTGGGAAAGACATAGAAATCTGGTAATGATAGACATATTTGGAAGAAAAGGTCAATTTTTTTTGAGCAACCATATTAGAGGTATCATGAAGTTAAACATAATATTGATGTCATGCACGTGGAGAAGAATATCTGTGATTCTTTGATTGGAACATTGTTAGTTATTAAAGGAAAGACTAAAGATGGGTTGAATGCAAGATTAGACTTACTATCAATGGGAATACGTTTGGAGTTAGCTCCCACTCCTAAAGGAAGACGATCATTTCTTCCCCCGGCTTGTCATACATTATCGAAGACGGAGAAAATTAGCTTCTGTCAGTGTCTTCATGATACCAAAGTGCCTCAAGGTTATTCTTCTAATGTAAAAAATTTTGTCTCATTGAAGGACTTGAAGTTGATAGGTATGAAATCACATGATTGTCATGTCATGATGCAAAAAATTCTACTAGTTGCATTGTGTGGAATATTGCCCATTCGTGTCAGAAAGACTATAATGAAGTTGTGTTATTTTTTCAATTCAATTTGTAACAAGGCGATTGATGTGAATGCTTTGAACATTTTGGAAAAGGATGCAATTTTTATACTTTGTCAATTGGAAATGTATTTCCCTCCAACTTTTTTTGATATAATGGTGCAATTAATGATTCATCTGGTTCGAGAAATAAAGCTTTGTGGACCTGTATATCTTCGTTGGATGTATCCTTTTGAAAGGTATATGAAAATATTAATGGGGTATGTTAAAAATCTATATCTACCTGAAGCCTCCATTATTGAAAAGTATATTTCTGAGGAGGTAGCAGAGTTTTGTACGAGCTACTTGGCTACGGCGCAACACATAGGTTTGACTCCATCTTTCCATGAACGATTTAATAATGAGGGAAAGGGGATTCACGGCTTGAAAGTCAAATCATTGTCAGCTGAACAGATGAAGAAGTTAGAATCATAAATCTTGAATAACATAGCTGATGCTCAACCATATATCACATTGCATATTAATGAGTTGAAACAATGTCATCCAAAGAAGAAAGAAATGTGTATTTTGAATGAGCACAACAAAACTTTTTTGTCATGGATTAAAAAGACTTTGCTTGGTAGATCAGATGTATCAGAGACATTAAAATGGATAGTGGGTGGTCCATGTTTAAATGTGATAACATGGTCCGGTTATGACATTACTGGTTATACATTTCATACAAAAGATCAGGACAACATAAGTGCAGTTCAGAATAGTGGTGTATTGGTGTTTGCAGAAGCAATGCATTTTTCCAGTTCTAAGGACAAAAACCCAATTTCTACATCAAATGCATATTATGGAGTGATTGAAGACATATCGGAGGTTGATTACTTTAAAATTAAAGTTCCTATTTTTAACTGTAAATGGTTTAACAGTAACAACAACGTCAGACACGATGAATTTGGAATGACACTTGTTAATCTGAATAGATTGGAAGACACAGCTGATTCTTTTATAATGGAAACACATGCAAAAAAAATTATGTAATAGATCAATCAGATATGCAGTGGTCTGTTGTTTTACAAGGGAAAAAACAATATGTTGGTGAGGAATAACTTGATGAATATGCTAATTTATGTGAGATCCCTACTTACATGGAAATATTAACAGAACATAATGATGATCATGTTAAAGACATAGTTTGTGCCATAAGGAACGATCACGATGAAGGAATTTGGGAAAACAATCCATTTGTACATTCCTAAAATTATTGGTAACATATGTTTATTTCTTTTTTACATTTATTTTTTCCATAAATGTAAGATATTGTAAGTTTTTTATTTATTAAAACATGTTTTAAAATAAAATAAGTATATGTTTTTGTTTGTTTTAAGTTTGTTTAGTTTACTTTATCATGTTTATAACCATTACATGAATTTTAAAATGCTTATTTTTGTTCACTGACAATTACTTTACCATGTTTACAATGTTTACCAGGTTTACCATTTTTACCATTTTTACCATCTTGACCATCTTGACCATCTTTTCCATATTTACCATTGTTTAACATGCTTACCATATTACCAATGTTTACTATTATGTAACTTAGTACACTTTTCTATTTTCTGATTACAGTAGTATTAAAATATTTGAATTTGTATATTTGTTCACTGACAATTACTTTACCATGTTTACAATGTTTACCAGGTTTACCATTTTTTCCATTTTTACCATCTTGACCATCTTGACCATCTTTTCCATCTTTACCATTGTTTAATATGCTTACCATATTACCAATGTTTACTATTATGTAACTTATTACACTTTTCTATTTTCTGATTACAATAGTATTAAAATATTTGAATTTGTATATTTGTGAACTGACGTTTGTTTTTTTGATTTGAAGGATAATGACAGATTATTCAGATGATCAACCACATGATTCTGGAGAGGAGCATATTGTTGTTCATACCTCTGGGGATGAACATTCACATGCTCCTATTACGACAAAGAGTTCAAAGGTTGGTAAATGTGGGTGCACACATTTACCAAAATTATCACTTGCCCGTACACAGGATCATAGGACAGTAGTTGAGTTTGATGATGATGATATTCCTAGAGGTCCGAATGCCAAAGATTTTAAGAGTTTTGTTGCAACTAAGGCTAAGACCAAAGTAAGCATTCTGTATGATGATTGGAGAGGTGTGGATAAAGAGATTATCTCTCAGTTGTGGGAGACGATTTTGGTAAGATCTTTTGTCATTGTTTGACCATTCTTTTAATGTTTCTAGTATATATAATATGTTTAACCTCTTCTTTATCAGATGACATTTGATATTCCCGACACTGGAGGAGTCAGGAAGAAATGCTTATCGTTGGCTGCCAGGAGATGGAGGGATTTCAAATCAACCCTCTCATCTGATTTCATTTATGGTCATAGGAGTCATGACAATCCATGTCGTATATATCCTTTTATAGATGAAGACACATGGAGACAGTTTTTTGAAAGTAGAAAAAAAAAGAGTCATTTCTGGTAAGGGCAATGTAAACTTTTATAAACTTTCTTATAAAAATGATTTTATTAATGTTTTGTTAATGATTTCTTATTCTTAAATTACAGCAAACAAGGAAATCTCATCAGGAGATCCAATCTAAAAATGTATACCCTCATAGTTTATCTCGGGGAGGGTATACATTATTGGAAGAAAAAATGATGGCGGAAAAATTTCAACAACTAAGATCTGAGTCTTCAAGCTCTGGAGAGGTGGCCCCTCTATCCCCTCCATCTTGACATGAAAAATGGAAGAGAGCTCGGAAGGGAAAAAAGGGAAATATCTTTCGGAAGAATAGATAATCGTAGCTGAGAGGATTGTAAGATATCTATTTAATTTATTTAAGTTAACTTTTTTCTTCATATAAGTTTCAATCATTACAGAAATGTTAAATTAATTAATACAGGACTCTCTTGAGGAGTAGAGTTCAGAGGGGACATTTACAACTACTGGGAGAGAAGATATTTTATTTGCAGCATTGGGAAGGCCTAAACATCCTGTTCGTGTAAGAGGATATCCGGCAGGTGTATCGGTAAGAAAAGTGTTTCCACATTCTTCAACTTTTAACATTGAGAGGGTTTATAAAAAAAATAGAATCCTTGGAGGCTGAAGTTCAAAATATTAATGCGACTATGGAAGACAAGATTAGAGAGTCGGTGCAGTCTATGTTTGCAGAAATGAAAAGACAATTTCAGACTGCAGCTCCCACTCCTCCACCTCCCCCTGCATACCCCATTATTTATCCTCCACCTCCGCCAGTAGCTCCCACTCCCCCACCTCAGCCTGCGGACCCCATTTTTTATCCTACGCCTCCGCCGCAGCTTCCTACATATTGTGAGTTGTATGTTGATGATTCTCAACATCATATAGTAGCATACGGGTTGGTATATTGTATAGTGGATACAATTCATCATCAAAAATTAGAGGTAGAGAATCAGAGGGTCACTGTACAGGATATTATAGATAGATCAGCTAGGGTACCAATACCTACAGATGAGGTGGCGACAGTTGGACAGAGTATTGGCCATTTTTTAGTTTGGCCATCCATACTTCTTCGACTCATTACCATAGAGGTATGAATGTTATATCTTTTATTTTATTTTTTTATTAAAGTTGTTTTATCATTTGAAAACTACTATATTTCTCAATTTTTTTTCACAGGAATACTTCAAAGGTAAAGAAATACTGTATAGACAACAACAAAGACAACAGGCTATGACATCAGATACAGATTCCAGTGGTCTTGACAGATTGTCAAGATATTCACATTTGTTGTTGGGTTTTTATGAGTTTCCAATGGAATCTCATGTTTGTGGACATGAAATAATTGTGGGGATTACAAAACCTGATATCATGGAGTTTGTTACTGGAGATAAGTTGGGAATCAACGTGGTGAAAATGTTTTCCATGTAAGTCTTAACACCTTTTCCCTACGTTATATTTATTAAAAATGTATACTTATGTATGTTTTGTATTAGGTATCTTTATAAAATTTGTGAGAGGAATGAACTGACAGAAGTATATGGATTCATGGACCCGCAATTGATTTCCCCTGAAGCATGTGCATTGACTGAGGAACAAAGAATGGTTTATATTACTGAAAGATTTGAAAAGAATATAATCAGACAATGTTGGATGATTACTTTTTGTGAGAGGTATGAAACACATTTCTCTAAAAGAGTTAATTATATTTTAACATAAAAAACCACTAACATTAAATTTCCTTTTATTAGTGATCATTGGATGTTAGGGATTTTTTGCCCAAGGGAGAAAGCTCTTTATTGGATATGCTCTGTTCATGGTGATGTGCGGGAAAGTTGTAAGAATATATTGGAAAAGTAAGTTTCAATTTCTCAATAGTTTTATATATTATAATGAATTTTAAATTTACCCCATTCGTATTATTTTCTAACAGTGCATGGGTATACTTTCGAAAAAACACAAAGAAAAGAAATGCAAAGATCAAATATGTAAATGTGAAGGTCAATTTCCATTTATAATTTGTACTTTTTGATTTATTACATAAAAATAATATATTGAATTTACACTCATTTAAAACAGAATTGTCATGAACAACAAGGCCTCATCGAATGCGTATATTATATGTTAAGATTTATGTATGAAATAATAACAACTGGGACAGTTGTTAATTTTGACCTAGTACGATTTCCTCTTAAACTTTTCCATAATATTTCAATTTGATTTATTCATTATACATGTTAACTATCTTATTTTTCATTTGTATCTTTTTGATGACCCTCAACCCTATACTGCTGAAGACATCAAACACGTACAAGTGGAGTGGTCAAATTATTTTACAGGTTTGATTGAATTTTAGTTGTTTGTAATGTAAAATGTAATTTTGAATATTGTCATTTTAATTGTGTATTTGGTAGTTTTTTAGGTTGGATTTAGTTTTTTTTGAAGTTGAAAGTGTAAGTTTTAAATGTTATACAAGTGAATGATTAATTTTGCTCTACTTCTTGTTTTGGTCTACTTTTGATGGTTTTTCTGGTATGGATTTGGGTCTGTGGGGGAGGGGTTCCAAGGGTGTGGGGGTGTGTTCAGTGGGGTTGGGGGGTGTCCAGTGGTCTGGGAGGGCTGTCCGGTGGGGTGGGGGGACAGTCCTGGGGGGTGGCAGGGATGTCTAGGGGTGTGGGAAGCCGGTCCAGGGGTGTGGGAGTGCTGTCCAGGGGTGGGGGGTGTTGTCCGGGGGTGTTTGGGGCTATCCAGGGGTGTGGTGGGGGCTGTCAAGTGGGGTGATGGGGTGAGGGGGTGCTGTTCAGGCGGGTGGGGGGTTGTCGAGGGGTGTTTGGGGGTGTCTGGGGGTCGGGGGGCAGTCTAGGAGTGTGGTGGGGGCTCCAATGGGGTGGGGGAGGGTTGTCCAAGGGGTATACATGAGGGTGGGAGATCCAATGGGGTGGGGGAGGGCTTTCCAGGGGGTATACATGAGGGTGAGGGCTCCAACGGGGTGGGGGAGGGCTGTCCAATGGGTATAAATGAGGGTGGACGCTGTCTAGGGGGTAAGTTTTATATGTTATCTATGTGCATGCTTAATTTTGATGTCCTTCTATTTTTGTGGTACGATTTCTTGATTTGTTTTCTGGTTGATTCTGGTGGAGAGAAGATGACTGCATTCTGTTTATAAAAAAATTGGGTTTATCATGTCGGTTATTTAATAACTGACGTGATAAAATGTCTGGAAAATAGTTTATCACGTCGGTTATTTCATAACCGACGTGATAAAAGGCTTTCAGAATGGTTTATCAAGTCGGTTATTTAATAACCAACGTGATAAAAGGCCTGCAGAATGGTTTATCACGTCGTTTATTTAATAACTGACGTGATAAAAGGCCTGGAGAATGGTTTATCACGTCGGTTATTTAATAACCGACGTGATAAAGGGCCTAGAGAATGGTTTATCACGTCGGTTATTGAATAACCGATCTGATAAACGGCCTGGACAATGGTTTATCACGTCGGTTATTGAATAACCGACATGATAAACCGCCTCCCTCCGGTTTATCATGGCGGTTATATAATAACCGACGTGATAAACCCCCTCCCCCAATTTTTCACATCGGTTTTATATGAACCGACGTGATAAACCACGCTCACCCCGGTTTATCACGTCGGTTCTTATAGAACCGACGTGATAAACTCCCCTCACCCCTGTTTATCACATCGGTTGTTTAAGAACTGACGTGATAAACCATTTTCCAGGCCTTTTATCACGTCGGTTGTTAAATAACCGATGTGATAAACCCTTACCATTTTCTTTATCACGTCGGTTCTAAAATAACCGACGTGATAAACATCGCGATTTTATGTTTTTGATGTTGGTTTTTAAATAAACTACGTCAAAATCCATATTTATAACGTCGCACGTATTAACGTCGGCTAGAAACCGACGTAAAAAATTAAAAATAATCGACGTAAAAAACGTTTTCTGCACTAGTGACACTACCGTAATGTTGGGGGTTCACTGCTGTGTGATTCTACTAATGGAGATTATTCGTAGGAGCCCTTGGGAATGATCCCTGCATCTTTCAATTGAGGCCATGAGTGACCTTTTGATCCACCTCTCTATAGTATGGGAGGGACTGGTTGTTGCGTTATGGGGATAAGCACCCAAAACAGTTGAAGATTGTGGTTAGCACTTTTTTCTTCTTGGCCCCTGGTCGTCACTGACATGGCGTGTCACGACCTATCCCCCGGGGCCCGTGTCGTGACTACCCCAATCCCGCCATCCATAGGCTGGGGGATGGTGGCTAGAACTGGAAAGGCATATCCCTATAACAGGAAGGCATTTCCTTTAAACATGTACAAACACACAATGCAAGAACACAACAAGAAGCAACCAGGAAGTAAACTATTGTAGTAAAAAGTGTACTAAAATTAAAGGGGTCATAATACAAACTCAACTAAAAAGTAAAAGTAAAACTAGAAAGAGAAAAAAGCTCATGGATCGTCTACCAAGGATTCTATCTGAAGGTTATGTACAGATCACGATCTGTAGTCACTACAGCATGTCACGTCAAATGGTCCACCTCTGAGCACCATCCAGTCCTGGATCCCTCAGTCTAAATCAATGTTTTCCTTCGTCTACACAAGACACAACAAGGTTTGGGTGTATCCCGTGCAAGGGTTAGTATAACAATACTCAGTAGGGACCCTAAGACCCCTGAAGGTCTCCCGGAGTTCCACAAAGGATAAACAAGAAAACAATACCTCAAACACAAAGCATGAAGTAGTCATCAACTCTACTTAGGTATATTCCCATATATACACCTAATTTATCAAGATATACTCGTTTCATACATGAGGAAACAAAATTCTCCAACTTTTAAACCTTTAGCATAACTAATCCATGAGGAAATAATACCACAAAGTTAACACCACGAAGGTAACACCATGAAGGTAAAAGTACCATGAAGGTAACACCACAAAGGTAAAATTATCACAAAGAAAACACCAAGAAGGTAACACCCTGAAGGTAAAAATACTACAAAGTTAAAGACTCAACTCACACCAGGTATATAACTCAAGTACAGAAGTACAAATGATTTGTCGTAAATCTAGATCATCTTATTCTGTCGAGAGGCTCTGCTGGTGACCCACACATGATTGATAGGTGCTTACCCGCATATCATCTCTAAGCACTGACCCACATAGGATCAATAGATACTGACCCACACAGTATCTATAAGCACTGACCCACATAGGATCGATAGATGATGACCCACATAGGATCGATGTTCTTTCTTCGCGTTATAGCCAGCCACAAGATTCCCTTCCTAAGCATGATTGATTCCGGGAGGATCCCCTCCTCAATAAATCAATCGTACCTTAACCAACACAAAGTACCACTAAGAATTATCCCAAAGGACCTCCATGTATTAAGGGTTCCAACGCGATAGACGGTGCGCCAATCGGACGCTCGGTCTGTAAGTTATAGGCATTTTAATGCCGAGGGCCTGGTTGGATTGGGTTCGATCTAACCTAGACATACTCCAACATTATCTAAAACTCAAGTGGAGTATATCAAAAGTAATTTCTTGTTCCAAGTATTCTAGCGCCATAGACAGTTCTTCAAATGGACGTTTGGTTCACAAGTTATGGCCCTTTAAGCGAAACTGGCCATGGTAGGGTCTGGGTCTGGTCCGACCTGGTCGGACCGACCAGACCCGACTCGGTTTGGGCCGACCTGACCCGGCCCGGGCCGACCCGACCCATATGTGCTGGTCCATGGTGGAATCGGCCCGCTAGGCCGCGGTCCGGCCTGGCCCGCAAGGGGCGCGGCCCGCTAGGCACGCACAGCCTACTGGAGTCGGGCCTGCTAGAGGGGGGCCCGCCCTAGCTGACACGGGGGGCATTCCCCCTTACCTGAATGGTAGCCATTCAGGAAAAGGGAGTAGTGGTGCCATGTGGCGTCACCTGGGATACTGTGGGACCCATAGGGGGAAATTCCCTAGCTGCCACGGATTCTGATCCACAACCACCTCCTCCAGTGGTGCGCCATTGCATGTTGGTCCACCTCCTATGGACGGTTGGTGTCGGCTGCTCTGTGCGTCCACCATGGCTGATGAGTCGTGACCAACCTCTCCAGCGGCACGTCAGGGCGCGCCGCCCTCCCTTTTGTGGCTGGCTGGTGTCGACCGCTACAAACCACCACAGCTAAATTCAGTGACCATCTTCGCTGGCAGCGTGCGACGGCATGCCACCACCCCCTCCATGGCCAGCCTTCGCCATCACCTCCTCCATTGGCGCCGGTTGCCGGCGGTCTTCCGTGGGTCACCAGGTGATCTCCAGTGGCCCATTTTTTCATCTGAAGGTGCCAATGGACTCCCTGGGAGGACATCTTCATTGCTAAATCCATCATTCCATGTTTCGTCCAACCCGAATAAATCGCTCATTAAGAACACGTCAAATTTCAACAAAAGTCGGAGGGTCTGGGCCTTGTTTGTTTTTCCTACACCCTCTGTGTTAGATTGATAGAAAGAGGGTAGTATAATGATTTAAAAAATCTTGAAATTAGTCGAGAAATAAACCCTACCTTAAGATTTATTGAAGAACATTTGCGCTTGAGGAGGAGTCAGTGTTCGTCGATTCGTGATTCAGTGGAACTCGTCACCGCTTGCTGGAACCGATTCCATCCTCCATGTGGTTGGAATCACTACACTTTTCCAGAGCTTCGTCGCTTGGTGAAGTCGTGTCAACACTCCTCCCGAGCTCCATATAAATAGGATAGGGGGAGGGTGAGTAACACCATTTGGAATTTATGAGGTTCATTTAATGAATCAACCTCCCAAATTCCAACGGTTATATTAAAAAGATTGAGGAGTCAAGACAATTAATGGCTTGACATGTCATTTGTCCCGCCATCGCCGCTTGTCCGTTAGAGAAAAAAAAGAAAATAAAATATAATAAAATTGTTATTTTATTATTATTTTAAATGTCCAAAATCAATCTTTTTCTCCAGACCTACTGAAGTCGAAGTGAAGCATTCCTTAAGCAAATCTCGGCACTGCAGATTCAACGGTACTCTCATATTTTTAATCCGAGCAACGGTTCAAAAGTTAGAAAATGACGCTCGTGCTTTTACTAAACATACCTTAAAACAAGTTCAGAAATTCATTCCAGGCACAGCGGGACTCAGAATCACACACCATTAATTTTCGCAGACTCATAATAATTCCATATAATTAAAAATAAAAAAATTACATGGAAAATTTGGGTCTTTACATTCTCCCCACCTTAGGTCTTTTCGTCCCCGAAAGCCACAACATAGACTAAGGAAACAAAATGGGGTACTGAGCATGAATATGAGCCTCCTTCTCCAATGTGCTTTCCTGGAGGTTCCCATGCTTCCAGAAAACACGCACCATAGGGATCAATTGTCCACAAAAGACCCGCTCCTATCGTTACTCAATCTCCACTGGAACCTTCGTAAACATCTCCCCATCATTGATGTCCAGCTCTCCCTAGTTGATGAAGTGTGTTGGATCATGCATGTACCTCCTTAACTATGACACGTGGAAAACATCATGCACCTGGTGCATCTGTGGGGGAAGATCCAGGCGATATTCCCCCTCGCTAACTCTACTGAGAACCTGAAAAGTTCTGATAAACCTCAGAGATAACTTGCAGCCATAGCCAAATCTCTAAAAACCTCGTTGAGGTGAGACCTGTAGGAATACATGGCCTCCCTCTTGGAACTCCAAATGTCTCCATCTCCTATCAGCATAAGAATTATGTCTACTCTGTTCAGTCTTCATCCGCTTCTGGATGATATGCACCTTCTCTATGGTATCCCAAACCAACTCTGGACCCATAAGTGTTGTATCCCCTAGGTTTTTCTAGCATAGGGATGATCTGCAAGGTCGACCATACAATGAATCAAATGGTGTCACACCGATGGTGTAATGATAGCTGTTGTTGCAAGCGAACTCCACCAAGGAAAAGTGATCCTTCCAACTGTGGCCAAAATCTAAGACACAAGCACGAAGAATATCCTCAAGTGTATGTATGGTCTGCTCTGTCTAAACATCCATCTGAGGATGATAGACGGTGCTCAAACATAGTTGAGTCCTGAACACCTCCTGTAATTCCGTCCACAACCGGGATGTAAAACGTGTGTCATGGTCAAATACAATCGTCGATGGCACCCCATTAAGTCATACAATCTTCTATATGTAGAGGAATCGTGATCCCTCTATTGATCCCTGCTCTCAGATAGGTAGGAAGTGGGCCGAAATGGTGAGTCATTCAACGATCACCTAGATGGAATCATGGCCCCTGGACATATGTGGTAGTCTTGTCATGAAATCCATGGAAATCCCATTCTACTTCCAGTCTGACACCTCTAGTGGTTGCGCTAAGCCTACTGGAACCTGATGCTTGTCTTTCACTTGCTGAAAAGTGAGGCATCATGAAACAAAATATTCCAATGGTTTCTTTATCCATAACCACCAGTGCTGACGTTGGAGGTCCTAGTACATATTCTCCACACCAGGATGTACTACCATATGGGACGTATGGAACTCCCTCAACACCTCCTCCCATAGTTCCACGGGTACCAAGGTGCGTCCTCTAAATAGGATGGCGTGCTCCCCACCTTTATAAAATCCATCAGGTTCCTTTCCTAAGGATATCTAAGAACGTTGGGCCTCGCAGTCAATGTCCCCAAGATGTTCCTCCCAAACTCACTGAAGAAGTGGGGGAGTGACAGTCATAGATTAAAGGTAAGCTTCTCCATCTCGATCTATAAAGGATATCTACAACAAGGCTAGTTGCTATGTTGCCTCACTCAGAAACTGTAGATCATGCCTCTAATTAATTGCATCTGCTACTACATTCCCCTTCACAGAAGTGTAGACTATCTTGAATTCATAGTCCTGGAGGAACTCTAGCCGACATCGCTGTCTCAAGTTCAGGCCCTTTTATGAGAAGATATACCTGAGACTCTTGTGATCAGAGTAAAAAGTAAAATATTAACCCATCAAATAATGTCTCAACATCTTCAAAGAGAAGACCACTACTCCTAACTCCAGTTCATGGGTAGTGTAGTTCTTCTCATGTTGTCTCATATATCTTGAACCATAAGTGATCACTACTTGCTCCTGCATCTGAACACACCTAATTCTGGTCTCTGATGTGTCGCATTAGACTATATGCCCAATTCCCTCTTCCAATAGCCTCAAGATGGGGGCACTTGTCAGTCTCTGCCTCAACTCTTGAAAACTTTGATGGCATCTCTCAATCCATACAAAGGGTTTTACCTTCTTCATCAATGCTGATAAGGGTTCTGCAACTCTGTAAAAGTCAGGTACGAATCTCCAGTAGTACCCATCCAACCCCAGGAAACTCTGTACTTTGATCACACTTTTGGGTGGCTCCCAAGCTAGCACATCCCCTATCTTTTCTGGATCCACTGCAACTCCAGCCTTTGTGATAATGTGTCCCAAAAAGTGGAGCTACCATATCTAGAACTGGCACTTCGAGATCTTACCATAAATCTAGTGCTCTCATAGTGTATCCAGAACTATCTGTAGATGATAGGCATGCTCCTACTCCAACGCCGAGTATATCAAGATGTCGTCGATGAAGACCACCACAAAGTGATCAAGGTATGGATGAAATATCCTATTCATGAGTCTCATGAACACTTTAGGGGCGTTGGTCATGCTGAATGAACTAACCAAGAACTCATAGTGGTCATACCGACATCTGAAGGTCATCTTCTACCCATCCTCATCTCGTACCCTGAGCAGATGATAGATGGATCTGAGGTCTATCTTCAAAAACCAACGAGATCCCTTCAGCTAATCAAAGATATCATCAATTCTTGAAAGTGGATACTTTTTCTTCACGATCACATGGTTCAGGTGTTGATAGTCCACATAGAGTCTCAAACTCCTATCTTCCTTCTTGGCGAACAAAATCAAGGATTCCCATGGAGAAACACTAGGCCTTATAAACCCCTTCCTCTTCAAGTCCTCCAAAAATACCCGTAACTCATGAAGCTCCGCAGGATCCATCCGATATGCTGGTGTTGATATCAGTGTCATATTGGGGTACAGGTTGATGTAAAACTCTACCTCTCTACATGGATGTAGTCCTGGAACATCATCAGGAAAGACATCGGCATACTGGTCCACCACTACAATATGATCGGACTCTCAACATCAACTGATCCGAGATTAAGGCTATCCAACTGATGTGTGATCGGATACACCCTCATCCGGATAAGTCCATACTATGCTACAAAGTTTTCCTTCTCATTGGTGAAGCAAAACCTAATCTCATCCTCACAGACACATTGAACTTTGTACCTAAAACAATCAATTTTAGCACGGACTATGGATTACCAGTCCGTACCCAAGATGACGTCATAAGGCCTCGATGCCACTACTAGAAGATCCCGGCCAAAGATATCACTTCTTAGAGTAATCTCACACTACCAGAACCAGTGTGTAATCGTCTAATTCCCTTCCATAGGAGTCTCTATCAATAGGGATCGAGCCAATGGATCCATCAAAATCTATGAGCTCCGAACGAGTGTCGTGGAAATGAAAGAGTGATTGACAAATTTTTCTATAAGTACTACTTCTAAGGTGGAATAGAAAAAGATCGTACCTAAAATCATATTTGGAGAACCATGGTCGTAGACCTCAGCTCCCTGAAGCTGAGCTCGTCCATGTCCACCTGCTCCTAGTGGTTGGGGTGGACCAGCTGGAGGTGGTGGCGGTAGAACCTCGAATCGCTGCCCACCGCCTATTGCACGGCAAGCTCCTCTGCCACATCCACCACCCTGCGGACCACGTCGCTCAAACCTCTTCCTCTGCCTCAGTAGTCCCTCAACTATTTTCTGGTCTTCTGTACGGCAGGTTGGGAAGTCGCGATCCATGTGACCCTGCCCACCGCACGAGTAGCATTGTCTGCTCCTCATCTGTCCTCCTCTGTCCCATGAGTCCCTCACCACCGACCCTGTATCCTAAGGTCATCCATTAGAAGGTATGGACTACTTGGGCCCCTGCGTCATCCGTCTAATACCATCTGCGGATGACTCTGCATCCTGATGCCCGATGGTGGCTCTCGCTATTGGTGCCTACTCAGTTAGAAATCTCTTCACCAAAAGCACTCTCTCTAGCACCCCAGTCTGCGTCGGAATGATGAGTGATATCATCGATGATATGATATCCCATCAGAGACCCTACTCAAAGGTCCGGGATCTAAAGAAAGGGTCTCGTACAATGTAGGTGGATTATCGGGAGAGATCAATGAACCTCGCCGAGTACTGGGCCACAGTCATGCTTCCCTGTTGTAAGTGAAATAACTCATGTATACACACTAAGCGTTGGATAGTTGGGATGAACTCTGCCCTGAAAAGGCCCTCTAAGTCTGCCTAGGTAAGGGTCACCTCATCATGTAACCAGAGTATCAGACTCCACCATCTCCAAACTGCTCCCTGTAAGAGACTGGTAGCTTGGATCACCATCAGATCAACTAGTGTCCCAACTAAGTGAAAAACTCTGGCCACATCCTCCATCCAGTCCTTAGCCGCCTACAGATTTGTCTCGCCTCAGAACCTCGGTGGGCTCTAATGATGGAACTCGTGTAGCGCACTCTGTCGGAGTGCACTATCTACTAGTGGGGCTGGTGGAAATGGTTGCCTAATGGGTAGTGGTGCTGCTGGAACACCACCCGATGGTACTATCGCTGAAGAAGGGCCCTACACCGAAGCCTCAATGGTCGGTGGGCCATCATCACAAACTCTCACTGGAACCCTAGCTAGTTGTATACATGGTGACATCCTGAAAGAAAACAGGTTTTCCACGGTCAATAAGTTATACATGGTTATATGAATCAAGAGATCAAAAGTAAGACTCTTACAAAACACACGCAATTAGTGTTTTCATGTATCAAGTCCGAAATCAGAATTCATGGTCCTAGTGTATGGATATGTCGGTCTCTGTACCAACACTGGACTCCCCGAACTAAAATCCACACTCAAAACACTCAATACTATTTCTCCATTGGAAAGATCAGAGTCCTAGTTCTTCGGTAGAACCGACTCCTCTGATACCACTTTGTCACCACCTGTGCCCCGAGGCCCGTGCTGTGACTACCCCAGGACCATATTCCATAGGCCAAGGGCTGGAGACTAGCACCAGAAAGTAGTATCCCTATAATAGGAATCCATTTCCTTTAAACTTGTACAAACACATAATCTAAGAACATAATAAGAAGCAACCATGAAATAAACTATTGTAGTAAAAAGTGTACAGAAAGTAAAGTGGCTGGAATACAAGCCCAACTAAAAAGTACAAGTACAAATGGAAAGAGAAAACATCTCATGGATCATCCAAAGAGGATCCTTCCTGAAGGTTAGGTACAGATCACGATCAATAGTCACTGCAGCACGCCACATCAAATGGTCCACCTCTGAGCACCATCCAGTCCTGACTCCCTCAACCTTAATCAACGTTGTCTGTCATCTGCACAAAACACAGCAAGGTGCAGGTGTAGCCTATGCAAGGGTGAGTATAAAAATACTCTGTAGGGACCCCAAGACCCATGAAGGTCTCCTAGAGTTCCATAAAGAATAAACCAAAAATAAAGACCTCAAACATGAAGCACGAAATAGTCATAAACTCTACTTAGTTATATTCCCATACATATACCTGAGTTATCAAGATATACTTCTCTCATACATGAGGAAACAAAAGGATCCAACTTTTAAACCTTTAGCACAATTGATCCATGATGGAAGAATACCAGAAAGGTAACACCATGAAGGTAAAAGTTCCACAAAGGTAACACCAAGAAGGTAACACCACGAAGGTAACACCACGAAGGTAAAAGTAACACAAAGGTAACACCACTAAGATAACACTCTGAATGTAAAAGTACCACAAAGGTAAAGACTCAGCTCACACTAGGTATTTAACTCAAGTACAGAAGTACAGATGATTAGTCGTAAATCTAAATCATCTTATTCTATTGAGAGGCCCTCCTACTGACCCACACAATATCGATAGATATTGACCCACATAGGATCGCTAGGCGCTGACCCACACAGGATTGATAGATCCTAACCCACACAAGATCTCTAAGTGCTGACCCACATAGGATTGATAGATGCTGACCCACAAAGGATCGATGTTCTTTCTTCACGTTACAACCAGCCACAAGATTCCCACACTAAGCACGCTTAATTCTGGGAGGATCCTCTCCTCAAGCCATCATTTGTAACTCAACATTCACGAAGTTCCATGAATAATTATCCCAAAGGAACTCCATGTCGTAAGGGTTCCAACGTGACAGATGATGCATCAATCAGACGCCTGGTCTGTAAGTTATAGGCATTTTAATGTCGAGGGCCCGGTTGGATTCGGGTTCAATCCAACCTGGTCATACTCCAAAATTCTCTAAAACTCAATTGGAATACACCAAAAGGCCCATATCATTCCAAGGATTACATCTCCACTGATGGTTCATCAAACGTATGTTCGTTTCACAAGTTATGGCCCTTGAAGAAAACTGGGTCTGGTTGGGTCCGGGTCTAGTCCGACCCGGTCGGACCAACCCAACCCGACCCGGTTGGGATGGGTCATGGAGGGCTCGGCCCACTGGGCTTGTGCTGCCCAGCTGGCGGAGGTGCGGCCCGCTGGGCATGCACGGCCTAACCACCAAGGGGTGCGGCCCGCTGCGCACGTGCAGCCCGCTGGAGCTGGGCCCACCCTAGCTGGAACGGGGAGCACTCCCACTTACCCGAACCACAACCATACGGGAAAAGTGATCAGCGACACTATGTGGTGTTTCCTGGGCTACTTCAGGACACATAGAGAATGGGTCCCCAACCGCCATGGCTTCCGATTCATGGCCTCCTCCTCTAGTGGCGCGTTGTTTCGCACCACTCCGCCTCCTACGGTTTGTCGGTACCGGCCTCTCTGTGCGTCCGTCGCGGCCACCCTCTCTGGAGGCACATGACGGAGCGCCGCCCTCCCTTCCGCAGTCGGCCGGTGCTGGCCGCTGCTGATCGTCGCTTCTAAATTTCACGCCCCTCTTCACTGGCGGCGCATGACGGCACATCGCCGCCATCACCTCCTCCACAGACTCCAGTTGCCGGCGGTCTTCCACAGGTCATCGGGTGATCTATGGTGGCCTGTTTTTTCATCTAAAGGTGTTAACAGACTCCCCAGGACTCCCTCTTTGTCACTAAACCCACCATTCCGGGTTTATTCCCACCTGAATAAATTGATCGTGAAGAACACATAAAATTTAAACAAAATGCGGAGGTTCATAGAGTTGTTCGTTTGGATCGCGCCCTCCGCGTTAGCTTGATAGCAAGAGTGTAGTATAATGATTCAACAAACCTTGAAATTAGACCAGAAATAAAACCTACCTCAAGATTCATTGAAGAACATATGTGCTTGAGGAGGAGTCTATGTTCATCAATTTTTTATTCGGTGGTGATCATCACCGTTTGCTGGAACCGGTTCCGTCCTCCAAGTGGTTGGCATCACGGTACTTTTCCAGAGCCTCATCGCTTGGTGAGGTCATGCCAACACTCCTCCCGTGCTCCATATAAATAGGATATGGGGAGGGTGAGTAATTCCATTGGGAATTTATGAGGTTCATTTAATGAATGAACCTCCTATATTCCAACAGTGCTATTACAAAGATAGATGAGTCAATCCAATTAATGTCTTGACATGTCATTGGTCCCGCCCCCGCCGCTTCTCCATCAGAGTAAATGAAAAAGAAAAAACATAAAATAACTTTGTTATTTTATTATTCATTTAAATGTCTAAAATCTATATTTTTCTCCCGACCTACTATGGTTGAAGTGAAGTCTTCCTTAAGTAAATCTCGGCATTGTGGATTCAACGGTGCTCTTAGATTTTCAATCCAAGCACCGGTTCAAAAGTTAGAAAACACTGCTCGTGCGTTTACTGAACGTACCTTAAAAAAAGTCCAGAAATTCATTTCGGGAACACCGAGCCTCAGAATCACACGCTGTCAATTTTCGAAGACTCATAATAATTCCATATAATTAAAAAAATTCATGGAAAATTCGGGTCTTTTTTGGGATATCTAGGGTGGTTGTTAACTTGGAGATCCTATCAGGCAGCCTCTAGGGTTGGGATAGTACCATGTTGATGGTATTCCCTTACCAGTACATTGAAGACCTAGTGTTGAAGATGCTGATTTTGTGATGAAGTCATTCAAATGGATGAGGATCTATCTTGAGCAGCGGCTGGGGTATTCACGTGTGCAAACTTTAAGGAAGCCATTTGGATTGAAGGGATTTCTAAGAAAACCGAGAAAAATAATTAACTCCATTAAAGAAACATCTTTTAGATGGATTTATGAATGATTGATTCCTTTTTATGGCCTTCCTTTATCAATTGATTGGGTCTGGACAAATGGGTAACACTATCAACCTGGTTAAGGATTCATATTGGGTTCACCATTTTTGTTTAGTCGTCACTCAGAACATGTGTTCTGGTAAGGAATCACTACTTCCAAGTAGTTTCCATTAGATTTATTTATGGAACCAGAAATATCAAATGGTTCTTTATCCAAAGGGACCTTCTTTCCAATGGAATTCATTCGTTATGTTTTAACTTACGAAACTTAAGAACATGCATTGGTCGAGAGGATGGGAGGTCGAACTCATCACACCCTTTTAGGGGGAATTATTTCTTACTCTTGGAATCTCTTATAGATTTGAGATATTTTCACGAATCCTTATTAATTCACCAAGTATAATATAGGTTTCCATTGGAATTTGATATCAATTATTAGCATGTGTGAAATTTAGAATCATCAGTATGTATTCAAGGTTCTTCATTGAGGGAAACATCGATGTGTATTAAAGTTTCTACATCAATGGTATCCTCTCATATACTATTTATAGATTCTTTTAACCATTTTTATGGTGATATTAGTTTTTATTCCACTCAAGGGGGAACTCTGGAATTTATCTTTTTCTAGGGAGAGGAAAGTTTGTTTTGATGATGGGATCATACCCATAAATGGTCTACCAACGAATCCTTGTGAAATGAATCAGAACCCTCATAGTTCAGTTCTCCTTAATGGGACACATCACACCTTTTAAGGTCATGTGATAAGGACTGAGCATCATGTTTTATTTTCATGTGGTAATGAAATATAATAGAAAGGTTCTTAGTCAAGATTTGGTGTGGGACTAATGCCTAAGTAGCACATGGAACGTGGAAACAATATGGGTTTCCAAGTTAGATTATACCCTATTGGTAATATGGACCAGGAAGAATATGGTTAATTTGAAGTTTCGGGTTTGAACCTCAGAGAGGCTTCCTACGTATCCCATTTGGATTGGAATCAAATCCCACATAGTTCTATGAGTCTCATAGAAGAGTATAGTCCTTTGAGAGAAATGAATTTGGCCTTACTTCCTGAAAAGGATTCCTTTGTGATTTGGGAGATTAATTTGGGGATTACTCCTGAGGAGGATGCCCATTTATGGGTAAAATAATAGAGCTCAGGCCTTAGGAAGGCTTCCAACGTATCCCAATTATGGTGGGAATCATAGTTCTTATAGTTCAAGATATATTTTTTTATGAAAATGATATGATCATAAAAAAAATATAAGCCCACCTGAGTCAAGATCGATATGAGAAACAAGAGGATTTCAAAGATTCAACAAAGGCACACACACTTTTCCTCCTCGACTGGGGGAAGAGGATGCACCTACAACGGCGAGGGTGGATGAGTTCATGAGCCTTCCCTATATTCTATTTACATTATACAAGTGTCCATTGTAAGGAAAGAAAGAAGGTGAAGGAAGTATATATGAGAAAGACTGTAACCTTCTACTTGAAAAGTTAGCGGCTTACACCAGGATGGATGACCTAAAATTGGTCCTAGTGGGGGAGGGAGACTTATCATTTGTTCAAGAGGAAAATTAGGTGTGAACTGCACCTTCTCTACTAGATACCTGAGGTTTCAGGTTTTAGAGATGAAAATGGGATGACAGAACCCAAACCCTAATCCTCTAAACAGGGAACTCCCCGACACTATTCTTGGGAGAAAGGTCCATGTGACTGCGAATATACAAACACAGAAACACTCCATGAATCCTAACCTCATTGCAAAAAAAATGTGGGAAACCTTGGAATGTGGAGATACAAACCCAAATAAGAGACACACTGATGTGTCCTTCCCAAAGCTTTGATAAGTCGGGAGGTTTTGGTGGAGGCTTCAACTTAGTCTCTTTATCATAAGGGAACCAAGGAAGGAAGTACCCTGCCATGAGTGGATTTAAATAGGGTTTAAAAGATGATTTTAGGCCCTATGCATAGCTATACTGCCTAGTTATTCAGTGTAGGTATGCAACATAGGTACCCCGTGTAGGTACTCCATGCAGGTGTTCCGTATATGCCTTAGCGATGACTGATGAAAATTCTTAACATAGGGGAACCATGCCCATGCAAGCTTCAAAATTTTAAAGGACTTCAAGATGGGCTTATCATATGTAATTCTCTAATCTATCATGGTTTTAGAGAGCTACCTGAGATAATATGAGGGATCTGGGTTAAATATCTACACAATAAGAGATTCAAGAAGTCTTTCAACTTTTTCTGTTGTCAAATAAGTAGCCCAAGGGTCCTATTTATAGGCAAGGAGGGGGGCTGGTCAAAATAAATTCATCAGTGTAGGTCGGTCGTGCAACCCTCCCATGTAGTTCCTCTACATAGGTGTACAGAAAGTATCATGATGCGTAGGTCGATCGTGTAGGTCTGTCACACAAGTCTACCACGTAGGTCCTCTAAAAAAATTTATGCCTTCCAGTTCTTTGAGATTTGTCTTGATATTTTGAAATATTTGGGGGCTGCCTTCATAGTCTTTTTGTCTTACTAAGAAGGGTCACAAAAATAACTATCATAAAGATAAATTAAATCAATAGGGAATGAAAAAAATCCATCCAACGTGAAGTAAGTGGCCATGCAAACTTTACTACTCCATTATAAAGATCTTGAATAGTGGTCATCAAATCGCTTTCAATCTAGATATGGTTCCAGCCAAGTTCCTTCTCAAAATAATTAGCATAAATCACTCCCATTATTTCAGTTTCCAAGGATGAGGAGACTCCACAACTATAGTAGAATCACCCTAGAGTCTTCCTAGAGTGGTTTCTGTAGATTTTTCCAAAACCCGAGGGACCCTGGTTGCATTTAGAAGCACCATAAACATTGACATTAATCCATCTTGGGGGTGGATATTTCCAAAAAACTTTAAGAGCGCATCTGGGCTGAGGATAGATACCCTTCACCCCAATCCGACACAGAATCTCAAATTTACTAACTATGTTGTTGCAAAGACCCTTCTGAATTGAGGCGGCTTCTCAAATGGCAATGAGGATTCTAATTTTTTCTACATTAAGACTAAATCATTATTTTTATGAATATTAGAATTTCTATCATACCTTATCACATGGAGATTATCAGTTATGTTTGTTATGAAGATATTATTGATTTGCTGAGAGGCCATCATATCCACACAATGTTGGAGTTGAGAGTTGATTCATTCATGAAGTAACCATATTCACTCAAAAAGGTCAAAGACATAATTCCAAAGATAAGTGGTTGTAGAACAATATAAAAACATGTGGTTAATTTCTTCATGATGTTGATTACAAAGATGAAATTTAGAGAAAATATGAATCCCAAAATATTGAATGAAAGTGTCAGAGGGAACCCTTTTGTGCACAATATTCCAAAAAAGAATCAATCTTGAGGGCTTTAACCATAATTTATCAAAAGTTTTTTATCCATCTCAAGTTATTATAAAAATTACTAAGAAGATGTTCGTAAAAAAATTTGAGTCAAGAATTCCATTATGAGCAGGTTCCCAAATTAAAAAATCATCAGTGTTGGAAAAGGGATAGTTATCAATGAACTTATTAATATTTTCATATAAGTTAAATCATTGAGATATTAACATATCTTTAATAGTATTATTGGTGTGCTTATTTGGTTGAGTTGGGGAAACCATTGAAATGAGAGGAGCACCAGTCCAGTTGTCAAGATAGAAGTTCAAGGAAGATTTTTTGTTCATCATCCATCTAAAGTTAGAAATGATGTTGGAAAAGGAATTCTTAATAGAAGGATAGATGTAAGAACTCATATAATTTAAGTTTCCTTTCTTTAATTTATCAAGAAATATTTTTTTGAGGAAAGAAGGGGAATTAGAGTTATTTTGAAAAAGGTTCCAAGTGAGTCTAGCCTTTAATGCATCATTAAAGAATTTGATATTCTTAATGCTGATACCAACTTTATCCAATGGATTGCAATAGGTAGACCAGGTAATAGTCACCAGTTTTCTTTCAGGTGTACTTCAACTCCACACAAACTTTTTGAAAGAATCATTCATTTTTTTATAAGACCGAGAGGCCAATTATAAACCATCATAGAGTAGACCATTTTAGATACAATCATGGATTTAAAAAGATAGATCCTTCCAACCATAGAGAGGGATTTACCTTTCCTTGAGGAAATTTTGTGGAGTATTTTTTCAACAGTAGAATAAAAGTAACTAGACCTGGGTGTAGCCCAAAAGATGGGCACAACGAGACAAGTGAAGGGAATAGATCCTTCCTTAATGCCTAAAACATTGTTAATATTGGATTTCTTGTTAGAAGGAAACCTTTTCCCAAAAAATATGTAGGATTTTCTCCAACTAATGGTTTGTTCAGAAACATATTCATAGTGAAAAAGGGAACATTTGAGATTATTGATATTTCATGTATCACCTTGTAAAAAATGATGATGGCATCCGTATATAAGAGATGCATAAGAGCATTCATATTCCTGGAAGCATGAATCAATTTAAGCTTGTTCTGATCCATAAGACAAGTTAGTAATCTTCTTAAGTAATCTTCAGCAATCGAGAAGAGAATGACATAGAGGGGGTCACCCTATTTGACACATTTAGTGAATTTAATGTAACCACTATGAGAGCCAATAACAAGGATTTAAATGTAGTCCGAATTTAAAATATTTCTAATTTTAATAATGAGCGAGTCATTCAACCCAAAATTATAAAGAACTTTTAAAATAGAACTCCAATACATGGTATCAAAATCTTTTTGAATGTCAATTTTGATGGAAATATTTCCACCATTGTTAAAATTATTTAAAAAATTAGTACATTCTAAGTCAAGGAAAATACAGTCTTGGATGGATCTTCCTTTAACAAAACCAAATTTCTTCTAAGAGACAATTTTGTTGATGATAGAAGAAATTCTATTGGTAAGAAGATTAGTGTTGATTTTATAAAGAGTATTAATAAGGGAAATGGGTCTGAAGAGATTAATATATGAATAATTCTCCACTTTAGGGATTAAGGATAGTAATTGGGATTTTATCCTGTGAGGGAGCATACCATTAAAAAAAGTCCTAACTAATCTACAAGAATCATCTTAAATAACATCCCAAAATTGTTGATATAAGCCATTATTGAACCCATCAGGTCCCAAAGAACTGTTAGGATTTAAAATAAATACATTGTCTCTAATATCATGTTAAAGGGGAATAAAATTGAGAAAGGAGTTTTGCACTTCATTCACCATGACCATAATGACATCAGGTAAAAGGTATTTATTAATGTCATCCCCATTGAAAATATTTTCAAAGTAAGTGATCACATGATTGGAAATACCATATTTAGTATCAATGAGGTTTTATCAATTTCTAAATAAGGCTATAGGTCTACAGTATTTCCTGGTTCTTTGAAGGGAATTGTAGAATTTAGTATTTCATTCACCATCAGTGATCCATTTAGTTTTGAATTTTTCTTCAAAATTTATCCTTGAAGGTGATCAAGGAAACAATTTTTGTAGTAATATTTATTTTTTGTTGTGAATCATAAGAAAAATTAGTAAGCATGTGGTAGTCTAGATATTCTTTTGACATTTATTTCTAAATTTTGAAAATGGTAATCAAGATTTGTGGTAACTTTTTTAGGCTTAAAACTATTTAAATTCTTAAAATTATTATTTTATGAATGATAATAAGTTTTAGTTACTTAAATAACCCTACCTCAAATGTTAATTCATGAGTAGTTTGTCATGGGATTCATTTACAAGGTTGAAATAATTTTTGTGGTAACTAAGGAAATTCTCATTTGAAAGACTTTTGCATATAGCATGTTTTATACGTAATGTTTAAATACGTAAGTAAAATCATTTTATCCTTATATAATCATTCTTTCATGAACTAAAATATTATTAAATGAAACTTATCATGAGAATTAAAATGCATGAAAATGGAAATACAACATTTGTAGTTTTAATTTTATTATCAGAAAGTGTGTTTTACTATAATGATTATGAGAGCATGTTGTTTATGAAAT
This sequence comes from Viscum album, assembly GCA_963277665.1. Classification (NCBI taxonomy): domain Eukaryota; kingdom Viridiplantae; phylum Streptophyta; class Magnoliopsida; order Santalales; family Viscaceae; genus Viscum; species Viscum album. The sequence continues at coordinate 116,847,919 of OY728119.1, forward strand.
GTAGTTTTTGAATTGAACACAATAACATAACATGTATAATTTTTCAAAAGAAGTAAAAAATTGTATTTTCTTAATAATAATATGAAACTATAAATTCTTGTTTAACCATATTAAATATAGTGTGTGATATTACATGTGTACAGTTTTATATATAACTTGGATGCATGTTAAAACTATTTAAAATGAAAGGTAGAATATTTCACTAGAAATAATTTGGGAATGTTAAGTGTTGGTTGTGGTTGCATTTTTATCATTTCATTGATGTTTTGATATGACTCACTGAAAATAGAGGATGTTGAAAACCTTGTTATACAATGGTTGTTGTAGATAATGATACCCTCGATTTGACTGCCGGTTTAAGGTCGCCATGTATTAAAAGTATTATCACTTATATATGACTAATTAATAGATTACCTATGGTAAATTTTAAATTGTGTGAACGTACCCATTATAATAATGAAATTAAGTAATATAAACCTCTAGATAATTATGTAAGATGTTATGTGTTGATACTATGTGTGATTGTTCTTACTATAATTTACTTATGTAGCATGGGGTTTCAAAAACCTTCAAGTATATGAAAATGGGGAAAACTAATCCCTAAATGAGATTCATTATACCTTGACATGATTAAAACCATGAGGGAGAGTCATTGTCACCCAAAGAGGATAATATCATGACATGGAAGAGGGAATTCCTCAATTTGTGTTCTTGAGGGTTTATGTGTGATGATAGTAGTGACATTTTGTTGGGGGAAAATTTTTAGGATGAGGTGGAGAAGGAGTTTATGTGAAAATGGTGGTTTGTGTGGATGGTAAAGTGGTGTGGTGATGTGGTTTCATGAAATTTCTGGTGGATATTTTCCTTGGATGGTATGTTTGGACACTGTTTGTGATGTGTAGTGGTAGAAATGTGTGGTGGCATAGGTGTGTGATTTTTTTTACGATGGCTTATGTTCTGTTGTGTTGTGATTATGTTGATGGAATCCCTCACCTCTCATAAAAAATCCAATCTCTTAAAGTTGGTAATAAAACAAATAGGTTGTTTTGGTGATCAGGGAATCAATATATATGTGCTTTCCTCCCATGCTTAAATCATTTTTTTATAAAGTAAGTGAAGGAAATGTTTGACTACTACCTTGTTGGTTGAGATTGTTTTGTTTGATATTATATTAATGTCATGTGTTAAGACCTAAAACATATTAATAAATGGAAACACTTTCCCCACTTCAAGACGTGTTATATTACGACATGTTTTAAAATTGTGTGGGAGAGTCAATGTCACCCAAAGCAGACAATATCAAGGTGTGGTGGATGGGTTCCTTTTATTTGTATGCTTGTGGTAGCTCTGTCTATATTAATATAAGTTTTCATGTTGGTAGAGGAATTATATTTGAAACTTCTTCAAGTAATGGCATGAACCTATGAAAAATAGAAATTAAAATGTTAAACACCTTACTGATTCTGCATAAGTATCTTACTTGTAATTAATGTTTTGATGAAAAACCTAGGAAATTTTTTAAACTTGGGTAGATTGGTGTGTTTAAGACTCATGTAAAATCTTTGATGCATGAAATTTGTTAATTTGTGTTTTCTAAATTAGAAGTTAAATTGTGAAAATATTAACTTGGTAAAGGGAATGATAGAGATTTGTTAGTAGAACATAAAAAATTGTGAATGCATGAACCCTTCCAATTTATGTAATTGGTCTTGGGAAACATGTTAAAGAAAACTGGTTTTACAACATTTTTTGAAAGTGTTTTTATAAAGAGTATTTTGATAAATTCCATGATATAAAAAAGGATTCAAAAAATGGGTTTTGACTCAAAGTGGTTTTCTTAGTATATTGAATTCGTTTTAGATTTTCATAGAAATTATTTAATGTGCATGTTTCCAAACATAACATACATAAAAACAAAATGACGAGATACATGTCTAAAAAGTAATAGATTGTTTGAAGAATCATGATTAACCTTTAAACTCCTTCACCAATACGGTTTAATAAAGTGTCGTAAATAGCTTATCTATGTTTTCAATAAATTGTTACTCGAGCCTAGTAATATATTTCATCATGATATGTTAAGCATGATAAGTTTTAACTGTTTTGAATTTAAAATTTATAGATTAACAAATGAGGAAATTCTGTTATAGATATTAATTCAATGGCTTGTCCAAATTAATTCATTGAAGGAAAAAGGTATAACAATGTTTTCCCTTATCTAAAATGTATTCCTTCTATTAAGAACAACATGAATAAATTGTTTTTGAACATGTTAACTTCCATGGTGTTATTATTTATGTTTGATTGTTATGCATTGCATATTGTACATATTATACCTATCTATGTGACTTTTCACTTGTTCGAGAGGTATCTCCCCTGGGAAATTGTGTTTAATGTATTGTGTAGATTTTAACTTCTTTCTCTAACATCTCTTTTGTTCCAAATATATCAAGATACTTGAGAGGTATCTCATAGGGTGGTTATTCAAACCCCCTTTTCACTTCTAGGTTTGGTTTTGAATTATCAAGGGAAATAATAGTTTAATTAGTATCTTTTGTAATGGCCTATACATCCTCAATCCATAACATTGTGAAAATCTAGTGGTTGACATGTCCTGGGAGGTCACAGTGGCTCATTTCAAGATTTTTTCAAAAATCTAGTTCTTCTAATGGTATCTCATATAATGGTGATTCATCCACCAGTAGGTGATGATGGTAGGTCACGTCGGTAAGTTAGAATAGGTGAGTCAGAACGTTGACTGTCACTAGTGACTCACAATGGTGAGTCACTGGCGGTAGGTTGCCTGTGGTGACTCACGATAGTGAGTCGTCCAATAGTGACTCATCCAATGGTGGGTCATCTAATGGTGAGTCGTACAATAGTAGGTCACCTAACATTGAATCATACAATGCTAGGTCTTCCACCACTAATTCATTTCTAATAGTTTTTCAAAATTACGGTTTTCTCTAGATTTTTCAGTTTCACCCCTTTAACATTTTATTTGACATAAAATGAGTTTAAAACCATATTTAAGTGTTTTCAAAGACTTTTTAAAGGATATAAAATATATCTTTAAATTCATAATGCTCAGGAGGTTTTTAGATAGTCAAAATTCTTTGTCTTGATCATGATCCATCTTTAATGGCTTTTGAAACTTTTTCTTCTATTGATATAGGATATGTCCTTTCTAAATAGAAGACCCTTTATCCCTTTTAAGTTTCCCTTTAATCTTGATATATGGTGTCACCAAACCTTTCTTCCATGAGTATTTTTGTGTGTGTGTTATATCCATTGGTATGAGTTTTTTCCATGGAGTTTTCCTACTGCATGCACGCCCCCTATTTTGGTGCATCTAGGAAAGTGCTAATCACTTATTCTTGGATGTAGGGATCCCTTCATCTCTCTTTTCATTGTGTATCATGAGGGGTGGGTGTATTAATGTCTCTTTTGTGAAGATATTAGAATAAAAACTTAATAAATATAATTGAATCTATTTAAGATCAATATATCGGACTGGGAAAAGTGATATGTTCGACTTTTCTATTTGTTGATATTGTGAATGTATGGGATATATACCTACTAAAAAACAAGGTTATTGGGGGTACTTGGTTGTGTATAGAATTTTAATGAATTCATGTTGGTCTTTATATGGTTAAACAAATTCATGGAATCCATTAACCATTTATATTCAGCTCAAATAAATGGACACCCTAGGATTATATGGTTTATGTGATAACCCCTAAATTAAGTGGAATTGAATAAGGGATTTCCTACAAAATATTGAAGCATGTATTGATATTTTTTGTGTTGTAAATTGTTTTTGGACATGATTGTGTGATGTGGGTTGGCTCCAGTGATTTTATGAAGGGAATATGACTGTGTTATGATATGTGGGGGTAGTGGATGAGATGTTTTATGCAGTGGGGTTGTGATTGTTGAAATTGTCCATATGGTTATACAGTGGGTTTGTATGATGGTTATGGTGTGGTTGTGTGGTAAATCTATAAAAAGGGGATGTGGCAGTGAATTGGTGATGATGTCGGATCATTGGAAAGAAAGTAATGGGTTGTTTTGTGGTGTTTCTTTCTTTTTGTTGGTTATTGTATTGTGTGAATTAATTCTAGTTACCTAGGAAGTATGGAACTAAAATGGTATATATGTTCTTGGGAGGAATCTGGAAAAAGGGTTTATTTGAAATATAATGTGGGATGTGAACAAATAAATAATGAATGATAACATGTTGCAATTTAATGAAAAAAGGTGTTGTTAATATGAGATTATTCAATATTTTTTATATTTGTTAAGAATCTAAATGTGGATTAAAAGTTTAATTTGAATTGTGGCTTGTATTCTTCTTGTATGGTGTTGTGCTTATTCCATGTGGTTTGTTCTATTATATCTACCCAATAATTAATGGAATTAATCCTATATGTTAATGACTTAAAATGGATATGTGAGATGAGAAAATTCATGATGGTTTGTATTATTTCACTTATTATTGTTTATGTACAAAAAAACTAGTTTGGAACATGAAATTGGTTTTGTGACTTATTGTGTGGTGTTGTGCATTTAGAGGTGGCATTAAAGGTTGTGTCTTGTGAGTTGGTTGTTTTTAGGGAAACCTATAGGTTGGGTTGTATGTTTGGTATCTATTTATATATACATATATTTTCTTGTGATTTATATATGAACCCCACCCTAGTTGACCCCTATATTCTGAACACCCCCATTGACAAGGGGGTGTCTTTTCCCAACATCCCAATGGGAGGATGGATGGTTGGTTATTATCTCTTCCATGCTCCCTCTTATAGGCATTGGTAGACCAAGACTATTCGAGAAAGATGTGGTGTGGTTGTGAGGACCAGGTGTTTGTGGGTGAGGTGTGATTTCCCAGTTGTCTACAGAATGAGATGTGGTGTGATTTACCTGGTGTATTCGAGATGAGGTGTGGTTGTAGACCAGGTGTCTTCAGGAGGGATGTGGTATAGTTGTGGCCCAAGTGTCTATGGTCATCATGTGCTAAGATTTTTTTCAAGTTGTGGGACTATATCTAAGGACCAAGTGTGTGTAGGTGGGTTGTGACATGGGGCTTCTGGAAGAGTGTGGAAGCATCAGGATGTTTTCCATCAGGGTATGAGTAGTTAATCCATTAGAAGTTGTGAGGGGTACCCAAACATCGATGTTCATACAATATTACTTTACTTGGATGCATTATTTGGTGAGTAAGGCTTGGTGAGGTTATGATTTCAGTTAGTATACTCATTTAGGTGCTGTTTGATTCTACTACTATCACATGGGTGCATTAGTATGCTCTTTTCACATGTGCACGAGGTACTTTGGTTTATTTACTACTGAGTATACTTGTATTCTCACCCTACATATATAAAAATTATTTTCAAGTTTCCAGGAGGACTCCGTGGACCATGTTGGACATTTCTAGTTCAGACCTTTGGAGTTGTTGTCATATCATTTCCCTTGCCTTTATTCTTTTGGTATTTCATTTGGATACTTTTATATGTATTAGTTTTGATTTGTACATGCATTGTGGATTGGTTTGGGTTCAATTTATACATTTCATGAAGTTGTTTTGGGATGAAGCATATTATCTCCCAATCTTGTTTTCTTATAAAGCGAAATGCCTCCTCTATTGTGAGATCTTTGTACCCTAGGTGCTAGTCGCCAACCTGGGGCCTACTGGAGGCGGGACTCGGTGGTCATTATCTCTCTTCCTTCATTTCCAGCTCAGGAGGGAAATCTTTCAAGGGAGGGGTTCATGATTGTTAATGATTTTAAAATCATGAGATATTCTTCATGAATCATCGGTAATACCCAGCTAGACCAAGGAAACTGTAGATATCTTTTATATATGTTGTCTTGGGCCACTCTTCGATTTCATTTTTCTTGGAGGGTTTCACAAATATTCCTCTTCTATTGATAACATTCCCCAATATTGATATTTCCTCCATCCAAAACTCACATTTTCTATAATTTTCATTTAGTTTCTCCCTTCATAATGACTTTATCCCAACATTCAATTCATCCTAATTTTCCATATTACTCTTAGAGTATATGAAAATATCATCACTAAATACTACAAAAAAATTCAAGGTAATCTCTAAATACTCTATTCATTAAGTTCGTGAAAAGTTTTGGAGCATTAGTGAGCTCAAAGTTCATCACTATGAACTCATAGATTCCATGCCTCATTCAAGTGGAAGTCTAGAGAATGTATTCCTCCTCACATTTAATTGGTGATAACTCGATCGAAGGTCCACCTTAGAGAAATAAATGGCCCACATAGTTGATCTTACAAGCCGTATATCCTTGTAAGCGGATACTTTTTTGTTATCATGACTTTATTGAGCTCATGATAATCAATGTAGAGGAACATTTATCCGACCTTATTTTTCACGAAGAGGACTAGTGCACCCCACAGTGAAGTACTCACACATATAAAACCCTTTTCCAGGTTCTTATATAACTTCTTATTCAGTTCTTCCAACTAAAGGTGGAAAATATATAATATTTGTTTGATATAGGAAGAGATCTAGGAATAAGTTAAATTTATAACTCAACCTCTCGGTCTATAGGAAGATTGGGAACTTCTTGAAGGAGTACATAAGTGTTGTCCCTTATAATGAGCATGTCTTCATGAATGATCCTCTGTTTTATCTCAATCATTTGATATAGATATGATTTATCATAGGGAAATAATATCCACAATTGAGAAAATTATTCTAATAGAGATTCATCATTGTCCTTACACATGTATAGAATTGGAGGATACCTCAAGACGTGAAGAGTGATATTAATTTCCTAAAAGTTGATGTTGGATTTGTATAAATATAGCCAATCCATGCCCAATATAGCATTAAACTCCACCAAAGGAAGTAAGAAAATAGTTTTTGGGAGGTTTAGTCCACAAAAATTAACTAGGGAGGAGTTAAATACTTTGGATGTAATAAGTTCCCCATTTTATATTTTCATAGATAATCCAACCTCTATATTCTAATGTGGTGTTTGAATAGTTCTTATAAACTTTAAATTTATGAAAGAATGCATAGAAATAGAATGAAATTGTATATTTTATATTTTTGAATGAATAATTAGTGTACCTATCACAACATCATTATTCGGATCCACCTAAGCAGTAGTGATTGAATATTCCCTTCATTACTGCCTTAGAGGTTGTTGTTATTTATTTCATCCAAAAATCCTTGGTTTATGGAAATGGTTCGCATAATGACCATGTTTCTTATAGTTGAAGAAATTCACTATGGGATGAGTTTTGATCATAAAATTCCATTATTATTCTAAATTAATGGGATTATTCTTATCCCCTTAGAAACTACTATGTAGATGGCCCATTCTTCCACCTTTGAAGCATTTCCTGGTTCACTTTAGATAGTTCCCAAGATGATTCTTCCCAAACATTTGAAACATGGGATGTTGGGTTTTCTTTCCATCATGGTATTTATCTATTGATACTCTTATATTAAACATCATTTCATTCTTTTTATCTTTAGGCCCATGAGACCGTTGACAGTCTCTGATCTCTATTTCAACTTTAATGGCACAACAAACAATATCCTCATAACTATAAAAGTCTAAAATATACAATTATTTACATAGACTCAGATTCAATTCACAAAATAAGATATCCACATTTCTTTTGGTGTTCATGACAAAGCTAGAGGTGTATCATTTAAACCTTGTGAAGTTTGATTCATACTCCTTGATATATTCATCTTCCTTTTTCTTTACTCTGAGTAACTCTCTTTAAATATTGAGAGAGACAATTTGGGGAAAATACTTATTGAAAAATATTTTCTCTAATTCCACCCAATCCATGGAATCAATTTCCTCTATGTAATTTGTGTTATTGAGCAGTTTCCACCACTAATTAACTTCCCCATCTAAAATATATACTTATATCACAACTTTCTCTTCTTCTGAGCACTGGAGCACAAAAAATATATTCTCAATGGAGTTAATCCATTGTTATGTGAGGAGGGGTTTAGAAGATCCAATAAATATGGTATTCCATTATTGGATAAATGATTCAACCAAAACTTGATCTTTAATTAAGAGAAGGAGTTAATTCTACATGATTCAAGTTATTATTCATAACTTGAGCGAGTTGAGAAAATACTATCATAAGTTTTTGATCTCTCATTCACATCAGATTTGGCATTTCATTAGAAAAATAATCACATTAACTATAACATTTATTATTGGAACGGTTTCTCTTATTTCCCTCGATTAGCTAAGATAAATAAATTTTAATTATGTGTCTTGAATACTTATCTAATAATCATATAAAAATCAAACTTTTAACATAAAAGGATAAACTTGTAAATGAAAATTATATCATATCATGTGATTCTATAAGTTTCAATCTAAGTTATCAATGGTGATAGAATAATCTGTAGGTTTCATGATAAATTTTTCTAGTCCTAACCTCCAAAAATATCTAGACTATTCTAGGATGCCAACTATAAATACCCCATCCTTTTACACATATTATTACATTTCTTAAGTATAATTAAACATCAAATACAACCAAGTATCATGAAGTCTAGTTTCTTAGGAAGACTAGTTATATAATTTGGAAACATTAAACCAATAAAAAAACATGTATACATTAATATCCATAAATTAATCTTAACTTAAATTGATATCTTACATCTATATAGGATAAACATGGTAATACATGAACAAAATTATGAGCAAGAAACCCCAATAAGGAAAATAAACATATGAATAAAGAATATCATGTGGGTTATAAGGCATAAAATGACGACATCAAAAAGGTATGGAACATGAATGAATATATGGAATAATAACATACAAAACATGGGATTGTGTAATCATGGAATCATAGAAATGTGGAAACAAATAAAACATGACATAAGCATGATTCAAGGATAACCGCTATAACAATTTCACTTGGAGGTGCATGAGTCAAGGCTAACCACGAAGACCATTTCACATGACGTCTCATGAGAATAAATATTACCCAATGAATCAGAGTGCTATCTAAGGAAACCCATCATAATATGTTCATGATTATGTGTCCCACATGAAGAATCGTACATAAGAAATCAAACATAAATATGAGGGTTACCCAAGGAAAGAATTGGGTATCATAATGATGTCAAAAGGCATAACAAAAGGGAATATCATATTGGTGTCCATGATAGAATGGATTTAAATCATACATGGACGTTAATAATGGAAAATTTACATAAATTATCATAAGGTATTTCAAAATAAAGTGAAAATATGTAAAAAATAATTCTTAAGGAACTTTAGAAATAAAACATTTTAGTACGGTTTAAAGAAAATATTAAAGATTATTTAAAAAGGAAAAGGATTAATTGTTCATTTAAAATTGGAAATTAACCGTGATAGTTTTTTAAGATAAAATTAATGATTTTACAAAAATAATGGTGGATTAAAAAATATTAAGGAAATAAATTGAAAATTGGTAATAAATCAAGAAGTTCCCTTTAATCTGTCTTACTTATCGAGAAGAATTGAGAAGGGAACATATATATCCCCAAAAAAGAAGGATGAATAGATATGGATACATGAGTTTGGAAAATATATATATATATATATATTATAATAATTATATGAATAGAAAAAATATTTACATTGGGGTAAAGATAGATAAAGAGTAACCCAAAGGAAAAAATTGAGGTTCGAAATGAATCCCTTACCTTATGTCTAAAACTGTTCAGCACTTGATCTTAATGTACTGGATAATCAAATTTAATCCTTTAATTAATTAATTCATAATATTTTATATATTTATTTTATTTATTATAATTTTATTAAGTTCATTTATTTCCTTTTTAATGAGTTATAAGATACAATTTCATCATTCAGGAGTGTTCATTTCCTTGGTTTTCATGTTCCGTTCACTTGTATACGTGTATGGAAAAGCATGTAAAATGAGAATAGTTGTCCTGAATTGAAATTATATGATATTAATGAACTTAAATAATATTAAATGGTATTTTATATCATTTTTTCTTATGTGAGTATGATTCCTTAGATAAAACATTAATGATAACCTTTTTTATTATTTTCGCGTTTTTCGATCGTCACAAACTGGTTTTGTTTTATTAATTAATATTATGTATATGTATTGGTTCTAGAAAATTGGATAAGATGTATTAAATATATTATAATATGGTTTATCCAAAAAATGTTTTATGACTATACTTGAAGGTGGTAATGGAAATTGAAAACTCGACATCCTTGAATGTAATAAATCAATACATCATGGATGATATTTTCATTTTTAGAACAAAGGGGGATGAGAAAAGAAATGATGACGGCTTGTTCAATTAACAAAAAAAATTCCAGTATAGAAAATATATTAGAGTTATAATGTTTCTTGAATAGGTTAGTAGAGTATAGAAAAATAAAATAAATTAAATTAAAAGGAAATTAGAAGAAAAATAAAGAGGTTTTTACCTGTTAAATTCTTCTCCTTGAGAACCTCATTCGGGGAATTGTGTTTTCCATTATATTGATACCAATAGATCCTAGACATGGGGGAGAGAATTGGGAAGAGTATTGGGAATAATTTGGAAAATCTTCAAAGATTTTGAGGTGTGAGGAGAAGAGGTGGTGAGGGGTGGTATTTATATGTTTATTATTTTGGTTGAAGACTATGAATAGTGATGATTAACATGACTAAATACTGTTAAAGAGAAAGGATAGTTTGAGATTATGGACTTACGTCAGACATATATTAGTCATAACCCAATAATTCATGTATTCATTAAATACTATAAATTACCATATATCACTATTCACCAAAAATTCAACTATTTTAGAAAAATCCAAAAAATCCAACCCAACCATTTCTTTATTTTTATAATTAAAAATGAAATCCATTTTATAAAAATAATTTTTTAAATATGATAAATTTAATTTTTAAATAAAATCATCATTTACTCTAAAAATACATACTTTAATTTTATACTCAGTTATATGATGCTTTCAAAAATTAATCAAAGTCTCACAAAATTATCAAATAATCAAAAGACAACAAAATATTAATTTATTAATATATTTTATAAAAATAATTTTTTTAAATAATTATATTAATTATAAAATTTTAAATAAATATTTTCGAATTAAAAAAATTTCAACACTTAATTTATCATTTTTAAAACATTTAATTACATATATTATGATATAATTATATCATATTTTCACTTATAATATTCCTAAATTTTATATATAATTTAATAGTTGAGTTTACTATTCTATTGGTTTATGTTCCTTAATCTCCATAAATACATCTTATTTCATTCATTCTTCATTTATAAAGTTTTTATTATGTTATCTAGTTTATTTTATGTGATTTATACTATATGTCATAATTTTAAGAAGGTAAATTTCATTGAAATAATTCTTAGTCGCTACACAATGTGTCCTTAGTGGCTTTAAAAGGCATTCTTTGGAACATCCTATTTGATGAACTTCAACTTGTGGTTCCCTAATGTCCGATTGATCTTAGAATTTTAACGAGCTCACTTGAGCTGTTCATAAAGGTCAGAAATTCTAAAATATTGGTTGTTATTATTCACAGTCACCAATTTAAGCATAAAATTGTCTATTTAAAGTCAGAGGATTTGATCCACATTCCTTGAAAATGGTACTCGTAAATCTCATGGTGATATGATGGGATGGATAAATCCTTTACTTTCGATATCCTTTAGTTAGACCTTCAACACTTCCAGCTCAGTCGGAGTAATATGGTAGGAAAAAAATGAAATTAGGATCATCCCAAGAAGTAGGTCAATAGAAAATTAGACCTCTTACTGGGGGAAATCCTTAAATATCCTCTAGAAACACATCTAGGTGCCTATATGTAACCACTGGAAGCTCACCCACTGAACGTTGCTCAACAGCATTGAGAAATAACATAGATAGTTGGAATGATATCAACCGCAAATATAAATAAATTGGTCACACTCTCCCTAAATTTGGATCCCACTCTACCGAATGATGTGAGTTCTCTCATTAAGAGTGAGTAACTAGACCCCTTAGCGATAATATTCAACTAGAACCTTGAATCCAATCAATTAATCCATGTTGATGATAAGGTCAAAAACATCCAGGTTAACAATAGTGAACTCCCAGATGACTTCCCTATCAGTCACTAGAACCCGACACTCATGGAACATGAAACTTTTACCCTTATTCCTATACAATGAGGTTATAAAATCCATAAAAATGGCATTAAATCATCTCACATTCCCAACAAATCAATAAATTTAGCTAAAATAAATGAATGGGATGTATTAGTTTCATATAAAAATGATGAAATGTAAGAATTAATGAACACCATATCTCTCAAATTATCCAGTCAATAATATGAGTCCTCTAGAATAACCTCTATTGTATAGAGATTCCCTAGATCAGATCCCCCTGATTTTTCTTTCCATGATGAAAATATCTCTTACTATGAGGGAGTGATCATCCACCATTGGATGGTTGTGATTGAACCTGAGATCCCTTCAAAAAGGTAGAGCCCAAACTTCACCCCTATGAAGCCAAATTATAGATGAATTTAAGATTACATGATTGAACACACCAATGAAATGTCACCAGAGTCTCTGAGAAATGTGTCCTAGTGTGTCCTACCTTCCCACAGTGGTAATAAAAACTATATTATACCCCAATGAAGAAAAAAAAGATGAACCCGGTGATAGTAGAAAACTCTTAACACTACCTTTATGATACTCATCACACTTACACTTATTCCTAGATGAAGAACTATTTCTTCCACCCATTGAAGGAACACCACTGATAACTATTTTTCTAGTCAGATCTGCCTCTTCCTTAGACACCTTGTCAACTACCTCAAAATAGTTTGGAAGAAAGATAAGAATCATTGTGGATCTCATATCTGGCATCAGTACCTTCTCCAAACACAAATCCTTGAGGTAATAATCTACATAGATATCTATATATACATGCACCAAATCAGTAAAACTAGAAGAATACTTTATTACCGAATGATCACCTAGCTCCATCTTCATAAACTCATGGGCCTTCACTTCTTTAAAGTTTTTTGGGTAGAACTTCTGATTAAAATCCACCTTAAATATGGTCTAGGTGAGATCCTTGTGCCTCCTTGAGATCACCATAGACTTCCACAACTTCCTACCCATCCCTTCCATCACATACATGGATAATCCCACTTTAGATGTATTAGGGGTCTTCAATAACTCAATGATATACCCGATACGATCTAACCACTACATGGGATCATTGGTTCCCTTTCACCATTGAAAATCAATGGATACTTCCTCAAAATCTATTAATTGTGTTTGATGGACAATTTCTTATCACGACCACCCAACCATCCCAATAATTGAATCGTATGAATTAGAAACTCCTCCAATGTTGTATCAAGATTAGGGATCACCTATAGGGTTTTCTCTAGATCAGCCTCTCTATGCCTAGATGATATTTCTATTAGAGGAATTGTATAAAAGAAAAAAACACAATCAATATCAAGCACAATTTAACATCAATCCGCATCAAAAGAACCAAAAGAAACCCCCATCATGGGTAAAAATACATGACACTAGAATCACAAGAAACACCAAATGAAAAATAACGAAATTCATCAAAAATTATATGTATTTCCCAATGTACTTGGTTTGGACACATGTTTAGGAAAAATGTGTGTCGGCATTGTTGGTGTCACTGGAGTTTCCTCATATGGCTTCACAGGTTGTACACGGTTAATACTGACCATAAAAACTAATAGTGATCCTCTTATAAACCTCTATATTTCACTATAAAAATCAAAATGAACCTAGATATCCCCTCGGGACTTATAACAAACTAGGAAATGCTTCAAAAAAATCAAAAAATCCCAAAACTGGGCTCAATACAATACCAAAATCCCAGAAAACTTGTGGAAACCTAAGTTTTTACATTAAGAAGAGCTATCTATGAACTCACTAGTTACTACATCCTGAGTCCTAATGGCTCTAAATCTATTCTACCACAAACTTAAAACTCACAAGGTACTTGAATACAATTTTTTAATGAACCAACCTAGGTAAAATAAACTCGTTGCATGAGTTTCCCCACTACACGACTCGATGCATGTTACCAATCACAGTGGTATAAAGGTAAGAATCAGGCATATCCCACTATATATTGTGAGTAGTTTCAAAATTAGTAACCTATCAATAACCATCCATAAAATGATATTTCCACACCAATACTATCAAATTCATTATTATAAACAAACATATAGAGTACCCAAGCATGAAAAAATACTATAAGAAACAACTAAAAATTATATACAATGACGATAGAAAAATCCTATATTCATAGTATCTCAAATCAATACCAAAACTCAATAAAAATGAGAATAAATACATTCAAGGCCTATATATAACCCTAAAGGTACAAAACCTTGAGAAGAATCATCCTGATTCAACTCCATGAGACCAAGTCTCATCTATAAAACACATATGGTGTTAATAAAGAAGATCCCCCCCACACACACACCCAGTTCACGGTTCTCTATCCTTTAATTGTGTCATAGATGAAAGAAATATACATATTCCCAAAGGAATATGTAGGGTGTTAGGCACAATACCCAATAGTATAACACCATGAATCCATTTAAGTATTTTACTTTTGAACACTAATAAATCAACTTGAAAATAATTTCCAAAAATAAAACACTTTGAAAACATACCATTTATAAATAAACAATTGAAATCCCTTTGGTTTTTCCATTTTAAACAAAACAATTTTTCCAAAACACTTTAAAAAAATAGATAAAATAGATAAAAACAAGTCCCAAGACACAAAATTCTCAACATATCCAATAAAAAATTATAAAAATGAGAATACGCCAACATCAAATATTAATATAAATTGGAATGGTTATAATACATCTAACTACATCAAATGAAACCAATCAAATGCATAAATAAAAAAATTGGCATGAGTAATATAAACATAGGGCTATAACCATCATTCTTATAATGAGTGAGTAATCATGTAAGATAGTTTTAAAAGTAAATAAAATATCTCAGAGTATTCCCATGGCCCAAATATGATATCTCTCATAGTCTCTCAGTAATAAACATGAAATATCTCACGTTCCCCCTACAAAAACTCTTCCAAAATCCCTTGGAAACAAACAATGGTAGGTAAAAAATTATTCCCTTCAATGGATCATATGGCCTCTCATAAAAAATAGAACCAATGCTCGTATAGTCTTCCCTCCAAATTCACTCATAGTCCCTCTATGGAACACCTTACTAAAACTCTGGTTAACCCATTTTTTACTCTATGCCATTATAACCAAAAAAAGTTCTTATATCAAATATTCCACATCACATGACCTTTAATAAAAAAATATGACCATTTTATCAATACACCTTTTCTATTGTAAAATCAATCATGAAACTATTTTATATTTCTAATTACTAATAAAAAAACTATTTGATCAATTTTAGAAAACACTTAATATACACAAAATTCACACCCATTAAGATAACCCCCTTTTAAAACACCCATTTTAGAAAAAAATTCTATCAAGTACATAAAACATGGTATAAACATTAACCACTAATAATTTATTTTAAAATTAAACAAACAAAAACCAAATATGTTTCATAATCTAAAGGTAATCCATGGAAAAATATCTTAAATAGACACACTTACCTAAAATTATATCTAAAGATCATCCCCACTGAAGACAACCACTATGAAGAGGTGGAAAAGGACTCACACACCAAAGACACAGGGAAAAAATCAATTTCCCCCATCACATAACCTAGATTCATCCAACACCCCAACTACGGTTAACATGTCCATATAATTGGAGGACCAAGAAAAAAGAGGGGTATAAGAGGATAGAATATCCAAGAAATTAACTTACCTCAATTCAACCCAAATTGAAATCAAGAAAAATCTACCAACATGGGAGATGTAAATCTATTCCACCACAGATAAGGGGTTTTGAGAATTGGAGTAGAAAATGATGGTAAAAATACTTAAAACCCAACATGGGTATTTTGGTAAAAATATAATTTTAATGTGACTTGGAGAGGCTACATGGTTTGGCTGCATAGTTATGAAATATTTGTTCCAACTATGCAGGTCTATTTTATACACCAAAAATGATCCACATAGTTACTCATGGGTGTTTCATGATTTTAAGAAAATTCTATAACCATGAAAATCCCATTGTCATCCTCTATAGAACACATGCATGGTTGGCTGCATGGTTAGACAAACCATTCACTAACTTCCCCCTAGTCTATCATCCCAAAAATTCCCTTTTTGACCCCCAAAACATAGGAACACCATGAATGAAACAAAATGAAAATAAAATGTAAAATTAGACATACTAGTTACCCTATGGGTGTCACACATGTTATGCTCACAACACATGAAATATGAAAATGAGTACACAAAATGAAATACATGAAATATATTATAGAATATTTATAAAGAATCATATATACGTTTCTACAATATAACTCTTTATAAAGTAATTAATACTTATATATCTCTTTTCATAAAAGACTGGTAATGATACCTTATAAGAGATTTATATGATTAACCTCCTTTACACATTACTTATAAAAAAATTAGACTCGTTACATAAGTTTTTTTGATCTATCTCTATAAATATTCATAAAAAATATATATGATAATTCAAAAATATATTTTATTAAGAAAATTCTGAAGATCCTTGAGGAGTATTTCCACTTAAGTGGACAACAAATTAATAGGGAGAAGAGTGGATTTTAGGTGGCCTCGACTAGCACTTCGACCAGGGTGACAGATATGGGTCATAGATTGGGTATGAGGTACGGTGCATTTCCCATGGAGTATCTTGGCACCCCCGTGTCTCCAGGAAGAATGTGCATCAGTGATTTTGACCCTTTGGTGAGAAAGATTATGGGGCACATTCACAATTGGAAGAACCATTTTTTATCCTTTGGAGGATGTATTATGCTTGTGAACAGCATCCTCTCAGCTATTGTGGTACATGCTCTTTCATCCACCAATGTGCCGAAGGGGGTTATCAAAGTAATTGATAGACTTTTGGCTCATTTAATCTGGGATGCATCTTCGAAGGGGAAGAGACATTGGATTTCTTGGGGGAAGATGTCTCATCCAATTTCAGAAGGAGGGATCAATGTTAAAAGCCTTGTGAACACTATTCAGTATATGAATGTGACACTGGCGTGGAAGGTTATTGAAGAGCGATCCTTATGGGGTAAGCTAATGTCCTGTAGAAGCTAGGTCGTCCCTAAATATTCTGCGGTTAGTGGGTCTTTGCTCTGGTCCTCTGTTAGAAGTTTTATTTTTTCCATACTCCAAATCTCGTAGTGGATTATTGGGGAGGGGAACATCTAGTTATGGTTCCACAACTAGTCGGGAAGGACTCTTAGATATCCAGGGTGTTCGGCTCCGTTGATCATCTTCAAGGAGGCGAGCCAGTACCCACATTTTTTTAGAACCATTATGGACGCGGATGAACAGGAGGTTTTTGACTCTGTTATTTTGAACTCGGATATGTACCGGTGTGTCTTTACCCCCTCCACCTTGGGTAGGTTCAATGTGATGTATTTTTACAGGTTAAGTCTGTTGTAGGGAGGTGGGTATGGTCTGGATTGGTGAAAGTGTATCCCTACGAAATTTAATTTCCTAACATGGAGGATCCAGAATGGAGCTTTACCAATGGACTATAATATCAAGAGGCTCAGCATCAACATGGCTTATTATTTCCAGTGTTGCATAGATAAGCACGAAGAGAGTATATCCCATATATTTTTCAAGGGGGGCTGGGCACGCCAGGTCTGGGCTGTCTTCGGTGAACTTATAGGATCCTCCACCAATATGTCGATCTTCGATTCCTTTGTGGAGATCTGTTTTCAAGGGGTGGACATTTCTGGTAAGGAAAGGAGGGCGAGATCCATCATTTTCAATGTTGGCTGTTGGTGTGTATGGAAAGTGAGGAACCAGGCCAGGTTCGAGGGGATCGCTTCTATAGGGAGATCCATTACCTCTAGAGTACGATGTTTACTGATCTATTTGTGTGGCATCGATGATGACTGGAATCAGACCCCCTCCCTTTTCAAGATTTTTGTGTATCAAAATGTGGCTCAGCGGTCATCAACAGGAAATCTGGGCACTGGGTTTGGTGGTTTCCTCTTAATGTTGGCTTCAAATTGAACGTCAACAGTTCTTGCATGCTGGGAGTGATGCATGGTGGCAGTGTGGTTCGAGATCCTAGGGGAAGTGTGGTCGTGGCCTTTTCGGCACATTACGGTTAGGGGAATTCTATGCAGGTGGACGTGAAGGCAGTTCTCACAGGTATCAATATTTGCATACAACAGGAACTTGACATCTCCCAAGTTGAGACTGATTCTATGGTCATTCATGATGCATTTCATGGTAAATATATCATCCCCTGGTCTATTTCAAACACTATTCGGAAATTCAAAGCTCTCTTGGATAGTTGCACCAGAATCACTCACACATATAGGGATGGAAATAAGGTGGAAAACCACTTGTCCTCTATGGAAACCCCTGGTAGCATGGTCAGTTGTCATACTCACGTCTCTCATTTTAAACCTGAGGGGGTGAACTTGATTCAGGGCGATTCCCTTGGTCTCCTTACTTCATGACCCCTAGAAATTGGTCTTTTATCTATCTATGTCAATTCTTTTGAATAAAAATGGTAACGTTGGATGGATACTTAATCAAATAAATACACAAAAATCATCTAATTTATTAATGGAAACAAATAAGTGATTACATCACCAAAATAGATATTTAAACTCTATAAAAAATTCATTATATAAAAATTGAATAAATATAACTTTCATACCATGTAAATATTATTTTCAATCCATATAACATTTAGTTATATCATGTTCAAGTCATTTAATAAATTCTCATTATTAATGAGATTTCACATACATTTTGTATATCTCTTAATCATAATGATATTAAATGGAAGGAAATAGCTAAATGGAATTTATTAACACTATTGATGGAAAGGAATTTTAATTTTTAGTACCATGATTATTTTTGTAACACCTTTACACCTTGTAATATTTATAGGTAGACACTATAGCATCCCTATTTGTTTTCTTAAAGAAAACACAATTATATCCTACGGCTATCACCCCTTTAGGTGAATATTCTAATCTTTTATAGGTTATATTTTGCCCGTATAAAATCTCATTGCCTCTAAATATTTATCAAAATATAAAATACTAATGATCTCTCAATAGGTAGTGAATTAATTATTTATAAACAATACTTCATCACTATTGGTTGTACAACATCCTTATATTTGTGGCTCTTAAATATTAGTACCAAACCATTCTAGGTTCTTATTAAACATGATTTATTTTTATATCTATGAAATCCTAAGTAACTAGATCATTATTTATTTTATAATAAATTATGGTTTTTTGGTTTTTAGATTAAACATGTTCAACTTTCCTCTCACTGACGAGTCAATGTAAACATTCCTTCTCATGAAAGCTATCAAATTGGGAAAGAAAAAAATCATTTTTTTGAAATTATTACCTTTATATTCCTTAGGATAAAAAATATATAAAAACTTTTCTAAATTTTTTTAATGTTTAATTGAATCTGAACACCATACACATATAAAAAAATTGAAAATCCTCATAAAATACAAAGTGTTACACCTCTAAATATTTATCTTATATGGATTCTTTATGAAAATTTAAAACAAAATAGAGCTAAGTAAATTTTTATAACTTTTTAAATAATACCACTAGAATGGTAATCTATGTCATTTTGACTGATTATCAATCAATTCATACCCAAAATGGTAGATTACCTCTTCATGGAAAAACCAATTTAGTTTTTCTAAGAGTAATGATATATGAAATAATTCCACAATATCCTAGATGATTTGTACATATTTTTATGATTTATTCTCCACCCTAATATAATCATGGAATATTAATTGCTTTCAATAGTTAATAATATTGTTTAATCATAAACAATTTTATATTTTTAAAGGTTTCAAACTTGTGACTCTAATGAAACACATATCCTTACATAATTAAGTCTCAAATAATTTTTTTGATGTTACTATAGATATAACTTTCTTATGTAATCCTTTTTCAATATATATCACTATTATTTATATAGAGTATCTCACTAGACCTCCCAAATATTCCACTAAAATATTATATGTTCATTTTTTCTAGTAAACAATATTCATGGTTGTTAAATAAATTATAATTTGATGATTTGAAATATCCATATCCAAGGGGTATAAAAATGAATTTCACATTTATTATCTAATATGAGATAATTCAAATGATAAGTTTTATAGATACCAAAACCATTTTCCCATATTGTTACATTATTTTTACAATAAATATCCAATAAATACAACCAAATGATCAATAGTCCTACTGTATTTAGAAGAATAGGTATACAAAACAAAAATAAGAAACAAAAAAACACTTATTTATTTGAATCTACATAATGAGTTCCTAAATCCATTTTATCTCCTAATACCACATAGGATAACTTGGGGAATACATAAACAAAAGGGGTGAGCTATAAATTAAATCTCATGTAAAAAAACAATACCCAATGTATTGGAGTGCCATATGGGAACACCCGCCATAAAATGTACATGATTATGTGTGTCTCAAAAGGGAATCAATCATAAGGCATAATCACAAGGAATATAAGAAATAAACTTAAGTAATATATTATCTCATAAAAAAAGAGAAAATAAGATAGGTATATATGGAAGATAATTATATATATAATTTAGTATAATTTCATAAAATTAAATAGAGGGATAGAATGTGAGTTTGAGGGATAAATTTTATAACCCCAAGATAATGGTGGAGTAGATTGATCACTTACGTTATCTTACAGAATCATTATGAAAGTTCACTTAATGTCCTAGATAATAAAATTATATTCATTAATTTCTTATTTAATATCCTTTTTGATATATATATATATATATATATATATATATTATTTATTATAAATTTATTATTCTTATTTATGATGATTTCTATAATATAAATTTTTTCAACTTTATTTCTCTAGAGGCTACCGTTCTATGATTCCATGGTCAGATCACTTAGGGATAATTATTTAAGTTCATGTCAAAATGAGGATAAAACTATATAAGTGAAGTTAAATTGTAATCATGTAATTATATAAATTTAAACGTTCCTATATACCCATATGTGTTCTCACATAGTTACAATTAACTTATTAATAATGTTAATGTTTTCTAGTTACTTTATTTAGCCTGTTGTACCTACCGTCATGAACTATATATTGTTCATTTAATTAAATGATTATTAAAAAATTATGGAACATAATATAAGTTTTAATATAATTATTATAATCATATTTAACCATAATACTGATTCTAAAACAATCTTTGAAGTTTGTGGATAAAAATGATTTTTTTCATAGAGGCGGTTAACAAACCATATTGTACACAATGCTTTTGTTTTAGAGTTGATTGGGGTATGTGATGAAGATGGACTATCGATATTCTATTAACATAATAAAATTTTGGTATATATATGATAATGGATTAATTATTTCATGTTTTATGGAATTTTTTTGGAGGATGTGGGGGAAGAAAATTTAAGGGAATTAGTTTAGGGAATTATATTCTCATTAGGATGGCCCCACATGGGCTTCCACTTATGGAACATTGGATTGCTCTTTTGGTGATACTGATAGAACTAGGATATGGGGGAGAGTATTTTGAATTGAATTTCATTGTATTTTGGAAAGATATAAGTCTTATAAGGTGTGAGGATACGGGCTTGTGAGGTGAGGTATTTATAAGGGGGGGAGGGGTGTTTTTAAATATTATATTTTTTGTTTATTATTTTCTATCAAGAATACAAATATCATTGATTCATATTAATATATATAGTAAATATTTCATTTATTTATAACTAATGGGTTCTTACATCATCCATGAATCAAAAATTCATGTATTTATCTTGTAAGTTAAGTACCTTATTTTACTGTATTTCACTATTCACCAAAATTTCAACTGTTTTAGAAAAATATCAAAAAATCACCATGACTATTTTATGACCATTAAATACCAAAAATAAATATATTTTACCAAAATATTTTTTTAAATATAGTAAATTTTATTTTTAAATATAATCCTTGTCTGTTCGAAAAATAGAAATTTTTATATTATGGTTAATTTTAAGACCCTTTGAAAAATTATTTAAGGTCTCATAAAATTGTATTATCATAATAATTAATTGTAATGAAAATTTATAAACGCATTTTAGGAAAATAAATTTTCATTTAAATCATACTATTTTTTATAAAAATGATAATTAAACATATATTTTTTTACAAAAATATGAACACTAATTTTATAACTTTTGAAAAAAACTATTCAATTTAATTGTGACATCAATATTTCATATTATCATTATATATGAAAACGAAATATTATTTTAATTATTTGTATGTGTGGTTATTATTCCAAATAGTTAGATTACAATTTCGAATGGCCATATTTATAATGGTAATATAGGATACTATTTTCTATAAATACTTCATATTTCATTCATTCTTAATTCACTAATATTTTCTCTCATGGTTATATATATTTTCACTTTCAAAGTTCATATTTCATTACTAATATTATAATTCTTTTATAAAGTGCTTTTTGTATGTGCAATTATTCTATGGAATCGAGCATATCCAAATTTTTCTACTATTATTATCTTATTTTCTATTTTTTTCTCGTTTTAATAATTTCAACTCTTATGGCTATATTTAGTATCTAAAAGTATTTTTAAAATTTTTATAATAAAATTTTACTAGTTTTATCATTTAGTGTTTATACATTATATAATGTTTTATTACAAAATATGACACAATTATTTATTAAAATGGAAAATTCAACTGGTAAAATTTAGCGGCATTACATTATTCCCCACTTAAAAAACCTCTCCCTTGAAATTTCATTTTACATTATAAGGTGAAAATATGTTGGGATACTTATGCTTCATCACTTCCTCTAATTCGCATATCGATCACTTATGGTTTTACAGTAGTAATTTGAATTAGTGAGTTTCCTTGTTGCATAGAACATTATCTATATAGTTTATGATCTTCATCGGCTACTCATCATATGAGAGATAAATTTCTAGTTGTTCCACCTTTTAATTCAATACATGTGATAGATATGTTATGTACTTCCCTAAGAGGGGTATGTGGACTAGTTTATGTACTTGAGAAAGGGTTAGTGGTAATTCTAGTCGATAGTCCACAACTCTGTTGCAATCAAGAATCTAAAAGTGGTTGATGTTCTTTCATAATAACAAGACCATATTCAAAAATATCATGAATATCTTCCATGAAGATATGTATATGAACAGATTTTATTGGAACTAATCACCAGGAATCACCAATGATCATTGGTATAGATCTTATATCGACTCAAAGAATCCTTAATGTGATATCATATAGTCTTAACCTTTTCTAACATTTACTAAACCATTTTAGTACATAACATCTTTTATTCTACATCTTCATCCCAAAACGTAGGTGTTCTACATCAACTCTCATAAGTGATTCATGTTGATCTATTTGGATACATGGATGAAAACTATTGTTGTATCGGAATCCGAATTGAGGAAGAAGTTAATCCCATCCTTCTTTAATGCCCATAAAGGATTCTCTCAATATGTATTCCAATGTCCAGATAGCCCACTCAAATTATCCATCGGTTGTGGGGTGATAACTTCTACAATAGTTAAATTAATTTTTAACATCATTTTGGAAAAGTGTCTAGAACATAGAGGTAAATATCATATCTTGGTTAAATAAAATCTATAATGGAGTATCATTCCACCTCACCATTTCTCTTATATATATCCTTGTAAGTTTATCAAGTGAAAAGTAATATCTAACTACAATGATGTGGGAAGTATTTATAAAATTATCCCACATAAACCATTTAGAAATATTTCCTCTAGACATATTCAGGATACCAGTGAAAAATTCCATAGTGATTTCTTCCAATTTCTATATAGGTGTTGGTAATGGTTTCAACATTTCAATTGAATTTTTCCTTTAAAAATTAACCTATAGACATATAATGAATTTTTATGTAAATTTTGTGATCTATTTTTTCATATTATCATACCAATAATTCTCTTTTATATCTCAATAAATCGTTATGATTCATGGGTTTATGGAGAAGGTCAAGCTATGTGCATCATTCATCGACTCCCAATTTATCTCAGGACTTTATGGTTTA
The DNA here is from genome assembly GCA_963277665.1 of Viscum album. Lineage (NCBI taxonomy): Eukaryota > Viridiplantae > Streptophyta > Magnoliopsida > Santalales > Viscaceae > Viscum > Viscum album. The sequence goes on from OY728119.1 coordinate 116,872,283, forward strand.
CAAAGTCATGACCCAAACATTACAACTCCTTATTCAAAAATTTCAAACTCCTTGGATTACCCTTTTCTTTAAAATTACACCATATTCTATATATCCACTTAATATATTCGATAATCCTATATCATATCTAGAAGGGATGGTTTAGAAATCTTTTTATAATTTAAGGATGATGTTCCTTTAGGATTCTCAGGCACACTATTTCCATGTCTAAGAATATTTCATTCTTATCAATTATCATTATTGATAAAGTTGCATGGTCCATTCTAATTAGAGAATCTATGACTTTATTTTCATTCCTATGAAGGTATAAGACTAAAAAATTAATGTTCTTGATCAGATCTAACCATATTCTCTAGTTTATATTAATCTCTTTCTGTGTGAATATATATTATAGGATATTATGATCAATAAATAATTCACACATATCTCCATATATATAATACCACCATATTTTCAATTTGAAGAAAACTACATCCAACTATAGATCATGAATTGGAATATTATTCTCATGAAAAGTAAACTTCTTTATGACATTGGATATAACATTATAGTATTTCATTAGTATAAATCCCATTCCATTTTTTGATGCTTCACTGTATACTATAAAATGTTCCCAACATAAGGTCATTGTAAGGACATGTTTCGTGATAGGATTATTTTTTAATTCCTTGAAGTTATCTTCACATTCATCAGTATAAACAACTATTACTTCATTTTGGGTTATCTTATTCAATTGGTTTGGAAAATATGATAATTTTCTCTCAAATTTTTGGTATTACCTAGATAATCCAAGAAACTATGGATATCAGTTATATATATTGGTTTGGGCCACTTCTAAATTACCTTTTCCATATAATGGTACATTGATATCCCTTTTATGTTGATAAAATTCCCTAATAATGATATTTACTCCATAGAGAGATCATATTTACTATACTTTTCTTATATATCCTCATTTTGAAAATAATTTTTCATAGTATTTAAATTCTACTCATTATCCTCCTTGATTATGGAGTACATCAGAACATCATATCTATATACTTGCACAACAATTTCAAGGTAATTTCTAATTACTCTATTAATTATGTCTATAAATATTTTGGGAGGATTAGTGAGTCCAAATGGAATCACTATGAACTAATAGTGTCCATAATTGTTAAGAAGCTTATCTTTGTGACATTGTTTCCTCTGGAAATGGGGATGACCTCATTTATTTAAGGTTCAAACATTCCAAGAGGTTTCCAATGGGTTTGTTTATAGAACCAGAAACATCAAATGATTCTATATCCATTTGGACCTACTTTCCAAAGGCAGGGGCTCATTAGTTGGGGACCAATGAAGCTTAAGAATTTTCATTGGTTGAGAAGATGGGAGGTCGGACTCATCACACCTTTTTGGGGGGAATTATTGTCTACTATGGGACTCTCTTTATAGATTTGAGTTATGTTCGTGAATTAAATTACCAAGTATAAGAATGAGCTTTCCTTTAGATCTGACAATCAATGATTAGTATGTAGGAGATTTAGAGAATATTTTATATGTATTTGAGTTTCTTCATCGATATAGAATCATCTATATTTGTTTAGAGATTCTTATTCAATGGTATTCTTCGATACATTATATATAAATCTCTTGGTCATTATGATAACCATACTAGTTTTAAAGCCACTCAGCGGGGCACATGAAGTTTATTGTCATTCAAAAGGACATAGATTATTTCAGAGTTGGGATCGTACCCGCAGATGGGATACCTACTTATCCTTATTTAGAAAAGGAATTAGAACCCACGTAGTTCGAGTAAGGGAGTATGATGTTTATGCATGATTTATGGCTCAAAGAAAGATGTCATAATTACTTTTACGCTCTAATCTCACGTGAGTCATGCTCGGTGTGAGAAACAAGAGGTATTGGTAAAACTAGAAGATTGTGCCATGAAATATGTAATCATAAGATATAATTTGGGGCTTATGTATGTATGACTTCCCAGATAGATTAAGATTGGGATTTACTTCAGGGAAGAAACCCAAGAACAAGGTCCATAAAGGTATATGTGCTTTATGGAGATTTGGATACTTAACTTAGGACTTAATCCTGAGAAGGATGCCCAAATTAGAAGGTACTTATGATTGGGTTTTACTCCTGAGAAGGAAGCCCAAATCAAAAGAAATTAAGACTGGTTAAGTGAAATTATGACGGGGGCTTATTCCTGAGAAGGAGGCCCAGGTTAAGGGGAATTATGATTGGGTTTTATTCTTGAAAAAGATGCCCATATTTTTAGACCTTGAGAAATGGGGCTTGTTCCTGAGAAGGAGGCCCAGGTTAGGGGACTTGAGAACTGTGGCTTACTCCTTAGGAGGAGGCCTAGGTTAAGGGAATTTAGAATTTGTGAACTTGGGGCTTACTCCTAAGGAGGATGCCCAGATTTGGGAAATTATGACTGGTCCTTACTCCTAAGGAGGATGCCCATATTTGGAAATTTGTGATTTATTCTTACTCTTAAGGAGGAGGCCCATGAATAGGGGACTTGGGGCTTACTCTTAAAGAGAATTCCCAAATTAAGAGAACTTGGATTGGGGCTTACTCTTGAAAAGGAGGCCCATATTTAGGAATTTGAGATTGAGACTTACTCTTGAGAAGGAGGCCCGTGAATAGGGGACTTGGGGCTTACTCCTAAGTAGGATGCCCAAATTAATAGAATTTGGACTGGTCCTTACTCCTAAAAAGGAGGCCTAGGTTAAATATCCTCTCATCTTAAAGGATGGGGTTGAATGAATGAAATCTCTCACCTTAGTGATATAAAGATATGTAAATCACTATATTTTGAGAGATGTTCCACGGAATTCCTTTAAGATAAGGAATACAACCAAGGAAACATGACATAAATGGCTTTAAAGAGTGTCTTGAAGACTAAATCTTGAAAAGGAAAGGTGGATAGGAATAAGATAGGTGAAATAGGAAGGAAGGGCACCCAAAAAGAAGTAGGCACGCAGATCCTGCATGGGCACGCAGGTACTGGTCGCGCAGGTATACCTGCGCGACACATGAGTAATTGCACGACGGTCAATCCATGGAGTAATATTTGGATGAGTCTTGGCTCAATCCCTTAGTATTATCCCTAGGGGCTTCGAAAAGAGAGGCGCGCAAGTTCTGGTGAAGGGATAAGGCAGCATGCAGGTGTGTCTACTCCCCTTAAGGGTTTAAACACCTAGGCGCACAGGTGTTGGTGAATTTCAACACTTAGGACTTGTTTCCGCAGTTTAGATCTTCCATTCTAGGTAAGAAATTACCTTAGAAGCGTTCAGAAGACTTCCAGAAGAGACTAGGGCGCCGAGAGCTCGAATTTGAGTTTTGGAATTTTTCCATCTTTGAAATGGGGGGCCCACCAGGGGTATTTATATGCTGATGAAGACCCCGAGTGAGAATCAAAGAGGGCGCACAAGTCACCTGCGCGACCACTAGGTGGCGCGCAAGTCTACTTGTGCGACCATGATAAAACTTGCACGACCCAAGTGGGAAGAAATCTGTTTTCATGCCTTTATCGATTTTTGATGTTTCTTGAAAGGATGAATCACTTTGGACTAAGGTATTCCCTTTTTTCAGTGTTTTAGAATTTGTGATGGAAAGGAGTGTCAACAAAAGTCCCCCCTCAGAGTTGGATCTGAAATAAATGAGTATGTGACTCTGAGGTAAAGAAGAAAACCAAGGAACATGCAGCGCGCAAGTGTTGAATGTGCAAATGATGGTGCGGAAGGGTGAGTCGCGCAGGCTTCGGCGCGCAGGGGTGCGGCCTTGCCTATATATATGTGTTAATTCCTCGCGCAAAGCACCTAATCTGAATGATTCTGAGCTCTCATCGTGCAAGATGCCTTCATCGCGTAAGTTACATAGTTTTCCACTGCTTTCTTTTGTGTCGCGCTGCTTTAGAAGTATTTGGACTTTCACGGTGATACATGCGCGCCAAAACTTGTGCGACACACTTATACTTATGCGCCAACTTTGGGACTTTCATGCCTTAATTCCTTATCCATTTTTTCACTTTTATTCACAAATTTTATGAAAAATCAAGTTGCTTAAGAGTTAATTATTCAACCTTTGTGTAGATTAAATGGCTCCCAGGAGAGTTGGAACGACTGATGAACTGGCTAGCAAGCGAATTGATGATATGATGAGTATCGTTGTCCATGATTATTATACTATCTACGATAGTACTCTTACATATTTGGCCAAGTACCTGAATAAGTATCATTTTGACTTCCCACAAAGTATTTATCTACCTCTGTATGGCTATAGTCATTTGCGAGAAGTCATCATTCTAGAGGCAAAGAACTATCTCCCAATTTCTTGGTTTTAGAATTACACCAATTTTGCTTCATCAAATATCACAAGTGGAGGAGCATTTGTAAATACTGGAACAGTGGAGAAGGCCTAAATAATGCATCATAGACCATGTACCTTAGATCTGAAACCTCACAAGCCTGAGCTGCAACCACAGTGTTATCCCTCAATATTTGGAAACTCTCAGATGGATCAATCCAAAGGCTGAAAGAAGAGTTGGGACTTTCATCCTAGAGGAGGTGTGAAGCCAACTTGGATGTGGGAATACTGGGTGCGAAAAACCTGTGCAGAGTTTGTCGAGGATTTAAAATGAGTTGAAATATATGAATCCATCTGGGCTGGGAAAACATATGTTTACAGGAATGATGACTTTGTGTCAGAGATACTCAGCCATTGGATCCCATAAACCAATTCTTTCCATACGACTCATGGATAAGTAGGAATCAGTTTGTGGGATGTCCACAAGATCTTAGGGGCTCCAATTTGGGGTGATATGTTTGATGAATTCTTCCCTCCCAAGGAAACTTGGAATGATTCAGAGAAGACTCCGTCTTTAGCTCGGGAATTATTGAAAATCTTCCAAAAGATCAAGAGTTCAGAGACCTCCCTAACTCATTCTAGAAAGAATATTCATCCAAAGGAGTGTATGAATATGTTTTTTACCAAGAATCAAGATAAGGAGCCGAAGGAGAAGGGATCGAATGGGAAGGGGCCCAAGGAGAAGGGGCCCACCTCTACTCATCCTACCACCTGCCCCAAAATAGAGAAGAGGGGTGCTCCTGGCACATTCTGGCCGACTCTAGAAGCAAGGGAATTTGAGAAGTGGGGATACGAAGTGAATCAGAGAATCCAAAATAAGACTCGTCTGGAGGGCTTCTTGGCCTTGTGGCTCAGTGTTTATCTTTTTCCAATCAGGGATTCGAAGGGAGGCGTCAAGTCAGGGACCTTTTTTATTGCAGCCAAGTTGGCTGAGGGGAAAATGGTTGGGTTGGCTACCCCCATTTTAGAAAATATTCATAGGATCTTACTCTATGTCTTAATTGGTAAGTCTCCTTTGATAATAGTGGGACCATTCTAAGTTTTTTTGGGATGGATCTCCACTAACTTCAGGACATATAATTTACATAACGGAGTACAGATCCCTGGAAGTTCTTTCAAGCCATCAGTGCAGGCATTCTTTGGAATTTCTCCTGTATCTCTCAATTCCTATGACATGAAGGTGAGTCTGAGCATGTATAAGGAATTCAGTTTCTTTCCATATAGATATCTGCCAACCGGGCGGTTTGTTGATGACAGAACAACCATCCTAGAATTGAGGGCATACATGCTGGCCTCCAGAGATGGTGTACTGGACACCAGGATTGATGGAGAGATTATATGCGAGGCCTATGTTCCATATAGATTTGCACGTCAATTCAAATGTTTGAAGCAGCCTGTTGTATCTCCCCCTGGGCATGTTAGGTCAGAGCAACATCTTATGGTTTCCCGACAACTATGGTTACTGACATCTAGGGAGAAGATCGGGGATGTGTTTGATCTACCAGTTGATAAAGCGGCGAGTAACTTGACTACAGGTATGCTGAGAAATGGATAGCATCATACCCTGGAGGGGTGTTGAATCACCTGGTTTATCAGGTGGGGAAAAGGAAAATAACTGTAGAGAAAGAAACACTTCATATGGAAGGTGATTCTTCTACACCACCTAGAGCCAATTTTCTAGGTTCTTCACCTAGGGCACTCACCGGATTCCCAGGATGGGGATGATGAGGCACAACATGCGGCAAAGCGGCCTCATGCCAGATATAATCCTCATGTCAGAATTAAAATACTAACTTCATCAACTCCTAGTGAGTTACTCCATTGGGGAAATTTAATCACCATTACTTTATAGAGCAACAAGTATTATTTTCTTATTCTTTATCTGTAGTTGCAGGAGTTGGGAAGAAGCTGAAGTCTAAGGTTGTAGGACCCTCCTTATATCCTTCTTGTACACATGCTTAATATTTATGACCAGAGGTTGTCCAGACTTGGCGGTGTTTATATTGTAATACTAAAACCTCCTTGCTGGATTTATACGAAGGGATACACATCCCTGGAATAGGGAATCTTCGGGCTTCTACTGATATCTGTTTCAAGGATGATCTCTATGAAGTATGGGCTTACGTCAGAGAGTTGTAGATACTTATACATGTTGTCGAAGATTTCATTCATGTCACCAAGCGGGTGAAGGAAATGATAGATTGTGGCACCACTGAGGGAATTGGTGGTTCTAGAGATGAGGAGTGGAATGATTACGTGACTCCTAAAGATGTAAATCTATTTCCTTATTTTCTTTGTAACTTGATTTCATTCAAATCTTTTTTACTCAAGGAAATTATTTTCTTCATACTGCAGCTTGCAAAGAAAGGAACTACTGAAGTTCCTTTACCCCGGTATAGCCCTGGTGGTACTTCCATCGGGGCTAATGAATCTCCTCACGAGCCGGGTGAGGTATCTCCATGCCAGCAAGCCATGGATGAGGAATTAGAAAGGTATTTTCACTCTCCAATGCCTATATTTTGAGAGGAAACTGTCAACACTCCCAAAAATCCAAAGAAAAAAAAGTATCAGAGGAGGAACTCCACAACTAAACGCTTAATCAGTAGTGGTAAGTCCTTCGGATAATCATGAGTCTTAACCTATTAAAAGATTACTCATACTTTTTGGGATTGCAGGGGATTCTTCAATTTCCCCTCTAAGGGAGAGGACTGTCCATCCTTTGAGGACCACAGAGGGTACTGGTGAACAATCACAAGTTTAGGCTGACTTTGCTACTCCTGGAGAAGAGCCAACATATGTTCCCAGTATCCCTAATGCTGCTATTGTAAGGGGAGAAGAGCCTGCTTCTGCTAAGTTAACAATGCTTCATAAAATGTTGAAGGAAACATCAACTAACTTCCATTTTATGAAACTTTAGGTTAAACCCCTTCACTATAGCTTTTGGCAGCCATTTCAACTGACGCTACTACTTTATCTGAAGAAGCTATCCAGGGTTAGAGACCGTAGAATGAAGGTCGCCAAGAAGACATATTGAATGCTCCCACTGGTGAGATTAACCAGGATTATGAGATAACATTGGATGAAATGATGGAACTTGGTGCATCTTTTGAAGATTTTTTAGATCATGTTAAATTACCATGTAATTTAGAAGATTATGGATGTGAGTGTTATCCTTCATCCTGTTAAAAATAACTTCTTATTACATCTCTGATCATGATCGGTTGAAATGTGCAGTTCTATCTAAGCAAGCTACTGAACTGCCAATGCCTGAAGGGGGTACAGAAAACCCTACTATTGCAGAGACATTAGCTCAAGTGGAGCTTAAACTGGCAGAGCGTCCTGAAACTCATCCTGAAAATCTTGTTGAAGCTAGGAAAGATGGGGAGGAGCCTTCCCAAGTTTCTGATCTACCGTTGGGTAAGGGATAACAATATTTGCGACTGTAATTAATTTGAAAGACAAAAAATTAACTTTTGTTATCCTTTTAAACTAACCAAAGATTTCAATTGATTATGCAGGGCCATCAATTTCAATGGCTAGATCTGAAGGTGAAGCTTCAGCCTCCACCCCAATGGGAATAGAAAGTGAAGTAACACGGGTCATGGGGGAAGGAGCAGAACAGGGAACTTCCCTAAGTGCATTAATCCCGGATTATATTCCTCCCTGTGATAGTGATGCTGAATCAGACCCAGAGATACAAAAGGCACTCCAATTTTCGCGACGCAAGGCATGGCAGAACATATGGTGTAACACCCCAAGATTTCATAGTGTGTTATTTCTTCAAAATAATTCAATAAATTGCACTACACGCAACACCGAGTTCAATCACACCATTAAAAGAGGTCATGAATAGTATTAACTACATTTTGAACTTTATATAATCCTTATAATTTTAGAATCCCTATTATGAGTTTTTAGTCATATTGCAAGAACAGATTCATTTTCAGTATTTCACTTTTATCAACTTCTAATAGTGAAACCTTTTTAAATACAATATTTTAAACTTTTTGACTAAATGGGGACATCAAAAATTTAAAATGAAACACCCCAAGCTTCCACGGTACGTTTCCCTTCGAATAATGCGATAGCGTGTGTTGTACGCAACCTCGAGTTCTAACACACACCACAACTAATTAAACTAGCCGTTGTGAATAGTAATACCTACTTTTTAAAATTATATATATTTCATATTTCAAAATGGAATTCATTTTTGGATTCTGAATATCTAATTTAGCCTAAGGTGAAATTTTGGTACTTTTCGGATAACTTTCATATTTTGATGAATAGTGAAAATTACTAAATTTTAATTAAAAACAACTTTTTTAATCAAAATAATTAATAGTGATAAATTATGAATTTGAGTGGTTTTAAAATATATTTAGAATATATTTTTACTATTTAATATAATGTTGGTCATTGGACATAATTTTACAATTAAACCGAACATAAACAAGTGTCAATCTTTTGATAGTTATTATCTCTTAAAAACACGCTTTTTGTTTTGACAGCGGGAATTAATTTTAAATTAATTTCTGCCACTTCTGTGTTTTGAATTTAGGAAAATGGATTCCATATTTGGAATCAGGATGTTCAAATTGTGTAAATAGGTAACTTTTATTTTTAGACATTTTGAATAATTACTGCGGTAAATATTTTATTTACCACGGTTAAGGGTAAATCCGGTAAATAAGGGTTAAAAAATAATATTATAATAATACTAAATTACCCTAAAACGTGTCTTAAACCTATTGGTTGATACATGGTCGACCATGAGTATCTTTGGGTCTATTTTGGGACCCCATGGATCCACTTGTAAGTGATAATGACACTTTATTTTAATTTAGTTAAAATGAATACAAAAATGACACAAGCATATATCTTTTTGAACAACAATTGTTACATAGGGTTATATATGTTGGATTTTAGATTATAAATATTCATTAGAAAGCTAAAACGATTTCCTACATAATTATATTTTATTTATAATTTTTAGACATAAAATATTTATTTTATTTATGACACAATGATGATGCAGTAATTACTATAATAGTGAAAAATTAAAATAATTGATATTATAAATACCCAAACAAATATAATATTAAACTTTTAATGAATTAAACTAATTTTCTAGGATAATATGATATATTAGGATTGATTTAATTGACTTTGTTTGAAGTAATCAATCTGTTATGAGTTTCACAAAAATCAACTATTGAATAGTGTCAAAATTGACATAAAAGAGTTCTTAAAACAAATATTATATTATTAATTGATATTAAATTCCTAAAAATCTAAGGTTCGGCCAAGAGACTTATATAATGATAGGTTCATCATTAATGGACCACTTTGGGGTCGCTTGGATGTATATAGTAAGTTTATTAACCATATTATATAAAAATACAAAGAGACATTGTAAAAGTGAAACTAATTAACTTAGAGTTAATACTTAAAGATAAGGTTAATATAAGTACCCAAACCTGTCTAAATTATATTGGTTGAGTGGTTTTAGACCTATCCCCACCTTAACCTTTGAATAATCAGCTTTGGAGCCATTAGAAACCGAATATGAATTTATTATAAATTAATATTTCTAGCTTTTCCAAAGGTTCCCCTCACCCCTCTTATAAAAGGGCACTCCTCCTTCCCATTTCTTCACACCTTCAAAGCCTTTTGGTTCGGCCAAACTCTGCCCAAATACTCTCCCAACATCCCTCACTACAACCTAGAGGACTTAGTTTGATCATAAAGCCAACCTAAGGAGCTCTTTTGATCAAATCAAAAGGAAGAACCCGAAGAAGAGGTAATGATTTCACCACCCTTCTCCAAGTTCATTTCTTCTTCCACTTCTTCTTCCTTTGTTCTTACCATTATAAAATAATAACTCCAGTATCTCACATATACTGTGATGTTATTATAAATATGGTACAACCATATTCAGTATTCTATCCACCCTTTGAATAACATGTCACCATACGTGCGTACGTACGGCTTACCGTCTCCACGTCGTGGTGTAATTGTTATTCAATATAATATTATTTGGATGGGTATAATAATGATGTGTAACTCATGTAAATAATAAATATAACATGTTAATGATTCTGTATATATGATATACCATCCATTTATATATTATTTTAATATCAAAAGAATGATATTGTCACTCGTGCGTACGTACGGACTACCGTCTCCACGAACGCGATGAGATTCATTCTCCATCGTATCCATTCAAGTATAATTATCATTTGATGATTTAAAAAATGATGTTTAAGGACTAGATATCATTCTGGATATGAATAAGATACAACAACCATGGCTTATGTAACAAAACATCTAAAAGAAAATGAGTAAGTTAACTCCCGAAACGACGATAATTCTAAGATATTATTAACAAATCAATGTTAAAAGATCATATATGATATCATATTATTATATATGATTCTTGTATAATTTAATAACAACTATTTCACCATTATACAGGAGGTTAACCTACCCCAACCAAGGAAAAGTACAAGGTAAGGATTTATTTCGCAATCTCTTCATTATCCGAGATTGTTTATACATAATTATCTACTGGGACCTTGTTATCATCCACGTCCATGTTTCTTCAAAATGTATTTCAAAACATTTCTAATATTTAAAAGAATATGGTTTAAAGTCATTTATACCCTTGTTTGACTTTTTATAAGAGGAATCTTTCCGTCGTTTTCCAAACAAGGTGCTTTTTATCCTTTTCGACAGAATTAAGATAAGAATGTTTTTTTTAACTTATACGGTGGGTGCGGTTATTTTCCGCCGTTATAAAATCATCAAATCTTCCCTTACAAGCTTATAAGAACATTTTCAAGAAAATGTTTTATTTTATATGGCTCTTAAATTATTTCAAAAATAGAAAAAGATATTTCTCTAAAAAGTGTTTTGATTTCATCTATGTCAACATCCTTTGACGGATTCTACGCTTATTTGAAGTTGATTTATTATGATACAAAACTTCCATATTGTAATAAAGTTTTGTGATATGTTTGACTGTGGATGTGCCATTTATATAGAATTCATGGTTTATGAGTAAAGTATTGACATTTCGTATGCTAGTTCCAATAAGAATGTTTATGTTATATTTCAACCTTTACTTCATATGAATGTGTTGGACAAGTATGTTCCAGGTTGGGGACTGGTTAAAGTAAGCCCTCCAGGTTGGGGACTGGTAAAAGTAAGCCCTCCAGGTTAGGGACTGGTAAAAGTAAGCCCTCCGGTTTGGTCTCCGGTTATTAGAAGGACTCCGGGTTGGTGTCCGGTTATTAGAGGCACTCCGGGTTGGTGTCCGGTTATTAGAGGCACTCCGGGTTGGGTTCCGGTTACAGTTAGCCCCAAGGTCTTGGGATGAGGCCTTGACAAAGAAATTAAAGTTCAGCATTATGCATTCCAACATTATGAAAGTGGTTATTGATTTTTGCATGTGATTATTCGATTAGTAGAATATCCATGTGAATAAGTAAATGGCATTATTTCATTTTATTTATGCCATACCATGTTGAAAGTTCATATTTAAAAGGCTTTTGTTTTAGTTATACATTGCCTTAAATGTTTATTCTTATTTATGAAAGTTTCCGATATATTGTTATCCTTACTGGGAATTTGAGCTCACCCCTTTTCTATGTTTTATTTTTCCCAGGATGTGAAGAAGTAAGTTATGAATGACCTGCAGGGATTTTTATGAGGGGTTAATAGTGTGGGTTGTGGAAACATTATGTTTTTGTAGTAGTTTTTCATTTTATGATGTAATGTAAAACTTATGAATATATCTAGTGTTTCCAAGGCTACTAAACCAATCGGTCTTTCGAGATTTGATCTTTCTTGTGATCATGCCAATGTTATGTAATAATGCACCGACTCTGGGTAACTGGGGTCGGGGCGTTACAGTTGGTATCAGAGGAAGTTTAGTACAAACCTTGGAAACTAGATTTAGATAAACTCTGATTAGAGCACGTAGACCTAATATGAACTTTGAGGATTAGTATAGAAGAACTTCCTAGAATTTTGGTATTGTAGAGATTTTGTGAGTTTTTCGAGCAATACATCCCTGTCTGGATACGAGCAGGTAGAGGTGGCTCTGGCACAGATGTACCTAGGAGTAAAACCCGAAAACACCGCTTTGAGCTAGACTCGAACGGGAACTGGTGCACGACAACGGGCCTTGCTGCACTCTTGGTTACGACACTCCCGGGGGATATGATTAGGATAACTCTCATTTTCTTTACAAATCAGTTTGAAGGGATTATGAGTATATACTTCCTCAAAGAAAACATTCTTATGATTATGGATTATATCCATAAATAGTTCAATTTATGTTAAGTGTTTTATATGTATGGGATTATGTATTTTGATTCATAAACTGATCTAGTGTATGCCATTGTTGTGAAATGGCACCCAGTAGAAGGAATGAGAACTCCAGAAATGCACATGATCCAAAGAGAAGGAAGGATCATATCTTTCATGGTCTTAAGCTAGAATTTATAAGAGAAATAGTCTCCCATGTATTATCATCATATGAAGAAATAATATCATGTGTTGATAAGATAAGTAAATAGTTTACTGAGTCCTATGGCTTTGAAGGGAAGCAAGAGAAGAAAAAGGATGGAAGAGAGAAAGATGGATAAAAGTAAGAGGGAAAAGAAGAATTTTCCCATATGTGGTAACTGTGGAAAGAAACACCCTGGAACTTGCCTGAAAGGAATGGGAGTTTGTTATAAGTGTGGAGGAAAAGGGAACAAAGTACGTGACCGCAAGGGTAAGAAAATGGTTTTAAATGTACAATGCTTCATTTTCAAGGAGTTTGGACACTACGCGAACCTATGTCCCAGTCATCAGACTATGCCGCAAATGATGCTATTGGATAATAATCAAGTTATGATACTACCACAGATGAAGAGGAATGATTAGAGTTCTTATGTTGATTATGTCAATTGAGTGTTGTATCAACAATGTACTTGTTATAATAATTATGGAGTATATAAGGATTGTACTGCAGTACTATTTCATTAAGGACTTGAGATTGTGTGGAACAAAGAAAAGTGACTCAATAGAAGGTTAAATTTTTGGAAAATATATGGTTGAGAGAATGATAAATCATAATATAGTTCTGATACTGAGGTAGTGATTTTGGAATAATATGTGATTATTTTGGATAAATTATATTGGATATTCTTGACTACCTTGGAACTGATTAATGATTTGTATATTCCATCATTGTTGGGGTTTAAAACATTTTTGGATTAATGAAGTATATCCAACATTCTATATGGAATAAGGGAGCATGAATGTAATCAATAAGGAATATGGTAATACATGATGAAGGTATTCATATGCTATTACGGGGTAAAAAGGATCTATATTATGTTTACCTTCCTTATAAATGTTGGACTGTGAGTTTGGACAGAAGTATTTTGGATAGTTCTAGTTTGGATTATTTTGGATTGCCATAAAAGGAAAACCCGGAGGTCGGGCGGCAACCCGTCACGTCCGACAAGGCTGCGAGACTTGAACCCGCAACCGAAGGGCGACAAGGGTGTATCACCTACCACTGTCCCACGAGATGTCCTGAATTAAATAATGTAGTTTTTTTTAAAAGATCTGGTAGATGAATTATAAATTCATTTATTTTGGAACCCTGTACGAATAGTATAAATAGAAAAAAAAATTACGTTCTATTATCTTTTAGAGTGAAAGATGAGTTTGTGGTAGAAATTTATTAATGGATAAAACTCTAATTATAATGTAAGTATATCTCCTTATGATCTTATCCAATCTCATAAATAAATTCCTCAACATTAATAAAAGTAACTTAGAACAAAAATTTTGTCCTAGATGGTACCTTAAATCATCACTAATTTATGGCTTTGGGATTGTTGACCTTTTCATAGCCATGTTCTCTACCACTCTCCATCAGATAATTGATGGTTATATTTCTCCTCCATATCCATATTTTCCTACATGGAACCCTAGTATGTGTTATTTTCGGTAATCTTCATACTTTCCACTCTTTATTTTAAATAGAGGCCTCATTAATTCATTTTTCGATGTGGGATTTCAACTAAGATATTTTGAAATGTCAAAAATGTGTTGTCCCAATACCCTAAATTTTGTTGAACCGATGGTATTTCAAATCATCATAGATTGATGAGTTTAAGGACCTCAATTTTATACTTGTTTGTGATTTATGACCTCAATCACTACCTATAAATATTTACGTTTTTCCTCCAATTATATGTCTCTAATTGCCACCAATGTTCTCCTAATCAAGATCATAATTTGGTGGTGACCCTTTCATTTCTCTTTTCCTCATATTAAGACTAAATTTTAGTAACCCAATTTCCGATGTGGGTTTTCCCACAAATATATTTTCTATTTTCAACCTTTTATTTTCGAAGAACAATTTCAAATTGCGAGGACGCAATTTATTGAAGGAGGGGAGAATGTAACACCCCAAGATTTCATAGTGTGTTATTTCTTCAAAATAATTCAATAAATTGCACTACACGCAACACCGAGTTCAATCACACCATTAAAAGAGGTCATGAATAGTATTAACTACATTTTGAACTTTATATAATCCTTATAATTTTAGAATCCCTATTATGAGTTTTTAGTCATATTGCAAGAACAGATTCATTTTCAGTATTTCACTTTTATCAACTTCTAATAGTGAAACCTTTTTAAATACAATATTTTAAACTTTTTGACTAAATGGGGACATCAAAAATTTAAAATGAAACACCCCAAGCTTCCACGGTACGTTTCCCTTCGAATAATGCGATAGCGTGTGTTGTACGCAACCTCGAGTTCTAACACACACCACAACTAATTAAACTAGCCGTTGTGAATAGTAATTCCTACTTTTTAAAATTATATATATTTTATATTTCAAAATGGACTTCATTTTTGGATTCTGAATATCTAATTTAGCCTAAGGTGAAATTTTGGTACTTTTCGGATAACTTTCATATTTTGATGAATAGTGAAAATTACTAAATTTTAATTAAAAACAACTTTTTTAATCAAAATAATTAATAGTGATAAATTATGAATTTGAGTGGTTTTAAAATATATTTAGAATATATTTTTACTATTTAATATAATGTTGGTCATTGGACATAATTTTACAATTAAACCGAACATAAACAAGTGTCAATCTTTTGATAGTTATTATCTCTTAAAAACACGCTTTTTGTTTTGATAGCGGGAATTAATTTTAAATTAATTTCTGCTACTTCTGTGTTTTGAATTTAGGAAAATGGATTCCATATTTGGAATCAGGATGTTCAAATTTTGTAAATAGGTAACTTTTATTTTTAGACATTTTGAATAATTACTGCGGTAAATATTTTATTTACCATGGTTAAGGGTAAATCCGGTAAATAAGGGTTAAAAAATAATATTATAATAATACTAAATTACCCTAAAACGTGTCTTAAACCTATTGGTTGATACATGGTCAACCATGAGCATCTTTGGGTCTATTTTGGGACCCCATGGATCCACTTGTAAGTGATAATGACACTTTATTTTAATTTAGTTAAAATGAATACAAAAATGACACAAGCATATATCTTTTAGAACAACAATTGTTACATAGGGTTATATATGTTGGATTTTAGATTATAAATATTCATTAGAAAGCTAAAGATATTTCCTACATAATTATATTTTATTTATAATTTTTATACATAAAATATTTATTTTATTTATGACACAATGATGATGCAGTAATTACTATAATAGTGAACAATTAAAATAATTGATATTATAAATACCCAAACAAATATAATATTAAACTTTTAATGAATTAAACTAATTTTATAGGATAATATGATATATTAGTATTGATTTAATTGACTTTGTTTGAAGTAATCAATCTGTTATGAGTTTCACAAAAATCAACTATTGAATAGTGTCAAAATTGACATAAAAGAGTTCTTAAAACAAATATTATATTATTAATTGATATTAAATTCCTAAAAATCTAAGGTTCGGCCAAGAGACTTATATAATGATAGGTTCATAATTAATGGACCACTTGGGGGTCGCTTGGATGTATATAGTAAGTTTATTAACCATATTATATAAAAATACAAAGAGACATTGTAAAAGTGAAACTAATTAACTTAGAGTTAATACTTAAAGATAAGGTTAATATAAGTACCCAAACCTGTCTAAATTATATTGGTTGAGTGGTTTTAGACCTATCCCCA
Source organism: Viscum album (assembly GCA_963277665.1). Classification (NCBI taxonomy): domain Eukaryota; kingdom Viridiplantae; phylum Streptophyta; class Magnoliopsida; order Santalales; family Viscaceae; genus Viscum; species Viscum album. The sequence goes on from OY728119.1 coordinate 116,888,902, forward strand.
CCTTAACCTTTGAATAATCAGCTTTGGAGCCATTATAAACCGAATATGAATTTATTATAAATTAATATTTCTATCTTTTCCAAAGGTGCCCCTCACCCCTCTTATAAAAGGGCACTCCTCCTTCCCATTTCTTCACACCTTCAAAGCCTTTTGGTTCGGCCAAACTCTGCCCAAATACTCTCCCAACATCCCTCACTACAACCTAGAGGACTTAGTTTGATCAGAAAGCCAACCTAAGGAGCCCTTTTGATCAAATCAAAAGGAAGAACCCGAAGAAGAGGTAATGATTTCACCACCCTTCTCCAAGTTCATTTCTTCTTCCACTTCTTCTTCCTTTGTTCTTACCATTCTAAAATAATAACTCCAGTATCTCACATATACTGTGATGTTATTATAAATATGGTACAACCATATTCAGTATTCTATCCACCCTTTGAATAACATGTCACCATACGTGCGTACGTACGGCTTACCGTCTCCACGTCGTGGTGTAATTGTTATTCAATATAATATTATTTGGATGGGTATAATAATGATGTGTAACTCATGTAAATAATAAATATAACATGTTAATGATTCTGTATATATGATATACCATCCATTTATATATTATTTTAATATCAAAAGAATGATATTGTCACTCGTGCGTACGTACGGACTACCGTCTCCACGAACGCGATGAGATTCATTCTCCATCGTATCCATTCAAGTATAATTATCATTTGATGATTTAAAAAATGATTTTTAAGGACTAGATATCATTCTGGATATGAATAAGATACAACAACCATGGCTTATGTAACAAAACATCTAAAAGAAAATGAGTAAGTTAACTCCCGAAACGACGATAATTCTAAGATATTATTAACAAATCAATGTTAAAAGATCATATATGATATCATATTATTATATATGATTCTTGTATAATTTAATAACAACTATTTCACCATTATACAGGAGGTTAACCTACCCCAACCAAGGAAAAGTACAAGGTAAGGATTTATTTCGCAATCTCTTCATTATCCGAGATTGTTTATACATAATTATCTACTGGGACCTTGTTATCATCCACGTCCATGTTTCTTCAAAATGTATTTCAAAACATTTCTAATATTTAAAAGAATATGGGTTAAAGTCATTTATACCCTTGTTTGACTTTTTATAAGAGGAATCTTTCCGTCGTTTTCCAAACAAGGTGCTTTTTAACCTTTTCGACAGAATTAAGATATGAATGTTTTTTTAACTTATACGGTGGGTGCGGTTATTTTCCGCCGTTATAAAATCATCAAATCTTCCCTTACAAGCTTATAAGAACATTTTCAAGAAAATGTTTTATTTTATATGGCTCTTAAATGATTTCAAAAATAGAAAGAGATATTTCTCTAAAAAGTGTTTTGATTTCATCTATGTCAACATCCTTTGACAGATTCTACGCTTATTTGAAGTTGATTTATTATGATACAAAACTTCCATATTGTAATAAAGTTTTGTGATATGTTTGACTGTGGATGTGCCATTTATATAGCATTCATGGTTTATGAGTAAAGTATTGACATTTCGTATGCTAGTTCCAATAAGAATGTTTATGTTATATTTCAACCTTTACTTCATATGAATGTGTTGGACAAGTATGTTCCAGGTTGGGGACTGGTTAAAGTAAGCCCTCCAGGTTGGGGATTGGTAAAAGTAAGCCCTCCAGGTTAGGGACTGGTAAAAGTAAGCCCTCCGGTTTGGTCTCCGGTTATTAGAAGGACTCCGGGTTGGTGTCCGGTTATTAGAGGCACTCCGGGTTGGTGTCCGGTTATTAGAGGCACTCCGGGTTGGGTTCCGGTTACAGTTAGCCCCAAGGTCTTGGGATGAGGCCTTGACAAAGAAATTAAAGTTCAGCATTATGCATTCCAACATTATGAAAGTGGTTATTGATTTTTGCATGTGATTATTCGATTAGTAGAATATCCATGTGAATAAGTAAATGGCATTATTTCATTTTATTTATGCCATACCATGTTGAAAGTTCATATTTAAAAGGCTTTTGTTTTAGTTATACATTTCCTTAAATGTTTATTCTTATTTATGAAAGTTTCCGATATATTGTTATCCTTACTGGGCATTTGAGCTCACCCCTTTTCTATGTTTTATTTTTCCCAGGATGTGAAGAAGTAAGTTATGAATGACCTGCAGGGATTTTATGAGGGGTTAATAGTGTGGGTTGTGGAAACATTATGTTGTTGTAGTAGTTTTTCATTTTATGATGTAATGTAAAACTTATGAATATATCTAGTGTTTCCAAGGCTACTAAACCAATCGGTCTTTCGAGATTTGATCTTTCTTGTGATCATTCCAATGTTATGTAATAATGCACCGACTCTGGGTAACTGGGGTCGGGGCGTTACATATGGATGATCATAACTGAAGTGCCTTTAGAAGAGCTTTCATTGAAGATTCTCTGGCTTTCATCCCTGTTCTTCATGTTGGGACTTGGAGATTTTGGATATCAAAAGATCCATGCTGTGGTGAAACAAGTCGTCTTAAGAAGAGAGGAGGAGTAGAAATACCGTCAAGATTTGACTAGGGTGAGGCTGTCATCCAATATCAGCGAATTTGAGGCAGCGATATCCCAAGATGAGGCAGATTATGCTGCCAAGTTGAAGGAGCTAAAGCATAATATCAAAGATAAAGTCGTCCAGTAGATGCATCTTCAGCAACAGTTAGATGTTGTTACTGGGGAACTTGACTAACTTAATAATTCACTAGAAGGAGGTCAAATGAATGGTATTAAAGCCATCACATATGACAAGAAAGCACTCCAGAAAGCTGAAAAGAGTGAAATTGGTCAAGTTCATGAGCTTCAAGTGGCTATTGATGAAGGTCGAGATGCTGTAAATCAAGTGAATATTTTTTTTGATAGCCTTTTGTAATTCTTGGAAAAGAGAAGAGACTCCAGTCTATGGATGTCCTTCTAACTCTTGTGTATCAAATGAAAAACACTTTCATCTTGAATCATTTTTTCATGCCTTCTTTTTCTACCTGCTTTAAATTTTTACCTAATCCAATGGGCCTAGTAAGTATAGTTTGATTTTTCCTAGGATTTATTATAAATAACCCTACAAACTTTGAATCTTTTTATTTCTCAATATTACCTAAAATCATACAAAATGTATGTTTAGTGAGCTGGGACTTGACTTTTATTTAGAGTTCCCTTTTCTTTTGTGGGCATTTTAAATTCATGCACGTCGGACATAAAAAGGCTAATGTTTAAGGTCGAAATAGCTTTGACCGAATGGATTAAAATTGACTCAATTCCTTGAAAATTTATCTGAAAACATATTACCACACTCAAGTATGAGTAAAAATATGTAAACGATGACTTAAGAAATTTTGAATCTGAGGAATGATACGAAAAAGGGATAAAAGCCATTAGAATAAGTAGTTCCCAAGAATGAAGTTACCATTATTTAATAAACCCGTTAGGGGGTTGAATTATGTAGGGCCGCCTAAGGTCATTGGCTGCATAGTCAAATAATAGTATCTTTTGGATGACAGGTCTGTTATGTAGACTACTTATGCAGGGCCTCCTAAGGGCACATGTTGTATAGTCAGAAAAAAGAACTCTCAAAATTTTACTTTTCTACTGCTAAAAAATCCAGTGGAAGTTTATGGAGATTCAAATTTTCCAAAGAATAGATTTTGTTGTATGGAGAGAGGTACTTGAATGTGGAGAAGATTTTTAAAAACAATATTTTCTAAGAACTGGATGAATTTAACTCCTACGAAGGTCTGACCCAAATGTATGGAAGAGAAATATAAACTATAGACTTGAATACTTTCAGATCATGAAGAACAACATGGTACAAATATGTTAAGGATGGCTATTTTTTGCGGATCCCTACATATTGTCGTTAAGAAAACTAAGGACAAAAGAGGTTTTATTCCCAAGAATGAAGTTACCATTATTTAACAAACCTGTTAGGGGGTTAAATTATACAGGGCCTCCTAAGGGAATTGTCTGCATAGTCAAATAATAGCATCTTTTGGCTAACAAGTCTGTTATGTAGACTGTTTATGCAAGGCCTCCTAAGGGCACACGCTGCATAGTCAAGAAAAATAACTCTCGGGAATCAGAAATTTTGTGACCAGAAGTCGAGAAAAGGGTTATGGATATCTGTTAGAATTTAATGTTAGGAGTATGACACATAAAAATGGTCATTGTCCAATGCATGTATAGATACACAGACCAATGCTAACCATAATCATGTTGTGGCTGGGTCCTGTATTGAAATGTTGGACTTCACTACGTATCCCATACGGATGGTAATCAGGACATACGTAGTTCTTGAAATGAATTTTAACGTCATGTGGGATGAGAGTATAGAATATATTAGTTTAGGGTCACAGATATTGGACCAAAATAATGTATACAAATTGTGTGTTTTCATAGGAGGACTTTTCAGCCAAGGGACTGAAAGTTGAATTTGGGGTTAGGCCCAAAGACTTGGGGCTAGATTCGAGGGATGCTCGAACGTTCCTACGTATCCCATAAGGATGGGAATCAATCCCATGTAGTTCTAGAAATACCCTCTGTATATATTTGGTTCGTACAAGTGAAGGGTGAAAGAGTAATTTAGTGCAATGATGGTTTGACCCAAGATAAAAGGTTCGAGCATTGCCATGTATGCATGTAGCTTTGGAATATAACATGATTGGAGATCAATGTAAATAATGATTCCCTCTCAGGAGAAGGTATCAAAGAATGTTGTAGTTTATTGTCATACAGGAAAAAAGTGTTGTATAGTTTAACGTCGTATAGCAAGGACAAAAGTGAACCAATATAAATATTGGAGTGGCTTCACGAATCAACATCGTATGAGATAGAGGTGAACCGATGTGAAGATGTTGGTTTTGGGATTTAACCTCATGAGGTTGCCTACATACCCAGCCTAGAAGTCAAGGATCAAATTCCACGTATTTCAATTCAAGAATTAATTGGTGATCAAGTTGTTTTTTGAGAACAACAACCTAAAAACAGGTTTTGGGACTTATGCATGGTTAGAGGACCCGAGAGGGTGTTATGGTTGAAGTTTACTCTAAGCTCAAGTGATTCATACTCGGTGTGAGTAAAAAGAGGTAGAAACAACCTTAACAATGCACAGTTTAATGTCATGTAGGACATATGAAGGGACTATCCAGTTTAAAGTCTTGCAATGAGAACTATTTGTGCTGCACAGTTTAATGTCATGTAGCAGGGAAAAAATACAGTTTAACGTCATGTAGGATGTATTAAGGGACTTTGTTCAGTTTTATGTCATGTAGGATGAATGAGCAGTATAATTTAACGTCATGTCAGACAAATATAGGGACACATTTTAATGTCATGTTGGACATGAACACAGTTTTGCATCATATTGGACAATAAGGGTGATGTACAGTTTAGCGTCCTGTAGCTAAAACGATGGGGACAACACAGTTTTATGTAATGTTGGACGAAAAAGAGGGAATGTGTAGTTTAATGTCATGCAGTAAGGACAAAATACATTTTAACATCATATAGGATGTATTATGAACTTTTTCACAGTTTAATGTCATGTTGGACGAAAAGGGATGATACAGTTTAACATCATGTTGGACAAACAAAATTCAAATAGTTTAAGGTCATATTCTTAGACCTTAACTGATGTATTTTTTGTTTATACAAAATACTTCTTTAGAAATCTGGCATTGGTTGGAGTAGTGATGAGTTCTCCATCCATTAAGATTAAAGAATAAGCTTCATTGGAGTAGACCTTATGTATTGAATAAGGTCCTTCCAATTTTGGTTCAAGCTTGGGAGGTTTCTTTCCTAGTATCATTAGAGTTCTGAGAACCAATACCAATTCTCCCTGAATAAATGAACGAAGATGAACTTTTTTTTTGAAATCTTGTGCTATTCAATTCTGATAGACTTCCAAGTGATGCAGGGTGCACAACCTTTTCTCATCTAACTGTTCCAATTCATCCAATCTCTTTTGAGATTGTTCACCTGTAGATGACTGATCACAAATGGAAACTCTGAGCGAAGGTAATTTAACTTCAATGGGAAAGACTGATTCCATTCCATATACTAGTGAATATGGAGTTGACCGCGTTGCAGTGTGGGTGGTGGTCTGATAAGCCCATAAAGCATGAAAGAGTTTATCAGGCCATGACTTCTTATCTTTATCCACCATCTTTTGCAGTATGTTTGAAAGAGTCTTGTTGAAGGATTCTATCTGGCCATTAGCCACTGCATAATACCGAGATGAATGGTTGGATTTGATGTTGTATTCTTGATAAAACATCCTTACCTTGGATGAACAGAATTTAGTGCCATTTTCCGTCAATATGGTATGAGGGACACCAAATATGGTAATGATGTTAGACCTGATGAAGCTAACAATGCTTTTAGAACTAACTTCTTTGAGAGGTATTGCCTCTGCCCATTTGGAAAAGAAGTTAGTAGCAGTAATAATATACTTAAACTACTTGGTTGTATCTGAAGGGTAAGGTCCCACCACATCCATTCCCCATGTGGAAAATGGCCACGAGTATTTAGCTGTATGAAGAAACTCTGGAGGTTGATGAATGAAGTTGGCACATACTTGGCAATAATGACACTTCTTAATGAAATCAACACAATCTTTTATCATTGAAGGACAAAAGTATCCAAGCCTTCAAATTTGATCAGATAGTCTATGTCTATACTGATGGGCACCACAGACTCCTGCATGCACTTCTTTCATGACAGCCAGTGTCTCTTCACCTTCAATGCATCTGAAGAGAACTCCATCAAAACCTCTTTTGTCGAGAATTTTCTATAGGTGATCTAGGCTATCATAAAGAGTAAAATTGACCACACATCTCCAGACTTGTTCTTTCCCAGCTCTATCAGGTGGAAGTGTTCCATTTTAAAGTTATTCCCTGATAGGTGTCATCCATCCTGTAGTATGACCATATGGTTCAGAGATGGTTCTAATTTCATTGATTTCCTATGTTTTGGTTTTAAAATAAGGTGAAATTCTACAACGGTGGGCAATACCGATGATTGTCTCATCCGGATTTGGATCTGTCAGAGCTGTGGCTATATTATCCAATGCATCATCTTGAACATTTTGTGATCTCGAGACATAAGAAAATGTCGGTTCCATAGGAAATTCCTCCATTAACTCACTGTTTTAATCATAAAAAGGGATTAGTTCTTCTTTTCTAATGGCATAATCCCCATTGACTTGTTTGATTACCAGGTCGGAATCACCTTTCACCTTTAAGTGATTCACTTGTTCCTGAAGCGCCAACTCCAATCTTGCGATAAGATCTTTCTATTCCTCTTCATTGTTGGTACCACCTTCCCAAAATAAGAAGGAATAAGGTAACACTTCCTTTTTGGGGAAATGATCACAATTCCTAACCCAACTTTGTTGAATTTAGAATCCTCCATTTTCTCCCTTGTTGGACTTCTGGAAGAACCATCAAAGTACATTTCCCATGTTTGAATATTATCTTGAATAGAAAATACTTCTTCACCAGAAAGTTCAAAATATAAAGATGTATCTTCTACTGAAGGATGTTCAGTAAGGAAATAAGCCAGAGCTTAGCCATTTATTGCCTTTTGAGACACAAACTAGATATCAAATTGCTTTAAAATAACTTCCCACCTTTCCAGACATCCTGTAAGCATTGGACGGCTAAGGATAAATTTCAGCGGGTTATTATGAGATACCAATTGGATCTCATGATGTTGCAGGTAGTGTCTCAACTTCTGAACTACAAAGATTAATGCTAGGAAGCACTTCTCAATACTTGAATATCGGGTTTTTTCTTTAATCATAGTCTGACTGAGATAGTAGAGGCTATTTTCATTCCCAGCATCATTCTTCCAAGCAATAAAGGCACCCAATGATCATTCTAAAGCTGTCACATAGAGGATAAGTGGTCTTCCTCAAACAGGTGGCATTAATACTGGTGGAATCAAGAGATATTTCTTGATAATACCGAATGCTTCTTGACATTCTTCAGTCCACTGGTAAGTGACTCCCCTCTTCATCAATTTGGTGAAGGGTAAACTTTTGCCTGCCAAATTGGCGATGAAACGCCGAATATAGGCTAAGTTTCCTTGAAGTCCTCTCAATTCATTCAAATTTCTAGGAGGTGACATACCAAGGATTAACTTTGTCTTCTCAGGATCAACTTCGATACCATGATGGCGTACAACAAAGCCGGGAAATTTTCCTAAGGTTACCCCAAAAGCACATTTTAAGGGGTTCATATTCAAATTGTGTTGTTGAAGTTTGTGTAATATAACTTCCAAATCATCAAAGTTATTAGAACTTTTACTGGATTTAACCACCAAATAGTCCACATAACATTCAACAAACTTCCCTAAAAATGGACTGAAGATACGATGCATGGCACGCTGATATGTTGCGCCTGCATTCTTTAGGCCAAAGTGAATTACCTGATAGAAATACACACCCTGACGGGCTCTGAAGGATGTAGATTCTTCATCTTTTGGAGCCATTTGGATTTTATTATACCCGGAATATCCATCCATGAAGGAAAGTGCTTCATAGCCAGCTGTTGCATCAATTAATAGTTGTGTGATCAGAACTGGAAAATCATCCTTAGGAAAATGCCGATTAAGAACTCTGAAATCAATGAAACCTCTAATTTGTTTGTTCTTCTTTTTCATAGGGACAATATTAGCCAACCATTTGGGATATTTAACTTCTCTGACGAAGTTATTTTTGATTAGATTATCCACTCCAGCTTCAATTTTGGAAGCATAAGTTGGGTGTCTTCTTCTTACGGCTTACATAAATCCTTGATGTTCTTCTGGAAGACCCAAACAATTAGTATAAACATCAGGATCAATCCCCAGCATCTCTGTATAGTTCTAATAAAATATATCTCGATTTGTCTTTAAAAATGAAACATACATCTCTTTCTCTTCAAGATTCATGGCCGCACTAATTAAAGTAATGCGTGGATATTCTTTTGTACCCATATTTATTTATCTGAGTTCATCCACGGTGGTAGAGATACCCTCTTCAAAAGCCGGAGGAGCATATCTAAGATCATCCTCTTCTTCTTTAACATGTTTTATTTCTTCTGTTTCTACTTGCATAGTAGATGATGAAGTAGAATTTACATGATCAGAAGAGATGTTAAAATTTGAACATCTTGAAGAAGAAGCTTCCATTTCTGACCTGATTAATGATGAAGGGTCTTCCTTGGGTATTAAAGAGGATACGATGGATTGATAATTGACATCATCGTTCACCTATGACATTTCTATAACTTCTTTTGTCCTAGTTGGAAAAGTATAGACTTGCTGGATTTCAGCAGATGAAATGAAGACATCTCCATTTGGGCTTTCATCATTGCTTGGTGAATTACCAATTTCTCTCATGCTTTCTAGCTTGATTTTCGTGATTGACATTATGGAAGTTTCCATAAGAGTATTTTTATTTTGTTCTATCTTTTCAATTTGACTGATAGGAAACACATAATTTGTACTCACATGTGTAAATGGATTTACTAGAATCTTTTCCAAACCAAATGGAGTATTAACCTTAGTAACCTCCCTTTCTGTGGATTTCTCCTTCCCATCCAGGTGATAAAATTCCACCTCAATGTATTGAGATTCACATGTCTTGAATGGGGATTTATCACTATACAATGTCCCAATTTGAACATCGAAACAATATTTGAGACATTGATGGTATGATGAGAGGATAGCTGCATGTGGATATAGCCAAGGTCTTCCAAGAAAAATATTGAAGGTTGTATCGCGATCAACAACCATGAAATCTGAATTGGATACAAGGTCTCCAAACAGATTTCTGAGTGTAATCTCACCCAGTGGTTCTTGTTAATTTTTATCATACCCTTGCAACATCAAAGTAGAAGGAGATAAATCAGATTCTGTGAGGCCTAATTGATGAAGTGTATGAATGGGGATGAGGTTGAATCATGAAACATTATTAATGAAAGCTCTTAGGATGTCTACACCATTGACCTTTCCAGATAAGTTCAAAGGTCTAATATGTCCATGCACAACATCATCTTCATCTTCATCTGTGAAAGATATCACTACATGGCATTTTTCAGGATTATTCTCTACATGGTAGACTTCAGCTGCAGGAATTTCAGTTTCAAACTCCTAAGCACTTGACAAAGCCTCTATGAGTGCCTCTTGATGATCCTTTGATAAATTCAAGGCATCCAAAATTGATAAATTGGCCAATAATTGGTCCAGGTGTTTCAATACATCATAATTTTGATAAAAAGGTCTATGTTTCCCAACTGGAACATGAGGTTTCACTGGTACCTTAGAAGTTGATTCTTTGGATGTGGATGCTTCCTGTATCGGGGTAGGAGTTGGAAATATTCCTGGCTTTGGAAGATTAGACCAACTAGGTCTATTTACCTGCTGAGAGGAAGAATGTGTAACCTCCAACCGATCCTCCAGAATGACTATGCCAGTACTGAATCTGCTATTGGCAGAAGAATTTTCTTGTTCTTGTTGAGCCCGCTGAAGGGCTCTGCCATGAGTTTCTACTGCATACACAGTTCTAACAGGGGTAGAATTGGAATAGTGGATTCTAGGATATCCATGTCTTCCTCTGTATCCCAGACCTTTGGAACTCCCTCTGATTCCTCTGTTTGATATAGGTAACTCAGGCTCATCAAAATCGAAACAGCGACTGGCATAAGGATATGTTAAGTGAATCATGTTAAAAGAACCAAAGATCAACTCTTTGTCTGACAAAGACTCTGCCTGATTAGCCAGTTTAGGCTGTGCCGTTTGGTAGGACGGTGCTCGTGGCTTCGAAGTAGATGGAATAAAATCTTCCAGAGTCAAAGACAACTTGGGCCTTGACACTATCTCATCTTCTTCTGATTGCTCTTCTTTCTTTGAATTATGCCTTTTCTTTGAGTATTTTCCCTATTATGAAGAGGGTTTTATTGTGGCATTCATGATAGAAGACACAATTGGTTTCTTCAATTGCATTCATAAAATGGCATGAGTTTGGTTGATCATTTTTCTGACCATCCAATCATCATATTTCTGTGCATTTTTTGCTTTTGACTTCTTGACACTTGCCTTCCTCCTCTGGATCTGTAGCAGTAACACATGCTACCTGAGCTGAAGAACCTTTAAATTTGACTTGTCCCGAGTCGACCATTTTTTGCAGGAGTTCCTTGAAGACAAAACACTCCTGAATGGGATGCCCCAACATCTAATGAAATGGGAAATAATTGGGACGGTCTTCATCTCCTTCCTTGTTCGGACTTTTGGGCCTTGGCAATTGAACCAAATTATTTTTCAGATCTGAAATGAAGTAACCAGGAACTTGTTCATTTTTAAAGAGTAAAATTTTCTCTTCAAATCCTCAAATTGTTTTCATCTTTGATATCTTTGATCATCTTGACGAAACAGCCTATGTTGTTGACGCTCAGGAGGTGGAACCCTTCGGAAAGATGAAGGTTTTGAAGTAAAAGCAGGTACTGGTGCTTGTTTAAGCATAATTATAGCAGTCTCTGCTTTACCCATTATCCTTTTTAGAGCTGATGGGATTACATGATCTTTATCCTTAGTCTTCATAAGAGAGTCTTCAATCTGCTGAGTGATCGAAGTAAGGTCTCGAAACCCTATTGTGTATTTCACAGGGATAAACAGTGTGCGTAACTCATCACACAGATTTTCCACACATATTGGCAACAGTTCCTCTTGAGGGAGTGCTAAGATTAGGGAATATGTTAATCCCTTCCAGCGAGCAATGAAATATGAAACCCTTTCATTCTCCATTTGCTTACAATTTTTAAGATCAAAAGATGTTGTCTTTGGCAAAGTTGCGCTGAATTGAAGAAGGAATCATTGACAGAGATCATCCCACCTAGTAATTGACCAGGATTGCAAGCTTGTGTACCAAAAAAAGAAGGCCCTTATAATGACTGTAAAAAACATCAGAGCTCAACTGCTTCCTATTACTGAGGGGTTCTCATAATAGGATCGAAACGAGAAACAAAATGTGTTAAGTGTTGCTCCAGATCTCCCAAACCATTAAAGATTGGGAATGTGGTACTTGAAAAATTTGATGGGAGAGGAATCACATCAACCCATTCAGGGTAAGATTTCTTTTCTGGTTGAATTTGAGCTTGTTTTCCCTCCATAGCTTCCAACCGAGCTTTTAATGACTCAATAGTAGTTATTATCTTTTGAGAGACATCTAGTTGAGCTTGAACCTAAGTAGGTGTACTTACTGGAGCTTGGACAGATGTAGTGGTTGGTACTGCAACTGATGGTAGCACCGCCAATTGTTGTTGCACATAACCCATAGGGTTAGACCTGTGAGGGTGTACTGATAGAGGAGGATATTCTTGATCCATCTCAGTAGCCACAACAAATTCCCTTAACTGACTGACTCCAGTACGCTTAGGAGGATGACTACCCTGAAGTATTTATGCATTCAACCTCCTCAATTCCTTCATTTCTTCCTCCTGTTATGCAAATATTTTCTCTAATGAGAGTGATTGGCCTTCTCCAGAGGAAGGGTATGTAACATGATTCTTTTCTTTCCCCTTGTTGGATCCTTTTCAGAGAGGGTTAAGTGGGTTATTTTAAGGAATAACCAAATTCTGGGTAATCCTTTGATTTCATGTACACACACCTTCTACATTTGTGTCTGTGGGTACAACTTCTTGAGCAGTAATCTCTTCATCTGATCCCTCTGAGTGAGCCTCATCTAGTGAATCAGCGACAATTTCATTGATGAAATTAATTGATGCATAGTGCATTTCATCCCTTCTATCAGCATTTTTGCGATATTGTCTTCTTCCATGTCCCTGATGAGACATTGCCTTTTGTCTATTTGATCCCTCAGGAACTTCTTGACGAACCGTAATTTGGAGGGAATCTCCTGATAATTTGGTTCTTCGTTCCTCTTGTGGATTCTTCCCTAATCGAGAGAATATTGACTTTTTCTGAGGAAGATATTAATGATTTGAAAAAGTCCCCAGTCCGGTGGACTAGGGTTGTTCCTTCTTTTCCTGCTCAACTCATCGAATCCTATTTGTTGATTCCAAGGGTTGGGTTAAAAGAGTCCCCAGTCTGGCAAGATGGGGTGGTTCTTGATATGTTATATCTGAGAATTTCTTAAAATCTCTCTTGATCTTGCATACTTTAGTTCGGAAATTGGATGGATGCATCAACCTACATCCACTTTTATCACCCGGATCAAAAGACCGTTGGATGATTTCTGAAACTTCTGTCACTTGATGATGTGCTTGCTCTAAACGAGAATCATATTCAATATTCTCATTTACTTGATGCAGGAGTAATACAAAAACTTGTTCTTTGTACAATTGACTTTGAGAAGAACTAGTTGAGGCATGTTCTTGAGCGAGCCTTTGATTACAAACAAAGCCAATTGGTTGTGGATGGTCATGGGCAATAACATTGCATGAGACCATTTTCGGCAGGCTTTGCTGATTGGAGAGTACAGTGAAATGTAGTGCTCCATGAACACCCATCCCCTGATATGAATACCAGATGGGGAATTGGCAATTAACTGGCGCAATCTTCTTAGTGTGCCAAGGCATGAATACTGAAGGGCTCTCTACTGCTTTTCAGCCTTCGGATATCAAGAAACTGAGATAGATGCCAAGTCAATTTGGAATTGTAACCCTTCTATTATCTTGACATGATTTTCATATTCATCATAAGATAATATTTTCTTTTTTAACTAACAAAGAGTTTTCCATATGTTGAGACGAATATCATGAATTCTATCTTCCGTCAACATCTCTATAATGTCATACTGAGAGTCAGCTAAAGGCCAAAACATGAATGTCACTTCACCTTTCGCCATTTGTATTCTCATAATAAGTATTTCCTATTTATCATTAAATGAAGATTCTTATACCTGATTAGACCAGAGCTCGTGCTTCCTTATTGCTTCGTCGGATTCGACAAGATTGATAAAGAATTCACTGATCAAACTAGAAGATGAATAACCCAGGGGTGGTTCGGAGAATGACCTATTCCCTATATTATCTTCTGATTGAGAAAGTATTTCACCTGCTAATGATAAAGAATCATACATGACTGGCTTCACATTTGAAAGTGCCTCAAGATAAGAGGGATTTCTCGTCACTACATTATCCATTGGATCATTTTCCAGGAAATGTGAATTACTGTTGTATATAGTACTTTTTAAGCTAAATTCATCATCATGGGGAGGACCACCATGGTGGGTTACAGGAAAAGATGAAACATTTTGCTCTTTGGTCTTCTGGCCACACAGAGGGTTCTTGTGGCTCTCATCTAAAGATGATACTTCGAGATCGACCGAATTGTCATGAATCAATCCATCATAAGGAAGTGTCTGATGAAGAACTTCAGAATTAATGTTCCCACTATTGGGAAATTATGGAGTAGAATCATGAATTCCAATAGATAATTGTCTGAGGGCTTCAAGAACTCCAGCATCGAGCAAGGACTTATTACAAACTGGATCTTGATTTCTTGACTGTGTTGGGTGGGTCTCCTTCTTAGATGCCTTCTTACTCACTTTAGGGACCACTTTTTGATGAAAGTGGTCATTATGGGCAGGTGTATGTGCATGCTCAGGAGAAATGATCATGTTAGGATGATTATCTCCACTCAAATCAGGTGTATGTGCCTGACTTGGTTGTCTGTATGATATGGGGGAGTATGCCCCACAACCCTCTTGGACTGGAACAGAGGTGTGTGTCTGTTCCAGAGTGAACTATTGATGTGTCACTCTACTGGTAGGGATATATTTATGTGTATTTCCCTGAGATGATGTTGAAGCTGTTATAATATCCTGACAGACATCCAGAATATGAGCAGAAATTTTCTTCTGCTCTTTCACCATTGACAGAATGTGCTTGGTGACTTCAGCTGCCGGAATGGGGATAAATGCCCATTCTATGCTTGGAGTAGGTGTGTGTTCCTTCTTTTGTCCTCCTTTTCCGGTCAATGAATTCTGACAATACTCAAGTGTGAGGGTAGAGAGTTGAGTCTGCCTCTTGTTTGTCGTTGGGGCTTTCCAATTGACTTCTCCAGGTGCTACCAAACGAGACTGTTGGTAGGCTTGATAAATACTAGCATGTGTATGTGCCTGCTAATTGCACTTCGCTGAATGTGGTTGATGAACTTCCCTCAATACTAACAGACGAGGCTGCTGGCAGGATTGATGAGTGTAAGCAGGTGTATGTGTATGTTTACCAGTTGTCAACACATTGGGTTGGCGGGCTTCATTATATGTAGTCAGACGAGCCTACTGACTAGTTGATGATTTATAAACATGTGTATGTTCCTGTCTATAGTACTCTGTTGGAATTGCCTGGCGGGAATGGAATGTTGCTGCCAAACGAGTCTTCTGGATAGCGGGATTAAAATAGACGGGTGTGTGTGCCCGCTCATTGCTTGCCACCAAGTTAGGTTGGTGGACTTCTCCGGAAATGGCATAGATAAGAACCTTCTCACTGTTGACCGTATTTCACCTCTGGCAGTTCATCTTTCCTGCTCGGGTTCGAGGAACCTGAGCTGAATGCTTGGAGACGATACCCTCATCATGTTGAGGGCGCACTGCCACAAGAGTCTGGCGGCGATTATTGATGGGAGCCTTCGGGAAGGACTCCTATCTCCTTGAATTAAGGCCTTTAGTGGCCTTCTCATTCACCTCCCCAGAATATGGTAGGGACTGGTGATTGCATTTCAAGGATAACGACCCGAAACGGTTGGAGACGGTGGTTGGGACCACCTGCTTCTTGATCGCTGGTCGTCATTGTCCAGATGACCAGGGTGAATTATTGACTTGTAGGGCTTGTCAAGCGGCCTCCAGAGTCGGAATAGTATTGTTTTGACAATATTCCTTAACCAGCGCATTTGATACCCAGCGTTGAAGACGTTGAGTAGGTGATGTCTTCCTCAGAGCGGGCGACGATCCAGTAGGAGTAGTAGCAAAGTCATTCACAGCAGAGGTATTCACAGGTGTGAACTTAAGAGAAGCCATTTCTGTAATGCAAAAGATCTTGGAAAAGAGTTCTTGTTTGATATAATAGACGTAATAAAGATAATTTCTGCCACTACATATTTTGGATGAGCACATATATAGTTTATTGTTTTGTTGTCCCTCTCATTGAGTTTAAATAGGGGCCTAAAAATAAGTAAAACATCATTTTAACTTGGTTAAGGATTCACATCGGGTTCACCATTTTTTGTTTCCTCTGGAAATGGGGATGACCTAGTTGATTTAAGGTTCAAACATTCCAAGCATTTTCTAACAGGTTTGTTCATAGAACCGGAAACATATAATGATTCTATATCTATTTGGACCTACTTTCCAAAGGCAGGTGCTCATTAGTTGTGGACCAATGAGGCTTAAGAATTTTCTTTGGTCGAGAGGATGGGAGGTCAGACTCATCACACCTTTTTGGGGATAATTACTATCTACTCTGGGACTCTCTTTATAGATTTGAGTTATGTTCGGGAATCCTTATTAAATTTCCAAGTATAAGAATGAACTTTCCTTTAGATCTGAAAATCAATTATTAGTATGTAGGAGATTTAGAGAATCTTTTATATGTATTTGAGGTTCTTAATTGATAGAGAATCATCTGTATTTGTTTAGATATTCTTAGTCAATGGTATCCTTCGATACATTATATAGAAATATCTTGGTCATTATGATAACCATACTGGTTTTAAATCCACTCAGCGGGGCACTTGAAGTTTATTGTCATTCAAAATGACATAGATTATTACAGTGTTGGGATCATACCCACAGATGGGCTACCTACGTATCCTTATTTAGAAAAGGAAGCAGAACCCACGTAGTTCGAGTAAGGGAGTATGATGTTTATGCATGATTGATGGCTCAAAGAAATATGTCATAATTACTTTTCCGCTCTAAGCTCACATGAGTCATGCTCGCTGTGAGAAACAAGAGGTATTGGTAAAACCAGATGATTGTGCCACAAAAGATGCAATCATAAGATATACTGTGGGGTTTATGTATGTATGACTACCCAGATAGATGAAGATTGTGATTTACTTCAGGGAAGAAACCTGAGAACAAGGTCCATAAAGGTATATGTGCTTTATGGAGATTTGGATACTTAACATAGGACTTAATCCTGAGAAGGATGCCCAAATTAGAAGGGACTTATGATTGGGTTTTACTCCTGATAAGGAAGCCAAAATCAAAAGAAATTAAGACTGGTTAAGATAAATTATGACTAGGGATTATTCCTGAGAAGGAGGCCCAGGTTAAGGGGAATTATTATTGGGTTTTACTCCTGAAAAGGATGCCCATATTTGTAGACCTTGAGAACTGGGGCTTCTTCCTGAGAAGGACGCCCAGGTTAGGGGACTTTAGAACTGGGGCTTACTCTTAAGGAGGAGGCCTAGGTTAAGGGAATTTAGAATTTGGGAACTTGGGGCATACTCCTAAAGAGGATGCCCAGATTTGGGAAATTATGACTGGGGATTACTCCTATGGAGGATGCCCAGATTTGGAAATTTGTGATTGGGACTTACTCCTAAGGAGGAGGCCCATGAATAGAGGACTTGGGGCTTACTCCTAAGGAGGATTCCCAAACTAAGAGAACTTGGATTGGGGCTTAATTCTGAGAAGGAGGCCCATATTTAGGAATTTGAGATTGGGACTTACTCCTGAGAAGTAGGCCCTTGAATAGGGGACTTGGGGCTTACTCCTAAAAAGGATGCCCAAATTAACAGAATTAGGACTGGGGATTACTCCTGAAAAGGAGGGCCATGTTAAATATCCTCTCATCTTAAAATATGAGGTTGAATGAATTAAATCTATCACCTTAGTGATATAAAGATATGTAAATCACTATATTTTGAGATATGTTCCACAGAATTCATTTCAGATAGGGAAGCCAACCAAGGAAACATTCCATAAATGGATTTTAAGAGTGTCTTGAAGGATAAATCTTGAAGAGGAAAGGTGGATAGGCATAAGAGAGGTAAAATAGGCAGGAGGGGCACCCAAGAATAAGTAGGCGCACAGGTCCTGCGTGGGAGCACAGGTACTGGTCACGCATGTATACCTGTGCGACACATGAGTACTTGCATGACGGTCAATCCATGGAGTAATACTTGGTCGAGGCTTGTCTCGAGCCCTTAGAATAATCCCTAAGGGCTTCCAAAAGAGAGGCGTGCAGGTTCTGGTGAAGGGATAAGGTGGAGCACAGGTGTTTCTACTCCCCTTAAGGGTTTAAACACCTAGGCGTGAAGGTGTTGGTGAATGTAAACACTTAGGCCTTGTTTCCCCTGTTTAGATCTCCCATTCTAGGTAATAAATTACCTTAGAAGTGTTCGGAAGACTTCCAGAATAGACTAGGGCACCGAGAGCTCGAATATGAGTTTTGGAAATTTTTCATCTTTGAAATGGGGGGCCCACTGGGGGTATTTATATGCTGCTGAAGACCCCGAGCGAGAATCAAAGAGGGCGCGCAAGTCACCTACACGACCACTAGGTGGTGCGCAAGTATACTTGTGATACCATGATGAAACTTGCACGACCCAAGTGGGAATAAATCCTTTTTCATGCCTTTGTCAATTTTTGATGTTTTTTCAAAGGATTAATCACTTAGGACTAAGGTATCCCCTTTTTCCAGTCGTTTAGACTTTGTGATGGAAAGGAGCGTCAATAGAAATCTTCTATATTCACCTTTAACAAGTGATATCCTGACTGAAGGTCCACCTTAGAGATTTTAATTCCCCCACATAAATGATTAAATAATTCATCTATCTATGAAAGGGGATATATTTTATTTATATTTATTTTTTTGAGTTAGGGATAATCAATACTAAGTTTCATTGACCACTACTTCATGAAGAAGTAAACTGACACAACCCTCGGTAAAGCACACAAGCATATAAACTCCTTCGATAGATTCTCTTGTAATTGCTTCATCATTTCTTCTATCTCAATGGTTTCCATTCTATTGGGAGTTTTGGATATAGCT
This sequence comes from Viscum album, assembly GCA_963277665.1. NCBI lineage: Eukaryota > Viridiplantae > Streptophyta > Magnoliopsida > Santalales > Viscaceae > Viscum > Viscum album. The sequence goes on from OY728119.1 coordinate 116,907,943, forward strand.
ATATATTCTAGAAAAATTTTAACTGAGAACTCAATGTATCATCTACGTGGAAGATTGAGAAACTCTTTAATGCATACATCATTATAATTCCACATAATGAGAATGTCTTCAAGCATGATTCTATCAATTTTTTCAAACATTTGTTTTAGATATTATTGATTATAAGGTAATAATGTCCATAGTTGAGATGAATATTCCAAAGTACATTCATCCTCCTCCTTAAACTTATATAGAATTAGATTATGACTCATGATGTGCAGATTGATATCCCTATCCTAATAGTTGATGTTAGATTTATATAATGAAAACAAATCCTTGCCCAACATAACATCAACCTACCCTAAAGGAAACATGAAAATATTTTCTATGAGGTTTGGTCTAAAAACATTAACTGGGGAGGTGTTATGTACTTGGGATGTAATAATTTCTCCATTTTATATTCTCAAGGATAGCATAACCTACTTGTTTTGAGGTTGTGTTTGACTATATCAACTAAACATGAATGATTTGAAAGAATGCAAAGAATCATAATCAAATATTATATTAAACATTATTGAATGAATAACCATTTTATCTATTACCAAATCATTTTCAGGATCCACCTTAGTAGTAGTGATAGAATATGTGATTCCTTGATCTATAGGGATTGGAGTTTGTTGATGTTTATTGTCTCTGACAACCCTTGTCTTAGAGAACTGATTCAAATATTTTTAGTTTTCTTTAGAGTTGAAACACTATACTATAGGATTAATTTTAATCTTAGCATTATTTTTTTCCATCACATTATAGGGTTTCCTCTTCTATCATTAGCATTGATTAACTTGATGCCCCAATTTTTGAGAATTAAAGTTTCTATTGGTTATCTTGAGACAGATTTCATGTTTCTTCTTATCATAGTTTTTACATAAGAAATGTTGGGTTTTATTTTCTTCATTATATTTATATGTCGATCATCCCAATAAAAACTACATTTTTCAATTTTTTCCATTCTTAGGATACCATTTAGATCCACCAATATCCATCTTATACTTGAGGAAGAAATGGAAAATCTCTTCATTTATATCACAGTCTCTAATCACTAATGATTTCCATATACTCGTATTTAACACACTAAAAGGTAATCCACCATGCTTTTATTGATGATGATAATTATAGAGTAGTACCATGAAAAAATCTTAAATTTTTAACATATTCCCTAGTAGAAAAATATTCCTTTTTCATCAGTCCAAGGAACACTCTCCCCATTTTAAGATGAGGAGTTTAGGGAACATATTTATTAAAGAGTGTTTTTTTAATCTTTCCCATTCCATGGAATTAACTTCTAGTCTGGACATTTGTGTCATTGATCAGTTTCCACCACTAATCATCTTCCCTATCTAGAGGATATACAACAATCCTTACTTTCTCTTGTTCTAAGAATTGGAGGAAAACAAAAATCTTCTCAATGGAGTTAATAGATTATTCTATGATGAGGGGATTAGATGATCCACTAAAATTAGGTTCTATTGGTCTTATAAATGTCTCAACCACAAACTTCTCCTTCCTATGATAAGGAGGGTATTTCATATGATTTAAGTTATTACTCATTGAATAATTCAGATGATCTGAGTATTTATATGAAGTTCCAAGATGACACTCCCATAGGGCAAGGCATGCTATTGTATAAATCAACACATTTCCTATCTTTTTGGTTGTTATCACAGTTCCTCATATTTCCTGCTATCAACTAAAATAAAAAAATGAATGAGAATACTAATAAATAAGCGAAAATATAAATATATTAGGAATAAAATATAAATGAAAATTATTTCTTAACTTATGAGTCTCTAAGTTTAGATATAGGTTATCCATAACAATTATAAATGAATGTTTTCTAACCTAAAAATATGTTAAAGTCCTGCATTATGGTCAATAAAATGTATATGAATTTGAAATTGCATATGCCCCTATAGTGATAAACCAAGGGTGATTTAAGGCCTATTTGTCCAATACCAGGTTCAAATTTAGTTACCACATGTTGTACGCTTTTCGATGGTTTTACCCATAGGTACAAATTTTTCAAATCTACATCTACATGTAGCAGTCTAGACAGAGATGTAATTTCTTGGAAACTACTCACTCAATAATTTAATAAAATTTGATGATATTTTCCTATAATTAGATTTATCCCTAGGGTTATCCCTAATACATCATAGTAAAAATCCCAACAAATATCTATACCATCCTTTGATACAAAAAATAGTGACCCAAACTTTTTACACACATTGTTACATTTTTTTTACATAAATATCTTATAAATGAAATTAAAGGATTGAGAGGGCTAATGTATTTGGAAAACAAGGTATATAAAAAAACAAAAATAAACTAAAACATAACTTATTTATTTTAATCTCCAAAATGAGATTATAAATTCATTTGAGCTCCAAAATAGAATAGGATAACCTGGGGAATACATATACCAAATGTGGATCAATAAACAATAGTAGGGGAATATATATGGTAATGAGGTATAACATGTGAGTTAAACAAAATAACATGATATCATAAAAGATAAGTCCCATAAATAATCAAATGAGATCATAACATAATTAATATGGTATCATAGGATCATGGAAACATAGGAAAGTGGAAGAAACATAAAACATGACATGTGCATAAGTCGAGGCTAACCATCCAAACTACGTCACATAGTGGAAAAAGTCTCTTCATAGATTAGGTTAACTCCCTAATTAAATACATAAACTATCATAAGAAAAAAAACATTACCTAATTCATTAGCATGTTATCTAGGCACATCCATTATAACACGTACATTATTACGTGTGCCAAAAAATGGAAAAATCATAAGTAATAAACATAATAAATTTAAGAAATGAAATTTATGAATGTATTACACCATAAATTAAAGGTATATGAAGATAGATATATATTTAAGAGAAATATATCCATAATTCATAATAATTTCAAAACATCAAAGGAATAAATAAATTTTGTTAGAGAGAGAAACCTCATAACCCAAATAAAAAATATGGTTTGGAGAGATCCCTCACCTTATGTTCCAAAATAATTATGAAACTACACTTAATGTTGTTGATAATCAAATTAGATAATTTAATTAATTAATTCATGACCTTTTCCATATATATTTTATTTATTATAGTTTTATTATGTTCACTTATTACTATTTTAAGGATACATAAATTATAGTTTTATTATTTCAGGGTATTGGTTTTATTATTCCATGTTCGGGTCACTTATGGATAATTATTAATGGACATTTAAAATGGAGTTAAAAATATAGGAGTTAAATTAAATGGTAATTATATACTTAAAAAACTAAAATTTTTTAAAATATCCATATGAGATCTAATATAGTTTTGACTCACTTAGTAAAAATGTGAAAATTTTGTGGTTAGTTCATGTAGTTTATTTTACCAACCATTACAAATTGGATTATATTTATTTATATAAGTGATTATTTAAACTTTATATAACTTGAAATAAGTTATGATATAATTAATATAATAATATTTAACAATAATATTGATTTTATAACAAGTCTTGATGAATGTGTAAAAGATAGAAGAGTGTTGTTCATGGAGCTAGTGAATCAACCATATTGTAAACAATGTTTTTTTATAAACATTTGATGGAAAGTGAAGACGATTTATGTTATATATTAAATTAAAATAGTAAAATTATGGTATATATTTTATATTGTATGTATTATGTATTATTGGATATAAATTGTTGTTAGGATGATGGGGAAGAAAAATTAAAAGAATCATTTGAGGGAATTGTCTTCTCCTTGGGATGTCCCCTCTTTTAATTTTACATAAGGAATATTGTATTCGACTTTTAGTGATACCATAAAAACTATGATGTGTGGGATAGTATTTTTATGGTAATTAGGAACATTTTTTCAAGATTTTTTTCATAGAAGGTGTGCGTAGAAGGGCTTGTGAGGAGTGGTATTTATAAGGGGATGAGACGGTTGAATATTATATTCATTAGTTTATTATTTTGCATCAATACTACCGATGGTGATGATTATTGTGAACATATATAGTAAATAATTCATTTTAGTATCAAAAAATTAGTTCATACAGCAACTATGACTTAAAAACCCATGTTTTTTTCTTATATTGTTAATACATTATTTTATCGTATTTCATTGTTCACAAAAATTCAAATATTTTAGAAAGGTTCATAAAAATTAATCCTAACCATTTTAAAAAATTGTATTTCAAAAATGAAATAATTATTATGAAAATAGTTTTCTATGTATGAGAATTTTAACAATTAAATAAAATCCTTATCTACTTCAAAAATAACAATTTATTATTGCGGTCAATTTTAAGACCCTTTAATAAATTACATACGTTCAAATAAAATTTTATTATCCTCATAATGAAAAATAATTTTAATTATTAAACCCATTTTTTGGAAATAAAAATTCATGAAAGTATTTATATTTGTATTTAAAATGTAAATAAAACATATATTTTTTAAAATATTACGAACAATTTTTTAATAATTTTTTAAACATTTATTTACTCATATAATGATGTGTGTGTGTGTGTATTTTATTCTAATTTGAGAAGATAAATAGATATTATTTTAAATTACCATGGTTGAGTTAACTATTCATGGAATTCAGATTACTATTCCTAATGGTTAAATTAATTTTCCAAAAGTTAGGTTCATATTCCAATAGTTAGATTACTATTTCAATAGTGTGATTTATAATGGTCATATAGGATCATATCATCTATAAATAACTCATATCTCATTAATTCATCATTTAATTATATTTCTTATTAGGGTTACATATATTTTCATTTTAAAAATGTGTATTTCATTTTTAATATTCTAATTCATTTCTATAGTGTTGTTTGTGAGTGTGATCATTCTATGGGATTAATCAAATCCAAATTTTATGATTAATTTTATCTTATTTTTTCCACATTAATTCATTAAATTAGTATATCCATATTTATTCTCAAAATTTAATTTTATAATTATTATAAAAAAATTGTTTTTATCATGTGGGCATTGTATGATATATAATATTGTATTAATAAATATAAAATAATTATATACTCATAAGGGAAATTACATTGATAAAATTATTAGTTGTTATAAGTGGTGTTACAATAAACATCCCTAAAAATATTATCATTAACTTTATAGGTCATATAATAGATTAATATAATATATAAACCATTCCATGTAAACCAAATTTCATATAAAATTTCATTCTGTGTATAGAAAAACTCTTATACATTTTTCTGAACATGAATCCCCTATTTTCCAAAAATATATAGAAATAAAATTTATATTTATATATATAACATAGTAAATGTTTTCCAATTTTGGAAAAAATTCATTAGGTAAACCTTTGTCATATATATAAATAACCAATGTGGTAAATTGGTCCATATTTCTAACAGGTATATCTACTTTTCCTTTAATCAATTAAATATTATTTCCATGTGTAAATTTATCAACACAAATGTGTGACCAAACACAGTATGTAGTACCCTTGATTAAAAATTATCCATATTAGTTTCTATAAAAATGACATCCATATTCATTAAATGGTTATTCTTGAGAGGAATTATCAAATGTTGATACCAATATATTATACTATACATTCAGCTTATAACCAATATAAAAATTATATTCATGATAAATGCCAAAATCAATAACAAGACATATCATTGAGTGATTATCATGTTTTGGATCAATAAAATATGAGATTTTATCAATAGTACTCCACTAAAAATTATGAAATTATATCCTATGTATTATCATTTCAATACCTCTATTTAAAAAAATATTGAGTCTCTTTGTAATTAATCAAAGCATGTAGTTATTTATGTTGTTTATAATACATAGCATTCAGTATTTCAATCTTCCATAGATAGGCATCTAAATCCATTTTATTCCCACTATATGAATCATAAGAACATTATTCCTAGATTCATTCAATCATAATTAGGTCATTCAGATTAGAATAACCCAAATATTTTAATTCAATATGGGTATATAATTATAATTGTGTTAACTATTCACAACATGTCTTGAAAAATACAATCCATGGGAATCAATATTTTTCGTGACCCACACATTTTAATAATCAAGTTCATAACATGATTTTTATTTTTAATTAGTCTAATATATAGTATTTCTTATAATTTATTTGTCTCACCATTTCCATATTCATATTATAAATATCAAAAAAAAACTACTGGATATTATAAAATCATTATATCTAATGTTTTCCTGGTATATATACATTTTTTTATTTAATTTTCAATCTTATTCCTTCAACCAAAAAAATATTTTCAAAATATTTTAATATATTATAAATTATATTGATACAAACGAAGAACCAACAACCTGATCTAGATCTAAAAAGATAATCATTATATACTATCTTTGATATTAACTTAAGTGACCTTACATTAACAATTCATAATTTCAATATCAACTTCTAACATTGAGTCACATATATACCAAAGACCATTTAGGTTTAAAGGTTTAAAAAATTGGGGGAAAACCATTAACAAAATGAATACCATGTATTTCTCATCAAATGGGTATTATTCCCATTATATCCTGATTTTCATGCACCATATGAAGTCTTCAACATCTCCCATGAAATTATCCTCACATTAAACCCTTCTAGGAATATGATTCATATTATCATTCTTCATAACATGGGGAAATGGAATCTTAAGAAATTTTGAGATTAGATTCTTAGTTATGGTACAAGTATGGGATATAAATAAATGATCATAAGTTTTCATTCAATAGGCATAGGTTTATGAGAACATTACAATAAGTTAAAACATATATACCCAATCTATAAACATAGATAATCGTTTCATTTTTCAAGGCTCATTGAAAATACTGTCATAGTGGACAAGGTACCATAGTAAATTGGGTTTACTCTTTATTCCATAATTATCTTAGTCAATGGTCCCTACTAAGACTTTCATATTGGATAATGTTTCTTACTAAAATGGTTTCACTCCCAATTACCATCATTTTCTTAGAATTGGATCACTACCAAGACCATCAAAGGGGATAATATCCATTAATTAACTAGGTTAAATCCCCATTATATATCATATTATCTCATAATAAATAAATTTTTAACCAATATATTAGAAGGATATATGATTTTAGGCCTACTAATTATATAATGAAAATATAAAAAATCACTACAAGATATTAAAAACATACACAATTTCATCATTAAAAACCCCATGAAAAAGAAACTAGTTTAATAATGACTTCATCATCACATAATCATAAGTCATCCAGAGAAAGAAAGTGTATGGAATTATAAAAAAATCATTATTTCATCGTAGCATAATTGACCCATGGAAAGAAACATGTTTCAAAAAAATATTCTTAAAACATCATGATCATAGTCCATATAGAGAAATGTAGTAAATGGTTTCATAAAAACATATCCCTAGTAGATCACAAGAAACATGGAACCGTGTTGACATAGTTGAATTGTACCTTTAAATATGAATTTTAACATTTAATCCAAAATTAAGTAAAACATAATTTTCTACCATTATCATTAAAGATCATAAATTTCATGAATATTGGAAAAATTATTTTCAGGGAAAATAACCAAGAAAAGTTTTAAAGGAGGCTCAAAATAAGAGAACTTTCAAAATGGTGGTTAGTCCATTCATTCAATAAACATTGAAAAAATGATTTATTTTAACCCTTTTTTGAAAAGTCACATTAGAATATTTGGAAAATATTATAAAAATTACGTATATGAATATTTAAAAATAAAATATTGTTTAATATGTATTTAAAAAATCGTTGGATCACACAAATAACGTTTATATAAAACACTATAATGAACATCAACATAGAGGATATGTATTCTTGAACCCAGAAATAAATAAATATGAATGTACTTCCATAAAAAATCTTTATCATTTTAAATACCAAAGATAAGAAAATGTACGGAAAACATGAAAGACACCAAAAAACATGGGGAGAAGATAATACATGGGGTATAAATAGTTAGGATTTGATAATATTTTTCATTGTAAATTTATCATTTAAAATCCTGGAAGAAAATGAGATAGTAACATAAACCCATATTTCTTTTCTAACATTGGATGCAAAAACCCATTGAGTGAAATAACATCAAATATAAATTTAAATTCCATTAATATTAATATATTCCTAATATAATATACCAATTTGGTAGTATATCCACCATATAAACACAAATAGGTTCATGTTAAGAAAAAAGTCACAACATACCAACATTGAGAAGAATAACCCTTAGAGTTCTAGTAATATATAAATAAAATACAGATGAAATTAATAACCCTAAATATATTATAGAATATCTATAATGTTTATGAAAACCACCATATAAAACATTATTAGGTGGTATATTCACAGCAATAAAAAGGATCAAGTGTTGAATATGGAATATGTCTAACAGAAATATATATGAGAGATGAAACTTTTACCTAAGGTCCTAACATTAACCTTACATACTATTAGCCTCGTTTATAATATAATTATATTTATTATAAATTTATACAAGAACTATTTTCATTGTTATTTTACTAGATATTATTCACTTATAATTTCTAATTGTATCTTTATTAATAACTCCTCATTAAAATCCCCATTCTGGGTCATTACTCTTCTATTTTTCATGTATGTTTTAGTTTGTAAGTTCCAGTTCATGAACATTGGTAATGGTCTCATAATCCATAAAATCATAATAATTCCATAATTTTCTTATTTAAACATAATATACACTTTTATAAATATATTCTTATTAGGTGTAAAAGAAAAAAAAATATATCTCTTCATGGATACACTACTCCAAACGTTTTCACTGGTGATATTCTGAGTTTCCAATAGGTAGAAAAAAATAAAGGTAAATAATAATTCACATTTTAAGAAAAATAAATACTTAAAATAAATAATATATATTCATTAAATATATCTTTATGACCATATATTTAAAGAATAAATGAAAAAAGAATCACATCAATTCTTGGAGGAGGTAATCCACATGTACACTCGAGTGATGTTATCGTCCTTCAATAGAAGGGAGGGTAAGAAGGTAGATAATATTTTATATTTAAAGAATAATAATAATGTCATAAACATAATATATAGTAATTGAATCAATCTATACAACTATCTATGAGAGGCAATGATGATAAATATTATACGTTGGTCGAGGGAACGTTATTCCATACGTACATAGGATAAAATTGTAATTAAATAGGTAATGGTTATTATATTAACATAATAAAATTTATGAAAGATAAAATTAAATATATCACTAGATCAATATTGATAAAAAAAATTGAGGAGGTAGAACAAGAAATAAACCTAAAAGGATTCAGTGAAAACGATTACCTATTATTTAAGAAACTTCATTTGGATCTCTTCTTAAGGACCCTTGGGATGGTTTTTATGAATACAAAAACAATTAAAACATCTATAGTTCAGTTTATAATATATTTGGGGTGTATTTTTGACAATATATATGGCTAAAAATGTTTGAATAAGACAGTATAGGAGGTTCCCTTTTATAAGTGAGATGGTGACACACTAATAATTATTTTTTTCAATAAAATAATATAATATAACTTCCCAAAAAAGTGGAAAAATATTGGATCAGTTTAAATTTTGGGATATTATACTATCAAATCTATTCAAACAATAGGATTAAGATATTTTTTTCAGTTATTCTAACCTTTATTTGTTTATTTTAACCTCTTATTAACACTTTTAATACATTTACTCGTAATAAAATACTTACTGTCTAAGGGTCAAAATGTTATTATAAAAGGGAAAGTGGATCATAATTAGAATATGGTTGATATTTTTGAAAATTTCTCATTCATTCAAAAAAATATAATATTTTTATTATTTTTAGAAGTATTATAACATAAAATATCCTTAATATAATTTTCAGTATTATTCACATAATTTGACTTTAAAAACAAAAATATTACTATAGAGTTTTAATTTCAATATTTAAAACATTAAATAACTTTCATTTGTAACCATGAAAATCTTGAAATAATTTATTTTATCCAAAACATATCAAATTTAATACTTTAAAACTATTTACATGGATTATTCACCATATTGTAAAAGCATTGTATTAGCGATGCATAATATTTTTTAATAATTATACCATTCAGAAAAATTAAAAATATTTTTATATAAAAATATTATTTATTAATATTACCAATAATTATTTATTATAATAAATAATATATCTTTATTCTCGTGAGAAAAATATTATAGATTTTAAAAAGAAATAGAGGGAAATTTTGTACATATACTTTACTAAAAAATAACTTAAAGGCCATTATCAAAGGGAAATCGAAACAAAAATTCCATATTTATGTAGATAGTTTGATTTTTTTATAAATATACTAATAAAAAGAAATAAATGAATGTTTTTGAGTGATTTTGAGACCTTATCCCATAGTTGTAACCCCAATTAACCCATTTTACTCTTTACTTAGTTGATTAATTATTTCCATGAAACTATTTAGTGTGACCAAAAATGAAATTAAACTCATTACCAAACTAGAATATATTGACCCAAAATATGGAATAAATTTTTTATGAATAAATTTATATAAGTATTAAATATTTATTTTAATACAAGTTACCAAAATACAATGGAAACACTTTTTAGAAAAAATCATTTTTTTAACATAAGAAATGATATTATACAAAAGAAATGTATAATTTTTCATATGGAATTAATTAAATTTGATTAAATAAAATGATAAAAACTTAAAATTAAAAAAAAAATAAAACCCATATAATAGTCAGGAAAATATGATTAAAATAAAGTTACTAAAACTTGTTTTTATTTAAATAAAAACAATACATTGATATATAAAATGTTAATCATAGATTTCAAAGTTCCAAATTAGATTTATAAATGAATTTTATTTATATTTTAATATATATTAGTTCTATCTAAATAGTTTCATAAAATTTCAATTCATTCATATATTATGATAATTTCATATACACGGAATTATTTTTAAAATCAGAATTTATCACTATTCACCATAAAATAAACTATTTTTGAAAAATAAAAAATGTTCAACCTATGATAATTTTGTTATGCTGAAACCATAGATGAAGTTAAATTCATCAAATTCAAAATCTAAAATTCAAAATGTTATCTTTTAAATGGGAAATAAAAAAGGTAATGATAACTCTCCTTTATATAAAAAATGTCACTTTTAACAGTTCTTATCCTTATATGATTTAATTATTAACATTTATAATTCATTACTTATTTCCTAAGAACTAATCAATAAATTTAAATAATGAAAATTTTTAAACATATATTTCTTCATTTGGTTACTTTTATTCACACCCATCAAACTAATAGCTAGGTTATAATAGTCATAGGAAAATAATAACATTTCCATAGTATATAAGCTCATTGTTGTAGGTGTTATAAACTATTAGACATATTATTTATTTAAAATAAAAATACATCCTGAAATCTCATTATATTTCATACTCAAAAAATTATTTATGATACCTATATGAAAATTCCAATTATATTAAAAAAATCCAATTTAATATTTTATATAAGGTATATAAAACCATTTCATGTAATGGATTGGAACTATATAAACTCAAAATCCATATAATGGAATGTATTTTGTTATATGAAGTAAACCTCCAATTTTCTAGATTGATCCTAAGCTCCCGGGACAATGAGAAGTCACACCCAAAGGAACATTCTCAAAAGTTCATTAATAAAAAAAAGACCTCAATTATATCAAAACTATAACACCTCATATGTATAAATCCTAATAAACCATTACTATTTAATCTACAACTAAAATAAAAAAATTGTATACTTGGATGAAAGAAATTAAATCATTATTTCATACCAAGTATATAACCCTTATATATCTGATATGAAAACAATAATAAATAATTTGAACAAATCTAACTAAATAATATAAAGTTTTATTATATAAATAATTTATGTACATAAATATTATATATGATTTTCCTAATTAGATAAAAATTTCTATTTTTTAACATGGAATATAAAAAAATTAGACAATTATAATAATAAAAACCCCTTTTGATATGAAAGGTATTTTTGATAAATAATTATTATTTTATCACTCAATCAAACATCGACCAATATTCAGGATGTGGATTTACTATATAATAATATTCACATTGAGAATTTCTTGAAAGGTCGTCATTGAATCATGATATAATTTAAGAGCAGAATCTATTTTGTTTTATGATCATACAATAAACCATGGATGATCATTATTTTCCACATATTAGTCGTTCCTCATAGTAATATAATTTACATGAACCATGATCAAATTTCTAAAAACATTGACATGAAAATAATGATTATATATTGATTTTTTTATATTAAAAAACATGAAATTTTTAAATAACCACGCTTCTTTCTCAAAAAAATTCCCAACCATGAATTTTTATATATACCATTATATACTTTATTATGATTTTTTATCAATTCATATACATGAATAATAAATAGGGATTTGAAATATAAATTTACATTTCAAATATTTTACATGAGACAAATATAATGATAAAAACAAATTTTAAATCCTTAAAGGTAAATGTTTTTCTATTTCATGTAAATCCATGAAAAACTACCATGAAATGGTACCTCTATAAAATCCATTTTAAATATAGAATTAATCTAAGGATATTCTAATAACTATGATGTAGTTTGTAATAATATGATATTTTTAACATGAGTGCACAATCAGTCATGGATTGTGAATTTTATCAATGTATATGTTATTACCTATAGAAATCTAATTTCCATAAATTTTATTTATTTTTAGTGAAAACTGTGATGTGAGAATATGTTTTTTTAGAAAAAATTATTAAGAAAAAACTTTTGTTTTTTTAAAACATCACGATTTTTCTAAAAAAAAATAAACGGTGATGTAGTCATATATACCACAACCATGATTCTATGTTAAAATAATTATTTTTTCTATTTTCAATCTAAATTTTAAAAATCCATCACTAAAACACACTCTTGTTTAACTGAAGGGTTTTATTTGATATATATAAGCTCAATTAATTTCATGTAAAGATACAGAACCTAGAAAACATATTTACATGGATAAGAATCCATAATATGAAAAAAAAAAACATAAACCAAAGATTTACTCGATAATCATGATTAATTTCATTTATTATTTAGTTTTATTGAGATCCTTCAGTACCAATTTATGTATTACTACCTCAAAAATCACCCACCTTTGAAAAAGAATTAATAGAACACTATGGTGGGATAATTTATTCATCACAACTGTGTCATAACCTCCATCGTAAATCTAAATGAAGATAATATTATATGAGTACACTAACTTAAGGAAAAAATGTATAATTTATAAAAAATGATGCCCAAAAATTTTATTATATAGAACTAATTCTTATAATAATGAAGTATAACATAGTATAAATTCTTCATACGTTATCAAATGAAAAACTAATTAGTTCCTCTGTTATAATATTTTCAATAATTCCTTATTATTGTAATGTGATTATTAATAACATAGACATTTATATTATATTAATTTATACAAAATGAGGCCCATGTTTTTTAATAAGCTAAAACCATGATAGTTTTGCTAATGTTAGCTAAATAACATCCCATATCACTCCCCCATATCATTGTATCATTGTATAATTAACAATAACATAACACAAACCATGATATGACGACTATTGAAACATCATGTTTTATACTTCCATTCATATTTCTGATAAATTATGGGATTTATTTAATTTAAAATTTATTTTGGTACAATGGAAACTTATATTATTCTCATATGAAATATTGGTTTCATTAGGTAATTATCTATCATTTTACGATAGTTTCACATGAGTGAATGGGAAACTATTATATATGTGATACCCTAGAATTGTAAAATAACATAGTTAATTCTACCTATATGTTGAATATACACTTTTATGTTTGTATGTGTTAATTATATGCCTTGTGATATAGAAAATAGAAATTGATTTAAATTTTATGGATATTAAAGGTAGAAAATATTAATAGTGTATAAATTTGGAGTGGCTGAGTTCCATATATTTACACAGAATTTGTTTCTTGGGATTATTTGGGATTCCATTTTGGGAACATGTATATATTTTCTATGTTTAACTCAATGATACATTTTCATATCATTATATAAAAAAATCTTATAGACATTATTTTACATGAAATAACATTATATGTGGTTTGTTATTTAGTGATATTTTGTTAAATAAATTATTTTCATTATTTTTAATCAAAAAATTATTAAAAATTATTCCTAGAATATAGTGAGGTGGTATTTATTTAATTAAAGAGGGAGATACAAATTTATAATATACTTTGGATGAATAAAATTCAAAATATATATGTGTGTGTGTGTGTGTGTTTATTTAATTATTGATAGATTAAAAATTATTTAGTTTTTCAATTATGTTAAATTATTTGTTAATTAATATAATTATATATCCAAATATTTATTTAATTACTTTCTTATTATCAATACATGTACTTATTTGTTAAATTGAGTATATAATCATTCAAAAGTTATGTATCTCCCTAAATATTTTTAAATAAGCTTCAACACTTATTATTAATATTTAGTGTCTAGGGAGTATATATATTTCCATTTGAATATCTAGTTAGAGTAAACACATTATTAATTATATGAGACATTACCAAATGAAATAACCCCCCCCCCAAATATTTTATAGATGTTACTTATTTTTATAAATAAATATAATATCTTTAAAATATAAGTGGTAAGTAATAAATATGTATGACTATAAAAAATATAGTGAAATAGGATGTTACTAGGTGAGTTTGAGTCATATATTTTTTGTTGAATTTATTTTGTATTGTATTCAATGTTTTGAAAGAAATTATATTTAGTTTAATATTGTTACTTTTTCTATGAAATAATATTGTATTGGTGGGTGTTTCATTCCATTTATCATATATCTAAATATATTATTTCATAAAATATGTATTCTTGAATGAAGTTTAAAATACTAGAGAGAAATATAAATTTAATGTTTTGTTGTAATATGGAAAGTTTTTTAAAATTATCTTGAAATTACAAAAAAAATTAAAGTTTCATTGAATAATTTATAAGTATAATGTTCACTAAATGGAAACCAAGGATTTGGGTTTAGATGTTTTAAATAAATTGATGAAAATATTATTTGTTATGGTTGATTTATTTATGAAGTGGATGGAGGTTTTCTTATGAGTATGACCATCATGAACAATGTTAATAAGGATATTTAGATATAGTAACCAATAATTTTTTTTTATTTTTGGAATGATAGGTTTTTTAGATAATATAAATAATATAAAGAAGTAGGTTATAATATTGGTTGTCTTCCTATTTCATATAAAAATATACCTCACCTTGGGCTGATTTGTTTCTTTTCATGCATTGTAATAAAAACTTTTAAGAATGTGTATGAGAATCGACCTCAAAAAAGATGAAATTAAATGGTTAAAAAGGTAAGAATGTCAAGTCACCTCAGTTAAGAGTTTGTTTGAAACCACTTATTGAAATTCCTCCATAGCACGTATCCCAAGTGAGTCTTCATTGTTATTGCAATATACCTTATTGAATAACTATTTTTCAAAAACAGACCCGATTCAAACAGCTTATCATAAGTAAAATTTCTATAAAAATTTTCCAATAAATGGTGCCAAATAGACCCTAAGAAACTAGGATGCACTTGTACACCTTGTACCAAGTACAATGGAACCAATTTTTATGGAAATGGAAAATGAAATAGAAAGGGGAAATGAATGGAAATTGAAACAAAAGGATGTGTTTGGCATTAATAGAAACCAAAATGTAAATGGTTCAAAAATAATAATAATAATATCCAAAATAAAAAAAATGAGTCGAAAAAACAACCATAGGATGGAATCAGTGGTAGATTCAACTCCAGAGTACCCTCCTCCAGTAAGGCTACCCACAGATCTGGTTTTTCTGGATAGCAGAAGTGGGTGTCATTCTCCATTGGGGATAGTGGGTGCGGTCTGTCTGGCGAAAATAGGGGTGGAACTATGGTAGTGGTGACAATGTAATTCGACCTTCATGTTGGCATCACCATTGCAACTCACATAGACCAACAGTGTGAATGGTCAATGCTACAAATCACGTACACAAGTAGCGTAGAGGGTCATGTTGAAGGATTTGAACGTTGTAGAAGCGTGGTGGTTGGAGGGCCCAACTTTGGATTTTCCGTAATCGATGACCAATCTAGGATCAATACAATGATAAACAAAAGTATCCAAAGATTAAGATGAAAGATCTAAAAAAAATAACAAAAGGGCATCATATCCTAGAAAGTGGATCTTGCGCATCATGTTTATAATTAATTTAAATAATTACTGTAGAAATTAAATACCTGGATCTTTGGTACTTTCTTCATTGATGATTCTGATCATCCGGAATGACCCTTCTAGATTGTCTTGTTGCGCTTATGAGGATCCAAACCAGAATACCTCTAGCAGTGATCCACAAATGCTCTGATGCCCTCTGATAGACAACACTCGTTCTCCATGTGCTAGAGTGGTGAAGCGAGTGTCTTGAATTGGTCGTTCTTGATCACTTGTTCTTTGGTCTTGAAGAACGTCTCTCATTCTTGAGAGGGGAGAGGAGAGGATTCGAGAGAGAAATTTTTTTGGCTCAACAATTCCCTCACCACTGAAAATTTGGTTCTCCATGTGTAGTGTCACAATATACGTACCTATCTGTTTAACGACACGGGGTTTTGGTTACAATATTTAATTTTTTAAAATAAATTAAATATATTCATAACCTTAGAGAAAACCCACGCTAAATAATAACAATAACAGCACCATTATTCTTGGTGCGCTAACTTGAGAAAAAAGGAATCATAAATTAAATCTTGTTCCATATAATGATAACAACGTTATTATTATGTATTCTTGTTCCAACTAGTTAAATAATTATTTACCATCTTGCAAATAGTTATTTTACTACTAGATCGACCTTGGTCTGCTTGAACTCCACTTCCATTTATTTAACACCTGAATAAATAAATAATTTATTCTCTTAAATAGATATTTTATTTAAAAACTTGTAAATAAATATTTATTAAATTTTCAATAAAATAAATATATTTAATTTAATTTATGTGATCATTTTAACTTGAATAAAATTATTCCATGTTCTTAAAAATAATATTTATTTCATTAATTAAATTCAAATAGAATTTAATCAAGACCACAAGAAACACTTAGTGTGTGACCCTATAGGATTCTTTCTAATTGGCATTAGGTGGGCTTACCTAAAGTCCAATAGTACTGTCTAGAAACGGGTCAAGAAACCCAATAGAAAGAACTTAAAGTCACAAAAATGACATCCACATACGAATGCTCACTATATAATACAATAATTTTGTCTCAATATCTCATCAAGTATGTTTCATGATAGTGTCATCAACTTGTTTTCCTAATACGTCTTTCTTTGACTACCTAAAATAAACTCATTGATACACCATGGCCATAGAATTTAGGGAGACGAATCTATTTCAATCAAAGGATCAAGATTTCAACTTCCATAAATGTATGGGACAATACTTCCCCAACTTATCCATTAATAACATGTCATTCATTATGCACCCAACATACCCTAATTCCCGCCAACATATGGCATGAAATTTTCTTCATTAAATCAAAGTGAGTAAGTTGTGACATTCATTAATTATAATCTTAAAGACTGAGGACCATTACACATGCTCATAGATAGGAATATTCAATGACACCAAAACATGTGAAATTCCTACTAGTGGGTTTGTTCTTATAATGTTCTGTCTTGGGGATTACCAAGTGTGAACTTCAAGATAAGAAGTATCATCTGCCTACGAGTACTCGCACCTGACGGAATGTATACTATGTGTCCCATCATAGTATTTCATCTAACTACAGAACTATATTTAAGAATATTTTTATAGCACTTCAAGGTTCTCATCATAGCGGGGAACTGCTATGGCCTTATTAATGCAAAAAATACTCTAGTACATTATTACATTATAGTCATGAAGAATAATGAAAAATATGTAATAATATTTTTAATATTTAAATAAATTAAATATTCATGTAATCAACGTATAAATAGTTGGTTCTAGGAAACCAACTCCAACAAACTTTCACTTGGACTACAGTCAACTGCCTATGACTTTTAGTCTGCTAGACCTAACCTGATGATCATGTTTCTGTTGAGTTAAGGATTTAGTCAAGGGGCCTTCCACATTGTCGTCTGTGGAAATACTAATCACTACAACTTCACCTATCTAAGAAAAATCCCTCAAGAGATTATACATCTGTAGTATGTGTTTCATCCCCTGATGTGACCTTGGCTCTTCTGTAGGAGTCACTGCTGCAGTATGATCATAATAAAGTGTATTGGGATATTTAATACTTGGTATCACATCTAGATCTTAGATGAAGCTCCACATCCAAACTTCTTCTTTAGCTTCCTCAGAAGCTGCAATATACTCAGCCTCTATAGTATAATCTTCCACCACACCTTTCTTTGAGCTCTTCCAGCTCACAGTACCTCTATTCAAAGTGAATATGTATCTCGTTTGTGACTTCATGTCATCTTGATCAGTCTGGAAACTAGAATTTGCATATCCTTTGATGAATAGTTCCCCATATCCTCCAAAAATCAGTAACATATCCTTGTATGTCTTAAATACTTATGGATAGTCTTGACTATCTTCCAATGGAAGTCACGTGGATCATCTTGATATCTTCCTACCGCACTTAATGCGTAGGTGATATATAGCCTACTACATAGCATAGAATACATGACTGAACCAATTGTTGATGTGTATGGAATCCTTGTCATTATATTTTTTTCCTCATGCGTTTGAGGACACATTTTCTTGAAAATATAAATGCCATTTGACAATGGAAACAATCACCTCTTGGATTGTTCCATAATAAATATCTTCAGTATCTTGTCAATATATGTACTTTGAATTATTCCCATCAATATCTTGGATCTATCATGATGGATCTTGATCCTAAAAATATATTTTTCATCGCCCAATTCCTTTATGGAGAAGCATTTATTCAACATTGCCTTAACAGATTGTAAGACTGGTATTTTGTTTCAAATAAGTAATTTTTCATCAACATATACTATTAGGAAATGTACCACACTCCCACTAAACAATTTGTAGACACAAGGCTCACATTCATTATTTATAAAACCAACTTACATTATGGCTTCATCAAAATGAACTTTTCATGACCTGGATGCATGATTTAATCCATAAATGGATTTTTTTCAACTTGCATATCTTATTGGAATTCTTTGGAGTCACAAACCCTCTAGGTTGTTTCATATAGACATCTTCTTGAAGTTTACCATTAAGGAAGTATGTTATGACATCCATTTTACAAATCTCATAGTCATGGTAAGAAGTAATGGACAATATAATTCTAATAGATTTTAGTATCGTGACTGGTGAAAATTTTTCATCGTAGTCAATTCCTTGACGTTGTTTGAACCATTTTGCAACCAGTCATGCCTTATAGGTACTTATTTGACCTTACATGTCCAATTTCTTCTTGAATACTCATTTTCAACCAATATTCTTTACATCAAATCGAGGATCTACCAAAATTCAGATTCGGTTTTGGTATATGAAATCCATTTCATAATTCATGGATTCTTTCCACTTGGAAACATCTATGCCACTTACTACTTCCTTATAGGTTAGAGGATTGTTATTATCAACTAATAATGATTCATCATACTCGGTGACTAGAAAACTGTAATGTTTCTATTCACAATCCTCTCTTGTACTCCTATGCAGTACTTGTGTCTCTGTAATAGATCTTTCTTTCATGGGGCTTTGTGGAATCTTCTCTTGTACCAACTCTTGTGTACCTTGAGCCTCGAATTCCTCGAATTCTATCTCGCTCCTACTATATCTTTTGAAGATGTTCTCCCTCTCAAGTAATATGGAATTTATTTCCACTATAACCCTTTTTCTGAGGGGTTTTATAGGTAATTTTCCCTTATTTCCTTTGGGTATTCTATAAAGGTAAACCTTGTTCCTCGAGGTGCGAGTTTGTTACCTGGAGAGTCCTTAACAAATGCTTCGCTTCCCCACACATGTAAATTCGATAACATGGATTTTATTCCACTCCAATGCTTTTATAGAATACCATTTATTGATTTAGTTGGTACTTGGTTTAGTATGTGTGCCGATTTTTGTAATGCATATCCCCAAAAAGATAATGGAAGACTTTAATGACTCATCATCAATCTCACCATTTCCAATAAGGTGCAGTTCCTCCTTTCACTTACACCATTCAACTGGGGCGTGTAAAGGGGAGTGAGTCGGGATATGAACCCAAACTCCAGTAAGTAATCAATGAAGTCTTGATTAAGATATTCTTTACCACATTCTGAGTGGAGTTTATTAATCTTCTTATCAAGCTGGTTCAAAACTTCATTCTAGTATTCCTTGAACTTATTAAAAGAATCTGACTTATACCTCATTAAGTAGATATATTCATATCTACTAAAATAATTAGTAAAAGTTATAAAGTATGAGTACCCACCCCTTTCTTCAATTGGAAATGGTCTACACACATTGGTATAAACCAATTCAAGAAGCTCTTTATCCCTTTCACCTTTCCCACTAAATGGGGATTTAGTCATTTTTCCTTGTAAACATGAATGAAATACACTAAGTGTTTTTAGTTTGAAAGATTCTAAATATCTATCTTGATGTAACTTTTTCAATAATTTCTCATTTACAAGACCTATCCAGTGATTCCAAAGTTGGGCGTGGTATAATTCATGTGAAGTATTTTATTTATAGATTTCCATTACTTGGTTTGTGTAATCCAATATGTAAAGACTGTTATATAAATGTGCCTTAACAAAACAAATGTTATCTTTATAAAATAAGCATCATTTATTTCCAAAATTGAAAATAAATCCATCTGTATCAAGAATAGATATAGAAATAATTCTTTTGGTTACAAAAGTCACATAATAACAACCTTTTAAAACCAAGATCAGCCCAATCAGAAACATGAGGTGTTAGTCCCTAACAGCTATAGCAGTAAGTCTAGATTTACTGGCTGCTCATTGATCTACCTACCCTTAATCAATTTTCTCTAATCTAATTGGTTCCTGTATTTGGATAAATATGTGAGCACCATAGGTTGTATCTAATACCCAATTTTAAGAAACAAATAAATTTCACTTGATAACAAATGCACTTTAATCTTCCCCATGATTCTTTAGTTGGGTGTAGTTTTTCTTATAGTGGCCCTTATTTATAAATGAGAAACAAAAAACTTCTTATTTCCTTCCATCCCCATTGATCTTTATTTTCTTGGAAGGACATGATGAAGCTTTGGGATTAAATCTCTTCACCTTACTTTTCCTCTTATTCACTATAACAACAGAAGTATTTTTCATGCATCATGTCTTTTTCCACTTGGTGAAGGAGGATAAGAAGATCCGGTAGAGACTTCTCAATGTATTTCATATTGAAATTCAAAATAGAACTAGAGAAGCTATGAGGAAGTGATGCGAAAATGATATTGGTACCCAATTATTTGGGGATTTTAAACCCTATAACCACTAGACGCTAAATGTAGCCAATGAGCTTGGCTATGTAAGGCCCATCTAGGGTACCCTCTCTAAGATTACTCTAAGAGAGTTCCTTTTAGATCTCAAATCATTCATGTATTTCCCTCTACTGGTAAAGACCATGGAGGTTCTCAATCATTCTATAGGCATCCATGTTTTAGTGAGACTTCATGAGTTCACTAGAAATTGATAATAACATCAAACATTGAACGTCGGACACGTATTTTATATGTTTCTCATAGACCAGGAACTCTTCATCATTCGCCTCTTGGGTAGGAAGATTAGGTAATGATGACTCCAGGACGTAATATTTCCGTTCATGGTATAGAATGACCTGAAGGCTTTTAAACCATTATTGGGAGTTACTACCGGTGAGGATGTTGTCTTTATCCAATACCGATCACAAGGATAATGTGGTTGAAAAGTTTGTCATTTTTTATTCTAGAATTAAAATATTATATAATTATTAATTTCTTGATTACATTTTATGAGAAATAATAAATTGATTTTATTAAGTCTCGTGCTATTTTATCAAGTCCCAATGGCCTTCACCATTGAACTTGTAATGTCTAGTTTATTGGACATTCTAGTGGCATGGATCCATATTATCTTTCGCAAAACCCCAAAAAGGTCTTCTCAATATATTTGAAGGTATTTAGGTAGGAAGATATTTTCCATCGGTGAGCTTGCGCTCCTTGATCCATTGAGTGGACTCCCCAATCCTGAAATCCTAACTTGGATTTCCTCAACACTTGATTCCAATATTACACCAAGTCTAGCAAGGGATACTTATCTTGATGTAATATGGTTAAGTCTACCCAAAAATTTTGTAAGGGATTCATGTATAAAATTAAGTGCACCAACAAGGGTTGGTCAACCACATAGTTTTATTGATTCATTCCCTTAATCATGTTACGGAATGATTAGTCTGACTTAATATTTTATTGAGCGATTTTTATCTCTTATGCGTAAATTTATTATTATATTTATCACATTCTTCTTAATATTAAGTAGAACTTACTTAAGCTATTAACCATGTCATGATAATATTTACGCATAAGCTTGGTTTATTTTAGTTCAATCTTGCATGCTCGTTTAATTCATTAATTATGTGATCGCGAAAACACATCCATAATGATAAACCATTCTACTGATAGAAATAAAATAAAGTAAAGGGAAGGATCATGGGATTTTCTAATGGTTATTGTATCTAGTGGTTGAGAAACTAACCCTGGCCTAGGGGAGAAACACCTTGAACCATTTGGGTTCATGATTACAGTTTTCCACTAGTCCACCTTTGTATCTTCTAGGATTGGTTTTGTCTAGGCTCTAGCTAGAACCACCTCAACTAGATTAAGAGCTCCATCCATTAAATATGCTTTTTAACTCACACATAGGTGAGGGGTAAAATGGGGTTTACATTAAAGAAACCATGAGAACGCAGTCCCTACATATTAATAATAAGAGATGGAACACAAGACAAAAATTTAATTTAAAATAAAATAAAATGAAACAAATCACATATAAAGGTCTAGTCTAGATAATGATAATCCACATACATGAAAATAATTACACATTTAATAAAACTATCATTCAATTATTTAATCATTCTTATTAAGATAAATTTCACTTTAATCAATTGGTTATTATATTTAATTAATCAATCCTTTTATCTTAATCCCTTTCTGAATTTCCTTGATATTCTCATACATAGCCTTGGAGGTAACATGGTGAACACCCATTCTAATATACATGATATATAATTTTGAACATTACACAGACATTAAAGTTTTAATTCGGTGTAATTTGGTAAAGCGTCGTGTAGTTCGGACTACATAGTGTGTACTGCCTTCATCATCTTATCCGAAGTACATGCCTAGGGTCTCGGCGTGTGAGGCGTACTTCAGAAATCTTGGAGTACACGGAATGTCCAGTGGTCCACATTTCGTGTTGTCTCTAGGATCACGGTTACCGGTCAGATTATCCAGGTATGGGATACATGGTTTGTCCCTTGACCCGAAGGGACTACACACCATGTCTAGTGGGCCACACGGCATGTAATCCGGCTGATCGTGCACCAGTATGTCTTGTTCAACATGTGGTGTAATAAATAACTACACCACATGTAATTAATGAACATGAGTTGAGTAACTTTCGAATTAATCCCAATTCACTGAAAACAACTACACGGTGTGTAATATGGATTACAAGGTGTGTATGGTAGAGAACATGACTTGTAAGTCCAAACACATAGCGTTTACTTTCGTTTCACCTGGCTAGAATCATTGGCGTCTCCTGATGAGTTCCTCACTTTAATTTTAATAAAAAAATTATTTGTTTCTATTAAATCTGTTAGAAACAAAAGAGGAATAACAGATGTTGAAATCCATATTACAATAATGATTAACCATGAATTAAAAAACTAAATTATTAAATCTTAAATCATCAACAAAGTATTTAAATAATTATAAATGATGATGTGACCCCTTTGATACCACTTAAAGGATCTGAATGCAGTGGAAGCATGGCAGTTGGAAGGGACCAACTTTTCCTTTTTTGTAATGGATGACCAATCCAGGATCAATACGATGATAAAATCTAGTATCCATGGATTGAGATCAAATATCTAGACAAAATAATAAAATAGTGTTAGATCCTAGAGAGAGGATCTTGCACATCATATTTATAATTAATTTAAATTTTTTTTCCAGAAATTAAATACCTGGATATTCAGTACATTCTTCATTGATGATGTTGATCATCTGGAATGACCCTTTTTGATTGTCTCATTACACTTGCAAGGATCCAAACAAGAATCCCTCTAGCGGTGATCCACATGTTCTATGATGTCCTTCGATCAACTCCACACTTTCTCCAAGTGCTAGCACAGAGAAGCTATTGTCTTGTATCATTCCTTCTTGATCGCATGTTCTTCGGTATTGAAAATCATCTCTCATTCTTTAGAGTGGAGAGGATAGTATTCGAGAGATAAATTGGTTTGTCTCAACAATTCTCTCACCACTAGAAATTTGGTTCACCGGGAATATTGGCACAATAGACATACCTGTCTATTTAAAGACATGGGGTTTCAGCTACAATATTTAATTTCATAATAATAATTAAATACATTCATAACCTTAGAGAAAAATCATGCTACATAATAACAATAACTTAACCATTATTCATGGTGTGCTAACTTGCGTAAAATGGAATCATAAATGAATTTCCATGCCACATAATGATAACAACATTACTATTATTTCATCTTGTGAAAAATAGTTAAATAATTATTTACCATCTTGAAAATAATTATTTTACTACCAGACTGGCCTTTGTCCACTCGAACTCTACTTATATTTATTGCACACCCAAATAAATAAATAATTTATTATCTGAAATAAATATTTTATTTACAAACCAGTAAACAAATATTTATTAAATGTTCAATAAAATAAATATATTTTATTTAATTTATGTGATCATTTTAATGTAAATACCCTAAGCTTAACGTACATGGACATTACATTACTTTTGTGGAATACTTAATACATAATAAAAACAAACACACAAGGACCATAATAGTTTAGTGTCTTTGGAAGCTCGGAATAAAATATTCTAATCGTGGTGAAAGATATTCAACATCTCCCAATAAAGATCTTCCCTTTTTTTCTTACCTAAAACCTTTCTTTATATCCTGGGGAAAAGAAAACATAAAAGGGGTGAGCTCAAATGCCCAGTAAGGGTAAACATAGAGAACATAAAACAATCCATAAACATTCGAATGCAAAAACATGAACATAAAATCTAAACATCAAAATCTTGAGAAAAGACATAAATCATGGAAGTACATAAAGAATAGATCATAAAAGAACATTAATCATGATAAAAATATCTTGGAAGTAAAACTCGTAATTGTGGAAACCATTAAGCACATGATATGATTTCCATAGTAGCCAAGGCATTGCTGCCAAGACCATCTTAGTGGACAATGTCCCTTTCTGAATCGAGTTCACTCCTCGTTTCAGTCCTGTAACACTGAACTGTATTAACTTACCATTACATCCATGTATATATCATGAGATATAAATCTTTATCCAATGAATTTGAGGGAGATATAGGTCTCACGCATATCATAATGAAATCATTCTTTCATGTGCCAAAAAAATCATAAATAATACATCATAGCATAACCCATGTAATAAAATGGGATTCTTAAACATCATGAAATCATAACATAATCCATAAACAATTGATATCATTTCATCGTAATAAAATTGAAACCATTTAAATCATAGATACATTTTACTTTAAACATACACATATGAAATAATGTCATCTTATATGGAAAATAGTTTTGACAAAACACTTAAAAGGAATTATTGAGGAAAATATCCTTTCTTCTTTAAAATCATTTTATTTTCACAAAATTCCATGCAATTTTAATAGATAAGGTTTTTGTTGAAAATAATCATGAAATCTTGTAGGGGAAGCTTCTTGAAAATGAGGCGTTATGAAACCGTAAAAATCCGTTCACGCCGTATAAGTTAAAAAAACATTCTTCTCGTACTTTTGCCAGAAAAGTCAAAAAAGTACCTTATAACGTAAAAAAAAGAAATATTCCATACATACCATGTAGTAAAATTCAAAAATGGGTAAAAATTACTTTAAAAATACATGAAAACATGGACATGGATGATAGAAATAACCCCATTAAATACGTACGAATAAGAAATCTCGGATAAAAATGAGATTTGCAAAATTATCCCTTACCTTAGGTCTGATTTGCTTCGTAAGTTTCAAAACCTCCTGTATAATGATTTAAATAATGTCATTGACTTATTACAGAATCATATTCATTGTTATTATATCATATATGGTTCACTTATGACTTTATATTACCCGTTCTTTTTTAAATTCATGTTAAAGTAGCGTTTTGGGTAAAATCGTCTCATTTTCCGTTCGTGTTTTAACTTGTAATTATTCATATGATTACTTAGATCATGATTACTTAAATCCAGAATGTAAAACATGATTTATATATAATAAATATTCATAATATACTTATATATAATGTATCGATAAATGGAAATAAATACATCATTCATGGAGACGGTAGGTCGTACGTACGCATGAACGCTGTTTTCGGTTCCTTATTGAATTGAGTGGAATTAAGTAGATGACATAAATATATATATATGCATGAATCCAGTAGTATTATTATTTCATATATTTCATGATTAATTATTATATATACTTTATAATCATTCATGAATTGTTAACATGGAGAATGAATCTCATCGCGTCGTGAAGACGGTAGTCCGTACGTACGCACGAGCGATTATATCGTTCTCATGATCGTGGAATTCTATTGGAGTGTATGTATACTATTTCAGAATCAATATCACTTTAAAATAATCATATATAGTTATTATGTACACCATTATACCCATCCAAGTAAGGTGGTGGTGGAAAATAGATTACACCACGGCGTGGAGATGGTATTCCGTACGTACGCACGCACGGTGATTTTGTTTTCTGTAGGATGGATACATGGTGAAATAGGGTTATTTCATACTTATAATAACATATCAGTATATGAGTGATACTGATGTTATTACTTCATAATGAAACAACCTAATAAGAAGAAGTCGAAGAAGAAATAAAGTTGAAAGAATCGGTAACGGACATTACCTCTTCTTTGAAGCGCCTCTTTGAGTCCTCCTCTTAGGGCACTAAAATTGGTCTTTCAAGAAGACCAGGACCTCTAGGATGTTTCTAGGAAAGTGGAGAAGAGCATTTGGCAGGGTTTTGCCGATCTTGAAGGCTCAGAGTGGTGTGAGGAAGAGGGGGAGGAGGTGCCCTTTTATAAGGGAGGAGAGGGGCTCCTTTGGAAAAACTAAAAATATTATTTTATTGTAAAGACAAATTCGGTTATAAATAGCTCCAAATTGATTTATTTCTAATATAAGGTGGGGATGGGTTGAAATACTCTCATCCAATATAATTTAGACAAGTTTAGGTTCCTATTTTAACCTTATCATTTAGATTTAACATTAAGTGAAATAATTTTACTTTTACCGTGTCTTCTTGTGTTCTTAAACTATATGGTTAATAAACATATTATAACAAGCCAAACGAACCCCAAGTTGTTTATTATTAATATATATAACTATATCTAAGTCATTTGGCGTAACCTTATATTTTTAGGAATAAAATAACAATTAATAATATAATATTTGTTTTAAAAACTATTTTATGTCAATTTTGACACTATTTAGTAATTGATTTTTTTAAACTCATAACAGAATGATTAGTTCGAAAAAAGTTAATTAAATCAATACTAACATTTCATATTAACCTAGAAAATTAGTGGAATTCATAAAAAGACTCAAATTACATTTATTTGGGTATTTATAACATCAATTATGTCAATATTTCATTAATAAGATAATTAATGCATCATCGTTGTGTGATAAATAAATTAAATTATTTAATGTCTAAAAATTAAAAATTAAATACCATTATGTAGGAAATATAATGAATATTTATAGTCGAATTTATCTTATGTATAACCCTATATTAAAAATTATCTACTTATTAAACTTTGATTTTAACTATTTTAACCCTTCTTTAAATAAATTAATAATAAATGTCCTAATCTAATCCAAGTGGGCCTAAATGGTCATATTTTATTCCTAAGGTTGTTTTTTGTCGAATTACACTTATCCAATATAATTAGGACATGTGTTAGGGTAATAATAATATCATTTGTACCCTTAATTACCCTATTTACTTTTAATCGTGGTAAATAAAAGTAAAAAGTTATTATTCACCAAAAATTATTTTCATCTCATTGAACCACATTTTACTTACTGACATCAATCTTTTCTCTCGGATTTTTGAGATTCCACTCACAGAAGCGGTAAAATTAAGTTTTATGAAAAATTGAGTTTTTTTAACTACCACTTAGTGGTTTCACCATTCATCAAAAATTGAAAGTTTTCATAAAAATACAAAAAATTAGGCCTAAGATAGATTTGATATTATGAACTCAAAAATTATGTCTATTTTACCAAATTCAAAACATATCAGTTGCATTAATTAATTTAAAAATTAATTCCTGTCGTCAAAACAAATAGTCTGTTCTTAAGAGATAATAACTATCAAAAGATTGACACTTGTTTATGTTTGGTTTAAATGTGAAATTACATCCAATGACCAACATTGTATTAAATTGTAAAAATATATTATAAATATACTTTAAAACCACTAAAATTAATAATTTATCACTATTAATTATTTCGATTAAAAAGGTTGTTTTTAATTAAAATTTAGTAATTTTCACTATTCATCAGAAAATGAAAGTTATCCGAAAAGTACCAAAATTTCACCCTAAGCTAATTTCGATATTCCGAATCCAAAAATGAAGTCCATTTTGAAAAATAGAATTTACAAAATGTCAAAAAGTTGTTATTACTATTCATAACGGCTAGTTTTAATAATATTTTAATAGCATATCATTGTTTAGTGAAACTCGGTATTGCGTACTACACACGCTATCGAGGAAGGTCGTGATTGCGTGTAATGCAAGGCAAGTCAAGGATGCGTGTTGTGCAAGATCCTTTTGGTGTAGTGTACAACACAAGGCATTAATGAAATTAAAAATAATATTTTTCATAAAATCTCGGGGTGTTACATTCTACCCCCCTTAAAATGAATTTCTCCCTCGAAATTCGTCGAGGTTATAAATGGTTTACTACTCGAAAGTTTATTTAATAGAAAACCACATCGTAAACAGGAATACCAAAACCAATATTTAAAAACAAAATTATGAAACGTAACAGTTTCCCAAATAAACTATTCACTGGGTTTCCATATAAGTGAAAATATGGATATGGAAGAGAAATATAACCATCATGTTCTGATGGAGAGTGGTAGAGAACATGGCTACAGAAAATCCAGCAATCACAAAGCCATAAATTTGTGACGATATAAGGTACCATATGATTAATCAGATATAAGAGCAGTAGGACAACATTTTTGGTTTTCATGATCATTTCCCTAAAGTTAATGAAATTGGAATTAGAAGAAATACTTTCAGGATTTTGGTATAATCTCACTGTTGGTTGTTCTTCTTAATGAAATGAAGTTGAATTTGTCATTCATGATGTGTTAGCAGATCATGTGATAGAATGATGGATCATTCCATCTGTCTCAAACAAAAGGTTAGAAAAGTTATCAAAAAAAATACGTAAGTCCATCTATAGTGAGATTAATCATATGTGGTTCCTAAAATGGACTTATACTTCTTATATTATACTGCTTAATATAATAAAACTAGTTTCTACTAAACAGGTACTTCCTGTAGGCCAGTGGTAGGCGATAAAGGCCAGTCGCACTTCAGTTGTGGGTTCGATTCCCACAGCCCTGTCTGACGCGATGGGTTGTCACCCATCCTACAGGTTGTCCTTTTTCTAAAGCTATATTGCAATAACATCCCATCAATAATATAGAAAAAATTTCAATCCCTAAACAATACTAACTTATGTCCAACATAATCCATTCCAATCTTTAGGCTTATCTAAAATATTTCGGTCCAAGCTCATAGTATAAAGAAAATGATTACTTGAAATGTCAGATAACAATCACGTGAATGCCATCATTTATACCCCATATATCATAAGATATATCTTGTTGGTCAAATTAAAAACATGTGAATACCTTAATCATGTATTCTCCTGAAGAATGAATACCCATTGAACCTTAGTGAAAACATGAATGCTGTTAAAAGTTAACTCTTCCCACATACCAAAATCCTCAAAATTCTATATACTCAAACCATGATATAACCTTCTCTTTATATCAGTCGTGAGCTCATGAATACTATC
The DNA here is from genome assembly GCA_963277665.1 of Viscum album. Taxonomy (NCBI): domain Eukaryota; kingdom Viridiplantae; phylum Streptophyta; class Magnoliopsida; order Santalales; family Viscaceae; genus Viscum; species Viscum album. The sequence goes on from OY728119.1 coordinate 116,938,598, forward strand.
AAACATTTAATTTTCTATTTATCCCTTCATTATGCTCATATCATCTATTTTCCAAAAATATCTAAATAACCTTTCATAGTTACTAATACCATTAATCATACACTTTCAGAACATAGGAAAGACATAAGTGTAAAAATCCTTAGATGTATCTTTATTCCATAGTACCATGAGATTACTTATACAACATTACACTTGATAAACATGTAATCATTCCACTACCTTCTTAAACCATTGAACAAGCTTCAACAATTTGTTCATCTCACATATCATTTGTATTCTCTTCATCATCATCAACATAAATACTACCCATACGACCATACTGATTCTCTTCATGAGACTTTCCCTTAGGGAATTAGTTTTCATAATGCTCATACATTCCATATTTAAAACATTTAACCATTGTTGATGTCATAGCAATACCATTATCCTCATCCCTGGTGTTAATTTAACCTTTTCATTTTCACTTACTGGCTTTGTGTCCTTATTTTCCACACCCAAAGCATCTTCTAGTTCCTTTGAAACAATCTCCTCAATGCCTCTTCCCACATGATTTACATGAGGGAAATTGAACTTTCTTTCCTCCATGATCACTATGAAACTCCATCTTTCTCTTATTAGCCAAGTCAGGAAACTTACCAAATTCGAGTTTATTGATCATATTATGAGATTTTTGATTCGGCATAATAATGATGTTTGTACTTCCAAATCCCATTTAATTTGGTTGCTCATGAAGAATATCATTCCATTGTCCATCATATCCTCCATTATCGTGAATCATCCTGTTTCCAGCCATTTTCTAAAACCCAAAAAGAATAGTGTGAGAGGAGAAAATCATAATAAATGGGGATTAACTTCAATATCTAACATCTTAGGTTTAATCTAATATCATTACCATAATTCTAGGACTATAACCTATACATATACTTAACCGTAGGGACATCCCTAGACATACCTTAGAAATATCTCTAGGGATCTCACTAAAGTTATCACATCCTAGTTTCCAAAGGTTGACTAAACCTTTCCTCTGATACCAACTGTAAATACCCTAAGCTTAACGTACATGGACATTACATTACTTTTGCGGAATACTTAATACCTAAGAAAAATAGATACACAAGGACCGTAATAGTTTAGTGTCTTTGGAAACTCGGAATAAAATCTTCTAATCATGGTGAAAGATCTTCAACATCTCCAAATAAAGATCTTCTCTTTCTTTTTCTTACCTAAAACCTTTCTTTATATCCTGGGGAAAATAAAACATAAAAGGGGTGAGCTCAAATTCCCAGTAAGGGTAAACATAGAGAACATAAAACAATCCATAAACATTCGAATGAAAAAACTTGAACATAAAATCTAAACATCAAAATCTTGAGCAAAGACATAAATCATGGAAGTACATAAAGCATAGATCATAAAAGAACATTAATCATGATAAAATATCTTGGAAGTAAAACTTGTAATTGTGGCAACCATTAAACACATGATATGATTTCCATAGTAGCTAAGGCATTGCAGCCAAGACCATCTTAGTGGACAAAGTCCCTTTCTGAATCGAGTTCACTCCTCGTTTCAGTCCTGTAACACTGATCCAGATTAACTTACCATTCCAGCCATGTCTATCTCATGAGATATAAATCTTTACCCAATGCATTGGAGGGAGATATAGTTCCCACCCATCTCATAATGAAATCATTCTTTCGTGTGCCAAAAAATCATAAATAATACATCATAGCATAACCCATGTAATAAAATGGGATTCTTAAACATCATGACATCATAACATAATCCATAAACAATTGATATCATTTCATCATAAGAAAATTGAAACCATTTAAATCATAGATACATTTTACTTGAAACAAACACATATGAAATAATGTCATCTTAGATGGAAAATAGTTTTGACAAAACACTTGAAATGAATTCTTGAGGAAAATATCCTTTCTTCTTTAAAATCATATTATTTTCACAAAATTCCATGCAATTTTAAAAGATAAAGGTTTTGTTGAAAATAATCATGCAATCTTGTAGAGGAATCTTCTTGAAAATGAGGAATTATGAAACCGTAAAAATCCGTTCACGCCGTATAAGTTAAAAAACATTCTTCTCATACTTTTGCCAGAAAAGTCAAAAAAGTACCTCGTAACGTAAAAAAAAGAAAGATTCCTTAAATAACATGTAGTAAAATTAAAAAATGGGTAAAAATGACTTTAAACATAAATTAAAACATGGACATGGATGATAGAAATAACCCCAGTAAATACGTATGAATACGCAATCTCGGATAAAAATGAGATTTGCAAAATTATCCCTTACCTTAGGTCCAATTTGCTTCGTAAGTGTCTAAACCTCCTGTATAATGATTTAAATAATGCCATTGACTTATTAAAGAATCATATTCATTGTTATTATATCATATATGGTTCACTTATGACTTTATATTACCCGTTCTTTTGTAAATTCATGTTAAAGTAGCGTTTTGGGTAAAATCGTCTCATTTGTCGTTCGTGTTTTAACTTGTAATTATTCATATGATTACTTAGATCATGATTACTTAAATCCAGAATTTAAAACATGATTTATATATAATAAATATTCAGAATATACATATATATATAATGGATCGATAAATGGAAAGAAATACACCGTTCATGGAGACGGTAGGTCGTACGTATGCATGAACGCTATTTTCGGTTCCTTATTGAATTGAGTGGAATTAAGTAGATGAAATAAATATATATATAAATAAATACAGTAGTATTATTATTTCATATATTTCATGATTAATTATTATATATACTTTATAATCATTCATGAATGGTTAACAAGGAAAATGAATCTCATCGTGTCGTGGAGACGGTAGTCTGTACGTACGCACGAGCGATGATATCGTTCTCATGATCGTGGAATTATATTGGAGTGTATGTATACTATTTCAGAATCAATATCACTTTAAAATAATCATATATAGTTATTATGTACACCATTATACCCATCCAAGTAAGGTGGAGGTGGAAAATAGATTACACCACGGCGTGGAGATGGTATTCCGTACGTACGCACGCGCGGTGATTTCATTTTCCGTAGGATGGATATATGGTGAAATAGGGTTTTTTCATTCTTATAATAATATATCAGTATATTGGTGATACTGATGTTATTACTTCATAATGAAAAAACCTAAGAAGAAGAAGTGGAAGAAGAAATAAAGTTGAAAGAATCGGTAACGGACATTACCTCTTCTTTGAAGCGCCTCTTTGAGTCCTCCTCTTAGGGAACTAAAATTGGTCTTTGAAGAAGACCAGGGCCTCTAGGATGTTTATAGGGAAGTGGAGAAGATAATTTTACAGGGGTTGGGCGATCTTTAAGGCTCAAAGTTGTGTGAGTAAGAGGGGGAAGAGGTTCCCTTTTATAAGGGAGGAGAGGGGCTCCTTTGGAAAAACTAAAAATATTATTTTATTATAAAGCCAAATTCGGTTTTAAATAGCTTCAAATTGATTTATTTAGAAGCTAAGGTGGGTATGGGTCGAAATACTCTCATCAAATAGAATTTATACAAGTTTAGGTTCTTATTTTAACCTTATCATTTAGATTTAACATTAAGTTAAATAATTTTACTTTTACCGTGTCTTCTTGTGTTCTTATACTATAAGGTTAATAAACTTATTATAACAAGCCAAACGAACCCCAAGTTGTTTATTATTAATATATATAACCTTATCTAATTCTTTTGGCCGAACCTTAGATTTTTACGAATAAAATAACAATTAATAATATAATATTTGTTTAAAAACTATTTTATGTCAATTTTGACACTATTTAGTAATTGATTTTTTTGAAAATCATAACAGAATGATTAGTTCTAAAAAGTTAATTAAATCAATACTAACATTTCATATTAACCTATAAAATTAGTGTAATTCATAAAAAGTCTCAAATTACATTTATTTGGGTATTTATAACATCAATTATGTCAATATTTCATTAATAAGATAATTAATGCATCATCGTTGTGTGATAAATAAATTAAATTATTTAATGTCTAAAAATTAAAAATTAAATACCATTATGTAGGAAATCTAATGAATATTTATAGTCTAATTTATCTTATGTGTAACCCTATATTAAAAATTATCTACTTATTAAACTTTGATTTTAACTATTTTAACCCTTCTTTAAATAAATTAATAATAAATGTCCTAATCTAATCCAAGTGGGCCTAAATGGTCATATTTTATTCCTAAGGTTGTTTTTGGTCGAATTACACTTATCCAATAGAATTAGGACATGTGTTAGGGTAATAATAATATAATTTTTACCCTTAATTACCCTATTTACTTTTAACCGTGGTAAATAAAAGTAAAAAGTTATTATTCACCAAAAATTATTTTCATCTCATTGAACCACATTTTACTTACTGAAATCAATCGTGTCTCTCGGATTTTTGAGATTCCACTCACAGAAGTGGTAAAATTAAGTTTTATGAAAAATTCAGTTTTTTAACTACCACTTAGTGGTTTCACTATTCATCAAAAATTGAAAGTTTTCAGAAAAATACCAAAAATTAGGCCTAAGCTAGATTTGATATTATGAACTCAAAAATGATGTCTATTTTACCAAATTCAAAACATATCAGTTGTATTAATTAATTTAAAAATTAATTCCCATCTTCAAAACAAATAGCGTGTTCTTAAGAGATAATAACTATCAAAAGATTGACACTTGTTTATGTCTGGTTTAAATGTGAAATTACATCCAATGACCAACATTGTATTAAATTGTAAAAATATATTCAAAATATACTTTAAAACCACTCAAATTAATAATTTATCATTATTAATTATTTTGATTAAAAAGGTTGTTTTTAATTAAAATTTAGTAATTTTCACTATTCATCAGAAAATGAAAGTTATCTAAAAAGTACCAAAATTTCACCCTAAGCTAATTTCGATATTCCGAATCCAAAAATGAAGTCCATTTTGAAAAATAAAATTTACAAAATTTCAAAAAGTGCTTATTACTATTCATAATGGCTAGTTTTAATAATATTTTAATAGCATATCGTTGTTTAGTGAAACTCGGTATTGCTGACTACACACGCTATCGAGGAAGGTCCTGATTGCGTGTAATGCAAGGCAAGTCAAGGATGCATGTTGTGCAAGCTCCTTTTGGTGTAGCGTACAACACAAGAAATTAATGAAATTAAAAAGAATAGTTTTCATAAAATCTCGGGGTGTTACATTTAACTTGAAAACAATTATTCCACAGTTTGGGAATAATATTTATTCAATTAATTAAATTCAAATAGAATTTAATCGAGACCACAAGAAACACTTATTGTGTGACCATCTAGGATTATTTTTCATTGGCATTAGGTGGGCTTGACTAAAGTCCAAGAGTACTATCTAGTAATGGGTCATTGAACCCAATATAAAGAACTTAAAGTTCCAATGACAACATCCATATATGAACGCTCATTGTGTAGTACAATACCTTTGTCTCAATATCTCATAAAGCAGGTTTCATGATAGTTTCATCAACCTATTTTCTTGATACGTATTTCATTGACTACCTGAAATAAACTCATAGATACACCATGGACATGGAATTTAGGACGACAGTTCTATTTCAATCAAAGGGTTGAGATATCAACTTCCATAAATGGAAGGGACAAATACTTCCTCAGCTTATCCATTAATAACATATCATTTGTGATGCACCCAATGTACCCTACTTACCACCAACATATGGCATCACTATTTTCATCAGTAAATCAAAGTTCGCGAGTCGTGAACTTCATTAATGATAATATTAAAGTCTAAGGACCATTATACATGCTCGTAGATAAGAATATCCAATGACACCAAGACATACGGAATTCCTATTGGTGGGTATGTTCTTATAATCTCCTATATTAGAGATTACCAAGTGTGAACTTCATGAGACGTCTCATCTTCTTATGATTACATGAACCTTTAGGTCCGTATACTATGTGTCCCATAATAGTATGGCATCCAACCACATAACTATATTTAAGAATATTATTATAACACTTAAAGGTTCTCATCATAACAGGTAACTTTTATGACCTTATTAATGTGACAAATACTCTAAGTCATTATTACATTATAGTCATGAAAAATAATGAACAATATGCAATAATATTTTTAATATTTAAATATATTTAATATTCATGCAATCAATATACAAACAGTTAGTTCCAAGACACCAGCTCCAACAATGTCTAATTTCTGAGCACACTATTATATTGACTATTCATAATATGCCCCAATTTTCATCTTCATAAGTCTCCCTTAAAATTCATGTTAACTAGAGGCTTATTCATTCTTAGGAGATACATCTTATATGTCCTTAATCCTTGAAAAAATTGTGCTAGAAACTGATTTATGAATATTTTCCATGGTCATTCCTTGTAAACTTTTCTTATGTAACTTTTTAGATCCAAAATCACCTAGATATAGATTACAAACTTCCCTCTTCATTCATGAAGGATGAGAGAAAATTCTTGGTCATATCACATAAAAATGGAAAATCACTAATCTTTTGGTCAAATCCATGCAACCATAAACTATAAGAATCATACTTACCCACAACGTGGTGATAAAATGTGTGGAAGATGTCCATTTCACCATTACGTTAAATTTTATGATACTCATCCAAGTTATACAACATTAAACTGTGAGTAAAGGTCATCATCAAATGACCCTAACATTATAGACTTTGAGTCCTTGTAGAATTAAATTAAAACTACATGACATATGGTCAGTTCTAAATGACCCATTACTTATATGATATCAAGATCCATGATGTGAGTGATGGAAAAGAATAGTTTTAGATATCCTCATGTAGTCCAAATCATTGGATACATTGAGTGCCTAAAGGTTATAGGGTTTAATATTTTTGATGAACTACACACTGATATCATTATTGCATCACTCCCTTATAGCTTCTCTAGTTTTATTTTCAATTTTAATATTAACAACATAGAGAAGTCTCTCCCAAATATTCACACTATGTTTCTCTAGGTAGACAAGGATATGAAGCACAAAAATCCTTTCTTCCTTATGGTCAATAAAATAAAGTCTATTCAAGGATCTCTAAGTCCAAATATTCTTCACAAAGACCTTCAATGAATATAAAGATCAAGGGGTAATAAGGGAATAGGATGCTGTCAATTTTTCATGTGGTAAGAAGGACCACTGGTTGAAAAACTATAACCAGGAAAATAATTAAGGGGAATCTTTAGGTTCATTCATTATCAAGTGTAATTTATCCAATTCTACTAATTGTGTATTAGATATATCATTTGGTGATCACATATGTATTCAAATATAGGAACCAAGTAGATTCAAAAAGATTGATTGAGGGGAGGTAGATCTATGAGCAGCTAATAGTGATAAACTTACTATTATGGCTGTTGTAGACTACTACCTCATGTTTCCAATGAAAATGATCTTAGTCTTGAAATATTATAATTATGTTCCATCTACTCCCAAAAACATTATTTCTATATCCATACTTGATACATATGGCATCATTTTCAAGTTTGAGAATAAATTTTGTTTCTTTTATAAAGATTTCATTTGTTATTATAAGGAAAACTTAAATAATGGTCTTTATGTGCTTGATTACATAAACCAGACAATGGAAATCAATAATGAAAATATTTTTCATGACTCATACCACAACCAACTATAGAATCATCAACTAGGTCAAGTAAATGATAATTGTTTGACTAAAGTACACCAATATGGATATTTTTATTCATTTGAACTAAAACCACTTGGTGTATTTCATACCTGTTTACAAGGAAAAATGAACAAAACCCCATTTAGTGGAAAAAGGTGAAAGGTACAAGGAGATTCTTGAATTAGTTCATATTTATGTGTGTTGACCATAATTGAATCAAGATGTGGGTAATCATACTTCATAACTTTTACTGATGATTTAAGTAGATACTGTTATGTCTACTTAATGAGGCATAAGCTAGATTATTTTGAAAAAAACATAGAATATAAGAATAATGTTGAGAACCATCTTGGTAAGAATATTAATAATATATACTCATAAAGTAGTTTATAATATTTTAAGAAATATTTCATTTCTAATTTATGGTAGTTTGGGATTCTATCCCAACTCACTTCTCCTTATACACTATAATGGAATAGTGTAAGTTAAAGGAAGAACTACACATAATTAAAAATATTGAGATAAATGATGATTCATGCAATTATTCCATTATCCTTTAGGGGATATTTTTTATAGATACTAGTAAAAATAATAAATCAGATGCCAACTAAAGTGGAAAATGGTATTCCAGACCAATTGTAGTATGGAAAGAAACTCATGTTGTCATAATTACATGTGTGGGATGTGAATCATTTGTTATGCCCTCTTTAAGAAACAAACATTCACACCATGGCACAAAGTGTACCTCTATAAGATACCCCATGGAAACAATGGTATACTACTTATACAACCTTTCATACAAAAAGATAATTGTGGAAATAAATTCCATATTCCATGAGAGGGAGAAAATATCTAAAATATATAGTGTGTAAAGACCCGAAACTTGACGTACATGGACATTACATTACTTTTGTGTAATACATAATACATAAAAAAAACAGACACACAAGGACCGTAATAGTTTAGTGTCTTTGGAAACTTGGAACGTAATCTTCTAATCGTGGTGAAAGATCTTCAACATCTCCCATAAATATCTTCCACTTTTTGTTTCCTTACCTAAAACCTCTCTTTTAATCTTGGGGGAAAATAAATCATAAAAAGGGTGATCTCAAATTCTCAGTAAGGGTAAGCATGGATAAAATAAAACATACCATACACATTTGAACCTAAAAACATGAACATAATGTTTAAACATCAAAATCTTGAGCAACAACTTAAAACATGGAAGTACATAAGGCATAGATCATTATGGAACATAAATAATGATAACATAGCATGGGAATAAAACATGTAATTGTGGCATCCATTAAGAACATGTAATGATTTCCATAGTAGCCAAGGCATTACTTCCAAGACCATCTTAGTGGACAAAGTCCCTTTATGAATCGAGTTCACTCCTCGTTTCAGTCCTGTAACCCTGAACCGGATTAACTTACCGTTCTATCCATGTCTATATCATGAGATATAAATCTTTACCCAATTAATTGGAGGGAGATATAGTTCCCACCCATCTCATAATGAAATCATTCTTACTTGTGCCACAACATAAACATAAATCATTCATCATAACCCAAAGAATAAAATGGGTATCATAAACATCATCCCATTATAACATAATCCATATAAAAAAATGGATATCATTTCATCATAGGAACAGTGAAACCATGTAAATCATAGAGACATTATACTTGAAACATACACATATGAAATAATGTCATCTTAGATGGAAAATGATTTTGATAAAACACTTGAAATGAATTCTTGAGGAAAATATCCTTTCTTCTTCAAAATCAATTTCTTTTCAAAAAACATCATGCAATTTTAAAAGAAAATGATTTTTTTGAAAATATTCATGAAATATTTTGTAGGAAGATTCATTAAAATAAGGCTTTATAAAACCGTAAAAATCCTTTCATGCCGTATAAGTTAAAAAAACATTTTTCTTGTACTTTTGCCAGAAAAGTCAAAAAAGTACTTTGTAACGTAAACAAAAGAAATATTCCTTACATACCATGTAGTAAAAGTAAAAAATAGGTAAAAATTAATTTAAACATACATGAAATTTTTTTTATAAAACTTGGACATGGATGATAAATATAACCCCAGTAAATACTTACGTATAAGCAATCTCGGATAGAAAACAATTGAGATTGCAACATTATCCCTTACCTTAGGTATGATATGCTTCATACGTATATGAACCTCATGTATAATGATTTAAATAATGTCATTGACTTATTAATGAATCATATTCATTGTTATGATATCATATATGGTTCACTTATGAGTTTATATTACCCATTCTTTTGTAAATTCCATGTTAAAGAGCGTTTTTGGTAAAATCGTTTCATTTGTCGTCCGTGTTTTGACTTGTAATTATTCATATGATTACTTAGATCATGATTACTTAATTACAGAATATAAAACATGATTTATATATAATATATATTCAGAATATACATATATATAATAGATCGATAAATGGAAAGAAATACACCGTTCATGGAGACGGTAGGCCGTACGTACGCATAAAAGTTGTTTTCGTTTTCTCATTGAATTGAATGGAACTAATTGGATGTCATACATATATATATACATAAATCCAGTATCATTATTATGTCATATATTTCATGATAACTTATTATATATAATTTATAATCATTTATGAATGGTTAAATATTGAGAATGAATCTCATCGCGTCGTGGAGACGGTATTCCGTACGTACGCACGAGCGATGAAATCGTTCCCATGATCGTGGAATTTTATTGGAGTGTATGTATACTATTAAAGAATAAATATCACTTTACAATAATCATATATAGTTATTATTTACACCATTATACCCATCCAAGTAAGGTGGTGGTGGAAAATAGATTACACCACGGCGTGGAGACGGTATTATGTACGTACGCACGCGCGGTGATTTCATTTTCCGTAGGATGGATAGATGGTGAAATAGGGTTGTTTAATACTTAAAATAACATATCAGTATATGAGTGATACTGATGTTATTACTTCATAATGAAACAACCTAATAAGAAGAAGTGGAAGAAGAAATAAAGTTGAAAGAATCGGTAACGGACATTACCTCTTCTTTGAAGCGCCTCTTTCAGACCTCCCCTTAGGGAACTAAAATTGGTCTTTGAAGAAGACCAGAACCTCTAGGATGTTTCTATGGAAGTTGATAAGAGACGTTTTCAGGGTTTGGTCGAGTTTGAATGCTCAAAGTGGTGTGAGGAAGAGAGGGAGGAGGTGCCCTTTTATAAGGGAGGAAAGGGGCACCTTTGGAAAAACTAAAAATATTATTTTATTGTAAAGTCATATTCGTTTTTTAATAGCTCAAAATTGATTTATTTAGAAGCTAATGTGGGGATGGGTCGAAATAATCTCATCCAATAAAATTTAGACAAGTTTAGGTTTCTATTTTAACCTTATCATTTAGATTTAACCTTAAGATATATAATTTTACTTTTACCGTGTCTTCTTGTTTTCTTACACTATAAAGTTAATAAGATTACTCTAAAAAGACAAAATAACCCCAAGTTGTTTACTATTAATATATATAACCTTATCTAAGTCATTTGGCCGAACCTTAGATTTTTAGGAATAAAATAACAATTTATAATATAATATTTGTTTTAAAAACTATTTTATGTCAATTTTGACACTATTTGGTAATTGATTTTTGTTAAACTCATAACAGAATTATTAGTTCTAAAACAGTTAATTAAATCAATACTAACATGTTATATTAACATATAAAATTATTTTAATTCATAAAAAGTCTCAAATTACATTTATTTGGGTATTTATGACATCAATTATGTCAATATTTCGTTAATAAGATAATTATTTCATCATCATTGTTTCATAAATAAATTAAAATATTTTAAGTCTAAAAATTATAAATAAAATACTATTATGTAGGAAATCTTCTTAGATTTCTAATTAATATTTATAGTATAATTTATCTTATGTATAACCCTGTATTAAAAATTATTTAGTTATTAAACTTTTATTTTAACTATTTTAACCCGTCTTTAAATAAATTAATAATAAATGTACTAATCTAATACAAGTGGGCCTAAAAGGTCATATTTTATTCCTAAGGTTGTTTTTGGTCGAATTACACTTATCCAATATAATTAGGACTTTTGTTAGGGTAATAATAATAACACGTTTACCCTGAATTACCCTATTTACTTTTAACCGTGGAAAAAAAGTAAAATGTTACTATTCACCAAAAATTATTTTCATCTCATTGAACCACATTTTAGTCCTTGATATTAACCGTGTCTCCCATATTTTCTAAATTCCACTCACAGAAGTGGTAAAATTAAGTTTTATGAAAAATTCAGTTTTTTTAACTACCACTTAGTGGTTTCACTATTCTTCAAAAAATGAAAGTTTCCAGAAAAATACCATAATTTAGGCCTAAGCTATATTTCATATTATGAATTCAAAAATAATGTCTATTTTACCAAATTCAAAACATATCAGTTGCATTAATTAATTTAAAAATTAATTCCCGTCGTCAAAACAAATTGCGTGTTTTTAAGAAACAATAACTATCAAAAGATTGATACTTATTTATATATAATTTCAAAGTGAAATTAATTACAATGACCAAAATTGGATTAAATGGTAAAAATATATTCTAATTACACTTTAAAACCAATTAAAAAGATAATCTAACCATATAAATTATTGCGATGAAAAAAGTTGTTTTTAATTAAAATATAGCGTGTTTTTACTATTCATTAAAATATGAAAGTTATCAGAATAATATGAAAAATTTATCCAAAGTAAATTTTTATACCCTGATTCCAAGGAAGAATTTTATTTTTTCAAATTGAACTTATATACATGTCAAAAACAAGATTTAAGGTGGGTGCGCCATCAAAAGGTGGCAAAACTACATTTTTTGAAAAATATTTATTATTCTCGAAAAATTGATTTTTTTCTCATACCATATTCTAGAAAATGTGTAAGATGAATAATAATGTTATAAAATTCAAAATTTAGTTGATACTATTCATAACTTCTTGTTCATAATAATATTATAACTATATATTGTTGTTTATTGAAGCCTGGTATTGCGTACAACACACGCTATCGAGGAAAGTCGTGATTGCGTGTAATGCAGGCCAAGTCAGGGTTGCGTGTTGTGAAAGACTCCTCCGTTGTTTCATATAACAGAATCCAACCATATTTCATTTATAAATTGAATATATATATATATATACACACACTATCAAAAGTGTGTGTAACATGATCCAAGAATAGTATTGTGTATACTACAAGCTCATACGGTGTTGCGTGTAGCGCAAGGTAATCTTGTTGTAGCATACAACACAAGACATCAATGATATTAAAATAATATTTTTCATAAAATCTCGGGGTGTTACATAGTGGGAGAGAGATATAACTTGATAAATTATAGGATTAAGGTGCAAAAGTGTTGTAATGTGAATATATTCCATATATATCAGGGGAATAAGAAGTTTTGGAGACATAAGTATTGCGTACAACTATAAGAGAGGTTAGAGAACCTGAAAGATATAGTTTTCTACTCACTAAAAATGGTGACTCATTATTAGTCCACAATAATGATCCACTAAACTGCATATAATAAGTGAGTGGAACAAATGTTTCTAAATATAAAGAATCTATATATTCTGAAATAGATTCCATTTATGAAAAAAAAAGTCTACATTTTGATAGATCCTCTCATGGATATAATTCCCATTAGTTGTAAATGAGTATTCCTAAAAAACTGGGCATATATGGACAATTATGTTCTTATAATGTAATGAATTGTGCCTCAACATCCCATTACATTGTTGGGTTTTTGTGTTGGGGGTTCTTGGATGAGGCCAAGAGTGAGCTTGGAAGAGTTTGGCTATTAAATTTTGGAATCAGAGTGAATACACAATCTGTAAAACTTACATGTCGTGTAATTTTTTTCATGGATTGTGAAGATAGGTCATGGAGTGTTACATTAAGTGTAGATTTTTAGGGTTAAATAATAAAAAGATGATGCATATTTTGTTGAAAACTAGAATATTTGGAAACTTATGACTTACAAGTTGTGTAAGTATTACACCACATGAAAATGCTTGAATTCAAAGTTTTATATCCTTTTTTAGGCCTAATTTTATTTCATTTAACCACCTCCCTTATCTCTCATTTTGGAAGATACTTGTGTTCCCCCAAGTATTTATTCAATCCCTCTTCCTTAATATTTGATCCCTTGGTTCATATGGTTGTTCATTGAAGATCTGTGGAAATACCTTCCTTTTTCTTGGTTAGTTTCCTCTTGTTCTTTTTCAAAGTTTTGTTGCAGTGGTATGGTTTGGTTTAGTTTGTGTGTTGGGTTGTTTTTTGATGGCTTTGGGTGTAGTGTATGTTCTTCTATGGTTTCTTGTATTGTGTTTTTTGTTTTTATGTGTTCTTCTCCACCTTATGTTGTGCAGTGATTCGAAAAGATTCTTTGAGGTAGGGAATCTCTCATTTATCTTTATTGTGTATCATGTGTGAAGGGGTTTACTTTTTTTATATATGGTAGATGGTTGTGATTACGTAATCAAAGAGATATAATTTGATAAAATAAAAATTGAAAGGGGTAAAGGGGTTTGATATTCATTCTTTTACATCTTTTTTATCATTGTGATATTATGGATTGTGTGATCTTGATGCTCCCATTGAAAATTGTGGTCATTGGGGGCCTTTTTTGTGATGGATGATATGTGCTATGTCTACTTGTTTTTAATTATTGTGATATCACCCTAATATGGTAATTATATAACCACTTATATTTGGATAATAAAATGGTTTCCCCAGGATTATGGTTTGCATGATAAACCCGTAAAATAAAGTGTAATGTGCTAAAATCCCCTTTGTAAATCAATAAAATGATCTTGATGTTTTGTTATGTGTGGTTGTTCTTGTGGGATGGAGATGCTTGGTTGGGGAATTTGGGTGTTGAGGGTTTTATGGTTGTGATTTTGGGGTCTTGAGGTTGTTGTTTGGTCATGATTTTGGTGTGGTAAGGTTATTGTTTGGTCATGATTTTGGGGTGGAGAGGTGATTTGTTTGGCCATTATTTTGGGGTGTTGAGGTGGTGGTGTGATGAGGATGATGATTTGTATGTGATATTTTGTTTTTTGGGATATATTCATGGGTAGTGGTGGAATGAATAAATAATTTTTTAATAATATTTTGAATGGTATGGTTTGGTTTGGTTAATGGGTTGGAAATAGGTGATGAATAATTAAATGGTGGTCTGTGTGGTAAAATGCAGATTCTGATAAATAATGAAATGAATTTAATAGATAATTTAATTGGTTTGAAATGTTAAATGGTGTTTATGTATTGTTGTTTGGTGTTATGCATTTAGAGGTGGAAGAAAAAGTGGTAATGTTGTTAGTTGATTAGTGTTTGGTTGTGAGCCCATAGTTTGGGATCGTGTGTGGATATATATATATATATATATATATATATTATATTCCTTGTGATTTCTATATTCAGCCCACCCACATTGAGCACTATGTTCCGACACCCACATAGTCATGCAGGGGGGTGTTTTTTTGACATCCAGTGAGGAGGAAGGATGGAAAGGTACCTTTTATTTTCTAATATATCTTCCAATATATATAGGTATTTCATGGGTTGTGGTTGCATTATGTTTATTAGTAAATTAAATATTGGTTTTGATATCCCACATGTTTTTGGGTGAGACGTGATAATGCTTTTGGGGTGGTGACCCAGGTGTTTTTGGGTGAGGTGGGATATGATCATGCTTGTGGGGAAACTTCCGGTGGGTGTCATTCATGGTAGGAGGAGGGAACAAGGTTTATTTCATACATGTTCATGATACCCTACCACTCTATTTATGGAATTTTTTGTGTTACAGCCCAAGTGTTTTCGGGTGAGATGTGATGTGCTCATGCTTGTCGGGTGGTGAGCACAGGTATCTACGGGCGAGATGTGTTGTGATCGTGCTTTTGGGTCAGTGTTTTATATGAAAGATATGGGAGTTCCAGGATGTATGACATTGGTTTGTGAGAGTGAAATACCAGTGTGAAAGATGTGTGGGGAACCTTATATCAATATGCTTCATGTTATATTGTATTACTTGACTTGCCTTATTTGGTGAGTGTGCCTTGGTGAGGTTGGATTTGGTTAGTATACTTTTATAAGTGTTGTTTGGTTTTTCTTTTTTTCTTAAGGGTGTATTATTATTCCTCTTTCACATGTTCATGATAGAATTTGGTTTTCCTACTGAGTATACTTTTATGCTCACCCTGTGTATATAAACTATTTTCAGGGTTTCCAAGAGGATTATGTGGACCATGTGGGATATTAGTAGCTTGAACCTTAGATAGTTTCCATGTTTATTATTTATATTTTCTTTTGGGTATTTACTTTTGAGAATTTTATCTCTATCATTTTTATTTATAAATTCATATTGGATGGTTTTGGTTTCTTTTTTTATTATTTCTTGGAGTTTTTTTGGATGATTCATCTTATCTCTCAATCTTAAATTATTATAGAGGGTAATGCCTCCCATTTCATGAGATTTTTATACCCTTAGTGCTAGTCACAAACCTATGTCCTAATGGAGGTGAGACTCATGATTTATTATCTCTCTCCCCTCATTGAGGTATCTTTTGAGGGAGGGGTTATGACATATAAGTCACGGTTGGTGGAAAAGTGTTTAAACATCGTCAAGGAATTGACTATAATGAATCCTATAAGAACCTAACCGTTTTTTGGAGATGTATCAATCTCATTCATAGGTAATATTTTTCCTTATTTTGAGTATATTTTGATTGGGTTCTATATATGGTGTGTTTGGTTGAAAATTGGATGTTTTCTAAAGGAAGAGGGGCAGTGCATGGTTGGCACACAGTTTTCTCAAACCATGCACCCAACCTAGTAAACCGTGTGAACCCAAATAGAGAGGATTCACATAGCTGGTGCATGGTTCTTAAAATTGTGTTCCATATTTGGAGTAACTATTCACCCCCCCCCCCCCAGAAGAGGCACATAGTTTGGAAAACTGTGTTCCCCTTTCCAGAAAACTGTGTGCGTGGTTTTTAATATTCCAAAAAAAATTAAAATTTATGAACCCCCCAGACTTCACCATAATTTGACCCAACTTGACCCTAAATTATTTTTATCCTTTTTTGGTGGATCCTAGATAGATCTCCAAGCCCAGATTCAAGATCTTCACCTCTCCCGGTACGAGATTCGCATCCCGGGTGGTTTCCTTTCTCTTATATCTCTCTTTATGGATAAAAATGGGATTATTTTCCTCCATAAATAATGGATCTAGATCTATATTTTGATAGATCTGATCTGTTTGATCTTGTATCTAGTTTTTTCTTCTAGATCTCGTTATTCATTGTGATAGTGTTTGTTCCACTTCAATTGAGGTTTTCTGTTGGCGAGAGTTTGTCACCAATTTTGAGGTAGGTGGTCTAAATTACAAATCTCATAGTCTTGATTTAACTACATGTATGTAATGATTAAATTTAAATTTCCATGATTGGGTAATTTTATTTATTATTGAATTGGTTTAATTTAATGTCCATGTGATAATTATTCAGATTAAATTGGGGCAATTGAAATTGGTGGAATTTGGATTAATTAATTGAATATTATGATTGTAGAATTGGTGGTAAGTTGGGATTGTGTATTCAGTCAATTAAACTAATATGAATTAATTAAAAATTGGGTTTATGATATGGTTTACTTTACCATAATGGGTTAATGGGTTATAAGAATTAAATGTTGCAAAATGGTTTAATAGTGGATTTATCATATTAATTCATGTTATTAAAGTATTGATTCATGATTTTTTGTGATAAATTGAAATGGTATACCATGATGTGAAATGTTTATGAATTTTTTAAATATGATTAACAAGAATAAATGTGATATATGTGATTGATTAATAAATGTGTGTGGGGCATGGACTGCTGCTTCAAAACCCATAATGATAATGAGTGTGGGAAATAGACTGCTACTTCAAAAGCCCACTTTTTTTATTAATTTTTAAACATGTGTGGTACATGGAATACTATTTCAAAAGACCATAGTGGTAATGATTGTGGAAAATAGACTACTGATTCAAAATCACACTTGTGTGATACATGTAATAATGAGTGCGGGACGCGGACTACAACTTCAAAAGACCACAGGATCCTAGCCATGGAATTCTAGAACCAAAATGGTAGCATTGGAATATGGTTATAATAGGTTGTAATATGAATTGAAATTAAATAATAATAGATAAACATGGTTTTGAATATGTTATATGGTTCATACTCTTTCACGTTCTTAATCAGGTATTAATGGATCAGATGACCTCATGAACCTGGGGGTTTATGTGGTCAAATAAGGAATAATTAAATAAAAGTAAATCATTTACTTTATTGTTTGTATTTTAGTATTTATACAACTTAATACCTTTTTATATAATGGATATTGGTGTAGAATTCATTGGTGGTGGCCTAATGAGTTTTACTCACACCCTATTCGGGATTCCTAATCGGTACCCAAATAGATTTCATGGTTTTGGGATAGGATAAGGGAAAATACCCTATGTTTGATGGCTGATATGGGATGGATCATGGGAGAGGGAACCAAACATGGTTTTGGGACCTAGTTGGGACGTTAGTGTGTATTTGTTTTTCATTTTACACTGAATACATACTTAGAAATACATATCTACTATTTAGTATCGGGTATTTTATTCATTATTTAGTAATGAAGTGTTACTGGTTTTGACTAGTTATTGGTTATATTATTAGATATTTTTAGTTTAATTTTGATATTGTGTTCTTTAATAAAGAGCTTATAGTATCCCCATAATCGATATTAGACCCTCATTACATGTCGGCAGCCTATGGAATACGGGGAGACACACTTTAGGTCTTGTGACCGGTCATCTTGAGGCACTGGTGTGTGGTACCCGAGTCAAGAAGTTACGAAGTGGTATCAGGAAGGTTTTTATTTTCTTTTTATTATGTCTTAGTATTTGGGAATGTTAGATAGGAGAATAGGATGAGTCGGGACATGGTTAATATCTCTTTTATGGGAGTAGCTAACTCATGTATGAGGGTAAAATCCAAGTACCTAGCATGGGATTTCTATTATTGATACATGTTGATATAGGTGGATGTTATTTCACCTTGAGTGATTCACGTGATTTATGATGTCAAAATTATTCTTTATATTTATAAGAATTGACTCATGACCTGGTATGGCATGAGAGTTGAGAATGTATTCATTATTATACAAACTTCGGATTATTATCTGACATGCATCATTTTTGGAATGCATGGGAAAAATAGGTTTTTGGGTAAGTTGTTGAAATTGAATTTTTTTTCCTTGCTTGGAAAATTGAACTGAAAATGGTGCCAAATATGGAATTGAAAGTTGTAAAATGATGAAATATGTTACTAAATGTGTGTCTAATGAGAAAATTAAATAATTAGAAACATTTTACCCATTCTTAACCATGACCAATATGTAGTATGGTTAAGGATAGTGATAGCAACTCGGTTTGGACTATATAGAGGGGTTTTGGGAGATGACTTGTTATGGATTTTTGTGAATCCCCATAATTGGGTGAATGTTTTGAAATGTTCCCTTAGATGAGTGTTTGGAATTATAGAGATATTCCTCCATCATGAATCTTGTTGAGAGGATTAAAGGTGGTTATGGATGGAGATGATACACCAGTAGTGTAACATGAGGAATAGATATTGCTGAGGGAGGAAGTCGAAGAGAAGTTTCGTGAGAAATTTTCTCACTTCATGAAGTTTATGGAGAGATACCCAGAGTGGTTTGTGAAGATTATTTCTGAACTAAGACGGGAGTTTTAATTCTAAAACCCTTTGATGTATACCAGAGTGGGTGGGTTGAGGCAGTTGAGTTTTGAATTGATTCCATCCAGACTATACTTAACCACTTAGAGACTCCTTTTGAGAAAAGAGTCAAGATGGAGAATATATGTTACATGGTAAGGAAAATAATTGGTGGGATATCTATTATTAGGATGCATAGCTATATAATATGTAGTGGAAGGAATTTTAGGATAAGTTCTTGAAACACTATTACCCTAAGATTCTTAGGAAAGAGAGAGTAGTTTAGTTTATGAGGTTGACTCGGGGGGAGCATGTCTATGACGGACTATGAGGGATGATTTACTAAATTGCATCACTTTTTTCAGTGTTAGTTGGGGATGATGATACTATAGAAAAGTGATTTCAAGATGGTATTAATTGTTAAATTAAGTCTCAGGTGAATATCTTCAAGCTTCAAAAGTTTTCGTAAGTGGTGAATCAGGATCTCATTTCAAGGGGAACCTAAAGGAGACCTCTGGTAGAGGATAGGTGGTTTTTGTTGGATGGTATAGAGGCATGAATTTTGATATTAGGAAAAATCAATATGATATTATTGACCAAGAAAGTGGAATTAAGAGTGTCCAGGGGAAAGGATCAGTTACACAGGACCTTACCCGGTTGACCTTCCACCAGTGCGGTAGGTTGGGTAACTTTCGTAGAAATTTTACCCAACCACTATTAGAGTATCAATATTATGGAAATATGGTACATATATATAGTTTCTATAGTAACCCATGACATATGGGTAATTATGGGGCATCTAGGCATAATTATAGTGTCGGAAGGGGATCTTCTACACCGTATCAGTATGGCAGTTGGAGTTCTACTGGCCATGACAGCAGAAGAAAGGGAAATTGTGATTCTAGGAAAGAGATCTAGTATCAACAGAGCGGTGAATCTTTGGGGACTTAGAATAAATCATATGGAAGATGGGAAGGACAGTTATATACCATTAATCCTACACTGGCGGATAGAAAGGTTGGACTCTTGATGATCTCTTTGGCCAATTGAGGGGATCTTGTGTCTTCTCAAATATTTTCTTGAGATCGGGGTATCATTAGTTGAGAGTTTGACCCTAGGATATACTGAGGACTACTTTCGAAAGAAGGTATGGATTATATGAGTTTTTTTTAATGTCATTTGTTTTAAAAAAATCTCCAGAAGTGTTTATTTCCTTGATGAACAGAATCTTCCACTTGTACCTGGATTAGTTTATGTTATCTTCTGAGGATGACATCTTAGTGTACACAAAGACTCATGAAGATCATTACCAATATATTGACATCAACTAGAGTACACTGTGAGAGAACCAGATATTTTACAAGATATCTAAGTTTTAATTTTGGATTGATCATTTACACTTATTGGGTCTCATCATCTTAGAGGAAGGTGTGTTAGTGGACCCAGAGAAAGTTTAGGAAGTTGTATCTTTGGAGCAGCCCAAGAACAGTTTTTTTATCCATGGATTTTTGGGGCTAGTGGGTTATTATTGGAGGTTAATTTATGAATTTCCCATTTGGTAACCCCACTTTCAGGCTTAACCAAAAAGGGAGTGAATCTTGAATGGTATAGATCATGTAGGGATGTTTTCTAGGAGTTGAAGGAGTGTTTGACAACTACATCAACATTGATCCTACCGAAGTTGGTTCAGGATTATACGGTGTTTTGTGATTCTTATAGAATCATACATGGAGCATTGTATATGTAGGGATATCGAGTTGTGTAATATGGGTCACGACAATTGAGGCCACATGAATCAAATTACCCTATTAATGAACTCGAGAAAGCTGTTGTTATTTATGCCTTGAAGTGTTAGCAGCATTATCTATTAGGAAAAAAATACTATTTATACTAATCACAATAGATTAAATTATATCTTTTCCCAATGATATTTGAATATTCGGAAGTAGAGGTGTGTTGATTAAATGAAGACATTTGATTTTTTGCTATTATATATGCCCGGGGAAGGGAAATAGTGTTACTGACACTTTAAGAAGAAAAACTCATACTCAGAAAGTTTAGGAGTTTAGTGATGAGTGGAAGATAATGACTTTGCTAGATGAGATGTATATTGTGGGTTAGGAGGGTCAGTATCATATGAATCTTGTATCAGTTTCATTGGATTCTACACTTTTGGGTCATATTAGAGATAGACAGTATGAGGATCTGAAATGTTTGGCTTTGAGGGAAATCCTTGAAGATGGGGATTCACCTTCTGATTGGACAATAGATGAGGATGAGATCATCTTTTTGTAGGTCTATGTTGTTGTGCCTAAAATCGTTCATATGGTGGTGGTGCATGAATTTCATGCCTCGAAGTGGACAGTGCATCCATGTGTGACCAAAATGTTCCATCACCTACGACAAAAATTTTGGTGGTCGGTCATGAAGAGGAGATAGCAGGGTTTATAACATGATGCCACACTTTTTAATAGGTGAAGTCTAAGCACCAATGACATGGTGGTTTACTAAATCTATTACCCATTCTAGAATGGAATTGGGGAAACGTTACTATGGAATTTATGGTGGTTCTACCAAGGACACCTTAGAAGAATGATTCTATTTGGATGGTTATGGACCGAATGAGGAAAGTAACACATTTCTTACCGATACGGGAGAATTTCTTAGTAGATAATTTAGAAGACTTGTACATTCGAGAGATAGTCCGTTTACATAGGGTGCTACAAAATATTGTTTCAAACAGTGTATCACGCTTTACTACATACTTATGGAAGGTCATATAGAAGGTGCTTGGTACCAGGTCTTTTTAAGTATGACATTCCACCCACAGATAGATGGAAAATCAAATTGTACTATACAGGTGCTTGAGTATATGCTTCTGACATGTGTCCTAGACTTTGGTGGGTCGTTGGGATAAGCACCTATCTTTAGTGGACTTCACCTATAAGAACAATTATTAGGAAATTATACAGATAGAATTGTATGAGTCTCTTTATGGTAGGTCATGAAGATCACCTCTATGTTTTATGGAGGCAGGTGAGTCATAGATATTGGGACCAAGTCTCATACAGGAGATGTTGGAGCAGGTTCAGCTTATTCAAAAGAGTATGGATATAGCTCAGAATAGACATAATTCATATGCTAATATGCGTTGATGACCCCTTGATTTTACAGAGGGTGATCGTATATTCATTCAGGTGTCTCCTAGATTGGGTCACCAAAGGATACAGAGATTGGAAAAGTTGTCACCCAATTTAATTGTACCATTTGAGGTTATGGATAGAATCGATCCAGTGGCATACTTGTAACACCCCGAGATTTTATGAAAAATATTCTTTTTAATTTCATTAATGTCTTGTGTTGTACGCTACACCAAAAGGAGCTTGCACAACACGCATCCTTGACTTGCCTTGCATTACACACAATCGCGACCTTCCTCGATAGCATGTGTCGTACGCAATACCGAGTTTCACTAAACAACGATATGCTATTAAAATATTATTAAAACTAGCCATTATGAATAGTAATAAGAACTTTTTGAAATTTTGTAAATTTTATTTTTCAAAATGGACTTCCTTTCTGGATTCGGAATATCAAAATTAGCTTAGGGTGAAATTTTGGTACTTTTCGGATAACTTTCATTTTCTGATGAATAGTGAAAATTACTAAATTTTAATTAAAAACAACTTTTTTAATTGAAATAATTAATAGTGATAAATTATTAATTTGAGTGGTTTTAGAGTATATTTAGAATAAATTTTTACAATTTAATACAATGTTGGTCATTGGATGTAATTTCACATTTAAACCAAACATAAACAAGTGTCAATCTTTTGATAGTTATTATCTCTTAAGAACCCGCTATTTGTTTTGACAACGGGAATTAATTTTTAAATTAATTAATGAAACTGATATGTTTTGAATTTGTTAAAATAGACATCATTTTTTAGTTCATAATATCAAATCTAGCTTAGGCCTAATTTTTTTTATTTTTCTGAAAACTTTCAATTTTTGATGAATAGTGAAACCACTTAGTGGTAGTTAAAAAAACTAAATTTTTCATAAAACTTAATTTTACCGCTTCTGTGAGTGGAATATCAAAAATCTGAGAGACACGATTGATTTCAGTAAGTAAAATGTGGTTCAATGAGATGAAAATAATTTTTGGTGAATAGTAACTTTTTACTTTTATTTACCACGGTTAAAAGTAAATAGGGTAATTAAGGGTAAAAATGATATTATTATTACCCTAACACATTTCCTAATTCTATTGGATAAGTGTAATTCGACCAAAAACAACCTTAGGAATAAAATATGACCATTTAGGCCCACTTGGATTAGATTAGGACATTTATTATTAATTTATTTAAAGAAGGGTTAAAATAGTTAAAATCAAAGTTTAATAAGTAGATAATTTTTAATATAGGGTTATACATAAGATAAATTTGACTATAAATATTCATTATATTTCATACATAATGGTAATTAATTTGTAATTTTTAGACATTAAATAATTTAATTTATTTATCACACAACGATGATGCATTAATTATCTTATTAATGAAATATTGACATAATTGATGTTATAAATACCCAAATAAATGTAATTTGAGACTTTTTATGAATTCCACTAATTTTATAGGTTAATATGAAATGTTAGTATTGATTTAATTAACTTTTTTCAAACTAATAATTCTGTTATGATTTTCAAAAAAATCAATTACTAAATAGTGTCAAAATTGACATAAAATAGTTTTTAAAACAAATATTATATTATTAATTGTTATTTTATTCCTAAAAATCTAAGGTTCGGCCAAATGACTTAGCTAAGGTCATATATATTAATAATAAACAACTTAGGGTTCTTTTGGCTTGTTATAATAAGTTTATTAACCTTATAGTATTAGAACACAAGAAGACACGGTAAAAGTAAAATTATTTAACTTAATGTTAAATCTAAATGATAAGGTTAAAATAGGAACCTAAACTTGTCTAAATTCTATTTTATGAGAGGATTTAGACCCATATCCTCCTTAGCTTCTAAATAAATCAATTTGGAGTTATTTAAAACCGAATTTATCTTTATAATAAAATAATATTTTTAGTTTTTCCAAAGGAGCCCCTCTCCTCCCTTATAAAAGGGAACCTCCTCCCCCTCTTCCTCACACCACTTTGATCCTTCAAGCTCGGCCAACCCCTGCCAAATTCTCTTCTCCACTTCCCTAGAAACATCCTAGAGGTCCTGGTCTTCTTCAAAGACCAATTTTAGTGCCCTAAGAGGAGGACTCAAAGAGGCGCTTCAAAGAAGAGTTAATGTCCGTTACCGATTCTTTCAACTTTATTTCTTATTCCACTTCTTATTATTAGGTTGTTTCATTATGAAGTAATAACATCAGTATCACTCATATACTTATATGTTATTATAAGTATGAAACAACCCTGTTTCACCATCTATCCATCCTACGGAAAACGAAATCACCGCGCGTGCGTACGTACGGAATACCGTCTCCACGCCGTGGTGTAATCTATTTTCCACCACCACCTTACTTGGATGGGTATAATGGTGTAAATAATAACTATATATGATTATTTTAAAGTGATATTGATTCTGAAATAGTATACATACACTCCAATAAAATTCCACGATCATGAGAACGATATCATCGCTCGTGCGTACGTACGGACTACCGTCTCCACGACGCGATGAGATTCATTCTCCATGTTAACCATTCCTGAATGATTATAAACTATATATAATAAGTAATCATAAAATATATGACATAATAATAATACTGTATTTATGTATATATATATTTATGTCATCTACTTAATTCCACTCAATTCAATAAGGAACCGAAAACAGCGTTCATGCGTACGTATGGCCTACCGTCTTCATGAACGGTGTATTTATTTCCCTTTATAGATCCATTATATATATGTATATTCTGAATATTTATTATATATAAATCATGTTTTACATTATGTATTTAAGTAATCATGATCTAAGTAATCATATGAATAATTACAAGTTAAAAAACGAACGACAAATGAGACGATTTTACCCAAAACGCTACTTTCACATGAATTTACAAAAGAACGGGTAATATAAAGTCATAAGTGACCAATATATTATATAATAACAATGAATATGATTCTGTAATAAGTCAATGACATTATTTAAATCATTATACAGGATGTTCGGACACTTACGAAGCAAATCGGACCTAAGGTAAGGGATAATTTTGCAAATCTCATTTTTATCCGAGATTGCTTATTCGTACGTATTTACTGGGGTTATTTCTATCATCCATGTCCATGTTTTCATGTATGTTTAAAGTCATTTTTACCCATTTTTTAATTTTACTACATGGTATGTAAGTAATCTTTCTTTTTTTTACGTTATGAGGAACTTTTTTGACTTTTCTGGAAAAAGTACGAGAAGAATGTTTTTTTAACTTATACGGCGTGAACGGATTTTTACAGTTTCATAACGCCTCATTTTCAAGAAGCTTACTATACATGATTGCATGATTATTTTCAACAAAACCATTATCTTTTAAAATTTTATGGAATTTTGTGAAAAGAATATGATTTTAAATAAGAAATGATATTTTCCTCAAGAATTCATTTCAAGTGTTTTGTCAAAACTATTTTCCATCTAAGATGACATTATTTCATATGTGTATGTTTCAAGTAAAATGTCTCTATGATTTAAATGGTTTCAATTTTCTTATGATGAAATGATATCAATTTTTTATGGATTATGTTATGATGTCATGATGTTGAAGTATCCCATTTTATTACATGGATTATGCTATGATGTATTATTTATGATTTTGTGGCACACGAAAGAATGATTTCATTATGAGATGGGTGGGACCTATATCTCCCTCCAATGCATTGGGTAAAGATTTATATATCATGAGATAGACATGGCTGGAATGGTAAGTTAATCTGGTTCAGTGTTTCAGGACTAAAACGAGCAGTGAACTCGATTCAGAAAGGGACTTTGTCCACTAAGATGGTCTTGGAAGAAATGCCTTGGCTACTATGGAAATCATATCATGTGCTTAATGGTTGCCACAATTACAATTTTTACTTCCAAGATATTTTATCATGATTAATGTTCTTTTATGATCTATTCTTTATGTACTTCCATGATTTATGTCTTTGCTCAAGATTTTGATGTTTAGATTTTATATTCATGTTTTTGCATTCGAATGTTTATGGATTGTTTTATATTCTCTATGTTTACCCTTACTGGGCATTTGAGCTCACCCCTTTTATGTTTTCTTTTCCCCAGGATATAAATAAAGGTTTTAGGTAAGAAAAAAAAGGGAAGATCTTTATTGGGAGATGTTGAAGATCTTTCACCACGATTAGAATATTTTATTCCGAGTTTCCAATGACACTAAACTATTACGGTCCTTGTGTGTATATTTTTCTTATGTATTAAGTATTCCACAAAAGTAATGTAATTTCCATGTACGTTAAGATTAGGTTATTTACAGTTGGTATCAGAGGAAAGGTTTAGTCAACCTTTGGAAACTAGGATGTGAGAAATTTAGTGAGATCCCTAGAGATATTTCTAAGGTATGTCTAGGGATGTCCCTAAGGTTAAGTATATGTATAGGTTATAGTCCTATAATTATGGTAACGATATTAGATTAAACCTAAGATGTTATATATTGAAGTTACTCCCACTTTATTATGATTTTTTCCTCTCACACTATTCTTTTTGGTTTTAGAAAATGGCTGGAAACAAGATGATTCACGATAATGGAGGATATGATGGACAATGGAATGATATTATTCATGAGCAACCAAATGAAATGGGATTTGAAAGTTCAAACATCATTATTATGCCGAATCAGCAATCTCATAATATGATCAATAAACTCGAATTTGGTAAGTTTCCTGACTCGGCTAATAAGAGAAAGATGGAGTTTCATGGTGATCACAGAGGAAAGAAAGATCAATTTCCCTCATGTAAATCATGTGGGAAGAGGCATCGGGGAGATTGTTTCAAAGGAACTGGAAGATGATTTGGGTGTGGAAAAGAAGGACACAAAGCCAATAAGTGCAAAGGAAAAGGTTCTGTTAACACCAAGGATGAGGATAATGGTATTGCTACGACATCAAAAATGGTTAAATGTTTTAAATGTGGAATGTACGGGCATTATGCAAACCAATGCCCTAAGGGAAAGTCTCATGAAGAGAATCAGTATGGTCATATGGGTAGTATTTATGTTGATGATGACGAAGAGACTACAAATGATATGTGAGATGAAAGAATTTTTGAAGCTCAGTCAATGGTTTAAGAAGTTAGTGGAAAGATTACATGTTTATCAATTGTAATGTTTTATAAGTAATCTCATGGTACTATGGAATAAAGATACATCACAGGATTGTTACACTGTTGTCTTTCCTATGTTCTGAAAGTGTATGATTAATGGTATTAGTGACCATGAAAGGTTATTCAGATATTTTTGGAAAATAGATGACATGCGCATAATGAAGGGATAAGGAGAAAATTAAATGTTTGATAGTATTCATGAGCTCATGACTGATATAAGGAGAAGGTTATATCATGGTTTGAGTATATAGAATTTTGAGGATTTTGGTATGTGGAAAGAGTTAACTTTTAACAGTATTCATGTTTTCACTAAGGTTAAATGGGTATTCATTCTTCAAGAGAATACATGATTAAGGTATTCACATGTTTGTAATTTGACCAACAAGATATATCTTATGATATATGGGGGATAAATGATGCCATTCACGTGATTGTTATGTGACATTTCAAGTAATCATTTTCTTTATACTATGAACTTGGACTGAAGTATTTTAGATAAGCCTAAAGATTGGAATGGATTATGTTGGACATAAGTTAGTATTGTTTAGGGATGGAAATTTTTTTGATATTATTGATGGGATGTTATAGAAATACAGCTTTAGAAAAAGGACAACCTGTAGGACGGGCGACAGCTCATCGCGTCGGACAAGGCTGTGGGAATCGAACCCACAACCGAAGTGTGACTGGCCTTTATCGCCTACCACTGGCCTACAGGAAGTCTCTGTTTAGTAGAAACTAGTTTTATTATATTAAGCAGTATAATATAAGAAGTATAAGTCCATTTTAGGAACTATATATGATTAATCTCATTATAGATGGACTTACGCATTTTTTTGATAAATTTTCTAACCTTTTGTTTGAGACAGATGGAATGACCCATCATTCTATCACATGATCTGCTAACACATCACAAATGACAAATTCAACTTCATTTCTTTAAGAAGAACGGCCAATGGTGAGATTATTCCAAAATCATGAAAGTATTTCTTCTAATTCCAATTTCATCAACTTTAGGGAAATGATCATGAAAACCAAAAATGTTGTCCTAGTGCTCTTATATTTGATGAATCATACGGTACCTTATATCGTCACAAATTTATGGCTTTGTGATTTCT
Source organism: Viscum album (assembly GCA_963277665.1). NCBI lineage: Eukaryota > Viridiplantae > Streptophyta > Magnoliopsida > Santalales > Viscaceae > Viscum > Viscum album. Next base: position 116,967,659 of record OY728119.1, read on the forward strand.
GGCTTTTCCATAGCCATGTTCTCTACCACTCTCCATCAGAACATGATGGTTAGATTTCTCTTCCATATCCATATTTTCACTTATGTGGAAAACTAGTGATTAGTTTATTTGGGTAACTGTTACGTTTCATACTTTTGTTTTTAAATATTGGTTTTGGTATTAATATTTACGATGTGGGATTATATTAAATAAACTTTCGAGTAGTAAAACATTTGTAACCCCGACGAATTTCGAGGGAGAAATTCATTTTAAGGGGGGTAGAATGTAACACCCCGAGATTTTATGAAAAATATTCTTTTTAATTTCATTAATTTCTTGTGTTGTACGCTACACAAAAAGGATCTTACACAACACGCATCCTTGACTTGCCTTGCATTACACGCAATCTCGACCTTCCTCGATAGCATGTGTAGTACGCAATACCGAGTTCCACTAAACAACGATATGCTATTAAAATATTATTAAAACTACCCGTTATGAATAGTAATAACCACTTTTTGAAATTTTTTAAATTTTATTTTTCAAAATGGACTTCATTTTTGGATTCGAAATATCAAAATTAGCTTAGGGTGAAATTTTGGTACTTTTCGGATAACTTTCATTTTCTGATGAATAGTGAAAATTACTAAATTTTAATTAAAAACAACATTTCTAATCGAAATAATTAATAGTGATAAATTATTAATTTGAGTGGTTTTAAAGTATATTTAGAATATTTTTTTACAATTTAATACAATGTTGGTCATTGGATGTAATTTCACATTTAAACCAGACATAAACAAGTGTCAATCTTTTGATAGTTATTATCTCTTAAGAAAACGCTATTTGTTTTGACGACGGGAATTAATTTTTAAATTAATTAATGTGACTGATATGTTTTGAATTTGGTAAAATAGACATCATTTTTGAGTTCATAATATCAAATCTAGCTTAGGCCTAATTTTTTGTATTTTTCTGAAAACTTTCAATTTTTGATGAATAGTGAAACCACTAAGTGGTAGTTAAAAAACTGAATTTTTCATAAAACATAATTTTACCGCTTCTGTGAGTGGAATCTCAAAAATCTGAGAGACACGATTGATGTCAGTAAGTAAAATGTGGTTCAATGAGATGAAAATAATTTTTCGTGAATAGTAATTTTTTATTTTTATTTACCACGGTTAAAAGTAAATAGGGTAATTAAGGGTAAAAATTATATTATTATTACCCTAACACATGTCCTAATTCTATTGGATAAGTGTAATTCGACCAAAAACAACCTTAGGAATAAAATATGACCATTTAGGCCCACTTGGATTAGATTAGGACATTTATTATTAATTTATTTAAAGAAGGGTTAAAATAGTTAAAATCAAAGTTTAATAAGTAGGTAATTTTTAATATAGGGTTATACATAAGATAAATTCGACTATAAATATTCATTAGATTTCCTACATAATGGTATTTAATTTTTAATTTTTAGACATTAAATAATTTAATTTATTTATCACACAACGATGATGCATTAATTATCTTATTAATGAAATATTGACATAATTGATGTTATAAATACCCAAATAAATGTAATTTGAGACTTTTTATGAATTCCACTAATTTTATAGGTTAATATTAAATGTTAGTATTGATTTAATTAACTTTTTTCGAACTAATAATTCTGTTATGAGTTTCACAAAAATCAATTACTAAATAGTGTCAAAATTGACATAAAATAGTTTTTAAAAAAAATATTATATTATTAATTGTTATTTTATTCCTAAAAATCTAAGGTTTGGCCAAATGACTTAGATAAGGTTATATATTTTAATAATAAACAACTTGGGGTTCGTTTGTCTTGTTATAATAAGTTTATTAACCTTATAGTATAAGAACACAAGAAGACACGGTAAAAGTAAAATTATTTAACTTAATGTTAAATCTAAATAATAAGGTTAAAATAGGAACCTAAACTTGTCTAAATTCTATTGGATGAGAGGCTGTCGACCCATCCCCACCTTAGCTTCGAAAGAAATCAATATGGAGCTATTTAAAACCGAATTTGTCTTTATAATAAAATAATATTTTTAGTTTTTTCAAAGGAGCCCCTCTCCTCCCTTATAAAAGGGAACCTCCTCCCCCTCTTCCTCACACAACTTTGAGCCTTCAAGCTCTTCCAATACCTGCCAAATTCTCTTCTCCACTTCCCTAGAAACATCCTATAGGTCCTGGACTTCTTCAAAGACCAATTTTAGTGCCCTAAGAGGAGGACTCAAAGAGGCACTTCAAAGAAGAGGTAATGTCCGTTACCGATTCTTTTAACTTTATTTCTTCTTCCACTTCTTCTTCTTAGGTTGTTTCATTATGAATTAATAACATCAGTATCACTCATATACTGATATGTTATTATAAGTATGACAAAACCCTATTTCACCATCTATCCATTCTATGGAAAACGAAATCACCGCGTGTGCGTACGTACGGAATACCGTCTCCACGCCGTGGTGTAATCTATTTTCCACCACCACCTTACTTGGATGGGTATAATGGTGTACATAATAAATATATATGATTATTTTAAAGTGATATTGATTCTGAAATAGTATACATACACTCTAATACAATTCCACGGTCATGAGAACGATATCATCGCTCGTACGTACGGACGGACTACCGTCTCCACGACGCGATGAGATTCATTCTCCATGTTAACCATTAATGAATGATTATAAAGTATATATAATAAGTAATCATGAAATATATGAAATAATAATACTACTGTATTTATGTATATATATATATTTATGTCATCTACTTAATTCCACTAAATTCAATAAGGAACCAAAAACAGCGTTCATGCGTACGTATGGCCTACCGTCTCCATGAACGGTGTATTTCTTTCCATTTATCGATCCATTATATATATGTATATTCTGAATATTTATTATATATAAATCATGTTTTACATTCTAGATTTAAGTAATCATGATCTAAGTAATCATATGAATAATTAGAAGTTAAAACACGAACGACAAATGAGACGATTTTACCCAAAACGCTACTTTAACATGAATTTACAAAAGAATGGGTAATATAAAGTCATAAGTGAACCATATATGATATAATAACAATGAATATGATTTTTTAATAAGTCAATGACATTATTTAAATCATTATACAGTATGTTCAGACACTTACGAAGCAAATCGGACCTAAGGTAAGGGATAATTTTACAAATCTCATTTTTATCCGAGATTGCTTATTCGTACGTATTTACTGGGGTTATTTCTATCATCCATGTCCATGTTTTTATGTATGTTTAAAGTCATTTTTACCCATTTTTTACTTTTACTACATGTTATATAAGGAATATTTCTTTTTTTTACGTTACGAGGTACTTTTTTGACTTTTTTGGCAAAAGTACGAGAAGAATGTTTTTTTTAACTTATACAGCGTGAATGGATTTTTACGGTTTCATAACGCCTCATTTTCAAGAAGATTCCTCTACAATATTGCATGATTATTTTCAAAAAAACCCTTATCTTTTAAAATTTCATGGAATTTTGTGAAAAGAAAATGATTTTAAATAAGAAAGGTTGTTTTCCACAAGAATTCATTTCAAGTGTTTTGTCAAAACTATTTTCCATCTAAGATGAAATTATTTCATATGTGTATGTTTCATGTAAAATGTCTCTATGATTTAAATGGTTTCAATTTTATTATGATGAAATGATATCAATTTTTTATGGATTATGTTATGATGTCATGATGTTTAAGAATCCCATTTTATTACATGGGTTATGCTATGATGTATTATTTATGATTTTGTGGCACACGAAAGAATGATTTCATTATGAGATGGGTGGGACCTATATCTCCCTCCAATTCATTGGGTAAATATTTATATCTCATGAGATATACATGGCTAGAACGGTAAGTTAATCCGGTTCAGTGTTACAGGATTGAAATGAATAGTGAACTTGATTCAGAAAGGGACTTTTTCCACTAAGATGGTCTTGACAGCAATTCCTTGGCTACTATAGAAATCATATCATGTTCTTAATGGTTGCCATAATTACAAGTTTTACTTCCAAGATATTTTATCATGATTAATGTTTTTTATGATCTATGCTTTATGTACTTCCATGATTTATGTCTTTGCTCAAGATTTTGATGTTTAGATTTTATGTTCATGTTTTTGCATTCGAATGTTTATGGATTGTTTTATGTTCTCTATGTTTACCCTTACTGGGAATTTGAGCTCACCCCTTTTATGTTTTCTTTTCCCCAGGATATAAAGAAAGGTTTTAGGTAAGAAAAAAAAAGGTAAGATCTTTATTGGGATATGTTGAAGATCTTTCACCACAATTAGAAGATTTTATTCCAAGTTTCCAAAGACACTAAACTATTACAGTCCTTGTGTGTCTGTTTTTCTTATGTATTAAGTATTCCGCAAAAGTAATGTAATGTCCATGTACGTTAATCTTAGGGTATTTACAATACTTATTGGATATTTCACAAAGGTAAAATACTATGAATGATTTTTTAATGTGCAATGACTTCAGTGCTATCACCCTAACCCTTCTTGTGTGATTTATGTGTATGATGTTGAGATTGAGACAGATTCATCCTTTGAGGATCATCTGATACTTATGTTAGATCACAGTGAGAAAGTGTTGTAGGGAAGGACCATGTTGATAGTTCATGTATTGTGGAAACATGGTTGTGTTTAGGATGAAACTTAGGAAATATAAGCAGATATACAAGCTCAATGGCCTAATCTTTTTTACTTGTAATCTAAGAGATTCTTGGGAGTACAGCTCAAGGATGAGTTGTTATAAGGTGGGGGTTGTAAGAACCCGACCCTTTTCAAGAGATGTCTCAAGCTCCTTCAAAGGTACTATTTTGCCTTTTGTTGAGTATATTTTTATTGGGTTCTATATCTGGTGAGTTTGGGTGAAAATTATAAGTTTTTGGAAGGAAGAGGGTCAATGCATAGTTAGCGTACAGTTTCCCAAACCGTGCACCCATCCTAGAAAACTGTGTGAACCCAAATAGAGGGGATTTATAGGGATAGTGCATGGTTTGTCAAAATTTTCACCCTCATAGGAGTAACTATGACCCCCCCCCCCCCCACCACCACCATAATAGTCACATGGTTTGGAAAATCGTTCACCCCTGTCCAGGAAACTGTGCGGGTGGTTTTTAATATTCCAAAAAATGGTTTTAAAAAACCAAAACCCCTCGAACTTCATCCTAATTCGACCCAAATTGAACCTAAATGACTTATATCATTTTTTTAGGCTCCTTGATGGATTCCACGGTCTTAAAAACTTTTTTCTTGATGAATTGAAGCCTGGATTGAAGATCTACGCCTCTCTCAGTAAGATATTCTCATCCCGAGTGGTTTACTTTCTCTTCCATATCTCTTTATAGATTAAAATGGGATGGTTTTCCTCCATTGGTTATGGATCAAGATATAGGTTTTTATATATATAATCCATTTGATCTTGGATTTAGGTTTTGATCTAGATCTTGTTCTTTGTTGTGACAGTGGTCGTTGCGCTTTAACTGGGGTTTTCCATTGGTGAGCATTTGTCACTAATTTTGATATAGGTGGTCTAAATTAAAAATTACATATTCTTGATTTAATTATGTGTATGTAATGATTAAATTTTAATTTCCATGATTGGGAAATTTTATTGATGATTTAACTGATTTAATTTAATTTCCATGTGATAATGATTTGGATTAAATTGGGGAAATTGAAATTGGTATAATTTGGATTAATTAATTGATTAATTAATTAATGGAATGTTATGATCATGGAATTGATGGGAAATTAGGATTCTATATTTGTTCAATTAATGTTTTATGAATTAATTAACAATGGGGTTTATGAGATGGTTGACTTGACCATAATGGGTTAATGGGTTGTATGAATTGAATATAGCAAAATGGAAAAATGTTGAATTTCACATATTAATTCATGTGATTAAAGTATTGAATCATGATTGTTTTTGATAAATTGAAATGGTGTGGGACATGGACTTTTGTTTCAAAGGCCCATATTGATAATGATTATGGGACACATACTGCTAATTCAAAAGACCACTTGTGTTATTGATTGATAAATGAGTGTGGGACATGGACTACTACTTCAAAATCCCACTTGTGTGATACATATAATAATGAGTGTGGGACATGGACTGCTGGTTCAAAACCCAACGGGGTCCTATCCATGGAATTCTAGGCCTAAAATTTTGGCATTGGACTATGGTTACAATTGTCTATAATATGAATTAAAATAAAATAATAATTAATAACCATGATTTTGAATATGTGGTATGGTTCAGACTCCGGAACAGGCTGAAACATGTATTGATGGATCGGGTGACCTTAGGAACCCAAGGTATTATATGGATAGATAAATAATAATTGAATAAATGTTAATTGTTTACTTTATTTATTGTATTTTATTCTTCATAAAACCATATAGATTGTTATTTATTGGATATTGTTTTATATTATGTTGGTGGTGGCCTACTAATTTGTACTCACACCCTACTCAGGCTGCCTGGTCGGTACCCAAATAAATTTCATTGTTACAAGAAAAAATAAGGGAAAAGTCCCTATGTTATATAGATGATATGGGATGTAGAGTGGATGAATGAACCATACATGGTTTTGGTACCCGCTTTAGAGTGTCTATGTGTCTTTATTTGGGTTTTTCATTTGACACTGGACACATACTTATCATGCATGTCAACTACTTTAGTTTTGGGTTTTGTATTATTACTTTAGTTATCATGTGATTCTGGGTTTTGTTTGTTATTAGTTATATTACTGGCTATTTTTTGTTTATTCTTATTGTTGTTCTACTTTCATGAAGAGGGTATAGTCTCCCCATAATCAATATTAGTCCCTCACTGATAGTTGAAAGTTTCCAGCATACAGGGAGGTGAATTTAAGGTCATGTGACCAACTAGCTCAGAGCACCAGTGTGTATCACTCAGTTCAGGACATTACAAAGCATTTTCACTAGTCTCTATACTGAAATCCATCATAATTATAATTTCCATAGTATCTTTCCATGACTATGATATTTGGAATATAGCTATCAAAATATCCTTCCATGATAGGAATATTCAAGAAGATGTCTATATGACACAACCCAAAGGGTTTGTGAATCCAAAGTATTCCAACAAGGTATTCAAGTTTTAGAGATCCACTTATGTATTAAAATAAGAATCAATGTCATGAAACATTAATTTTGATAAATACATAATAGAATTTGGTTTGATAAAGAATGAATGTGACCTTATGTATATAAGTATTTTAGTGGATGTGCAATTGTTTTCTTAATATTTTTTGTCTGTGAACTACTACTTATTAGAAATGAAATACCTATCTTATAGTATATTAAAGTTTTGATAAATAAATGATTATCCATGAAGGATTTAGGTCAAGAATCATATATTATTGGGATTAAGATCCATAATGATAGATATAAGAGACTACTTTGTCTAAGTAAAAGTACATACATTGAAAATTTATTATAGAGATTCATCATGGAACAATCCAAGAGGGTATTATTTATAGTGTCACATTTAATTAAAATTTATAATAAAATGTGTCCTCAAACACATGAGTAATGATGATATATTTCAAGGATTCTATACACGTTAGTGATTAGGTTAGTCATGTATGTTATGCTACTTACTAGGTAATATTTTACTTACAACTTAAGTGTGGTAGGAAGATATCAAGATGGCATAGGTTCTCACCATCGGATGGAAGTCAAGACTATACTTGAGTAACTAAGATTAACTATGGATGTGTTCATGTACAGATTCTAGTTTCATAATAGATAGAGATAATCTGAAATCATATTCATGATACATCTTCACCCTTAAAAGATTGTTGTGAGATGGAAGATCTCAAAGTAGTACATGTTCATAGATTCAATAGAATATCCAAAGTATATTGTTTCTTCTAATGTATTTAAAGAAGTATTTTTGATAGGAAACTTTATCCAAGATCTTAACATGGTGCCTAGATGTAAATACCCTATCACACTATATTGTCATAATACTATAGTGGTTAAACTTGTAAAGGATTCATGGTCACATCAGAATATGAAGCACATACTTCATAAGTATCATATATTAATGTACTTTTCTTAGAGAGGTGAATTTTTAGTGAGTAGAGTCTCGTGGGATGAAAACAAGGTGAACCCCTTAACTAAATCTGTAACTCATAAGAAAAATGATCTTCATGTGAGGTCTGGCAGACTGAAATCCATTAGCAGTTGGCCCTAGTCTAATTGGGAGTCTATTGGGGTTGGTGTTCTAAAACAAACTATTTTTACTTTGGATTATATGTATATTCAAATAATTAAAAATTAATTAAACATATTATTAAATATTATTATTTTTTCTTCATAACATTAAGGTAATAGTTTTTTAGAGTATCTATCGCATTGAAATTGACATAGAAGTTCCCTTCTATGATGAAAACCTTGAAATTCCATGATCATATTCTTAAACCTAGTTTTCTAGTCAAATAATATTCTATAGTAGCTTATATAGTATATTTATTTTCTTGTGTGCATACTCGTAAGTGGATGAGACTTTATCTCATGAATTTTTCAATTGGTAATCTTTAAGATGGTATATTATGAGGATAGACCCGCCATTAGAAATTCTCCATGCTTATGTGTCATCAGATATTACTTTTTGTGAGTGTATGTAATGGTTCTTAGGATTTAATATAATTATCAATTCATGTCGTGACTCATGTAATCAGATTTAAAAACCAAAACCATTATGCCATATTTTTGCGTGAAGTAGGGTATGTTAGGTGCATCATGAATGACATGTTATTAAGGAATAAATCATGGAAGTATTTGTCCCTTCCCCATTTTTAGAAGTTGATATCTCATCCCTTTGATTGAAATAGAACTATCACATTAAATTACATGGCCATGGTGTAATTATTATCTTATTTTAGATATGAAAATAAAGACGTATCAAGCATATAGATTGGTGACACAGGTGTGAAACCTATTTGATGAGATGATGTAAAAAAGATATTATACTACATAGTGAGCACTCATATATGGTTGTCAATGTTGTGAAATTAACTTATTTCTCTTGAGTGTCTTGAACCTTTGAAAGATAGCAATATTATACTTTAAGAAAAACAACCTAATGACAACTAGAAAGAATCCTAGAGAGTCACATACTAAGTGTCGTTGTTGGTCTCAATTAAATTTTATTTGAATTTAAATACTAGAAAAAAATTCTTCATAATTAATGACAAAATAAATTAAATAAATATTTATTCATAAGGTAATTTTTAAATTACAAGGATATATAATATTTATTTAATTATTTAATATTTAGTAAATATTTATACTCCAGAATATGAATATAATATTTATTTTATGAATATATATTTAATTAAATATTTATTTGGGTATTCGATAAATTCCATGGAGGACTTACAGACCAACATTATGTCTGATGATAAATATTAATTTTCAAGATAGTAAAATAATATTTATCATTACCCCAGTTAGTTCATGCCATGAAATAAAAATAATTTTATTATTTTAATAAATGGAATGGGTTTTGACATGGGTTTATCATTTTATTAATGGAAATTGTATGATTTGATTAAATTACAAACCATAAGCCTAGTTTTATTAATAGACTTCTAATACATTCTAAGAGAGGTTAATCTATAATCATTGTGCATAATGGATTTCTCTCTTCAATCCACATATTTATTATTATAACATATCAAGAATGAGAAGATAAATATAATTTCTTCCAGACTGAATAAATGTGAAGTGATCAATATAAACAAGGAAAGATGATCAATCGACTACGTTAACACCCGGTGATTCATCAGTGCCATTCGGAGATCATAGGAGCACATTTGGATAATTGATATTTGGATTACACTATGGGATCCTAAAAGAACAATGAGATATTACCAAGCAGTGTTTAATATGATCAACATCTATTATGAATAAATTTCTCAAGAATGATATCATCTTTCTTGTGATTTAATTAAATTAATTACAAATTTAATTTGAAAAGATCACCTCTCGGTTCTGAAGAAATTAATTTTCAAAGAATGATTATAATAATTTTTTTAGTCATGAAATTCACATATTTTACAATATGAGAATGATACATCTAATTTTACATTTGATTAATGAGTATCAACCCTGATAAGCACTTCCACTACACTCAAAACCATTAGGGGGTTCTCTCTAAAAAAACTGAATCACCAAAGTGCTAAAATTTCTTCACAAAAATTGAGTTACCTTGGGATAATAATGAGGTATTAGGAGAATACATAGAGAATTGATAATTTAGATATGTTTAAATCCACTAATCAATAAGAATAAAATCTTCACCTTGGCTAGATAGGGCATGTGGCCAACCACTATTGGTCAACTAGGGAGTGATAGAGATCTATCACCAAAATATCACTCAAAGCTGAGATATAAAGAAACGCATCAAGAAACCACTTCATCCAATAAATCAAAATTGATCCATGAATCTAATAAATATCTGAATAGATGTTGGATTGTTCAATAGTAAATACATTACAACCAATGAAAGAGGCTAGGTGAAGAAGGCTTGGGTGAAAAAACAAACTCATCCTCGAACAATATAAAATCCATCACATAAAACAATATTTTATTATAAAATTTAAATATATAATAAAAATAATATTATCATTAAAAATCAGATGCATATTAAGAAATTAAACTAATGAAATCAAATCATTTTAAACATACAATTTAGAAAAGGAATGTTATTAACAACCTAAGTGAATAAAAATTCACAATTTTCCACCATGGAAATAAAATGAAAGAATATATTTTATATGAAAAATAATATCATGCATCTCCACCTTCTAAATTAAATCCTAACCATATGATGATTTTTCACTACATACAATTATGAATCACGGCCTAACCACAAAAATAATAAACAACTAAAGGGTAAAATAGAAAGTTGTCCCTCAAACATGCATCATAGTGACACATGATTTTGAAATTGAATGATATTATAAATCTATTATTAAAAATGATCAAAACTAGAAAAATATAAACATAAACAGAAAACATAACTTGACCCTACCTAAGTCACCCTCTAAGATAGTGCTAATGAGTAATTCCTTGATCAACTCACCAGTACATGCATGCCAAAGTAGAACTAAACCAGTACCCATCCTCTACAAAAATAATGAAGAATAAGAATCTTAAAAAATCCCAAAGAATAACTCAAAAATTATAGTAAAATGATGCAATTAATATCCAATAAATAACACAAAAATATAATAATAATAAAATAAAACTGAAATTGTCTCTATCTGAACCTAGAAAATGAAAGGATCAAATTAACTAGCACTGTTATCTCTAAGTAGAGACATGCTACCTGAACATCAAAAAATTAGAAAGGATATTGATGTGAGGAACCTATCATATCCAAAATAGTTTGATCCAAAATATCCACCAAAGGATACTACCACTTAAAAATATTCCAACATGAGTATTCCTCAACAGTATGTTTCCACTTAAAATAGCATGAAACCACTATATATCTAAATATAGACTCTAAAAAATGAGAAAATAGAAGTGATTCAAGGGAATATAGATGTCAAAAATCTCATTCTAGCATTCCAATGAAATCTAGGCACCAAAATCTCAACAAACATTTGAAATGTCACTAAAGTATTTCAATAATAACATTATACACTTGGTGGCTATTCCAAGTATCAACACATGACATTGTACATACACACAATAAAACTTCAGCACAACTACCACTTTCAATAGGTAAAAACATAAAGATACAACCCAAACAATACACAAAACTAAGGAACAACATATCTAAAATAAAATCTCATATCTTAGGAAAAATTAAGAAACCAGATATAAAAACATCATTATATAGGTCCAGACAAAAAAATAACTATAAAAATACTCAATTACTTAGGAAAAACAAACAAGGACCCTAAAGTTCCCAAACATATGATATAAAACTGATAAAGGGTTGAATCAATGGTTTTATTTTATAATTTTCTTAAACTTGGAATTAACCTCTGTAACTTGTCAGTGTTTTGATCCTCTCAACTGTAATATCCTATATTTTCTAGGAACATTTCTCTTTAATATTTAGCTTAAAAAGCTTTGAGTTTGGTTAAATCATCTAAACCTCTGCAATCAAGACCTTGTGTTTGATTAGGTTAGTGTTTTATAGGAATTTGGAATGAAAAAAGAGAGGGGATAAAAATTTTGGTTATAGGAACTAATTCAAATAATGAATTTTAATTTCATTACATGAATGGTTCTATAAAAGTTAAATGAAATTAATTTAAGGAATGAAAGTTTTTGGTAATACCCCATGAATTTCATTCAAGTTGCGAAGTTTTATGGGAAGACCCTATGAATTATCATCTCATGACATGAGATTTTATTCATGACGCGAACTGGTTTTATGGTTTTAAAATATGAGGTGATAGGATTTTCAATGTATGTGAAAAAAGAAGGATTCATGATGTAAATACAAAATTCACATTGTTAATGGGTCGCATATAGTATTTTATTTTAACTCTCGCACCCTAGGATTCTCATATCACTCCCTCTCTAGTCAATCAAATTCCATCCCTATCTAGGTGATTTTGGGAGTTTTATTTGATCTAAAGTCATATTCTATTAGATAATAGTGTTATAGACCTTGATATTTCAGGTTAGACTCTCTGTTGTTTTTCCCATTCTTAATTCATTAGTTTTCTCGTTGGGGGAACACAATTCAAGTCTACTAAACCTAGATCATGAATTGATGTCTTATGCTGACAAAGATTCTCGGTATTCATTGAAGGGAAGGAATGAGAAACCCAGATCTACCTTGGTCATTGAGTAATTTTTTATTCTTCTCATATTTTGAGGTGTGTATTCTAGAATAACTCCCTGATATATTTTTCATTTTTTTAGTATAATCAATAATTTTGATCGCACTGGAAAACCATGTGTATGCCAAAACCAGATTGGGAAACCCACTTCTTGGATATAACTATATGCATGGACCTCCCTTGAACCTTGTTGGGTCCATTGGTGTTGAGATTGAGACTTTCATCCACCTAATGAGAGTTCCAAACCTTGAATCTAGTATGGAACTTGAAAGTAATGAACTTATATCCCCTTTATTACTTGGAAAATTATTTAGGTTTTATTTTATAATGTGTATTTGGATTATCATGTGAACTGAGAAATTGGCTTGATTTTTAAATGGATTAACTTGGTAATCATGGTAATTGGTTGAGAATAAATAAAATGGATTAAAATGGGTATTTGGAATGTGATTAGTATTGGTATAATTTAATTATGAAATAGGGATATGATGATATGTGAAATGGTAATTGTTCTTAAATGATAAGTGAAATGGTAAATTGATACAATTATTCTGTTCATTGGTAAATTCAATTAAATTGAAAATTGCCTTGTTTTTTTTCATTGGCATAAATTTGGTAATAGGGTAAATGGTGTGACAATTGGATAATTAATGAATTTACCAATATGGTTTTTGTTAACATGTTTGGAATGTGGGTTTTTTGGTATTATAAATAGATTACTTTTATTTTGTCTTTTTAAGACTCATTAGTCACTTAATACTTTGGGATGAAATTATGGGATTAACATGGAGTTTCTTATCAGATGAAATTATAGGTTGTACATGGTATTCTTGGATAAAAATATAGGATGGGCTTGACACTCCTCCCAGATTGAAATTATAGTTTGGACACAACGTTTCTTCTTGGATGAAAGTATAAGTTGAACATGGCATTCCTTCCTGGTTGAAATTAATGGTTAGACATATCATTTCTTCCTAGATTAGATATTGGTTTGGACATGGAATTCCTTCCTAGATAATACATTGGGATGGAAATATAATTCCTTTTTAGATGATATTATGAGTTAGACATTGTGTTTCAGTTATTTCACTATGTTGTAAGGATATAGACACATGACATCATGCTAAAGCAGGTTTGGATGACCCCATGTGTCAACCTAGAGCTCGAGGGTTAGTAGTTTTATTTGATTTTATGTATTAATTTACCAGTTAATAACCTTTTTATTATTCTATTACATGTAATATTTAGTCATATTTGATTTATTAGACATCATAGGTGTCGGCCAACTGATTTTTACTCACACGTTGTTCAGGTTCCATTTGGTACCTAGGATGATTTCATGGATACAGGTTTGGACAAGGGAAAGAGTCACTGTGAATGATTTGATTGTTTCTTTTATGGGATTAGATCATAGATCCAGGACTAGAAAAAGTGTTGAGGACTTTTATTTTTTTATTTTATTTTTAGTTTTCATGTATGACCTCAGCACGTCTTTTAGATTAGCATACATTATGTCTTAACATGATTAATTGTTATTATTATTTCAATTATTCTGGTTTATCCTTTTTTTAATCATGTTGTATTTTTGATTATTTATCTGATTTACACTATTATTGAAACTCTGGACTATAGGGTATAGTTTTTTCACTATATTCATTATACCCTCACTGCTATTCGGAAGCCTCTTTCATATGGGGAGTCATGTCTAAGATCCAGTAGTGGCCTGACTTGTTCACGTGAGGGAGTATTGTGTTAGGGATGTTACAAAGTGGTACTAGATATGGTATTTTATATTTCTTTACCATTTTAGAAAGGTATACAGGAGACTAGGATGTTTTGGGATTTGAAATGAGATCATGAATGGGAGTAGCTTACCCACATGTGGGGGGAAACCAGAGTGCCCAGGGATGGGATTATTGTTCATGTTATTCACTTATTATAGTATTGATGTTATTTCACCTTGGATGATTCACTTTTTGGGTGATGTTACTTTTTATTTAGATTTTACTCAAGGTATGGTATGGAATGATATGAATATACATGCACCCTGTTAGGAATGTAGGGATATATGTTGACATGAGTTGTTCATTCTAGGGACATATTTATTATATGTGATATATCCACCTATGTGATTTGTGAAATGTAATCCCATGTTTTATTCGATGAAAAAGTAATAAATGGGAATTGTTATGAAATTCCAATTCACTTGTTAATCCATGTATAGAGTAATATTGAGTTAGTGGTTCTCTATTGTTGTTTTCACCTTTTGAGGTTGATCTTGTTGAGTATCTTGTGTTGTAAAGAGTTTTGTAACCCTTGTACAGAGAATTCATTAACATCATCTTCGAGATGAGTATCAGGAAAGTGGTAATCATCACACTCCTAACACAACTGAGCTAGAAATTCCTATGGATTTAGAAAACCAGATGGATGATCAACTTCATAACAATTTATTATGGGATGTAAGATCTATAGAGAGAGAGAGACTGCTCACATGGTACCATTGATTTTTGTCCTGATGAAAGATTTTCAACTGCAACACCAGCCTATATTCATTGAGGATGGAGGTCCTGAGGTAGATAAGTTATAGATCAAGTCAGTACAAACAATCTTTAAGAACCTTGAGAAACCTATAAATATGAGAGTTAATCTTTTTGGTTATATAATATGATGACCAACCAAGTGCTAGTGGGATATCATATAGAAAGTCGGGAAGAAATAGGACCTAACCTAGAAGGAATTGAAGTAAAAGTTACTAATACAATTCTATCTAAATATGTTAAGGTATGAGAGGGATTGATAGTTCATGAACTTGATATAGGGTAGAATGTTTGTGATGGGATATGTTGGATTCTTCATTGACCTGTAAATTTTTTTTTCTGTACTTGGTAGCTAAGGAGACCTCCAGGGTGAAGCATTTACAGGATGGGATTCCCTTTGAGATAAAGTTATAGGTGAACATATTTCACCAAAGAAACTTCACATATGTGAGGAATCATTCTTTCATCATGGAAGCAAACCTGAGGGAGGTCACGAGTGGTGTCCATACAATTTCAGTAGGGTGAGTAGGGAGCTCTTATTCAGGAAGAAAGAAAAATCATTTTGATAGTTACCATCAGGGTAGTGGTGGATATAGAACCCAAGGGTGTGGGAAACCATCTCAGGACTGCAAAAAAGTGTAGTTATATTAATGTGGAGGAGTTTTCTGCAAGATCTTATAGTTTCCTTACCCTATAGTAGGGTTTCATGATTTTGGTAGGATGGTCCATCTATATAGGTTTGTTAGGAACCCTCAATAGTAGAGTGGTAATATAGGATTAGGATATGCATCAGTTCCTAGAAATGACTCAACTTAGACTCAGTAGACTAGTGGTTAGAGTTCCTCCAAATTCTCTATATGAAGTATAGGATGTGGCACATTGATGTGGAAGTGACATTACTAGCTACAGGTAGCATCACAAGGGATTCAAACTAGATCCCAGGGTAGAGGGGTGAGTTAGTTGTATTTTATAAAGTCTAGTCTAAACAGTCTGGATATAGGACCTTCCATCATTAGAGGTATGATTCTAGTATGATCTATCATTTCCTGTGTTTTTTTATATATAATAACATCACAACACTTTCTATCTGCTCAATTTTAAAAAAAATTGGGTTAGGATATAGAGATCTTGGATGGTGTTATGACCATCGACATTCCACTAGGGGTGTGGTCAGAGGGTATTTGAAACTGCAAGGATTATTCTCTTAAAATTGTGGATTCAATTTATTTTGTGATCTTCTCATATTATAAATTAAAGGATTCAATTTGATTATGGTTATGTATTATCTATTTCTATACCAGGATCATGTCGACTGTTATCAGAGGATATTGACTTTCCTATCTCAAGAAGTGGATGTTATGTTCACCATAGTGAATGGGATCTTCATGATAGTGGTTTATGACCAATTTAGTATAGATTGGGATATCTCACAGCTTAGATAAAGACCTTATTCTAGATGGTAGTGAGTTAGAATAGGGTAATTTTCTTCTAGTAGTACACTATTTTCAGTATATCTTTCCTAAATAATTCTCTAGATTACTACACAATAGGTATATATAGTTCACTATCGAGTGGGTTTTGGGAGCTGATCTAGTCTCTATCCCACCTTATAGGATGGAACTAGTGATTGTTAATGATTTAAAGGTTCAATTATAAGATTTGGAGGCAAATGGATTCATATGGACTAGTAATTCACTTTGGGGTTCTCCCATACTTTTTTCCAATAAGGCTGATGGGAATTTGTGCTTGTGTGTATATTATTAGATACTGAACTATATGAAGGTCAAGAACCGGTATCCCCTTCCACACATCGATGATCTCTTTATTCAACTGAGAGGTGCCCAGATTTTCTCCACGATCGACTTAGGTGAAGGGTACCATCAGTGGAGGGTGAGATCATCAGACATACCTCATACTTCTTTTAGGAGTAGGTATGGCCTATATGAATTCTTGGTGATTCAATTTTTTCTAATTAACATGCCATTATTGTTTGTGTCCTTGGTTAATTGGATATTCCATCCATTCTTGAATCAATGTGTGGTAGTTTTCATTGACGATGTCTTGCTGTACTCTTATTCTACAAACCATCATGTCCAACATCTTAACCTTATCCTAAGTACACTGTGAGAGCATCGGATTTATGACAGTCTATCTAAGTAAAATTTATGGATTAAAAAATCACGTCTTATATCATGTTATCTTGTAGGTTGGAGTTTCAATGGACCTAGAGAAGGTTACAGCCATGGTATCATGGGAACAACCTAAGAATATCATCAAGATTCCGAGATTTATGGGTCTAGTAGGATATTATCAATGTTTTATCCAAGAATTATCCCATATGGAAGAACTGATATCCCGGATAACCAATAAAAGGGTGTAGTTTTTTTGGTTAGGTTCTTATGATAGGCCTTCTAGGAGTTAAAGAGAAAGTTTACCTCAGCACTGATGATCACCTTACCTATTCCAGAAAAGGAATATATTATGTACTATGATTCATCTTGAGTTGGGATTAGAACAGTTCAAATGTAATAGGATCGAGTGGTTTCTTATGGATCCAAGAATTTGATACTTCACCATAGGAATTATCCTACTCACAACCTAGATTTGGCTACGGCGGTACACTCCGCATGATGCTAGTGGAATTATCTTCTAGGTGAGAGGCTTATGGTGTACACCGATCCTAAGAGCCTAAAGTACATATTTTCTCAACAGGACCTAGGTCTTCAGTAGATAAGTTGGGTCGATTATCTGTATTCCTTCAACTTTAAACTAGAATATAATCTAGTAAAGGGTAACATCATTTCCAATTCCTTAATCTAAAGATATAGATAGAGGCGGTATAAGATTCTTGTGACGAGTGGTGGCTTATAGAACTCTTTATAGATATGTATTTTTATGTTTAGGAGTCTTAGGGGTTTACGACTCTAACATTGACATCTATTATTCTCATACATATAGGCTGAAACATGATAGATCATATATCTGATCTGGAGGTATTATTTTTGAGTGACTACTTATATGGTGGGGAGCCATCATCCCGATAGTCTCTTATTAGTGGTGATGTTATTCATATCCCTGGACATGTAAGTGTTCATATAGAATTATGTGAGGATGTGATGAGGGGGTATCATGCATATAAATGGTAAGTACATATAGGTATGAAAAAGTTGAATTGTGATCTCTATAGGAAATACTGGTGGTCGGGGATGAAAAAGGAGATAACAGGATTTATGGTGAGATGTATCACCTATCAGTAGGTGAATTTCAAGCATCAGAGGCCTTCCAGATTATTATATCATTTTCCTATTCTAGAATGGAATTTGGATTATTTAACCATGGAATTCATGATAGGATTACCCAAGAAACCTTATAAAATTGATGTAGTTTGGGTGATTGTGGATTGACTAACAAAGGTATCCCACTTCTTACCTATTATGGAGATCTACAATGTCGATGATCTGGGTAGTATTTATGTGTGGGTGATAGTTCAATTACATATTGTTCTTAAGAGTATCAGTTTTGATCAATATCCATGTTTCATGTATCTATTATGGAAGGTTATTCAGAAAGCACTGGAATAGCAGTTTTTTCATATTACAACTTGTCATCCTTAGACTGGTAGCCAATCTAAATGTACAATTCAGAATCTTGAGGATATTTTATGAGCCAGTGTTTTGGATTTTTGTGGTTTTTGGGAGAAATATGTGGTACTTGTGGAGTTTTATTATAATAACATCTTTTATGAATTTATCTAAATATATCCTTTCAATGCCTTGTATGGAAGGTTGTTTATTTAACCTCTTTTCTGGTTAGAGGTAGGTGAGTCAATACTCATTAGACCTAGCCTTGTATAAGAGACATCTAAGTAGCTTTAGTTGATCAAGAATAAGTTGGAAACTATGAAGATATAGTAAAAATAATATGATTACCATCGAAGATAACCTCTGGAGTTCGAGGTTTTTCATTATGTTTTTCTTCAGGTGTCACCTAGGATGGGGAAACATTGTATCAAGAAGTGGGGGAAGATAGAACTTAGGTTTTTCATGTTGTTTGAGATATTAAAGAGGGTAGGTACAGTGGAATATTGTTTGGACCTTCTATAATTAAACATTTTCATGCATAATATATTTCATATGTCATGGATTCAAAGATATCATCCATATCATTCCCATATGATAGAAATTAATGACTTCAAGCAGAATGTTGATACATTATTTGTGGATCATTTGATCTTTATTATGGATTTTAGTGAGAAGAATATCTGAGGGAATACCATGCCTATAGAATGAGTGAATTGTAAGCATGGTAATGTGAAAAAGGACACATAGGATTGGGAGTCTAATATATGAACTCAATGGCCAAACTTATTCATTGATACCCCATAGAGATTATTTAGATAACAGATCAAGAATGAGTTGTTATATTCAGTGTAGGTTATAAGATCTCATCTTTTCCATGTATGTTCCTCTTTAATTTTTTGTTAATTCTCTTTAATTTGGTTTAACTCATTTTAACCTTAGTAATCGAGCCTATTTAATCAGTTGGGTTAGTGTTTTGGACGTGTTCAGAGGTAAAAATATAAGGGAGATGAATTTTGTCTGCATGAACTAATTCACACCGGGAATTTTCATTTCGCGACATGAATGGTTCTATACATACCCCATGAAATTCATTCAAGGTTTGAATAGTTTTTAGAAAGCACCATGAAATTCATTCAATTCATGAATATTTCTAGGAAGACCATGGGAATTTTCATATAATGACATGGGGTTTCATTCATGATATGAATGCTTTTTCTGGGTTTTAAAGTTGAAGCAATGGGTTTTTTAACATATGTAGAAAAATGAGGATTCATGATGTGAATCCCAAATTCACATCATGAATGGATCATGTACAGTAGTATAGTTTAACTCCTACGTCCTGTATTTATAATATCATTATCTCCCTTTTCTATTGAATTTCATCCCTCCCATTGGATATTTTTTAACTTCTCTTCAACCCAAAGGTAGATTTTGTTGGATCTTAGTGTTATGGACCTAGATATTGAGGGTAATACTCTCATCTCTTCTTCCCATTACTGCATCATTATTTTTTTCTTAGAGAGAACCCTAGTTCAGGACTATGAAACTTAGATCAAGAATTGATGTCTTGTTTTGAAATAGTTTCATGGTCTTTTACCTTGGCCATTAAGGAATTTCTTGGTATTCTATAATTTTGAGGTGGGTGATCTAGAACAACTCTCTAATGTTTGTTTCATTTTTTGTAGTATATGAAATATGTGTGATCATTTTGACATGTTGTATGTGTGACCAAACCAAATTGTTAACCCATTTCTTTAATGGAACCATATGAATGGACCTCCCTTAGACACCATTGGGTATTTTGGTGTTGAGATTGGGACTTGAGACCACCTGAGGGGTGTGATAACCCATTAATATAGGTTGGAACATAATTATAATGAACCTATAGCCCCTTGATTAATTGTAAAATTGGTCATGTTTTGGATTAACAATGTGAATCTAAATTCTCATGTGAATTGTGAACTTAGATTGACTTGTAAATGGATTCACATGGAGTTCATGGTGACTGGTTGAGAATAAATTATATAGATTAAAAGAGGTATTTGGCATGTAAATGGAATTAGTATAATGTCATGATGAAATAAGGATATGATGAGATGTAAAATGGTAATTTTTCTTAAATGATAAGTGAAGTGGGAAATTGTTACAATTATTGTGGTAACTGGTAACTTGGTTTAAATTGAAAATTGCCTTATTTTTTGTTATTAACATGAATTTGGTAAGGGGGTAAATGGAATAAAAATTATCTAATTGATTAATTAACCAATAAGGTTTTTGATAAGATGCTTGGCATGTGGGTGTTTGGTATTATAAATGGAATGATTGGGGTTTTTCTTATTACAACTCCTTGGTCACTTAATGTGTGTGGATAAAATTATAGGCTGGACATGGCATTCCTTCCCAGATGACATTATATTCTTGAAATAGAATTCATTCCTGGTTGAAAATATAGGGTGGACATGTAATTCCTTCTTAGATGAAGGTTGGACATGGATTTCCTTATTGGATGAAAATATAGGTTTTTCATGGCCTTCCTTTATCGCTAAAATTATAGGTTAGACATAGAGTTCCTTCCTGAATGAGATATTAGGTTTCACATGTAATTCATTACCAAATAATATATTGTGTTGGGAATGAAATTACTTCCCAGATGAGATTACGATTTGGTCATGATGTTCTTTTTGGTTATTTCACTATTTTTCAAGGATAGAGACATTGGGCATCATGCCGAAGCAGGTTTGGCTAACCCCATGTGTCAACCAGGAGCTCGAGGTTCAACATGATTATTTGATGTTATGTATTAATTTATAAATTAATTCCTTATTAATAATACTATTATATTCACTAATTCTTTATAATGTATTTTTTAGACACCATGGGTGTTAGCCTACTCATTTATACTCACACCTCATTCGGTCATTGTTAGGTAACTAGGCAGATTTCATGGGAGAAAGTTTGGACAAGGGAGAGGCATCCTATGCATGATTTAATTGTTTTTTATATGTGATTAGAGCATGGATATGGGACCAAGCATGGGGTTTAAGACAAAGTTTTTTAGATTCTTCTCTTAGTTTACTTGTATAACTTCAAAACGTTATTTAGTTTGGAATAAACTATGGATTGACATGATTTACTATTATTATTTAGATTTTTTTAATTCATTCTTTATTCAAGTTGAGTTTCAAGGTTGATTATTAATCTGATTTCCACTATTATTACAACCCTTTACCAAAGGGTATAGTATCACCACTATATTTCTTACACCCTAACTACTAGTTGGTAGCCTCTGGAATATGGGTAGGCACACCTAAAGTCCTATAGTGACCCAACTCGATCACATGAGGGAGTACCGTGAAAGGGATGTTATATAAACTTTATATCTCACCCTTTCCCATATACAGTAGTAATAAAATTAAATAAAATGAAAATAGGTTTTACAAGAATTAGGCTCAGTGTGGATACATACTCCTTGATGTGTTCAGTTATTATCTCGATAAAAAAGTATTCAATATATAGAGAATGTGAATATAATAGGCTATCTCTTAGAAATCCACATGTGGTTCTTAATAGGAAATTATACTAGTTGCCAAAAGTTATAATTTTTTCTATAACCAAAAGATTAAGATGAATTTTGACTTTGGTTTATTTACCAATAAATATGATTTTTCTTCAAGCTTTCATAATGATAAAATTTTCTTCTACTTTCAACTAGAATTTCTAGAAATTACAGTTCAAAAATTCAATTAACATAACTGAAATTCCAACCTTATCAATATATAAATATTCTACAATTTATACACCTCTTACACTAATCTATAAATCTATAGAATCAGTAATCTTCTTCTTAGACCACACAGATCTTCCTAAACTTATAGGTCCAACTTACTATAATTTCTTCTCTCAAATACTCAATGTTCACAAGATTAAATAAACTCGCTCTTTAGATAACCAATCCTTATAGGATAAAATTGTTCTTAAATCTTAATATATTTAACCTTATTAAATTCTAAGTAAACTGCCTTCATTGCCTTCGATAATATCATATCTTGACTTCATCAAATCCTTTACAAAACTCAGTGTCAATGGTATTTGAGTCTTTCAAAAATCTCAACTAAAATCATGAATTTTACTTCATGGTTTTTTTACTTTTTACATCTATTTCAACATAATCAAAATTATATTGACTTCAAAAAATTGAAAAATTAAATCCCTTGGCATCTTCCAGCCCTCTAACGTTTTCCCCTCTATATCCCAGTTCTACCTCTCCCTTCTGAACTCTGGATCTTGTAGTATTTAAATTCTTCAAACATAATCTGGATTAGATTCTAAACTTCTAGTGTTATGATTTATATTTCTATAAAACATGTTCAAATCCAAGTTTCCATAATCTTGTATTGTGAAAAAAACAGTCCTCGTAACTTCCAACCATCATATCCTCTAGTCATCTCCACTTCTAAATGTCGTCATATTCTGATCACCATAACTTTCAGATAACTAAACTTTTGACTTCCTCAGCTTATAATTTATAATATTTACTCATCTCCATACCATTTAATGGACTAAAATATAAGATAATATTTCTAACTTCATCTTATAATATCCTTCTTTTTTGGGTCACTTTAAATTATATGGATTCTTATAGTCTCAACTTCTAACCAGCTAGATTCAAGAACATCATAATCTTGAAATCTCATAAATTAAACCTTATGTATCATGTAAGGTTTTATACCTTGTCAAATCTACAATTTTTTCACTAAGCACATTTTGTAAGGAATATTTCTTCTTATGTGTCTCTGTAAAGTTTCTTACATTAATGATTCTTTGACTATAATAACTTCTATTTATTAAAATTAGTTGGTCTATACTTTATTTCTTAGGATTTTTTTAATTTTCTTATGAACAACTACAGGATTAGTCTTCCTATTCTTCTACCATTTAAAATACCTCCCATAGAATTTTTAATTCAACTCTTCTTGAATCTTGAAAGATTCTAAAACCATCTTGATGTTTATTTCTTTGAAATATTAGTATATAATCATATGACTTAATTTCTGAACTATCTTCTAGACATAATTCATCTCCTTGAATTTTTATAGCTAATAAATCTTACGTATCATTTTTAACCCTTTTTTTAAGAGTGAGTTACTCTTACAAACCTTCAACATAATTTTACAAACTCACCATTTGACACTTTCCAATATAAACAACTCATATTCACTAATTTTTGGTCCCCATAAATTCTAATTATCATTCCTCATCAACATCTAGAAATATTAATGCATTTATACTCATCATTTCATAGCTATAGGAAAATAATTTTTGTATATCACTACATCCTTTAGGATTGGATTCTTCAATCATATGGAAAATGATAACTTATGGACATAAAATCAAATAACATCATTATAATTATTAATTCATACCTATGGAACTTACAAATTCATTTTGACAAATACTATAAAACATTCTCAAACATAAGGTTGAAAATAAATATAATACTTTCAACCATTCATATATCATGATTCTTCAATCTCTCCCTTTTTATTTGTTTTTAGCCTAAACAACTCTCAATTTTCATCAAAACACAACCATTTTCAAATAGAATGATCATGAAACCACAATTATAGATAAAGAATTTTTTTTAAGATATTTGTATACCTATATAACAATTAATTTTGGTCCAATAAATTTTATGTTCTCCCCCTCAATCAACTTCTAGAATTTTAACTCCCAAAACTTATTCTCCCCTATTTATAAAAACAACTACTTAGGATTCACAAAATATACATTAAATATATATGAACACTTATCTACATTTTACAAATGAATCCAAATATTATTTGGTGGTACTCTTCATAACTTTTTTAATTGAGAGGGGAAGGCTGAACATGAATTTTCATCCTTAATTCCTCAAATATTTCCCTTAGAATAGCTTTGGTGAAAATTTCATCAATTTAATATCTTATTGAGATATACTATAAATTCAAATCACTACTGGTAAATTTATCTATGATGAAATTATATTTAATGTTAATGTTTTTTATATGGATTATTGTGCTAAATTCTTGGAAAGATCAATCACACTCTGATCATCATAATAAATTCACAATTTTTCTCAACATTTACCATCAAATATTCCAACTAAAATCTCATCCAAATCATCTTTTCACATGAATGTGTGGGATTAATATAGTCTTCTTGTATTATACTTAAAGTCTCATAACTCCACTTATTATTATTCAATCTTACATAAATTTACCCCCAAGAGAAATTTCCTCTAGATATTGATTTTAAATAATTACAATCCATAACCCAATCAAGATCTATAAAACTAAGTAAGTTTTATTTTCCACTTATTTTATACATAAAGCCATAATTTTATATTCCTTTTATATACCTTAGAATTATTTTAGAATCCATCATGTGTGATTCCTTAATATCACTATAATATATAGTACAAAAAGTTTCTACATACATAATATCTTACCATAATACTATAAGTTAAATCATGATTCTGGTTAACTTTTGAAGGCCCTTTTGATTTACACTTATTATGTGCAATGAATCCAACCTGAGTATCTTGGATCTATTTTCTACTTTATTACATTGGTATATGATAAAAGTAATCACACTCTGAAGGATTTAATAGTTTAGTAGTCTTGGTAAACTAGTTACACACTTGACATTCATATTAAATTTAAAACATAAAATACACAGAGTATTTACTTTGAGAACACCATTATTCTCCTTAGTGTATCCCTTTATATCAATCAAAAAACACTACCTGGTATCATAGTGAAAATAAAACATAATAAAGGGGTGCTCTTATATACTCAGTAAGGGTATTTATATAGGGGAATCTATAAATAAATAAGGCATAATAAATATGTAAAGGTAAATAACTGAAACACATACCATTTAATTAATAACTTGAGAATTATATGGTTGGAATAAATGATGATCAAATAATTTCATATAAATAATCACATGATCTTTAGACTTAACCATATATATTATAACTAATCAAATAATTACATCGAATATATATAATTGAAATCATAATAATGGAATGTATAATGTGGGGAATCTTAAACATTCCATGAAGGCCTCATTCAAAGACTACTTATGATTAAGGCCTCATTACAAGGCATCTTACATAAATAGGTAAAGACACATCCAAATACTCAAGATAGTTTGTATCATTATACAAAATGATGCATCAAGGGGATATGTAATTTTGTGCCCCACATGTTAGTTAATAAGTCTAAATAATTTATCATACGAAATTATTCAAACATAAAAAACATAGACATTTATGTTGAGAAATTAATATATGAAATGTTAATACTTACCATAATCAAATAAACATAAGAATAAAATATCCAGATTAATATGGTCAATAGAAATAAAATTGTACTTCCTCAGTCAAACTGATCATAAACCCTCCATAAAAATAATAAGGATGGTATCAATAAAACATATCCCCAGTGGATCATAATTTCAATAAAGGCTTTCTATCATTTATGAATAGAAATACCATAAAATTAAAAAATATTTTTGAAAAAAATAACCTTTTCACTTTGAAAATATTTTTAAAACTAAAAGTTCACAAAATATTTTGAAAATAATTTTCTTTGAAAATAACCTTTGAAAACATATTAAATAATATCTAAAAATTTAGTGGTCATGATGGTGGAAAATTCCATTCATGTCGTCCGCATTAAAACAATGATTCCTTTTACATTTTGGGTAAACTCCAAATAGGCCTTATTTTGAAACTGACATGAAGATTTTATTTATGAAAAAAATTAAAAAATAAAAAATGGGTAAAAAATTATTCAATAAATCACTTATAAAAGGTTAAAAACACTGTTAATTGTTTTTTAAGAAAAAATGGATTTAGATGAAAACAAATTTGACCGAAAAGTAAAATAAAGTCGAATTTTCTTAAAAATATTTTATCAATCATTTTAAGTACCAATGAGTGGAGAAATGGTACTAATTATTGAAAAAATTAATTAATAACTAGAGGATAAAAAAATTGATTTTAATATAGAAATATTAAATAATTCCACTCCGGGATACTTAAACAAAAACAATCTTGAATAATGATAAAAATTGTGAAATAAACCCTTACTACTTCAGTAATATTGAATTATAAGGATCATGAAATAAATAATATAAAATGAAAATTTAAATACCATTAATAAAAATAGATTCATGATATATCATATAAAAATGGGTAGTACACACACCACACAAAGGAATAAGTGGTGAATATAGTGTATGTCTCGTAGAAGTAAAAGTGAGATGAGAAACCCTTTCCTTAGGTTAGACTTCCTTCGTACGTTTCATAACCTCCTATATAATTAATATAGGTTTATTATAAATCTATTAATTAAATAGAATCATTTATATCATACTATATATTATCCTTTTATATCATTTTACAACCTGTTTGTAAATAATATTTCATTATTTTAATTTTTTTGAGTGTCAATTGCCTGGTTTTCTCATGTGTGTTCTATCATGAATGTACCTGTTATTATATATAGGGAATAGTTACATAATTTCCAGAATGAGATTAATTTCAAAAAAATCATTAGATACATCCTTAGAACCATTCTTGAAATTTTGACATAGAAAATGAATCACATCGCTTCATTGAGACAGTAGACAATACGTACGCACGAGCGACGATATCATTCACTAAAATGGTGAATGGTTAAGGAATTATACTATATATTAATTTTAAATAATTTAAATAATTTCATATATATAAAATATATTCATTAAACTTATTTTTTATTAATTTCCATGTAAATCGTAAATGAAAAATGAATCACATCACTTCGTGAGGTGGTAATTCACCGTGCACACAAACGACGTTATTGTTTTTTAAACGGAATGGAAAGTAAGAAGTTATATATGATATTAAATTTAAAAAATTATAATTAAATCATAAATATTATATATATCTAGTAAAACCATCATTATATCCAATCATGATAATTGTTGATGGAAAATAAGTGACATCAGTTCGTGATGCGGTAGTCCATCGTACACATGATTAACAATTTTGTTTCCATTTGATGGAAGTGGAGATGGATATATATTGTGCCATAAATATAATAAATTATTAGTGTATTTGATATATTGGTGTTATTATATTGTAATTTTTGAGACATAATTGAATGTTTTAAAATAATAAAGAAAAAAACACTATTGGAAGGTGGGTCTATCCCCACACCTCTATACCCACGGTTCAACAAAACCATGGGTATAGGGTTCCAAGATCCAATATATACCAATGGTTTTAACAAACCATTCGTATAGATGAAGATATACCAATGTTTTTTTTTTTGAAACTTTTGGTATATGGTGGCATATACCAATGGTTTTTAGAAACATTTGTTACATTTTTTCACAAATTCGGTAGCTCCAAGCCCACCCACCCCCAATTTATGATCACCTGTCCTAATTTCCCTCTCCCCAATCGAGTTGCGAACTCCTAAGTTTCGACCTCTTGACCAACTAGTAACCTTCTGAATGGCAACCTCTCGAGTGACGAGTGACCTCCCGAGCAACGACCTCTCGAGAAATTGGAGAGCGGCGACCTCCAACTACTCCAGGGATCTCTTATATTTTAATTATTTTTTATTAGAATATTCATCAACATCACATAAGTGAGTTATGAATATTTCTACTCATCTTTTTTGTATTTTTTCACTTTAATTAGTGTTCATTCATTCCAATAAGTAAACCATTCCAACTCTTTTTAACTTTTCTGGATGTGGTTTCATGTTATTTTTGGTTTTTTGAATTTTGTAAGTTTTCTTATTTTTTTATATAATTGTAGATTTTCTTTGAAAATATGCCTTGGATTGGTATTTTGTTTTTATGTTTGAGTATAATTATGATGCCTGTTCTATTTTGTATTTTTTTGGGTAGATATATTTGATGATTCTTTTTCTATAGATTACTTATTTATTTATTCTTTATCTTTAATATCATAATTTCATGTAATTTATTCATATATTCCTTGAAGTAAACATATGTGAACCAAAATGGAAAGTTTGTATGACCAAACATCCTATAATATAATTAATAGCCTTTAAACATGTATCTTCAATAATAAATGAAATTATTTCCATAAATGTGCCTTCAAGAATTATAATTTTCCTATATGAATTTTGCCTAATATTTATTCTTTTATAGGTGAGTTTATTTTCCTTATAATATTTATTCATATATATATATGGATAACTATTTCTTATCACCATTTTTTGAAAACATCCTTTAATATATTTTTAACTTTTACAATCACAATTAGATAAAACATATTAATATAATTTATAATTTTTAGGTAAAGTTTTAATATAATATATTATTCCATTTATCCTAGGTGTTTAAGGATTATACTATGACTTCAACTAAATTTTAAGATATTATTTCAAAAAAAGTGTTTTCTTTAATATCATTCATGATCTTCTCATTATCATTATTTTTAAACATTTATTTATGTTATGTTTCTCTTTTTGTGAAACTCTTTATTTAGCTTAAAATTCATTCAAATAGAATTCTTTAGAACATTTACCAACATGTTCCAATTTTTATTATACTCAAGACATGCTTTAAATTCATGTCTATGTATACACTCCATGTAACTATCTTTAACTTTATCCTTGTCAATTATTGAGGACCCTTCATGCTTCTAAACATATTCCATAAAATATTTGGATTTCTCCTGAATGTTTTCATATTTGATATAGTAAGATATAGTATCCTCTATTTATTTTCTCATCATGATTATTCGTCTCATTCTTTGGAATTCCATTTTCCAATCACCGAATATTTTAACTACTTTTGATCTATTCACCCACTTATTATTTTTATTTTTTTTATCTTGATCATTAACATATAATTCATTTATTTTCTTCTTAGGAATATTTATGGAATAATTTCCAACACCTTTATATTATAATAATATAAAGATTAGTTTTCCTTTATACTTAACCTTTATTTTTATAAATATTTTATAGATTATAGTCATAATTATTTTACAATTCTAATATATCTCCTCTATATAATTAGATTCATTAGATGCTTTAGGTTCTCCACATGTATTCAAAACCCATCACTTATTTTGTCTTATTTTTAAAGGAACATATCTTTCTCATTTCCTAATAAATGAAAATATTTTTTAAGTCATCCAATGTAAGAGATATGGTTTATTTACTTATATAGATTTTAAAACATAATTTCATCTTTCTTTCCTAAAGTTTTTGAATAGAGATTTGGTGGAATCCTAAAGGGAAACAATTCAAAAAACCTTTATACACAATTATTGTGCATAAAGTCTTGGTCTCATTTCATGAATGTAATGAAAAATATATTCTTTGGGATAATGGGTATTCAAAGTATTTTTCATGATTGGATGATATAATAGATGGGATATGAATACTTTCCACATGTATATGGGTAGGCATTGTTTTTTTCTATTATAATTTAGATTTTTTTACATTTTTAGGTTTCTAACCCATTGGTCTTAAAATACCATTTTTCCATTGTTTTGTATGTTTTATATGATAGTTGGATACATTTGAAAGATACTGATTGTGTTATGTCTTTATGTTTTATAACACATTTAATATTTAATTATGTTATTATTCTATGTTTGAATGTTCTTTATTTAAAAAACCTTTATTTTTTATCTATTAATGAAAAATATGTGAATTTTTTAATTATGTTTTACATTATTGATTGGAACATAACTTTTTTCCCTATAATAGAATGGATATAAGTTGGATGTATCATACTGATCGGATTTCAACCTATTTACAAAAGTATTTGGAAGTTTTTTTATATTTTTCATTTAACAATGATTCATATAGAGGTTTTATGCAGTGTCCATACTATAAATGCATTGGAAGACCATGGTTAATTTGATAATAAGGTAGCTACTATATAATGAATGATGGATTTCAAAAAAAACTATTATGTTTGGTATCACCATGGAGAGATGAGATAATATTATATTGTTCATGAAAGAAAAAAAATAAGTGGTATGGAGAATTTGGTAATTGATCGGTTTCCATTTTTGAATCATTAGGAAAGAGACAGTACGTGAGTGAAAGAAGGCAATGATATCAATACACATAAGGAAAATACTGGAGATGATGACGTTGAGAGAGTGAACCTTTTCATGGATGATTCCATAACTCCGGTATATCAGGAATGTACTAAAATGACCAAGTTCAAATTTTTAATGCGGTTATATCATGGAAAAATCATGTATAGAATTTATAATATAACCATTTATTATATTCTTACTTTTTTGAAAGACTTGAAACCTGATGGTGCAGATATTCCCTCAAATCATTATAATTCATGGAAGTTAATTAGTCATGTTGTATTTTCTACTAATAAATTTCAAGTTTTTCTGAAAGATTTTAGTTTATTTTGGCAGTAAACAATTGATCTAAATGACTATAAAGAATGTGGTACATCTCGATGGAAGGAAAATTCAGATGGAACACCATATCGTGTTCCACATAAAGTTATTTGCACTTTCTATTGATTCCCAAGATTTAAAATCCATTCATTTCTATAGAAATATCATCCAATATGTGATGTAATGATACTGATAGAATTAAAGTTAATTATGATTTGGTTCATCCTTTAGACGGATTAGTAAGGTGATCATTTTATGCACAACCTTCTAATTTTGTAGTTGAGGTACATAATGTCAGGTTGGGTCTATCCTATAATGTTTTTAATCTATTTGTTTAGATGATTGTTTCTCACAACATTTGGCCAGTTTTTATTCATGTTTATAATATTCCACTATGGATGTGTATAAAAAAACTTTCACTTTCTTGATTATACTAATATTTGGACCTTCTGATCCCATCAATTATATAGATGTCTTCTTTCAACCTTTAATAAGTGATTTGAAGAATCCTTGGGATATGGGTGTACACACATTCGATGCTTCTTCAAAAAATATATTTCAGATTTTTACTACCATTATATAGACTATAAATTATTTCCCTACCTATTAAATGAGTTTTGGTTGGAAAAAGAAGTGAAAACTATCATGTTTTATTTGTATGAAGAATGCATAATCGAGAATTCTTAGATATCGTCATAGTTTTAGTTTCATGGGGGCATCGACAATTCTTGAAAATGGATCATCAATATAGGAAGAATCATTAGAGTTTTGATAATATTGTTGACACTGAACAACCACCTAAACATAAATATAGAACCGATATCCTTAATGAATTTAAATATTTCATATTTTCATTAGGTAAAGGTCGGATAAAATCTAAAAATAGGAAGAATGTTGACACTAAATCCACTTACAATTGGAAAAATAGAAGTATTTTTTTGAGTTTCCATATTGTTCTACCAATTTGTTACGTCATTATTTTAACATAATGAAAATTAAGAAAAATATATGTGAAATGTGTCTTTCCATTATTCTAAATATCAAAGGGAATACTATTCGACCAGAACTGCATCTTGTGTATATCATTGAAAACAAATGGAATGTTCTGTGTGCTTCTTATGTGATGACACCGTTAGAGAAAAATAAATTTTTTTAAATATTGGAGAATATAAATATTCTTAATGGATATTCTAGAAACATATCTAAATGACTCAATAGAATGTATTTAAATCTAAAATACCTAAAAACTAGTGATTATTAAATCCTTCTTCATGAATTTATTCCAATACGAATTCGTCCTTTTCTATATAATAATTTAAGGGTGAAATCCATTTTCTTGAGCCATTTTTTAGAGACCTTTGTGATTATAGTTTATCCATGTAATTCTTGATAAAAATGAAATAGTAGGAACCATTAATTTTGTGTGAGTTGGAAACAAATTCCTCCATGATTTTTCACCTACATTCCGCATTTAACAGTTCATCTTCCAACTAAAACACTTCTTAATGGAACCTTTTATTTTTAGGTGATATATCATACTGAAATAAATATATGCATAATGAAATATTATGTTCAAAATAATAATTATCCTAAAATTTCAATTGTGATAGGTTATCTAACTCAAGAATGTATGTATTTTTGTCCAATGTATTTGTTTGATGTGAGCACAAGAATTAACTGGCCAATGAGAAATGAAGATGAGGATTGTGGGGAAATTGATCCATCATTTCCATCTCTTCCCTAGACATAAAAAATTATTGGGTCATATACATTGGCTATATTGAGCCCTGAAGAGCTGGATATGGCACATCACACTGTCTTGTTTAACTACAGTTTGTTCATTGACTATATCAAGTAAGTAATTTGGATATTTATATATTATCTCAGACTGTTTAATTTCACATATACCTTAAACTTTTATTATCATTTTATGTAGGGAATATAAACAAATTATAAGTAGAGTTCATCGATCTTTTCCTTTGAGAAGGAGAGAGGCATTTCATATCCAAGAGTTTCCTTCTTGGTTGAAATCAAAGGTATGACCATTACTTTAATTAACTTAAAATATAGATATCTATTTAATTGTATTATTCATATATATTTCAAGTATTGAGTTTACCTATTGACGTTGTTTTTGAATAATTATTCTCATTATATTTTGGTCCCAATTCATTGGTTCATGAATGCGAATCTTTAATAATCAATGGGTACAAATTTTTTACAACTGATCAAGTGGTGAAAATGAGAACACATCATGATGGAATTATGTTAACTGCTACAATAGATTGTTATTCCAATGCATCATATAATCAGCCCTGATATGAAGATGTATATTATTGTGGAATTTTTTAGAAAATATTGTTATTGGATTACTACTCTCAAGGTCGGGTCACTATGACGAAATGTAAATGGTTTGAATCAATGACATGGCAGGGAAAATTTATTTATGATTGTGGATTCATAGTTATTGACATGAGTTGATTCTTGGCTACCGATGAACCATACATTTTGGAATCAATGGAAAAAACAAGTTTCTTATGTGAAAGATCATATGAGACCTGATTATGTTGTCATTAATGAAGTAATCCCAATAAATATTATTCATGATGTTGGGGATGAAATTGACACCATTTGTTCCCTAATTGGTATTGACCAAAATATTGTATTTGATGACTTAAATTGTCCTTTTGTGAGAGTTTATGTTGAACCTGAAGTAGTGGTGGTTAATATATAGAAGCAACCATAAATGTACACAATTATTTTAGTTTACCTTGAAATGAGTTTCTTAGGTTGGTATTACTAAAATTAATTTAATTTAGTTTCATTTTGGAATGATATGTATGTTTCAGTATTTTTTTCTTTTGTTACATTTAATTGGATTTATTTCAATTTAGAAAATCAGGTTTAAAATGAGTTGTTGAAAAATGTATAACTTGGTTTTAAATTATTGTTACTAAAACATGTTGTCAAATTGTTTATAATTTCTTTGACTTCAATGTTGTATGCATGATTTTTAAAAATTGTTTCTAAACATTTCACATTTCATTCTTATTCAGATTATGAAGGAAGGTCAAAGGAAGAAATTATTTGATGTTGATCAATAGAGGTGCGAGCATGGGTTGGCTCCCCTGGTTCCCCTAGTTAACATAATAATTTTAATATTTTTCTTATGCATTGCATATAATGACATGTTCATATTCTTTATCAAATTTTTTTAGGGAAATTCAGTTGCACTAGATTTGACTCCTCCTCATCCTACCAGCATGGGCCTGAGCATGGATTCTCCTAGACCTATATGTAGAAACCGTCTTACACATTCCTTCTTTGAACTACCAATGAACAACCCATCTACCACACCTTCAAATCCTCTATTGGAGACTCCATATATGTTTCCACACATTCATACATTATCATCTCATTTAGTCACTTCTTCACATACAATGTCTACACCGCCTGCAGGTATGTTCCCACTCATGACTCCACTATCATTTCATTTAGCCTCTTCTTCCCATACCATGTCTACATCACCTGTAGGGATGTTCCTACCCATTCATACATCATCTCATTTAGCCTCTTATTCCCATAAAATTTCTACACCACCTAAAGGGATGGTTCCACCTTTACCCTGTCTATATCCTTTCATGTATCCCCTATACTACTAACCATATCCTGGTATGTCTACATTGCCTACATTTCCTTCTATCCATCTAGGATCTGATGATTTTATTTCCTCATCTCCCACTCAAGTGCATGAAGATCACCCAGATGCATTGGAACAAATACATCCTTCAGAGTCTATTGATCTAGTATAGCCCATGGATCCATCAGAGCCTATTAAGCATCATGCATAAGGTTTTTATTATTATAACTGTGTCAAATTATATCACTTCATTTTTATCCTATTATATCATTACTTAATTCTTATTTTTTCCCTTTTATCTTATTCAGTGGGATATTCTATTAGGTGACATGGGAGCACCCGTATGCGAGGAACCTTGAATCACCAAACACAAATAATGGTGGATTACAATGAAGAAAATTAGATGATAGGTAAAAATTTCAGGCATTGTATAAGTTTCATGGACACTTTATCCAAGTACCATGATATCATTCCGGTGGAACAGGTCTCATGGATACATATTATTAATGACATCAAGGATAAATCATGGGCATACATATGGGTAAGAAAATTTTATAAACTTATATCTATATTATTGTTGTATTTATATGAATTAAAATAATCATTGTAGACTCGTTTTAACTTTACCAGCAGGGAAGTTGCTAATTTTGAAAGGTTAATGGATCTTGGGGAGTTATGAAGATCATAAAATCATGATTTATATGTCGGTAGATTTGGTTATGATTTAGAGTGTGTACCCATATTCCCTGACTATAAAAAAAGACAGTATCGAAAAATAATCATGTATTTGAAAAATGATGAGTTTAAGGAAATATAAATATTTAATAGTTTGCATATAAAATTTAATTATTATTAGTTTTATTGAATTTTTTTAAGTTAACATTGGGAAAAAAAAATCGATTATGTATATGCACACATTGGGGTGCACTACAATTCCTGAGCATAAGAAACTCCAGGTATTTTAAAATGTATTCAATTAATT
Source organism: Viscum album (assembly GCA_963277665.1). Classification (NCBI taxonomy): domain Eukaryota; kingdom Viridiplantae; phylum Streptophyta; class Magnoliopsida; order Santalales; family Viscaceae; genus Viscum; species Viscum album. Next base: position 117,003,768 of record OY728119.1, read on the forward strand.
AATTGATTGTTGAACTAAATTTTTCAATATTTTTATTTTTTATAAACATATGAAATGGGGTTTTGATTTTAAAAAGGTGTGTTCACTTATGAAAGTGCTATCATGAAACCTTTTATAGACTTTAAGTATTTAAATATAGATTATAATGGTTGTGTGGATTTCCAAAAATATTCCAAGAATTGATTCATCACATTAGAATCTAAAGTAGACTGAGAAATTATTTTGAAATTGGTTGAGTTGGGAAAGGAATTCTAAGCATGTTTTGGATAAAGTCCTATTTAGCAATTTATGAAATATGAGTTTTTATAAAATGGTGTTAGACCCTCATTTTCCTCATATGGAGTTATGCACATGGACTCTTGTGATACCAAGAGGTTATTTTTTATATTTATTCATATTTACATGATTTACATATTTTGATGTGGTTGGTTATATTCTTGTGAGGGTGTAAGGAGGTGAATAATGAGTTGTTTTAATATGATTTATATTTGAATCATTTAATGAATGATAGTGATCACCTCCATTTGTATTTTCATGGGATTTATTTAATGACTATCATGTGTCCTGGATAAGTTCATGCCCTGAAATAGAAATCATCTATTAATGGAATTTTCCTATGATACACCTCATTGGTATGACATTGGGGGAAGTGGGGCATGTGAGATAGAAACCATTTTAATTGCTTGTGCTAGAGGTAACTCTTGGGATGTTTTATTTCTAGATTGTTTGATGAGACAGATCAAGGATGTAGAAATGATTAGTAGTTCCAACCTAATGGTCATGTACCCAGTTTGTAATTGTTTACATGATTCTCTAGATGATACCCATGGAACTAGGATATTATATAGGATTATTTAAGGTGAGTTCACCTAATTATTCTATTGTACCAATTTCTTCAAGGATTATTGGTTGGAACAAATTTTCTTGTTGTTTATTTATCATTTTCATGTGACCTTGATGTAGTGGTGACTTCTTGTTTTCTTTAATCCTTATTTATTTTATGGATTTATTTTAAAATGATTTGAAAATGAGTTTGTGAAATTTTTTATAGAGAATGAAGTTAAATATGAGGGTTCAATTCGATTTCAAAAAAAATAAGATTTTTTTGAAAGATGTGATCTTTAAATGTGATGTGCTGATTTTAAATGAGATTTGTATTATTTTAATAGAAAAATTGAAATTGTATGTCATTGAAACTCTTGTATGTTTTCATTTTGAATACATGGATCCAGGATTATATGAGTAGTTTTGTTTGGAAATTTGTTTTCAAAGTTTACTTTAGTAAAACCATTTGAATGTTGAGAAAATACCATGATCCTAATAATATAAGATCAAATATTTCAATATTAATTGAAACTATGTGGTGGAAATTTCTAAACCAGAATTGATAAGGGTGATACATCTTTGATATTACTAACACCATCCAATTTAACTAATCCAAAATCCATTAGAATAAATAAACTACTCAAGGGTATATATTATAAATTATAGATATTAAAAAACTTAAGGAAGAATATGTTACACACTTATCACCCTCATCATTAGAAAATTACCACAACACCACCCATTACCAAACTAAATATTATTTAAAACCAAACAATAAAATTAGAGACCTCCCAAATAAAAATTAAACTACCTAAATGGGAAAAACATAATAGAGTATTGAAGATGAAAACCTAAATCACATCATCTTGTACTATAATCTTTTAGGTAGGGTGATGGTGTATGTTGCAAGTGCGTAATAAGTAGATCCATGATGGGGTAGTCTCCACTGGCTTCATGATTATCTTTAAGGTTAAAATCATGTTCATTGACTTGGTCGAGGCTCTCGATAACTAGAGGGAGGCTCCATCCTTGAAGTGCTTCATTACTGGTCCTTGACACTCCCTTTAGGAGAACATCAATCGCCTAGGAAAATGGGTACGCTGGTACCCCCCCCCCCCCCTTCAGCGGGTTTGATGCTCAATAGTTATTGATCATGTGTTTCAGGTAGAATTCGTGGTGGTGGGGTTTTGTGTGATGATAGTGTTTCAGTCACCCTAGCCTTCTCGATCAGGCTTGTTCATGGTTCAGCCCTTTAGGAATAATCCATGGCCATGTTCAATGGTCTAAAAATTTGCAAGGAGAGAGGTTTGGACATTAGGGAAGCAGAAACAGACTCAATGCTCTTGTACAATGCCCTTTATGGTGTGGGAAAGGATCCTTGTTCTATTCTTTACACCATTAGAAAATGTAAAATAATTATGGGGTATAATACCAAGGTATCTCAAACATAGCGGGATAGAAATAAGGTGGCGGACTACTTAGCCTCGGTGGACATTCCTTGTGCTGAATGCTTAGTCTTTCATAATCTTAATATTTTGAAGTCTAAAGGGGTTAATATTATCAGATGTGATTCCCTCGGTCTACTCCATTTCATACCCCCTTATTTATTCCTTTATTTTGCCTATTTTTATGGGTATTGGATACCTTGTATCTTCTATTTCCTTTGAATAAAAATTTACATGATGATGATAATGAATGTAAATCACATCATCCTAAAGCTTCACCCTCTTACTAACTAATAATCCTAACAAAATTTCATAATAAGTTCACCAAATTATGAATTATAAAAATATTATTATTATAAACACAACTACTATTTCTATAAAATTCTCATGCATCTATGAATTTGATTTAAAAGAAACAAAACCAGATAATTACATTGTTATTCAATTTATGTTTTGAAATGAAACAATGTTAAATTTATATACCCATTAAAAAAATAACCAAATTGGATTTTAATACCATATTTAGAGGTGTAAATTAAAAATATTTCAAAAAAATAAATTAAACTAAAAATTTATGTATCATTTAAAAAAATTTCTTATAAAAGGAAAAGGTTTACCAAATAAAATCATACAAACCCATAAATTCACTCTACCCCAAACAAATATGCAATTAATCTTGACCACACTGCTAGAAAAAACAAGCACCACACCTAAATAATGGAACACCATGGATCATAGGGAACTCACATTATCTATTTCTCATCATAATAGGGAAAAAATTATAACCTGATAAAAAAACCTAGAGCTACCAGACACATATTCTATATTTCTCTCCACACTAAAATAAACCTCTATTGATCAGTTAAGCATGATCCCTCCCATTTTTTCAAGAAATCAACTACAAAATTGATATCCTTCATTTATTCTTCGGCCTTAAACCGAACTCAAAATGTTATTCTTGAACTTCTTTATCAACCAAAATTTCCAAACATTATAAAATGAGTTCCAAGAAATGAACATTAGGGTCATAAACTCTTGAACCCCCTTTCTAGAACTCTGAGATAATATTTATACATTTTAATTCCACCTTTGTGAAACAAATACCACTATAACCATGATGGGAAATTCTACCCATTAATCCTCTTCAGAGAAAAAATGATTCAACTTACACCACATTTGAGCCACCCCCAAATAAAAGACAGTACTAATTATGCTCATAAATGATCTAGAGTTCCCGCCAATTTAAAAAAAACTAAAATTCATGTAACCACTCTTTAACCAAATAGCCCAAAACCCCACCCATGAACTTTAAAAACCTCTTCCATTTAACACTCATTAATTCCTCATCCCATTAATCCTCCTCCTAGTTATTAAGGATAACATACTAATGATGGTCTTATTTTTTTCATACAAAATAACTTCCTAAAATAATTTAAAATTTATAACATTAATAAATTAAAATTATAATAGTTTGATAATTTAACATGCCTTATGATAAGTAACCTACAAAATATAAGATATTCATTTCAATGAATTTTGGTGGTGTTCACTTGGATCTTATTTCCATTTTAAGTAAAAAATAATAGATGATATTTATGTAATGATCATTATGATTTGATAAAATTATACATTGTTTATGATTATCTTTTATTTATGAATTTTTCATCATTGTTTATCACATGTTTAAATTTATGAATTTTTCATTCATTTAAAATTTATTCTATTTTATTTTTATTCACGATTATAAAATTATTATATTTTGAATATGGGTATACTAATAAATTGTGTTTGCAACAAGTGGTACTAGGCATCAAAGGCCATGTGCTTTGAGAAAAATAATTTTTCTCGAGTAGGAATAAAAAAGATAGAAGTGTGGTAAATCAAAGAACACAAGAAAATATTGTAATTATTTTTATTTATATTTCAAATATTTATACAAAATTCATAATTAAATATCTTATTTATATTTTCAACAGTTTTCTCTAGAGTCCCTCAATGATAAAGAAGCTGAAAAATTTGGATCAAATGATCATTTGAGTCGGGTATTAAGTAAGGAGCACCAAGGGAGATTCTAATGTCAACCAGGGAAAAACATAATCCCCTCTAGGTATTGGTCCTCATCGGGATCCTCTCAAATCTCTCAAACCCCCGAGCTACAATTCACTTGTGTAGAAGCAACTGAGGAAAAAATAGCTTTATAGAAGTATGAAAGAAGTAAGATAATCACCGAACATTTCTAGAAATAATTGTTAGTTATATGTCAATCACTTAAATCAGAGGATTCTATAACTATTTATTCATATATTTCATCAATTAACTCTTGAAATTATGTCTTGAGTGATGCCAATGAGTGTATTAGTGGTGGTCGAGATGATGGTGGTTGTTATGCTGATGTTGATGATGATGTTTTTAATGATAATGGTTCTATTTCTCCAACTGATGCTATTGATGATGATGATATTGGTGATGTTTTTGAGGATTTGTTTTTTGGTGATGGGGAAGATATTGATCCCCTTTATTTTGACTTGGAAGTAATGATGCATGTTTAACTTGTATAATTACTTTAATTGAATGGTCGTATGGACATATATATATGTTTTAGTATTGTGAATGGTTTTAAAATTATAAAAATTAGTTGATTGAATGATGAATATAAATTATTTATACTAAATTGAATGTGTATTGTATGTTTTACTTGATTTACATGTTTAGGAGTTTGGAAAGAGGTGCATCAGGAAAGAAGTGTAGGTGTTGCTGCTGCTAAATCTAAAAAAATACCTATACCCACGGTTTGGAGAACTGTGGGTATAGGTTCCCTAGTGTGATAAGAAATAAATGTGGTTATCTAAATCTTGGTTATATATTTATACCCATAGGGTTTTTGAAACCGTGGGTATTAAATAATCTATAGGGAATATACCCATGATTTGTACTAAAACTGTCGGTATAGGTCTATACTGACACCTCCATCACCCATAGTTCCTAAAACCATGGGTATAACCTATACCCATGTTTAAAACCATGGGTATACATGAATATTCTAGTAGTGGAGAGAGCTTTGTGAAGAGAATTATCTTTTCTTAGAGAGACCTCCTTTGGATCTCTTCTTTAGGACCCTAGGGTTGGTCTTTTGGGAAGACCAAAATCTATAAATTTTGGATAAGGATGATAGGGAGATAATTTGGTAGGGTTTTTTTAGGAAAAGTGATTGAGAGGTATGAATAATTTAGGGTAGTGAGTTCTCTTTTATAAGTGGGGAAAGGGGACCTTCTTGGAAATTCCTGGGAAATTCCCCAAAAGAATCCAAAATGATAAAGTTATTCACATGAAAAAAAAAATCTGTCAAATGACCATAGATTTGACCTTGGGAAGTATAAGGTGAAAATATAGTTATAAAATAAGATTTTTACTATTTTTTTGGTCATTTTAACAATTATTTTCTTAGTTTATCCTCCCCCATTAATCTTATTTGAACATTAATCGCAATAATTAATTTTTACTATTTTCACTATTCATTTTAATAAAAAAATAAGTTGCCTTATCAGATAATATAAATTATGATGATTCCAAATATAGAATCCAGTCTTCCAAATTCATTTCACTGAAGTGGCAGGATTCAATTTAAAATTATACCTGCAGATGCATCGAAAGAGTAATTTTCCAAAGAGAAAATTCTCATAAGTAGGTTTTAATATAAAAATTAAATATGAAATTGATTCTAATGACCGAATTTTTAATTATTATAAAATAATATAAATAATTTTAATTTAAAATAAATTTAAAATATTTTTTAACTTTTTAAATAATTTAAATGAAAAGGCGGTATTCTATAAAAAACAATATTTTTCACTATTCATTGAAAAATGAAACTTTTCAGAAAAATATCAAAAAATTAACCTAAGATATTTTTGATATGATAATTTAAAAACTAAAGTCAATTTATTTAAATAAATTTTATAAAATTATCAATAATTAATTTTAAATTATATATTCAAAGCATGATTATTCCTCCTTTCATAAAATTACAATTGTTTAGAAAATATTTATTTTTTTCAAATGGTTATTATTTTATTTATAATTAATAGATAACTATTGAATTTATTTAATAAATTTTTAAACCATATATTTTTTATAATTTATTTATTAATATTCATACCCATAATCTTAATGGTTAAGTCATATTGGTCATGTTTAAATAATAATATTTTAATAGAGAGTCATGTTTCACCCAAACCCAGTATTACATGCATTGCGAGCTATCAAATAGATTGAATTAAAAATAAATTTATCACAAATTATTCAGGTGTTATATTCTCTACTAAGGACAGTGTTTCCTGATATACAACTAATCAAACATGATGTTCCTCTTTTAAAATCTCATAGTGTTACATTATGGATTCATCTTTGTTCAGTTTCACACCAACTATAATGGGTGTGGTAACTTCATTTGAATATTCTATACCAAATTTCTTCAACAATAATTTACAATATTTCTCCTTATGTGAGAAGATGTAACTTCATTTTTTAATTTTAATCTAAAAAGGAAATTCATCTCTAGGGTCTTATTTCAACCCATACAAAACCTTATTCAACTTACACACCAAATTTATATCATTATGAAACATAAAATTTTGGTTTTCTTGATAAAAAATTCATCCTCTATATCATAATTTAGAAATAAGATTACATATACATATAAAAAACATTATAACCCTCATGTACTGTAATAGACAAAAACATCCTGATAATTTCAAGTCTTACAATGAGTAAAATAATTTCTTAAAAATCCACACCTTTAACCTATGAATACCCTTTTCATTGATTTTATTTATAAAAAAACATTTAGTTCATGTTAAGTTATTACCTTTTAGTCTAGGAATAATATCTCATGTGTAATTTTTCTTAATTTGATCCAAATCATCATTCATTTTAATAATACACTCCTTGCGATCAATTGTTTCTGAAACTGATTGAGGCTCAACCTATGATATAAGTGTCATTTAATCTTGAAACCTCAACTTTATTCTCATATATATTAGAACTTCCTAAATTTTGATGATATTTTATGATTTATACCATTTCTATAACTTATTTAACTTTAAACTTTTCTTTCCACCATTACTTTACTCATCACTAGAGTGAAGAAAAATTACATCAACCGGGGTAAGATCAGGACTATCCCTCTTTTCTTTAGAATTTTTGGGATTTAACTGGTTAAATTCTATTATTTTCTAAAACTCACCTTTACCTATCCATTTTATGTTGGACTTGTTTTCATGTAATTTCACATCATAGGAATCAAAAAACTTGTGTAACGTTTTTTCTATCACCTGTAGCTTCTTCGGTTGGATGAATATCCCATGAATACACCTTAATTGTATTTTTCATTAAACTTTCCCAAATCTAGATTTTTTATTTTTATTAGGCATAAAATCGCAAAAACCTTCAAGTAACTCATTATAGTTTTCTTCTTATACCATATCTCATAAATAGTAATTTTTTAGTCTAGTCTCAATAAACATCTATTTTGAACATGCACAACCATGCATACAAAATCCCTTCATAAGAACTTTGAAATTTTATATTCAGCGAGCATAGTTTTTCCCATATCAACCAAGTTTTTATTTTTATTTTACATAACTCCATTTTGATAAGGATTTTAGGGATCACTATAGTGGTTTTTAATTCCACATTTCTTTAGGTTTGACTCAAAGGAATTTATTATGAACTCCTTTTCGTTATTATTTTTGAACTTTGATATATATACTCCCAACTCCTTCCAAACTTCCATTTTGAATATTTTTCACAACTATACTACTTCAAATTTATGTTTCATAACATTATCTAAGTCATATGACTAAAATCATAGATGAAAATGATAAATTGATATCATACTTTATTGGTTGAAGTCTCATCAGTCCACATAAACTAGAATGTATAACATCAATTTGTATGATAGAATGAAATTCTACTCCATTATAACTTCCACTAATCATGATTCCCTTTTTCCATTTTACACAAATTATATAATGTTTCCTATTAATTTTTTTTTAAATCTCTCACCGCATATTCCTTTTAGATTCATCTCATATTTTTCTGTCTAGGATTTCCAAGTCTTAAGTTCCATAACTTATTTTCATCCTCAACACTCAAATATAAAGAGTTACTATGGAATCCAATTTGGAATAAATTTACACTAGTTATATCTCCCCTAATGATAATTCTATCATCTATCAAGCATCAGATGATACAAGAATATTTTTGAAATATAAGTTCATTCCCATTATTATATAGTTATCTAGAACTTAGTAAGTTATGTTTAATTACATAAATAAACATAACATACTTTGACTTAGACTTCCAAGCATCTATTTCAGTCATATCGATTCCTCTTATTTTTAAATATCTTTCATTCCTAAAGGTAACTAATCCTACATAATTTTACTTTATGTCTTTCATGATTTTCATATCATCAATAATATGTTAGCAATAGTTTCTATCAAGTATCCATGTCTTACCATTCTTTCTATCTTTCATAATAACTTTAACTAAAAGGGACTTCTCATCTATCTTCTATTTCTCAACTCCCATTTCTCTTCCAGCACATGGAACCAATCCTATAATAATATTCATTAACTCCTCTATATAGTGACCTTATTAGTCATATATTCTATAAAATATACTATAGAAATTAAAATCTATTGTGAGTAGATAGACTTGATTAAATTTTGGTCATATAATTTTCCTTTCTTAAGGCTATCTTCATCTTACAGAAGATTCTTTTGTTTCTTTCAGAGTTTCTCCCCCTCAATTCATAGCTACTTATGGGGAGTGAAATATTATTCCAATAGCTATTGTATTTGTTCCTAAAGATTCCACATCACTGAAACTATCCTTTAAACTTTAATCTTTTATACTGATATCAATTCTGTCTATGAAAATATTTTTGAGGTCTAAAGGTAATTATTGTTTCTAATTTCCTATGGTGAAAGGAACTATTTTTCCAAAATTTACTCTTAAATTCCATTGGTTTGGAGGTATTATCATGTTTTTTCTTATCCCAAACTTTCAATAATTTATTTTTTAAATATACATAGTTAGAAAATCCATATTCAATTTAAATTTTCATAAGAGAATATTTCACCTGTTTTTTGGGGAGAATATTTCACCTTTTTTTGGGAGAATTTTCTCAATAAAATGAGATGATTCGTATTTAAATTATGATACTTTATTGTAATATTAACTCATATTATTCAAATTATTTTAATATTTAATAAAAATTTATTGTGTCTTACTTAATTATTCTTCCTTATCACCAAGATTTTTATCATGATCTTTCGTCATTTTACCTTATTCCACAACTTTCAACTTGAGGTTTTAAGTTTTCTCAATGAAATCATCCATCCTTTTGAGGAACACTTTTTTTCATTAACTCTTATCTTCACCTTAATTTTTCAATAACCTATCATATTTCTTGACTTTATTGGTCTACTCAAGATAATCCTCATGTTCCTCTTTCAACATGTAAGTTTCTCCACCTTCCTATTCTTCGTCACTTGAAGTATATCTTGATCTTTAAACATGAGACATGAATATCAAAATATTTTCTAAAATATAATATTCTGATGGAAAATTTTAATTCTAATGGTCTTCCTCTTCCTTAATCAGTATACTCATTTTTTTCTGGTGAACATTTTCTTTCCTTCATCTAATTTTTTAACTTTTGTTGAACCTTTATTAAGCTTCCTTCTTTTAATTTTTACTTCCATATCATTATCCCCATACTCACTACCCTTTTTCTTTGTAAAATTTGTCCAAAAGTGTTTAATTACACCACACATATAACATTTGGGTGGTATTTTTCCATTTTACTTACCTTTTCATTTTCATAAGTTATAATTATCATATACTCTCCAACCTTCTCTTTCTTATTTTTTGATTCATCAGAATTATCATCTTTTGGTTCTTAATTCTTAATCTTCCTCATAGCCTCAAATACCATCTCAACTTTAATATTATTTTTAAATGTAATATCTATCCTAATCACATTAGAAATAAGTTTTTTATGTAGTTAATGAAGATATAAGTCAAGTAAATCTTCTAATACAGAGACTTTGAGATCATACCTATCATTAAATTTTATCATAAACTTTATGATGATAGTTTAAAGTGTTATTAAATCCATTGATGTAATTGAAAATCTCATTCACACTTGTGAAGTAGTCATCAATTTTATCTTTAATAGTCATCCTCACATATTCAAATTTACTTCTCAATATTTGATGTTTTTCTTCCTTTACATTAATATTTCCTTCAAATATTCTTTTAAGTCTATCCCAAGTCTCTCTAGCAGTTTGAAGACTAATCTATGTTTTTTAGAATTTTTCAAATAAGGATATAATAATGAAATTAATCACCTTACCATTAACCTATATGTTTATATAATCAGAAAAATTAATGGTATAATCTTTCACTCATTGAATAAATCCCAGAGTATAAATATTTAATACTGTTAGTCCAAGTTAAAGAAGATAGGGAATCATCCTATTATTCCATCCAGGGTAATTTTTACCATCAAATATAGGAATACGTTTATTGTTGATTGAATTTATATTTTATATATATATAAAATTAAGTATCTTTCATTGGGAACTTGGATCACACTGATACCAATTAAAGTGTTGAGGAATATAAATGTTAGGTTTTAATGGTGATGAAAACATAAGAGGGGGTGAATTGTGTCCTTTTAAAAACATGTGAAAATCTTTAAACTGGTCTACCTTTGTAATCTAGAAATCTATATTGTTCCCTTTATTTAAAAATATTATGTAGAAAAATATAAAGATAAGAGTGCATCAAATTTTATAGTGATTTAGGGCAAAAATATTTCTTAGTCGACTCCACCAACACTCTCTCCTTGATTTTGGACATTTTCAATAGAAGATCATTTTCCAAAGGATCATGAAAATTGATTTCAAGCAATTAAAACTTACTAAAAAATATTTTATAAGTATTTCAAACTATACTAATAGAATCCCTATAAACACTTCCCGCATGAGTATTTAAAAACTATAAGAAAAGTCCATGGTTAGAGAAATTATCATTGAAAGTGGTCAGTTGTAAACATTGCAACTGACATATGAAGATATTTTCAAATGAATATACAAATATCTTCAAAGTATTATCCTTATAAAGAATCTATGAATTTGATATAGAAAATATATTTGTATAACATAGAAACAATAAGAACAAATTTTGAAATAGTGGTAGAAACACAAAAAATCCACTATAAGATGCATGTATTCAAAGTTTAGTCGTAACAAATCTTCGAAGAACTATAATAGATGAATAATAAAAAGAAAAAATAGTAGAAAAAATAGAAATATTCTCATAAATGTTTTATATAATTTTAAAGAGAATAATCTTATCTAACTTTAGATAAGTAGAGAACTTTTCTAAATATTCAATTTAATGATATCAACCAGATAAAACTGTTGAGATTAAATAATAATATCAATTTAAATCTGGTCAAACAGATATGAAAATGGTTCCATATAAATCATTATTTTTGAAATGGTTAGACTATTTTAAATTAAAAAATTAATCATCCTAAAAAACATAACTTCTTTTAGAAATAAAAATGAATTAATCTATCACTGAAGAGACTTTGAAATAGTATTTTAATCCCTTTATTGATATATTTACTCTAGTGAAATCATATTATAAATCTTGAAAATATTCAAAATTTTAATATTGTATATGACTGATTCAACATGGGGTGTCTCTGCATGAGGTTACCAATGTTAGGTTGCAACAACACTTTTTGAATAGTGATTCTAGACTTCTTTAAACTTCCAAAATACTTCGTAAAATAAGAATTCAACTAAATTATAATTAAATAAATTCCTTAATTCTAGGGAAATGAAAAAAAATCAACTAAATATAATATTCAAATCCACTTAAAGTAGCTCCATTGGTAAAATAAATTAGGAAGTTTCTGAGAATAAAAATCAATGATAAATTAATGGGAATTTGTTGGATTAACATCCATATACCTAACAATATTACCCTTTTTAATGATCATAAAACCCATATAATTTAAAGAAATGAAAAGGATTTTAATTAAATAAACAAAATATTAAACAACATTATTCTTATTTGTTTATCCAGATTTATGCCCCTTTTGGTGAGGTAAAAAAGATCATATAATGATGGATTAAAAAATTTTAGTTTAGTACAAAACTGTAAGTGAATGTTATTTAGTTCAAAAAAACAAATTTTGAAAATATATAGGCACGAAAACATAAAACAACAGCAAACAGAATCTCAAAGAAAAAATAACATGACAAAATAACAACATATTAATAAAATATATCTGAGTAAAATAATAATTGGCTCAAATATCAATAAGTTAATGTGTAGGGTTAGAGAAAGGATTACCTTTAGGTTCTTTAGAGGAATAATATTCAGTGGTTCATGAATATTTGAGAGTTTCTTTCACAACCTTCACCTCCACTGTTAAATCCTTAAAAGTACGATTCATTGGGTCTGACCTCTACTTCATTAGATACCTAGATTCTTGACCCGACTTCAATACTTCAACAAGATTCACCTTTTAAAAATTATGAACAGTTTCTAAAAATTGAACATATTTCCCCATATAACTGCTAAATTGGTTGACTATATTTCTAACTCCTAGTTATATAAAATTCAACCTTCCAAATAATTCTTTGTGATGTTACAAAAGAGTGTGAGGAGGAACACTATCACAATGAATACCTTTAATATTTTCATACAAGGCTATAAGACCAACAAATAGAAACTCTATTACTCATAATAAGTCTATAGATCTTACTCCATTTGAAGTATAATCCCTACACTAACTTGAATTTTAAACCTTAACACTTTCAAACTGGATGTCCAAAAACTTTTTCAAATCATAAAAATTACATTTTTAAATCATTTCTTCTTTTATTTTTCCAAAATGGTTAGAGATATCACACTTAAATGCATCAAAATATATCTTAGTAATTTATATTTACTATAAACATTGATATTGATTATGGAGAGTCTCAAAATCTGTTTTAGAAACAGATAAATTCTTCAATTACTCATGATACTTTCAACAACTCTTAATCACTCCTTGTAACTTTATAGATTCATCCTTTAATTGATTAAACACTCAAACCATACTAAATACATATGATGATGTCATCTCAATCCTTACATAAGGTTCTACAACTTCAACAAACTAAAGTGAATGATCATCTAAATATTAAACGGAATAAGAAGAAAACTCTTCAAGAATTTAAGTGACCTAATAATAATATTCTACAGTCCCTTCCATGGACCTTTTAACAAAATAAATTTAGTGATCCCTAGTTAATTCAGTTGTAGTAGTAACTGGGGTACTCATATACTCTTCATAATGAGATTTCTCAACATGAACAATTTCTTATATTTTTTGATATCCCATAGAATGAGGGTCCTTATCTACTGGTTGTTTTTTACCATGAATGAATTGATTATATCTTACTTCGGTAATAGGATACAACTTCTCAACTTATTCTACAATAATCCCAATATAATTCTCTTCTCTTTATTCCAAAATTATAATTGGTTGATCAACTTCCCAAAACTACTTAATTTGTTCTATAGGTATTGGTAGTTCTATTCTCCTAGATTATAGAATTAAAACATACTCAGGATCTGTCTTAGTATAGGGTTATAGATAAAATTGTGGAAGATGAAGTATTCCCCCGACTATGGAAGAAATATTTTCATCTAATACTTGTCTCCTTCTAGAGCTAATAGGAACATTTTCACCACTAACATTTGAATCCTCTAAACCAACAGCTTTACCTAAAGAAGAATATTCCACTCTAGATTCTCTAATTTCTTCCAAACCAAGCCTTTCAAAACTAGATAACCATAAAATTGTATTCTCCCTCTCATCATGAGTATCGGATTTATCTTTTTATTGAGAACCAATTGGCATCATCTTACCTCTCATCACACTCCAAAAGAAATCAAACTTTCATATAGTTTAAATAGAAAAAACACTTATATGATGACATCTTAAACCTATCCTAATGTCATATATCATCCCTCTCTTATAAAGAATAATATACACTAATCTACCATGGGGATAAAAACATATCCTAGGATCTTTTTTATAACAATGGTTCATGTATCTTAACATGTACCAACTTATATTTAACTTTATGTCACTTATCATTTGAAACATGATATAAATTTCTAGAAAAATATTTTTTCTCAGATTTAGAATTCTATATAACTACTATTGTTTATATAAATTTGACCAATACCTTATGTTCAGCTTCCTGATCCTTCACCAACATCTTTTTAATTTGAGAAGTCCTAAATAGAAAATACATTATACCCTTAAACTTATGAACACTATCCCTAATAGATCTTATATTGAAATAGAAATTCCCTTTGTGGTTATACTGAAATATCTAATCCATTTCCAATGACGAAAAAAAACTCTTTTTCATTCACTTTAGAGGATACAACATCCAAACTTTCACCAAAATTATATTGGCCATCACTGTAAAACTCTTTTACTTCTCTTTCAAAAATATACTCAAAATTACCTCAATTGAATATGAATTACAATCCTTGAAAATTTAATGATTTAAATAGTAATATATTTCCTTCAACAGGACACTTAAATTCAAAAAACAATCCTTTAATAACTTTATAATCTGATATTTAAGGCCTCTACCTCTTTAAACTATTGTTACTAGTCTCATTGATCCTCTTATTATTCACTATCCAAAGAAGCATAAGGTTTAGGGTTTTAAAAAAACTAGTGTTTGAGAGATCGAGATCTCTGGAAATGTAAAGGAAGATGGTTTGAAGGTAGGAGAGAGATAAGTATTAACACTGAAATTTTAATGTGATAGTTCAATTTATCAATCCAATTATTCAGTGTAATCATTCGGGTTTTTTAAAAAAAATATGGCTTTGTAAAATAAAATATGAAAATTAAATTTTAATTAAATAAATTAAAAAAACAAATAAATAACATAAATAAATAAAACATTAAAAAATATTTATCTAAATAGAGATTAACAAGAATATAAAAACTTTACTAAAAATTAAAAAAACCTAGATCCCCCTCAATAAAATCAGAACAGGCGGTGAGAAGTGATTTAGTAAAAATATTTTTAATTTTATGCTCAATATTAACAAATTCCAAATAAATATTCTCTTTCTGGACATGATACCTTAGAAATTGATGCCAAATATCAATATTCTTAGTCCTAGAATGACTCACTATATTTTTTGAAATATTTATAGAACTATTATTATCACATAAAATAGGAGAATGATAAAAATTAAGTCTAAATTTCTTAAGTGTGTGTTCCATCCATAACACTTGTGTACATTAACTACCAGCTGATATGTATTATACTTCAATAGTTGATAATAAAACTGAATGTTTCTTCTTAATAGACCATGAAACTAGGGATTTCCATAAAAAATGATAGGTTCCTGATGTTACTTTTCTATCTAATATATATCTTCTAAAATTAGTATCTGAATATGAAATTAAATCAAACCCATAGGTTTTTAGATAAAGAAAAGATAGATAAACAACTCCTCTTATATATATCAAAATGATTTTAATATAAATTAAATTAGACACTTTTTTATTTGATTGAAATATTTCACATAAATAAAAAAAACATGATGTATATTCTATTAGTAGTAAAATGTTTCAAACTACCCATTGTACCTTAATATAAATTTTTTTCAACTAGATTTCCAGGTGCATCCAAATAAAGTTTTATATTGCTACACATGGGAGTTATATAAGGCTTACTATTTTCAACCCAAAACATTTTCAATAAATAAATAATATATTTACTTTTATTTAAAAAAATTCCAAAATCATTTTTATGGATTTTAAATCCAAGAAATAAATTTAACTCTCCCAACACACTCCTTTCAAACTTTTTTTACATAAGTTTTGAAAATTAATTGCAAATATTTGGATTAGTTGGACTAAAAATAACATTATCTACATAAATTTGAAATAAAAAATATTATAATAAGTGTTTTTCTTAAAAATATTTGGATCATCTAAACCTAAAAAAAAAATCTAAAATAAGTTAACTCAATCTTTTATACCAAGCCTTTGGCTCTTGTTTAAGATCATAAATATCTTTTGTAAGTTCAAAAATAGAATTTTATAGATGAGAATTTTTAAATATTGGGTTTTTTTCAACATAAACTTCATCCAATAAATAACTATTTAAAAACCATATTTAACATACATAAAGTATAATTTAAAATTCATATGATATATATGGTCTAAAATGATTCTGAGGACTTCAAGACTAGAAATAGGGGAAAATGTTACCCTCATAATCTATTCATTCCTCATAGTTGTAAACCTTAGAAACAATCCTAGATTTATTTGTAGTAATTACACCTTGATCATCTTACTTATCCCTAAAAACCCAATTAGTTCATATTATAGGATGGTTTGAGGTCCCATCAACTAATTCACAAACATCATCCATCTTAAATTCATTTAAATATTCTAATATAAACAAAATCAACTCTTAGCATCTAAGGATTCTTTTATAGACTTATAATCAAACTGTGATAAAAAGGTAGAGAACTAAAATAGGTTTCCAGTATTCCTCCTAGTTATAACTCCTTTATCTTGGACTTTTATAACAGTTTATAAAGGATGTACCTCTAAATTCCTAGACTGTCTCGATAAGACACTTTCAGGTTCCGTGGTATCATGTTCTTTAGAACTGGATTAATTTTTATCATATTCTAATTTACCTTCAAACTTATCATTAGAATAATAATTCCTCAAGTTATTTAAATAATCAATGAATTCATCTATTTTTATCTTATTGTGATTAACTACATCATATTCATCAAACTTCACAAAAATAATTCTTCATCTATCCTTGAATTTTTATTAAATACTTTATAATCTTTAGAATTAGTATAATACCCAAGAAATATTTCTCCATCATCCTTTGGATAAAATTTACCAATATTTTCCTTAGTATTCAAGATATAAACCTTACATCCAAAAACTATAAAGTTTCTAACTTTAGGTTTTCTATTATTTTGTAACTCATAATCTGTCTTTTTAAGAAGTGGTCTAATTAAAAATTTATTTTTAATTATAAAATCTGTATTAATAGTTTCTTCCCAAAAATAAGTTGGTATTCTATATTCACTAAACTCATTTATATAAATTTCTTGAATATTTTATTTAATTATTTCTACAATTTCATTTTTTTAGGTTTTATTGGAGTAGAAAAATGGCATTTAATACCTGGTTTTAAGAGAGAAAAAATTAAATTATGGATTATAAAATTTTGTTCCACAATTATTTCTTAATGAAATTATTTTTAAATATTTTTCATTTTGATAAAACTTACAAAAATTCACAAATAATGAAAGTGATTCACTTTTAAACATCAAAAAGTAAACCCAATAAAATCCATAAAAATAATCAACTAATATTAAAAAATAATCCATCATCCAAGCTTGCTACTCTATAGGGTCCAAAAAAATACATGTGGATATATTTTAAATGTTTATATGAAGAAACCTTGTTAATTTATTTTAAAGGTGGCCTATTTTAATTTTCTATTGGGCATGAATCAAAAATTCATTTCTCATTAAACTTTAAAATGGGTATACTAGAAAATAACTTCTTCTTGGATAATTTAGCTAAATAAACTATATTAAAATGAAAAATAATTTTATAAAATATCCAGGATTCGAATATTTCAGCACTTACACAGTTCACTTTCTATTCACATAAGAAACTAAGATCTAAAGTGTAAAAAAATTCAGTTCTAGGTACTCTAAGCTTAAGCATTTAATCATTAAAGATAGAATAAGAATAATTAGAAAAACCATAAGTAAATCCACCATCACAGATTTGAGAGATACTTGTCATATTATGCTTTAACCATTAAACATAGAGAACCTTGTTAATCTATATTGATTTTGGATCTTCAACTAATCTAACTCCAATGATCTTTTTTTATCATTTTCACCAAATGTAAACAAACCTCCAAAAACTTTTTATAGTGCATAGAAATTATATAATTATTCACTCATGTGTCTCAAATAGCCAATGTCTATGTACCACATCTCATTACTATCCCTATGTATTTTCACCTACAAAAATATCAAATAAAAACTTGTTTTGGTACCCAAATTAGCTTGGTTCATACAGTTTCAGTGAGAAAATATCTTGACAATCATATCTATTTAACCCTGAGAGAAATAACTTTAGATAAATCTATAGAAACTTAATATTTCTTAAAACTATTAATCTAAGTATTCTTCAAGAAACAATTATTAGCATAATGTGCTCTAATTCCACAACAAAAAGTGGTAACTTTTGACATGTTTTGATTCTTTGAACTATGAAAAAAAATAATTTCCATATAGCATGGGTTTTTTACCATTAAAAAAATATCATATCTTTCTTTATTATACAAATTATTTCCTAGAATATTATTTAAATATTATTCTATTTTAGTAAACATTCTAACATCACTTTTAAAATATTTTACCTTAGTAAATAACTCTTTAATTTTACTTTCATGCGCAGTGCATATTGAAGTATATTTTCTTAGTTTCTATTTTAATTATAGGTGTTTTTCTAACATGGTATATTTATCACTTAAGAAAAAATTGTGAATATTATTTAGATATTTATGATTTTTCTTCATATATTAATATTTTTCTTTTAGTATCAAACAATATTAAACTAGTTTATCATTGGATAATTTTTCAAATTTAGAAACATAATAATAATAATAATAATACTGTACCTAGTCTTATTTAGCCATAAAGAACATATTTTATTTCTGGTTTGATTGATCCTATTTTGATTTAGAGCTCAAATAGCTTCTTGAGTCTTCATATATACTCCATATAGAATTCATGGGATTCTTCCCATTTCGATCATAATCTGCCTTCATCTGGAGATTCTTTCCCTTCTACATTTTTTTTCTTTCCTTTGGCTGTGGAAAATTAGGTTTTATATTCCCCAACTACTTGCATTCATAAAATCTAATTTCTTTCAGACCGATAACACAATTCCTATAATCATCAAATGACTTCTTGAAACCTATCTTACTTTTATAAAAATTATTGAATCTTCTGGATAGGAGAGAAAGTTCCTCTCTGTAATTTGAACAACTTCAATCATTTGAGGTTTTAGCATCATCCTTTAAATTTTTTCACCTTTTTGAATAGAAACTTTAAGAGATTTATTTTCCTTTTTAATCATTATATGATCATCATATTCATCTTTCATTTCATCTTTATACATTATAAGTGTTCCGATCAATTTGTTCATCTTTAACTCTTTGATAGGAGTTGAATATCTGATTTCAATAGATATACCATTCCAAAAATCTGGAAAAACTCTATGTACCTTTAACACCTAATATGGTTCTATAATTGCAGTTCTCAGGGTAGAAACACCATTGATAATTTCAGTCAATGTTCCATTTATCTGGGTGATACTTTCACCATCATAAATTCTCTAAGTATCAAATTTTAATTTTTCAGTATTGTACCTCAACTATATGACATTATTGGGTCCTTCATTTTCAAAAAAATTGTTTTCTACATTTCATAAGTATTGGCACATTGAGATACTTGGTTAAATTCATCAGGACCAAATACATAAAATAATACATTCATAGATCTTGAATTTAGATCATATTTAACTTCTTTGACAGCATCCCATTTTTTTAGATCATCCTTAGGAATTTCATATGGATTAATAACCTTCATATAAAATTTTAAACTGAGATTACTCAAAAAGATAAACACTTTAGATTTAGAGCATCCATAATTTTCACCATTGAAATATGGATCCATGTCCATTGACATGCCTTCCTTAAGTTTATCAATTAAAGTATTTCTTCATCTAGATATTTAACTCAAACCTTCTAGAGATTACTGGAAATATTAAAAATATAAATCCTTTGATACCAATTGTATGGTTGTAATGGTGATAAAGACATGAGAGGAGGGTGAATTGTGTCCTTTTGAAAACACTTAAAAAATTTCAAACTGATACCCTTTTGAAATTTGGAAAGTGATATTATTACATTTTCATTAAACATATTATATAGTGGAACATAAATAAAATAAAATTAGAATTTTTATAGTAGTTTTGGGAAAAAATATCCCATAGTACACCCCAACAACACTCTCTCTATGACTTTGGTGATTTTCACTAGATGATCCTTTTCTAATGGATCATGGCATTTTAGTGCAAGAAACTACATCTTTTTACAAAATATTTTACAAGGATTTAAAATTGGAATAATAGTATCCCTTGAGACACTACACACATGAATGTTTAGAAATATTAAGAATAATAAATTATCATTAAAAGAGTTCAGATGCAAACATTGAAACTGACATAAGAATAAATCCTCAGAGAAATAGATAAATATCTTCAAAGTAGTGTCCATGTTAGAATATCATAATTTTAAATATAAAATATATTTATATAAAAAAAAGTAGTAAGAATAAACTTTTTAGAAGTAGGATGAACACACAGAAGCAGCTACAACATGTATGTCTCCAAAGTATAGTCTTGAAAAATATTTAACAAACTACAGTGGATAAATAACTAGTAGATACAAAAGTAATATAAATAGTAATATTTTTAGAAATTATTGATGAAATTTTAAATAGATTAAGATTAAAAAATATTAAATAATCATTGATTTTTCCTAAAGATTTGACTCAGAAATGTCAACCAGATAAATTCTTTGAGAATAAATAATAAGATCAGTTTAATTCTAGTCAAAATTATCTGAAAAATGCGTAAGATAAATCATGATTTTCAAAATGCTAAACTTATTTGAAATTTGAAAATTAATCTTCTAAAAAAATAACTACCCTTATAATTATGAAAAAATTAATATATTATTGAAGAACCTATTAAATGGTCTTTAAATAACTTTATTAGGATATTTAATCTAGTTAAATAATATTATAAATCTTGAAAATATCCCAAATTCAAATCCCGTAGATGGCTGATTCAATGTGGGGTTTCTAATCATGAGGATAACTCTAAAAGTATGGTTCACAACATAAAATTGATTCTAATTGTATAATATCAATGTATGAG
This sequence comes from Viscum album, assembly GCA_963277665.1. NCBI lineage: Eukaryota > Viridiplantae > Streptophyta > Magnoliopsida > Santalales > Viscaceae > Viscum > Viscum album. Next base: position 117,025,221 of record OY728119.1, read on the forward strand.
GTTCAATACCAACGTTAGGTTAACATACCAAATATTAGATACTCAAATGTGGGGTTCCTTCATTAGAGTTAAGTTCCCAAGACTAATGTTCAATTCAAACATGATGTTCCAAAAGTGGGGTTGGATACTAACATTAGATTGAAACAACACCTATTGAAATATTATTTCAAACTTCATTAAAATTCTAGAATAATTTTTAGAATAAAATTTATACAAAATTATGAGTAAGTAGCTTCTATAATTATATGAAAATGAAATAAATATTCAAATAAATATAATATTTAAATCCACTTAAAGCGGCTTCATTAGTAAAACAATAAGGTTTTTTGTGAGCATTAAAATCAATGATAAATTAATAATAAATTTTTGGATCAACATCCATATTCCTAAAAATAACATACCACTGAGAATGTGGGGTTAACTCAGTGGTGTTATTTTATAGTTTCTATTAACCTGAAATTAAACTCTTTAACTTGTTATAGTTTTAACCCTATCAACTTTATATCTCATTGATAAAACTATAAATTTTCAAATTTTGTTTTAGGATTTTATAATATTTTCACCTTTATTTTCCTTAAAGTTAAAATAATTGGCTAGAATCTTCGAATAATATGAGTCTAGAATTAAAATGAAAAATCACATAGAATCTGAATTTTTGGTTATTTATTCATCTCTTTAATTAATTGAAAATCTGTACATTTATTTTTTTAGTTTTAACTATTAACAAGATTTATACTCTGATTTTCATTGATCAATTCCATTCTAGTTTCATATTTACAAATCCTATACAGATTATGATATTTCAATGGTTTTTAGGTGATTTTTAATAGTTTTGAATCTAAGGCTAGAAATTGAAATGGGATTGAGGATTTCATAAGACATCACAATATCCACATAATACATTAAATAAAAGTGTAAGAAATTTGATTTTTTTGAAATCTAGAAAAGGCATGAGATGAAACTTGTTCACGTGATGGTTTTTCATAAGGTCATGTTAGTCTTTCCCTAAGCTTCATAAGACTTCACACAATACATTTAAATATTAACAAGATTTATACTCTGGTTTTCATTGATCAATTCCATTATAGTGTCTTATATACAAATCCTATACTGATTATGATATTTCTATGGTTTTTAGGTGATTTATGGTAGTTTTGAATATGAGGATATAAATTGAAAAAGTATTTGGGATTTCATAAGATGTACCAATATCCACATAAGACTTTGAATGAAAGTTTAATACATTTTATTTTTTTGAAATCTAGAAAATTCATGAGATATAACTTGTTCACATAATACTTTTACATAAGCTCATGTTAGACTTTCTATAATCTTTTTAATACTTCCCTTCGAGTGTAATAATTCTTCCTATCCATTTTAAAAGGGTTTTTAAGTATCTCATAAGTCTTATAAAAATCTCATAAAAATTTATTATGTTTCATATGACTTTTTAGTTTGCCAAAATTTTCCAAAGTGGTAATGGGTACAGCTTCCCCTAGGATTTATAAGAATTTAAATGAAATTGTAAAAATTTAGTCATCATGAAATACTCTTCAATAAATTTCATAATACTTTTCACATAGGACCTTCTAAGAACTATAATAATTTAAAAGCTTGTGAGACTTTAGACTCACCACTTCATAGTACCTTTTTTATAGTAAGTTTGTAGGACTTCTCGAGCTGCTTTATAGGACTTCTCCCAGAGTGTAATCAATTAGAATCTTATAAATTTTTTAAAGGGAATTAAAATTATAACTTCCAAAAATAAAAAAGGTTTTATATAAATTCAATCTACATTCTTTTGGTCTGCCCAAATTAGGTAAAATGATTCAAATAATTCTATTTGGAAATCATACAACAATATAAGGAATATGGAGATAGTGGGAATGGATCATGAAGATGGATGATTCAAGAGACACCAAGATGAAGAAATTTTCACCCTTTGAGCTAAACCCATGGAATCCATTTAAGAGGATGTGGTCTGAACACTAGAATATATGGGGATTTAGAATATAGAAAGAGAGAATGAAACTTGATCAAGGAAGAGAAAGTATGTTCTATATACGTGAGGAAGATCAAGAATCCTAAATTCAAAGGACCCTAATCATTATGCTTATTTTATAAAATTGAATAACTGTAAAAGAGAGTGAAGTTGAATTAGTATATTCAGTTGGTATTTATTACTACTATTAGATAATTTTATATTCCTTTCATTCATTTATATACCCCCTCTCTAGTTATGGAACACTAGACCCGTATTGGATGAGCCAAAGAGATTTAAACCACCCCCAATAATTAATTCTAATTAACATTGGTTAATTATATCATGTTTGATTTATCTATAATTTGTGGACTTCTTAGAAAACTTGAGGTTTCCATTGATCTTTACATTTAAATTATTCTTCCCTTCTTCTCGGTTTTCACACACAGCCCCATTGGACCTAACTCATCTCACATGTAGTGGAGGAAGGTGATTTTATTTTGAGGAGTGATAAAAGGTATTTGATTAATAGTATAGGAAAGAAAAAAGAATGAAATTTTTACTTAATTTCCTTATTTAATCTGAAAATACCAGGTCAGGGTGATTAGTTGAGGTTTTAGTAGATTATAGAGAGGGTGAGGGAGAGATAAATTGAATCATGATTTAATAGGTAGGTGAGGGAATATCCAAGTTGAAACTTCTATTTTAAAACTAAATTCAATCACCCTTTTAATTTTCTCAAAAAAACAAACTGGACCCCTACAAAAATAAGAGAAAATAGTAAAACAACTTCCTTCTCTCTGAAGGAAATTTGAGTCCCACTTTTACTACATTTAACTTGGATTCAAAAAAAATTGAGTCTTGTTAAAACTATCTTATTACTCAGCATTTCCCATATGGAGTATTAAGAAATTTATATTCAAGGAACATGGGTCTTTATAAGTTTCAATCCCATGGTGGGTTCCTAATCCTAATTTAATTAGGTTATTATCCTAAGATAGAAATATTCACTCTAAGATGCAAGTGAATAAAATAGTTTATCTCCCAAATATCATACTCTATATATTGGTGGTAAATTATACTGTTTCTGACCAATTTCAATATTTACTCCAACTAAAGTGAGTAAGATATCTTTTTCCTAGTTTCTTCAATAATAAATCTAATCTTTCACTAAGCCTATATAAGGATAAAATCTGCTTCTTATCACGACTGTGATTTATGGAATATACAATCTGGATCTTCTATAACTTTCATATTAGTATTACTATAATTTTCTCTCAAAAATTTTCCAAACACATGAGCTTTGAATAAACTCAATTTTTATATAACCAACCTTTCTATGATAACTTTTTCATTCGAGATCTATGTCTTTTTCCTTCTTCAAGTCTCATTCAACTGCCTTCAATAATATTAGAACATAAATTCATCAAAGACTCTATTAAACTCGGCATCAATAGTCTTTGAGTATTCCATAAATCTTGACAAGAATCATGACTTCAAATTTATGAATTTTATATCTTTGACATCAATTTCAGAATCATTAATATTACTTTGAATTAAAAAAATGAAAATTGAAATCTCTTGGAATATTATGGTCCTCCAAGTTCTTATTATATAGCTATATATTCTTCCTCTCCCTCCTAACCTCTAGATTATGAATTATTTAAATTATTCAAACATAATATGACATAGATTCTAAGATTCAAATATTCTAAATTCTATTTCTCTAACACATGTTTGAACTATGGATTCTTGTATCTTGGCTTCCACAGAAACTATCCTCATAGGATTCAGCATTCATATCCTATGGTCATATTTTCCTTCGAATATCATCATCCAACAATCACTATAACTTCTGGTTGACTCAACTTATAACTTCTTCATCTTAGGATCTATAACATTATATCATATCCATACCTTATAATGGTATTTAGTATAAGTGAATCTTCTATAAATTAACTTCTATGATCCTTCTTTTGGATCACTTGAACTTTCACATATTCCCCCTATCGCAAATTTCAACTAGTTGGACTCAAGAGCATCATCATCATGAAATCACAAAACATATAAATCCTTATATATCATGTAAGGTTTTATTTCCTTACAAAATCATCAATTATTTCATCGGTGACTTTTATGTAAAGACTATTTCTTCTTTCAAATCTCAATAAGGTTTCTACCTTTTCTAATTATTTGACCATAATAACTTTTTGTTATTAGAATCAACTAACTCAACTTTTTTCCCCTATATTTTTGGATTTATATTCCAAAAATCTCTAATATTAGTCTTTTGATTATTCTACCTTTCTCATTAACCCCTTTAGAATTGTTAATTCATCTAAAATTGAATCATGAATGATTATAAAACTTCAGTTATGTTTCATCCATTGAAATATCAACATAGTATCATCTGACTTACTTTTCAAACTATTTTCCAGACATCCTTAGTATTCTTGAATTCATCTAACTGAGAAATTTTTCATATCATTTGTAACCCTTTTTTAAGAGAAAGATACTCTTATGAAACTCTATAAGACTCTTATGAACTCAACATTTGATGATCTACACCATACATACCTCATCTTCAATAATTTTTAGACCTAATAATTTTGGATTATCAATAATCTCCAACATCTAGAAATCTGAACACACTTATTCTCAATATTTTTTAGTGACTAGACAATAAATTTTAGATCTCTTCACAATTATTTATGAGAATCTTCTTTTATAATGAGTAATATAAGGACTTTTGAACACAAAATCTCATCATCTTGTATCTTCATATTTAAAACCTCCAAAAATTAGAGACTCATCTTCTCCTATTACTCAAAAATATTATCAAACATATGGTTGAAAAAAAATACTTTCACTAATTCTAATCCTGAGGTTTTTTAGGCCCCTCCTCCCCAAAAGTAGAGACACAACCAAGAAACACCTATAAATTGACTCTATATGGCTCAAGAAAGGTGTGAATATAGGAGTGATAGTAAGGAAACAATAATAAAAAATAGATTGAAAAATTAAATCCATATAGATAAAATACCTAGTTGAACAGATAATCAATGTGTGTTGTACCATTATAACCCAAAAAATAATGGTAATGAATAATTCACTTTCAAATTTTGATGAAGTAAAATTATGCCCAATTTCGATCTAATATTAATAATTATGGGTTTTTTCAAGGTTATTCACTTTCAAAAAACAATTATATGTGAATGGGTTTAATTTTGGATCCTAAAATCCCAAAATAAAAAAAAAATATGTCATTTATACCTATATAAAACCAATAAACATGAAAATAATTCAACTAAAATGATTTTAAAGACCAAGAATAATAAAATGATTATAGTATTGAATTAATAATATAACTAGTGGCTGTTAAACTTGTAAATAAATAATATTTTAATAGTAATCAATAAGCATCACAACATCAGCAATAGGTCAACATAAGCATAACAACAATTAAACAACTTCAATATCAGCTAAGGATTCAAAAAAGATCTTAATAAAAACAAGAATAGTGACATGGAAGCGAACTTTCATCATATTCCAGGTCAAATAAACTAATAAATAGAAATAATTAAAATTAGACATAATGATTTATGTGCTTCAACAAACTGGACTATGCACATGGGGTAGGATCATCATATATTTTCACTATACGAACAGAAAGGGTACAATAAGTGTAAAGTGACATAGAAACACATAAGAACCAAAGAATATATATGAATAATGAGGGTTTTTTCATTTCAAGACTCGCATCCAACCCAAGATTAAGATGTCACTTATTCGCTCAATATGGGATAGAATCAATCACATAAACCTAGACAAGCCATCTGGAATCAAGTACATGAATCAAAAATAGTTGACAAGAATAAGAAAAATTAGACTGAATCCCCCTTAGTATGGATCAGTATCATTTATTGGATACCATTCATGATAGTGATTAGGAATATTTTCATTGAGTTTTCATTCTCATGTTTTCCTTTCTTTATATGCATGAACATGAACTAGCAACAAAATCATAATCAAACTTCACATGCCGTATAAAAGATGGGCTCCAATAGAATCTCATGGGAGCTCCTTTCCTAGTAATAAGATAATGAAAATCTACCACTCTAACATAAAATAATTACCTAGGTCTCTCTTCTTCTCTTCTCTAGTGAACCAAGTGAAGTTTATTAGGAATCTCAACTCTCTTCTCTCTATTATCAAATGAATGAACCAAGGAATGGGGGTTTTTTCTTATAGAACTAAACTACCAAAACCCCCAAAATCACTCCATGAAAATCAATATGCATTGGGAAAATAATGGGTTGTTATAAGGTTACATCATTTTTGTATAGTGTAGATAGGTGAATAACTACTGATAAAGTACAAAAAAAAGGCATCTTATTTGGGGAGGGTATGTGGCCAACCATTATTGGTCAACCAAGGGTTGACAATGATCCATCACTAAATATCACACCAAGTAAATATGTAAATAAATGCATCAAAAATACACACCAATCATTAAATAAATATTGATTAATAAATCATGGAAATATCGGGATGGAGGGTTGATCAACTAAGGGGAAATTAAATCCAATCGAGGAAATGGGTCTGGTGAAGAATACCTAGGTGAAAAAATAATCCCAACCCAAAACAATATAAAATATATCATAACCACCTTAAAAAATAAATAACTACAAGGTTTAATAGTAATTTTTTTTTGCAAACATGCATCATAATGACTCATGTTTCCTAAATTAAATGATAATATAATTCTACTATTAAACATGATCAGAATTAGAAAACTCTTTGTATAAGAAAAACATATACTTTCACCTACCTAAGTCATCCTTCGAGACAGTGCCAATTAGGAATTCTCAAATCAGCTCACCAGTACCTTCACACCACAGTAAAACTAAATCAGTACCCATACTCCAAAATAATATAGCATAAAAAACATATCAAAAAATTTATAAATAATAACTCAAAAAAATTAGAATCATTAAAATAATATCTAGGAAATAATAAAAAATGAAACTATTAGAAAATGATACTAAAATTGTATCTATTTGGACCTAAAAAGGGAAAGTATTGAATCAACAAGCACTATTAGATCTAATAATTTTTTCCTGAACACCACAAAAGTAGGAATAATACTGTTGTAAGGAAGCAATCTAATCTAGAATAATTAGATCTAAAATCTCCACTTTAAGAGATGACTACCTAAAACTGTGACAATGAGAGAGCTCCTAAATAATAAGTTTCTAATAAAAATTTCAAGCATCCCCAAAATCTTCATGAAATCCTATAAAATTTGATAAACTATAAGTGATCTAAGGTTATCTAGATATTTTCCAAGATAAAATCATCACAATTTATCATCCCAAATATATATATGCACAAAAATCCAGAGTAACCTTTGAAATATGTGTTCACTCAAAGTATCAATCTATAAAACTATTCCCATATAAACAACCATGAATATCCAATACTCACAACATATCACTAACTAAATACATAACCCAAATAGGACACAAAACTGAGAAATATAGTTGAAATTAAAGCTCAAATATTAGAGAAAAATATAGAAATTGGTGAAAAAAACATCATTTCATAGGCCTTACCATAAAAATAACTATTAACTAGATTCCTTTCCCAAGACATACACACACTAGACATGAATTACCTGGGAATATGATATACCATTGAGAATGGGTGGTTGAATCATTGGTGTTATTTTTCAATTTTATTTAACCTTAAATTAACCTCCATAACTTAATAGATTTTTGATCTTCTGAACTTTATATCTCACCCTTTCCTATATGTAGTGGTAATTAAGGTAAATCAAAGGCATTAAGGCTTTTAAAATTTTCATCTACAAAGTGGGTACTTACTCCTTATTATGTTCAATTATTATCCTAAGACAAAAATATTCATTATATGACACATATCTCCTGAAAAAATTATTATGTATCCCAATAGGGAATTATATTAGTTCCCACCAGTTTCAATGTTTTCCCCAATTAAAGTGAGTAAGATAACTTTTACTACTAGTTTCTTTATCAACAATTTTGATCATCCTTCAATCCTTCAAAATGATAAAATTATCTTATTCTCAAAATTGTGATTTTTGGAACTTAAAATCCCAAAATTTAATTACTGGAACTCAAATTCTAGAATTCTCAACCCAAAAAAAATTCTATAATTTATTTTCCACTTCTACTACTCTAAAAAACATCAAAATCACTACTCCTATTCATTAACTACATGTAACTTTAGAAACTTATGGGTTGGGATTACTATAATATCCTCTCTCAAATTCTCAGCAACGAAAAGATCTGAATGAACTCACTATTTATAGAACCAAAATTTCTCTAATAAAGTCATTCTTTATGATCTATATCTTCCACATTATTCTATTCTCATTAAACTTCCACCAATTCCTTCGATAATATTGGATCATGAGTTCATCAAAGATTCTAAAAAAATTGATTTCAAAGGTCTTCAAGTCTTCCAAAAACCCTATTAGAATCACGAATTCATCTTCTTGAAATTTACATATTTGAAATTCTACTCAGCATCATCTCAATTAATATTACTTACAAAAAATAAAAATTTAAATCCCTTGGCTTCTTTTGGTCCTCCAACTTCTGCTTCTCCAGCTTCTAGTTTTGTCACTCTATTTTGACCTCCAAATCAGGGATTCTTTAAATTCATCAAACAAAATCTGACTTAGCTAATGAGTTTCCAGTGTTTTAACTTTTGTTACTAAAAATCATTTTTAAACCATGGATTCTAATATCTCACCTTCTACATAACCCTTTCTCATAACTTATGACCATCATATCCTCTGATTTCATGCACCTTAGAATGTTACCATCTACCAATCACCATAAATTATAGTTTATTTAACTTCTACTACCTCTTATTATGATCTATAACATATAATTAACTTCATGACTTTAAATAGTATATATTAAAAATGAATCTTCTGAAATTTAGCTTTTGATCACATTATTATGGGTCACTTGAACTTTCTATACTTCTTCCAGTCACAACTTCAGACCATATGGACTTAATTACATCACTTGAAATCTCACAAATTATTAATCCTTCCATACCACATGATGTTTTATTCTGTTTCAAAATCCTTAATTATTTCACTAAATTGTTTTTTTATTGAATATTTCTTATTACACATCTTAGTAAGGGTACCCAATTTTCCAATTATGTTACCAAAATAACATTTGGTTGTCAGCATTAGTCGTATCAACCTCTATTGCCCCAAATTTTTGTCTTTATCTTCCAAAAACATCTAGGATTGGTCATTCAATTCTTATAACTTTTCCAATAACCCCTTTGGAGTTATTAATTTAACTCACCATTAATCATTAATGATTCTCAAAAAACCATCATGTTTCTTCCATTGAAATATCAGTATAGAACCATCTAACTTAATATCCAGACTATCTTCCAGAAATCCTTCATCTCCTTGAATTTGGATAACTGGTAAATATATTATATCATGTGAAACCATTTTTTAAGAGTATTTTACTCTTATAAACATTCAAAATAATTATAAAAACATATCATCTAACACTTTCCATCATACATAGCTCAACTTCACTAATTTTTAGAGCCCATAATTTCTTATTATCAGTCCTCATCAATATATGGAAATTCAAACACACTTCTTCTTAGCATTTCATAGCCACTAGAAAATAAATTTTAGAGATCGATGAAATCCTTCATGAGCGATTTATTCAATTATCTAGAACATGATAACTTCTAGATACAATTTTAGATCACCACAAATTATATTTTATGAATTAAAACCTCCAAAACATGAAGTTTTTTCTTTGAAAGCTAACCAAAAAAATTCTCAAACATAAGGCTCACAAAAAATACAATACCACCCCCCCCCCCCCTTGAAGTTTTTATCAATACAAATAAATATCAATTTTAATTAAAACACAACATTCTAAAATATAAATGTCTTGAAACTGAACTATTGTATAAATAATATTTGTATAGAATTCCTCCACTCCAAGTGAAAAGACATTTTTTGGAAAATGAATTTGATATTCCCACCCTCAATAAACTTCTAGAATTTTAACTTTTAGAAATTAATATCCTCATATATGTTATAATAGATTCTTCAGATTCAAAAAAAATACAGTAAAGAGTCGTGCACTCTTATCCCCCTTTGTAAAGAGAATCTAAATAGTAACTGGTGTACTCTACATAACAACCATAAGTAAGAGGGAAAGGCTGAACATGAAATTACAACCTTAATTACTTAAATATATCACTTGGTACAACTTTTTTAAACTTTTCAATAATTTTATATTTTATTAATATGTAATATAAATTAAAATATCCACTAGAAATTTTCTCCTTGATGAAATGATATTTAATATAAATTTGTTTTCATTGGTAGTGTTGTACTTTGTTCTTGGAAATATCAATCACACTCTGATTATGAAAAGAAATTTTTAATGGTTTCTAAAAATTCAAATTCAAATATATCAATTTAAATTTCATCCACATCATCTAACATGAAAGTGTGGAAGCAATATACTCTTCTTATGTTTTACTTAAAGTCACAGAACTTTGATTATTACTATTATAGATCACATAAATTTAACTAAAAAATAATTTTCTCAGAGATGTTAATTATTAACCATTTCAATCTTCAACCCAATCAGAATCCATGAAACCTTGTTAGTTTAATTTATCATTACTTTTATATATCAAACCATAATTTTATGTTACTTTGATATACCTTAAAATTATGTTAATATCCATCATGTGTGATTCCTTTGGATTAATCTGATATCTAGCACAAAAATTTTATGTGTACACAATATACAAGTTTGATACCATAAGATAAATCAAGTTTCTAATTAACTTCCAAAATTCTTTTTAATTTACACTTCTTCATTCTTTATCTTTTCCCAATTTTACACCAACTGTAATGGATGTGGTAACTTCATTTTAATATTATATATAAAATTTATTCAATAGTTCCTTGGAATTTTTCTCCTAGGAAAGGAAGATATAACTTCCTTTTTATTATATTTTCAATCAAAAATATAAATTCATCTCTCTAAGAAATGACATCTCAATGTGTATCTTCATTTTTTATTCTCCTCACAAGCACTTTCCCTTTCACCTAAAAAATTATAGCAATAACATAAATGATGAAAATTGTTCTCATATCATTCAAATATAAGTTTCTATCAAATTTTCCTTTATAAAATTTCAATTGTTTCAGTAAACTATCATGTTTGGAGTATTATGCTCCAATGATCTGTTTTAACCCATATGAATTTTTATTAAACTTACACACTAAATTTATATCATTGTCAATTAAAAAACCTTCAGGTTTCTCAATAAAATATTCTTCCTTAAGGTATCCATTTATAAAATCATATTTCACATCCATATGGTAAAATTTACATCCCATTTGTGTTGCAAAATTTAAAAAAAACTGACCGTTTCAATTATTGAAATGGATAAAATATTTTCTTCACAATACACACCTTCCACCTATGAATATCCTTTTTAGACTAATATGGATTTATTCCTTGAGATATCACCTATTTCATTGAGTTTATTTATGAATTCCCATTTAGTTGATATTACATTATTTTCTTTTGGTATAGGAACAAGATCCCAAGTGTTATTTCTTTCAATATAATCCAACTCATCATTCATCGCATTTATCTACTACTTATTCTCAATTACTTATAAAACCAATTGAGGTTTAAACTATTATATAAGTGTCTTTTTTTCAATCCTTGAATTTATTCTCATATTCATTGGAACTTTAAATATTTCAATGATATTTTTTAATTCAACCTATTTTTATGACCTCTAAAACCTTAAAAGTTTCCTTCCACCATTACTTTCATCATCACTAGACTGATCAAAATTCACATCAACTTGGGTATGTTTTGGACCATAATCCTTAGAATTATGTTAATTTAACTAGTTAAATTATATTATTTCCTCAAACCCACCATCACCTTCCACTTTTAATTTGGACTTATCTTCATAGGACTTTCAAATCATATAAATAAACTAACTTGTTCAATATTTTATTACATCACTTATAGAATATTCTATTAGATAAATATCATATGAATATTATTTCCTTAAATTTTTCATCAAGAATTACCCAATCTATATTTTTTATCTTAATTAAGAAGGAACTCCCAAAAATATTAAATTATTTCATGATAGGATTATTCTTATAGCACATCTTGTAAGGAGACATTTTTTATACCAATATCTGTAAAAATATATTGTGAACATGCATAGTTGTGCTTATAGATTCCCTCTAAAAGAAATTTGAAAGTTTATATTTAGTGAGCATAGTTATTCCCATTTCAACCAAGCTTGTGTTTCTCCTTTCCATAACTCCATTTTTTGAGAAGTGTAGGGATAACTATGATGGTGTTTAATTATATGTTTTATCTCATTGGACATGAATGAATTTATTGTAAACTCCTTTACATTATTAGTCATCAACTTTTAGATATATACTCCCAACTCCTTCTCAACTTCCATTATTAATATTTTGAATAGCTATAAATATTTATATTTATATTTCATAAACATTACATTGGTCATGTGGGTTAAATTATCAATGAAAGTTATAAGTAAATGTCACTCTTTATATATCGATGCCTCATCATTCCACTAAAATTATAATACATAAGCTCAAGTGGTCTAGTGTGATAAATCTCTATTCTCTTGTGAATTTCACATGACATCCTTCCCTTCATTAATTTCATAAAAATTATATATTTTTTCCTCTTCAGTTGTGATAAATCTATTACTGTATCTTCCTTTGAGATTCTGTTCATTTTGTTCTAGAGAATATGGTCATGTCTTCAGTGGCATAACTTATTTTCATCCTTGACATGAAAATATTAATAGTTACTATGGTATTAAATTTGGAAAAAATTACCACTGTTTTTATCTACCCTGGTGATAATTCTTCCATTTTTTGAGCATCAAATGATACATAAATATTTTTAGAATATAACTTCATTCCCATAATCTCATATTTTTATAATACTATATAAGTTATGTTAAAGTCCAAAAATAAATAGAACATCCTTGGAGATAAACTTATAAGCATATATTTCATTCATATTGATTCCTATTATTTTTAAATAACTATCATTCCAAAAGGTAATTTCTTCTCTATCATGTTATTTAACTTTTTTCAATATTTTCATATCACTTTTCATATATAAGAAATAGTCGCTATCAAATATCCATGTCTTATCATTTCTATTAAATTTCAAAGAAACTTAAAGTAAAATAGATTTCTCCTCTATATTTTTTTTACCAAAATTACATTTCTTTTTTATCACTTGGAACCTATCAAAGAAGAATAGTTATGCACTATTCTACACAGTGACCTTGTTGGTCATATATTCTATAAATATCCTCCAATAAATCAAATCTATTTTGAGTGGATAGCCTTAGAGAAATTTTGGTCAAAAAATTCATTTATTTATATTTTATTAATCTTCCATAAGTTTATTCCTTTTATTTTAGATTTTATCCCCCTTAATTCATGCATACTCCCAGGGAGTGGCATGTTGTGTTAGAAAGTATAGGGTTTTTCCCCAAAGACTCTATAAAACCTATAGTATCCTCTAAGCCTTGATTTTTTATACTAATATGAATTATATATAGGAAAATATTATTAACATCACATATCGACTATAGTTTTCCTTTTTAATTATTTATTAATGAGTTTTTACCTCAAAAAATTATTATATTTTTGTTTTCAAAGGTTTTGGAGGGTCCTGGGGAGGTTTTAGTGCTAGAAACTACATATTACAGTAGTTCATACAATAAAAGATGGTTTCACATCCTGAACTAATTTTATGTATCTTTTTTTAGTCCCATATTGAAGTATTTTTGTTTCTAGGAAGAATAAATTCACTTATTCAGGGTGAAATTCAGTTCACACCATGAATTATGATTCACATCATGAATATAGTCATTCCATTTTAATAGTGGGTCTTTACTAAATTGCAGAGGTGTTTATGGTGCTGCCTCGCTTTCACATTGAGGGTGGGTAGCAATGGTTTATCTTATTTATTTCATCTTGTTATCATTGTTTCTTTAGATTACTTGCACTACCTAAGAAGAACCCCTATCTTTTCCTTTATTTTGTATCTTCATCTATATTTTCATGTTATAAACTTATTTGGTGTTTTATTTTATTTATTATATATCTTGGGTTTTGTTATTCTTCATTATTGACATATCCTAGTTTTTTTATTCATTTGGGAGAAATAATTCCCAAAGTTAGTTCTTGGATTCCTAGTTGTTTGTCACCAACCCATAGGGATCAGGAATTACCTTAATGTCTTATCAGGGGGCTCGGGTGTTGTATTTAGATATGACCTGGGTTGGTTTATGAAAATTTGGTATCAAATGATGTTTTTCATGTTATTTGTGAAAGTATTTTTGACATAAACTAGTTTCATCAGAACGCAGGTGGTAAATCAAAAATAGGTTCTTGATAAACATCTTTCTTGATTGGAATTGAGTTTCCATGGTTGTTTGGTATGATTTCATCTTGTGATCAATCTCGGTTCTCAATTTTAGAGTTTTGGTCTTTAATTTTTTGTGATTTATGAGATGTAACGGAAATAGGGAGGAACATAGGGGATTGTAGTTCCTATACATGGTATGAAAAACCATGTACAAACTATGATACCCAAGTAAATTATGTTGTACTTCATATGGTTAGTGTATGATTGGATAGATCATGTAGTCAATACTTACATTTTTGTAAGTTTACACATTCTTGGAATTTTTCATTCTTTGGAAATTTTGAGTTGCTTATTTTTCTAATATTCACTTATAATTAATTGTGTTTCTTTATGAGTGTTTATGTTTTTTGGGGTTTAATTGAAATGAGAATTTAAAATGGTTTTTTTTCAAACAATTTTTTTAAAAGATGATCAAATTTCATAAATTTGGAATTAATTTTAAAATGTTTTGAATTCAAAATGATTTTTTTTGGTAATGTTTCTAACATGTTTTGGATTTAAATCGATTATTGTAATTTTCAAAGTTTATTAATGTCTTGGGAATAAGGGATAGTGTAAATAATTTTCAAGGTTTTCATTTGATTTTTAGAAAGTTTAATTGGGGCCTTTTAAAGATTTTAAGTTTTAAATGTTTTAAAATAGATTATTTTAAACTATTTGGATGTTAAAATTGATTTACCAAAAGTTGAAAAAAAATTCAAAAGGTTGAATAAATAATGGAAGTTGTTTTTGATACGATTCTTGATAAAACCATATTAGGTCAAAGTGGTGAATTTATTTTGAAATGGGATTGTTGGTTTATGCATGAATTTATAAATTTTTGGATTTGAGGTTTATTTAAATGGTGTTTTTGAGATTTATTATTGATTTCTTTTTTGTATCATAGGGTTTGAGTTTTGGAGTTTGTTTTAATGGTGTTAATATTTATTATTTTTATAGTATTACTTCACTCAATTTAATAGACTCTTGTAAGGAATCTTCATGGGAATCCCTCTAGACTTACTCTTTGGTTAATCAATATTTTCTTGTGACAATTATTCCATCTACTCCAATCTCAAATATTGGGGTTATTCTTCTCTTTTCTTGGAATAAGGATTTCATTCAAGTGTCCCGAAACCTAAATCCTTATCATTTATTTAGGAAACAATATTCTCAATAGGTAGTGGTATGGCTATAAAAGTTTGAGGATATTTTAATCCATCCTACACTTCATGAATCTATTAAGGTTAAATTTGTAATCTTTAAGCTATAAAATATGAGTTTGAAGTGGTGGAAGTTTATTATTCATTCTAAGTCACAAAATGAAAACTCTTGGGATTATTTTAAGGCATGATTAATTCAGAAGTTCTTTTTAGATGTCGGTGTGTAGGCTGTTTGAGTTTTCTTTTGAGGAAATTTATTTCCTCTTATTGATCGTGTGATGTCAGTAGTTGTATTTTAGTTATTTTATAATTACTATGATAACATTTAAAAATTTCCAGTTTCATGGATGGATTCTATCTTGGTGATGTAATAATTTGGTTTATATGGATATTCACATGGTGTTTATCATTTCATGAATTCCTGAATTTTGAGAAGTTAATTTTGAAGAGTTTGAATCTAAAGGAAATCCTTATATGGATGTATCTACCTAAATCTGTTCCTTGGTTTTTTCATAACCAAGAACTTTCATATTTTTTTATTTTCTCTCTAGATTATGTTTTAGAAAATTTGTACTATTTGGGTTTCTATGTGATGTTATTTCAAGTGTGCCCTCTGAAATTATCTATGGAAATAGAAACTTTTATCCCTAGGAGTGATCCCTAGTATGTGTCACATTTATGATGTTATTTTGAGGTATTTTATCTTTCATTTTTAGTATTACCTTTATTATATGTATTTTATAAGTTTTTTTTAGAAAATAGTTGTTTTCTAACTGTATAGAAGGAGTTTCAAGGTTAGAGCATGATTAGGGGAAACCATGCACCAGCCTAGAGAAAACCATGCACCCTGGATAGTGGCACTATCCAGGTCACATAGCCTAGAACAAGGCACATGGCCCTCTCAGGATAACTATGTGACCAGAAAAGTGGCCCTTTCGAGGGAGCATGGCTAGGTGCACAGGTGTGCGCCCCCTCCAGTCAAACCGTCTGATATTTAATTTTTTGGGATTTCTAACTTTTACCCCCCCCCCCTAATTTTAAGACCCTAACCCCTATTTCTCACCCCATTCAACCCCTAAAACTCTATGTGTTCCTCCCTCTCCTCCTCCACTCCCTTGGGCTTTAATTATTGGGTGTTTTGTCTAAGGATCTTCAAGAAACCTTCAAGTGTGTTCTTCCTCTCTTTCTCCCTTCTCTTATTTTGGCCTCTTATTTTGGTCTCTTCTCCCTTCCTCTTTGAGTTATCCTTTCTCTAGAAAGGGTTTTGACCTATGTTGGGTTCAATCTCATTTCCTTGGATTAAATATTATTGTTTTTGTTGTGTTATTCTTCTATAGGGTCTCTCCTTGGTGTGGTTTGTGGTTTCCACCCAGATTTGTAAATATTTCAAGGAAAATATAGGTAGTTCCATGCCTTGACATTATTTAATTACTTTATTATACTTGATTTGTTTTTTTTAATGGGTTTTACAAATTGTTTGGG
Organism: Viscum album; assembly: GCA_963277665.1. Lineage (NCBI taxonomy): Eukaryota > Viridiplantae > Streptophyta > Magnoliopsida > Santalales > Viscaceae > Viscum > Viscum album. The sequence goes on from OY728119.1 coordinate 117,042,407, forward strand.
TGGTTAAAAGGTGTTTTCTATGATTTTTTTGTGATTTCAAGGTTTGGTGGTAGATTTATCTTTGTAAATGGTTGTTTATCAAGTTTGATTTAATTTATTATAATTATGATTATAAAAAAAGTGGATTTCACTTGATATAGGGATTATATTAGAGCACATGAGAATCCTAAGTATCTAGGTGGGAAAAATAGGTATAGTACAATAGGAGAGTTAGTAGGGTCAAGGCCTGGTCTCCTTATCAGGATTATATCACAATGCTAACTAAACATTTATGATGGGGTTTGGTTGGATCAAGCAGGAGATGGGCCTTTATGTCCAGGATTTGATCACTGAGAGTATGAGGATACTAGGACCCCACTAATCCCAGTTACTTATTTATTTCCTATTATGATCATATAGTTTTTTATATTTCATATTGTTTTTATATTCATTTCTCCTTTTATGTTAAAGCATGTTTTTAATTAAATTTTATTCTTCTTTTTCCTAAAAACTAGCATGTTAATTTGTTATTTAATGCCATTTCATGGAATCCTTTTGGTGGTATCCTACTAGGAAATGTATCTCACACCCTACATACACCCTTGGGATTATGTATACCTTTTTATGTTTAACTCAAGTATGGTTAATTCCTTTCATGGTGGCTATGGTAGTTCTATATTCTAGTGGTTTCTTTTTGGATAGGTGCTGGTTTCATGGAATGAGGGCGCTGACCCATGTGTTTCATGGAGGCTTGTTTGTCTAATCATTCCCTCTCCCCTTTTTGGTTATTTTGGATTTTAGTTGTAAATTCTAAATTTTTAACTCATGTTTGTGGTGTTTCCTTTCATCTCTCATGTTATGGTTGTTGGATGTGATGTGATATAAATTTTGTGTTAATGATATTTGTTCTTCATGGGATAAACTATTACCAAAGGTGTTACTTGATGCCTAGGCACTAGTTTCCATTTCATGGGGACTAGGAACACCCTTCGATTCATGTCATAGGTCGGGTCGGGTGTCGGGTTGGATAGAATCCTAGACTGGTTCATGTAAAATGGTATTATTTTCATTTTTCCCTTTCTTAGGGTCATGTTATTTAGGAAAATCAAGATATACATGAGCTAAGACTATCGAGGCTTGAGGTTATGGTTGTGAGTGGGGTATCTGGAAACACACCTTATGATAGGCCTTGGGTCACCATGGGATGTTTGGTATTTGTTTTGAATCATTTTCCAGGTGTGATGTACAGGCTTTAGACTATGTAGGGACACTGAGTTAGGGTGGAAATGTTTGATCTATTGCTTGTTTTTTTTATTTTAATATGATTTATATGGATGTTTGCATCATGTTATTTTTGTAACACATGTGGATGATGTATTGATGATTTACCCATTTGGTTAATTGATATACTATCATGCCTCCCCAGATAACTCCCATGAAACTATGGAAAGAATCTAGAGAAAATTCTCCCTCATAATAGATTAAAGATTAGTGGAAATTGTGGTTCAGGTAGTCCGAGATTTGGATTAGGGAGAAGACTTTGGTCCAAATTAGGATAAGGAACCCAAACTAGGTTCGAAAAAGGAAAAATATTAGGAGTTACTCAAGAAAAAACCTACTTTATTCTAGGATAGTATTATCCCCCAATAAATGGAGCATTGGGTGGAAAAGGTTGATATGATCTTTGAGTTCCTCGAGACTCCTAAGGCAGTCAAGGTGAAATGTGCTTCATTCATGCGGGAAGTTCCTATCCATCGGTGGTGGGAATAATCATTTTAAGCTATGATTCATGATTAGATGGGATATAAATATTTCAAGTCTAATTTCAATGAGTAGTATTTCCCTTAGACCTTGTCCTTCACAAAGACCGAGGAGTTTCTGGATCTCCATCAGGGGGATCACACCATGGTGGAATATACCAAATGTTTTGTAGAAATGATCCATTTCACACCCGATGTGGTTTCTAATGAGAAGTTAAAGTCTCAATATTTTTAAATGGGGTTGAGGATGGATATTCAATCCTAGGTCTTCTTATTTAATATTAATACATATTCTAATGTAGTGGATCGAGCTCTGATGGTGTAAATTGGCTAGGAAGGTAAATCAAGTTTTTTTGGGACAACTCTACCTATGGACTAGGGCAGCAGTACCACGTATGAGAAAAAAATAAAGTGCGATGAGAAAGAGAAGAATGCAGTTGGTATCTCTAGCTGCCCATCCTAAACACCATTGTTTTCAACCACTGATTGTGGGTCAGTTCTGTGCTGCGAGTGTGGAAGGTTAGGTCACATGTTGTCAGCATGTCTAGTTCCACCTAGACCCGTCCATCAGTGTGGGTGCTTGGGTCTCCTGTATAGGTTCTGTAAGAATGTTTTTCTAAGCCAGATTAGAGTAGGATCCTCATCACATAGAGAATTTCCAGCCCAGTCTGGTGCATTAAGGACTATGGGTTCTCAATATATTAGTTGTGGTGGAAAGTATGGATAATCTTATGGGGAAAGGAATCTTAATTTAGAGCCAAAAGTTAGCAATTGATCTCAGACATCAGAAGAAACAAATCACCTTCTTGCTATGGATAAAGTGCCAGTGGAATCAAAATTAGTACTCACAACAGTTTGAGGTATTTTTCTTATTACATTTCCCATAGTCATGAGTTTATTTGATAAAGGTAATTAAAATTATTTTATTTCTTACTGACTTGTTGGAATATTGAAATTAAAAACCAAGCTTATTCCTTATAACATGTATTTGGTTATGTCGCTTATTAATAAGAGGGAACAAGTTTTCAAATATTCATACTACGCTCTCACTCTGTCAGGAGTTGAATCAGAATGGGACATTTTGGTTCTGAAAATGGATATTTTTTATGCGATCCTCAGCATTGATTGGATGGTTCATTTTAAGTTCCACACTAATTTTTATCATCAGTGAGTAACTTTTATGGAACTCAATGGGAGTACTTAGGTCCTTTAAGGTGAATGGGATCCCCAATTAGGTTGATTTGTTCCTCCACTTCTATAGATAGGAAATTTTGTTTTCTATGTCTTTTCCCTTATACTGTAGGGTGATGGTAGAGCTTCCAAGTATGGGTTTCCCCCTATAGTAGATGAGTTTCCAAAGTTTTTTCCAAAGGATTTCTTAGGGTTACCTTCATAAGGGTATGTGAAGTTTACTATTCATTTGGAACCGAGAATGCAATCGATATATTGTCCCCTATATCATATGGTCCCCACCAAGTTGAGGGAATTAAATATACATCTAGATTATTTGGAATCCAAAGGATTCATTTGCCTGAGCGTCTCGCCTTGGGTGCCCCTGTATTGTTTTCTAAAAATGTTGATCGATACCTTCCATTTTGAATAGATTTTCAGAAGTCTAATAGGGTCACAATAACATAAATACCCATTTCCTTGCATTGATAACCTATTTGATTATCTTTAATAGAAAATGTGGTTTTCCAAGATTGAATTTCACTTTGGGTATCATCAATTCAGGTTTAGAGAGGCATATATTCCCAAGATATCCTTCCAAAATTTTTATGTCCATTGTGAGAACTTGGTTATTCCATTTGGGTTGACAAATGCTCTAATAGTTTTCATGGATCTTATGAATCTGGTGTTCCATAAGTACCTCGACTCCTTTATCATAGTATTTTTAGATGATATCCTAGTCTACTTTAGGACATTATAAGAACATGGGAAACAATTTAGGATCATTCTAGGCACTCTTCAAGATCACTGCCTTTATGCTAAGTTATCTAAGTGCACTTTTGGATCTGGGAAGTCAGTTTTCTGGGCCACATGATCTCATAACGTAGGGTTTTGGTAGACCCTAATAAAATCATAGTGGTGATTTCATGGGATAAACTGAGTAACTTTTTTGAGATTAGGAGATTCTTGGGCCTGGAATAGAATTGAAGGTGGTTACTTGGGAATTTTTCACAACTCACTTTTCCCATGACCACACTTACTCAAAAGGGCGTACATTTTGACTGGAGACTAGAATGTAAGGAATTTTTTAGAATATTAAGTGGTGGTTTACCACTACCCTTGTTTTGATCCTACCTAAATTTGGGAAGGGATATGTGGTCTACTGTGATGCTTCAAGTACAGGTATTGGGTGTGTTTTAATGAAGGATAACCACATGGTGTCATATATCTCTCACTAACTTTGACTACACTAAATTAATTATCCATCCCATGACCTAGAACTGGAATCTATATTTCATGCCTTGAAGATATGGAATCATTATATCTTATGGGATAAATTCATAGTTTACTTAAAACATAAGAGATCAGCCTTTATTTTCTTTCAAAATGATCTAAATCTAAGTCAGTGTCGATGGGTTGAGTGCCTTTAGGGGTTTGAATTTGATCTTGTCTACACCCTAGGGAAAGGTAATGTGGTAGATGACACCCTAAGAAGGAATATTTTGATGAAGGATATAAATGATTCTAGTGGTGAATAGACTCTGATGGGTAATTTTTCCCATATTCACTTGGAAACCAAAGAGCATGGTGGAGGAACATTCTTGGATAGTATTCAGTTGACTCCCACTCTTCTGGGACTGATTTGGGAAGGAAAACCTAATGATGAACTATTCCAATGTTATATGAAGCTTATAAATGGTGGGGAGGTTCCTAGTTAGTGGTTATTATCTTCTGAGGGAATCCTTTGCTTCAAGGGTCATCACGTGGTGCCATTATATTTGGGAAAGGTTGTGGTGCAGGATAGCCACCAGTATCAATGATTCGTTCATCTTGGGATCACCAATATTTTTTATGGTGTGTGTCCCTATTTTTTGTGGCTAGGTATGAGGCGTGATATAGTGGACTTTGTATCCATATTCTATATATGTACTTAGGTTAAATCTGAGCACTAGTGGCCCTCAATTTTGATTCAGTCACTCCTCATTCCTACCTGGAAGTGGTAAAAGGTTACCATGGACTTTATCATTATATTTTCTCATAAATATCGGCGAAGAAACATCATTTGGGTGTTCATTAACCTTCTAAACAATTCTTCCCATTTTATCGTGATCAAGGATTCGGCCAAGGTGTATGAGTTAGGTTGATTTTATGTCCAATAAATTATGAGGATTCATGGTGTGATATCAGATATCATTTCAAATAGGGCCCCCCTCTTTACTTCTCAGTTCTAGGAATGTCTTTAGAAAGTAATAGTTGCACAGGTCAAACTCAATATGGAATATCATCCTCAAATGGGTGGTCAGACGGAGCGGGAAAAAAATTATAGGATATGCTATGTGTGTGTGTTCTTGAATTCGTAGGATCATGCAATAACCATTTGGGATTGGTTTAATTTTAATATAATAATAATTACTTATCCTTGATCAAAATTTCTCCTTTTGAGGCACATTATGGTTGGCCATGTCAGTCGCATCAGTGATGGATGGTGGTCGTTGATACCTCTTTGCTAGGACTGAGCCTTGTTTAAGAGACATAAAATAAAGTTTTATTGATCATGCATCAGTTTTTGAAGGTGTAGATCTTCCATAAGTCTTATTCTGATCAAATACATTGAGACTTGGAGTTATCAATGGGTGACCGGGTGTTTCTAAAGGTGGCACCTCACCTGGGTCACCATTTTCTTGGTAAGTAGATGAAGCTTACGCTGAGGTATTTTGTACCTTTTCTAGATTATTAAAAGAATGGTTAAGGTGGAATACCAGTTATCTTTACCATCCTAGTTAACATAAATCTATGAATTATTCCATGTCACACAACTGAAGAAGTATAATTCGGAACCATTTCACGTGCTAAACTGGGAAGAGATAAAGCTGGAATCTAATATGTATATGATCAAGTGACTATTGAAGATTATGGAATTCCAAATGAAAGTGCTTCAGGTAAAGTATATACCCTTGGTTTAGGTCATTTGGAAACATGGAAATGATGATCATGATATATGGGAATGAAATTCTTGGGTGTAGAAGCAGTAACCTCATTTATTCTTTGATCAAACTTCAGTTTGACTTTATAAGGGTGGAAATTTTTTCATGGTGGGGATAATTTTTGCATCTATGGTGTTATTTTGAGGTTTTCTCTCTTTTATTTTTTCTATTACCTATATTAAATGGATTTCTTGGTTATTATTGAGATAAATGGTGGTTTTGGGCCAAACAGAATGAGGCACACAGTTGGTTCATGGTTATGAGAAAATGTGTTCTAGCCAAGTGAAATCAATGTGCCCTATATAGTGGCAATATCCCAGATGCATGGCCTAGAGCATGGGCATATGGGCCTCCCAGGCTAACCATGTGACCAGGAAACTGGCACTATCCAAGATAGATGGCTAGGTACTAGGTAATCACCTCCCTCCAGGCGAATCATGCGGCCTTCCATATCTTTAAATTTTAAGGATTTACAACTTTTCCCCTCCCCGATTTTAAGACCCTAACCCACCTTTATCACCCCATTAGACCCCTCCATCCCTATGCATGCCTCCCATCCTCATCCACTCCATTGGACTTTAATTTTTTTTTTCTTAAGATCTTTAACAAACCTTTAAGTATGTTCTTCCTCTCCTTCTCCCTTCTCTTCTTTTGGTCTTTCCTCCCTTCCTCTTTGAGTTTTCCTTTCTCTAGTAATGTTTTTGACTTATTTTGGGTTAAATATCATTTATTTGGATTAATTATTGTTGGTTATGGTGCGCTCATTACTCTATAGGGTCTCTCCATGGTTAGTTTTTTGGTTTCCACCCATATTTGTGAAGATTTCAAGGAAAAGGTAGGTGGTTCCATGCCTTGACATCATTTGATGATTTTATTCTGTTTGTTTTATTTTTTTAAATGGGTTTTACAAATTTTTTGGGTGGTTTGAAAGGCATTTTCTGTGGTTTTTGGTGTGATTTAAAGGTTTGGTGGCACTTTTATTTTTGTAATTTTTTTTGTCAAGTGTGGTTTCACTTAATGGAACTGTGATTATACAAAAATGGGATTTCACTTGATATGTGGATTAGAATAGAGAATATGGGAATCCCAAGTATCTAGTTAGGCAGACTAGGTCTAGTTCACTAGCCGAGTGGGTAGGGATGAGTCTCGGTATCCCTGGTAGGATTACGTCACAACATTAAACCAACATTTATGATGGGGATTGGTTGGATCAAGTAGGAGATGAGCCTTCATGTATAGGATTTGATCACCAAGAGTAAAATGATCCTAGGACCCCACTAATCCTAATTACTTATTGATTTCTTATTGTGCTCAAACGGTGTTTTCCGTTTTATCTTATTTTCATATTATTTTCCTCTTTTATGTTAAATCAACTTTTTATTTAAATTTTATTCTTATTTTTATTAAAAAACTAGAATGTAAAATTTTCATTTAATGTCATTTCATGGAATACTTTTGGTGGTATCCTATTGGAAAATTTTTCTCACACCCTATATACACCCTTGGGTGTATGTATACCTTGTTATGTTTGACTTAGGCAAAGGAAATGCCTTCCGTGGTGGGGATAGTGGTTTTATGTGCTAGTAGTTTCTTTTGGGACTAGTGTTGGTGTCATGGAATGAGGGTGTATACTCATATGTTTCATAGAGGATTTTTTATTGTTGATCCCCCTCCCCTTTTGTTTATTTTGGTAAATGATAAATTTTTATCCCATTTTTTGGAGTTTCCTTTGATCTATCCTATTATAGTTTTTGGATGTGATGTGATGTAATTTTTTTGTTGATGATAGTTGTTATTCCTGGGATAAACTATTCCCAAATGTGTTGTGTGATTATCAGGCACTATTTTCTATCCCATGAGGATCGATAATGCCCTTCGATCCATGCCATAGGATGGAAAGGTTTTTGGATTGGATGGTAGCCAAGATCAATTCATGACAGTATTATTTCTTTAGTTTTACTTTGGCTCTTTGAGGAGTTTTGACATTCATTTTGGGAGTAAAGAAGATATTTCTTGGGATATTGAGACCATGTAGATGATCTGTGTGTCATACATTTTCTTATGTGTTCTAATGGATATCCCCTATAGAATGTGGTTGGGTTGGGGACAATCATGCCTCAATGATTTTTTTGTTTCTCATTTGGTGTGAGATGGGATTTGTGATAGGCCATTGATTCTGGAAGCATGGTCTAAGGTTACCCTCACTTGACCTAAGTCAATACCATGTAGTTCTTGTTGAGGCATAGTCAAATTTGAGGCATTTTCAATTGTTTTTTGTTATTCTCCTACATTATTTGAATTTATTACTTTGATTAAGGTGGCAATATTTTAAGGTCTCTTGTTTTAGTGTGATGTTTAAGGATTCATTGGGTTATTGAAGGTTGTTTTTTGATTAAGTAATTAAGAAACCATGCTCCATATAATTAATTATGATTAGTTAGTGAAACCTCTTTGGATATTTTTCATCCTTGTTATGTTTTATTATTCTAACAATTCTTTGGGAGTGGATAGTGTTTTTTGAAGAACCGGGGTCTTAGGGAAATAATAATATAGTTTGGAGAAAATCATTAGTGATTCACTCATGTCAAATAGTTATCCTGGTCTCTTTCTTAATTATTGGTAAGTATTTCTTGGTGGACCCTAAATTAAATCTTGTTTTCCTTTAAATTTTTAAATAAATTTTTCTTTTATAATAAATTAAGGATGTTATTACCTGAACTATTTCATTATTTTTCTCTGAATCCTTACCCCCATGATCCATTGGTTTCTCTTTGGTTTCTAGTCGAACCTTAGTGGTTGAGAAGGTGAGTGAGCCTTTTTCGGTTTCTCTATGGTTTGAGGTGCAGCCTGGTGTTCCTGTATTTGTGGGGTGTCTGGGAGGTCGCATGTTTAAGCCTCCTTAATGGTGTATATTTTTTTTAAAAATAAAAATTATTCAGGTTTTGATATTTGATAATGGGATTTTATGTTGAGAATTTTATTTAAAATGAAGAATGAAATTTAAAAAAAATAAAATGTTTAAATCTAAACTTTAATGGTTTATTTTGAAAAGTTATTCTTTTATTGGAAACTGATAAATGAGTTTTCCTAATTTGATTTGAAAGTAGTCAAACAATTGAATTTCATAATGGTTTAAAATGATTGATTTTTTAAAATTTTAAAATTATTTTAAGTGAAAATTGAAATTAATAAGGGGAATTTCTAAGAAAAGTTGAAAATGAATTGGGTAAGCAGTTTTTCAAAATAGCATTGAAGAGGGAATTTTGGTTTGTTATTTGTTTTTTTTTGTAGTGGTGTTTGTAATTTATTTCATTGGGTTTTCTTTATACCTATGGCTTTCTTGGTTTGAGATGATTTTAAATTCTAGTGTGTCTTGATTTTAATTTCATGTTATTTTATTGATTGACTTATCCCTAGAAAAGTTATGATTAATTATAGGAATTTTCTATCTTAGAATGTCTCTCATTTGTGTCACATGTTGTTAGGGGTGTAATCCTTTGATTGGTGGTCTTGCTCGAGATTTCCTGGTTGGTTTTAGGTTGTCTTTTAGTAAGTGTATTTTTTATATATTTAGATTTTGGTAATTCATTGAGAGTTTGGAGTTTCTTGGGTTTTGGATTGGTGTTGTGTTCAGAAGGGTAGTATTAGTTAGCCTTTTCCTCTTGAGCTGTGAGTTTCTTCTTCCACTTGGTCAAACATTATACTTGAGACTTTCTAGTGATAATAAGTAATATGATGGGGAGAATTTTCACATTCCTTCCATAATTTACCTTTTTATTTATTTGTTTGTTTGTTTTTACCATGGAACCTTATTATCTTTTTTTTGTAGTTTTGAAGGGCCTAGGGGATGGTGCAGTGCTAGAAACTACATATTGCAATAGTTCACACCATGAAAGATGGTTTCACACCATGAATGACTTTTATATATATCTCATCAGTCCTATATAAAATCCTTTTCCTTTATAGGTAGAATGTTTTCACGCCATGAAAGGTAATTTCACAGCATTATTATTTAGGTTGAAATTTCATCCACTTAGTGAATGGTGATTCGCATTGTGAATACAGTTAGACCAGTTTTAATAATGGGTCTTTTCCACTTTTATTCATCTTGAGTTACACCATTTTAGGGGTATTTCTATTCCTCATATGATTCTCATGAATCCTAAAAATTCATCTTTGGTTTCTATCCTCCTCCATGGTGGATCCTTCGAGTTTATTAAAGTCTTGAGGCTAGTTCTTTAAGGTTAGAACTCATCTCAGGTTTTTTTCTATTTTTTTTATGTTGTTTATAATCCTATAATCCATGGTGGTTGAATCTAATATATAGGGATATTCTTAATTTGATGATTTTTATGTCTTAGGATTTTTTTTCATCCATATTGGTTTCATAAGGATGTTTGGGTCATTTTGCGATGGTTTACCTCCATAGTCATTGGAAGTGAAGAGAATTGAGGTAGGTACCTCAAGCATCTTTCTTTAAAATTAAATATATGATTTCTTATTTCATGATGGGTTTTAAATTTATTTCAATTTCAATTATTATATTTTGGAAGCTATATCAAATGATTATTTCTTTCTTGAGTTTTCAAAAATTGAGAAAAGGGGGTTTTCATGTGAATTGATCATTAAATTTGTTTTAAAGGTTAAAGGCTTATTTTTTGGAAATTGAAATACCTGATTGGATTTTTTATGGTTGAATGTTTAAATTTCATACAATATTGATTTTAAAAATGATCTAGAAGTGTTTTTTTCTAAATCTCATGTGTGTTTGTCCCTTTTTGATAAATTATTTCAAAACTTTTATTCTAGTTAAGTAATAAAATTGTGAATTATGAATTTGGTTTTATAAAGGTATGTTCATTTATTTTATCCTTAAAGGATGATTCCAAGGCCCAGTTGACACTTTTAATGGTTTATTTTTAAATGAAAATTCCTAGGTCATTCCCCTTTATATGTGATAGAAATAATGGAGGTTTGAATTCTTGAAATAAGTATCCCTATTTAGGGAAGTTGAATTGATTTTTTATGCTTGAATAAAGGGGATGATCCTTCATGTATGTTCACAGGTGAGGATGAGTTAAACAGTTGTATTTTGATATGATTATATGGTATGCCTATTACTTTAAATGATCACCCACTTTAATAAGTTATGGTAAAACTTAGTTTGATATGTGGTAAGTTCAAGTACACATGTGAACTAGTATATAATTATTCTCTGGTAGTGGCCCTAGTTGGAGACTTAGGTCAACATTTGGGATGTTGTGTTGGTAAAAGAAAATATGGAAATATGGGGGTCAATTCCCATTAAAAAAATTAAAATTATACTATAAAATAAAATTTATTATCATACAAATATTTTATTTAAGAATAAACTAATCTAAGTAAAATAAATCATAGAAAAAAATTAAAAAAAATTAGTGTATCTGAAAATAAATTAAATAAATAAAAAATCAAAACTTTGATAAAGGGGTTTGAAAATAATTCAAGAATGATCCCCTGTATCTACTCCCCTCAAGAATTCCTAACAGGGTTATATTTCTCCCTTATTTTAGTATAAAACAATAACCAATGAATAAATGAAAGTATCCCTTGGTTTTAATATCAACCACGAACCAAAATAATCCCATTATTTTTAATAGAAAATAAGAACCAAGAACTAATAACCCTCACTTTAATGATGGTGATAACCTAAAGAAGAAGATGAATAAGATAGATGTTTATTTTTACAAACCCTTTAGAAATAACTCAAATCTATCTTAAACGATTTAAAATAATATGAAGTAAGGGGAGAGATACATTAGGTATATGGGAAGCATTTAATAAATAAAACAAGGGAGAAAATGGATCAAATAGAAAAGGTAAAATAAAATGGATCAATTATGTTGAATCCCATCTTTCCTTTTGAGAAAAGGAAGTAGCATAGTGATATCTGGAGAAAGTATGTCATGGATCAGTCATGAATCGTTAAAGTATGAGTAGTTTTTGTAGATGTTTGTGGATTAGATTGAATCCTACCTTGGTGTCTATTTATTTCCATTATAGTCATTAGAGGTGTCTTAGGTAGAGCCAAATCTATAATGATCTGATTCAAGGATTTTAAGACTACTATTTAATGCACTTTGAAAAATATGGATCGAAGACACTGTCTAGCTACCCTAATACTACCAAATAGCCATTGAAATTATTTTAGTTTTCTACAATGTTATAGATGCAACTAGGTAGCTAATAAGATCTATTGGGTAGTCAATATGCTACTATAAAGTATTCTTCTTCTATCTAGTTCCACTAGATGGCCAGTAACATTCTACCAGGTTTATGGGGAGTTTTTTGGCTGAGTAGTGGTTTTTTCAATCACCACTGGATGAAAGATCTGACCCTAATGGGTAGTGGGTACATCTAGATAGTGGGGGCCTTATAAATGATCCACTAATTTAATATTTAAGCCTATGTTTGGTCTTATCATTTCTTAGTAAATTTCAGAACACTGTAAACAAGAAACACTAATAACATGTTATAAACACTTTTAGTGGTTGTCATAATAAAAACACATTATAGGTACAACAACATCCACCTTTTATGCTCACAAACAATCATTTATGATTAAAAATAAAAGATAAAATATAAGAATGTGGTGATGAATAAATATGAAATAAAAAGAGTGAAAATAACAAAACAATTATAATTAAAATCCATGAAAACATAATTCTCCCCTTTGAAATAATATTTGTTTATTTTTTTGAAAACAAAGAGAGATATTCCTCCTTTTGAAACTTTTCTACCTATACATTATAATTTTCTCCCCCATAAACATTAAACTTTTATCCCCCTTTTTTATTATAAAAAAATAATTATAAAGTAAAAGAGTTAGATAGATAGAAAATAAAACATGCATAAGATAATCAAAGTGATCATAAAAAAATAATTTTTAAAATTTAAACAAGATGTTATAAAAACAAGAAAATAATAGATTTTCAAATATAATAAATATTTGAAAAATTAAAAAAAGATCAGAATAGATAAGAAATATATTTAAAATCATTCCATTCCTAGGTCCCCTTTAATAAAATAAAATTTTTCTAAAGGGATTTTGTGAAAATATCATCTAATTGAAGTTACATGCTAACATATTCTAACTTGATATATCTTTTTTGAAAATGGTCTCTTAAAAAATGTATTCTAAATATCAATTTTCTTAGTGTGTTCATGCTGAATACGATTTATAGATATTCTTATGGCACTAGAATGATTGCATTTAATTGGAATGGAAAGAAATGTTAGCCCAAAATATAATAGAGTTTATTTCATCCATATAATTTGGGTGAAAAAAATACCTATGACTATATATTCTTCTTAATATATAAAAATATAAATTGAAGTTTTATTTTTTAATACTCTAATAGATTATAGAATTTCTAATAATGTGATAAGTCTCACTCAAACTTTTCCTATCTAGTTGACATTCACCAAAATCATTTTCGATAGAACATAAAATATTGAAATAAGTTCTTTTAGAATAAAATAAAACATGATTTTTAGAACTTTTTAAAAAACAAAAAAAAACTATTTTTTAGAGATTTTAAATGTGATTATTTAAGATGGTCTTGAAAATGAGTACAAAGAAAAACACTAATGTCAATCTGGTTCATTATAATGTAAATAAGACTCCCAATCATACTTCTATAAATATTTTTTTAACTGGTTTACCATCCTCATCCAACAATATCTTATATGAAATAATAATAGGTGTATTAATCTCTTTTTCTTGATTCATACCAAAATTATTTATAATTTCATTAGTTTATTTTCTTTGGCTTAGAAAAATTTCATCCTTATTTTGAGATATTTTAAAATCAAGAAATAATTTTAACTCACCCATAAAACTAATTTAAAATTCTTTTCTCATAATATTTAAAAATTCATTACAATGAGATTCATTTTTTTATCCAAAAATTACATCACCGTCATATATTTTAATGATTAAAAGATCTTTTAAAAAAATTAAAAATAAAATTGAATCTGATTTTACTATGTTAAAATCATTTGAAAAAATAAAACTTGTTAATATTTTATATCAAGTCTGAGGGTATTATTTTAAACCATATAAAACTTTGATCAAATTAAAAGAGTAATTTAGAAATTTTTATTTTCAAAACCATATGGTTTTTTAATAAAAAAAATTCAGAAATAAAACCATTTTAAAAATAAATTTTAATACCTATTTGAAAAAATTTTGAAATATAGATGTTTGGAGAATGAAAACAAGATTTTAATGGATTATATCTGAGAAATAGGTGTAAATGTTTCATTCTAATCAATGACTTCTTCTTTAGTATATCCTTTGGATATGAGTCTAGCATTGTTATGTTTGATATTACCTTGATCATCTAATTTATTTATAAAAACCCATTTTATACCAATAATGGGATGATCATTAGGTCTTTAAACAAGAGTCTAAACATTATTCTGAAGGAATTGGTTTATCTCTTCTGTCATAAATAAATAAAATATTCAACAATAATAGAATCATCAAGGTTTTAAGGTTCAAGAAAAGAAATAAAATAATAACGTTCAACTTCATTTCAGATATAACTTCTAGTATAAGTATTGTCTTTAAAATCACCTATAATATGTTACAAGGGGTGGTATTTGTATTTTTTTCAAAGATTTAATTAAATTACAAGAAAGAGATTTATCTTTTATATTCTTTTTAGGATAATGTGGATTAATCAAATTCAAAGGTTCAAGGTTATCCACATCTTTGAATTGGAATGAATATTTAAAAATATTTTCATAAAATTTGATATTAATGGATTCTTAAATCTCTTTGGATCTTTTATTGAAGACTTGATTGGATTTACTTAAGTTTAATACCCAATAAATATTCTATCATCATATTTTGGATCAAATTTCCTTATACTGTCTTTAATGTTAGGAATATAACATTTACGTCCAAACACTTTGAAAAAACTAACTTTCATAATTTAATTTTTCCAAAGTTCAATGGGATATTTTTTAGGAAATGTCTTACAAAAACATAGTTTAATATATAATAAATTATATTGACCACCTTTATCCGAAATTAATAAGGGAGTTTGAAATATTTTAAGAGGGATCTTTATATTTCTTCGGGATTTCAATCCCATATTTTGAAAACCCTATTTTTGAGATGTTTTATGTGTGGAAAAGTATAATTATAACCTTTTGAAACATAAATTTTATCAAAATATTTATTTCAAACTCATCCCCATTATCACTTTTAATGAAAATTATTTTTTACCCTTTTTTATTTTCAACCATCTTTTTGAATCGTATGAAGACTTTACAAGCCTCATTTTTTTTTGCTAAGAAAAAGACCCAAGTGAATCATGTATTATAATTGATAATGAAAAAATAGTATAAATTTACTCTAATACTTTAGACTTGAGTTGGTCCAAAAAGATCAAAGTGAATGAGATCAAGGTATTTAGTGTTCGATAGTTCTTTTTTAGGTTTAAAATAACTTTTTTTTGTTTTTTACCAAGTTGGAAAATTTTATAAAATATATTATCTTTAAAATGAAGTTTTGATAAATCTCATACTAGAAGATATTGGTTGATCTTAATGTGTATGTGTGTGTACTATAGTGATCAAGGAATCAATGCCAAAATCCAAGACTCATTATCTTGAACACTCAAACATTTAACATTTTAAGAAGAATAATATTTTAAATTGATAATATAAACATTTTGAAAATAAAATGTGGTATATAAAATATTTATTTTGAGATTAAAATCTTTTCAAAAATCATTTTTGAAGGATATTTTAAAACCAATGTCACAAAATTGGACAATTATTAGAAAATTTTGTTTTAAACCATTAATGAATAAAACATCTTTCATAAGCATTGAATTGAGAAAACTTATTGTACATATACTAATGATTTTACTTCTTTAATTTTCACAAAACTTCATGTATTCTCCATTTTTTTCAAGTTGATTAAATTTAGATGTTTCAATAAAAATTTTCAAGAGAATCCATTATCCATGTTCCATGTTTCTTTTTGGAATTTACACTTTAAACACATTTCTTACAATATTAAAAAATTAATCTTTTTAGTACCTAAATTTTAGGTTCACATATGCTTTCTAAGATGGATTTTAGTACCCAAATTTTTTTTGAATATAATTTTTGAGATAAGATATGGGATTAAAGATAGATACTTTTCTGTATACTCTTTCAAGAATTTTTGAAATTACATTCATTAATTAAATTCTTGGTTTCACAACAATAATTACAAAACTTGTTTTGCGAAATCCATTTTAAAAAATTCATTTTGTGGTAACTAAAATAATTATTTAAAAACCATAACCAAAATTATTTTTTATTGGTAATTGAGAACCAAAAATTGTATTTATATTTTTTTCAACTTCGGTGAATTTCGTCCGAGACTTTTTTGATATCATCAATAGTTTGTTGTAACACATGAACATCGGGATGATCATTTAATTTTGTTGATAATCCAATTTTTCAATTTTGAGTTTATCCTTTTCTTTAAAAATTTGATTATACTAATTTTTAAGTTCTTTATGTATTGAATTTAGTTCATAAAAACTGTTTTAATTTAATCATGAGCATATTTTATATCTTCTTAGATTAGGTGATTAGAAGAAGAAGATAAATAATAAGAATTTGAGGAGGAGGAGGAGGAGGCATTTTATGAGGAGAAGGAGGAGGAAGTGGATTTGGATTTTATTTTATTACAAACCTTGGATTCAGCCATGAGACACTTGGAACTTTCATTGCATGACTCACTTGAGGAGAGGGAATCATCTCTTACACTAATTTTTATAACCTTGAAGGATTTTTTACTTTTATTCTTCTTCTCATTATTCTTTTTTATTAGGGGGAATTACATCCTTATGTTTCCCTTATTTTTTTTATTTGAATCATGTCACTTATTCACTCAATTAATCCTCCTTTTTGGAATGTTGGTAAGATTTATTTCTTTTAAATAATAGGTTTATCTTCTTGGCTTAATGAACCATTTAATCACCATTGTAAGAGTTGTCAATAATTTAATTAAAAAATGTATTTTTCTCCTTAAATTATTTGGATTCCTTTTTAGCTTGTCTCTTCATTGTGATACCATAGGTCATGAGAGATCTGATTAGCTACTTGACCAAAATTTTCTTTATATCCTTGAATTCCTATATTATCATCACCCTGGAGGACCAATTTCTAGGAAATACCCATATAATCCTTTTCACTAAATTTTTTATAGATAAATCATCACCAAGAGACTTTTTATCATTTTAAATTTCAGTAAAATGTTTAAACATATTGGTAATGGATTCATTTAGATGCATACTAAATCTTTAAAAATATTTTCAAAACATTTAAATCCAAGTGTATTTAACTTTATTTATTCCTTCATGAGATACTTATATCAATTTTTAGATTTCATGGTTGGTTTTATAAGTATAAATGTGGTTAAAATCATTAGAATCTAAACCAAAATGTAAAACATTCATAGATTTGTTATTGAGTTAAAAATAGGTCATTTCATTAGAAGTTCATTTATCCTCTAATTATTTAGAAGGTGTAAATACATGAATAATATTTTTCGAAGAAGGATATCTTAAACTACTAATAAAAGTAAAAATTAGTGTTTTCTAATAATAATAGTCTGAACTATTGAAAAATAGGTGTATGAACCATAGAGTGTCCCCCAGGACCACCATAATTGTTTGAAAAAAGATTATATTTTAAAATAATCAGACTTTGAAATTAGTTAAGATATTGAAAATTAAAATATTTTGTAAAAAAAAATATTTTTTAAAAACATACTATGATTCCCTTCGATACCAAATATTTTTCAGAGAAAATATGACATGAGGAGGGTGAATTAACTATAAAAAATTAAAATTATGTTATAAAATAGAAGAAATTATCTTGAAATCATCTTATTTTAGAATAAAATAATCAAATTAAAGAAATCATTATGAAAATTAAAACTTTAATCATAGTGGAAAATGAATATAAAAAATTAAAATGCCCACTTTTATAAAGGATTTTGGAAATATATTAAGAATTTAACCATGTGTCTCCTCCCCTCAAGAAGGATTATGAGGGTTATATTTCTCCATTTGTTTTAACAAAAACCATGAACCAAATAAGAAATGAAATAATCTATTGGTTTTAATAGAAACCAATAACCAAAAAAACCCTTAGTTTTAATGGAAACCAAGAAATGAGAACCCTAACTTTAATGATGGTGAGCACCTAAAGAAGAAGATGAATAAGATGGAGGTTTGATTTTATAAACCCTTTACAAAGAACCCAACTCGCTCTTAAAATATTTAGAAGAATGTGAAAGAATGAGAGGGATATAAATATAAGGTATATGATAAGTCTTTAAGAAATACAATAAGGGGGAAAAATTGATCAAATAGAAAAGGAAAAATAAAATGGATTAAAGTCATTAAATCTTGGTTTGCCTTTTGAGAAAATGAAGTATCTTAGATTTCACTTTCAAAAGAATATCATAGATCAATTAATAATCGTTCTAGGGTAAGTAGTTATCATAGATGTTTGTGGATGATATCCAAGCCTCCCTTAGTGTCTATTTATAGCCTTTATAACATCCTGCTCTATCTCACTTTGTAAACAGTAACTGGTTAGTTCACCATATAGACTAAGGCGTTCCTTCCCATATTATAGAGTTTATAAACTAATGGTTAGGTCCTATGAGAACATTGTGGGGAGACTATACTCTCAATATCAAATTAGTTACAGCATCAGAAGTAAAAATATATATATAAAAACCAATACATATAAGCATCATTGATAAAACAGATAAAGTGCCAGAAATGAATACAGTACCAGAATTTCCTAACAAAATAGGTATGATATACATTCTAAAAGTATCTCCCATGGTTGGATCATATAAATGGAATAAATTAAAATAAAAATAAATTTCACTACAACTCAACCTGAACTCGTATCGAGTCTTGACTAGTCACATCATCCATACCCACTCTACAATTCCAATCTAACCATCAGCAATATAGGGCCTTACCTTAACCCTATAACCTGTGACCAAATAACATTGTCTACTAAGGTACCCATGTGCCATGACAACTTAATCAGGGTGTGATTATAACTCAGTAGGACACTACCAATGGAATCCTTAAAATGATAATTCTAAAAAGTAGTGCATGAAGAATTTATTTTAAGGAACCATTTAATAACTTAAAATTTAAATTTTAAATAGTAATAAGAAATAACCACAATACCCATACTCCATGGTGAAACCCAAGAACAATTTTTACTAGTGTTGATTCTCAGGTCTATGACCTTAATCGACCATACCTGCTTCATCCATTGTCAAGGTGTCTCTAAGCACATCTTTTTACCATGACATCTATAACATCCATAACCACCCATTAGGTTAATTCTCCTATAAGTTATCATAAAACTCCACTTAGAGGGTATTCTTTAGTTATCATGGACAACCCCTTACAACTATTTTCTTATTCATGGTATAATCCAATACATTTTTACAGACCTCCCTTTAAGGGAGTATTAAATAGTTATCATAGACCTCCATATAAGGGGGTATTTAATAGTTATCATGTACCACCCCAGCATGGGTGTTTTCTCATAAAGTCCATAGTTCAATAAAGTATCACAGACCTCCCTCCAAGGGAGTATTCAATAGTTATCATGGACCTCTCGTATTGCAGTATTCAATAGTTATCACAGACCACCTCAGAGGAAGTTTTATTTAAAATTATCACACACTACCCCTTTAAGGGTGATTCCCACATATCATATAGCATAACCATCCATATTGGAATTATCTATATGAACTACAAAAAAACTTCCCTAATGGTAATTTCCACTTAAAACCAAATACAAGGAACGATTTAAAATAGTCCATTCAAATCAACCATTTAAAAGTTCACACACTAATTCATTATTATCCCATATTTCACATAGGTCATGTGATTTACTAACTCATCTTCCAACACACAATAATCCAATAAAATTTTCCAATTCCTTTTTCAATATTAATGGTTTTTAAATTAAATTTCACAACCATCGAATTAAGTCAAAAATACCTTAAAATTTCCAATTACATTTTTAAAATGAAAACGTCAATTTTCAATCCAATTCCATGGTAAACTCACTTCTTAGGTGAAAGAACTAGGAATATTCATCTCTAAGGTTAAAGGAATGATTAAATGGGTGTTTAATTAAGCAAACTCAATTTAAAATAATTGATTTAAATCAAGGTTAATAACAGAGAGTAAAACTTCACTGCACTAATAATACACATATAAACATGGTAAGACTTTGGGTTAAATTATAGGGGATGCCTACCTTATCCTTAAGTAAGCCCGCACGTTTTATATCAGTCGATGGTTTAGCCTGAATCGAAAGAAAATAAAAAATCAAACAAACACCTTGAAATTGGGAATATTTTCTAAACCAAATGGAACACCACATGATAATGAAAGGAAATAAAAAAGATAAGGAAGAGGATGTGTAGACTTACCACTATCTTCACATCACAAGCTGTAGTGCTTGATTTGGAAACCAAATGAAGGAGATACTCCCAAGATAAGAGGAGAGGTTAAGAAGTACATGTAGAGGTATCCTTAGATATATCATGGGTATAAAATCCATACTAAGAATAATAAGTGTGATTTGAGTTGAATTATCAGTCTTCCCCCACTTATAAATCACTCGGGAGGCCATCATATGGTCAGTTCCCTCCACTAGCTAGCTAATGGTGTGGAAATACCATTTTGTAGCCCCATATCAGTGTCCTGAACCCCCCCCCCCCCATTTTCTTCTATGGACCTTTTTTCCACCCCTCAATCTTTACTTCAATACCAAACCCACCTCATTGAGGTTTCTAAACTCTCATATACTCATACCAAATATCAGTTCAAAAACCATCCCCTCAAACAAACTAAATTTCAAGCTCTACCTCAATATTCAAATTCTCATACAATCAAGGTCATTACAAACTCCCCACCATATCACTTCTCATCCTCGATAATTCCTGGTGGTTTTCAAACCATACTTCCTAACCCACCTTGGTCATTAATTATTATTCAACGGTCATGCTTAATTCCCAAATTCACAATACACTCCCAAAGCACATCTCCAAACCAAATAAATGAGGCTACCCGATCTTTAGATGATGCTCATATTATCATCATACATCGATATGATTCTCTATGGTTTCTATTTATATCAATACACCTACATGTATTCATCCATTTTATTTTCCTGACATGTGGAACTCCCCAAAATAGTACTTATCCCATAAGGTTGATTTTGAACCTTGAAATTTTCCACCATTAGAATTCTCTTTCCAATGTCTATTATTAGTGGTCCACCAACCCAGTTAGAAAAATTACCAACACACCATAACATTAAATGAATGAGAGCATCGGTTAACACTAGTACCAACTCTCATATTCCATTTAAATACAAAACAGATGTGCCTCCACCATCCAAGCACAACCCAGACACTTTAGATCTTCCTTGAAAATTCTTAACTATCTTCAAATGTTTCATGTCATGTCTAAAATGCCACACTTGATACAGTTTTCAACTCACCGCATCCAACTACACATGGTAACACAAGGAGAACCTCCTAAAACTGACCACCTCAAAAAGATAGAC
The DNA here is from genome assembly GCA_963277665.1 of Viscum album. NCBI lineage: Eukaryota > Viridiplantae > Streptophyta > Magnoliopsida > Santalales > Viscaceae > Viscum > Viscum album. The sequence continues at coordinate 117,063,981 of OY728119.1, forward strand.
TACTACCAACATGACACTTCATACCTAGATCCAAGTTCATAGCTCCAAAGTCATTCTAAAACCTCCTGATCATGCACATCGTAGTCCAAACCCAACTCCCAATATCATTCATGATTTAAAATCTCAGCTAAATAATAATCAAGAACACATAAACTCTATCTTTTCCACATTGTTAAAACCCATGACCATGATACCCTTATCTCTATAGGTATTATGGGGACATTCCATGCACACATTGAGGTCTAACCCTGACCTCCCTATGAAATTCCATGGTCAAACACTGTCCATGTCCAATATTCCCTGTTCTCTCACCCGGGCACTGGCATTCCACTATACTGAACCAATATTGTATTACATTTTCATCATGGGCCTCAAACATCTACTTTGAATTTAACTAGTACCTTATAGGGATTTACCTCTAGCATTACCTACGGAATCTAGATTTCATCAAAAGATCACACACACCAGAATCTAGTTTTGTCCCAACCATGTAAATATCAATCATTCACCTCAAAACCCCTTTTAGAATGAGGGAAACATTCCTATGATCGACACGACACTCCCCACCATAGGAGTTTCCTTATTATTGTTTCATTAATCCAAGACCCTGATATCATAGCCTAAAATATTTCTTCACTGGACACAAGGGTCATATGTGTCCAATTCACTCACTCCCAAGTGTCATTCCAATCATCAAACACCAGCCACTTTCAGCTCATGGAACATCACCCCCAATCCTTTACATCATTCATTTAAAGTGAGGGTCACACCCTCTATGTATTTCAGTGGTATTCCCACCAAATTACATCCCTTACACTTTTCCATGAGCACTGACCCCAATAGATTATGTCTTCATCACGTGTGTGTCTCTCCTCTCAAGCCACACCCATCATCCTATTAATACCTGACTAAGAATAGCATCTTGAATCAACCATGTCACTATTCTTCAATCCAAACCGACACCATCCCTCTAAACTAAGAGTTTTTTCCCTTTTTATACAAACATTTGGCATCTCTTCCAACCACATCCCCTCAAGGTCATCGACCCTTAGCTCATAAATAATCACTTTCCAATCCAAAACTCGTTAGTAACCAAACTCACCAGCATTCACTACTTAAATCTATTTAATTAAGACTGGTTCACACTCCTGCATTATCGAATCATGTATCTAGACTCACATGTTTATGAGTTTCATAACATCTAAGCAGGGATCGCATGTAAAATCCATCGATCATGCTCATGCACAGGTCACCCTTACTTAATTGGGAGTACCCTCAGTACTCTTCAAAATCGAGTGCTTCCCTTCTGCTAAAACCCATCACATGGCCTCCCACTAATTGGTTTCATTCCAAAACTGCAAGCATCCAACCCCACTTGCAACATAATATAGAAAGCATAACTCAACCTATTAGGTCTGTCCACCCAACTACTCCTTCCCCATACCCCTGACTTTGATACAAAGCACTGACATCCCAAGTGCTTTCCCTTTTAACCATCCAAGGCACTACTTCAGTGATTTCGCACACCCGTCGCATCCCACAAGTACCATCTAAGGTCCTATCACTGCTTCAATTTCATTCGAATTTCAAGTGCTCACCTTAGCACCATATGATATCACCAAGACCCAAGGGTTGAATTCCCAACTATGACTGACACACAAAACACAAATAATCATCTCATGAGTCAATCATCCCTAATCCTAGTCTCACACGCATAGCTATTAGCAGACCATTACCACAGCATGTTGCCTCAATTTAACTAGATGTATACTAGGTTCCCTCTCATAGAATCCTGAAACCTCACAAGTATACAGGCTACATGCACAACCACCCATCACCTCAGCTATCATTTTAATAACCCAATGAATTTATATACGCTTCCATCATGTACCAAAAACACAACCACACAATAGATTCAGTCATCTAAATGATCATGGTCTTTAAAATTGGCCTAGTTACAAGGCCCTAACACTCAAGGTGATCAACCATAACGACATCAAAACTTGGTATCACCAAACATAAACTAATCACATAAGTCAAATAATCTATCCAATCTCTACCACTTGAATATAATCTCACTAAATATGACTAACCCCCTCTCATGGGTTACCCTTAAAGTTTACAAGAAACTGACTTAACCAATGATTCCAATAATGTTCATACAAAAAATTTAACATTTTTATAATGAATTTTAATTTTTTTAGTAATTTACCCCTTATGATTAATTGATTTATTAAAATATGGTTGATTTTAATTTGAATAATTATTTTTGAGAAAAAAAGGAATTAAATTTTTTTTTATTTGGAATTTTTTATTTTGATTCTATAAAATTTGGAAGTTCTTGTTTACCCTTAGGCATGGGGTTGGGGTTTCTTAAGGGTGAAAAGTCTTTTACCTTTACATAAGAGTGTTTTTAGGTGTTGTATAAGGGTATATACAAAACCATACAAGTTATGTAACGGTAGAAAGCCACTATATAAAGTTATTTGGCCACTGTATAAAGGTAGTTAGCTGATACATAAGGGTACCGACCAATTTTCACCACTGTATAAGGGTAACTATGGACTTCCATGCACTATGTAAAGGTAATAAATAAGCTACGTGAGGGTAACCCATGGATTTAAATGGTTGTGTAAAGGTATATATGGGTTGTTTAAAGATAAGAAGAGGCTATGTAAGGGTAAGGTTACCACTATGTAAGGATATAACTCTAATTTCAAGCACTATATAAAGGTATGAGGAAGTTCTATGTAAAGTTAATACATGTTATATAAAGGTAAACAGAGTTGTGTAAAGGTAAAATAAGCTTGTGTAAAGGTACCCCAAGCTTTTAAAAGTTTCATAAAGGTAATAATATTTTTCTTAAGGATATGTAAGGGTAACTTAGGGATAAAAAAGGTTTTGTAAAGGTATTTAGACCACCATTATTAGGCTACTATGTCATCCTTACTATAGAAAATCCATACGGATCACCATGGAAGATGAAGGGAGAGCTAGGATCCACTATATAATTCACACTAACCATTCCATAGACTATCCTTGAATCATGGAAGCTACCATAGGCTGAACCAAATAAGGAAGCTTCATTATAGGATTTTCATGACACAATAGAGATGATAGATTTGGAAGTACTAGGTTTTTGAAGAAGATAGAGGATGTTTCTTAGGTAGGTTTACTACATCGTAGCCATGAAGAGGCATGTATGGAAGAATTAAATATATGATTCACGGTTTCTATCCAATCCATAGGGTTTTTTATGATTGAATATCAAAAATCCCAATATCTTTGGGATATCCACGTGGATTCATTCAAAAATCCAAATCAGGAATAAATAAGGAAACTGTAACTGAGAAAAATATGTGAGGAAATACAAATGAAGAAAAATGGATGATATTTTTCTTATAAACAAAGGGGTGTTGTTCCACATGGAGGGAAATGGGGAGATCTATTGAAGAGAAAAGACTGATTCTTAGATAGTTGTTACTATATTTTTTATTTTATTTCCTCTTTGTAACACATTCTTCTTATTTTTATTAAAGTGATTTATTCCATTATTTAATTCTCTATCTCTATCTCTCTATATATCTCTCTTTGTTCAACTACAATATATTACACTCTCAATATTGAGTGAATGATTTATGGATTGGCCTTTGGGGAGGTTTTTACTATGTTCCTAAATTCTTGAACATAAATATTTTATGTTTTTATTTTATTTTTGGTGAGGGAAATAGTAGTTCTTAATATGGTTTTGGTGATTGTACACTACTATTTAGAAAGCCTATCAAACTCATTATATTATTTAATTTTCATTATTTCCCTCCTATATCTTGGAAAAAAACTCTTCATATGATGGAGTTGAGTTTATTCAAAGTATGAAATGACATACGATCAAGTTGGGTCTTGGAAAGTGTCACACTATTGATTGAGGTGTGTCATTAACCTTGGTTATTAGAGGAGGTGATTTTTTGTGTTCCAAATATGTCTAATAGACATAAAAATTTTCACTTAATAAATTAAAGGATATTAATTCATGAATAAGTTATAGAATTGAATTTAAATAACTATAATAATTAATGAAGTTACCCAATTAACCAACCCTAGGTCCAAGACCTTTCTTTCTAACCTATATTCAATTTTTTATCATTGAATATGAATGTTTAGTTTTAGATTTTCTTCATTTCATTTACATTATCCCCCCATATTTTTCTTTACTTTCATAAAATAATAAAACACTAAAAATAGACAATAAGTGAATTTGGATAGTGTGTGGTTGAATGTGAAGCTCCTCAAGTGACATGACCATGTTCAACTACTGTGCTACACTAGGATAAATTTAGTAGCTTTTGTACCACCCTATGAAAAATGTGTCAAAAATTGGAATCATTATCAGGGATCCAAGAATTTTTTCATTCATTATTTATTTTCAAATTGTAAATATTTTTTTTTTATAATAAAAAATCTAAAAAATATCTTACATGATTTATTAAAATTATGATCATTATGTATGGATTTAATACTCGTAGTCGAAACAACAAGTGGTTGACAGTGATATAAATGATTGGTTATAAATGATTAAAGAGAATATATATAATTTTAAGATCTAAATGGAATAAAGGGATCATGAGTATCAAGAGAAACCTGAACCTAAGCTAGTGGTGTAAGAGAATTCCCCACTCATTTCTAAAGTAGAAGAATATGATAATATAAAATATGAGAAACTTGAAGATCTATTTCACCTAATTCAACCATTACTGGAGGATATTTAGTAAGAAGATTTTCCAACTGAAGTGAATTTAGGATATCAATACGATATAGATTAATTATAGAATTAATATGAAGTGAAATATGATCTACCCATTCTTAAAAAAGTAGAAGAATCGTCACCTATGTACCTATCTCTAACTATGGAAGAAAAAACCACCCATGTGGTGGCTTTTGAAGAGAAGATGAAGGATCCTGACTAACTACCTCTATCCAATTAAAATAAACTCCAAGAGGCACTTTCCATTTAAGAAGATATTGAATCCAAACCAACTCTGGGTGATGATCTTTTTTTAACTCAATCTCATCTATTTTTTTTAATATCGAACTGAGTATCATCCCCCTACTGTTTTAAATTATAAGATTCAGAAAACTCATGTTTTACCATAGAAGAAGATGATGAATAGGAAGATGCACCTGATGAGTAACATATAGATCTCTTATAAAGTTTTGAACATTTATTGTAGGAATTATATGAGGTGATCTAAGTTACTTTTATAGAGGAAACCAATACATAAGATACTTACGATGATGGGGGTAATTTGATATTGAATTTTTTGTTTATATTTTTTTCAAATGAAATTACATTCTAACTTTACCTTTGATTATTCCATTGTTGCATATTACCTTAAGCAACCACTAGATAATGAAGAAAAGGTTGTATAGGAAGCATTCAAAAATAAGTAAGACCCATACTTCATCCTACCCACACCATGAAGATTGTATCTCATAGCCATGAGGGTGTATTTGGTGTAGTATATCTATGGAGTCTTTATAAAAAATGGAATAATTAATGTAGGATGGATTGAAGAAGTTTTGTTAGTTCAAATAAAAGAAAATACACCCACCATTAGACTTTGGATGATAGCTGGTACTACCCTTTTAGGGGAAGTCAAAATCCAAGGCCCAATTGGAGGATCAAACCAAGAGTTATCTTTATTTTATTTTTATTTTCTTTCTATTAATTTAGTTTTAAATTTAATTATTAGTAATTAGTTTTAGAAATATATTAGTATGTATCAAAATCACCCTCATTATTTTTTAGATTACTTTGACATGATCCTTACACTTTAACATGTGATTTTCTTCTATAGGTCCATGATGATGATGGAACAAGCATCTTAGAAACATGATTAGGGAAAAATAAGGAGGAATAGACCTTTTTATGATACTTTATTTCACTTTTAAGTTTATATTTTAACTTCATACAACTATTTTCTAAGTTTTAAACTATAATTTTCATACCCACACTTATAATTTTTTCTTTACTCAACCTAACTATGAGACATGAGTTTCTTAGGAATCCTATAATTTCATGTTTTAGTTTTCTAAGTTAATGAGATTTAATTATTAAGATGATAAATTGAATTATTTGAGTGAATCATAGATGTTAAAATGATGAATCATAATTATGGGCAATCTATTGATTCATGTAAATGAAATTTTCCTATAATTTTCATGTTTTTCACTTCTGAAATTCATGTATATTGATTTATTATTATTTATCATTCCATGATTTATTTTCCCAAATTTTATGTTTCATTCTCAAGAGGACTTCTTAACCTATTAATCTCCATTTCAAACTTGAGCATATTTCTCAAGATAACTAGGGGCATGCCACTTTCTAGAGCTTTCATTAGAACTTTTCAAAGCTATGAATGTGAAAAGTTTCATTTAATATGATTAAGGAATTTTTTATGTATAAGTGATTATCCTTGATACCACATTTTACATTAATCCATTTTTTTACCATATATTACATGAATGGACTTCTTAGGAATGATCCACATTACAAGAAAATATTTTCTATTCCTACCCTACTCTTTTCATTTTCATGATACATTAAAGTTGAAGTGTGGGGGTGATGGAAATCACAGTAGAAGGGATGTGCTATATTTTAATGAAAAGGTGTGTGGGTGATCTTTATTTGGTATTGGGAAATGTTCATGATTAATTTAATATACTTTTATTATTTTCCCTTATTAAAAAATTAAAAAATTAAAAAAAAAAAATCTCTTGTGACTTGGGAGAATAAAAATTCACCATTATAATGCCAGTTATTTTTATCATATGGGGTTAGGTAGAGGATTTGAGATTTATTCCAATCATATCTTTTGAAAAAGAAAATAAAAATTGAAAAGAAAAAAAAAGTAAATTAATAGATAAATTTAAATAGGGTGTAAGTATTTCATTATGTTTACATTGTTCATGACCTTTACTTTGAGCTTGGGTGTAACACCCTGAGCTTCCACGATATGCTTCTCTTTCAATAATGCAATAGCTTGCATTGTACGCAAGTTCGAGATTCTAACACACCGCGACTAATCAAAATAGCCATTATGAATAGTAATACCCACTTTTTGAAATTATATAAATTTTATATTTCAAAATGGACTTCATTTTTGTGTTCGGAATATCGAAATTATCCTAATTTGATTTTTTTGTAATTTTTTTAGAACTTCTAATTTTATATGAATAGAAAAATACTTAAAAACAACTTTTTTAATAAAAATAATTTATAGTGATAAATTATACTATTGATTGGTTTTAAAGTATAATTAGAATATATTTTTACCATTTTATCCAATTGTGGTCATTAGAATAAATTTTACTTTGAAATTTGACATAAACAATTGTCAATCTTTTGATTGATGTTGTTTCTTAAAAACACGCTATTTGTTGTGACAGTGGGAATTAATTATTAAATTAATTAATTAAACTTATATGTTTTGAATTTTTTAAAATAGACATCATTTTTTAATTTGGAATATCAAATACAGATTAGGGTAAAGTTTTGGTATTTTTCTGAAAAACTTCAATTTTTGATGAATAGTGAAACCACTAAGTGGTAGTTAAAAAAACTGATTTTTCATTTAAATGAAACTTTACCACTTTTGTGATTTGATTTTCAAAAATCCTACATATATAATTTTCATTAGGAATTAAAATTTTGTTCAATGGGATTAAAATAATTTTTTGATGAATAGTAACTTTTAAGTTTTATTAATCGCGGTTAAAGGTAATTAGTGAAATTTAAGGTAAAATGATATTATAAAAATATAAAAATATCTTGACACTTGTCCTACATTTATTGGATGAGTCATGGCCGACCAAGACAATCCATGGGCCAACTTAAGGACCCCATGGAGCCACTTGGGTAAGAAAATTACATTAATAACTTTTTATTTAAAGTAAAAATAAAATTGTCACAAATATGTGTTGTTTTACTGAAATAATTATTACATGGGGTTATATAAGTTACCTTTTTTACTATAAATATTAATTGGAAATCTAAAAAGATTTACTACATCATGGTAATTTATTTATAATTTTTATACATCAAATAAATTGAATTTTTTATGACACAATGATGATGCAGTGATTACCTCGTTAATTAACGATTTAAATAAAATGAAAAGATAATGTAAACTTTAAGACTTAAACTTGTCAAAAACCTATTGGATGGGTATATTTCGAACCCTTATCACCTTATCCTAGAAATATATAATCGTGGGACCTCTAAAATCCGAAAATCATTTCATAATAAAGTAATATTTCATGACTTTCCAAGAGTGCCCCTCTTCTCCTCTTATAAAAGGCCCCCACCACTACCACCTTATTCACACCTTCAAGCCATTTGGCTCAACCAAACTCTACCATAATACTCTATAAACTTCCCAATATTACTCCTAGAAGCCTCACTTTGGGCAGAATTCTTCCCAAGGAAGCCTTTGGCTCAAATCAAAAAAGAGTTACCCGATTTTAAGGTAATGTCTTCTCTTATGTTCTTTTGTTTTATTTTGCTTCTCAAACCACTTAAAATCCTTTTATTACTTCATTTTGTAAAAACAACAGTATCTAAAATATACTAGGATGTTTTTATTATAATTATTTTATTTACACTTACACACACCTTCGTCTAATGGTTAAAGAACATACTGTTTCTGTGGGTGGCGAAATACTGCCTCACGAAACGATGATTGTTCAATATTCTTTTAACACCTCTAATGGTGTCCATTTTGATGACAATGTTTTCATATATGATATATATATATTATTTTTATGTTTTCCTTATTCTTCTGTATTTCTCATTTATGGCATACCTTTATGATTTCCATTATGGGTAAACGCGATAATTTCATTTTAGGAAGTGCGGACTATCGCCCCCTCAAAGTGATTTGAATCGTTAATGCCATATGTGGGATGTATAAAGGATGGAGTAAATGATATTATATATGATATTATACTGGGATTATAATATACCTTTATATCATTATGATTTCATTACATTAAATACGAAATAGAAATGAAAGTAGCCTTCAAACGTACGTACGGCTTACCGTCTCCATGAACGGTGCATTTCATTTCTTACCTCTAAATGTTATGTAATATAATGAATGAATGTATATACTGGATATATATGATATATATGATATCTAAATCATGAATATAATTCTTGAGATAATGGATATTCTACCACATAAACAACTTGTAATTATAAGAAGTTTATTATTGACTCAAGTACCAAAGAACGACAAAACAACCGTTATTAACTTAAATGACTACATAATTTTTGTAACATTGTAATAAGTGATATAAAAGGGATAATGAACTTGAAAAATGTTTTTAAGAAAGTAGATATTAACTCTAGTTTATTATTCATGAGATTAAATAACGGTCGAGTGAAGTCAGACACGAGGTAAGGGAACTTCTTAACCCAATTTCTGTTCTTTGGGTTAATCTCCTACTTTCAAATTATGTCATGATATTATTATTTCCTATCTTGTATTTTTAATTTGTTTATGTGTACTTATAGTGAATACACATAGTAGATCTATTTTATTTAAAAAATGATCTTTGTAAGGACTTCGTCTCAATCTCCTTTCATTGAGGCATATTTTGTTTTATACATAACTTTCTTTTATATAGTGTATAAACCCCTTTGACTTTTATATTTATTCAAAAGGAATATTTTTATACGAAGCTTTTTACTAAATGACAAAAATGAATGTTTTTCTTGTCGTACGTATGCAGCGACAACGACTTCTCCGCCGTCGTGATCATTATTTGAGTTTCAGCTTCCTCTACAAGCCATAACTTGTTTTTAAATAAAAAATAAATACAAAGTTTTAATTTTCTTTTATTTTGGTATTGAAAATGGTTTTGAAAGTGTTTTTTATTATATCAATGTGTTTTATTGATATCTTGTGATTGAAATGTGGAAATGTTATGTTTCATTTATGCATGTTTTATGTTATATGATTATGTTATGGTTTATGATATGTTTAAACTTGTTCATATGAGGAATGAATTGGACTTAATAAGTGATGGTTGGAGCCCTCTATAGCTCCTCGATGCATCGGCAGGTCTCATGAGACAAACTAGTGTCTTGGAATGAGGCCTTGACAAAATATTATTTGTAGTCTTGGCATGAGGCCTTGGCTACTTGGTTATGATAATCTGGAATTATGTATTCCATCATTATGATAGTGGTTTTTGATATTGAATGGGATTATTCTACTAGTAGAATATCCATGTGAATAAGTAAATGGCATTATTTCATTTTACTTTTTCCATATTATGCTGAAGTTAAAGTTTAAAAGGCTTTTGTTTTAGTTATATATTGACTTAAATGTTTATGTTTATTTATGAAAGCTTCCGCAATATTGTTATCCTTACTGAGCATCTGAGCTCACCCCTTTCAATGTTTTAATATTTTCCAGGATGTGAAGAAGTATTTTATGAATGACCTGTAGGGATAGTCAGAAGAGAATATGAGTGTGGACTATGGAGACCATGTTATTGTAGTTTTTTACTTTATGATGTAATGTAACTTTTATGAATGTATCTAGTGTTTCCAAGGCTACTAAACTAATAGGTCTTTCAAGAATTGATATTTTGTGATCATGCCAATATTACGTAATAATGCACCGACTCTGGGAAACTGGGGTCAGGGCGTTACAGTTGGTATTAGAGGCATTTCAGTACTAACCTTGGAAGCTAGATTTAGATAAACTCTGATTAGATCACAAAGCCCAAAGATAGACTTTGAGTATTAGTATAGAATAACTTCCTAGAATTTTGGCATTATAGACATTTTGTGAGTTTTCCGAGCAATACATTCCTGTCTGGATACGAGCAGGTAGAGGCGGCTCTGGCACAGATGTACCTAGGGGTAAAACCCAAAAACACCGCTTTGAGCTAGACTCGAACGGGAACTGGTTCACGACAACGGGCCTTACTGCACTCTTGGTTATAGCACTCCCAGGGGATATGCTTAGGATAATTCTCATTTTTTTACAAACCATTATGAAGGGTTTATGAGTATATACTTCCTCATAGAAAACATTTTTTATGATTATGGATTATATCCATAAACCGTTCAATTTACATTAAGTATTTTACAAGTTTGGAATTATTCATTTCAATTCATAAACTAACCTAGTTTATGCCATTGTATAGAAATGGCGCCCAGTATAAGGAATGTGAACTCCATCAATACGTATGATCCAAAGAGTAAGAAGGATTATATCTTTCACGGTATTAAGCCAACATTTAGAAGGGAAATATTCTCCCATGTGTTCTAAACATATTAAGAAATGGTATCATGTGTTAATAAGATAAGTAAATAATTATCTGAGTCTTATGGCTTTGAAGGGAAGAAAGAGAAGAAAAGGATGGAAGAGATAATGATGGATAAAGGGACAAGGGAAAAGAAGAATTTTCCAATATGTGATAACTGTGGGAAGAAACACCTTGGAACTTTCCTGAATGGAATGGGAGTTTGTTATAATTGTGGAAAAAAAGGACACCAAGTGTGTGACTGTAAGGGTAAGAAAAAGGTTTCAAATGTACAATGCTTCATCTGCAAGGAGTGGGGACACTACGCAAACCAATGTCCAAATCATCAGAGTATGCCCCAAATGATTTTATTGGATAATAATCAAGTTATGATACTACCACAGATGAGGAGGAATGATTAGAGTTCTTATGTTGTTATTAAAGAATTTTGTCATTTGAGTGTTTTATCAATGATGTACTGGTTATAATAATTATGGAGTATATAAGGATTGTACAGCAGTACTATTTCATCAAGGACTTGAGATTGTGTGGAACCAAGAAAAGTGACTCCACAATAGGTTAAATTTTTGGAAAATATATGTTTGAGAGAAAGATAAACCATAATATGGTTCTGATACCGAGATTGTGATTTTGGAATAAGACATGATTGATTTGGATAAATTATATTGGATATTCTTAACTTCCTTGAAACTGATTAATGATTTGTATGCATTTTTTGATAGAAGGAGTATATCTACTATTCTATAAGGAATAAGGGATCAGGGTAATTAAGGATGTTGTAGTGTTTTAAAAGAATACATGATGAAGGTGTTCACATGTTGTTACACTGAAAAAAAGGATCTTCATTATGTTTACCTTCCTTATAAAATTTGGACTGTGAGTTGAACAGAAGTATTTTGGATAACTATAAAGGTTTTAATGGATTAAGTTGAGCCTTGGATAGTATTATTTAAGGTTAAAAAATCATTGAATATTATTTTTGGAATATTATAATACTATAGTTTTAGGAAAAGTACAACCTGTAGGTCGGGAGATAACCCGTCGCGTCGGACAAAGATGTAGGAATCGAACCCACAACCATAGTGTGACAGGCCTTTATTACCTACCACTATCCTACAAGAAGTCCCTAGTTATTAAAAAATAGTTTTCCTAATCTAAATGGTATGTGTTAATATTTTTAACCTTGTACGATTAGGATAAATATAATATTTTTGAGTTTTAATATCTTTTTGAGTGAAAGATGAGTTTGTGGTAGAAATTAGTTGAAGGTTGAAACTCTACTTGTCAAGCATAAATATATATATACCTATCTCTTATTCTGTGAATAAATTAATTCTTAAACTTTAGTAAGGGGATATTAAAACAAAAAATGTGTTATCCTAATACCTTATGTCTTGTTGAACTGGTAATATTTTAAATCAACATAGATTGAAGGCTTTGAGGCCCTCAATTTTACACTTGTTTGTGATTGATGACCTCAATCACTCCCTACAAATATTTACTTTTTTCCTCCTATTATATGTCTCTAATTGCCACCAATGTTCTCCTTATCGAGATCGTAATTCTGTGGTGACTTTTTCATTTTCCTTTCCCTCTTATTAAGGCTAAATTTTATTAACCTTATTTCCGATGTGGGTTTTCCAAAAAGGTATTTTCTATTTGCATCCTTTTATTTTCAAAGAAAATTTTCAAATTGCGAGGATGCAATTTATTGAAGGTTGGGATAATTTAACACCCCGAGCTTTCACAATACGCTTCTCTTTCAATAATGCAATAGCTTGCATTGTACGCAAGTTTGAGATTCTAACACACCGCGACTAATCAAAATAGCCATTATGAATAGTAATACCCACTTTTTGAAATTATATAAATTTTATATTTCAAAATGGACTTCATTTTTGTGTTCGGAATATCTAAATTATCCTAAGTTGAATTTTTTGTAATTTTCTGAGAACTTCCAATTTTCTATGAATAGAAAAATACTTAAAAACAAATTTTTTAATAAAAATAATTTATAGTGATAAATTATACTATTGAGTGGTTTTAAAGTATAATTAGAATATATTTTTACCATTTTATCCAATGGTGGTCATTAGAATAAATTTCACTTTGAAATTTGACATAAACAATTGTCAATCTTTTGATTGATATTGTTTCTTAAAAACACGCTACTTGTTGTGACAGCGGGAATTAATTATTAAATTAATTAATTCAACTTATATGTTTTGAATTTTTTAAAATAGACATCATTTTTGAATTTGGAATATCAAATATATCTTAGGGTGAATTTTTGGTATTTTTCTGAAAAACATCAATTTTTGATGAATAGTGAAACCACTAAGTGGTAGTTAAAAAAACTGATTTTTCATTTAAATGAAACTTTACCACTTATGTGATTTTATTTTTAAAAATCCAACATAAATAACTGTCATTAGGAAGTAAAATGTGGTTCAATGGGATTAAAATAATTTTTGGTGAATAGTAACTTTTAAGTTTTATTAATCACGATTAAAGGTAATTAGTGAAATTTAAGGTAAAAATGATATTATAAAAATATAAAAATATCTTTACACTTGTCCTACGCTTATTGTATGAGTCATGGACGACCAAGAAAATCCATGGGTCAACTTGGGGACCCCATGGAGCCACTTGGGTAAACAAATGACATTAATAACTTTTTATTTAAAGTAAAAATAAAATTGTCACAAACATGTGTTGTTTTACTGAAACAATTATTACATGGGGTTATATAAGTTAACTTTTTTACTATAAATATTCATTGGAAATATAAAAATATTTCCTACATCATGGTAATTTTTTTATAATTTTTAGACATCAAATAAATTGACTTTTTGATGACACAATGATGATGTAGCGATTACCACATTAATTAATGATTTAAATAAAATGAAAAGATAATGTAAAATCTAAGCCTTACACTTGTCAAAAACCTATTTTATGGGTATATTTAGAACCATTATCACCTTATCCTCTAAATATATAATTTTGGTACCTCTAAAATCCTAAAATCATTTCATAAATAATGTAATATTTCATGACTTTCCAAGAGTGCCCCTTTTCTCCTCTTATAAAAGGCCCCCAACACTACCACCTTATTCACACCTTCAAGCCATTTGGATCAGACAACCTCTTCCCAAATACTCTCTCAAATTCCCACTCTTACTCCTAAAATCCTCACTTTGGGAAGAATTATTCCCAAGGAAGCCTTTGGATCAAATCAAAAAAGAGTTACCCGATTTTAAGGTAATGTCATCTCTTATGTTCTTTTATTTTATTTTGCTTATCCAACCCCTTAAAATATTTTTATTACTTCCTTTTGTAACACCACCAGTATCTAAAATATACTAGGATGTTTTTATGATAATTATTTGATTTAAACTTACACACACCTTCGTTTAATGGTTAAAGAACATACTGTTTCTGTGGGTGGCGAAATACTGCCTCACGAAACGATGATTATTCAATATTCTTTTAACACCTCTAATGGTGGCCATTTTGATGACAATATTTTCATATATGATATATATATTATTTTTATGTTTTACTTATTCTTATGTATTTATCATTTATTTCATACCTTTATGATTTCCATTATGGGTAAATGCGATAATTTCATTTTAGAAAGTGCAGACTACCGCCCCCTTAAAGTGATTTGAATCGTTAATGCCATATGTGGGATGTATAAAGGATGGAGTAAATGATATTATATATGATATTATAATGGAATTATAATATACCTTTATATAATTATGATTTCATTCCATTAAATACTAAATAGAAATGAAATTAGCGTTCATGCATATGTACGGCTTACCGTCTCCATGAACGGTGCATTTCATTTCTTACCTCTAAATGTTACGTAATATTATGAATGAATGTATATACTGGATATATATTATATATATGATATATAAATCATGAATATAATTCTGTAGATAATGGATATTCTACCACATAAACAACTTGTAATTATAAGAAGTTTATTGTTGACTCAAGTACCAAAGATCGACAAAACGACCGTTATTAACTTAAATGACTACATAATTTTCATAACATTGTAATAAGTGATATAAAATGGATAATGAACTTGAAAAATGATTTTAGGAAATTATATATTAACTCTAGTTTATTTTTCAGGAGATTAAATAACGGTCGAGTGAAGTCGGACACAAGGTAAGGGAACTTCTTAACCCAATTTTCGTTCTTTGGGTTAATCTCTTACTTTCAAATTATTTCATGATATTATTATTTCCTATCTTGTATTTTTAATTTATTTATGTTTACTTATAGTGAATACACATAATAGATCTATTTTATTTAAAAAATTATCTTTCTAAGGACTTCGTCTCAATCTCCTTTCATTGAGGCATATTTTGTTTTATACACATCTTTCTTTTATATGGTGTATAAACCCCTTTGACTTTTACATTTATTCAAAAGGAATCTTTTTATATGAATCATTTTACTAAACGACAAAAATGAATGTTTTTCTTGTCATACGTATGCAGCGACAACGACTTCTCCGCCGCCGTGATCATTATTTGAGTTTCGGCTTCCTCTACAAGCCATAACTTTTTTTTAAATAAAAAATAAATACAAAGTTTTAATTTTCTTTTATTTTGGTATTGAAAATAGTTTTGAAAGTGTTTTTTATTATATCAATGTTTTGTATTGATATCTTGTGATTGAAATGTGGAAATTTTATGTTTCATTTATGCATGTTTTATGTTATACGATTATGTTATGGTTTATGATATGTTTAAACCTATTCATATGAGGAATGAATTGGACTTAATAAGTGACGGATGGAACCTGCTATATCTCCTCAATGCATCAGCTGGTCTCATGAGACAAACTAGTGTCTTGGCATGAGGCCTTGAAAAAATATTATTTTTAGTCTTGGCACGAGGCCTTGGATACTTGGTTATGATAATCTGGCATTATGTATTCCATCGTTATGATAGTAGTTTTTGATATTGCATGGGATTATTCGACTAGTAGAGTATACATGTGAATAATTAAATGGAATTATTTCATTTTACTTTTTCCATATTACGCTGAAGTTCAAGTTTAAAAGGCTTTTGTTTTAGTTATACATTACCATAAATGTTTATGTTTATTTATGAAAGCTTCCGCAATATTTTTATCTTTACTGAGCATCTGAGATCACCCCTTTAAATGTTTTAATATTTTCCAGGATGTGAAGAAGTATTTTATGAATGACCTGTAGGGATAGTCAGAACAGGATATGAGTGTGGACTATAGAGACCATGTTATTGTAGTTTTTCACTTTATGATGTAATGTAACTTTTATGAATGTATCTAGTGTTTTCAAGGCTACTAAACTAATAGGTCTTTCAAGACTTGATATTTTGTGATCATGCCAATGTTACGTAATAATGCACCGACTCTGGGTAACTGGGGTCGGGGCATTACATTGGGAAGAGGGAGTATACATTCATAAGGGGAATTTTTCAATACACTTTACTTTTGATATCATGCATTATTCTTTATAGGTAAACCTCTTATTTAAGACATAGTGTTTTTGTAACACCCGAGACTTTTATGAGAAATATTTTGTTTTTATGTTATATAAATCATCAAAGTAATCTTTCACTACACACAACACTAGCTTGGCTTGCTTTACACGCAACCGCGACCTTCCTCGATAGCTTGCGTCGTACGCAATATCGAGTTTCACTAAACAACGATATGCTATTAAAATATTATTAAAACTAGCCATTATTAATAGTACTAACTGAATTTTTAATTTTATAACATTTTAATTCAACTTATATATTTACTAGAATGAGGTATAAAAGAAAAATCAGTTTTTCAAAAAATACAGTTTTGCCACCTTTTGATTGAGCACCCACATTAAATCTAGTTTTTGACATGTTTATAATTTCAATTTGACAAAATAAAATTCTTCTTTTAAATCAGGGTATAAAAATTTACTTTGGATAAATTTTTGATATTTTTCTGATAACTTTCATATTTTGATGAATAGTAAAAATACGCTAATTTTTAATTAAAAACAACTTTTTTCATCGAGATAATTTATATGGATAAATTATAATATTGAATGGTTTTAAAGTATAAATAGAATATATTTTTACCATTTAATATAATTTATGTCATTAGCATTAATTTCACATTGAATTCATAGGTAAAAACATTTCAATCTTTGGCAATGTTTTAACTTCTAAAACCCGTTTTCTTAACAATGGGATTTATTTTAAATTAATTACTGCAAATTATATGTTTTGAATTTTTAAAAATGGATTCCATATTTAGAATCAGTGGTTCCAAATTATTTTAGTAGGCTAATTTTTATTTTTGGGCATTATGAATAGTAACTACGGTAAATTTTATTTACCATAGTTAAAGGTAAATCGGGTAATTAAGGGTAAATATAAGATTATAAAATTACCCTAACACCTGCCAAAATACTATTGGATGACTAATCGACCCCTATAACCTAAAGGTCGGATTAGATTCATTTAATGGACTTTTTTCCATGAAAATAATTTAATTATTATTAAAACTAAAGAATGTGACAACATGTCACTTTCTTAAATCTTATAAGTATAATAATTTTAATTTGGTGATAAATTTAATGAAACTTAGAACATGAATAGTCTCCAGAAAGATAATACAATTATCTACATCATAGTAATTTATTTATAATTTTTAGGGATTAAATAATTATCATTAATTATGACACAATAGTGATGTTGAAATTATTTTACTAATTAAAATATCAAATAAATGGTTTTAAAATATTAAAATACTTATTATATGCACTATTTAATGTGCTACACTAATTTTATAGATACATATGACATTTTATTAATCTATTAAAGCTTTTAGTTCGAAAATATCTTCTGTATATATTTTATTTAAATTCAAATAAATGAATAGTGTCATAATTGACACTATTGTTATTTTATAAAAATAACATATTAAAAAATTGTTTAAAAATCACAAAAATATTTAAAAATTATAAATTAAAATTTATATGGTAGAAAATGTCATAAAGTATCAAATTATGGAAAATTCACAACACATATGTAATTATTAATAATAATTTAAAATTTAGAATATTATTACCACAAATAAAATTAAATTGATAAATAAGGATAAAACAAGTTGGAAATGTTTAAAATAAATTCCTAACATGTCTAAATTTTATTTTTTTGATGATATTACAACCCTATCTCATCTAATATTTGTATATGAGTCATTTTGGAAGTTTTTAAGTGGGGTTGGGATTTAATATAAACTAATATTTCTTATATTTCCAAAGGTGCCCCTCTCCTCCCTTATAAAAGGGAACCTCCTCTCTCTCCTCCTCACATCAATTTGAGCCTTCAAGCTTTCCCAAACCCTGCCCATTTCATTTTACCACTTCCCTAGAATCATCCTAGAGGTTCTGGTCTTCTTCAAAGACCAACCCTAGTGCCCTAAGAGAAGGTTAAGAAGAGGCGCGTCAAAAAGAGGTAATATCCATTGCTGATCCTTTCCAAATTATTTCTTCTTCAACATCTTCTTATTTAGTTGTTTCATTATGAAGTAATAACATCAGTATCACTTATATACTGATATGTTATTATAAGTATGAAACAACCCTATTTCAACATCTATCCATCCTATGGAAAATGAAATCACCGCGCGTACGTACGTACGGAATACCGTCTCCAAGCCGTAGTGTAATCTATTTCCCCCCTTACTTGGATGGGTATAATGGTGTAAATAATTAATATATATGATTATTGTAAAGTGATATTGATTCTGAAATAGTATACATACACTCCAATACAATTCCACGATCAGGGGAACGATATCATCGCTCGTGCGTACGTACGGAATACCGTCTCCATGATGTGATGTGATTCGTTCTACATGATATTCATTTCATAATGATTATATAAATGAATTTAATGAATAAATATGATATATAGTACATTAATACCATTCTGGAAATGATGTATCTATAACCTAAAGAGAAGAATAATAATTTATTCGACAAAACACACATAAGAACAAAAAGTTATAAACACCCGAATAACAAGTAGCAATGAACTATTACTACTAAGAAGCTAAGAATATGACCATATGTGATATCATAACAATAATTATGATTCTGGAATAAGTCAATAACATTATTTAAATCATTATATAGGAGGTTCGGACACTTACGAAGCAAATCGGATCTAAGGTAAGGGAAATATCAGAATCTCATTTTTATCCGACATTGTTTATACTTTGGTATTTAGTGGGGTGTATTTTATCATACACATCCATATTTCCTCAATATGTAATATTATTTCCATCCACCTACAATTGTTTAAATCCAATTTTACCCTTCGGTGAGTTTTTAGTAAAGGATATGAAAGGAATCTTTTGTCGTTTTTCGTACGAGGTACTTTTTGACTTTTCCGACAAAAGTACGAAGAATGTTTTTTTTAACTTATACGGCATGAATGGATTTTTAAAAAATTATTTCCAAGAAGCTTCCTTTACAAGTTTTCAAGTTTATTTTAAATTAACTTCTTTTAGTTTAGAATTGTACGACATGTTAAGAAAGGAAAAGTGTTTTTGAAGTAGAAAGGATATTTTCCTCAAGAATGGAGTTCAAGTGTTTTATTAAAGTTATTTTTCCATATAAGATAATAAAGGGTTCTGTTTCTATCCCTATTATTAAATTGATTTGATTATGTTGTGATGGAATTATATTTTTATGAATTCCTTTATCTTATATGAATTTTTTTATGATGTCACGATGTTTAAGATTCCCATTTTTATTACATGGGTTATGCTATGATGTATGGTTTCTGATTTTGTGGCACACATAAGAATGGTATCATTATGAGATGGGTGGGACCTATATCTCCCTCAAATTCATTGGGTAAAGATTTTATATCTCATGAGATAGACATGGATGGAACGGCAGGTTAAACCGGTTCAGTGAAACAGGACTGAAACGAGGAGTGAACTCGGTTCAGAAATGGACTTTGTCCACTAAGATAGTCTTGGCAATGAGTATTGACTAATAAGAAATGATTCTCTATGATTATGTGTGTATGATAGAAAGTTTCATGTTTTAAGTTATGATTATTGGGATTTCATTTCACTACTATGATTTATCCCATGTTATGAAATTATGCTCTCTTTTGCTGGTTAAGATTTCCAAAATTTTATGTTCTTATGAATATGATGTGATTGATATTTCTTTTGTTTACCCTTACTGAGAATTTGAGCTCACCCTTTTGTATGTTTTCTTTCCATAGGTCAGGAAGAAGCTTATTAAGTAAGATATGCTAAAAGGGACTATAGATATGATGAAATAAATGGGAGACAGTGTAGATGCTTTATGAACCAGTTGTTTATGTTTCCCAGTTTCTAAAGACACTATACCTATACGGTCCTTTCATGGTTTTGTTATCTTTTGTAATAAGTGTGCTTCAATTTTGAAGTAATAACAATGTATGTAAATTATGGGTCGTTATAGTTTTGAACATCAATACTTACCAACCTTAAGACTCATAGTCATTAGAACCTTGATTGAAAATTCTTCATGAATCAGGTGATTTTTTCATTACAAAGTAGAGAATGTATATCCTTTTCAAGGGTATGGAAAAGGGCATAGAATCATGCCATGAGTATAAATCTACTTGAATTTTTTACTTTGAGTGAAGAGTGAAAAATATATAAATTTATGTAAATCATGATTTGACATGTTTAATAATAATAAATTGAGATGCTTGAATGGAATGAATGAGAAGACACATCATTTCCAATGGGATAAATTAAAATACTTAGGTTGGTTGATCCTTTGAAAAACGTAAAGTTAAATTGATATTTTATATGGATATTGAAATTTTAATCTTTACATTAATAATTATTTGGTTTAATTTCTTTTAAATTTTAAATTGGTGTAATTGGTTCCCTCTAATATTCTTTGTTAATATTCAACGTTTGAGGAAAATCATAGTTCAAGTGTGGGGGTATTTGATGCCAATAATTTTCATACAAAAAATTCAAAAATTTTATAATTAATTTTAATGTTTTTAATCATTTTCACCATGTAATTAATTGATTTATTGAAATGTGGGTGATTTTCATTTGAATAATTAATTTGGAAGAAAAGGGACTTGATTAGAATTAATTTGGAATTTTTATTTGTATTCTGTAAAATTTGGGAGTTCTTGTTTACCCTTATGTGTGGACTAGGGGTTTCATAAGGGTAAAAAGTCTCTTAAATTTATATAGGATAGGTTTTAGGTGCTGCATAAGGGTATCTAAAAAATTATATAGCTTACACAAAGGTATCCAACCACTATGTAAAGGTATCCCGCCACTGCATACGGGTACCCACTGATTGCCACCATTGTATAAGGGAAACCATGAACTTTCATGCACTATTTAAAGGTAAGGAAGAATATAAATATGGGTAACTAGTGTATTTAAAAGGATGCATAAAGGTGGATACATGTTGTGTAAAGGTAATAAGAGGCTGTATAAGGGTAAGGTTTCCACTGCATCAGTGTGACCCTTTGATTTCAAGGACTGTGTAAAGGTAAGAGGAAGCACTATGTAAGGGTAATACATGTTGTGTAATGGTAAGGATAGTTGTGTAAAGTAAAATAAGGTTGCATAATGGTACCCCGGGATTTTAAAAGTTTTGTAAAGGTAAGATTATTTTTTTAAGACTATATAAGGGAAACTTGGGGATAACAAAGGCTATAAAATGGTGGTTATACCACCATTTTCCGGATGCTACAACATTTCCACCACTTCTATGATATAGGTGTCACTGTGGAAGTTGAAGGGAGAGCTAGTAGCTACTAGAAAATTCATATTAGCCATGTTGTTGGCCATCCTTGCTGCATGGAATCCACTGTATTTTTAACCAAAGAAAGAATTTTCATGGTATTGTTTGCATGACACTGCAGAGATGCCAAATTTGGCAGTAGTGGGTTTTTAAAGAAGTTTAAGGTTGTTTTATTGTGAATTTGACTACTTTGTAGCCACGCATAGGCATGAATGAAGGAAATAAAGATGCACCACAAGGTTTCTATCCACGCCTTAAGTTTTTCTACACTAGAATATAAAAAATACTGATATATTTGGGATATCCCCATGGATACATGCATAGATAATAATCAGGAAGAAATAATGAAACTTTGATAGAGAAAAAAGATATGTGGAAATATGAATAAAGATAAATGTCTTATTTTTTCCTGTAAATAAAGAGGTTTTACACCACATAGAGGGTAATGGGGAGATCAACTGAAGAGAGGAGACTACTTTTTAGATAGTTGTTAAGTAGTTTTTAGTTTTTTTAACCCATTCTGAATATTTTTATTAAATTGATTCATTCCATTATTCCATTCTTTCTTTCTATCTCTCTCTCTTTATTTTCCTTCCACCATGATCTCTTAAAATCTAAATGTTGAGTGACTAACCTATGGCTTATCCTTGGGGGATGTTTTCACAGTGTTCCTGGATTCTTGAACTTAAATATTTTATGTTTATATTCTATTTGTGGTGAGAAAAGGTGAAGTTATTAAGATGGGTGTGGTGATTATCCACCACAATTTTTCAAGCCTATTAAACTCATTCTATTCTTTAAGTTACAGTCTTTTTTTCCCATCTCTTGTAAAATACTCTTCATACTATGGAGTTGAGTTTATTCAAGGGATGAAACATAATATGATGGAGTTGGCTCTTGGAAGGTGTCATACTCTTGATTGAGGAGTTTCATTAACCTTGAGTATTGGAGGAGGTGGAGTTTGGTGTGCCAAATAAGTCTCCTAGGCATAAAAACTTCACACTCAGTGAATTAAAGGATAGTAATTCATGAATGATTTATCAAATTGGATTTAAACAACAATAGTGAATAATGAAGAAACCCAAGTAACCGACTTTAGGTCTAAGATATTTATTTCTAATCTATATCCATTCTATTTGTATTTCATACACATGTTTAGTTTTAGGTTTTTTTTCATTTCATTCACATTCTCCACTATATTTTCCTTTACTTTTAGAAAATAAGAAAACACCAAAAATAGACAATAAGTGAATTTGGATAGTGTGTGATTGACTATGAATCTATTCAATTAAGATGACCCTAGTCATCCATTGTGTTGTGCTAGGAAAAATATAGTATCTTTCGTACTTCCCTATAATAGGTGTGTCACCCAACCTGAGTTGCAATAGAAATTTCACTATGTCCTTCCATTTAACCCCTAAACCTAGCCTCACAAGGTTCACCACACAAGAGATAACACTCATCTCTATCTCAAGGTCACAAGGAATATAACATGACCAACATCCTAGTTAGGATTCTCATTAATAAGTCTCTCTCTCAAGCCTCACTACCCACACTAGGGTCACTACCTCATACACCAGGTCACACTACCCCCACGAGGCATGTCTCAAAGCATAACACATAATCCTCATAACTCTATGCTCACAGTATACCAACTACCCATTATAGTGTAAAACTTAACACATAAGGCCTCTAATTCACTACATTAAACAACACTTCCCATCATTCTCAAAAAAAATCTTTTAATTTCAAAACATACATTTTAAAACCTTCCAATTTCAAATGTTTTAAACCCACCACTTTATAAAACGTCACATTTTAAAATTCCAAGGCTCATAGATTCATATTTCAAAACTTTCATGAGTTACCATGATACAAAATTCTTTAAAGATTGTCTAAATAGAATATCATTCATAAGTTATATAGGAAAACACTTTATAGGTCACTTAATTTTATATTATTTAACTAATACCATCATTAATCTAATTACACTTGCTTAAGCATCGATAGATCATCCTGAGAATTGGTCAAGTAAGATGATACCATAGTTGTTTATGAAAACCACTATATAAGAAATTGCTGACACTTTAAACAGAAACCCCCATGTTACCAATAAAAAATAGACCATGGGAATACATAAATTAGACAAATATATCTAGGAAATTATAGATAAAAGATAATATAAATCACAAGAAACATGAAATTGATAAATGAAACCATTTCTCTAATATGATTCATGTCATGTGAAATCACTATATGCCTAAAATGATGCACAAATTCACCCACACTGCCAGAGATTCTTACCATACCAATCCAAGAGAAAACCCCCATAAATAATCATATCCCAAATCAAGTGTGTCACCAAACTAAAAATAAAGTACAACTATTACAAGTGAAATCCAAGAACAACAATTACCATATCTGTAAATTTGGGTTTCCCATATTCATGGGTTGATCACTCCCAAGCATGATCTCATTACCAAGCCCCAACACTTTCTTAATATCTCATCTACCATTCCCAAACAGTAAGACAATAGAAAAAATTATCCGATATAACTTTGTAATTTCCTGGCCTATCTCCCTCTAGGAATAGTAATCAGTTAGTTCACCACATAACCTCAGGCCCACCTCCCATACGCCAAAGGATAATGATTAGATGTAAGGTCCTATGAGAACATTTTGGGGATATTATACCCTTGATATTATAGTATCTATAGAAGTATAAGTAAAAAATAAATAGATAAACCAAGATATATAAATATCATAGAGGAAATAGATCAAGTGATGGAAATGAATATAGTACTAGAGTGGTATAACAAAATGGGTATTATATACACACCATATGGATCCCATGTGGGAGGATCATATACATGGAATAAAAGACAAAAACAAAATAAAAGTAAACTGCATAATAACTCAACATAAAATGATCATGATTCCTATCTAGTCCAATCATACCTACTCTAGCATGCCAAGCCAACCATCATCATTGTCGGTCCATTCCCTAAACCTGTAACCTGTGATCAAATAATAGTGTATTCTTGGCTACCCAAGTGCCATGGAAGACTAAGTAGGGAATGAGTATAACTCAGTATGCCACCACTAATGGAATCCTTAAAATAACCAGTCTGATAATTAGTGCATGTAGAAGTGCTACAAAGGAACCATTTAACAACTTGAAAATTTTAAATAGTAAAATTAAATAACCACCAGAACTCGAGATTCATGGTGACACTCGAGAATAGTTTGTACCAGTATCAATCCTCATGTTTGTGACCTTGATTGACTATACCTTTCTCATCAAGTTTTAGGTTGTCTCCTACCATGTTTTATTACCTTGTCAACCATAACATCCAGAACCACCCATAGGGTGTGTTATTTAATAATTTATTAGATACATCCACTTAGGTAGTATTCTTTAGTTATCACGGACCACCCCTTCTGAGTTTTTTATCATCCCTAGAATAATATAATAAAGTATCAAATACCTCCCTCTAATAAAGTACTAAATATTTATCATGAACCTCCCTCCATGGGAGTATTCAATAGTTATCATGGACCTCTCCAACATGGGTGTTTTCTCATCAATTCCATAGGCCAATAAAGTATCACAAACCTCCCTCTAAGATAATATTCAATAGTAATCACAAACCTACCATATGGGAGTATAAAATAGTTATCATAGATCACCTCATAAGGTGTTTTACTTAAAATTATAACATACCAAACCTTCACGGTTGTTTCACACATCTCATATAGCATAACTACCCATATAGTAATTTTCCATATCAACTATAATAAACCAACCCTATGGTAATTTCCAATGAAAACAAAATGAAAGGAAAAAATAAAAAAGGGTCATTCAAATCAACCATTTCAAATTTCCCATATCAATTCATTACTATACCCTATTTTATATAGGCCAAGTGATTTACCTACTCATCTTCCAACACATAATAAGCCAATTAAATTTTCCAATTTCTTATTTAATATTGATGGTTGTGAAATACTATTTCACAACCATCAAATTAAATCATAGATCTCTTACATATTTAAATTACATTTTCAAAATGAAAACATCAATTTTCAAGAAAAATCCAAGGTCAACTCAGTTCTAAGGGGGTAAAACTAGGAATTTTTATCTCTAAGATTCAAGGTATGATTAAAAGGGTGCTTAATTAAGGAAAACTCAATTTAAAATAATAAATTTAAATCAAGGTCAATCACAGAATGTCCAGATTGACCATACCAAGAATACACCCAGAAAAAAGGTAATACTTTGGATTAAATAAATGGTACCACCTATATTATTATTAGACAAGTCCAAAAGTTTTATATCAGCTGTCAGTTTGGCCTGAATTAGAAGAAAATAAAAAATAGACGAACACACTAAAAATTGGGAATATTAGATAAAATAAGTCAAACACCAACCAACAGTGAAATAAAACCAAAATATAGGGAATATGATGAATATCCTCACCTTTATCTTCACATCACAAGTAGAGATGCTTTATTAGGACACCGGATAAAGGATATCTTCCTAAGAGGGGAGGAGGGGATGGGAGGTGCATATAGGGGTATCTAGGGACCCCCCATGGGCCTAAAATCCTAATTTAGAAGAAGAGGGTATTACTGGGTGAAATTAAAGGTTTCACCCCCCCCCCACACACACACTTAAAAAGCACCAAGGAGGCTACTGACTGGCAGGTGAACTCCATCGGTTAGTCGGTGGTGCTTCTACACCATGATGTAGCCCCAACTCTATGTCCCAAACCCCTTATTTTATTATATGAACCTTACGGACACTCATAAATCTTAATGAAAATCCCAAAACCACCTCTTAGAGGTGTAAAACCTCTCAAAACCTCATCCTAAAGACCAGTTCAAAAACCATCCACTCCACCAAATCAAATTTCAATCTCGGTCTAAAAATTAAAATGATTGTATGATCAAGGGAATTAAAACCTTCATAGGTTTTGGAGTTATATTGGGTTGATTAAAGGATTTAATGAGCTGAGTAAATTATTTTACGAAAATTATTTAATTCACTTTGACATATTTGGATTGAAGACACTAGCTAATCGTCCTAATGCCAACGGCTAATCGGTGCCATTGTTATAGATTCCTGTACTGCTGAAGACTCCATTAGGTGGAGGGTGAGCTACTTGGTAGTATTATGATTTTATATAATTCCATTTTATGGCTATTAAAATTCCACTGCGTAGCTGGTGAGATTTCTGGGTGAGTAGTGGTTCACTACCATCTAGTTAATGAACCTCTAATAGGTAGCCGGTGTAGTCAGGGTAGTGAGGACCTTGGAAATGGTCCTCTAAAATCCTCTTGAATATTATGATTGGTTTGATTGTTTCATAGGATATTACTAAACACTATAAATAAGAAACACTCAAAACACAAAGGTTAGAAACACTTCTAGTTATTGTGATCATAAAAAACACATTAGTGGTCCATCATTTTCCCCCTCAGTTAGGTTGTAGAAGGTAAGACCTGGTGTTTGGGTGGGTTGATTGGTGTGTAGTTATTTTCAAAATTGTGAACTTTAATTCATTAATTAACATGTTTGATCTATTCAATATTCTCCCCCTTTAGAACCTAGGATTCCATGAAAATGATATATTTTCCAAAGTATGGTTTCTTTTAGTTTGTAAAAATGTATTTTTTATTTATTTAAAATTTTTCTTTAAAATTATTTTAACTACAAATTTTAATGATTTTGTTAAAGGAATATAAACTGTGATTTATTTAGAAATAATCTTGGATTTTTGAAATATGGGTGTTTTTAAAAAAAATGATTGACACTTATTTTAAAGGATAAAACCTGAAAAAACATATTTTGTATCCTTATTTTTAAACTAGTATTTTATAGATTTTCTTTTAATGTATTATGCATCGGGTCTGAAAATGGAGACCTGCTGGTATATTTAGCTCACACCTATATAATTGTAGGTTTAATAGGATTCTCATCTATAGTGGATGATCTTGGATCTCATGGTTTGGGTATGGTGGAAATGTGTGTGGTGCTGCCTGGCTTTCACATGGATACTGGTTTGTAGGGTTTATCTTTTTTATTTCATCTTATTATCATCATTTTTTTTGGGTTCCTTATAATTCCTTAGAGACACCCCTATCATTTCCCATATTTTTTTATCTAGACCAACCTTTTCAAGTTGTTTATTTCTTTGGTTTTTTATTTTATTTATGATATATCTTGTGTGTTTTTTATTCTTTGTTAGTGACATATCCTATTTTTGTTATAACTTTTGGGATAAATCGTTCAAAAATATACTTATTGGATGCCCAGACACTTTTCACCTACCCATGGGGATTAGGAATTCCCTTAGGGAATTTTTATAGACCATATTGGGTGCTCGTTTCAGGTATGACCCAGATTATTTTATGACAGTTGAGGTTTAGCGGTACTTATAACTTCTAATTTCCTCGGGTTTGGGAAGCTATTTTTTTAGAAGTTTCTTATTATTTACATTTATTTAGAGGTATTATCATGTTTACTCTCAACCCATACTTTATGAAATTTATTTATTAAACCTGTGTGGTTAGAAAATCTAGATTTACTTACAAGTTTAGTATGAGTAGATTTCCCTTGAATTTTTGGGACAATTTTCTTAGTATCTTGAGATGATTTTGATTTAACATCTAATGATTTATTATAATATTCACTCATCTTATTCATAGTATTTTTAGCTTCATGAAACCTTGATTTTGTCTTAATTTAATTTTACAAGTCATCAATCTATTCATCAAGTTATTTCAACATTTTACCTTGTTCCACAATATTTATCTTGAGGTTTTTAATTTCCTCAACATAAGCATATTCCCTTTTAAGAAACTCTTATTTTTCTTAAGTCTTCTTTTTTCCTTCCTTTTTCAATAGCCTAACTTATTTCTTGAGTTTAGTGTTTTGTTTAATGCAAGCTTCATGTTCCACATTAAACATGTAAGTTTATTTTCCTTCCTCTTCTTTACTACATGAAGTATCTTCAAATATTTTAAAATTATCTATGAAGGGCATAACTTTTTCTAAAATGTCATCTTCTAATGGATAACTTTCAGTTGAGTAGTCTTCCTCTTCCTTACTCAACATACTCCTTATAGCAACTCAAAATTTTCATGCATATATATTATATCTATGTAGATGAATATTCTTTATATAAAAGAATGATTCATGAAATAATCATATAGGTCTAGTATCTTTGGAAACTTGGAAACATAAAAAACTTATTCATAATAGTTCTATATCATCTCCCACTTTTATCTTCATAATTATCACCCTTCTTAGACATATCATACATAAAACATTTCTTCATAACCTGGGAAAGGAAACATAAGAAAAGGTGGGATCCTATGCCCCGTAAGGGTAGACAAGGGATCTATCAATGATCATATAAGAATAACATGATAAAACTGGTATTATAACATGATAATAAGATTTGAAAACCATACCCTGCATATCATAGATTATAATATCGATTCATGGAATAAATCTTAGTAGTTTATAAGATATTAATCATAAAGAAATCAAATATCATGATCTATGAGATCATAATATAGTCATAAGATATGTAATTTTTGCATACACATAATCATATAAAATCATTTCCTTAGTATTCAAGGATCTATATCAATACTATCATAGTGGAATGGGTTTACTCCCCAAACCATCATAGTAGTCAATGTAACACCCCGAACTTAATTATAACTATAATAATAATATTTTTAGTTATTATTATTATTATTATTGTTTTAATGTGAATTGGTGTGTTTTATTTCAAAGAAACTAGGGACAAAGAGAAACATTTTATTCGAATACTGAAATATTACATAGATACAAAAGATTACAAATAGTCAAGAAAACTGTTAGGTCCACAAGGCTGAATACCCTGAGACGGGGGTGAATCAGGGTATGACTAATTTAAATTTAAAGCCCGTTCTGATCTTGTTTCGCTGTTACGCAAAACACTCTTCTCTCTTTTCCTGTTTCACAAAATAAACAGAAAGTAAAGCAAGCACAGGACACAGTAATTTTACTTGGTTCACCGCTAAGGGCTACGTCCAAGGAGCATACGCCGATAGGTTGCCGGTCGTACCAAATTTCACTATACTTCACTAGTTGTGGATACAATGGTTCGGGCTAGATCACTTCTATGCCCAGGCTCACTGCCCTTACAAGGTTTAGGGTCAGCTCACTGTTTTCCCAAGGGTCACTCCCTGTTTCTCTCTCTCTGGCTCACTACCGGTAGAGAGGATCACCTTCTTCCTCTTCCTAAGCTCACTGCTCTGTGAAGGGAATCAACTCACAGTTTATAGACCTGTAGGTCTCTTCATTTCCATTAAGGAATGCATCTTTCTCTGTATGTAGATGCTCTGTTGGAGTTCAACGTTCACCCGTAGATGAATACCCCTTTTCTACTATCCACTGGGAAAACACTTTTGGAAAGTACCTTCGCAAAGCACCCTACTTCGCGAAGCTCCCAATTTCACGAAGCTCAAACAAGCCTTTGCGAAGCTCCTACCTTTTCGCGAAGCTCTCTCGCGAAGCTATCTCGCAAAGCTCTCTCGCGAAGCTCTCTCACGAAGCTCAAATCGTTGCAAAGAAACTTCTCTCGCGAAGCTCACTGAGCCAGTGCAGAGCACACAACTTTCGCGGAGCTACAATATCCGCCGCGAAGCTCCTCCTTCGCGAAGCACACTGCCTTCGCGAACCACCTCCGCAAACCGAGAGCAATGGATTTTCTCTGAAAATTCTCTCTACTTCGCTCGAAGGGGTCGGCCTCTATTTATAGGCGATTCCACTAACCCTCGAACTTTCCGCACGAAGTCAACGCCACGTCATCTCAAATCGCGAAGCTCCAAAGTTTCTGCCGGAATTCTGTCCAAATCGCGAAGCTCCACGGCAATCTTCCGTTTGCGGAGCTTGACGTAGTCGCGAAGAATCACCGTCAACATACCTTCGCGACTTCGCCGCGAAGCTCCTTCGCGAAGCCCAACATTCCTTCGCACCTTCTCCGCGAAGCTCCCTCGCAAAGCCCTTCACCGCCGCGATGTGCTTCAGCCTCTGCCGTTCACGAAGCTTGACGTAATCGCGAAGCATCACCGCCTCCATTCTTCTGGTCTTCGCGATTTCCAAACCATGCATCCTATCTTTGCGAAATTCATTCCTTTGCCATATTAAATTATGATCTTCATGGAAATCATCTTTTCGCGATGCTCACCAAACTCCAAATTTTGGACCCCAAAAATTTGGCAAACACTGGGAAACGGCGCCACCTTGTACTGCTCTTTTGTACCGCCTCCAGATCGTCCTTTCCTTTGTCATCGTTCTTTGTCAACATGGAATGTCAACGAATTCTCAGGAACTCGAAAATTCTCCATGGAAACCTGCTTTGTCAACAAACACAATCAACCCAAAAATACTGCAATGTTACCTTGAGGTATTTTTGCCCAACAATCTCCCCCTTTGGGTTTGTTGACAACTCTTCACAACTCTGCTCAGAATTATTTTCTGCACTTTGATACCTCACTGAGTCTTTTCCAGTCGCTACCACCATTCGCCTCTTGCGATTCTGATAGCGTTCAAGGATTCACTTAACACGTACTCTAAGCCCACATGAGCAATGCTCGGTGTGAGAAACAAGAGTAGTATGAAAAGTTCATCAATGAATCACTTCATGTCAGACCCCAATTGTCGATTCCAACCTGATACCAATTCTTAAATTGATACCAATTGTTGAACCACACTGATACCAATTGATGATAGCTGGAAACCTTCTCTCACCTGTCCAACACCACTGTTCCGCTTTTATCACGACCCTCAGCTGTCGTAATATCTATTCTTTGATCGATCACTTCTAGCATCGTCATATTTAAAATTCTCTCCCCCTTTCTCATTGCTCCCCCTTTCTGGTTGC
Organism: Viscum album; assembly: GCA_963277665.1. Classification (NCBI taxonomy): domain Eukaryota; kingdom Viridiplantae; phylum Streptophyta; class Magnoliopsida; order Santalales; family Viscaceae; genus Viscum; species Viscum album. Next base: position 117,096,126 of record OY728119.1, read on the forward strand.
TCCACCTGTCAGCTTCTCCCCGTATCAATTATGATTTAGCAAATCTCCGCACTGTCTCCCCCTTGAACAACAACTATTTTCTCCCCCATTAACAAACACTTTTCTCCCCCTTTGTCAATAAACTCAAAGGGAACTCCGTTGAAGTCTGTAACATGGTAGAGAACACATTAGCACATTAGGGAAAACAAACCATACCTCGGGGAGAGGGGGGGCCACATCCACACTATTTCAAGTGCGGGGAATCGACTGAACTCCCAGAGCCAGTCGATGCCTTTCAAATGCTTCCTTGGGTAAGGCCTTTGTCGGGATGTCTGCAACCTGTAGTTCTGTAGGCACATACTCCAACTTCACGATCCCCTGCTCAACTTTCTACTTGATAAAATGATACTTTATCTCAATGTGCTTTGTCCTAGAATGATAGACGGGATTTTTGCTAAGATTTATAGCACTTGAGTTGTCACACTGGATTCCGATCAGAGACTTCACTTCAACTCCCATATCTTCAAGCTGCTGCTTCATCCACAATAACTGCGTGCATGCTTGAGTGGCCGCAATATGCTCAGCTTCTGCGGTGCTTAATGAAATGCAATCTTGCTTCTTTCTTAGCCAAGAAATACACAATCCACCAAGATAGAAAGCACCACCTGACGTTGATTTTCTATCATCTGTTGAACCGGCCCAGTCTGCATCAGTATATCCCAATAACTCTATCTGAGATTTTTCATTATATGTCAAGCCAAAGTCCACCGTTCCCTTGATATACCAAAGTATTCTTTTCACTACGAGCATGTGACTTTCCTTGGGATTACTCTGATATCTCGCTGCTTGGCATGTGGCGAAAACAATATCATGCCTTGTTGCGGTTAAGTACAGCAGACTTCCAAAGATTTGCCTGTATTCTGTGATATTAATTGCCTTGTCATCCTCATCTTTTGATAATTTAATCTGGGTAGCAACCGGAGTCTTCATCTCCTTGGAATTTTCTATTCCAAACCATCTCAGGACCTCTTTGGCATATTTAGATTGAGAAATGAATGTTTCATTCCTTCCTTGTGTCACCTGTAGACCAAGGAAAAACATTAGCTCTCCAATCATTGACATTTCAAACTTATTTTTCATGAATTCGGAAAACTGTCTGCACTGAGCTTCATTTGATCCGCCAAATATTATGTCATCAACATAAACCAACACCATCATCCTTTGATTACTGTCATTACTGAAATATAGATTGTAATCAACTCCTCCACGCTGAAAACCAAGTTTCTTCAAGTACTGATCAAGCCTTGAGTACCATGCCCTTGGGGCTTGTTTCAGCCCATACAATGCCTTCTTCAGCCTGCAAACTTTGTTATCATCCTCATGAATGAGAAAACAATCTGGCTGCTCAATATAAACCTCCTCTTCTAGAACCCCATTCAAGAATGCGGATTTGACATCCATCTGGAACACTTTGAACTTTCATTGCACTGCTATGGCCAAAAATAATCTGATTGTCTCTAGCCTTGCAACCGGTGCAAATGTCTCATCGGCATCTATTCCCTCGATCTGGGAGTACCCCTTGCACACTAGTTGTGCTTTGTTCCGAATCACTATGACATCTTCATTCATCTTGTTGCGATAGACCCATTTAGTCTCGATGACATTCTTGTCTGCTGGCCTCGAAACAATCTCCCATGTCTGGTTCTTCTCAATCTGATCAAGTTCTTCATTCTTAGCCTGAACCCAGTTTTCATCTTCAATTGCATCGGAAAAACATTTCGGCTCTACCTGAGATAAAAACGATGTCTGCTGTAATGACTTCATTCTTCGAGTCTGAACTGGAGTTGTCTGATCACCAATGATATTCTGCCTATCAATTTCAGCTCGACTCTTTGGCTTCCTTGCAGACACAGACTTGACACTTTCTTGTTCATCATCAGTATCTTCTTCTGAGTCAGCCTCTGCCACTTCTGCTCCCCATGTGTTGCTTACCTCAACATCACTTTCATCCAGGAACTGTTCACTCTGTTGTTGAGTATGCTGTTCATTTTCAACTATAGTGACATCATTGCTCTCAACAATTTTTCCCAGCCTTTTGTTGAAACATTTATATGATTTTCTTTTTCTTGAGTAGCCAAGGAATATCCCCTCATCTCCTCGTGCCTTAAACTTCCTGTGATTTTCTTTGTTGAGAATGAAACACTTACTTCCAAAGATTCGAAAGTATTTCAGCGTTGGCTTCTTTCCGTACCACAGTTCATATGGAGTCTTCCCTTGCTTTGGACACAACAAAGACCTGTTTGAAACATAGACCGATGTCAAAACTGCTTCCTTCCAAAATTTCTCTGGTAGGTCTTTATCAATAAGCATCGTTCTGGCCATATTGTTGATGATCTGATTCCTCCTTTCAACCACTCCATTCTGTTGGGGAGTTCTTACTGATGAAACTTGATGCCTTATCCCATGTTTCTCGAGATAGTTTTCAACTTGACTGTTTGTGAATTCTGTACCGTTATCAGTACGAAACTTCAGAATTTTCTGCCCAAGCATCTTTTCTGATTCCCTCCTATACTGCTTTATGAAACTGAACACCTCTGTCTTATGGGTAACGATGAATACCCAGGCCATTCTGCTATAGTCATCAATGAAAAGGACATAGTACCTTTTCCCATTTATAGCACGTGGTGAGATAGGTCCACATACATCAGCATGAACCATTTCGAGCACTCTAATTGATTTCTGTTCCTTTGGACTGTATGTCTTTCTGATTATCTTCCCTTGTTGGCAAGAATCACACGTATGAGTGCGATCACGTGATAGCTTGGGAAGGTCTCTAGCAGCATCACACTTTATGAGATCCTCCATAGATGGTTGGCATAGATGACCAAGTCGCTTATGCCACAGCTAGTTTTCTTCCTCTCTGGACAAAAGACGAGTATCTTCTTTCCCACCTACAAGGTAGAGATTTCCCTTTGACCTTTTTCCCTACAGAACTGTTGCTCCATCTTTTCCTTTCACAACACACATCTTTTCGGTAAATCGGATAGAGTGCCCAGAGTCACATAGTTGACTAACACTGAGTAAGTTATGACTGAGACCCTCTACTACCAAGACATTAGCACGTCTCATCTCTTTGCCCCCAAACTTGGCTTTCCCTGAGCCAACAATCTTCAGGCCTTCATCATTTACAAATTTTACAACTCCTTCTTTGTCATATTTGATGCCTGTAACAAGATCCTTATTACCCGTCATGTGGGATGTGAAACCACTGTCAAGGATCCAAACACCAGATCGATCTGATGCTTTAAGGGCAATCTCCGCCACCACGGCCTTCTCATTTTTCTTCTTTTTGGTCCATACTTTTTCTTTCACACTCGGCATGGATTAAGACTTCTGTTCTTTCTCAGATTATGATGGACCAGCCTCATCTTGCAAATCCACAAATCTATTCTGCGTTTTTAACTCACTTGTCGGTTTATTAACCTGCTGCTTGTGATCGTTTTGATTCTGCTTTGGCACATTTCTCTGAATGGTCGAAGTACAGTACCTAGCCATGTGCCCAAATCCTCCGCACCAAAAATAGTGTCCTTCAAAATATGTTCTAGAAAACCATTCTCTATTTGGCTGCCATCTCTGTTCTTGTTCCCTTCTATATCTCTTGGATATGGAACACACATACTGTGAATGTCCCATTTTCCCACAGCAATAACACCTGATATAGGATACATTCCTTCGTGATACTTCAGCACTGCGATTTTCCATTGGGGATCTATGAATATTATGATTCTGTTTTGTGCCCAAATCAACCTTCAATTTTGGGACGGGTGCTTGCGGTCTGACATTAACTGCCACCGATTTTTGTTTCTTATCAAGCCCTGAATCAACCTTAGCATTTGAGCTTTCTTGCTGCTTCACTCCTTCTGAACTACGAGCCTCCTCTTTCATCTTCTCTGTCTTATGAATGGCCTGCTTTTATGGTATCACATTGGAGGTCAAGAGTTTTTCTTGATCCTTCATTTTTCGTCGCAGAATGACCACTTATTCTTCAAGCTCTTTGATACGTCTGACCTGCTCCTTTCCTATGTTAGTCAAACAATCAATTTACTTCTTTTGTTCCTCAATTCTAAGATTATGCTCAACAATATTTTTTGAGCTCTCTGGTGTTGAGGATTTTAGTCTTTCAATTTCTTCTAACAGTTCTGACTTTTCTTCATCCTGTTGTTCCATATAGAGTTTGGCATCACGAACCACTTTATTGGCTTTCTTCGTTTTGGCTCTCCAAACATCTATCTCTTCAAGAGCTACTTCCAATTCGGCTTCCATATCAACTCTTCCTTCAACTTATTCTTCCTCTTCTCCAATGTCAGTTTCTTCCTTTTCCTGAGAACTACTGACGACCGCTACCATAGCATTTTTTCTATGATCTTTACAATTTTCAAACTCCTCAACCTCTTCATCCTCAGACTCATCTGAACTATCTATTTCTTGTGAAAGAAGATTCTTCCTTTTGAAGAAATTTCTCTTGAACTGCTTCTTCCCTTTCACATAGGCTGAAGATTTCTTCTTGGTAATTTCAACTTCATCATCATCGTTATATTGAAATTTTTTGGGGCATCTTGCCACAATATGACAAACCTTTCCACATCGAAAGCATGCTAGTGGAAGTTTACCTTTAAACTTTCCTCTTCCTCTTTGCATATTTGAAGAAAGGAATGACATAACCTCATCTGTTGCTTCTTCTTCATTAGAATCTTCAAAGGTGAGTTTCTTCATGGCCTTGAATGCCACCTCTTTGGATTTCCCCTTTTCCACAGTCTCGTTATCATCGTTTCTCATTTCATATGCAACAAGAGTGTTGTGAAGGTTATCCAATGTCAGTTCTTTTGGGTCTTTATCTTCCAAAACAGAAACTTTTGGATTGAACCGAGGTGGAAGTTTTCTCAATATGCGCTTCACAATTTTTATATCTTCGATAATTTCTCCAAGACCCTGCATGTCTTCTACCACAGCATTTACCATGTCAAAGAATGCATCAACAGACTCATTCGGGTTCATTCTCAGATCTTCATACTTGTTCAACAACACTTGCAGCTTTGCCTCTCTGACTTTTGTATCCCCTTCATAAATATTCAAAAGCTTTTCCCACATGGCATGTGACGTTTTGAATGACATCACCTTTGTATATATGAGATTAGAGAGGGCTCCCCCTAAGGCATTGATTGCTTTGGAATCAGCATCCAACTCTTTGTGCTCAGCTTCTGATAATGCACCACTAGTAATATCAGCTGTGATACCATGCATAGCTGCTAAAAACACATCCATTCCCAAAGATCGGAAATAGTGTTACATTCGATTCTTCCATATCTGAAAATTACATCCGTCGAAGATCGGAATCCCTCTATGATTAGTGACCTCCATTTGAGAGAAGAACAACTGTCAACCTTCCCTCTGATACCAATTGTTAGGTCCACAAGGCTGAATACCCTGAGAGGGGGGTGAATCAGGGTATGACTAATTTAAATTTAAAGCCCGTTCTGATCTTGTTTCGCTGTTACACAAAACACTCTTCTCTCTTTTCCTGTTGCACAAAATAAACAGAAAGTAAAGCAAGCACAGGACACAGCAATTTTACTTGGTTCACCGCTAAGGGCTACGTCCAAGGAGCATACACCGACAGGTTGCCGGTCGTACCAAATTCCACTATACTTCACTAGTTGTGGATACAATGGTTTGGGCTAGATCACTTTTATGCCCAGGCTCACTGCCCTTACAAGGTTTAGGGTCAGCTCACTGCTTTCCCAAGGGTCACTCCCTCTTTCTCTCTCTCTGGCTCACTGCAGGTGGAGAGGATCACCTTCTTCCTCTTCCTAAGCTCACTGCTCTGTGAAGGGAATCAACTCACAGTTTATAGACCTATAGGTCTCTTCATTTCCATTAAGGAATGCATCTTTCTCTGTATGTAGATGCTCTGTTGGAGTTCAACGTTCACCCGTAGATGAATACCCCTTTGCTACTATCCACTGGGCAAACACTTTTGGAAAGTACCTTCGCAAAGCACCCTACTTCGCGAAGCTCCCAATTTCACGAAGCTCAAACAAGCCTTTGCGAAGCTCCTGCCTTTTCGCGAAGCTCTCTCGCGAAGCTCACTCGCGAAGCTCTCTCGCGAAGCTCAAATTGTTGCAAAGCAACTTCTCTCGCGAAGCTCACTGATCTAGTGCAGAGCACACAACTTTTGCGGAGCTACAATAGTCGCCGCGAAGATCCTCCTTTGTGAAGCACACTGCCTTCGCGAACCACCTCCGCGAACCGAGAGCAATGGATTTTCTCTGAAAATTCTCTCTACTTCGCTCGAAGGGGTCGGCCTCTATTTATAGGCGATTCCACCGACCCTCTAACTTTCTGCACGAAGTCAACACCACGTCATCTCAAATCGCGAAGCTCCAAAGTTTCTGCCGGAATTCTGTCCAAATCGCGAAGCTCCATGGCAATCTTCCGTTCGCGGAGCTTGACGTAGTCGCGAAGAATCACCGTCAACATACCTTCGCGACTTCTCCGTGAATCTCCTTCACGAAGCCCAACATTCCTTCGCGCCTTCTCCGCGAAGCTCCCTCGCAAAGCCCTTCACCGCCGCGATGCGCTTCAGCCTCTGCCGTTCACGAAGCTTGACTTAATCGCGAAGCATCACCGCCTCCATTCTTCTGGTCTTCGCGATTTCCAAACCATGCATCCTATCTTTGCGAAATTCATTCCTTTTCCATATTAAATTATGATCTTCATGGAAATCATCTTTTCGTGATGCTCACCAAACTCCAAATTTTGGACCCCAAAAATTTGGCAAACACTGGGAAACGGCGCCACCTTGTACTGCTCTTTTGTACCGCCTCCAGATCGTCCTTTCCTTTTTCATCGTTCTTTGTCAACATGGAATGTCAACAACTTCTCGGGAACTCGACAATTCTCCATGGAAACCTGCTTTGTCAACAAACACAATCAACCCAAAAATACTGCAATGTTACCTTGAGGGATTTTTGCCCAACAAAAACTCATCGCAAGACCCAGAAAAATAAATGGTAAACCACCAAGCATAACAAGAAGGTTGATGGTGTAGTTGAAATACCTTGGATCTACTGTAAGAAAAAATGTTATGAAAATCAGTAGATCAAGAATAAGCGTCAAAGAGATGTAGAGCACCATTCTCTTAAAAACAAGTAATGATCTTTGATGCCTTGGACGGGTACTTATATGGAAAATATGACCATTATAAGTGGTCGTTTGGGGTTAAAAAGTGATTGTTGGGTTTTATATCCATTGGGTGTGTTTAAATAATATTTTGGCTAAATGAAATTATGGTTTTAAATTAATAACATAGGTAATAAACATTATTATTTTATGTGTATTAGTGAGTTAAAATATTTTGAAATAATATTATGGAAGTTGGGTGTTTATATTAATTGTAAACTGTGTTTTATTCTTTTAAATTAAGATGGAAATAGTTTTTATTAAGAGGAACTTTTAAGTAAAGATTTTCATGGAAGTATTCAAGGGTAATAAAGGGTGTTAATAAGGTAAATAAGATAATTTTGGAGAAAAAAATTTCTATGTATAAAATTTTTATTTTAGAGTCTTTAAGTATTAAAAAAAATTGGAACCATCCCTAAGCTAAGGGGACACCTCAACTATGCTGGGGGAATTGGTCAACCCCGGTAAGAAGGTGTCTATCCATGCCCATGGAGGCTCGAGCAGTAGACAAACCGGGCATGCATAGCTTAGGAAACACGTGCACGGACCCATGTATAGGGCCTGGCCAGGCATAAGCAGAGGGTGGGCTGAGTGCCCGCTGGTGGGGTCCCGTGTATAAGGACCCCAGGAGTGTGTGTCTGTGTCATATAATGTAAGCGTTTCATGTCGAGGCTTATAAGGCAGCCCGGAAAACCCACTTCGTTTCAATGTGGGATTCGTTTTTTTTTTATGCGCGCGATCCCAGCCGTAGGATCTCACCATGCGAGATCTAGGCCATCTACACTAATACCCCGTTCGAGTCCTGGTGTCGTGGTTTATCACCCCACATTTTTTATGGACCATCCAATCTGGATCTACCTGATCTGTACCATTCATCCTATTTAAAATTGTGCATATTCCTATAGTCATTAAATCTCACCCGATATAATCTTAGTCGTTTGTCCCATTTAAAAATGTGTAATCAATAGGGGTCGTTCAATCTAAACACGATCTAATCATGTTTTTCCATTGTTTTTAAATTGTGTGTATCACTCTGGACTGTACGATCGAACCATAGGTTGTATCCTAACCGTCCAATCCTTAGCTTCCCAGAACCCTCCATTAAATTTTTTTAGGTTTAATACAAACCCTTGGATCATATCAAAATAGATCTGAGCCATCTGTTCATTCTCCCTTCTTCTTCCTCATGGATCCACACCAGTACCCATATGACTTTGTAGTTTTCGGCCCCTCTCCATCCTCTCTTTCTCATGTTACCATCTTTCCAGTCTCATTGTGTTTCCTTTAGTCTTGGCACCTTGTTTTATTTCCAAAGGTGGTGTTATTTTAAACCAAACATATCCATCCTTGACACAGATCCTCTTCGCTGCTATAATTTTATATTTTAGGGTTTCAATCAACATGTTTATCATTGATTTGCGCTAATTAATGTTTTTGTTTGGTTTTTCTATGATTGATTCAGAACAAAAATTGAAAACTTTGTTTTTTTTCTTTTTAAAAACCTCACTTTTCACCCAAGTTGTTACTCAAAAATTCTCTTTGCAAAGTCTCTCTCTCCCAATTCAAAAACCCTCATCCCTCTCCTGATTTGAATCAAATAAGGGAATTTTATTATTTTCGTTGATTTTGTAAAATTATATATATATATATAGTTATATATGTGTGTGTAAAACCATATCTCTCCAATCCAAATTACATATATAATAAATCTGTTTATTTTAAATGATATTTCCCTAAAAGATTTATAGATCCAATGGTATGGTTTAATGATCAAGTAAGGGGTTGTTATTATTTCCTTTTGGTTGTGTAAACTAAAATATGTACATATATATATATATACATATATATCTCTGTGTATACCATATCCTTATAACCAAAATAGTATATATGAAATGTTTTCTCAATTTAGAAGATATATATCTAAAGTAATACATTTTTTAAGAATGAAATCTTATTATCGTATTAGGTTATTTTTACCAAAAATTTCATATATATGTGTATATACATGTGTATATACACATATATAGCTTATGATTTTCAGAGTCTATATATATATCTGTGTGTGTGTGTTAAGGGTTTCTTTTCCATGAATCTTATATCTAAAAAATTATGTATTAACTTAATTTTCAAAATTTATTTTTATAAAGGTGATATACATATATATATGAGTATATGCATAATCCTACATTCAAGAAAACACATTTGCATTTATTTATCAACTTTTTCTTAGTGTGTGTTCATATGGGAGGGTTCTTGTTTTAAAATTTTGAAAGAGTTTTATGTATAAAAAACACATACACTTATACAAGTATATATATATATAGTTATATATATACATATATAGGAATTTAAAAATAAACAACTTAAGTATAGATGTTCTTTCTCTTTTATTTAGAAATGGAAATTATCAACCTCCAAACTAACGTCTAGTGATTTTTAAACTCTTAAAAAACACTTTGTTTTCTCAACTACATGAGATAAACTTATCATTTTATGTGAAATTATGAAACAATTTATCATTTCATGTGACAAACTGTGTTCGCCCCTCATGTTATGTCATGCATAGTTAGTTATGGTCAACGACTAATTTATAAATGAAATTCCATGCATTTTAGAGATCATGTATGTATTTATTTCATTACACTAATTATTTGTGTATTAAAAATAGAGACATTTATTACAAGTGTGAGATTAATATTTTTATGATATTATATGGATTAAGAAATAAACTTTTAAAAGTGATATGGGACACTTTGGATTGTTTAAAGATTATGTACCTAAAGAATTTGTTAATGAATTTATTTTCATCTATGATTAATATTCGAAAAAATAAAAGTGGTATGGGACACTTTGATTTAAAGACATATTTTCATTAGACATATGAGGAATTAATTAGACTTAGTAAGTATTAGGTGGGGCCCACTATATCCCCTCGGTGCATCGGTAGGTCTCATTAGAGAAATTGTGTTCTTGGCACGAGGCCTTGAAAAAATAGTTTTTTATGGTCTTGGAATGAGGCCTTGATAGTATGGTTATCTATGGTCTTGGAACAAGACTTTGATGGTATGGTTATGATGTCCTTCATTATGCATTCCCTCATTATGAATCTAGTAAATGAAATTCCATGTGATTATTCGACCAGAAGAATATCCATAGTTAATGATCATTCTCTTTTGAACTTGTATTAATCAGTTTTACATTTTCAAATTCACATGGTAAAAAATTTTGTATTTAAGTATATACTTATATAGAAAAACATCTATTTTAAAGGATTAATAATAAGGTTAGAAACTTATCTATCATTTCATGGTTTTCATTTATGTGGAATGATAAATGACATTATTATCTGTAAACATTATGAACAAATATTATTTCATTTGTAAATTTGTATCTGCACCCCTGGGATGTCATACATAATTAAGTATGGTCATTATATAACTTATATGTGGAATTTCATACATTTATTTTCAAGAGCATTCATATTTTATAATGCATTTTATTTTTAACTCTTAAATAAGTTTATCAATTTTTAGAATGAGTTTTTTCTAAAAGTTATTTCATAATCTCTCAAGAAAATGATGATAAAATGTTATGAGAAATGTTGATTTCATGATTTGAAGCATGTACTTTAAAGAAATTTTTTAAAAACATTATTTCTTAATAGTCTTGTTTTAAAACCCCTTACTGGGCATTTTTTTCTCACCCTATGTATTTATATTATCCTTATAGGTTTATTAGAAGTGATATGATGAATTTATAATGTGGAAGCCATGATATGATGCTACTTTTCTTAATGTTTAATAAATTTTGTACTTTTGTATCTGAATGTATTACTAGAATTATAATTCTCCAAAACCTGGGTTGGTAAAAGATCCTCTTTTATATAGTATGTTGTGTAATTATTCAGTTCTTTTTATAAAAAAAATTACATGGCATATTTTTAGTACAAACTCCGACCAATTGGGTTCTGGGTCCTTACAGTTGGTATCAGAGTCATGGCCTAGTGAAATTTGGACAATTAGAATAAAACTATTAATTTAAGTATGTTTTCTTAAGTGAAATTCCTTTCTTAAAATTTTTATCTGGAAGGTGAGGGTTCACCAACTAACCTATTGTCTCTTCCTACTGAGTTGCTTGAGACCATAATTGTCAAATCATGTTCTAAAGAATAATAGCCTTTTTCAAACCTACGTTTTTTCTTCAAACACCTCTATCAGGTGTCAACCAACCCAAATATCCATCTGTTCGACCAAGTAGATATTTATGTCTATCGTCTTATATAAAATTCACAACTTGTAGATTATAGTCATAGAGGAAAGTACAATGAAGTTCTCTTCCTATGTTTCACTCTATCTGAGAATTACCAAGACTTAGGAAAATTCTAAGAATCTACAAGGGAGGGTGACCTTCGTGCAGCCTATCTATTCCAAGTTCTGAGTTTTAGTATGTATGGGAGACTATATGACATCGGACCATTTAGAAAGGAAGTGGTTCAACAAATATATAAGTAATGAGTCCATTCTGAAATATCTGAGCTCCACACCTCCAATTCCCCCCTTTGGAAACCTGAGTGTTTTATGCGTGGGTTTGATCCTAGCAGCTCTAGGTGTATATGGGCCAAAGAAATTGAGGAACTAAAAACTGAATCCAACTAAGGTCATCAGTGGATTATCCATGGTGGTGGACCTGGTAAAGTTATAAATTAAATTTTGTTTTTAATTCAAATTTTTTTAATTAATAATAATACAAGATGTTTTGTAGAGACATCGAGGATGATGTTAGAAGGTTGGTGTTGATGGGAGTGTTTGAGCACAATAGAATTGTGAGGGACCAATTCTATTAAGAGGGGGAGAATGTAACTCCCTGAACTAAATTATAACTATAATAATAATATTTTTAGTTATTATTATTATTATTATTATTATTATTCTTGTTGTTTTAATGAGAATTGGTGTGTTTTATTTAAAATACACTAAGGAAAAAGAGAAAAAATTTATTCGAACATTAAAATATTACATGGATACAAAAGATTATAACTACTCGAGGAAACTCATCGTAAGACCTAGAAAAATAAACGATAAACCACCAAGCATAACAATAAGGTCTATAGTGTAGTTGAAATCCCTTGGATATTCCATAAAAAATGTTATGACAAGCAGTAAAGAAAGAATGATAAGAGTCAATGAGATGGAGAGAACCATCCTCTTAAAAAAAATTAACGATATTTGATGCCTTTGACGGGTACTTATACGGCCAATATGACTGTTATAAGTGGTTGTTGGGGGTTTAAAAGTGATTGTTGGGTTTTATAGTTTTTGGGTGTGTTAAAATAATATTTTTGTTAAATGAAATTATCATTTTAAATTAATAACATGGGTAATAAACATTATTATTTTATGTGTATTAGTGAGTTAAAATATTTTGAAATAATATTATAGAAGTTGGGTGTTTATATTAACCGTAAACTGGGTTTTAGTGTTTCAAATTAAGATGGAAATGGTTTTCATTTAAAGGAAGTTTTAATTTAAGTCATGCATGGAAGTAGTCAAGGGTAATAAAGGGTGTTAATAAGGAAATTAAATAAGATAATTTTGGATAAAAAAATTTCTATGTCTACAATTTTTATTTTAAAGTCTTTAAGTATTAAAAAAATGAACCATCCCTAAGGTAAGGGGACACCTCAACTATGTTGGGGGACCTAGTAAACCCCAACAAAGAGGCATCTACCCATGCCCAAAGAGACTTAAGTAGTAGGTGAACCGTGCATGCATATCTTAGTCAACATGTGCACGGACCCGTGTATAGGGCCTCATCAGGCACGAGCAGAGGGTGGGATGAGCGCCCATGGGAAGGGTCACATGTATAAGGACCCCATGAGTGTGTGTTTGTGTCATCTAATGGAAATGCCTCAAAATAAGGCTTATAAGGTAGCCCTGAAAACCCACTCCATCTTGATGTGAGATTTGGTTTTTCTGCAGTGTGCAATCTCAGTCGTAGGATCTCATCACGTGAGATCCAAGTCGTCTGCACCAATACCCCATTCGAGTCCCAGCACTGCGGTTTATCGTCGTGTGTTTTTGCGGACCGTCGATCTGGATCCACCTGATCTGGACTATTCATCCTATTTAAAATCGCGTGTATGCCTATATCCATCTGATCTCACCTGATATAATCTTAGTCGTTCATCCCATTTAAAAATTTGTGATAAAAAACAATAATACAATCTAGCCACGATCTAATCATGGCTGTCTGTTGTTTTCAAATTACATATATCACCCAGGACCGTCTGATCAGACCAATGATTGCATCCTAGTCTTCCAATCCTTAGTTGTACATTACCCTCTGTTAAATTTTTTTAGGGTTAATACAAACCCTTGGATCAAATAAAAATATATTTGAGTCATCTGTTCTTTCTCCCTTATTCTTCCTCATGAAGCCACACCAGTCCCCATCTGACCTTGTAGCCATCGAACCCTATCCATACTCTCTTTCTCATAATGACATCTTTCCACTCTCAGCATGTTTCCTTTAGTCTCGGCCCCTTGTTTTATTTCCAAAATAAGTGTTATTTTAAACCAAACATCTCCATCCTTGATTTGGATCCTCTTTACTATTGAAATTTTATATTTTAGGGTGTTAATCAACATGTTACTCATTGATTTGCGTTAATTAATGTTTTTGTTTGGGTGAGCGATGGTTAATTCAGAATAGCAATTGAAAAAAAATCTTTTTAAAAACCTCACTGTGCACCCAAGTTTTTACTTGAAAATTATCTCTGCCAAGTCTCTCTTTCCAGGTTCAGAAAACTTCAGCCCTCTCCTGATCTGAATCAAGTGTGGGAATTTTATTATTTTCATTTCATTTTGTAAACTTATGTATATACACATAGTTATATATATATATATATATATTTATGTAAAACCATATCTATTTAATATGAATTGAATATATGATAAATATGCTTGTTTTAAATGATTTTTCCCTAAAAATATTATAGACGCAATGGTAGGGTTTAATGATCAAGTAAGGGGATTTTATTATTTCCTTTTAGTTGTGTAAACTAAAATATGTACATATATATATATACGTATATATCTATATATATACCATATCCTTATAAGAAAAATAGTATATATGAAATGTTTTCTCAATTTAGAAGATCTATATCTAAAGTAATATAGTTTTTAAGAATGAAATCTTATTACCGTATTAGGTTCTTTTTACCAAACATTTCATATACATGTGTATATACACATATATAGCTTAATATTTTAGATTTATATATACATATATATATTAAGGGTTTCTTTTCCATGAATCTTATATCTAAAAACTTATGTATTAACTTAATTTTCAAAATTTATTTTTATAAAGGTGATATACATATATATGGGTATATGCATAATCCTACACACAAGCAAACACATTTACATTTATTTATCAACTTTTTCTTGAAGTGTGTTCATATGGGAGGGTTCTTTTTTTAAACTTTCGAAATATTTTTATATATATAAACCAAATACACTTATATAAGTATATATATATATAGTTATATATATATACATATATAGGCATTTAAGAATAAAGAACTTAAGTATAAATGTTCTTTCTCTTTTATTTAGAAATGGTAATTATCAACCTCCAAACTAATGTCTAGTAATTTTTAAACTCTTATAAGCACTTTTTTTTTCTCAACTGCATGAGATAAACTTATCATTTTATGTGAAATTATGAAACAAGTTATCATTTCATGTGAAAAATTGTGTTCGCCCCTCATGGTATGTCATGAATAGTTAGTTATGGTCAGCGTCTAATTTATAAATGAAATTCCATACATTTTAGAGGGCATGTATGTATTTATTTCATTACAGCTCTTATTTTTGCATTAAAAATAGAAAAATTTGTTACTAGTATTATATTAATCTTTTTATGATATTATATAGATTAAGAAATAAAATTTTCAAAGTGGTATGGGACACTTTGGATTGTTTAATGATTATGTACCTCAAGAATTTATCAATGAATTTATTTTCATCTATGATTTAGATTCAAATAAATAGATGTGGTATGGTACACTTTGATTGAAAGATATATTTTCATTATATATATGAATAATGCATTGGATATAGTAAGTGTCGGGTGGGCCTCGTTATAGACCCCCGGTGCATTGGTAGGTCTCATTATACAAACTATAATCTTGGCACCAAGCCTTGACAAAATGGTTACGTATGTTCTTGGAACAAGGCCTTGATAGTATGGTTATTTGTGTTATTGGAACAAGGCCTTGATGGTATGTTTATGATGTATTACATTATGCATTCCCTCATTATGAATCTAGTAAGTGAAAGTCCATGTGATTATTCGACCAGAAGAATATCCATAGTTAATGATCATTCTCTTATGAACCTGCATTAATCGGTTTTACATTTTCAAATTCACATGGTAAAATGTTTTGTATTTAAGTATATACTTATATAACAAAACATCTATTCAAAAGGATTAATAAAAAGGTTAGAAATTTATCTATCATTTAATGGTTTTCATTTATGTGGAATGATAAATGACATCATTGTCTGTGCAAATTCTGAAAAAAAATATTATTTCATATATAAATTTGTATCTTCACCCATGGAATGTCATATATAATTAAGTATGGTCATTATCTAACTTATATGTGGAATTTCAGGCATTTCTTCTCAAGATCATGCATATTTTATAATTCATTTTATTTGTAACTCTTAAATACATTAAAAAAATTTGAGTATGATTTTATCCTAAAAGATGTTTCAGAATCTCTCAAGAAAATGATGATGACATGTTATGAGAAATGTTAATTTCATGATTTAAAGCATGTATTTTAAAGAAATGTTATAAAAAATTATTTCTTATTGGTCTTGTTTTGAAACCCCTTACTGGGTATTTTTTTCTCACCCTATGTATTTAAATTATCCTTATAGGTTTAGTGGAAGCACTACGATGAATTTCTAATGTGGAAGCATTGATCTGATGCTACTTTGCTTAATGTTTATTAAATTTTGTACTTTTGTATCTGAATCTATTAATATAATTATAATTATCCAAAACCTAGGCCGATAAAATATACTCTATTATGTAGTATGTTGTGTAATTATTCAGTTCTTTTTATAAAAAAATTTACACAGCATATTTTTAGCATAGACTCTAGGCAACTGGGTTTTGGTTCCTTATAGTTGGTATTATAGGCATGGCCTAGTGAACTTTGGAAAATTAGAATAAAACTTCTCATTTAATTATGTTTTCTTAAGTGAAATTCCTTTCTTAAAATTTTCATATGGAAGGAGAGGGTTCACCAACTAACCTCTTGTCTCTTCCTACTGAGCTACTTGAGACCATAATTGTCAAATCATGTTCAGAAGAATACCAGCCTTTTACAAAATTACATTTGTTTTGAAAACACCTCTACCAGGTGTCAACCAACCCAAATATCCTTCGATTCTACCAAAGAGATAGTTATGTATATCACTTTATGGAAAATTAAAAACTTTTAGATTATAGGCATAGAGGAAAGTACCATGAAGGTCTCTTCCTGTGTTTCACTCTATCTGAGAATTACCCAGCCTTAGGAAAATTCTGAGAAGCTGTAATGGAGGGTGACCTTCTTGCAGCCTATCTATTCCAAGTTCTGAGTTTTAGTATGTATGGGAGACCTCATGACATCAGAACTTTTAGAAACGAAGTAGTTCAACAAATATATAAGGAATGAGTCCATTCTGAAATCTCTAAGTTCCACACCTCTCATTCCTCCCTTTGGAAACCTGAGTGTTTTATGCGTGGGTTTGATCCTAGTTGATCGAGGTGTATCGGGACCAAATAAATTGAGGAACTAAAATCTACCATGGGAATCCACCTAAGGTTATCAGGAGATTATCCACGGTGGTGGGCCTGGTAAAGGTATAAATTAAATTTTTTTCATTAAAATTTTGTTAATTAATAATAATAAAAGACGTTTTGTAGGGACATCGAGGATGGTGTCATAATATTGGTGCTGATGGGAGTGTATGAGCACAATAGAATTGAGAGGGTGCAATTTTGTTAAGAGGGGGAGAATGTAACACCCCAAACTTAATTATTATTGTAATGATAATATTTTTAGTTATTATTATTATTATTGTTTTAATGGAAATTGGTGTGTTTTAGTTAAAATACACTAAGGACAAAGAGAAACATTTTATTCAAACACTGAAATATTACATGGATACAAAAGATTAAAACTACTCGAGAAAACTCATCACAAGACCCGACAAAATAAATGGTAAACCGCCAAGTATAACAAGAAGATCGATGGTGTAGTTGGCATCCCTTGGATATTCCATACAAAAAAAATTTATGACAATAAGTAAAGCAAGAATGCTAAGCTTCAAAGATATGTAGAGAAAATTCCTCTTAAAAACAATTAATGATCTTTGATGCCTTGGATGGGTACTTATACGGACAATATGACCGTTATAAGTGGTCGTTGGGGTTTTAAAAGTGACCATTGGGTTTTATAGCCATTGGGTATGGTTAAAAAATATTTTGGTTAAATGAAATTATAGTTTTAAATTAATAACATGGGTAATAAACAATATTATTTTATGTGTATTAGTGAGTTAAAATATTTTGAAATAATATTATGGAAGTTGGGTGTTTATATTAACCTTAAACTATGTTTTAGTGTTTTAAATTAAGATAGCAACGGTTTTTATTTAAAAGAAGTTTTAAGTAAAGACGTTCATAGAAATAGTCAAGGGTAATAAAGGTTATTAATAAGGAAATTAAATAAGATAAATTTGGATAAAAAATTTTTTGTCTCAAATTTTTATTTTAAGGTCTTTAAGTATTAAAAAAATGGAACCATCCATAAGCTAAGGGGACACCTCAACTATGTTGGGGGAACCGATCAACCCCAGCAAGGAGGCATCTACCCTCACCTAAGGAGGCTCGATTAGTAGGTGAATCGGAAATGCATAGATTAGGAAACACGTACATGGACCCATGTATAGGGCCTAGTCAGGTGCGAGCAGAGGGTGGGATGAGCACATGCGGGTGGAGTCCTGTGTATAAGGACCCCATGAGTCTGTGTCTGTGTCATCGAATGGAAGCGTCACATGTTAAGGTTTATAATTAAGCCCCGAAAATCCACTCTATTTCGATGTGGGATTTGGTTTTTCCATGGCGTTCAATCTCAGCTACAGGATCTCACCACGCAAGATCCAGATCGTCTGCACCGATACCCCATTGGAGTCCCAACATCGCGGTTTATCACCACGTGTTTTTGCAGACCGTCCGATCTAGCTCCACATGATCTGGACCGTTCATTCTATTTAAAATTGCATGTATGCTTGTAGCTGTCTGATCTCACCCGATCTAATCTCAGTCATTCGTCCCATTAAAAAATGTGTGATCAACAACGATCGTTTGATCTAGCCACGATCTAATCACATCCGTTCGTTTTTTTAAATTGTGTGGATCGCCCTGGACATTCGATCAGACCAACAGCTGCATCCTAGCCATCCAATCCTTAAACGCACAACACCCTCCATTAAATTTTGTTAGGGTTAATATAAACCCCATGATCGGATCAAGATAGATATGAGACGTCTGTTCTTTATCCCTTATTCTTTATCATGGATCCACACCAGTCCCCATCTGACCTTGTATCCATTTTCCCCTCTCCATATTCTCTTTCTCGTGATGCCATATTTCCACTCTCTTTGTGTTTTCTTTAGTATCGGCCCCTTGTTTTATTTCCAAAGGTGGTGTTATTTTAAACCAAACATCTCCATCCTTGACTCGGATCCTATTTACTACTATAATTTTAAATTTTAGGGTGTTAATAAACATGTTTATCATTTATTTTCTCTAATTAATGTTTTTTTTTTGGGTTTTCTATGGTCGATTCAGAACAAAAATTGAAAACTTTGTTTTTTCTATTTAAAAACCTCACTTTTCACCCAAGTTGTTACTCAAAAATTCTCTCTACAATTCTCTCTCTCCCGGTTCAGAAACCCTCATCCCCCTCCTGATCTGAATCATGTAAGTTAATTTTATTATTTCCATTTGATTTTCTAAACTTATATATATATTCATAGTTATATATATATATATGTAAAACCATATCTCTCTAATCTAAATTACATATATGATAAATCTTCTTGTTTTAAATGATCTTTCCCTAAAAATATTATAGATGCAATGGTATGGTTTAATGATCAAGTAAGGGGATTTTATTATTTCATTTTGGTTGTGTAAACTAAAATATGTACATATGTGTGTGTGTGTGTGTGTGTTTGTATACCATATCCTTATAACCAAAATAGTATATATGAAATTTTTTCTCAATTTAGAAGATCTATATCTAAAGTAATATAGTTTTTAAGAATGAAATATTATTATCTTATTAGATTATTTTTACCAAAAATTTCATATACATGTGTATATACACATATATAGCTTAATATTTTCAGAGTATATATAAATATATATGTTAAGGGTTTCTTTTCCATGAATCTTATATCTAAAAACTTATGTATTAAATTACTTATCAAATTTTATTTTTATAAAGGTGATAAACATATATATTATTATATGTGTAATCCTACATGCAAGCAAACACATTTACATTTATTTATCAACTTTTTCTTGTTGTGTGTTCATATGGGAGGGTTCTTGTTTTAAAATTTCAAAAGAGTTGTATGTATACAAACCACATACACTTATATAATTATATATATATAGTTCTATATATATATACATATATAGGAATTTAAGAATAGAAAACTTAATTATAGATGTTCTTTCTCTTTTATTTAGAAATGGTAATTATCAACCTCCAAACTAACATGTAGTGATTTTTAAACTCTTATAAACACTATGTTTTCTCAACTGTATGAGATAAACTTATCATTTTATGTGGAATTATGAAACAAGTTATCATTTCATGTGATAAACTATGTTCTCTCCTCATGGTATGTCATGCATAGTTAGTTATGGTCAACGTCTAATTTATAAATAACATTCCATGCATTTTAGAGATCATGTGTGTATTTATTTCATTACACTGATTATTTGTAGATTACAAATAGAGACATTTATTAGAAGTGTGGGATTAATATTTTTATGATATTCTATGGATTAATAAATAAACTTTTCAAATTGGTGTGGGACACTTTGGATTGTTTAAAGATTATGTACCTCAAGAATTTATCAATGAATTTATTTTCATAAATTATTAATATTCAAATAAATCAAAGTGGTATAGGACACTTTGATTTAAAGATATATTTTCATTAGACATATGAGGAATTAATTGGACTTAGTAAGTGTCGGGTGGGGCCATATATATCCCCTCAGTGCATTGGTAGGTCTCATGAGACAAACTACGGTCTTGGCACGATGCCTTGACAAAATGGTTATTTATGGTATTGGTACGAGGCCTTGATAATATGGTTATTTATGGTCTTGGCATGAGGCCTTTACAGTATGGTTATGATGTCCCTCATTATGCATTCCCTCATTATTAATCTTGTAATTGAAATTCCATGTGATTATTCGGCCATAAGAATATTCATAGTTAATGATCATTCTCTTATGAACCTATATTAATAATTTTTACATTTTCAAATGCACATGGTAAAATGTTTTGTATTTAAGTATATACTTATATAGAAAAATATCTATTTGAAACGATTAATAATAAGGTTAGAAACTTATCTACCCTTTCATGGTTTGAATTTATGTGGAATTATAAATGACATTGTTGTGTGTGAAAATTCTGAAAAAATATTATTTCATGTGTAAATTTGTATATACGCCAACGGAATGTCATACATCATTAAGTATGGTCATTATCTAACTTACAGGTGGCATTCCATGCATTTATTTTCAAGATCATGCAAATTTTATAATGTATTTTATTTTTAACTCTTAAATAAGTTTATCAATTTTGATCATGAGTTTATCCTAAAATATGTTTCGGAATATCTCAAGAAAACAATGATGACATGTTATGAGAAATGTTAATTTCATGATTTAAAGCATGTGTTTTAAAGAAATGTTTTAAAAAAATTATTTCTTAATGGTCCTTTTTTAAAACCCCTTAGTGGGCATTTTTTTATCACCCTATATATTTAAATTATCCATATTGGTTTATTGGATATGATGAATTTCTAATGTGGAATAATTTATCTAATGTTACTTTGCTTAATGTTTACTAAATTTTTTACTTTTGTATCTGAATGTATTAATGGAATTTTAATTATCCAAAACCTAGGTCAGTAAAATATACTTTGTTATTTAGTATGTTTTGTAATTATTTAGTTCTTTTTATAAAAATATTTTCACAGTATATTTTTAACACAGACTCTGGGCAACTGGGGTCTGGGTCCTTACAGTCAAGATTTACTCCCAATACTATCATAGTGGAAAAATTACATTACTAAATTGGTTTTACTCTCCATTACAGCCATGTTTATCTCATGAGATATCAATCTTTACCCAATTCATTATATGGGGATATAGGACCAACCCACCACATGATAAAAATCATACATATGTGTTCCACAAGAACATAAATAATTCATCATATCAAAACCCATGAAAAGAGATGGGTTTCATAAATATATCATCATAGCATAACCCATGGAAAAGGAAAGGGTTTCATAAAAATTATTTCATTATAAACATAAACCATATAGAGAAAGAATAAGGATAGTATCCTTGGATAATATTCCTAGTAAATCATAAACAACATTGAAGTTTTTTTTCATTTATGAATCAAAATATCATTAAAACATTCTTGAGAAAAATAATCATTCCATTTAAAATCACATCATCAAAATATAAAAATTTCAAAAATATTATGGAAAAAAATTTCTCTGAAAATAACCATGGGAACTTATAAAGGAAAGCTTAAAAATATATAGTGTTCTTAATGGTGGGAAATTTCATTGATGTTGTATAAGTTAAAAAATCATTCCTTCCATACTTTTTTAGAAAAGTCACAAAGTACCTCATTTAGAAAATGACAAGAATATTTCTTTACAAATAATTTGTAAAAATTAAAAAATGGGTAAAAAATACTTTAAAAAATAATAGGTGAATAATAAAAACCTTCTTTAAAACATTTTAATAAAACATGGATATGAAAGAAAAGTTTTTTTGACCAAAGAGATATATGATTTCAATTTTTCTTAAAACATATTTTTGGTCTTTTGAGTACATAATTTGAGGAAAATGGAAGGAAAGCATGTATTTTTAATAAATATCTATAGGATAATAAAATTAATTATTATCTCTATAGGTTGATCATAATATCTCATCATCAAAAATTAATCTTAAACTACCCCAATAAACAATGATATTGTAACATAAAACCCCTTACCTCATGTTCGACTTCCTTCGTATATTTTTCAAACTCCTGTATAATAAATAATGGTTTATTATGAATATTATTCCATAAAAATAATCATATATATATATATAAAACAATATACAATTTACTTTTAATCTTTTAGCACCAGTTTATTAAAAATTATTTATTAAAATCATTGTTCCTGGTGATAATTGTTTTGTTTTCCATGTATGTTTTGATTTGATAGTTTTTATCCTTGTAATTTTATAATGTTTAAATCATATAAATAATGTTAATAATGATATAAATATCATATATAGTTATTATATAAACTTTTATGTTCATCTATAAAAGTTAGGTATTGAAAAATGAATTACATCGTTTATGGAGATGGTAGGTCGTACGTATGAATGAATGTTGTATTAATTTTTGAAGGGTGGAAAAAAATACAGGTAAATAATAATTAAATTTTTCAAGATAAATATTATATAATATTTTATATATATATATATATATTCATCAAATTCATCCTCATTTCCATAAAAGTGAAATATAAATGAAAAACAAATCACATAGCTTTTAGGAGGTGGTAGTCTACATGTACACACGAGCGACATTATCATTTCCAAGAGTATTGGATGGTGAGAAGGTTGACATGATATTATCATTCCATAAGTATAATTTTGTCACAAATATCATACATAAATATTAAACTCATCATAATACCCATATATAAAATATGGTGATTACAAATGAATTGTATTTCTATATGGAGACGGTAAGTCGTACGTACGCACGAGCGATCCTTTCACTTTCTATTTGATGGTAAATATGGTATATAATGGTGTTTTCATAATCATAATCGCACTTAAGTATATTTAGGATACAAAATTTATTATTTTGTGATTAATATAATAGATTTAGAGGAGGTAAAATAAAAATTTAAATGAAAGTGACCGGTTATGACGATTACCTCTTCTTTGAAACAACTCCTTTAGATATCCTCTAAAGGGATCTAGGGATAGTATTTTTGGAATTCCAAAACCTCTAGGATATTTATAGGTAAGTGGAAAAGAGAAATTTTTAGAGTTTTTTTGAGCTAACGTGATCAAAGTAGTGTAAAGAAGAGAAATGAGGGGTGCCCTTTTATAATTGAGGGGAGGGGTACTCTTGGAATTCATTAAAATATTAAGTTAATATAAGTTAATTTTGATATCTAAATAGATCCAAATTTATAATATTCAAATATAATATTATTGTGATTCAAAATAAACTCATACAATAAAATTTTGACAATTGGATCACATTTTTACACTTATATTTTAGTTTTAACCCCCCCCCCATTAACCCTTTTGACAATTACCATAGTATTAAATTTTTATACCCTTTAAGTGTTAATAACGCTACTATAAAATGAAAAATGACCCATAAATGGACCATGGTTTATATTTATAACCATATCCAATTCGTTTTTCTTAATCTAATATTTTTATGAATTTTATATCATTTAATGAATTATTATTTGTTATAAAATATCATTAATATCATTTTTGACACTATTCATTTAATTTAACTTTAAATAAATCAATACAAATGGGGAATTTGAATATAATTCTTTCATGACTCCCTAATATGTTATATAGATCTATAAAACTTGTGGCACACATTAAATCATTCAAATTATATCACTTTTAATATTTTTAAAATCATTTATTATATTTTTTTATTAAATGGAGAGATGTATTGCATCAGTGTTGCATAATCAATTAACGTCATTATATAATTACTAAAAATTAAAAATAAATTTCTTTCTAGAAAAAAATTAATTAAGTTCAAAAAATACACTTATATTCTTTCATAAAATTTCTTTTTCCCTATGTGGACACATAAGAGATATTAAAAACAAAGAGAGTGGCATTTTGTAACTTTCTTTGATTTAAATATTATATAGGTCATTTTCATGGAAAAGAGTCCATTAAAATAATAAATTTCAAGACTAAATTTATAAGTGTATAATTAAATTCATACAATAATAATTATTATAGAAAATTATGGCATTTTTACTTAGATTTAACCTATATTAACCCGTTTTACCCTTTACTGTGGTGATAAATTTTACCACGGTTACTATTCATATTGACCAAATATAAAAGGGGAATTTTATTCCATATTTAAACCTTTTGATTCTAAATATTTAATTCATTTTATCTAATTCAATGCTTATAAATAGTATGAATTTATTTTAAATTAAGTTCACAAAATGCGACAAAAACTTCTTTTTAGAAAAATACATTTGTAAGCATAAAACTAGATTTATTAGTATCCTATGCATAATAAAAAATATTAGATGAGTATTAAAACATTTTATAGAATATATAATATTCACATTTAATTAAAATCATTCACCAATATTTATCAATTTAATTTATTAGGATGAAATACATTGCACATATAAAAACGGTTTTTCAAAAAAAAAATATCCTTTATTTTAAAATGATTTTTAATTTTATTTATAATTAATTGATAACTAATGAATTCATTTTATAAATTTTTAAAACATAAATTTTCATAATTTATTTACTCCTAGTTATAATCTCCAATACAATGTCTAAATAACATTTTAATAGTATATCACGGTTCATCTAAACTCGTTGTGTTTAACGCAAGCTATCGAAAAAATTAAATTTATTTGAAAATATATATATTTATTAAAATATAGGTGTGTTAAATTCTACCCCCTTAAAATAATTTCAACCTAAAAATCCAATTATTATGATACAAACAACTAAGGATAATTTTGCCTCATCGTATCCTCAGGTACTCATGTAGCTTCCTCAAATAGGTGATTTCACCATAAATCTTTGACCAGGTGAGCAGTATTTTTTCATAGCACTTTATCTCTATGATCTATAATCTCCAATAGTTGTTCCTCACAAGAAATATCTTTATCTAGTGTTACAACCTCTCAGTTCATTATATATGAAGTATCAGGTATGTACTTCCTTAGGAGAGATACATGGAACACATCATGAACTTGAGAGATATTTGATAGGAGAGCCAATTGATAAGATACCATCCTGATATGATCAAGAATTTAAAAATGCTAGATATACCTAGGGATTATATTTACCTTCTTCCAAATCTAATCACCCTCTTCTAAGAAGATATTCATAGGAATACCTTGTCACCAACTTCAAACTCTAGATCTTTTTGAATATTTTCAATATAACTTTTTTGTCAACTCTGGGATGCTCTTATCTGTTGTTGAATAGATCTAACATTATATTCCATTTCTTCAGCTCAATTAGGTCCAAATATATTTATTTCTCTAACTTCATTCTATCAAGTTGGATTTTTTAACTTCTTACCATAGGGGTATTCATAAGTATCCATATGAATGTTGGAGTGAAATATATTGTTGTAAGAAAATTCCACCAAAGGAAGGTGTCGATCACAACCACATCTGAAATACATAGATAAAGATCTCAACATGTCTTATAGAGTTTGAATGTTCCTATCAGACTGACCATATGTATGAGGATAACAATCAGTTCTGAAACTTAACTCTGTATCTAGAGTATGCTGAAGACTTCTAAAAAACTTCAAGGTAAACATTAGACCCTGATCAGATACAATTGATAGTGATACACCATGAAATCTTACCATGTACTTAATGTATAACTGATTAAGTTGATCAATATAGAAATATTATCTAATCAAAATAAAGTGTGTTGACTTTGTAAGGTGATCAACTAAAACCCATATAGAATTATGCCCTTTATATGTTTTGGGGAGTCCGATAACAAAATGCATAGTGATTTTTTCACATTTTCATTCTGATATGGGTAATGGTTATAAAATCCCCACAGAAACTTCTGTCGCTTAGCCTAAACATGCTGACATATCAAGCACCAAGAAACAAACTCTATAATATCTCTCTTCATTCCATCCCACCAAAAATGATCTTTCAAATATTTATATATCTTCATACTTCTAGGATGAATAGATAATGAAGAAATATGAGATTCATCCAATAGATCCTTAAAATATGATACTAAAGGGACACATACATGGTTCATGAACCTTATTCTTCTATCACAATCAAGGTTGAACATAGGAAAATTTCCCACCTTCTTTTATAGTTGTGTATCATTCTTATGTGCCTCTCTGATCTTCACTTGGATATATGGTTGGACACTCATTTGAGAAAGATGATATTTCTCCCCTTCCTTAAATATTTCAAGATCCATCCTTTTCATGTCTAGAAATATTGAATCCTTTTTTATCCTCATCTTAGATAATATAGTATGATCCTTTCATCTCAAACAATCTACCACCTTGTTGACTTTCCTATTGTGGTAATGTATTGAGAATTCATAATTTTTAATAAGATTCAACCATATTCTTTGATGCATGTTCATCTAATTTTGAGATAAAATATACTATAAAATGTTTTGATCAAGATATATGTGAAATTTTTCTCCATAGAGATAATGCCTCCGTATCTTTAATTCAAAAAATACCACTGCTAACTCCAAATCATGAGTTGGGTAATTTTACTCATGGACCTTCGATTGTTGTGAGTCATGAGCTATAAACATATCATTCTTTATGAAGAAGCATGTCATTCCATTATTTGATTCATAATTATAGATTAAAAACCCTTCTCCAATGTAGGGTATTGTAAGCATAGGTCTGTTGACTAGATTTTTCTTTATTTCCCTAAAACATTCCTCAAATTCATCCATCCAAAGTAACTTGGATGCATTCCAAATTAACTTAGTGAGTGGATTATATATCAATTAAAAACTCTACAAAAATCATCAATAATATCCATCCAAACCAAGAAAACTACAGATCTTAGTCATAGTGGTTAGCTGGGGCCAAAGTTCAATAACTTATGTATGTGAAGGGTCTATTGATATACCCTCACTTGAGATTATA
This sequence comes from Viscum album, assembly GCA_963277665.1. Taxonomy (NCBI): domain Eukaryota; kingdom Viridiplantae; phylum Streptophyta; class Magnoliopsida; order Santalales; family Viscaceae; genus Viscum; species Viscum album. The sequence continues at coordinate 117,123,658 of OY728119.1, forward strand.
TGGCCCAAGAATGGAATTTTATGAATCAAAAATTCACACTTGGTAAACTTTACATAAATATTATTCTTCCTTAGGTTCATCAGCATAGTCATCAAGTGATATCCATGATCTTCCTTACTCTTTAAATATATAATAATTTCATATATAAATATAACCACAAACTGATCAAGGTATTATCTAAATACTATATTCATTAAATTCATGAATATAGTGGGGTAATTAGTAAGACCAAATGGAATCACTATAAATTCATAGTGACCATGCCTTGTATGGAATTCTATCTAGGGTATATCCTCCTTCTTGATCCTTAATTGATGGTATCTAGAATGAATATCAATCTTGGAAAAGTATTGATCACTGTGTAGTTGATCAAACAAGTCATTGATATAGGGTAGAGGATACTTTTTCTTGATATTAATCTTGTTAAGTTCTCAATAATCAATGAAGAGTCGCATTGATCCATATTTATTCTTAAAAAACATAACAATTACACCCCAAGGTGATGCACTTGACTAAATTAATATCTTGTTAAGATTCTCCTAGAGTTTATTCTTTAATCCTTGTAACTCAATTGGGGCCTTTCTATATGATTTCTTGGAAATAGATGTAGAACCAGGTAGGAATTCTATTGAAAAATAAATTTCATGATTTGGTGGAATACCGTGAAATTCTTCTAGAAAAGGAATCAATAAAATCTCACACAATAGGCATATCTTTGATGTTTAGTTTCTCCTCAACCATCTGAGATAAACTCCCCTTTTGAATAGTAATCATGACCCATGTGATGGATTTAATTTCCATAGGAAGTTACTTTTTTTCATCAAACTAATAGAAGATCATAGGTTGGTTAAAAATATCAAACTTAGCTTCCATTCCTTGGAAATTAATGTGTGATTTATGTAAATAAATCCAATACATTCCCAAAATAACATTGAATTCAAATAAAGGAAGAATGAAAAGATTTGCAGAAAACACATTCCCACAAACTTCAGCCAGAGAATAACCATAGACTTGGGATGTGATCATAATACTATTATGGATTTCTACCACTAAATCAACATCTAATTTTTGAGGTGTTATTTTTATACCCTTATAAAATTCTTGAGATATAAAATAGTGGTTTGATTTAGAATCAAATAAGACATTAGTAGTTCTATATTTAATGGTAAGTGTACCTTTTACCATGTCGTTATCATACCCCTCATCAGAAATAGTGATCACATGATATTTTCCTTTGTCTCTAGGCTTAAGAGGTTGTTGACATCAATCGTAATCATTAACCTTCATATTTGGGCACGGGTTAGAATAATGCCCATACTCCTTGCATTTAAAACACTATAGTGTGGGTGGTGCATTATATGGTTATTTCTCTCTATTTTAATCATTATATAACTTTTTTCCCATCAATTTTCCATATGATTTCTAGATGACCTTTCTTTCCACACTTGAAACACCTACCAATTTCCTTAAGATAATTTCTCCAATGTTTCCTTCCACATTTTGTGTGTAAAGAAAAGCTCATTTTCTTTTCTCTATGTTGTTTAGAATTTACCTTGAATTCCATTTTTATTTTCTTGTAAAATCCATGAGATAAATGGGTAAATCCAATCTCCACATCCACCTTGATAGCACATAAAATAATTTATTCATAGCTACTAAAGTCCCTTATGGATGACACCCTTTGGAGACTTGGTTTTAATCCACTAAAGAATTTATAAACCAATATTTTAGGTTGTATGATAATACCAAAATCATACCTCACAAATCTTGTAAAAATTTTCTCATAGCTACCAATGTATTCATCATCCTTCTATTTCAAATCAAGGAATTCATTCTCTATTTTTTGTACGAATAATACAAGGAAAATACTTATGAAGAAATAATCTCTTATACTCATCCCACTATATAGAGCCAATTTCTTCTTGTTGCTTCATATTATTGATAATAATCCGCCATTTATATTTTTATCCTTCAAAATGATAAATAGAAAAAATAACTTTATCATGTTCTGAACAATGGAGGATAGAAAATATTTTTCCAGTGGTACTGATCCATTACTCAGCGACTAGTGGATTAGTAGACCCATTAAAAAGGTGGATGTTGCCTCATGATGGACTCAATAGGTTGATGTTCCCTTCTTTTCTCATTTGGAAGATCATCATGATTCATATATTGAAAAAAATTTGTGAGCATAGAAATGATATTTTTTATTCCATATCCTATAACATTCAGTTTCTCAAGAGGAAAATCATTTCATTATCTGTTGCATTCAGCATTAACATGATTCCTTCAGGTTCCAACCATTGACTAAAACCAAAAGCATAGTGTGATAAATAATAACCATAGTGGGAAACCACATAATCAAGAAAAATTATTTATAGGATGTCTAAATCAGGACACCTTCATTAATGAAACCTTAATTAGGTTTAACCTTGGTCATTCATGATCATTACTGAAACTTTAAGATTTTATTATATACTTAGACTTATCCTAAAGGTTCTTACTAAAGTTATCACATCCTAGTTTCCAAAGTTTAACTAAACCATGTTATAGTACCACCTATAGTGTCCTGAACTTTTCATACATAGACATTACATCTAAGTAGATGAATATTCTTTACATAACATAAAGTTCCATTCTAGAATCATATTGGTATAGTATCTTTGGAAACTTGTAAACATAAATAACTAGTTCATAATATTTCTGCATAATCTCCCACTTAGATCTTCATAACTATCACCCTTATTAGAAATGTCATACAAAAAACCTTTCTTTATAACTTGGGAAAGGAAACATAATAAATGGTGAGCTCTGATGCACGGTAAGGGTAAACAAGGGAGGTATATATGATCATATAATAATAACATGATAAAAAGGACATGATAACATTATCTTAACATTAAAAACAATACCATGTATATCATAGACCATAATATTGATTCATTCCATAAATCTTGGTAGTTTGTAAGACATGAATCATAAAGGAATCAAATAACATGATCCATGAAAGCATAATATAGGCATAAGACATGGAATTTTGGAATACACGTAAGAATAGAAAATCATTTCCTTAGTATTCAAGTATCTCTACTAATAATATCATATAGTTGAATGGGTTAAATCCACAAACCATAATAGTAGTCAAGATTCACTGTCGAAACTATCATAATGGATAAAGTCCCTTACTAAACTTGGTTCACTCCCCATTCCAATCATGTTTATCTCATAAGAAATTAATCTTTACCCAATTCATTGGAGGGAGATATAGGTCCCACCAATCACATAATTAAAATCATATATATGTGTGCCACAAGATCATAAACCATTCATCATATTAGAACCCATGAAAATAAATGAGTTTCATAAACATTTCACCATAGCATAACCCATGGAAAAGGAATAGATTTCATAAAACTCATGCCATCATAAACATAAACCATATATATAAAGAATAAGTATTGTGACCTTGGATGATATTCCCAATAAATAATAATCAACATTGAAGGTTTTTATCATTTATGAATCAAAAGATCATTAAAAAATTCTTGAGGAAAACAACCTTTCCATTTGAAATCACTTCTTAAAAATCTAAAAATTTCCAAAATATTATGGAAAAGATTTTATTTGAAAATAATCATGGGAAATTTTAAAGGATTCTTCAAAAAATTGATCATCCATAATGATGGGGAATTCCATTCATGTCATATGAGTTAAAAAATATTTCTTTCATACTTTTTTCAGAAAAGTTACAAAGTACCTCATTTAGAAAATGACAAGAAGATTCATTTTAAACTATTTTTTAAAAAGTCAAAATGAAAAAAAATTGACATTAAAAAGAATAGTAGAATATTAAAAATATTTTTTAAAACATTTTTAGAAAACATGGATATGGAAGAAAAAGGTTTTTTGACCGAAGAGATAAATGAAGTTGATTTCCCTTAAAAACATATTTTCAGTCTTTTGAGTACATAACATGAGGAAAATGAAAGTAAAAAAATTATTTTCAAGAAATAACCATAGGATAAGAAACTTCATGATTATCTTGAGAGTTTTATCATAATATTTCATCATCGTAACTTAATCATAAACAATCTCTATAAATAATTAGATTGTAACCTAAAACTCCTTACCTCATGTCTGATTTCCTTCATTAATTTTCAAACCTCCTATATAATAAATATAGTTACATTATATATATTATTATATAACCATACTAATATATATATCAAAACATATATGATTTAATTTTATTCATTTATCACTTATTTATTAACAATTCTTTATTAAAATCATTGTTCCTGGTGATAACTCTTGTTTTCAATGTATGTTTTGGTTTGATAATTTTGATCCTTTCACTTTTATCAGGGTTAAATAATATATAGAATTTTAATAATGATATAAATATCATATATATTCATTATATACATTTTTATAGTCATCCATAAAATTTAGGGATAGAAAAATGAATTACGTCACTCATGGAGACAGTAGGTTGTACGTACGCACGAACGTTGTTTTCATTTTTCGACGGATAGAGAAAAATAAAGGTAAATATTAATTCCCCTTTATAGGATCATTATTATATAATATATATCGTATATATTCATCAAATTCATCCTCATTTCTATCCTTGTAAAACATAAATTAAAAAAAATCACATCATTTCACGAAGGTGGTAGTCCACACGTATGCACGAGCGACGTTTTCGTCTCCCAATAGATTTTATGGTAAGAATGTTGACATTATATTATCTTTACATAAGTATAATTGTATAATAAATATCATATATAAATATTAAACCCTATCATAATACCCATCCATAAAGTATGGTGATGAAAAATGAATTGTACTATTATGTGGAGATAGTAAGTTGTACGTACACAGGAGTGATACTTTCATTTCCCATTTGATGGGAAAGAGGGTGTATAATTGTGTTTCTATAATAATAATAATAACATTTAATTAGTTTTAGGTTACTTAATTTATTATTTTATGAGTAAAATAATATATTTAGAGGAGGTAAAATAAAAAATTTAAAGAAAGTGATCGGTTAAGGTGAGTACCTCTTCTTTGAAATGAATCCTTTAGATCTCCTCTAAATGTATATAGGGTTGGTCTTTTGGGAAGTTAAAAACCTCTAGTATGTGTATAGATACGTTTAGAATATAAATTGGTATATTTTGGTTGATATGGAAGGCTCAAAGTGGTGTGAAGAAGATAAAAGAGGGGTTCCCTTTTTTAATTGAGGGGAGGGGAACTCTAGGAATTTCATAAAATGTTAAATTAATATAAATTAATTTTGATGTCCAAATTGATAAAAATTAAAAATATTAAAATATAAGATAAGTATGAGTCAAAATACTCTCATATAATAAAATTTGGTCAAGTATGGATCACATTTTTACCCTTATCTTTTAGTTTTAACTTCATGTTAACCCTTTTGCAAATTACCGCAATATTAAAGTTTTATACCCTTTAAGGGTTAATAATGTTACTGAAAAATAAAAAAATTCTCATAAATTGGGAATTTGTTATGTTTAAAACCCGATCCCATTCATTTGGATGAATATAGAAATTTTATGAATTTTATATCATTTAATAAAATATTATTTATTATAAAATATCATTAATGTCATTTTTAACACTATTCATTTAATTTAACTTTAAATACATCAAGAAAAATATATATTTAGAATATAATGCTTTAAAACCTCCCTAATATATCATATATATCTATAAAATTCATGGAATACATTAACTCATTCAAATTATATCACTTTTAATATTTTTAAAATCATTTATTATATTTTTTTATTAAACAGAGAAGTACTACATCGATGTTGTATAAGAAATTAAGGTCATTATATAATTACTAAAAAATTAAAAAAATATCAATAAAATAATTTCATCTAGCTCAAAATAAATACCTAGATTAGTTCATAACTTTTATTTTCCCTATGTGGACACATAAGAGATATTAAAAACAGAGTGACATTTTGTAACTTTATTTTATTTAAATATTATATAAGTCATTTTCATGGAAAATGTATATAAAATAATAAATTTAGATCCTAAGGTGATACTGGTCTAATTTCATTCCTACATTAAGAATTTTGATGAAAAATTATGGTCTTACGACTTATTTTTAGCCTAGATTAACCAGATTTACCATTTACTGAGGTGATAAATTGTACCACGGTTATTATTCATATTGACCAAAAATAAAAGTGGCCTATATACTAAATTTTAACCTCCTGATTATAAATATATAATTCATTTTATCTAATTCAATACCTATAAATGTAATAATAATAATAATTTTAAATTGAGTGCGCAAAATGCGGAAAAAATTGATTTTTAGAAAAATACATTTTTAAACATAAAACTAGACTTATTATTATCCTATGCATAATAAAAAATATTAGATGAATGTTAAAAAAAATATTGAATTTAACATATATATATATATATAATTAAAATAATTCACCAATAGTGGTCAATTTAATTTATTAGGATAAAATACATTGTGTACATAAAAACAGTTTTTCAGAAAAGCATCTCCCTTATTTTCAAATGATTTTTATTTTAATTTCTAATTAATTGATAACTAAGAAATTCAATTTATACATATACAAACCATACATTATCATAATTTAGTTAGTTTGATTCATACCCTTCAATCCAATGGCTATATAATATTTTAATAGTATATTACAGTTTTTCTAAACTCATTATTGTGTATAACACAAGCTATCGAAGAAATTAAATTTATTTGAAAAAAAAATCTTAAAATCTCAAAGTGTTACACTCATACTATTTCCAATGAATCTTGACTTTCATTCAGCTGATTTTTTAACTTCCGTTGAACCTTTAATCCATTTCTTTCTTTGGGGTTTTCCTTCGCGATCATCATCCTCATACTCACCACCATTTTTCTTCAGAAAAATTATTTCAAAGTGTTTCATTCCACCACACTCAAAAAAATTAAGTAGGATTTTACCTTTATATACTTACCTTTTTTTTCAAAATTTCCTTTACATAAGATATATAATTTTCTTATACTCTTCAACCTTCTCTTTCGCATCTTCTGATTCATTGGAATCCTCATATTTTTATTATTGGATTTTAAGCTTCCTCATAGCCTCAAAGGCCATCTACTCCTTGATCTTATTTTTAAATTTTAGAGCTTTCCATATCAAATAAGCAATAAGTATGCTATTCAATTCATCAATATATAAGTCATCTCTATCTTCTAAAGTAAATACTTTAGGATCATACATATCTGGGGATTTTCACATCAACTTCTAATGATAGTTGAATCTTCCAAAGGGTATCTAAATCCTGTAATATTACTGCCAATCCCATTCACTATTGTGAAGTAGTCATCGATTGTATCTTCATCAACCATCCTCATATCTTCCAATTTATTTCCCGGGATTTGAAGCTCTACTTCATTTCTTTCACGTTTCCTTCAAATATTCTTTCAAGTTTTTCCCAATCCTCTTTAGTAGTTTGGCGACCTATCACCTTAAAGTTGACTTTTTTAGATAAGGCTATAAAACAATAATTTTTCACCTTACCATCAACCTATAGGTTTCTTTTATCATCAAATGTCATGGGAGCATCTTTCGCCAACGGTGCAATTCCCAAAGTAGCAGTATCAACTACTTCTAGGCTAAGTGAAAGAAGATATGGTATCATTCTATTATTTTATCCATGATACTTGTTTCCATCAAACATAGGTATAACTATTTTTTTGATTGAATTCAGATGTTTTATCTCTTCTAAAGTAAGGATTTTTCATAGGGAACCTAGATCACTCTAATACCAATTGAAGTGCCCGAGAATAATATATACCATAGAGAATGGGGTATTGAATCAATGGTGTTATTTTACAATTTCCTTTAAACTAAAATCATCATATGCAACTTGTTAGAGTTTTGATTCTCTCAATTTTGTATTTTTCCCTTACATGTATGTAGTAGTAATAAATGTAAATACAAGGCACATGGGTTTTTACAAGGTCTGTCCCCAAGGTGGGCACCTAATCCTTATTGTGTTTAGTTATTATCCTGAGACACCAATATTCACTATATGATACAAGTGAATACAATAGGCTATCTCCCGAAAAGACTCCTCTATCTCTTGCCCAAAAATTATACTAGTTCCAACCAGTTACAATTTTTACTCTAACCAAAGTGAGTAAGATCACTTTTTCCTCTGATTGCTTTAACAATAAATTTATTCTTCCTCTAAGACTTCAGAATGATAAAATCAAATTTTTCTCACAATTTTTATTTTTGAAACATATAGTACAGAACTTCAATTACTAGAAATAAACTTTCAAACCTCTCAATTCATTAATATTTCTAAATTTATGCGCCTTTTCCACTGCTTTGAAAATCTATGAAATCACTACTCTTATTCTTTGACCTCACAAATCTTTCAGAACATGTAGCTAGAGATTACTATAATTTCCTCTCTCAAATGCTTAGCAGCCATGAGCTATGAATGAACTTGGTCTTTATATGACCAACCTTACTCTGATAAAATATATCTTCAAGATCCGTATCTTTTTCCTTCTTCAAGTCTTAGTCCACTACATTTAATGCCTTAGATAATATCAAATCATGAATTCATCAAATCCTTTGAAAAACTTGATGTCAACTGTAAGAGTTGTTGTCCTAGAACCAACTGGTTGTACTTTGATTACATGGACATTTAATGTATTTTAATATTAAACATCTTATTATATATTTTTCATTGTTCTGCATGACTATGATGTAATAATATCCTAGAGTATTTGTTACATTGATAAGGTCATAGCAGTTCTCCACTATGATGAGAACCTTGAAATGATATAACAATATTCTTAAATATAGTTATACGGTTGGATGACATACTATGATGAGACACATATCTTGCAGACCATTAGGTGTGAGTAATCGTAAGAAGATGAGACTTCTCATCATGAAGTTCATACTTGGTAATCTCTAAGACAGGAGATTATGAGAACAGACCCGCTAGTAGGAATTATTCATGTGTTGGTGTCATCGGATATTTCTATATGCAAGCATATGTAATGATCCTTAGACTTTAAGATTATCATTAATATATGTCATGACTCGTGCACTTTGATTTACTGACAAAAAATATCATGCAGATAGTTGGCGGGAAGTAGGGTACGTTGAGTGCGTCACGAGTGGCATGTTATTAATGGATAAGTTGAGGAAGGATTTGTCCCTTCCATTTATGGAAGTTTATATCTTGACCCTTTGAAATAGAACCGTCATGCGAAATTCCATGTCCATGGTGTAATGATGAGTTTATTTCAGGTAGTCAAAGAACGACGTATCAAGCATAAAAGTTGATGACACTATCATGAAACTTGCTTGATGAGATATTGCGACAAAGGTATTATATTACACAATGAGCGTTCATATGTGGATGTCATTGTTGCGACTTTATGTTCATTATCTTGGGTGCCTTAACCCATTGTTGGACAGTAATCTTGGAATTTAGGCAAGCCTACCTAATGCCAATGATAAAGAACCCTAGAGGGTCACACACTAAGTGTTTCTGGTGGTCTCGGTTAAATTCTATTTTAATTTAATTAATAAATATTATTCTCAAGACAATGGAATAATTTTATTCAAGTTAAAATGATTTCATAAATTAAATATATATTTATTCACCAGATTGTGGGTAAAATATATTTATTTATTTTATTGAACATTTAATAAATATTTATTTACTATTTTGTAAATAAAATATTTATTTAAGACAATAAATTATTTATTTATTTATTCAAATGTTCATTAAATGGAAGTGGAGTTAAAAAGGACCAAGGTCGGTCCGATAGTAAAATAATTAATTTGTAAGACAATAAATAATTATTTAACTAGTTGGCACAAATTAAAATAATGTTGTTATTATTTTGTGACACATAATTTTATTTATAATTCTATTTTTTGCAAGTTGGCGCACCATAAATAATGAAGTTGTATTATTATTAATAGCATGGGTTTTCTATAAGGTTATGAATTAATTTAATTTCTGTTACACAATTAAATATTGTAACTAAAGCCCCATGTCAATAAATAGATACATACGTTTATTATGCCATGTACCAAACCACACACCCGGTTAATTGATAATTGTTGAGATAAACAATTTATCTCTCGAATCCTCTTCCCACCCCTCTCAAGAATGAGAGACATTCTTCAAGGATGAAGAACAAGCGATCAAGAACAACCGACACAAGACACTTGCTTCGCTGCGCTAGCACCCAAAGAATGAGCGGTGTCGATCAGAGGCCATCAGAGTACGTGTGGATCACCGCTAGAGGGATTCTATTTTGGATCCTTGTAAGCACAACAAGATAATTAGGAAGGGTCATTCTGGATGATCAACATCATCAACAAAGAAAATACCGAAGATCCATGTATTATTTTCTTTATCAAAATTAATTATAAACATGGTGTTAAAGATCCTCTCTAAAGGTTTCAGGCTTCTTCCTTATTTATCTAAATCTTTGATTCTATTCCGTGGAGACTGGCATTCATTGTCGTATTGATCCTGGAATAATCATTGATCATGGTAAAAATAAAATTTGGGTTTCGTCCCAATCATGCTTCCACTGCGCCTGGAACCTTCAAGTAGTATAAAAGAGAGGTTACAAAATAGTTTATAATTATTTAAATATTTCCTTGATGATTTATGCATTTAATAATTTAGTTGTTTCAATTTAAGTTAATCGTTCTGAAAATATGAATCTCAAGATCTGTTCCTCCTCTTTCATTTCTCGTACTCCTTATAAAAACGATCTTTTCTGTTAATTTTTATTAAAATAAAACTGAGGATCTCATCCAGAGGTTTTAAAGGTTCCTAGTTGTATAACACAAGAACACATGATGTGTATTCAATAGTACACATTGTATAGCCAATGTTCAATGCACCAGGTCTGGTCCTCCAAACCAAGTCGTGTCATTGGAGTTTGTCTAATCCTTAATGACTCCATGTGTTGAGCAAGAATAGGTGGCATGTGGTTTCCGGATTACACGCTATGTGGCCCATTGTACACGATGTGTAGTACCTTCGGGTTAGGGTTGGACTGTGTACCCCGTACACGGATTGCCCAGCTGGAGACCGTGTAACGAGGAACTACATAGCGTGTGGCCTATTGGAAACGATGTGTACTCCGAATATTTCTGAAGTACACTCACACGCTGTTTACATGGGCGTGTACTCTGGATGGATGGTGAAAATAGTACACTCTGTGTAGTTGGAACTACACGTTGTGTACTCATCCAAATTATGCAGATTTATTAAAATTTATTATTAGATTATACAAACCCTTGAGATGTGTACCATCATGCAGTCGTAAAGATGAGGTACAACATGTGATAGGTGTTTTATATATGTGTGTGTTTTAAATTTAACATCTGTGTATTGTTCATTTCTACTCATTGGGTAGTTATGAATAGGAATTCACTGGGTTTTCTCCAAGGTACAAGTTATGTACAAAGATAATTTTAAATGAATTTATTTGTTTAAAATTATAATGGATGAGAATCTAAAGGAAATTCAAAAAAGGGTTTAAGATAAAAGGATTGATTAATTAAAGATGATAATTAATTGATTCAAACGTGATTTATCTTAAACAAGAATAATTAATGAATTTAATTCTATTTTTATTTATGCATAAATATTATTTCATGTATGGATGATCATGAGCTAGACCAAGACCTTTGAATGTGGATGGTTTCTTTTAATTTATTTATTTAAATTAAATTTGTTGGCCTGCGAGCCTTCTCGTCATTAATATGTAGGGTCTTTGTGCCCAAAGTTTCTTTTATGTAAAAAACCTTTTTACCCCTCACCTGCAAGTGAGTTAAAAAAAGGCATATGTAATGGATGGAACTCCCATGATAGTGGAGGTAGTTTAAGCTGGAGCCTAGATGAAACCAATCCCAGGAGATACAGAGGTGGATAGGTGGAAAGCTGTAAACACGAACCCAAAAGGTTCAAGATTTTTCTCCCCTATGTTAGGGTTAGTTTATCAACCGCTAGATAAACTAACCATTAGAAAATATCATGATCATTATCTTTATTTTATTTCTTCTAATTTCAAGTTTTATCATTATGGATGTGTTGTCACAATCACATAATTAATGAATTAAACAAGCATTCAAGATAGAACTAAAATAAACAATACTTATGTGTAAATATTATCAAGACATGGTTCATCACTTAAGTAAGTTCCACTTAATATTAAAAATCACATGATAATGATAATAAGAAATTCACGCATAAGAGATAAAAATCCATCAAATAAAATATTAAGTCAGACCAAGCCTTCTGTTACTTGATTAATGGAAAAACTCAGTAAAACTATGTGTTTGACCAACCCTTGTTGGGACACTTACTTTTATACAGGAATCCCTTATGAAAGGTTTCGGGTTGACTTAACCATATTACATCAAGAGGAGTATCCCTTGCTAGACTTGGTGTAATATTGGAGGAAAGATTTGAGGAAATCCAAAGTCATAATTTTAGGATTGGGGAGTCCACTCAACATATCAAGGAGTTGCAAGCCTGCAGTTGGAAAAGACCTTCCTACCTAAATACCTTCTAATAGATTGACCAACCCTTTTGGGGGTTATGCGAAGGGGAATATAGATCCTTTCCACTAGAATGTCATGGAAATTGGACATTCTGAGTTTGATGGTGAGGGCCATTGGGACTTGATAAAATAGTGGTAGACTTAATAAAAATTTATTACTTCTCATAAAATGTAATCAATAAAGTACTAATGATCTTCTCTTTTAATTGTAGAATAAAAATGACAAGATCGTCAACCACACTATACCTATGGTCAGTTCTTGATAAATACAACATCCTCACTGGCAGTAACTTCTAGGAATGGTTTAGAATCCTTCGGCTTATCCTACGCCATGAACGGAAGTCTTACGTGCTGGAGTCAGTATTACCTAATCTGCCTTCCAAAGAGGCAAGTGATGAGGATTTCCTGGTCTATGAGAAACATATGAACGACGTGGTCAACATTCAATGTTTGATTCTATCATAAATTTATAGTGAGCTCATGAAGTCTCATGAAAATATGGATGGTTATAGCATGCTCGAGCACATTTGTGGTCTTTACCAAGAGAGAGAAATACATGAAAGTTTTGAGATCTTTAAGGACCTATTTCAGAGTAAGCTTGGAGAAGGTTCCCCATATGGGCCTCATGTAGTCAATATCATTGGCTACATTGAGCACCTGGAGGTACTAGGGTTTAAACTCCCTGAAGAACTGGGCACCGATCTCATTCTTGCATCACTCCCTCAAAGATTCTCTAAATTTGTTGTCAATTTCAATATGAACAACATTGAGAAGTTAATATCTGATCTTATTATTCTCATTCACCAAGTGGAAAAATATATGAAGCTCTAAAATCCTTTTTCCCTTATGATGAATAATAGTAAAGGGAGGGTGAAGAGATTTAAGCCCAAATCTTCTTCACAGACTTCCAAGAAAAAGAAGATCAAAGGGGAGGCAAGGGAACAGGAGGTTGTTTGTTTGCATGTGGAAAGAAGGGCCATTGGAAGAAGAACTGTACCCAGCCTAAGAAGCAAGGGGAAGATTCAAGTGTGTTTGTTATCAAATAAAATCTATCTGTTTCTAAAAATTGGGTGTTAGATACAGCTTGTGGTGCTTACATATGTATCCAAATACAGGAACCAAGTAAATTCAGGAAGATTGACCTAGGGGAGGTAAATCTACGAGCAGAAAATGGATCCAAACTTGCTACTATAGCTGTCGGGGACTACCACCTCACGTTTCCAACTGGGATGATCTTGGTGTTAAAGGGTTGTTATTATGTTTCGTCTGTTACTAAAAACATTATTTCTGTATCCATATTAGATACAGATGGATTTATTTTCAAGTTTGGAAATTAATGTTGCTTCTTTTACAAAGATAACATTTCTTTTGGTAGGGCACATTTATACAATGTTCTTTACATTTTGGATTACACAAAAAAAGTAATGGAAATCGATAACAAAGATACTTCACATGAATTATACCACACCCAACTTTGGCATCACCGGCTAGGTCATGTAAATGAGAAACGCTTGACAAAGTTACATCAAGATGGATATTTAAATTCTTTCGAACTAAAACCACTTGGTATATGTCATGCATGTTTACAAGGTAAAATGAACAAAGACCCATTTAGTGGTAAAGGTTAAATGGATAAAGAATTTATTGAATTGGTTCATACCAATGTGTGTAGACCATTTCCAGCTGAATCAAGGGGAGGGTGCTCATACTCCATAACTTTTACTGGTGATTTTAGTAGATATGGATATATCTATTTAATGAGGTATAAGTCAGATTCTTTTGATAAGGTCAAATAATACAAGAATGAAGTTGAGAACCATCTTGCTACGAAGATTAAGAAACTCTGATCAGACTGAGGTGGAGAATATCTTAATCAAGACTTCATTGATTACTTATGGGAGTTTGGGATCCTATCTCAACTCACTCCTCCATACACGCCCCAGTGGAATGGTGTGAGTGAAAGGAGGAACTGCACCCTGTTGGACATGGTGAGATCAATGATTAGTCATGCGAGTCTTCCATTATCCTTTTGGGGATATGCGTTACAAATAGCGGCGCACATACTAAACCAAGTACTAAATAAATCGATAAATGGTATTCTATATGAGTTCTGGAGTGAAAAGAAATCATATTATCGAATTTACATGTGTGGGGAAGCGATGTGTTTGTTAAGGCCTCTTCAGGTAACAAACTTGCACCCTGGGGCACAAAGTGTACCTTTATAGGATACCCCAAGGAAACAAGGGGATATTACCTATACAACCCCTTAGAAAAAAATGTTATAGTGGAAAGACACTCCATATTCCTTGAGAGGGAGCACATCTCCAAAAGATATTGTGGGAGAGAGATAGACTTAGATGAATTTGAGGCTCAAGGTACACAAGAGTTGGTATAGGAAAAGATTCCACAAAGCCCCATGGAAGAAATAACTATTCCAGAGACACAAGAGCTGCGTAGGAGTACAAGAGAGGTTAGAGAACTAGAATGGTATGATTTTCTAGTTACTGAGGATGGTGACTCATTATTAGTTGATAATAATGATCCTCTAACCTACAAGGAAGAAGTAAGTGGAACATATGTTTCCAAGTGGAAAGAAGCCATGAATTCTGAAATGGATTCCATGTACCAAAACCAAGTCTGGATTTTGGTAGATCCTCCAGTTGATGTAAAGCTTGTTGGTTGCAAATGGGTATTCAATAAGAAAATGGACATGTAAGGACAATTCAGCACCTATAAGGCACGACTAGTTGCAAAAGGGTTCAAACAGCATCATGGAATTGACTATAATGAAACCTTTTCACCAATTTCAATGATGAAATCCATCAGAATTCTATTGGTAATTGCTGCTTACCATTAATATGAGATTTGGAAAATGGATTTCAAAACAACTTTCTTTAATGGGAACCTTCAGGAAGATGTATACATGACACAACCTGAAAGGTTTATGACTCCAAAGGATGCCAATAAGGTATAAAAGTTGAAAAATATATATTTATGGATTAAAGCAAGCATCCAGGTCATGGGACATTAATTTTGATGAATCCATAACAAAATTTGGTTTTATCAAGAACGAATGTGAGCCTTGTGTCTAAAAACGGTTTAGTGGGAGTGTAGTAGTTTTCCTAATAGTATATTTTGATGACATATTACTTATTGGAAACAAGATACTAGTATTACAGTCTGTTAAGGCGTGGTTGAATCAATGCTTCTCTATGAAGGACTTGGGCGAGGCAGCATATATTCTTGGGATCAAGATTCATCGTGATAGATCCAATAGATGTTTGGGCCTAATTCAAAGTACATACATTGATAAGATACTGAAGAGATTCTGTATGGAAAAATCCAAGAGGGTATTGTTTCTAGCATCACATGGAATTCATCTTTCCAAGAAAATGTGTCTAAAAAAACATGAGGAAAGAAAGATAATAGCAAGGACTCCATATGCATCAATGATTGGGTCGGTCATGTATTTCATGTTATGTACTAGGTTGGATGTCGCCTATACATTGAGTGTGGTAGGAAAATATCAAGCTGACTCAGGTGACCGCCATTGGATGGCGGTTAAGACTATCCTAAAGTATCTAAGGCAAATTATGGATATGTTCCTAGTTTATGAAGGATATGAGGAACTAGTCATCAGAGGATATAAAAATGCTAGTTTTCAGACTGATCAAGATGACACGAAGTCGCAAACAGGATACATCTTTACTTTGAATGGAGGTGCAGTGAGCTGGAAGAGCTCAAAGCAGAGTGTGGTCACAGATTCTACAGTAGAGTCCAAGTATATTGCAGCTTCTAAGATGTCTAAAGAAGCATTTTGGATGTGAAGCTTCATCCAGTAGCTGGATGTGATACCTAGAAGTAAATATCACAATTCATTGTACTCTGATAATACTATAGTGGTGGTTCTCGCAAAATAACCAAGGTCACATCAGCAGACGAAGCACATTCTTAGTAAGTATCATCTCTTGAGGGATTTTTCTCAGAGTGGTGAAGTTGCAATGAGCAATATTTCCACAAAATACAGCATGGCGGACCCATTTACTAAAGCCTTGACTCAATAGAAACGTGATCACTATGTGAGGTCTAGCGGACTGAAATTCGTAGGCAGTTGGCTCTAGTCTAAGTGGGAGTTTGTAAGAGTTGGTTTCCTAGAACTAACTGTTTGTACTTTGATTGCATGTAAATTTAATGTATTTAAATATTAAACATCTTATTACATATTGTTCATTGTTCTGCATGACTATGATGTAATAATGTCCTAGAGTATTTTTTGCATTGATAAGGTCATGGAAGTTCCCCGCAATGTTGAGAACCTTGAAATGTTATAACAATATTCTTAAATATAGTTCTATGGTTGGATGAAATACTATAATGGGACATGTAGCATGCAGATCATCATGTGTGAGTACTCGTAATCAGATGAGCCTTCCTCTCATGAAGTTCACACTTGGTAATCTCCAAGATAGGAGATTATGAGAACAGACCCGCCAGTAGGAATTATGCATGTTTTGGTGTCATCGGATATTTCTATCTACGATCATGTGTAATGATCCTTAGACTTTAATATTATAATTAATACGTGTCACAACTCACGCACTTTGATTTACTGACGAAAACTGTCACGTGGACAATTGGCGAGAAGTAGGGTACGTTGGGTCCATCACGAGTGGCATGTTATTAATGGATAAGTCAAGGAAGGATTTGTCCCTTCAATTTATGGAAGTTGATATCTTGGCCCTTTGATTAAAATAGAACCTTTACGTGAAATTCCATGGTCATGGTGTAACGATGATTTTATTTTAGATAGTCAAAAAATGACGTATCAAGCATAAAAGTTGATGAAAATATCATGAAACCTATTTGATGAGATATTTTGATAAAGGAGTTATATTACACAGTGAGCGTTCATATGTGGATGTCATTGTTGTGACTTTAAGTTCTTTTTCTTGGGTTCATTGACCCGTTGCTAGATAGTACTTTTGGACTTTAGGCAAGCCTGTCTAATGGCAACGAGAAAGAATCCTATAAGTTCACACACTAAGTATTTTTAGTGGTCTCGATTAAATTCTATTTGAATTTAATTAATAATATTATTCTCAAGACAATGGAATAATTTTATTCAAGTTAAAATTATTTCATAAATTAAACAAATATTTATTCACCGGATTGTGGGTAAAATATATTTATTTATTTTATTGAACATTTAATAAATATTTATTTACTAGTTTGTAAATAAAATATTTATTTAAGAGAATAAATTATTTATTTATTTACTCGGGTGTTCAATAAATTTAAGTGGAGTTCTAAAGGGCCAAGGCCGGTCCGGTAGTAAAATAACTATTTTCAAGATGATAAATAATTATTTAACTAGTTGGCACAAATTAAAATAACACTACTATTATTTTGTGATGCATAATTTTATTTATAATTCCGTTTTGGGCAAGTTGGCGCACCATAAATAATGATGTGGTATTATTTTTAATAGCATGGGTTTTCTCTAAGGTTATGAATGTATTTAATTGTTGTTATGCAATTAAATATTGTAACTAAAGCCCCATGTCAATAAGTAGACACATGCGTCTATTGTGTCATGTACCGAACCGCACACCCGGTGAATTGAGAATTGTTGAGGTAAAAAAAATTTCTCTCGAATCCTCTTATCTCCCCTCTCAAAAACGAGAGATGTTCTTTAAGTCCTAAGAACAAGCGATCAAGAATGAATGATGCAAGACACTTGTTTTGTCACACTAGCACCCGGAGAATGAGCGGTGTCGATCAGAGGTCATTAGAGCACGTGTGGATCATCGCTAGAGGGATTCTAGTTTGGATATTTACAAGCGCAACAAGATAATCCAGAAGGGTCATTCTGGAAGATCAACATCATCAACGAAGAAAATACCGAAGATCTAGGTATTATTTTCTTTATGAAATTAATTAAATTAATTATAAACATGATGTGAAAGATCCTCTCTAAAGGTTTTGGGACTCTTCCTTCTTTATATAAATATTTAATTCTATTCCATGGAGACCGACATTCATCATCATATTGATCCCAAAATAATCATTGATCATGGTAAAAATCAAAGTTTGGTTCTGTCCCAACCACGCTTCCACTACACTCGGAACCTTCAACGATCTTCGAGTCCTCCACAAATCTCGACTAAAATCATGACTTCAACTTCATGAATTTTGCATCTTTAACATCCATATCAATATCTTCATAATTACTTTGAATTCATAAAAAACAAATTGAAATCCCTTGACATATTCTAGTTCTCTAACTTATTTTTCTCCAACTCTTGATTCTATATTTCATTTCTAACCTCTAGATCATGTAGTCTTTGAATTCTTCAAACTTAATTAGACATAGATTCTGAGCTTTTGGAGTTATAACTTTTGTTGTTCCAACACATGTTCGAACCCTAGATTCTGGTATCCCAGTATCTGCACAAATTGTCCTCATAACTTTTGAATATCGTATCCTCTAATCATATTCACCTTCAAATGTCATCATTTACCAATCCCCATAATTTTCGGTTGACTCAAATTCTGACTGGATCTTCTTTTGATTTGTAACATTCCCTCATATCCATACCTTTCAATGGTCTGTAGCATAAGTGAATCTTCCAAACTTTCCGCTCTCATTATTCCAGGTCACTTGAACTTCCTTAGCTTCCACCATCCTCAAGTTATGACTACCTATATTAAATCACATCATCATCTTGAAGTCACACAAACTGTGAATACTTATGTATCATGTAAGGCTTTATTCTATTTCCAAATCCTTACTTATTTCACTGATGTAAGGAGAATTTCTTCTTACACATCTCAGTAAGGTTTCTCCCTTTTCCAATTCTTTAATCATAATAACTTTTGGTTCTCGATATTAGTTAGATCAACCTTCATTGCCTCAGCGTATTGGCTTTATCTTCCAAACATGTCCAAGATTGGTCTTTTGATTCTTCTATGTTTTCCAACGCCCTCTTTAGACTTTCTAATTCAACTCAACTTGATTCAAAAATGATTCTCATGTTTCTTCCATTGAAATATCATCATAGCTTTGTCTTTGTCTTGCTTAGTTTACGAACTATATTCGAGACATCCCTCATCTCCTCGAATTCACCTAAATGATAAATCTTATGTATCATGTGTAACTTTTATCGTAAGAGTAAGTTGCTCTTACGAACCTCCAGAGGTCTCATACGAACTCAACATCTAGTAATTTCCAACATACACACCTTATCTTCACTAATTTTGAGACCCCATAATTTTGGATTGTCAGTACTCATCCTAAGCACCAATAGATCAGCATTTTCACAAAGGATTCAAAATAGATTTGAATTAAAACAATAATGGTAAGTGAAAGTTTGGTAATAATAACATATTTTGATATTTTTATGACTATTTGTTTGTTTTTGTAATATATATTTTAAGATTAAAAAAAACATGTGGGAATAAAACTCATAAATGCTCAGGAAAGGCCGAAGAAACTATTCGATGGGAGACATCATCAACGCAGCACCAGAACCATCCCCGCCTGGCCCACTTTCTCCTCCTCCCCATCCCTTATCCATTCTCTGGTTAACTGTCAAAACCTCACCCTCTTTTAGATGCTCTTCCTCACCAGGAGTGAGAGATACGGGACGATGGGCAGCTATTGGGGAGCTAAGCAAATGACCAGTCACAGCTCCTCCACCCCCTATCCTTCCAGCTCAGGTACCTCCCAAAACACAATCACTAACCAATCGTTTTTTTTTTTTCTTCCTGCTCGGATCGGTTTGTGGCTTACCAGATGGAGGGGATTCTTTTTTTCTTCTGCGATTGATTGCGCAACCGAGATATCGAGGCCGCAGAGTAAAGGTGGGTCCACACCGGCGTCGGGGGCGAGAGGAGGAGGAGGAGAAAATAGTGCCAGCGATGGTTTAGAGAAAAACAACAGTGAAAACTCCGAATCCCTGGAGAGTCAGAGCAGTAGGGGGGAGGTCCTGATTCCGAACCTGAAGTTCTTTACCCTGGCAGAGCTCAAGATCGCAACCAGGAACTTCCAGCCGGATTTGGTGCTGGAAATGGGATGATGGGGGCACGTCTTCAAGGAATGGATCGATGAGAAGACGTACGCGCCTTCCCAATGTAGTGTCGGAATCCCCGTCGATATCAAGCAATCCACCGATAGTGCCCGAGAATGGCAGGTACGCACCCTCTGCGCCATCCTTCTTCATCTCCCCCTATCCCTATATAAAAATTGACTATGGATTCTATGCGTGGGTGCAGTCAGAGGTGAAATTCTTGGCGAAGATGACCCACCCCAACCTGGTGAACCTCCTGGGCTTCGGCTGGGAATAGAAGGAGTTCTTCCTCATCTACGAGTACATGCCCAAGGGCAGCCTGGATAACCACCTATTCAAGAGGGGCGCGAATCTTCTGCCATGGAGCAAGCGCCTCGACATCGCCATCGAAGCTACCAGCGGCCTCGCCTTCCTGCACACCGAGGAGAAGCAGGTCATCCACCGCAACTTCCAGCCCTCCAACATGATCCTCGATGCGGTATGAACCAAAATTGAACACGCACCAAGTCCATTTTGCAGAGATTCATCGTCTTCTTCATTTGATGGATGGAAGGATTACGCAGCAAAGTTGTCGAGCTTCGGGCTGGCGATGTTGGGACCGATGAACAGCAACACGCTCGTCACGATGTAGATAATGTTGGGAGCCTTCCTGGTTGGTGCACCGCGTAACTCCTCTTCAATTGGAGCTTCACATGGTTTCTATTTTAATGAGGTGTTTTTAATGCGGGGCAAGACCGCGTGAATTAATTCATGTGTTGACACGCTTTTGACGCGGAGACATTATTTGATGTTGATTCTTCTTCTTATATAAGGAGGCAGCGACAAGGGATTTCAACATCACCGGCAGAAACAACACTGATAGAAAATCTCATTTGGTGATCGCCTTTCTTCGACGATCATTTTCTTGCTCTCCGTCTTTGATTCACTACGTTTATTCTTGAGTATTACTTTTGAGATCCCTTCCATTTTTGGGGAGTCTCTACCGTGTACGTCTTTATTTTAGTTTATCCCTCTTTCCGGACTATGTCACATGGTTTTTCCCTTTTGGTTTTTCCACGTAAAAATTTTCAGTGTCAACTTTATTTTCTGCATATTTAATTTCGGGTCACTGCACATCCGTTTTATTTGGGGGGAAAGAGTTTATTTCCACTGCATGTTCACTTTTCAATTGTTTGTGCATTCATCTCTTTCCTATCTTTCCCAATATCTGGTATCAGAGGGTTTGGTTTTTTATTTCATATTTATTATGGAGGCCAATTACAGTCGGATGATTTTTTTGAATGGTACCAACTACCATATGTGGCGACTTAAAATGAAGGATCTGCTTTTTGTCAAGAGAATGCATCTTCAAGTTTTTATTACCCAGAAGCCGAAAGGGTGTCAGATAAAGAATGGGCATTGGATCATGAGATGGTTTTTGGCTTCATTCTCTAATGGGTCGAAGACAATGTGATGACCCACATTATCAACATCTCTCACGCCAGAACTTTGTGGGAGAAGCTTGAGATAACCTACGCTTCAAAGATGGGAAATAATAAATTGTTTCTTCTCAAACAAATGATAAATTTGAGGTACAAATAAGGTACGTATATTTTTGATTATTTAAGTGAATATCAGGGATGTTTTGACCAATTGTCTGGCATGGGTATCAATTTTGAAGATGAGGTTTTAACTCTTTTTTTGCTTAACAGTTTACCCGATTCATGGTAAAATTTATGTGTTACTCTAACCGATTCTTCTCCTAATGGTGCTATGACATTTAGTTTTGTCAAGTATGCTATTTTAAATGAAGAGGTCATGAGACGCACTCTGGAGAAATCTTCTTCAGAGCTTTTAGTTGCAGAGAATAGGAGAGAAGCCAGGACTAGGGGTAGAGCAGTCGAGGTAAGAGCAGATGTAATGTCCAGGAATTTTCATATAAATTTTATATTTTTTTAATTATATGAAATTATTTCGAGACAGTGAAATCTGACGGCATGTGATTTTGAGGCCCGGAGTGCCCGAAATGATCCATCAAAGTTTTGTTAAACTTTAAATAGTGCACGTAAGCAGTTTTACTGAAAAGATGTAATAACTCTTAAATGGTTTCCCAGATCAGAAACATGAGGGCACTGTTGCGTTCAATATAGAGGGTTTACCCTAGGCATGACTTAAGTTTAGTCGGTGCAGGCCTCCTGTGAGAAAACGTGAAAATGGAATAACCGTAAATAAAATAATTAAATAAAGTTATTTTATTTTTTAAATTCTTATAACTCATGAATGGTGACTTGGATTAAAAATCTGAGACCACCTCTGAACTCATGAGGGTATGCTTTCTTTGGAAAGATACTAACATTGGCCAGCGTGAGACAACTATGGAAGTTAGTTTTTAGCTGTAAATAAAATAATTAAGTGACAATTATTTTACTGTTAAAATCTATAACTACTAAACGGTAACTCGGATTGAAAATCCGAGAGTACCATTGAGTTTCTTGGGATGTGTTTCCCTTAGGCAGAGCCTAACCTCGACCGGTGCGGGTCTAGGGTGACTGATAATAATTTTCTGAAATTTTTTTCGGGTACGTTCAATAAACGCGCGAGCGGCGTTTTCTAACTTTTGAACTGGTGCTCGGATTAAAAATATGAGGGCACCGTTGAATATGCAATGCCAAGATTCTCTTAAGGGAGGATTCACTTTGACCGCAGTAGGTCTGGAGAAAAAGTTAAGTTTTGGGACTTTTAAAGAAATAATAAAAATAACTTTGTTTTTTTTTATTTTCTCTTTTATCTTTTCCTCCAACGGAAAAGTGGAGGGTGGGACCAGCAGTGTGTTAGGACAATAAATGGCTTGACCCTTCAATCCTAAGTAACGATGACGTTGGGGAATTAGGAAGGTTCCTAATTAATGGGCCTCTATTAATTCCACAAACGTTGCACGCCCCCCCCCCCCCCTGGAGCTAGGGGAGAGGTGTCGGTACTGCTTCGCCAAGCAATGAAGTGTTGACAAAGGGCAGAGATGACAAACCCTTGGAGGATGGATTCGGTTCCAGTGGAGGTGACGGGATCCACCGAACCAAAAACCAAAGGACGACGTACGAGAAGCGTCGTTGGAAGCTAGTTGCGGAGGATGGAGAACACGGACCCCCTTCCTCAAGCGCGGAGGCTCTCCAACAATCTCAGGTAGGGTTTTAAATCTTGTTTTAAATTCAAGTGAATTTATTGAACCCCTTTATTCTCCCTCATGATTATGAGCTAATGCGGAGGACGCGGGCCTAACGAACCCATCCCGGACCCTCCGCTACTTTGTTACCTTGCTCCCTCCGTGGAAGACCGTCGGCGCGGCGGCACTGACCGGCTACGAAGGAGGAGGCATGCCGACACATGCCGCAAGATGATGTCACGGTACTAAGTCGCGGCAGTCGTTGAAATGTCCAGCACTGGCCGGCCGCGAAGGAGGTACGGCGTGCCGTCACGGGCCGTTGGTGAGAAAGGGGCCACGGCTCGTCAGCCGCGGCGATCGGAGGAGGGAGCAAGCACATTGTTCAGCCGCAGAAGGGAAAGTGGCGTGACCAGCGCACCTCCGGTG
This sequence comes from Viscum album, assembly GCA_963277665.1. NCBI lineage: Eukaryota > Viridiplantae > Streptophyta > Magnoliopsida > Santalales > Viscaceae > Viscum > Viscum album. The sequence continues at coordinate 117,147,917 of OY728119.1, forward strand.
AGTAGAGGACCGTGGCCAAAGTCACAGTGGAGGAGGTAGAACCCGCTCCTCCGTTGGGTTCCATGGTGACCGGGCGGTGCCCACGTGGCGCCACCGTTTGGGATACCTGGGGACCCCCCCCCCATTCTAGCTCGGCGGACCATGGGCCGCACCTTACACGGTCGGGTCACTTGCCCAGCAGGCCATCGTTGAGTGGGCTGCCCCCCCCCCGAGTGTCGGGCCGCGCCCCACCGTGGGTCGGGCCGCCTCACTGTGGGCCGGGCCACCCCCTCACGGGCCGAGCCGCCCCCTCGCGGGTTGGGCCACCCCTTGTAGGCTGGGACAGACCTTGGCTCAACCTAGCCAGGTCGGACCCATATCGGGTTAGGCTGGGTTGGTCGGACCGGACCCAGAAACACTTAAAGGGTCATATCTTGAAAATCGGGCATCTGTTTAACGAATCATCTACGGCATTGGTATCCTTGTATTGAGACGGTACTTTTGGTATAATCCACTTGAGTTTTGGAGATAGTTGGAGTACGGTTGGGTTGGATTGAACCCGAATCCAACCGGGCCCCCAGAACTAAAACGCTTATAACTCACAGACTGGGTGTCCAATTGAAGCACCATCTGTCGCGTTGGAACCCTTACAACATGGCGGTCCTTTGGGTTACTCCTTTTTGGAGCTTAGTGGTGGTTAAGGTATGACCGATATCTCAAGGGGAAGATACGACGGAGCTCGAGTGCACTGAGTCCGAGGAATCCAGTGGCTAGTTGTAACGTGAAGAAAGAACATTGATCCTGTGTAGGTCAGTATCTATCAGATCCTGTGTGGGTCAGTGCTCAGCGATCCTATGTGGGTCAGCGTATACCGATCCTGTGTGGGTCAGATCTTGTGTGGGTCAGCACTCAGCGATCCTGTGTGGGTCAGTGCATACCGATCATGTGTGGGTTAGATCCTATGTGGTTCAGCGGGGGTTAGTACCTATCGATCCTGTGTGGGTCAGCAAACAGTGCCTCTTAACAGAATAAGATGATCTAGCTTATGACTAATCATATGTACTTATATACTTAAGTTATACCTGATTGTGAGCTGAGTCTTTTACTTGTGTGGTACTTCTATCTTTATGGTGTTACCTGTGTAGTACTTCTAGCTTCGTGGTGTTACATGTGTGGTACTTCTGTCTTTGTTGTGTTACTTGTGTGTTACTTCTAGCTTTGTGGTGTTACCTGTGTGGTACTTCTGTCTTCATGGTGTTACATGTGTGTTACTTCTCTCTTCGTGGTGTTACCTGTGTGGTACTTCTATCTTCGTGGTGTTACATGTGCGGTACTTCTAGCTTCGTGGTGTTACCTGTGTGGTACTTTTAGCTTCGTGGTGTTACCTTTGTAGTACTTCTATCTTCGTGGTGTTACCTTTGTGGTACTTCTAGATTTGTGGTGATACTTGTGTGGTAATTCTATCTTTGTGGTGTTACATGTGTGGTAATTCTAGCTTCATGGTGTTACCTGTGTCGTACTTCTATCTCAGTGGTGTTACATGTGTGGTACTCCTACCTTTGTGGTGTTACCTTGGTGGTATAATTATCTCATGTATGAGATGAGTATAAATTGATAACTTAGGTATATTTATGGGCATATACCTAAGTAGATTTGGGGTCTTGATTTGTGGTATTTTCCTTTGTGGAACTCTAGGATACCTATGGGGGTCTCGGGGTCCCTATTGAGTATCATTATACTCACCCCTACATGGGCTACGCCTGCACCTTATTGTGTCTTGTGGAGATGATGGACAGCATTGATCGAGGCTGAGGGAGCCAGGACTGGACGGTGCCCAGAGGTTGACCTTTTGGCGTGACGTGACGCAGAGACTTCTGTTCGTGAGTTGTACCTACCCTTCAAGTAGGATCCTCGGTGGATGATCCAAGAGTTTTTTTGTACTTTTCAGTTGTATTTTTACTTTTTAGTTGTACTTGTACCTTTTCAGTTGGTCTTGTATTCTGGACCCTTTAATTTCAGAATGCTTTTACTGCAGCAGTTTACTTCATGGTTGCTTCTTGTTGTGTTCTAGGAGTGTGTGTCGGTATAGGTTAAAAATCCAATGCCTTCCCCCTTTAGGGATACGCCTTTCCAGTGCTAGTCGTCATCCCCTGGCCTATGGAAGGCAGGCTTGGGGTATTCACGGCACGGGCCCTGAGGGACAGGTCATGAAAAAGTGGTATCAGAGGAGTTGGTTATACCGAAGAACTAGGACTCTGATCTTTTCAATGTGGCAATAGTGTTAAGTGTTATGAGTGTGGTTTTCAGTTTAGGGAATCCATTTTTGGTTCGGCGGCCGACGTATCCATACACTTGGACCCTGAATTCTGATTTTTGACTCAGCGCACAAAAACACTGATTACCTGTGTTTTTTAAAGGTTTTTCTTATGATTTATTTGAGTCAGATAATGACTATGGAGCACCTATTCCTTGTCAGAATGTTGTCACGTAGACAACTAGCCAGGACTCCCGAGAGAGTACATGATGATAGCCCACCGAGCGATGAGGCTCTGGTGCAGGGCCCTCTTACTATGTCGGCACCTTCATGTGGTGTATCAGCAGCACCACCACTTGTTGGGAAGCAGTTACCACCAGTCGCACTGGAGGATGATGCACGCCAACTGAGCGTGTTGCACAAGTTCCAACGGCAGAGGTCTCTGAGGTTTCAAGTCGAGACAGATCCCCAAGAAGCTGAGGACTAGCTGGAGGTTGTGGCTAGAGTTTTCTGCCTAGTTGAGACACCAGCAGATTATATTGTGATCCTAGCTACTAGTCTTTATCATTGTGTGACCATGAGGATGATCTGCATGATTATGAGGCTTCAATACATTGACTGTTTCCCAATATGGTACCTTCGGATATTGTTCCATCTATATCACTAACTGTTGGTCAGCAATTAAAATTGATGGTACCAGTAGAGGACACATGTAGGATTAGTGCCTTACATGTGTTTCAACATCAGATACCCTCAGGTTCTGAGGCAATCCCAACTCACAGACATCCAAGGACTGGGTTGAGGAGGTGGCCTATTTTCTATCTATCAAGGTCACCATTCGATCCGATGGTGGTCCTGGTAGATAGCCTTCTATGTGGCTCAGCAGGACGATGACAGGGTTTATGTTACCCTGATCTTGCAAAGAGGTGACTTTTTTATGGACAAGCTTGAGAACCTTCCTAAAAGAAGGGGGTATCTTTCCATAAAGAGCTAAGGGATGAGAGTTCCCTAGAGCTTCTATAGCTTTGGCGGGATGACATGATGGTAGTTGAGTATTCATCGAGGCATACTGACAATCCCAGGTACTTGATGAATACAGTGTGGTCAGTGATTCAGGGCTCAGACCTCCAAGAGAGGTGTGTTTAGGGACATCTGAGCCAACATTATTCCTCTATGAATTCCTACTTATGTCAGGGTACTAGAGAGAACCTTTGTGGTTGAATGTTCTTTGGCTGATCGGATGCAGCCAGTGAATGTTAACAGCAGGGAAGCAGGAAACTGACGCCAGTCTCAGAGACTTGGGCGTGTAAAATGTTTTGGGAAGAGGAATTGATAGGGAAAGATGAATCTGTAGGGCAGAAGATGTGGAAGTGGAGCTAGGAAAGCAGCATGAGGTGGTATACATTTTGACATGTTACAACCACTACCCCAATGTGGTCCCCACTAGGCTCAGGGAGCTGGAGGACAGGGGAAGGGAGTAGCTGCATGCGATCAAGGAGTGTGACCCAAGGGATCCATGAAAGATTAGAGGTATGGTTTGTGTCTACTACTAACTGTCATATTGATAGGCATAGGAACTAATCATTCCTTCCTTCTACAAATCTTTTTCAAGACCTAGAGTTTCTGGTTAAATCGTTGACTTGACCCTTACGTCTAGAGATACCTTTGTGAGGAGACTCGAAAATCACACTTTTTATGATGGTGTGAACCGACCCTTGAGGTGAGAGTTTTGGTTGGAACATCTTAGTGGCAGCATCGAGGTCTTATGACGTTAGTTTGGGTTTGGACTAGACATCCACAGTTCATACTCAGATTGACTATATTAGGCAAAAAGGTTGTGTTTTATCTACAACGTTGGAATGGGGTTTTCCTTGGTTGGAGAAAAAGGAAACCCAGACATCATAGGATTAACTCTTGCATAGGAGGGTGCAGCAGATCACTCTTGAGTCGGCCAGCCTTACCCTTCTGGAAGCAGACGCACTTAGCAGGAGGTCTGGTCTACAGCTACTGAGTGAGGCATCAGAGTAGCTAGTTGCATTGTGGATATCCTTTGTGGATAAATATGGAGCATCTCACCTCTATTCTATGACTATCACTCCCCCAATTCTTCAGCGAATTCGGGAGGCACAGCTTGGGGATGTTGACTACGAGGCCCGACGTGCTCAGATATCCTCAGGATGGTCCCCTGAAGGATTTTTTGAAGGTGGTGAGAATGTCATCCTCTTCAGAGAATGCACCACGGTACCAGTGATGCTTCGGGAGGAGATGTTGAGGGAGACCATGTTTTTGTACGGGTCTCACCCCAACGAGGATTGCAGAGGTTTGGTCGGGGCAGAAAGCTATCTTTGAGGTTCATCGGACCTTTCTAGATTCTTAGAAAAGTGGACCAGGTGGAATATCGTCTATCTCTTCCCCCACAGATGCATCGGAGGCATAATGTTTTCCATGTGTCACAGGTGAGGAGATGTGTTCATGATCCATCACGTGTTATCGACTAGGGAGAGTTGGACTTTGACGATGGGGCGACTTTTACAGATTTTTTGGTGGAGATAGAAGAACGACAGGAGCGAGTCCTCTGTGGATGGTCTATCCCTATGTTGCGAGTTCGGTGGCAGCACGGGAACCTCCAGGAGAGCACTTGGGAGTGGGAGGCTAAGATTCATACTCAGTACCCCATTTTGTTTTCTTAGACTATGTTGTGGATTTCAGGGATGAAAGGCCCTAAGGTGAGGAGAATTTAATTTCCCAGAATTTCCATATATTTTTTTTTAATTATATGGAATTATTTTGAGACCTCGAAATCTGACGGTGTGTAATTCCGAGGCTCGGAGTGCCTGAAATGACCCGTCTAAGTTTTGTTAAACTTTAAATAGCGCATGTAAGCAGTTTTCATGAAAAAGTGGAATAACTCTTAAATTGTTACCTGGATCAGATATCCAAGGGCATCGTTGCGTTCAGGATAGTGGGTTTACCCTAGGTGCGACTTAAGTTTAGTCGATGTAGGCCTCCTGTGAGAAAACCCAAAAATTGCATAACCGTAAATAAAATAATTAAATAAAGTTATTTTGTTTTTCAAATGATTATAACTCACGAACAGTGACTCGGATTAAAAATCTGAGACCACCAATGAACTCGTAAGGCTAGGATTTTTTTAGGAAGATACTAACATTGGCCGGCGTGGGCCAACTATGGAAGTTAGTTTTTGACCGTAAATAAAATAATTAAGTGACAATTATTTTATTGTTAAAATCTATAACTTCTAAACGATAACTTGGATTGAAAATATAAGAGTACTGTTGAGTTCGTTGGGACGTTTTTCCCTTAGGAAAAGTATAACCTCAACCGGCGTGGGTCGAGGGTGACTGTTAATAATTTTCTGAACTTTTTTTCGGGTACGTTCAGTAAATGCATGAGCATCATTTTCTAACTTTTGAACCGGTGCTCAGATTAAAAATATGAGGGAACCATTGAATCCCCAGTGCTAGGATTTTCTTAAGGAAGGCTTCACTTTGACCGCAGTAGTTCTGGAGAAAAGGTTAAGTTTTGGGACTTTTAAAGAAATAATAAAAATAACTTTGTTTTTTTTTATTTTCTCTTTTATCTTTTCCTCCAACGGACAAGCGGAGTGTGGGACCAGCAGTGTTTCAAGCCAATAAATGGATTGTCCCTTCAATACTAAGTAACGACGACGTTGGGGAATTAGGAAGGTTCCTACTTAATGGGCCACCATTAATTCCATGAACGTTGCACGCCCTCCCACTCTCCTATTTATATGGAGCTTGGGGAGAGGTTTCGGCACTGCTTCGCCAAGAAATGAAGTGCTGACAAAGTGCAGAGACGCCAAACCCTTGGAGGATGTAGCCAGTTCCAGTGGAGGTGATAGGAGACACTGAACCACAAACCGAAGGATGGCATACGAGTGGCATCTTTGGAAGCTAGTTACAGAGGATGGTGAACCCCGACCCCCCTTCCTCAAGCCCAGAGGCTCTCCAACAACCTCAGGTAGGGGTTTAATTCTTGTTTTAAATTCAAGTGAATTTATTGAACCCCTTTATTCTCCCTCATTATTACGATTTAACGCGGAGGGTGCGGGCCTAACGAACCCAGCCCAGACCCTCCGCTACTATTCTGCCTTGCACCCTCCGTGGAAGACCGTCGGCGCGATGGCACCGACCCGTTATGAAGGAGGTGGCAGGCCGACGCACTCCTCAAGAGGAGGTCGTGGCACTAAGCCATGGCGTTCGTCGGAGCGGCTGGCACCGGCCGCCCGCGGAGGAGGTGCGGTGCACCGTCGCGTTCCGCCGGTGAGCAAGGGGCCACGGCTCGTCAGTCACGGCAATCGGAGGGGGTGGCTGGCACATCGGTCGGCTGTAGAATGGTAGGCAGCGCGACTAGCATGTCGTCAGCGAGCAAGGAGGCGGCGCGACCAACACGCCTCTAGCGAGCAGAGGGCCGTGGTTGAAGCCGCGAAAGAGGAGGAAAAACCCACGCCTTCGGCGAGTCCCGCGGCGACCAGGCGGCGCCCACATGGCGTAGCCGTTTCATAAGCCGAACGACCTCTGGGCCGTTCGGGATACTAGGGGACCCCCCCCCCCCTTTGCCAGCTCAGCAAACCGCAGGCCACCCTCCTGCGGGTCGCCTTTCCAGCGGGCCGTTGCCCAGAGGGTCAGTCCATGCCTCACCATGGGCCAGGCCTCCCCACCATGGGCTGAGCCGCCCCCTTGCGGGCCGGGTCACCCCACCGTGGGTGGGGCCTCCCCCTCGCGGGCCGAGTCGCCCCCTCGCTGGCTGGGCCGCCCCCTCATGGCCCGAGACACCCCCTCACAGTCTGGGACACCCCTTGTGGTCCGGACCGGACCTCAGCCTGGCCTAGTCAGGTCCGACCCATATCGGGTCGGGCTGGGTCGGTTTGACCGGGTCACACTGGACCCGGGCTCAACCGGACCGAGAAACACTTAAAGGGCCATATCTTGAGAACCGGGAATCCGTTTGAAAAATTGTCCATGGCGTTGGGATCCTTGGATCGAGACGGTTATTTTTGTATACTCTACTTGAGTTTTGGATACAGTTGGAGTACGGCCGAGTTGGATCAAACTCGAATCCAACCGGGCCCCTGGAACTAAAACACTTATAACTCACAGACCGGAGGTCCGATTGACGCACTGACTGTCGCGTTGGAACCCTTATGACATGGCGGTCCTTTGGGTTACTCCTTTATGGAGCTTATTAGTGGTCGAGGTACGACCGATATCTCAAGGGGCAGATACTACGGAGCTCGAGCGCACGAGTGCGAGGAATCCAGTGGCTGGCTGTAACGTGAATAAAGAACATCGATCATGTGTGGGTCAGTATCTATCAGATCCTGTGTGGGTCAGCGCTCAACGATCCTGTGAGGGTTAGCACATACTGATCCTATGTGGGTCAGATCTTGTGTGGTTCAGCACTCAACGATATTGTGTGGGTCAACCCATACCGATCTTGTGTGATTCAGATCCTGTGTGGGTCAGTGGGGGTTAGTACCTATCGATCCTATGTGGGTCAGATCCCGTGTGGGTCAGTGGGGGTTAGTACCTATCGATCCTGTGTGGGTCAGATCCTGTGTAGGTCAGTAGGGGTTAGTACCCATCGATCCTGTGTGGGTCAGCAATAGTGCCTATTAACAGAATAAGATGATCTAGCTTACGACTAATCATCTGTACTTATGTACTAAAGCTATACCTGATTGTGAGATGAGTCTTTTACCTATGTGGTACTTCTATCTTCATGGTGTTACCTGTGTGGTACTTCTAGCTTCGTGGTGTTAGCTGTGTGGTACTTTTATCTCAGTGGTGTTACCTGTGTGGTACTTCTACCTTCGTGGTATTACCTTGGTGGTATACTTCCCTCATGTATGAGATGAGTATAACTTGATAACTTAGGTATATGTATGGGCATATATATAAGTATATTTGGGGTCTTTCTTTGTGGTATTTTCCTTTGTGGAACTCTAGGAGACCTACAGGGGTCTCGGGATCCCTACTGAGTATCGTTATACTCACCCCTACACGGGCTACGCCCGCACCTTATTGTGTCTTGTGCATACAACAAACAACATTGGTCGAGGCTAAGGGATCCAGGACTAGATGGTGCCCGGAAGTGGACATTTTGGCATGACGTGACATAGAGACTTATATTCGTGAGTTGTACCTACCCTTCAGGTAGGATCCTCGGTGGATGATCTAGGAGTTGTTTTGTACTTTTCAGTTGTATTTGTACTTTTAAGTTTTACATAAACCTTTTCAGTTGGGCTTGTATTCTGGCCCCTTTAATTTCATCACACTTTTACTACAACATTTTACTTCTTGGTTGCTTCTTGTTGTGTTCTAGGACTATGTGTATGTACAGGTTAAAAATTAAATTCCTTTCTTCTTTAGAGATATGCCTTTCTGGTGATAGTCACCAACCCCTGGACTATGGAAGGTTGGTTTGGCATAGTTACGGCATGGGCCCCGAGGTATGGGTCGTGACAGTAGAGGCAGAAGCAAATCTAGACTAAAGCAGAGAGATTTTTAATTTCATCGTTGTGGTAAGAAAGGGAATGTTAAGAAGTTTTTTTATCAGCTGAAAAAAAAAGAGAATAGAATGAAGGAAAATCCATAGAAGAAAAATGGCGATGGAGATGATCATGTTTCCGCCACTACAGGGGGTGATCTTGTTATTGTTTATGACTCCATTAACATTACTTTTGATGATTTTTACTGGGTTGTTGATAGTGGTGCATGTTTTCACGTGACATCAAAGAAGGAGTTTTTTCATCTTACAGTCCATGTAATTTTGGGATTTTGAATATGGGCAATGATGGTCATGCTGACGTTGTAAGCATCGGGGTTGTTTGTTTAGAGACCAGTACAGGAAGTAAGCTGATTTTGAAGAATGTTCAACATGCACCTGAGGTTCGTTGGAATCTTATTTATACCAGTGTTCTTGATGATGAAGGGTTTATCAGCACGTTTGGTGATTGCCAATGGAATATTTCCAAGGTCTCTTTGATTGTGGATCGAGGGAAGAATCAATCAGGTTTGTACTGGACTAGAGCTTCTATTTCTTATGATACTTCTTGCATTGTTGAGTGTAGTGTTTTGTCCAAGTTGTGGCATAAGAGGCTCAGTCACATCAGTGAGAAAGGGATTGGTTGTTTCGCCAAGAGAAATATTCTTCCAGATTTGAAGAGTGTAAAATTGGACACATGTGATCATTGCATGGATGGAAAATAGAGTAGAGTGAGTTTCAGTAGTCATCCTCCACGTAGGAAGTCATAGGTACTTGAATTAGTACATTCTGAAATTTGTGGTCCCTTGAAATCTAAGGCCTTTAGTGGAAGTCTTTATTTTTTTACATTTATTGATGAATACTCACGAAAGCTCTGGGTTTATGTTTTAAAATCCAAAAGTCACATTCTCAATGTTTTTAAGCAATTTCATGTTTCTACTGAGAGGGAATCCGGAAAGAAAATAAAATGTATTCGCACTGACAATGGGGGAGTATTGTGGTCTATTTGATCAGTATTGTAGGTAGGAAGGTATTCGGAATCAGAAGACTCCGCCCAAGACAGCTCAGCTGAATGGTTTAGCTGAGCAGATGAATGGGACTTTGTTGGAAAGATTTCGTGGTTTTCTTTCAGAAGAAAAGTTGCCTGGACATTTTTGAGGTGAGGCTTTACTTACTGCTGCTTATATTATCAATTTTTCTCCTGCTTTTTATTTGCATACATATACTCCTGAAATTTTTTGGTATGGAAAAGAGATCAGGTACGATCACTTGCGTGTTTTTGGTTTCAAGGCTTTTGTTCATGTGCCTAGAGATGAGAGATCCAAGCTGGATGGTAATACACTCCAGTGTATTTTTATTGGATATGGACACGATGAGTTTGGGTGCAGGTTCTATGATCCTATTTTGAAGAAACATGTCAGAAGTCGATATGCGGTGTTTAAGGAGGATCAGACTATTGCAGGCATTGATAAGGGAGAAAAATCTTCCTCTCCATCTTCTGATGGTTTTGTCAGTCTTGAGCCAGGTTATGATTCACATTTACCCCATATTTTTTATTCTGATGATCATGTTGATATACAGAATGATACTGAAGGTGAATAGGTTGGAGTTGATGTTTCTGATGCACCTTTTGTTTCTGATGATCTAGTTCTAGGGGTTATTAATGAACCCGCAGTTCCACTCTAGAGGTCATCTCGGCATTGCACCGTTTCTACTCGATATTCACCTGATGAGTATATGCTTCTCGCTGAAGGTGGAGAACCAAAATCATTTGATGAGGCAATGGAAAGTGTACAGAAGGATAGATGGGTTGTGGAAATGGATGACAAGATGACATCATTGCATGATAACCACACTTTTGAGCTGGTGAAGTTACTGACAGGTAAGAGTGCTTTGCAAAATCGGTGGATTTATCAGATTAAGAAAGAATAATACAGTTCTATTCCACGATATAAGTCAAGGTTAGTTGTTAAAGGATTCCTTTAGAAGAAATGTATTGATTTTGATGAGATTTTATCACCTGTTTTCAAAATTTCTTCCATTCGGGTTGTTCTGGGTTTGGATGCTAGTTTGGATCTGCAGATTGAGCAGATAGGTGTAAAGACAGCTTTCCTCCATGGAGATTTAGAGGAGGAGATTTATATGGATCATCCAGAAGGTTTTGTTGAAACGGGTAAAGAAAATCATATCTGCAAGTTGAAGAAGAGTTTGTATGGTTTGAAGTAAGCTCTGAGGCAGTGGTATAAGAAGTTTGAATCTGTCATTTCTCATCAGGGTTTCAGGAAGACATCTTCTCATCATTTCGTTTTTGTTCAAAGATTTACTGATGATTATTTTATTATAATGTTGCTTTATTTTTATTATATGCCCATTTTTTGCCATGATACTTCTAGAATTGACATATTGAAGAAGGATCTTTGTCAATCTTTTGCGAGGAAAGACTTGGGTCCAGCACGACAGATTCTTGGAATGACAATCTCTCGTGACAGGAAGGCCAAGAAATTGTGGTTATCTCAGGAGAGATACATTGATAAGGTTCTTCAGATATTTTCTATGGATAGAGCTAAAGTGGTTAGTACTCCTCTCTCTTTATATTTTAAGCTCATCACCAGTTAGTCACCTTCTACTGATGAAGAGAGAGAGGAGACGAAGCACATACCTTATTTATCTTCCATTGGTTGTTTGATGTATGTTATGGTATATACTTTACCTGATATAGCTCATGCAGTTGGTGTGGTCAGTCGTTTTCTATCAAATCCAGGTAGAGATCATTGGAGAGCAGTGAAGTACATTTTTTGTTATCTTCGTGGTACTTCTGATCTGAGATTGTGTTTTGTAAAAGTGGAACCTATGCTATGTGGCTTTACAAATTCAGATATGGTAGGAGATATTGATTCGAGGAAGTCTACTTCAAGCTATTTGATCACTTTTGCAGGGGGGTTGTATCTTGGCAGTTTAGATTATAGAGATGTGTTGCTTTATCTACCATAGAGTCAGATTTTATTGCAACTACAAAGGCGTGCAAAGAATTTTTGTGGATGAAAACTTTTATTCGAGAGATTAGTTTAAATCAGGACAGGTATGTTTTATTTGTGATAGTCAGAGTTATATTTGTTTGGGAAAGAATTCTACTTTTCATGGAAGTTTGAAACATATTGATGTTTGATATCATTGGATCCATAATGTCCTTGATTTGAGACAGTTAGAGCTTGATAAGATCCACACTGATGACAACGAGTCATACATGTTGACCAAGAGTTTATCTAGAGGAAAATTTGAGACTTGCTGACTGATTGAAGGGTTGGTGATGATCCCCACTTGAGTCGGATGGGGGTTTGTTGGGAACCTTCCTGGTTGGCCACCGCATAATGCCTCCTCAATTGGATCACCACATGGTTTCTCTTTTAATGAGTTGTTTTTTAATGTGGGCCAAGACCGTGTGAATTAATTCACGCGGTGACATGTTTTTGACATGGAGACATTATTTGACGCTGATTCTTTTTCTTATATAAAGAGGCAGTGTCAAGGCATTTCAACATCACCGGCAGCAATAACATCGAGAGAAAATCCCATTTGGTGATCGACTTTCTTTGAAGATCATCTTTCTTGCTCTCCATCTTTGATTCATTACTTTTATTCTTGACTATTACTTTTGAGATCCCTTATATTTTGGGGGAGTCTCTAATATGTACCTCTTGATTTTAGCGGATCTCTCTTTCTAGACTAGGTCTTGTGGTTTTTCCCTTTTGAGTTCTCCACGTAAAAATTTCCAGTATCAACTTTATTTTATGCACATTTAATTTCGGGTCGTTGCGCATCCGTTTTATTTTGGGGGAAAGATTTTATTTCCGTTGCGCGTTTTCTTTTAAATTTTTTGCACATTCATCGCTTTCGTGTCTTTCCCAATAGATAATTGGTACGTACGGGTACGCGGCGACAGAGTCTATGGAGAGTGCACACCTGTATGTGAGGAATGACGTGTATGGGTTCGGGGTGGTGCTGCTGGAGCTGCTCACCAGCCTGCGTGCCATCGACCAGAACTGGGACAATGGGGAGCAGAACCTGGTGGAGTGGGCGCGCCCCTCCCCGAGCAGCAAGCACTGGCTCAGGAGGATCATGGACCCCCAGCTGGAGGAGAGGTACCCCCTGGATGTCGCAGTGGAGGCGGCATATCTCATCCTGCGCTGCCTGGAGGAGGATCCCAAGAGTCATCCCTCCATGGACCAGGTCCTCACCACACTGGAGATGATCTGTGCCATCAAGAGCAAGCACAAGGAAGACGACGGGACACCCGCACACTTCCTCCCACGTTTATGTATTAGTAAAATAAAATAAATTATTTCATAATTTATAAAATAAAATAAAATAAAATAAATGTTTTTGATTTTTATTCATTTTATTTGGATATGGAATTTAATAAAAGAAAAAAATGATTTTCATTTCTATTCATCTTATTTGGTGACAATTTTTAAAATAAAAGAAAAAAATTATTTTGAACCAAATTACATAAATAAACTTTTATTAAAAAATAAAACATACACACAAGATTAAAGTGCATACTTAGCCAATATCAAAAATAACCATAGTTTAGATCTCCATGAATAACACACCTACCGCCATCAACAATTTATTATTGATATATATACATGCTACAGTTTTTTATTTACTTCCAATATTCCATTGTTTACTATTGTATGGTATTATTACTGCTTTCGTTATTGTTATCTATTTCATTCCGCTGCATTACTCTACCAATGAGGGAATGGTTTCCCCAATATCACATCCAAGGCCCTCGCTACTAGTCGGCAGCCTCTGGCGTTTGGGGAAATGTGCTTGAGGCCATGTGACCAACCGAGTACGGGGCACCTCTAGGCAGCTCCCAGAACCGAGATGTTACAAAGTGGTATCAGAGGAATTATTTTCTTCTTGAATTACTATTTGGATCCTATAGTTAGGGATAGGATGGAATAGGTAGTTGGTAATAAGTTGTGCTAGGCAGTAGCCAACCCGTGTACAGGGAAAAGCCGATTTACCTCAATTATTGCAATTTTTTTCTAGTTTTACAATTTTACAGTTGATTTGATTTCATCATTGAGTGATTCACATGTTTTGTGTTGTTATAATTGATATTATTGAGGTTCTATTTCTATTTTAACCTTATGAGATGAGGGTATTCCATCTCATGCATCATATAGGCACTTGCTAGAAATCACATGTCATGTATTCTTGTCATGCCATTTATGGTGCATTACTGATTGCATATTGTTGTGATAGATGTTGTGATAGATTTTGTGCTAGAGATGCATGTTTTTGTGATAGATTCCTTGATAGAATACCTTCTTTTGATAGAGTACTGATTTTGTAAGTTTTCGTTTGAATTAATGCCAAACTTTGGTTCTTGAGGTGTTATGGTCCCTCATGGATCAGAATTTGGTGGGTCATTGCTTTTTTATTCCTTTTATATGACATGAATATGATGTCAAGCTTTTATTTGCAGTGATTATGGGCCCTCACGGATCAGGATTTGGCACTTTAATGTTCGTTTTATTGTTTTATGGGCTTCTGGAGTAGTTTCTGAGGGTTACTGTCTGGAAAAACCCAGAATACACGGTGTGTATTGCATAATACATGCCATGTGTCCTTCTGTTCAGGAAGGAACTATTTTTATTAAGTACACGTTGCGTCATCTCTAACTGTTTCACTATCTGTGTGGGAAGAGACACGGGGTTGGGAAATCTTTGGGGGGGGACACGCCATGTACCGGATGTACACGCCGTGTTGTAGAGACCATGTGTCCGGTCATGTGACTAATGACACAGGTGGATGGTGGGTAGCTAGTACACACCGTGTCTTTGGAGAACATGTTGTGTAGAGTTAGCCGTGTAATCGGCCATGTGACTAACAACACGGGTTGGTGAAGATATTTCTAGTACACACCATGTGTGGCACAAACACGCTGTGTGGTTTTTTTCTAGGGGAACCATGTGGGTTAGTCTTGTAGAAGAACTCGGGCAGGGAAACAAGATTCAAGTACATGTCGTGTCTTGGAAGAATACGTTGTGTGTATGGGGTGTTACACGACCAAGGTTGGCAGGAGTATACACCCATGTGAAGGTTTAAGAGAACACACTGTGTAGGGGTTATACATGTCATGTATCCATGTTTTGAAAAACTTGAATGCTTTACTTATCCTATTTCTTTCTTGAACTTATAGTTTTCATTCCTTGATAATCTTGAGCTAAGGTATGTGTTTGACCTTGTAGAGTCATGCCACCGAGACGTCCTCTGGTTGTATGTCAGTTATAGGGTAGTGATTAGACACCGGACGTGGATGATCAGGGACTACCAGCAGATCCTCCTATAGTGCCAGTCTTGGAACCAGCCATTATTCCGGATACAGGTGCTGATGCACAGTTCTGATAGGGCTTCATGAGGTTCATTCAGACCTTTCGAGGAGTACCGCCTCCTGTCCCGTCTATGGCAGATTTAATGTGGGTTTTTCAGCAGCAACACCCTCCCACCTTCATAGGGGATGGAGGACCTCAGGTTGCAGAATCATGGTTAGAGGTCATACTATCGATCTTTGAGCATCTGGAGACACCTCCAGAGATTAGGGTGAAGTTCTCTATGTATATGCTTCAGGATTCCACCAAGAGATGGTGAGATGTGATCTCACAGGTAGGACGCTAGTAGGTTGTGGCTTGGGATGAGTTCCAATATGCCTTCTTTGACTATTTCTACCCAGAGACTTTGAGGGTTGATCGAGCCTGGGAGTTCATGAGTCTGGAGTAGGGTACTCTTTTAGTTATGGAGTATTCTTCTCACTTCACAGAGCTACAGCGCTTCACACCTATCCCAGGAGGTGATGAGTTATTACTGGTGAGTAATTTTGAGGATGGTCTTAGGCATGACATCCAATCTCAAGTGAACATCTTCGGGCTGACTTCCATCACCTCTATAGTCAACCAGACACTGATTACGGATCACTATCTGAGGGATTCTTGAGCTGTGAGCCAGGGCGGTTCAGCATCCGGAGTTGGTACCCCTCAGACTGACAGTAGGAAGCGCCACAGGGGGTCTACACGTGGAGATTGTAGTAGTAGGGATACTTCTTCTAGTAGCCAGGTGATGTGATACTAGTGCGGTAAGAGAGGGAATACGAGGCCACATTGCCCGAGAGACCTAGTGGAGTGCCGATCTTGTGGAAAGATGAGTCATATTCAGTGGTTCTGTTAGGTTTTCACACCAGCAACTGGTGACAGGGGTTTATCTATGACTCCTCATTCAAGAGTAGCACCACCAGTTCCTCCTCAGTCTGGGAACTAGAGTTTTTTAGGCCATTCAGGCTGAGGTGGAGGTCACGGATGTGGTATCCAGTCGGTAGGATTTCAGCGGCAACATGGTGGATCAGCTCAAGGTGGTCAGGCGGGGTCATAGGGCCACGGTGTAGGTCAGGATTTTGCAGTGGAGTAGACCCAGCAGGAGCAGGATCCTAGACCCTCTACAGTTCGAGGTACGATTCTAGTAGCCTCAGTTCTAGCTTCTGTACTTTTCGATACAGGGGCTTCCCATAGCTTTATATTTATTGTTGTTGTGGAGAGCCTTGGGCTATGTATATTTTCTTCTGCTGATATCTTGACACTAGAAACTCCATTGGGGACTAGAACAGCTAGTGTATGTCAGTGCAAGGAGTGCCCTCTTGAGGTTGGTGGGTCACTTCTTATGGGACCTCTATGTTCTAGAGATGACAGACTATGATTTCATTCTCATAATGGACTGGTTGGTTCCCTTCCAAGCTATTGTTGATTTCTATCACCGTAGGGTGGGTTTTATGTCACTAGAGGGTAGATACTTTTTACATAAGGTTGAATGGGATGTCCAGGCGAGCAGAGCAGGACTCGAACATCATGGGTTGAGGGGAGTTACAACCCAGATTATTAGTCTATATCTGAATGATCATGGGACTTCACAGTTAGACTTTCCTCCAGTGGTGAAAAATTTTAGGGATGTATTTACGGAGGAATTTTCAGTTTTTCCTCCAAATCAAGAGGTAGAATTTTATATTGATCTTGTTCCAGGAGCGGTATCAGTGTCCATTCCTCCTTATAGTATGGCTGCACTAGAGTTACAGGAGATCAAGAAGCAGTTGGAGGAGTTGCAGGAAAAGGGTTTCATCTGACCCAGTACTTCCCCTTAGGGTTCGCCCGTTCTGTTTGCAAAGAAGGTGGACAGTACCCTCAGACTTTGTGTAGATTATTGGAAGTTGAACCAGTTGATGGTCAAGAACTAATATCCCTTTACAAGGATTGATGATCTCTTTGACCAGCTTCGACGAGCCCGAGTGTTCTCGAATATTGACTTGAGATTCGGTTATCATCAGTTGCACGTTAGACCATCAAATATAGCTCTTACAGCCTTTTGGAGCAGTTATGGTCTATATGAGTATGTGGTTATGTCGTTTGGTCTCACGAACACACCTTTTGTTTTCATGGAACTGATGAACCGAGTGTTCCATACATACTTGTATTCTTTCATGGTAGTCTTAGTGGATGATATCTTGGTGTACTCTCACACTCGACACGACCATGCCACACATATTGAGATCATTTTGATTACACTGAGAGAGCATCAGTTATATGATAAGCTCTCAAAATTTCACTTTTGGATAGACCAGATTCACTTCTTGGGTCATGTTATCTCAGAGATAGAAGTATCAGTAGACCCAGAGAAAGTGAGATCAGTAGTTTCCTAGGATAATCCGAAGAAAATATTTGAGGTACAGAGTTTTCTAGGGTTAGTTAGATACTACAGATGCTTCATACAGGACATTTTACACTTAGCAGTACCACTGAAGGGTCTCACTAAGATGGGTGAGAAGTACTTGTGGCCAGACTCTTGTGAGTCAGCCTTTCTAGAGCTGAAAGGGAGGTTTACTTCAGCACTGATACTAGTTTTTCTAGAGCCGGAAAAGATTTATACAGTTTACTATGATGCATCAGGTATTGGTTTGGGAGTAGTGCTTATGCAGGGGGAAGGAGTCGTTGCATACGTGTCTCGGCAGTTGAGGCCACATGAGAGGAATTACCCGATGCACGATCTCGAGTTGGCTACAGGTGTTCGTGCTTTAAGTTTTTGGAGACATTATCTATTGGGAGAGCATTTTGTGGTTTTCACTGACCAAAAAAGTCTCAAGTATATCTTCACTCAACACGATCTGAATTTGAGATAGCGAAGGTGGATTGAGTACCTTTAGTATTTTGATTTTGAGCTTTCCTATACACTGGGAAAAGGAAATGCAGTGGCTGATGCGTTGAGCGGGAGAACACAAATACAGGCAGTTTAGGAGGCCAGTAGTGATTGGTAGCTTATGGCTTTGTTCTCTGAGATGCATTTAGAGGTGCATGATAGGCAGGGACAAACATTTATTTCTTCTATAGTTTTTACCTCTACTCTTCTTGATCGAGTTCAAATAAGGAAGCTATCAGATTCAGAAGGCCTAGTTCTATGGGAGAGTGTGTTAGGAGAGGACTCTATTCCTGGATGGACCATGGGAGAGGATGATATCTTGCGCTTCCATGTACGTGTGTGGGTATTAGTAGACATACGCAAGGATTTGATGCGGGATTTTCATTCTTCAGCTTGGGCAGTTCATCCTCGTGTCACCAAGATGTATAGAGATCTACACCGGTATTATTGGTGGCCAGATATGAAGAGAGATGTCATTGGTTTTGTGATGAGGTGTTCCACCTATCAGCAGATAAATGCAGAGCATCAGTGACCAGCAAGTCTTTTTCAGCAGTTACCCATTCCCGAGTGGAAGTGGAATGATGTCGTGATGGAATTCGTGACAGGTTTACCAAGGTCACCTCGAGGGAATGATGCAGTTTGGGTTGTCATTGATAGACTCACAAAGGTTGCTCGCTTCTTACCGATCAAGGAGACCTTCAGGGTTGATGAGCTAGGGAGGATGTACATTCGATATATTATATGCTTATATGGAGTTCCGCACTCCATTGTTTCATACATGGACACACATTTTACTTCTCAATTCTAGTAGGGACTATAGAGGGTGTTAGCTACACAGGTACTTCTGAGTACAACTTACCATCCCCGGATAGATGGCCAGTCTGATCATATGATACAGGTGCTTGAGGACATGCTTTGAGAATGCGTCCTAGATTTTGGAGGTTCTTGGGAAAAGAACATACCTCTTGTGGAGTTTTCCTACAATAATAGTTTTCAAGAAATTATTTAGATGGAACTACCACAAAACAGGGCAAGGATAGCGTTACCCCTTATCAGCGCTAAACAGAAAGTGTTGATAAATGGCTATGCCTTTATCAGTGCTATTTAAAAGTACTGATAAATGTAACCTTTATCAGTGCTAAAATAAGCGCTGATAAAGGTATACCCTTTATCAGCGCATTTTTTAGCACTGATAAAAGGGCACATTTATCAGTGCTTATTTTAGCGCTGATAAAACTTTTTATTCTTAATTTATATAAAATTATAATATTTATTAGTGCTTTTATTTTAGCACTCATAAAACATACCTTTATCAGCGCTTTTAACGAGCACTGATAAAGGTTCCAACGGTTTCTATTTAATAACCCTAACAGGACCTCCTCTCTCGCACACAGTAAAGCTTTCGCGGAGGCTGAACCAGCACCCTCTTCCGCCGCGACTTCTCCTCCTCATCCACACCGCGTCCTCATATTCCTCCTCGTCGTCGTCCTACTCCTCCTCTTCCTCCTCCTCCTCCGCCGCCACCGTTGGGTTTTGCTCCTCCGCGCCGTTGGTTTTTCTCCTCTGTCGCGACCGCCACTGTCTCCACCACCACGACCGCCACCACGATCGCCACCGCGACTGCTGCTCCCTCCACCGCCACCGCCACCACTGCCGGTCAGTGTAGGAGTATATATAATCATTAACTATAGATAATATTTATTCAATTTTAGTATTATACTATTACAAACATAAGATTGTTTTCTATAGTTGGATTTTGATGATGAACATATTAGGGATGAGGATTCGGTGTAGGGAATTGGTCTTAAGGTGGTACCTCTCAATAAAATGTTGGTCTTAACAATAATTCTTTTTTCTGGTATTATCTAGTCGATGGTTAATTCTAGTGATGAATAACCATAATGATATGATACTCACTTGGATGAATATTAAGTTATTTTTTTGGGTAAAGTCTTATCTAGACATGTAGTGCTGAGTCTGTATCTAGAGATTCTGCACCTTCGGAAGAATATCACGACCTTCATAGAGATTTCTCTGAGGTTAAAAAATCTTTCATAATATAAAATGGATATAGTTTGGTAGTGAAGGAATGGTCATGCCTTGTATTTTTATAAGGGAATCACTCTCTATTCTTGAGTTTTGATGTTATGACTGGGTTGAGGGACATGATCATTTGGATTCCTAACCTTATTGATTTATAGCATGGTTTTAATGTGACCATCACTATTGAATCGAGATGGATGGGTTTAGGGTAATGAAGCATGGGTATATTCCTTTGGTTTTGGAATAATGTTGGGTAACTGGTGATCTTGTGGTGAGTTTTGGCATGGTGTGATTTAAATTAGAAAAGAGTACCAGGGGTGTCCCATTGGAAATATGTGCGTTCCCCCTAATTTTTGTCAAGATGTATGGGTAGGCTCATTGAGTTTGAATAGTTATATTATCCTACTCACTAGATACCACGTGTTGTGTTGAAAAGATTGTACCATGAAGTTTAAAGTCATGCGATTAGGATGTATGTGTCGTAAAAGGTGTGATAACAGAGGATTGATCAGGGCTTACTCATTTGGGATATGCTATCTAGAATAAACTTTAGGATTATACCTAGTAAGGAGGACTTATTGGTCAGGGCTTACCCATTGTATGTTCATCTTTTATATTTTAAAAAGTCTGTTGAGCTCATTCTATCTAAGGTGGGTTCTATAATTTCTTGTTATCTTAAGGTGTGTTTAACCATGGTGTGGGTTGATTTCGGTTTTAGTGGGTTCTTGGGGTTTGTGGGATGTGGTAAATGTTGTACTTGGTTTTAGATTATTTTATTCTCATAAGTTTCCCCTATTTTATGTTTTCTTTTCAGTTGGAAATCTCCTCTATTGTGCGCCTCTCCTCTGCCACGAATGCATCTCTGTCGTGTGATTAACGAAACCTTCACAGTGAGTTTTCTCCCATTACTCATTGATTTCCTCTTGTTTTCATGTTATTACTGTTTGATATTGATGGTTATAATGTGAAATGTATGGGATAAACGCCCCGCTGAAAATCGTGGTCGTTGGTGGTCCTTGTTTGCGCACTAAATGAATTGCATGTTGGTTGGTTCTTGTTGAACATTTGTATATAAAAATTGGTAATTTACGTATAATTAACTTATGAATGAACACCCCAGGATGATAAAACTTATGTGATAACCCCTGAATTAAAAAACAAAATTGAATAAGGGATGCTTTGTAAAATCTAAAATTGTGATTGTTTGGTTTGTATCTAAAGTACACGCCTTTAGCTCAAGTTTTTCTATATGTCATGTATTTTCAAAGGCATCATGCAGTCTTTATAAGACTAACTTGGAATTAATTTGATATATGTCAGATTAAATCAAGTATCTTATTCATAGACGATGTTCACCCTACTAGACACACCATGTATATGGATTTCACATGAGTTTAGAAATGGTAGTATACAACCAACCTTGACTGAGAACCCTACACATTGTGTATCCATTGAACAAATTGTGTGCTATGTTAATTTCATTATTATTATTTATTTTTCACTTAGATGATAATATTTCATGTATGAGTAGCCCAGTATAAATATCTTCTCATGTAGATCACAATATTATGATTCCCTCATTCATTGGAAATTGCACACAATGTGGTTTGGATATTTTAATTATCTTCACTCTGCTTGAGAGTTGACAAGTGACAAGTGATATGTTTGGAGAAAATATGGAGTATGGTACTCCCCCATGTTTCGGTGAAGATTCCTCCATGTATAGGTTTTAGGTACTCCGTAGAGATATACAAAAGACAGGGCACAATCCCCCGTATATAGATAGAGTTCAAGTACTTTCACATGTTTTGGGGTAGGTTCCTCTATTTCATTGTAGAGGCATTTGTACCATGATTTTTTTTATAAAACCCAAACAATGCTACTTGATTAGTTAAAACATAATATTAGTCAAGTTCGAGATCGAACCCATAAAGATGATGAATATGAATAAAGAATGGATGAATGCCAATCGATTGACAAAAGAGTATGAAGATGGCGTGAAAGATTTTATCAAGTTTGTAGTAGATCATGCATGTGACCCTTCTCAAATCCTCTTTCCTTGTTTACGCTATTGTTATTCAAGACAAATTAGTCTATATGAGTTGGAAGAAAACCTGATTTTTCATGGAATAGATCGAAGTTATACATGTTGGAATAAACACAGGGAAAAAATGAATGTAGGTAGTGGCTCGGATAACACGACATTTTATAGAAGATCTGATATGATTACAATCGTGAATAGTGAAGATGTTCGTATGGAGGGTGTGATTACAGATGTGAATGATGATGAAGATCGTATTGAGGAAATGACAAGGACAGTTGAAGATGAACTTCGTGATTGCCCAAAATTGTTTGAGAAGTTAAAGAGTTGTGCAAAGATGCCATTGTATGCTGGTTGCACTAAATATACAGCATTGTCAACCGTACTAAAGCTATATAATTTGAAAGCAGGCAACAAGGGGAGTGACGCCAGTTTTACAGAACTACTTTCTCTTCTGAATGACATGCTCCCAAAAAATAATGAACTCCCAAGCCGAACATACGATGCCAAACGAATGCTACGATCGATGGGTATGATCTCTGAAAGAATACATGCCTACCTGAATGACTGTATGTTGTTTCGCAAGGACTAAAAATCACTTAAAGAATGCCCAAATTGTGGTACTTCTCGATACAAGAAAGATGATTCTAGTCCTAAGAAAGTTGTTTGGTACTTTCCAATAATTCCAAGGTTTAGGCGCCTATATGGAAGTGAGGAGACTGCAGGACAATTGACATGGCATGCAGATACAATAATTAAAGATGGGAAACTACGTCACCCGGCAGACTCATCTCAGTGGAAGAGAATTGATCACGAGTATCCTGAATTTGGAATCGAGCCGAGAAACCTTCATCTGGAGTTATCTACAGATGGGGTGAATCCTTTTGGTTTTCAAAGCAGCAGTCATAGTACTTGGCCGGTTATGTTGGTAAATTATAACTTACCACCGTGGTTATGCATGAAACGGAAATACATCATGTTATCTATGATTATATCAGGACCAAAACAACCGGGTAATGATATTGATGTTTATTTGGCTCCATTGATCCAGGATTTGAAAATATTGTGGGATTCAGGTTTTACGTTGTATGATTCTTACAAAAAAGAAGATTTCACTTTGAAATCCATGTTGTACGGGACGATAAATGACTTTCCTGGTTATGGAAATTTTTCAGGATATAGCATTAAAGGAACTCAAAGGTGTCCCGTTTGCGAACAAGGTACACAGTCAGTTAGGTTGAAACATTCATCAAAAACCGTGTTTTTAAGACATCGCAGATTTCTACCCCAACGGCATAAGTACCGATCTTGGACGACATCATTCGACGGAAGTTCAGAAGAACGTACAACACTGTCTCCACTAACAGGTGATCAATTGTTTGAGAAGGTAAAATATTTGAACACTACTTTTGGTAAACCATTTTCGAAAAACCTTACGAAAACTGGTTGGAAAAAGAGATCAGTTTTTTTTGAATTACCATACTAGAATTGTCTGTATGTCAGACATTTTATTGATGTTATGCATATTGAAAAAAAATGTATGTGATAGTGTCATTATCACGTTGCTAAATGCACCGGGAAAAATGAAGGATGGAATTAAGGCTAGATTGGACATGGTTAAGATGGGAATACGAGAAGAGTTGGCACCAGTGAATGGTGAAAAACGAACATTTCTTCCTCCTGCTGCTTACACTCTTTCTAGGCAGGAGAGATATCAGATTTTCAACTTCTTGAATGACGTAAAGGTTCCATAGGGGTATTCATCAAATATCAAGAACATCATGCTAATGAACGATTTAAAATTAAAGGGGCTGAAATCACATGACTGCCATGTTTTGATGAAAGATCTAATTCATATAGCTTTATGTTGCATTTTGCCCAAGAATGTCCGCTATACATTAACGAAACTATGTTTCTTCTTCAAAGCTATATGCAGCAAAGTTATAGACCCGGCGAAATTGCCAACTATGGAAAGAGAAATTTCCATCATATTATGTGAATTGGAAATGTTCTTCCCACCAAAATTTTTTGATATGATGGTTCGTTTGGTGAGAGATATTTGACTATGTGGTTCTGTACATTATATATGGATGTACTCCATTGAACGATATATGAAGATTTTGAAAGGGTATGTCAAAAATCAAAGTCAGTCATAGGGTTGTATTGCAGAGCAATATATTGTTGAGGAAGTTGTTGAATTTTGTACTGAATACCTGTCTGGTGTGGAAAACATTGGCCTACTAAAATCTCGTCACACTGAGCAACTTGAGGGTGAAGGAATTTCTAGAAGAGAGGTTGTCACAATCAATATTACAGATCGGGAGCAGGCTCACCTTTACGTTTTGCATAACAATTTTGACGTTGACCCATATGTTCAAACCCACAAAGAAATTATTAGGCATTTGAATCCATCTAGGGCTGAAAAATGGATATCAGATACACATAATCGACAGTTTATAGGATGGTTTTAGGACCATATTTTGAAGTAGTTAGATGAAAATCCAGAATCAATTTCAGAATGAATTCGATGGATAGCCGGAGGAGCAAGTGTGTATGTATTATCTTATAATGCTTATGCAGTTAATGGTTATACATTCTATACTAATGAACATGATGAAGACAGTACCATGCAGAATAATGGGGTTACACTTGTGGCTAAGGCGATGCATGTTTCCAGTGCTAAGGACAAAAATCCAATTTACGTGAATATGTCATACTTTGTCATCATAAAATGAATATGGGAGTTGGATTATACGAAATTCAAAGTGCCGATTTTTCAATTCAAGTGGGTTGATAACAGGAGTGTTGTTAAAATAGATGAATTAGGATTTGTGAAAGTTTATTTCAGTATGGAAGGGGAGAAAGACGAACCATTTATAGTGGAATCACAGGCAGTACAAGTATTTTATGTTCCAGACCCTGCAAACCGAAATTGGTTAATTGTTCTGTTATCGACCAAAACAACTGAAGGGTCAGATGAAAGTTCAACAGAGGATGACCCTTTTATAGGGACTTCATAATCATTTCACAGCGGTCTAAATGTATACGGCATTTTGTATGTCATAGGAGACCACAATGAAGGGATTTACATAGTCGATAGAGGATTCAAATCTCTTCAGCCTTTAAAGAAAAAAAGAGAGTACAATAATCAGGTTATTTGTTTATTGTAATATAAATTGTGTTGCATTATGTTATTATTTGTCTACTGTTGCTTTTATGTAATCTAAATTAAATGTTAAACCACTTCTGCAGATAATGGCTTCTTCACCTGCTGATGCGCCTAATCCTGAGGCATAAAAGGTCTCTCAACCACCTGCTGGTGGTCCCAGTGCAGAGCAACAACAGGTTTCTAAACCAGTTGTTGCTGGTCCTAGTGCAGAGCAGCAATAGGTTTCTCAACCTATTGTTGCTGGTCCCAGTGCTGATGCTAGTTCTCTAGAGAAAGATATTGATGATAATTCTGAGGAAATGGTAGGAAATGAATCCCTGAAAGTGCAAAAAAAACAAGAGCATCGTAGTTTGACAATGTTAGCCAAAATCCTTAAGGAAAAAGAAAAAGGCATCAAATTTGAGGTGGGATGGAATAAGCAAGGCCAACATGTTAACCCCAACAAAGCCATCTTTAGTAGCTACATTGGAATCATCACTCAGCAACGCGTGCTGATTGATGTACAGTTGTGGCACCATGTTGTCACCGGTCTTAAGACACTAATGTGTGAAGAGATTACGGTAACATTATGACATCGTTTTTTTAATTTATTAAAATAAAATACCAAAACATTGAATTACTCTTCATCATCCATTTCAGAGTTCATTTAAAGTAGATTCCTCACATAAGGATTATGTATTAATAGTTGCAGGAAGGATTCATAGAGGTTTCCACACAATTTTAACGAAATATCATCTTAAAGATGTTGAAGGGAAAATCATGCCGCACCCACCTCCTCTTTATACACACTTGATATCCCAATGAGCGTGGGATGCGTTTATCAACTGTCATGGGGAGCAGACTTTTCAGGTACATTGTGTGGGGTAATACATTGTTTGATGTTTCTTGTATTCATCACTTTGATTGACAGTTTTTTATTTATGAAACAGCAACTGAGTGCCGAAAATAAAAAATGCGCAGCAGAACCAGCGTACCCTTACCGTAAAGCAAGGTTGGGGTACACTTCGCTTGAGAAAAAATTGGTACGTCTTTTAAATCTACCGTACTACTTATATGTGACATAAAACAACACCATAACCATGTTTCTCTGTTTATATGCAGATTGATGAATCGAAGTTGAAATCCAAATCCATCCCACGCCATGTGCTATGGAATGAGGCTCGTGTAAATAAAGAGGGGATATTGATAGATGAAAACACACAAAAAGTGTGGGAAACATGTGTTAGTATGACATAATATAAATTTTATTTGTTTTAAATCACTATTACATTACAATGACTACTTATTTTTCTATATTTTCTATCTGACATAGTCACAGGAATCAACAACACCCGCACCAGATGCAGACATAATTTCAGCAGCCTTGAAGCGGCCAGACTGGTATGGCCACGTCAGAGGTGTGGGTTTTGGGGTGACACCCCGAACATATTTTCAAAAACAAAAATAAGCAGACGATGAAAATGAAAAAATGGAAAAGCTATAAGAAAAATTAGCTATTTTTCAAGAAGAATTACAATACCAGAGAAAGATGATAGAAACATTGATGGGGGAGAGGCAAATAAAAGAAACAAATCAACAACAACCCATGCGTGATGATCCTGCCCCACCCCCCACCAGCTTTGAGGCAAGCCATTCCCCTAAAAACATGAATTAGTTGAGGTAATCAATGTTTTAATAATTGTTTCTGTGAAATGTGATTCACATAGACATTGATACCTTTCCTGTACTAATATTCTACAGGGTGAAAATGAATGTGATTTATATCTAGAAACTCCCACATATCGCCTTGTAGCGAGGGCTACGGTGTTCAATATACAGAATGACATGCTACACAATAGACAGCTTCCAACAGATCATTTAAAAGTTTCAATTAACATAGCTAATGAGCCGAGTGCCAAGCTACATGTTCCAAATGACGATGACGATATTCATATGGTTGAACAAGCTATTGGAACATTCATCGCATGGCCATCAGTTCTTGTAAAAAAACATGTCGACAAGGAGGTATCCATTTCCAAGTTATTTTTCAAGCTGGACCTTTAAAATTTAATGAAAAAAGGTCTGAACTGATGAATGTTATTACATAATGACAAAGAGAAGTGGGTGAAATGAAATATCAGCTCAAAACTATCTCAAGGATCAACCAACCGATTGAAATGGTCTACTGAGAGCACATTCACCCCACCCGTTCTATATCCACAGTTAATATCATTGCAGGCTCATGTGGATACAAAGTTGATAGACAATAATGCTCACACAGTTGTTTTTGAAAAAAATATTTACGTAGAGGAAACATCAGATTTCATTAGTGCTGAAAATGTAAATGAAATCCTCAGGTATGAATGGCTAGGTGCCTTAGTTGTAAATGTATACATGAGGTATGTTTTCATGATTTGATTTTACAAAAGATGATATACGCTGATAATAATGACTAAATACATTTTATATTTTTCGCAGGCATATATATGAAAAAAAATTGAAGGGATTTCCCCATGAAAAAAAATTTGTACTCGTTAGTCCTCACACCACCTCTTCAAAAGAAGAAATAGATTCTGATAAAGAGGTTGCAATAATGTCATCCCTGCTCAAATCGTTTGAAAACAAAATTACAGATGACAGACTCTTTTTAATACCAATGATGCTGGGGTAAAACTCTACAATTTAATCATATCAACTATATTTTCATTTCTTTCTTTACTTCTTCCTTTTTTTATTTTTAGGGAGCATTGGATGTTGATTGTAGTCAATTTGGATACTCTAAAGATTTATTTTCTGGATTCAACGCATGGATATCCAACAAACCGACCACGTATGATGGAGTTTGTTAATTTGTAATACACTATATCTAGCATTTTAAAACTAAACATCTAGTTATATAATTTATTTTATCTTTTAATTAGGATTATGTTATGATAGGGAAGTGCATCAATATCGTCTAATGCATGGAATGAATCTAGGGCATAAGGATGAGCAAGCCTACAAGATCTACAACTGGAAAAGTATTCGGGTATATATGATAACATTTCACTATCCAAACACATATCAAAACAAATTACTTATTGTTGTCGATGTTTCTGCAATGTCCAAAACAAACAAATGGAAAGGACTGTGGTTATTATGTTTGTAAATTTATGAAAGAGGTCATATTTCATCAACAAACTATCATCCCTGACGAGGTATTTTCGAAAATAATTACGAGCTCATTTAAAATATTTATTAATCATTTGTGTATTTATATTTTTTCAGTACTACCATGACTGTCGCAAAAACTCATATTCAGAAGATGATATAGATGTGTTTAGAGGCGAATGGGCAACATACCTGATGGAATATTGTACACAAATAGGATGAAGGTGAATTCCTACTAATGTTATCCATATATGATCATTAATATCTACCTTGTTTACACTTACTGAGCATATATGATCACTCTTTATTATTTTTTATATCCTTAGGTTATGAAGAATGGTTTTATATATGATTTTTCTTTCTAGTAAAGCATAACCCATTGGCTAAAAGTGTCTGATAACAGTTTGAAATTGACATTAATTTTAGAAAACAACACTACTGATATATGGAATACCAAGAAAAAGCGTTCGGATTGTTTTGATACTTTAGTAAAATTATCCATGATTCATTTTTGACATGTATGAATCGATCGCACCTCAATCTTATGCATGGTGTGACCGGTATGGCTAAAAGTGTCTGATAAGAGTTTCAAATTGACATTAACTTTAGAAAACAACACTATTGACATACAGAAAACCGAGAAAATGCATTCGGATTGTTTTTATACTTTAGAAAAACAATCCATGAGTCATTTTTGACGTGTACGAATCGACCGCACCTCAATCCGATGCAAGGTGTGGCCGGTATGGCTAAAAGTGTCTGATAACAGTTTCAAATTGACATTAACTTTAGAAATCAACACTACTGACATACAGAAAACTGAGAAAATGTGCTCGGATTGTTTTGATACTTTAGGAAAATGATCCATGATTCATTTGTGATGTGTATGAATTGACCTCACCTTAATCTGACACACGGTGTGACTGGCATGGATAAAAGTGTCTGATACCAGTTTCAAATTGACATTAACTTTAGAAAACAACACTACTAACATACGAAAAACTTAGAAAACATGTTCGGATTGTTTTTATACTTTAATAAAACGATCCATGAGTCATTTTTGAGGTGTATGAATTTACCGTACCTCAATCTGACACACGGTGTGACCGGTATGGCTAAAAGTGTCTGATAACAGTTTCAAATTGACATTAACTTTAGAAAATAACACTACTAACATATAGAAAACTGATCAAACGTGTTCGGATTGTTTTGATACTTTAGTAAAACAACCCATGAGTAATTTTTTAGGCATATAAATCAACCTCACCTTAATCTGATGCACGGTGTGACCGGTATGGCTAAAAGTGTCTGTTAACAATTTCAAATTGACATTAACTTTAGAAAAAAACACTACTGACATACAAAAAACCAAGAAAATGCATTAATATTGTTTTTATACTTTAGGAAACAATCCATGAGTCATTTTTGAGGTTTACTAATTGAACTCACCTCAATCTGACGCACGGTGTGGCAGGCATGGCTAAAAGTGTCTGATATCAGTTTCAAATTGACATTAACTTTAGAAAACAACACTACTGACATACGAAAAACTGAGAAAATGCATTTGGATTGTTTTGATACTTTAGGACAATGATCCATGAGTCATTTTTGAGGTGTACGAATCAACCGCACCTCAATCTGACGCATAGTGTGACTGGTATGGCTAAAAGTGTCTCATAACAGTTTCAAATTGACATTAACTTTAGAAAACAACACTACTGACATACAGAAAACTGATCAAACGCATTCAGATTGTTTTGATACTTTAGGAAAATGATCCATGAGTCATCTTTGAGGTGTACGAATTGACCGCACCTCAATCTGACGCACAGTGTGACCGGTATGGCTAAAAGTGTCTGATAACAGTTTCAAATAGACATTAACTTTAGAAAACAACACTACAGACATACGGAATACCAATCAAACGCGTTCTTATTGTTTTTATACTTTGTGAAAACAATACATGATTCATTTTTGAGGTGTAAAAATCGACCTCACCTCAATCCGATGCACTATGTGACCGGTATGTCTAAAAGTGTCTGATAACAGTTTCAAATTGACATTAATTTTAGAAAACAACACTAATGACATACGGAATACTGATAAAATGAATTTGGATTGTTTTTATACTTTAGTACAAAGATTAATGATTCATTTTTGACATGTAAGAATCAACCTCACCTCAATCTGATGCACGGTGTGACCGGCATGGCTAAAAGTGTCTGATACAAGTTTCAAATTGACATTAACTTTAGAAAACAACACTAATGACATACGGAAAACTGAGAAAATGTGTTCGGATTGTTTTGATACTTTAGGAAAATGATCCATAAGTCATTTTTTAGGTTTACGAATTTACCACACCTCAATCCGAAGCACGGTGTGAACGGAATGGCTAAAAGTGTCTGATACCAGTTTCAAATTGACATTAACTTTAGAAAACAACACTACTGACATACGGAAAACCAAGAAAACGCGTTTGGATTGTTTTTATACTTTATAAAAATGATCCATGATTCTTTTTTATGTGTATGAATCAAACGCACCTTAATATGATGCACGGTGTGACAGGCATGGCTAAAAGTTTCTGATACCAGTTTCAAATTGACATTAACTTTAGAAAACAACACTACTGACATACGGAAAACCAAGCAAACATGTTCGGATTGTTTTGATACTTTAGTAAAATGATCCATGATTCATTTTTGAGGTGTAAAAATTGACCTCACCTCAATCCGACGTACGGTGTGACCGGTATGGCTAAAAGTGTCTGATAACAGTTTCAAATTGACATTAACTTTAGAAAACAACACTACTGACATACAGAAAACCAAGAAAATGTGTTCAGATTATTTTTATACTTTAGGAAAACAATCCATGAGTCATTTTTGAGGTGTATGAATTGACCTCACCTCAATATGACTCACGGTGTGACCGGCATGGCTAAAAGTGTCTGATACCAGTTTCAAATTGACATTAACTTTAGAAAACAACACTACTAACATACTAAAAACCAAGAAAACACATTCAGATTGTTTTGATACTTTAGTAAAACGATCCATAAGTAATTTTTGATGTGTAATAATTGACCACACCTCAATCCGATGCATGGTGTGACCGGTATGGCTAAAAGTGTCTGATAACAGTTTCAAATTGACATTAACTTTATAAAACAACACTACTAACATATAGAAAACTGATCAAACGCATTCATATTGTTTTGATACTTTAGGAAAACTATACATGAGTCATTTTTGAGGTGTAAGAATCGACCGCACCTCAATCCGACGCACGGTGTGACCGGTATGGCTAAAAGTGTCTGATAACAGTTTGAAATTGACATTAATTTTAGAAAAAAGCACTACTGACATATGGAATACTAAGAAAACGCATTCGGATTGTTTTGATACTTTAGTAAAACAATCCATGATTCATTTTTGAGGAGTATGAATTGACCGCACCTCAATCCGATGCACGGTGTGACCGGTATGGCTAAAAGTGTCTAGTAAAAGTTTCAAATTGAGATTAATTTTAGAAAACAACAATATTGACACATGGAATACCAAGAAAATGCATTTGGATTGTTTTGATACTTTAGGAAAACGATCCATGATTCATTTGTGACGTTTACGAATCGATCTCACATCAATACGATCTACGGTGTGACCGGCATGGCTAAAAGTGTCTGATACCAGTTTCAAATTGAACTTAACTTCAGAAAACAACACTACTGACATAAGGAAAACTGAGAAAACATGTTCAGATTGTTTTGATACTTTAGAAAAAACGATCCATGATTCATTTGTGATGTGTACAAATTGACCGCACCTCAATCTGACACACGGTGTGACCGGTATGGCTAAAAGTGTCTGATAACAGTTTCAAATTGACATTAATTTTAGAAAACAACACTACTGACATACGAAATACCAATAAAACGCGTTCTGATTATTTTGATACTTTAGTACAACGATACATGATTCATTTTTTACGTGTAAGAATTGACCGCACCTCAATCTGACACATGGTGTGACCGACATGGCTAAAAGTTTCTGATACCAGTTTCAAATTGATATTAACTTTAGAAAACAACACTACTGACATATGGAAAACCAATAAAATGCGTTCGGATTGTTTTGATACTTTAGGAAAAAAATCCATGAGTCATTTTTGAGTTTTAAGAATTGAACTCACCTCAATCCGACGCACAGTGTGACCGGTATGGCTAAAGGTGTCTAATAAGAGTTTCAAATTGACATTAACTTTAGAAAACAACACAAATGACATACAAAAAACTGATAAAACGCGTTCGTATTCTTTTGATACTATAGTAAAAATATCCATGAGTCATTTTTTAGGTGTAAGAATTGACCGCACTTCAATATAACGCACGGTGTGACCAGTATGGCTAAAAGTGTCTGATAACAGTTTCAAATTGACATTAATTTTAGAAAACAACACTACTGAAATACGGAATACCGAGAAAATGAATTCGGATTGTTTTGATACTTTAGGAAAATGATCCATGTTTCATTTTTGACGTGTACGAATTGACTTCACCTCAATCCGATGCACGGTGTGACCGGCATGGATAAAAGTGTCTGATACCAGTTTCAAATTGACATTAACTTTAGAAAACAACACTACTGACATACGGAAAACCGAGAAAATGTGTTCGTATTGTTTTGATACTTTAGGAAAATGATCCATGAGTCATTTTTGAGTTGTAAGAATTGACTGCACCTCAATCTGACGCACGGTGTGACCGGTATGGCTAAAAGTGTTTGATAACAGTTTCAAATTGATATTAATTTTAGAAAACAACACTACTAACATACAGAATACCAAGAAAACGCGTTAGGATTGTTTTTATACTTTAGTAAAACGATCCATGATTCATTTTTGAGGTGTAAAAATTGACCTCACCTTAATCCGACACACGGTGGGACTAGTATGGATAAAAGTGTCTGATAACAGTTTCAAAATGACATTAATTTTAGAAAACAACACTACTGACATACGGAATACTGAGCAAACACGTTCGGATTTTTTTGATACTTTAGGAAAACGATCCATAATTCATTTGTGACGTTTATGAATCGACCTCACCTCAATCAGACGTACGGTGTGACCGGTATGGCTAAAAGTGTCTGATACCAGTTTCAAATTGACATTAACTTTAGAAAACAACACTACTGACATACGGAAAACCAAGCAAACTTGTTCGGATTGTTTTGATTCTTTAGGAAAATGATCCATGAGTCATTTGTGAGGTGTAATAATTTACCTCACCTCAATCTGATGCACGGTGTGACTGGTATGGATAAAAGTGTCTGATAATAGTTTCAAATTGACATTAACTTTAGAAAAAAACACAAATGACATACGGAAAATCGAGAAAACACATTCGGATTATTTTGATACTTTATTAAAACAATCCATGAGTCATTTGTGAGCTGTAAGAATCTACCGCACCTCAATCTGATGCATGGTGTGATCGGTATGGCTAAAAGTGTCTGATAACAGTTTCAAATTGACATTAATTTTAGAAAACAACACTACTGACATACGGAATGCCGAGCAAATGCATTCGGATTGTTTTAATGCTTTATGACAACGATCCATGATTCATTTGTGAGGTGTACGAATCAACCACACCTCAATCCAATGCACGGTGTGACCGGTAAATCTTTTCATTAGATAAATAATCAGTATTTATTAAATGAGATAAATCATCCAAAAACATATTGATTTTACATTATTCCCTTTCATTGTTATCAGAATGAAAACATTTGAGTTTATCATTTCCATATTTTAGTTTCATATTTCCATATTAATTTATTCTTTCATATTAATTTTTTAATTTATTTCATTATTGTATTAATAATATAATATTTGTTTTCTTATATAGGTGAATTATTTTCCTTGAGTTCGGATGCTTTGTTCGGCAACAAATACCATGGACGACAATTTTTGAGAGAGGATCACAGATATCAAAGGATGAAACATTAATTTTTATAACTGTTGTTGGATAATTGTAATTTTAACCATGTAAAACATTGTTTGAAATGTATATATCCATGTGTTTTTTTGTATTCATGATGTTAAGTAAATGTATATAGGATTGTTTTTCAAAATATTGTGTGTGGGTGCTAGTTTGTACAGGTGCATGTGCTGGTTTGTACATGTGCAGGTGTTGGTTTGTGCAGTGCTGGTTCTGCAGGTGCAACTGAAGGATCCTTTGTCAGCGCTATCCTGAGCGCTGATAATATGGCCCTTTATCAGCGCTATCCTGAGCACTGATAATATGGCCCTTTATCAGCGCTATCCTGAGAACTGATAATATGGCCCTTTATCAGCGATATCCTGAGCGCTGTAAATGTCGACGAAGATAGGGGGTCCCCTTTATCAGCACTTTTTTTAGCGCTGATAAAGGCCGCCTTTATCAGCGCTTTTCGGAGCGCTGATAAAGGGGACCCCCCCCCCCCCCCTTTATCTTCGCCGGCATTTACAGCGCTTTTATAGCACTGTTAATATTGGTTTTTAGCGCTGATAAAGGGCCAATTTGTAGTAGTGTGGCACCCTATGATTCTTTATACGGTAGGCCATGCCGATCACCACTATGTTGGCTGGAGGTAGGAGAGGCAGTTATTCCGAGACCTTGTCTTGTCCTGAAGACCACAGAGCAGGTGGGGTTGATTCGGAAGAGGATGGCTACTGCATAGTCACAACAGAAGTCTTATACTGATCGATGGAGATGACCTCTGGATTTTGAGGTCAGAGATCGGGTTTTCCTGCGTGTCACACTGAGGTTGGGACACAAGATGATTAGGAGATAGGGAAAACTTTTTTCGAGATACATTGGGCCGTTTGAGGTATTGGAGAGAGTTGGGTTGGTTGTCTATCGGTTGTAGTTACCTCAGAGGTATCCGGCTATGTACGACATCTTCCACGTTTCACATCTACAGTGTTACTTCTCAGATCTGTCCCATGTTTTTCAACCCGAGGAGGTTGCGGTAGAGGTGGATGCATCATTCGAGGATAATTCTATCCAGATTATTGATCGCAGTACAAAGGTTCTCCATGGCTGATTTGTTCCTTTAGTATGAGTGTTATGGCAGCACGGGCAAGTACAAGACGAGACTTGGGAGAGGGAGGCTGATATACGATCACAGTGGCCGGATCTGTTCGAGGATTCTTCTTCTATGCCTCCTTTCTAGGGAAATTTGGGGACAAATTTCTTTAAGGGGGAAATTTTGTAAGAACCTGGATCTTCTTTTTAAGTATGAATCTTGTTTGCTGGTATTTTTGAGAAAAGGAGGAGTTTTTGGAAATTCCAGGAGTACATGTCATGTACCCAGTTACTACAGGTGACCATGTACTGTTCGTGTAATGGCTGAGTACATGGTCATGTGTGGTGACCTGGAGACCGCCTAAAGCGGAGGCTGGTTAAGTCAAGTACATGTCGTGTACTTTTAAATAACATGCTGTGTACTTTTAATTTTATTTCATTAAATGGACCGGGGCCGCGTCTCGTTCAAAAAAATACCTTCTTCTCCGCTTGTCTCATCCAGGAGCGACCGTACGGTGAAAATCTTCTCCGAGCCCCCGAGTCATCATCCATTATATGAATCGATCACTGTCGATTGCATTAGAATCGCCACGGTAAGCTCTTCCTTCTTCTAGAGCCTCATTTCCTGATTTCTCCTCTTTTTTGAGATATCCTTGGTTGAACGTTTTAGATGTTTTTATAGATCCATAGTGTTCTAGGGAGATTCAAGGCCTGAGATTCATGTATATCATTCGTACAATTCCGAGGTAGGTGGTTTGTGCCTTTTCTTAGTTAGTATTTGAGTTATATGTGCAAAAGTGCCCAATACCCTCGTTCAGGGTATTGCTTGTTTAGGGATTTTAACCTTGTTAATGTATGCTATGTATTGTTTGATTGAGTAGAGGTATTTGATTGTAAATAGGATTATTTTTTCATGATATGGAGGTGTTTGTGTTATATTTTGTGTCCTGAGAACCAATTGTTTGTACTTTGATTACATAAATGTACACTTATTATATATTGTTCATTATTCTGTATGACTATAATATAATAATGTCCTGGAATATTTGTTGAATTAATAAGTTCATGGAAGATCCCCACTATGATGAGAACCTTGAAATGCTATAACAATATTCTTAAATAAAGTTCTATGGTTGGATGACATACTATGATAGGACACATTGTATACAGACCGTCATGTGCGAGTACTCGTAAGAAGACGAGACTCTCTCTCATGGAGTTCGCACTTGGTAATCTCCAAGATGGGAGATTATGGGAACAGACCCACCAATAGTAATTCTGCATGTCTTTTTGTCATCATATATTGCTATTTGTGAGCATTTGTAATGGTCCTCAGACTGGAATATTATCATTAGCTCTTGTCATGACTCGAGCACTTAGATTTGCTGACGAAAAATGTCACGTAGACAGTTGACAGGAAGTAGGGTACGTTAGGTGTGTCACGAATGACATGTTGTTAATGGATAAGTCGAGGAAGGATTTTTCCCTTCCATATTTATGGAATTAGATATCTCAGACCCTTTGATTGAAATAGAACTGTCTCCCAAATTCCATGGTTGTGGTGTAACGACGAGTTTATTTCTGGAAGTCAAAGAATAACAGATCAAGCATATAGGTTTATGACACTGCCATGAAACCTGCTTGATGAGATATTGAGACAAAAGGATTAAATTACATAGTAACAGTTCATATGAGGTGACACGTCAATGCGGAGTCAACTTCTTTCTCTTGGGTTCCTTGACCCATTGCTAGACAGTAATCTTGGACTTTAGGCAAGCCCGCCTAATGCCAACGAGAAAGAGGCCTAGAGGGTCACACACTAAGTGTATCCAAGTATCTCAAGTATAATAAAGATTATTCCCATATGTGGTTTAATAATTATTCAAGGAATCCTAAATCGTTTTAATGTTGGAGGAAGAATAAAAACAAGTACACACCGTGTATTAATGATTACATGCCGTGTAGTTTTTTTTTTGAAAACAAGTACACACCATGTATTAATGATTACACACCATGTAGTTTTCATTTTGGAATGGAAATTAAAAACAAGTACACGTCGTGTATTAATGATTACACACTGTGTAGTTTTTTATGAAAAACAAGTACACGACGTGTATTAATGGTTACACGCCGTGTAGTTTTTCCAGTCAGGATTTTGAGGATATAATATTGTTTTATTAAATGATATTTATTATAATCAGCATGGGTGCATGTCAAGGAATTAATTATTCGACATGGAGTTTTCTATAAGAGTTAATGAAATAAATAAAATGCGTAACGCATTTATTTATTGTCATAACTCTATAAACTCAAAATCGATTATAAATATCCTCACAACCCCAAAACTTTTCCCCAATCGTTGTGCACAACAATTCTGGAGAATTCCCTTAAGGCCAAGAGAACTCCTTCCACCAAGAACGCTCTCAAGACCGAGAGGGATCCTCCTCCATCGGATCAAGACGATCTAAGGTAGACAACGCAAGCAAAGGTTTCTCCACACTAGCACCCAGAGAATCCTTTGGTGATGTCCAGAGATACGTGGTGCACATGTGGATCACCGCTAGAGAAAGTCTACACTTGGCTTCTGCGACGCAATGACGAATCACATCAGAACATGATCAAGAATATCAACAAAGAAATAACACCCAAAAGGTACTTCTTTTCAATTAATTAAATTAATTATAATCAACTTTTGATGATCCTCATTTGTGGTTCCAGGACTATCCTTTTTCTTTGTCTATTTCTGTGACTCGATCCGTGGAGACTGGCATTTATCATCGTATTGATCCCGGATTGATCATTCCTAATGACAAAAATCCAAGTGGACACATCCACCCACGAGCTTCTGCTACGCCCGGAACCTTCAATTGGTATCATAGCGAGGTTACAATGTTGATTGTAGTTATTTAATTTTCATTGATAATTTATGCATTTATATTTGAATCAATTCAACATAAATCGTTCTATAAATCTGAATGAGCGATACATGTTCTTCCTCCTTCGTTTCTCGATTCAAATCACATATACAACCATTTAATTTTAATTTTGATTAAAATAAAAACAAGGAACTCATCCAAAGGAGCCGCTCTTTCTGTCTGTACAACACAAGAATACACGGCGTGTAATGAAAACTACACGTTGTGTACTTAGTTTCAATGAACCGGTAATGGTCCGCCAAACCACGCCGTGTGAATTGAGTATACCTAAGTATTTATTACACCGTGTTGACCAGAACTGAATGGCATGTGAAAACTGGAATACACGGCGTGTATGTTGAATCAATACATCGTGTAGTCCGATCTGGCCCAGGTGAAACCATGTACAAGGAGAATCCATGTACCGCATACACGGGATTTCCAGGCCGGTAACCACGTAACAAGGAAATACATGCCATGTTAGATTAATCTACACGTCGTGTACTCCAAAATTTCCAAAGTACAGAAAACACGCCAAAGTCCCCGGTGTGTACTTTGGATAAAGGGTGAAAACAAATACACGCTGTGTAAATATAGACCACACGCCATGTACTTTCCAGAAATGGAGTTTCACTGGGTTTCCTCCAAAGTAAAAAGACCCGTACAAGGAATATAAATGAGAATAATCTCAAGGACATTCAGAAAGGAATTTAAGATAAAGAATTGATTAATTATAAGATCATAATTAATTGATTTCAAGCGTGACTTATCTTAAATAAAATAATGATTAAAAGAATTTTAATTCTAAATATGTGTAAATGTCGTTTCATGCTATGGATGATAATGAGCTAGACCAAATATCATTTGTGTGTGTATGGTTTCATTTAAATTTATTTTAAATTCGTTGGCCTGCGAGCCTTCTTCCAATAAAATGTAGGGCATTCATGCCCATGGTTTCTTTAATGTAAACCCCATGTAATGGAGGATCTCCCAAGATATATGAGATGGTTCAAAATCCAAAGTTGAGGCGAAACCAACACAAGAAGATACAAAGGTGAACATGTGGGAGCTGCAAAACATGAACCACCAGGTTTAAGGTGTTTTTCCCTAGGTCAGGGTTAGTTTATCAAAGCTGTTAGATAAGATAACTAATAGAAGCTCATGATCATTCCATATTATTTTATTTCTGTCTGATTGCATGGTTTATTTATTATGGATGTGTTGTCACGATCACATAATTAATGAAATAAACAAGCATGCAAAGATGGAATAAAAATAAAAACCGGACTATGCGTAAACATTATCAGAACATGGTAAATCACTTAAGCAAGCATCACTTAATATTAAAAAGCATGTGATAATGTGAAACTACGCATAAATAATAAAATCCCTCAAATACCATATTAAGTCAGACCAAGCCTTCCGTCACTTGATTAAGGGAAAGACTCAATAAAACTATGTGTTTGACCAACCATTGTTGGGACACTTACTTTTATAAAGGAAGCTCTTATGAAAGTTTTGGGTTGAATTAAACATTTTACATAAAGAGGAGTAGCCCTTGATAGACTTGTTGTAAAATGGAGGAAAGTGTTGAGGAAATCCAAGTTAGGATTTCAGGATTGGGGAG
The DNA here is from genome assembly GCA_963277665.1 of Viscum album. Taxonomy (NCBI): domain Eukaryota; kingdom Viridiplantae; phylum Streptophyta; class Magnoliopsida; order Santalales; family Viscaceae; genus Viscum; species Viscum album. Next base: position 117,187,920 of record OY728119.1, read on the forward strand.
TCCACTCAACAGATCAAGAAACTATAAGATCACAGTTGGCAAAGACCTGGCTACCTAAATACCTTCAAATAGCTTGACCAACCCTTGTTGGGGTTATGTGAAGGGGAATATGGATCCTTTCCACTAGAATGTCAAAGAAACTGGACATTATAAGTTCAATGGTGAGGTCCATTGGGACTTGATAAAATAGTGGGATACTTGATAAAATTTATTATTTCTCATAAAAATGTAATCAAGAAAGTACTAATAAATCTTCTCTTTTAATTTGTAGAATCAATATGACAAACTCGTCAACCACATTTTCTCTGTGATCAATTCTGGATAAAGAAAATATCCTCACTGGTAGTAACTTTCAGGAATGTTTTAGGTGACTTCGGGTTATCCTACACCATGAATGAAAGTTTTACGTGCTGGAGTCCTCACTTCCTAATTCACCTGCCCAAGGGGTGAATGATGAAGATTTCCTGGTCTATGATCAACATTTGAGCGATGCACTCGATGTTCAATGTTTTATGCTATCATCAATGTCAAGTGAGCTCATGAAGTCTCATGAAGACATGGATACCTATAGCATGCTTGAGCACCTCCATGGTCTATACTAGGAGAGAGCCAGACGGGAAAGGTCTGAGATCTCCAAGGCTCTATTTCAGAGAAATCTTGGAGAGGGTGCCCCAGCTGGGCCTCATGTAGTCAATCTCATTGTCTACATTGAGTGCTTAGAGGTTCTAGGGTTTAAAATCCCTGAATAACTGGGTACCGATATCATTCTTGCATCACTCCCACAGAGCTTCTCCAACTTTGTTGTAAATTTCAACATGAACAACATTGAGAAGTCTCTATCTGATCTTCTTATCTTCATTCTCCAAGTAGAAAATGATATGAATCGCGAAAATCCTTATGTACTTATGGTGAATAAAAGGAAAGGGAAGGCGAAGAGATTTAATCTCAAATCTTATTTAAGTCCTTCCAAGAAAAGGAAGATCATAGGGGAGGCAAGAGAACAGGAGGCTGTTTGTTTTGCATGTGGAAAGAAGGGCCACTGGAAGAAAAACTGCACCCAGTTAAGGAAGCAAGGGGAAGCTTCAGGTGCGTTTTTTATCGAATGCAATTTATCTATTTCTACAAATTGGGTATTATATATAGCTTGTGGTTATCACATATGTATCCAAATACAGGAACCAAGAAGATTTAGGAAGATTGATTGAGGGGAGGTAGATCTACAAGCAGCCAACGGAACCAGACTTGTTGTTGTAGCTGTTGGGGACTACCAACTCACATTGCCGACTGGAATGATCTTGGTGTTAAATGGTTTTTATTATGTGACTTCTATTACTAAAAACATTATTTCAGTATCCATATTAGATACTGATGGATTAATGTTCATGTTTGTAAATGAATGTTTCTACTTTTATAAAGATATCATTTGGTTTGGTAGGGCATATTTATATAACGGCCTTTATGTGTTAGACTACACAAACCAAGTAATGGAAATTGATGACAAAGTTAATTCACATAACTCATACCACACCCAACTTTGGCATCACTATCTAGGTCATGTCAATGAGAAATTTTTGACAAAATTACATCAATATGGGTATTTAGATTATTTCGAACTAAAACCACTTGGTGTATGTCATGCATGTCTATAAGGAAAAATGACCAAAGCCCCATTTAGTGGGAAAGGTGAAAGGTCTAAAGAGCTTCTAGAATTAGTTCACACAGATGTGTGTGGATCATTTCCAGTTGAAGCAAGGGGTGGGTTCTTGTACTTCATAACTTTTACTGATGATTTTAGTAGATATGGATATATTTACTTGATGAGGTATAAGTCAGATTCTTTTGATTGGTTCAAAGAATACAAGAATGAAGTTGAGAACCAACTTGGTAAGAAGATTAAGAAACTCCTCTCAGATAGAGGAGGATAATATCTTAATTAGGACTTCATTGATTTCTTACGGGAGTATGTGATTCTATCTCAAATCACTCCTCCTTACACACCTCAGTGGAATGGTGTAAGTGAAAGGAGGAACCGAACCCTATTAGACATGGTGAGATCAATGATGAGTCATACAAGTCTTCCATTATCCTTTTGGGGATATGCATTACAAACAGAAGCACACGTACTAAATCAAGTACCAACTAAATCGATAAATGGCATTACATACGATTTATGGAGTGGATGCAAATCCATGTTATCGAATTTACATGTGTGGGGTAGAAAAGCATTTGTTAAGGCCTCTTCAGGTAACAAAATTTCACCCCGAGGTACAAAGTTTATCTTTATAGGATATCCCAAGGAAACAAGTGGATATTACCTATACAACCCCTCAGATAAAAAGGTTACAGTGGAAAGACACGCCATATTCCTTGAGAGGGAGCACATCTCTAAAAGAGATAGTGGGGGCGAGATAGACTTCGATGAAGTCGAGGCTCAAGATACACAGGAGTTGGTAAAAGAACAGATTCCACAAAGCCCTGTGGAAGAACAATCTGTTCCAGAGGCACAACAACTACGTAGGATCATGAGAGAGGTGAGAGAACCAGAACGATATGGTTTTCTTGTCACAAAGGATGGTGACTCATTATTGGTTGACAACCATGATCCTCTTACCTACAAGGAATCAGTTGAAGGCACAAATGTTGCCAAGTGGCAAGAATCCATGAATTATGAAATGGATTCCATGTACCAAAACCAAGTCTGGATTTTGGTAGATCCTCCAGTTGATGTAAAGACTATTGGTAATAAATGTGTATTCAAGAAGAAACTGGACATGGAGGGGCAAGTTAGCACCTATAAGGCACGACTGGTTGCAAAAGGTTTTAGACAGTATCAAGGAATTGACTATGATGAAACCTTTTCACCGGTTGCGATAATGAAATCCATCAGAATCCTATTGGTCATTGCCACTAACCATGACTATGAAATTTGGAAAATGGATGTAAAAACAGCATTCTTTAACGGGAACCTCTGGGAAGATGTCTACATGACACAACCTGAAGGGTTTGTGACTCCAAAGGATGACAACATGGTATGCAAGTTGCAGAAATTCATTTATGGATTAAAGCAAGCATCAAGGTCATGGAACATTCGTTTTGATGAATCCGTAATGGAATTTTGATTTGTTAAGAATGAATGTGAGCCTTGTGTCCACAAAAGGTTTAGTGGAAGTGCAGTCATTTTCCTAATAGTATATGTTGATAACATATTATTAATTGGAAACGAATTACCTGTCTTACAGTCAGTTAAGGCATGGTTGTATAAATTCTTCTCCATGAAAGACTTGGGCGAGATAGCATATATTCTAGGGATCAAGATCCATCGTGATAGATCCAAGAGAATGTTGGGCCTGAGTCAAAGTACATACATTGACAAGATACTTGAGAGATTCAGTATGGAATAGTCTAAGAGGGGATTGTTTCCAGTGTCACATGGCATTCATATTTCCAAGAAAATGTATCCTCAGACACATGAGGAAAGAAAGAAAATGGCAAGGATCCCTTATGCATCCGCAATTGCTTCAGTCATGTATGCTATGTTATGTACAAGTCTAGATGTTGCTTGTGCATTAAGTGTGGTAGGTAGATATCAAGATGATCTAGGAGACCGCCATCGGATGGTAGTCAAGACTATCCTTAAGTATCTAAGGCATACTAAGGATATGTTCCTGTTTTATGGAGGAGATGAGAAACTAGTCACCATAGGACATATAGATGCTAGTTTCCAGACTAATCAAGATGACATGAATTTGCAGACTGGATACATCTTCAGTTTGAATGGAGGTGTAGTGAGCTGGAAGAGCTCAAAGCAAGGTGTGGTGGAAGATTATATGGCAGAGTCCGAGTATATCTCATCTTCTGTGGCAGCTAAAGAAGCAGTATGAATGCGAATCTTTGTCCAAGAGATGGATTTAGTACCTAGAAGTAAAGATCCTATCACACTTTATTATGATAATACTGTAGCGGTAGCACTTGCAAAAGAGCCAAGTTCACATCAGCGAACAAAGCACATACTTCAGAAGTATCATCTCTTGAGGGATTTTTCTCAGAGAGGTGAAGTTGTAGTGAGCAGTATTTCCACAGAATACAACGTGGTGGACCCCTTGACTAAATCCTTGACTCAGGAGAAACATGATCATCATGTGAGGTCTATCGGACTAAAAGTCATAAGCAGTTGGATCTAGTCCAAGTGGGAGTTTGTTAGAGTTGGTATCCTGAGAACCAACTATTTTTACTTTGATTACATAAATGTACACTTATTATATATTGTTCATTGTTCTGCATGACTATAATATAATAATGTCCTAGAATATTTGTTGCATTAATAATGTCATGGCAGATCCCCGCTATGATGAGAACCTTGAAATGCTATAACAATATTCTTAAATAAAGTTCTACAGTTGGATGACATACTATGATAGGACACATAGTATACAGACCGTCATGTGCGAGTACTCATAAGAAGACGAGACTCTCTCTCATGGAGTTCGCACTTGGTAATCTCCAAGATGGGAGATTATGAGAACAGACCTGCGAGTAGTAATTCTGCATGTCTTGGTGTCATCAGATATTACTATCTGTGAGCATGTGTAATGGTTCTTAGACTGGAATATTATAATTAACTCGTGTCATGACTCACGCACTTAGATTTGCTGACGAAAACCGTCACGTAGATAGTTGGCGGGAAGTAGGGTACGTTGGGTGCGTCACGAATGACATGTTGTTAATGGATAAGTCGAGGAAGGATTTGTTCCTTCCATATTTATGGAAGTAGATATCTCAGGCCCTTTGATTGAAATAGAAATATTGCCCAAATTCCATGGTTGTGGTGTAATGATGAGTTTATTTCTGGAAGTCAAAGAATGACAGATCAAGCATATAGGTTTATGACACTACCATGAAACCTGCTTGATGAGATATTGAGACAAAGTGATTAAATTACATAGTAAGTGTTCGTATGAGGTGACACATCAATGCGGCGTCAACTTCTTTCTCTTGGGTGCCTTGACCCGTTGCTAGACAGTAATCTTAGACTTTAGGCAAGCCCACCTAATGCCAATGATAAAGAGGCCTAGAGGGTCACACACTAAGTGTATCCAAGTATCTCAAGTAGAATAAAGATTATTCTCGTACGTGGTTTAATAATTATTCAAGGAAGCCTAAATTGTTTTAATGTTGGAGGAAGAATAAAAACAAGTACACGTCGTGTATTAATGATTACACGTTGTGTAGTTATTTATTTTTTGAAAACAAGTACACGTCGTGTATTAATGATTACATGCTGTGTAGTTTTCATTTTGGAAAGGAAATGAAAAACAAGTACATGTCGTGTATTAATGATTAAACGCCATGTAGTTTTTTATTAAAAGCAAGTACAGGCCATATATTAATGATTACACGCCGTGTAGTTTTTCCAGTTAGGATTTTGAGGATATAATATTGTTTTATTAAATGATATTTATTATAATCAGCATGGGTGCATGTCAAGAAATTAATTATTCGACATGGGGTTTTCTATAAGAGTTAATGAAATAAATAAAACACGTAATGCGTTTATTTATTGTCATAACTCTATAACCTCAACCCCAATTATAAATATCCTCACAACCCCAACACTTTTCCCCAATCGCTGTGCATAACAATTCTGGAGAATTCTCTCATGGCCGAGAGAACTCCTTCCTCCAAGAATACTCTCAAGACCGAGAGATATCCTCCTCCATCGAATCAAGATGATCTAAGGCAGACAACGCAAGAAAAGGTTTCTCCATGCTAGCACCCGTAGAATCCTTTGGCGACGTCCAGAGATACGTGGTGCACATGTGGATCACCGCTAGAGGAAGTATACACTTGGCTTCTGCGACACAATGACGAATCACATCGGAACGTGATCAAGAATATCAACGAAGAAAGAACACCCAAAAGGTACTTCTTGTCAATTAATTAAATTAATTATAATCAACCTGTAACGATCCTCATTTGTAGTTCAGGGACTATCCTTCTTCTTTATCTATTTCTGTGACTCGATCCGTGGATACTGGCGTTTATCGTCGTATTGATCCCAGATTGATCATTGCTAATGAAAAAAAGCCAAGTGGTCACATCCACCCACGAGCTTCTGTTGTGCCCGGAACCTTCAGTTTGAACATGTTTGATTTGATATGGATCGTTCGGTCTAGCTTTGCCTGTTAGGCTGATTTGTTTTCCATGCTTAGTGTTGTTAGGATGGAGTGATTTTATTTGACATGTTGTGATATGTTGTAGACTGTTTAGCTAAGTAGTTCTTGAGGTTTACTTTGTATTCCATATATTGTTTGTGCATGATTGACTTACACAGGGCTGTGGGAACCTGGTGTAGTAAACCATAGGGAGAATGGACACTGAGGTCTTCTCCAAATTGTTTGTTTACTTTTACATTGCAAGACCATAGGGGGATGAACTTTATGCTCCCTCAGAGTGTTTGTAATTTCCTTGATTACGAGACCACAGGTGGAATTGGACATTGAGTGCTTCCTCAAAGTGTCTATAGTTACTGATACGATACCACATGAAGAATTGACGGTGAGTGATTCCTCAGAGAGTCTTTGCTAAAGCTGAACCAGAGGGGTTAGACTGTGAGTACTTCCCAGAGGGTTTCTTGTGTTTGCTTGGTTGAACCAGAGGGGTTAGGCTGTGAGTAATTTTCAGAGGGTTACCTGTTTTTTATTAGCTTCTTACTTGATACATGAAAATGAATGCATTTGAAACTGTAGGATTTTTTACTTTTGAATACTTCCTTGTTTAATGCTTCATTTTTCTTATTGCCTACCATATATATTCACTAACTGTTAGGCACTAATATTTGGGTGGTTGCCTACTGGGATTCATCTCACACCCTATTTGGGTCATGTTTTTGGGCCCAAACAGATTATATTGTTGCAGGTCTAGATAAGGGCAAGTGCCCTTCTACTTCAAGCACTTGATTTTTGTGGAGCTAGAGAGCATGGGACCGAGCTGAGGCTTGCGATTCTGCTGGAGTTATTTATTTGTTTTCTTGTACTTTGGTTTAGTATTGTATTTCAGCATTATGAATTGTTTGGATGCTTTTCTAGATACTTGTGACATGCATCATTATTGATATATATATACATGCTGGAGTTGTTTATTTACTTCCAGTCTTCCGTTGTTTACTGTTGTGTGGTATTATTACTGCTTCCGTTAGTGTTATCTATTTCATTCTACTGCATTACTCTGCCAATGAGGGCATAGTTTCCCTAATATCACACCCAAGGCCCTCACTGCTAATCAGCAACCTCTCGTGTTTAGGTAAATGTGAACTTTTCAGACCCGTCATTAGGAATTATGTATGTTTTTGTGTCATTAGATATTTCTATCTGTGATCATGTGTAATGATTCTTAGACTTTAAGATTATCATTAATACATGTCACGACTCGCACACTTTGATTTACTGACGAAAACTGTCACGCAGACAGTTGGCGGGAAGTAGGGTGCTTTGGATGTGTCACGAGTGGCATGTTATTAATTGATAAGTCGAGGAAGGATTTGTCCCTTCCATTTATGAAATTTGATATCTTGGACCTTTAATTGAAATAGAACCCTCACGCGAAATTTCATGGTCATGGTGTAACGATGAGTTTATTTCAGGTAGTCAAAGAACGACGTATCAAGAATAAAAGTTAATGACACTATCATGAAACCCGCTTGATGAGATATTGCGACAAATGGATTATATTACACAGTGAGCTTTCGTATGTGGATGTCATTATTGTGACTTTAAGTTCTTTCTCTTGGGTGCCTTAACCCGTTGCTAGACAGTACTCTTAGACTTTAGGTAAGTCTGCCTAATGCCAAAGAGAAAGAATCCTAGAGGGTCACACACTAAGTGTTTCTGGTGGTCTCGGTTAAATTCTATTTGAATTTAATTAATAAATATTATTCTCAGGACAATGGAATAATTTTATTCAAGTTAAAATATTTGCATAAATTAAATAAATATTTATTCACCTGATTATGGGTAAAATATATTTATTTATTTTATTGAACATTTAATAAATATTTATTTACTATTATGTAAATAAAATATTTATTTAAGAGAATAAATGATTTATTTATTTATTTTGGTGTTCAATAAATGGAAGTTGAGTTTGAAAGGACCAAGGCTGGTCCGGTAGTAAAATAATTATTTACAAGACGATAAATAATTATTTAACTAGTTGGCACAAATTAAAATAACGCTGCTATTATTTTGTGACGTGGAATTTTATGTATAATTTCGTTTTGCGGCACACCATAAATAATGATGCGGAATTATTATTAATAGCATAGATTTTCTCTAAGGTTATGAATGTATTTAATTATTGTTCCGCAATTAAATATTGCAACTGAAGCCTCATGTCAATAAATAGACACATATGTCTATAATGTCATGTACTGAACCGTGCACCCATTGAATTGAGAATTGTTGAGCTAAACAATTTCTCTCTCGAATCATCTTCTCGCCCCTCTCAAGAACGGGAGATGTTCTTCAAGGTTGAAGAACAAGCGATCAAGAACGACCGACACAAGACACTCGCTTCACCGCGCTAGCACCCGAAGAATGAGCGATGTCGATCGGAGACCATCGGAGCACGTGTGGATCATCGCTAGAGGGATTCTAGTTTGGATCCTTGCAAGCGCAACAAGATAATCCGGAAGGGTCATTCCAGACGATCAACATCATCAACGAAAAAAATACCGAAGATCCGGGTATTATTTTCTTTATGAAATTAATTAAATTAATTATAAACATGATGTGAAAGATCCTCTCTAAAGGTTTTGGGCCTCTTTCTTATTTATCTAAATCTTTGATTCTATTCTGTGGAGACTAGCGTTCATCTTCGTATTGATCCCGGAATAATCATTGATCATGGTAAAAATTAAAATTTGGTTATGTCTCAACCACGCTTCCGCTGCGTCCGGAACCTTCAACGATCTTCGAGTCCTCCACAAATCTCAACTAAAATCACGACTTCAACTTCATGAATTTTGTATCTTTAACGTCCATATCAATATTTTCATAATTACTTTGACTTCATAAAAAAACAAAGTGAAATACCTTGGCATCTTCCAGTGTTATAACTTATTTTTCTCCAGCTCCTGATTCTATATTTCGTTTCTGACCTCTAGATCATGTAGTCTTTAAATTCTTCAAATTTAATCAGACATAGCTTCTGAGCTTTTGGAGTTATAACTTTTGTTTCTCCAACACATGTTCGAACCCTAGATTCAGGTATCCTAGCATCAAACTATCCTCATAACTTTTGATGGTCATATCCTCTAATCATATTCACCTTTAAACATCATCATTTACCAATCACCATAATTTTCGGTTGAATCAACTTTTGAACGCCTCTTCTTCTGATTTGTAACATTCCCTCATATTCATACCTTTCAATGGTCTGCAAAATAAGAGAATCTTCTAAACTGCTGCTTTCGCTCTCATTCTTCCAGGTCACTTGAACTTCCTTTGCTTCCACTAGCCTCAAGTTCTAACTACCTGGATTGAGGCACATCATCCACTACCACAAAAACTGTTTTCCCAGTGCCCCCCCCCCCCCCTTTATCAGCCCTTGTTTAGTAGCGCTGATAAAGGGGGGGTCTTTATCAGCGCTTTTTTTAAAAGCGCTGATAAAGGGTCGAATTCAAAAAAGAATTAAAAAATATATATTAATATATAAATATAGTTATATTGATATAAATATAATATATAATTTATAACTATATTTTAGATAAGTATAAATGTACATTTACACTTAATATACTTAATATATAAGATATTTAGTGAAAATGGCTTCTTAAAAAATTAAAAAAATATTTTTAATTAATAATTTGTTAATTATTATAGAGTAATAGTCATTTAATAACAATTTGAAGACTACAAAAATTAAAAAAATTAAAAAAAATATCCAAAATATGTTGAAAACGCAACTCAAACTTCAAACGGTCATAACTTTTGATCTGGGTGTCCGTTTGAGCTCTACCACATATCAAATCGAAGCCTGCGACGAGCTCTATGTCGCTATGACTTGAGAGAACCCATTCAAGGGATTTTAGAGGCCAAAAGAGGACCATAAGGCCTCCAAAACTGAGTTTTTAGTCGGGGTACCCCGATTTTTTTAACATTTTGTGGATTTTCATCCTCGTTTAAGGGGGTATTATTGGCTTTTTTTGGTGGGGACTGAATTTATTCCAAGGTATTACATTCATATTGATATTATGTCTTTGAAATTTTATTGTTTTTTATAATGCACTTCTATTTATAATCAAATATATAACTATATGTACATATTTTTTATATATTCACACCTAAAAATTAAATTTTTAAAATAAATAATTAAACATACTTACATATAAAATATATTATCTTTTTCTAAATAATAACTAATATCCATTTTATTTAAAATACCAATATATGAATATTTATATAACTACTATATATTAATATAACTATATATATATATATTAATCTAGCTATATATATATATATATATATTAATATAACTACATATATATTAATATTACTATATATATATATATTAATATCACTATAAATATATATATTAATATCACTATAAATATATATATTCATATAACTATATATATATATATTAATATATATATATATATATTAATATAAACATATATTACTATACGAATAAATATAACTATATATATATATATAAATAGAGATATATATTAATATAACTATATATAGATATATTAATATAACTATATATATATATATTAATATAAATATATATTACTATACGAATAAATATAACTATATATATATATAAATAGAGATATATATTATTGTAGCTATATATATATTAATATAACTATATATATATTAATATAACTATATATATTAATATAACTATATATATATAACTATATATATATATTAATATAACTATATATATATATTAATATATATATATATATATTACTATACGAATAAATATAACTATATATATATATATATATAAATAGAGATATTATGAAATAGCAAACAAATCAAAATATAGTGGTAAGGGTTTAGGCGCGCAGGGGGGAGGTCTCGAGTTCAAAACCTGCTGGAGGAAGAGGTGTGTGCGAAGCGCTGGAGGGGGTGGAAAGCGCTATTAAAAGTGGGGGATCAAGCGCTATAAATCCCTCCCAGACGGATTGGCATGATTTTTTTAATTTTTTGTAATATTTTTTTAATTTTTTGTAATATATTTTTAATTTTTTGTAATATTTTTTTAATTTTTTGTAATATATTTTTAATTTTTTGAAATATTTTTTTAATTTTTTGTAACATTTTTTTAATTTTTTTAATTTTTTTTAATTTTTTATTCTTTTTAAATTTTTTTATTTTTTTAACTTTTATCAGCGCTTTTTTAAAAGCACTGATAAAAAGGTCCTTTATCAGCGCTAAAACAAAAGCGTTGATATAGGACCCTTTTATCAGTGCTAAAAAAAGCACTGATAAAGGGATACTTTTATCAGCGCTTTTTTTAGCGGTAATAAAAGATCCCTTTTAACAACGCTTTTTTTTAGCGCTGTTGAAGGCCATTTTTAGCGCTGATAAAAGGCGTATTTGTAGTAGTGATCATTTTGAAATCACACAAACTGTGAATCCTTATGTATCATGTAAGGCTTTATTCTCTTTCCAAATCCTTACTTCTTTCACTGACGTAAGGGAGAATTTCTTCTTACGCATCTCAGTAAGGTTTCTCCCTTTGCCAATTCTTTGATCATAATAACTTATGGTTCTTAGTATTAGCCAGCTCAACCTTCGTTGCCTCAGTGTTTTGGCTTTATCTTCCGAACATGTCCAAGATTGGTCTTTTGATTCTTCTATGTTTTACTATGCCCTCTTTAGACTTGCTAATTCAACTCAACTTGTTTCACAAATGATTCTCATGTTTCCTCCGTTGAAAGATCAGCCTAGCTTCGTCTTCCTATTGCTTAATTTATGAACTATCTTCGAGACGTCCCTCATCTCCTCGAATTCACCTATATGATAAATCTTACGTATTATGTGTAACTTTTTTAGTAAGAGTATGACTGTTTGTTTTTGTAATATATATTTTAAGATTAAAAAAAAGTCGTGTGGGAATAGAATTCGTAAATGATCGGGAAAGGATGAGGAAACTGTTCGAAGGGAGACATCGTCAACGCAGCACCAGACCCACCCCCGCCTGGCCCACTTTCTCATCCTCCCCATCCTTTCTCCACTCCCTGGTTAACTGTCAAAACCTCGCCCCCTTTCAGATGCTCTTCTACACCATGAGCGAGAGATACGGGACGATGGGCAACTGCTGGGGAGCTAAGCAAGTGACCAGTCACAGTTCCTCCACCACCAAGCCTTCCAGCTCAGGTACCTCCCAAAACACAATCACTAACCAATCGTTTTCTTTACTTGCTCCCAAGTAAAGAAAATAAATGATTTCATAATTCATAAAATAAAATAAAATAAAATAAAATAAATGTTTTTTTTTGATTGATTTTCATTTATATCCACCTTGTTTGGTGACAATTTTTAAAATTCAATAAATGAAATTGTTTTAATGCAAATGATATAAATAACCTTTTATTAAAAAATAACACATACACACAAGATTAAAGTTCATACTTAACCAATATAAAAAACAACCACAAATAACACACTTACAACCATCAACAATTTATTTTAAATGATGCAAATGTCTCTTTTGTTTAAATGTATTTTTATTACTTTTTTTATAACGAATCAAAGAACAATAATTTTGATTTTAATCAGTCACTATCTTTCATATCATCAAAATCAGGTAAACATTAAACTACGAACATATATTATTACAAATTTTAAAATTAAAAAAAACAAAGATAATCAAAATTATTTATAAATTATTTATATAATTTATTAATTCAAAATTATTAATTCAAGATAATCAAAAATATTAATTCAAAATAATTTTCAATTTGAATTTTTTAATTCAGAATAGTTATTAATTCAAAATAATCATTAAATAAAAATAATTATTAATTCAAAATATTTATTAATTCAAAATTATTAATTCAAAATATTTATTAATTCAAAATTATTATAAATTATTTATATAAATTATTAATTCAAAATAATCATAATTATTTTAACCAAAATTACCTATAATCAAAATTATTTATAATTTTTTATGATTATTTATATACACATGATTATTTATAATCAAAATTATTTATATCTAATTGTTATCATTATTTATAAATTACATTGAACTTAGAAAAATAATTATTTATAAATTACATTGAACAAAATATTTTGATACACATGAAAATATTGTTCGTTGTTATTATTAAAAATGAAAAATGCGTTCATTTATATAAATATTAATTCAAGAAAATGGTATAGTCACAAATAAGGAAAACATTTATCTTTTCTTATGAAATTTAACGAACCACAACTTTTAATTTATCAACTAAATACATTTTATTTTCCATTACAATGAGCACATATAAATTATAAAGGAAAATATTATAATCATACATGTTATCCAGAAGGTATTTCATAAGTAACTCAAACAGTTTTAAGATTTAAACAAGAATAAAGAAACAACTAACAGGGTCGTATAATATTCAAACTGCAAATATAAAATACTTACAACACCACAAATTAAATGACAAAAAACATGAAGGGAACGAAGCCGCAACTTGAAGGAAGGATTGATGCAGTGGCAGAGGAATTGGAAGACATCACGTTGAAGGGGGGACATGGATGGGCTTGAAAGAATCAAAGCCACGAAGCCACTGTATATAGACATATCAAGGATAATATGGGAAATTTCAAAAATTCCTCTAACGAGCGAAGTATTTCTATCCCAATCTTCCCGATTTTGAGATGATTCTAAATCAAGGGTTGGAGAGAAATAAATTTCTCCTCGTTTCTACTGCTAACGTTTCCCTCCCTTGCTTCGGTATCGCCAAACAAAGGAAATGGATTTCAGTCACCCCAAATCGTTTCTTTTCCCTCCAAATCTCCGCTGTCAAACGAGCTGTAAAACCCCTCCACAGTGATCTCTCTCTCCCTCAATGCATATAGATATGTATCTAAAGATTTCTTGGGATTCTATTTGTTTTCCATGTCATCGAAGTCAGGTAGTTCTTGTCAGATCGCCGGATTTCTTGGTCGTGTCGGCGACAAGGAAAGTTGAGTGTGAAGCCATGGGATCCCGGCGAGCTGGCGTCTTGACTTTGGGGCATTGGGGTCAATCCTATAATTAGGTCTCATTATTGGGACAATGACAACCAAGGTCCAAAATAGTCCCTTATTACAAAGGAAGGAATAGTTTTTTATATTATTTTTTTACTTTACCTCAAATTTTATCGATGTAAATTTGAATCATATGTATTATGAAGAACACAATACTCTTCCCATGATTCGAAGACCACAATCTGCTTGCAGCGGAATTCTTCACCAACAGTAATCCAAACTCATTCAATCGGTGGTTTGGAAACATTAATCTCAACGCATAAACGTAGCGAAATCAGATGACAGACTGATTTTATTCCACTGTCTGAGCACAAGAAGCGTCCAACCATATTCCCCAACATACGAATGATGGACGGATTTTGAAAAGGAAGAGGGAGTTCAGAGAGACTAACCCATAGCGCCCTCGTTAGAGCGTCATGCTTCAAATGGAAATTGTATGACCATCGGAAGAGAAAGAAGTGAGATCTGTTGCAAAAGTGGGGAGCTTTGGACCGGGGTGTAATCAAATCCTCCTCCGAAGAGAACCGAATCATAATGTGTCGCTTGTTGCGCAGGCCAACAGTTTCCAAATCTTGTAATCCTCAAGAAATACACATGAATCTGTTGAAAGAATCCACCGATGGTTTATGTCATATAAACAAGCCACCAAAGTCAGGTTAAGAAGGGTCGAGGCCTCCGTGAACTCCGCAGTTGAATTGGAAGCTGTAGAAAGTCGTCGAAGATATCTACCACTTTAGGGAAAAGCTTGATGTCGGGGAAGGGCAGGAGGGACTCTGGGTTGGACAAGGGGACGAAAGGGGGAGGACAAGCACCCGCAGAAGGCATAGGGATTCCCCCCCCCCCCCGGACGAGGGAGGTACCGCAGCGACAAACACCGCCACCTAGGGCATCGCCAGGAGCTCCGAAGCAGGAGGAGCATTAGAACAAATGTATCTTTATAAATGTATAATATAATATATAATATAAATATAATACAATTGTATTTAATAAATGCACTGTGTATAATATTTAAACGTGCACACACACACATAATTTATTTTTGTAATACATTTAAATACATTTATTTCAATATATTGTTTATAATATAATAAAATACATATTTATATTTGTATACTATATTTATTATAAATACTTCTATAAAACCCATTTATATAATTTATTATAAATATATTTATATAATGTATTAAAATACATGTATATAATGTATTAAAATACTTGTATATAATGTATTAAAATACATTTATATAATGTATTTATATAATATATATACATATATATTAATACAGCATATTATATTAATATAAAATATTTTTATGATGTTTATATAGTTGAATCAAAAATACATTTATATATGTGTAGTAATAGATTTAATCATAAAATAGATTTAAATAATAATAATTAATTTAAATGTATAATAATTTGACACTATATTTGGGGTACAATTCCTTAGGAAGACAACACGCGCACCCACTACCTCTAGGCGAACCAGACCTCTATATGGGTCATTTGAAAGGAAATATGAATCCATGCCACTGAAGGATCCGAACGCAGCGGAATCATGGTGGTTGGGTGAGGCCTAACTTTGCCTTTGCCGTAATCGATGACCAATCTAGGATCAATACGACGATAAATGCCAATATCCATGGATTAAGACCAAAGATCTAGATAAAAAAAAAAAGACGCCATATACTGGAGAGAGGATCTTGCGCATCATGTTTATAATTAATTTAATTAATTTCATAAAGAAAAGAATATCTGGATCTTCGGTACTTTCTTCGTTGATGATATTGATCGTTTAGAATGACCATTCTGGATTGTCTCATTGCGATTGCGAGGATCCAAATCGAAATCCCTCTAGCGGTGATCCACACGTGCTCCGAAGGTCTTCGATCGACACAACTCGTTCTCCGGGTGCTAGCACTGTGAAACGAGTGTCTTGCATCGGTTTTTCTTGATCGTCTATTCTTCGGTCTTGAAAAACGTCTCTCATTATCGAGAGAGAAGAGAAGAGGATTCGAGATAGAAATTGTTTGGCTCAACAATTCTTAATTTACCGAGATTTCGGTACACCAGGTGTGAATTAAGGTTTTTTCTTAATTGTTTTTTTATATTAAATTTGTTTAATATATTTTCCTAACTTTTATTTTTTTTTTCCTCGCTGTTGTTTTTTTTACCATGTTTTTTTATTGGGGCTGACTGTTTGAGATATCTGTTGGGAATCCGGGTTTTACTGCTTGGTGCGTTTTGCATCGTTGATTTGTTCTGTCGACGCTTGTTCCCTAGTCGTCCATCTGTTTGGGGGTTTTTTCGAACCGCCAACCTGGTTCTGCTATGCGGTTTCACGCCTTGGCTCTGTGGTACCCTGGTATTGGAGCTGTAGTTATTGGGAGCAGGGGCGCACATGGGGTTTCATCACCCATGCCCCTCTGTTGCTTCCCGGGATATCACGATCCTTGTTCCTCTTGGCGGACGCATGCAGATCTACAAAAAATCCTCTCTCGCTGCTGGATATCTACCGATTGGAGGGACCTCTCGCTACTGGAAAATCACCTTCTTCACTGGATATATCTGAATTTCAGAGGGCACCAGCCTTTTAAGGTTTGGCAGGGGGTCTTCATCACCGATCTTCGGCATGGTGAGTGCAGATCCAGTGACTTCTGGGGGTACGGCAGCCGCCTCTGGTAGAGCTTCAACATCCGATGTTTTTTCGACCGCCAGATCTGGTGGTTTCTGAAGGCATCAAGTCCAGATTCGGGAGGTTTGTGCCGAACCAGATCTAAGGTGACAAGGTTGTTGTTGACAACGAAGGTTGCGCGTCGCAGTTCTGGTTTGCGACAAAGTAGTGTTGTGCGGCGTCTATCTCCTTGTGCAGCGAGGTCTTGCGGTGCGACGACATCTGGGAGGCTGCATGTTCAACCTTCAGATTTGAAGATATCAGGACGGCTGGACTCGTGCATCCGACATTGTAAGTTTAGATTGTAGTTTCAATTTTCATTCGAATTTTGTAATTCTTGCTTGATTTATGTTCTGCTTTCTTGTTGGTATGGTTCTTATAATGGTTTCATTTCTTTTAAAGGCAATAAAAGGTGTGTGTGGGTGTGGTGTTCTTGCCGTGCAGTAGGTCCCCCAAGGGGCCGAAGCACATTAAATCCTTGTGTCCCTTTTATTATTTCAGCACTCTTCGATTCTGTTTTGAATCTTGAATTATCGAAATCACAGCTCCAGGTCAGTCCTTGTTTATTTTGTGGTTGTTTGGCTTGTTTACACTGCTGTTTTTTGTTCTGTTTCCCCAACATACCACAACAAGTGGTATCAGAGGCTTCCTGGTTGTTGTGTTGTTTTGATTTTGATATTTTCTTGATCTGATTTAGGTCCTTCGTGCTTTCTACAACCTGCTATTGTCGTTTCTTGCTTGCTGCCACTGTTTGCAACCTTATTGTATTCTGTTTACATTGTGGTTGAATTACAGTGTGTGTACAGTTTATTAATTTGGGTTTTCTTACATTTTATTTACATTTAATCTCTCTTTAATTCTGCCTGTTTAAATTGATTTATATTTGTTAATATAAACCATTGTATTCATTGAAATCCTTTGATTTTTGTATCTCACGGTACACGTTTACCCAGTGAGATTGGTCGATTCTTGGGGGCGTATGCCTAACATTTTCCCCAACCACTCGACATTCACTCATCTGGATAAACATGACTACAATGCGATACAAAATTGATAAATTTGATGGAGACAACAATTTCAATTTGTGGAGAATTAAAATGAGAGTCTTGCACGTTCAACAAGGCTTAATTGATTCCCTATGTGTTGGAGTTGGTGGTCTAGAACCAAATACTTTGTACTTTATTCATTAAATAAAAAGTCTTATCACATCTTGATTGTTCTTATGCGTGACATGTCATGTGATAATGTGCTAAGGACAGTTGTTGCATTAAAGGGTCGTAGTGGATCCCTGCTATGATGAGAACCCGGAAGTGTCATAACACTGTTCTTGAATGTATGTTCTATGGCCAGATGATATTATTTGAGGGACACAAATAATACAGGTCATTAGGGGTGAGGACTCATAAAACTTTGAGGCACCTTCTCATGGTGTGCGCCCTTGGTAATATCCAGGAAAATATTATGAGAACAAGACCTGCCAGTAGGAAATCCACATTTCATAGTGTCATTGGATGTTCCTATCTGCGGATGTGTGTATTGGTCCTTAGACTTTAAGATTATTATTAATGGGTATTAAAACTCACGTACTTAGATGTATTGACGAAAACCGTGACAACACACTGTTCACAGCGAGGTAGGATACGTTGAGTGCGTCACGAGTAATACTGCATTAATAGATAATGCGAGAAAGGATTTGTCCCTTCTTTTTCATAACGGAAGTAGATTTCTCAGGCCCTTTGATGGAATTGATATATCCTAAATAAATCCATGGCCATGGTAAGGTATGATCGAGTTCAGTTCTGGGAAGTCAAAGAAAGAATAATCGAGCACATGGGTTGATGGCACTAGCATGCAACCCGCTTGATTAGAGATATCGAGACAAAAGGATTATATTACACGGTAAGCGTTCATAGGAGGTGACACGTTATTGCGGCGTTAACTTCTTTCTCTATGGGTGCCTTGGCGTGTTGCTAGACGCTAACCTTGGACTTTAGGCAGGCTCCGCCTAATGCCACTAAGAAAGAGGCCTAGAGGGTCACACACTAAGTGTGTCCATGTATCTCAGTTAAATATTAATTTAACAAGTTAAATAAATATTATTCCCGACTGTGGTTTAATAATTATTTAAGGATGCCTGATTTCATTTATTTCGACACTAGTTATTCGAGAGAATATATTGTGGGCGAAATAATATATTTGTTAGCGAGTAATGCAGTTACATTTATTTAATAAATAAATAGACATTACTCAAGGTCTAATAAATGTGGTAGAGAAAAATAAAAGTACACGCCGTGTATATTAAATGTACATGTCGTGTAGTTTTATGGAAGACAAGTACACGCCGTGTATTAATTATTACACGCCATGTAGTTTTCCAGTCAGGATTTTGAGGATAAAATATTGTTTATTTAATTAAATGATATTAAATGTAATACGCTGGGCGCATGTCAAGTAATAATGATATTAAACTATCATTATTATGACATGGGGTATTGTTAAGAATTAAATGAAATGATTAAATACTTTTGGTTAATTAATTCATTTTATTATTCTAAGTATTATAAATCCCTATTACATTATTCTCAAGAGATCGAGTCATTGTTGTGCAAAATGGATTTGGAAATACTCTCAAGCCAAAGATATAATTCTCTTTCCACCAAGAACGCCCTCAAGTTACGAGAGTGAGATCCTCCACCGAATCGAGGCGGTCGAAGGTGGACATCGCAAGCGAAGGTTCTTCCGTGCTAGCACCTGGAGATCCCTTCGGCGACGTCCAAAGATACGTGGAGCACGTGTGGATCACCGCTAGAGGAATCCTATACTTGGATTCTACGACGCAACGACGGAACACAGGATCGTGACCGGAGACTCCAATGAAGAAAGAATTCTACTGAGGTAATTCTTATGAATTAATTAAATTAATTATAACCAAAATATGACGATCCTATCTCAATGGTTCTGAGACTCTTCTTTTCTTTTTCGTTCTTCATTCTATTCCGAAGATCCGGTGTTTTATATCGTGACGGATCTCGGATTGAACGTCGTTTAACGCTAAAATTAAAGTTGGGGAAACCCACCAATGCGCTTCCGCTGCGCCCAGAACCTACAAGTGGTATCGGAGGGAGGTCATATCATTGATTATAATTATTTAGTTTTTCGTTGGTGATTTACGCATTTAATAATTTAGTTATTTCAATTCTTGTTTAATCGTTCTGGAAATTTGAACCTCGAGATCTGTTCCTCCTCCCTCGTTTCTCGTTCACCTCATAGAAACGAATTTTTCTTTTAATTTTGATTAAAATAAAATAGAGGAACTCGTCCGGAGGAGCCAAACGTTTCTGGCCGTACAACACCAGAATACACGGCGTATATTCGGAAGTACATGCCGTGTAGTCTAGGTTCAATGCATTGACTAATCCGCCAAATCAGGTCGTGTATTGGATTCTTTCTAAGAATTTAAGACATCGTGTGTTGACCAGAAATAGGTGGCACACGGTTTCTGGATTACACACCGTGTGGTCCAATGAACACGGCGTGTAGTCCCTTCGGGTTCGGGTTGGACCGTGTACCCTGTACACAGCTTGCCCGGTTGGAAACCGTGTAACGCGGAAACTACACGGCGTGTGTCCAAAAGAACACGCCGTGTACTCTGAAAATTTTTGAAGTACATTAACACGCCCTGTCCCCGGGCGTGTACTTCGGATGGACGATGAAGAAAATTACACGCCGTGTAGTCGGAACTACACGCCGTGTACTCACCCAAATTACGCAGATTTATTAAAATTTATTATTATATTATACAAACCCTTGAGACGTGTACCATAGTGCAGGCGTAAAGTTGAGGCACAACATGTGATAGGTGTTTTATATATATGTGTTTAATTTAACATCTGCGTAATGAACGGGAATTCATCGGGTTGCCTCCAAGGTACAAGTTACGTACAAGGATAATTTTAAATTAATTTATTTGTTTAAAATTATGATAGATGAGAATCTCAAGGAAATTCTAAAAAAAAGGTTTAAGATAAAAGGATTGATTAATTAAAGATAATTAATTAATTCGAGCGTGATTTATCTTAAACAAGAATGATTAAAGAATTGAATGCTAGTTTTATTTATGCGTAAATATCGTTGCATGTATGGATGATCATGAGCTAGACCGAGACCTTTGTATGTGAATGGTTTTTTTAAAATTTATTTATTTAAATTAAATTTGTTGGCCTGCGAGCCATCTCCTCATTAATATGTAGGGCCTGCGTGCCCAAGGATTCTTTTATGTAAAAACGCCTTTTTTTACCCCTCACCTGCATGTGAGATAAATGCATATGTAATGGATGGAGCTCCCAAGCTAGTGGAGGTGGCTCAAGTCAGGAGCCAAGGTGAAACCAATCCAAGGAGATACAAAGGTGGACAGGTGGAAAGCTGTAAACACGAACCTGAAAGGTTCAAGGTGTTTCTCCCCTAGGTATTGGGTTAGTTTATCAACTTCTAGATAAACTAACCAATAGAAAAAACTCATGATCATACCATTTATTTTATTTCTATCAGCTGCATGGTTTATTTATTGTGGGTGTGTTGTCGCGATCACACAATTAATGAATTAAACGAGCATGCAAGATGGAACTAAAATAAAACCGACTTATACGTAAATATTATCTTAGACATGGTTAATCACTTAAGTATATCCCACTTAATATTAACAAGCATGTAATCAAAGATAATAAAATGGAAATTTACGTATAAGGATAAAATCCCTCAAAGAAATATTAAGTCGGTATAGCCTTCCATAATCTTGGTTAGAATCGAACCATAGTTCAAAGTGCTTGACCAACCCTAGTTGGGGTGCTTTCAATTATCGGGGAATTCTAATTCAAGGTTTTGGGTTGACTTGACTTGGTTCGCATCAAGGGTTGACTGACACAGTAGGACTTGGTGTGACCAAGAGGCAAAGGTTGAGGAAATCCAAAATAAAAGGATTTCAGGATTAGGGAGTCCACTCAGCGGATCAAGGAGCTGTGAGTTAATGTAGTTGGCATTTGGAATGCCTACCTAAAACCCTTCAATTTGCTTGACCAATCCTAGTTAGGGTAATGCGAAGGTAAATATGGATCCTTGCCACTAGAGTATTTAGGCAACAAAATATTCTGAAGTCAATGGTGAGGGCTATTGGATTTCGATAAAATAGTGGGGGACTAATAAGTATTAATTTATTTATTTGTCTCAATTTTTGTAATAATGTACTGAAACTTTGCTCATCTTAATTTGTAGAAATTGAAAGAAAATGACTTCAAACATATCATTGTGCACCATACTCGAGAAGGAAAACCTTCTCACTGGCACCAATTTCCAAGAGTGGCAGAGGCGTTTACGCGTCGTCCTTCGCCACGAAAGGAAATTGTATGTGCTGGAAGAGCCTATTCCAGTTGCGCCTGGGAAAGAGGCTAGTGATGAGGAATTATCTCTCTATATGAAACACATGGATGATGCCATAGATGTCTAGTGTTTCATGCTATCGGCCATGTCTAATGAGCTCTTGAAGCAACATGAAAACATGGACGTGTATAACATGATGTCTCACCTTAAAGATCTATACCAAGAGAAGGTGAGACATGAGAGGTATGAGATCTCCAATTATTTGTTTACCACAAATCTTGGAGAGACTGTGCCAGCTGGGACTCATGTAGTCAATATTATTGGCTACATTGAACGCTTGAACATCTTAGGGATTAAATTCCTGGATGAGTTGCGTACAGATCTCATCCTATCATCACTGCCCAAGACCTTCTCTAGCTTCATTATCAACTATAACATGAGTGGCAATGAGAAGAGTCTGTCGGAGCTTCTGACCTTGATTCACCAGGTTGACAAGGACATGGGGCGTGACAAACCCGCAGTCCTTATGGTGAACAAGAAAAGGAAGAACAAGGCAAAGGGGCCAAAGACTTATAAACGGTCTGAAGCCCCCGAGCACCGTCCCTCCAAGAAGGGGAAGATATAGAGGCAGGGTAAGGAATAGGAGGCGGTGTGTTTTTCATGTGGAAAGCAGGGCCACTGGAAGAGGGACTGCACCCAGAAGCGTGGGGACGCTAAAGGTGCGTTCGTTATCGAGTGCAATATTTCTATTTCTACACATTGGGTATTAGATACAGCTTGTGGGACTCACATCTGTATTCAAATGCAGGAACCAAGTAAATTTAGAAATATCGCCAGAGGAGAGGTGGATCTTTGAGCTGCCAATGGCACAAGGCTGGCTGCGTTGGCTATTGGAGACTACCACCTCTCATTGTCGACTGGGATGATTTTGGTTTTACATAACTGTTATTTTGTGCCTGGTATTACCAAGAACATAATTTTTGTATCTTGTTTGGATATGGATGGATTTGTTTTCAAGTTCGAAAATAAGGGTTGTCTCTTTTATAAGAACAATGTATGTTATGGTATGACACATTTGAATAATGGTTTGTATGTATTAAATTACGAAAACCAAGTGTTGGCAATCGATAATGAAACAAACTCACATGACTCATACATCACCCAGTTGTGGCATCACCGCCTTGGTCATGTAAACGAGAAGCGCTTGACAAAGCTCTGTCAAGATGGCTATTTAGACTCTACTGAGCTAAAACCACTTGATAGATGTCACACTTGTTTACAAGGTAAAATGACCAAACCGCCTTTTGGTGGACAGGGTGAAAGGGCCACAAAGCTTATAGGATTGGTACACAAGGATGTATGTGGACCATTTCCAGTAGAAGCTAGAGGTGGATATTCTTACTTCATTACTTTTACTGATGATTTGAGTAGATACTGATTTGTCTACTTAATGAGGTATAAGTCAGAAGCCTTAGAGAAAATTTAAGGAATTCAAGAATGAAGTAGAGAATCAACTTGGTAAGAAGATAAAGAAGCTTCGATCGGATCGAGGTGGAGAATATCTGAACCAAGAGTTCATCGATCTTCTACAGGAGTCTGGGATTCTATCTCAGCTATCACGACCCGTCCCCGGGACCCGTGCCGTAACTACCCAAAGCCCGCCTCCCATAGGCCAGGGGCTGGCGACTAGCACCAAGGCGTAAATCCCGACAAAAGGGAAAGATATTGCCTTTATAAAGTAAACAAACACCACAGAGTAAGCAAGCAGAAGTAAACACTAAGTAAAACTGGGTACAAAAGTAGTGCGGAATAGTAAGTGGGTCATAATACAAACTCAAACTGAAAGTAAAGTAAAACTGGAAAGAAAGTACAACAACTGAAAGGTAAAGTAGCAATGTCGAGCCGTCCACTGGAAATCCCACCTAAAGGGTGGGTACAGATAGCCTCCTCAGCTCCTCGGGTCCTACCGTCCGCCCTGTATGTGTCTCGTCCAGTGGTCCACCTCCAGGTACCGACTCGTCGTGGGTTCCTTCTCCGGGAACCGTCCAGCTCTACAAGCCTCAACCTCGATCAGTGATGTCCGTCGTCTGCAACCAACACAACATAGTGCGGGTGAAGCCCGTGCAGGGGTGAGTATACGATACTCAGTAGGGACCCCGAGACCCCCGAAGGTCTCCCTGAATCCACAAAAGATAAACCACAAAGAAAAGATAAAATCATGAAGTAACGTCCAACACTACTTAGGTATATTCCCATACATATACCCAAGTCATCATCCCAGTTCGGCTCCAACATCCGAGCCCAAGTTCGATCACGTCCACACAGGATAGCACAACCAATCCACACAGGATAACATAACCCAATCCACATAGGAAAGCAAGTCAATCATATCAAAGATAATGATTGAAAGTCAAGACTCAGCTCAAACCGGGATTTAATCATGATGTCGAAACCATAGCTACTGGGGAAACTCCTCCTCTATCGAGAACAGTGGGTCTGCCGCTACAACCAAGCACTTCCCATTAACCTTGGATTGTTGTAGTACTCCACCTGTCGAGTACTGTGGGTTTGCTGCTACAACCAAGCGCTTCCCACCATGGGTCTGCCACTACAACCAAGCGCTCCCCCTCATAGCCTCCAGAGGTACTCCTTCTGTTGAGTACCGTGAGTCTGCCACTACAACCAAGCGCTCCTCCATCGTGGGTCTTCCGCTACAACCAAGCGCTCCCCCTCATAGACTCCATAGGTACTCCTTCTGTTGAGTACCGCGGGTCTGCCGCTACAACCAAGCGCTCCTCCGTCATGGGTCTGCCGCTACAACCAAGCGCTCCCCCTCATAGCCTCCAGAGGTACTCCTTTTGTTGAGTACCGCGGGTCTGCCGCTACAACCAAGTGCTCCTCCGCCGTGGGTCTGCCGCTACAACCAAGCGCTCCCCACTGGGCTATCTGAAACACACCGAGTCGATCGATCAGAAGTCGTCAAGTCTCAGCCAGCTCTAGGGTTTCATAATGATTGAAAGTACTATAGTCGTCACCGCCGAACCCACAGAGGATTCCCGTACGGTTTTCACCGTCGTCGAACCCACGGAGGATTCCAGTACGGAAGTCATCGTCGTCGTAGACGCAGCCAGCTCTAGGGTTTCCGCACACAGCACGCTCGTTCTGGGAGAGTCCACTCCACGAGCCAAGAGGTCGATACATCAACTGACACGTAGTCCGGATTTGATGTATCCCAAAGTTCTGTCTCGTCAAAAGGAACACAACGCGAGAGACGGCGCGTCAATCAGGCGCCCGGTCTGAGAGTTATTGGCTTTTTCGTTCCAAGGGCCCGGTTGGTTTTTAAGTCAAACCAACCTGACCGCACTCCAACTACATCCAAACCTTGATCGGAGTATTCCAAAAGGTTCGTCTCGCTAAGAGGAATCCAACAAAGTCGATGTCACGTCAATCGGACGTTCGGAGCTCAAGTTATAAGCGTTTCTGCTCCGAGGGCCCAGTTGGTTTCGTGTTCGAACCAACCCGGCCATACCCAAAGTTCTTCGAAACCTTGAGTGAAGTATACCAAAACGGCCGTCTCTATCCAAGTATCTCAACGCAACTGACGGTGCTTCGATCGGAGGTCTGAAACCCAATATATGCGCAAAAGACTAAAAATAGTCCGAAATGGGGGGTCTGGGCCCGGCCCGGCCCAGCCCAACCCCCCCCCCCCCCCCCCCCGGGTCAGCCCGAACCGGGTCGACCTGACCCGGGTCCGGGTCCAGCCTATCAGGGCACGGCCCGGCCCGGCCGGCGCGGCCCGGCCCGGTGCGGCCGGTCCGGCTCAGCGGGTGTCGCGCGCTGAGCGGACGCGGGGGGTGCGCTGCCCCCGCCCCTTGGTACCGGACGCGACACTGGTCGCCGCGTCTCCCCCGGATCCCGCACGGCCGCGGGATCCGGTCATCCCGCCGCCGCCACCTCCGGGCGGTCGTCCGGTGCCGACAGCGCCTTCCGCGGACCACCGAACGCGCTTCGGTGGTCCGTTTTGCCCGCCGTCTGCGCCTGCGGCTCTCCCGGGACCCAAAGGTTACTACGAAGGGTTCAAAACGCCATTGCGTCCCGCTTCTTCATCGCTCGTCGATCCACACACCAAAAAAAACAATATGCGGAGTCTTCGAATCGCCTCTGCGGCCCCGACTCCGGTCGCGGTTTCGTTCGGCCTCAACGGCGCGGCGCCGTCACACCGCGCTTCTTCGTCCGTTCTTATTTGTTTCTACGTGGTGTCGTTGTACCGTTATACCTTTGTTCGTGTCGCGACAAACACATCATCAAAAAGGGGGAGGAGGGTCGGTCGTGTTCGTGCGGACCGGCCTCCTCCCATTAATCCAAAAACAGGCGGCCATAAAAAAAAGACGAAGAACGACAAGAATAATCACGAACAGAATTCCAAACCCCTACCTCGAAGAAGTTTTCGAGCGAGGATCGTCACGGGAAAAGACGTCGCGGAAGACGGCATCGCGGAAGAGGATCGTGGGCGTCGCGGTACACGGCGTCGCGGAGAAGAGGATCATCGGCGTCACGTCGTCGATCTCCGAGGAACTAGCGTTCTTCGTCGTCTTTCGTCGGAGGCAGGCGTTCTTCATCGTTCTTCGCGTTCTCTAAGAAGGAAGAAGAAAAACTTCAAGGGTTCTCTCCTCCACATAGCGAAATAACCCAAAATAAAATAAGACGTTGTCTTATTTAATTTACACACACACAAGTCATCATTAATTTGAAATTCAAAATGAATTCATCAAATTAATTAATGCGTGTTATCCAATTAATTAGGCGTTTTATTGGCATGCATTTAATGTGGAAGAAAAAAAGCTTGAGTTGACTTGACATTAAAACGGGGGAGGTGCGGTTGATTAATGGGGAGTTTAGAGAATTGAAAGGTGGAGGATCATGTGGGCCCCACCCCAACTCCCTCACATGGTTGTTATCTACAAGGTAGAGAGAAATTAAGTTGTGACATAACTTAATTTCACTTAAACCGCTTAGTAAAGAAATAAAAATATAAAACAATTATATTTTTATTCCTCACCCTTTTTTTTACATCACTACCCGAGCAAACGCTCCTTCAGATAAGGTGTTTCTAAGCAATTACCAGCGCTGCAGTTTAATCGGTGCCCTCGAATTTTGATTCCGAGCACTGGTTCAAAAGTTAGGAAAACTCGCTCGTTCGTTCACTGAACGTACCCGAGCTAAACTTTGGAAATTGATTTCGGGCACACCGGGCCTCAGAATCAGGTGCCATAAGAAACTGCGTACTCGTAAAATCTCAAAGAAAATTAAGAAAAAAAATTCCCTTGAAATTTACGGGTCTTTACATCAGATCACTCCTCCTTATACACCCTAGTGGAACGGTGTTAATGAATGGAGGAACCGCACCTTGTTGGACATGGTGAGGTTGATGATGAGTCATGCGGATCTTCCATTATCCTTTTGGGGATATACATTACAAACTACAGCATACACATTAAACCGAGTACCAACTAAGGAGGAAAATGGAATTCCCTCCGAGTTATGGAATGGAAAGAGACCCATTTTGTCGCATACACGTGTATGGGGATGCGAGGCGTTTGTTAAGGCCTTCTCAGGCAACAAACTAGCACCCCGGGGCACGAAGTGCATCTTTATAGGATATCATAAGGAAACGAAAGGATATTACCTATATAACTCTCAAGACAAGAAAGTGATCGTCGCCAGACAAGCCGTCTTTCTTGAGAGGGAGCACATCCTCAAAAAGGATAGTGGGAGCAAGATTGACTTTGACAAAGTTGATGCTCAAGATACACAGGAGTTGGTACAGGAACAAGTTCCACAGGTCCCTGTGGAAGAGGTTCCAGAAACACAAGTATTGCGTAGGAGCTCAAGAGAGGTAAGGGAACCAGAGAGATTTGGTTTCCTAGTCACCGAGGATGGTGAATCATTATTGTTGGACAATGATGAACCTCTCTCCTACAAGGAAGAAGTAGAAAGATCATAAGATACAAGATGGATAGAAGCTATGAATTCTAAGATGGATTCCATGTATCAGAACCAAGTTTGGGTTCTGGTCGATGAGCCAGTTGATGTAAAGCTTGTTGGATGCAAATGGGTATTCAAGAGAAAACTGGACATGGAAGGTCAAGTTAGCACCTATAAATCAAGGCTAGTGGCTAAAGGATTCAGACAACATCAAGGAATTGACTATGATGAAACCTTTTCACCAGTTTCCATGTTTAAATCCATAAGAATCATACTTGCCATAGCAGCTTACCATGACTACGAGATTTGGCAGATGGGTGTCAAAACTGATTTCCTTAACGGGAACCTTCAGGAAGATGTCTATATGACACAACCAGAAGGGTTTGTGACACCAGGTGAAGCCAAACGGGTTTCCAAGTTGCAGAAATCCATTTATGGATTGAAGCAAGCATCCAGGTCATGGAACATTCGATTCGATGAAGCCATAAAGGAATTTGGTTTCATTAAGAATGAATGTGAGCCATGTGTTTATAAGCGGTTTAATGGGAATGCGGTCGTTATCCTAGTAGTATATGTTGATGACATATTGCTTATTGGAAATGACGTACCAGCCTTATAGTCAGTCAAGGACTGGTTGAACAAGTGTTTCTCCATGAAGGACTTGGGAGAAGCAGCCTACATTCTAGGGATCAAGATCGTTCGTGATAGATCCAAGAGGCTGCTTGGACTAAGTCAGGGTACATACATTGACCAGATACTAAAGAGATTTAGTATGGAATAATCCAAGAGGGAATCAGTTCCAGTGTCACATGGCCTACATCTTTCTAAGAAAATGTGTCCTCAGACACAACAAGAGAAATATAGAATGAGCAAGATCTCATACGCTTCGACTATAGGATCCATCATGTATGCCATGTTATGTACCATGCTTGATGTTGCCTATGCACTGAGCATGGTAGGCAGATATCAAGCATATCTAGGAGAATAGCATTGAACTGCTGTTAAGACTATCCTTAAGTATCTGAGAAGAACTAAGGATATGTTCCTGGTGTATGGAGGAGACGAGGAGCTTGTCATCAGAGGGTATGCTGATGTCAGTTTTCAGACAGATCAGAACGATCTGAAGTCGCAATCTGGATATGTTTTCTGTCTCAATGGAGGAGCTGTGAGCTGGAAGAGTTCAAAGCATCTAGTTGTCACCGATTCTACATCGGAGTCTGAATATATAGCAGCTTCTAATGCAGCCAAGGAAGCCGTCTGGATTCGGAACTTTGTCCAGGATCTTGATGTGGTGCCTAGCAGTAAAGATCTCATTGCATTGTATTGTGATAACACTGCAGCGGTGGATCTTACAAAAGAACCAAGGTCACATCAACGGATAAAGAACATACTCCAAAAGTACCACCTCTTGAGGGATTTCTATCAGAGAGGTGAAGTTGCAGTGAGCAGAGTGTCCACAGAAGAGAACGTGGTGGACCCCATGAATAAAGGCATATCTCAGCAGAAGCATGAATATCATGTGAGAGCTAGCGGGTTAAAGGTTGTTAGCAGTTGGCTCTAGTCCAAGTGGGAGTCTGTTGGAGTTGGTGGTCTAGAACCAACTACTTTGTACTTTATTCATTAAATAAAAAGTCTTATCACATCTTGATTGTTCTTCTGCGTGACATGTCATGTGATAATGTCCTAAGGATAGCTGTTGCATTAAAGGGTCGTAGCAAATCCCTACTATGATGAGAACCTGGAAGTGCCATAACACTGTTCTTGAATGTATATTCTATGGCCGGATGATATTATTTGAGGGACACAAATAATACAGGTCATTAGGGGTGAGGACTCATAAAACTTTGAGGCACCTTTTCATGGTGTGCGCCCTTGGTAATATCCAGGAGGATATTATGAGAACGAGACCCGCCAGTAGGAAATCCACATTTCATAGTGTCATTGGATGTTCCTATCTACGGACGTGTGTATTGGTCCTTATACTTTAAGATTATTATTAATGGGTATTACAACTCATGCACTTAGTTGTATTGATGAAAACTGTGACGACACACTGTTCGCAGCGAGGTAGGATACGTTGGGTGCGTCACAAGTAATACTGCATTAATAGATAATGCGAGAAAGGATTTGTCCCTTCTGTTCCATAACGGAATTAGATATCTCAGGCCCTTTGATGGAATTGATATAGCCTAGATAAATACATGGTCATGGAAAGGTATGGACGAGTTCAGTTTTGGGAAGTCAAAGAAAGAATAATTGAGCACATGGGTTGATGGCACTAGCATGCAACCCGCTTGATTAGAGATATCGAGACAAAGGGATTATATTACACGGTAAGCCTTCGTAGGAGGTGACACGTCATTGCGGCGTTAACTTCTTTCTCTATGGGTGCCTTGGCGTGTTGCTAGATGCTAACCTTGGACTTTAGGCAGGCTCTGCCTAATTCCACTGAGAAAGAGGCCTAGAGGGTCACACACTAAGTGTGTCCATGTATCTCAGTTAAATATTAATTTAACAAGTTAAATAAATATTATTCCCGACTGTGGTTTAATAATTATTTCAGGATGTCTGATTGCATTTATTTCGACACTAGTTATTCGAGAGAATATATTGTGGGCGAAATAATATATTTGTTAGCGAGTAATGCAGTTACATTTATTTAAGAAATAAATAGACATTACTCAAGGTCTAATAAATGTAGTGGAGAAAAATAAAAGTACATGCCGTGTATATTAAATGTACACGCCGTGTAGTTTTATGGAAGACAAGTACACGTCGTGTATTAATTATTACACACCGTGTAGTTTTCCAGTCGGGATTTTGAGGATAAAATATTGTTTATTTAATTAAATGATATTAAATGTAATACGCTAGGCGCATGTCAAGTAATAATGATAGTCAACTATCATTATTATGACATGGGGTATTGTTAAGAATTAAATGAAATGATTAAATACTTTTGGGTAATTAATTCATTTTATTATTCTAAGTATTATAAATCCCTATTACATTATTCTCAAGAGATCGAGCCATTGTTGTGCACAACGGATTTGGAAATACTCTCAAGCCAAAGAGATAATTCTCTTTCCACCAATAACGCCCTCAAGTTACGAGAGCGAGATCCTCCACCGGATCAAGGCGGTCGAAGGCGGACATCACAAGCGAAGGTTCTTCCACGCTAGCACCCGGAGATCCCTTCAGCGACGTCCAGAGATACGTGGAGCACGTGTGGATCACCGTTATAGGAATCCTATACTTGGATTCTACGACGCAACGACGGATCACAGGATCATGACCGAAGACTCCAACGAAGAAAGAATTCTACCGAGGTAATTCTTATGAATTAATTAAATTAATTATAACCAACATATGACGATCATGTCTCAATGGTTCTGAGACTCTTCTTTTCTTTTTCGTTCTTCGTTCTATTCTGAAGATTCGGCGTTTTATATCATGACGGATCTCGGATTGAACGTCGTTTAACGCTAAAATTAAAGTTGGGAAAACTCACCAACGCGCTTCCGCTGCGCCCGGAACCTACACTATGTGGGTCCAAGAAACCCATTACGACTGTTAATCAAGCTGGTCCGACTGTTGTAGAATACCAAGATGCACCCGTTGATGTGCTTGTTAAAGCCCATAGCTCCCTTTTACTTTCCCTAGGAGATAAGGTCCTCATAGAAGTTGCTTTCGAGTCCACTGCTGCCGGCATTTGGTTGAAATTAGAGAAGTTGTATATGACTGCTTCATTAGTTGATAGATTGTATAAAAAACATCGCATGTTTACTTTTAAGATGAAACCTAGTAGTTCTATCAAATCACATCTTGATGAGTTTAATAAAATCATGCTAGATCTTGCCAATATAAATGTAGCAGTCGATGACGAGGATTGGGAAATGATTCTCTTAATTTCTCTTGACAAAAATTATAGTTCTTTGGTAGAGACTATGATGTATGGTAGGGACTCGCTGACCTTAAAATAGGTTAAGTCCACTCTTCTTTCAAAAGATTTGTAGGCTAAGAATGGGTTAGGGTCACAGGGAGAGAGGCTTAATGCTATGGGTAGAACAAGTGATAGGGGACAAGGGAAAAGCAGTGATAAAGGTAAAAAGAAAGGTGCAGGTCAGTTTATGACACTAAAGTGATGTCAGTGTGGGAAACCATGACACTTTAAAAGGGATTGTCCTGAAAGGAATGGTTCGAGGGGTGATGAGGCTCAATCTAATGTAGTTGAGCCCGATTTCGACGATGTCGTTGTTCTGTACTGTGTTTAGTGTGCTGCAGGGGGGGGCAGAGTTGTGGGTCCAACTCTGGGTTTGTTTCCTTCTTTGTTTCCTAGGTGTGTTAGGCCTCTCGGGAGGTAACCTGGTGTGAGGATAGTGTAGTGTTGAGCAGTGGTTAAGAGAAGAAAATCGTGGGAGGTGTCTGGCTGATCACCAGACTTCATGATGTGGGTGTTGCTGGTATCTCTTTGTCGACATTGAATGGGTACCTGAGAATAAGGTGCTTAATGTCACGGGTGGGCTAGACTATGATGGTTTTTCTCTAGGTCGGTAGCAGGCTGCCCTTGCTTGCTGGGTGTGTTTCCTCGTGGTTACGAGTTGGCTCTAGGATTGGGGTTGTATGAGTTTTACAGCGGTTGAGGTTAGGAGGTGTATTCCCTTGTTGCACGGTTCTAGGCAGTGTCTTGTCCTTAGGTGGAGAGAGTCTTCTGGGTCTGTCGTAGATCTAGGTGTAGTGAGTGTTTTGCTTGCTCTGAGTCTTGTGCTTTGTTTGCTTATTTGCTTTCTTTTGCATGAGTTGTTTTCTTTGCTGCTACTACTTGCATACAAACTGTTGAGTTTATATTCATACTTTGTATTGATGTTATACTTTGAGGATTGGTACTGCTGTGTTTGCTGCTTGTGTTCAGATACTAGTTTGCAGTATAGGACTTCCTCGATGGCATGATCTCAGCAGTCGGCTCAGGTAAGTGCAGGTATGCATTTTGTTTATGTTTAGAGGGTTTATTTCTAAGCATGTTTAAGTAGTAGCTTAGATTGAATTGATGAGGGCAGATGTGTATCACATTGATGCAAATGTTGGACATAAGTAGTGTATAGTTTGACTAGCACTGGTTATGGTTTCCTATGTTTTGGTTATGGTTTCCTATGTTTTGCTTAGATTGTCTAGCTTGATTGCCCGATTCAATTCATAGGTTAGGTGCAAGAACATCACAAATTTAATTGAAAAGGTGGAGATTTGTGAATTTAGGTTTTTTATTAATTGTTTTTTATATTAAATTTGTTTAATATATTTTCCTACCTTTTATTTTTTTTCCACGAAGTTGTTTTTTTTACTGTGTTTTTTATTGGGGCTGGTTGTTTGAGATATCTGCTGGGAATCCGGGTTTTACTGCTTGGTGCGTTTTGCATCGTTGATTTGTTCTGCCGACACTTGTTCCCTGGTCGTCCATCTGTTTGGGGGTTTGTTCGAACTGCCAACCTGGTTCTGCTATGCGGTTTCACGCCTTGGCTCCGTGGCACCCGGGTATTGGAGGTGCGGTTATTGGGAGCAGGGGCGCGCAGGGGGTTTCATCACCCCTGCCCCTCTGTTGCTTCTCGAGATATCACGATCCTTGTTCCTCTTGGCGGACGCATGCGGATCTGCAAAAAATCCTCTCTCACTGCTGGATCTTTACCGACTGGAGGGACCTCTCGCTGCTGGAAAATCGCCTTCTTCGCTGGACAGATCTGAATTTTAGAGGGCAGCAGCCTTTTAGGGTTTGGCAGGGGGTCTTCATCACCGATCTTCGGCGTGGTGAGTGCAGATCCGGTGACTTTTGGGCGTGCGGTAGCCGCCCCTGGTAGAGCTTCAACATCCGGTGTTTTTTCGACCGCGGCATTCCGGATCTGGTGGTTTCCGAAGGCGTCAAGTCCAGATTCAGGAGTTTTGCACCGAACCAGATCCAAGGCGACAAGGTTGTTGTTGACAACGAAGGTTGTGCGTCGCAGTTCTGGTTTGCGACGAAGCAGTGTTGTGCGACGTCTATCTCCTCTTGCAGCGAGATCTTGGTGCGCGACGACATCCGGGAGGTTGCATGTTCAACCTTCGGCTTTAAAGAGATCAGGGCGGCCGAACCCGTGCGTCCGACATTGTAAGTTTAGATTGCAGTTTCAATTTGCATTTGAATTTTGCAATTCTTGCTTGATTTCTATTCTGCTTTCTTGCTGGTCCGATTCTCGTACTGGTTTCATTTCTTTTAAAGGCAATAAAACGTGTGGGTGGGTGTGGTGTTCTTGCCGTGCAGAAGGTCCCCTAAGGAGCTGAAACACGTTAAATCCTTGCGTCCCTTTTATTATTTCAGCACTCTTCGATTCTGTTTTGAATCTTGCATTATTGAAATCACACCTCCATGTTGGTCCTTGTTTATTTTGTGGTTGTTTGGGTTGTTTGCATTGCTGTTTTTTGTTCCGCTGCCCCAACATACCACAACACCAGGCGTGATGACACAATAGACGTACCTGTCTATTTATCGACATGAGGTTTCAGTTACAATATTTAACTGCATAACAATAATTAAATATATTAATAACCTTAGAAAAAATTCATACTACATAATAACAATAACAACACCATTATACGTGGTGTGCCAACTTGCGCAAAACAGAATCATAAATGAAAACTCGTGCCTCATAATGATGACAACATTATTATTATTTTGTCCTGTGCTAACTAGTTAAATAATTATCTACCGTCTTGCAAATAATTATTATACTACCGGACCGGCCTTGATCTGCTCGAACTCCACTTCCATTTATTGAACACCCGAATAAATAAATAATTTATCCCCTTACCTAAATATTTTATTTACAAACTAGTAAATAAATATTTATTAAATGTTCAATAAAATAAATAAATATATTTTACTCACAATCCGGTGAATACATATTTATTTAATTTATGCGATCTTTTTTACTTGAATAAAATTATTCTACGGTCTTGATAATAATATTTATTCAATTAATTAAATTCAAATAGAATTTAATTGAGACCACCAAAAACACTTAGTGTGTGACCCTGTAGGGTTCTTTCTCGTTGACATTAGACAGACTTGCCTAAAGTCCAAAAGTACTGTCTAGCAACGGGTCAACACCCAAGAAAATGAACTTAAAGTCGCAATGACGACATCCACACACCAACACTCACTATGTAATATAATCTTTTTGTCTCAATGTCTCATTAAACAAGTTTCATGATACTATCATCAACCTTTATGCTTGATACGTCATTCTTTGACTATCTGAAATAAACTCATCGTTACATCATGACTATGAAATTTCACGCGATAGTTCCTTTTCAATCAAATGAATGAGATGTCAACTTCCATAAATGGAAAGGATAAATTTTTCCTCAATTTATCCATTAATAACATGTCACTCGTGACACACCCATCGTACCATACTTTTCGCCAACATATGGTGTGGCAGTTTTCGTTAGTAAATCAAAGTGCGCGAGTCATGGTATGTATTAATGACAATCATAAAGTCTAAGGACCATTACACACGCTCACAAATAGGAATATCCGATGACACCAAAACATGTGAAATTTTTACTGGCCGGCCTGTTTTCATAATCTTCCGTCTTGGAGATTACCAAATGCAAACTTCATGAAAGAAAGTCTCATCTGCTTATGAGTACTCGCATCTAACAGTGTGTATACTATGTGTCTCGTCATAGTATGTCATCCAACCGTATAACTATATTTAAGAATACTATTATAGTACTTCAAGGTTCTCATCATAGCGGGGAACTGCTATGACCTTGTCAATGTGACAAATACTCTAGGACATTATTACACCATAATCATGCAGAACAATGAACAATATGTAATAAGATGTTTAATATTTAAATACATTAAATATTTATTTAATCAAATTACAAACAGTTGGTTCTAAGACATCAACTCTTACAACCACTATAATATTTAAGCAAATGGATATTTCAAATTCAATAGTGAAGGTGGTTAAGATTTGATAAAATAGGTGAAAACTAATAAAATTAATTTATTACAACATAACCGGTAATCAAGATGAGGTGCTAAAATTTGGTTTCATTTGTTATAAAAAATGGAAGCAAAACCACAAAAACATTACGATCATTCTTGGACAAAGAAAATGTCTTCACCAGTACAAATTTTCAAAAGTGGTATAGAAACTTGTGCACTACAATATTGCAGGAAAATTTGGTTTATGTCATAATATCCCCTATTCTTGATCATCCACCTCAGTGAGCAAGCGAAGGTGTAAAAGAAGACTACAAGAGATACATATAAGATGCCTTAGATGTTTGTTGCATTACCCTGTCAACTTTGTCCAAAGAGTTGAAGATGAAACATAAAGACATGGATGCATACACCATTTTAATTCATCTCAATGAGCTTGAAAAAAAGAAAGAAAGGTTAAAGATAAATGAGATTGTCACTGGTGTGTCAAATGTAAACCGAAAAACACATACCTAGCTAGTGATCTTGTAATCAAGATGGTGAAGTATTAGTCAGCGAAGCTGAGCTTCCATATGGATAATAAATTATCCATTAATCTCATATCATCCTTGTTACATAGATCCTCCATATTCATCAAGAACTATTGAATGAAAAGCATGAAGAAGTTTCTCAAGAATCTTTGGGCTATGGTTCACCAAGATGATAGGGATTGGTTGGAACATGGTCTTTCACCCCTTATGGTGAACGTAGTGAGGGACAAGGTTGAAAAGCCTAAGATAAGTTCAGATTAAATGATGCTTTTAAAACGTTTTTCAAAGAGGCAGCAGATTTAAAGAGAGAGAGAAATGAGCAGGAGGGTTTCTACTTCACATGTGCTAAGAAATGTCACTAGAAGAGGAACTACAATGAATTGAAGAACCAAGCAGGTATATCCAGCACTGCAAATAATTTTTCTAACTCACTCTTTTATTAGATATTAAATACAATATACAACTCACATATTTGTATTCAAATATAGGAATCAAGGAAATTTAGAAAGATTACTACAATTAAGGTGAACTTTCTAACTAAAGGAGGTTGACTTCAAAGTTAGTTAAGAGAAGGTCATAATTGTTGGTACTAGGCACGTTGAGGAAGCATGAAACAATGGGTTTTAAAATTTTTATCACCGGTTCAAGCATGAAAATGTCATCACCGGCGATGATAGTAAGAGAAAGGTTCGTGATGATCACATATTTTGATATCTTTATAATTGTTTGTTTGCTTTTGTAATATATATTTTAAGATTGAAAAAAAAAGTCGTGTGGGAATAGAATTCGTAAATGATCGGGAAAGGCCGAGGAGACTGGTCGACGGGAGACAACGTCAGCGCAGCACCAGCCCCACCCCGCCTGGCCCACTTCCTCCTCCCCCTCCCATCTCCGCTCCCTGGTTAACTGTCAAAACCTCGCCCCCTTTCAGATGCTCTTCCACACCGGGAGCTAGAGATACGGGACGATGGGCAACTGCTGGGGAGCTAAGCAAGTGACCAGTCACAGCTCCTCCACCACCAAGCCTTCCAGCTCAGGTACCTCCCAAAACACAATCACTAACCAATCGATTTCTGTCTTCCTGCTCGGATCGGTTTGTGGCTTACCAGACGGAGGGGATTCTGTTTTCTTCTGCGATTGATTGCGCAGCTGAGCTATCGAAGCCGCAGAGTAACGGCGGATCCGCACCGGCGTCGGGGGCGGGGGGAGGAGGAGGAGAAAAGAGCGCCACCGATGGTTCCGAGAAAAAAAACAGCGCAAACTCCGGATCCCCGGAGGGTCAGAGCAGCAGGGGGAAGGTCCTGACTCCGAACCTGAAGATCTTCACCCTGGCGGAGCTCAAGATCGCGACCAGGAACTTCCGGCCGGATTCGGTGCTGGGAGAGGGAGGATTCGGGCGCGTCTTCAAGGGATGGATCGACGAGAAGACGTACGCGCCTTCCAAGTGCGGCGTCGGCATCCCCGTCGCCGTCAAGCGATCCCACCCCGATCACGCCCACCGCGTCCAGGAATGGCAGGTACGCGCTCTCCACGCCATCCTTCTCTGTCTCCCCCTCCCCCTCTGTAAAAATTGACGATGGATTCCATGCGTGGGAGCAGTCGGAGGTGAAATTCTTGGGGAAGCTGACCCACCCCAACCTGGTGAAGCTTCTGGGCTTCTGCTGGGAACAGAAGGAGTTCCTCCTCGTCTACGAGTACATGCCCAAGGGCAGCCTGGAGAACCACCTATTCAGGAGGGGCGCGGATCTTCTGCCGTGGAGCAGGCGCCTCGACATCGCCATCGGAGCTGCCAGCGGCCTCGCCTTCCTGCACGCCGAGGAGAAGCAGGTCATCTACCGCGACTTCAAGCCCTCCAACATCCTCCTCGACGCGGTATGAACCAAAACCGAATACGCACAGAGGCCGTTTTGCAGAGATTCATCGTCTTCGTTTGACGGATGGCAGGATTACGCGGCGAAGCTGTCGGACTTCGGGCTGGCGAAGCTGGGGCCGATGAACGGCGACACGCACGTCACGACGCGGCCGAAGGGCACGTACGGGTACGCGGCGCCGGAGTATGTGGCGAGCTCGCACCTGTACGTGAGGAGCGACGTGTACGGGTTCGGGGTGGTGCTGCTGGAGCTGCTCACCGGCATGCGCGCCATCGACCGGAACCGGGCCAACGGGGAGCAGAACCTGGTGGAGTGGGCGCGCCCCTGCCTGGGCAGCAAGCGCCGGCTCAGGCGGATCATGGACCCCCGGCTGGAGGAGCGGTACCCCCTGGATGCCGCGGCGGAGGCGGCGCAGCTCATCCTGCGCTGCCTGGAGGAGGATCCCAAGAGCCGTCCCTCCATGGACCAGGTCCTCACCACCCTGGAGATGATCCGCGCCATCAAGAGCAAGCACAAGGAAGACGCCCGGACGCCCGGACGCCCCCTCCCTAAAACCCCTCCACAGTGATCCTTCTCTCCCTCAATGCGTACAGATAAGTCTCTGAAGATTTCTTGGGATTCTATTTGTTTTCCATGTCGTCGGAGTCGGGCAGTTCTTGTCGGATCGCCGGATTTCTTGGCCGTGCCGGCGACGAGGAAAGTCGAGTGTGAAATCATGGGATCCCGGCGAGCTGGCATCTTGACTTTGGGGCGTCGGGGTCAATCTTGTAATTAGGTCTGATTATTGGGGCAATGATGACGAATGACCAAAACAAGCCCTTATTAGAGAGGATGGAATGGTTTTTTTTTTCTTTTGACTTCACCTCAAATTTTATCATGATGGTCATAAATTTTATTTTTACTCCGTGCACCCTCTTTTTTTTAGATAATAACGGTACTACTAAAACACCTAAATTAATAATTAATGGTGGTTTTGGAACAACTATACATGTAGTCAAAGTTATAATCTTTTTATTTAGAAACATTAGTGGGATTATAAATAACCGCTAATTGCATATTATTACCTCTTCTAATTTTGTCTAGATTTTTTTAAATAAATACATTATATATTTTTTGGAATCCGTGCGGAATTATTATTTAGTGATAGTTTCGGAACCATCGCTAAATATATAATTTATTTATTAAAAAAATCTAAAAAAATTAGCACAGGTTACAAACCTTTACTAATTGATTATATTAGCAAGAGTTTATAGCGTCTGTTAATTTTTTATTTTATTTTTTTAAAAATGTTTAATCATAATAAGTTAATACAATTTATATAAAAAATTATGTCGTTTTTTGTTTAATATTAATTTAAATGTATGATAATAATAATAATAATTATTATAATTAAATGTATTTAAAAATTTATGTATTATATAACTACATTATATATAAATATAATACACTATAAATGTATTTAAATATATATTATATATATATATTATATAAATAAATTATACAAATTTATTTAGTTGGAATATTATATATAATTGTATACATAATATAAAAAATTTATAAGATTTGTATAATATAAATATATTTAATATATAATATAATTTATAATACAAATGTATACATAAATATTATACATACATGTTTTTGTATACATATATAATATTGTATATTTAAAATATAAATGTATTTAATAATTGCACTGTGTATAATATTTAAATGCGCACGTGCACGCATAATTTATTTTTGTAATACATTTAAATACATTTATTTCAATATATTGTTTATAATATAATAAAATACACACACATATATATATATACTATATTTATTATAAATATATTTATATTAATATATTTATATAATGTATTAAAATACATTTATATAATGTA
Organism: Viscum album; assembly: GCA_963277665.1. NCBI lineage: Eukaryota > Viridiplantae > Streptophyta > Magnoliopsida > Santalales > Viscaceae > Viscum > Viscum album. The sequence continues at coordinate 117,228,490 of OY728119.1, forward strand.
TTTATAAAATATATTTAAATACATTTTTATGTATATATATACATGTATATTAATATAGCATATTATATTGATATAATATGTTTTTATGATATTTATATAGTTAAATAAGAAATACATATATATGTGTGTAGTAATGGATTTAATCATAAAATAGATTTAAATGTATAATAATTTAACATTATTTGGGGTAAAATTCCTTGGGAAGACAACACACACACCTACTACCTCTGGGCGAACTAGGCCTCTAAATGAGTCATTTGAAAGGAAATATGAATCCATGCCACTATAATATTTAAGCGACTGGATATTTCAAATTCAATAGTGAAAGTGGTTAAGATTTGATAAAATAGTGGAAAACTAATAAAATTAATTTATTACATCATAACCGGTAATCAAGATAAAGTACTAAACTTTGGTTTCATTTGTTATAAAAAATAGCAAGCAAAACCACAAAAACATTGCGATCATTCTTGGACAAAGAAAATGTCCTCACTAGTACAAATTTCCAAAAGTGGCACAAACATTTGTGCTCTATAGTATTGCGGGAAAATTTGGTTTATGTCATAGTATCCCTTATTCTCGATCATCCACCTCAGCGAGCAAGCGAAGGTGTAAAAGAAGACTACCAGAGGCACATGGAGAATGCCTTAGATATTTGTTCAATCATGCTATGAACTATGTCCAAAGAGTCGAAGATGCAACATAAAGACATGAATGCATACACCATGATAACTCATCTCAATGAACTTGAAAAGGAGAAAGAAAGGTTAAAGATAAATGAGATTGTCACTGCTGTGTCAAATGTCAACTGGAAAACACATACCTAGCTAGCGATCTTGCAATCAAGATGTTGAAGTATCATTCAACGAAACTGGGCTTCCATATGGATAATGAATTATCCATTAAACACATATTATCATCCTTGTTACCTAGATCCTCCATATTCATCAAGAATTATAGAATGAATAGTATCAAGAAGTTGCTCAAGAATCTTTGGGCTATGGTTCATTAAGATGACAGGGATTGGTTGGAACATGGTCTTTCACCCCCTATGGTGAACGTAGTGAGGGACAAGGTTGAAAAGCTTATGACAAGTTCAGATTCAATGATGCTTTTACAACGTTTGTCAAAAAGGTAGTTTATTTAGAGAGAGAGAGAGAGAAATGAACAGGAGGATTTCTACTTCACATGTGGTAAGAAAGGTCACTAGAAGAGGAACTATAATGAATTGAAGAAGAACCAAGCAGAAGCTTCTACTTTGGGTATATTCATCACTACATATAATTTCTCTAACTCACTCTTTTTTTTATATTTAATACAATATGAAACTCACATATTTGTATCCAAATATTGGAACTAAGGAAATTCAGAAAGATTACAAGAATTAAGGTGAACTTTCTAAGTAACTAAAGGCGGTTGACTGCAAATTTAGTTAAGAGAAGGTCATAATTATTGGTACTGGGCATGTTGAGGAGGCATGAAAAAATGAGTTTTTAAAAATTTCTCACCAGTTCGGACATGAAAACGTTGCCATTAGTGATGCACAATGCCTGGTTACACCTGAGGATCTCATGTGGAAGGAATTAAGCATGAAAATAAAATCGATCCGTCACCTCATTTGATTTGTTGACACAAGTGCGTTTTGCTCTTAGCTAGTGATCATTGCGTGAAAGAATCGATGTCGAATCCCTCTAGATCATCCACACGTGCTTCAAGAGCCTATCGGTATGTTGATATTTAGTTTTTGGGTGCTAGCATGGAGAAACAAAGATTCTTTTGATGTCCTTTTGTTCACCTAAGCACTGTTCCTTCAATCTGGGATGAAGAACTTGGATCAGAGTGCTCAAATATCTTCTTTATCACTATAGACTTTGAGAGAGAAGTTATAGAGGCTCTTAAATTCGATGGAAATAATTTTCCCTTGAATTTTGGCTTCTCATGTATTAAATAGTCAGGTTTGAAGTCCTGGAAATTTCACTTAGGCCCCCAGGTAACTTAAACTTTCTAAATAAGCCCTTAATGACACTAAATGACTTAGTAACCATGTCATAAATATCATTTATATTTTATCTCATACTTTTAACATCAAATATATGTTACATGATAAAATTTTAGTCATTAACTTGACTTTCTTCTCCCATTAAATAATTAACAAACCTTGAATAATAATATTTGTTCGAAAAATATCTATTTTTATTCACTCAATTACTTATGAATACAGTGCATTAATAAATTCAAAACTCATTATTATAAACTTGAATAATATTGAATTTATTTATTTCCTAGTGACCGGTCAAACTCAGACATCACTCAAACTCCATGGTGGGGCCCACCATGCCCAACACTCCTATTCACTTAGAATAGGCAAGACTCTTGAATACACTTAGTGTTTGACCCTCTAGGCCCTTATCTCAATAACAATGATTACTACTCACAAACCAGGAGTATAGTCTACTAACCCATCAAGTCTCCTAAGGAGATAAGGTATAATCAAAATAATGACAACCTCTCCTACGAATGCACGTCGTGTAATACAAGTTATTTGGAATTCTATATCTCATGAAGGAGGATGCATAACTTGTGTCACTATCCTTTCTCTATTTATTCTTTGTATGAACTTGTTTGATAGACTTACCCTATTTGAACATGTCCATTGATTTGGTGAAGGTATTAGTAACCTGGTCAATTGGGCTCGAGATATCGCTTCCTCTACTCGGAAACAACAACTCCTTGATCATTTCACAAATGCCACACCACCAATGACACACCCAATAAAAGACACCTCACTACAACATCAATGCCATAGTTTTCATCTTGCATCAAATTATGTGATCAAATGGAACACATTGAAAAATATCTCAATTCAAGAGACCAATACACATTCTCATAGATAAGAACAAACAATGACACTCGAAACATGTGGTGTTCCTATTGGTGGATCAATCCTCATGATCTTTTCTACTCGAGATCTCTAAGTGTGAATTTACTGAGAAGAAGTCTCAGTGCTTATGAGCCTCCAACACTTGATAGTCATACATCATTTATGTCCTATCAGTATGATGCATCTAGACCTTAGAAAAAATGTTTAAGATTACTGTCATTATATATCGAGGTTCTCATTATAGCATGATAACTACTATAACATTTGGATATAACATTTAATATAAGGAAATTACCAAAAAAATAATAGATGTAGAAGTATCAACATTATAATGGTAAGAGAAACACATATAAATATATCAAACTATATACATGTAATTGTAATTAAAGAACATCCATGAGTTGGGTTTAGGGAACCCACTCACAATACTCCCACTTACACTAGAGCCAACTGCTAAAACTCTCAACCAGCTCACTCTCACATGAGAATCATGCTTCTAATAAGATACGACTTTAGTCATGGGTTTTGAAATATTATCCTCTATGGAAACTCTGCTAACTGCAACTTCAAATATCTGAGTAAAATCCATCAAGAAATGAAACTTCTGAAGTAGTTTTTTGTCCACTTGTGTGACGTAGGCTCCTTGGTAAGTACCACTGTAGCGATATTATCACAATAAACTATAACATGGTATGAATTTCTAGACACGACACCAATATTCGAGACAAATATGTTTATCCAAACTGCCTCCTTAATGGCATTAAAAGCCGCTTTATACTCGGATTTTACTGTAGAATAGAAGACTATGGATTCTTCGAGATTTTTCATCTCACCACACCACTATTTAGGAAAAAGATATAGAATTACTATGATTTCATATCATCATGGTCTATTTTAAATCTATTTTAACTATATCCCCTCAATATTAACTCCTCATCTCTTCCATACACTAAGAACATATCCTTCATATATCTCAAGTACATCATAAAGTATTTATGGTTACTCAATGCAGCTCTACTGGATTAGCTTGATATCTTCCCACCATGCTCAAAGAAAAGGAAACATCAAGCCTAGTACATAGTATGACATACATGATAAATCCCACTACTGAATCATAAAGAATTATAATCATCATATCAATATCCCCCCATGATCATGGATACATTTTCTTAGAGATATTGATACCATGTGACATTAGAAACTATCCTCTCTTCGACTGTTCCATATTTTACCTTTTGAGTACCTTGTCAATATATGTACTTTGATTTAGACCAAGTAATCTTTGAGATCTATCACGATAGATCTTGATCCCTAGAATATAGACTTCTTACCAAAATCTTTCATAGAGAAGAATTCATCTAACCAAGTCTTAACTACCTATAAGAATTATACTTCATTTACCATAATTAATATGTCATCAACATATAATTCTAAGAAAATGATGTCATTTCCACTAACCTTCTTATAGACACATACTTTCAATATTGACGAAACAAAATTTTCTTATGGTCTCATCAAAATGAACATTTCCTAATTATGATTCCTATGTAAATATATAAATTGTCCCTACAGCTTGCATACATTGTTAGCACTCTTTGACACAATGTACTTTATTAGCACTCTTTGACACAAATGTACCCTTTGGGTTGAGTCATATAGATGTATTCAACCAACTTACAATTTAGAAAAGTGGGTTTGACATTCATTTTCCAAATCTCATAATCATGAAAGGATACTATTGCAAGTAATATTAAAATGGATTTCAATATCATGAATGGCGAGGATGTTTCTTCATTGTTAATGATTTAACATTGCCTAAAACCCTTGATAACCAATGTTGTTTATAGGTATTTACTTTACCATCTATGAACAAATTTATATTGAATAACCATTTATATCCAATAGGTTTTACATCAGCTGGAGTGTCTACCAAAATCCATATTTGATTTTAGTACATGGAATGCATATCAGAATGCAAGGATTCTTGACATTTAGTAGCATCCTTTTTTTTCTACTGCCTCCTTGTAGGTAAGAGGTTCATCATTCTCTAAGACCAATATTTCACCTGGATTAGTGATAATGAAACCATATATATTTGGTTATCTAACCTTTTTAGTAGACCTATATTGTAATTTTTTGGGAACTTCTACATCTCCCACTGTCTCTTGTGGAGATTGTTCTTGTACTAATTATTGTGTATCTAGATCATCAAATTAATTTAATTCAATCTTGTTCCCATTATTTTCAATGGAAATGTGTTCCCTTTATAGAAATACAGAATGTATCACCATAATAACCTTTCTATCTGAAGGGTTATATAGGTAATATATTTTTGTTTCTTTAGGGTATCCTATAAAGGTGAACTTCATTCTTCAGAATGCTAGCATTTTATTTTGTATTTTCTTGAAAAACATCCGACATCCCCATACACATATAAGGTACAAAGTGGGTTTCTTTCCATGCCATAACTCATATGGAATACCATATTATACCATAGTTGATACTTGGTTTAGTGTATAATCCACTATTAGAAATGAATATACCTAAAAGGATAATAATAGAGTTTCATGACTCATCATTGATATTAACATGTCAAGAAAGGTACAATTCCTCTTTTCACTTACAACATGAAATTGAGGTGTCACTACTATAAAACATTCCTTTAACAGTACTAAAAATGTCCTTTATTAGTGCTAGAAAAGCACCGACTACATGAGCGAGGTTAAAAGCCCTGGTCTTTTATCAACGCTAAAAAACCACTGATAAAGGGTATTTTATCAGCAATTATAGAAGCACACATAAAATATACATTTATCAGTACTTATAAAATCACAGATAAAAGACCATTTATTAGTGCTCATAGAATTGCTGATAAATGGCCATACTGTAGTGTGTGGTAATAGCACACTGCAGCACCACTACAATGTGATGTAACAACACATCACACCACAAGAAACACATCAGATATCAACAAAAATGAGTCCCAATATAGAATTTAAATGAAATGAAATTTAAAACACAAAAACTAGAAAAATACTATATTATAGACATTTCAAACATTAGTTTATACAATTACATAAATAAAAATTATTAAATACATTAAAAACATCAATATTCCTTTATCTTTTAATCCTGACCCGACTCATGCTATTTTCGAACAAACCAAACTTGCTCAAGAAAAATAACACACATATATAAGAAAACAATTCTTATGTTATTAATAATATAAAGAAATAAATTAACAGAAAGTGTTAATTTTACTAAAATTGATGTAAATTTTAAATAAAAAGATGCACTTTGAGTTATACCGGTCACACCGTGCATCAGATTGAGGCACGAATGATTCCAACACATCTCAAATAACTTGTGGCCCATTTTCCTAAAGTATCAAAACAATATTAATGTTTTTTCTTGATTTTGAGTATGTCAGTTGTCTTTTTTACTAAAATTTCATTTTAAACTAGAAACACACACTTTTGACTCATTCTGATCACATGGTGTACTAGTTTGAAATGAAAAAGATTCATACACATAAAATAATTACTTATGAATAGTTTTACTAAATTATCAAGAAAATCTGAGTGCATTTGATCTATTTTTAGTGAGTGACACTTTTTGAACTAAAATGTCCATTTTAAACTGATAACGTACAGTTTGAGTCATACTGGGAACACCGTGTATCAGATTGAGGTGTGGATGAATCCTACATGTCACAAATGAATTTTGTATCATTTTCATAAAGTATAAAAATAATAAGAATACGTTTTCTTGGTTTTGAGTAGGAAAATTGTCCATTTTACAAAAATTGATGACAATTTTAAATAAAAAGATGCACTTTGAGTCATACCGGTCACACCATGCATAAAATTGAGGTGTGAAAGATTTCTACACATCAAAAATGGATTATGGATCATTATACTAAAGTATCAAAAAAATATGAATGTGTTTGATCAGTTTAGAGTACGTCACCTGTCTTTTTTACTAAAATTTCATTTTAGAATTAAAACACGAACTTTGTCTCATACTGATCACATTGTGTATCAGATTGAGGTGTAGATAATTCCTATACATCACAAATGACTTATGGATCATTTTACTAAAATATTTAAACATTTTTAATGTGTTTTCTCAATTTTGAGTAGCTCAGTTGACCTTTTTACTAAAATTGATGTCAATTTTAAATAAAAACATGAACTTGGAGTAATACTGATCACACCGTGCATCGGATTGAGGTACGACTGATCCATGAACATCTCAAATCACTTATGGATCATTTTACTAAAGTATCAAAACAATATGAATGTTTTTTTTGGTTTTGAGTAGGTTAGTTTGTTTTTTTACTAAAATTGATGTCAATTTTATATAAAGACACACTTAGAGTCATACCAGTCACACCACACAGTAGATTGAGGTGCGGATGATTCCGATATTTCCCAACTCAATTATGGATTGCTTTTATAAATTATCAAAATAATATGAACGTGTTTTCTCAGTTTTGAGTACATCACTTGTCTTTTTTACTAAAATTCCATTTTAAACTTGAAAAATGCACTTTGACTCATACGGATCACATCGTGTATCAGTTTGATTTGATATTTATTCCTACATTTCAAAAATGATTTATAAATTGATTCCCTAAATTATCAAGAAAATCTGAGTGTGTTTTCTCGGTTTTCAGTGAGTGACACTTTAAAGTCAAATATCAATTTTAAATTGATAACGGACACATTGAGTCATATCGGACACATCATGTATCGAATTGAGGTGTGGATGATTCTCACACATTACAAATGAATTATGGATCAATTTATTAAATTATAAAAACAATCTGAATATGTTTTCTTGGTTTTTATTATGTCAGTTGTCTTTTTAACTAAAATTAATGTCAATTTTAAATAGAAAGAAGTACTTGGAGTCACACCAGTCACATCATGTGTTGGATTGAGGTGCGACTAATTCCTACACATCCCAAAGTCTCAAAATAATCCTAACTATCAATGTTACCATGATTTCCATTTACTTTATTTATCTAACTTCCAACACTTCATGATTAGATTCGAACAAACAACCTCAACTCAAAAAAAAGAATCCACCTATATAAGAAAAAAATTATTATGAGTAATACTAAAAAGAAATAAATTTAACATAAATATGAAATAATACATTAATTTGATGTACAATTATTTTACTATGAAAATATCATGATTACTTTTGTGATTGAGTAGTGGAGGGAACTTGAAGGAAAGTGATAAATGTCAACACTTTAGGGGTGAAAGGTTTTGAGGGAGAAGAAGTATGCGAAAGTTTTGGTGCATGAATGCATGAAAGATGGATAGAGCACCCCAACTTGAAAAAAAGAATCTACCTATATAAGAAAACAATTATTATGTGAGAAATACTAAGAATAAATAAATTAAACATAAATATGAAACAATACATTAATTCTATGGATAATGATTTTACTGTAGAAACATCAAGATTACCTCTATAATTAAGCAGAGGCAACATCATTGCTATTTCTACAAAGGCAGTGGAGAGAACTTTAATGAAAGTGATAAATGGAACACTATAGGGGTGAAAATGTTTTGAGGGGGAAGTAGTTTGTGGAAGTTTTGGTGCATAAAGGCATGAAAATGGACAAACCACCCCAACTAGAACAAAAGAATCCACCTGTATGAGAAAAAAATTATTATGTGAGTAATACTAAAAATAAATAAATTAAACATAAATATGAAACAATACGTTAATTCTATGGACAATGATTTTACTGTAAAAATATCAAGACTACCTCTGTAATTGAGTAGAGGTAGCGTCATTGCTCTTCCTACAAAGGTAGTGGAGAGAACTTGAAAGAAAGTGATAAATGTAACACTGTATGGGTGAAAAGGTTTTGAGGGAGAAGAAGTCTGTGGAATTTGTGTTGCAGAAAGGCATGGAATATGGACAGACTATACCAACTCGAACAAAATAATTCACTTTTATAAGAAAACAATTATTATATGAGTGATACTAAAAATAAATAAATTAAACATAAATATGAAACAATACATTAATTCCATGGAAAATGATTTTAATGTGAAAACATCAAGATTACTTCTATGATTGAGAAGAGGCAACATCATTGCTCTTCTTGTAAAAGGCATGAAATATGGACAAAAATCTTCTAAAATAAATTAACTCTTCAAGGAATAATGAAAATTAAATCAATGTTCCAGTATATAATTTTTTCGGTAAAATAGAGAAAGTATATCATAACATCACCTTTACATATTTTCAAAGGCTTTCCTTCATTATAGTTTGTTCTTTTGAGATATTGGTAAAATAATCATGTATAGAAGACATTTTCGACATGAGTAGTCAAAAATTTAATTTAGATTATGTTAATGCAGTAGAGAACCTATAATATTATGAGGAAAAACACAATATATTAAAAAGAACTTTTACCTTCTCATTAAACTCTATTTTTTCAAAGGTTTCAAGGATTTGGTTCCTCTATCAAGAATCCAAATCCCCTATTTGTGGTCCCCTCTAATGTATAAGACATTGTCTACATTGGGACCAACATGAACCGATTGTGATGTCCCAATGAAATGTTCATCCTTGATTGAATTTCTATCTGACTCAACATTTGTTTTAATCACTAGCAGGAAAATCAACCAATTCTTATTTATTGGATCAAATACATAAAATACTTTCATTACTTTTGATTCCATTATGAACAACTTATCTCCCCCCTTCCACATTGAAATTCACCTTCACAAAGTCCATTTCATCAACTTTCACTCCATTGATATTGTCAAACCATTTTCAATGGAAAAGAAACACTTGAAATGTTGTATAATACAACTCATATATCTATTCGATAATTCCAAAATATGACATATTTTCATAAATTGTATTTTTATCCTTGGAACCAGATATGTGCGTTGCTTTAGCCACAAGCATAACACCACTATTTTGCATCATACTAAAGTCATCATGTTCTTTTGTATAGAATATATAACCATTGATTACAAAACCATTGTAAGATATAACATTTGCATTCAGTCCTATGGATTTCCATTAAAGTCATTCAATAATTGAATTAGGATTTTTAGATAACTATTTATAAATTTGATCTCTGAACTATCATATAAACTGTTGATTATGTGTATTTGATATCCACCCTTCAACCCTTGATGGATTAAAATATCTAATAATTTCTTTGTGGGATTAAATGTATGGATCAACATCTCACTATTATGTAATATATAAAGGTTCTCTTTATACTGCTCTTTCAAGGTAGTTGTAACAACATCTATTTTGAAAATAACTTCACCCAAAAGTCATTCATTGTGACAAGACTTTAGGAGATCGATGATTTAAACATCTGATAGGAAATTGGTACAAAATCCAATAACTTCTTCAAAAATATATCATTCTACAAGACAACCTTCTGGATGACTTTGATTCTTGACATACCTTTTAAAAATCTTCATATACTGTTAAATGGGATACATCCATCTATAATGGACAAAATCACATAGTTGAACCTCTCTAACCAAGTGAACCATCAGGTGGACCATTATATCAAAGAATGATGGTGGGAAGAAAGTATCTAATTCACATAATATGACTGCAATATCCTTATTCATGATGAGAAATTTTTTTGGGTCTACAACTTTACTGCATATGGATTTGAAAAATAAGTAAAGTCTGGTTAATGTATGTCGTACATTTTGAGACAGAATGCAACATAAATCAATATGCATTAAATCTTGTATAAAAACATGAAATTCATGTGATTTTAGTACTTGTAACTTCAAATTAGTCATTGACATGAAATTATTGATATTTGAGGAATACCCTTGTGGAATATTTACAAAAGTAAAGAAAAGGAAAAATTTCAATTTTTCCTATCTAGATAGAGTGTAAGCTGCTGGAGGAAGAAAAGCCCGCCTTTTACCCTTCATCAGTGCCAAATCTTCCCTTATCTGCATTTCAATCAAGTCCAACCTAGCCTTGATGCCATCTTTTGTTTTTCTAGGAACATTTTTTAATGTTCCAATAACATTATCAAATACATTTTTTTCTACATGCATGACATCAAGAAAATTTCTAACATAAAAACAATTACAATATGGTAATTCAAAGAAAATTGTTCTCTTCTTACAACCTGATTTTGTAAGGTTTTTCAAAAATGGTTTACTGAAAACGGTGTCAATATTTTTTACTTTATTGTACAATTGATCACTCGTTACTAGAGACGGTGTTGTACCTTGTTTGATATTCCCATTGAATTTTGTCATCCAGGATAGGTATTTATGTCATTGAGGTAAAAAATTTCGATTTCCTAAAAACATAGTCTTTGAGGAATGTTTCAACCAAATTGAGTATGCATGTTTTTCACAAATGGGACACCCCAACATTCATTTAATTCTATATCTTGATAAATTTATATAAGCGGGGAAGTCATTTATCATTCTGCACAACATGGCCCTCAATGTGAATTCTTCACTTATATGAGCATCATACATTGTAACACATGCATCCCACATCAACTTTAGATCTTACATCAATGGATCCAAATAGACATTAATATCATTATCAGGTTGCTTTGGTCCAGATATAAGAAGAGACAACATAATGTATTTGCACTTCATGCATACCCATGATGAAAAGTTATAATTTAACAACATGATGGTCCATGTACTATGAGTACTAATCTATACACCAAAAGGATTTATTCCATCTATAGACAATGTAAGATGGAAGTTTCTTAGCTCATTTCCAAATTCAGGAAACCCGTAATAAATTTTCTTTCACTAAGGAGAATCTGTTGGATGATGTAGGTTCCCATATTTAATTATTATATCTGTATGCCCTATTAATTATCTCATAGTTTCCTAACATCCATATAGTCTTTTAAATCATAGAATGATAGGAAATCTCCATAAACATTTTTAAGAACTTGATTCATTTTTCTTGTATCGATCTGCACTGTACTTAGGGCATTTTATGAGTGATTCATGGTCCTTTTGAAATAATATGCAATCATTTGGACAAGCATGTATTTTTTAGAGATCAAATTTATTGAATTTAACATTCATTTAATGTCATATGTTCAGCATGGTAGTTCATTTTCCTCTGGTAGCATATCATTTAGGAGACCAAGTAGTTCTGTAAAGCTGGTGTCACTCCATTCGCTTCTAGCTTTCAAAGTATAGAACTTCAATACAGCTAAAAATATTGTGTATTTAGTAAAAACGGTATACAATGGTTTCTTGGAACAACTATTTAACTCCTCAAATAACTTTGGAAAATCATGAAAGTCATCTTCAATTTCCATTTTTATTTCTTCCATGCGATCTCCATTATCATTTACGAAAGGTATACATATCAAATGATTCATAAACCGCAGTATCATCCCAATCAGTGTCCACATTTAGTTTTCCCCATGTTTAGTCCAACATTTATAGCTTTGATCTATTTTTTGAAAAATAAAATTTTCTTCAAACTCTTTTGGACAAATTTTTCTTGAATAACAACAACATAAACATAGACAGAGGATTTTAGAAGGGTCTTCTGCATGCTCTCTTACAAAATTGATGAACTCTTTAATTCTATCTTCATACTCATTTGTAAAATTATTGGCGTGCATCCATTTTTGATTAATATCCATCCTATTGGGTTCATAAAAGATTAATTTTGTTCAGTATATAAATAAATACACATAAGATATTCATTATCAAAGGTGAAAGTTATAGACAATTCTAATAAGGGAAACTCAACATTTGATTGTTTCAAAGAATTTTAGTATGTTTTAGAAAATGGGTAATTGGATTTAAGAAAAGAATTAATCCACTATGGAAGGTGTTATCCTATTAATTCATTCAAAGGTAAAAGTTATAGACAACTCATCCTTATCACCTTATCTCCTAGCCATTTATCATTGCATTTTGTTGTTTGACACATCCTTCATCTCTTGTGGACATAAAACTATGTTGCTTTAAATACTCTAAGTAGTATTCATCCATGGGATTAATAATGCTCAAAGTAGTAAAATAAATATAAAAGTCATGGGGGATGAGTTTCAAGAAATAAATTTCAATAATATTTGTTTGGGAGATGAAGGTGATGCAGATGACAGTAGTCTATAAAAGAGATCAGGGATGAGTCTCAAGCAACAAATTAAAATAATTTCTAATATATAGAATTTGATAACTTCCATTATATTTTTTTTGAATAATTGATGTAGAAACCTAAGGAATTATTACATTTAAAATTAATGGTATATCAAATATTTGAAAACATCTCAAGACTCTTAGGATGACATATCACCACACTGACCTATCCCAAGGATTCTAGGGAGGTTTTCACATCAGATCTAACCATATGAAGGATTCTAGGGAGGATATATAATACACATTGACCCATCCTTGAGATTCTAGGGAGGTCCATAAAGAACTTGGCATAAATAAATAATACACATCAATAAGATATATCACAAACAAGGGAGACAAATACACCAACCCTTGCAACATCTATCCCATACACATTTAAACACACACACACACACACTATATATATATATAACATGGAATTTATAATACACATAATTACAAAACAAATACACATTTAAACATAATTTTTAATGAAAATAAATATAACGTCTTCCTAATTTGGAAATTCAGAACTATAATTTGTGAATAAATAATTATAAAATCACCCTTACATTATAAGTTATGAAAGAACATATAAATAGATAAGAAGATATATATATATATATATATATATATATATTTAAACACACACACACACACAAACAAATATATATGCCCCCAGGGTCCAGCTTGGTTGGTAGTGGATCTGCAGGGTCTCGGTGAGGTCTTAGGTTTGAGTCTCACTGAGTTATTACCTGTTGGCGTAGAGTAGGATTTTCATTGTATTTCTCCCCTCCCTGAATTGTTGTAATTATATATATATATGTATATATATCTTTATAAAACAAACTTAAATGGATAAAAATCTATGTAACCCTTATAGCAGAATATTGCAACATAGTAAAATAAATACAACCCCATAATAATTTTTAAAAATAGAGATCCATTGAAAATAAATAAATATTGTATCACCCTTAATAAGGTTTATCTTAAAATAAAACAACAAAATTCTAAGAAAATAAATTTTTAAGGAAAAAAACTTACACCAAAATATTAAAATAGAATTTAAATAAATAAATCCCCTTATATGAATTGTATAAAATCAGCTTCTGTTGTTGCTTCGAACCATCAAGAGACTGAGAATTGGTTTTCTAAATCAATTTGATCATTTGTTTAATGTTTTTATATTCAAAATATCCACTATTTATATAGTGTAATAAATATTTATTTAATTAGTTTATATATAGACTATAGGTTATTCTCTAAGATTTCAAAACAATGATAAAATTAAGCTTACAGAGCAAGATGGGGTACATATGTAGACAATGAAGAAAATTGATTAAAAAAACAATTTAAAAAGACCAAAACAGGATATCCAAATCAGTATTAAATCAAACAACGGATCATAAAAAAATTATTCTATTCATAATCTAAAAGAAAAATTTTATACATGGATCATACCACAAATAAAACATGACATTATCGAACAAGAAATCAAAAACAAAAAGAAAAATACACAAAGAAAATCTCAAGGCCTACCTCGCTAAGTTGAAGAAAATCCACTTCGGAAACCCTAACTGCAACTGAACACCGAATGTTAGATGATGCTGGAGCAACTAGAGGCAATCGAGTGGTGTGATTTGAGCTTTGATTTACCAAGGAGGAGTGCCGAAAGTGGGTGGATTCCAAAGAAAGCTTATGATATTGCGACAAGTTCTCAAATGAATAGGATTTTTTAAATATATTAGGACACTTTTATCAGCACTTTTTTTAGCATTGATAAAGACCTACCTTTATCAACACTTATTACTTACCACTGGTAAAGTATTTATAATTATAATTATAAATAAAAAAATTATAAATATATATAATTAATAAATATATATAAATATAAATATAGTAAATATATTCCTTTTTAAATATACTTATTATAATTTTATAAATATTTATTTATAATTATAGAAATATTTTTAAAAAGAAATATCTATATCTAATTTTAAGTGAATCTATGCATATATGTTAAAAATGAGTGAAATTGAATAAATTAAAAATAAGTACACTTTAACAATATTGAAAAAATGGATAAGTTTTGTGTGTGTGCATTGTATATAAATATACATTAATTACATATATGTGAAATAAATATAACACAAATTTGATCTATATTAAATTAAAAAATCAAATTACATTCAATTATATGTCTATTACACTATGCAAGTAGTCAGTATTTTTAATTCATATTAATTTTTAATTATAAACCATTATTCACTAAATATATGACTATTTGATGTAAAGTGCATAAATATTTTGTAATATATAAATCATATTTATATAAATTAATATATATATATATATATTTAATATATACAATTTATTAACATTAATTATCATAATTTTCTAATTAATAAAATGTTTAATATTTAATAATGTATAATCAATTTATTCATTTTTATCAATAATTATTTAATTAATAATATTTGTAATATTTTTTTTAATAAACTCATTTTTATTTTTTATTTATTTAATTATTTCATTTTATTTTTTAGACCTTTATCAGTGATAAAAATAAAGCACTGATAAAGGGAACCCTTTACCAGTGCTAAAAATAAAGTGCTAATAAAGGGTAACCTTTATCAGTGATAAAAATAAAACACTGATAAAGGTTCCATTTATCAGTACTAAAAAATCACTGATAAAAGGTTAAATTTATCAGTGCTTTCTTTAGCGCTGATAAAGATGCCATTTATCAATGTTTTTTATAGTGTTGATAAATACTAGCACTGTTAAACACCAGTTTTTTAATAGTGTGTATAAGGAGGGGTGAGTTGGAAAACTATCCCACACTCCTTCAAATGATTTATGAAAGTTTGGATTAGATATTCTCTACCATGGCATGAGTTAAGTTTCTTTATTTTCATACTAAAAATGTTTTTCTGATTTATTCTAGTAATCTTTAATCATCTAAAAGGAATCTGACTTATACCTCATTAAGTATATATATCCATAGATACTTTAGTCATCGATAAAAGCTATGAAGTATAAAAAATAACCCATTTTCTCTATTATAAATGGACCTCATACATCAGTATGAATCAATTAAAGTAGTTATGTGACCCTCACTCATTTCCTAGTGAAGGTTGATTTGATCATTTTCCCTTATAAATAAGCATGACATACATCTAAGGGTTTTAATTAAGTAGTTTATAAAAACCATTCTTGATGTAACTTATGTAAGTGATTCTCGTTTACATGAACAATACTACAGTTCTATAGGAAAGTATAACATGAGTCATACACACTAGGTTTGAAGTTAATTTCCAATTCTAGTTTTTCATGTTCAAGCATATATAATCCATTTTTAATATAATCCATACCATAACATATGTTATCCTTAAAAAAGAGATAACATTTATTTAAAAAATTTAAATAAAACCCCATAGTTTCTAAACTATTCATTGATATTAGGTTTTTGGTAACTGAAGGTACATAATAATACTTGTTTAATATAATAACTAAACCACTAGACAAAGTAGGATGATAATCCACCATTGCCAAGGTTTCTAGTCTCACACAATTTATGGCCCGAAGATCCACCTCACTCTTTGAAATCTTCTTGAATCTAATTCTCTCTTGTATTTGAATATAAATGTGTGATACATATGCAATATCCACTACCCAACTTGTAAATAAAGACAAGTTTCATTCAATGACAAATATACCTAAGGTAGAAGTAACTTCTTGCTTATTATTCCCATTTATGTAGTTATTCCTCCAATAGACCTTATTTACATAATAAAAATAGAGATCCTACTTACCATTTCCCTCCCTCTATATCTTTGGATTCATAGAGGGGAGGTGTATTGGTGTCCTTGGATTAGACTTAGACTTAGATCCCTTTACCTTTACCTTCCTCAATTTGTTCATCATAAGGACTAAAGAGTTAGTATTCTTCATATTCTTATTGTCTTAATAAAATAAATCCAATAGATTTGAGATAATATTTTTCATGTTATTCATGTAATAATTAATAATAAAAGTCAATAAACATGGTAAAAAATAGGAAAGAATGAGACTAGTCACTAGTTATTGGTTTAGATTAAACCCAAGGGATTTTAGTCTCTCAATGTACCCAATCATCTTGAGTTCATGAGGTCATACCAAAATACTTATAGATTTCACCTATATAATGCACCAAATATCTCATATTTTTCATTTCAGGATAACTCTTTGTTAAATATCTTAGATATGAGACACTATTTTATAGGAATATTCATCATCATTATTTTTTATAGTTCACCATACATAGATGACAACATGATGCACTGCACATCAATCACATCACCTAAATTATTTTTATACTTGCCTTTATCCTCCTTATTTGTTCCCATGAGTGGAATAATAGTAAGTTTAGATTCCATCATATAGATCTCCCCCTTTTAGCATAGTATAATTCGCAAGAGCTAGTACCACTCCTATATGTTATTATCGGTTAAGATATTCTCTTTATCAAGTATTTATCGTAATGATATTGAACTAATAGTGGTGTTTTCCATTTTATATATAATAAATAATTTTATAAAAATAATACTTTATTTTTTATTATTGATTAATTTATTCTTTAAATGTCTCCAACTATTTTATCGAATCCTAGCAGGCCTTAACTACTAGATTTGGAATACTTAGTCACTTGAGTATTCTAGTGGAAAGTATCCTTGAAACCTCTCATTATAGTCCAAGATATGGATACACTAATACCCTGGGAGTTTCAAGGTAGGATTTTAGCTAGATAATTGCATTTAATCATGAATCCTTGAAATTTTGAGTGGATTCCTAGTTTCTATAAATCATAACCTTGATTTACTCAACATTATGCCTTTAATGTTTCAAAAAACTAGCTCAGAATAATTATTTTCTACTAAATTTAGTTAATTCAACCTACCACTCTCATAATAACACCATTTTTATAGGAGGAACCCTCAACTAGGTTTGACGGGAACCTCATACATACAATTTTGTTATAATTTAAGCAACAAAAGGAGTTAATGAATAGTTTTTTTTTTAATTTTTATGGATTTTAATTATTCTCTATGAATGAAATCATGTTTTTATTTAAGATGATTATTCAATGTGATCACACTCAAATATTACCAAGAATAATATAAAAACATTCACCATGTATTTATTCTTTTATCTTTTCATGCTTGATTATTATTCTATGAGTTTTTGTAAAATACACATGAAAATAATAATAATAAACCATGTATAAATAAATAAATGAAATGCCTGATAATATGAATTTATTACCAGTTGATCCATTGATAGTATAATGGATCAATCGAGACCCAGGGGTATTTACCTGAGTTGCATCTGACTCATATCATAATGCATATCCCTTACAACATGTCTACATCCAATATAGTACTTTTCCAAATATTGGCATGGTCAGTGAATTCATTCATCCTATTAATTATATGTAAATACACACACATGGGTGATTAAGTATTAGGAATATAAAATACAAATAAATTACTTTTATCATGGATATGCAGACCCATATACATATAATGTGAGATAGATGATGCGTAAACAATATTATAAAATAATTACTTATTAGAAACACCCCACACATTGCAACAATTAACCAAATAAATAAAATTATAGAGAAACATTGGTTGTTATATCTCATGATCAGTCAATATGTAATATATTTTTAGTATAAAATTATATTTGAAATTAATTTTCCTAGAGGGAATTAATTATGAATTAAAACAATTATTTTTTAATTTCAATTCTTAATTTATAACTCCCGCAGTCCCAAAAAAATTATATATTCCAAATAATTTTATTTAATTATTTTGGAATTTGGTAATTTTTATGGGGCTCTTGATCTTTAAAAATAACACCAGAGGGGTATCTGGGTTACATGGTGACTTTGATAGGTCTGACAGGTTAGGCAAAGCCTGAACCAATTAATAGCTGGGTCGAATAAAATAGATGTCCCCATAGGTGGGGCACATGCATAGAGAGGGGTGTCACCGATGATATGAAACACCCTGTTATAACCTAAGGATCTCATGTAGAGGGAATTAAGCATGGAAATAAAATCAGACCATTACCTCGTTTGATTTGTTGAAGCAAGCATGTTCTACTCTTATTTAGTGATTTTTGCTTAAAATAATTGACATAAAATCCATATAGATCATACAGATGTTATCCAAGAGCCTAATATTACATAAATATTTGGTTTTTGGGTGCTGGTATGGGGAAACAAAAACACTTTTGACATCCTTGCATTTTCCTAAGCACCTTTCCTTAAATTTGGGATGAAGAATTTGGATTGGCATGATCAAATATCTTCTTTATCACTCTATAATTTGGGATAGAAGTGATATTGGATATAAAATTTTATACAATGAATGGTACCTTGAATTTGGGCTTCTCATGTCTTAAATAGGTAGGTTTAAAGTCCCAAACAGTGCACTTCGGACCCCAGGTAACTTAAACCTTTTAAATAAACCCTTAATAACACTAAATGCCTCAATAACCATGTCATAAATATTATTTATATTTTATTACATACTTTTAACATCAAATATATGTTATGTTATAAAATTATATCCATAATATGTTCTTTATTCTCTCATTAACAACATAACGAACCTTGAAAAATAATATTCATTCAAAATATATCATTTTTGCATTCACCCAATTACATGTAAATATAGTTATTAAATAAATTCAAAACTTATTATTCTAAAATCAAATAATATTTAATTTATTTATTTCATGATTATCGGTAAAACTCAAACAACACCTGAACCATGTGATGGGACCCACCACACCCTAAACTACTATTCACTTAGAATAGGCTAGACGATTGAATACACTTAGTGTGTGACCCTCTATATCCTTATATTAATTGTAGTGAGTACTACTCAAAGACTAGGAGAAGAGTATAGAAATCCATAAAGGTCCCTAAGGATATAGGATATAATCAAAACAATGAAAACCTCTCATATAAACACACATCTTGTAATATAATCTCTTTGTCATACAATACCTCATAAAATAGGATGCATAACTTATGTCACTATACTTACTTGATTTATTTATTATTTGTATATCCTTACTAGATTAACTTTACCTATTCTACCATGACCATGGATTTAGTGAAGGTATTAAGATCCTGGTAAACTGGGCCTGAGATATGTCTTCCTCTACTTGGAAATAACATATGCTATCTTGATCATTTAACCAATGCCATACCACCAATAACACACCCAACACAAGCTACTTCACCAAAAAATTAATGCCATGGTTTTAATCTTTCACAAAAATATGTGATCAAATGGAATACATTTATAATGATATAAAGTCAAGAGAATAATACACATGTTCATAGATAGAAACAACCAATAACACCTAAAACATGTGGTGTTCCTATTGGTAGGTCAATCCTCATGATCTCCTCTACTTGAGATCACCAAGTTAGAAATTCATGAGAAGAATTCTCAATGCTTATAAGCCCTTGAAACCTGATAGTCATACATCATATGTGTCCTATTAGTATGTTATATATATACCATAAGAAAAATGTTTAAGATTATTATCATAGTATCTTTAAGTTCTCATTATATCATGGGAACTACATAACCTTTTAACATGACATGTAATCTAAGGAAATTACCACAAAAATAGTGGAAGAAGAAGTATCAACACTATAATGGTAATAGAAACACATATAAATATATCAAACTATATAAATGTAATAGTAATCAAAGAAAATCTAGGAGTTGGGTCTCGGGCACCCACTCATAATAATAACTGCACATTTATACATGAATTGACTCTCATAAAAATATTATTTTGTATTGAATGTTAGTAAAAAATTTATTTGAGTGTTCATTTATAGACACAATGATATATTATTTCATGTTTGAAATGGATATTATTATAGTATATCATACTTGATTAATAGTTTAATAAAAATATAATTTTATATATCCAATATATATAATTAATTATGAATATAAAATATAAAACTCAAACAATATCTAGTTATGGAAATATAATTCTTGGTCAAGTAAAAATAAATGAAATTATCAAGGATATACCAAGAAGGGTGTTTAGACTCTTTGGAGATAAAACTCTTAGGTATTTTGGAGTACTTATTAAGTTTTAATAAAAATAAACCTTTATAGATTCATGGCCATAAATACACAAAGCTTCTAGAATTAGTTTAGAAATATATGTGTGAACTATTATAAGGAGAAAATATAGGTAAATTTATATACTTTATGAGATTCATTTAATAGATTTAAGGAATGTAAATTAGAGTAATGAATATACTTGGTAAAATATATAAGATCATCTAGGAAGGTTATTTAGAGAATATCTTAACCAAGCATTCATTGATCATTTAAATATATATTGAAGCTATTATTAAACTCACATTGCCTTATACAAATCATGGTAATGATGGTGGTAAAAGGATTATTGATGACGATTCTTATAAGTATCATAATTCATCCATAATTCCTTTCAAGATATATTTTAAAAATATAAGCATTAATACTTAAACCGCATTCCAACTATATTGACTAATGGATATCATATAAGTAATAATATGATAAAAATTCATTATTTCACAACCGTATGTGTTTTGATGAGAACTATTTGTTAAAGAAAATTTTATGAACAAACTTACATCAAGAAAACTATATGTTCATCTTAGATAATTATTCTAAAAATCACATTAGGATATAAAAATATGAAACATAGAATGGTATTAGTCAAGTGATTGACTATATTTATATAAGAGAGAGGCAATTATATTTTGAGATAACGGGATAAATCTATATTTCAATAAAGTTAAGGATCCAAATTCACATGAGTTTTCATAAGAATACTAACTCATCAAGACTTAGTGGGAGGAGTTGTTCTAGTAAAACACACTACATAGGAAAGATAAAACCTAGAGGTGGTTTTATATTCACCAAGTAATGTCATGTATTATTGGATGAGAATAATGAATCCTACAAGGAAGTAATAAATTAAAAAAATATAATTTTGGAAAGTTTATATGAATTTAGAAATGAATTCCATTTAGTAAAATCCAGTTATGTATTATGGTGGTTTCTCTAGTTTATGTAAATATTTTTGTGTGTATTCAATAAAGAACTAGATATTTATGGTAAAATTTGGTACCTATAAGTCATTATTGGTCATTTAAGACTTCAAGCGACATATAGGCATAATATATGACATAAATGTTTCCACCAACCATTATACTAAAATCTATTAGAATTGTACTTATCATTAAAACCTTCTATGATCATGTGTTTTGGGAAATGGATGTTAATACCATCTTCCTTATTTTAGTCCTTGATGAAGATATCTATATGATGAAATAATAAGGATTTATGACATCAAATAATTCCAATAAGTTATAATATTTTCAAAGGTCCATTTATGGATTGAAGCAAGCATCATGATCATGGAATATTTATTTTGATGAATCCATAAGAGAGTTTGTTTTTATTAATTATGAATGTGATCCATCTTTATAAAAATGGTTAGTGGTAGAACAATAGTTTTATGAGTCAAATATTTAATACTAAGATAAAATTATTTCTCTAAGAATTACATAAAGCAACAACCCAAGTTCTAGGGAATAACATCTAATGAGATATATTAATGTGGTTTATTAGATAAAATTATAGCATATACATTGAAATGGTATTGAAAAATATAATATGGAACAATTCAAGAATGAATTTTTGTAGGTTCTTGATACAAAAAAAAGTTTATTGGGCCATGGCTAACTCATATTTTTTTTTCAGTTTCAATGAATAATTCACAATGTACATGATGATAAACCTCATGAACAATGAATTAAATTTGATAAAAATTGAAAACTATATTTGAAACCATGAGAGATGATATTTTTCACATTAAATTTATAATTAATTTAATCAAAATAAATTCTTTTCTCTTGGGAATTCTTTCTTTGAAGAAATTGTTGATCATACGTACTTCTGTATGATTATACCGTCATTACGTCAAGAGGATTCAAATATGAATACCTATAGTTGTGATACATATGTTATATGATGATATTAAAGAATATTTAATAGTCCTATAGGTGATATAACTATAATATACTATTATTTTAAAAGACCGATTTATTCGATTGTATATACAATACGCAATGCCAAGCTTAAACGAACCATAAAATATTATTATTTAAATGTTATAATTATAACACTATCATTAAATTGGAGGGAATGAATAGGATTAACCAAATTATTTAATATATAAAATTTCATACTTAATAAAAATGTATTTATTAATTCTTAGGAAACAGGTACTCAATTTTTCAATAAAGTCATTTTATGCTTCAAAATTATGTTTTCTTCAAAAATTGTTTTTATTGATTTTTATGAGATAATATTATAAATAATTTATATATTTTTTAGAAAATTTATTTTATAAAATTATATCATTTTTAATTCAGGATTTCAAAATTTTTCTAGGGTGAAATTTTGTTATTTTTATGGAAAGATTAATTTTCCATTGAATAGTGAATTATATCGATTTCTGTAAAACTGTCATTCATTCTGCTTAAATAACTAATTTAAAAGTCCCATTTGAACTTAAAGTAATGTAACTATCATTTAATTATAAAAAATATAATTAATTACATGGGAATCATCGTTATACCTAACTTTGGTATAGATTCATTTTTGGGCTTAAAAACGCATTTTTCTAAAAACTATTTTTTGTTATGTTTTGCGTTTTAATATTAAATTAATCACTGTTACTTATATTTATTAAATAATGAAAAATATATTTCATATTTATAATCATGAGGTCTAAATTTAGTAAATATTTAATTTTTATTATTGTTCATTTTGAATAGTAACTGTATTAAACATTTGTCACCTCAATAAGGTTTAAATTGGGTAATTAAGGTTAAACATAATACGATAAGGACTAAACATAACCCTAAAATTTTAATTTAATATATTTTATGAGTGGGATTATACCATACTCATCCAATATTCTAATTTATGGAATTTTTTTTCCATTTTTCTTTGAAAATTACCATTATATTATTTTAAGTAAATATAAAGTTAAAATGTTACTCTCTATATTTTAATATATATAATATTTTGTGATAGGGATAAAAAAATTTATGTTCATTTATACATGGTTATTTTAATGATAAATTATTTTTAAATTATGGTAATTTATTATTAATTATTAGTGATAAAACAATTACCTTAAATGCTTACGTAATATTGACTCACTACTTATGTAAGCAGTAAGAAAATCAAGTAAATGAATTTAAAAACTCTAAAAGTAATTTTTTTGAGTGATTTATAGTGTATCATGAATTTTATAGATACATATAATATATTAGGTATTTTTTAAAGGTTTATATTTAAATTCATTTACTTTCACGTTGTTTTCAAAGTCAAATAAAATCAATAGTGTAAAAAATGACATTAATGATATTTTATGTTAAATAAAATTTAATATATTTTTAGAAATCATAAAAATATTAATAGAGGAAAATTAAGATTAGAAATGGTTTAAAATTTCATATATTATCGATTTATGATCCAATTTTCAACTTATAAGGAAATTGTAAACCCTTTAATTTTGAAAAAGTCATTATCACTATAACGACCCATACTTTATATACATTGTTAATACTTAAAAATTGAAGCACACTTATTACAACATATGACAAAACCACAAAGGACCGTATAGGTATAGTGTCTTTAGAAACTGGGAAACATAAACAACTGGTTCATAAATCTTCTACAGTGTCTCCCATTTATTTCATCATATCTAGGGTCCCTTTTAGAATATTCTACTTAATATCCATCTTCCTGACCTGGGGAAAAGAAAACATAAAAGGGTGAGCTCAAATGCTCAGCAAGGGCAAATAAAGGAAATAAAAATCATATCATATCTTTTTAAAAATCATAACCTGCAAAAGAGATCATAATATCTTAACATGGAATAAATCATAGAAGTGAAAATGAGATCCCCATAATCATAACATAAAACTTGAAACTTTGTGGCATGCACACATAATCATGGAAAATCATTTCTTGTTAGTCATGACTCTTTTCCAAGACTATCTTAGCGGACAAAGTCCATTTCTGAACCGAGTTCACTCCTCGTTTCAGTCCTGTATCACTGAACCGATATAACCTTCCATTCCAGCCATGTCTATCTCATGAGATATAAATCTTTACCCAATGCATTGGAGGGAGATATAGGTCCCACCCATCTTATAATGAATCCTTTCTTATGTGTGCCACATAATCATAAATCATACATCATCGCATAACACATGTAACAAAAATGGGATTCTTGAAACATCATGACATCATAAAACAAATCATATAAGGTAAATGACTTCATAAAAATAATTCCCTCACAACATAATCAAATCAATGTAATAATAGGGATAAAAACAGAACCCTTTATTATCTTAGATGGAAAATAATTTTGATAAAACACTTGAACTCCATTCTTGAGGAAAATATCCTTTATTCTTCAAAAACACTTTTCTTTTCTTAACATGTCATACAATTATAAACTAAAATAAGTTGATTAAAAATAAACTTGAAAACTTGTAAAGGAAGCTTCTTGGAAATAATTTTCTAAAAATCCATTCATTCCGTATAAGTTAAAAAAAACATTCTTCGTACTTTTGTCAGAAAAGTCAAAAAGTACCTCGTACAAAAAAAACGACAAAAGATTCCTTTCATATTCTTTACTAAAAACTCACCGAAGGGTAAAATTGGATTTAAACTATTGTAAGTGGATGGAAACAATATTATATATTGAGGGAACATGGATGTGGATGATAAAATACACCCCAGTAAATACTAAAGTATAAACAATCTCGGATAAAAATGAGATTGTGATATTTCCCCTTAACTTAGGTCCGAATTGCTTTGTAAGTGTCCGAACCTCCTGTATAATGATTTAAATAATGTTATTGACTTATTCCAGAATCATACTTATTTTTATGATATCATATATGGTCATATTCTTAGCTTCTTAGTAGTAATATTTCATTGCTACTTGTTATTCGGGTGTTTATAACTTTTTGTTCTTATGCGTGTTTTGTCGAATAAATTCTTATTCTTATCTTTAGGTTATAGATACCTCATTTCCAGAATGGTATTAGTGTAGTATATATCATATTCATTCATTCAATTCATTTATATAATCATTATGAAATGAATATCATGTAGAACGAGTCGCATCACATCGTGGAGACGGTATTCCGTACGTACGCACGAGTGATGATATTGTTCCTATGATCGTAGAATTGTATTGGAGTATATATATATTATTTCAGTATAAATATTACTTTATAATAATCATAAATAGTTACTCATTACACCATTATACCCATCCTTGTAAGGTGATGGTGGAAAATAGATTACACCACGACGTGGAGACGGTATTCCGTACGTACGCACGCGCGGTGATTTCATTTTTCCGTAGAATGGATAGAAGGTGAATTAGGGTTGTTTAATATTTATAATAACATATCATTATGTAATTAATACTTATGTTATTACTTTATCATGAAACAACTAAAGAAGAAGAAGTTGAAGAAGAAAGAAATTGAAAAGATCGGTAATGGATATTACCTCTTCTTTGGAACGCCTCTTTGAATCCTCCACTTAGGGAACTAAGATTGGTCTTTGAAGAAGAACAGAACCTCTAGGATTATTCTAGGGAAGTGTAGAAGGGATTTTGGCAGGGGTTGGATGAGCTTGAGTGCTCAAATTGGTGTGAGGAGGAGGGGGAGGAGGTGCCCTTTTATAAGGGAGGAGAGGGGCACCTTAGGAATATCTCAAAATATTATTTTATATTAAAGTCAAAATTGGTTTATAATGGTTCCAAAGGGTCTTATTTCGAAGCTAAAGTGGGGATGGGTCGAAATACTATCAACCAATAGGATTTAGACAAGTTTAGGTTATTATTTTAACCTTATCAATTAGATTTAACTCTAAGTTAAATAATTTAACTTTTACCGTGTCTTTTTGTTTCCTTACACTATATGGTTAATACACTTACTATAACATGCCAAACGAACCCCAAATTGTTTATTATTAATATATATATCCTTATCTAAGTCATTTTTCCTAACCTTAGATTTTTAAGAATAAAATAACAATTAATAATATAATATTTGATTTAAAAACTATTTTGTGTCAATTTTGACACTATTTGATATATGATTTTTGTGAAAGTCATAACAGAATTATATGTTCAAAACAAGTTGATTAAATAAACACTAATATATCATAGTAATCTAGAAAATTAGTGGGATTCATAAAAAGTCTCAAATTACATTTATTTTGGTGTTTATAATATCAATTATGTCAATATTTCATTAATAAGATAATTACTGCATCATCATTGTGTCATAAATAAATTAAATTATTTAATGTCTAAAAATTATAAATAAAATACCATTATTTAGGAAATCTTTTTAGCTTTCTAATGAATATTTATAGTCGAATTTATCTTATGTATAACCCCATATTAAAAATGATTTACTTATTAAACTTTGATTTTAACTATTTTAACCCTTCTTTAAATAAATTAATAATAAATGTCCTAATCTAATCCAAGTGAGCCTAAATGGTCATATTTTATTCCTAAGTTTGTTTTTGGTCGAATTAAACTTATCCAATAGAATTAGGACATATGTTAGGGTAATAGTAATATCATATTTACCCTTAGTTACCCTATTTACTATTAACTGCGGTAAAAAAAAGTAAAAAGTTACTATTCACCAAAAAATTATTTTTATCTCATTGAACCACATTTTACTTACTGATATCAACCGTGTCTGTCGGATTTTCGAAATTCCATTCACAGAAGCGGTAAAATTAAGTTTTATGCAAAATTCAGTTTTTAACCTACCACTTAGTGGTTTCACTATTCATCAAAAATTGAAAGTTTTCAGAAAAATACCAAAATTTCACCCTAGGCTAATTTCGGTATTCCAAATCCAAAAATGAAGTCCATTTTGAAAAATAAAATTTATAAAATTTCAAAAATTGGTTATTACTATTCATAACAGCTAGTTTTAATAATATTTTAATAGCATATTGTTGTTTAGTGAAACTCAATATTGCGTACGACGCAAGCTATCGAGGAAGGTCGCGATTGCGTGTAAAGTAAGCCAAGCTAGTATGTAGTGAAAGATTCCTTTAATGATATATAAAAACAAAATATTACTCATAAAAATATCGGGTGTTACATTCTACCCCCCTTAAAAAGAATTTCGTCCTCGAAATTCGTCACTTTGTAACAAACAGATGAGGATACTTCTCCCTCATCATATCCTCAAGCTCCCATGTAGCTTCTTCAAGTTGGTGGTTCCTCCATAAAACTTTCACCAATCGAGTGGTCTTGTTTCGTAGGACTTTTTCGCTACGATCCAGAATCTCTATCGGTTGTTCTTCATAAGAAAGATCTTGCTCCAGCGGTACAACTTCTGAGCTGAGTACATGTGAAGGATCAGGTATGTACTTTCTCAGGAGAGATACATGGAACACATCGTGAACTTGAGAGAGATTCGGTGGAAGCGCCAATCGGTAAGCTACCTTTCCAACACGATCCAGTATTTCGAAAGGACCGATATATCTAGGGCTCAACTTCCCCTTCTTTCCAAATCTCATAACCTTCTTCCAGGGAGATATTTGTAAGAACACTTTATCACCCACTTCAAACTCTAGGTCTTTTCTTCGGTTGTCGGCATAACTTTTCTGTCGACTCTGAGCTGCTCTTATGTGTTGTTGAATAGATCTGACCTTTTCTGCCATTTCATCAACAAGATCAGGTCCTAATAGCTTTCTTTCCCCAACTTCATCCCAGCAAGTTGGAGTCCTGCATTTCTTTCCATAGAGAGATTCATAAGGAGCCATCTGAATACTGGAGTGAAAGCTATTATTATAAGAAAATTCCACCAAAGGTAGGTGTTGATCCCAACCTCCTTTGGAATCCATAGAGCAAGCTCTCAACATATCTTCTAGGGTTTGAATTGTTCTCTCAGACTGACCGTCTGTCTGAGGATGATAAGCAGTGCTGAAACTCAACTCTGTATCCAGAGTATGCTGAAGACTTCGCCAGAACTTCGAGGTAAATCTCGGATCCCGATCAGATATAATAGAAAGTGGTAATCCATACAATCTTACCACTTCCTTTACATATATCATGGCAAGCTGATCTAGAGAGAAATCCTCTCTAATAGAAATGAAGTGTGCAGACTTTGTAAGACGATCAACTATGACCCAGATAGCATTATTGCCTTTGGATGTTTTAGGAAGTCCTGTGACAAAGTCCATAGTGATGTTTTCCCATTTCCATTCGGGTATGGGTAATGTTTGTAACATCCCCTTAGACTTCTGTCTCTCAGCTTTAACTTATTGACAAACCAAGCATCGAGAGACATATTCAGCAACATCTCTTTTCATGCCATCCCACCAGAAGTACTCTTTCAGGTCCCTATACATCTTCGTGCTTCCAGGATGAATAGATAATGAAGAAATATGAGCCTCATCCAGAAGCTCCTTCTTTAATTCGGGGATGGGAGGAACACAAACCCGATTCCTGAACTTTATTATCCCATCACAATCAAGGTTGAATTCAGGAACATTTCTCACCTTCTTTTGTAACTCGACATCTTCTTTCTGTGCCTCTTTAATCTTCACATGTATAGATGGTTGAACATTCATTTGAGAAAGATAAGATTTTCCCCTTCCATTATAATTACAAGATCCATCCTTTGTAAATCCATAAATATTGGATCTTTTGTGATCCTCATCATGGATAAACTAGCATGGTCTTGTCGACTTAATGCATCTGCCACCTTGTTTTCTTTCCCAGGGTGGTAATGGATTGAGCAGTCATAATCCTTAATCAGCTCCAACCATCTTCTTTGACGCATATTAAGCTCCTTTTGTGTGAAAATATACTTTAAACTTTTATGATCAGTATAAATATCACACCTTTCACCATAAAGGTAATGCCTCCAAATCTTTAATGCAAAGATTACCGCAGCCAACTCCAAATCATGTGTTGGGTAATTTTGCTCATGGATTTTCAACTGTCGTGAGGCATAAGCTATCACCATATCATTTTGCATAAGAACACACCCCAATCCCTTCTTGGATGCATCACTATAGATCACAAACCTTTCTCCACTACAAGGCAGTGTAAGCACAGGTGCACTGGATAACCTTCTTTTCAACTCCTTGAAATTCTCTTCACATTCCTCTGTCCAAACAAACTTAACTCCTTTCCGAGTCAACTTGGTGAGTGGATTAGATAATCGTGAAAAATCTTTTACAAAACGTCGATAATATCCAGCCAAACCAAGAAAACTTCGGATCTCAGTTACTGTTGTTGGTCTCGACCATCTTTCGATAACCTATGTTTTTGCTGGATCAACATATATCCCCTCTTTTGAGATTATGTGACCCAAAAATGCAACTTTTTGAAGCCAAAATTCACACTTGGTAAATTTGGCATAAAGCTTCTCCTTTCTCAGGGTCTTCAATATAATTCTCAAGTGATCTTCATGCTCTTCCTTGCTCTTTTAATAGACAAGAATATCGTCTATAAAGACTACCAAAAATTGATCAAGATAGTCTCTAAAGACTCTATTCATTAGATCCATGAAGATAGCAGGGTCATTAATAAGACCAAATGGCATCACTATAAATTCATAGTGTCCATACATTGTACGGAAAGCCGTCTTTGGTATATCCTCCCTTTTGACCATTAATTGATGATACCCTGAACGAAGATCAATCTTGGAAATGTATTGAGCTCTGCGTAGTTGGTCAAATAAGTCATCAATGCGTGGGAGAGGATATTTGTTCTTGATAGTGATCTTGTTAAGTTCTCGATAATCAATGCAGAGTCTCATTGATCCATCTTTCTTCTTAACAAATAGAATAGGTGTTCCCCAAGGTGACGCACTAGGGCATATGAATCCCTTATCAAGATTCTCTTGGAGTTGCTTCTTCAATTCCTGCAACTCAATTGGGGCCATTCTATAAGGTGTCTTTGAAATAGGCAAAGCACCCGGTACGAGTTCTATTGAAAACTCAACTTCACGATTTGGTGGAAGACTCGGTAATTCCTCCGGAAAGACATCATCAAACTCCCGTACGATGGGCATATTCTTAATCGTGATTTTCTCACCAACCATTTGAGATAAATAACCTTCATTTAGTGGAATCAAGACCCATAAGATGGAAAGAATTTACACTGGAAGGTTATATTCATACTTGCATCGATAGACGATTGTAGATTGATCTGGAATATGAAATGTGACTTCCCTTCTTTGGCAATTGATATGAGCCCCATGTAGAGAAAGCCAATCCATGCCAAGAATCACATCAAATTACACTATAGGAAGGATCACAAGATTTGCAGGAAGCAATTTCCCACAAACTTCAATCGGAGAAGAATTATAAACTTTTGATGCGACTGTTGTGCCATTAGGTGTTGTCACAGCTAACTCAACATCTAATTATTGAGGTAATACGGTGATACCCTTAGAAAATTCTTTAGAAATAAAAGAGTGGGTGGATCCAGAATCAAATAAAACATTTGTTACTTTAGAGTGGATGGTAAGTGTACTTTTCACCACTTCGTTATCGTACTCCACATCACTGATAGAAATTGCATGTGACTTTCCTTTGTCTTTAGCCTTAAGATTTTGTTGACGTCGACCATCATCATCAACCCTTGGATTTGGGCATTGATTGGCATAATGCCCCATCTCCTCTCACTTGAAACATTGAAGTGTAGTAGGTTCATTCTGTGTATCCCTTCATTTGTTTGCATCATTAGACATCTTCTTCCCATTATCGCGGCATTCAAATGCCCGATGACCTTACTTTCCACATTTGAAACATTTACTTGTCCCTTTAAGACAACTCCCTCCATGTTTCTTTCCACACTTTGAGCATAAGGGAAAGCTCATCTTCTTTTCAGTGTGCTCTTTATATTTTCCTTTGAATTCCATATTCCTCTTCTTATCAAACCCATTTGACTGATGGGTTACTCCAATATCCATCTCGACTTTGAGAGCACATCGAACGATTTCCTCATAGCTATTGAAGTCCCTTATGGCTAACGCCCTTCGAAGACTTGGTTTTAAGCCACTAAAGAATCGATCGATCTTACTCTCAGGTTGGATAATAATACCATAAGCGTACCTTGCAAGTCTTGTAAAATTTGCTTCATAGGTACCAATAGATTCATCATCTCTTTGCTTTAGTTCAAGAAAATCTTTCTCCATCTTTTTTCAGAGAATACGAGGGAAGTACTTATTGAAAAATAAGTTCTTGAACTCGTCCCATTCCATGGACTCAATTTCATCCCTTTGCCTTATATTCTTAATAAGATTCCACCATTGATCAACATCTTCTTCCAAACGATACACTTCTAGGATGACTTTATCATGTTCAGAACATTGAAGAACTGAAAAATCTTTTCAGTAGTACTAATACATTTTTCAGCAACTAATGGATCAGTAGACCCGCTGAAAGAAGGTGGACGCTGCCTCATGAAGGATTCAACAGAATGTTGCTCCTTCCTTTGCTCGTTTGGAAGTCCTGCATGATTCATAGCTTGAGAAAGTTGCGTGAGCATGGCTATAAGATTTTTCATTCCAGCTCCCATATCGTTTGGTTGCTCAGGGGGACAATCATTGCATTGCCTATCACATTCCGCATTAACACGGTTCCTTCGGGTTCCATCCATTGACTAAAACCAAGAAGAATAGTGTGAGCAACACTAATTATAATAGGAAAACCACATAATTCAAGAATAAAATTTTCATGCTTAAGGTCTTATCCTAGGTTATTCATGGCCATTTCTAAAACACTAAGATTGTGTTCTATGCTTAGACTTATCCTTAGGGTTCTTACTAAGGCTTTCACATCCTAGTTTCCAAAGGTTGACTATACCTTTACTCTGATACCAACTATAACGACCCATACTTTACATACATTGTTAATACTTCAAAATCGAAGCACACTTATTACAACATATGACAAAAACACAAAGGACCGTATAGGTATAGTGTCTTTAGAAACTGGGAAACATAAACAACTGGTTCATAAATCTTCTACAGTGTCTCCCATTTATTTCATCATATCTAGGGTCCCTTTTAGCATATTCTACTTAATATCCATCTTCCTGACCTGGGGAAAAGAAAACATAAAAGGGTGAGCTCAAATGCTCAGCAAGGGAAAATAAAGGAAATAAAAATCATATCATATCTTTTTGAAAATCATAACCTGCAAAAGAGATCATAATATCTTAACATGGAATAAATCATAGAAGTAAAAATGAGATCCCCATAATCATAACATAAAACTTGAAACTTTGTGGCATGCACACATAATCATGGAAAATCATTTCTTGTTAGTCATGACTCTTTGCCAAGACTATCTTAGCAGACAAAGTCCATTTCTGAACCGAGTTCACTCCTCGTTTCAGTACTGTATCACTAAACCGAAATAACCTTCCATTCCAGCCATGTCTATCTCATGAGATATAAATCTTTACCCAATGCATTGGAGGGAGATATAGGTCCCACCCATCTTATAATGAATATTTTCTTATGTGTGCCACATAATCATAAATCATACATCATCGCATAACACATGTAACAAAAATGGGATTCTTGAAACATCATGACATCATAAAACAAATCATATAAGGTAAATGACTTCATAAAAATAATTCCCTCACAACATAATCAAATCAATGTAATAATAGGGATAAAAACAGAACCCTTTATTATCTTAGATGGAAAATAATTTTGATAAAACACTTGAACTCCATTCTTGAGGAAAATATCCTTTCTTCTTCAAAAACACTTTTCTTTTCTTAACATGTCATACAATTATAAACTAAAAGAAGTTGATTAAAAATAAACTTGAAAACTTGTAAAGGAAGCTTCTTGGAAATAATGTTTTAAAAATCCATTCATGCCGTATAAGTTAAAAAAAACATTCTTCGTACTTTTGTCAGAAAAGTCAAAAAGTACCTCGTACAAAAAAAACGACAAAAGATTCCTTTCATATTCTTTACTAAAAACTCACCGAAGGGTAAAATTGGATTTAAACTATTGTAAGTGGATGAAAACAATATTACATATTGAGGGAACATGGATGTGGATGATAAAATACACCCCAGTAAATACCAAAGTATAAACAATCTCGGATAAAAATGAGATTGTGATATTTCCCCTTACCTTAGGTACGACTTGCTTTGTAAGTGTCCGAACCTCCTGTATAATGATTTAAATAATGTTATTGACTTATTCCAGAATCATAATTATTTTTATGATATCATATATGGTCATATTCTTAGCTTCTTAGTAGTAATATTTCATTGCTACTTGTTATTCGGGTGTTTATAACTTTTTGTTCTTATGCGTGTTTTGTCGAATAAATTCTTATTCTTATCTTTATGTTATAGATACCTCATTTACAGAATGGTATTAGTGTATTATATATCATATTCATTCATTAAATTCATTTATATAATCATTATGAAATGAAGATCATGTAGAACGAGTCGCATCACATCGTGGAGACGGTATTCCGTACGTACGCACGAGTGATGATATTGTTCCTATGATCGTGGAATTGTATTGGAGTATATATATATTATTTTAGTATCAATATTACTTTATAATAATCATAAATAGTTACTCATTACACCATTATACCCATCCTTGTAAAGTGATGGTGGAAAATAGATTACACCACGGCGTGGAGACGGTATTCCGTACGTACGCACGCGCGGTGATTTCATTTTTCCGTAGAATGGATAGAAGGTGAATTAGGGTTGTTTCATATTTATAATAACATATCAGTATGTAAGTAATACTGATGTTATTACTTTATCATGAAACAACTAAAGAAGAAGAAGTTGAAGAAGAAAGAAATTGAAAAGATCGGTAATGGATATTACCTCTTCTTTGGAACGCCTCTTTGAATCCTCCACTTAGGGAACTAAGATTGGTCTTTGAAGAAGACCAGAACCTCTAGGATTATTCTAGGGAAGTGTAGAAGGGATTTTGGCAGGGGTTGTCCGAGCTTGAGTGCTCAAATTGGTGTGAGGAGGAGGGGGAGGAGGTTCCCTTTTATAAGGGAGGAGAGGGACACCTTAGGAATATCTCAAAATATTATTTTATATTAAAGTCAAAATCGGTTTATAATGGTTCCAAAGGGTCTTATTTCGAAGCTAAAGTGGGGATGGGTCGAAATCCTATCAACCAATATGATTTAGACAAGTTTAGGTTATTATTTTAACCTTATCAATTAGATTTAACTCTAAGTTAAATAATTTAACTTTTACCGTGTCTTTTTGTTTCCTTACACTATATGGTTAATACACTTACTATAACATGCCAAACGAACCCCAAATTGTTTATTATTAATATATATATCCTTATCTAAGTCATTTGGCCGAACCTTAGATTTTTAAGAATAAAATAACAATTAATAATATAATATTTTATTTAAAAACTATTTTGTGTCAATTTTGACACTATTTGATATATGATTTTTGTGAAAGTCATAACAAAATTATATGTTCGAACCAAGTTGATTAAATCAACACTAATATATCATAGTAACCTAGAAAATTAGTGGGATTCATAAAAAGTCTCAAATTACATTTATTGTGGTGTTTATAACATCAATTATGTCAATATTTCATTAATAAGATAATTACTGCATCATCATTGTGTCATAAATAAATTAAATTATTTAATGTCTAAAAATTATAAATAAAATACAATTATTTAGGAAATCTTTTTATCTTTCTAATTAATATTTATAGTAGAATTTATCTTATGTATAACCCCATATTAAAAATGATTTACTTATTAAACTTTGATTTTAACTATTTTAACCCTTCTTTAAATAAATTAATAATAAATGTCCTAATCTAATCCAAGTGGGCCTAAATGGTCATATTTTATTCCTAAGTTTGTTTTTGGTCGAATTAAACTTATCCAATAGAATTAGGACATGTGTTAGGGTAATAGTAATATCATATTTACCCTTAGTTACCCTATTTACTATTAACCGCGGTAAAAAAAAGTAAAAAGTTACTATTCACCAAAAAATTATTTTTATCTCATTGAACCACATTTTACTTACTGATATCAACCGTGTTTGTCGGATTTTCGAAATTCCATTCACAGAAGCGGTAAAATTAAGTTTTATGCAAAATTCAGTTTTTGACCTACCACTTAGTGGTTTCACTATTCATCAAAAATTGAAAGTTTTCAGAAAAATACCAAAATTTCACCCTAGGCTAATTTCGGTATTCCAAATCCAAAAATGAAGTCCATTTTGAAAAATAAAATTTATAAAATTTCAAAAATTGGTTATTACTATTCATAACGGCTAGTTTTAATAATATTTTAATAGCATATCGTTGTTTAGTGAAACTCAGTATTGCGTACGACGCAAGTTATCGAGGAAGGTCGCGATTGCGTGTAAAGTAAGCCAAGATAGTATGTAGTGAAAGATTCCTTTGATGATATTTAAAAACAAAATATTACTCATAAAAATCTCGGGTGCTACAATCACAGTTAAGGTTAATATTGGTTAACCAAAGGATTAAACCAAAAGAAAAGATTTAAAATAATATATAAACCTATATAATTTTTATTTTATGATTAAATTAGGTCTATTTACTTCTTATATTTAAATACATATCATTTTGGAACCATTTTACTTGAGTTAGATACATATCACATTATAATATTTTAGGTATTTCCAAAAAATGACATTAATGATATTTTATAATAAATAAAATTTTATTAAATGATTTAAAATTCATAAAAATCCTATATTTATAAACGTGAATGGGATATGTTTTAAAATATCAACTATGGTCCATTTATGGGTCATTTTACCTTTTATAGTAACTTTATTGATTCCTAAAGAGTAAAAAATATAGATATCACGATAATTGTTAAAAGGATTAACGGGTGGGGGGGGGGGGGGGAGTGGCGTTAAAAAAGAGATAAGGGTAAAAAAAACTTGAAAAAAATTTATTTTACGAGATTATTTAGACTCATTATCATACTAACTTATAATTATATCAATTTGGATCCAGTTGAACATGAAAATTAATTTATATTAATTTAATACTTTAAGAAATTCCAAGAAATCCCCTCCTCTCACTTATAAAAGGGAAACCACTATCCTCTCTTATACACACACTTAAATATCCATTTTTTCTACCAATACCTTCCCAAATGGATTCCTAGAATCACTCCACACATTATAGAGGTATTAGTTTGGGAATAATACCAACCTTAAAGGGATTAAGGTGTAAAGAAAAAGAGGTTGTCCGAAGAAGAGATATAACTTTTAACCAAATGTTTTAGTTTTATTTATCCTTATACCTCATTCAAATATAATTAAAACATTTTGAAATAATAACATCAGTATATTCCATATTCTTAGACAATTTTATGTTAATTTCATAACTTATATCCATCCCATTCTTTCATCAAATGAGAAATTAATCTATCATTCGTGTGTACGGTCGACTACCACCTCATGAAACTGATGTAATTAGTTTTCCATAACCACCTCTCATGGATGATTATAATGATTAATTTAATATATATATATATATATATATATTACATTCATGGAATAATTATAAATTTTTAAGGATAATATATTATCTATGTTCTTACCTTTCCATCCATTGAAAAATGATAACGTTGTTCGTGCGTATGTGTGGATTACCACCTCTCCACGAAGCAATGTGATTCATTTTTCATAACCACATTGCATTAATGATATATATAAAGTATTTAAATATATAATATTAAATTTATAATATAATAATATTTTTAGAAATATAAAACAATACTTAAATTCTTTCCCTTATGCTCTTCAAAAATTGAAAATGTTGCTTATGCATATGTACGACTTACCATCTCCATGATTGTAACGTAGTTAATTTTTAATAAACATATATAATGGTTGGTTTTAAATGAATAATTTATGTATAAAATTTATAATTATTTAATTATTATTATTCTGTATATGATATAGAAATGAACCCTTTGACCACGGTCAATACACTGAAGCTGTTTTAAAATCATGAACCGAACATCCTCAAAACACCCGGCGTGGACATAATCGACTAAGTAATTAAATTTGTCATTAAATAAATAAAATAAAAGTTTTTAGGATAAGGGATTTAAATTTTAAATGGTTCTTATTAAATCAATTAATTGATACAAGTTTATTATACAGGTGTTAAAGGATATACATAGCAAGTCTGGACTCGTGGTAAGAGATTTCATCTAAATTTCCTTTCATTGATGAATATTTTATTGTTATGAACCTAATTTATTTTATATAGTATATATAATTACCAATTTAAATTTTATATCATGAATCATTTATAATTCATAGTATTTTATGTTACAATTCAAATTACTTTATTCAAAAGTATTTGACTTGAAAGTTACAATATTTCTTAACTTAATTTCTTTTTACTGGGTTATATCAATATTCACTGATTATATTTTGTAAAGATTATGTGTAAAATGTACTTTGTTTGATTTATGTTTTATTTAAACCTTTTTTTGGATTTACATTTGTTACATATATTTGCTTCATTGATTAATTCTCAATTCAATGATATGATCTTTGAAAGGGTTATTCATCTCAAATTATCTTTCTTTGGGGAACACATTTATGTTATACACCTATATTATTTTATGAGGTGTATATACAACCCATTTTACATGTTATATCATGAATATAATTATGTTCATGATATTTAAAGTTTCAGTTGAAGTTATTCCTTCATGGGACTTATGACTCAAAAGTTACCAAAGTGGTAAGGGATTTAAATTTAAACCCCATTTTAATCGAGATTTTTATGCTTGGATTTCCATTTAGGAAATAATATGATCATTATTTGATAAACAAATTCAATTTTTCTTATCCTTTTTATATTTATATATTTTTTATGTTTATACACCATTTCTCTCTCCTTTATATTCAAAATAGTTTAGAAAATGTTTTAAAAGAAAACCAACTTTATTTCTCTCTTCAGTCGAAGAACTTTTTTCTTCAATATCCATGTTTTCTAAAAAATTTAATTTTTTCGACCATTTTTAAATGACTTTTAAAGTAATTTTTACCCATATTTACCTTTTTATAAAATGTTTAAAAAGAATATTCTTGTCATTTTCCAGACAAGGTAATTTTTACTGAAGGTATGAACCAAATCCTTATTTTAATTATTATGACATGAAAAAATATTCCTCTATCATAAACACTCAATGAATTGAAGATTCATTTAAAAGTTTCCATGGTTATTTTCTAAGAATACATTTTTCCTAATATTTAGAAAATTTTTATTTTTTAAAAGTGATTTTCAAATTAGAAAGTATATTTTCCTCAAGAATGTTTTAATGATATTTTTATGGTATTTATATTCATAAATGAAAAAAACCTTTATTTTTATTATGATCCACTGTGGATATGTGTTAATTATACCATCTTAATTATTTCTCTAAATGGACCATGATTGTTTCAAAGATATTTTCATGGAACTTTTTTCTTTTCTATAGGTTTATCAAGTTATTAAAGGAATAACCATTGTTTTTATAAATTTTATAATGAAATGAAATCTCCATGTACTTTATTCATGTTATGGTTCTTGTAAATTATTTATAATTATGGGTGGTTTTGTTATAAACCAAGGATGAGTGGTTTCATTATAAACCATGGATGGGAGGTTATGTTATAAACCAAGGAAGGGTGGGTTTGTTATATCCCTTTAATGCATTGGGTAAAGAGGTTTAGTTTACCAGTTATAGGTTTATCCTAAGATACTATTGGAATTTACTATGTAGGTTATTCCATTTGTAAGAGTTATTGCAAGAGTTATATGGTAATGATATTTCAATATGCCAACATGTTTTCTTTTTTTATTTTCTATACACTTTTAATGGTTCCTTTGATCAATATTTATATCACATGACTCATGATTATTGATTCCCATGACTCCTACCTTTATTAAAGCTTTATTCCATGTTTCATGTTTTATGATCCAGGTTTTTATGGTTCAAAATTCTCTTATGTTATGATTATGTACTTTGATTATGTTATCATACCCTTATGAACATCTTATATACACTGATGACATTCAATTTTTAATGATTATGTTTACACTTCCTAAGAATTTGGGCTCACACTTATTATGCTTCCTTTTACCCAAGTTGTGAAGAATAGTTTTAAGTATTCCATGACTAATAAGGTTACTATATGTGATGAAATTAGTGGGATATGATATAGATTTTTATTAACCATTTGTTTATGTATCCAAGATGTTATGTAAGGGTTTGTACCAATTCCCCAAAAATGTAAACCTAAAAGGTCATTGGGTATGTAAGTGATCTAATATTTTAGTTTTATTTTATATGTTTTGGATGCTGAAAACTGGGTTAGTTTTTTTGGTATCAAATCCATAAATATAAATATGTTATTTTTAGAACTATATCTAGAAATGCGGGTTTGGGGATGATACAAATATGGAGGTACCGATCATATTGCATCACTCCATTAATCATAACTAAATTCTTTGAAGTATTTATTCTTATTATCTCATTATTTAAAATAAAAGTAAGGTGGAAGATCTCGGTCCTTGAGATAATTCTGGAGGAAATCCTCTCTAGGGTTGAGATAATCTCTATAAGGGGTATGTTGTGTGAAACCACGTCTAACCATAATAATTGATATAACTAAATATTTATAGAGATAGGTTAGAGAATAATTAATTTCACAAATTCTCTTTATTATTATCTTAATATTTAGTAAACCCCTTGTTTAAATAATAATATAATTTTTATTATTTACTTGGAATGTGCTAAACCTATAGAAAAAATAAATATCATTTCTTTAAATTAATAAATTAATATTTATTTCAATGACATTTAATATCTCATTCCTATCAGACCTGATTGCTTGGATCACACTTCCACTAAATTTATCAAACCTAAAATAATAAATATTATTCAATAAATAAATAAATAATAATAAATATTGTTCAATAAATAAATAAATAATAATAATATCCATATTATTGTGAATAAATATTTATTTTAATATTCAAATCACACATAAAACAGTGGCTAAATATATGTGATCAATATATCCCAAATAAATACCATTCCATGATCTAGAGAATAGGATTTATTCAAATAATTAAATTCAAATAGAAATTAATTGAGATCAATAGAAACACCAAGTATATGATCCTCTAGGATTCTTCCTCAGTGGCATTATACGAGTTCTCCTAAAGTCCAATATGATCATATAACAACACATAAATTCACCTAAGATAAAGAAGTTAATTCCACAATATTGAAAAGCACATATGAATTCCCACTATTTAATATAATCCCTTTGTCATTATATATATCATCAAGTAGGATTCATACTAATGTCATCGACTTATATGCTCAATACATATTTATTTTACTATTTGAAATGAACCCATGAATACACTATGGGCATGGAATTTATTTTAACAACTACATTCCAATCAAAGGGATGATATATAAACTTCTATAAATATGGAAGGGACAAATCCTTCATTTAATTATCCATTAATAACATATCTATTTTTTATGCTTTCTACTAGGGTGATCTACTTGTGTGTGTGGCTATTCACTGATGGTGAATTGTGCCCCACATTATCAATTTCCAAAGGAAAGCATCATTCATCACCTTCTTAGTGATGTTTGATCCTTAATTGAAACAAGATGATGGGATGTCAGTTTCTCCTTCCATGTATTCCTACATAGAATTCATCACCTAGTTTAGGTATCCCTTATATATTTGAGTCATAGTTCATGGAACTCATTCCTGGTACCATCTCTATTGTGGATGCTAGTTAAGTACACTGCTTCTATCTGGACATTCTAAGGGGTTTAGTTAGGGAAACAACCTTCAATCAGGAGAGTAGTCACGTTGGGCATCACCGACATGTCTGAATACTGGAAAATTGGAGAAACTGTATTCTTCCTCATAATAGGGCTTCTTAAGGAAGTGGAACCCGAGGCATCCTATAGAAATCACAAGGTATCTTATGCCATAGGCATGTATTCCAAGGTTTTCCTCAGGCATCCCATGTTTAACATGGGGTAGGTTGTGAGTTTAATGTATATCAGAGATAGAGGGTCATGCGTTTAACATTTTATAGAGATGTAATGGACTGATCAAAACACTTGTGAAGTTGGATTAGATAGGTACTTCCCTAGGAGGTATCACTTGGAAGGTTTACTGAGTGGGTAGATCAGAACGCCCTATGAGGATGGAACTGAATGTGGCGTATCCTGTAAAGGGAAGGTTTCACACTGTTAATGTGTAAATACCTAGTAGGGAGGCACCATATTTTACTATATGGATAGATCATAACAACTAATGAGAGTGGATCTTGGGTAGTGTGTCCCATAAAGGGAAGGTTTCACACCATGAAGGTAGATATGGACACCACTAAGGGTAAATCAAGGAGGTATACCCAAATTATGTGGACACCAAGGTTTACCTTTGGTTGGTATTGAACCTCATGGAGACTCCTACATACCCTTTTTAGAAGACATGGATCAAACCCATGTATTTCATTTGATGGAGTGGGACTTACGCACCGAGACTGCCCAAATCCTTCTAGGAGTAGTGATGATGTGGATGAATGGGTCTTACATTATGAGATGGCTCATATGGATGATGTAATCCCATTGGGGTAAGGGTGAGGTGACAAAATAGATGACTGGGGATTACACATAGGAGCATCATGAATGAATGGAGTGATCTCATTAGGATGTGGCGGCCCATGTAAGAATCAGAATGGATATAGAGGAAGTGGGAGAAATATATGGAATGGATGAATGATTGAGAGTGTTGAGATTGATACTAGGGGAGGTTTCCTACGTATCCGAATTGGTTGGGAATCAAATTCCATGTATTTATGAGGGGGGAATTTGGGATTATGAATAGAATCATCCTGATGGTCCTGGAAGAGATAAGGTATCCCAGGTGAGGGGAATGATCTTACCAGGGATACGACCTGAAAGAGATCAATATGGATATGGATGATGGGATTAGACCTCATAGAGGCTTCCTGTTTATCCCAGTTAGTTGGGAATCAAATTCCACATAGTTTGGAATGGGGGCTGGGGATTACACCTAAGGAGGAGGACCAAATAATGGATGTGGATGAGTTTCAAGATCCTATCAGAACATGGTGGATTAGGGAAAATTAGGGTGGATGATGAATGAAGGTGTATGGATCATAACGCCTTATGAGAGTAGACCCATGGTGGTATGCTCCATAAAGGGAATATGTCACACCGTGAACGAGTCTGTCCCTAGGAGGGAGGTGCTAAGGTTTTCCAGTTGGATGGATCAAAATGATCTATGAGAGTGGACCCAAGGTGGTGTGTCTCATAAAGGGAATATGTCATGCTATGAATGGTTGTGTCCCTAGGAGGGAGGCACTAAGATTTACCAGGTGTATGGATCAAAATGTCATATGAGAGTGGAACTAGGGTGGTGTGTCCCATAAAGGGAATATGTCACACTGTGAAGGGGTGTATCCCTAGGAGGGAGGC
This sequence comes from Viscum album, assembly GCA_963277665.1. NCBI lineage: Eukaryota > Viridiplantae > Streptophyta > Magnoliopsida > Santalales > Viscaceae > Viscum > Viscum album. The sequence continues at coordinate 117,272,270 of OY728119.1, forward strand.
ACCAAGTTTTACACGGTGGATGGATTAGAACACCCTATCATAGCAGACCTAGGGTGGTGTATCCCATAAAGGGAAGATGTCACACCATGAAAGGGTGCGTCTGTAAGAGGGAGGAACCAAGGTTTACTAGGAGGATGGATCAAAACACCCTATGAGAGTGGACCCAGGGTGGTGTGTCCCATAAAGAGAAGATGTCACATCATGAAGGGGTGCGTACCTATGAGGGAGGCACCAAGTTTTACTAGGTGGATGTATCATAACGTCCTATGAGAGAGAACCCATGGTGTTGTGTCCCATAAATGGAAGATTTCACACCATGAAAGGGCGCATCCCTAGGAGGGAGGCACCAAGGTTTACCAGGTGGATAGATCAGAATGCCCTTTGAGAGAAAAACTAGGGTGATGTGTCCCATAAAGGGAAGATATCACACTGTGAAGGGGTGTGTACCTAGGAGGGAGAAACCAAGTTTTACCAGGTGGATGGATCAAAATTTCTTATGAGAGAAAACCTAGGGTGGTGTGTCCCATAAAGTGAATATGTCACACCATGAAGGGGTTCGTACTTTGGAGGGAGGCATCAAGCTTTAGTAGGTGGATGGATCAGAATTCTCTATAAGAGAGGACCCAAGGTGGTGTTTCCCATAAATGGAAGATGTCACACCATGAAGGGGTGCATCCCTAGGAGGTATGAACCAAGGTTTACTAGGTGGATGGATTATAACACCCTATGAGAGTGGACCTAAGGTGGTGCATCCCATAAAGGGAAGCTGTCAAACCGTGAAGGGGTTCCTCCCTAGGAGGGAGACACCAAGGTTTACCATTGGTTGGGACTGAACCTCATGGAGGCATCCTACATACCCTATTTAGGATATAGGGATCAAGACCCATGTAGTTCGAGAAGGTGGGGGCTTATGAATAGGAGCGGCCTGTATGAATGATGTATGGGGAATACACATGGAAGTGGCCTATATGATAGAGAATTTTGGTTGGGGGTTGTGCATGGGAGATTCTAATTTAGTTGGGACTTATGCTTGAGAGTGCCCCATAGGATTTAAGGTTGGGGATTACTCCAAGAGGGATCACCTATGAAGAGTTTTGGGGAATGTCATGATCTCCACAAAACACTAATCCCACGTGATTTATGCTTAGTGTGGGAAATAAGAGGAAGCAACAGTCCCAAAACATGTATCACAAAAGAAGAATATATGAGATATGGTGCGGGGATTATGCATAGAAGTTTCCGAGGTGATGTTATGTAGTGGAAATGGTGAATGGGGCTTACATTTTGAAGCTACCTGAGTGCCGTTGTAACGACCCAATCTTTTTGAGTAGTATATTAACTTACTCTTATTGATTTAATAAGATGTTAATGGTTAATGCAGAAAGAGGAGTCGATGGCTTCATCCAGTAGACTCGACCCTTATGAAGCCCACTTATCAGAGCTTGGGAAGGAGGTAGAATCTGTGGGCTTCGCTTTGGACCAAGCCCAAGCCAAACTCCAGCGTGTCAAGCTTGAACGGAAACGCCTGCGGGAGAAGTTCAAGTTAGTAGAGATTACTACTAGGGCAATGTTATCTGAGCCTCCCTCAGATTCTCTCACCATAGCACACCTTACACTTAGGTCTTATGCCGGTGTTATAAGGGGCTATGTGACGAGACCCCAGCTTCCTTGTGTAATCCTTTTGGGTGAATAAATTGAGATTTCTTCCTTTAGTGATGTTTGTGAAATTTCAAATGTCTAGATAATTTTAGAATGTATTTTATTGATGAATTTCGAAAAAAGGATATTTTAAAATAATTATGAAAACCCTAAATAACTAATGATGTGTAATGATTTTCAAAAAATGGTCTTCTACAAAAGTGTTCAGTAAGGAATTTGGAGTCTAATAAGATCAACTTAATTTTTAATGAATAGTAAATTATGAATAGTGATTTTACGCTTAGGATTAGTAATGTGACCAAATGGATTAGTAATTTCACTCAAAGAAAGTTTTAATATAATTCAGACACCTAGATTCAGTAATGTGATTCAATAAAATGGGTAAATAACGATTTCATAAATTATTAATCAAGTATTAGTTTTTTCGGATGAATAGTGTTTTTTAATTAAAAATTTAATTAAAAATAATTAGAAAATTATTTTTATAAAAAGGACTTTATTTTTGAACTCAGAGCATCGATATTATGTTAAGGTAATTTTTGGGGTTTTTTCTGAAAAAAATGAATTTTCGATGAATAGTGTTTTTATTTAAAAATTAAATTAAAAATATTTAGAAAAATATTTTTATAAAATGGATTTCATTTTTGAAATCAGAGCATTGATATTTGGTTAAGGTGAAATTTTGGGATTATTCTGAGAAAGTTGAATTTTCAGTGAATAGTAAAATTACAGTTTTAGGGTTTCGGTATGTTTAATGACATCATAACGGTGTCATGATGATTTCATGAGATCTTTTGAGGGTTGGCCGGACAAGGGTGATGAATTATTGTTTTGGGGGCCCCATGTGGCCTAACTCATTGATAAATGCCAAGGGAGAGCACATGGGTTTGAGAAAAGCACATGTGAGGTGTCCCTTGGCCATTAATGCCTTGTCCCCTCACTTTCCCTATAAATACCCACCCTTTCCTCCTTTGGTTTTCACTCCCAACTCTCCCCCAACGAAGTTATGGTCTTATTACCTTCCAAGGAGTCCTCCCAAGGTGCCCCAAGCCCTCAAGGTCCAATCCTTTGAGTTTCAAGAGTCACGTTTTAAGGTAAGGGATCCGGCCCCTCTCTTTCTTTTCATGTAACCTCCTTTATGTCATTCCTTTTATACTCCATGTTTTCATGTGAGAGGATGTTATTTTATATTCCTCTTACTTCCCTTTCATGTTTATATGATGAGAGATCCCCTCTTACTCTCATCATTTCGTTTTATGAAAGTTTAAGTGACGCCGTTAGGCTGCCGAATGTTTAAGTGATTCTTTCACCCTTCTCATTTTCCAAGTTCGATTTTCATGTCAAATCTTTCAAGTCTCTTTTTATTATGTTGGGGTATGATCTCTATATCTATCATAATGATCTCTTATGATCATATGATGAGAGACCCTATTTTATTTGTTCAATTCATTTTTATTGAAGCTTAAGTGACGCCGTTAGGCTGCCGAATTGTCATAAGAGAAATCAAATTTTTGTCTTCCTTCCATGTTTTTCATTTCAAATGGTATGTCCTTAAAATTGCATCACCATGCCCATATATACTTCTTATTCTGTCCCTATACTGTTTTATGGGTCAATTATGATTGTTCTACCCATGTTCCCTCTCTTTTCAAAGTTTTCTAAAACCTTGTAACATAGCCGTTATGCTGCAGAATTTTCGTCTCAAAATGCCTCTCTTTTCTCAAAATTATTTTATGTTATAAAGTGAATACTAAAATCTCCTATTTCTACAGGGGTATTCACATATATATGAAAATGTTCTATTTTAAATTCTGGGATTTACATACATGATACCCGCTTTCCCTTTCCGTGGGTTTAAAGTAATGTAAAGATCGCGTCTTTAAAGCAGTTTTTAAAACGCTATGATTATGAAATGAAACCCATTTATTTTATGCTATATGGGTTATTTATGAAATGTTTGATGATGATATATGTGGCTCACATGATAATAAAGACAAATTAAGGGTGCGCCCTGATAGCGCTCCAATGCATTGGGTAAAGACTTAATCTCCAGAGATGACCATTTTAACGACGCCTTGGTGAATAACCTTGGTAATTTTTAACGACACCTTGGGGATGGACCTTGGTGAAACGAAATGATTGTCAATATTAAATGTTGCATCCACATATTCAAGTTATTAAAAATGTTATTTTTATTATGATGTATCTCATGATTTCTTTCTCATGCCTTAAAGTTCTTTTCATGTCCTTATTGAAGTATCTCAAGTTCACTTGTAAAATGTTTCTCTTGTTTCCCTTACTGGGCCTTCTGCTCACCCTTTCTTTTGATGTATGTCCCCAGGTTATGAGATGCATAATGAACATAGGATGAAATAAAGGAGAAGCCTTTCAAGTGTTTAAGAAGAATGTTTTATGTTTTTTTTATGTATTATGATCCTTGTTTCCAAGACACTAAACCTTAATGATCCTCAGTTTTGTGTAATGTAATGAAAGTTTATGTTATAAAAAGACGGGATGTTATAGCCGTTATGGAGAAAAAATAGTGAATGAGGATTACGCGTGGAAGCTACTCAGGTGCCGCTATGGAGTAGAAATAGTGAATGGAGATTATGCATGGAATATTCCCATAATGTCTTCCTCATGTCAGGTCATGAGGGAATCCCATTTCCATTACAAGGGGTAAGGATTAATTTTAACATCATGTGAGTGTACGAGGTGTGTGGGAATTATGAAATGAGCTACCCATTCTGTCTTCCTCATGTCAGGCCATTATGGAATCTAATTCTTGATGCATAAGGAATCCTATTCATTAATTATAGGGTATGCTATAGTTTAAATTCATTTTGTGGGGACTATTGGAATCTTATGCTTGATTCATAAGTAATCTCTTATTTAGAACAAGAGGCATCCTATATTTTTTCAAATATGGTATACTATAGTTTATAGTCATGTAGTGAGGACCATTAGGTATAATAGGCATATAAATGGATGGTGTGGGATAAACAAGAACTACCCTTTTTAGTTCAACCCGACATTAGAGGCAGGTGATGAGGTTTGAGGAGTTTCTTGAGGAATGATTCAACTTAAGGTGCTTGTTGTATCTATGTTTAGAATCTCAAATCATGACATAGAAAAGGGACCAAGAGGAGTAGGTAGACTCAAGGTGTTTCAAGGAGTGTATAGGAGTATCTCAAATCATAGGATTCTAGGGGTGGAAGTTGGGGGATGCACAAGGGTGCAAGAAAAATTGTCATAGAACTATCTCGAAAATTTCACGGTGTGACTCCATTTTTCATGGGGTTTAGTGATGGTAGTGAAGGTATTAGGATGAAGTATTAGGACCACATCCAATCATTGATCTAGAATGGGGGTGTGGGGGCGCATCCCCTATAGTATGGACTAGAGAGCATGAAGGAAGGATCTTCGCAAAGGATAGGGTTTCACGAAGTATAGCAGTTTTCAGAGATCAGGGTCTCACAAAGGATGTGGGTTTGCAGAGCTAGGTTCACATGAAGGACAGGGGTTCTCAAAGCTTAGGGTCTCATGAAGGATGTCCTAATTCCTAGGGGGAGTGCTTTGTAAAGGTTGAATGCTTCATGAAGACTCAAGTGCCTTAGAGTGTCTTCTTCCTTCATGAATGGTGTAGGCCTTCACGAAGGGTATCTATACTTGGGGTGGAGTCTCTAAGAACACAAGGGAGGAGGCTTCATGATTCTTAGGGGATCCGTGGAATAGGGTCCTCACAGAGCACATGAGCTTCATGAATTGAGAGTGTGAGGGTGTAACCCAGTGACATCTCCTCTTTTGAATGAAGGAATAATGGGGGTATTTATAGGAATGTATTTTTTGATGATCAGAAGAACACCATGAATAAAAAAGGGCACCACAAAGGGATGTGACTCCATTGGACTCAGGGAACCATCTGTCAATTATGTTCACGCGGTCGTGGGGGGATCTCCTTGAACCAGAGCTCTACAAACGGGCTCTGTGAATGAGGCTCCACGAACTATTTTCCTAGCCCGACTTCAAACAAACATAAATCCTAATATGTAACTCTTTTTAGGCTCCAAAACTATTCAAATTAAAGACTGTGAAATGGGATATGATCCTAGATCATGTATGGAAGCATTTTGTGTATCCCTTGGATGTGTTTTCTGGTGACAACAATATCATTCATGATGCACCCAATATACCCAACTTCACCATAAACATATGTGTTAACGATTTATGAAAATACATCTAAGTACACAAGTTATACCATTCATTAAAAATAATATTAAAGTATAAAGATAATTACACATGTTCATAGACAAGAATATCCAATAACACAAAAACATGTGGATTTTCTACCATTCGGTCTATCCTCATAATCTCCCATCTTAGAGATTACCAAGTAAAAACTTCATTAGATGAAGTCTCATCCTATTATGAGTATACACACATAAATTTTTTCATAATTAGTGTCCCATCAGATGATGAAATACCACTATTGGACATATATTTTAAGAACATCATCATAGCTTATTAAGGTTCGCATCATAGCGAGGAACTCCTATGAAATTTTCAATGAGAAAAATATTATAAATTATCATCACATTAATCTTATGACTAAGAACAGTAAATATATGATAATTAATTTATTAATATTCAAGTATATTAATATACATACAATCTAAATCACAAAAAAGTTGGTTATAGGGAACCAAATCTAATAGGCACCCACTTTCACTAGAGCCAAGTGCTAATATATTGTTAGTTCTCACATGTTGAAAATTATTCTACTAAGAATAGCTATAGTTTTTTGACCTATCATGTTTCCCATGGTTAGGGTTGGTACTAACATATGTAGTTAAGTAAAATTTTCTTATTGAAACCTCACTATATTTATAAAATACCTTAATTAATGACATCCCCATGTATCCACATTTTTATTCCTTTTTCAGTAACTTAGAAACTTTAATAATGATAAAGTTAAATATTATCATAATATTGATAAAACTATTACTTTTGGTATAACTCAAAATTAGAGCAGGTCGTTAATTAAACCGCTACTTAAGATGCATTATAAACCGGAATTTAAATGGTAATTATAAATATAGAAATGTTAGAATATTATAAGTTTGTATTATATATTAACTTATCTTTTATAAAATCCAAAATTAGATATGATCTGAAGGAAAAAGCTAGTGTCATACCCTTTGATCACTAGTATTCTGATTTATCTTTTTACTAGGAACTCATTCAGTTTCACATTCTCAAGTTCTATTAAATAATTATAACTAAAAGTATATGTAGTTCCATTGGTTTTTTTATATTTTCACTTAATGAAACTTGAATAAATAATATTAATCAATAGTATATATCATGGAATATTAGATATATTCCTAGTACTTAACCTTGTGAAATTGTATTCATAATCTCCAAATGTTCCCACACATGTTATTGTGGATTGATTTTATGCTAGGTGATATAAAAAAAATTTATATTGAATTGTTCCATCTTGTTAGGGTATATACCATGACTAGATTAAGTAGCCCCATAGATCTATATTCATTGTTCCTTAGAATTGGGTTTCTCTTTTAAGTTATTATTGGAGAAATTTATTTCTTTAGTCTTAGCGATATGGTAGTTCTGACAATTCAATATATTATTAACATATCTATCTCAAAAACAATAACACTCCCACTAACCTCATATAGACACATGGAACTTATTCATTAAAAAAAACATTATATGATCACTTTTCTTTCTTTATCCATTAATGGATATATGAAATTTTCATATATTATTATCATTCATTAGTGTTACCAACCTTTTGTTTATAACATACATACATTTTCTATAGGGTCTCCATTAAGGAAACTGAACATGAAATCCAACTGCCTAATAAAATAATCATAGAATACTGGTATGAAAAGTTTAATTTAAATCGATTGAACCCTGATGATTGAAGTAAAGTTTTTATCATAGATTATATCTTAAACATCCTTTTAATAATCAATAATTCTTTATTAGTACAAAATTATACCATCCATGTATATTTTATCTTGAATACTCATCATCGATATTAATTCTAGAAACATCCAAAATATGGAGCCCTTAAATTTTGGTATATGAAATACTCTACTGAATTCATACACACTTGTTAATATTATCAATTTTACATTTACTAATTCATTATAAGATTAATTATTCATATTAAATAATATGTCATCGTTATTAGTGAATATAAATTCACTTTTGGTTTTAAATTCCTATATAATATGAATCTCTTGGAATAAATTCTACAATTAAGCTTAGTGAAGTGTATGTTTCTATGAAAAATTATATCCATTTGAATCCTAGAATTCATTTAAGTATATATTGAACCCACTATATCAAAAGATATGTGCTTATGTTTTATATAAATATAGTTGGTCTAGAATAATAAGGGGTGCTAATATCCTTAGTGACTATAAGATATTTAACTAACATGAATTTAGTGTTTTATTTGATGTTATTTGTATCTAAAGACAAATTTTAACAAATAGTACTCATCAAATAGGAAAATTTGTACCTAATGGATATTTTTTATAATTAAATTAATATGATATCCATTAGTTAATATAATTGGCACACATTTAGTAATTTTTTTATTTGAGAAACATTCCTTAGAAGATATTATTGGAAGTTTTCAATATATAGAAGTCATTTGATCAATTCCATTTTACAAACATTAAAAATTTAATATATAAGGTAATGTGAGTTTAGAATTACATTCACTCCACATATTAATGATAAATGAATACTTGGTTATGATACACTCTATCAAGTCAGCCTAGAGGATCTTGTATACGAACTTACCTCTTATATATGTCTTTAGAATAGTTAAAATGATTTTTTTGAACTAAAATTAGTATATTTGTGGTGTGCCTTTATTTTTAGAACACCCTTATGGATATAAGATTTTCAAATATTATCAGTTTTAATTGAAAAATATTTATCTTTCCACAATTAAGTATTCCAAGTATTTATATTTATGTTCACATTCGATTGTTGATTTAGAATATATATGATTCAAGAATTATCAAACCATTAGTTGAGTATGATGTATTAAAAAAAATATTCAATATAAGAAATGATATATCATCATGTATAATTAACACTAAGAAAAACGTTTTGGAAATAATAAACACAAAAAAATATTTTAACTTGAATTTATCAAGACATATTTAAGTAAAACACTTCTTTATACCAATCTAGGAATCCCCCTTCTTCATATTCATTAAGAGTGTATAAAAATTCTTGTAATATTTATAAAATATCTTGGTTCTTTTATTTTAATATAGATAAGTAAATATTTTTTATTTAATATCCAATAAACAATACAAAATATTTAATTTTATGAATATACCTAAAGTAGAATCTTCTACATTGATTTAATGCAATTATTCTTCTAATATCCTTTATTTTCACAAGAGAAGAAAATTAAATCTTATTCTTTTTATTTCCCCTTGACCCTCCTTCTCTTGCTCAGGAGTTTTGAGGAAGATTTAGACTTAATGTCAGTTTGTAGGATTTTTTATTTTCCATTCCTCTTATTTACCTTAAAAGAAGAAGGTTTCTCATGCTTCATGTCCTTGTATACCTAGAGAAGTAGAGTGAGGATATCTAGGTGATACTTATCAATGTTATTAATATTGAAATTTACAATAAAAATAGAGAAACTCTAAGTAAGTGAAGTAATAATGATATCGATGCATAATTCATTGGGAAGTTTAAACACTAGAATATATAGAAACTCAATGTATCCAATTAGTTTGACTATGTGAGGTCCATAGATCTTACCCTCTCTTGTAAAGAGTGGCTTGTAGATCTAAAACCTCTCCTATCTAGCTCTTTCATGATTAATATCACACTGATACTTAATCATGCTATATTCATCCATGCTCTCACGAGCTTTTATGAGTTTTTCAAAAATAGATGAAAGTATGAAACGCTGGACACATATTGCATCATCCAAGTGATTTTCATATATAGTGAGATATTCATCACTCATATCCTTAGTATGGGGATCAAGGTTATATTTTTCTATTATAAAAATATTCTGTTCATAGAGTAATAAAATGTACAAGTTCTTGTACCATTTATGGAAGTTAATGGTAGTAAAGAGATGATATTTATTTATAATTGATCACATTGATAACATGGTATATGAACTTTCCATTTTACTAAAAAAAATATAAAATCAAATTATTAGCACTTTATTTTATTACTAAAAATATGTGATATGAAATAATTTAATTTTTTTATTAGTATTTTACTATCTTATCAAGTCTCAATATACCCCACCATTAGACTCATAATATCTTGACGGATGGAAATTCTAGTGGAAAAGATCAATATTTCCATTTTTATAATCCACATGGAGTCCATGTAGTTTATAATAAATTATTTAGGTAGGTGGTATTTTCTACTATGAGCTTGCAGTTTCTTTATCCGTTTAGGGGAATCCCCAATATAGAAATCCTAACTTAGATGTTCTCAACACCTACCTCCAAATTTATATCAAATAGACTAAGGTTTTTAAATATAATAAAATTTTAGTTAGGTCTACCCAATATATTTTTTAATACTTACTAATAATTAAAATTTTCCCCCCAAAAGGACTAAATCAACACTTTAACTATGAGAGAATCATAATTCATACTATGGAAGGATTGGTCTGAATTAATATTTTATTAATTAATATTGTTTATTATTCATAAATTATGATATTTTATCCTTTTACATGACTTTTTAATATTATTTGGATTTTAATTTAGTGATTAACCATGTGTTGTTACTTATGCATAATCCTTTTATGTTATTCCATCTGAGCATGATTGTTATTTAATTCATTTATTTATGTGACTGTGAAAAAGTATCTATAAAATAAATAACCATGAAAAAGAAAGAATAAAATATGTGACATGATCATGTGATTTATCCACTAGTTTATTTATTGAGCAGACAGAAAACAAACCATTTACCCTAGGGGTATAAATCTATGAACCAACCTTATCTCAAGTTACAACATTCTACCTCTATCCTATATACCACCTTTGTTGATTTCACCTTGAATCTATATTGAACCACCTACAATCACTTTGGATTTCTATCCTTACATATTATTTACTCACATTTAGGTGAGGGGAATCAATGGAATGGTTACATGGTTTACATAAAAGAAACCGTAGACATGCATGACCTTATATAATAAGAGGAGGGGATGACCCAAAGACCATCATTTTAATTTTATAATAAAAATTGAAAAAACCCATGAAATAATTAAATTAAAAGAAATTCTAACCATACACAGGTCGATCAATCTCATGATCATTCACATATGGAACAAGTATGCATTTAATATACTAGAATTCATTTCAATCATTCATAATTAAGATAAAATATTCTCAAATTAATTAATTATATCAATCAATCAATTAATTAATCTTAATATCCATCCAAATAGTCCTTGATATTCCCATCCATTATAATTTTAAACAAATTAAACAAATTAATTTTATTTAAAATTAATTAAGTACACAATGTGAACTTAGAGGCAACATGATGTATACTCTTCCAAATTACCTAACGTGTTATCTGGTCATGTACCATCCACTCACATGACATTTAGTGTACCTGACATAACACATAATTACATGGTATGCACTATAAATAAACGAAAAATAGACAAGTTTTAATTTATTTAGTATGTATAGATTTTTAATGTGGATTGCGCGACGTGTTACGACCATAAACGGTGTGTAGTTCTGAATTTTAACATGAAAATTAATTAAGCACTTAATACATATAAAATCTATCACACGATGTGTAGTATAAATAAATGACATATGGACACATGTTGATTAAGTTAAATGGATTAATTAATTATTTTTACTTTTCTATATAAATTAGAAGGATACACAATGTGCACAAGTCAGCTATACACCACATATGTCACTTCACCATTTGTTTTCAACACATGCCTATGGTCTAGGCGTGTATGTCATATATATAAATTTATGTGGTACATGATGTGTATGGGAGATAAATTCTATGTGACATATGAGTTTCATGATTTTCAATCACATGAATCATTTAATAAATAAATGACGCAACTTTGAATCCATTGTTTCCTCTATGAAAACATGTAAACTATACAATGTTTAAGTGAGTTACAGAATGTGTATTTTGAGAAACTATGTGCTAAAATTGCCTATTCAACATATTTTTTTAATGAAACCACATTTGATTTAATTAATATTTCATCAAATTGAATTTTAGATTTTTCTTGGTTAATTGACCATGGGTATATGTCATGCACCTTTGGGCTACACACCGTGTAGTCCCATGCCATCCGAATAGAATTACCAGAACCTTTGGATGGGTTATTTGGATATTGATAATGTATTATTAACCTGTTATTGGTTATATGAAGGCGAATGAAGAAGGATAAGAAAAAATATTAATGTTCATATTTAAATAAAAAATTTATCAAAATGAAAAAATAATGGTAAATGCATATAACAATCAATGATTAATAAATAATTATAAATTTAAACGTGATTACTCCGATACCACATGAAGGCCCAGACATAGTAAAAGTGCCTATTGGGCATTTGATAACTCATATTTTATTATTTTCAATGAATAATTCACAATGTAAATGATGATAAACATCATGGCCAATGAATTAAATCCAAGGAAAATTGATAAAGATCACCAAAACTAAGAGAGTGGATTTTTTCACATTAAATTTATTATTAATTTAATTAGAATAATTATCTTGATCTTGAGAATTATTTATTTGAACAATATATTGATCATATAAACCGTCATTCAATTATACCATAGTTTCATTGAGAGGATCCATATAAGAATACATTGAGAGGTGATCCACATGTGATCCGATGATCTCAATACATCATCGATGGTACTCTAGGTGATAACATGGTGGTACTGATCATATTTATTTGGTTCGTTGATTTTAACTTAATCCTATGAATGATTCATTCTCATTATATCATTTCTGAGAGAACGAGGAAGGTAGAATCCCTTTATTCTTGATATGATTCTAGATAATATCCTCTCTAGTGTTGAGAGAATCTTTAGATTGGGTGTGCTGTGAACAACCATGTCTAAACCTGGGAAATGATATAACCAAATATTTATAGAGCTAGGCTAGAGAATAATTAATTTTAGTTAGGCCTTTTATCATTATCTTAAAATTTAGAAAACCCAATGTCTAAATATTAATATAATAATTATTATTTATTCGATAAGAGATAAACATACTGATAAAATAAATACAATTTAAATAAATAAATAAATAAATAAATAAATATTTATTTAAATTTCATTTAATATATCATTTCTACCAGATTCGATAGCTCACTTCACACTTCCTTCATATTTAACAAACCTTGAATAATACCTAAAATTCTATTTTTATTTTATTTATAGATAATCTCTATTTTTAACTAGGTTGAGAGGAAACCCTTTACATGACTCAAAGGCATAGAGTCACAAAGGACTTAGAAATACATGGATTGAAGGCCTAGTGGCCCAAGTCCTAAACTGAAAAATCTTATATTATAATATTTTCATTCATTCCCACTACATATTTGCATCTGCAACCCTAATATTTCCTGTATCAACTTATTGGGTTCCTTTTAGACATTTTTACTAGAAAATAGTGATCACGCTGCCATTATAACCTCAATGGAATCCCCACATTCAAACTCTCCAGACCACCATTTCCCAAACTCCACCTGAGTAGCTACATTTCTTAAATTCCCTATGGCATGAAGTCCCTTGATGGTTATAAGGCCACATGGACTAAGTTTTGTGTTTTGAAATCCCATTCGTGGTGAATAGTATAAGTGCTATAGTACCTTACTATAGTACCCACACTACTATAGTTTTGAAATATCAATATAATTCTATTCCTAGATGGTTTTGAATCCAAGTTTCATAAAATATCATAGGGTTACTTTAACACTCAGGTAATACCCCAACTATGAACCTTTAATAATAAATATTATTAATTAGATGAAAAAATATATATAATATTCACAGTCTTTTAAATAAATATTTATTTTAATATTTAACTCACACCTAAAATAGTGACTAAATATATGCAATAAATATATCCCAAATAAATATTATTCTAGTCTAGAGAATAAAATTTATTCCAATAATTAAATTCAAATAGAATTTAATTGAGATCAATGGAAATAGAAATTGTTTAACCCTCTAATATTTTTTCCTTAGTGGAAATAGAAAAGTTCACCTAAATTCCAATATTAATGTATAACAACATGTGAAGGAACCAGAGATGAATAATTAAGGTTGCAATATTGAAAACCACTTATGAATTCAGACAATTTACTATAATACCTTTTTCATGATATCTCATCTAGTAGGATGCATACTAGTGTTCTTTCTTTGAATATCTAAAATAAACCCTTAAATAAACCATAGTCATGGAATTTAGTTCAATGATGTCATTAAAATCAAAGGGTTGAGAAATCACTTCCATAAATATGGAAAGTAAAAATCCTTTCTCAGTTTATTCATTAATAACCTATCATTCATGAAACATCCAACATGCCCAACCTTGCTGTGAATATATATTTTCATAGTTTATGACAATACATATAAGTGAAAAATTCATGAAATTAATTAATAATAATCTAAAGTGTAAGGATTATTACACACATTCATTGATAATAATATCCAATTACATGAAAACATGTAGATTTTTTACTAGCAGGGTTTTCCTTAAATCTTATATATTGAAGATTACTAAGTGAAAACTTCATGAATAAATTATCATCCTCTTACAAGTATCTACAATAGATAGTCCACATCATCTGCATCCCATCAAATCACATCATATGTCTATAGTAAATATAGTTTAATAATATCATCATAACAATCATGGTTATCATCATAATAAGGAACATCTATGACCTTTTCAATGAAAAAGATATTCTAGGACATTATTACATTAAATTTATACATAAAACAATAAATATGTGATAAATAATTTATTAATATTCAAGTATATGAATACAAAGTCAATATAAAGTGAAAATTAGTTTGTTCTAGGTCACCAAATCTAATGATTTTTACTTATGTTTCAAGGCATAAAATCTATCCAAGAAGACATGTTGAAGAAAAAGAAGAGACTGTTATGATGAATATAATTACATACACATACATTATTTGAATCTATCACATATTCCATTATATCTATAGATATTTATATTTTTTATACATAAATTATGGTGGGAAGATATCAAATATTACCATAAAAATTTCATAATATAGTATTCAAAACTATCCAATAGTACTTGAAAAAGTGTAAAGGATAATTTCTTAGTACCTCGAGATGTAAAAATACTAGTTACCAAGGGGATATAAAAACTAGTTTTTATACAGATAAATTGATCTTATATATTACAATAGGGATACATAAATAAGAAAGAGAAGCTTATTAGATCTAATAGCATCTATATCTATATAGATCGAGTATGTTGTGACTTCTGATGCATCTTAAGATAGAGTTTAAGAAATTATCTATTCTAGCTCTTGGAATTATAACTATATAGTAAAGTATTGTCATATTATATATTATGATAAACTTATTACTATGGTATTATCCAATTTTTTGAGTTCATGATAGAGGAAAATAGGTAAATAATCGATTGATATAACCACTTATGAGTTTTTTTAGAGAAGTACAGTCGTGATAAGTAGAGTTTCTACAAAAATAACATAGCATGCCCACTGAATGTAACCATTCCTTAGAAGAAGAATGTATATCATGTGAGAGCTAACAATTTCTTAGTTATTAGTTTTCTCTAGTGAAAATGAGAGTCTACTGGAGTTAGTTGCCTATAACTAGACAATTTTTTTTACATTCAATCACCGGAATATTAATAATATATTATCACATTATAATTGTTCCTTTTTCATAACATTAATGTGATAATGTAATTATATTATTTGTCACATAAAAAGGTTATAATAGTTCCCTGCTATAATGAGAACCTATAGATGTAATGAAAATATTCTTAAAAATATTTAATATGGTCTAAATAACATATATTTAATGGGACAAAAAATAATATTTTACTATCAGGTGTCAGGGGATAATAAGACATTATGAACTCTTCTCATGAAGTTCACACTTGGGGATCTCCAAGAAGGGAGCATAAGGTCAGAACCACAAATAGAAATTTCCCATGTTTTATTTTCCTTTGGATATTCCTATATATGAACATGTTTATTGGTCATTAAACATTATATTATTATTAATGTATATCATTAATGACATAATTTGATGTATGGGTGAAAATTGTGATGACATATGCTCATGGTGAGGTAATATATATTGAGTGAATTATAAGTGATATGGAATTAATTGAATAATTTAAGAAGTTATTTTTCCCTTACTTATCAATGTAATAAGATATTACTAGACCTTTTATTGAAATGAAAATATTTGATTAAATCCATGGCCATAATAGTTCATCAATGAGTTCATTTTAGAAAGTCAAAGAAAGATAAATCAAACATATAAGGCGATGACACAAGTATGCATCATGCTTGATTAGTTATCAAGAAAAAGGTATTATATTACACAGTAGCATTCATAGGAAGATTTTTATTATTGTGACAATAAATTTTTTCTCTAGGGGTTACTTGATGTGTTACTTGATGATGATCTTGGACTTCAGATAAGTTTACCTAATGCTATTGAAAAAAATTCCCAGTGGGTCACACACTAAGTGTAACCAGAATCTATATAAATTATATTTAATTTAATATTAAGAATAAATATTATTCTTAGCTTTTGGAATAATAACAATTTAAGTAAAGTTTTTCTCATAAATTCAATCATGAGATATTCGAGTTTAGAATATGTGAGTTGAATATAGTCTCTTGTTTCTTATTGACATGGTGATAAATAAATAAATATTTATTCACTATTTTAGTGAATAGATTTATATAAATATTTATTTAGTTATATAAATATTAAAATAAATATTTATTCATGAGTTTAGTGAATTTAATATTTATTTATTCATTTAATGAATAATATTTATTTGATTAAATATTTTATTTTTCAACAGGTTCAATAAATTCCTTGGAGGATTGACCAGCCGAGTTAATGGTCCAATGGAAATGAAATATTTTATCTAATATCATTTAAATAATCATATTTCATGGGATATAAATAATAATAATATTATTATTATTTGACATGGGTATTACTTAGAATAAAGAATTTGATAAAGTTATTTTGTGCAATTATTAATTATTTAAACATATGTATAAAATCCTTGTTATATTAATTTTAGATTAAGAGAGTTTTTTTTCACAATAGAGAAAAATTCTAGAGAATTCTATCAATCCCTAGAGAGAAAATACACTCCTTCCTCTCAAAAACATAAAGAGAATAAGATAACCCCTTGTGATCAATGAATAATGATGTGAAACTATAGGTTCCATCTTTCTATCACTCAAAATACTAAGAAAATTATTTAGAGATTCACGGATCATGTATAGATATAACTAGAGGAATCCAAACTTAGATTCTCCACTGTAACAACATCACAAAAATCGTGGCATTGAAAATTAATCAAAAGTAATTTCTGATTTGAGGTAACACTTATTTTAAATTAATTATAAATTAAATGTGAAATATTCTCTCTAGGATATTATGGTGTTGTGTTCATCAATTTATTCATATTTATCCATTGAAATCAACGAAAAACCAAAAATCTGGTACGCACCCACCAATTTCACTATACTCTAAAAATATTATCACTTCCCTTGAAAATAGAAGTTAATGCTACTTAATTTTAGTCATTCCCTGGTGCCAATGAACTATTTACATTTTTTTTTCTAGTGTCATTCTAAAAGGATCATTCTTGAAGTTTCAACACTTAATTATAAAATATTTTTCACACCAAAACCCAACATTATCCACTTGAGAACTATTTTAATAGGTTAAGACTAACAATATAAAACCTAAAGACTATTCTCAAGGATTTCACTAAGTCCTTAGTACACTTCCATACATCATATTATGCTCTATCTTTCACCAAAGTTTCACCATTTTTATCCAAAATTTTAATGATAATACAAGTCTCACTGATGTGAAAAAACCCTATAATTTCCCACAAATTGATCACCCATTACTTTTACATATACCGCGTCTATGATCATACTCTTTTCTGATACAACATTCAAAAAATATATCCTAATATTCCACAATACTCAATATTTTAAGCATATCTAGATTCAAAAATACCAAAGAAACAAACTTTACTCAATTTTTTTTTCATAAAGTATGGTATCATTGAACCAATGAACTCCCTAAACAATTTGAAATTTCATTCATAATTTCATCCCAACCAAACCTTAGCAAGAATCGATCCTTTATTGCTAGCTCCATATTTAACTTGCTTCAAGTTCTTCACAAGATCCTTCCACACATCACAAAGGACATTATAAAACTCTGATGACCTTTCATAAGTCATTTGTAACACCCTATGATTTTTTTGACATATTTCCCCTTAAATAAATCCAATGTCTATGATAAATTATGATACAAGTTACACCATATTAAAATGAGTAATGCCTCATTTCTTTATAGTAAAATATTATGATAAAAAGAAATAAATTACAAGGTAAATAAATGAAACATAATAAGTAAAATTTCTAAAGTAATGAAACCATATGAAGATAAAAATATTATAGGGTTGAAATTCTCATAATTATGATCTTCCATGAAGATTATATTGCCGATGATAACTATAGAAAGAATAAAACATGTTATAAATATGAAAAACATCATAGAGAATAGGAGGAATGATTTTATATAAGTATTTAAGGATATATACAAGAATTTAATATGATTGTTGGTTACATGGTTGTTGGACCTATGATTGTTGGATATATGACTATTGGATATATGTTCATTGGATATACTTATATCCAATAAGTAAATTGAATTTTTTAAATTTTCATAGATAATAAAAATTAAAAATAATATAATTCATGTATAATAAACAATTATGGAATGAAATAAAAACATAATAATTAATTAAAATATTTTATTAATAAAAATAGTTTTTTATTCACTTCATATTATTATTGTTATTATTATTTTAAAATAATTATTTGGTGCATTTATAAAATTTAAAGAATGATTATAATACCAATTTATTTATATAATTGAATGTTTTATAGATAAATAAATAATTTTAACAGGATGTGATTAATATCATTAAATCTTAAATGGAATATTTTTCAAAGAATTTTTTTCTAAGTGCTATCTATTTTTATCTCACTAAATTAAATTTATCACTTTAAAAGAATGACAATAATAAAATTTAATGTTTCCATGTATAAAAAAAATCTATTAGCACTCATTTAATTAGTAAATAATATAAAATATGATTAAGAATACTTAATGTTTAATAAGTCATTTTTTTCTGTAAAAATTATTTTTCTATATATTTTATATTTTAAATTAAAAGTTAAACTTATCATATCTAGAAATTGAATCAGGTTAAATTTAATCCAAATTTTAAATAATAATATAAAAATTAGGTAAGATAATTTATCTTATATTTTTAATAATAGAATAATTACCATAGAAAATAATTAAACATAATAAAAATAGGTAAATTATCATGGCAAGAATTTTAAGTAATTAATTTTATATTAAGACATTATATAAATTATTTGGTATGTGTGATATTGAATACTATATTTCTCACTAATATTTCCTTACTTAACTCACCTAACTCGCATGTTATTTCATCTGTACCCTTCACCTAACTCATGTTTCCAAGTAAATGTCTCTCATATTTACCTATAAAGGGGGATCTCCACCACCCACTCCAAACCAATCATATTATTTCTCCACTATTTAATACCAATATATTTTTCTTATAGTAATGTATTACTAGACTTTTATTAGCTTATTCTCCCAATAAGGAGGCTGAAATCCTTTGTTATAAAGGAACCCATAATGTGAAAGAGCAATTGAATCTAAGTAAGTATCTAGTTCTTCTTCATATTTTATATTTACCTTATCATCTCAACTCTTTCAAAATACCATTATCTATTCTAATGATGTTCTATTAACATCTTTATTCTTATGTAAAGATGATATTAATATTATATAACTCCAAACCCTTACTTATTCATTAGTATATAATGCCTATAAGAGTGATCCTAACACTGCATTTAGGAGGTTTACAAGCCCTTGTTCCATCCCACATGATTGTATCTATATTGTATATTGGGAAAACCTTGATATCTTCCACTTATAACCCTATTTATCTTTGATTTTATCAGTAAAATTACCCAAAACATGCTCATCATAAATTCTATTCATATAAACCATACCCATATTATACATAAAATTAACTTGGTAATGTATAAATAATTATAATGATATTATTAGACTATCATGAATAATCTAGGAATAATGAATATGTTATCAAAGAATGACAATCAATATCTCCATTACAAAACTTGTATGATACAATAAAAACTACTAATATCTGATGATGAAAATAAGATACAACCAACTAATATATATGTAATAAATAAATTAATTAAAATTTATAAAAGGTAAAAAGAATTAATAAGTTTTTAAAATAATTTATTAAGATATTTATCTTTATTATATAAGAGATTAAAGTGATTTTTTGGTAATCAAGAGTGAAGGTAAATTTTTCTTTTCCAATCTCACTTTGAAATCAAGATTACTTATGTATAAACTCCCATTGTGGGAAATTTTATGTTATTTATCACTAAATAACCATATATTTTATTATAATCTAGTTATTTTTGATGTTTAATTTCCTTATTATAATTTCACCTTCCAATGGTTTATAATTATCCTGAAATGATGATTTTAAGTGGAACCGACCTTATCTCTTCTTTTCGGCTGGAATATTTTTCTCCTATGTCCATGATTTTCATATAATGTTATGAATGTACTTCTACCTACTTATATGATTACTTAATATAATTTTATATTGAATTTTAATTTATTTAAAAAAGTACCAAATGAATATTTTTAATTTTTTCACATGATTATTTTCCCCACTAGTTTATTCAGTTTTCTTGATGAAGAATATTTTCTATGTTTTCATGATCATTAAATGTAATTTTTATTTAATTTATTAATATTTTTTAAGTCAATTTATTTATAGATTATTTTTTTTAATTTATCAAAATTTATAGGATATTTATTCTTAGTTTCTAAGCTATTTTCTAATTCTCTTATAAAGTGATTTTCATCAATGTCAATATACTTTAATGTTTCTTATGTTTCACTAAGGATATATTTTAGTGAAATCATGAATTTGTTTCTCTAGATGATTCATTTTTATGAATTTTTATGATTCTTATGAAACCTATTTCAATATAAAAGATTAATTATACTATGATGGAATTATGAATGTTTTAATGGGCATATGAAACACATATATATGAGTTTTCATTATGTGATGGGTGGGATTAGAATTATATATCCCTCCAATGCATTGGATAAATATTTTTATATCATGAGATAACATGTAAGGGATTGGGGTGTTAACCCAATCCAATATGTTTATTGGAATAACAAGTGAACCTAATCCATTATGTTATAGGACTCTGTCCATTATGAAATGATAGTATTGGCAACGAGCCTTGATAAAAGCAATGATTTACTATACTTA
This sequence comes from Viscum album, assembly GCA_963277665.1. NCBI lineage: Eukaryota > Viridiplantae > Streptophyta > Magnoliopsida > Santalales > Viscaceae > Viscum > Viscum album. The sequence goes on from OY728119.1 coordinate 117,293,713, forward strand.
TGCTTGTGTTAAATTTATATGTTATTCCAAATTCCTATGTTATGATTTATGGTTTAAGATTATTTTCTTATGTTTTTTCATTTATATTCCTTATTTCTTATGTTATACTAAAATCATTATATCATGATTCATGATTTATGATCCATGTTTTATTAGGTATGATTTACTTTTTTTATATTCATATACCATGATTGTGTTCTCATACCTATATGTTTATATTATGCTCAAATATGATATATGATTGATATCTCTTATGTTCACTAATTACTAAGTTTCTGATATCACCCTTTCTAATATTTCAATTCGCTAGGTTATAAAGAAGATTATAACATATGATATGTTTAAAGTGGGTTCAAGTATGGTGTCAATGTTGGTAAATGTTTATAGTGTTGTAAAATAAGTCTTTTAAGTATCAAAACTCATAAGACACTAAACCTATTAGTATTTTAGTGTGGTTTATTATGATATGTAATGGAAATACGTAAAAAATGATGTATTATGTATGTATTTTCTGATTATTCCATGTAAAAACAACAAAGTCTTCTCTACTACAACATTACAAAAAAACTCACCCAAGACTTTGGGATGCCCATCATTCTTTTCTACCATAAAAGTGGTCATGGATGATAAATACTAAGCACTACAACATTAATATCCTTTTGCAGCGGTTTTTTAGCGGTGGTTTACTAAACCACCACTAATTTTTTTTATTAATGATTTAGCAGCGGTTTTTAATAAACAGCTGCTAATTTTGTTTTCAATCCCAACACTTCCCCCACCCCCCTAAGACCCCCTTTTCAAATATACCTCTGCGAGACCCCCCCAGTGACCCCCAAATCCCTAGCCCCTCACCGCCTCGCCACCTCACCGCCTCACCATGCCTCTCCGCCTCGTCACCTCACCGACATTCTAGTAGGTTGGAGGTACAATTTAATATTCTTTATTACATTTTTTGTATCATACTTATCGTGTAAATTTTTTGAGTTATCATGAAAATATAGATGGAAATGACTGGTATTATATTATATATTAGTGTGTTGGAATGAATACATCCTAGTTTCAATTCTCATAATTCCCAAAGCTAATTATGTACCATTGTGTGTATTGGTATTTGGGGAAAATTGTTACATTCATGATTGTTTTTTAATGAGGAATTTTTTATGAGAGCTTATATGTTCATTGATGATTTTTGGGCTCTGAATATGGATTGTTTTTATTTATTATTTAGTATATTCTTCTTGGTTACATGAAACTACTTATCATTTTTGGTTCCCCTAATTTTATGGTGGATTTTCAATGTTCTGGGGCCCCATTACTATGCATACATGATTCAAGTATGTCATTGGTATTTTTAAAACATTTCAGCTAACAAATAAATATCAATGTATTCTGAAAATAGGTACAATCTATCCATCATTGAATTTTAAATTAGATTAATTAAATACTTACCAAGAAATATCATACTGTCATTTACATTTATATTCTATGATATAAATATACCTTCTAATATCCACTTCACTACTATTCCAAGAAAAATAAATTTTATTAATATTTCATTTTAGTTGACTCCTCATTGATTCCTTAAATTATCAAATTATTAAATTCTAATGCATTATTAATACCAAATCATTGACATAAATTCAAGAAAAACATATACTAACTTTTTTGTTTCATGTGATAAGGGGAATTCTTGAAACCTTGTTTCATTATATTAGTGGAAATATATGTGTACCAGGGATAAAGTACCCTTTTTGACCTTATAATTATTTTTTATTGATTTAATTTTTTTACCCATTTATAGTATAACTAAGTCGATTGTTTAGAGAGATTTCTTATTTAAAACTAATTTAATACTTAATATATAAAGTTTTCATTGGATTTTACTTTCAAGTAGTATGATATGTCAGATGGTATCAATTATAAAAAATGATTAAAATACCTCAAGATAATATTTGAATCATGGTTTAATGAGATATAAAATCATAAAATGTTTTGTGTTTTGAAATGAAATTATTTTAAAGTAAAGGCATGAGTTTTTGATAAAAATCATTTGATATTGGTTTTGGAAATGAAAGGCATGTTTTGAAACTTTAACTTGGGGACTATTTATATGATTGATTGAATTATTGATTGTATTGAATGATATACCAAATTATGGCTAATTTCCTTGAAGCACATGGTATTAAAGGTAGTTAGGAGAAATAATATTCATTCTAGTTAAATTGATATCTTACATCGACTTGATGATGAAAATGAAACAAAACTACTTGAGGGAAGGTAGTTAATTCTTTGGGGTGTTATCATATTCCCCCTAATCTTGTGGATCTAAGGAGTGTGTGTACACCTAGAGGCATATTTCACAAAGATTTTGTGAAGCCTTGTGACTGGTACTAACCCTAGATGTTATCACCATGGTTCTATTATTGAAAATGATGTGAAATGATTTATACATGCCAATTATTGATTGAAATGATTTAATCATGTATGTTTTGATAGAAATTCTTATTCATTATTATTTTGATGTAGATGCTTATGTCTCCATAATTTTATGGAAATTCACTTTGAAATGATTTAATCATACCTATTTTGATTCCTAGACACTAGTGACCAACCTTTGGGGATTGGGAATAGCCACTAGGATATGTCAAAACTAGATTTTGTGCCGCTTAGGCAGGTTATCTAGGTTGGGTTTTTGACAAATTGGTATCAAAGGCAATCATTCCTCTTCTTTGAAATTTTTATATAGTTTGGGATGTCTTGGTAGACGTGATATAGTATTTTTGAGACTTAATAGGTATATTATGAGAAATTTATTATCTAGATATCATCTTAAAGTGCCTTAAGTTACCATGGGATATTAGGAAAAAGTGTCTTTGATGATTTTTTTGATCTAATCCTAGAAATTTTTGAAATCTTTAACATATTTATATATTTTTTCAACTAGTATATATGAATCTATTTCCTTATTTATTAATAGTTATGTGTTTTAATTTTTTTTTAATATTGTGTAGGCACATTGTGATATATATAGATAAAATATGGATCACATTACCGAGGAACACACCTCAGTATGTTAAGGATTTAGAGAAGTTTTTAGATTTTTCAATTTCCAATCAATCCATTGAAGGGAGAACAAGATGTCCACATCTTAAATGTAAATTTATAATATGGTTTAAGAGAGATAAAGTTTATGAACATTTAATATTGAAGCGATTCCCTGTTCAATATTTGTGTTGGATTTGGTATGGAGAATAGAAAGTTACAGAAAGGATGAGCACTGATGTCAATCCATAGAATGAGCTCCCAACTTCTTAGAAAATGGGAAATGAAATGAAAAACCTTATAAATGATGCATTTGACACTAAAAGACACCACCATCAACATCAAAACATATCAGAACAACCAGATGAGGGTACTACAAATAGCAATATGACAAGTGATGTTTTTGAGACTTTAGGACAACCAAATGAAGATTGCAACATATCAATGGATCCTCCTCTTGATTATATGGAGAATAATGCAAGAGAAAACTTCACCGAGGAAAATATGTTTCATGATTTAGTTAATGATGGAAATCAAGAGTTTTATAGTGGATGTTTGAAATATTCAAAAATTTATTTTCTTCTGAAGTTGTACCATATCAAATGTCTATGTGGAATTAAAAATAAGGAAATGTACATGATAATGGAATTGTTGCATGATCTTTTTATGATATGAAATTTTTTTTTAACAGGCTTGGTTTGAATTATAAAAAAAAACATGTGTGTCCCAATGATTGTATGCTTTATTGGTGAGAGGATTCAAGTAGACATGATTGAAAAAAATGTTCTTCTTCTAAATGGAAGTCAATGGGTGATGTTGGAAGTTTGAATCAATATACTACCATGAAGAAGAATAAAAGGAACACACCTGAAAATTTTTTGCATTACTTTCCTTTAAATCCTCGATTGAAAAGATTAATCATGTCATCAAAAACTGCCGAACACATGAGGTGACATTCTGTAGATAATAACAATGATGGGTTAATGTGACATCCACGAGATTCAAAATCATGGAAGAAATTTGATTCATTACATCCATATTTCTCAACTGATTCTAGGAATGTTTGATTGGGATTGGATGCCGATGGATTTAAACCATTTGGGACTTTGAGTACCAGTTATAGCATTTGGCCAGTTGTTTTGATCCCTTACAATATGCCTCCATAGATGTGTATGAAACCAACATCTTTTATCATTTTGATGATTATTAATGTAAAAAAATGCCTGGAAATGATATTTATGTATAATTTCATCCTTTAATTGAATAATTATAGGATTTATGGAGCAACGGTGTCACGACATTTGATGCTTCTTCTAAAACAATGTTCAAAATGCATACTGATTTAATGTGGACCATTAGTGACTTCCCTGGGCTTGAGAATTTATCTGGTTGGAACACTTACATGGGTTTGTCTTGTCCTGTTTGTAACTTTCATTTTGATCCCAAATGACTACCTCATGGTAGAAAATGGTGCTTCTTGTTCCATCGAAGATTTCTCAATGCATCTCATAGATTTCAGCTGAACATATCAAAATTTAACTGTTTCATTGATCGTAGACCTCCTCCAAAGTTATTAAATGGTTCTGAAATATCGACATAACTTGGAAAAGTTGAAATAAAATTTGGGAAGATTTATCATTTGAATGATAGTGGGAAACAGGTTCAAAGTGCATCATCAAGTGAAATCGGAATGCAACAATGTAAGAAAAAAATTATATTCTTCAAACTTTTGTATTGGGAATTTAATTTGTTGTGGCATAATCTTGACGTGATGCATATTGAGAAGAATGTTTGTGACAATTTGATCTTCACATTTCTTAATGAGCATGGAAATTTGAAGTATCATCTCAATGCTCAGAAAGACTTACAAGTAATGAACATAAAACGTGATCTCTGGCCAGATGAGAATGAAAAGTATGCTCTGACAATTTTTGTGATGAAAAATAGGGATAAAGATACATTCCTTCGAATTTTAAAGCATGTAAAAGTATCTGATGGGTATTCAAGTAATATCTCAAGGTGTGTTGACTTAAATAATCATATGTTACATGGATTGAAAAGTCACGATTTAAATATTTTTTTACAGAAGTTACTACCATTAGTATTGCGTACATTTTTACCTGAAAAAGTTTCTTCTATTGTACTCAAATTCTGCACATTTTTCAAACAACTATGTGAGAAATCTCTATATCCATTTAATCTTGAAAACCTTCAAGAGAGGTTTTTATTGACACTTTGTTCAATGTATATGATCTTTCCTTCGTCGTTTTTTACTATCATGATGCATTTAACTGTGTATTTGGTTGAGAAAGCTAAATTAGGAGGCCCCGTTCATTATCGATGGATGTATCCAATTGAGAGGTACTTTATTTATATGTTTTTCAGTTAATTAAATAATTTTTGGCACTTAATTACATGCATAATTATGTTTGTTTATTTTATTTCACAGATATCTTGGGCATTTATAATCATACGTGAGAAATAAATCTCAACTAGAAGGCTCAATTACTGAAGGCTATTTGGAAGAAGAGTGTATTACATTTTTTTTCTAGATAATTTGATGATATTGAGACAAGATTTAATTGAGTTGGATGTGTTGAAGACACCTCGAATCAATCTCAAATACATGGGAAATAAAAAATATTTCCCGCTATTGGCCGATCAGTTAGGAGGACCTCAAATGTTACACTAACAGAAATGGAATTATTACAGGAACATAGATATGTTCTGTTGAATAGTGAAATTTCAGATCCATTTATTGAAAAGTTGAGGATACAAACAAAGAGATGAATAAGAGGCCGAACACGAAATTAGAAAGATATAATGAAATCTGTTAATAAAGAGATTGTATAATGGTTTTCACTACGTGTAAGTTCATAAATATTGCAATAAATATGAATATTATGTTGATAAATATATTTTTTAATTATAATAAATTATATTTTTTTTTAGATCATGAATAATAATACTTGAGCAGATTTTTCATAATATTTGAAGATTCTTGCTCGAGTTCTTCTAAAACAAGTTAGAAAGTTCGGCGCTTACAACGTGAATGGATTTAGATTTCATATAGTCGATCAAGAAGAGGGTTTGAAAACATAGAATAGTGTTATATTTACATTGGATGAAGTATGATACTATGGAAAGATGACCAATATTATTTAATTAAACTACCACAGGCATTTTTCAGTTGTTTCATTCAAATTCAATTGGGTCGATATTATCAGAGGTGTTAAAAGAGATTCCTTGCAATTTAATTCTGTGAACTTCTCTCGCTTGATGGATGTTGGTGATCATGAACTACATGATTGATATATCTTATCATCACAATAAAAAATGGTATATTATGTGAATGAAGTTGTGGATGAAGGGTGGAGTGTAGTTGCTCATGTAAAACAAATATATTTGTATGATATGGGTGATGAAGTGGAAGATTTGACCTCTGACATTGAATCTCATCAACAACAAGAATCAAAATTATTTGTCCATCATGATATTAGAAATATTAGTCTAGCAAGGATGAATGAAGTGGATGAAGTATTGGAGCAGGAAAATGACATGATTAAAGGAGAAAATGATTGTATGTACAGTTATGCATACATTTAGCAACCACTTATTTCATTTGTGCAATAATTCATTATCATTGTTATGTATATTTTATTTGTTAGTACTGTGCATATGTTATCTTTTTTAATTTTTTTTCTGTATATTTTTTTTGAAATATATGTTTTGAACTTAATTTTATTTGATTAAATGACAGGAATGCCGAGGAAAAAGTGATATACTGTTTCATCGACCACTGTGATAGATGACGATCCATCTATCTCCCTCCCTATGACATATAAGCCACCATCCACCTGCCCCCTGCACCATCTCCCCCTGCACTATCTCTCACACCCTCTGTGAGCATCCCTTCAGTATCTCAGTAATCAAATCCCACTTTAGGAGCCTCAGTAGTGGGGGAGAGGTGCGCCATTTCTAGTTCTTTTTGGGGATATTAGAGGGTGACTGTTATAGGTACATATTTTAATATGAATAAATTTATTGCACTTTTTTTATACTAACTGTTTGTTCATTAAATATAGAAACAAAGAAAATGTGGAGAAAAATATAAATTTTTTAGATGTATGGAATCTGATCAGAGATAAGATAGTTTTACCATTTTATTCATATGGGGTCCCTATGGATGATGCTATAGGATTACTTGTCCATATTTTAGGCCAACTAGCCACGAAGCCCATTTCCCTTCCTATTTCATATGATTATTGGATACATATGCCTAAAAGTTGGGAAAATAAATTTTTTTATTCCCAAATAAAGGTAATTTTAATACATTATGGTGTAATTAAATATCTTATTATTAATATTTTCAAAATGAATTTCTGTGTACAAATGTTTTTCCACTTTACGGTTGCTGATGTGATAGCACAAAAGTGGACATTGAAAAATCTTAGAAAAAAATGGAAAGAATTTAAATGGAGATTGTGGGGCAATGTCAAAGATACTTCATTGACTGCCCAACAGATGTATGAAAAGCTACACAATGAGTTATCCAAAGAGCAATGAAATTTTTTTGTTGGCAGACATCACGATGAGAAGCAAATGGTATTTAAATATATATTACTATAATAATATCATTTTAAATTTATACATGTATATGAAGGGGATATGAAATTTAATATGTTACTATTAAATTAAATTATATTTATTTTATGATCTTTCAAGAAAGAATGTATCAACCCGGGCTAAGCAGGTCATCCCTCACACTGTGGGGTCAAAGAGTTTTTCTATAAGACGATCTAATATGGTAATATTTTCATTAGTTTAAATATTTACAAGACAATATTATTTGTTTAATATATTAAATTTTTGATTTATGTTAGTTTAATGCAGTCACAGAGTTTATGGCATGAAGCATCCCTAACAGAAGTGTGGTTGAATGTTCACCAAATATATAATGGAAGTTTTGTTAATGAGCTTGCCAAAGAAGTTGGGGAATGAACTCATTTTTCATTATGATAAATTATTATTAGTTGTTATTATTTTAATATATATTGATTCTAATATGACTTATATTTGATTTATAGGTAAAAATTAAAGAAATGTGGGAATCTAATCCTACGCAGTCCTACTCAGTCTCCCAGGATGACCCGTTTGCTAAAGTCCTTGGGATGGAGCATCCTGGTAGAGTGCATGGGATGTGTTTGGGACCTATACCATCTGAGGTCCTTGGTAAGCCACCAAGGATTTCAGCTACATCTACTCCTAGTTGTAGTCAGTCTATACCCTAAGATACTCAGAGAGATATTGTTTCTCTACGAAACAAAGTTCACGACTAGTGGGCTCAGATGTCCCTTTGTAGAAAGTGTTGATTGATTTATATTAAAAGATGACCAGATCTGCCCCCAGTGGTATTGCATCGATTTGTGGTGAGCAGGTAAATTACAAAAAATTAAGAATCATTTATTTTTCAAAATTTTATTGGTTTTAAGTTTAAATATAAATATACAATAGTATTTAATTTTCAATATAATGTTCTTTTAGGTGGTAGCAGGAAGTAGAGATGGAGGTAGAGAGGGTATCAAGCTGTGTTCATCATCGGACTGTGATTAGTTGTTTTGTTGATATGTTGGAAAAATATGGTAATAGTCAGTTTGTATATTTATCATGTGTGGCACATAGTTTCCACCAAACATTTTTATGACCTAACATTTTCATGATTTCTCATATTTCCTTTAATGCATTTTATTAATTTATGATGTTTCCTTTTATGTCTTGATTTATCGAGCGTGGTATGCACCATATATGTCGATTATTTATTATCATGAATCATTTTTTATGATTCATTTTTCCTAAATTTATTAGGTTTGTTACCCAAGTACGAATGATCAAAAACATATCCTATAGTAATAGGAATCAATCCATTCGTAGTTCTTGGAAAAGGTCCTCTATAAAAATTTGTCTCGTGTATAGGAGGAGAAGGATGATATGTATGGGAACCATTATTTGATAAAGAAATAAACAAATTGATGTGAATAAGGAAGGGTCTCGCCTTTAGGGTATAACCAGTGTGATTATAATTTTCACCAAGGCCTATTATAGGAGAACCCAACATCATTATATATATTGAAACATCATTAATTAATCCACATATAGTTTTTATATAATACCCCTATACATATTAGGCTCTTTACTAGGGTATGATTCATTTTTTCATAACATAGGTTTATGGATAAAGAACCACATTCTAAGGATCCTTATGTAGATTTGGATAATATGTTGAGGAATATAGGTCTTATTGGGTAAAATGCTCTAAGAAGTTTCAAGTATTACAAGATGAACCATGCATCACATAGTTTAACATCATGTGGAAATGACTAAAATAATCTATAGTTTAATATCATATGAAAAATACCTTATTATATGAGGTTTATGTAGTTTAAAATGATGTTTAAAATGAAATGAACTTGTCTTAATGCCAACCCTATGGATAAAAACCAACGTGAATAAAGAAACCCAGTCACTAAGATAAAGTGGGGGATTTGATATAGGTTTTTTGGTTGGGTTTGAGATAGGATATCTGGGAATCACTATGTATCCTATGAAAATAGGAATCAATCCACACATAGTTCTTATAATTTTGGGGAAAATACGATCACCTTGACTTAGAATTGAGAAATAATAGGGAAACCAGAATAAAAATAATGAGTGTAATGGTACATACCCTTTATGAACTTCCCTTTGTACATTATAAAGTCTTGGGAATGTTTAGGGAGAGTTTTTTTGGTTATTTGAAGGTTTTAGGTGGTGTTTTATCCTTTTAAAGGCCACCATGACTTGTGCAATTACTTGTCTAGATATGAAGGAGTTAGTTTTATGTTGGCGTGCTCTTGTGTAAAATAGGATATATAACCATGACTTGGGGATGACATGGTGCTATGAATGTTGTCCTAGTGGTTTTCCTATACACTATGAGAATCTTGAAATGCCCTTAGGTGGGCATGGAATATCGGAGGACCACCTCTCCAAAATAGGAAACCCAAGCTCACCACATTGTAGCCTTGGGCATGGTGATAATAAAATGGTTAGAAAATGGGAACTAGGTCATGGATTCTATACATGTAAGAATATAGAATAACCACTGTGGCTCAGACCACTCCATGTTTTAAGATTTTTAGGAGGCCAAATTCTATTTTAAAATGGGAAAAAAGAAAAAATGACAATGAGGGTTATTGATCACACTTTTAGAAAACCCACCACATTAGTTTTGGATATTAACCATGTTTTGGTAGAGTCTAGTGTGATTCATCTATAAATAGGAGTTTTATTACCCCCTTGTTTTGAATTTTAGACTTTCCCTCAATTCTTAGTTGACCCTTACTCATCCTCTCCTTACCTAGTCACCTCCCTTGGTGTTCTAAACCACTTGGATCATATTGGATCATTTATATTGAAGTTATTTGATTCATTGTAGCCCTCTCTTTCCCCATTACTCATTTATTATCTTATATTCAAGAGTTCATTATGGTGGTAATTCTCCTCTTTTTTGGGTGGTTTTTGATGGAGTCTTATTATTCATTGGATTCAATAGTGATTCACTTGAGATCAGTGGTGGTTTATCCCCGGTTATTGTTCATTTATCCTGGAAGATTCAGTCAAGGTTGGGGATCCTTCATCTCTCCTTCTTTATATGTACATTTGGAAATATCGTGCTTTTGTATTTCTTTGGTCAAATAGTACATATCATCTTAATAAATATAATGAACAAGATTAATTGAATTTTAAGGGGAAGGGAGAAATCACATGATTTTTACTTATTCTTGTTATTTATTCTTATATGGCCACACTTACTTGGTTTTCCAATTATGAATTATTTTGAGATAGAGTGTTGTTTTAGTTTTTATAAAACTTTCTATGTATGTTTGTATAACCTCACCGAATATGAAAACGACTAAGAATACATATCAAACTATTAAATTGGTTTCCCATGAAATATTGTATTTATGTGTGAATAACCTCCATAATAATTTAGTAATTATGATAAAAACCCTTATTGAAACTAAATTATGCGTGGTGGTTGTGATGTGTAGTGGTTATGATGTGTAGTGGTGGTGATGTGGGGTGGTTTTGATGCGAGGTGGTTGCAATGTGTTATGGTTATAATGTGTAATATGTTATATCAATTGGAATAGTTTTTTTCAGGGCATTGGTAATGGGCCTTCAGTATCAGCTGCATTTGTTTGTAAATATGGATTTAGCGGTAGTTTTAACCGCCGCTACATAGTTTTTATATTCATTTATTATTCCATGGCGGTTTTTATGGTTTTAGCGGTGGTTATGACCACTGCTAAAAAAATATCAGTTTCTCTAGGAAAAACCACCGCTAAAACCATAAAACCCACCACGAAATGCACCCACTACGACGGTTACCATAAACCACTACTAAATCGAGGAAACCGATATGTATTGTATACCAAAACACACTTTAGCGGTGGTTTTTTGAAACCACCACCATTTCCAAAAAAAACCGCCATGAAATGGTCATTTTCCTATAGTGAAGGAATTTATAGCGAGAGGTTTAACCCATTATTTCAAACCATATTTCTTCTAGAAATTTTCCCATTTAGTGCGAATTGATTATCCTCTTCGCAAAACCTCTCTTGATGTTTTAGGTATGTCCTTCTCGACCATATGAATTAATCACCAACAGATCCTCTAGAGCTTATCATATTCCAAAATATTCACTATATGACTAACAATATTAAAATTAACATGGTATCCTTTTCCATAATTATTTCCCATTCGATGAACATTATAAAACAACCACATAATTTTTTATTTAGAAACAATACTTGCACCACCTAGGTTGAGTCATCGATAAAGATAAAAAGTATAGTGACATTTTGTAAGAGTGGATCATGATTTTCTACCATACTTACATATGAACTAGATTATTTTGAATCTATGTTCCTCCATCTATCACAAGTGAAGAGAAACTTTTAATACTTATAGGGATATATATAAACATTTTTTATTCTATATGCTTCTCAGCTCCAACACCCATCATCCGGGTTTTTCATCATATTCTCACCCAAGTGATTAAGATGACCATGCCACAACTCCTACTCTTCCAAAAGTCTGTATGATATAAACTGATCCTTCGAATGTCCTAGTTTGATGAAATACCCCATATCAAACTTTACCACAATCTTGGAAACCCTGTAAAAATTTCAACATTATATCCATAAACTTTATGCAAATAAACTCACAATGTTCTATTGTTATACCAAGATCTCGTACCCTAATCACCACACCAAATCTATTCTATGTTAGACAAGAATTAACCAAGATTAATAAAATGAAAGAACAAATTTAATGTATATAGAACACAAAGAATAATGTGGTAAAAACAAAATAATATTCCATGGGAGAACACTAGAAATTTATACATCAAGTAGATTAAATTGGAGACAAAATATTTGAGTTACAAGGGAATCCATCTACTAGAAACTATACTTAGATTCTGAGTTACAAGGTATACTTATTTTGGAAAACCTAAACAGAAATGGAAGAATATTTTATCAATGATTCAATGACAAAAAACTATAATAGTTCTCCCACTATGCTGTACACACATGGTAGACTGAGAATATTTTCTAGACTCCATCCATCTCTTTAGAATTACTTCATATTCCTATTTATCATCTTCTCCTTTAGGTCTACCACCCTTCAAAATTATGACCTTTTAGCTTCAACTACCTCCAACATCAAGCCTTTGAGACTTGTTTTAGCTCCACCACAAAAAACACTAAAAAAGTGACCTCATATTATCCTTTTATAAATGAGATATATATTGTCCTTATGGTTCCACTTTTCCCACCACCTTACAATCTTCATGGATATACCTCCACTCAATAATGGATATATCTAGCTTCCCTACTAGTAAATTGACACAAATTCAGTATTTTAGTGAATAATACACACTCTATATTTATCAACCCACTTTTCTCACATAAGTGAAAGCTTTTGGAACATGTCCTTTAGATTTCACACTTTTTGATAGAATTTGGATTCATATTTCACATCAGTTTAATATTACATAACCCTTCATATTAATCTTATAAAGGATATTTTTAATACTACATAGCCTTTATCACATAGAATCAATTATCTTTCCAACTTCTCCACTTCCTTTAGAAACCCATTCCATACCCATAACTTTCTTCCTACATCAATTCCATAGAATGTGAATTTTTTTATTTACTATTTCTGAATTTTCCCTAGTATCATTGAATTTTATTTATCTAGTTTATCTAGTTTCCTTCAAAATGTATCATTATTGAAATTCTAAAACTTTACAAGACAACAATTTTCACACCAAAAGACAAAAGTGTTTGAGTAAGTAAAAGGGAATTTATGGATTTAATGGTCAGAAACTAAGAATCTATGGGGCTCATTAGAATTTTATTGAACCCTAGTAGTAGGCAATAAACACTACCTATACCATTGATAATATGGTAGCGTTCTATTAAAACATCATCCAATCCATCTAATTCCCACCACATGATATGAGTTTTTGGAAAGTTTTAATTTTTAAACACCCTCCATGATTTATTCTTAGTGGTACCTCTTCTATTATATTTATCCTCATTCTATCTAATATTTTGGGCTCATTAGATATAAGATTTATGATAAATCTATGACAGAACATCTACTAGAGTGAGATAAGGTTGATCCCTAAGTTTATTTCAAGTTAACTATCTGTTACATTGGTCCAGTGGATAAATGGGAAGATTTGGGGATTTTCTTATAGACTCATAAAAATTAGGTTGATTGAGTAGATTCCTTCAATGGGAATTAATGTGTAGAATCAAGAACTTGTTGGTAGGTTTTCTTAACCATTAAAATATATTTTCCATGTTTGTATGTGATGGAGTGTGTGATAAGGATCGATATTACAACACAAGACCCAACATGGAAACCATGGTTTCTAAAAAAAATAACTAAATGATAGTAATATCCCATTAAGATGTTTAAATATATTATATACAATGAAAAATAATTTTAATATTTGATTTATGATTCATGTCAACTGTGTCATATATATAGTGAATCATATTTTTCCTCGAGCATGGCTTATCTCATTATTGAATTTGAGGTCCCTGATCCCTAAAAGGGTAAAATAGTAATTTTAATCTTGTAAATGAACTCAATATTTTTATGATGGTTTTTTTAATCTTATATAATAGTATTTACCTATAGGATAAAGTTTAGTAAAATTTTGAGATGATTGATTTTTAAGGAATTATTTAATATTTATATATCAAATTAATTATTATCCCATGTGTATGAGAAATATAAACCATTTATATCTCCTAAATTAACACCTATATAGAAAATCTATCACTATAGTTTGAATCAATATGGGGGTTTTTACCTAGGAGAAGTATAATTTGTGTTTGGATTTTGAGCCCTGGACAGGGCCCATTTCAAGTCTTGAATAACAATACTAGTTGACCCAATTATCCTCTATAAATTTATCCATATGAACTCTAATTATGGTTAGCCATAATCTTATATAAACCATAGATAGAGGCCTATGTGCACATTATTCAAGGAGATAATGGTGTATTTTTATGAAATAAAGGTTAACTATAAGGCAATGAGGAATGCATTGATCGAGGTAGGACTCTGTTATTTTTCCACTGCTACGTTCTTCACACAGTTTGTTTTTTAAATTCTTATTCTTAATTAAATATATGGAATAATAGGAATTCATTAATCATTATAATTATTCTATTAAATTCCTAGATTTCATGCAATATTTTCTAGAGTAGGATACATGCATTCAAAATAAGTGGCCAGGTTAACATCGACCACCGAACCATCTACCATCCTCATACTGCGTGGCCCTCTCAGCATGGTGGAAACTTGCCAGCTCAAGATGGCTATGATTAATTAATTAGAGATTAGATAATATAGTCATCACACCTCCTTACCTTTCATTTCACTCTTTATTAACTTATGGAAATTAGGATAAAAATACCCATCGACCCTTGAGGTGGTTTATGGTAGTAAAGGAGGCAGTGTGAATAGTAGGGAAGTGATGAAAAAGGAGCTCCAAGAGGTGTGTCTTAGGTTTCATATGAAGTTGGTGGATTGAGGTGATGAGGTTTAATGATAGGTAGTGATCGAATGATGAGAAATATATGGTAATAAAGATGGTGTTTTGGGTTTCTCTAAGTGAGAGAAATATTAGGGTTTACCCTTGGATGTTAGATTGGCCAAGGGATTCAACAGTGGATACACACACAATGTGAAGTGTATAGATGGTGGGGTCAAACCCCCACCAATGCTCCAAACCGGCCCGACCCTAAGTATAACTGGGGAAACATAGGATTAATTCATATGGTTTCTCACACTGTCCAATAGGCTATGTGATGCAAAGAAGTTGGGTGCATCGACCCAACATGGATTAGGGACACACAGGCTTGACCAACCGGTCATCCACCACCCATGGGTTAGAGTCCCACTCTATATCAAGATAGAAATATCTCTTGGTGGAGTATCTGGGCTTGGGACTGGGTCTTTCTTAACTAACCAGACCCCCAAGCTAGGCATGTATGGCACCACACTCCCACACCCCTGCCTGTGAATGAAAAAACACACACCCAAGGGAATAATATACCCTTACTTCATGAAATCATGCGACACACCTCGAAATCTGCCACATGGCCCAATATGCGATCATAGTTGGAGTTTCTATACTTATTTTAGTGGGTGTTAGAATTGGGAATGTGAATTATATATTCTAATTTTTTCACATATTAAAAAGGCTATTCACAAGAGGTTTTTATAAATTTGAGTTCTCTAACTCTGTAAGGTTGATGAATGGATTTAGGTGAGGTGATTATAGTGGAAAAAGGTGTTCAATACTCTCATTTAAATGTGTAGCTGATTGGGCATGAGTTCTATATATATATATTTTATAGTTTTTGGTACTCCAAAATGAACATGAGGCATGAGTATTTTATACTGATCATGGGGATAGGTACTCCCTTGATCACCACTTCTCAAGAAAGTAATGATTACCCCACTATGGATCTAGAGAGATGGAATTGTTTCATATAGATAGAAAATATGAGTGTTTATGTTATCATGATTTGTTAGTAATTCCTATTTACGGATGGGATATAATATTGATAAATATAATCTATGAGAATTTAGAGCTTGTATGAGTTCATTCCACCCCATTCATCCCTTTTGTAGGGTTTATGTGTGTATCCATGTGAAGGGAATATGTTATATATTGGTAACTTGCGTACTCAGTCTTAACATTTGACTCATGACATGAAGGAAAGAAAATAATATCAATCTTACATGAAATTAGGAAGGCTTTGGGAGAAAGGGATATATTGAACCAATACCTAAGAGTGGTATCAATGTTATAATTTACTCAAATATGTGGCTTCAAGGAATAATTGGAAATGAGTAGTGTGGATTCAAGGTTAGGTACTCCCTTAGTTATTTTATCTTTGATAAAGTATGGGTCCTCCATATGTTGATGATTTTAGCACTACCCTGAGGGTTAAGGTGTGGGTCCTCAATGCTAAGAACATTATTCTATGACTCCCTCAGTCGTTACACTATCAATTTGGAATGGTTTTCCCTTAAATGTAATGGGAAATGATACTCTCCCATCACTACCACAAAAACAGGTTTTCACAGTGCCACCCTTTAACAATGTTTTTAGTAGCGCTAATAAAGGGGGGTCTTTATCAGTACTTTTTTACTAGTGCTTATAAAGGGAATATTTCAAAAAAAAATTATATTTCATTAAAAACAATATATTAATATATAAATATATTTATATTGATATAAATATAATATATATTTTTTAAATATGTTTTAGATAAGTATAAATAGACATATACACTTAATATATAAGATAGCTAGTAAAAATAGCTTATAAAATAATTAAAAATATTTTTTAATTAATAAATTTCTAATTATTATTGAGTAATAGTCATTTAATAACAATTTAAAGAAAAAAAATCAAAAAAATAATAAAAGATTTAAAATAAGTTAAAAACATAACTCGAACTTCAAATGACCAGAACTTTTGATCCAAGTGTCTGTTTGAGCTCTACCACATATCAAATCGAAGTCTGCAATGAGAGATACATGATGACACACAAGAACATTTTGTCACATTTTTCGAGGCTAAAAAGGCCCAGAAGGCCTCCAAAACTGAGTTTTTGGTCCGAATACCCAAATGTTTTAACATTCGATATAATTTTAGCCTCATTTAAGGTGTTTTTTTGTTCATTTTTAGTGGAGACTGAATTTATTCCTTGGGATTACATTCATATTGATATTATGGATTTGAAATGTTATCATTTTTCACAATGTACTGTTATTTATAATCAAATATATAACAATATATAAACATTTTTTTATATATTCACACATAAAAATTTAATTTTATAAATAAATAATTAAACATATTTACATATAAAATATATTTCTCAATATATAATCCTTATCTAAATAAAAAATAATATCCATTTTATTTATGTGGGAATCCGCAGTGCGGGATGCACGTAGGCGCTTTCATGGACACCGATGATTCAACATGGTACTAGTTTATTGCTACTGTGGATGGAAAGGAGTTCTACACCTGGATGGTTCTACATTTCTTTGGTTCCCTTTGATATTGAATCATGATCCATCATGCATGACCCCAATTTAGTTGGGTTCGATGGATTCCACGATTCTTTGGATTGTGTAGGTGGTCATGGTGATGATTGAACTTTCTGAGTGATCTTTTGTTGGTTCTGCATGTTGAGGTGTTTTTTGGATGGATCTGGTCATAGAAAAGGTTATTTGCCCAGCCCGCCAATGGATTTGTTTTTATGCTATTTCTCACTTTGCCTAAAATTTATTTTGGTTGTTGTTGTTCAATTTATCTTTTGGGTAGGTTTGGACTTGGGTGTGGTTCCAAACTCGACCCTCCTATGGTTCTCATTTGTTCGGTTATCATTAATCATAAAAGTGACTTATTTGAAAATTAAAAAATAAGTATTAGTCAGTATATGCATATTAACATATAATATATGTAAATATATATAAATATGTATAATTATACATACAGATACACATAATATATATATATATATATATATCTGTGTGTGTTGTATATATGTATGTATGTATGTATTTATTTATAAACAGAAAAAACATATTTTATTGATGTATTTAAAATTTATCTTATAAATATATATTAATATATGAATAAAAATAAGTTTCAATCAGTATATGCATATTAATATATAATATATGTAAATATATATAAATATGTATAAAATGAAAAAGTTACCACCTAGAAACAACAACTTTTATAGAGAATTATTAATAAATGGGTGTTAAAATGCTATAATTGGAACATATATAATATTATAAGTAATTAAATGACACTTTTATTGAATTAAAATAAATTTAAAGTCATTATATAGGAGTTTAGAGTGCTTTTGAAGTAATTTGGACTCGAGGATAGGGTTTATCATCTCAAATTGTCTTCTTTGGGACATATGTTATGTTATACACTTATCTTATTTTATGAGGTGTATATACAAAACCTTTGTAATGTTATATAATTAATATAATATGTTCATGATATTTAATATTTTATTTTATGTTATTATTTCATGTGGATTATGATTCAAAATTTACCAAAGCTGTAAGAGATTTGTGTTATAATCTCATTGTTTATCGAGATTGTTTATGATCAAGTTTGAAAAGATGAAATTTTATGACCTAACACTCAAGAATACCATATATTTTCTGCTATTATTGTTATATATATATATTTTATATTTTCCTTTCATTTTCCTCTCTTTAATAACTCAAGATACTAAAAGAATGTTTTTAAGGAAAGCCAACTTTATTTCTCTCCTCTATCGAAAATACTTTTTATTCCATATCCGTGTTTTATAATTTTTTTTTCAAGAATGTTTTTAATATTATCATATTATTATTTAAATATTTTTACCCAGTATTTAATTTTTAATTTTTTTAAATGTAATATTCTTGTTATTTTCTGAATGAGGTACTTTTGACTTTTTACTGAAAATGTGAAAGGAATATTTGTTTTAATATACATGGCATGAATATAATTTACCACCATCATGAATGATCAATGATTTTAAGATTCATTTAAAATTTTACAAGGTTATTTTAAAATAAAAGTTTTCCTTAATATTTGGTAATTTTTTATATTTTAAATAATTTATTTTAAATTAAAAAAAATATTTTTCTATAGAAATGTTCTAGTAATCTTTTAAATGTTTTTTTCATTTATAAAAAAATATTTTGATAGTAATTATGATTTACTGGGGATATGATCCAATGATACGAACCAATTTAATTCTTTTTTTGAAGGAAAAGGTTCATTAATGTCAAAAATCAGCAAACGTACAAATGCAAAGCCATGAAGGGAAATGGTCCAGCCAGAGCTGGTCAACATCATAGGGTCCTAACGCCGCTAGCTGATGAGCAGCATTGTTTCCTTCTCGTTTAGTGAAGGAGAAAGTGCAGATTGAGAAGCCTTGACGGATAGACAGGATTCGCCTGACGAGGGATCCAAAAGACTGGAGGCTGCCGTCGTTGGAGTTGATAACACTGACAATGGTGAGACAGTCTGATTCGAGGTTGATTTTATCCCAAACGCGGTCTATGGAGAGCATCATACCTACAAGTATGGCAGTAGCCTCATCCAACACAGGTTCCCAGAAAGCGTAGTGTGCTTCATGTTTGGCTGCAACAATTTTCCCCTGATGATTCCGGGCCAGGATGCTAAGGCCAACATGCCCATCCTTGGGGAGAGACACATCCACATTAATCTTAATAATCCCTTCTCTTGGAGGAAACTAGCGGGAGGGAAAGGATGGGGGACCCATGGGATTTTTGTGGCCATTGTGGTGCTTCCAGACCTCAACACACGAAGAGGTCCGTTTGGTCCAAAAAACGGGGGGGGGGGGGTCTGTGAACGTGGATAAAAATTTCCTCATTACAACGGACCCAAATGATCCACGCCAAGGTGCAAAGTTAACCTGCTTTAGCCGACGAGAAGGAGGAGCACCATCTCAACCAGAAGGATGGGAGGTCGGGGGCCATGACCAATGAAGTGTCAGCAGCAGCGCCCCATAAATTCCAAATTTCCTTAGCCCCTGTGCACTGGATGATGGCATGCAAGGGAGATTCTGGGACATTCGGGCAGAAAGGGAAAGATTCCTCACTTGAAATATGTCGGAAGACAAACAGGCTCATGGTAGGAAGAGTACCTGTGCACACCTTCCACCAAAAGTGGCGTATTTTTGGAGGAACGTTGAGTTTCCAAATTGGATTCCAGGGTTACCCATCCCAGTTGACTGATTGATTGCCTCTGGCGAGACGATATCTGGATTTCATCATGTAGGCTCCCGAAAGGTTGTACGTCCAGAAGAGATGGTTGGGGCCAGGATCAGGGACCCAGGGGGTACTCAGGATGATTCTTTTATCTCTTTCATTGAACCATGCGTGGATCTTCTCAATGCACCATCCTGGACCCTAGTCGAAAAAGAGGCATCTGACAGTGGCATCTTCAAAACCTAGTTGGGCAGGGGATGAGGCCCGCGTTCCATCCTTATCAATCAACCAGGGATCGGTCCAAATATTAACAGATTTTCCATTCCCGATCCTCCAGCCCAGCCCTTTTTCCAGGAGACATCAGGCCCCCCAAATGATTCTCCAGAGAGAGGTTGGATGAGGGCCAAGAGAGGAGACATGGAAGTCCTTGTGGGGAAAGTATTTGGCTCGAATAACACACACGCAGAGGGATTATGGGCGGTTAACTAGGCGCCAACCTTGCTTAGCCAGTAGAGCGTCATTGAAATGAAAGAGATTCCGGAATCCCATGCCTCCCTCAGGCTTGGGTTTGCAAAGTTTTTCTAGGCCATCCAGTGGGTTCTATTTCTTCCATCTTGCTTCCCCCACCAGAAGTTGGATGTGCGTGAGTGGATCTGATTTACAACGGCCACCAGAAGCTTAAATAGGGACATAAAATAGCTAGGGATAGACTGGATGACGGATTTAACGAGGATATCTTTTCCTTCTTTGGAATTTTTTTTGGAGTCCAGCCTTGAATTTTCTTCTCAATCCTGTCCAGCAAGGATGCAAAAATTTATTTTTTGGAGCGGCCAAAAATAGTGGGGAGCCTGAGGTACTTCTGGTGATTTTCAACCAGATGGATTCCAGCAAATTCACAGAGTTCTTCTTTCTTGGCAGGAGGTACCCCGGCGCTGAAGGAGATTTCTGACTTGCCATGATTGATTGACTGACCGGACGCTCTCTCGTACTGTTGGATTGCTTGGATGATAGCCCGACATTCATTAGTGGTTTCTCTGGAGAAAAGGAGGCAGTCATCGGTGAAGAAGAGGTGTGAAACCGGTGGGCTTGCTCGGCAAACCTTTGCTCCATGAATGGTGTTAGAGGATGCATCCCTGGAGATAAGGTTAGAGAAAACATCAGCCACCAAGATAAAAAGGAAGGGGGAGAGAGGATCTCCCTGGCGAAGGCCCCGAGATGGGACAATTCCTTGGGTGAGCTCCCTATTGACCTTGATTCGGAACGAGATGGTCGAGACACAGTTCATAACCAGATCAACCCATTTAGAGCAGAAGCCCATTTTATTCATAACGACTCTAAGAAAGTACCATTCCACTTTATCACAGGCCTTAGTCATATCTAGTTTCTAGGTCATGGTTCCTCTTTTCACGGTGGTACGTGTTTTCATTGAGTGAAACACTTCATGGGCCACAATTTCATTATCAGTAATCAGTCTCTTTTCCATGAAGGCACTCTAATTTTCCAAGATGATGTCAGATAGCCAAGGGCGCAGTCGATTGACTAAGATATTTGAGAAGATATTGTAAGAAACATTGCATAGACTGATAGGTCTGAAGTTAGGGGCCGCCGAAGGTCTCCTCATTTTGGGAATGAGAACGAGGACAATTTCATTGATGGCGGAAATGCTCATTTTCCTGGCCCATATATTCCTCATCATTTTGTACATGTCAGGGCCGATGATGTTCCAGTATTGTTTGATGAAGAGGGCGTGGAAACCATCTGGGCCCGAGGCCTTAGTAGGGTGAATATGTTCAGAGATAGATGGATCTCCTCGTCTGTCACATCTTTTGAAAGTTTCTGATTGATCTAATCGGTGATCACTGGTCTAATATAATCCTCCACTTCAACAGAAATGAGAGGAGTACCTGCAGAGAAAATGTTCTGGAAATAACCAATCAGAACATCATGAATACCATCGGTGTCGGTGAGTTTTCTACCATCTGGTTTAGAGATGAAAGTAATAGAATTCTTCCGGCGCCTAGCTGAAGCTTTCTGGTGAAAATACCGCGAATTATCATCTCCTTCGCTTATGTGGGTGTCCCGTGCCCGCATGGCCCAGAAGCTTTACTTGACGCGTAGGGCCGCGTCCAGATATTTTTGAGTGGCACTGATAGAACAGAGGTTGCAGTCCGATGGGGGTTGCTTGAGTAGGTTATGCAGTTTCCTTTCCATGAAATCACAGTGCCTATCGGGGTGGCAGAACTTTTTATCGCTCCATGACCTCAGATTGGATATGACCTGTTGGAGATTGAGTCCAACGTCTGTTTGGGTACTCTTCCAGCTTGATCGGGCAACATCTTCACATTCCTGTTCTTTTGACCAGAAGCTTTCAAATTTTAAGGGTCTGTAGGGTTGCCTGTTCCGTTTTCCGTGACTGCAATCAATGACTATTGGATAGTGGTCTGAGCAGTTGAGCATCAGGTGGTTGATGTGGAACATACTGAAGATATTTGTCCAATATGTAGATCCCAGAAATCTGTCAAGTCGCTTAGTAATGCAATTTTCATCCGAGTTTCCCCGAAACCTTGTAAAAGGATCACCCGCATAACCTAGGTCAATCAGGTCCGCCCTTGAGATCGCATCCTTGAAATTCATAATCGACGAGGATGTTCGGCTGGATCTGCCTCTTTTTTCCTTATGATACATAATCTCATTGAAATACCCCCAAAGAGAATAGGGCTCGGGAGGTCGTGACGAAGCTTGCAGAGGATGTCCCACGATTTCCACTTCTCGTTATGGGCCGACCAACCATAAAATCCCACGAAAGTCCATGGAGGGGCATGGTTCGCATGAATAGCCGCAACCACATGGTGTGAGGAGAAGGAAAAGATCTTGACGTCGACAAAATCCTTCCAAAGGAGACAGATGCCTCCGTAGTGGTCTTATCGGGGAACCGGGAGGCAGCCTTGGAAGTCGCATTTCAGAGCGATGCTTGTGGTGTCCTTGTTTTCCAGTATAGTCTCGGACTGGAAAACCATATCGGGGCGACTTTTGATGCAATTGCGCTGAAGCATGTGAATTGTGCATGGGTTGCCAAGCCCACGACAGTTCCAGCATAAGATGATCATTGATCTAGTCGGGGCTGGGTCTGGCCCGCCTCTGCCTTTGAGTCTTCCGTACTTGTTTTTCCACCCGTTAGTTTCCATCTTTTTAGGGAGTCCCCCACTGACCAGTTTGTTTCACATCATCTTTTCACTCCCCCGGGTTTTGGATCTTCCAGTTTACCATCTCTTACTTCTTGTTGCACCCGTTTACAAGTTCGATGGGTGATTGGTCATGGTGGCGATGTTTCTATCATTCCTTCTTTATCCTAAGTTAGGCTGTTTGTCATGGTTTTTCCAGGATCAGGGTTGGGATTTGGTGGTTCAGTTTGCATCTGCTTTGGTCTCGAGCTTTGTTCTAGAAGAATATCTGGGGTATTCTCCATCTCTGTAAAAGTTGAGACGGTGTGTTTCCGGGGGGAAGGATGCATGATAATTTCCTTCTGAGTGGTTGAGTTCTCTTTAGGGAAGTCTGGTGGCCCAAGCATGATGATTGTTCCCTGTTCAGTTTCCGCCAGTCTTGTGTGGGACAACGTGAGCCGTTGGCGGTCCTTTTGTTTTTTTGACTCAGGGATGGAGGCATATCTAACCGTTTTGGCTCGAAGCCATGGGCCATATTGTAGTATGATATTACTTTATCCCTTCTCTTTATTTGATATACATGCTCTTTCTTGGTGTCCGAGGCGTCCGCAAAAGAATCAGAAGATTG
This sequence comes from Viscum album, assembly GCA_963277665.1. Taxonomy (NCBI): domain Eukaryota; kingdom Viridiplantae; phylum Streptophyta; class Magnoliopsida; order Santalales; family Viscaceae; genus Viscum; species Viscum album. Next base: position 117,317,950 of record OY728119.1, read on the forward strand.
AGAGTTTCTCGAATTCGAATGAGATCCAATTGTTTGCGCCATCGAGTTTCAAAAACATGCCCCTCATTAGTGGTTCCGATACCACAATTTCGGCTCTAATTCGGACCTCAGGTCCCCATTGGATAGGGTCTGAGCAGTCCCATTCACTGAATTGGCTAATGCAGTCCCCTATTTATCTTATGACACATTCCGTTCACGCGTAGAATGGGATTCCTTTGATACGTATCCAGAAAGGGGATCAGATGAGCTTAATGTGCTGGATGTCATCCCCCCCTTTTAATTCTTCCATGAAGAGGAGTTGATTGTTGAAGGACCACAACCTACCTTTTAGGATTTTATTTCTATCACTCTCATTGAAGAACTCAAATACTATGCAATTGTTTTCTGCTTCTCGAATGGCCACTCCAGCTTCCAATTTCCAGAGGTTCTGGAGGGTGTTTTTGAGGGCTCTCTGGTTGACTGAGATATTTTCCAAAAACATTCCAATGACCAGCAGAGACATGAATTTTTCCAAGAGTAAATCTTCGATTCTGCAAGTCTCGATAGCCGCCTTCTCTTTATCTGTCAAGGACATCTTATTCCAAATGTTCACCAAATCTGCCGCCATTAAAACGTGCTTGCGAGAAGGGGAAAGCGTCAAACAAAGCCCGGTGATCTACTCTAAAGGGTCAAAACATAGGTAGTCTGATGCCTTAGACGTCCGGTTTCACCATAGTTCCCCCTCTCTTACAAGGAACCACCACAGGGAAACACAACACGCATCAGGGTAACAAATCAAAATAAGACCCGACCCAGCCCAAAAACCCCCGGTCATGGCCCTTTTCAGTGAGGCTCCCCATGCCGGATCCCAACTTCACAGCCTCCTTCCAGGGATTGGCTTCGCGAGGAAAATTGCGTGGAAAAGTTCCGCAGAGAAAGCTTCACGACCCGTGCTTCTGTGGCCCCCTCACTCTCAGCTCGAGCTCGCCGCAAATCAATTTCACCTTTACGATAGGGTTCACCGTGACGGAGCTTCGCGAGCTCCCTTTGTGGAATAATCTCGCCACGCACTAAGAGTTCACCTTCATTCCAGGGGCACTGCGAACCCGGTATTTGCTCCTAGGGCCGCCGCAAACCAGGTCTTTGCAAACCAATTCAACTCTCCACTCACCACAGAGCACTTTGTGGCACGGTCTTCACGATTCACACACACCGCTCGCCGATGCTTTGCAATCATACCCAGGATGGTCACAACCAGGAAAACTCTCGCACCGACCCTGTTTGAAGTCCAACTTCGTCCAGATCTGGGATCAGAAAAGGTAGACTTTGGCAGGAAGGTCTTCAGGACTCCGCGCGAGATCAGGTGAAGCTTGATTTCAGAAATCAGGAGAAAATCCGAACCTTAGAGAACCCTTTCCCTCTGAAAAACAGGTGACGGGCCTTCCTTGCCACTGATGAGCCGTCGACAGACCACCGTTCCAAAGTGCGACTCACCGAGGAAGGACGAGTCCTCCTGAAGGCTGAAAGATCAGGGAAGCATAATAAAGGATGAGATCAAATGCTCGGTAAGGGTAAATAAGGGAGATAAAAATGATCACATAAACATAACATGGTCATAAGGATATTAGAACATGATATTATTGAAAACCATACAATGTATATAAAAGATCATAATATTGAGTCATGGAATAAATATTGGTTTTTCATAAGACATGAATAATAAATGAATCAAAGGAAATAATCCACAAGAGAATAGAATTGGCATAAGACATAAGTCTCTGGTATACACATAAGCATATAAAATCATTTCCTTTTTCAGGGATAACTTCCAAGACTATCATAGTAGATTGGGTTCACTCCCTATTCTATCATATCCTTAGTAAAGGTTCACTCCCAAGACTATCATAGTGGATAGATTCCCATACTAAACTTGGTTCACTCCCCATTTTGGTATTTATTATCTCATGACATATCCATCTTTACTCAATGCATTAAAGGGATATATAATTCCAATACAACCCATAACATAATGAAAATAACATATATGTGTGCCATAAGGTTATAAAACATTCCTTATTTTATAACCCATGGAAAGGAAATGGGTTTTATAAATATTTCATTATGGCATCATAGCATAACCCATGGAAAATAAATGGGTTTCACAGTGGTTTCATCATAACTTAATTAACTCATGGAAAAGAAACAAGTTTCATATCATGATATAAATCTCTTATAAATAAGTTTTTTTATGTATCCATGTTTACAAAGATACTGGGCCTATATAATATTCGTGTGGATTTCAATGTTATATAATGAATATTAATTCATTAAGATTTAATATCTATGTATGAAAATTATGGGTCACTATGGTTGGTATCATATTTAGGTTTAGTTACCTTTGGAAACTAGAATGAAAAAATTTAATGATAACCATTAGGATAATCCTATGCATAAGAGAATGTCCTAAGTTATAGTAAATAAAGAAGTGTAGTTTTCCTAAAAAACAACCCTATCTGGATACTATAAGTGGATGTGGTTTTGGAATAGATGAATCTAGAGGTAATATCCCCAAAAAATTTTGGTTGAGTATATCTCATCCATAATTCTAATACATGGTGATTGTGACCTTACCATGCACCTAATTTGACATTACTGTTTCGCGCGGAATCCGGGGATGACCTCCTGGACGAGAGATTCAAACGTTCTGATCGGTTTCTAACGGGTTTGTTCGTAGAACCGGAAACATCCAATGATTCCACATCCGTTTGGACCTACTTTCCAAAGGCAGGCGCTCATTAGCTTGTGGGCTAATGAGGCTTAGGAATTTTCATTGGTCGAGAGGATGGGAGGTCGGACTCATCACACCTTTTTGAGGGGAATTATTGTCTACTCCGGGACTCTCTTTATAGATTTAAGTTAAGTTCGTGAATCCTTATTACATTACCAAGTATAAAATGAGCTTTCCTTTAGTTTTAACAATCAATGATTAAATATGCAAGAAATTTAGAGAATCTTTTATATGTATTCGAGGTTCTTCATCAATATAGAATCATCTATATTTGTTTAGAGATTCTTGGTCAATGGTATCCTTCAAAACATTTATATAAAAGTCTCTTGGTCATTTTGATGACCAGGCTGGTTTTAAAGCCACTCAGTGGGGCACTTGAAGTTTATCGTCATTCAGAAGGACAGAGATTATTTCAATGTTGGGATCGAACCCATAAATGGGCTACCTACGTATCCTTTGTTTTGAAAAAGGAATCAGAACCCACGTAGTTCGAGGAATGGGATATGATGTTTTATGATTGATGGCTCAAAGATGAATGTCATAATTACTTTTACACTCTAAGCTCACGTGAGTCATGCTCGGTGTGAGAAACAAGAGGTATTTGTAAAATTCAGACAATTGTGCCATAAAAGATGCAATCATAAGAATTTGTTTTGGGGCTTATGTATAGATGACTGCCCAGATAGACGAAGGTTTAGGATTTACTTTTAGGGAGAAAATCCAAGAACAGGGTCCACAAAGTTATATGTGCTTCATGGAGATTTGAATACTCTAATCTTGGGGCTTACTCCTAAGGAGGATGCCCAAGTTTGGAGGGGACTTATGATTGGGTTTTATTCCTAAAGAGGAAACCCAAATCAAAGGTAATTTATGACTGGTTAAGAGAAATTTTAAGAGACTTGGGGCTTACTCCTGAAAAGGAAGCCCAAGGTTATGACTGAGTCTTATTCCTGAAAAGGAGACTCAGGTTAGGGGACTTGGGGCTTACTCCTGAAAAGGAAGCCCAAGGTTATGACTGAGTCTTATTCCTGAAAAGGAGACCCAGGTTAGGGGACTTGGGGCTTACTCCTGAAAAGGAAGCCCAAGGTTATGACTGAGTCTTATTCCTGAAAAGGAGACCCAGGTTAGGGGACTTGGGGCTTACTCCTGAAAAGGAAGCCCAAGGTTATGACTGAGTCTTATTCCTGAAAAGGAGACCCAGGTTAGGGGTTAAGGTTTGGGGCTTACTCCTGAGGAGGATGCCCAAGTTTGGGAACTTTTAAGAATTTGGGGCTTACTCCTGAGGAGGATGCCCAAAGTTGGGGTTGAGGCTTACTCTTAAGAAAGATGCTCAAGATTTAGAGGACTTGATTGGGGCTTACTCCTAAGGAAGATTCCCAAGATTTATGACTAGGACTTATTCCTGAGAAGGAAGCCTAGGTTAGGGGACTTGGGGCTTACTCCTGAAAAGGAAGCCCAAGGTTATGACTGAGTCTTATTCCTGAAAAGGAGACCCAGGTTAGGGATTAAGGTTTGGGGCTTACTCCTGAGGAGGATGCCCAAGTTTGGGAACTTGATTGGGGCTTATTCTTAAGAAAGATGCCCAAGATTTATGACTAGGACTTATTCCTGAGAAGGAAGCCTAGGTTAGGGGACTTGGGGCTTACTCCTAAAAAGGAAGCCCAAGGTTATGACTGAGTCTTATTCCTGAAAAGGAGACCCAGGTTAGGATTCTCTCATCTTAAAGGATGAGGTTGAAATGAATGAACTCTCAATCTTTGGTGACATAAAGATGTTTAAATCACTGGGTGTTTGAGAGGTATTTCACAGAATTCCTTTCAGATAAGGATGTCAAATCAAGAAATCATGCCATAAATGGCTTTTGAAGAGTATCTTGAAGACTGAATCTTGAATAGGAAGGGTGAAATGGCTTAAGAGGGGTAAAAATGGGCAAGATGGGCACCCAAAAAGCTAGGGGCGCGCAAGTCTTGAAGGTCGCGCAAGTCCTGCGTCGGCGCGCAAGTGTTGGTCGCGCAAGTATACTTGCGCGACATGAGGGATACTTGCGCGATTTTCAACCAGAGTTGAATTACTTGAGCGACTCTTTATTAAACCCTTTCCCATCCTCTTGAGGTTCTTCCAGAGAAGGGACGCGCAAGTTATATTGAAGGAATTAAGTTGGCGCGCAAGTGTTTGATAAGTTTCAACACTTGGGCCTTCCTTCTTCTCTTTAGATCTTCCATTCTAGGTAAGAAATTACCTTAGAAGTGTTCCGGAAGCTTTGAGAAGAGACTTGAGCGTCGGGAGCTTTGATCCGAGTTTCTGGAAAAAGATCCTCTCGAATGGGGGGCCCACAGGGTCTATTTATAGGCAAAAGAAGACCCCGGGCGGTTACTGGGCGGTTACCAGATCTGTCGCGCAAGTCCCTTGCACGACCATGAGGGGTCGCGCAAGTGTTGAGGCGGCGCGCAAGTATACTTGCGCGACCAAGAGGGAACTTGCGCGACCTCTGGGCAATGTTCTCCTTTTTCATCCCTTTGTCGATTTTTGATGTTTCTTCAAAGGATTAATCACTTTGAGCTTAGATATTCCCTTTTCCGAACTTTAGATTCCGTGACGAAAGGAGCGTCAACAAAAGTACCCCCTCAGAGTTGGATCCGGAGAGAAAATGAGGATTTGACTCTGAGGAAATCGAATCCCTCTAAAGGAAAAGGGCGGCGCGCAAGTCTTCAAATGCACAGAAGTCGGCGCGCAAGTCTTCGTCGCGCAGGCATTGAGCACTCTGGATGCGGCGCGCAGATTCGGCGCGCAGATAGGCCCCCTGGCCTATAAATACACGGCTTCCGGCCGTAGATGGCATCTGAAGTTCCGGATTTCTCGAGCTCTCGCCGCGCAAGTCTTCCTCGTCGCGCAAGTCTCTTGTTTTCGCTGTTTCTTCGCTGCCGCGCTACTCTCAAGGTAATAGGGGTTGCGCGGTAATACTTGCGCGACCAAAACTTGCGCGGCACATGTACCACTTGCGCGACATCTCCATACTTGCGCGCCTTAATGCCTTAGCCATTTTTTTCAAATTCTTTCACAAATTTTATGAAAAATAAAACCCATTTAAGAGTTTAATTTATTCAACTCCTGTGCAGATTCAATGGCTCTTAGACCTGGATTACTTGATGAACTGGCTAGCAAGCGGATAGATGATATGATGAATATCATTGGCCCTGATTACTATACTGTCAAAAACAGCACTCTTCCAGATTTGGCTAAGTATCTGAAGAAATATCATTACGACTTTCCTCACTGCACTTATCTACCTTTGTATGGTCATGGTCATCTGCAAGAAGTCATTATTCCAGAAGTAAAGAATTATCTTCCATTTTCTTGGTTTCAGAATTATACCAATTTTGCTTCAGAAAATATCTCAGGCGGAGGAGTATTTCAAACTGCTGGAACAGTAGAGAAGGCTTATGTGATGCATCATAGCCCTTGCACACCAGATCTGAAAAAACATACACCTGAGCTTCAACCACATTGTCATCCTTCAATCTTCCGAGATGCTCAGATGGATCAGTCCAAAGGCTGGAAGAAAAGTTGGGATTTCCGCCCTGGGGGAGGTGTGAAGCCAACTTGGATGTGGGCATACTGGGTGCGACAGACTTGCGCAGAGTTTATTGAGGATCTGAAGAGAGCTGCAATATATGAAGCTGTTTGGGTTGGGCAGACATATATTTACAGACATGATATCTTCGTGCCAGAGATACTCAGCCACTGGAGTCCAGCGACTAATTCTTTCCACTTGACTCATGGAGAAGTAGGTATCAGTTTGTGGGATGTCCACAAGATTTCAGGAGCTCCAATCTTGGGCGACATGTATGATGAATTCATTCCTCCCAAGGTGACTTGGAATGATCCAGAGAAGACTCCTGCTTTGGCTCGAGAATTATTCAAAATCTTTCACAAGCTCAAGAGTTCAGAGACCTCATTAACTCATTTCAGAAAAGATATCCATCCGGAAGAATGGATGAAGGTGTTTCTTACTGAGAAGAAAGGGATGGAGCCAAAGGAAAAAGGATCCAAGAAAAAGAAATCCAAGGATACCCGGCCCAGACGTCCTACCACTTGCCCAAAACCTGAGAAGAGAGGAGCTCCTGGCACATTCTGGCCAACTCTAGAAGCAGGAGAGTTTGAAAAATGGGGCTATGAAGTGAATCAAAGAATTCCAAAGAAAACTCGTCTGGCGGGTTTCTTGGCAATGTGGCTCAGTATTTACCTCTTTCCGGTCAGGGATTCGAAGGGAGGCGTTAGGCCAGGGACCTTCGTCATTGCGGCCAAGTTAGCTGAGGGAAAAATGGTTGGGTTAGCCACCCCCATTTTAGCAAAGATCCACAGGAGTTTACTTCACGTCTTCCAGGGTAAATCTCCTTTAAGAATAGTGGGACCATTCCAGGTTTTGTGGGGATGGATCGCCACTCACTTCAGGACTTACAATGTACAGAATGGATTACAAATTCCTGGAAGCTCTTTCAGACCGTCAGTGCAATCATTCTCTGGAATTGCTCCATTAGATGTCAATGGTTATGACATAAAAGTAAGACTAAGCATGTATAAGGAATTCAACTTCTTTCCTTATGGAAGTCCGCCATCTGGGCGGTTTGTTGATGATGGGAAAGCCCCTTTGGATTTGAGGGCATACATGCTAGCTTGCAGGGATGGCGTGTTAGTAGCCAGGATTGATGGAGAAATCATATGCGAGGCCTATGCTCCATATAGATTTGCACGCCAATTCAAATGTTTGCAACAGATTGTTGTATCCCCTCCAGTACATGTCAGGTTAGAGCAACATCCGATGGTTGCTCGACAACTATGGTTGCTGACATCAAGAGAGAAGACTGGGGCAGTATTTGATCTACCAGTTGAAAAAGCGGCACATTATCTGACTACATTTTATGCCGAACACTGGATAGCATCATACCCCAAAGAGATATTGAATCATCCTGTATATCAAGTGGGAAAGAGGAAGAGGACTGTAGAGAAAGAAACTCTTCCTCATGAAGGTGATGCTTCTCCTCCTGAAATAGGTTCAACAGACTCCTCCTCTAGAACTGATTCCTCAGATCATCATGATGGGGATGATGAGGCACAACCGGCAGCAAAGCGGTTTCGTGCCCGATATAATCCTCCGGCCAGAGTTAAAAGACCCACTCCATCAGCTCCTGGTGAGTTATTTGATTGTAATAACTTCAATCACTGCTACTTTATAAAGTAATAAGTCTCACTTTCTTATTCTCTATCTGTAGTTGCAGGAGTTGGGAAGAAATTAAAATCAAAAATTGTAGGACCTTCCTCACAGCCTTTATATCTAAGACCAGAGGCTGTTCAGCTATGGCAGAGCTTATACTGTGATACTGAAACCGCCTGGCTAGATTTGTGTGAGGGTCTACAACTTCCTGGGATAGGATATCTTCTAGCTTCCAAAGACCTTCAATACGGAGATAACCCCAATGAAGTGCGGGCTTACATCAGAGAGCTGGAAATGCTCATATATGCCACTGATAATTCGGTTCCTATCACCAGGCGGGTGAAGGAAATGATTGATCGTGGCACCACTAAGGGGGCTAGTGGTTCTGGAGATGAGGAGTGGCAAGAGTACGTGGCTCCTGAAGATGTAAGTTTTCTTTCCTTATTTTCTTTGCAACTTGATTTCAGTTGAAGCTTTGTTACTTAAGGAAGTTATTTTCTTCATCTTGCAGCTTGCAAAGAAAGGGACCGGGGTTCCTTCGCCACAATATAGCCCTGGTGGTACCGCTGTTGGGGCTGCTACTGATTCTCCTCGCGAACCAGGCGAGATATCTCCAGGCCAGCAGGCCATGAATGAGGCACTGGACATAGCCTTTCATTCGCCAATCCAAGTGCCAATAAAGGAGACAGCTGAAACTCCAAAAAAGCAAAAGAAGCCAAGGCAACGAAGGAGGAAATCCTTAGCTAAACGTTTTATTAGCAGTGGTAAGTCCTTCGAACAATCATGATTTTATACCCATAATCATATGGTTACTCATATTTCTGAGGATTGCAGGGGCTTCTTCAATTTCCCCCTTGAGGGAAGGGACTGATCCTTCTTCAAAGGCCATGGAGGGTGCTGTAGAACAACCACAGACTCAAGATGACTTGGTAGCTCCTGGAGAAGAGCTGCCATCCATTCCCAGTATCCCTCCCACTACTGAAGATGCTGTCCAGGGTCAGGGGTTGCAGGACATAAGTCAGCAAGAAGACATAGCAAATGCTCCCACTGGTGAGACTAACCAAGATTCTGAAGTATCATTGGATGAAATGATGAATCAAGGAATGAATTTTGAAGAATTTTATGATCATGCTAGATTGTCATGTGATTTAGAAGACCTTGGGCGTGAGTGTTACCCTTCGCCCAAATTTTTCTTTTAAAAGAAAAATATTTCTAACCATGATGTAAAATAATATGCAGTTTCTTCCGTAGAAGCTGCTGAACTGCCAATGCCTGAAGAGGGTGTGGACACTGATGTCAACCCTATCATTGCAGAAACATTAGCTCAAGTAGAGCTAAATCCAATAAACTCTCCTGATACCCATCTTGAAAATCCTGTTGAAACCGAGAAAGATGGGGAGAAGTCTTCTCATGTTGCTGAACCACCATTGGGTAAGGGATAACAATATTTGTGATTGTACTTTATTTGCAAGACAATCCATTCTTTTGTTATCCTTTAAGATTCAACTAAAATCTTTCAATTGATCATGTAGGGCCATCAACTGTAATGGCTAGATCCGGAGATGAGGCTTCAGCCTCTACCCCAACGGGAATTGAAAGTGAAGAAGCCCATGTCAGAGGGGAAAGAGCAGAACGAGGCACTTCCTTAAGCATGTTAATTCCAGATTACATACCCCCTTCTGACGAAGATGTTGAATCAGATCCAGAGATGCTCAAAGCGTTCAGCTTTTCACGACGTAAGGCGTGGAACAATATATGGAACATCATATCGGGGGTGCCCTTAGAAGAGCTACCATAAAAAATTTCCCGATTGTCATCCCAATTTGTTATAATGGGACTTGGTGGTTTTGGGTATGAAAAGATCCATGCTGCAGTGAAACAGATTATCTTCAGGAGGGAGCAAATGCAGACAAGTCGCGAAGATTTGACCAGAGTGAAATTGTCAGTCAACATAGGCGAATTTGAGGCTGCGATATCCCAGGCTGAAGCTGATTATGTTGTCAAGATGAAGGATCTGAAACAAAAAATCAAAGAAAAGGTCGTCCAGCAGGTGCAACTCCAGCAACAGTTAGATGCTGTTACTGGGGAACTTGATCAGCTTAATGAATCATTGGATGAAACTCATATAAATGGCATGAAAGCCATTGCAGATGCTAAGAAGGCATTTCAGCAAGCTGAAAAGAGTGAAGCTGGTCAAGTGCACGAGCTTCAAGCAACTGTTGATAAGGCTCAGGATGCTATACATCAAATGAAGACTTTTGTTGACAATCTCCTGTAATTTCTTGAAAAAGAGAAGAGATTCCAATCTGTGGATGTCCTTCTAACTCTTGTGTATCAATGAAAAACACTTTTGTCTTCAATCATTTGTGCTTGCATTCTTCCATTACCTGCTTCAAATTTACTTAAGCCAATGGGCTTAGTAAGCATAGTTTGATTTTTACTAGGATTATTACAAATAACCCTACAAACATTGAACCTTTTAACTGCTCAATATTACCTAAATCATACAAAAAAATGTATATTTAGTGAGCTGGAACTTGACTTTTATTCAGAGTTCCTTTTTCTTTTGTGTGGGCAGTTTAAAGTCATGCAAGCCGGACATAAAGAGGCTAATGTTTAAGGTCGAAATAGCTTTGACCGAAAAAATGGATTAAAATGGATTCAATTCCTTGATAATTTATCTGAAAACAAATTACCATACTCAAGTATGAGAGAAAATATGTAAACTATGACTTAAGAATATTTGAATCTGAGGAATGATATGAAAAAGAGCTAAATATCATTAGAAGAAGTAGTTTCCAAGAATGAAGTTACTATTATTTAACAAAACCCATTAGGGGGTTGAAATATGCAGGGCCACCTATGGGCATTGGCTGCATAGTCAAATAAAATAGCATCTTTTGGCTGACAAGTCTGTTATGTGGACTGTTTATGCAAGGCCACCTATGGGCACGTGCTGCATAGTTAGGCAAAAGAACTCTCAGAAATTTACTTTCCTAGTGCTAAAAGCCAGTGAAAGTTTATGGAGATTCAAATTTTCTAAAGCATAGAGTTTGTTGTATGAAAAGAGGTACTTGAATATGGAGAAGATATTTTCAAACAAGAATATCGAAGAACTGGATGAATATCACTCCTACGAAGGTCTGACCCAAACGTAGGGAAGAAGAATAAACCATAGACTTGAATACTTTCAGATCGTGAAAAAGGATATGGGACAAATATGTTAAGGATGGCTATTTTTGCGGATCCCTACATACTGTCGTTTAAGACAAATAAGGACAAAAGAGGCATTCTTCCCAAGAATGAAGTTACTATTATTTAACAAACCCGTTAGGGGGTTGAAAACATGCAGGGCCACCTATGGGCATTGGCTGCATGGTCAAATAAATAGCATCTCTTGGCTGACAAGTCTGTTATGTGGACTGTTTATGCAAGGCCACCTATGGGCACGTGCTGCATAGTCAGGCAAAAGAATTCTCAGAAGTTTGACATTTTTGTGACTAGAAGTCATGAAAAGGGTTATGAAGATCTGAAAATATTTTAAGGTTAGGATTATAACACATAAAGATGGGTATTGTCCAATGTATATAGAGATACATAGGTCAATGAAAACCATAATCATGTTGTGGCTGGGTCCTGAATTGAAACTTGGACTTCACTACGTATCTCATAAGAATGAGAATCAAGCCATACGTAGTTCTTGAAATGCAGTTTAACGTCGTGAAGGACAAAAGGATGAGTGATCTTAGTTTTTGGGGTCATAGAATTCGGACCATAATAATGAATACACAGTGTGTGTTTTCATGAGGACTTTTCAGCCAAGGGACTGAAAGTGAAATTTGGGGTTAGGCCCAAAAAGACTTGGGACTGGATTCGAGGGACACTCGAATGTTCCTATGTATCCCATAAGGATGGGAATCAAGTCCACGTAGTTCTAGAAACTACCCTTTGTACAAATTTGGTTCGTACATGTGAAGGGTGAAAAGGGACTTTAGTGCAATGATGGTTTTAACCTAAGATAAAAAGTTTAGGCATTACCATGTATGTACGTAGTCTTTTGAAAAAAAATGAAAACCATGATTGAAAAAAGAATCAATGTTAATAATGGTTCCTTCTCAAATGAGGAAATCAAAGAATATTGTAGTTTATTGTCGTACCGGACAAAAGTGTTGTATAGTTTAACGTCATATAACAAGGACAAAAGTGAATCAATGTAAAGATATTGATTCCAAGGGTGGTTTCACAAATCATCATCATATGAGATTGTGGTGAACCAATGTGAAAAGATTGTTTTTGGGCTTGAACCTTTGGGAGGTTGCCTACATACCCAGCCTGGAGGGCAAGGATCAAAGTCTGTGTAGTTCAATTAAAGAATGAATTAATGATCAAGTTGTTCTTGTGGAAAATGATCTAAAAAAAAATGTTGTTGGGACTTACACATGGTTAGTGGCCCAAAGGGAGTGTTATGGTTGATGTTCGCTCTAAGCTCACGTGAGTCATACTCGGTGTGAGAAACAAGAGGTAATAACAACCTTAACGATGTACAGTTTAATGTCATGTAGGACATAAAAAAGGGACTTTCTGTACAGTTTAGCGTCATGTAGTTAAGACGATGGGGACAATATAGTTTAACGTCATATTGGACGAAAGGGGGATTGTGCAGTTTTAATGTCATGCTGGACTTTTGATGATTATATAGTTTAACGTCTTTCCGGACGTGAGGTACTTTTATACAGTTTAGCGTCATGTAGTTAGGACGTCACAGTTTAACGTCTTGCTGGACATATTTGCAAATAGTTTATGGTCGTATACATGGACCAGGAATGATGCAGTTTTAAGGTCATGCTAGACTGTTTATGGAACTTTTTCACAGTTTAATGTCGTGTGGGACGAAGTTGCAGTTTAAAGTCATACTGGACCATTGCTGTATAGTTTTAGCGTCATATAGCAAGGACGAACTGATGCTGTACAGTTTAAAGTCATGTAGCTAAGACTAAGGTGAATCAATATGAGGATATCAGTTCTGATCTTTTTACAGTTTATCGTCATGCTGGACATTGGAAGTGCCACACAGTTTAATGTCATGTTGCTAGGACACAATATAGTTTAATGTCATCTCGGACAGAATACAGTTTAGTGTCATGTAGGACAATAAGGGACTTAACACAGTTTTAACGTCATGCTGGACGATGAAAGTGCCACACAGTTTAATGTCATGTCGCTAGGACAAAATATAGTTTAATGTCATCTCGGACAAAATATAGGAACTTCTATACAGTTTATTGTCATGTAGGACAAAATCAGGGACTATGCAGTTTAAAGTCTTGCAGTTAGGACTATTGGTGCTGCACAGTTTAATGTCATGTTGCAGGGACAAAATTTAGTTTAATGTCATCTCGGACATTGAAGGTGACACAGTTTAACGTCATGTTGGACGAAGTTGTAGTTTAAGGTCATACCGGACCTTGGTGTAGTTTAAGGTCATACCGGACCTTGGTGTAGTTTAAGGTCATACCGGACCTTGGTGTAGTTTAAGGTCATACCGGACCTTGGTGTAGTTTAAGGTCATACCGGACCTTGGTGTATGAACCAATTGTAAGTCTTGGTTCTGGGAACAATATTTTGTGTTTATACAAAATACTTCTTCAGAAATCTGGCATTAGTTGGAGTCGTGATGTGTTCTCCATCCATTGAGATTAGAGAATACGCTCCATTGGAGTAGACCTTATGTATTGAATAAGGTCCTTCCCATTTTGGTTCAAGCTTGGGAGGTTTCTTTCCTGGTATCATTGGTGTTATGAGAACCAATACCAATTCTCCCTGAATGAATGAACGAAGATGAACTTTTTTGTTAAAAGCTCGTGCTATTCGATTCTGATAGATTTCCAAGTGGTGCAAAGTGCACAATATTTTCTCATCTAACTGTTCCAATTCATTCAAACGCTTTTGGGATTGTTCATCTGTTGATAACTGATCACAAATGGCTATTCTGAGTGAGGGCAATTGAACTTCAATTGGCAAGACTGCTTCTGTTCCATATACCAATGAATATGGAGTAGACCGCGTTGCATTGCGAGTGGTAGTCCGATAAGCCCATAAAGCATGATAGAGTTTATCAGGCCATGACCTCTTATCTTTATCCACCATCTTTTGCAGTATATTTGAAAGAGTCTTGTTGAAGGCCTCTATCTGGCCATTAGCCGCTGCATGATATCGGGATGAATGGTTGGACTTAATGTTGTATTCTTGATACAATCTCTTTACCTCAGAAGAACAGAAGTTGGTGCCGTTGTCTGTCAATATGGTATGAGGGACACCAAATCTAGTAATGATGTTAGACTTGATGAAGCTAACAATGCATTTAGAACTGACTTCTTTGAGAGGTACTGCCTCTGCCCATTTGGAAAAGAAATCAGTAGCAGTAAGAATGTACTTAAACTGCTTGGCCGTAGCTGAAGGGTAAGGTCCCACCACATCCATTCCCCATGTGGAAAATGGCCATGAGTATTTAGCTGTATGAAGCAACTCTGGAGGTTGATGAATGAAATTGGCATATACTTGGCATGAATGACACTTCTTTGTGAAATTAACACAATCTTGTATCATTGAAGGCCAGAAGTATCCAAGTCTTCGAATTTGATCAGACAATCTATGTCCAGACTGGTGGGCACCACAGACTCCTGCATGCACTTCTTTTATGACAGCCATTGTCTCTTCACCATCAATACATCTGAAGAGAACTCCATCAAAACCACGTTTGTAGAGAATTTTCTCGAGGTGGTTTGGACCATCATAAAGAGTAAAATTGACCACACGTCGCCGAATTTGTTCTCTCTCGGCTCTATCAGGTGGAAGTGTTCCATTTTGAAGGTATTCCCTGATAGGTGACATCCATCCTGTAGTATGACCATATGGTTTAGGAATGGGACTAATTTCATTAATTTCCTCTGTTCTGACTTGAACATAAGGTGAAATTGCACGACGGTGGGCAATACCGATGGTTGTCTCGTCCCGATTTGGATCTGCTAAAGCTGTGGCTATATTAGCCAGTGCATCAGCTTGAGCATTTTGTGATCTTGGGACATAAGAAAATGTCGGTTCTGAAGGGAATTCCGACATTAACTCTCTGACGTAATCATACAAAGTGATTAATTCTTCTTTTCTGATGGCATAATCCCCATTGACTTGTTTGATTACCAGGTCTGAATCACCTTTTACCTTTAAGTGATTCACTTGTGCTTAAAGCGCTAACTCCAAGCCTGCAATGAGAGCTTGGTATTCAGCTTCATTATTGGTACCACCTTCCCACAACAAAAAGGAATAAGGTAACACTGCCTTATCTGGAGAAATGAGCACAATTCCTAAACCAACTTTGTTGAATTTAGGATTTTCCATTTTCTTCCCTGTTGGACTTCTAGAAGCACCATCAAAATACATTTCCCATGTTTGAGGATTCTCTTGAATAGAAAAAACTTCCTCATCAGGGAGTTTGATATCTGAATACGTGTCTTCCACTGAAGGGTGTTCAGCCAGGAAATCAGCCAGAGCTTGGCCCTTAATTGCCTTTTGAGACACATACTGGATGTCGAACTGCTGTAAAATAACCGCCCACCTTGCCAGACGTCCTGTAAGCATTGGACGACTAAGGATGAATTTGAGTGGATTATTACGAGATACCAATTGGACCTCGTGATGTTGCAGGTAGTGTCTCAGTTTCTGAACTGCAAAGATTAATGCTAGGCAGCATTTTTCAATACTCGAATACCGGGTTTCTGCTTCAAGCATAGTTCTACTGAGATAGTAGAGACTATTTTCATTCCCAGCATCATTCTTTTGAGCGAGAAAGGCACCCAATGATCGCTCTAAAGCTGTCACATAGAGGATAATAGGTCTACCCTCAACAGGTGGCATGAGTACTGGTGGACTTAAGAGGTATTTCTTGAGAACATCAAATGCTTCTTGACATTCTTTAGTCCACTGGTAAGTGACTCCTTTCTTCAATAATTTGGTAAAAGGTAAACTTTTGCCTGCCAAATTGGCGATGAAACGCCGAATATAGGCTAAGTGTCCTTGAAGTCCTCTTAATTCTTTCAAATTCTGAGGAGGTGACATACCAAGGATTGATTTGGTCTTCTCAGGATCGACTTCAATACCACGATGGCGTACAACAAAGCCGAGGAATTTTCCTGAGGTTACCCCAAAAGCACATTTTAAGGGGTTCATCTTCAAATTATGTTGTCGAAGCTTGTGGAATATGATTTCCAAATCAGCCAAGTGATCAAAACGTTGTTTGGATTTAACCACCAAATCATCTACATAGCATTCAACAAATTTCCCTAGAAAAGGTTTGAAGATACGATGCATGGCGCGTTGATATGTTGCACCTGCATTCTTTAAACCAAAGGGCATAACCCGGTAACAAAACACACCTTGAGGAGCTCTGAAGGCTGTATATTCCTCATCTTCTGGGGCCATTCGGATCTGATTATATCCAGAATATCCATCCATGAAAGAAAGTACTTCATAGCCAGCCGTCACATCAATTAAGAGTTCTGTAATCGGAACTGGAAAATCATCTTTGGGACAATACCGATTAAGATCTCTGAAATCGATGCAAACCCTAATTTGTCCGTTCTTTTTCTTTACTGGGACAATATTAGCCAACCACTTGGGATATTGAACTTCTCTGACGAAGTTAGCTTTGATAAGCTTATCCACTTCAGCCTCGATTTTGGAAGCATAGGTTGGGTGTGTTCTTCTCGCGGCTTGCTTGAATCCTCGATGTTCTTTTGGAAAACCCAAATGATGGGTGGCAACATCAGGATCAAGGCCAGGCATCTCTGTATAATTCCAAGCAAAAATATCTTTATTTTGCTTTAGAAAAGAAATATACATCTCTTGTTCTTCAAGGGTCATGGCCGCACTAATTAAAGTGGGGCGTGGATCTTTCTCTGTACCCAGATTTACTTCTCTGAGTTCATCCACAGTGGTAGAGATACCCTCTTCAAATGCTGGAGGAGCATCTCTAAGATCTTCCTCTTCCTCTTCATCATGTGTTATATCTTCCGTTTCTACTTGCAAAGTAGATGAAAAAACGAAATTCTCATGATCATAAGAGATGTCAAAATTTTCACATTTTGAAGAAGAAGCTTCCATTTCCGTCCCTATTGATGAAAAAGGGTCTTCTTTGGGAAATAAAGAGGAGATGATGGATTGAGAATCGACATCAACATTCACCTCTGGTGTTGCTATAACTTCTTCTGGCCTGATTAGCGAAGTATAGACTTGTTGGATTTCAGCAGACGAAATGAAAACGTCACCACTTATGCTTTCATCATTGCTTGGTAAGTTACCAATTTCTCCCATGTTGTCTGGCTCGATTGCCGTAATTGACATTATGGATCTTTCCATAAGAGTATTTTGATTTGGGCCTATTTTGTCAATTTGACTGATAGGTAACACATAATCTGTACTCACATGTGAAAATGGATTTATTGGAATTTTTTCCAAACCATATGGAGCATTAACTTTGGTAATTTCCTTCATTGTAGATTTTTCTCTTCCCTTCATGTGATAAAATTCCGCCTCAATGTATTGAGACTCACATGTTTTGAACGGGGCCTTATCACCATATAATGTTCCAACTTGACCATCGAAACAGTATTTGAGACATTGATGGTATGATGACGGAATAGCTGCATGCTGATGTAACCAGGGTCTTCCAAGCAAAATATTGAAAGCTGAGTCTTGATCAACAATCATGAAATCTGAATTGGAAACAAGATCTCCAAACTGAGTTCTGAGCGTAACTTCTCCCAGTGGTTCTTGTTCATTTTTATCATATCCTTGCAACATCATGGTAGAAGGAGATAAATCAGATTCCATGAGGCCCAATCGACGAAGGGTGCGAATGGGCATGAGGTTGACTCCTGAACCATTGTCAATAAAAGCTCTTCGAACATCTATACCATTGACTTTTCCAGATAGGTACAAAGGTTTTATGTGCCCATGCACAACATCATCTTCATCTTTATCAGTAAAAGATATCACTGCATGGCATTCTGCAGGATTATTCTCTATGTGATAAATTTCAGCTGCAGCAATTTCAGCTTCAAACTCCTGAGGACTTGATAAAGCTTCGATGAGTGCTTTCCGAAGATCTTTTGATAGATTCAAAGCATCCAAAATTGATAATTTGGCTGGTACTTGGGCCAAGTGTTTCAATATATCATACTTTTGATCTAGAGGCCTGCGTTTCCCAATAGGAATATGTGGTTTAGCAGGTATCTTGGAAGCAGATGCTTTGGAAGCTGATGCCTCTTGTATTGAAGTTGGCAACATCTTTGGTTTTGGAAAATTAGACTGATTAGATCCATTTACTTGCTGAGATAAAGAAGATGGAACATTTAATCGGTCTTCCAAAATAACTGTGCCGAAGCTGAGTTGGCCATTGGCAGAAGAACTTGCTTGTTCATTTTGAGCTCGCTGAAGGGCTCTACCACGAGTTTCTGCTGCATATACCGTGCTAGCAGGGGTAGAATTAGAGTGGTGGCTTCGGAAAGATCCACGTCTTCCCCTATATCCTGAACCTCTAGAACTTCCTCGGGTTCCTTTATTTGATACAGGGAATTCAGGCTCATCAAGACTGGAATATGAATCTGTTAATTGAATCATATTAACAGAACCAAAGATCAATTCTTCATCTGATAAAGACTCTGCCAAGTTAGCCTGTTTAGGCTGTGCCGTTTGGTGGGATGGTGCCCGTTGCTTTGAAGTAGATGGCATGAAATCTGCCAGAGTCAAAGACAATTTAGGCTTTGATACATACTCATCTTCTTCTGATTCCTCTTTCTTCTTTGAATTGCTCTGCCCTTTTGAGGATTTGTCTTTTGATGGAGGCTTTACTGCAGCTTTTGTAGGAGACACAATTGGCTTCTTCAATTGTGTTCGCAAAATGGAATGGGTCCGATTGATTGTCTTTCTGACCATCCAATCATCATATTTTTTCGCAGTTTTGCTTTTGACTTCCTGCCACTCGCCTCCTTCCTCTGGATCTGTAGTGGTAATACACGCTACATGAGCTGAAGAACCCTTCAATTTGACTTGTCCCAAGTCGACCATCTTTTGTAGGAGGTCTTTAAAGACAAAACACTCCTGGATGGGATGCCCCAACATTTGATGAAAGGGACAATAATTGGGACGGTCTTCATCTCCTTCCTTGTTTGGTCTCTTCGGCACTGGTAATTGAACCAAATTATTCTCCAGAGCTGAAATGAAGTAACCAGGAACTTGCTCACTTCGGAAAGAGTATGTTTTACTCTTCATATCCTCAAATTGTTTTCGTCGTTGATCTTTTTGATCATTTGGACGAAACAGCCTTTGTTGTTGGCGTTCAGGAGGTGGAGCTCTTCGAGAAGATGAAGGTTTTGAAGTAGAAATAGGTACAGGTGCCTGTTTAAGCATAACTGTAGCAGTTTCTGCTTTACCCATTCTTCTTCCTGGAGCTGATGGAATTACACGAGATTTAACCTTAGCCTGCATAAGGGAATCTTCAATCTGTTGAGCGATTGAAGTAAGGTCTCGAAACCCTCCTGTGTATTTCACAGGGATCAATGGCGTGCGTAATTCGTCACGCAAATTTGCCACACAGATTGGCAATAATTCCTCCTGAGGGAGTGATAAACTCAAGGAATACGTTAATCCCTTCCAACGAGCAATGAAATCAGAGACTCTTTCATTCTCCCTTTGCTTGCAGTTTGTAAGATCGAAAACTGTCGTTTTTGGAAAAGTTGAGCTGAACTGAAGAAGGAATTTTTGACGAAGATCCTCCCATCCGATGACTGACCGGGATTTCAAGCTTGTATACCAGACAAAAGCTGGTCCTTGCAAGGTTCGCACGAAGCATATGAGTTTCACTGCTTCTTGTTGCTCTGGAGTTCCCATCATAGGATCACAACAAGACACGTAATGCGTCAAATGTTGTTCAGGGTCACCTGATCCATTGAAAGTAGGGAAAATAGGGTTTCCAAAACTGGATGGAGGAGAAATTGAATCTACCCATTCAGGGTAAACTTTCTTTTCAGGTTGAACTTGCGCCCGTTTCCCTTCCATAGTTTCTAACCGAGCTGTTAAGGACTCAATAGTAGTTATTAAATTTTGAGAAATGTCAGGTTGAACTTGGTTTTGGGTAGGTGCAATGAATGGAGCTTGGACAGCCGTGGAGGTTGGTGCTGCAACTAATGGTAGTGCTGCCAACCGTTGTTGCGTTTGACCCGTAGGATTAGACCTCTGTGGGTGTACTGATAAAGGAGGATATTCCTGATCCATCTCAGTAGTTACAACAAATTCCTTCGGCTGTCGGACTTCAGCATTCTTAAGAAGAAGACTACTCTGAAGTAGTTCTGCATTCAACCTTCTTAATTCTTTCATTTCTTCCTCCTGTTGTGCAAGCCTTTGCTCTAATGAGAGAGATTGACCTCCTTCAGAGGAAGGGTGAGAAGTAACCTGATTCTTTCCTTTCCCCTTATTGGATCCTTTTCGGAGAGGGGGAAGTGGGTTACTTGAAGGAATACCCAAATTTTGGGTAAGCCTTTGATTACGTGTGCGCACACCTTCTTCATTTAGGTCTGTGTGCGCAACTTCTTGAGCAGGAACCTCTTCATCTGATCCCTCTGATTGAGCCTCATCTGGTGAATCAGCAGCAACGGCAGTGATGACATTAATGGATGCATATTTCATGGAATCCTTTCTATCAGCATTTCTGTGATATTGTCTCCTTTTATGTCCATGATAAGACATGGCATTCCGTTGACTTGACCCCTCAGGAATTTCTTTGTGAACCGTCACTTGGAGAGAATCTCCTGACATCTTGGCTCTTCGTTCCTCTTGAGGTTTATTCCCTAATCGAGAGAATACTGACTTTCTCTGAGGGAGGGATTGAAGATTTGAAAAAGTCCCCAGTCCGGTGGACTGGGGATGTTCCTGTTGCTTCCGCTCAACTCCTCGAATCCCATTCGTTGATTCTAAGGGTTGGGTTAGAGAAGTCCCCAGTCTGGCAAGCTGGGGTGTCTCTTGACATGCTATGTCTGAGATCTTCTTGAAATCTCTCTTGATCTTGCAGATCTTAGTTCGGAAATTAGCTGGATGCATTAACCTGTATCCACTTTTATCACCTGGTTCAACAGACCGTTGGATGATTTCCGAAACTTCTGTCATTTGATGACGTGTTTGCTCCAGACGAGAGGCTTGTGCAATATTCTCGCCTGCTTGGTGTAGGAGCAATTCAACAACCTGTTCTCTATATACTTGATTTTGAGAGGAACTAGTTGAAGCTTGATCTCGAGCAAGATTTTGATTATGAACAAAGCCCATTGACTGTGGCCGGCCATGGGCAATAACATTGCATGAGACCATTTTCGGCGGGCTTTGCTGACCGGAAAGCACTATGAAATGTAGTGCTCCGTGAATACCCCATCCTCTGATATGAACATTAGATGGAGCATTGGAAATTAACTGACGCAATCTTCTTAGTGCGCCAAGGCATGAACGTTGAAGGGTTCTCTGTTGCTTTTCAGCCTTCGGATACCGAGAGACTGATAGAGATGCCAAATCAATCTGGCGTTGTAACCCTTCTATTATCTTAAGATGATTTTCATATTCATCGTAAGATAATACCTTCTTCTTTAATTGACAAAGAGTTTTCCATATGTTAAGACGAATATCATGGATTCCATCATCCGTCAACATCTTTGGAATGTCATACTGTGAATCAGCCAAAGGCCAAAACATGACTGGTACTTCACCTTTTGCCAGTTTTTTTCTCATGTTCAGCATTTCCTCTTTATCATTAAATGAAGATTCTTCTACCTGTTTGGACCAGAGTTGGTGTTTCCTTGTTCCTTCATCGGATTCAACAAGATTGGTAGAGGAATCACTATTCATGCTGGAAGATGAATGACCCAGGGAAGGTTCGGAGAATAACCTGAACCCCAAGCTATCTTCTGATGGAGAAAGAGTTTCACCTGCCGATAGTAAAACTTTAGACATGACTGGTTTTACGTTTGCAAGTGCCTCGAGATAGGAGGGCTTTCTCGTCACTACATTGCCTTCTGAAGAATTTTCGAGACAATGTGAATCACTACTGCGGAGAGGACTTTCGCAGCGAAGTTCATCACCATGAGGAGGACCTTCATGATGGGTTACAGCAAAAGATGAGATCTCTTGCTCCTTGGTCTTCTGACCACACAGAGGGTTCCTGTGGTTCTCATCTGAAGAAGAAACTTCAAGATTGACCGAATTTTCATGAAGCAAGTCTTCATGAGGAAGTGTCTGTTGAAGACCTTCGGGATTAATGTTCCTGTTATTGGGAACTGAGGGAGTAGAATCTTGAATTCCGACAGATAAATGTCTGAGGGCTTCAAGAACTCCAGCATCGAGCAAGGCCTTGTTGCAGATTGGCCTTTGATCTCCTGACTGTGCTGGGCGGATCTTTTTCTTAGATGCCTTCTTACTTGCTTTAGAAATCACTTGATGACGAAAGTGATTGCTCTGAGCAGGTGTATGTGCCTGATCAGGAAAGATGGTCAGGTTAGGCTGACGATCATCGCTCAAATCAGGTGTATGTGCCTGACTTGGTTGTCCATATGATATGGGGGAGTAGGCCCCACAACCCTCTTGGACTGGAACAGATGTGTGTGTCTGTTCCGGAGTGAATTGTTGATGTGTCACTCCACTGCTAGGGATAGATTTATGTGTCTGTCCCTGAGATGATGCTGAAGCTGTTATGATATCCTGGCAAGCATCCAGAATATGAGCAGGAATTTGCTTCTGCTCTTTCACCATTGACAAAATATGTTTGGTGACTTCAGCCGCCGGAACAGGGATATACGTCCATTCCGGGCTTGGAGTAGGTGTATGTGCCTGCTCCTGTCCTCCTTTTCCTGTCAGTGAATCCTGACAGTACTCAAGTGTGGAGGCAGAGAGTTTAGTCTGCCTCCTGTTTGTCGTCGGGGCTTTCCGACTGACTTCTCCGTGCGCTACCAAACGAGACTGTTGGTAGGCTTGATTAGTATTAGCAGGTGTATGTGCCTGCTGATTACACTTCGCCAAATGCTGTTGACGAGATCCATCATATGTAGTCAGACGAGCCTGCTGACTAACTGCTGATGTATAAGCAGATGTATGTTCCTGCCTATGGTACTCCGCCAGAATTGCCTGGAGGGATCGGCTTGATGCTGCCAGACGAGTCTGCTGGACAGCGGGATTAAAACGAACAGGTGTGTATGCCTGCTCGTTATTTGCCACCAAGTTAGGTTGATGGACTTCTCCGGAGATGACAGGGATGACAACCTGCCTATTGTTAACCGGGTTCCGTCTCTGGCGATTCATCTTGCCTGCTCGGGTTCGAGGAACCTGAGCTGAACGCCTGGAGTCGGTACCCTCATCATGTTGAGGGCGCACTACCGCACGAGTCTGGCGGCGATTGTTGATGGGAGCCCTTGAGAAGGACTCCTGTCTTTTTGAATTAAGGTCCTGCGGGACCTGCTCATTCACTTCCTCGGAGTAAGGGAGTGAATGGAAATTGCGTTCCGGGGATAACGACCCGAAACGGTTGGAGACGGTAGTCAGCACCGCCTGCTTCTTGATTGCTGGTCGCCTTTGTCCGGACAACCAGGTAGAATTGTTAACTTGGAGGGCTTGACGAGCGGCCTCCAGAGTTGGGATAGTACCGTTGCGACGGTACTCCTTAACCAGTGCATTAGAAACACAGCGTTGAAGACGCTGAGTTGGTGATGTCATCCTCAGAGCGGATGACGTTCCAGCAGGAGTAGCAGCATTGGTTTTCACAGCAGCAGACCTCACAGTAGAGGTGTTCCCAGCAGCAGTATTCACAGGGGTGAATTTAAGGAAAGCCATTTTTGTAGAAGATCTTGAAAAAAAGAGTGCCTGTTCCATGTAACAGACATAATCAAGATGAATCCGGCCACTGCATCTTTTGGATGAGCACATGTCAATGATTGCCTTGTTGGCCCAAAGGGCCTAACAGATAAGAAGAACATCACTTTAACTTGGTTAAGGATTCACGTCGGGTTCACCATTTTTGTTTCGCGCGGAATCCGGGGATGACCTCCTGGACGGGAGATTCAAACGTTCCGATCGGTTTCTAACGGGTTTGTTCGTAGAACCGGAAACATCCAATGATTCCACATCCGTTTGGACCTACTTTCCAAAGGCAGGCGCTCATTAGCTTGTGGGCTAATGAGGCTTAGGAATTTGCATTGGTCGAGAGGATGGGAGGTCGGACTCATCACACCTTTTTGAGGGGAATTATTGTCTACTCCGGGACTCTCTTTATAGATTTAAGTTAAGTTCGTGAATCCTTATTACATTACCAAGTATAAAATGAGCTTTCCTTTAGTTTTAACAATCAATGATTAAATATGCAAGAAATTTAGAGAATATTTTATATGTATTCGAGGTTCTTCATCAATATAGAATCATCTATATTTGTTTAGAGATTCTTGGTCAATGGTATCCTTCAAAACATTTATATAAAAGTCTCTTGGTCATTTTGATGACCAGGCTGGTTTTAAAGCCACTCAGTGGGGCACTTGAAGTTTATCGTCATTCAGAAGGACAGAGATTATTTCAATGTTGGGATCGAACCCATAAATGGGCTACCTACGTATCCTTTGTTTTGAAAAAGGAATCAGAACCCACGTAGTTAGAGGAATGGGATATGATGTTTTATGATTGATGGCTCAAAGATGAATGTCATAATTACTTTTACACTCTAAGCTCACGTGAGTCATGCTCGGTGTGAGAAACAAGAGGTATTTGTAAAATTCAGACAATTGTGCCATAAAAGATGCAATCATAAGAATTTGTTTTGGGGCTTATGTATAGATGACTGCCCAGATAGATGAAGGTTTAGGATTTACTTTTAGGGAGAAAATCCAAGAACAGGGTCCACAAAGTTATATGTGCTTCATGGAGATTTGAATACTCTAATCTTGGGGCTTACTCCTAAGGAGGATGCCCAAGTTAGGAGGGGACTTATGATTGGGTTTTATTCCTAAAGAGGAAACCCAAATCAAAGGTAATTTATGACTGGTTAAGAGAAATTTTAAGAGACTTGGGGCTTACTCCTGAAAAGGAAGCCCAAGGTTATGACTGAGTCTTATTCCTGAAAAGGAGACTCAGGTTAGGGGACTTGGGGCTTACTCCTGAAAAGGAAGCCCAAGGTTATGACTGAGTCTTATTCCTGAAAAGGAGACCCAGGTTAGGGGACTTGGGGCTTACTCCTGAAAAGGAAGCCCAAGGTTATGACTGAGTCTTATTCCTGAAAAGGAGACCCAGGTTAGGGGACTTGGGGCTTACTCCTGAAAAGGAAGCCCAAGGTTATGACTGAGTCTTATTCCTGAAAAGGAGACCCAGGTTAGGGGTTAAGGTTTGGGGCTTACTCCTGAGGAGGATGCCCAAGTTTGGGAACTTTTAAGAATTTGGGGCTTACTCCTGAGGAGGATGCCCAAAGTTGGGGTTGAGGCTTACTCTTAAGAAATATGCTCAAGATTTAGAGGACTTGATTGGGGCTTACTCCTAAGGAAGATGCCCAAGATTTATGACTAGGACTTATTCCTGAGAAGGAAGCCTAGGTTAGGGGACTTGGGGCTTACTCCTGAAAAGGAAGCCCAAGGTTATGACTGAGTCTTATTCCTGAAAAGGAGACCCAGGTTAGGGATTAAGATTTGGGGCTTACTCCTGAGGAGGATGCCCAAGTTTGGGAACTTGATTGGGGCTTATTCTTAAGAAAGATGCCCAAGATTTATGACTAGGACTTATTCCTGAGAAGGAAGCCTAGGTTAGGGGACTTGGGGCTTACTCCTAAAAAGGAAGCCCAAGGTTATGACTGAGTCTTATTCCTGAAAAGGAGACCCAGGTTAGGATTCTCTCATCTTAAAGGATGAGGTTGAAATGAATGAACTCTCAATCTTTGGTGACATAAAGATGTTTAAATCACTGGGTGTTTGAGAGGTATTTCACAGAATTCCTTTCAGATAAGGATGTCAAATCAAGAAATCATGCCATAAATGGCTTTTGAAGAGTATCTTGAAGACTGAATCTTGAATAGGAAGGGTGAAATGGATTAAGAGGGGTAAAAATGGGCAAGATGGGCACCCAAAAAGCTAGGGGCGCGCAAGTCTTAAAGGTCGCGCAAGTCCTGCGTCGGCGCACAAGTGTTGGTCGCGCAAGTATACTTGCGCGACATGAGGGATACTTGCGCGATTTTCAACCAGAGTTGAATTACTTGAGCGACTCTTTATTAAACCCTTTCCCATCCTCTTGAGGTTCTTCCAGAGAAGGGACGCGCAAGTTATATTGAAGGAATTAAGTTGGCGCGCAAGTGTTTGATAAGTTTCAACACTTGGACCTTCCTTCTTCTCTTTAGATCTTCCATTCTAGGTAAGAAATTACCTTAGAAGTGTTCCGGAAGCTTTGAGAAGAGACTTGAGCGTCGGGAGCTTTGATCCGAGTTTCTGGAAAAAGATCCTCTCGAATGGGGGGCCCACAGGGTCTATTTATAGGCAAAAGAAGACCCCGGGCGGTTACTGGGCGGTTACCAGATCTGTCGCGCAAGTCCCTTGCACGACCATGAGGGGTCGCGCAAGTGTTGAGGCGGCGCGCAAGTATACTTGCGCGACCAAGAGGGAACTTGCGCGACCTCTGGGCAATGTTCTCCTTTTTCATCCCTTTGTCGATTTTTGATGTTTCTTCAAAGGATTAATCACTTTGAGCTCAGATATTCCCTTTTCCGAACTTTAGATTCCGTGACGAAAGGAGCGTCAACAATTACCAAGGTATATTCTTAAATAAATCACATTTTCTTTGTGAAACATTATGAAAGATTTGAATAGACGATGGCCATTAATGACATTGGTTAAACCTAAGGTTTTATAGATTGAAAAGAATTTTTCTTGATTTATACATCATATAAATGATTTTTCATGATTATGTGGTTTATCTTTTTAATATTTTTTCTCACAATAAGATTTTTGGTTTTAGAAAATTTATGAAAATAAGAGGATTCATTTTAATTCTAAATGTGACAGATAATGAAATGGTTGTCCTAACAAGAAACTAAACAAAATAGGAATTAGAAGGTGATAAATTTTTATTATTCCCAATAATCTATCATGATATATGATTATAATCATAAAATTTAGTGGGTTTCCTATCACATCATATAAGAGGAACTTATAATTTTATGAAAGTTCATGTGATAATTACCATATAATAAAGAAAATTAAATTTTATTCATGATAAGAATTTGGGAAGGATAACCTAGAAGAATGTAACAAAGTAAGGGGAATATGTTTTATATGTGGTAATAAAGTATATATAGCAATTAATTACTAAGGAATTCAATTACTTATGCATGGGGAACTTGGGAATTATATGAGTTAATGACCAAATCCAAGGGTTAACTCTTAGACCAAGGAGGGACCTACGTTATTCCAAATAATTTAATTGAAAGGAGTGAAGTGTGTAGGTATTATGATTTAATAATTATATTAGATAAGTGTCATATTAATGATATTGTAGATATAATAATAATGAAATATATTAGTACTTTTCTATAATAGTTTGTCTTTAAGGATTTGAAAACATATGTTTAATGTTACCGATAACCAAGAAAAGTGATTTAGTGGTAAAGTGATATTTTTGGATATCATATGATTAAGGGAAAGATGACCCTTAATATATGAATTATATTGATTCAATAATGTTTAGTTTAGATTTAGATAAGATTGGTATTGATAAATAATATTGGATAGTATTGTTGACCTTGGAAATGATTAGTGATTTGATGAAAAATTGATTCATGTTATCTTTGATGGAGTTTAATTATTTTTTGGATTTATGGAATATATTCAATAGTTTGTGATTTTATTTGATGAATAAGGATACTGTTAATTTTTGGAAGCATATATTTTTTCATTTAGGTTTTATGGTGATTTAGGTTATTCACATATTTTAAGAGAATCAAGGTATTCACATGTTTGGTATATGACATTATGACCCACTTCATGCTTTCTAGGGATAAATGTTAAATTTGATCATGGTAAAATAAATATTTGATCAAATATTATAGATTTTTGGGTTTTTAATTTGTTCAGACATATTTTGGAGGCATCCTAATGTTAACCATTTATGAAATGGATTATGCTGAACTTTGGGTGTTATTTTCTAGGTTTTAAAGATTAATTTATTGTATTTATTCATATTTGATAACTTATACTAACAATTTTTGGTTTTAGTAAATATATAGATATATTAGGAATTATTTTTCATTTCTTTATGGATATTATGATCTGTTAAAAGTAAAATTTGAGTGCTTTAGGAGTGAGAAATTCATCTTGAATATTCATTTCTTGGAGAAAGAGATGAAGTGAAAATTCATCAAAGCACAAAAAAGGATGAAATTGTGATTATGAAATGGGAATAATTCAAGTAAGTATATTTAATCATGTACTATTTCATGATAGTAAAATAATTCATCAAATTTAGGAAAATTACCATGAAATAAAAATTTTATCCATTTTACCTTCATTTTCGATGAATTGATTGTCTTTTCACCCCTCACAGATTTATAGTTTTCTGTTCGTTAACTTTCTCATGACCATGATATATATCACTATCTATTAGTACTTGGGAACTAGTTTTCTCATCAATTTTTATATTTTAATTTACTAAAAACATTCTCCTTATTTGGGAACTGAATTATGTGTTATTTCATTTAACCTTTATGTTCCCTACTTCCCCTTTTCAAAAGAAATTTTATTATCCCTCTATACGATGTGGATTTTTAACAAAGGTATTTTAAAATATTGAACCTTTAAAGAGAAAAATTTCAAGGGAAAAATTATTTAAGGGGGTAGGGGATAATTTAAAACCATGAAAATTTAGTTAAAATAATAACAATCTTGATAACTTTCTTAAAACGTAACACGAAGCTTTAAGAAAATTATGACATTTTATAAAAATATTTTTTATAACCTATACATTGAATTGTTAGGTATGGATATGAGTAAAAAAATTATTAAATAAATGTATAATGGTCTTACACAATACAAAATTATTAATTAATTCTTCATAAATATGTAAATTTGTTTTATTGAAGTCATTTTATGCTTCAAATTTTATTTTCTTTTAACATGATTTTATTGAATTTTGGGCATGGAAAATATAATTAATTTTGGAAACTTTTAGAAATTATATTTTATAAAATTAAAATCATTTTTTAAATTACCATATGAAAATTAACTTAAAGTAATTTTTTTATTTTTCTGAAATGATTTATTTTTAGTGAATAGTGAAAAATACCGATTTTTCAAATACTGACATTTATTTTCATTAAATAAAGTCATTTAATAGTCAAATTATATTTTTGGATTTGGTATTAAATTGAAATTTGAACCATTTTATTTATAATAATATAATTTATTTAGTTTTAATTATAAATATTCATGATTTTGATATAAGTTAATTTTTATACTTAAAAATGCATTTTTCTGAAAACTATTTTTCAATGTGCTTTACAATTTTATATAAAAATTGATTTCTATTACTTATAAAAATTTAATCTTGAAAAATAGATTCCATATTTTTAATTAGGAGGTAATTTGTTTTAAATAGGTCCCTATTATTTTTGGTCATTATAAATAGTGACCATAATAAAGTTTTATTAACATGGTAAGGGTAAACAAGGGTTAGTTAGGTTTAAAACCATGAGAAAATGTCTAAAAATAACTCCAAAACTTTACTTTACATCATTGGATAGGATATATTCAATCATAGTCTTCCAAAATTCTAATTTATGGCATTTTTGTTTCATTTTACCTCAATAGTGACATTTATATTATTTAAAGTAAAGCGAATTCCAAAATGTCACTCTCTTGAATTTAATTTCTCCAAAATTTTTCATATAGATAAAAAGTGGATGATTTTACTTTTAAATATTTATTTTAAAGATTAATTAATTTTTATTATCATTTTAATTTATCTATAGTTTTTATTAATGAAATAATTAACTTAAATTCTTATGCAATGATGACATAGTGCTTGCACAAGCAATATAAAAATCAAGAAAATTATTTTAAAAACCCTAAAAATAATATTTTTTGGATGATTTACAGTGTCCCAAATTTTTTTTATATTTATATAACATATTAGGTATGTTTTAAATGTTTATATTCAAATTCCATCATTGTCTTGGTGCCATTAATGTCAAATTAAATGAGTAGTGTAAAAATGACATTAATGATATTTTATGTTAAATAATATTGTATTAAATTATTTAAAAATATTAAAAATATTTAAATAGTACAATTATGATGATTACTGTTCTAAAATTTTATACCTTGGACATTTATGATCCAAATTTTACCTTATAAGTAAAATTATAACCCTTTAATAGTGAAAAATTCGTTACCACAATTAAGGTTAAAATTGGTTAACTAAGGAGTTAAACCAAAATATAATGTTTAACACACAATATAAACCTATAAAAATTTTATTTTTTTCTATGATTTCAAAAAAATACTACCTTATAATTGAATCTATATAAATTTTGAAGCATTTGGATAGATAATGACTTTATTATATTTCAATCTTTTAAGAAATTCTGAGAGTAACCCTCCTATCACTTATATAATGAAACTCATACTTTAGCTTATTTACACCAATTTTAGACATATAAATAAAAAAACCTACATAATTCTCTTCTAAATATCCCCATCCACTAATTAGAGGTTTTGGTATTATTAAAAGACCATTCTAATGGTCCTTAAGAAGAGATATAAAGGAGGTATACCAAATAAGAGGTAATCATATTACCTAACCTCTTTAAATTTGTTTCTTATTCTAACTAATTATTCTTAATATAATGAAATTTTATTGTGATTACAAAACCTCCATTTTCACCCTCTTTTACATCAAATGGGAAGTGAAAGTATCACTCATGCATTTATATGTATTACTATCTCCATGTAGCGAAACAATTTATATTCCTTCAATATCTTTCATAGATGGTTATTATATTGGGTTTAATGATTATAAATTATATTAATAACATAATTATTATTCTGGAATTATAATATCATATCTACCTTCTTACCTTTCAATCGTTTGGAAAATGAAAACATCACTTATGCGTACGTGTGGAATACCATCTCCACAAAGTGATGTGATTTATTTTTCATTTCATATTTATATGGATGGTGATAAGGATATATTTAATTAATATATATGGTATAATAATGATTTTTTAAAGGTGAATTATTATCTATGTTTTTATCATCATAACCTTCAAAAGTGAAAATAGCGCTCATGCGTATGTATAACTTACCATCTCCATGAATTATGTAATTCACTTTTATATATCTATCCATTGTGGATGAATATATATATATATATATAATGAATATATATGATATTTATATCATGGTTAAAATTTTAGTGATGATGGACCCATGGTCAGATTACAAGGACCGGAAGTACCGAACCAAAATTCTCATGAAAAAAACAAAACTATTAACCCCTAGAAACAACAATTTTAATAAGGAATTATTAATAAATGAGTGTTACAATATTATAAGTGAAGAATATATGATATTATAAGTATTTAAATGATTCTTTTATTTAATTATAATAAATTTAAATTTATTATACAGTAGTTTAGAGTTCTTTCTAAGTAAGTAGAACCTGAGGTAAGGGTTTATCATATCAAATTGTCTTCTCTGGGATATATGTTATATTATGCAACTATCTTATTTTATGAAGTGTATACACATACAATTTTACATGTTATATCTTGAATATAAATATGTTCATGATATTTAAATTTTTATTCCATGTTATTATTTCATTTGGATTATGATTCAAAAGTTACCAAAGTAGTAAGGGATTTATGTTAGAGTCTCACTGTTTATCAGGATTATTTATGATCAAGTTTTTAATGATGAATTTTTATGAACTATCTCTAAATAATCCCTTGAATTTTGTTATCCTATTTTTATTTATAAATATTACATTTTTACTTTTATTTTCCTATCTTAAAGAACTCAAGAGACTAAAAGAATGTTTCTAAGGAAAATTGACTTTATTTCTCTATTTATTCAAAAATCATTTTCTTCCATATCCATATTTTATAAAAATGATTTAAATAATATTTTTAATATTCTACAATGATTTTTTAAATTCAATTTTACCAGTTATTGAATTATTAATTTTTTTTAATTTAATTTTCTTATTGTTTTATGAATGAGTTACTTTTAAATTTTCACTGAAAATGTGAAAGGGATATTTGTTTTAATGTACATGGAACAAATTGAATCTCCCATGATAATGACCAATCAATGATTTGAAGATTATTTTAAAATTTTATAAATTTAATTTCAAATATAATTTTCTTCTTAATAGTTGGTAAATTTTTAGATTTTAAATATTTTATTTCAAAGTGAAAAGTGTATTTTCCTTAAGAAATGTTCTAGTGATATTTTAAAGGTTTTTTATCTATGATAACATCATTTGATGTTACTTATGATTTACTTGGTATATTATACAATGATACCATCCCATTTTATTCTTTAGATAACTTATGATTAGGATTTAATGATGATTCTGTGAAACCCATTTCTTTCCCACAGGTTAATTGAGTTATAATGAAACCTTTATGGAACCAGTTTATTTTCCATGATTTATACTATGATGATATAATGAAATGTTTTTGAAACATATTTCCTTGGGTTATACAATTAATAATGTTTTATGATATTGTGGAAACATATGTCTAATTTTCATTATGTGATTGGTGTTCCTGAAATTTTATACCCCTCCATGCATTAGGTAAGGATGGATATATCATGAGATAATACAAAATGAAATGGGGAGTGAAGTCAGTTTAATAAGGGAATCTGTCCACTATGATAGTTATGGGAGTGAACCTTGAATATGGATATAATTCAATGAGAAGTGAACCAAATCCACTATCATAGTCTTGGAAGTGAGCCTTGGATACAAAAATGATTTTCTATGATTATGTATA
This sequence comes from Viscum album, assembly GCA_963277665.1. NCBI lineage: Eukaryota > Viridiplantae > Streptophyta > Magnoliopsida > Santalales > Viscaceae > Viscum > Viscum album. Next base: position 117,351,034 of record OY728119.1, read on the forward strand.
TGCCATAATCTTATGTATTATGAAAATGTTATGCTCTCATGACTCACATTATTTTATTATTTAATGATTTATATCTTATTAACTACCAATATTTATTCCATGACTCAATATTATGATCATTGATATAAAGGGTATGGTTTTCAAATTTTAAGCTCATGTTCTCATACCCCCATTCCCATGTTATGTTTAATGATCATTTTTATCTCCTTTATATACCCTTACTAAGTGTCTAAGCTCACCCTTTCTTATTTTTCCTTTCCCCAAGTTATTAAGAGAAGTTTTTGTATAATATGTATAACAAGGGTGATAGTTTTGAAGAATTTAGTGGAAGATAATATATATTTCTTATGAACAAGTTTATGTATCCAAGTTTCCAAAGATTATAGACCTATAGGATCATGGAATATATCAAAATGTTATGTAATGAATATTCATCTATTAAGATGTAATATCTATATATGAAAAGTATGAGTTCCTATATAAGAAAAATCCAAAATAAAATAAATTAGTGAAATTAAACACAACTTGCAAGGTTAAGAAAGAATACAGTCAATATAATGAGCTTAAATTCATAAGGTTAAGACAAGGATAACACAACGACTTCATTATCCTTTATAAAAAAATTATACATAGTTACTATAATAAATATGAGTAAGTAATAAGTTACTAATACCATGAGATATTATAATTATATGATTAATGAAAGTAATATAAAATTCATCTAAATATTTAATATATGAGACAAAACCAAACTCATATCGATGTGTATTTTTCTATAAAATCATCTCAAAGAAACATATAAAATACAAAGAAAATTTTATTTACTAATGTTAGAGGGAATAAGATAATATGTTTTGTAACAAAGATGTTTTATGTAATTATCAAAACATAAATAAATAAAGTGGGAAGGAGAAGGATACACTCAAAAAGTCACCTCTTGTTTTTTGATAATTTTAAAAATGGCACATAAAATTCCTCATATTTATTGAAAATGACCAAAAAGTATAAATTTTTAAAATAATATAAAATTTTACACTAATATAGTTAAAAAAATATCAAATAAGTTATTCTTAATCTATATAAAAACTTTATACTTAAACTGATTTGAAACTCAAGAATATTTTATTAAATTTTATAACAAATTAAATTAAAATTGTTTTAGACTTAAAGATTCCCCTATGTTTATGCATTCAAAAAAATATCAACAAAGTAATAAAGTAAATAAGAGGAAGTTTATCTCTCAATTTTAGATTTTCAAAAAACAACATGTGCATATTTCAAAATCTACATAAAGTAGTGAAACATTTATCTATAAATACACTTATAAATCTATAAGGATACAAAAAATATTTCAATATTTTCAAGAAATTATGAAATTAAATTAAATTAATTAAAATAGTAATAAAAAATGAATAAAAAAGATAGAAAAAACAAAAATAAACAGATTAAATGTACGCTAGACATAAACAGATTTGAGGAGATTCATATCAAATATCTTAAAATTTTAAAAATAAAATAATATTCAATCATACTGAGTTAAAATTTAATCTTTTAAAACTTAGTATAATGCAATGGATTAGAATATATATCATCTAATTGATTATCAGTTGAGATAAATTCCAAAAAATATCTCTTTTATTAACCTGATATCTAATAAAATGAAATTAAATATCAATATTTTTGTTTTAGAATATTGTAAAGGGTTTTTTAGAAATGGAAATAGTATAATAATTATCATAATTAATAAAAATATTATTAAAATAAATATTAAAATCAGTATTTTTTTTCTTAATTTTTAAATATCATGTAAAAAATAGTAGAAAATATATATTCAACTTTATATATTGTTAACATAGGTGATAAATATTTCTTTGAACTCCAAAAAATTAAACATTTTCTAAGAAAATTACACATGCATGATGTACTTTTTCGATCAAGTCTACAACCACCAAAATCTAAATTAGAATAGCTAAACAAATCAAACTAGTTTTTTATAGAGTAGAATAATCTATAATTTATTGTTCCTTTAATATATATAGTAATTATTTTAACAACCTTTTAGTGATACTATTTAGGGCTAGCCTGAAATCTTATACACATACATACACTAAACATTATATGAGGTCTAGAAGCAATTAAATAAATTAGATTACATGTCATTTCTCTAAATAATTTAACATTAATAGACTTTCTAGATTCATCTAAATCTAATTTACAATTAGTACTCCCTAGAGTTCTAAAAGTTTTAGAAGAATCAAGACCAAATCTATTAAATAATTATTTTGTATACTTATAATGATTCAAAAATATTCCACCTTTTCTTTGATAAATTTGAAGTCCAAAATAGAAACATAATTATCCAATTAAACTCATGTAAAATTTAATAGCCATTAAATTATAAAATTATTTACAGAAAAAATTATTAGTAGAACAAAAAACACTATCATCAACATAAATTTAAATAGTTAAAATGTAATTTTCAATATTTTTAATAACCAATTTTGATAAAAGTTACTGTTATTAAAACCATTATTCAAAAAAATGAATTTAGTTTTTCATACCAAGATCTAGGAGATTACTTAAGTGTAGTGAACTTTCCCAGGTCAACCCAACATGTCACCTCGAATACTCTTCCACAGGGCCCAAAGTGAATTCCCTGATTTCCATGGGCTAGTGACAAGCACTAGGTAATTACACTTAATCATTTGGTAATTGTTTTTCCCTTGAAAATATGGCTTGACCCATCTATGAATTATATATCCACACCAAAAAATAATAATCTTAAATAGATAAATATATACAAATATAGTATACACAATAATGACTCAAAAAAAAATCATAAACATCAACACTTCACAGTTTATAAAAAAAATATACATGATATCCATAATCAACATAGTCAAAAGTTTAAATAGGTATCAAGAGAAAAGAGTCCAATACATAACATCATAATGGACTAATATCCAAAAATGCTCCACAAGATCTAAACTCTATGAGACCAATGTCTCCACCATCCTAAACCAATGGTAGGAGATGGTAATCAAGAAGTTACACTAAAATTCAAGGTTCCCTTACCTTTACCAGTGCCCTACAAAAAAAGGCCTGCATACACCCAACGACCTATACAGGGTGTGAGGCCAAATCCCATTAGGATATATCTATAAATCCATATATAGTCTTTATCCATGCAAAAAATAAATCTAGTTTTAAAACCATATTTAAAACAATTTCAGATTGAAAAACATCTTTATAAATCCCATTGGTTTTTAAAAAAACCATGTCTAAAAAATATACATAAACAAGGCTCATTAAGTTGGAAGCTAAACATCATGGAACATGAATAATAATAAAAGGCATTAAATATCCAATAAATGGTTTTAGTCATAAATACAAGGAAATACAAATCAACCAAGGCCTAAAAAAATAATGCATTATAAAATCTAACCAATAATATTGAGTAAAAATTAGTCTAAGACACAGTTTTATAGTTGGAAAAGTAAGTACAACAAGTTTGGAAGAACATTCGATCTTCCCTAGGCCCTACACTCCATGGTATCTCTTGGTCCACATGGGAAAAATTTATTCCAAGGGTTCTCCCAGTCTGTTGGGTAACATCTATTCCAAGAGATTTCTCAGTTTATTAGGTATCATTCCCTAGCTAGTTTATGACATAGGCTAAGGATTAAATTTTCAAATCCACTCATAAACCCAAGGCCTCCCATGTTACACACTATAATAAGTTCCATTTTCAAATGATACACATCCCCATAATAATCAAACAAAAATTACATGGATTTTTTTAAACCCCCCCCCTTTTAAATCCACTTTAAATTATAAATCCTCTTTGAGGAATTTTATTAAACACATTTTATGAATTCAAAGCACTTACTTTTGAAAAGACACTTTAAACCATAAAATTTCTTACAAATATAAATAATCAAACCAATAATGGTTATACTATTAATAATAAAACAATTTAAAGCCAATTTAATATACAAAAACCAAAGGAAATCAAGAACCAAAGGAAACCCCTAGAAAATCATTTTTAAATAGAGACACCCACCTCAAAATCAAATCCAAACTCACTGGCTTCAATAAACCCAATAATTGAGTGAGATGAGTCCTAAAAATCCTAAACCACTAAGAAAAAACATAACCCCCATATAAAACCCTATATATTCCCACATGGAATTACATGGTTTCATAACTCCATGAAAATGGAATAACAAGGTGAGATAAAGGGAAAATAGGGGGAGAACCATAAGAAATCAAGATTACATTAAAGGAAATCACCAAAGATCAAGGTAGATCCACTAAAAATCAAGGGGGGAATAAGATCCAAGATAATTGGGAGAGTCTTCATGAGAATTATGTGGAATAAATGAGATTTGGGTTAAATTATGACAAGTGAAAATGGTAAAAACCCAAAAAATTTTATAAGCTAGAAAACCTGTATAGTTTGGTCACACGATTGGGTAAACTATGCACCAACCATAAAGAAGCCAATGTCTCCCCAAGTTGAAGCTATACGGTTCCCATAAATGACCTAATGGTTAGACAAACCATGCAATAACTATCCCAAATCATACACCCCCTAAACATCTCACTCACATGGTTAGATTCATGATTACTATTAACAATACATTAAGCATGCACTAGAGTGGTTTCTTTAAAAACTTTAAATTTTGGATCCTCAACTCCCAGGAACTCCATGAATAAATAAATATGTAAATAATAATAATAATATGCACTAATGACCTGAAGAGTCTCACAATTATTTCCACAATGCTAATTTATTCCCCTAGAAATTTATCAAATCCTCAACAGAATATAGGTGAATCCTCTACTCCATCACCCAAGATTACCACTCCCACATCTCATGGATATTACCACCATTTTTTTTAAATCAGATAGATTATGGGATCTATTTACCATAAAGCCCCATTTTTTTATAATCTAGAATATAAAAAAGGATTTAATAAAATAGAGACGTTAAGATAAACCTCAAAATCCTCCCACTATATCACATGAGATGGGTCTTAGTATTACTTTTTCTATTGGAAAATATGAAAAAAATCATGAATCGAGGTAATTCATGGTGAAAATTATAATTAATAGTATATATTTCCCTATCGCTTCACAATATGAGATGACCCAACATAACATGGAATAAATTTTCATTTCTTTCCTGAGATATTACATCCTATTCAAATAGATACCCAAAGAAACATCTGATCACCAACCTAAAACTCTTACGGGAGATGATGGTAATAAATATTTGATTTTTGGAAGCTTTGATCCATTTACAACCTCTTCTAACTCAACTAAACTTCCTCCTTTATCTTCTGTATGAGGCTTGAACACAATAAATAATTCTCACACAACTCATCCCAACATGACAGGGACTGACACAACCACCCATAAAATGCTTCAAAAGGAGCCATCTTGATTGAGTCATGATGAGTTTTTTTGTAAAAAAACTCAACCAATGATATATTCCACTCTCTTGAACCACCAAATATAATCATGTATTTCTGAAGCATATCCTCAATAATTTTGATAGATCACTCAATTTTAACATCCTTATATGAATGATATATTTTTCTTAACTTCAATGGGGTTACCATGGATACCTGGATAATCTTTTAAAACCAAGAAGTAAAATGGGTATCCAGGTCAGAAAATATACCCAGGGGTATCCCATGGATCCTAATTATCTCCTTAAAATACAGGTTCCCAAGATCCTGTACCTTTTTGACTCTCTAATGAGAAGAAAATGGGATGATTTTACAAAAATATAAAATCAACCAAATAGAATATTTTCCACTGAGATTATGAGGTAGATAGATCAAAAAATCCATGGAGATCTCATCCTACTTCCATACCAAAATGGGAAGAGGCTAAAGATACCCAACCAGTCTATGATGCTCAAATTTTGTCTTATGGTAGGTAAATCATATAGAAATAAAGTCAGTAAATGATAATCTCATTTTGGGAAACCAATACACACTTCTCATAATATAATAGATCTTAGTATACTTAGATCTAATGAAAAAAATATAATAATTATCATCATACACCACATCCTACCTTATGGTTAAAATAACCACTAGCTATGTAATGACCCAGGTTTTTAGAATGGGTCAAAATCCCCTCCTGGTTTAAAAATTTCAACTAGTAATGATGATACTTTTTGATTCGTCGATCAAAACTCTAATACGAGAGTTCTGATGGCCTTAAATGGTGTTTTTGGGTTAGTTTAGAGGCTAGGAGATTTACTCGGGTGTTTAGAAGGGTTTTAAGAGTGTTAGAGGCCCGAAGGCCTAGTTTTTGGAGAATATTTGTAGGCGCATGGTTTAGGGAAACCATGTGAGTGATGGCGCACCACCGTGTGGATGCGTTTGAAGAATTGCAGAGGGTTACCGCATAATTTGTGCATGGTATAGAAAACTGTGTGGTTCTAGATATATTGGGTAGTGGATTCTGTATGGTTTGGAAAACCATGCGGGTAAATCGTGCGACCTAGTAAATGATAAAAATTACTATTTTTTTCCTTTTTTTCTTATTTCCATATTTCCTCCCCCTTTCTTCCTTCTTGGTTACACACAACATGGGAGAGCTTCTACTTTTCTCCTTCCATCAGTTGTGATCCAGTCTCTTTATCTGAAATTCATTCTTCAATCCTTTGGAAGCTATAAGATAGTATCAGTAAGGATAACCCCGCACACCCTTCATCTTTCTTTAATCCTTTATCTTATAGATCACTATTTCTATCCGATCCAATTTTAGTGTTTTAGATGGAAACTCAGATCTTTGTCAATCTAATTTTAATTGGACATCGATATCGGATGTTTCTATGTCTAAGAGTCTAAGGTAGGTGGATCATACTTTGTTTTCAGTTTTCACGGACTTTTTGGGGTTGTAGATTTTTAGCACAATGGAGGATTTTGAGTGAGACCCCTGCTGCTTTATATTGAATTGACTGTATTCCTTGAGAGATGCCATTGGGAATTTCCTTAATTTAGTTATACAAGTGAGGTTGGGTTAGAGGACATCGCTCCATGGGTTGTTTATATAGGGGTATTTAATTCAATTAAATTTTCTATTTTTAAATTAAATCAAGATGGTTATTCAATTATGATGCATTCAAGACCTCCATGTTAAATTATGATGATTGTTAGGACATGCAATTCAATCATCTAAATTGAATTTCTTATTCAAAATGTTCTATTTAAATTGTATACACTACCACAAAACAGGGCAAGGGAAGCACTGCCCTTTATCAGCGCTAAATAGAAAGCACTGATAAAAGGGTATGCCTTTATCAGCGCTATCTAAAAGCGCTGATAAATGTTACATTTATCAGTGCTAAAATAAGCGTTTATAGTGGGTACCCCTTTATCAATGCTTCTTTTAGCGCTGATAAAAGGTAACATTTATCAGTGCTTTTTTAGCGCTGATTAAGGTATCTCTTTATCAGTGCTAAAAAAGCGCTGATAAATGAATGTTTTATCAGCGCTTTTATTTTAGCACTAATAAAACATACCTTTATCAGCACTTTTAACGAGCGCTGATAAAGGTTCCGTCGGTTTTTGTTTAATAACCCAAACATGGCATCCTCGCTTGCCCGGGGTTAAGCTCTCGCAGAAGCTGAACCAGGCCCCTCGCCACCGTGACCTCATCCTCCTCCTCCTCCTCCTCCTTGTCCTCCTCATCATCCTTCCTCCTCCCACTCCTTCTCCTTCTCCGCTTCCACCACTGCCTCCGCCCCCGCCCTCGCTACCGCGACCGCCGTTGCCTCTGCCGCCTCCACCTCCGCTGCCGTGACTGCCGCCACCTCTGTCGTCGCCGCCGCCTCCACCTCTGCCACCGCCACCGCCTTGCCGCTGCCGCCACCTCTGCCTCTGGCGCTGCCTCCACCGCCACTGCTACCATTATTGATATTCATTTTTAGGTAATTTTTTTCTACCACTTGAATTGAACGTGTGAAATCCTGATTTAAGGTGTTATTGCAAGAGTCAATGGATTATTGATATTATTGAGTTCTTTATTTAATCCTTGCACCTCAATAAACACCTATTGAATCTTGTTTCATGGGTTAGATGTTCTTGAACTCTTTTATGGACACCCCTTGAGTGTACCAAGTAAAATTATCCCTTTAATGTCAAATTATTAACTTCCCTGAACACCTATTTAGCTTATGTCAAAGCTTTTCAATGAGGTTTACCTTGATACAAGGGTATATAAATGGAATTGAAGACACATTATAGGTGTTTGGCCTAGATTATTAATGGAATTTACCATGTAGGAAATTTCCATGTTGATTATAGCCCATTTTGAAGACCCTTTGAGCCTTATTAGTGAATTTTCCATTCTTGGTAAAATTGAATGTGTAATAATAATGAGGAGTGAATTTTACATGATGGATTTATTTTAATTTAATGAATTAATTAAATGAATTTAAATGATCTATAATGGGTTGAAATGGAACACCATCTACGGCATGTTATATAGAATGATAATTGTGTATTTCATTTCGTTGAATGAAATTGTACATGGATAATGGGACATATGAGATGTTTTTCTTCATGTTTTGTAATATAAATATGAATGTGAATAATGCCTTACTTATGCAAATGGTCCTAATTAAATTGATGGATGGGAGGTAATTCCCCTTTCTAGATAAAATTAAAATACACCTTTATAGAGGATAACATAATATGGTAAGGTAATTGTGAGAATATAGGAAAATCACACTCCCTTACATCGAGTGTTGAGTATAACATATCGCACCACAAATACTAATAGGATGTTGGGCTTTTTTCACCTCACCAATTTCTTAGAGTTATTACATGATGGCTTACTCCCCATCCCGAGTTCCATCTAGTTCACATTGTTCTATGATTGACCACTATTATGGTTGGATTTCTTTTCTCAAGGTATGCGATCCTTCTGATTCCTATTTGGATTTGTTTTCACCTATGGCTTGAATAAAAATTAGTGATCAGATATTGATTTCTATCAATAAATTTAAATTTATTTGCATGCATTGTCTTTTGGGGTTTGTGGTATGTGGTAAATGGTGTACTCAGTTTTAGATTATTTTATTCTCATGGGTTTCCCCTATTTAATGTTTTCTTTTCAATTGGAAATATCCTCTGCTGTGTGCCTCTCCTCTGCCATGTACGCACCTCTGCTGTGTGATTAATGACACCTTCGCGGTGAGTTTTCTCATATTACTCATTGGTTTCCTCTTGTTCGCATGTTATTACTATTTGATATTGGTGGTTATAATGTGAAATGTACGGGCTAAATGCCCCGCTGAAAATCGTGGCCGTTCGTGGTCCTTGTTTGCGCACTAAATGAATTGAATGTTGGTTGGTTCTTGTTGAACATTGGAATATATAAATTGGTAATATACGTATACTTGACTTATGAATGAACACCCCAGGATGATAAAACTTCTGTGATAACCCATGAATTAACAAAAAAAATTGAATAAGGGATGCTTTGTAAAATCTAAAATTTTGATTATTTGGTTTGTATGGTGTTGCGATTGAGGTGTCATGCTTATAAAAGATTCATCCACATAATGTGGTTTTCTAGGGGCATGCAACAATAGAGCCTTTGTAGGGGAACATGAATGGAACCAGAGATTGGTAAGGACTCAAAAACTCCTCTGATAATAGGTAGCTAGAGTCCCATTGGATGTTTTGGTCAAGGGAGGGGATGTTGTACCACCATGCAGGAATGACAGTATAAGGAAGAGTATATAACATAGGGAGTCTGGCTCCAGCCTAGGGTTTAGGGGCTGGTCATATGCATGTTATATAGTCTACTATGGCTATTGTGGATTCTTGATCATCTACTTTCAATGGTACAATTCCTATATCATCTACCATTTATTTTATTTTTTATAAAAGAGAATCACATTCCTTTTTTCCACTCTTTTTGTAAATGTTTTAGGCTTGGAGGTTTAAAGCTTGGATAGTGTTATCACCATCGACACACTATTGGTATTATAGTCCAAGAATATAACATGTTGCAAGGAATGATCTCTAGATATTGGTGGTTATCATTTATTTTGTGAACCACCCATGCTTTATATGATAATATTTTATTTTAGTTTTGTTATGGATTAGTTTGTTTTATAACAATCCAAAATCATTTGTTCCCAGATGAGAGTTACCTTTTTATCTCCAAAATAGATATAGTTATTTTCACTTGGATGAGAGGAATCTTCTATGTGGTCATGTAGAACCAATTCAATCTATATTGTATTTTCTCATGGCTCAAATAGTCAGGCATATTGTAGATGTTTCTAGAATGCTGTAGGATTCTTTTTCCCCAATGGTAGTACATTTTTAGGATGTTTTAACTGATGAGGTATAAAATTTACTTCTTAATAAAGATATAAACTTTATAATCTAGTTAGTTTTGGGATAAAATTCAGTTTCTATCACAATTTCTAAAATAACACCAAAAGATCATCAGTTGTTTGAATTACCATTTGATGATATAGAATATAATGGTTTCATATGGAATTGTAGTTTACCATGGGGTTTTATAGTTCTCTAAAATAGACGGTTTATTGGTATTTATTATTTTGTTAGACTATTGGAGATTGAACCTGAGGAGAGTCATGAATCTGTATCCCCATCCACGCATTGATAGTCACATTGACCATCTATGAGGTTCTCTAATCTTCTCTAAGATAGATTTGACATTAGGATACCATTAGATGAGTTGGACATCGATAGACCTACCATGGACTACTTTTAGGAGCAGTTATGGCCTGTATGAATTTTTAGCGATGATATTTGGTTTAACTAATGCATTGGTTGTATTAATGGACTTGATGAATAGGATATTTCATCCTTTTCTAGATTAGTTCTTAGTAGTTTTTTTCAATTAAATATTAGTGTACTCGCAACCCATAGTTGATCTTGACCAACATATTATCATCACCTTGAGTACATTGAGATAACATCATATTTATTACTGTTTTCTCCTGTTACTCATTGGTTTCCTCTTGTTCGCATGTTATTAGTGTTTGATATTGATGGTTATATTGTGAAATGTATGGGCTAAACGCCCCACTGAAAATTATGGCCGTTGGTGGTCCTTGTTTGCGCACTAAATGAATTGAATGTTGGTTGGTTCTTGTTGAACATTGGAATATATAAATTGGTAATTTACGTATACTTGACTTATGAATGAACACCCCAGGATGACATGTGTTTTACTTCACTCACACCATGTATAGATACCATAGAGACTTGATGTGTATAGACTATACACCACTAGTGGTCATGTAAGGACTACACACCGTGTATTCCACAAAAATGTGATGCATAGATGGTGAGGTGACTCAATATGTATCTAAAGTACATGCCTTTATCTCAAGTTGTTCTAAATGTCATGTATTTTCAAAGGCATCATTCAGTCTTTGTAAGACTAAATTGGAATAAATTTGATATATGTCAGATTAAATCAGGTATCTTATACATACACGATGTTCACCCTACTGGACACACCATGTATATGGATTTCACATGTGTTTAAAGGAATTTGTACCATGATTCGTCTTTATAAAACCCAAACAATGCTACCTGATTAATTAAAACATAATATTAGGAGAGTTCTCAAGATCGAACCCATAAAGACGATGAATATGAATAAAGAATGGATGAATGACAATCGGTTGACAAAAGAGTATGAAGATGGCGTGAAAGAGTTTATCAAGTTTACAGAAGATCATGCATGTGACCCTTTTCAAATCCTTTTTCCATGTTTACGCTGTTTTTATTAAAGACAAATTAGTCCAGAGGAGTTGGAAGAACACCTGATCTGTCACGGAATAGATCAAAGTTATACATGTTGGAATAAACACAGGGAAAAAACCAATGTAGGTAGTGACTCAGAGAACACGACATTTTATAGATCATCTAATATGATTAGAAGCGTGAACAGTGAAGACGATAGTATGGAGGGTGTGATTACATATGTGAACGATGATGAAGATCGTATTGAGGAAATGACAAGGACAGTTGAAGATGAACTTCATGATTTCCCAAAATTGTTTGAGAAGTTAAAGAGTTGTGCAAAAATGCCATTGTATGATGGTTACACTAAATATACAGCATTGTCAGCCGTATTGAAGCTGTATAATTTGAAAGCAGGTAACAGGTGGAGTGACGCCAGTTTTATAGAACTACTTGCTCTCCTGAATGACATGCTCCCAGAAGATAATGAACTCCCAAGCCAAACATACGATGCTAAACGAATGCTATGATCGATGGGTATGATCTCTGAAAGAATACATGCTTTCCCGAATGACTGTATATTGTTTCACAAGGACCAAAAATCACTTAAATAATGCCCAAAGTGTGGTGCTTCTTGATACAAGAAATATTATTATAGTCCTACGAAAGTTGTATGGTACTTTCTAATCATTCCTAGGTTTAGACGCCTATATGGAAGTGAGGAGACTGCAGGATAATATACATGGCATGCAGATACAAGAATTAAAGATGGGAAACTACGTCACCCGACATACTCTCCTCAGTGGAAGAGAATTGATCACGATTATCCTGAATTTGGGAACGAGTCGAGAAACCTTCATCTGGCATTATCTATATATGGCGTGAATCCTTTTGGTTTTTAAAGAAGCAGTCACAGTACATGGCCGGTTATATTGGTAAATTATAACTTACCACCGTGGTTATGCATGAAACGAAAATACATCATGTTATCTATGCTTATATCAGGACCAAAACAACCGTGTAATGATATTGATGTTTATTTGGCCCCATTGATCTAGGATTTGAAAATATTGTGGGATTAAGGTGTTACGCTTTATGATGCTTACAAAAATGAACAGTTCACTTTGAAAGCCATGTTGTACGGAACAATAAATGAATTTCCTACTTATGGAAATTTGTCAGGATATAGAATTAAAGGAACTCAAGGGTGTCCCATTTGCAAACAAGGTACACAATCAATTAGGCTGAAACATTCATCGAAAACCGTGTTTCTAGGACATCGCATATTTCTACCCCGACGACATAAGTACCGATCTTGGACGACATCATTTGACGGAAGTTCAGAGGAATGTACAACACCATCTCTACTAACAGGTGATCAATTGTTTTAGAAAGTAAAATATTTGGACACTACTTTTGGTAAACCATTTTCGAAAAACCTTACGAAAACTGGTTGGAAAAAGAGATCAGTTTTTTTTGAATTATCATACAGGAATTTTCTGTATGTCAGAAATTTTCTTGATGTTATGCATGTTCAAAAAATGTATGTGATAGTGTCATCGACACGTTTCTAAATGAACCTGACAAAAAAAGGATGGAATTAAGGCTAGATTGGACAGGGTTTAGATGGGAATACGAGAAGAGTTGGCACCAGTGAAGGGTGAAAAATGAACATTTCTTCCTCCTGCTGCTTACACTCTTTCCAGGAAGGAGAGATATCAGTTTTGCAACTTCTTGAATGACGTAAATGTTCCAGAGGGGTATTCATCAAATATCAAGAACATCGTGTCAATGGGCGATTTAAAATTTAAGGGTCTGAAATCACATGACTGCCATGTTTTGATGCAAGATCTAATTCCTATAGATTTACGTTGCATTTTGCCCAAGAATGTTTTCCATACATTAAAGAATCTCTATTTCTTCTTCAAAGCTATATATAATAAATTTATAGACCCGGTGAAATTTCCAACTATGGAAAGAGAAATCACCGTCATATTATGTGAATTAGAAATGTTCTTCCCGCGGACATTTTTCGATATGATGGTGCATTTGATGGTTCATTTGGTGAGAGAGATTTGACTATGTGGTCTGGTACATTATAGATGTATGTACCCCATTGAATGGTATATGAAGATTTTGAAAGGGTATGTAAAAAACCGAAGTCGTCCAGAGGGTTGTATTGCAGAGCAATATATTTTTGAGGAAGCTGTTGAATTTTGTACCGAATACCTATCTGGTGTGGAAATTGTTGGCCTATCAAAATCTCATCACACTGAGTGACTTGAGGGTGAAGGAATTTCTGGAAGAGAGGTTGTCACAATCAATATTACAGATCAGGAGCAGGCCCACCTTTACGTTTTGCATAACAGTTTCGACGTTGAACCATATGTTCAAACCCACAAAGAAATTATTAGGCGTTTGAATCCTTCTAGGGATGAAAAATGGATATCAGATACACATAATCGACAGTTTATAGGATGGTTTTGAGACCATATTTTTAAGCAGTTAGATGAAAATCCATACTCAATTTCAGAATGACTTTGATGGCTGACCGGAGGAGTAAGTGTGTACGTATTATCTTACAATGCTTATGCAGTTAACGGTTATACGTTATATAATAATGAACATGATGAAGACAGTACCATATAGAATAGTGGGGTTACACTTGTGGCTGAGGCGATGCATGTTTCCAGTGCTAAGGACAAAAATCCAATTTATGCGAATATTTCATACTTTGGCATCATCAAACGAATATGGGTGTTGGATTATACAATATTCAAAGTGCTGATTTTTCAATGCAAGTGGGTTGATAACAGGAGTGATGTTAAAATAGATGAATTAGGATTTGTGAAAGTTGATTTTAGTAAGGAAAGGGAGAAAGATGAACCATTTATAATGACATCACAGGCAGTAAAAGTATTTTATGTTCCAGACCCCGCAAACCGAAATTGGTCAATTGTTCTGTTATCGACCAAAACAACTGAAGGGTTAGATGAAAGTTCAATAGAGGTTGACCCTTTTATCGGGACTTCACAATCATTTCGTAGCGGTCCCAATGTAGACGATGTTTTGTATGTCATAATAGATCACAATGAATGAATTTACATAGTCGATAGAGGAGTCAAATCTCTTCAGCCTTTAAAGAAAAAAAAGAGAGTACAATAATCAGGTGATTTGTTTATTGTAACATACATTGTGTTACGTTATGTTATTATCTATTCGCTGCTATTTTTATGTAATCTAAATTTAATATTAAACCACTTCTACAGACAATGACTTCTAGACCTCCTGATGCGCCCAATCCTGAGGCACAAAAGGTCTCTCAACCAGCAGCTGGTGGTCCCGCTGCAGAGCAACAAAAGGTTTCTCAACCAGATGCTGGTGGTCCCAGTGCAGAGCAACAACAGGTTTCTCAACATTTTGTTGCTGGTCCCAGTGCTGAGGTACAACAGGTTTCTCAACCTGTTGCTACTGGTCCCATTGCCGATGCTAGAACTCCGGGGGAAGATATTGATGCTACTTCTGAGGAAATGGTAGGAAATGAAACCATGAAAGTGAAAAAAAAAACAAGAGCGGCGTAGTTTGACAGTGTTAGCCAAAATCCTTAAGGCAAAAGAAAAAGGCATCAAATTTGAGGTGGGATGGAATAAGCGAGGCCAATATGTTAACCCCAACAGAGCCATCCTTGGTAGCTACATTGGAATTGTCACTTAGAAATGCATTCCGATTGATGTACAGTCGTGGAACCATGTTGTCACCAGGCTGAAGACACTAATGTGGGAAGATATTACGGTAACATTATGATATCATTTTTTTAATTTATTAAAATAAACTAAAATTCCAAAACATTGACTTACTCTTCATCATCCATTGTAGAGTGCATTTATAGTAGATGCCTCGCACAAGGAATATGTATTAAGAGTTGCAGAAAGGATTCATAGAGGTTTCCACACAATTTTAACGAAATATCATCTTAATGATGCAGAAGGGAAAATCAAGCCGCGCCCACATCCTCTTTACGCACACTTGATATCCCAAGGAGCGTGGGATGCGTTTAGAAACCTTCGTGGGGAGCATACTTTTCAGGTACATTGTGTGGGGTAATACGTTGTTTGACGTTTGCTTGTATTCATCACTCTGATTGACAGTTTTTTATTTATGAAACAGCTACTGAGTGCTGAAAATAAAAAACACGCAACAGAACCAGCGTGCCCTTACCGTAAAGCAAGGATGGGGTACGCTGAACTTGAGAAAAAATTGGTACGTCTTTTAAATATACCCTACTACTAGTATGTGACATAAAAAAACACCATAACCATGTTTCTCTATTTATATGTAGATTTATGAATCAAAATCAAAATCCATATCCATACCATTCCATGTGCTATGGAAGGAGGCTCGTGTAAATAAAGAGGGGATATTGATAGTTGAAAAAACACAAAAAGTGTGGGAAACATGTGTAAGTATGACATAATATAAATTTGATTTTCTTTAAATCGCTATTACATTACAATAACTACTTATTTTTCTATATTTTCTATCTGAAATAGTCACAAGAATCAACAAAAACCACACCAGATGCCGACATACTTTCAACAGCCTTGAAGCATCCAGAAAAGTATGGCCGCGTCAGAGGTGCGGGTTTTGGGGTGACACCCCGAACATATTTTCAAAAACAAAAACAAGCGGGGGATCAAAATAAAAAAATGTAAAAGCTGCAAGAACAATTATCTATTTTTCAAGAAGAATTACAATACCAGAGAGAGATGATAGAAAAATTGATGGTGGAGAGGCAAAGAGAAGAAAAAACTCAACAACAACCCGTGTGTGACAATCTCGCCCCACCCCCACCAGCTTTGAGGCGAGCCATTCACCTAAAACACCTGACTTAGATGAGGTAATAAATATTTTAATAATTGTTTCTGTGAAATGTGATTTACATAGACACTGATACCTTTCTTGTACTAATATTCCATAGGGTGAAAATGACTATGATTTATATTTATCAACTCCCACCTATCGCCTTGTAGTGAGGGATACGGTGTTCAATATGTAAAACGACATGCTACGCAACAGAAAACTTCCAAAATATCATCTTAGAGTTTCAATTAATGTAGCTAATGAGCCAAGTGCTGAGCTAACTATTCCAAATGACGATGACGACATTCATATGGTTGAACAAGCTGTTGGAACATTCATCACATGGCCGACAGTTCTTGTAAAAAAACATGTCGACAAAAAGGTATTCATTTCCAATTTATTTTTCAAGATGGACCTTTGACATTTAATGAAAAAAGGTCTGAACCAATGAATGTTATTACAGAATGACAAAGGCTGTGGGGTGAAACGAAATATCAGCTCAAAACTATCTCATGGATCAACCAACCAATTGAAACGGTCTACTGAGAGCTCCTTCACCCCGCCCGTTCTATATCCACAGTTAATATCATTGTAGGCTCATGTGGATACAAAGTTGAAAGATGAAAGTACTCACATAGTTTATTTCAAAAAAGATATGTATAGAGAGAAAATATCAGATTTCATTAGTGCTGAAAATGTAAATGAACTCCTCAAGTATGAATGGCTAGGCACCTCAGTTGTAAATGTATACATGAGGTAAGTTTTCATGATTTTATTTTACAAAAGCTGATATACTATGATAATTTTGACTAAATACATTTTATATTTGTCGCAGACATATATATGAAAAACAATTGAAGGGATTTCCCCATGAACAAAAATTTGGACTCGTTAGTCCTCACACCACCTCTTTAAAAGATGAAATAGATTCTGATAACGTGGCTGCAATAATGTCATCCCTGCTCAAATCGTTTGAAAACAAAATTACGGATGACAGACTCTTTTTAATACCAATGATGCAGGGGTAAAACTCTACAATTTAATCATATCAACTATATTTTCATTTCTTTCTTTACTTATTCCTTTTTGTATTTTTTGGGAGCATTGGATGCTGATTCCAGTCAATTTGGATACTCTAAAGATTTATTTTCTGGATTCAACGCATGGATATCCAACAAACTGACCACACATGATGGCGTTTGTTAATTTGTAATACACTATATCCAACATTTTAAACTAAACATCTAGTTATATAATTTATGTTATATTTTAATGAGGATTCTGTTATGATAGGGCGGTGCATCAATATCGTCTAATGCATGGAATGAATCCAGGGCATAAGGATGAGCATGCCTACAAGATCTAAAACTGGAAAAGTATCAAGGTATATATAATAACATTGCACTATCCAAACACATATCAAAACAAATTACTTATTGTTGTTGATGTTTCTGTAGTGTCCAAAACAAAAAAACAGAAAGGATTGTGGTTATTATGTTTTTAAATTTATGAAAGAGATCATATTTCATCAACAAACTAGCATCCCTAATGAGGTATTTTCAAAAATAATTACGAGTTCATTTAAAATATTTATCAATCCTTTGTGTATTTATATTTTTTCAGTACTACCATGACTGTCAGAAAAACTCATATTCATAAGATGATATACATGTGTTTAGAAACGAATGGGCAACATACCTGATGGAAGATTGTACACAAATAGGATGAAGGTGAATTCCTACTACTTATGTTATATATATATGATCATTGATTATCCTCCAACCTTCTTTGGTGAATTGAGAATGCTCTGATGTATTGAAATCTTAATTTATTACTCAATGTTTTCTATCCCCGGATTCATATTATTGATATTTGAACAAATCAATATTAAAGTAAGGCCTGATGGTGTGCAGTGCGTACAGGGTGAACGACGAAACCACCGAGGATCAACAAAATCCATTTTCTATTTCTTGTTTGTTTGAACTTGTATTTGAGCACATGTGTTGTTATTTGACTTGCACAATTATTTCTAGGTAGATTCATGAGATAATCGGTATCGTTGAAGGATTTTTTGTAACCAAAATATGTGTCCCAGAATAATTCAAGTAAGGGAAAGGCTAGTTGAGATGAAATCCAAGCTCAAATGACCAGTACATCATCAAAAGAATCAACCCTGTGATGCACCATCATGTAGAATCTATTCCTCGTGATGTTTTGAGGTGTTTATGGAAGGTATAGGGAGTATGATGAGCCCCATGGCCACCATAAATAATGTTTACAGACAGCTCCACATGTTTTTTGTGCCTTGTGCCTCTTTACAAGGATCACACCATTCACATGGTCCATCTTAGCATGTATGTCCCATTCATCCCATTACTACTCTTGGAAGAACCTGAGAATCTGAAAATGCATAAGCCCCACAAAACCCATACTCATCCAACCAAGAGTATTCCTAGTGTGAAGGGAAGCTAACCATGGGTAATACCCACAACATACCTCTTTTAAATATATGGGTTTTGATCCTTGTATTCTAAATAGGGTATGTAGGAAGCCTCCATAGGTTAAATCCCAACCAATGGTAAACCATGGTGACCCCCTCACTAGGGTACACCTTCGCTTATTTTCCCTCTTGTATTTCCCTTAGTGGAGTCCAAATAAGTCTTCAAAATGAGAAACCTTACCTTTATGGGATTCACCACACTTGGGTCAGACCTCATTGGGTGTTTTGATCCATCTATCAGGTAAACATTCCAGGTGCTCCCTCCTAGATATGTACCTACCTGATCCACCTTTATAAGTGTTTTGATCCACCCAAGTCTTACATATCTATAAGACATTAAATTATAACCCTCTATCCTTGTGGGATGTTAAACTCATGGAATACCACAAGTTAAACATGGGTTTCCATTAATATATTCAATATTAATGTTTAATCGGTCCTTATTAAGGTATTGTGGAGGTGTGGTTTTATGTTTTCCAGTAGATTTCGGAAGATTCCAAGCTTTATGTAGGTGATTCCATGCTTTTACATTATATGATGATTTTATTATGCTGTATTTGCTTGCTAAGTGTACTATATGAAATGTTTGTGTGGTTAAAAATGTGTTATCAAAGGAATTTGGGGTGTGTATAGACTTAAAAGTTATTTTTAAAATGAATTCAATTGTATTTCTTGTGCATTTTCATGCTTAAGTCCTTTAAATGTGTTTGAATAAATGAGAAAGTTGTGTGATGGGTGTTTTCAAATGGATTTAATGTGTTTGTGAATTTTAAAGAGGGTTTTCTTATGAGATGTAGAGAGTCTATATATGTGTATTTACATTGAATGAAAGTACATGAGAATGTGTTGATATATATGATGTGTATAATGTAAATTGAGCACAATTTCCATACAAGGTATTTTCTTTATGATGTGCAGGGGACAAGGTGAGAGGGCAGGGGTGGTTTTCTGGGGGAGGGGGAAGGGGGAAAAGTGGTAGGTGGAAGGGGTAGGGGGTGTGCTGGGTTCTTTTGAAATATGTAGGGGGTGGGCAGGGGGGTGTGCAATGGGCAGGGGGGAAGTACAGTGGGCAGGGGTGTGCTGGGGAAGGGGGCAGGGTGTGTTCAGAGGGCAGGGAGTGTGCAGGGGTAGGGGGTGTGCTCGGGGGTGGGTAGTGTGTAGGGGGTGTGCTGGAGAAGGGGGTAGGGGTGCTTCTTTTTTATGGAATGGGGGGACATATAGCCATGGTATTAAACCGTGGCTATAGGTATATAGCCAAGGTTTAATGTTGTTGCAAAAGGCCCATAATTGGTATCCAATAGCATCATGATGCTGTGGAATGGAGACCAAAATCCCTAATAGTTGAAACCAAAGTTAGGGGAAGAAGGAGAAGAATATAGAGGAGGATAATAGGGTTGAAGATATTCCACCACTCTTTTAATGTAACTGATAATATTTGATTTATCTCAAAAGTAAGGGAGATATCCCATGGGGGAAGGGAGAAGGAGGAAAGAGCGTGTAAAGGATTTTGTTGAGTGGAATGAGGGATATATGAGGGTAACCCGCTTTAATGGTTGATAGTGAAAATTTGTTAATTCCACTCATTAATTAGGTGAATTATTAGGCCTAAGGGTAAAATAAATCATTTTCCAACAATGTGGGAATCAATATACACACACTTCTAATCCGTATAGTTTCATTGAGTGGCTTACAATCCATTATTCAACCATATATAGATACTTCCCAAAAAACTTATACCTTACAAAAGTTCATCACATTATTTGACAAACTATTAACCATCAATGTGAGACCATCATAACCTTAGAACCAAACTGTTGTTTTATCTATTCCCCCTCGAATCATTAAATAGCCCATGTTCTACTAAACATTGGGCCATATGATTATTATAGATGATTAGCCCTAACCATGCACCAATTTCGTTAATTGGTTATTTTATGTTTTGTGCCTCACTAGTATAATTCCATTTAGCAACCCCATTATTTATTTCATTATTGTATTACTAACATAATATTTTTTTTATTATGTAGGTGAAATATTTTTCCTCATTTCAAATGCTTTGTTTGGAAACCGCCGCCATGGAAGACAATTTTTTAGAGAATATGGATGCAAAAAGGATGGAACATCATTGTTTTTTAACTGTTTGTTGGATAAATGTAATTGTAACCAAATTAAACATTGTTTGAAATGTATATATAAGTGTGTTGTTTTGTATTTATGATTTCAAGTAAATGTATGTATCATTTTTTTCTTCTGTGCTTTGTGTGTGGGTGTTGTTTGTGCTGTGTGCAGGTGTTGTTTGTGCTCTGTGTAGGTGATGTAATGTGTACAGGTGCTGGGCAGGTTCTGTGTAGGTTCTAGTTTTGCATAGGATCTTTGGCCTTTATCAGCGCTAGTTAAGTTCTGATAAATGGATAATATATCAGCGCTATTTTGAGCACTGATAAAGGTAGTTTTTATCAGTGCTCAAAATAGTGCTGATAAAGGTAGTGCTTATCAGCGCTATTTTTAGCGCTGATATATTATACATTTATCAGCGCTGAAAATAGCACTGATAAATACTACCTTTATCAGCGCTATTTTTAGCGCTGATAAAGGGAACCCCCCCTTTATCTTTGCTGAGATTAACAGCGCTTTTTTAGCGCTGTTAAAGGCCATTTTTAGTGCTATTATAAGACATATTTGTAGTAGTGATATATGTAATTTTTTGAATTTCATAATATGGGACCCAAGGGGTCGGGACAGTCATGGACTTAGATGAGGTTGGTATAGCATGGCTATCAGGGTTGAGTGATGTTGATCACTGGTTGGGATTGACCCAGATTTTCTTGAGTGGTTTTAACCACATTATTGGGTGTTGTGGACGTCAGTTTAAGGTAGTGTGATTGTCATATTAGGCATAGACTGGGATACTTGGATGAAATTGTCATCATATTTGAGCGATATGGTTATAGGGGCATGAGGTGCTAGAGATGGTGTGGCTTAGGTTCTTACTTAGTGATTTCTGCTCACCCGTGATGTCGAAATAACTGATTGATTCGTGTGTATACAAGTTGACTATGTTATGAGGTGGTTTTGACCACTTGTGTGAGCATTGACCCCCAATAGTTGTAGTTTAGGTATTTATGGTTTTGGGGGGTTCTTACCGTAGAATGCCACTTGGAAGGCAAGGAGCCTTCAGTTGAAAGCAATGGGGCTTTTAGTTTGGGGGATGAGGCTTGCCATGATTGAGGCCGTGGTCCTGGATATTTATTTGAGGAAATACATCATTGTTCCTTCGATTATCATTCCATGGGACAATGCAATCTCTTGAGTAGGGGTATGTGGGACAAAGATACTATTGTTTGGCCATGCCTTCAAGACGTCGGTACTTTGAGACATGAGGTATCAGGAGGCATGTGGTGTCGAGCCATATGATTGAGGTGGAACCTGAGGGTTCACTAGGAATTTGTGACTCTAGGGGTACCTTGGTCCATGGGCCAATGACTCTCTTTACTTTTGAGATTCTGGCGTTGGCTGAAGCAGGTGACACTCCCTGGTGGCTATTGAACACTAGTGGATGTTGTGTTTATTTTTTCATTATACTATTTACTTTACTTAGAAATGAATATCCATTTAAACACTTATACTAGGTATGCACCATTGGGTGGTATTCTACTGATTTTTGTATCACACCTTACATGGGCCCTTCGGGACGTGTGTAGACTTTATGGATTTACATAAAGGTAAAGGATCAGACTTGGGAGTTGGATCATAGTACTTTTTGGCATGGATATTGGTATGGACCTTGAGGTCATGCCTAGCTAGAGTTTTACTTTTGTTTAGTTTCCTTTCTAGTTTCATAATTATTATATATGTAGCTACTATGGTATGCCATGTGAATCACCTTAGATATTGTATTGTATGACCTGACATGTAATGCATGCTTATTTTCTTTATTTTAAGTGTCTATAAGTGATTTTCTGGCATATTGTTCTGTTTACTTTCTGCTGCTATTTCTGTTTATTTATCGGTTCTTCTATTTATTGATATTGGATGTGCTTCTACTCTGTGGGTCTAGTTGTGAGTCTACTGAGTCATTTATTTCCACTTCATGTTATCTTATTATACTTAGACCATTATCTTATCTATTCCCATTGGGTATATCCTCCCCACCATACCTGTTTTCACCCTCACTGCTAGTCGAAAGACTTTGGCATTCGTGGAAGTGTGCCTAAGGCTAGTGGCCCTTGGTTCATTAGCACTGTTTGAGTGGATATTCAGGTCGGGTATGATACAAGTGGTATAAAAGGAGTTCTTTTACCTCTTTTATTGGTATTACTATTTGGGGTTATGGTTGAATAGATATAGGTTGTTTTCAGAACTGGATTTTGAACTTGTGCTTGGGTGAATGTAGCCCCATTTATGAGGTATGGGTTGAGTTACCTTGCGTGGGTTGTTCTGTTTTACCTTTTCTCATATTATAGTTTATATGATTTTCACTTTGGCGGTTCACTTGGTTTTTGATGATTATTAGTTGTGATATGTGACCCTTGACCTAGTTCGGTAAGGGAGAATTTGACCTTGTCATGGTAAGGAAAGGTGTGGTTGTTGGATTTTGATAGGCACATTTTTAGGGTATTTCAATTTTATATATGAACATATGCCTTGTGAAGTGATAATACCATGTGAGATATTTCAATTTCCATGTGAAAAGGGTAAAATTCCTGATAGAGTTCTTTGTTTTTATGAAATGTGATATGCCATGCTTTAAATATATGTAAAATTACATGTGTAATGGGAATTTGTATTAGTTATTATAGGATCAGGAATGTATTATGGTTGAGGTGATTTTGATCACTAGGATTAGGCAACTCGATCATCGGACTGAGGCAATGGTGGTTGTCAGGACGGGTGTGACCCAGGGATATTATGATACTTGGATCTGTTAAGGGAGGGTAAGAAGGCTATATGGCTGGGATACCATGGGTCATGGTTGAGATAGGGGAGAGTGAGGGTAGTTGTTATACGCTGCCTCTTTACCACTTTACCTATTTGCATTGAATATATTGTTATATATATATATATATGGGTTGTCTGACCATTTTATGATATTTAGAGGGTTCCTCCTAGACATCTTAATGAAGTTTCAGGTGGGTGATGGTTCAGTTCTGTATGAGAAAGATTAGGTTTAGACCCTTGAGGGTCAGGCAGAGCATGATTAATAGTTATAGGCTCAGGTTTAGGGTCCAATGTAGAAAAGAAAAATACTAGGCTTGACAACATTTGGGCCGTGTCTTGATGAAAAGCTTTGATCGAGCCTGGTATTTGACTTGTAGGGGATCGATAGAGGTTCTCAGGGAGTAGATCCATCGATGGCATATCTGACGTGAGAGTTCTAGTCATAGCACCCACCGCTTTTTTAGGATGAGTGTGGTATGAAAGTAGTTGAGAAATGAATAGAGATAATGCATATGATCTTTGAGAATATAGAGATTCCTCTAGGGTGGAGGGTCAAGCTGGCGATGTATATACTTAGAGGGACAGCTAATCACTGGTGGGATGTGTAGTTTCAATCTCACAAACATGAGGGACTGGTCTGGAAGGACTTTGAGGATAGGTTCTTCAAGCAATTTTTCCTAGAGATGTTGAGGGTGGAGAGAGATTGGGAGTTCTTGAGCCTTCAATAGGGTGATATTCCCATCATGGACTATGTGACTACTTTAATTGAGATGTATCTATTTTGACCAGGTATGGTAAGCTATGACACCTCGAAGGTGAGGCACTTCGAAGATGGCTTATGGCATGCCATACTGGTGTAGGTAAACATATTTAGGTTGGCCTCATTATTAGAGGTAGTGAATCATGTGCTCATAGATGAGGGAAACCTGATGGACATGTATCCCTTGATCCGGGCGATGGCTTTAGGTGAGGGTTCAGATGGCAGGAAAACAGGTCGGGATGAGTTCCAGCAGGGCACTCAGGCCAAATACCCAGATAGACCACCTCATGGTAGCTCATAGGTGGTTTTCTTTCATTGTGGTACATTAGGGCATGTTCATACTTAGTGTGAGCAGCCTCCAAAGGAGTGTCAGGTATGTGGGTAGGTCGGTCATCTTAAGAGGTTCTGAAGGTAGCCTTCTCAGATAGGCATTAGACAGGGACTGAGGTAGGTGAAAGCTTCAGAAATCTATACCAGATGAGGATATCTAAGGTTCAACTACATGTGGAGGATGTATCAAATATAGTGGGACCTATCTTTGGGGTTAGTGTCTAATGAATGGTGCAACAATGTAGGGAGGAAAGGATTTAGGCAACCGTGTGTCAGGCCAGGTACACGCTGTGGAGCTGCCAGAGGTTGAGCAGGATGGAGAGTCGATGATGGTCCGAGGTAAATCGTGGATGTGGCCATGATTTCCTTTGGTTTTGTTTGGAATTTCCTATTATGGTATGTCTGTTTTGGAATGTCCTATTGAGGAATTTCCATTTTGAGTGTACAAGGTGCGTATGATGTATATGGATGGACTGGATGCTAGACAATAGGCTGGAACCATGTCGGGTTTGTGATTATATATTTATGAGTTTCTTGACATGAGGAGAATCATTGGATGTGTGTTTTTAGGTGCTTAGGCATTGGGGAATATGAGGGATGCAGGTTACATGAGGTTCCTTGGGCATCAGGGCATCAAGGATGTAGTTTGTAATTTAGGTGCAAGGCACCAGGTTGTTTTGAGCATCTATGAGATGTGGGATCTCATTGTGCCATGGGTGTCATGGGCTCGAGGCGAGAACTAATATGGTGCAGTATGTGATTGGGTGTTAGGAGCGACACAAGAGTGCCTAATTATGTGTAGGGGTGACGATGCATCATGGGAAGACCATGGGTCTGGAAATAGGCCATTGGACCTTGATTAATTTTAGTTTTGGGTCAGGATAGATCGGGTTAGGTGATTCTTAAGGTGGGGAGCCCCCTTTAGGAAGTTGGCCTATTCCCTTGAGACTGGGGTAGTATGAGTTGCTTTCAATGGGATGGGTATTCTTTGTACCATATTCATGTTTTAGTTTTTATATCTCATGGATGATATTTGTTAAGGTGGGGAGATTTTAACGACCTGGGTTTTTGGAAAGGGTCAAAATCCCCTCCCGGTTTAAAATTTTCAACTAGTGGAAATGATTCTTTTTTATTCATTGATCGTAACTCAAATCCGAGAGTTCCTATGTCCTTAAATGGCGTTTTTGGGTTATTTTGGAGGATAAGAGAGTGCCTCAGGTGTTCAGAAGGGTTTCAAGAGCTTTAGAGGCCCGAAGGCCTAGTTTTTGGAAAACAGCTCCAAGTTCATGATTTAGGGAAATCATGCGAGTGATGGTGCACAACCATGTAGATGCATTTGTATAATTTTCAAGGGTTACTGCATAGTTTGCACATTGTATGGAAAACTGTGCGGGGTGTTTGTGTGGGTCTGGAGATCTTGGGAAGTGTCTTCCACATGGTTTCTGAATAGTTTGGAAAACCATGCGGGTAAACCGTGTGACACAGTAAATGAGGAAAATTACCATTTCCATTTTTTTTTCTTATTTCCTTATTTCCCCCTTTCTTTCTTCTTGGTCATATATAGTAGGGTAGATCCACCCCTTTTATCCTTCCACTAGTTTTGATCTAGTCTCTTTATCCTACCTCCGTTCTTTGATTCATCAAAAGCTATATGATCGTATCAGTAAGGCTAACCCCGCACACCCTTCCTCTTTCTTTGATCCATTGTCTAACAGACCACTATTTACATCCGATCCAATTTTAGGGTTTTATATGTAAACTCAAATCTACATCAATTATCTTCAAATTGGACTTCATTATCAGACGTGCCTATGTCTATGAGTTTAAGGTAGGTGGTGTATACCTTATTTTGATTTTTCATGGACTTTTGGTGGCTGTGGATTTTTAGTGAAATAACAGATTTTGAGTGAGACCCTTACTACTTCATATTTAATTGACCATATGTCTTGTGGGATGACGTTGGGAATTACCTTACTTTGGTTATGCTAGAGAGGTTGGGTTAGATTCCATTTCTCCAAGGGTTATTTATCTGGGTATGTTTAATTCAATTCAATTGTTTAGTTTTAAATTGAGTTTAGCTGGTTATTCAATTTTGTGGCATTCAAGATATCCATGATAAATTATGATGATTTCTAAGATATTCAATTCAATTGTATAAATTGAATTTCTTGTTCAAAATGTTCTTTGTAAATTTTATATATGTAATTGCTGGAATTTCATGAGATGGGACCCAAGGGATTAGGACAGGAATGGCCTGAGATGAGGTTGTGATGGTATAGCCATTGGGATTGAGTTATGTTGATCACTGGTTGGGATTGGACCAGATTTTCTTGAGTGTCTTTTACCATAGGATTGGGCATCATAGACTTCAGTTGAGGCAGTGTGACTATTAGGTTGGGCATGGCCCAAGATACTTGGATGACATGACCATCAGATTTGAGTGACATGGTCACAGTGGAATGAGGTGCTAAAGATAGTGTGCCTTAGGTTCTTATATGGTGATTTACACTCACCTATAATGGATAAAGCACTAATTGAGTAGTGTCCACACAAGTTGACTATGTGATGAGGTGGTTTTGACCACTCGTGTGGGTAGAGGCCCCCGATAGTCAGTGTTTAGGTATTTATGGTTTGGGGGTTCTTGTTGTATAATGCTACATAGAAGGCGAGGATCCTTAGGTTTATAACAATGTGGAAATTGGGTTGGGGGATGAGGCTCACTATAATTGAGGCCATGGGCCTAGATATTTATTTGAGGATATACATCACCGTTCCTTTGGTTTTCATGCCATGGGATGACATGAGCTTTCAAGCAGGGTTCTATGGGACTGGGATACTATTGTTTGGGAATCCCTTTGGTACATCGATACTTTGAGACATGAGGTTTTAAGAGGCATGTGGTGACGAGACATATGATTGTGGTGGAAGTTGAGTGTTCACAAGGACTTTGTGACTACAGGAATACCTTGGTCCATGGGCCAAAGAATCTCTTTGCTTTTGAGATTCCGGCATTGGACGATGTAGGTGACAGTCCCTGGTGGCTACCGAGAACCTGGGTTGGTTGTGTTTATTGTTGTATCACACTATTTACTTTACCTAGAAATTCATATTCATTTAAACACTTATACTTGGTATGCACCATTGGGTGGTATCCTATTGAGATTCATCTCATACCCTTCACAGGACCTTCAGGACATGTGTAGACTTTATAGATTTATGTACAGGTAAATAATTAACCTTAGGAGCTGTGTCATAGTACTGTTTGACATGGATATTGGCAAGGAACTTATGGTAATTCCTAGCTGTAGATTTAATTTTTTTAGTTTCCTTTCTATTTTCAACATGATTATATTTGTAGATACTATGGGCTTATATGGGAAGCACCTTGGATATTGTATTGTATGACCTGACATGGAATGCATGATTGTTTTATTTATTTTGAGTGGCTATAAGTGATTTTATGGCATGTTGTTCTATTTACTTTTAGCTACTATTTCTGTTTATTTATCACTTCCACTATTTATTGATATTGAATGTGCTTCTACTTTGCGGGTCTGGTTTGAGTCTGCTGAGTCATTTATTTCTACTTAATATTATCTTATTATGCTCGAACTAGTATCTTATCTATTCCCATAGGGTATATCCTCCCTACTATACTTGTTTACACCCTCACTGCTAGTCGGCAGCCTTCAGCATTCAGGGAGGTGCACCTAATTCTGGTGGCACCCATCCCATTAGAACTGTTCGGGTGGCTGTTCAGGTTGGAGATGATACAAGCTTCTTCCTAGAGAAGTGGGTATCATTGAGAGATAAAGAAAAATCACACAAGATCTCTACACTATTTAAAAATTTTCTAATATATTTTAAGTTATGGTTAGATTCCCTCTCACACAAAACATGATCAATAAGAGAAGGAGTTAACTAAACATTGGTCCAGGATACCTACTCTCTATCCTATAATATCTAAAGACTCATATAATAAAAAAACATCAAACTCTGCTCATAAACATATTATTTCATTGTATATATTGGTAAAATTATTCTCAAGGAATCAACAACCGCATTACCCTTCCTCTGGGTATAAGAGTTATCAAAATAAAATGTTTGAATATATTCCACCCATTTTCTTTGACAAAGGTTCAAGTACCTCCGGGTGAAAATATAATTCAGTATCTTGTGATATGAATAAACTATAAACTACTCTATAAAGAGGTAATGGAACCATGTCTTCAACACATGAATCTGGACTACCAACTCTAGGTCATTGGGGGGGGGGAATTCTTTTCTTGTGGGAATAGCCAACGAGAACCATAGGGAATCACATGATCATCCTGTATTAGAACACACCCTAGATCCATACCAAAGGCATCATAATACACAATATATCCCTTCCTATGTTTAGTAAGAATAAAAACCATATTTGATTTCAACCAAACCTAAAAATCCTAAAAATATATATTTCACTTCTCACTCCACTCAAATATCACCCCTTTTCCAAATCAAATCCATCAAGGGGGAAGCTATCCTAGAGAAGTCCCAAACAAAATTCCTATAATATCTAGACAATCCTAAAAATATATTGATCTTAAATTTTTAGGCCACTTCCAATATATGACCACTTGGATCTTCCCAGGTTCTGCTAAAATACCTTCCTCATAAATCACATGACCCAAAAACTTTACCCACTGGATCAAGAATTAGAATTTGGATAGCTTAGAATACATGAAATGATCTCTCAAGGTCCCTAAAAAAACCTCCAGATAGTTTGTATATTCCTCTTTCATAGTTGAATACACCAAGATATCATTAACTATAGACACTATTAAGGAGTACAAAAAGCGATGAAAGATCTAGTTCATAAAAATCATAAAGACTTTAGGAGTATTGGTAATTAAATATTTCATGAAAATATACTCAAATTTCCTATACCATCTCCTAAAGGTAGTATTAGGAACGTCCTATGCCTGGACCCTCAACTAATGGTACCATAGCCTTAGATCAATTCTTGAAAACCATCGGTCTCCCCTAAGCTGTTAAAAAAATCATGGATTCCAAAAAATGAGAATTTATTGTTAATAATCACCTAATTCATCTTTAAATAATTTATTTAAGGTTAGATACTCCCATATAACTTATTTTCAAAAATAAATAGCATTTACCATAGTATCAAAATTGGATTAATAAATACATTTTTTTAAAGGTACTCTAAATGGACCTTTAAATCTTTGAACTCGATAAGATCCATTTTTTGATGATAAAGAAATGAGGCTTATCTCAGAGAGTAAGTCAATAGTGAATTCAACCTCTCACTAGGGCGGAAACCTAGAAATACCATTTGGAAACACTTGGGGACACTGATCCACTATCACTAGAAGGTGATCATTTGAGCCCTTTTCCACTACCTTAAGGAATAAATTGAACAATTGGTATGAAATCAATCCCACATATGGAATAATTGGTTCTTCCTTCCTTGAACTTAGGTCCAACTCACTTAGAAAAATATGAGTGCTACCATCAGGGGTTCGAAACTACACCCTATAGTGATAATAATCAATTTGAGATTTTAATCTAATTATATAATCTATACCAATGGTGAGATAAGAAACTTCTAGATCTAAAACAAGGAAGTACAACATGAACTCCACATTGAAAACTAAAACACAACACTCAAGGAACTTGAATCCTTTCTCCTTCTTCCTTCCTAATAGGGAATGTAGACCATCATAAATGGAATCAACTCCTCTCTCATAAAAAAATAATCAATAAACTTTAAAAAGGTAAATGAATGCACTACTACAAAAATGGGCAAGGGAAGCGCCACTTTATATCAGCGCTAAGAAAAAACCGCTGATTAAGAATCCCTATATCAGCGCTAAAATTTTAGCACTGATATAGGGTAACCATTATCAATGCTAAAAAAGCGATGATAAAGAGACCCTTTATCAGCGCTAGAAAAGCGCTGATAAAGAAGGCCTGATCAGTGAAAAAATGTTAGCGCTGATACAGGAAGGATTTATCAACGCTTTTGTAGAACTGATAAAGGGCCTCTTTATGAGCTTTAAAAAAGCACTGATAAAGGAAACATTTATCAGCGCTAAAATTTTAGCACTGTTAAAACTGTTGTCCCGTATTTTATAAAATCGGTCGCACAATGTCCTCGGTTTATCGCGACCTAAATCTCTCACAGTACTGTAACCCTACGACTCCCCTCCGCCACCCACGATCTTTGTATTTCCGGACCTCCGACACCCCTAATTTTTGCGTTTCCAGACCTCCACTGCTATCCCTTCTTCTAATCCTCCCCCTCGAACCCCTTCGGCGGATCCTCCTCCCCACAAACCTTACTTCTCCTCCTCTTCGCTCGACCCTACTCCCCAAGAACCCTACTCCTCCATTTCTCAACGGTTGGCGGCTCCTCCCATGCACCTCCACCTCTGGCCACCGCGCCTTCCCCTCCTAACGTAGCGTATAAGGTTCCCTACTTCTCCTTCTCTAAGGTGAATTTATTTTCTATTGTTCTTGATTCTCTTCTTGAACTTTCTTCTTAGGAAGGATGTGACAACAATGCTGATTCTATTTTTGTGTTTTTCTATTTTGGTTTTAATGGTTAATGGTCATACATAGGACTTTTAGTGTGAATTTCTTATATGTTTTTTCTTTAATGCTACTATGTATGGGGTATTTATAACTATGATTATAAGGATGATGGTTGATTGATGTGGTTGGGAGCATGTGGTGTGGTAATTATTATAGTAGTGATGGATGGATTATTGTGTGGTTATGATAGCAATGATATGGCTATTTAGGTAGAAAATAAGTAGTTTTATGGATTTTATAATGTGTTTAGTTGTATATTATGTCATGAAAATTTAGTTGTTATTATGTGGTGTTATAGTTTCCTTTTTTCATGGAATATGGTTGGAATAAATGAGAATAGTAATGGGTGATGGGTGGGAAATGATAAATGATGGTTTGTTAAATAATTAATGATAATGATAGGAATAATTATGTTTAATAAATTTTTAAATATAGAATAAATTTTATTAATGATTAATGAATGGATTATAGTGGGTAGTGATTTAATGATTGGTTTTACATTAAAATGGTTAACAATTGAAATTCATATGGTAATAAAAATCCAAGAAATTATAATGTTAAATGAAACGAGAAGTTGATAATGTTGATATGGATGATTATGTGATTTGTTGGGGATTATTTGTGGCATTATAATGGAATTGATTATAAGAGGGTGGTAGTAACAAGGCAATGGTTGACGAGGGTGTTTGTAGTGTTACTTTGGTGTAAAGCCTTAGGAAAGATTTATGTGTGACTATATACTTATTATATTTTCTTATTATTTCTTACACACCAACACTTGAGTTGAGTAACCTAATTTAAATCCATATGGGTACTTTGGTTATGAGATTTTTTCTCAATATCTAGGTTATAGAGGGAACACATATAGAACCACTCCCTCTTCCCTTCTCCCCCTTCACAGTTAGTATGAGTTGTAATGGCTTATAGTGGGTGTATATATATGACCTATAATGATTTTATTTTTTGGTGTATATATATTCTTTTTGACATGATTATGTTTATTTGGTGTGGATACATAGTGGGGGTTGTGCATTGTAGGAGGAGAGTATGATGTTTATGTCCTTCATGTTCACGACATCATACTATGATGAGGATGTGATGTAGATATGGTTTTTATGTGTTTGGGACATGTGTATGTGTGGATATATGGTTATGAGATTATATTTAAGGGATTAAAGCATAAGAAATATTCCATTAGAGTGTGAGAATGACCAGATTAGTGGGGAAGTGGATGTGGGGTAATTTATTAATATATATTCTTTTGATATTACACTTAAGATGAAGTTTGGAATTAGACACTCATGAGGATTGAATGGGATGATAGGTTAATAATATTTGTAAAAAATTTCATATGGAATAACATGGGAGACTATCTATGACACAAGTTATTATCCCCCCTGTGATTTAAAGTAAGTAACTTGAGCTTACCAAAAATATTAGGCATGATGATATTGAATGTAGGGTAGAGACCTAGGAGTGGTAGATGTATCATTCTTGATTATTCTTGTGTTTGGACTGAGGTGATTTGAGGAAACTATAATGAATCTAAAGTAATTATATTCAATGAATTCCATATTGTAGAGATTATGAGAATCCTTTCTTTACTTATAGATCTGGTTACTGGTTTTCATCCATATGTATTTTAGGTTGGTGAGGTATAAAAGGATCGACTAGTTAACCATAGAAGGGTTGATCCGATAGAGGAGGATGAGCCATAGAGGATGATGCCGTGTGAGTTTTACCATCTATGACACAAGTTATTATCCCTGTGAAACCCTTTGTGTTTGGAAAATGTGTTGATTTTGATGGGGGGTCTATCCTGGTTCTGTTGATTTCCAAATCTTTATTGGAAATGGTTAGGCTCTATTAATCTCTATTTTTATAAGGAAGTGGTTCTCTTCTACTGTATTTGGAAGTCTTGTTTTGTGTACTTGAACCATAAATACTAATATTTGAGATTCAAATAGGATGTAGATGAATAAAGATTGGATGGATGCTAATCGTTTAACAATAGAGTATGATAACAGAGTGAAAGAGTTCATCAATTTTGCAAAGGATCATGCAAAGGATCCTTCTCAAATCCGTTTTCCATGTTTACATAGTTTTTATTCTAGACTACTTACTCCCAAGGAGTTGGAAGAACATTTTATATGTCACAGAATAGATCAGAGTTATAAATATTGGAATAAACATGGAGAAAAAGTGAATATAGCTACTAGCTGGGATAAAACTATGTTTTATGGATCATCAGATATGAATACAAATATGGATAATGAAGAAGACCATATGGAGGATGTGATTACAGATGTCAATGATGATGAAGATCATATTGAGGAAATGACAAAGACAATTTAAGATGAACTCCGTGATTTCCCAAAATTGTTTGAGAAGTTAAAGAGTTGTGAAAAGACACCATTGTATGCTAGTTGCACTAAATATACAACATTGTCAGCTGTACTGAAGTTATATAAATTGAAAGTAGGAAATGGATGGAGTGATGTCAGTTTTATGGAACTACTTTATCTCTTGAATGACATGCTCCTGACAGATAATGAGCTCCCAAGCCAGACATATGAAGCTAAACAAATTCTACACTCGATGGGTATGATTTCTGAAAGAATACATGCCTTCCCGAAAGACTATATATTGTTTTTCAAGGAGAAAACAAATCACTTATATAATGCCCAAAGTGTGGTGCTTCTCGATAGAAGAAATATGAATCCAATCAATTTTTATGGTACTTTCCAATCATTCCAAGGTTTAGGCATCTAGATGGAAGTGAAGAAACTACAAGACAATTGTCATGGTATGCAGATAAAAGAAATAAAGATGGGAAATTACGTCATCTGGGTAACTCTCCTCAATGGAATAAAATTGATCATGAGTATCCTGAATTTGGAAAAGAGCTGAGAAACATTCGTCTTGCGTTATCTATAGATAGAGTGAATCCTTATGGTTTTCAAAACATCACTCATAGTACATGGCCTGTTATGTTGGTAAATTATAACTTGCCACCCTAGTTATGCATGAAGCGGAAATTCATCATGTTATCTATGCTTATATCAGGACCAAAACAACCAGGTAACGATATTGATGTTTATCTGGCTCCTTTGATCTAGGATTTGAAGTTATTATGGGATTCAGGTGTTATGTTGTATGATGCTTATAAAAGTGAATACTTCACATTGAGAGCAATGTTGTATGGGACAATAAATGATTTCTCTACTTATGGAAATTTTTTAGGCTATAGCATTAAAGGAACTCAAGGGTGTCCCGTGTGTGAAGAAGATATAGAATCAATTAGGTTGAAACATTCATCGAAACCTATTTTTCTAGGACATCATAGATTTCTACCTTGTCGGCATACGTACTGATCTTGGGCGACATCATTCAATGGAAGTTTAGAAAAACGTGCAACACCGTCTCCACTAACAGGTGATCAGCTGTTTGAGAAAGTAAAAGATGCGAACACTGTTTTTGGTAAACCATTTTTGAAAAACCTTACAAAAATCGGTTGGAAAAAGAGATCAGTTTTTTTGAATTACCATATTGGAATTGTTTGTACGTTAGAAATTTTCTTGATGTGATGCATGTGGAAAAAAATGTACGTGACAATGTTATTGGAATGTTGCTAAATGCACCTTGCAAAACATAGGATGGAATTAAGGAAAGGTTGGACATGGTTGACATGGGAATATGAGAAGAGTTGGCTCCCGTGAAGGGTGAAAATTGAATGTTTCTTCCTCCAGCTACTTATACTCTTTATAGGGAGGAGAGATATCAGTTTTGCAACTTCTTAAATGATGTAAAGGTTTCAGAGGGGTATTCATCAAATATCAAGAACATTTTTTCAATGAATGATTTGAAGTTAAAAGGTTTGAAATCACATGACTGCCATGTTTTGATGCAAGATCTAATTACTATATCTTTACGTTGCATTTTTTCCCAAGAATGTTCATCATACGTTAACCAAACTTTGTTTCTTTTTCAAAGCTATATGTAGTAAAGTTTTAGACCCGATAAAACTTTCAGCTATGTAAAAAAAATTGTCATCATATTATGTGAATTATAAATGTTCTTCCCACCAACATTCTTTGATATGACGGTTCATTTGATGATTCACTTGGTGAGAGAGACTCGACTTTGTGGTCCTATGCACTATATATGGATGTACCCCGTTGAACGGTATATGAATATTTTGAAAGGGTATGTCAAAAATCAAATTCGTCTAGAGGGTTGTATAGTGGAGTGATATATTGTTGAGGAAGCCATTTAATTTTCTACCAAATACCTATTTGATGTGGAAAGAATTGGTCTCCCAAAATCTAATCACACTGGATGCATTGAGGGTGATGGAATTTCTAGAAGAGATGTTGTGACAATCAGTATTACAAATCAGGAGCAGGTCCACCTTTATGTTTTTCATAAGAGTTGGGAGGTTTCTTCATATATTGAAACTCACAAAGAAATTCTTAGGCAGTTGAATCCATTAAGGGATGAAAAATGGTTATCAAATACACATAATAACCAATTTATAGGAAGGTTTCAGGACTATATTTTTAAGGAGTTGAATGAAAATCCGAATTCAATTTCCGAACGACTTCGATGGCTAGCCACCAGACCAAGTATGTATGTATTATCTTACAATGGTTATGTAATTAATGGTTATACATTCTATACAGATGAACATGATGAAGATAGTACCATGCAAAATAGTGGAGTTACACTAGTGGCTGAAGCGATGCATGTTTTTGTTAGTAAGGATAGAAATCCAATTTATACAAAAATGTCATACTTTGTCATTATCAAACAAATACGGGAGTTGGATTATACGACATTCCAACTGCTGATTTTTCAATGCAAATGGGTTTATTACAACAGTGGTGTTAAAATAGATGAATGGGGATTTGTGAAAGTTGATTTTTGTAAAGAAGTGTACAAAGACGAATAGTTTATAATGGAATCACAAGCAGTACAATTTTTTTATGTTCCAGATCCCAAAAACCAAAAGTGGTCGATTGTTCTATTATCGTCCAAAACTACTGAAGGGTCCAATGAAAATTCAGTTGAGGATGATCCTTTTAGTGGTACGTCACAATCATTTCGAAGTGGTCCCAATGTAGATGATGTTTTGTATATTAGAGGAGACCACAATAAAGAGATTTGGATAATCTATAGAGGTGTCAAATACCTTCAGCCTTTGAAAAAAAGAAAGAGAGTTCATTAAATAGGTTATATTTTTTTTGTAATATAGATCTTGTTATCTCATGTTATTATCTTATCATTACTGAATTTATGTAATCTAAATTAACTATTCAACCACTTTTGTAGATAATTACTTCTATGTTCTAGTGCTCCTAACCTTGAGGTTGAACAAGTCTCTCAAGCTGTTGCTACTGTTGTTGTTGCTGCTCCTACTGCGACTGCTCACAGTGCAGAGCAACAACAAGTTTCTGAACCTATTGTTGCTCCTAGTGTTGAGGCCCAACAACCATCAACACATTCCATTCCTACCATTTTAGATGAACATATAGATGATGTTGATATCGATGAAATGGTCAGGAATGAAGGATCGACGTCACAAAAAACACAGGTGCGTCGTAGTTTGACGGTGTTATCCAACGTTCTTAAGGCGAAAAGCAAAGGCATAAAATTTGATGTTAGATGGAATGCACAAGGCCAACATGTGAATCACAACAAGGCTATTATTAGTAGTTACATTGGATTTGTGACTCAACAATGCGTGCCGATTGATATAGATTCATGGAACCATGTTGTGTCCGGGCTGAAGGCTGTGATCTAGGAAGAAATTACGGTAACATTATGATATTATTTCTTTAATTTACTAGCAAATAAAATAATGAAACAATGTATTACTCTTATCAATATCTTGCAGAGTACATTTATAGTAGATTATTCACACAAGGATTATGTACTAAGGCTTGCAGGAAGGATTCATCGAGTTTTTCACACTATTTTAACAAGATGTCACTTGAAAGATTCCAAAGGTAAAATAAACCCGCACCCACCCATTGTCTATGCTCACCTGATATCCCAAGAAGCATGGGATGAATTTATTGGCCTCCATGGGGATGAGAAGTTTTAGGTACATTGAGGGTGATAATACGTTTTTTGAGGATACATGAATTCATCACTTTTATTGTCAATATTTCATTTATGAAACTGCAAATCTATACTGAAAATAAGGAACGTGCATCAAAACCAACATACCCCTATCATAAAGCAAGGATGGGGTACGCTTCACAAGAAAAGAAAAGGGTACATATTTTAAATTTACAGTAATATTGTTAGGTTCCAATAAACAACATCATAATTATCTTTCTATATTTATGTGTAGATTGATGAGTCTAAAACCAAAGAAACTTCCATCCCACATCATGTGATATGGAAGAACGCAAGTGTGAATAAGGAAGGGAAGCTAGTAGATGAGAACACACAAAAAGTGTGGGAAATATGTGTAAGTATGACACAATGATAAAAATATTTGTTTGTAATTGCTATTTCATAAAAATAATTAGTTATTTTCCTATATCCAACAGTCACAAAAATCAGATACTCCTGTAATGGATACAGACCTATTATCTACGGCTTTGAAGCAGCCAAAACAATATGGTCGTGTTAGAGGTGCGGGGTTTGGGGTGACACCTCGAGTATATTTTGAGAAGAAAAAAAAGGATGATAGAGATGAAAAATTGAAACAAATGAGCGAAAGACTAGAAACTCTTGAAGAACGATTGCAATGGAAGGGAGAGTTGCTAGAAAAGTTTATGGGTGGGAAGAAAGGAGAAGACACAACTCAAGAATAACCAGTGCGTGAAGATCCCACCCCACCCCCACCAGCTTTTAGGCGAGCCATTCTCCTCAAAGAGCTATCTGAGCCATGGTAATCAATATTATAATAATTGTTCCCATGAAATGTGAATCAGAAAAACACTGATACTTTTCTTGTACTGATCTTCTATAGGGTGATAATGATTGTGATTTATATCTGTCAACACCCACCTATCACCTTGTAGCGAGGGCTACAGTGTTCAACATTACAGATGACACGCTGCATAATAGACCACTTTTAAAAGATCATCTGAAAGTGATGATTACTGTAGCTCATGAGCCAAATGCAGAGCTACCTATTCCACTTGATGACGATGATATTCATACGGTCGAAAAGGCTATTGGGACATTCATTGCATGGCCGTCACAACTTGTAAGAGTACATGTGGAAAAAGAGGTATTTATTTCCTTTTTTTTCAAGCTAAACCTTTAACAATTAATGAAAAAGGGTATGAACCAATGAATGTTATTATAGATGGAGAAAGGGAAGGTGGTGACAAACGTCGGCTCAAAACCATCTAAAGGATCGACCAACTGATCCCAAGGAGCTACTGAAAGCACAATAACACCACCTATTCTCTATCCACATTTACTATCATTGAAGACTCATGTGGATATGAAGCTAAGAGGTGGTTGTAGTCATATAGTGGTTTTCAAAAATAATATATATGGAGAGGAAAGTTGAGATTTCGTTGCTACTGAAAATGTAAATGAGATCCTTAAAAACAGTTGGCTAGGCATCATAGTTGTAAATATTTATATGATGTATGTTTTCATGAATTGATTTTCTAAAAGCTGATCTAATGTGAAAATTATGACTAAATGCATTTTATATTGTTGACAGAAATATATATGAAAAATAGTTGAAGGAATTTTCCCATGAGACAAAATTCAGACTTGTTAGTCCTCATACCACATCAACATATCTAACGAAATTAGAGCCATCAAAAAAGAATGAAATAGTGAACGACTTGCTGAAAACATTTGAAAGCAATATTACAGATGACCGACTCTTCCTAATACCAGCCATGTAGGGGTAAAAATATATGATTAAAGAATATCAATTATATTTTCACTTCTTTTATTACTTATTCCTTTTTGTGTTTTTAGGAAACATTGGATTCTAATTGCGGTGAACTTGGATACTCCAAGGATTTATTTTCTGGATTCAAAGCAAGGATATCCATCAAATCGACCACACATGATGGAGTTTGTGAATCTGTAAGACACTATATCCTACGTTTTAGGTCTAAACATAAAGTAATATAATTTATATTATCTTTTACTATGGATTCTGTTATGACAGAGCGGTGTATAATTATCATCTAAAATAAGGAATGAGGACAGGGGCTAAGCATAAGGAGGCGAGCAAGTACTATGTCTGGACAAATATTAGGGTATATATAATAAAATTTCACTATCCAAACACATCTCAACACAAGTTACTTATTCTCCTAATGATCAATTTTGTTTTTTAGTGTCCAAAACAAAAAAAAAAGATAATGATTGCGGTTATTATGTTTGTAAATTTATGAAAGATATCATTTTTCATCAACAAACTAGCATCCCTAAAGAGGTATTTTCAAAAACAACTACTATTTAATTTAATTTAATTATTAATTCGTTATTTTTATATTTTGAAGTACTACTCTGACTGCCAAAAATCCTCATACTCACAAGATGATATATATTTGTTCAGAAAAGAGTGGGTTGCATACCTGATGGAAGATTGTACACAAATAGCATAAAGATCTGACTTGGGGACATGTACAATTGGCGGTCATTTTTGAGAGGGGTTAAGGGGATCAAAAGATGAAACATTGTTGTATGTAAATGTTCGTAGGAAAATTTTAATTATTAGTAAATAAAATATCCTTTCTCCAATGAGTCATTTTCCCATTTTAATAGATGATATGCACCAGCAACATGCAAGAATGATGAACCACTCAAAGTGTTTCTCTTTTGTTTAAAATGGACAGATTTTTAAGTGAAAACAACAACTGAAGTATAGAAATCTGACCAAATGCATTCGGATTGTGTTTATCCTTTAGGATAACAATCAATGGGTGTTTTGGGGACGTGTACGAGTCAACCCCGCCTCAATCCAAGGCACGGTGTGACCGGTATCACTCAAAGTGTCTCTCTTTTGTTTAAAATGGACAGAATTTTAAGTGAAAACAACAACTGACATACAGAAATCTGACCAAATGCATTAGTATTGTGTTAATACTTTAGGATAATTATATATTTGTCCATTGGGGATGTTTACAAGTCAACCCTGCCTCAATCCGAGGCATGATGTGGTCGGTATCACTCAAAGTGTCTCTCTTTTATATAAAATGGACACAAATTTAAGTGAAAATAACAACTGACCTATGAAAATATGACCAAACACATTTGGATTGTTTTTATCCTTTACGAGAATGATCCATGGGTCCTTTGTGACGTGTATGAGTTCACCCCACCTCAATCCAAGGCATGGTGTGGCTGGTATCACTCAAAGGGTCTCTTTTGTTTAAAATGGACAAAATTTTAAGTGAAAACAACAAATGACTTACGCAAATCCAACCAAACACATTTGGATTGTGTTTATCCTTTAGGAGAAAAATCAATGGGTCCTTTTCGATGTGTATGAGTCAAGCTCGTCTCAATCCGAGGCACAATGTGTCCGGTATCACACAAGTGTCAGTATTTTGTTTAAAATAGACACAATTTTAAGTGAAAACAACAACTGTCCTATGAAAATCCAACCAAAAACATTCGTATTGTGTTGATCCTTTAAGATAAAGATCCATGGGTCCTTTGTGACATGTAATAGTCAACCCCGTCTCAATATGAGGCATGGTGTGGCTGGTATCACTCAAATGGTCTCTCTTTTGTTTAAAATGGACATAATTTTAAGTGAAAACAACAACTGACATACGCAAATCCAACGAAACACATTCGGATTGTGTTGATCCTTTAGGAGAAATATCCATGGGTTCTTTGTGACATGTATGAGTCAAACTCGCCTCAATCTGAGGCACGGTGTGGCCAATATCACTCTAAGTGTCTCTCTTTTATTTAAAATGGACAAAATTTTAAGTGAAAACAACAACTGACATACAAAAATCTGACCAAAATCATTTGTATTGTGTTTATCCTTTAGGATAACGATCCACGGGTCCATTTAGGAGGTTTAAGAGTAAAAAATTCTGCAATTCGAGGTACGGTGTGGCCGGTATCACTCAAAGAGTTTGTCTTTTGTTTAAAATGGACACAATTTTAAGTGAAAACAAAAACTGACCTACGAAAATCTGACCAAACGCATTCAGATTGTGTTTATACTTTAGGATAATTATCTATGGGTCATTTTCAACGTGTAAGAGTCAACCCCACCTCAATCCGATGCATGGTATGGCTGACATCACTCAAAGTGTCTCTCTTTTATTTAAAATGGACACAATTTTAAGTGAAAACAACAACTTACCTATGAAAATCTGACCAAACGCATTCGGATTGTGTTGATCCTTTACGATAATGATCCTTGGGTACTTTGTTATGTGTAAGAGTTAACCTCACCTCAATCAGAGGCATGGTGTGGCTGGTATCACTCAAAGTATCTCTTTTGTTTAAAATGGACAAAATTTTAAGTGAAAACAACAACTAACTTTTGAAAATATAACCAAACACATTAGTATTGTGTTTATCCTTTAGGATAATGATACATGGGTACTTTGTGACATGTACGAATAAAACCCACCTCAATCTAAGGTACGGTGTGGCCGGTATCACTCAAAGTGTCGGTCTTTTGTTTAAAATGGACACAATTTTAACTGAAAACAACAACTAACCTATGAAAATCTGGAAAAAAGAATTCAGATTTTGTTTATACTTTAAGATAATGATCCATGTGTACTTTTTGATGCATATGAGTCAACCCGGTCTCAATCCGAGGCACGATGTGGCCGATATCACTCAAAGGGTCTCTCTTTTGTTTAAAATGGACCGAATTTTAAGTGAAAACAACAACTGACGTACGCAAATCTGACCAAACAAATTCATATTGTGTTTATCCTTTAGGATAACAATCCATGGGTCCTTTGTGATGTGTAAGAGTCAACCCTGTCTCAATCCGAGGAACTGTGTTGCCGGTATCACTCAAAGGGTCTCTCTTTTGTTTAAAATGGACAAAATTTAAAGTGAAAACAAAAACTGACGTATGGAAATCTGAAAAAAATCATTTGAATTGTGTTTATACTTTATTAGAATGATCCATGGGTCCTTTGGGGATGTGTATGAGTCAACCCCGCTTTAATCTGAGGCACGGTGTGGCCGATATCAATCAAAGTGTCTGTCTTTTGTTTAAAATGGACACAATGTTAAGTGAAAACAACAACCGACCTACGAAAATCCAACCAAAAGATTTCATATTGTGTTGATACTTTATTATAATTATCCATGGGTCCTTTAATATGTGTACGAGTCAACCAAACATCAATCCAAGGTACGGTGTGACTGGTATCACTAAAAGGGTCTCTCTTTTGTTTAAAATGGACAAAATTTTAAGTGAAAACAACAACTGACGTACGCAAATATGACCAAACGCATTCTGATTGTGTTGATCCTTTAGGAAAATGATCCATGGTTCCTTTGGGACTTTTAAGAGTCAATACTTCCTCAATCTGAGGCACGATGTTGCCGGTATCACTCAAAGTGTCTCTCTTTTGTTTAAAATGGACAAAATTTTAAGTGAAAAAAATGACATATGAAAATCCAACCAAACACATTTGTATTGTGTTTATCCTTTATGATAACGATACATGGGTCCTTTGGGATGTGTAAAAGTCAACCCCGCCTCAATCTGAGGCACGGTGTGGCTGGTATCACCCAAAGTGTCTCTCTTTTGTTTAAAATGGACAGAATTTTAAGTGAAAACAACAACTGACGTATGCAAATCTGACTAAACGAATTCTTATTGTGTTGATAATTTAGGGGAACAATCCATGGGTGCGTTGGGGACATGTACAAGTCCACCCCGTCTCAATAATAGGCATTGTGTGGCCGGTATCACTCAAAGTGTCTCTTTTTTTTAAATGGATACAATTTTAAGTGAAAACAACAACTGACCTATGAAAATATGACCAAATGCATTCATATTGTGTTTATCCTTTACAAGAACTATCCATGGGTAATTTTTGATGTGTAAGAGTCAACCCCGCCTCAATCTGAGGCACGGTGTGGCTGGTATCACTCAAAGTGTCTATATTTTGTTTAAAATGGACACAATTTTAAGTGAAAACAACAACTGACTTACGAAAATGCGACCAAAAGAATTCTGATTGTGTTGATCCTTTAAGAGAATGATACATTGGTCCTTTTTGATGTGTATGAATAAACCCTACCTCAATTCGAGGCATGTTGTGGCCGGTATCACTCAAAGGG
Source organism: Viscum album (assembly GCA_963277665.1). Lineage (NCBI taxonomy): Eukaryota > Viridiplantae > Streptophyta > Magnoliopsida > Santalales > Viscaceae > Viscum > Viscum album. The sequence continues at coordinate 117,395,060 of OY728119.1, forward strand.
TCTTTCTTTTGTTTAAAATGGACACAATTTTAAGTGAAAACAACAATTGACATATGCAAATCTGACAAAACGCATTCGTATTGTGTTTATACTTTACAATAAAGATCCATGGGTCCTTTGTGATGTGTAAGAGTCAACCCCATCTCAATCTGAGGCACGGTGTGGCTGGTATCATTCAAAGGGTCTCTCTTTTGTTTAAAATGGACAAAATTTTAAGTGAAAACAACAACTGGCATACGGAAATCTGACCAAACACATTCTTATTGTGTTGATACTTTAAAAGAACGATCCATGGGTCCATTGGATACATGTAAGAGTCAACCCTGCCTCAATCCGAGTCACGGTGTGACCGGTATCACTCAAAGTGTCTCTCTTTTGTTTAAAATGAACAAAAGTTTAAGTGAAAACAACAATTGACATATGGAAATCTGACCAAAAGTATTTGGATTGTGTTTATACTTTAAGAGAATGATCCATGGGTCCATTGGGTATGTGTATGAGTCAACCCTGCCTCAATATGAGGCACGGTGTGACCGGTATCACTCCAAGTGTCTCTCTTTTGTTTAAAATGGGCACAATTTTAAGTGAAAACAATAACTGACCTATGAAAATCTGACCAAACGCATTCGGATTGTGCTGATCCTTTACAAGAACAATCCATGAGTCCTTTTTGATGTGTACAAGTCAACCCCGCCTCAATACAAGGAATGGTGTGGCCAGTATCACTCAAAGGGTCTCTTTTGTTTAAAATAGACATAATTTTAAGTGAAAACAACAACTGACGTACGCAAATCCGACCAAATGAATTTAGATTGTATTGATCCTTTAGGAGAATTATCCATGGGTATTTTTAGATGTATATGAGTCAACCACATCTCAATCTGAGGCACGATGTGGCCTCCAACCCCTGGACGCCCCACCCCCCTAGACACCACCCCACCACCTGGACACCTCCCCCACCCCCTAGACACCCCACCCCCATGGAAACCCCCCCCACCCCACCCCCTTGGACACCAACCCACCACCCATGCCCCTTGGACAGCCCCACCACCCCCCTGGACCGTCCCCAGCCCCCTGGACACCAAACCACCCCCTGGACACCCCCACCCCTCTGGACACCCCCACCCCTCTGCACACCCCAACCCCCTGGACACCCCCACCCCTCTGGACACCCCACCCCCTGGAAAGCCCCCTCAACCCCCTGAACACCCCCACCCCCTGGACACACCCATGGATAGACCCCCCCCAACCTCGGACAACCCCCCCATACACCCCCACCCCCTGGACAACCACCACCCCCCCTGGACGGCACCCCCGCCCCTCCTAGACACCACCCCATCACCTGGACACCCCACCCCCTTGGACACCCCATCCCATGGATGGCCACCCCCACCCTCCCAGACACCACCCCACCCCCTTGGACAGCCCCACTAACCCCCTGGACTGCCCCCACCCCCCCGGACACCCCACCCCCTGAAAAGCCCCCCCCCCCCCCCCGACACCCTGGACACTAGCCCACCCCCTTGGACACCCCATAGACAACCCCCCGCACCTGGACACCCCCCTCCTTGGACCCCACCCCACCCCCTTGAACATCCCCCAACCTCCTGGAATTCCCCCACCCCCCTAGACACCCCTATACCCCCGAAAACCCCCATCCCACCCTCCTGGACACCACCCCACCCCCTTGGACAACCCCACCACCCCCCTAGACTGCCCCCACCCCCCGGACACCCCCACCCCCTGGAAAGCCCCCCCGACACCCTGGACACTAGCCCACCCCTGGAAAACCCATAGACAGCCCCCACCTGGACACCCCCCGCCTTGGACCCCACCTCACCCCCTTGGACAACCCCCAACCTCCTGGACCGCCCCCAACCCCCCTGGATACCCCCACCCCCTGGACACCCCTATCCCCCCCGGAAACCCCCATCCCACCCTCCTAGACACCACCCCACCCCCTTGGACATCCCCACTAACCCCCTGGACCACCCCTACCCCATGAACACCCCCACCCCCTGGAAAGCCCCCCGACACCCTGGACACCAGCCCACCCCCCTAGACACCCCTATGGACAACCCCCCTCACCTGGACACCCCCTCCTAGACACCACCCCACCACCTAGACACCCCCACCCCCTAGACACCCCACCCTCCTTGGACATCCCCCCAACCTCCTGGACTTCCCCCACCGCCCTTGGACACCCCTATCCCCCTGGACACCTCCTACCCCCCCTTGGACAGCCACCCCAAACCCCTAAACAACCCCCAACCCCATGAATTCCGAATTGAATTCTTTATGTATTTAATTAACTTATGAATTATGTGTTAATGATGTATGGGTATACTTGTTGTATGGGTATAATTGGTGTAATTACCTTATGATTTATGTGTTAATTTTTTATGGGTATACTTACTTGTTGAGATGCTGAATTTTTTACAGGTGTTGTTTGGGTGTACTGCTGTAGAATATTTTGTTGCAGCAGAAAGGGCATTTATCAGCACTAAAAAAATGCTGATAAAATCTACCTTTATCAGTGCTAAAAGAGCACTGATAAAGGGGACCCCCCTTTATCAGTGCTGAGCTTTACAGTGTTTTTTAGCACTAATAAAGCCCATTTTGAATGATGATAAAGACCATTTTTGTAGTAGTTATGGGAAACATTCATATCAAATAGATACAATTCCATAAAAGAAGCAATAAGCACCATACCTCTCATGGTAGCTTACCCAATTTCAGATTCCTCTGGTTCCATCTCTATTGCATATAGACATCCCAATTCAGGACCACCCTAAGAATTATTATCATAGTGAGACTCCCCCTTTATATTGAGGGAGAGTTCCCACACTTTTAGAATCATCATATTACACCTACATACCCTTAAAAAACAAATAACCAACTCCAATCCTCTATGTGGAATTCCAATAGAAGCATTGATGTTGACCCAGATGACCACACAAGTGGAACATACTCAGGGCCTCTGGGTAGTTAGGTCTAGTATGAACAAAATTCCCATAATGATAAAAAGTCACTTGATTTTTCCTTGAAGAATCCACTGCTACCAATCCTGATGACTATCAAACACCTCTACCAATACATTGATGAGGCTCATCCTGTGTCCTATTATAGTTATAGGAAGATATCTAGCTACCCCTACTACTGATGAAATCCCATTGAGACTCATCTTCCTTGCTAAATCCACATCATCCATAGTTTTTTTATCCACTACCTCATAATAATTCTATAAATAAAGGGGAATAATCATCGAAATGATCTCAACCTTTAAGCCCTTTTAAAAATTTCTCCCCTTGTGATAGTCATTCATGTGGAACTTGGGAGATAAATAGAATAACTCAGTAAATTGATTAGCATAATCTATCACTAAAATTGACCCCTTAATCAATAGTAAGGAACTAATATGCCTTCACCAACCTCAGTGTGTTAGGATAAAACTACTGATTAAACACATTCTTATTGGTAGTCCAGGTGTGATCCTCACACCTCTTTTCTCACACCATGGATTCTGAAAAATTCTTACCCAGCTATTCCAATATATAATTAGTAAACTTTATTGGTCTTAGGGGTATTTATAAAAAAGAAGCTACAATCAATCCTTTAAATTCATTGCCTAGGATTATGGATACCTTTATCATCATGGAAAACTAATGGGTATTTCTTAGTGAACTTCAGAGCATGGTCCACTATCCATGTATGACTTATTTAACCCTATTTTCATAAGTATTAGATAATTTAGATCATTGATTCTACCAAATCATGATCAATTGGAGGGTTTTATAGCGTGAAATGCTTCACAACTCCCTCACTTTTCTTAGAAGAGTTCTTTCTGGGATTAATTATCTAGAAAACATGAGAAAAAAATCATTCAATACATTATTAATTCAAAAATAACATAAATTAAACTAAAAAATCTTATAATAAACCTCAAAAAACTAAAATTTGTTTCATCAACAAATCCAAATGAATAAGTGGTGAAAATATAAAAAATTTGAACATTTTTCCACTGTGCATGGTTTGGTTGCACAGTTTGACAAACCATGTGACAAATATTTGGAACAACATTGGATATATTATAGAACTTTCCACATGGGCTCCACATAATTAATACTAACCATGTGCCTAAAATATTCACCTCTTATTTTCTTCCCAGTTTCACCTAGAAACTTGAAATTTCTCAAAACAACTCATCGGTTCACCCTATAACTCATTAATAATAGAGATACACATCAAACCCCATAAAAAAGAAATCCCAAAATTGGTTTATATTTAAAACACAACTCTTGAAAAACCATGTAAACTTAATGTTTGGTTTGATGGATATCTGGCCAAGAACTCCTCCTCACCCACCTCTTGAGACCTGATGATCTTATCTCTTGTCTAGCACTGACCCCTAGACAATAAGAGGGATTTGATACCATTTTTTAGCAAACTGGTTTGAGTTGACCTAACATGTCACTCATAACACTCCATCATAAGACCCCAAGTGTGTTCTCAATTATAATATGATGATGAAAAACACCAAGGTATCACACTTAACCATTTGGGAATGGTTTCTCACTTGATAATCTAGCATGAACCATCCATGAATTGGACATCCACACCAATAAGTAAGTATTATCAATGGAAAAATATATCCAAATAAAGTATATAAAATAGTGACTAAAAAATATATCATAAACATGATCACTTAAAAATTTATAAACAAAAAATATACATGACATCCATAGTCAACATAGTCAAAAGCTAAAACTGAGAAAATAACCAAGGAGTAAAATACATAACATCCCAACTAACCAAAATACCAAAATGATCCACAAGAGCTAAACTCTATGAGACCAACGTCTCTACCATCCCAAACCAATAATGATGATAATTGAGAAGATAAAATAAACTTAAAGGTTCCCTTATGTTTACCCATTTCTTATAAAAAATGGTTTGTATACACCCAATGGAATCTGCAGTGTGTGAGGATAATGTCCGGTGGGATGCCACCATGAATCTATATAAGGTATTTCTCTATGAAAACAAATAAATCTAGTTTTAAGACCATATTTTAAATAATTTTAATTTGAAAAAATATCCTTAAAAAGTCCTTTGTTTTTCTTAAAAACAAACCACGCCACAAAAATATAAATAAATTAGGCTCAATAAGTTGGAATTGAAACCATATGGAACTAGTATAAGTATAAAAAACATTAAATATCTTGATAGGGGTTTGGGTATAAATACAAGGGAATCTAAATTCAAAAAAAGTATAATCAATAATGCATCATGGGCCATATCCAATGCAATTGAGTATTAATTAGTGTAAGACTTGGTTTTATAGTTGTTAAAAAATGAATAATAAGTTTGGATAATTTCTCAGCTTTCCCCATGCCCAATACTCCATGATCTATTATGGTCCACATGATAAATGTTCATTCGAAGGGTTCTCTTAGTACCTTGGGAAATATACTTTCTAAGATCTCCCTTGGCCTCTTTGATATAATTCCATAGCTAGTCCATAATATAGGCTAAGGCTTGAATTGTTTAGGTAACTCACACACCCAAGGCCTCCCACATTCCACACATTTCTAAAAAACTAAATCCATAATAAGTACCATTTTAATTAAAAACACATTACCATAACAACACAACAAAAATCAAAGGTAAAACATTTAAAAACCCCCCTTTTAAATCCACTTTAAACCATAAATACTCCTTGTGAAATTTTATCAAATACATTGTATGTATTCAAAACATTTATTTTTGAATATAATTTTTAAACAATAAAATTTCCTAAACACATCAAGAATCAAACCAAATATTTTTAGGCCATTAATAAAAATAAAATTTAGTGAAAATATATTATATAAAACTAAAAGAAATCAAGAACTATAGCTAATTTATGAAAAAAACCCTTAAAGAGATACCCACCTCAAAATCAAATCAAATATCATTTTCTTTGACAAAAACCATATGAATAAAGTAGGAGGAGTCTTTATGAAATTAATTCACTAAGAAATAACATAAATAATATATCCAAAATCCTATATTTATCCACATGGCATGATATGGTTTCACGACTCCATGAAATTGGAAGAATAGGGTGAGATAAGGGTAAAAGAGGAGGAAAACCATAAGAAGTCAATCTTACCATGAATAGAATTACCAAATATTAAGTGAGATCCACCAAAACACAAGGGGGAATATGATTCAATCCAAGGGGGAGAGGCTATGTGTTAATGAGGTGGAAGAAATGGGGATTTGGGTTAAATATTGAAAAATGAAAAATGGGAAAAAATTAAATTTTAATGAGTTAAAAGACCACATGGTTGGGAAAACCATGTGAGAGACACTAATTCCTAAAAAAAGGTAGATAGTTCTTAGAGTTCACCACATGGTTAGAAAAACTATTCACAAAACATTCCAGATAGTGCTATCCCCAAACACATCTCTTACACATTTAGCCGCATGGTTACCACTAACCATGCCACTTTCTACCCCTAGAAATACCTCAAGGATCCTCAGAAAAAAACATGTGAGGCTACTCCTCCCTCACCCAATATTTCTAATTACATTTCCATTGAATATAGCCACCACATTTCCAAAGTATATAGACCAATGGGATTGAATTATAATGGATAAAATTGTTCTTATAATGTATGATATAAACATGATGCTCAACAATGATAGTGTTAGGCTCCACCCTGTATCCTCCCACTATATCACATGATATGGGACTAGATGGTACTTATTAAAATGGGACACATGAAATACATCATGGATAAAGGTATGAAATGTTGTAAAATATAACTAATATTCCACTTTTCTATATTCTTCACAATCTGAAATAGCCTGACAGAATATAATGATAAATTTATCTTCATTCCCAAGCGCTGATGTCCTAGTTGAAATGATACCCTAAGAAACACTTGATCACTAACCCAAAAATACAACTAGTGATTATAATAGTAAAAATATATTTTTTGGTGACTCTGATATATTTCTATCCTATCCAGAATCAACTTCACTTTCTTTATTGTCTCTTGATTAAGGCTCGGTACCAATAAGGGACACTCACCAAACTCAGTACAATATGATTGGAACCAACAAAACCACTCATAAAATACATAAAAAGGATAAATATAGATTTAGGACAGATAAAAATTATTTTATGAAAACTGAACCAATAATATGAACCTCTTCCATGAATCTACCAAGTATAGCTCACATACCCGAAGAATATCGTAAATAATTTGGATGGCTCACTCAGTCTGACCATCCATCTATGAGTGATACACTTTTATTAAGTTTATATATATTCCCATTTAATCCAAGAATATTTTCAAAAATTGTGAAGTAAAATGGTTATCCTGGTTAAAAACTATAGCCGAGGGCACCTAATTAATCCTAACAATATCTCAGACATATAGGTTCCCAAGATCCTCTACTTTTGATGACTCTCAAATGGTAAGAAAATGGGATTATTTAGTCAATTTATCTATAATATATCAAATATATTCTTTCCCACTAGGATTATGAGGTATAATAATCACAAAATCCATGAATACCCCATCCAAATTTCATACTAAAATGGGAAGAGGCTAAAATAACCCAATCATACTATGATGATCACCTTTGATCCTATAGCACATAAAACATTGGGAAAAAGTATGAAACCAACTATCTCAACCTAGTCTTTCAATATATACTATTCAAGGTATAAAACATCTTGGTATACCTAGAGTGATTGAACCAACTAGAATAATTCCCTTTGTGAATCAACTTCTACCTTAATGTTAAAGGAACCACCAATCGCTTACAAAAGAATAGGGTACCACTGGTAAACCAAGACTAATCACTGGAGTTCTACCCAATATTTAAAACTCTAATAATCTACTAGATGTCTGGGTCAAATTTTTGGTCTTATAAAACCTAATCAACAAGAGTGGGTGTGACCCGAACACTGGCCAAGGACACCTGCTCTCCATCTTCTAATATCTCTAGAAAAGGATCATAAAACAAACCCATCAAACTCCACTCATCCACATATTCTTTCATAGCCCGGATATGATTTTTTTTGTCAATCCATCACTGAATACATTACACTTTCTAGGAGTATAAGAGATATCAAAATCTAAGGTCTAAAGATATTCCACCCATTTTATCTTCTTGAGGTTCAAGTCCCTCTAGAAAAAAATATACTTCAGGATCTTGTGAACCTAATAAACTATAAACTTTACACAAAAGAGTTAATAGTTCCAAGTATTCAATGGATGCATCATGGGTAAAAACTATAGGTTGTGGGCGGGGAAATTATTTTCTTATGAGCATATTTGATGACAGCCATTGGACACCACATGATCATCCAATATCAACACACACCCAAACCCCATTCTAGAGGCATCACAATACACTAAATATCCCTTTATAGGACCAGGAAGAATCAAAACTATAGATAAAATTGACTAGAAATAAAACTCCTCAAAATATAGATATCACTTCTCACTCCACTAAAACCTCAAAACTTTTGAAGTTAAATATTTCAAAGGGGAAACTATCCTAGATAAGTCTCAAAAAATTCATGTAACATCTACTATGTCCTAAAAATATTATAATCTCATTTTTTTGGGTTTATCCAAAGACACAATCACTTAGATATTCTGGGGATCAACTTAAATCCTTTCCATAGAAATCAAATGAACCCAAATATTTACCTACTCAGTCTAGAACTAGCATTTGGACTACTTATCATACATGTAATTCTCTCCCAAGGTTCCATAAATAAACACCAGATAGAATCTATGTACCTCCTTCATATCTGAATACACTATGATATCATTAATGAATATGACCATGGAGGAGTAAATAATTGATGAAAGATAAAGTTTTTCAAATCCCTAATGACTAAAAGCACATTGTTAAGTCCAAATGACATGACTGAATACTCAAAATACCCATACTATCTCCTGAAGGTGGTATTAAGATAATCCTCCCCCCAGAGCCTCAAATAATGGTACCCTAATGTTAGGTTGATTTTTGAAAACCACCATGATCTACTGATATGATAAAATGGTCATCAATTTTATGAAATGATAATTTATTCTTAATGGTCACCTAATTCAACTTTTGATAATCTAAGAAAATTAAAAGGCTATATCTTCCTTCTTTTCAATAAGAACTATAAATTCCCATGGTGACATGATTAGATGAATAAATACATTTATTTCAAGGTCCTCTAATAGAAACATTAACAATTTCAACTTGGTAGTATCCACTCAACATGTAAATAAAGATATGGGGCTCATCTAAGGAGAAATTTGATAGTGAAATTGACCACTCGCTTAGGAAACAACATAGAAAAATCATTTAGAAACACCTCAGGGTACCATTACACTACCACTGGAAGATAAAAATATGACCTATGATCTATAACATAAAATAGAAACTTGGAAAACTAAAATGAAATCAACCCCGTATTTAGAACAATGAGTCCTTCCCTCCCTAACCTTGGGTCCTACTCACCCTGAAAAACATGAGTACTTGTACCAAGTTGTTAGAAACTAAAAACTATGACCATAATAATAAATATGAGTTTTGAAGTTGATTATCCAATCTATAATGATGGTGAGATTGAAGATATACGGGTCTAATAAAAGGAAGTCCCACATGACCTCAATGTGAGTAACTAAAACATGAAACTTCGAGAACTTAAAGTCTTACTCTATTTCCTTACCAATAGGGTAAGAAGATCTATCATAAATGGAATCAACTTCTCTCTTATACCCCTAAGAATAAATAAACTTTAACGAGATAAGGGAATCTTAAGATACCATATCAAATAGATCCAAATCCATATAAAAATAAATAGACACCATACCTCTCATAGTGGTTGGATTGAATTTTGAGTTCTCAGGATCTATCTCCATTGTATATAAACATCCTGACTCTGGCCTACCCTAATCCTTCTTAATTTATTGAGAATCCTATTTATATTTTGGGTGAGATCCCATACCTATATAAGTATAATATTTCAATAGTAAACCCTTACAAAACCAAGAACCAGGTCCAATCCTCTATGGGGGATTCCTATAAAATCAATGGAGATGATCTAGATGCCCACACTAGTGGAATTTCCTTAAAGACTCAAGTTATTTAGGTTAGGCATAACCAAAATTCTCACACTAAAAATAAGCCACTAGGTTATACCCCATAGAATTCACTAGTGATGAACATGATGACTGCCAAACACCTATAATACTACTCTGAAGAGGCTCATCTCGCTACCTATTTTGGTTAAAGGAAGAGATCTAGATACCCCAAACTTTTGAAGAAATTTTACTAAGACCCATATTCTTAGATAAATAAACCTCATACATAACTGTGTTATCCACAACCTTGATATAAGTTGGTAATAAAAGGAGAATAACCATCGATTTAATCTTGGACTTCACAAACATTTCAAAACATCTTTCCTTGAGATAGTCATTCATAAGGATCTCAAGAGAAAGATAATCTAAATTAATAAACAAAGTAGTATACTACATCACTAAATGGACCCCTTATTCCATGGTCATGAACTCATGTGCCTTAACCACCTTCAGTGTCTTAGGATAAAACTTCTAATTAATCATGTTCTTAAAGGTAGTCCGATTGAGATCCTCATGCCTATTTGATTGCTCTATGGATTCCCACCACTTCCTACCTAATTGTTCCAAAATGTAATGGGAAAATAAAATTTTAGAGGTATTAGGGGTTTTAAAAAAAATGAATATATATACTCAATCATTTAAATCCATTACTCATGATCATAGGTACCTTTTTCACCATGTAAACTCAGTAGTTTCTTGGTGAAATACTGAGCATGGTCAACCATCTGTTTATGAAATATTTCACCCTCTTAGCTTAAGTATTGGATTGTATGGATCACCGATTATACCAAAGTAAGATCAAATATAGGATTTTATGACATCAAATGATCCATATATTCTTCCCTTAACTTATAAGATCCCTTTCTGGGAGGCATTATATACAAAACACAAGACACAACTTTATCCAATACATGATTAAATCTCAAAAACAAAAATTTAACCATAAAAAACCTCATTATAAACCTCAAAAAACTAGAATCAACTTAAAAAAAATCCAAATGAATAAAGGGTAAAAATAAAAAAAATGTAAACATTTTTACACTGTGCATGATTTAACCATAGAGTTTGATAAACTGTGTGCCAATTGTGTGAAATTGTATTGGTTGGATTGTATACTTAGACATAAAGGCTCCACATAGTTACTAATAACCATGTTCCCAAACCATGAGACTTTTATTTTGTTCACCATTACACCCTGAGACTAATATATTTTCAAAATAACTCATGGGATCACCCTGTAGCTAATAACCAATAGGGAAAGACATCAAATCCCATAAAAACAACCCAAAATCAGGTTTAAATTTAAAACACAACTCCTAACCATCCATGGAAACTCAATGTTTGGTACAATAAAGAGCTGGAAAAGAACTCCATAACACCTACCTATCATACACCAATAGTCATATATCTTATCCACCACTGATTGTAGATAAATATAGGGATATGATACATTTTTCTTTTGAATTATCCCTGAATGACTCAACATATCACCCATACTACTCCACCATAAGGCCCAAAATGAATTTCCTATTACTAAAGGCCATTGAAAATAACTATAGAATTACTCTTAACCATTTGGGAATGGTTTCACCATTGAAAATATGGAATGACCCATTCATAAATTGGACTGACAAACCAATAATTAAGTAGCATTAATGAATAAATATATCCAAATAGAGTATACACAACAATGACTCAAAACATATATCATAAACATTATTAGTTAAAAATTTATAACCAATAAATATACATGATATCCATATGAAACATTTTCAAAGGATCAAGCATGGACCAAGACCATATAGGAAAATTCCTAACATCCTAATAGACTAAAATCCCAAAATGATCCATAAGAGAAAAAATACATGAAACAAATGTCTCTACCATCCCAAACCAATCATGAATGATAGTAATAAAGAAGTTCCATTGAAATATAAGGTTCCCTTAAATTTACTTGTGTCTTGAAAAAAAAGGTCTGTATATACCCAATGACATATATAGGGTATGAGGCAAATGCCTGGTAGGATACCACCATGAATCTATATAAGGTCTCCATGAAAACTAACAACTCTAGTTTTAAAACCATATTTTTAAAAAAATTACTTTGAAAAAATCTCTTTAGAAATTCATTCGATTTTATAAAAAACAAACCATGTTTTAAAAATATAAATTAATGAGGCTCAATAAGTAGGAAGTGAAACCACATGGCACACACATAATCATAAACAACAATAAATATACAAAAATTATTTTAAGTATAAATATAAGGGTATTCAAATAAAATAAGGCACAACCAATAATGAATCATGAGATAAAACCAATGGGATTGAGTATGACTTAGTCTAAGACTTTATTTACCAGTTGGTTAAGCATGAAAAATAATTTTGGTATCCCTCTCATTCTTCCTTGGGCCATACACTCCATGGGATTACTTGATCCACATGGGAAATTTTCACTTCAAGGGTTCTCTCAGTCCCTTGGGTAACATTCTTTCTAAGAACTCACTTGGTCACTTGGGTATTTTTCCTTAGTCAATAAAATATTCTAAGGATTTAATTGTCCAAGTCACTAACACACTTAAGGACTCTCATACGAAACACATTTACAAACACATAAATCCACAATAATTGCTATTTTTATAAACAAAACATTTCTATAATAACAAAACACCAATCATTTTAAAAAAAAACCCCTTTTAAATTCTCTTTAAACCATGAATACTCCTTGATGAATTTTATCCAACACATTGTATACCTTTAAACTATTTCCTTTTTAAAATACTCTTTAAACCATAAAATTGAAAACACACATAAATAATAAAACAAATCATGGTTTTAACATTAATAATTACACAATTTAGATTAAATTTAACAAATAAAAACCAAAGGAAATCAAGAACCAAAGGTAATCCAAGGAAATGGACCCTTAAATAGAGACACCAACCTAAAACTCAAATCAAAACTCATAACCTTTGACGAAAACCACAATAATAGATTAAAAGGAGTCATTATGAACTTAAACCACTATGAAACAACCTAAATCCATTTCCAAAACCCTATATATGGCCACATGGAATGTTGGGGTTTTTAAGTCCATAAAAATTGAAAAAAAGGTAGGATTTGGGGAAAAGTAGAAGAAAACTGTAATAAATCAAGATTACCTTGAATAAAATCATCAAATATCATAGAAGATCTAACAAAAAACAAGGAAAAATATGATCCCAACCAAGGTGTTGGGTGAATATGGAGGAAGAAGGTGAATTTTGTTTTAATCTCAATAAGAGAGAAATGGTAAAAACCCAAAATTTTAATGAGTTGTATAGCCCGCATGGTTGGGAAAATTGTGTTCTAACGATGTTGGTTTCACTACCTCCCCAAACTAAACCCACATGGTTCTTGAATATCACCACATAGTCAAAAAAACCAAGAACAAACTATGAAAAACTACACTATCCTCCAGACACATCTCTCATATTATTTTCACATGATTACTACTAATTGTGCGCTAATCATGTGGTAGATCAGTTTCTTTAAAAATATTAAATGTTTGAACCTCAAATCCTAGGAACTCAAAGCGTAGATAAATAATTAAATACAACTAAAATTTAGGCATACCAATGGCCCAATGAGTTTCATATTAAGTATATATAAATATTCTGATAATTTAGAAATAATGATATAAAATATTTCTAATTCAAAACCCAGTGGTTGATTAACATAAACTTCTTCAAAAATAAAACTATTTAAGAAATAAATTTTAACATTAATTTTTATTAATTTAAAACCTCAAAAAGATGAAAAATATAATAAAAATGTAATAGATTTTATCCTAGAAACATGTGAAAAAGATTCATTAAAATCAATCCCTTCTTCATGAAAATTCCTTATGCAACTAATATAGCCTTATTCTTTATAAATTGACCAGATTTTTGAAATTTATTTCAAAAAATACATTTAGTTCGAATAATATGTTTATATTTATATTATTTAACCAAAGTATAAATATTATTTACAACAAATTTATTAACTTTATCTTCCATATTAATATTCAAATTAACATTTTTGTTGCTTCATTAATATATTTAGGTAAAAAATCAAACACAAAAGCATAATTTGAATAGAAATTCAAAACAAATCTTTCGGTTTTAATTATAGAATCAATATTACCAATGAATTTATCAATAGGGTGACCTTTATGAGTTTTTGAAGTTCTAGTATCAGATTTAGGAGTATCATCCCTCTCAATAGATATATTTAATTTATTTTATTCATCTTCTCTAAAATTAAATTGTCTATATTTTTCTTCAAAGTTCTCTAAATATGAATTACATTTCAAATTATTTTTATCAAATTTAACATTAAAAAATTGTTTAATAATCATAGTTATTTTATTGATAACCCTATAATCTTTACTTACATTAGAATATCATAAGAAAATTCCTTCACCAGACTTAGCATCAAACTTACCCAAAGTATATTTAGTATTAACAATAATAACTTTACATTCAAAAACTTTTAAATACATAACTTTAGATTTATTTCCTTTCCATAATTAATAAGGGGTATTTTTTAAACAAGGTATAATAATAATTCTAATATAAATGTAAAAATTAATAAAAATAGCTTTAATCCAAAAAATATTTTGGTAAATTATAATCACTTAATATAGTTATAAACATTTCAATTAAATTTTGATTGTTTATTTCAACAAATATGATTTTATGAGGAGTTATAAGGGATACAAAATTATGAAAATAACCCTTATTTTCATAAAAAGTTTCAAATTACAAATTTATAAATTCAACTCCTATCTCACCATGAATACTGTTAATCATAAAACCTTTTCTAATTTTTAAATAAATTACAAAAAGTTGCATAATTATCTAGGTTTTCATTTTTATGATAATGGAATTATACCACAAAAAATCTAATAGAATCATCTATAATAAAGTAAATTTATTTCCTATAAGACAACCAATTTGAGTAGGACCAAACATGTTGAGAAGAACTAACTATAAGGTTTGGTCAGAAATTATCTGATTAGTTAGTCTAAAAGAAGATTTATATTATTTCCCTTTCATATAAGGGACACACACATGAAACTTATATTTATCCAAATTGGGTAACTACATAACTCTTTAATTATTAGATAGTTTATATAATAGTTTGAAATTCATATGTACAAGTGAGCTATGCCAAAGTAAACTATCATTCTGTACAATATCCAAACACTTTAAAGTTTGATAAGTTAGTTCATAAAGGTTAATAATATAAATATTTTCCATGTGATAACATATAATAATAAATAACCATTCTTAATAACAACAAATTTATCATTTTGAAATTCAACTTTGAAAAAAGCATCACATAATTGAGATTTATTATCAGAATATGTTGTAAACTGTAAACATATAAAATATATAAATAATTATAGATTTATAAATACCAATTTTATAAAAAATCATTTACTTTTCCTTTAGAATTATCTTCCAAAGTAATAGTGTATCTATTACATTTTTTATATGAGATAAATTTTGATGGGTCTCTAATCATATACCATGAGCATAAACTATCCATGTACTATAACTTATTCTTGAGAAATACGAGGATTGTTTCCTAATAAATTAATTAATAGATAGTTTTGGTAAACAAGATACTTTAATTACAATAGGATTAATAAAAAATTTATTAGGTACCCAAATAGATTTTAAACAAGTATTATAAGGTACTATAAAAGATAAATATTTTGAAATATGAGTTTTAATAAACCCCAAATATTGTGGAAATATGAGTGTGTATTCATTTGTACAATTCCATTTAATCATATATCTAAATCAAACAATAGTAGAAGAAAAACTATTTGAACTTTTCTTAAAATAATTCTTATAAATTTGTGGTAATGTACTGTCATGTCCAATACCACCATTTTTTTTAAAGTTAAGGATGAATCCTATTTTGTTTTTTATGAAATCAAATACCCATTCCTTATGATTTTCATTCAATATCTGAGCATATTTAAGATCATGAAAAATTTTATTATTTGATTTGGAAGTTGTAATCCTAAGTTTTTCATTTTCATATAAGATAGTTTTTTCCTTTAAAAAGTTTCCTATTTATTATATTTCAGTTCATTATAAGGATTGGAAACTCTAAAAACATGTTTTTTTAGTCTATCAATTTCTTCATTTATTTCATAAATGGTTTGTTTTTTAAAATTAGAATCATCATCAGAACATCTAGAATAAAAAGTAGAATTACTAACCCCATTTAATGATTCAATAAATCATATTTTATTTAACTCCCTTTCATTCCCATATTCTTTACTAGAACATGATTCTTCATTAAAACTCTAGATTTTAGTTAAATATTTTTTATTTATTTTTTAATTAATTTAATTATTTAAAATTTTAAATCTAGGGAAGTCTATATTGATGTGACGTTTTTTATATACTAAAAACGAATAACATTTTAAGTATTATAATTAATTTTAGTATTACCTTTCCTTTCACATTTGTGAGTAACCTTATGAGTGTTCCTTCTAGGTACATTTTTTAAACCTTCATTTTTCATCCATTTGTATACACCAGTAAAAAGTTGATACTTATATTCTATTTTAGTTTTCTAAATATTATGTTCATTAGAGTCAAAATAAATAACACTTATAGATTTTAAATATACAAATTTTCTCTTTGAAGTGTCATATTTATCAGTGTTCTTTAACCTCATTTCATATTGAAGTAGTGAACCAATGATTTCATCCAAGGTATACGCTTTTAATTTTTTTTCTTTAATCAATTAAAACCTTCATAGAATGACATATTTTGGGTATAACTCTCAATAATCTTTCAACAAGAACAATATTGTCTAAATATTATTCAAGAGACTTAATTCCATTAACAAAACTAGTAAAATGTTGAAACAAATGGATATCGGTTTATTCTTAACCCATATTGTAATATTGATATTATACTAGAAGCATTAAAATCTATCTTCTAATCAACTTATCTAGAAAAAAGTGAGTAACTTTATAAATTATGCAAATTTATTTCATAATATTAAAAGTAGAAATATTACTAAAACACTTCTCTTAATTACAAAATATAAAATATCCATAACTTTTCATTTACTATAATAATGACTGGGTTAGAATTAGGTAATTTATAAGGTTTTACCAAAGTAATCCAATGATTAATACCTATTTTCTTAATATAAACTTTAATTTGAGTATTCCAGTTTCTATAGTCAGTTCCATTAAAGTGAGTTGTTTTTTCTATAATCCATCCATCATTTGAACTAGTTCTTACAATTTTAAAAATATTTTACCTATACCATGAGGTCTATGAAAAGTTTATCACCTAAAATATAAAACAATATAGCTAAACTAATTTATAACAAGGTATAAAATATGATACCAATTGTTAGGTCCAATTGAGATATAAAAAGGTCCAGGGGGGAGGGTAATAGAACATATTAAAAAATTTAAAGAAGATAATTAACTCTTAAAGATATTTAAATTTAAAGTTAATTTATTAAAGTTTAACATGTAAGATATTAAGTAGAAAAAAAATTATATTAAAGAAACCAAGAATTGTTTTAGTAGTTTAGATCAAAGTGATCACATATCTAATCTTCACACCCCTATACCTTAAAATCTATTGCATTTATAACATCATGTTAATATTTAAGGCATTAATAAACCCCTATTTTTGTCAATATTAGGCTGGGTTTGTTTTGGTGTTGCTTTGGGTGAAAACTTTGATAATTTTAAAAATTATGAGGCTATACACAGTTGGCGCATAGTTTACCGAAACCATGTTCCCTACTAGAGAAAACTGTGAAAACCAATGCAGTGAGATTTTTTATGGTTGGAACATGGTCTAAAAAATTGTATGCCCACTTAGCAATAACCATTCACCTCAAAGTAAAGGGAACATGGATATGGTACACAGTTTTTCCAAACTGTGCGGATCTTCCCAGAAAACCTTGAATACAAGTTTTTTTTGATATGAAATTAAGTTTTAAAGTCTTGAAACCCCTCTTTTAAGTACCTGATGGGATTGTATGACCCCATAGTAATTTATTATTCCTTAGAGGCTACCAAGAGTAGTTTGTGGCCCCTATAAACCCCTCTAGAATAAAATTAAAGCTAGGTTAAAGACATTTGATATTCTCTTGATAGGTTTCCTCTTCCCATTCTCTATCTCTAGCTCTCCCTTTTCTTCTCTAGGGTTTTGTAGATACTAGTGTTGGTTAAAGGATATAATATCCACTATTTCAAATATTAAACCTAGGTTTTATTCTTGGTTTCTCATTATCTTCATTCTTTATTGGTGAATCCTGATTAGGGATTTGTGATTCGATATCCCATGATGTCGAGGTAGGTGGTTCCATTTTTATTAGCCGATTTAATTAACCCTAAATTGCTTGATTTAAATTCAATTATTTGATTTGAATATAATTGATTGATATTTAATTCAATTGTTTGATTAAAATCACAATTCCTTTGAATTTAGAAATTGGATTTTTAAAATTGGATTTTTGGAATGAAATCAAAAAAACCCACAAATTCCATTGAATTGGGGTGTGTTTTTGAAATTGATAGAAATTTGTAAAATTTAAATTGTGGACTTTAAATTATGAAATTGATTTGGTGGAAAATTGTGGAATTTAATTTTTTTGAATTTAAATTGGTGAAATTGATTGGATAAAATTGATTTTAAATTTTTATTTGATGAAAATTGGTTAAAAATGGTTTTGATAGAAACCATTGAGTTTTATATTAGAAAATTATTATTTTTGATCAAAAATTCCGGTGTTGATTTATAAATGGAAATTTGAATTTTTGAAATTGATAATGGGATGAATTTTATTTTAAAAAGTTTTAAAATAAATTTCCCATCATTTTTTCTGTACCAGAGTACATACAAACCTAGGTAGTTAGTGAGTTATTGAGATAACACTTTATGATTTACAACATTCCAAAACATAAATGTAGCATGTCAGATATAAGATATGATTTTTAGGAATTAATTTTGACTAGTGTAAAAGGGACATGTGTATACACATATTTTTGAGTCACTTTTAGTGTGAGGAATTTCCTATAGCCTGGAACTATTATACCTTTTGGGATATGTCCATGCTTCTCACTTGTTTGTATTTGAAATATATGCCATTTTTTATTGGAAACTATTTTACATGCCTTGTAAATTTATATAAATTATTTTATATAAAATATTTAACTAATCCATTTGTTTAGAAATATTCCATTAATTGAAAAGTGAATCATTTTTAAAAGTATTTCTATCATTCAAAATGTAAATCATGATTTGATTAAATACTCTTTTGAAATTACAAACATGTTTATTTAAAATTGATTTCTTTATTTGGTTAATTAAATATGGAATCTATTATGGAATCCTTAGTGATACCCTATAGGAATTTTATCTCACACACTACATATTCCTTCGGGTGTTTGTAGATTATCTCCTTTGAGGTTCAAGTAGGAAATAAGTACCACTTAGAGGTGGTTATAAATTTTGATATTTGGGATTGGAGAGTTGAGTCCACTAGGACTTGGGTTGTTCTTTCGGTTTTTAGTACTTTGTTATTGTACTTTGGGTTGTTTATGCCTATTTGAATTCTGGTACAATTCTCCCTATGGATTTTATTTTGTATATATACAGAATTATTTATCTAAATTCTATAATGTTCATGGGAAAGTCATTCCCAATTTCATTTTGTATGATTATAAGTGCTAGTTTCAAACTTGTGGGTATTAGGAATATCCTTCGGGATATGTAAGGACCAGCTCAATTATCAGGTTACCTGGGTACCTAGGATAGTTCGTGATAAAGTGGCATCAGAGCTCCAGGTTGATATTTTGTCTTGAATTCAATATGCAGTTGTGTAATATTGTCGCGACTTAGGAGGTAGTTGTGATTGAGTGCCTAGTCATATCTCACCATAATAAATATTAAGTCACTAGGGGTGGTTTGGGAATGAATTCTTTTGGATTAGTTTTAGTCTATTCCCTGCTTTTTATTTGGATAGATTGAAATCCAAATATTGTGTATTATATCTATTGGGATTGATTTCCATTTTTTCTCTGTTTGAGTATTAATTTGATGTCTTCAATGTTGTATGATAATGTTTTGTATCCTTATGCCTTTGACAATACATGTGAATTGGATCCAGGATGAAGTTGTGGATGAAACTTAGTGAGTGAATCCTATTGTGGACCAAAGTCTGGTTGAGGTGATCATGCGTACTATCCAAGATCTAGGAATGGAACCACCACCATTTCCCATTTAGGATATAGGTGTGGAACCTTAGAGGGACATTCTCCAGATTAGTTCTCAAGAGTCCCTTCACTAGAAGCCACCAACATTCAAAGGAAAAATGATCCTCAAGAGGATGAGGAATGGTTGAGGATGATGGATCATTTGTTTGGGTTCCTGGAGACACTCGAAAAAATCAAGGTGAAGTGCACCACCTTTATGATAGAAGGACCGAGTAGGAGATGGTGGGATAATATGGTGATGGTGAAGAAGCACATTGTATTAGAGTAGAAAGAAATAAAGTTTATTTTCACCGACTAGTTATATCCAGAGTTGATGCTGTTGTCCAAGGACACCCAGTTTTTCAAACTTGATCAAGATGAAAAAGCCATGACAGATTATGGAAACTGTTTTGTAGAGCTTGTTTAGTTTACACCTGAGATAGCATTTAATGAGAATATGAAGGCTTGATGGTTCATGTTTAGAATTCGACCATATATTCTTTCTCAAGTTTTCTTACTGAATCTTTCTTCTTATTCTGATGTGATAGATAGAGTGATGATGGTATAAATGGACCTTGATGAAATTTTAGGGTTGACTAGAGTTTTTTTTCTCCCAGTGGAAGTGTGAATTTCTCTAAATAAAAGAGTAAGCATGATGATTATCATGGTGGTTCTTAAAAATAGGGTCATTATAGACCTCCTACAGTTCCTGGAAGAGGCCCTTTGATTTGTTACCAGTGTGGAAATCCAAGAAATTAAAAAAGGGTTTGCACTGAGGCACCCAAGGTATTTAGTTATTGTGTATGATTTGGTCATTTTCAAAAGTTATACCATGTTTATTCCACTCCCCATAATGGAATGAGATCATCATCTCCAACCAAAGCTATGGTGAAATTATATGATTCATGATTAAAAGGGTTCTAGACACATGAATCAAGAATGATGAATCTTCATAGAATGGAAGTGTCTCTAGAGGAAGAGAATACAGGTCTAGAGACCATGAGAGGTACCATTACCATTGTTTCATTATTAGATACTTCTTTAATTGATACTAGTGCATCTCATTCATTTACTTCATCATTCTTTATTAATATTCTAAATATTAATATGTAGATTTTGTCTTATGTGACAGATATTACTACACCCCTTATTATGAAGAGGGAGTATGGTCTCTACAGTCCCACTTGTGTTTTCTCTTTATCAGATTCTAAGCTTTCTTGGAGTTTTCTAGTTATATACATGAAACATATTAACATTATATTTGGTATGGATTAACTCATTGATAATAAATATTGGATTAATTATTATCTTCGATGGGTATCCTTTACTATACCCAATTGGATTTTTTAAATATTTTAAGAAGAATAGGACCTGAGTTTGAGTAGAATTGAACCTTGTTATCAAAAGTTGGGGAAAGTGATATCTATGTTTTCTTTTGATATGGAGTTATAATCTTTGAGAAGTGATCTCTCTCAAATTTTCATCAAGTTTCCTTACGTGTTACCTTATAGATTCTATGGTTTTACACTAGTAAGAGAGGTTTATTTTTCTATTGACTTTGTACCTAGTACTCAACTAGTGTATATTCCATATTACCACATGGCACAACTGAAATAAAGGAGTTGAAGACTTAGTTTTATGATCTTCTTGAGAAAGGATTTATATGAAAGAGTGTGTCACTTTGGGTGGCTCCGATTCTCTTTGCTAAGAAGGATGATTGTTCAATGTGCCTTTATGTTGATTATCGAAAACTCAATTGAGTTATGATAATGAAAAAGTATCCATTTCCATGTATTGATGATTTTTAACCTATTTAAAGGAAAAACGTGGTTCTCAGAGATTGATCTTTGGTCTTGCTACCATCAGTTAAGGATACAAGAATCTGACATTGAGAAAAATTTCTTTCAAATCAAGTATGTCTATTATGAGTACCTTGTTTTTCTATTTGGTTTAACCTATGCTTCTATAGTATTTATGGATTTGATGAATATAATTTTCCATGAGTATCTTGATACCTTCATGGTAGTATTTTTGGATGTTATCCCTTTTTTACTCTAAGTATAAGGTGGATCATGTGCGTCATCTTAGATCAGTTATGGAATTTGTTAAAAATCGCTGACTTGATGCCAAGATTTCAAAATGTGATTTTTTGATTTGGGAAGTAAAATTATTAGGTAACATGGTATCAGAACATGGTATCTCAGTTGATCCTTAGAAGGTGAAAGCTGTTATGAAATTTAAGAAACCATGAAATTTCTTCGAGATTCCTTGATTCTTGGGACTAAGTAGTTATTATCATCTGTTTGTAAATGACTTCTCAAAGTTGGATTCTCTGATGAATGCTCTAACTTGGAAGGGAGTAAAATTTTCTTTGGATGAGAATTATCATAATTATTTTGTTTATATGAATAATTTTTTGAATAATAAAATAGTGTTGACTATTCCAGAGGTTGGGCATGACTATGTGGTATTCTGTGACGAATCAGGTTCAGGCTTGGATTGCATTCTTATGCAGGGTGATTATGTCGTTGCCTATGGATCTCATAATCTTAAACCACAAAAGAAGAATTATATGACCCATGAATTTGAACTAGTATTTGTGACTCACATGATTAAGAGTTTTCATCATTACCTTTATGGATATAGTTTTACCATATTTTCAGTCCACAATATCTTGAGTTATATCTTCTTGAAAAAATATCTGAATCTCTGCCAGAGGATTTGAGTAGAATAATTGTAATCTTTCAAATATGAAATTGTCTATACTCTAGGGAAAGAGAATTTCATAGAATATTCTTTAAATAGGAAACTTTCGACACAGACAGTGAAAAAATCATAGAAAGAGTGAAACATGATGGCTATTTTTTCATAGTTTCATATTGGAGTTTGAGAATCAGGGGGAGAGGTTTCCTTGGATAGTGTTTAGATATCATCTTATCTTATCAAGATGATTCTTAAATATTAACAAATTGATGATGAGTTCCATAGTATTAAATAATTTCCTTATGGTGGGGAGACCATGCCTGACTAATCATTCTCAACTGAGGGAATTCTATGCTATCAAAGTCACTTTGTTGTGCCGTTAGAGGTAAAAAAAGATGTTATGGGGGATTTCCATATTTCCCAGTGGCCTGTGCACCCAGGAGCTTAAAAAATGTTCTATGAAATGTGGTGGAAGTTCTGGTGGCCAGGTATGAGATGGGGCATTGTTGATTTTTTCTCTTATTGTTACACTTAGTAATAAGTCAAGCCTAAGCACCAAAAACCTTTGGGTTTTCTCCAACCACTTCTAATCCCAATTTGTAAGAGGGATGAGATATCAATGGGATTTTTGGTAGGGTTTCCATGTACCTAGAGAAAGAATAATGCGATATGGATTATGATTGATAGTCTGACTAAGTCTACGCACTTATATACCAATTCATGATACAACCAATGTGTTTTAGATTTCCTAGCTTCTAGAGATTCCCGTAATGTCACATGCTTCTCCATATTGGGATCATTTACTCTTGATTGTGTTGACCTTGTCCAAGGGGATACCCTTGGTATTCACTATTTCAGACCCCCGTAGTTCCCCTACTATATATTTTTTCTTTCTTTTCTTGGTCCTTTTTCCTTGTTTTCTTTCTTTTCTTATAAAATAAATGATGATACAACCAAGGTTCTGGAGTTGGGAAATCTCTATGTGAAAGAGATTGTTTGTTTGCACAGAGTTCTATATTCCATTGTCTCTGATAGGGATACTTGGTTCACTTATCTCTTTTGAATATTCCTTTAGTTGACATTGATATCACATGTCCGTTTGAGTATGACATACTATAAAAAATTAGATATCCAGATAGGAATAGCTATATAAATTATTGAGGACATGCTCTGCGCTTTTGTTCTAATCTTTGGCAGGGATTGGGGTGATCACTTGGGACTGGTTGAGTTTTTATAAAATAATAGTTACTAATATATGATCATAATGACTCCTTTTAAGGCCTTGTGTGGTCGGCCTTACAGATTTTTGTTGTGTTGGTTGGATATTGGTGAAATTTCTTTGGTTGTATCAAGTTTTGTTCAAGAGATAATAGAAATATTCAGTTGATTCATCAGAGAATGTTGATTGTAAATCGTAGGTATAAGTCTTATTCTAATTGTCACCGTATACCATTATAATTCTCAGTTAGTGACAAAGTATTCTTGAAAGTTTCACCTTGGTTGGGTCATTGATGACTTGGGAGGTAAGGAAATCTTTTTCCTCATTTTGTGGGACCTTTTGAGGTTTTTGAATAGGTAGGAAAAGTGGATTATCAGTTATCAGTTCTACCACAACTAAAATCTATACATAACAAGTTTCATGTATATCAACTAAGAAAGTATCTGTCTAATCCATTTCATGTTCTGATATAAAGTGATATTGAGGTTGAACCTGATTCATCCATGACTGAACATCTATTTATTATATTTGATTCTGAAACCAAGGTACTTTTGGGAGGAATATACCAGTTTGAGTGCTATGGAAGCATGGTTATGATTCCCTTGAGACGTAGGAGAGGGAGGCACTGATGAGAGAGTAGTTACCACATCTTTTTGGCATGGAATATTATTCATAGGCTTTTTGAAGATAAAAATTTTATATGGTGGGGAGGTTGTAGAATCTTGTTACTAATTTCAGTTATTCCTAAACCCCTCTTTTTTTTATGCTTTGGTTGGATTTTTTTTGGGGTTTCTTCAGGTGAAAACATGGATAATTTTGAAAATTCTAGGGCTGTGTAAGGTTGGTGCATGGTTTACCCAAACCGTGTACCCTACTAGAGTAAATCATATAACCCTAGACTATGAGATTTTACATGGTTGGTGCATGGTTTGAAAAATCATGCGCCCAATTAGTAGTAACCATTCACCTTGAAATAAAGCGCACATGAATGGGGTGCATGGTTTGTACAAACTGTGTGTCTCTTCCTAGGAAACCATGCCTATGGGATTTTTAAATTTTAAATTATGTTTTAAAATCTAGAAACCTATCTTTTAGATCTCCAACGGGATTTTAAAAACCTATAGATATTTCTTATTCCATGGAGGCTCCCAAGAGAATTTTTTGTTCTCTCTACACCTTGAAAAGGAATGTTTTTGATTAAAATCCAATTTTTTGGGTTTTAAAAGAAAATTGGAATATTTGAAATGGATAATGGGATGAATTTTATTTATAATTGTTTTAAAATAAATTTCTTATCATTATTTTTGTACTAGAGAAAATGAAAGCCTAGGTAGTTAGTAAGTTATTGGTATAACACTATATGATTTACAAATTTCCAAAACATAAATGTTGCACATCACATCCATGATAGGATGGTGATGAATTCCTTTTGAGGAGTATCAAAGGGAAATTTGTATACACATGTTTTTGAGTTACTTTAAGTGTGAGGGATTTCCCATAGCCTGAAATTATCATATCTTTGGTTACTTGACCATGTTGCTTGTTTATTTGTATTTTAAATATATTCCATTGATTGTGGAAAAATATTTTCCATGTCTTGTGAATTTATATATTTTTTTATATAAATTTTTTTATTAAGACATTTTTTTAGAAATATTCAAACAATTTAAATTGGAAGAATTTTTTAAAGCATTTCCATCATTTGAAATGTAAAGCATGATTTGATTAAATATGATTTTGAAATGAAAAACCTATTTATTAAAAATTAAAATATTTATTTTTTTAATTAAATGTGGAATATCTTATGGAACCCTTGGTGAGACCATACTGTTCTTTTAGCTCACACCCTATGTATTCATTTAGGTGTTTATATATTATCTCCTTTTAGGTTCGAGAAAGGGAAAATCCCCACTTGGATGTGGCTCTAGATATTGATCTTTGGGATTGGAGAGTTGAGTCTTATGGGACTTAGGTTGTTCTTTTAGTTTTCTAGTACTTTTATGAAGTACTTTGAGTTGTTTATGCCTATTTGAATTCCAGAACAATTCACCTTGTGAAGTTTCATTTGTATGTATACTGACTTTTTTTATATTACTTCTAAAATTTTCAAGGAAAATTCATTACCACTTTCATTTGGTATGATTCTAGGTGCTATTTGCTAACCCATAGGGATCAGTAACTCCCTTTAGGATATGTTAGGACCAACTCGA
Source organism: Viscum album (assembly GCA_963277665.1). Classification (NCBI taxonomy): domain Eukaryota; kingdom Viridiplantae; phylum Streptophyta; class Magnoliopsida; order Santalales; family Viscaceae; genus Viscum; species Viscum album. The sequence goes on from OY728119.1 coordinate 117,421,621, forward strand.
TTATCAAGTTACAAGGGTACCTAGGATAGTTCATGATAGTATTCACTAAATGACATGAATTTTTAAGGGGAGACACAAAATGATTACAAACTATAATTTCTAGTGGAGAAACAACCACTCAACAACAATACCAAATTTTAATGGGGAGTCACAACTTGTTACATAATTGATTTTTTATCCTGGAGTCACAACTAAAATGTACCTTTTGAAAGATATTATAACCTAATGTGAATTTATGAATCTGAGGGTCACAACTCAGAAAGAAGAATAATTATTTTGGAAGGGAAAAGTATAAACTAGCATATATATTTTTAGCATAAGAGAAATATATAAAGAATAAAGAATAGAATTAGAGAGACTAGGTTTAGGCATTCGATGAAGAAAAATTAAAGTGCAGTAATTGGTTCTCAAGTAGTGGATCAGTCTGCCTCTTAAAAGTTGAAAAGATTATATAGTATGAGTTCTTACTTTGGAGTTATTTTCCATATTTTACATATTATTCATTCAATTTTTAGCTTTAAAACTTTAAATTAATTCTAAAAATAACTATATAACAATCTATAATGGTTAGAATAATTTAAAAGAATAATAGCATTGATACCATAATATCATCTACAAATATCGCACAATGAGTCTTTCCCATAATTGTCAAGAGAATGACAATGAACTACTTCAAAATTACCCAATGTATAAAATTATATTTATAAATTTTTAATTGACTCAAAATATCTTACATATTAATTATTCATCGTTTCCCAAAAATATTTTAACTTAGTTTCCTTATATAAAATTTTAAATTCAAATATCTTTCCAAATACATGAAGCATATATCAGAAAATCTAAAAAAATATAAAATATGAATTAAAAACTTCAAAATAACTTTGAATATAATAGTTTTATATAAATAATAATTTAAAATCAAGTAAATAAATTAAATCATAAAAAATGATAAAAGTGAAAATAGAAAGACATATGATGAATGATATAAAATTTTTAAAGGTTATTCTCATCTTATAATGTTTACCTCATAAGGTTTTTTCTTTATAATATATACAATCTTGTAAGTTACATATTCCTGTAAGATATAAATAATTGTAATATAGAAAATCTTATAATATAGAACCATATTCATAAGATAAAAAAAAATGTTCAATAGATAATTTTTTTATTAAGATAAGAAATTATTAGAAAGATATAATAACTTAATATGATACCAAAATATTTTTATAAGATATAAAAACATTTTAAGATACAATTTTTTTTATAAGATATGAAAACATCATGAGGGAAAAAAAGAAAATGATATAAAAATCCTATATAAAATAAGATCATGTAAGTTAAAAAAACATGAATGACAGAGATTTTCATAAGATAGATAAATTCTTTAATAAAGAAGACACATCTCATATGGTTAAAATAAAATAAATTTGAGATCATTGGGTTATCTTCATAAGGTTAATGCAAGGATAAAATAGTGACTATAGAATACTTTATAAAATCATTATACATAATAATTATATTAAGTATGAGTAACTAATAAGTAACTAATACAATGATAAATTATAATTATACAATTAATTAAAGTAATATAAAATTCAGTGAATTATTATATATATGAGTAAAAACCCAAATCATATTGATATAGATTTTTCTTTAAAATCATTTTTATAAGAAACAAAAATAATGTGAATAAATTTTCTTTACTCATGTTAAAGGGAATAAGATAAGGCTTTTGTATCAAATAAGTTTTTCATAATTATAAAAACATAAATAAATTAAATGGTAACAATAAGGAGGCACTCCAATAGTGGATATGCAATGTTTCATTATAGGTTCATGGGATAAGGCCTCCCACAATGTGTTATGCCTTCTTAGTTACCATAACCAACCCCCGGTCAAATGAATACCCACTTGGGGTGGCACACGCAACCTAACTATTAGCCTTTCTTGGGTCTTGATGGGATAAGTCTTGTTAGTGTGGTATTAGAGATCATGTTTTTCATTAGGATGAAGTTTTAAGTTATAATCCTTATGAGTTTTGGTTTGGGTGATCTATGGTAATGATGTTTATGGTATTTGAGTATTGTTATCAAACAAAAGAAACGACTTATTGAATGTGGTGACCAATACATTACCATATAAGGACTATGAAAATTTACCAACTGACTTGAGTATTTATAAAATTATTCATAGTTTATGATTATATTGGTTCATGGATCCAATAGCGGTTAGTTCATTATCATTTTAATGATGTGGCGTACTAATAACAGTCTTGTCACTGTGTGATGAGTTTGTAGACTTCCTTGTGGTAATGATGGAACCCAAGACTTGTGAATGCCTTTGAGGATATTATTCATAAAATTTGTAGATCAAATATATTTTGTAATACCAGATCTAGTATACTAGTTCATGGGTTCAATCATCGATCCTTTTATAATTAATTTGAGCATAAGAAAAATTAAAATGAAATGCAACTGTACCTCAATAGAACAATACGATCCTGGTGTACTCCGCTCATCTCCAGATCATCATAAATGAAAGGATATAAGTGAGCATATATCTATATCATTCAATAATGAACCAAATATTATGTTTCACTATCTTACTATACTTTTGTGCCAATAAGAAAGAACTATGTGCTTCATGATGAACATATGATTGTGATAAGAACCCTAATTTGATCTATGGTGGTGGGATTGATCCAATCTTATTCTTTTTACCATCTTTATATCTAAGTATTGAGAGAATATATTATATTTAAAATTTAATCAATATTATACCTTTTCTATTTCTAATACTTAAATTAGGTCTTATACTTAAGTTAAAGTTTCTTTTAATTTAACCATATCCCCTTAAGAAACTTAAACTATAAAATCAACACATTTAGCTATCAATGACTTAATTAACTCATCATAAGCAACATGAATATTTTATAAATCAATTTTGACGCTATTATATGTTATGTTATGAAAACATATCTCTAAATTCATGTCATTATACTTAAATTTTTTTTAATGAGCCTTGAATAAATAATATTCCTTCAAAAAACTAGTTTTCTCATATTCAATTTTTATACATAAATAAATTTTAAATACCTTGATAAATATATTAAATTTTTATTATTACAAGATTAAATAAAATAAATTTAAATTTATTTAATATATTTACTTGTGATTTTTCACACTCGGGCATTCACCAACCTATGCACGTGCAGTCCACTTTGCTTAAAATTCCAATTCATTTGAATTGGAAGAACTTTTGGACACACGTTGTACGTGACCATTTGAGATTATGTATTGATAGAAGTGTATCATCCTCACAGACCAAGAGTATTATATAGTAACACATCATGACCCCTAAATATTTTTCGATGATTCAAAACTATGTTAACCTCCCACGAACACTTACTATGTAGTATAATCTCTTTGTATAATGATATCTTTTAAAGCATGATGTATAATTTGTTTCATCGGTATTTAATGATTTATTTAAATTTTATTAACTGTAATAAATTTAATTTCATTTGTTTATAATTTACATGGATTTATTTAAGGAACTATTATCCCAATAAAATGTCCAAATATATATTCTTCCTATACATAAGTGAAAAATTATATCTTGATCATTCAATTAATGTTATACAAACAATGAAACACCCAACACATGATACCTCATCACTAATGAAGTATAATTGGAGATTTTTATTATCTTTTTACTAGTTTTAATTTGTTTTAAACCTAGAATAAGAATTATTGAAAGTTTTTGAGTTGTTTTTTAGGTGTTTGGAATGTCCTTGAGAGTGAGTGGAGGCCATTTATAGAAGTTTTGAATCTGATTTTTAAATTATGAAGACTCCTATGAAATTTGGAAAAGGAATAGAGTATAAGGATTTTTGGTGCTAAGAATAAGTATTTCCATGTTCATCTGTATTTGGAACTAGTCATAATACTTCAATTTTTTGGGTGTAAGTCTCTGGCATAGATCATAGGACTTCAAGTCTCTAATGGTAAGTATTTGGTGCCAATATAAGGCTTTATGTGTTTTAGAGAAACCTTTGAAGCATGAAACATAAGTATTTGATAAAGTGGAATAATTTCCTAATAAGTATTTACTATGTATATGGATTTGAATTCCTATTGTAAAGCTTCAACACTTATACAAATTCTATGTTTCTATTGGGTGAAAAATTGTTTTTTCAAAAACTGAATTTTATGATAAAATAAAATATGATCATGTAAGAACCAATTTACAAAAGAAAAAATATCATATATAAAATGTGATTAATGGTAGTTTATTTAAGATTTATAAGAATTTTTATTATTATTATTATCTATTTAATGTTCTGATCTGGAATATCTAAAAATATTTTTGGTGCTCTACATTGAAGTTATTCATGAAGAAAATCCATATATTAAATATGGAATGTTATTGTGATGATATTTTTCCATTATTAAGATCCAAAATAACATGATAATCAAGTAGTTATACATATTGAGTGTTTTATATGTGTTTTAAAATAATACCAAGTAATCATATTCATGATATAATCTTTTACAATAAAATGAAATATTGATATTGATCCAGTCGAGTCAAAGAAGCTACAATAGAAGAAGAGGGTATTTTATTCTTATATTGTTAAATATTGAGTAAGAAGAAGATGATGCTGCATTAGATATCTCCATGCAATGGATTTTTGTCCATATGAGTTAAGGAAAAATGAAAATAGACTTCATGTGAATTAATTTATATGGTATTGTAATAAAATTATTGGGAAACTAAAAGTCAGAATTCTATTATCATACTTTTTAGATAACAACCGTAAAGTATTATTGGTTTTCATTTTATGGATAATTAGTTCAATGGGATCTATTTAATGCTCTTAAATTGAATTAATTTTAAGAATACCTATTCTAAGAATATTGTGAGGTGGTGGAATAAGAAAAGTGGTGTTGTTATCCAATATTTAATGTGAATGAGAAAGATATTGATATGGAGAAGTAATCATGGAATATGATGTTAAAATTTCATGATCTACATATAGTTGAAATCAAGAATATATGAATGGTATTTGAGTTTTAAAGTAGAGAATAAAATATACATCATATAATGAAATGAGTGAGCATACTATATTGAATAATCTAAAGGATCATGGTGAATATCATTATCAGTTATAAAAGAAACCCATAAATTCAAGAGATCTTTCTCATTTGTTATTATTTATTGTAACCGGTGGGATACTGTGTATGACCAGTAGGATTCTATGTAAAATATCAATGGGAAATTGATGAACTAGGACACATTATGATACCTATCTTATCTACTTTTATTTTATCATAATAATTGAGTGAATAATCAGTATATTAACAAGAGTTGAACACAATAAGAAATAGTAACCCACACTAGGTCTGAACCTTGTAAATATTTCTTGTGAATTTTTATGTTTTCTTGTTCACTAAATATGGGAAAAGCTAAATAAAATACTTGATTGGGTCATTTATTAAAATAAAATAGAGGTTTATTTCTAATTGAAGAAATTTTAAAAGAAAACCACCATTGATTCATCCACACCTTTAGTGGTGCATGGTTCTTTGGGTGTTTTAACACTACAAACAATGGTCATTAGCTGTTGGTTTTTTGTCAACTAGTGTAAGTTTAAAACACCGCCAAATTATATAGTAGTGGTTAATACAACCACCATGTATTTCCTAGTTTCTAGTCCTTTAGAAATGATTTTGATTATTTTTTGTAAGTTTTCATATGTGTAATTTAGAATATTTAGTAGTGTTTTTATGTTTATTTAGTGACGATTTTCATATGTGTCATTTTTGGAACATTTAGTAGTGGTTTTATGTTTATTTAGTGGCTATTATTTTATTTAAAAAAACTAGGGGAATATAAATAAAAGGAAACTAACCGCTGCTGAACATATGACCAGTGGTTTGTTTTAGCAGTAGTTTCAATTAATCACCACTAAAAAATATTTTATTTAAGTTATTTAGTGGAAATTACTAAAATCCATTGTTAAATTTTTTAAATATTTAATTATTAACTCACATGAAATAAAATAAAACATGAATAAATGAGAAACCCATCATATAAACTTCATACATGCACATTTATATATAAAAATATAAACAATGATTATAACCTCAATCTAAGTCAAGCCATAAATTTTCCAACCAATAAATTGGTCATCAGTATATATATAATATCCAACAACAACTAATGCTCAATATACATTCACATCATGACCTCCACTATATTTTTCATCCTCCACATCATCTCATAAACTAAAATTGACCACTTCATCTCATCAATTGTAACAAAAAAAGAAAATTAAAACAAAACATAATAAATCATAATTACAGTAGAAAACCAAATTAATGTCGTAGATTAGAATGGTCAACCTCATGCCTACTGCCGGTATCTTCCACCTACAATGAAAACTAGAACATTTAAGAAAAGAAATAAAAATAAAATACACAAAATATAATTGGAATTATGCACACAATTTTTTTTATTTTTTTAATAAAATAAAATAAATTTAAACATAAAAAAATAATATTTAATGAAAATCACATTGAAAACATAAAATTACCTATTTAAGATAAGATTCAACACTTAAAACTGAAAAGGGATAAATAAATATTCAAATTTATTTTTAAAGAGACATGCAGTTTTCTTGAACTTGACATAATAAGTTTTTTAAAGACTTTGATATCACAGCATGTCCTATATTTAAAAAACAACTCAATGGCGTTTTTAATGATTTTACATCAATATAAGGCCATTTTTATAGTTTTGTGAATTCCACACATGTTTTAGTGTTTTAAAACACTAAAAACCCCTTTATGTCCACCATGGGAAAACCTTAATTCTAAATGAAATTTCATCAGTTCCTAAAGTATCAAAACAATAAGAATTTATTTGCTCAGTTTTGAGTAGACCATTTGTCCTTTTTACTAAAATTAATGTCAGTTTTAAATAAAAAGATGCACTAAGATGCATATCGAGAATATAATGTATCATATTGTGGTTTGGGTGATTAATACATATCAAAAATGACTTATGGATCATTTTTATAAAGTATCAAAACAATAAAAATGTGTTTTCTCAGTTTTGAGTAGGTCATTTCTCATTTTTACCAAAATTGATGTCAATTTTAAATAAAAATATGCACGTGGAGTCATATCAGTCACACTATGTGTCAGATCAAGGTGTGGTTGATTAAAAAACATCTTAAATGACTTATGGATCATTTTCTTAAAGTATAAAAATGATAGGAATGTGTTTTCTTAGTTTTGAGTATGTCAATTGTCTTTTTTATTAAATTTTCGTTTTGAAACGGAAACATAAAATTTGAATCATACTAATGACATCATGTATTGGTTCTATGTAATACCAATTCATACATGTAAAAAATGACTTATTAATCAATTTAATATATTATCAAGAAAATATGAGTTCATTTTCACAATTTTGAGTGAGTGACACTTTTTGTACTAAAATGTCAATTTTAAACCAATAACGAACACATTGAGTCATACTGGAAAAATTGTGTATTAGATTGAGGATATTTCAATTATTACATGTCATAAATGAATTATGGATTATTTTCCTAAAGTATCAAAATAATCTGGATGCATTTTCTCTGTTTTGAGTAGGTCATTTGTCCATTTTACTAAAATTGATGTCAATTTTAAATAAAAAGATTCACTTGGAGTCATACCGATCTCACCGTGCATCATATTGAGGTGAGGCTGATTACTACATATCTCAAATGACTTATGGATCGTTTTCCTAAAGTATCAAAACAATATGAATATGTTTTCTTAGTTTTGAGTATGTCACCTGTCTTTTTTTACTAAATTTTCATTTTAAACTGGAAACACACACTTTGAATCATACCAATCAAAACATATATCAGTTTGATATGGGAATAATTCCTACACATCAAAAATGAGTTATAAATCAATTTCCTAAATTATCATGAAAATATGAGCACGTTTTCTTGGTTTTCAGTGAGTGACACGTTTTAAACTAAAATATCGATTTTAAACTGATAATGAACATATTGAGTCATATCAGGAACATAATATAATGGATTGAGGTGTGGTTGAATCCTAAACATAAATAATTACTTATGAATAGTTTTGTTAAAGTATAAAAACAATCTGAATGATTTTACTTTGTTTTGAGTAGGTTATTTTTCCTTTTTAATAAAATTAATGACAATTTTAAATAAGAAGACACGTTTGGAGTCATATCAGTCACACCGTGAATTAGATTGAGGTGAAACCAATTTCTAAACATCTTAAATGAAATATGGATCATTTTCTTAAAATATAAAACAATCCGAATGCATTTGATCAGTTTTGAGTATGTCACTTGTCTTTTTTACTAAATTTCTATTTTAAACTAAAAACACACACTTTGACTCATTTCGATCACATAGTATATCTGTTCAATGTGAGACTAATTCCTATATATCAAAAATAACTTATGAATAAATTTCATAAATTATCAATAAAATCTAAGCTTGTTTTATTGGTTTTCAGTGAGTGAAACTTTTTAAACTAAAATATTTATTTTAAATTGATAACAGATACATTGAGTTATATCGGGCACATCGTGTATCATTTTGATGTGTGGCTGATTCATACACATCCAAAATGAATTATGGATAATTTTACTAATGTATAAAAATAACCTGAATATGTTTTCTTAGTTTTGAGTAGGTCATTTTTCATTTAAAAAAAATTAATGTCAATTTTAAATAAAAAGATGCACTTGGAATCATACTAGTCACACCATGATTCAGATTAAGGTGTGGATGGTTCATATATATCTCAAATGACTTATAGATGATTTTCCTAGATCATAAAAACTATATGAATTTGTTTTCTTAGTTTTGAGTATGTCACTTGTCTTTTTTACTAAATTTTCATTTTAAACTAAAAACACATACTTTGACTCATATCGATCACATCATGTATTAATTTGATGTGAGACTAATTACTACATGTTAAAAATTAATTATGAAATAATTTACTAAATTTTGATGAAAATAATAGTATGTTTTCTTGGTTTTCAGTGAGAAACACATTTTGAGCTAAAATGTTGATTTTAAACTGATAACGGACACTTTGAGTCATACTGGGAAAATCATAAATTTTATTGAGGTGAGTTTTATTAATAGACATCCAAAATGAATTATGGATAATTATAATAAAGTATCAAAACAACACAAATTTGTTTTCTCAGTTTTGAATAGGTCATTTGTACTTTTTAGTAAAATTAATGTCAATTTTAAATAAAAAGATGCACTTGGAATTATACCGGTCACACCATGCATAAGACTGAGGTGGGACTGATTATTAAACATCAAAAATAACTTTTAGATCATTTTAATCAAGTATCAAAACAATACTAATGAATTTTATCAATTTTGAATACGTCACTTTTCTTTTTAACAAAATTTTCATTTAAAAATGTAAACACACACCTTGACTCATACCAACCACATCGTGTATCAGTTCGATGTGAGACTAATTCCTACACATCAAAGACGAATTATGAATCGATGTCTTAAATTATCAATAAAATACAAGTTTTTTGTCTTAGTTTTCAATGAGTGACATATTTTGAACTAAAATATCAATTTTAAATTGATAATAGACACTTTGAGTCATATCGGGTACATCGTGTATTGGATTGATGTGCGACTGATTCCTACACATAAAAAATGACTTATAGGTCATTTTATTAAAGTATAAAAACAATCCGAATGCATTTTATTAGTTTTGAGTAGTTCATTTTTCTTTTTTACTAAAATTAATATCAATTGTAAATAAAAATATACACTTGGAATCATACCGGTCACACCATGTGTCGGATTGAGATGCGACTAATTCCTACATGTACCAAAGTATAAAAACAATTGTAACTACCAATGTTACCATAATTTCCATTATCTTACTTTTTTTAATTACCAACACTATATATTGACTCAATTTTATTAGCAAAAAAACCTTTCTCATTGATGAAATCCAAAAGAGCAGAGGAAGCTTATGTGCCCATTATATCATGAGAACTTACCATAATAGAAACATGAGATTCATAGACTGTTATGAATTAAAATAAATAGGATGATTTTTTGGATAATAACATCAAATAAATATACAGTTTTGGCAATTCAAAAAAGAAAGGTAATGAAAATATAAATCATGGAAACATTGGAAGAAATAAACATTTTATCTCTTTTGTTCCTTGTTGTATTTAGTTGAAAGAAAAATACGACATCTAAAAAGATCTGTGAAAAAAAACTAAATAAGTATTAGATAAAAATGATAAGGAAATTAACTTAAAAATAGTAGATAAAATGATTAAAAAGTTAATTAAATAAGTAACATGAATTTAACTTTTCATGATGGATGTATGAATTCTTGACGCATTTACTCAATTGCATTTTTTCAATTATTGGCTTGAAGTTCAATCTCTCACGAGCATGAGCAAATTCAAACACACCAACCTAACTCGAACAAAAGAATACACCTATATAAATTATTTTTTACTAAACATATAAAATAACCACTCTTGCTAAATGTTTGTGTGTTCATCCTTTGTTTTTATGAATTTTATGTAATGAAATTTATAATCATGATAAAACAAACATTTAAAATACAACATTTTATATTTTGGAAAACTATTTTCTTTAGAAAAATAATATTTTTACTACTATTATTTCTTAATATTATTAAGCATTGATTACTAATAAGATATGTGTTAATATAATAATATATGTTTTTGAACATCATTATAGTTTCATTATTTTAAATGGATCAATATAATTTATAAGTTAAATCTTACAAAACATTAATAAAATAACTCGTTGAAAATAATTTTTTTTATCATTATCATGGTCATCAACCTTAATCATAGTAATCATACATTTATTTACAAAAAAGACACTACAATTATTACATAATATGATAATATTGATCTAAAATAAAATGTACATTTTATGTATATAATTTCAATTGGTGATGAAAACTAATTTTTTAATATAATCAACTAAATCAGTATTTTGATTATAATATTTGACATGTTTGAAAAATTATATACAAGAGTTTTATAAATAAAAAAAATTAGATTTTTTATGTATTATATATATATTTTATAATATAAAAAGGCTTCAAAAAAATTTAATCCATTCTTTCATTATAGTAACTACTATTTCCCCCATGCAATCGCTCGAGATTAGATTTTTATTTTTATTTTTAAAAATTATGCGTTGAGTATGAATTAAAAAAGTAAAAAGAATAAATAGTAATCATGGAATGAAACCATGAGATTAAAATAATAAATAGTAAACATGGAATAAAACTATGAGATGAGATGAGTGAAAATTACACAGTGAGTATATCAATGCATTTCCATAGTTAGGAAAAACACATAACTATGTAGCAGCATATATTTAAGGGTATTAAAATTAATTCCTTAGATGAATCATATTAATAAATTATGATGGTCATGGATTTAAAAATTATATACAAAAATTTATTATTGGGATTAACTATAAAGTCTTCAACTAAAATTTCATTTGAACGTGAAACAATTATACTTAAATTTCAAGATTCCTAGTGATGTAATAATTAGAACCTGAAAAAGGCCAACTAAAACATGTGTTTTGTTTTCACTTTTACATATGAATAGAATTATAGAATAGGAAATATGAAGGCATGTGTCTTTCTAGACCCGGTCTCTACAGCACCATCATCCTATGTCTTAATCGAAAAAAATTAGTATAAAATAAAACCAATTTTCACTCAAAAATGAATATTTCATATCAATGAAAAATTACACAAGTAAATATGAAATTAATTAAATCATGAGATATATTGTTAAAGTAATTCAAATATTCATTTATTAATGGTTCAAATGAAAGTGACAATAATGTTTTTTATAATTAAGAAATGTTATAAATATGGTATTTTTAAGATTTATATTACTTTACAATATTTTTATCTCTATGTAAAATGATGAAATTGTAAAATTATAAATATATGTCATTTTTGACAAGACATGGTTGAATGAAACAAAAAAAGAACTCAAATTTTAAAATAATTATTCCACAACATGATCAAGGAGTAATATTCATATTATAATTTTAAAATTAAAATATCAATTCAATATATAGTGTAAGTATAATTGAATATAAATTATGGCATTACAAGTTTATTCAAAACTATGAAATTTGGGAATGTCTAGTAGAAATAGTTATAACTATGCAACACACATCATAAACCACTTTGGGGGACCAAAAATATTATCTAAGGGGTATATTGAAGGATAAAAATGGTAAATTGTTTTTATTTTGGAGGGGAGAATAAAATACTGAAGAAAATAAAATGATGTTCCAAAGAGGATTAATGATTTTAATTTGAAGAATATGTGACTTATTAAAGATAATTTTCATTAAATAGGCATGATGTTAATTTAGAGAAAGTCTCAAGTTTCTGAAGTGGATGATTTTTATCTTATATTATCATATAAATGATGTAAAACCTGATTATATTTTTGGATAACCTCATCTCCTTTTTCTTATGAATAATTTTCCTGTTAAAAATATAGGTTTCATACTCTCTTAAGGAAAATCCCCATAATTCAGAAATAAACTACAAAGTGATTACAAAAAATTATATTAATTATAAATTTCATAATCCAAAAGTAAAATATTGAGTGATTACACAATAAATAAATCATAAAGGACAATTATATAACATTAATAAAAATTCTTCAAATAGAATCATATGTACTGAATCTATTTTTTAATAAAAATACAAATTGATTATGAAATAATGTTAACAGGATAAAAATATAATAAATAAATTGAAAAGTTTTGATTATAAAATGAAAATTATCAATTGCATAATCCAATGTAAGATATAGAGTTATTACAAAAAAATATTAATTCATATATATAGATAGTTCAATAAACATTTATAGAATGAATTTTAATACAAGTAAAATATATGTAAATAACTCCTTTGAGAAATAACAGATTTAGGGTGATTATAAGAAGGATGATACAACCTTTAATGGGGGGTTTTGTGTTGTCTCCAAGGAGGGGATCCGAGATGGGTAGAGGGAAGTTGGAGGGGGGGGGGGTCACATCACCATTGAGCCAGCTAGAGAGGAGGTTGGAGGGGAGGGTCATGGGGGTCACAGTTAGGGTCGGGGGGGGGGGGGGGGAGGGGGGTCATGGGGGTTGAGGTTCATGGGCTTAGGGTTGTGGTCTTAGGGTTATCACCAGTGAGAGGAGAGGAGGAGAGGTGGGGAAAGGGGGTCATGGGATCAGGGTCGCTGTTGAGGAGGAGGTTGGGGGCGGGGAGATCGAGGTCACACATAGGGAGAGAGGGAGGGGAGGGATTATGATTTTTTAAAACATTTCATGATGATTTAATTGAAACTACTACTAATTGAGAATAAAAAAAAAATTCAAACTAGTTTTATAAAACAATGAATTTATTATATTTTTTAACTCGATTTATTTCATGTTGATTACTAGAACTTTTGTGAATAAAATTCTACTAACCACCTATTTTCTTGAAGTACAAGTGGTATTAGAGTAATCAAGTTTCCTCTATTAGATCCTAAAATTGTTTATGAAGGATAATATTAATCTAGTCTATATTAGAGGTGTTCCAACCTCTTATGGAAATAACTACCATTATTTTAAGAATACGATGCTTCCCTTTATCTTATCACTTGTGCTAGATTTTATTGATGATGTTACGAATGGTTTCCCACTAATTTAAAAGTGTGATCATATGAATTTCAAGGATAAAATAAACTTAGAGACTAATGGGAAGGTAATAAATTTCATTCTAATGTCTTTATCTAATAAATTCTACACCAAAGTGATGTGTTTACAAACTATAAAGTAAATATGGGATAATATTGATATCACATTTAACTAAAATTTTAAAGTTAAGGGATCTAAGCTAAAAATTCATAGATGTAGATTTGAATAAATTAAGATGATAGATGATCAAGACAGTTATGTATTATTTATACAGGTAAATGAATTTTTTTGACACCATAGGTTTTAGTGAGAAGTTGGATGATTCTATTATTGTGAAGAAGTTGATAAGAAACTTGTTGGGTAAGTTTGATCCTAATATTTTCTCTTTATAAGATAAATAGGATATTTACATTGATGAGATTCACTACATTCTAATTACATAGGAAATAAGAAAGTATCCACCATTTAAAAATAAATCCAAAGATGAAATGGTATTTAAATCCATGAAGAAGCTAAAGTTCAATGGTAAATCAGTTGGAGAACATAGTGAATCTGATAGAAAATATAATAATTATGATGAATATAAGATATTCATGTAACTTTTTAAAATAAACTACAAGAAATAAAATGGAAAGTATAAAGGTAATATCTCACTCAAATGATTCAGTTTTGGTGATATAGGGTATTTTTTATTAATTTTACAAATAATAATGGTGGATAGTATGATTCTCAGTATGAAAATGCTCAAAATAAGAGATAGATCAAGTAAAAAAATGAATCCTCAAAATCAAGTGAAAACAAGAACAAATTTCCAAGAAGAAAAAGAAGAAATATATTAAAAAAGTAAGAATATAAAGAAATAACCTATATCTTTCAACCATACAAAGAATATGATAATAAGTTCATAAATTTCATTGATTATGTAGTGAAAAATAATGAATATTCTAATAGTAAAGGTAGAGAAGATGAAATATACTACATGTAATATGTAATGAAATTTGAAATGGAGGAATTCTTAGAGCATAATACACAACTCAAGAATGAAATTAATCTCTTAAAGAAGGAGTATGAAAAGAATTTTGAGTCTTATTATAAAATTTCAAAAAGGGAAAATGACTATTTTGAATATATTAAGAAGGTCAAGATGAAAGTTTTATAAGAATACAACCTCATGAGAGATATTGAGGAGAAAATAAAATTGAAATAAGAAGATATTAGTAATAATAAATCTGAATATCTAAAAGATAAAATAGATTTGAAGAATATGAAAGTTGATCAAAAATCATTGGATATCGAGGTCTATCCATCATAGTCTACTGAAAATTTGAACTCAAGGAAACATGTAAAACTTATTTCTGATATGTTTGATTTTAAACCATTTTTTCCTAACCATATAGGTTAAAATTGTAAATAAGGTCATGTTTGGTCCATAAAAAGTTAAGATAAATGTTTTACTTCATTTAATGAAGATAATAAAATATAAAGAGACACACTATCCCTAAGAAAAAAAAATAAGTTTATTCAACACTAGTATAATCTTATCAATTTTGGACAAAACTCATATTACTATAAAGACCCATATTTAGGGGGTATAATTGGTGTTGTGGTATTTTTTTCCACAATTATTATTCATTCCGTAAAATTTTTACTTTATTATAAATAATACATGAATAAAGGGGGATAATTTATGAGAATATGAAGAGATACTAATAGAGAAAGAAAAATTATTTTATGGAAACTTTTTATCCACTCACAATAAATAGTTTTGAGTGCTAGGATGAAGTATGTGGTTGAATAAAAATCATGGCCCTAAATACAAAGATTTTATGACTATTTTTCTTTTCCAAAATCCTTATAATGAGAAGTGAAAAATAAAATTAAAGGTATATCAAGAAGAAAACCCTTTTTTCAGAGGTTTCTTTGAAATATAGAAAGAGTATAAAAGTCTTGGATATTGGATAATAGATATTCTACACACATGAAAGGTGATAAAAACCTCCTAAAATGTATTAGAAAGTATAGTAAAGTAATAATGATCTTTGGTAATGAAAATTATATAGGAATTAAGGGAATTTATTCTAATAAATTTAAGGAAAATAAGATCAATTGTAAGGATGTTTGTAAATAGAAGGGAATAAGAATAATATTTTTAGTGTAAGCTAACCATGTGATGAAGAAAATGAGATTCTATTAAATAAAAAATCATTTTTTATAAAACGTTATAAATACATATGAATCATCATAATATGATCAAGAATAAGTGGAAAACCTATTCTAAATTGGTGACTCAAATAACTATTACTACTTGATTTCTAAAGAAGAGAATGAATTATCACATATGAGACTTGTCAACCTTTTCTAGAGGAGTCTGAGAAAAATCACATAGCATAACATGGTAAAATACCTTACCTAATTTAAAATTTAAATATTAACATTTTTTGAAGCATAATAAAAGGGGAATATAGTACAATATATACATATTAAAATAGATATTCAATCATCAAGACCACTTAAGCTTATTCATTGGTATTTTTGTGGTCCTATGAGTAATCAGTCTAAAAAATGTGACTTGTATTTCATCCAATTCATTGATTATTTAAATTTAATTACTAAAATAATGTTCATGAATCATAATTATGAAGCTATTAACTTACTCAAAATCTTTATAAGACAAGTTAGATAAGATATGGGAGTGTATATTTTGAAGACAAGAATAGATAATGATAGTGAATTTAAATGAAATTCATTTGAAAATTATTTTTAAAATTATATAATTAAAAATAAATTCATAATTCCATACACTACACAATAGAATATAATATAAGAGAGAAAAAATAAAATACTAATTGAAATGGAAATAACATTGTTACCTAATCACAATCATTCAAAATATTTCTGGTGATAAATAGTGTGTACAACTGTCCATATTTAGAATATATGATTAATGTCACATGAGTAAAAATGAAACCTTATGAGATGTGGTTCTATATAAATCCTAATATGAAATAAATAATAAATTTTTTAATCCCATGTTTTATAAAAATCAAAATTATCAATTTTGGAAAATTTAAGGAAAATTAAAATGAAGGCATTTTAATGGGATACCTTTCACATGGGAGTGGGTACAAGTGTTGCAATAAAAGGATGAAAACACTTATTGACTACCGTGATATTAAAATAATTGAACCCTAGTATAGAATAATAGGTTTATTTTCTATATTAAATGGATTTTTAGTTGAAAATGGTTAGTATAATTTAAATAATTGGAATGTTGAAGCAGTAGAAAAAGATTTTTTTTGAAGTACTTGATTTAGATTAGAATTTTAATAATTTTGAAGCTATATATTATTAGAGTATAATAAATTTAAGGATAAATAAAAATATTTACAATGAAAATATAATTGGTAATCAGTAAGTAAAAGTCTAATCTAGAAGAAATATAGGAATTGGGAACCAAGCTTCCATCCTTTTATAAATTAAACCCAAATATTTTTGAGAGGAAGTGTAACATGAAGAGTGGATTTGTTCCATGAATGAAGATATAGACAAAATTGAGAATAAATATAATTGTAATGTTATTCTAAGAACATAAAATAAAAACTTTATTGTATTAAAGTTGTTACTTAAAAATAAACTTAATAAGAAAGGAAAATCATCATGGAACAAAGCCTGACTTGTTTGTAAAGGCTACTCTCAAATGGAGGGACTTAATTCTGAAGAAAATCTTTCTCAAGTTACAGGGTTTGAATCCATAAAGATGTTATTGGAAGTGGTATATCCTAAAAAAATATATATATTTGACTACAATTATGTGAAGTATGCCTTCCTTAATAGATACCATGAAAAATAAGTTTCCATTGAGAATCCTGGGTTGTTTATTCTTGATAAAAATGAGAGCATGGTTTTTCAATTGATGAAAGAATTATAAGGAATAAAACTTACTCCAAGGGTTTATTATTCAAAACTGGATAAATACTTTAGGAATCTAAAATTTTCAAAGGAAAGTTCCATAAAAACTTTTATATAGGAGAATATACCACACGTACTCTCATTGTTATGTTGTATATAGATGAAATAATATTTAGAAGTGATTTGGAGTATCTCTATGAAGAATTTTCAAATCAAATAAAGAAGAATTTTGAGAAGTATTTTCTAGGATAAATTCGTTACTTTTTGTGATTAAAAATTTTATAAGGAAATGATTGTATATTTCCATCTCAAGATATTCTAAATATTTTTTCACAAAGTTTATAATGAAATATTAAGAGGAGTTTCCACTCCCATTGATATTGGAACCAAATTAAGTAAATTTCTAGAGTGAAAA
Organism: Viscum album; assembly: GCA_963277665.1. Classification (NCBI taxonomy): domain Eukaryota; kingdom Viridiplantae; phylum Streptophyta; class Magnoliopsida; order Santalales; family Viscaceae; genus Viscum; species Viscum album. The sequence continues at coordinate 117,439,752 of OY728119.1, forward strand.
TATTATGAATCAAAAGGATTTCATAAGAATTTTTGTAATCTTTCTCTAACTCACTGCATCATACCAAGCCAAGTGGATTCACCCAATGAATTCCATGTGGTTTTGAGAAGTAGGGGAAGAATTATACCTTGGGTAAATATATCCACCCACATAAGGAAAAGGGGTGTTGGGGAATGGTATCTTGGACTACATGAACCAAGGATGATTCAGATCAAGTTGAACCTAATCAAATTCCCCACTACCTTGGTCAGCTAAAAGGATATGCCGAGATAGATGGGGAGTAAATCCTATGGTGGTTAGTCCATAAAACTATAGATCTTTCTAGGGGTATAAATTTCATTCAACCAGGCTTGTGTATCCCCTGGATGAGACGTTCCAATTATCCTAACATTGACACAACACCTGGCCTTATGGATAAGGTATAATTCTGTCTAAGGTCGGCCCGCACTGTCCATCCCCACTTAGAGTCTAGAAAGTGTGGACCATTAGTGGGGTTTTGTTCCAAATATTCTACTTTCCACATGTTGGAAATATCAATCATAAAATACCTATAACTATCTAATTAATGATAAAAAATAATAATTCTTCCCCCGCTCGATGAAACACTTACACCCATAACTATCATCATTATTTTCTCAATGTCTAGATATCAGCTGGCTAACAACCATGCCACCTAATACAAGAACCATCATGTATAGTCTAAGTAACCACTCAAATCTCCTCTGTTGAAAACACCTTATTCCATGCTACCCCTCCATTCACACTATCTCTTTTACTCAAAACCGACCACCGTGAGGGATGGGTGGTGCTATTATATCAATTTCTACAAGAAAATATATAGTGATGGGAAATGAAATAGGTATGATAATCTAATTTTATGTTCTACTCTTAAATCAATTGTATTTACACCATTCTAAGAGTGGTATGCATCACAAGGAAGGGGGAGGGTTCAGTGGTTAGTGATCAAAAAATCACCCATTCTCCAAGCACATATCCAAATCCAAATAACAATACACATAATCAAATGTTTTAATAAAATAATTACCAAAAAAAATAAATTTAAATTTTTTGGAATATTAACTTATAAATAAGAAGTTAAAAATAAAAACACTCAAGGAATATAGTAATAGAAAATTAACTAGGACCCACCTCAATTTACGTGTTCCTTATTGCCTTATGTTTCACCTCCAACTCACAGGAGTCCATCGTCATCACCTGGAAGAATGTTCATACTAAACACTTACTAGGATTTGTGTCAAATGAAGACTGACCATAATTAGAGATGCTAAGGATAAATTTATCATAGAGAACTAGGTCAACTGTTACTTCTATTAAATCCTTGAAATATTCTTGAACTTAGGCCCAAAACTCGAAAAACAATTATACTTATCCTAGGTAAAACCCCACATCCCATGATAAACTAAGATGGTGGATTTTCCAACTAGGGATCCTACTATGATATGTAGATTGTTTTCACTACTCATGCATATAGGATAATAATTAATTTATTGAATAAATATTAAATTACCACTTAAAAATTAATCATAATGGAATATATTTGAACATCATCCCAAGAGTAAACACTATGATTTAAGATTAATAGATCCCTTGAATTTTTTTTGAGTTTTCTTACAAGGTTGAAATTACTATTTAACACTCTAATGGATTATGGAACTTAAAACTCACAAATGAGACCTGTCATGCTCCGTTAAAAACCTGATTCACTACATTTTCCCCACCATTAAAATTTTCATCCACAAAAAGAAAACAACTAGAGTTGATAAACTAAGAGAATCGTAATTCACTATAGTAAAATGGATTATTTTCCTTGGTGCACACTTATTTAATTTTTTATTATCCAAAGATATTTTATGTCCTTAAACACAGGCAAGATAATATTCTTTAAAAAACTTTCCTTTAAAAATACATTTCTAGGACTTTCACTTTAAAAATGATTATCAGCTCAAGCTCATTCCATGGAAATGCCTTGACGTATGTATAAGATTTCATGAATCTTTTAAAATACTCTAACCCAATACCTTCCCATCCATATGCCTTTTATATTCATCAAAATAAGAAAAACCTTTAACCACTAGAATATAATTTTTTATAGTTCATTAACAAAGGTATCTTTTATTGAGTGTGTAATAATCCCCATATTTTAGAAAAAATCAGTATTATTGTCAAATTGTTGAAAATAGAATACTATCAATCCATGAAATCATGTGCATCAATGATAAAACTACACTGGACACTCATGATGCTTAAGGTAATATGCCTCTTGATGTCTACCATTATATCTCATAGTCTCTCTAAAAAGTGTGCATATCTATTTCAATAACACAAAACACCAGAGTACCAATAACAACCTAGATTATAGTATGTATTATATTTCAATAATGGAATTTCATTAAGATAAAATTCATAATTTGTAATAATAAAATTTTGAATAATGTAAAAGGAATGGATATTGTCACATAATAATACCTTCTAAGAAAATATTACATTCCATTAGATTAGTACAAGTACAATAAGAAGATAATAACTAGTAAATTAAATAACTACATTGTTTTAGTATAAATCATCACAGTCTCCCATGAATATGATTCCCATGAAAATGACTATTGATATAAAAAATATAGGTATAAATATTGAAGGCATTTTGAGGATGAATGTAAGGTTCGAAGGTGTGGTATTTATAAGGGGAAATATAACTATTGCAGGTAGTCATTATATATATTATAAAGTAGTATTTGAGGGTTTTAATTAAGAGACCAATGAAAAGATAAGAGAATAAATATATTTATGTTTTAATAAAATTTCATGTAGTAAAGTTATCTTCTTTCATGAAATATTTATTTTAAAATTTATACATATTTATTTCATGTCTGAAAAGATATAATCAACTAAATATTTATTATACATTTATAATTATTATGTTTACTATATAGTTTCATTTTAAACTTATATTTATAAATTTTATAATTCAAATTTGATAAGAGGAATTATTTTTTATTTTCTATATATCAAAATTAGCTTAGCATGATTTTTAATATATATCTATGTAAGTTTTTAGTGAATAGTTAAAAAATATCGTATTTATGACATCGTCATGATATAAAGATGACATAAAAATTTATAAAACATTTAGGACATATATTATAAGGTTTTATACAAAAAATATCATATAAAAATTATTTTATTAATATAAGTCAAGATAAATGTGAAAACATTTATTGGTGCTAACACAATACTTACACAACTTTAGAAAAGTAAAATTTGGATTCTTTATGATAATATTTAAGAATGGATAATGATATTATCATCTATAAAGGTAAATATTATTAATTATAAATTATTTTTATGAAAATTTTTTAATTTTAAATTCACATAACAAGATAATTATTCAAATTATTACCCAATATTTACACAAGTTAAGAAAAATCACAATCCTTATCTTAGTATTGTTATCCTGATAAAAATGAAAATAAATGATATTATTAATTATTTAGTATTATAATATTGATGAATAATAAATTAATTTTATACTATTAATTTGTTTTTAATATTAATTAATATGAAAATTATCCAAAAATCTTTCAAAAAGTTGATGTAGTGCTTGTGCAAGTTTGAGAAAAGTCAAAATAAATGGTTTTAAAAATATCTAAAATGGTAATATTTTCATTAATTATCTGGTTTCAAGATTTTATGTTTTAAAAATGATAAGTAATTAATTATTTAAGTTTTTAAATTTGAATTTCATAGTTATGTAGAGTTTTTTAATTTCAAATTATGAGAATTTCCTTGAAAATCACTTTAAATGGTATTTAATATTAAAATGATTTATAAATTCTTATAAAATCATAAAAACTTACCTTGAGTCATATAGAGAAGGTAAATGGTCTATAAAATCATATATTTTATTTTTATTAACAATTTACCTTTTTAAAATTACATTCATAACTCTTACCATTCAAATAATTTTTAAAATGACATCAAATTATTCCTATAAAAGTTGAATCTTTCTTACATTCCTAAAACACATATAAAGTTCATTTTTAACTCTCTTTTATACTAAAATACCTCTATAAAATTCCATTTATATATTTATAATGATATATTATTTCTAAAAAATCTTTTTATAAAGGCTCTAGACTCTATTTTAAAGATGAAAATCGAAGACCATGGTAAGGGTTACCAAGCCTCTTTTTCTTTTATTACTTATGAATATTTATATTAATTTTTTACACCTAACCTTGTTTTACTAACATGATTTCACTATTAAAATATTAAAATATTTTTTATCCTTAAATGATGAGAGATCATCTATTCCCCCTCACCAACCTCTTTTCATAAGTCATTACTGTATCAAAATACGGGTTTGTCAAAAATGATGTTTTCCGTTTCAAATATGCAATTAATATTTTCAATAACATGATTAATATTTAAAATTATCCCTAAAATAGTATCTTATTAATAATATAATGTTTTTTTATACTCAAATATTTATTGGGGTTTCTCTTCTTTTATACACTTTTTAAAATCTTAATGTTTTTTTGGGTATTTGATGTATTCCTCACTCATTTATGTATGTTGTCTTAGAATGATGCCTTGATGGAATATTTATTATTCCCAAATTTATGAATTCCATCACTATTAAAATATTCCCATTTATTTATCAAATATAGGAATAAGACCATAATAGTTTGAATTAAATGTCTAGAATTATGGATTCCATCATTATGATACCTATAATTGTTTTCAATGTGATTATTTTCATTTTTATGTTATCAATAGATATACTTAATTCTCATATTATTAGTTAAATTAAATTATTTAATTATTATTTATTCATGTAATATGATTCATACCATTTTTATTCCATGATATATTATGTTTTACACTACCCCTTACTGAGCATATGAGATGAGTCATTTATTTTTTCCCTTTTCCCTATGAAAATAAGAAGAGTGATATGAATGATTCAAGGATATATTAGAATTAATAATGAAATTAAATAATATATTATTATGGAAATTAATGTACACTGACTGAAAAATATGGATTTTGTTAGGTAATAAGTTTCTTAATTCTCTAAAACACCAAATCTAAAAGGTATTGGGTATTTAAGTGACACAATATTTTCTATAAATCATGTACTTATATAGTGGTTATGTTTGGGTCATTATATTTGGCATAAAATTAGGGTTTATATAACATTATAGGTTTGGATATTATTGTTTGGGGATAATTTAAGAGTTATAGATATCATCATGGGTTGATAGATATAAGGTTGATCATAAATTCAATGTTATAGATACCATTTATAGGTCTTATGTGATTATATTTTAAGGTGATTAAGGATATTTTAGGTGACATTTATTGGGTTTTCAAAAGAATAAATGATAGTGATATATATAAACCTTATTTTTAAAATTTTATTAAGTGTGAAGGTTATTTAGGAAGAATGATATTACATTTTTGGGAACATTATATGATTAATATATAATTATATATAATTATTTGGTTAGTATATGATTATATATCAAGTGGTTGAAATTATTTGTGGGATAAATATTGAGTTAATTTTTTAAATAATAATAAATTTTGTTATGATTTTATGTCTTGGTGTTTTAAGTTATTTTGAGTTTAGAAAATAGTATGTAATATTTTTTGTGAGAGTGGAGGATCAGTAATTTTTGGGATAGAGGTGAAATTTATTTTAGATAGCATAATTAAATTTGGTTTTCATGATTTGGTAAAAAAGTTTTAAATAATTTATAGGTTTTAATTATTTTGGGGGATTATTTGACGAGGAATTGATAAAGTAACCTCGGTTAAAATTATGGTATTATTATTTTATTTTTTCACATGATAGTTTGCTATGATTTTATCATGTAATTATCTTTGTTAAAAATTTTGGTTTATTTTAATGGTTAGAAAAGGGAAAACCAAATAATCATTACTGAATAAAGATTTATTTATTCTATGGTAAATTTAGAAGGTAATTGATTATATTATAGTTTAATAGATGATAATTTAATCCCTATTATGTTAATTCAATATATTAAATATTTTTTATCAAAATGGAAGGAAAATTATCTCACACAACTTTCCTATCTATTATAGATAAATTAAATGAAATTTTTATTGAAAATTCACATTCAAATGAATTTTAAACCTTTTCCCAACATTTAACTTACTTTTAAAACATCTCTATGAAATATCAAGCACCTCCTCCATGCCCTGATATTTATATGAATCATCTATTGTTTATGATCAAATTTTAGGATCCCAAATTTTTGACATTTCCCTAAAAGGGTGGTATCATCTAGGTATTTTCAAATTCTACACACTATTACAACTGAATGGAACACATAATTTATTTTAAGTACTATCATAAGAGGGATACCTTCACATTTCCTACACACACACACATATATATATATATTTAGTTTTTAATTGTTTTCTTTTTTAAAATATTGAAAATATTTTAGAAAAATCACATTATAAAAATATCAAAATTTATTCTATATTTCTATATTTTAAAAATCAAGTTCATTCAAATATTTTGAAATAATATGATGAAAATTATACTTTTAAAAAATATCATCATTTTTTTCATCAATAAAATCAAAATTGTACATTATATATTTGGAAAAAATAGTTGGATGATTTTGAAAATTTACTGAAATATTGTTGCACTATGTGGACTCTCATTATTCATGAACGATGAAAAAATAGAAATAATGGATTTCGATAAAGCTGTGGATTGTTTTTATTACAGATAAATTATATTTTAAAACTATTATTAGATCAATATTGATAGAATAATATCCTTCATCATAGAAAGAAAGTATTATGGAATAAGACATTGAATACTTGTTAAAATTTTAAGGATTCAAATACATAAAGTGTATGAAATAGTGATCTTGTAACCTATTTTGTTGAGAAACAATTATGAGGAATCAATTTCTATAAGGGAGAAAAGTAAAAAAACTCATGTTTTAGTATGTATTATATTTTTTGAATAATTTTTTTATCATAAATTTCATAGTTTGGAATAATAATTAAGGGAATAAAACAAAAGGAATAGATATTATTATATAAAAATATAAACTAAGGAGATACTATATTACATAGGATCAGTACAAATACAATAAGGAAATAATGAAACATAAATAAAATAATTAAAAGGTTATATTATTCAACATATTGATCTATCATGAAGATGATTCTTATAATAAAAATTATATAAATAATTTAGATAATTATAAATGTTGAAATCATTAGAGAATGAATGTAAGGTTTGAATGATTAGTATTTATATGGGTAAATATGTTTGTTATTGGTAGTTGTAATATATCTGGTAGTTGCAAGATCCATGAAAAGAAGAAAGAAAAAATCTATTAATGTTTTAACTAAATTTCATTTTATAAATTTTTATTTGTTTAGGGAATATCTATTTTAAATTAATAGTTTTTATTCAACATCCCAAAAGATATAATCAACTAATTATTTATTATACATTTAAAATTATTATGTTTACTATATAATTTTATTTAAAAGTTATATTTATAAATTTTACAATTCAAATTCAATAAAATGGATTTCATTTTTTTGTTTCAAAAAGTCAAAATTATATAAGGGTGAATTTTTGGTATTTTACTAAGAAAGTTTATTGATTTGAATAGTTAAAAAAATACAATTTTTAAAATATTGTATCTTTTATGATATCATCATGATATAAATATGATATAAATGTTACATCCCCACCCAACCAATTATCTTGGTTTAGGTTAGAGATGCTACTAACCTAAGGTGACAATCCATAGACACCAAAGGTTGGCAAAAAATGATTATGGTTTTACACAAGAACCGAAGGAGGGAACCTTTTACCCTAAAGCAGATGCACACAACCAAACACAAGAACCAAGATGAAGATAAAAATCTAAACAATGAAAGTGAAAACTTTATAATTATGATATATATAATAACAAGAAACAAAAAAATAATCATTAAGAGAATATCATAGTAATAGTGGAAACAATAGAACAAAAATAGTTAAGACCCAAAAGCTATATTAGACTCAGGCAACCAGGTGTCACTGATCTAAAATCAAATAGAAGAACATGCATAAAAGTTACATCTATAAACATCCATGATAGCTACAATTAATGGGATTTACTAGATTATTAAAAAACATATCCATTTTCTATATGCTGGAAGACAATTTCAATATATGCACTGAGGTGCATATGCACGGGTGAGTAGATCAACCTAGTAGGCAATCCAAAATGACTTTCCACACATACCACTAAGACTATAATCTAGGTATCTAAAAGTTTTATAAAATAGTATAAGGAATATTAAAGTAAATTTAAAATAGTTTATGAAAATATAAAGATATGATTATATTTTACCAAAATGGTTCTCAACTAGAAATCAAGTGATCAAAACTATTTTTCCCAAAAGCAAACTTTTCTTTTTAACTCCATGGAAATAGTTTACCCAAACATCTTGACATATAAATTTTGTGATTCTACTAAAACACCCATATAAACCTGGACCTCAAAAAATTTTCATGTTATTACAGTTAATTTCATCAATTATACATTCATAATAATTTATTCAAAGCATATTGGTATAGAAATTCCACATATCTACACCATATCAAGAACACCATCAAAACCTCTTTGATTTACCATTAGGTTTCATTTAAAAAAACCTTTATTTTTAAATACCATGTGGTGTTACTCATACCCCCAAAACCAAGAATGGAACAACAAAAGGAAATTATAATATAGATTCATTGGAGTTTTGGAAATAGAATTTTCATTCAACTAATTAGGAATCAAACAAACCATGAGAGCTTTCACTTCCAAGAAAAGTGGAAGGAGGGAGAACCACCTCTCATGGATTTATTTGACACAATGATTATTTAGAAAATTATATAGATATGAAACCTTTCTTCAATCTATTAAATACTAATATAATCCAATCAAAACTCATCTAATCCCATTTATCTAGTCATAAAAACTCTAATCTAAGGTGTCATTCAAGGATAAATAAGAATATGAAAGATGAGAAGGAATAACAGATTCCTAACCAATGATTTCCATACAAAATGCTTGAATAATCATTTTAATAAGATTATAATTATTTTAAATCATCAATATTAACCTTGAGGAGCCTTGGAAATTGAGATCCTTAGCCACCAGAGGATGAATGAGGCTCTTCGAGCAAGTTTTAAGATCAAAAAACCAATTTTCATATAATCAAATTTCCATCGCATGACGAGAAATAATGGTTTGAAAAACTATGCACTAACCATGTGAATTGAATCTAAACTGAAATATTTCAAGGAAGAACAGTTATCCACATGTTTTATCCTAATCATGCACTAATCATTCACTTACCTAGTGACCCACAAACACCTCGCATGGTTTCTTGGAGACTTGACCATGGTTTATACTAACCCTGATCAAACCAAGAACCTTCAAAAATGATTACAAAACCATCTGAAATCATTTATAAGATTCATAAGTCTTAAATTAAAAATTAAATGACTTAAAATAATCTATAATAAATGAAAATACCTAAAACAAGGGGGGTTACATTCTCCATTCCATTGGGGTTTTCATCTTCAAAAATCAAAAATAGGTTTTCTCATTGTTCTTTATTAAATTCTCTCATTCCCAAGTCTCTTCTTGAATTTGGACATGATTACATAATACTATTACCATGGGAATATATCTCTCTTCCAAAGTATTCATCTTTCATTCTATAATTTGGACCATTTCATTAATAAATGTCTTATCTGAATCAAGTGTAACATGATCCCAAATGATCACATAATTAGGATCCATTTGACACTTCTTTAGTTGAGATACATGAAACGCATTATGTATATCACTGAATCTCATTATTAAGTCTTAATAGTATGTAACATTGACAATCCATTATAGATTCTCAAGAGGGTCAACATATCATAGATCTAATTTCCCATTCATTCCCAATAAATGGTGACCAAGTCATAGTGACACTTTCAAAAAGAAATGATCACTCACATTGAAAGAAAATGGTTGATAGTGATGGTATACATATAATTTATATCAGTTTTGAGTTGTATACATCTACTTATATATCATTTTCATCCTTTCTATAGTCTCATGGACACAGATATGTCCAATTAGTGAAGTCTCTCTTATTTTCACCCAACAAAGTGGATAACATAAAGGAGAATCATAAAATTCATCAAATAAAACCATATGTATCATGTCCTGATAACTATTATTATATGAGAACTCTAATAATGAGATATGATATTCCCATGAGCCACTGAAGTCCATGACACATGCCTAGAGCATATCTTCCAACATTTGAATCACGTGTTCTAATTTAACATCTATATGAGGATGATATGCTATACCCATGGTCAAATGAGTTTTTATAGCCTATTGAAAGTTGAGAAAAAACCAAGAAGTGAATCACGAATCCTTATCAGAGATGATAAAAACAGGTACTCTGTGTATCTTGAACACTTCTCAGATATATAACATTACAAGATATTCCACTATATTGGACTCTCTAATTGGGATAATGTGTGTTGACTTGGTATGTCAATTCAAAACCACCTAAATAACATCATGTTTCTGAAGTGTCCTCAGTAAAGAGGTGACAACATCCATAGAAATCTTCTTCCATTTTCAAATAGGTATAGGTGCATATTTCATCATACCAGGTGATCATTAATGCACAGTATTGACCTATTAACAAGTTTGGAATTTTATAACATAATATATAATCATTATTTTCATACCTTACCACCATAAACATGATTTCATTGCTTTGTATATTTTATGAATTCCCAAGTGAAAAACCCATTTTGAATGTTAATGTATCGAAATAATTTTTTCCTGGTAATACGGAGGAACCGTGGTTTGGTTTCAAAAATAAAAATATTGATTAAATATCCTTATTCCAATTATCCATGGTCTCCCAGTCATTTAGGCTTGACCTAATGGTGATACAATTATGATCTGATCATAGAACATATTTTACTAATTTAATTAAATCGGGAATAAGAGTGATTGAGAAGAGGATTACATTTTCATCATGTTCGGTTGAGTATAGATTTATGTCAATAATAACACTCATCAATATGAAAAATTCATGAGGCTCTCTAAACACTTCACTATAACAATTCTAAATTAGATAATCTACCATAGAATTCCCTTTCTTGGGTGTATGCATCAAGTTGAATTCAAATATATAGAGGTTCTCCATGAATCAAAATTTCCTCAAGTTTAAGTTCCACTGAGAAAAGATATTCATTAAGATATTGTGATCAATGAGGACTATGAAATTTTCACTAAAGAAATAGTGACACCAGGTTTCCAAGGCATGGACTACTGATGCTAATTACAGGACATGCATTGGATAATTATTTTCATAAGTTCTCAACTACCTCATTCTATAATCCATGACATTATCTCCTTGATTGAGAACACAACCCATACACAAACCAGATTCATCACAATAAACAATATAACCATGATGTTTTTTGGAAAGATGATGATGGGTGTTTAAGTGAACCGATATTTAAGCACCTGGAAGGATTTTTCATCATCATCATCATCCCATTAGAATGGAATTCCCTTCCTTGTAAATGTATTCATAAAATAATAAAGCCTTAAAAAATCCTGATCCAAGTGACAATAATATTCTTCCAATCATAGAAAACTTTGAATCTCAGAGAAATTATTGGTCTGATGATAAGAATTAAATTATTTAATATTCATAGGATAAAATGATATTCCTTTCTTATAAATTATGTTCCTAAGGAAATGAACTTCTTTAATATATAAGTTTCACTTACTTTTTTATAAAGTCAATGTCCATCCAATTTGATCAATGAAATATCTAAGTGCTTCTCATGGTCATTCATATTCCTTGAATAAAAAAATTATCATCAACAAATACCACAATAAAAGGATCAATATACCTATGGAAGATATAGTTCAATAAGGCCATGAAAATTGAAAGTCAATTTGTTAGACCAAAGGGAATGACTAAAAATTCATACTGACCATATTGAATCTAAAATATTTTATTTGGAATATCATCTTTCCTAACTCTAATTTGATGATATCTTAGTCATAGGTTAATTTTAAAGAACCACTTGACTCCCTTTAATTTATCAAATAGATCATCAATGCAAGTATTATGATATGGATTATTGATTGTGACTTGGTTTAGTCTATGAAAATCAATTTAAAATCAGAGTGAAAAATATATCTTCTTTAGGAATAGAATTGGAGCATCCTGAGGTGATGTGATGGGTCTAATGAAGCATTTGATTATAAATTATTTGGCTGCACATTCAATTTCCAAAATTCTTTTTGTTTCATTCTATATATTTGAAGAAAAATTAGACTATTTCCTAAGAGTAAATTGATAGTAACTTCAATTTACTTCTGTGGTTGTAACCCTGATAAATCATTCAAAAAGGCATCTGAGTATTAGTTCAATAAAATAAGAAGATTCTTATTCTTAGTTTCAACTGTTTCACCCAAGTTCAATGTTGTCAACTAGCCCAATAGGGTTATTTACACTATTACTAAAGGTTATTATCTTCATGTATTAATATACCAATCCCCCTTGAATACACAAATAGTACTATCATGGGATATAAAAGTCCCTTGTTTATTATAGCTGTCAATACGAGCATTAAATTCCACTAAGTAATCAATTCTGAATATTATATAAAAAATATCCATCTCTAGAATAACGAACTCCTAGAGAAACTACACTATACCAAAACTAATAGAACATACCAAGCAATTGAATCCTTTACACTCCATCTACTTAAGGAGTGTATTAATATTGAATATTTGAGGCATCATCGTGGTGTGAAATCCCAATTTTTTAACTACATAAGTACCAATAAATGAATATGAAACACTTGTATAAAAAAACATGTATAATAGTCAAGTTAAAATGGATGGTTCCCCACAACCTAATTGGATATAACTACTCAGTGAAAATAGTTTTATTAGCTCTATATAGAAGTGGATAAAAACCTATAGAATAGTTTTGGATTCCCTACTAACGTTTCAAATGGACCACTGGTTTATTCCTGGAGTTATCTTAGTTCTACTATTTCTAGGGATGAGAAATATTATAATGATATTTTTATGTCTATCCATACGAGGCCCTAGGTTGATTCGAGGAATCTCATCCCATTAACTTATGAGGTTTGTTTCAATACTTCTTAAGATTCCATCTATTTACACAAATGTGGAACTTCTTTGGATTCATAGTACAATACTTATTATTTTATTGTATAGAACCACACTTAAATCATATGGGTTTACTGATACAATATGATGGATAAGAGATAGATCTAGTCAACTAGTTATCTAGTTTCTAGTTGTCCTAGGAGAATCTCACCCTTGATTATTTGTTTCCTACACTAAATTTATCATGTGAACTTAGATGGATAGATGCGTCCCATCCATTAAAAACTTCTTCTAAATATCTATCTCTAACCAATGCCTTGTTTAACATTTTAGTATAATCTATAAGACAGAAGATAACTACTCTAGAGTGTAGCTTAGGTTATAGTCCAACCTCTAATATTTTCATCTTTAGTGTTTGACTAGCTGTTACCTCCAGTATAAATAGAAACAAGTGAGTGAATTAAGAAACATATTCAATAACTAAAATATTTACCTATTTCATCTTGAATAAGGTTTTCATATTCACCTAATGAAATATGTTTGGATAAAATTTTTCATTAAATAGAACCTTGAACCCTTCTTAAGTAAGGTTATGATTGAACTTTTATTGAACCGTTAAATATCACTATTATAGTGATAAGTTTTATTGCATGTACGTCACAATATTGATTTTCATATCAACTAGAGTTCCAAGAAATTCAAATATTCTATTTATCCTATTTAACCAAACTTATATTAGTTTAGTTCCTGAATCACCTCAAAATTTTGGTGTATTCTGCTTAAAGAACTCTGATGAGTTATTCTGACAATGAGGTTCCTCTTCTTGAGGTCCTTTATTAATAGTTTGGAATGCCTATAAAATAATCTGAACCATCTACTGTGGTTCAGGTGAAACCAAATTCTCTATTGTACCATATATCTGGTTTCTCACTCTCATCACTAGTGGGATTTGCATTCTAAAAACACATCAATGATTTACAATTAATTCCATTTTCAGTATTTTTATCCCATGTTTTATCATATATATCAAGGAAATATAATCACAATATCATTTTATAAAAATCAAATAATTATGTGAAAAAGCAGTCTTAGTGGGAAGACTCTTCACTAATTCATGATAGCTAACACTCATTGGATAAAACCATGATGATGAGTTGAAAATATTACTAAAAATATTTTTGAGAAATTTTGTAGTAGGACTGCCCTGATAACTTGAATTTCATTATAAAAAGTTTTGTTACATGTTTTTATGCTATACATTTCAAGTCTTGAAATGTCCAATCTTTTTTACACTATCTCATATCAAGGAAACTAATACCATTTGTAACATCCTTTCCCAAACCATTGTCTTGGGTCAAGTCATATGTGATACAGACCGTAGGTTACATTCCCCAAACAGTAGTTTAGCAATAAATTCTGAGAGTTTAACACAAGAATATAAGGGGAGGATATTTTTTCCTTAAACACACACACACATCCAAACACAAGAACCAAGATAAATATTAACATATAAATAATTCTAGTGAAAACTATATAAATATTCATGAGATAATATCTAACAACTCCAAAGAATCATCAAGACAATATCAGTGTAAAAACAGAAATAATATAACAAAAATAGCTAAGAATCTAAAGTAGTGATAGAATAGAGCACCCATATGACTCCACTCTAAACTCCAAGACATGACCATGAATCAAATATCCAAATTCAAACATCCATAATATCCACAATCATGGTGTTTTACTCTTGAATTATGAAGCCTCTCCATTTTTTATATCATAGAAGATAACATCTGCATATGCACTGAGGTTCATATGTAGGGATGAGTATAAATACCCATTAGGAAACCCGAATAGAATTTTACCACATTCCTCTAATTATATAATCATGTTAAATCATAGTTCTATAAAAAATTAAGAGAATATAAAAGTAAATTTAAAATAATTTATACAACTTTAAACAGATAAATATATTTTACCAAAATAGTTCTAAACCAGAAATCAGGCGATCAAAATAGTTTTTTTAAAATATAATTTTCTTTCCAATACTATAAAAATATTTAATCCACCATATTGAAATGTAAATTTCATGATTTCCACTCACAAACCTATGAAAAACTATACTTCCAAAGAGAGTCCTATGATCATGATGACTTCTGTCTATGATACATTCATAATATATTACTTAAAGAAACATGGTATGGAAATTACACATATCTAAACCATTCCAATAAAATCCATAAAACCTCTTTGATATACCAATAACTTCCTTTATCAAAAACCATTATTTTTCAAATACAATGTGGTGTGACCTACATCACCAAAACCAATAATAAGAATAACCAAAATAATTTCCAGTAGTGTTTTTATAGTGTTTTTTCAATATAATTTTTATTTGAATAAAAATAAATTAAATAGAAGAATGAGTGCTTTCATATTCCGAGAAAAGTGGAATAAGAAAAAAATCGCTTACCTTAGATTCATTGGTAACAATTATTCGTTAGGAAATCTCACATATCTCACTCATTCCTTCCATTTTTCTATCAAATCCCAAGGTAAATTGATCAAAACTCATTTGATCTTATAGATCCAATTGTAACAACCCTGATCTAAGATTATGTTCAAGAATAAATGATAAATCTAACATGAGAAGGAATAATTGAGTCCTAAAATTTTACTTCCATGAAATAATTCTCTAATAATCATCATAATTAGAGTTTGGACATCGAAGATCATCAAAATTCACCTAGAGGAACCCTAGAAATTAAGAGTCTGGTTTAATAGATTAAGAATGAGGATCTTCAGGGAATTTGTAGGATTAAAAACTATTTTTATATAATTAATTCATCATATCATGGTGAGGCTCTATTATTTGACAAATCATGGTCTAACCATTTGAATCAGCTCTATCCTAAAACATTCTTATTCACATGGTTAGATACACAGTTTTTCCAAAACATGTGCCAACCGAGTGACACTCAAAAACCTCGCACAGGTTCATGTAGACTTGGTCATGGTTTCTATTAATCATTCTCAAACCATGAAACCTTAAAAATGCTTCAGAAACCTTCTAAAAACTTTCTGAGTCTTAACCTAAATATTCCCCGACTTCATATAAGCCATAAAAAGGGAAATAACTCAAACAAAGGGGTTATAATAAAGATTTATGAAAATTATGGAATTTCAATTACATGATATTTTTTATAAATATCATATAAATATTAATTAACTAATTAATTATAATTATTATGTCAAGAAAAATATAAAACCATTTATCAATGTTAAGGTAGTGCTTGCACGACATTGGTAAAGTAAAACATGGTGTATTTATTATATTTAAGATGGGATAAATCTATAATCAACTTGAAAGGTGCATAAAATTACTTATAGATGATTTTGATATATATTTGTATAATTTAAATATATATATATCAAGATAGTTATTCAAATGATTACCCAGTGCTTTTGTAGTATATGAAAATTCAAAATCCATATTTTGATAATGTTATAATGATATAAATGGATATTTAGTTTTATGAATGGTTTTAGATAATTATATTTATTAACAATAAATTATTTGTATGTTATTACTTTTTTTATTATTTATTAATATAACAATTATCAAAAACTCTTATGTGGAATAGATGTACTCCAAATGTAAGATAGATTAAAATAAAAAAAAGGGATTAAAGAATATTTAAGATGATAATATTGGGATAAATTATAGTGTTTAATAATTTTTAGGGACACACATGGTAGGTAATAAATTATTTAAATTTTTAAATTTTATTTCCAAATCATTATATACAATTTTAAATTCAAATTATGAGAATAACTCTGAAAATGTATATAAAGGGTATTTAATATTTAAAATGATTTTTAATTTATTATAAATTCATAAAATAAGATATTTTGTCAATTATAGATTATTAATGGTAAATAATATCATATATTTTATATTTATGAACCACTTTACATTTTAAAATTAAATTATTGATCCTTAAATATTGATTGCTTACAAAAATTTCATATAATTTTGCCTATAAAGGGGGACTCATTCTGACCCTTCCAAAACACATCTCAAAATTAGTTCTCTCTATATATACTATAAAAATACCTCTAAAACCTAACCTTTATACATTCATAAGGGGTTTTCCTTTCCAAAATTCATATATACGAATACTTTAGACTCAATTTTAAGGAGGTACTTTAAAGAGAAATGTAAGGTTTTCCATGCCTCATTTTTTATTAATTATGACTCTTTGCCTTAAAATTATTTAAACCTACACTTATTTTTCTTCCCTAATTAAATTATTAATGTAATATCATATTTTTTATCCTTAAATGATGAGATATCATCATTCAACTCTTAATTAACCCCTTTTATGAGTCATTACAATGTCAAAATATGGGTTTTTCAAAAATGATGTTTTTCATTCCAGTTCTCATCTTACCTTTTTCAATAACATGAGTAATATTTAAAAATAACAATAAAATAGTATATTATTTATAATATAATTTTATTATAAAATTAAAATATATTTTTTTTAACTTTTTTATAATCTTTTAAAAAACATCACCTACCATGGCGGTTTTACACTACCTAATAGAAGGATGATGTTTTGTTAAAATAAATTATTCAGCGATATTATTAAAGACTAATTTCATGATTGAAAATACCATTAATATTAAATTGGTTTTATTATTATTATTATTATGTAAAGATAAAATATTCATCATGAAAATAAAATTAAATGTAAATAGTTGTGGTTATTTTTCACCATAAAAACAAGCTTATTAGAAACGATTCTCTAAATGGTTACTATTTCATGAACTATTGAAATATATTTATTATAGAATGATATTTACATAATAATTTTAAATTTATAGAGTTTATGGGACCATTTTTTAATTTCCTTTGACCATTATGATTATATCAAATTAGTTTTGGAGATTATGAGCTGAATGATATCAAAACAGAAGATGTGTACTATACCAACTTAGTAAATGAATAAAAACATGATAATAAATTATTTAAATGGAATATTAATAGGGAAATTAAAACGAAATATGTTTTTAATTTGGTAAATAATTAATATAATTTTATTTTTTAGGATTTTGGAGGATGTATGAGACAAGTCCGGACTCGAGGTAAGGATATTATAAACTTAATTTACTTTCATTGAAATACATCCTTTCTTCATTTACCAAGTTATTATAAGATTATGTGAACTATAATTTACAATTTTTTATGTTTTATTTCCACTTATTTTATAGATATTTATGTTTATTTCACATTATCTCTTCCTCGATTTATTCTTACATAAAATGTTATGATATTTGTAAGGGTTTATTTTTTAAACTCAATTTGAAATCAAGATTATATATTTCTATGTTTTAATTGGAGAAACTTTTATGTTTTTTCTTTATTAAACCCTATATATTTTATTTTAATCTTGTTATTTTTGGGGTTTTCACATCTTCTTACCATTTTCTTTTCTATGGGTTATAATTCAACTAAAAGGATATTTGTAATTAGAGTCGACCAAATATACTATTTTCAGCCGAAAATGATTCTACTCCATGTCAATATTATTTACATTTTATTATGGATGTTATTATATTTATTGAAAAGGAAAATATTTATAATATGTGTATTTTTAAATTTCAATATGGATAATTATTTATTACTATATCATTGTAATTATGTATTTTATTTTTATACATTCATTTCATATGATCGATACTTTAGAATTATTTAGTTACGGGTGAGGCTCGAAATTATATACCATTTAATGCATTAGTTGATATAATGAGAAAAATTAAATTGATTATACAGTGTATTCCTTAACCATTTGTGTGTAGTGTCTTGGCATGAGGCCTTGATGGTATATTTATGATGTCTAACATTTTGCATTCTATCTCTATGGAAACAATCCCATTTATTTATAATGTCTTAGAATAAAGCCTTGAAAGTTTGAATTAGATATTTGAAGTTATGAATTTCACCACTCTGAAGCCAGTTATTATTTTCCATGTGATTATTTTCATTTTTATGTTATCCATTTTTATATTTCATGCTCATGTTATTATTTATATGGAATTATTTTATTATTATTTATTCGTTCCATATTATTTATTACTTCCATATTATTTATTCCTTATTTATTTCATGATAGATTTTATTATATGCTACCAATTTCTGAGCATCTAAGATCATCCATTTATTTTTTCTATTTTCTCTAGGTAACTAGGAAGAGTAATATTAAATATTCATGGATATACTAGAAGCAATAATAAAATTAAGGAATAAATTATTCTTGAAAAAATATACACTTAGTGAAATATGGGGATTTTTTATAATAAGTCCTCTAATTCAATAAAAATATAAAACTAAAAGGTATTAGGTTTGTAATTGATGAAATATTTTCTATAAATCATGTATGTATGGGGTGGTTATGTTTAGGGTGTTACAGTAATGTTAATAATCTTCTCGTTCATTCCCTTTAACATCATAATGGTTAACACATCTTCACCTATGAATATTGTTAGGTTTTTATCCACCACCATAGATGAACTAGTTGGGTCATTGAGGATCCCTCCTGAAATATATTAATGAGAATAGATGATAATAAAATCATCCTCCTCAAACCTCTTTTAAACTAGATATCATCTTATCGATGAACCATTACTTCATAATTTTAAGTGGTCTGCCCTGACCTATTTAGATAGCTCTTGTTTATATACTCCTAAACCCAAGAAATCACCTTCCATAACTTGAGATATTATCAACATAACCTATAAAACCACATAAAACACTAATATCTCGTTCATAAAGAATATTATTTATGGTTTCCTAAGTCTCTATGAAAAATAAAAAAAATTCTCTTACACAGCCTCAAGTTATTTATTATGGAACTACATAATACATCAGAAGGTATCATCCCATAAAATCCTCTCATTATATATCTAGAGTTACCATATAATATATATAACTATCTACTTAGTCATTCATATACTATTATAGACCCATTCTCTACTGTTTTGACCCCAATTCAAACCATCCTTTGTGGTACCCTCAATATGAATCCTATGAGAATAATGTCATTTAACATCCTCATACAATAGAAGAACTCACAAAGATAAGCCCATAAAATACTATTTCTCCACATATAACTGGAATTTGTTTTCATAATTCTATGATAAAGTCTTGTCTTCCCAAAATAATTGATCAAATAATATTTAAGTTTAGGAAAATAATAGAAAAAAAGTTCTAAAAAAGAGTCTAGAACTATTTTCTACACCTTAATTGGACCTACACTAGCATAATTAATCTTTATAAATCACAAAAAAATTGGAAAATATTCATCTAAAATATCAAATTATTGTGAACATGTCAATAATATAGAGGTGAGAAAATCAAATAAATCTTTATCATTAGAGGATAATTTATATTTCAATCATTATAATCTTTTTTCCTTAAATTTTAAAATAATAATAACGAAAATATAAAATAACATAAATAACTAGAGGGAAACATCCACTTATTCTCATATGGAAATATCTCCCCTACCTAGATTCAAGTTTTCCAAAATTACTATTTTCAAAATGATGGAGCTTAGTAGGATACATTGATCTAAATAATGGTTCTCCTATGAAAATTCCCTTAGTCATGAGATAATTATGTGTTAGATAATCTCTCACTAATAATTGATCTAAAATAGAGGACTTGGGCCCTACTGAGCTAATACATATGAATCCAGGTAGTACGTGGCCCCATTGGTAGAGGACCGACACCTTGGTTATCAAAGGAGTACCTACTCTCCTAAGGGATTACCCTCTCCCTAGTCATTGGATGAGTACCTACTCCAATAACAGAGAAATGATTACTTAATTGTCATAGGATTACCTACTCTACTAATGGAGGTCACCTACCCTAGTTTTTATAAGAGTATATACTCGTTCTGATAGAGAACCAATACCCCTTTTGGGGGGAGTGCCTACTTCTACTGATAGAGGATCCATGCTTTTATCATATAGGGTGCACCTGGCCCCATTTATCATATTGGGGGCACACCTATTTGGAATGATTTTATGACTAAGTTAGTAATTGAACCTATCAAATATATAGGGGGGGACACCTTATTAAAGACAAGTCATCTATGGAGTTCCTTAACCCATGCATATACCGATCAGTCATGGAAAACAATACCCTTTTCATAGTGCTTTGATTACAACAAGAAAATTTTATAGGTAATGATTTAATAGATAATCAAGTAACCATAAACTAGAGAAACCCTATCAATGTGATTACTTCTAAAAATAAAGTTACTTTAAAAAGTGACATGGTGTGATTATAATAAATACACATTTTGTTAGAGTGAATTCCTTAGATCAAATTTGAACTACACTTTTCCATTACCATATCATTTATATAGAGGGGTTTTCATGATGCATTCTTAACTTAATGGTTTTATTAATTATTCATACATGATTCACTTGGTAATCACCTTAGATTGTTTATAATATCAAAAGGTTATATTATACCCCTCCTATAATGAGAACCACAAGAAACTATGATAATAATATTAAAAAAATTTCATATGGTATAGATACACCATAATGATGGGACACTGATGATATCTTACTATCAGGTTTTGAGGTCTCATAAGAATTGAGACTTATTCTTATAAAGTTCTCACTGGGTGATCTCTAGTGGAGGAGATAATGATGACTGACTTAGAAATGGGAACACAACAAACTTTGGGTATCATCAAATGT
Organism: Viscum album; assembly: GCA_963277665.1. Taxonomy (NCBI): domain Eukaryota; kingdom Viridiplantae; phylum Streptophyta; class Magnoliopsida; order Santalales; family Viscaceae; genus Viscum; species Viscum album. The sequence continues at coordinate 117,461,777 of OY728119.1, forward strand.
ACCTATCTATAAGAATGTGTATTAGTATATCAACTTGATTTCATTATCAATGTGTATAATTTGATTACAAAATTTCATTCATGATTAAAACCATTATTGGTCATGTTTGTGATAAGGTAGCATGTGTTGGTTTCATCATTTTGGGTATAAAATTGATTGAATAATCAATATTGGATTTAGTTTATCCATATAGAAAGAAGATATCTTTTGATATTTAAATAGGGTGGTAGTGTATTGAATAAATCTATAGTCATGGTAGACAAGGTAAATTCAACTAAATACATTAAAAAAATATAACTAAATAATTAAATTTATGATATCATAATTTATACATCCTGTTTTATAAGTTATCCCAAGACTAAGAGATTATATTACATAGTAAGTGTGTGTGGGAGGTTATCATAATTGTAACATGCCCTTATATCTTTAGGGTTCATGATGTTTTTATAGATACAACTTTTTTTCTATGATTTTAACTCACTATAATCAAGATAAATTCCAAGAGTGTAACACACAAAGTATATCCAAAAGTTCCTCCAATTCCAATGAATTGGAATTTTAAGAAAAGTGGATCCATGTGCATGGGTGGATGAACATTTGAGTGTGAATAATCCCAAGTAAATGAATTAAAGAAATTAAATAATATGTCATTTAATTTTATAATAATTATAATTTAATTAATTTCTCATGTTATTCACAAGTTTTTTAAGTATAAAAAGTGCATAATAGAAAATTTTCGTCTTTATTGAATATCATTTATTCAGGGTTTATTAAGTTGCTTCAGGAGGAATAAGATATGTTAATGTTTTTTGTTTTATTATGTGACATATGAGAGTTTCATAAGCAAGTGATGAAGTATTATTGATTCTTATGACAAGTTAATTAATTCATTCTTGGATAAATATGTTAGTTTTATTGATTATGTTTCTTAAGCCACTAAAGTGAAAGTAAAGAAACATAAAACTAAGTATGATACCTAATTTAAGCCCCCAAAATTAAACATTTTCCCTCTTTCATGGATTTTAGTCCTCCAATAACTTCTTTCATGTTTTATAGAGAGATATATAGGTGATAAAAATAAGATTAGATTGATCTCACCCCCTTGTATTGAGTTCATGTTCTTACCATGTTCACATGTTCTTCTTGAAGAACTTGATTTTTTCATGATAACACATGAAGATATTAGGATAGATAACCAAGATATGTAGTATGTGTTTTAAAAATATATAGGGATTCTTGATTAGATACTCTAAGCTATGAAGATATGAGGACAAGTGAACTATATTGATATCACACCATTCCACCTAGGTGAAATTTAAATTTCATTTTATTTTTTATTATGAATAAAATAATTTTATGAAGGTCCATGGGTGAAAATGGGAATTGACATACTAGATCTGATGTTTTAGGAAAAATTCCAATTATTTTTTTTAAAAAATACTGGGCTGAAATGGTTTTGCAATTCATGGGTTCCTTCAAGTGGTGTCAGAGAAGTCATGAAATTATTTATGTCAATTTTTTTTATTAAATTAACTAGAATTTGATCAAAGGGAAATGATATGGTCCCAAATACACTAAATATGTATCAATAATATGTTGAATATGAAAGATATGGTCATATGAATACTAATATACATTCAGATTTCATAATTATTATTTTGATAAATTTTTTTAATTGACATAAAATTATAATAAAAAATGGTAAAATGAGAAACCCATGAGGAAGATATAGGTGTAACTATAATTTTGTTCAATATTTCAAAAAAATAATAATAATGTAGTAGGGTGGGTAACAGATACCTCCCTTCATTGACCTATTAGTCACCTTGTGTGATGGGGCAACAACAGCTCAATTAGCATGGGAAATGAAAATATATAAAAACAATTTCTTTAATGGTATGTGGGAATATGGGGAATTAATTCTAGTTCAACATGGAATGAACCATAGTTCTAGGTAGGCCACCTTCGCAAACCTAGCCCAATTGTGTAACCCCATATCCTAGGATAATTGTAAGGCCCATTTGACCCTATAAAAATTCCCAGAAATTCTAAAAAATAATTTTAAGTGTCTATAAATTAATAAATTTTTTTCTGAGATTATATGAAATATGAATAATTAATTGAAATTATATAAATTTTATTTTAAATAATTAAAAATGTATTCAAGTGTAATTTTAGATTATTAATTTTTTATAATGTATGTTGATGCATTTTGACTGATCATGAGTTGAGACCAACCTGTGTTTGTTTTAATATTAATTTAATTTAATTTAATTATTGAATTTAAGTTTTAAAATGAAAAAAAATATTAAATATGATTTTAGATAATATGTGTATCATTCCTCAGTCTTTATAATGTATAATGGTCTATATGACCATATTTGAATGATATAAATATAATTCTCATACCTTGAGTTCCCCATGACTATGTTTGAGTATACATGTATAAATAATTGATATATTCAAGATAATGAAATTGGAGATGAGAATTTTCATTGATATAAACACGATACAACACCTAGGAGATAATGAGTGTTGTAACTTAATTCCATTCAAGGCTCAAGGATCTTGGTTAATTAATTATACACTTACGGATCAACCATTTCTATACAACTCATGATCATGTCATTTTATTTATTTATTTATTCCATGCATGGTTAGTTATACTATTATTTAAATATGTGGAAGAAACATGATAAAAATAGATTTTTAACAAGTATTAAAATATAAAAATTAATAAATGTATAATGAATGTTTTTCTATTTATCCATATTTAAAGTTAAGAGAATAATCATATAGTAACACGCATAATACATAGAATTGGATATTTAACAAAAAGAAAAAAGTACTTTAAAAATCCTTCAAAGTAAATATTATGTTATAAATTAATTTTATCACATAAATTGGAATGAAACATTGTTTTAGGGTACTTTTCAACCATAGTTAAGGGAATTTACTCCTATTGGGGAGTTCTAACAAAATTTATGGGTTAACTTAACTAAAACTGGCCTCAAAGAAACAGTCAAATTTTACTTGGTGTAATTTTATAGGAAAGGGTTGAGATAACCTAAGTTTAGTATTCAAAGGTGATGGATCTACACTCAACATATTAAATAGATACAAATTAATACAATTGTTCAGCTAAAATCTAAAGTTTGACTATCATAGTAGTAAATATTCCTTATCTCAAGCTACGAAGAAAGGTTTAAGGATCCCTACCCACTAGAATATCCACAAAATTTGATATTCTGAATCTAATCATTGATGGAAATTAGGATTTAAAGAAAATAGTGGGATAAATTTAAAATTAATAAAACAGGAATGTATAAATAATTGGTAATCAAGATAAAGTATTAATCTACTAAAGTTTTATTTTCTATAAAAATGGAATTGAATGGCATGAAATCACTATGACCAATGCTGTATAATTAACATGTCCAATCCATTTCTAATTTTCAATTGTGGTATAGAAACCTATTCATAGTACTATGATATGAAAGGAAATATTATATGAAAGAATCCTTACTACCTGATGATCGAACTTAGGAAGAAAGTGAGTGTGAAAATGATGCTTAGAGGAGACACATGGATAATTCATTTTATGCATACATTATAATGTCATCATCAATATTGGTTACATCTTGTTGTCTCATATCCTAAAGGTTTACATGAATAAGGTGAAAAAATAAATACATCTGATTATCAGTATAATGAACACACGTTAGTTGGAATATGGAATCCAAGTTAGTCCTCATGTACTCAAACTTATATAGTACATTGATCAATTGGAAGTGTTGGGATTCAAGACGAATAAAGATCTATCAATTTATCTCATTCTTTCATCCCTATCATCCAATTACTCATGTTTAATTTAAAATTATAAAAAATGAATATATATATATATTAAATATCTTTTAGATAGTGTTTTCCAGTGAGTTAAGAACTTAAATAAAGATAACTAATTAGTTCTTATTTTAAATAAAAATAAACAAAATTTTACTAAGTAACCTTTTAGTATAAAGTTAGTAAAGCCACAAATCTTCTAGAATTAGTTCAGTAAAAGGATTATATATAAATCTTTAAGAGATATGAATAATAGTCAAGTTAAGGACAATATTTTTATAAGAGGGTGAATATTTATATTTGAGATGGTGGGATAAAGATAGACCTTGATAAATTCAATGGTTGAGATTCCTAAATAATTATCATAGGATCAAGTTCCACAAGTTATTCGGGGAAAGAAATGTTCTATTGAAATAAACTATATAGGGAAAATAAAACCAAAGATATATGATTTTGTAATCACTGAGTTTGGTCTTGTATTATTCACGGATACTAATGAATATTTCCAATACAGGGAAGTAATACATGGAAAATAAAATAAAATGAAAAGTGTATATAAATTTAAAAAACAGTTTCAATGTGAAAAAATCAACTTCGTTATTTAGAACCATATTTAGATGATATAAATTCAACTGGGTCCAAATGGGTATTCCATAAAATCTAGACACATATAGTAAAGTGAATACCTATAGAGAAATATTGGTTGTCAAAGGTTTCAGAAAATTCAAGGTGATGACTCTGTAAAAAACTTTTTAACCAATAGTGATGTTAATATCCATTTAAATTCAGGTTACCATAATATGTTTCGATGATTATTATATTTAGAAATTTAATTTCAAAACTAAAAAATTATAAAAAATATCTATTTGATATAATTAGAAGGGTTTGTGACATCAAATGTTTCCAACACAATGTGTATTCTATAAGGATCTATGTATAGATTAAAAGTGATTGTTGAATCATGGAATGCTAATAAATCTATGTGTCTGCATGAGGTTAGTGGAAGATCCATAGATTTCTAAGTGAAATATGTTGATAACATGTGTAAAAAATGCATTTTCATTATAGTTAGTTAAGAATTTATTAAAAATATCTCTATATAAATGAATTAATATCACAACCCAAGTTCATTGAAAAAGGTCAAATAAGATTGATCTATGGGTTTATTGGACCATGTAAAAAGTGAATACATTAACAAGGTACTAGAAAATAAATTTAGGGGGAATTCAAGAGAAAATTGTTTCATATGTCACATGGAAGAAATATCTTCAAGATAATGTGTTATGAAATGGGTAGGGATTAATATGATAATTAGAAATTTATATTCTTAAGTGATAGGATTCATCACATATTACATGCTATGAACACGATTTTATTTTTTCAATAGACACAAGATAATGGTAAAATAGAAAATAAATCTATGATAGTTGCAAAGGTTAGTGTTTAGAACTATCTAATAGTACTTGAGAAAGTAAAAGAGATAAGTTTTAAACACTTATAGAGAATGGAATTAAAGTTATAAATGTAATACAAAACTAGTATTCATATAAATCAATTCGACCTAATATCATAGTTAGGATCAGGAAATATGAAAAATAATCTCATGGATTCTAGTGGTATCTATATCTACAAATAATGACTATGTTTTGGATTTGGATATAGCTATAGAAGAATTATAAATGTGAAATGATTTATTTCAATTCTTAAAATTGTGCTGAACAAGTGTAATGTTTTCACAATATATATTATAATGATATTATATCAGTGGTGCTAGCTAATAATTCAAGGTCATGATAATGAAAAAAGGAATATACTTTGGGATATCATCTCTTGATTTATTTTACAAAAGTTTTTGGAGTCACGAATAACAGAGTAGACATGGGTGAAAAAATTTCAAGACTGATGACTAAATCCATAACTCATAAAAAACATCATTTATCATATGATAGCTAACTGTAAGATAGTTGTCCAAGTTGGATCTAGTGAAAGTGGGGGTGTTGTTAGATTAGGTTCCCTTAAACTAAATAAAACTATATTTTTATTACTATATCATGTATACAAAGGGTTATGCATTATGTATTCATTCCATAATGATGTTATTAGTTCAATGTACCCTATGTACATGATAATTTCCTTGGATTATTTTTCATATCAAAATGTTATAACAGTTCCCAAACATAATTAGAACATTGAGATACTATGATGTAATATTAAAAATTTGTTCTATGGTAGAAATACACCATAATTATGGGACCTAGATGATGTCCTCTTATCACATATTATAGGTTCATAAAAATTTATACTTATTCTCATAAAGTTGATACATGGTGATATTGAGTATGGGAGATTATGAGGACTAACCCACTAATAAAAACACCACACGTTTTGGGTTCTATTGGATGTTCCTATATATAGGAATGTATATTGGTCATGCAAATTAAGATCAATGTAATTGTTTATCTTTTGATCATGAAAATTAATTCATTATGAAAACCGTGATAGTTTTTGAATGTTGAAAGAACTTAAGAATCGATGAACCACTGAGAAGGGGGATGAATCAGGGGTGGTTGTCTTTTGAGATTACTTCCAATTAGAAATAAAACTCTCATTCTAGTTAAGAACTGATCTGATAAAACATTTTAATCAGTCTTAATTTTATAGAATGAACAAGAAAAAAATATAAGTCATAATAAATTTCTACAAGGATCATACCCAGTGTGGTTTCATACACCTTTCCTTATTTGAATCCTGCTAAGCCATAATTATCTACTAATTTCTTATGAGAAAATAAAATTGGGTAATACATTTATCATCTTGAAAACTGGTTCATCCACATACTAATAATATTTTACATATAATCTTACTGGTCACACACAACATCCCACTAGTTATAATAAATCATAAGAAATAAGAAGGATCACTCAAAGCATTGGGTTTCTTCTGAAACTAAAGATGATCTTATCAATGAGGATTCTGAATATTAAAGACAGAATAATCACTTGGTTCAATATCTAGTATAGATGTTATTATTTATTCTCAACTTAAAATCCAATTCATTTTATTCTCATTTTCAAGAAGATGCAGATCATAAAATCTTAACTTTACATTCCAGACTTAATTTTTCTTCTTAATATCTTTATCACTCTCATTAACTCTTGTATAATAGTGCCTCTTTTATTATTCCACCACCTCTCAAAATTCTCAACATCAATATTATAAAAAATAATTCCATTTAATATCATTAAATAGATTCCATATAACTCAGTACCTACTAATGGAAAACCAGTTATACCTTAAGTTTTCTATCTAAAAATTATGATTAATGAATTCCCAATTTTGGTTTCTCACTACTTTCTTTGTACTAACCAATAAATTAATTTACATGAAGTAATTTATCATGTTTCTTTAACTCATATGATCAAAAAATTATGTAAATATAGATATCCAAAGTAGCATTTTCTTATTCATACTCTATATTCAACAGCACAAGTTGGAATTTCTACAGTTGTCACTTCTTTGACTCAATTGTATCAATATCAATTTTCCATTTTTTTTAATAGCTCAAGTAATGACAAATATTACTTATATTTATTTTATAACTCATATGAAATACTTATCTTTCATCACTCCTTGATTATCAGGTGATTTAGGTTCTTAAGAACAAAATAGTATCATCACAATAACATTTTAGATTTAATAATTAGTGCTTTTTCACAAACAACATTAACTTCAATATTTATTGATATTTTGAAATATTCTAGCTCAAAAATTTATATAGATAAATTAAAAATCTCCATTTTTAAATCTCACATAAAAAATCATGAAGAAAATTTTATATGTAATGTTTTATAAATTGAAAATTGAATCTTACTTTTTCATTTTTTATTTCATCAAAATATTCAATTTTTGTAAACTCAATTTTTCACACAATAAATACTCAAAACTGAAATAAAATTTAATGCTTTAAACTAGGTATTCAAGGTATTATTCCCAATAATTTATTATGATCATCACTAAATACTTATTCTTAGAAATATTAATCCTTATAATCACCTCCAAAGACTTATACTCAAGGAAATACTTGCACTTGACTCTAACAAGCCTTACTATCTATTCCTTTTACATTTTTCTTAATGTTATCTAGAATTTACATATAAGATTTATAAATTCTGTATATGGTATCCACTCACCCTCTAGACCATCCCAAACACCTCAAAAACAAGTCAAATACTTTCATTGATTCTTTATCAAGGTTGAAAACAAATGAAAACCAGTAACACTACAAGAAAATCACCGCATAGTGGCAGTTTTTTTAATATGGAGGTGGTATAAACCTCTTTCATATGATTCTATGATAGTTTCATTAAACTGCATCTAAATAGGGTGTTGGAATTTAACATGCAGTGTTTTCTTCAATTTATCAGCAATTTATAGAAAGTGCTTTATTAAACATATTTAGTGGTAGTTTTGGTGCTTTTAGTGATAGTTTTTATGTAAAAAAATTTAATGTATTTAACGGTGGTTAAAAACACCGCTATTTGTTTTTCATTTTTTACATGAAAATCTCCGCTAAAACCACTAAAATCACCGCTAAATAATAACTTGCATTTATTTAGCAGTGGTTTTAATCACCACCAATAAGAAAATATCAACCTATAACTGCAGTTTAAACCGCCTCTAAATGTAGATTTATAAATAAAAACATTCTGTAGGTTCTGCAGCCCCAGTACTAGTACCCTAAAAAAACCATGTATAAAGAACATATAACAGAATAAACTATCTAACATTTTTTATCAATCAACAATCTAACAATGTTTCATAAAAAAACCATTTACATAGAACATATAACAGAATAATCAAAACCAGATCATCTTAACCATCTAACAATGTTTCATTAATCTAAATATAAGACTTTAAATTATATAGAACCTATGTCTGAGATGTATGCCTTCAAACTACATAGCACAAACTTATGATTTATAGTACTTTAAACTACCTAGCCTAACATTGACCGTCTTGGACCAGTATGTAATGAACATTATTTTCTAGCCATTTCCTGACAGGACTTTATATTCTAATGATGGTTATCTTCCAATCTAATTTTTAAAAACACATATGGATAGATTCTAAGTTTCATGGGATACAAATATATTATAAAATCTCATATCTTAGACCCATCCCAAATAATGACCAACAATAGGGTCTTCCCATTAATATTGGGCTTGAATCTATCTTATATACAGGCTCACTCAATGTGCTCAAGAACATAGTGATGTAGCTCCTAAAGCATTGAAATCTACCCAAAAATTACATAATGTTCACCTCCACACTTCAGGTCTCCCTCAATTTGGATCCAAACCATCCTCTAAGTATTATTCTCCCCTATAGTGATGGCACATGGCCAAAATAGGCCCGCCTACCATCTAGGGAACACAAATCAAAGGATCTCATGTGAGAAGTGATCATTACCATGTTTCAAATGTGGTCAATGGTTGACCCAACATTTATGGATCCCATCCTTGAATGACACTGCTGTGGGGCTTGTGTCTCAAACATTAAAAAAATGAATCAAATAAACAACATAATATTTAGTCCAAAATACTAATATACACATCCTAACATTCCTCAAATGAAAATATTAAATATCTTCATATTCCATATGGAATATAGATTAATTCATACTCCACCAACTTCATACTCCACCAATTCTAGACTCACTACCTTACTAAATCATCAATCCAGATCAAATTACAATGCCATTATCAAACATGGGAAATCATGAAAATTTTAGGTCATGAAAATGTTAGGAGACTACTATGTGCCACACATGATACATGAACAAACCCTCTATTTCTATTTTTGTCCAACATATCTACAAGACCACTAATCACTGTCCGATGATGAACACTGCTTGCCACCCTCACCATCTCTATATCTACTTCTTTCTACCAGCACCTATAAGACAATCATATTGAAAATTAAATAATGTTGTATATTTATATTTACACTTAAAAAATTAAATGTTTTCAAACTAAATGATTTTGAAGTTGTGTGATTTACCTTCTCACCACCCATCATTGATGCAATATCACTAGGGACATATCCGGTCATCTTCGAATATAAATCAACCAACACTTTCTATAAAGTGGATATCTAAGACCCCTGTACCTGAATTGTGTTTTTCATACAAACAAAATCTCTCTGATCATATTAGGGCAGGGAGTGACTACAACCAGGAGTATATGTTGCTTCAATCCCTGATGCCCTTCTAAAGACCTCATATAGTAAGGGTCCAAAACCCACCCCACACACTCGACCAAGATTCTCATTCCCTAGCACTTTACTAACTGGGTAATCCTGGGAGATTGAGTAGGACTTCTTGGGATTGACATCCCATAGTTCTTTATTTTTAACCAATAAATCAAATATCAGTCATATTAGAAGAAATACATATTAACATAGTGAAAAATGATAATAAGTTATTATAATGAAAAATGGATTCATACCCCAACTTCTTTGGTAGGATCATTAAAAAAACTCCCATCAGATATTTTATGAACATCCAACCACACTTGTATTCAGGATTCTTAGTGCCCTAAACTCTGTGAATACATTAAAGAAAGATAAATCAACAATTTAATATATTAAATATATAATATTGTCTTATAAATATTTAAAATAATGAAAGTATTTCCAGATTCAATCTGCTTCAAGAAAAACTCTTTGACCCGATAGTGTGAGGGATGATTTGCTTAGCCCAGCTTGATTCATTATTCCTTTAAAGATCCTAAAATAAATAAAATGTAATTTAATAGTAATGTATGCAATGTCATCTCATTTTCATATACATGTATAAATGTAAAATGATTTTAATATAATAATATAAATTTAAATACCATGTGATTATCATCATGATTTATATCAATAAAAACTTTCCATTACTCTCTAGGTACCCCATTGGGTACCTTGTCAAACATCTGTTGGGCGCTCAACAAGTTATCGTTGACATCGCTCCATAATATCCATTTAAATTCCATCCATTTCTTTCCAAGATTTTTCAATGTCCACTTTCATGCTAGCACATAAGCAACCATAAAGTTGAAAAAAATATGTACACAGAAATTAAGTTTTGAAAATATTATAATTTAATAACATAATGACATTAAATTACACCATAATGTATTAAAATAACCTTTATTTGTAAATCAAAAACTTCATTTTTTTAAGATGAAGGAATATTCCTCCAATCATCATACATAATCAATATGGAAATTGACTCCATGGCCAGATGTCCTAGAATATATCCAATTAATCCTATAGTGTCATCCATGGAGAACCCATAGGAATCAAATGGGACAACTATATTTGGTTTGACCAGATTCCATACATCTGAGATTTTAATATTTTTCTCCATAGTTTCATTGTTTCCATATTTTATGAACAAAAAATTAGTATAAAAAAGTTTAATAAATTTATTCATATTAAAATTTATATGGATAACAGTCACCCTCCAATATCCCTATGAAGAACTAGGAGTGGTGCCCTACTCCCTAACTATTGAGGCTCCTGAATGGGTAGGTGTTGTCTGAGCTGCTGATGGGATGCTCACGGAGGGTGTGATGGATAGTGTAGGAGGAAAGCATATGGTATGTAGGGAGGGAGATAGATGGTTATTCATCTATCGGTGTGGTCTATGGAACAGTATGAAACTTCCTCCTTGATATTCCTGCAATTTAATCAAATAAAATTAAGTTCACAACATAAATTTAAAAAAAATTATGCAGAAATAAAATTAGAAATGATAAAATATGAATAATACAAACAAAAACAATATACATAAAAATGATAATTAATGACTTCAAAAATGACATAAGTGGTTGATAAATGAATGGATAACTACACATACAATCATTTTCTTCTTCAATCATATACGTTTCCTGCTCCATTACATAGGAAAGAATAAAGTGATATAAGAAAGAGGTAAAAATCCAATAGGGACCCACTAAGTACCCCTATAAAATCCTAGATATTTTATTCCATAATTGTTATAATACTTAGAAAATCATGGAATCTTAAATTAATAAATAAAAAAATAATAAAAACCATTCCCCATGTATAGAGTAAATGGAAGAGAAACAACGATCATATCAACACACATCCAAAAATGATATATAAGTAATATATGAGAAGATTCATATGTATACATTGTTAAATAAATCACATTAGGTTAATCATATATATAAATAGGTTCCAAAATAATAGTAAATAAACAGATACCATATCCAACAAAATAGTACTCAGTGCCAACTATAATTTTTCACTTCACACTCTTCTTCTAAACTTTCTTCGACATCCACCATTCATCATTTGGACCTTTCCTTTGTTTGAATCATGATATATAAAGTTCACAAAAATAAGTAAAGTTCACATGTTGGGTATGGGTATAAAATACTCAAATGATTTCCACTTATCTCTCCTAAACATCTTTAGTGGTACAATAATATTTGCATATCTAAGCATCGTGTAGGTTTTCATACCCTTCCTATTATGAAATAATAGAAAAGTACCTTTTATTCTAAATAAGTGTAACCTCCTTTAAAAATGATTGCATAATACTAAATGATTAACAAGGAAATTTTTAGTTTAAACAGTGTTAAACATAGAATCATATAACACAAAATCATATCAGGCCATATAAATACAAAATCATGTAAATGTAACATTTATCTTTTATATCAGGCCATAAAACATAAAATCATGTTGTAAATAAAAGCATACTAATGATGTATGGTGACTTGCGGTGAGGCGAGGGACGACATTACGTGGTGCGATGAGGGACGACGAGGTGAGGAGCAGTGAGGGATGGTGAGGCATGATGAGGCGATGCACGATGAGGTGTGGTGCGGTGAGGGACAGTGAGTGGGAGCGATGAGCGGTGACTGGCAGCGACGAGGCTAGGGCTTTGGGGAGTCGATGGGGTGGGGGTTCAGGGGTGTTGAGGGAGGGGAAAAGTGTCATATTTGTAAAAATGTTTAATTTTTTAGCGACAGTTTATAAAATACCACTGTGAAATTATTTTAAAAAATAGTGGCATTTTACTAAACCGCGGCTAAAAAACTATTGCTAAACCCTCAGTTTGGTGTAGTGTAATAACATAATCTACGCCTCAAAGATTACATCAATATCCCCTTTTGGATATTTTGTAAAATCTATTCAAATATTTATAATAAAATTATATTTTTCTTTGAAAATAGAAATAACCATGAGAATCATCAATTCATAGCCTGGATCTCACGAGAAGATTCATTCATCACACAACTAGTTTAGACTATGTTTTTGAGATAATTTCATCCCTCAATGATAAGTAATTATATCCATGTGCCTTAAATGAACTCAACCTCAACTAATACATCCTTGTAACTCAACCATTAATCACTTAAAAACGTATCTTTAAGACCCCATTTTTAGGAAAATAGCCTAATTTTAATGTATTTTGATTCTATATGATGTTCAGGTTAGGTTTTAGGAGGTTCTTAAGCAGTTTGGCTTATTTTTAGGTTTTTTGGAGGTTCATGGTTTGTGAATAGTTATTAAAAACCATAAAGTATATCTAGGAAACTATGCAAGGGAAGATAGTTGGCACTGGTTAGGTGCACGGTTTGTGCACGGTTTGGCCAAGCCGTGTCAATTCCCAGGAGAAATTGTGCATCTTAAAATAGTTGGAAAACACATTTGGCATGTGGTTTGTCTAACCGTGTAAGAAAACTATGCGATTTGTGGACAAAAAATAGTAGTACCGCATGGTTGGTGCATGTTTTTTCGAACCATGTGGCCTAACCAAGTAATGTATATTTGGACCTCCTTAAATTGTGGATCAAATATGAATTTAGCCTTTGGACCCTCATTTTCCCCAATCCTTCCATGATTCTCCTCTCGTTCAGAACCATTGACTAATCCATTATAGATAGATCTATGTGTTATAAATGGTTTTATAAAGAAATATTATTGGATCTAGTGAATGGGATGTGTTTTGTGATTGGATATATAAATTTTGTTGTGTTATTCTTCATTTTCACCAACCATTGTGGTGTGGGTGGCTTCTCTCTCAACTCTTTCTGATTTAGAACTTGAAGGATTAGTTTTAATTAAATTATTTTATTGATATGGTTATTAAATTCTTGTGTGATTTTTTATGAAAATATCATTTTCATATTGGCATAGAAATTGGGTAAAGTTGACTGGTTTTTAGAAAACCCCTTTGTTTACCATTTTGAAATGATGATTTTAAAATAATTGTTTTGTTTTGACGCATGAAAATTATTTGTTGAAATTATTTAATGAAAGAAATATTTTTGGTTGGAATGTCTTGACATGATTTAAGAATAATTGGTTGGGTGTGTGTTGAGTGGGTTAGATAATGGTCTTGAAGTACCACCATCACAGTCAAATAAAGTATGAATATGAAGTTCCACCATCAATGGTAACACCATGCTTGAGTGTGTGTGGATAATTGTGTGTGTGTGAACTTTGAATAGATATGTCAAATAAAATTGAGAAATTTTTTAAAGGAATTGTCTTATTAATTTCCCTATAAAACTATCATGTATTTAATATAAACATTTTTTACTACTTAAAACTATTTTTTATAAATTATTCTAACAAGTCTTGTCCTAGTGGTATGAGTTGGGAAGTCATTGGATAAATCCTATAGAGTTTAGACTCAACCTATGATTGGGTACTATTTTGTATTTACAGATTTCATTTATTCAAGACAAAGGTAATTGTAAGTTATCTCAGTTATTTAGTGATTCTTCTTGATACAGTAAGCTTTGAATGTGTAGTTGGATCTTGGAGAGGTTTGGGCATTATTGGTTTATGTCACATGGAAGTTTTGAATTTTGTGGTCTTTTGATATTCTTCAAGTATGTCTTTTGGTGTCCACTTGTACTTTGATATGGTTTATTATTTTGGTTATGTTTTGAGTTTTATTTTGTATTCATGTATCTTATAGATGTTTGGTTGGTTCTTTTTTATATAGTTTGGATGTTTTATCTTTTAAATGGGAAATCATATGCCAAAATACATTTGAGGCCCTTGGTATTTATTTCCAGCCTTTGGTGTCTTGGGGATGTCACCTAAGGCCTATTAGATCTACAAACACTTATCAAGCCAATGTGTGTGGGTGAGATGTTATAAATGGTATCAGTCTTGGATGGTCCATCTTTTGTTTTGGAAAAAATGGTATCTCCTTGTTGAATCCTTAAAATAGGAAGTGGTTTCAATTTAGTTTGGTCTTAGAGTTGTAAATTGTATTAGTATATATTCATGGTATTATAGTAATGATTATGATTGTTGGAACATGAAATATAGAGCATAAAAAGGCGTATCTAACCTCTTTATTTTGAACTTCAAGTTTCCAAGGCACTTGGGTACATGAGTGTTTTAAGACACTTGTATGTGAGTTTCACCTCATCATCATGGGTTTAGTGTTGGAGTTGGTGGCCTAGAACAAAATACTTTCTACTTTATTCATTAATAAATATCATATCAAATCTTGATTGTTCTTCTGCATGAAAATTCATGTGATAATGTCTTAAGGATAGCTGTTGCATTAAAGGGTCATAGCGGATCCCTGCTGTGATGAGAACCCGAAAGTTCCATAACACTGTTCTTGAATATATGTTCTATGGATGGATGATGTCCTTTTATGGACAAAAATAATACCTAACATTAATGGAGAGGAATCATAAAACTTTGAGGCACCTTCTCATGGTGCGCCCCATTGGTAATATCCACGAGGATATTATGAGAACGAGACCCACTGGTAGGAAATCCACATTCCATAGTGTCATTGGATGTTCCTATCTGTGGACGTATGTATTGGTCCTTTGACTTTAAGATTATTATTAATCGGTATTATAACTCGCACACTTAGATGTATTGATGAAAACTATGACAACACACTTTTCGTAGTGAGGTAGGACACATTGGGTGTGTCACGAGTGATACTGCGTTAATAGATAATGGGATAAAGGATTTGTCCCTTCTATTCCATGATAGACACAAATATCTTAGGCCCTTTGATGGAATTGATATAGCCTAAATAAATCCATGGCTATGGCGAGGAATGAGCAAGTTTAATTCTGGAAAGTCAAAGAAAGAATAATCAAGCACATGGGTTGATGGTACTAGCATGCAACCTGCTTGATTCGAGATATCGAGACAAAAGGATTATATTACACGATAAGTGTTTGTAGGAGGTGACACGTCATTGCAGTGTTAACTTCTTTCTTTATGGGTGCCTTGGCGTGTTTCTAGACCCTAACCTTGGACTTTAGGCAGGCTTCACCAAATTCCACTGATAAAGAGGCCTAGAGTTTCACACACTAAGTGTGTCCAAGTATCTCAGATAAATATTAATTTAATAAGTTGAATAAATATTATTCCCGATTGTGGTTTAATAATTATCCAAGAAAGCCTGATCACATTTATTTCGACACTAGTTATTTGAGAAAATATATTGTGGGTGAGATAATATATTTATTAGCAAGTAATGTAGTGATATTTTGTTTGAGAAATAAATATCCATTATTCAATCTCTAATAAATGTGGTGGAGGAAATAAAGAAAAATGGAAAAACAAAAGTACACACCGTGTATTTTTTTCTAGGAATTTATGAGAAATACTACTATTTATTTAATTAAATAATATTATGTGTAATTCGCTAGGTCCATGTCAGATAATCATAATAGTTAAATATTATTATTAGACATGGGATATTATAAAGAATTAAATGAAATGAATAAATGATTTCAAGTAATTAATTGATTTTATTATTCTATATAATTAAAAATCCCAATTATATATTTCTCATTATCCTAGAAATATTTTTGGGGTGGCACATAATGAATTTGGAAAATCTCTCAAGCCAAGAGAGAATTATTTTTCCATAAAGAATGCTCCCAAGCTACGAGAGAGAGAGATATCCACCTCCACTGGATCAAGGTGATCAAAGGTGGACATCGTGAGCGAAGGATATTCTATGCTAGCACCTAAAGATCCATTCAGCGATGTCCATAGATACATGGAGAATGTGTGGATCACTGCTAGAGGAATCCTACACTTGGATTCTATAATGAAATGACATATCACATCGAATCGTGATCAGAAACATCAACGGAGAGAGAATTCCATCAAGGTAATTCCTGTCAATTAATCAAATTAATTATAACCAAAATATGATGATCCTATCTATAGTTCTGGGACTCCCTCCTTCTTTTTCATTCTCCATTCTATTTCAAAGATCTGGCATTTTGTTATCATGATAGATCTCAGATTGATTGTTGTTAACGCTAAAATTAAATTTGGGTACACCCACTAACATGCTTCCACTGCGCCCAGAACCAACAAGCAGTATTAGAGGGGTCATATCATTGATTATAATTATTTAGTTTTCCATTGGTGATTTACACATTTAATAATTTATTTGTTTCAATTCAAGTTAATCATTCTATAAATCTGAATCTCAACATCTGTTCCTCCTCTCTCATTTCTCGTTCACCTTACAGAAACGAATTTTTCTTTTAATTTTGATTAAAATAAAACAGATGATCTCATCTGAAGTTTCCAAACATTCCTGGACATACAACACCAGAATACACTACGTGTATTCAGCAATACACGCCGCGTAGTCTTGGTTCAATGCATCGGACTGGTCTGCTAAATCAGGCCGTGTGTTAGATTATTTCTAATTCTTAAATGACACAGTGTGTAGACCAGGAACAGGTGGCACACAGTTTCTAGATTACACACCATGTGGTCCACTGAACATGGTGTGTAGTCCCTTCAGGTTAGGGTTGGACCGTGTACCCCATACACGGATTTCCCAGATGTAAACCGTGCAACGTGGATACAACACAGGGTGTGTCCCACTGAACACACAGTGTACTCTGAAGATTTCCGAAGTAAATCTACATGCCATGTCTCTGGGTGTGTACTTAGGATGGGCGGTGAGCAAAAGTACACACCCTATAGTCAAAACTACACGTCATATACTCATCCAAATTACGCAGATTTATTAAAATTTATTATTAGATTATATAAACCCTTGAGATCTGTACCATAGTGCAGGCATAAAGCTAATTCACAACACGTGATAGGTTTTTTATATATATGTGTTCAATTTGGCATCTATATAATGTTCATTTCTATTAATTGGGTAGTTATGAATGGGAATTCACCAGGTTTACTCCAAGGTACAAGTTACGTACAAAGATAATTTTAAATGAATTTATTTGTTTAAAATTATTATGGATGAAAATCTCAAGGAAATTCAGAAAAAGGGTTTAAGATAAAAGGATTGATTAATTAAGGATAATTAATTGATGCAAGCATGATTTATCTTAAATAAGAATGATTAACTAATTTAATGCTAGTTTTATTTATGCGTAAATATTATTTCATGTATGGATGATCATGAGCCAGACCAAGAACTTTGCATGTGAATGATTTCTTTTAATTTATTTATATAAATTAAATTTGTTGGTCTTCAAGCCTTCTCCTCATTAATATATAGGGCCCGTGTGACTAATGTTTCTTTTATGTAAAACCCCATTTTCCCCCTCACCTGTAAGTGAGTTAAAAGCATATGTAATGGATGGAGCTCCCAATCTAGTGGAGGCGGATCAAGTTAGGATCCAAGGTTAAACCAATCCAAGGAGATGAAAAGGTGAAAAGGTGGAAAGCTGTAAACATGAACCCAAAAGGTTCAAGGTGTTTCTTTCCTAGGTCTTGGGTTAGTTTATCAACCTATAGATAAACTAAACAATAGAAAAAGATCATGATCATACCATTTATTTTATTTCTGTAAGTTTCATGGTTTATTTATTATGGTTGTGTTGTCACGGTCACACAATTAATGAATTAAACAAGCATGCAAGATGGAACTAAAATAAGGCCGAATTATGTGTAAATATTATCTTAGACATGGTTAATCACTTAATTATATCCCACTTAATATTAACAAGAATGTAATAAAAGATAATAAAATGGTAATTTATGTATAAGGATAAAACCCCTCAAAGAAAATATCAATTCTGTTTAGCTTTCCATAATCTTAGTTATCGAACCATAGTTCAAAGTGCTTGACCAACCCTAGTTGGGGTGCTTTCAATTATTGAGGAATTCTAATTTAAGGGTTTGTGTGGAATTGAATTGTTTTTCATTAATGGTTGACTTCTATATCAGGACTTGGTGTGGCCAAGAGGAAAAGGTTGAGGAAATCCAAAAAAAGGATTTCAGGATTGGGGAGTCCACTCAGTGGATG
The DNA here is from genome assembly GCA_963277665.1 of Viscum album. NCBI lineage: Eukaryota > Viridiplantae > Streptophyta > Magnoliopsida > Santalales > Viscaceae > Viscum > Viscum album. The sequence continues at coordinate 117,480,945 of OY728119.1, forward strand.
AAGAAGTCGCGAGTTAATTCAGTTGGCATTTAGAATGCCTACCTAAAGCCCTTCAAGTTTCCTGAACAACCCTAGTTAGGGTAATTTGAAGGGAAATATGGATCCTTTCCATTAGAATATTCAGGCAACAAAATATTCCAAAGTCAATGGTGAGGGCTATTGGATTTTGATAAAATAGTGGGAGACTAATAAATATTAATTAATTTATTTGTCTCAGTTTTATCTTGATAAATTACTAAACATTTTCTCATATTAATTTGTAGAAATTAAAAAATTACTTCAAACATATCATTGCGAACCATAATCGAGAAAGAAAACCTTCTGACCGGCCCCAATTTCCAAGAATGGCATAGGCGTTTACGCGTCATCCTTCGCCACGAGAGAAAATTGTATGTGCTGGAGGAGCCTATTCCAGTTGTGTTTGGAAATGAGGCCAGTGATGAGGAACTATCTACCTATATAAAACATATGGATGATGCCATAGATGTCCAATGTTTCATGTTATCAGCCATGTCTAATGATCTCTTGAAGCAACATGAAAACATGGACGCGTATAACAGGATGTCTCACCTTAAGGATCTCTAACAAGAGAAGGAAATGCAAGAGAGATAAGAGATCTCCAATGATTTGTTTACAACTGAGCTTGGGGAGTATGCACCAGCTGGGCCTCATGTAGTCAGTATTATTGGCTACATTTAACACCTAGACATCTTAGGGATTAAGTTCCTGGATGAGTTACGTACAGATCTTATCCTATCATCACATCCCAAGACATTATCTAACTTTATTGTCAATTATAACATGAGTAATAATGAGAAGAGTCTATTGGAACTTTTGACCTTAATTCTCTAGGTAGATAAGGACATGGGGTGTGACAAACCTGTAGTCCTTATGGTGAATAAGAAGGAAGGACAAGGCAAAGGGGTCAAAGACTTATAAACGGTCTGAAGCCCCCGATCGCCGTCCCTCTAAGAAGGGGAAGATCGAGAGGAATGGAAAGGAATGGGAGGCGGTATGTTTTTCATGTTTCAAGAAAGACCCCTGAAAGAGGGATTTCACCCAAAATCATGGGGAAGCTAAAGATGAGTTCGTTATTGAGTGTATTCTTTCCATTTATACACATTTGGTATTAGATACATCTTATGGGGCTCACATTTGTATTCAAATTTAAGAACCAAGTAGATTTAGAAAGATTACCAGAGGAGTTGTGGATCTTCAAGATGCCAATGGTGCACGGTTGGATGTATTGGACATTGGTGATTACTATATCTCATTGCCAACTGGGATGATTTTGATTTTACATAACTGTTATTATGTGCCTAGTGTTACCAAGAACATAATTTTTGTATCTTGTTTGGATATGGATGAATTTATTTTCAAATTTGGAAATAAGGGTTGTTTCTTTTATAATAACAACATATGTTATGGTATGGAACATTTAAATAATGGTTTTTATGTATTAACTTTTGAAAACCAAGTGTTGGAAATCGATAATGAAACAAATTCACATGACTCATACATCACCCAGTTGTGGCATCACCGTCTTGGTCATGTAAATGAGAAGCGTTTCCCAAAGCTCTGCCAAGATGGTTATTTAGACTCTACTGAACTAAAACTAGTTGATAGATGTCATGATTGTTTACAAGGTAAAATGACCAAGATGCATTTCAGTGAAAAGGGTGAAAGGGCCACAGTGCTTCTAGGATTGGTACACACAGATGTGTGTGGGCCATTCCTAGTAGAAGCTCGAGGTGGATATTCTTACTTCATTACTTTTACTGACGATTTGAGTAGATATGGATATGTCTACTTAATGAGGTATAAGTCAGAAGATTTATAAAAATTTATGGAATTCAAGAATGAAGTATATAATCAGCTTGGTAATAAGATAAATAAGCTTTGATCAGATCGAGGTGGAGAATATCTGAACCAAGAGTTCATCGATATTATACGGGAGTCTGAGATTCTATCTCAGCTCACTCCTCCTTATACACCACAGTGTAATGGTGTTAGTGAAAGGAGGAACCACACCTTGTTGGAAATGGTGAGGTTGATGATGAGTCATGCAGATCTTCCATTATCCTTTTGGGGATATGCATTAAAAACTACAACATAAACATTAAACCGAGTACCAACTAAAGAGGAAAATGGAATTCCCTCCATGTTATGGAATGGAAAGAAACCTATTATGTCACACACACATGTATGGGGACACGAGGTATTTGTTAAGGGATTCTCAGGAAACATACTAGCACCCCAGATCATGAGGTGTATCTTTATAGGATATCCCAAGTAAACGAAAGGATATTAGCTATATAACCCTTCAGACAAGAAAGTGACTATTGACAGACAAGCCGTCTTTCTTCAAAAGGAGAACATCCTCAAAAAGATAGTGGAATCAATATTGACTTAGAAAATGTTGATGCTCAAGATACACAGAAGTTGGTATAGGAAAAAGTTCCACAGGTCCCTATGGAAGAGGTTCCAGAAACACAAGTGCTATGTAGAAGCTCAAGAGAGGTAAGGGAACCAGAGAGATTTGGTTTCCTAGTCAATGGGGATGGTGAATCATTATTGTTGGAAAATGATGAACCTCTCTCCTACAAAGAAGTAGTAGAAAGATCATAAGCTTTAAGATGGCTAGAACCAATGAATTCTGAGATGGATTCCATGTATCAGAACCAAGTCTGGGTTCTGGTTGATGAGCCAGTTGATGTAAATCCTTTTGGATGCAAATGGATATTCAAGAGAAAACTGGACATGGAAGGTCAAGTTAGCACCAATAAAGCAAGGCTAGTGGCTAAAGGATTTAGACAACATCAAGGAATTGACTGTGATTAAACTTTCTCACCAGTTTCCATGTTTAAATCCATAAGAATCATACTTTCCATAACATCTTACCATGACTAAAAGATTTGAAAAATGGATGTCAAAATAGCATTCCTCAACGTGATCCTTTAGGAAGATGTCTATATGACACAACCAGAAGGTTTTGTAACACCAGGTGAATCCAAATGGGTTTCCAAGTTGCAAAAATTCATTTATGTATTAAATTAATCTTCCATGTCATGGAATATTCATTTTGATGAATTCATAAAGGAATTTGGTTTTATTAACAATGAATTTGAGCCATGTGTTTATAAGCAGTTTAATGGGAATGCAGTCGTTATCCTAGTAGTATATGTTGACGACATATTGCTTATTGGAAATGATGTACCAGTCTTATAGTCAGTTAAAAAATGGTTGAACAAGTGTTTCTCCATGAAGGACATGGGTGAAGCAGCCTACATTCTAGAGACCAAGATCATTCGTGATAGATCCAAGAGTATTCTTAGACTAAGTCAGGGTACATACATTGACCATATACTAAAAAGATTTAGTATGGAACAATCTAAGAGGGTATTGGTTCCAGTGTCACATGGCCTACATATTTCTAAGAAAATGTGTTCTCAAACACAAGAGGTGAACGATAGATTGAGTAAGATCCCACACACTTTGTCTATAGGATCCATCATGTATGCCATGTTATGTACCAAGCTTGATGTTGCCTATGCACTGAGAATAGTAGGAAGATATCAAGCAGATCCAGGAGAACAAAATTGGACTACTGTTAAGACAATCATTAATTATCTGAGAATAACTAAGGATATGTTTCTGGTGTATGGAGGAGACGAGGATCTTATCATCTGAGGGTATGATGGTGTTGGATTTTAGAAAGATCATAATGATATTAAGTTGCAATCTGGATATATTTTCTGTCTCAATGGAGTAGTTGTGAGCTGGAAGAGATCAAAGAAACCGGTTTTCTCCGATTCTACAGTAGAGTCTGAATATATAGCGTCTTCTGATGCAGTAAAGGAAGCCATCTGGATTCGGAACTTTGACCAGAAGCTTGATTTGGTGCTTAGCAGTAAATATCCTATCACATTATATTGTGATAATACGACAACAATGGCTCTTGAAAAAGAATAAAGGTCACATCAATGGAAAAAGCACATACTTCAGAAGTATCACCTCTTGAAAGATTTCTATCAAAGGGGTGAAGTTTAAGTGAGTAGAGTATCCACAGAAGAGAACGTGGTAGACCCCATGACTAAAGTCTTATCTCATCAGAAGTATGAATATCATGTGAGAGCTAGCGGGTTAAAAGTTGTCAGTAATTGGCTCTAACCCAAGTGGGAGTCTGTTGGAGTTGGTGGCCTAGAACCAACTACTTTTTACTTTATTCATTAATAAATACCTTATCACATCTTTATTGTTATTATACCTGACAATACATGTGATAATGTCCTAAAGATAGCTGTTGCATTAAAGGGTCATAGAAGATCCCTGCTACGATGAGAACCCAAAAGTGCCACAACACTATTCTTGAATATATGTTCTATGTCCGAATGATGTTATTTGAGGGACACAAATAATGCAGGTCATTAGGGTAGAGTACTCATAAAACTTTGCGGCACCTTCTCATGGTGTGCACCCTTGGTAATATCCTAGAGGATATTATGAGAACGAGACCCACCAGTAGGAAATCCGCATTTCATAATGTCATTGGATGTTCCTATCTATGGACAAGTGTGTTGGTCCTTAGACTTTTATATTATTATTAATGGGTATTACAACTTGTGAACTTAGATGTATTGATGAAAACTATGATGACACGCTGTTCATAGCAAGGTAGGATACATTGGGTGCATCACGAGTGATACTACATTAATAGATAATGGGATAAAAAATTTGTCCCTATTGTTCCATAACAGAAGTAGATATCTCAGGCCCTTTGATAGAATTGATATAGCCTAAATAAATCCATGGCCATGATGAGGAATGGGAAAGTTCAATTCCAGAAAGTCAAATAATGAATAATCGAGCACATGGGTTGATGGAACTAGCATGCAACCCGCTTGATTCGAGATATCATGATAAAGGGATTACATTACATGGTAAATGTTCATAGGACATGACACGTCATTGTGGCATTAAATTCTTTCTCTATGGGTGCCTTGGTGTGTTTCTAGATGCTAAACTTGGACTTTAGGTTGGCTCTGCCTAATGCCACTGAGAAAGCGGCCTAGAGGGTCACACCCTAAGTGTGTCTAAGTATCTTAGTTAAATATTAATATAACAAGCTGAATAAATATTATTTCCGACTGTGGTTTAATAATTATTCGAGAATTCCTAATCACATTTATTTCTACACTAGTTATTCGAGAGAATATATTGTGGGTGAGATAATATATTTATTAGCGAGTAATGCAGTGATATTTATTTGAGAAATAAATAGCCATTATTCAAGGTCTAATAAATGTGGTGGAGGATAAAAAGAAAAATGGACCCAAAAGTACACGCCGTGTATTTTTTTCTTGGAATTTATGAGAAAAAATATTGTTTATTTAATTAAATAATATTATGTGTAATTCACTGGGTGCGTGTCAGATAATAATAATATTCAACTGTTATTTTTAGACATGGGGTATTACTAAGAATTAAATGAAATGAATAAATGATTTCAAGTAATTAATTCATTTTATTATTCTATGTAATTAAATATACCAATTATATATTTCTCATTAGACTAGAATTTTTTTGGGGTTGTGCACAATGGATTTTGAAAATCTCTCAAGCCAAGATAGAATTCTTTTTCCACTAAGAACTCTCTTAGGCTACGAGAGAGAGATCCACCTCTATCAGATCAAGGCGATTGGAGGAGGACATCACAAGAGAAGGCTCTTCTGCTTTAGCACTCAGAGATCCCTTCGGTGATATCTAGAGATACGTGGAGCATATATGGATCACCGCTTAAGGAAACTACACTTTGATTCTACGACACAACGATGGATCACATCAGATCATGATCGAAAACATCAACGGAGAGAGAATTCTATCAAGGTAATTCTTATCAATTAATTAAATTAATTATAACCAACATATTATGATCATATCTATGGTTCTAGGACTCCCCTATTTCTTTTTCATTCTTTGTTCTATTTCAAAGATCCGATGTTGTATTATCCTGATGGATCTCAAATTGATCATTGTTAATGCTAAAATTAAAGTTGGGACCCACTAACATACTTCCACAACACCCAGAACCCACATTTAGTCAATGAGAGTTTCATGAAATGAATTTATATGTAGACTTAATAATAGGATAACAATTTTCATTATGAGTTTATTTGTTTATGAAATGGAAAAAAGTTTTTATTTATAAAATAGTGAAAATGGTTGATTTTGAAAAGCATGGTTGTAATATTTTAAAAAAATGCTTAAAATGTTGACAATGTTTAAATCATGAAAATATATGCTGTAATATATTTTGATGTGGTAAATTGGAAATAATAAGACTTTAGTTACTAACTAATGAGACTAAATGGAGTTTTTTCTGGTTATAATGAATGTCACGAGGTAATTATTGTAGAAATAAATAGGAGGAGGATTCTAAAAATGTGGCTGCACCTGAGCCGTAGGTGAACCATCAGTTGTTCTAAAGAATTGTACAATATTTTCAAGTCATGGATAAGGGAAATATGAATGATAAACCATGGAAATTGGACCATTTGTGTAAGTAAAAAAAATAACAATCTACCCATATTTCAGGGGGATTCAGAACTGAAAAACAATTATGGTTGAATATGATGAATCAAATATTCAACTTCCTTAGAACATTAGAAAATTTAAAAGTGAATTTATCAACATATATGTCGGAGGATTTTTCATTCCAATGGTTGGAATTAGTAGTTCTAGATAAATTGGACTAAGGAATGATACAAGAGGATTTTTATGAATTGTTTAATAAAAAATTCTATCCCCACACATTTTATATTTCTAGAAAAACTGAATTTTTATTCTTAAAATATTGGAATATATCAGTGATAGAGTATATAGAAACAATTATGAATTTATTTTTTCCCTTGAGGGTTTCAAAAGTGAATCCTTGAAGGAATTATTTTTTAATCGGGTTTGAGGCTGGATATTTGATCAAATATTGATATTATTTGTATAACCTATTATATAGAAATGGTAAATAAAGCGATGGTGGTAGAAAGATATATCCTAGAAAATATTGTTGGAGAGAGCTTGTTTATTTTTACTAGAATAGGTGGGAAATCTAATTATAGGAACAAGTGAAAGGGGTATTCCCACTTCCAGAGTGGTGGTACACTTTAGAATCATACCATGGGATCAATAAATATTCCTTCACAACCAAAAAGTAATCCAGGATATTTTTAATGTGGTTCACTATATCATATCAAGAGAGATTGTACAACACCACCTATGGAATGTCACACTTACCACAAGATGAGACATCTTTAGTACTATTTTCATGGTGCTCTAAGGTAGGTGTCGAGAGACACATATCATGTTTCTTGGTAATCTTATGATTTGATGGGATGAGTGCAGTAGAATGACTCTCATCATAATAATAGAGTGATCCAAGATGATTTGAGAAATGCCATGACACCACAACTAGTGCTATCTCAATGTGGTAACAAAGAGAAAATTTTAGCGAGTAAGAAATTGTATGGATATGGTAAATGATCGTGGATGATTAATTTGGTCCTTTGATGGTGGGAGGTATGATTATTTTGAATTATATAGTTATGCAAGATTTGTTTTATTCCAGTACATCTAAACCATTTATTACTTCTCATTTTATTGATGATATGGGTTTGTATATTGATATGATGCCTTCTATGTTAAAACTTTAAAATCCTCTTATACAAAGGGAATTCCAAGCCTTTATGTGTAAATATTTTTCTATAAATTTCTATGGTGTTGCATGGATTTGAGATTTATATGTGATTCAGATGGATGTCTATGACTCGATTTTGGGTGTGGATTAGTTGACATCATTCAAGGCCTGCATCAATTGTTATGCTTGAAAGGTTACTTTGGTATCTCTAGATGGCGTCAAGCATATCTTTAGAGGATATTGGGATATAAATACAAGTGGAGAAGCACTTTTGGAATCAGTGGTTTGAACCATCTCTTAAGAGCTGACAAAGCTTACCTTGGAATATATGGATGATATTGGGAATATATATTTTCTAAATATTTTCAACCAATTTACTAATGTTTTCCTAATCAAATTTTTAGGGGTTACTCCAAAAATATAATTTTAGTTTATGATTGATATCACACTAGGGACTAGTCAGGTTTCACTTCTATCTTATAGGATAGACTTGATATAATTGAGGGAATTGAAAGTTTAGTGGGGAGATACGGAAATAAAAAGGTTTATTTGAACAAAAATATCTTTTTGGGAAGTAATAGTTCTATTTTTGAAGAAGATTGATAGAACTCTTAGAATTTGTGAGTATTATCTAAAGATTAATCAAGTTATGATAATGATTTGTTATCTTCTTCCATGAATTGATTATTTTTTTGATAAATTGAGGGGATATGAGCACTTCTCTAAAATTTAATTACGTTATGGGTATCACCAATTGTGAGTTAGGAAGTAGGTTATTCCAAAGATACATTTTAGAATACGAAATTACCATTATGAGAATGTGGTTATGAATTTTGGACTTACAAATTCACCAACTATATTTATGGTATTGATGAATTGAATATTTCATAGATATCTAGATTTAATTTGTGATAATGTTTGTTGATGACATACTTGTGTATTCTAGAAAAAAAGTGGATCATGAGAAACACTTAGATACAATATTTGGTATCTTAAGGGAGCATGATTTTTATAAAGAGTTATAAAAGTGTGATTTCTGGATTCAATAGGTGTGTTTCCTTGGATATGCAATTTCTAAAAAAAGAGATTCCATGGATGATGAAAAGACAAATTTTTTATCTCTTAATAACCTTTAAATAACGTCCTTGAGACACATAGTTTTCTTTGATTGGTAGGATACTAAAGATATTTCTTATAATATTTTTTACATTGGGAATCACCGATGATATATTTTATGGGGAAATGTGTTCCTTTCTAATGGAATGAGGAATGTTAGAAACCCTTTCATGAACTTAAGGTTAGACTTACATCAGGACCTACCCTAATGTTTCTAGAGTTTGGATGAGTATATGTAGTATATTTTGATGCATGGTATTTGGTTTTGGGATGCGTTCTCATGCATTGAGACCATATTATTGCTTATGGTTCATGAAAAGTATGGATTCATGAGAAAAACAACCCAACACATGACTTGGAGTTAGTTGTTGTGGTCCATACTTTATAGACTTTGAATAATTACCTATTTGGTGAGAAATTAATAATTTTTATAGATCATAAGATTTTGAAAAACATTTTCTCTCAAAGATATTTGAATTTAGGGTAGTTCAGTTGGATGAAGTTTCTATAGATGTCTTACTTCGACTTGATGTATACACCAGGTAAAGGGAACTTTGTGGCTGATGAATTGAGAAGGAATTCATATACTCAGTTGGATAAAGAGGATTCATAATAGTGTAAAATAATGTTGGTTATAGAATATATCCATTTATATTTCTTATATGAAGGTGAAAATTCAGTTTTATTTCTAGTTTCATTGGTTACTAATTTGGTTGAGCAGGTTATAGTTGCTCATACATCTGATTCGGAATGTGTTACTATGAGGTAAAAACTAAATAGTGGGGAGACCATTAAAGGTTTGAATCAAGATGGTAATTTAGTGTTGTTTTTTATAGATTATATGGTCATACCTTTATCATTTTTGGGAAAACCTAATAATACCTAACACCATTCGAGATGGGATTTTCACCCTAGGATTTAGAATATGTATAAATCATTTAAAATGCATTTTTTATGGATAAACATGAAAAGAGTCATGGAAGAATATATCTCGAGATGTCAGACCTATCATTAGGACAAGGAAAAAAATAATGACCAATGAGTATGCTATAGTGTTTACTGATTACCATGTGAAAATTAGAAAAGATAACTATAGATTTTGTGACTGTTCTACCAAGAATGGTTAGGAAACATGATTCCATATGGGTGACTATGGATTGGCTCACAAAGTCAGCTCACTTATTCCTGATTTGTAAAACTAATATGGTAGAATACATTTCAGATATTTATATTCAAGAAATTTTAAATATTCATGGTGTTTCAATATCAATTATATCAGACTGGGACCCCAGGTATACATCTCATTTTTGAAAATCCTTACGGTAAGTCCTTAGAACATAGTTGATTATGAGTATGTATTATCACCCTCAAACAAATGGACAATTGGAGAAGAAAGTAAAAATGTTGAAGGATGTGATTAGGGATAGTTTAATGTATTTTTGTGTCTCATGGGAGGATAATTTTCCTTTAGTGGAGTTCTCATAAAATAACAGTTATCAAGTGTTGATACATATGGACCCTTTTGAATCATTGTATGAGTGTAATTTTTATTATCTACTTTGTTGGTTGGAAATAGGCGAGACTTCACTAATTAAACATAACCTTGGGAAATAGAAAATAAAGAATATTTAGTTAATCATAAATAGGATGGAGATAAATCAGATTCATCATAAATCATATGCAGATGATTGTCGATGATAGTTATGAATTGAGGTGAATGATCATGTGTTCTTGAGAATTTATCCCCAACTTGGGCATTGTCATTTTGGTAATAATTTATGTTATCTCATGGATACATAGTCCATTTTTAGATTTTTAAATGAGTTGGTGAGGTGGAATATTAGTTGGCATTGTCACCAAGGTTCAGTTCAATGAACTATGTGTTTCATGTATCTCAGTTGAAGAAGTAACAACTTGATCCTAACCATGTTATTATATGGGATCATGTTGACCTTGCATAGGATGATAAATTTATTTATGTTCAAGTAAATATTGCGGATAATAAAGAGAAGTTCTTGTATCATAAAATTATAGGTCTAGTGTGGGTTTTATGGAAACATGGTTAGATTTTGGAAGAAACATGGGAGTGTGGGAAGGAAAAGGTGGAGAAATTACCCTAACTCTTTTAGAAAAACAAAGGTTTTCTAATTTTTATGCAAAAAATTCCAATGGTAGGGAAAATGTAACACTCCCTGTTTTAAGAAAATGACCGTTTATTCATGTATTTTTAGTCTATATAATTTTCGGGTTATATTTTTAGAGGTTCGAAGGGGTTTTGGAACATTTTTTTAGGATTTTATGGAGTTTTACAGTTTGTTCATGGTTTGTAGAAACCATACAACATCTCCAGGAAACCATGAAAGGGAAGATAGTGGCTACTTGGTAGGCACATGGTTGGAGAATGGTTTATCTAAACCATGTGAATTCATTAGAGAAACTATGCATCTTGAAACAGAGGAAAAAACACTTGTCCATAAATGGTTTGTTTAATGGTGTGAGATAACTGTGTGAGGTGTGGCCTTAAGATAGTATCACTGAATATTTGGAACACGATTTTCTGGACCTTGCAACCTAACCGTGAATCGTAAAGTTTGGAATCCATTAATTTTGGATCTAATTTGAATTTGTAATTTTGAACCTTTTCCCCCTGATGCTTCCTTAATCTAAATTCCATTATGTCCCAATGTGTGAGAGATGACCCGCTTTGATTTGAGAGCGATCCTTAGGCGAATCAAAGTGAATTGGAGACAGAGATTCATTGAAAAGTACCCATTATTTCTCATTATTATTAGATCAAAGGTTATTATATCCATCAAAACCATAGATTTATTCCTTAATTTATATATCTATGTGTTATCAACAGTTTTATGATAAAATATTGTTGGATTTAGTAAAGGGAATGTGGGGTGTGATTGGATCTTAAAGTTTTGTTGTATTGTTCTTCATTTTCATCGACTATTGTGAGGTAGGTGGCTTCTCTATTGACTTTAATTAATTTAGAAATTTAAGTATTATTTTTAATGAAATGATTTTCTAGCAATGGTTTTGAAATACTTGTGTGATTATTTATATAGATCTCATTTTTAATGGATTATAAATTGTGGAAAGTTGATTTGTTTTTGGAAAACCCATTTTTTTAAAATTTTAAAACGATTATTTTAAAATTATGGTTTGGTTTTGAAATATTTAAATTTCTTATTGTAATTATTTAAAGAAAGAAATGTTTTTGGTTGGAATATATTGGAATGATTTTGGCATAACTGGTGGGTTGTGTGTTTAGTGGGATGGATAATGGTCATGAAGTACCACCATTAATGTGTGATGGATTATGAACTTGATGTTCCACTGTCAATGTTAACACTAAGAATGAGTGTGTGTGGATTGTTGTGTGTGTGCACATGGAATGGGTATGCAAAATAAAATTTATAAATGGTTTAAAGGATTTGTTTTATTACTTTCCATGAAAAAATGGTTTGGATTTGATATAAACTATTTTTACTACTAAAAATTGTTTTGTATAAATTTTTTCTAACAAGTCTTGTCCTAGTGGCATGAGTTAGGAAATAATTGGGAAATATTTCTATGTTTAGACTCACCCCATTCTTGGGAACTATTATGAATTTACATATATAATCTATCAAGACAAGTTGTCTTATTTATTTATTGATTTTTCATGATATTACGGGCTTGGAATGTGGAGTGGGATCTTGGAGCAGGTTGGGTGTTACAGGTTGATGTCACTTGGGAGTTTTGAGTTTTATGGTCCTTTTTTTATCTTCAAGTATGTCTTTTGGCATTTACTTGTAATATAATATAGTTTATTGGATTTGGTTATGTTTTGAGTTTTATTTTTTTACCTATTTATCATATATTGGTTTAGTTGGTTATTGTTTATATTGTTTGGTTGTTTTATATTTCAATGGGAAAATCATCCCACAAATTTGTTTGAGGTCCTTGGCATTTATTTCTATCCTTTGGGGTCTTGGGGAGTCACGTAAGGCCTAGAATCTCCCTTACTACTTCTCAGGTAAATGAGGAGGGGTGGGATGTTACAATCCCCCCTATTAAAAATGTTTCACACTATACACATCCAACCAAAATTCACTCCCCTATTAGTAAAGTTTGTAGCACCATTTCTTCCCCCACATAATACAATGCATGGTGGGAGATTCTATTCACTCTAACTGAGACAAGTGGAGAAGGATGACCATTATGTTTCATCCTAATATCTTAAAATGTATCTATTGGTTTAACTTTTTTCAAAATGTCTAAAATATGATTATTGGTGTAAATATATTAAATATTTAAATCACTAATTGAAATAATTTCTTTAATTAAATGGTATATATTTTCAATATGTTTATAACTTGAGTAACACATAGGATTCATTAATAGATATACGAAACTCTTATTTTCACAAGAAATCTATAATGGTTTCTCAATAATCACTTTCAATTTGGATAGTTTCACCTTCACCCACTGTATTTGTGTACAGGTATGTGAAACTATGTTGTACCCAAACTTATCTATACTCAAATACACTTAATATGTATTATTTTTATGTTAGATTATATGAATCTCAACAATAAATAATTCTCCACAAAATGTGTACTTTCTATCAGTGAAATCTCCTACCTAATCTGCATCTGTGTGACCCTATATTTCTAAGTCTAATTTATTGTTGTGAAAAAATCCAATGGTGAGTGTTCCCTTGATATATCTTAAAATCCTATTTACTGATAGTATATTAGATTTGTTTATACCACTCTATAATCTAGCATATATATTCACTGAAAAATACAACTCACATATGTATGTTCCTCCCCATGCATCACATGGGTGGGGTTTGTGCACATAGTTGTGAAATGGGACAATGGTATATGTTGGTTCCCTATGTACATAGTTTTTGAATTTGACTATATTTATGATTTAAAGAAAATGATTTCGGTCTTATATGAACTTAGGGATGCTACATGGGTAAGGGAGAGGATGAAATTATGACTAAGAGATGTATTAGTGTTATCCTTTCACTAAATCTGAGGATTTTGGTGACTACAAGGTAGGGAGTAGTGTGAATTAAATGTTAGGTACTCCCTTAGTCATTCTAGATTTTATCAAGTGTGGGTATACTATATGTTGATGATGTTGGAACTACCTCAAGTGTTATGTTGTGTGTCCTCATCCTTAGTAATATGGTTCAATTAATCTTTTGGTTGTTACACTATTAATATGTTATAATATTTCTTTATGTGTAATGGGGTAGGGAACTCCTCTATGGGGTGGGGCACGAGGCCTACATATATGGTGTTGATACTCCCTTGAATAACATTATAATACTTTTCCCCCATTCTAAATCCAATCGTTACATGGTTGTTTTTTAGATTGAAGTGTTACTATGATTTCTCATACCATAGAAAGTTTAAGAAACATTATATTGAAACATATAACTTAACGACCTTCATGTCGAGTAAGATGATTTTTAGTGAGGTTTAAATAGTTCATCTATTTTGAAAGATCTTGAGTGTAGATTTTACATTATTAATTACCCTAAGAGAAATTTAAAGGTTTATAGACGTGGTTTCATCTTGTTGTTGGTATGTTTTGTCACCTTAACTTGTCATGTGTAAAAACAGAGACATAATATTTTCCCTTGAGGTTTGGGGGAATAGTTTTAGGATTATTTCTAATATGAGACGAGTATTTTATCATATTTCATCTTTCCTCTTTCATAAGGATGTCTTTAATTTCATGAATCTAGGTGGTTCAGATATTATGTGTCATTTTTTCACCTAGTTCATTGGGTTTCCATTGGAATATGATCTCTATAGAGCTAGGTTATGATGTTGAACTCCATTAATTATTTTATTATCTCAATCCTGAAAACTATGTGGCTTTTAGATTACTCATTTGTATTTGGGTTTGAACTAACATGTTGTTCATTCATTGTTTTTTTGGGACTTCCTACAAGGAATATTTATACTTTCCCCTATATAGGAATTCTTCCCACATATATTGTGTTTTATAAAGTTAATGTTCCATTCAAGGGTGATAATAGAGAATTTAGATGTAGAAAAACTAGTGGTTAATGATTCATGGTGCTAAAAACTACTATTGAGTTTGTGTTGAGAGCAGTTGTAGTGAGGAAAAGTCTTTTTCACTTGGTTTTGATCTATCCATACTTTGGTATTGTATTTTACATTAAAATTGTTGGTATCTTCTTATGCCAGTTTTACATGTTTTTTATTTTTTTATTACACTTTTTTGAATTGTGATGTGTGAAAGATAAATAAATAATATAATTATATAAATTTTATTGGGGTGGGGATGAACTTTCGGTGTGGTTTGAATTGTTTTGAGAATTAATAGTGAAAAAATTAGACTTTTCATGGGGTGTATGAGATCATATATTGGAACCATGGTCATCAATGGTTGAGTTTATTAGATCAATAAGAGAATATTAGAACCAATGTTATTTATGTTGGAATACAAAATAATTTTAGGGAGTAAAATTTTATAGGATAGTAGGAGTGTTGTGTTTATTGGAAATTGGATTCATTAGAAGTTTTATGGTGTTTATAAAGTCCTTTTGAAGTATGGTCTGTTTTTTAAGAAGGATTAGGTTTTTTTTGTTAAAGGAGACACCACCACAACACAAAGGGTATGATCACCACATTGAAAAGGATATGTAAGAATGAATATAAACATCTATAATTTAGACTATGCTATAAGAATATTGTCTACACCACAACATTATATGTCACATTGCAATCATGACTTTTTCAAAACATGGTACTATATTTTCTTCATTGGTATGAGTGTTCAAGACACAATAAGAATTGGTCATGATGAAATTTTTTATATGTATGATTAAAAATTTAATGATGTATTTATTATATATAGAGACCATGATATAACACAATTCCTTGAGAATTTAGGGTAACATTTGTTAAGAATGTAATAATAAGTCACACTATAATAATGTAGACTATGCCATAATGGGTTTGTTTTTGGAGGATATTTGAGATAATCACACCACAATTCTTGAGGAATTGAAATTAGGTTTTATCTAGATTTTATTGATTTGTTATTGATATAAAATCACAATGAAATGTATTTTAGCACACTAAAATCTAGTGTAGAGGGAAGTACATCATGCTGTAATACTTGGAGTCATAGCATGATTATGTGATTTCTAGGATCTATTTAAAATTTGAATATTTTATCAAATTAGGGAAGATTAAACTTGATTTTTTTCATTTAAATATAACGTTCTGGATAGTTTATAGTTATAATAAGAATGTGAAATATGTAAAAATCAAAGGTAATGATTTGTGTGGTTATTTGAAGAGGAAATGTGGAGAATAAAACAAATAAAGTAATAGAGAAATAAAAAAATGTACGGTATTATCTGAAAAGTCATGATAAGTTCTTATGCACATAATAAAGATCTATAATTCTAGAAGATTTTTTTTGGAATGAATATTTTTAATATATTAATATTGATAGAGGAATTGTTGTGAAAAATAGTGTTATTGAAGAAGTGAAATACGATCCACATAAGATTAAATTGAAAAAAAAATTAATGAGAAGAAGATCTTGGGATATAGATATTTACGTGGTTATGAAAATAATACCTACATCCTTAGGGAGGCATAATTTCCATATTTTCAATAGAAAAAAATAAAGGGAGATATCAAAGATTCACCCATGAACCCTAGATCTAATTTGGATAATAAAGAAAATGAAGAACTATGACACTAACCACATAGAAAATCCTTATTACTATAGTGAATGATGAACATAAGTCCACATTTCTATAGTTCCATGGCCACCCAATTCCAAGATGCTATAGTGGTTGGAAGATCGATGTTCATGGAGATATAATATCATTTTCTCCAAAAGTCTTCACTACAACAGTGCCCATATCGATGTCAGCTAGTCTGATCTGCTAAAGTCAGTTAGATTTGTGGCCTGGTGGGGAGTATGGGCCACATGAATTCATCCCTACATCATCCGAGATGGACTGTGCTATACCAATCCAATAGAAACCAAAAGTGAAATGGTAACATCCTCCTTATTTTTGTGTGACCCTTTTATGGGTATTATTTATGAGTGTTTGTTGAGTTGTATATTCTTGTAACTCTTATTTTAACTAGTGAGTGAATAAGGAGAAACATGGAGTAATACTTGGATCAGTAGTGAGCACTTATTAAAATTGTAATCATATATAGCGAGTCATGATTTCCTATAGTATATCAACTCATCCTCGATGTCTCCTCACTGGAGTATCCCTTAGTGGTGAACCAAGTAAAATATCGTGGCCACTATGATTATATTTCTTTCTTGGATGCATTTGATAGATATTTTACAATGATAGTTTCTTATCATTATTTCCAATGTAAGAACAAAATTTGTTTGAATATGAGAAGAATTTGACACCCTATTTCACCTTCCTCTTAGAGTGAATTTTATTCACTATATGTTTAAATAAATGGTATCATCCTAACAGTGTTATTCTTAGTGAATCTACCTGAAGAAGTTTTTTATAAAGGAAAAACATTTAATGTGAACTTTTTCTTTTATTCTATAGTTGTAATCAATAGATTTTTAAGAACATAATGATAGAAAATTTAGGGTATATCAACCTTTTTTTTTCAATAATTACATATTTGGGGTATTTATAATTGATGTAACATAGTTTTCTATGACTAAATCAGATAATAAATTTCTAAACATTGATAAAAAATTACAAAATACCCAATTTTGGAAAATTTTCAAATCAAGTATTTATAAAAGTTAAATATTTATAGATATATAAAATATTTTTGAGATAAACAGTAATATATTTAAAATGTGACAATAAATTGTGGAAGGAAAAGCTATATGTTCTACAAAATATTTTTGATGATTTACATATGAGCTCAGGTGAAAAAATTGATGGTTTACCGTTTCATTTGGGCTTTTAAATTTATTCATGGAATCTATGTTGAGTTAAAATATGTTTAAATCCTGAATAATATTCTAAGAAAATTTATTCTATTATAAAAAATAATGTAATGGGATTCATAATAAGGAAATCATATGGAATTATATCTTGAATACCTATAAAGAAATGTGGTTTCATATATAGTTTGTATAATTCTAGAAGGAATATAAATCTATTTATTAAAGGAGATAACATTAAAGGTAATTTATAAGTTAGACATTAATGAAGAAGATGGAGTGGAAGAATATATAAGTGACGAGTTCTTATCATTTGTGGAAATAAAGTTTAAGTGAGGTAAATATATGATTTAAGGAAAGATACTTTTGGCATGTTTTAACTATCGAATGGTCTGTAATATTCTTAGTAAATGTTTGAGGAAGGTTGATAGATAATTGTTAAGTGAATTCACAAAAAAAGAGATGGAAATTCTCCCCATTAATGAAACTTAAAATAGAGAAACACATATATAAAGTTGTTTCAAAATAATATATTGATGAGTAAAGAAGAGGATAAATATGAGGCATGCTTTAAAAAAGATGAAATCAAATTCATTATAACTATGGTGGATGATATAATCGAAATTGGAGAGAAGGCATAATCTAAAACTGAAAAAGAAACTCAATAATAAGTTATTATTAACCTAAATGTTGAACTCATAGGTGATCATGAAAATCATTACATAAAACAAAATAAGAATAATATGATTAAAGTTATATTGAAAGAGTCAGTAGATTACATTGAAAAACTTTATATAGAAATTACTTGGTTAGATAAGGTTTTGAAAGATCATGGGTTTGCTTATGAAAACCTAGGAGATATTTTATATTTTAATGTATACATTAAATAACATGCTAAGGTGATTTATGAAATTAATGATTGTATTGTGGAGAAAGAAAAAAGAGTCAAATCCTTTGCATTGGAAGTGGTTGGACTTATAAAGAAACTTTAAGTTGAAATAAAATAAACTGGTTCAAATAAGAAGAAATTATTTGGGAAGTTATTAGGTGAGGAACTAATGGAAAGGTTTGAATGCAGAATAAGAGGTGTTAATAATGATTTTAATGATAAATGATCCAATTATAAGGGAAAATGTGGAATTGGATTCAAAGTTGAGATAATAAAACCAGGACAATGAATGAAAAGGATAAAGGGAAGAAAAAAGGTTGGATATAATACGCAACCATACAAATTATATTAAAGATCAAGGAGATATTAGGGAGTAGAAAATATGTGGAGAGAATGAGGAGATAAATTATTTTCCTCAATGAAGAGATATTTGTTTTTATATTGTCCGTACAATTATGTTTTATGATGAAATTGAAATATATTTGAAAATAGAAGCACCCAAAACTCAAGAAATGAAAATGAGAGCATATCATAAACCTCTATAAAGAATTTATTTTTATGGATACTATTTTAATTTATCTAATTTTTTTTATAAATACATGTATTTCAAGTGACAATAGAATGAAAATGTTTCACATGGAGGACCAAGGAGAATGTATAGAAGACACCTAAATATAATTCCATAGGGGATTTTTTTCATTAGAAGGATAAGATTATAATTATGCCTCTAGTGATAAAGTGAATTAATAGAGACCATCCCATGTATCAAATAAACCAATAATTTCATGTAATAAAAAAATGAAAAATAATAAGGCTATTCTATATGATAGTTATGTAAAGGTGATAAAAACAATGGAAAATGTATTCTTAATAGTGGCTGCTCATCCCATATGACCTCAAATATGAATATTTTAATGAATTTGAAGGGTAATGTTGGTGGTACAATTCATTTTGAAAATAATGGTTCTTTGAATATTAAAATAGGTAAAATAATGTGACTTATAAGTGATGTAGAACACTACTGTTCTCTTTATGGATGGGAATAAAAATATTTTTTTGAGTGTGATCCATTATTTTATAAGTGACTCCCAATTAAAGGAAAGTATATAAATTCTTTGTTTAAAGGATCTAAAAAAATGAAAATCTAAATTAAGTGGATATAAAGGAGAACACATTTCTCATTACAATGTAATAGGATACTAATTTATGAAATCAAAGGCTTGGGAACATACATCAATAAATCATGGAAAATCTATCCATGATAAAGGCTCTAGTTGATATTCTAAATCTAAATCACAATAAATAGAGGACCTATTATAATTGTACTATAGGTAAGATGGAAATTAATCCCCATTGAATGAATTAGAAAATGACAAAAAACTTGTTAGATTTAGTTGACACTAATGTGGATAGTTTACTAAAACTGCCTAGAACATGAGGTAATATGTATTTAATTTTGTTATTTGAGGATTATAGTATAATGGGAAACATAATTTTCATGAAGAATAGTGAAGAAAATTATTCTAAAGAAAAATTAAAATTGAAACTAATAGATCAATCAAAATTCAAAGATCAAAAAATGACATAAAGTGTAACTACATTGAAGTGGAAAAATATTTATAGAAACATGGAATAAAGTATGGAGTTTTATTAGTGAGGAAACTACAACAAGATGGTGTTATGGAAAGATGAAAACATATGATGAGTAATATATAGACTACACTACTCATCAAAATTTTTATCACAATGGAAATATTGTAAAGAAGTAGTATAAGTTGATACATACACATAAATACAGGGTTTTCTAAGTTATAGAGAGAAGCGATCACAATAAAAGATGTGGTATGGAAGGATAATAATACTTATACATTTTAGAGTGTTTATAAGCAAGTGTGAAATTTATAATAAATAAATAGGATAATAAAAATATTATTGTGGATTAGATAAAAGAATATTACTAGGATACTCAAATAAGAGTAGAGCCAATAAATATTTCAATAAGAGTTTGAATAAGATTATAAAGTGTTATGTTCTGAATGTGATTAAGGATAGAGCTTGAAAGAATTATAGAGATTTAGTTTTGTAAGAAGTATGTTATGAAGAAGGTGAAGTTCACTCAAATTATAGAGGTTTTCAAGGTCACAAACAGTAATTGGGTTTTCAGTTTGAGTGAGAATAAGAAGAGTATATTATAGATAGTTGACCATTGACTTCAATTAGTAATAGATGATATGATATTAATGAACAAAAAATAATAAAGGTATGATATTCTCTAACATAAACCCATAGGATGAGGAGTGTAGAGAACTCCACTTTGTTATATCAAGTGGATACAACATCATTTTTAGAAGCAGTAAAGGATGAATCATAGGCCAAGTCCATGAATAAGAAGATTATAGAAAAGATTCATACATGGTAGATTTTGAAAATGTTGGGGGATCATGAATATATTGAAACTAAGTGGGTATTAAAGAACAAATTTTATAAGAATGGAAATGTGATTTAGAAAAAAATGAGACTGGTGTGCAAAGACTATGAAACATTAAAGGCATTGATATATTGGAAATATTTGAACCAATGGTAAGACTTGAGTCAATAATATTCTTCTTGGATACTATGATTTAAAGATCCTTTAAGGTGTATCAATTGGATATGGATATGGAATTATTTATTTAATTGCTTAATAAAGAAGTATATATTGAACAAAAAGTGGGGTTTTATAATTAAATTTGATGAATTAAACCCATGTAGTTTGAAAAAGTATTCATATAGCTTAAATTAATTACCAAGAGCATGGAATAATTGGTTTGATACTTAATTAAAGAATCTATAGTTAAAAATTAATGGTTTTTATCACAAACTATACATTAAATAAATAAAGGAAGATTAGTTTATGGTACTCTTCAATGTATTTGATATCATATTTAGTGGAATTAAGTTGAATTCATTGGAAATGTTTTCAAGAATAATGACCTTGAAGATTAATATATCCATGATTAGAGAGTTTACATATTTTCTTAGGCCATCTATGAGTCAAAGATAAATATAAACTTTTTTACTGAAGAAAATTATTAAAAGGATCAATTGAAAAAGATCAAGTTACATGAGAGAAACCTTATTTCCATACATATTATGGTTGGAACCAAACTTGGAATGTGTATTTCCTCACAAATTTTAGATTCCTTATGTTTTGAAGAATTCTTGAATTTTTTATCTATTGAAAATATCATTTTAAGATTTGAAACTCAAAATGGGAAGATGAATGTTTACGAATCCATAAATGCCAATTATGGACATCGTTAAAGGCTTGATAGGTGACTTGTGTGTTCAAGGAAGTGTTTGAGAAGGGGTGTTTGGTTGGGATACTATAAAGTTACACTAACATCCCATTCAATGCATAACGATAGTGGTCAAGCTGTTAAAGTATCATGGGTAGAGAAAGGATTCTCCTTCTTATGTTGTTACCTTATGAAAGATGTTTGGGGGGGGGAGTGGAGGTCAAAAAAAATTGATGTAGGGTTGAACCTATTTATTCTTGGTTGAAATATCATGCATGGGGATTGATTTTCGGTTGTATCCTATCTCATTCTTTCCCCATTTATATCCTCCATGCTAGGGATGATTCTTGGTGGTGATTTTAGGTGAATTTCTCCCCCAATTTACTTGTGTGTAGCACTAATTCTGATATGATTTTGGATAGGGTTTAGAAATGATTTCACCAGATCATGGGGAAATCATCTGATTTTGATGAGGATTTCATGTGTGCTGGTTAGAGTGGGAACCATGGTGATGAATTTATTCAACTATGTGCTATTTACATTAAGGTATGCCTCCTAATGATTTTATTTAGGGTTTTTCATAAATTAAGTGAAATTATCCGTTGAATATATTATAATGGTCGAGTATTTTATGCATCTCAGTTCTGGGTATGTGTTGGTAGTGGACTGCACCCCATTGATTAATTATTTTAGTAAATAAGTGTTTCAAGATGAGTTTTTAGGTATTTATTCTTATTTAAATTATTTTAAATAATTAATTATAAAGTGTTATATTTAATTATGTGTGATTATTGGAATGAGATAGGTAACCAAAAGCAAATAAAATTCTCGATGAGTTTAGACAAGGCTTAACATAGCTTAATGAGGAGTTAAATCCATTTTATAGATTCATGGACCCTATTATAAAATTCTATATGCATGTATACTTATTACTGTGAATTAAATTATAATTTAATGGTTTTAAGAATTAGGTATTAAGATCGGTACAATACTTATGCTGGGGTGGAATTTAGAATTTTTGGATGAGGTAAAGTTCTCTTTTCACCTTAGGTAATTTGGGATTTCTCAATGACTATGTCACCATTGAGAGAGGGATCGAGTTGAGTTTATGAGAGAACTATATGAGGGCTTAAAATGTGATACGAGATACAAGATAACATTGGTTAGGTTCCTAGGGATAGTGGGAAGGAATAAATGGATTGGGGTTGAGTAAATAAAGGTGATATGATCATATGTATCATGAGTGATCAGGAAATTACTCCTTAGGTTGGATTGGAGTCTTGATGATAATGATGATTAATATAAGAACTTCAAGACTTGACATACATAATGAAGAGGGGTTATCTCTAGGTGATGGTCTAAGATAACTCCCTTGGGATATGTGATATGGGACCCAATAAAGGTTGATGGAATTGTTTGGAACATTTAATTAGTATTTCAAGGGGGTTTTGGTTGGGAATTGGACCCTGCAAACTAAGGCTATGGTTAGAGAGAATGTAATGTCTTGGGATTTTCCCAAGGTAGCAGGACCATGATAGGTGAGATACTTATGTGAAGTTGGACTAAGCATAAAGACTTAGTTCTGGGACGAGCCTATGAGTAGTGATATCTCTAAAGGGTGAAAAAATGAGTGATAGTATCAATGATAAGAGAGTATATTGGGCCCAATGTTGAATTTGTTTCCAATCATGTTTCAATATATTCCCATTGAGTTTGGATGAAGTGGTGATTCCTGGAAAATTCTTATGGATTCATCTATTGGAATTGTATTTTATTCTTGGAAATTTATTCTTGATAACCCTAATTATTTTTTTTATGCTGATCTTAAATTTCCAAGACATATGTTAATAAGGACACATTGTTTACAACAATGTTTGGTAGATTAAATTAGGACATACAGTATGAATTTCACATTTCATGTTGTAAATATGAGATTAAAAGGTGTCTATGAAAAATAAACTTACATTTTAAATGAACTTGAATGAAAAATATATTTAAGAAAGAAATAAGAAAGGAGTTGGTTGGAATTTTTGAGGAAGGCTTGGTACTATTTTTTATACTTAGTATTTTGATAAGTATTTATTGTCGGAATATTTAACAATATTGGAATAACCCTAGGGCCTTCTAAGGCCAGCTTGACTGGGGATTATGTGGGACCTATAGGTCAACAATTACTAAGTAACCCTCCCAAGAAAGTCACATAGGTGTCATGGAGGGCTGTGTATAAGCCCAATAAGGGATTGCGTGTAAGGCCTATAGGAGTAGATGAGCTCATGGTTAGTGCCTACAGTTCCCATGGATATGTAGGTGTGTTCCCCCTCGTGGAATGTGTGACGGGTGTAACCGTTGATGATCCCTAGTAGCCATCTGTATTGGTAGTGTTCATCATTTGAGTAATAAA
The DNA here is from genome assembly GCA_963277665.1 of Viscum album. Taxonomy (NCBI): domain Eukaryota; kingdom Viridiplantae; phylum Streptophyta; class Magnoliopsida; order Santalales; family Viscaceae; genus Viscum; species Viscum album. Next base: position 117,505,262 of record OY728119.1, read on the forward strand.
CCATGGTGAGGACATATGCTCAAGTTGATGGGGGATAATGGGAAAATATTTCTGTTCCTCCATCACATAAAAGTTGTACAATCTAGGAGTCACTTGATTGAGCTAATCTCAAATGTCCAATCACTTAGGGATGTTGTATCCTACCTTTGCTACCCTAGGTCTATCTGTTCATAGAAGATTAGGCCTAATGTTCAATTATCAAGTAACCAACCACTTCTATAATGTTTCTTATTGGATTATTTATTCTAGATTTAATTGAATTTATGTGTTAAATATAACATCTTTCATTCATCTATAGAGATTGAGGAATGAGTTACAAATGAATAAAAAAATTATTTTCATGAGGCTTATCAAATTACCAATCACCATAGAGGAATTTTAGATTCAGAAGATAAAGGTAATGAAATCCCCATCACATGCACGTGAGTAATATATGAGGAGAAATTCCAGGATACCATGAAATAATGTGTAAATTTGAGATACCCTGAATGATTTGGGTATTTGAATAAGAGTTGTGAAATGAAATAAAAACTTTGTATCCAATGTTTATTTTTTCACAGATCAGTGGTGAAAGAGTGATTCCTATAAAAGAAGAAGATGTAAGACCAACATGTGATGTCGATTGACTTAAGAGGCTCTCATTTTTATAGAGAAAAAGAAAGAACAGTGAGATTCCATTTTTATGAAGATGTATTTCTATGAAGCCTTGGATTATGTAAGGGACATTATGATTCTATTTCCATATGATATCTTCATAGTACACTCATTGTGATCTGTGAATAACTGTGTTCTATGAAGCATTTAGGGAAGCATGATTACCCTCGCGCATATTCCCCATGGTTTTCATGAAGCACAAAGAAACCATTCCTACCTATCTTATAATAAGAAGGATGAGTCATCATGGGATAGTCTCATATACACTATGTTTCATGAATCATAGAGATATAGTGAGATTAAAGGAGAATCTGACATAATTAATATCCTCACTTGCATGAAAGAAATAACGATCCTCCAATTTTTAAAAAGAAGACAACCCATGCTTCTATTTTCACAATCAAGAATATATTTGGGGAATGAAAAGAATATTATACATAAAAATTCATGAAAGAAATGAATTGAACAAAAATTAAAGAAACCATGGACAATTTGTTCGTAGAGAAATTGAGAAGAATAGAATAGTGGGTATTCTATCTACTTCATGTATATGCACCTTGAGAATTACCCAAAATCATTGTAAAAAGGAGAAGCACACAAGTCATGGAGAATTGAACTGTGGATAGTGCATGTTTTCATGAAGAGATAATTGAAAACAATTGAGACACCTAAACATAAAATATTGATAAGAATCAAATAAAATTATAAATACAAATATATATGTGATACGGTTTAAGAGACCATGTAAATCATTAGTGAAGGAGAATTGAATCGAGAATTACGGAAGGTAAATACCTTTTTTTCCAGTATAATATTACATAAAATAATGAAAATTTTTATGTGCATTTCATTCAAAAATTTTAGTGAGTATGGTACTTTAGCAGAAGTTAGAATCAGCCCGATCATAGTTTCACTGAGGCAACTGATCGTTACAGGTGATCAGCATTATTGAGAAATACCAAGATACCTAACCAATGGTTGTTAAGGCTTCTTGAATAGGTATATGAAAAATTAAGGTACTATAATCTTGTGGGGTAATATTAGAGAATCATCCTATAGTGTATCATTCCTTTTAACAGAGTTGAAGTCTTCTAGTTAGAGCTAAGAGTAGGTGTTGCCTTCTGGTAGGGTCCAGGAGAAAATAGAGTCTCTCGACTAGAGTCAGAGCAAGAAGTCTTTTGGTTGGAGACAAAAGAAAAAGGAGCATATTGGTTGGATCCAGAGTAATTTTATTCACTTTTTTAATTGTGATGAATCTATAACTTGGGGAGTAAATGGTTGTAACAAGGAGTATTCTTTCTTCCAAACCTTGTAAACCCTGTATACTTATCTCTCTATATTATTAAAATAGTACAAAAGGTGATATTTAGAGATAATATTGAGTGGACTAAGAACCTTAACAATTTAAATAAGTTGAATTAAAAAGAAATAGAATTCATAAAAAGGAACCACTTATTTACCCCTCCCCTATCAGTGGTCAATCTTTCCTAGGTCCCTACAAGTGGTATCAAAGCATTCGATTCCCTATAAAGATCTATGAATAATTCTAATAGATTGAGAATCTTAATTCTGTCAATATCTAAGGTGTTCCAACATTTTATGGGAATAATTATCATAGTTAGAACTATAGGATGCTACCATATCTCCTATCACTCAACCTAGAAGTTAAATATGCTATAACAATGGGTTTTATACCCATTGCTGATGATGCTTTCATGAAACAAACATATAAAATAAATATGGATTTAAATGGAAAGACTCAAAATTTCCTTTTGATGTCTCTAAAAAAAGGTCTAAATAGAGGTTAAGGGTCTTCAAACTACTAAGTAGATATAGGGTAAAATTAGAATCAACTATGAAAGAAATTTAAAATTCAAGGTAGCCAAAATAAAATTTGGAAGAGAAAGGTTGAGGATTTTAAAATGAATTATTAATAAGGTATTTATAAATATTTCAAGAGAGTTAATGATATAGTTTTCAATTTTTGATGATTTAGTTAGATGATGGATGAATCTATCATTGTAAAAAAATTGATGAGTAACTTTCCATATCATTTTGATTCAAAATGTTTAGCCTTTTAAGAAAGAAGTTACATATCTATTGATGAACTACATAACATTCTCATAGATTATGAGATAAGGAAAATAATAGCTTTAAAGAAGAAAAAAATAATTGAAATGTATTTTTTAGCCATGATAAATTTAAAAGTCAGAGAAAAAGAAGTTGAATAATAATAGGATTAAGACAATGATGAGGATGAAGATAAATGTAATGACATTTGTTCCCTTATACCAAAAGGGTTCAGTTAGGGTAAATGGAATAGAAAAGGAAAAAATCACTCAAATGCTATAAATTACAAATGAGTGGTCATTTTTCTAGTGATTTTCCAAAGAAGAAGGATTTTAAAACTAAATCAGATGAAGAAGATAACAAGTCACACAAAATAAAGTGGAAGAGAAATATGAAGAAGTCTTCTTCAAATAAGATAAATATAATGAGTAGAGAAATGGATGAATCTTCATTAAAAAATAGTGAGTTAGAAGATGGAATATCTTCTAAGAATATAATGTGGCTTATAGGTAAAGAGAAGAATCCTAAAGAATCATTTAAAGATGATGAAGGTGATGAGATAAATTAACTATAATGGTTGTTGAAAGAAAATATTGAAGTTAAACTTGTGGCCAATGTGAAACTCAAGAAGGAAAAGAAAATTCTGGAGAAAGAAGTTGATAAAATATTCTTTTGAAAATAATGAACATATTAATAAATATGAGACATATCTTAAAAAAATAAGGGGATATAATATAAGGATAGTTTATTTGGAAGTAAAAATATTTTTTTTGAAGAAAAACTAGCTAAAAATGAGGAATCTACAATTATTGAAGATAGAAAACAATATAGATTTAAAATAGCTGAATATGTGAACATGGTGAATGGTATAAGTTAGAAGATTTCTAAGAAAGATGATGAGTAATCTCTAACATCTTCTATGTGTATTTTTTCAAAATATATGTTAAATAAAATGAGATAAGTCTTTACCAGAGATGTTGAACAAAAATGAGAATCATCACAAGCTACTATGAAGAAGGGTCTACTGAGAAAAGTTTTTTTTATACTTCTAAAGATTCCCTCTATAAATCTTTCATCTCTAATAGTGAAGGTTTGATTAGAAATATTGAACAAATCAAGACCAAGGGAAAAAATGAGAAAACATCATCCATAAAGGAAGATTTGAATAATTTATCCAGAAGGTTTCCTCCTAAGATGAAACACCCATAATCTATAAAAATATAAAAACGAAAATCTTTAGAGGAGAATTATTATTAGTTTTAAAGAATAATGTTCTGCGGATATTGCTGATTTGTGGAGTGTTTTCTCATAAAGTTTATTTATGATGGTATAACAAGTCACTATTAGTAATGAGACATGAATCAAGGGGGAGAAATATAGAATAAATGATTTCATATTTTCAAGAATAGAGGCTTGTGACCAAGACATCATCAAAAATATCAAAATATAACAACTGTTAGTGATTAAAGATAGTTTGTGGTAGATGTGGTCAATAAGGTCTCAATTATGATAAAATCTTTTCAAGACCTCCAAGATATATTCCTTATGTTGAGAAAGGGAAATAGATTCAATATTAATACAATGTAAAGTACTGGGAGGATTCTAATAATGAAAAAAAGTAAATAAAGAATGCAATGTTGTTTGGACAAGCCAACTGGTATTATCTAAGTAATTTGAGGAAGTTGAAAAAATTTGTCCAGTTAAAGGAAAAAAGCTATTACATAATCTAAGGTGGAAAAATTTATTCCACTCAAATCTGATGAGTGAATTGAAAATCATTAAGTGTGAAATGTGTGAAAAAATAATTCATAACATAAGATATTGTATGAAAATTATACCATCCCAATAAGAGAGCATAAATAAGTTATATAAAGTAAAAAACAATGCATCTAATACTAAAAAGTAAAGTACAACCACATAAAAATTGTCAATTTATGTGGAAATATCAATCAAAGATTCTAATAAATTTAAGGATAAGAGGAAGTACATATTAAGAGGAATATCTTAGTACAAATGTTATTTTAGAGAAACCATGAGGTTCCTCCTTATTCCCCATTATTTCATGTGTTTTAATCAAATAAATTTGGAATCGAAAGAGATGTTTGAGGGTGTAAGTACTAGAAAACATGAAGATATGATACTTCATGAAGTATAATGACTTCCATGAAATGGAATACACATGTTCATCCCTTGAGGTGGATTAATTTTTAGAATGAATCTAAAAAAACCTTGGGAAATATTAAAACCTAAAGATCAAGGTATTCCAATTACACTTTCATCCCATGGTCTTAATTGTATTAATTACAAAAATTAAGGGAGAGTGTTTTGTTGATGAAAAAATGGAACAATGGGGGAGCTATTTATTATGCACCTAAACTTTCTAATTTGTTTGTTGAAGTGTGTGTTGGATTTAGCAGTTCATTAATAAATTTGATTATTTACAACCCCTTGGATGATAATTAAGACATTATGAGCATGATTTCAGATTCATGTAATGTTATGGACATATTAGAAATCCCTGGTTATATCTTTCTTGTTTTCTACACCTGGTTATCCCATTTATACTTCAATTTGATTAACTAAAGTCTCTTTTCTAAGAGAACTATGTGAGATCATTCCTCTCTTAGAAATAATATTGAAATTTTCATATAATGGATATGATCATGTTTTTTAGAAGGAATATAAGTTTAGAGGACCCTGATTAACCTCTTTATTTGATTGTCAAAGGGAGAGAATGTTTTGAGCACACGTAATGAATTTTTAATATATGAAAAGGATATTGAAAAAAATACAAAGGGGGATATTGTTGGTACCAATGTTTTATTTTTTGTTTTTGATGTGTTAATATGTTCTTGATAATTTATGATGAAGTGGTCATTCCTAGATAATTGTTATGGATTCATCTAATGGAATTGGATGTCATTCAGGGACAATTTTCCTTGATAACTATGATTATTTTTTGTGTTAATCTTAAATTTACAAGACATGTTTTAAGAAGGAAACTTTTTTAAAAAAATATTTGTAAGATAAATAGATTTTATAAAGTATGAATTCCATATTTCATGAAGTAAATAAGATATTAAAAGGTGACATGAAAAATACACTTACATTTTGCACGAAGTTTCATGAAGAAGACATTTGATAAGAGATGAAGAGAGGAATTGATATGAATTTTTGGGATGTCTTGGTATGATTTTCTATACTTGTAATTTTTATAAGTATTTATTGTGGAATTATTTAAAAATATGGTCCAACCCCAAGGGACTTCCAAGACTAGCTCGACTAGGGCTCATGTGGGACCCATAGGTCAACTACACCCAAGAAACCATCTTGGGAAATCGCACTGGTTTCATGGAGGGATGTGTATAAGCACACAAAGGTCCCATGTGTAAGGCCCATAGGAGCAGATGGGAACATGGAGAGTGTCCGCAGTCCTGATGGCCACATAGGATCACGACTATGGTGGTGTGTGTAAAGTTTGTAACTGGTGCTGATCCAAGATATCTAGATCATCAAGTAGTGGTCAGTTTTTGAGTAATAAACTATGGAATGAACTTATGATGAAGTTGATGTGGGGAAAGAGGAAGTGAGTACTGTTCCTCCATCAAATAAAATTCATACATTTCTGGAGTCACTCGACTGTGATAATCACGATCGTCCAATCACTCAAGGATATTGTCTCATACTTTTGACCACTAAGGACTTTCTTTTCATTAGAGATTAGTATGAATGTATGATGATCGAGAAAACAACCATCTTTTAGGATATTTTCGATGGGATGATCTATTCAAGATGAAACTGAATTCTTGCATGAAATAAAACATCTTTAATACATGAATAAAGATTAAAAAATGAGCAACATGTGAACTGAAAATGAAGTTTTATGGTGCCTATCGAACAAATAATCACCATGGATGAGTTATAGATTTATAATATGAATGGAATTTTATCCTTATCGCATGAATGTGTGGAAATTGTGAGGAGAAATGTGAAGACTCTAGGGAATACTATGTACATTTAAGATACCCTAAATAAATAAAGTTTTTTAAAAAGTAAAGTGACATGTCATAAAAACTGGAGATCTGATATGGTATTTTTTAGATCTGTGGATATGGGGTTCTTCTTATAAAAGAAGAATATGCAATCCCAAGGGGTTCTGACAGTCCAATTAAGAGGCTCTCATTTTTCTGGAGAAAAATAGATCACTGCAAGACAACATTTTCATGAGGAGGAGTTTCCATGTAGCCTTGGATTATGTGAGGGAGAAGAGGATTCCACAAGAATAAGACATGAACATAGAACACTTGTTGAGCTTCAAGAATAATTGAGTTCCATGAAGCATTCAGGGAATCCTGATAACCCTCATGCATATTCGTATAGGTTTGCACGAAGCACAAAGAACCCATGCCTACCTATCTTGCACGGAGGAGGCAGAGTCATCATGAGATAGTTTCGTCTACACTTTTTTTTGAGAATCAAAAAGAGACAATGATCTTGAAGGATAATCCCATGCACTTAAGATCCTCACTTTCAAGAAAGAAATAATGATACTTTATTTTTCATAAGTAAGAAAAATCAAGCTTATGTTAGCATGTTCCAGAATATAAATGGGTGCATAAGAATCACAATATACATACACATGGATGAAAAAAATAATTGAACCTAAAATAAAACAACTGTGGAAAATGTGTGCATGGAGAATTTGAGAAGAATAGGATAGTGGGAAGTGCATCTACTTTCATGTTTATGCACCTTGAGAATTACCCAAAACTATTGTACAAATGTGAAGTTGACAAGGTAGGGGGAAGTGAACTATGGATAGTTTATGTTTTCATGAAAAACTTATTGCACAAAAAATTGAGACACCCAAGCATAAAATATTGATAAGAATAATATAAAATAATAATGACAAATATATATGTTCTAGGGTTTTAGATACCATGAAACTCAAGCATGAAGGATAATTGAATTGAGAATTCAAGAAGTTAAATACCTTGGATTTGGTAAATTCTAATCTTTCATAAAATATTAAATAACTTTGTGTGAATTGCTTGAAAAGATTTCCGTGAGGCTGAGACTTTATGAGAAGGAAGTATCAGCCTGAACATAGTTTCATTAAGGCAACTGGTCATTATAGGTGATCATAATTATTGAGAAAGGCCAACATACATGACCAATGGTTGTTAAATTTACCTAAACATGTATATAAAAAAGTTAGATCCTAAAAAAATATAGAGGAAGATACTAGAATAATCCCATAGTGGATAAATCCTTTGAACAAATTTGAAGTATTCCTGTTGGTTCTGGGAGACATTGAAGTATTCTAGTAGTGTCTAGAAGAAAACAAAGTCACTCTATTGGATTCAGAGTACGAAGTCATTTGGTTGGATCCAAAATAAAATGGATTCTATTGGTTGGAGCTAGAGTAATTATATACACTTGTTTAATAGGGAAGGATCTATATCTTGGAGGAATAACCGGTTGCAACAAGGAGTTGTCCTTCCACTGAACCTTGTTAAAATGATGTGCTTAAATCTCTCTATTATTACAACTACACATGAGGTTATATTGAGAGATAATATTTAGTTGATCAAGAACCTTAACAATTTCAAGAGTTTTAATTGAAAAGAAAAAGAATTCGTAAAAAGAAAGCACTGATACACCCCTCCCCTCTCAGTGGTCAATCCGACCTGGGGCACTATAGACTGTGATGGGTCAAAATAAGATGTGTTATAATTTTTGGCTAAGTCTTGATTGATTATAACCCAAATATCTATAAGTGATCAATGAGATGAGCTAAAAACCTATGTTCTACTGCTTGGGTGTGATTTTTGGAATGTTCCTTCCATGTATTATGTCATGTTCTAGGAGGAACCTTTCTTAGAAGTATTAGGTGAAGGACTACCCATAAGATGGATTTATCATGGTATGATTTAGGAAAAAGAAATGAACCTTTCATCGAGGAGGCTTGGATTGAAGAACTCTCTGGGGGATGGGTCATCTGCGTGATTTTCAGGCCATACCTTGAATGATAGGGTTGTGGTTATATAAGGGGTCTTTTCCTTGAGTGAGAAGGCATGGATGACCACATCTTGAGTGAGAAGTCATGGGCTAATGGATAATAGAGGACCTGTCAAGGAGTGACTTGGTCTATGGTAATGGAATACCTAAAGTGAGAGGGAAAGGAAGGTAAGTGAAGTGAGACATGATCGGTGAACCCTACCTTGAGTGAAAATTCTGTGTGTCGAGATGTAGGTTCATGACTGAGCCCTATCTCTTTGGGTATTTATTTGAGGTTTGGATGTTGACCTACCACGAGTCTTCAGGTACATGATTGGTATTTTTTATAGTTTCATTAGGTGAGGTGATGATAGGATTCCAATATGTAATCAAAGTAGGTATGGTTGGTTATCGGGGTATCTCTGTTAGCACTCAATGACCTAATGATCATGTCTATCTCTTAATGTAATGTGGTAGCCTTGTTACAAATAAGGATTTATAAATCCTTTTTATTTATTTTCCTCATGAATACAAAATATCATGGAAGCATATATTATGGGTTATTTGTGAGAGTTTATCAAGTTATATGCTCAAACCATTGACAAGACTCTTAGTGCATGTGTAGACCTTATGTATTCTTTTAGGTTCAGCACAAGATGTAAAGTGGAAACTTGGTGGGTATTTGAAGACATGGTGTGCGAATCCCAAATATGATAGTGGGTCTAGTGTTCATGTTTTTTATTTTTTAATTATTTTGTTTTTGGGATCGGCCTAATGGAAAATTAGTGTATATATGATTTTATTTTTATTCATGGTACATTTTTTTATATAATTATGTGTATTGATTATGCATACTATGATGTTTAATTTATGAGTATTTTATTATTTTCATTGTGTTTTATAACTCTAATTTAAGGGAATAGTCTCCCCTTTCTATGGATTTCTCCCTTACTGCTAGTCAGAAGCCTTTAGCTAATGGGTAGGCATGCTTGATGACATATAATAACTTGGTCCAAGTTACTATTAGGTGGGTCCATGTCCTAAGAAATTATAAAGTGGCATCCGAGCTAATTTTTTTTTATGATTTGGAGAGTTAGTAGACAAGTGGTTTAGGAATTTTCTATATCTTGTGATAGATATTATACTAGTGTATCAAGAAAACATTCTTCGATAGGAAGTGTAAGTTACCAGAGTGATGGGATTGTATTTATTGGTTTTAGATATTATGATTATGTGGTTTTGCATTAGGTGATGCAATTGTGTTTTGGATTCATTCTCTTATCACACTAGAAAGAGGCCCATGTAAATGCATCATGATTTGGAACATAGGATTCACATGAAATATGTGTGTTTTCCTATGGTCATTTTATAATGAGAGATTTAATTGTCTAAAATGTCAAGAACAACTAATAATATGTTTCCCCATATAACATTTTGGTGGAATTATACTCAAATGGATCAATGTATATTTCCTTTTGATGGTAGGTCATGTGGATATTATAATGGTAGGTTATTTGAGGATGGAAATACATTCCCTTCATCAAGTTATGTATAAAGACACATCATGGGTTGGTGTATAAAACCATAACAATTTAAGTACAATAATTATATTCCAGAGGAATGATCTGAGGATGGGTGTGAGTTTCCTTGAGGATATGGATTAAATTACTTAAAGTGTCAAAAATATTATATATAGTGTTTTTATAATATAGATATTTTTTTAATCCTATATATTTTAATTGTGAAATTGAGGAATGGCATGTTAATTCCTTGGTCCTTTGTGCTATGAAGCACTTGTAGCATTTTTTATTAAGGTTGGGCTTCAAAGTTGCTAAATTCCTAGTTTCGGGATGACGACTGTGTGGCATGTGGTCCTATGGTTAACCACAACATTTGTGATATTCCTTGAGATATTGGGTGATCTTGACATGCAGTGGGGAATGGTTAGTGGGTTAGGAACATGAGCCTAGTTTTATGGGATAAGAATTATGTGTTCATGAGTTGGTTGTGTGATTAGATTGTATGAGAGCATGAAACCGTTAGGTTTAGTTAAGATCAAGTAGGACTAATAGTGGGAACCTATGAGTGAATTACTAATTAATCACTCTACCTTGAGGAGAAGAGTAATAATTTGTGAGGATCTTTGGGAAAATTATTAGGGTAAAAGTGTAGGTGGATGATGGGTATGCATGGTTCCCTGTTGAGTTTCAAATCAATGAATGTGATATGTATAGGAACCTTGATTATTTTTTAGGTTACATATGATCTTGAGTGGTGTTTAAATAGTAATTTTGTAATGAGACACAAACCAAAGTGGTGGCCTAGGGTTCTGGTCTTTGATAGGGGTGTTGTTAAGGAGGAGTTCTAGTGGGATCTATTCGGATGAGTTCTTGAGGATAGGTGTAATGGAATTCATGTGGTGGGTAGAACACCATTGGATATTTTTGGACATTATCCATGTTGTGGGTGGATTATTGAATTTTGAGGATGGTGTTCTTGGTAGAATATAAGTGGAAGGTGGTTAATTTTTTATTTGTATTCTTGGGAGAGAGTGGGATGCCCATTTTCAGATATTACATGCAATAATGAATGGAATATGGGTTGTGGGAGTCAGGTGACCAGTTCAAAGAGTAAAAATAACAACACTCAAATGGTGGGGAGTATCGTATTAGTCATGGAAAAAATGACCCTCATGTTATATAGGTCGTGGGTGTGGTGAGACTAGTCATGGGATGGTTGAGGTGGAATTAAGTTACCATTGTGTGGTAAGGTCCAATGATATGTAGTTCATTGGGTGATACTAGATTTTTAATTTGGATCCAGTTTTGGGTGGAGTTAGCGTGTTGGAATTGGGATTGGGGAGGTTTCTATGTGATCTAAGGGAGAGTTATATTGGTGATACACTGATTATCAGGGTGAGAGAATGATAGCTATAGGGGGAGTTTGGTGATCCAACCATGGAATTCCACTGAGAGTTGGGTTTTAGACCTTATTTTGGGTGTTTTAATAATCTCATGATTTCTTTGGGAGTTAAGGTATCACGATCGGGTGTTGAGATAATGCATAGGTGTGCATAACCTATTATATTTAGAAAAAATGGAGGTTCGACTATGTCACAACCCATCCTAATGGGGCTAGTTATGTGGCTCTCCAATCCCACCTACAAGAGTCTAGGGGCTGGAAACTAGTGTCGAGTAGGCATATCACTAATATGGGAGTCCTTAGCCTAAATTACACACACACACACACACACATCTCCAAGACAATACAATGTTGAAATGTAAAACAACTGATAAAACTTAAATTCATACATATAAAACCCACAACCAAAGTATGAAAAAAAGTAATGGAAAGTCTGTATAGAGAAATACAATCCCACCAAAAATATTCTGAAAATAATTCCAACATGAAAGTATAAATGGGTACTACTGTCAAGATAACTATAGGAACACACCTTGGTCTGTACAGATCACTAAGCACCACCTAGTTCTGGGCCCTTTAGTACTCTGTCAAAAGGTTGATCATCTAGACAAGAAATGACATGTGTGGGAAAATACCATGTATGGGTGAGTATAATAATACCTAGTAGGAAACCACAAAAACATTAATCATATACAAACAAGAATAATAGTCATCTCTATACAGATATATGTCTACAACAAATATAACAAGAATATCTTGATGTAATCAACATAGACACATAGTCTCAAAGTAAATTGAAAACCATAATTCCAGTCTAGGGGTACTTATCATAGATTCCACATAACACTCATCCATGAGAGCACACTTGATAAGTCAGATAACACTAATGGTGTTCATCCATGATGTATTGCTCATTGGGTCTCCCCATTAGAAGTATACATTGGAAGTATGAATAGAATGATAGAAACATGTTGACCACACCCAAGGACATCGGGTATACCAGAAATACAATATGGAATAACCCACTAAGTAGAGGATCAATTCCCATGTAGTGTTGGTTACAATGATAAAAAGAACTCCCCCTAGGGAAAAAAGATGATAGAGGATCTCACTCTTATCCTCACAGAAGGATTCCAACAACACTATCCAAGAAGTCCCACTGAATGGATCACTATCCCCATGTATAGGATGTGATATCATACTAACCCTCAAGGAATGGATATAGGGAACACTGCCTAATGAAACTTGTCCAAGCTAAAGAGGACATGGGCTCAAACCAATCTTTGAGGGAGTACATGGTGTGTAATAGGAGTACACTATGGTTCCCTTAGATACTGGGACCTGCCTGTGTACAATGGCCCATGGCCTTTTCCATTTCATAGTACATGGTGTGTCCCAACTGATGTAATTATAACAATGTCCAAGTACACAACTATTATATTTTACACCTATCTTGTCCATGTTTATGTGGTAGTACACAATGTATATGATTTTGTGCACTATTGGCCATTTTTGTGTACCCTCTGAGGTACACACCAAGATTCCAGATCAGGGAACATTCTTTGTGACAGATTCACACACTGTGTGATATTTAAATTCACCATGGAAACCCTAGCTGCTGCACTAGGGGTCCCACACAATGTGTTTTTTTGAAATAAATATCATGTAGATTATGATTTTCTAGAGTCCACCATTCTTCCTTATATGGTGTCATCTACTCCTCCGATTCCAAATCTGGCCATGAATCACACTAGGAGGTACAGATCAACTCTGACTAAGCCGCACTGTCATCGTTTATAGGGATCCGATCATCCCATTCACATGAAAATCAATCATCCTCTGTCCTTATTTCCATCACAAAAACCACTCAATCTAGGAGATGTCTGATATGATATGATTTTCTCATCACAACCATTATCACACAATCCCCACACCATGTTGGGTCCAGATTTGTGATATAAAATCTTTTTTCAAATAAATGGGTGTACAATGTTTGATTTCTTATGAATCTATCACACCATCAGTCATTCAAAACCCCAACGATGAACACACATATAACAAGGGGAGAAAACAAAGAAAAATGTAGAATAGGAAATAAACTCATCCATGTTTGTTTGGACTTTATCCGTTACTGTTATAATGATGAATGAAAAACCATAATAACCTAAAAAATTCTCCAAATAAATCCCCATAGGTAAACCCATCTTGAAAAATGACTAATCCATGAATCTATCCATTGGTTGATTGATTCAAATTTTTTCATAAAAATAAAAAATGGGGAAATAATCCAAAAAAATAAACATCCTATCTCTATTTTGATTGATTACTAATGAAGAAGAATGCTGCGTCGTTGTCGTTGGTGAGATCCTCTGATTCCATTGCACACCATTTTTCAATCTTTGATCTGGGTTTCATCTGTCAATGGAAAATACTCCAATGGATCTAAAATGCTCTCTCAAAATTGTTGGGTTATGCACCTAACCCTTAAATTTGGCTATAATATTGTATTTAAAAAAGAAGCTAGGCCACTGCATCAACAAAAAAACCAAATAATTTATTTTATTATTTTATTCATTTTACAACCTTGAGGAATGTTTCACAAATTACCCACTCTGAAGAAAGTTATTTCATTCCTAGGGTAAAAACCTTGATCTATATTCAATGATGAAATTTTATTTCTAATCCAAGCCTCTATTTAGATTTTATCCCACTTTTTTTCAAAAAAATGAATGCATGTCCATTTAATATATTTATTATAATTTGAACATTTATTCTAGGAAAACTGGGCCTCAGAATCACATGACATCTTAGCTCATACTCTCATAAATATTATATACAATAACCAAGAATAATTCATGGAAAATACGAGTCATAAAATTCCCCCTACCATGGGGATTTATGTTCCAAAAATAAAAAATAATTCCCTAAACAAAGAGATGTGGTTACTGAGAACGCATCTATGCCTACCACTCCAAGGTGCTCTCGTAAATATTCTCGTGCTGCCACCAGATACACACTAATGTAATCACTCACGCATAAAGTATCCTCTCCTATTAATCCTCCATATCTACTAATTACTCAACAAAGGTAGCTCCATCTTTGATGTCCAATTTTCCCTAGTCGATAACATACAACAGACCGTGCATGAAACTCATCAGTTAGGACATGTGGAAGAAATCATTTACTTAGTCTAACTAATGAGGTATAGCTAAGTGCTATTCCACCTCACCAACTTTATGTAGTATCTGGAGGGGGAAAATGACTCTTAGATATAACTAGTTTCCCTAACCAAATCTCAATAATCCAAATGGAAGTGAAACCCATAGGAACACACAGTCTCTCTCCTAGAACTCCAAAGTTCTCCATCTTCTTTCCACATAGGACATATGATTACCTTGTGCAGTCCTCATAAACTCCTAGATGATATAAAACTTCTTATTAGTGGATCATACTAACTATATACCCATAAGTTATAAGTGTCTTGGGTTATTCCAATAAAGTGATGATATGTAGGGTCACCTGTACAAGGCCTTGATGGTTCCATACTTATAGTGAGGTGGTAGCTATTTTTTTGAAAGATCCACCAATTTTAGGTGATCCTATTAGTTATGGACAGATTGAAAAGAGGTAGGGTAGTAATAAGTATCCCCAAGACATCCTCCCTAAATATATTTAAAAGGGTAGGGGTAGAAACCACATAATTTTGGTAAGATGTTCCATCTACATCAAAAATGGATTACTGCAATGAGGAAAACTAATCTGATGCCTCACTCAACAACTGCGAACAATATCTCCTACTGAGAGAAACTTCTATCATATTACCCTTCCTAAGAGTATAGAAAATATTTAATTCATAATCCTAGAGGAACTCTAGCCATCCCCTATATATGATGTTACTATCCTTTTTAGATAAGATATAATTGAGATTCTTGTGATCATAATAGATGATAAACCACTCTCCCATCAAGTAGTGTTTCAATATCTTCAGTATGAAGACTACCACTGCTAAATGAAGATCATGGGTCATTTAGTTATTCTTATGTGGTCTCAAATGAAATGAACTATAGTTAATTGCCACCTACCTCTACATCAGAACACAACCAAGCCCGATCCTTGATGCATAACATAACACTGCATACTCAAGACCCTCCTATGGAAATATCAAGATGGTAACGCTCATCAATATCTGCCTCAAATCCTAAAAATCCAGCTAGAATCTTTTTATCCACATGAAAGTCTTCCCATATTGGGTCAAATATACCAATGGTGCTGATATATGTGAGAAATCAGGTCTAAATCTTTGGTAGTAGCCTACTAACCCAAGGAAGCTTATTACCTCCTTCACTCTCTTGGGTGGATACCAAGGTAACACTACCTCAAACTTCATTTCATCTACTACTACACTATATAATGAGATAACGTGTCCCAAAAAGTAGACCTCCTGAATATAAAATTGGAAATTTGAGATGTTCCCATAAATATGGTGATTTTGGAGTACGTATAAAGCTATCCTCAAGTGTCTCACATGATTCACCTCAGATTCTTAGTACACTAGGATGTTGTCTATGAAGACCACCACAGACAATTCCAAAAAAAGATGAAATATCCAGTTCATGAGTCCCATGAAAAATTCTAGGAAACTCTTCATGCTAGAGGGAATCACCAAGTGTACACAGTGACTATAGAAAAATCAGAATGAAATCTTCAGTATATCCTCATCATGTACTTGGAACCAGAGATAGCCTGACCTGATTTCAATTTTCAAGAACCATAGTGACCCTATCAACTAATAAAATAGGTCATTGATCATCGGCGAGGGATACTTTTACTTTACAGTAACCTAGTGTAGGTGATGGTAATCCCAACATAATTTCATTCTCCCATGTTCTTTCTTTGCGAAAAATATTGGGACTTCCCAGGGTAAAATATTGGGTATAGAAAATCCCTTCCTCTATCAGTCCTTGAACTTCACCCATATCTCAATAAGCTCTATGGGATCCATCTGATATGATGGAGAAGTTATTGGGGACATATTGGGGTGTAGATCAATAGAGATGTCTATCTCTCAATGGGGAGGTAAACCTGAAACATCCTCAGGAAAGATGTCCTTATACTCTGCCACCATTAGAGAGAACTAGAAACTCATAGAATCCACTAAACCAAGGGTAATTATAGATAATTAACAATTAATCAGTTGTACCCACCTATGCATGATTTTATCATATGCTGCTTTAGTTTAATTTTCACCCACAAACGAAAAAATGGTTCCATCACTGTGGTCACAGCACATCCTATGATTCAAAGAGGTCCCAATAAAAAATATCACCCCCAAGAGTTGGGTCATAGTGTCAGTACACATTTTTTATCACCAATTAATCTCCAATAGGAGTCTCCAAGAACAAGGGTTGAGCTAAGGGATCAACCAAAATCTCTAATAATTAGACCAGATAAGTGGAAAAAAATTAATGACTTGAACCTATGTCTATCAGTACTACAAATAAGGCAAATGAGACACAAATCATACCTCATATCATCCTTGGATCCTTTGCATTATAAGCCTCAACCGCCTGTAGATTTCCCCACCCAAATCCTCTAGCTCCCTGAGCCTGGCATGGGCCACATTGGGGTGGTGGTGGTAACAAGTCAAAGCATATACTATCTCCAGCTACTCTCCCAGATCCTATACCCCATCTTATAGCCTATGGGCCTATCTTCCCTTGCTACTTCCTCTACCTAGGAAACCCATATACTATCTCCCTATCAGCTATACTGTAGGTCAGAAAATCTCATGTCAAATTTCCCCTTTCATTACAGGTGTATCAATGCCTATCTGTGGTCTGAGTAGAACCATATTGTGAGACCTAAACCATATAACCTTTTTCCTAGGACCTACTCTTGAAATGTCTCACATGTCCAATTCTATGAGACTGACATCAGATCCCTACCACTAAGTCTCTCCTCCTTTCTTCCCACTTATGGAAATGAAAATTTATATTTTCTTATCCAGGAAACTCTCAACCACCAAAGTTCATTCTAACACTGTATCATAGGTAGGAATAAAAAGAGGTATAATTTTAGCTCAGATCTCTCCACATAGTGCTTTATCAAAGGTTAGATCCCAAATTACTGATCATGAAACATATTCATTGAGTACCTATTGAAGTTTTGAACTTTAATGAATAATCATCCACTGTCATAATGCTTTGTTAGAGGTACTGGAGGTCCTGGATGAGTAAAGCCCTCAACATGTCAAGAGAGAACTCTTATCTGAAAAGGTGCTCAAACTCTAACCATGCTAGAGTTGCATCATCATAAGGATGGGTCACGAAATCCCACCATCATCATGCGGAGCCATAGAGAAGGATTTCTTCCAAAACAACCATATGATCTTCTAGTGTCTTGATAAGATGGAAAACAAGCATCATCATCTCAATCCAGTCATCAGCTGCTTATGGGTCTGGCTCACTTCTTATCCTGAGGGGTTACTATTTCTAAAACTTCATGAAGTGCACTTACCCTACACACCTCATCTAATGGTACTTTTGGTTCCATATGTTTGTATACAGGTGGTGGTATAATTGGTGCAAAACCTAGAGGTAAAACCTCAGGGAAAATACCTTTTATTGATTCATGATCATTAAGGGGATCATCCTCATGATCCTGATACTAAATCCCAGCTGTAATATGTCACTGAGGCATCCTAAAATAAACTAGATGTACCGAGATCAATGAGTATATTTGGATAATTGACTCAAGAAGGACATGAAAACCAAAAACCATTTCTATATGATTCAAGTACTATTTTTTTACCTATAACCTCTTTCCTCATGTACCAAGTTGAAAGGCAGGTGATAAGAGTCCTGGTGTATGTAATGTTGGCTGCCTCACCAACCCTAGAATCCTTGGCTGGAAAGAAAACCTTGAAACACTTAAAATTGTTTCACCGAAACAATCGCATATAATATGGTCCTAAATTTGAACTTAATGTTCTTTGATAACACTTTGTTACGACCCAACCCATTAGGGCCCATTCCGTGACTCCCCAAGCACATTTCCAATAGGCCAGGGTTGACGACTAGTTCTAAAGAGGAATATCACTAACATGGGAGACCTTAATATAAATCACATATAAACACACAGACTTCTCCAATAACATAGAATGATGAAATGAAAAATAACTGATAAAACATTCATTCATACATATAAAAACCACAACTAGAGTACAAAAAATGAGTAATGGTCAATAAACATGTCCAAATATAAGCCCACCATAAAGAGTCTGAAAACAAGTCCAACTTGAAAGTATTGATGGGGACTGCTTTCAAGATAACCATAAGAACACACATAAATCTATATGGCTCATTAAGAACCACTTGGTATTTGTACCTCTAGGAATTCTTCTAGAGGTCGGCCGTCTGCACAAGATATGAAAAATACATGAAAATATCATGTAAGGGTGAGTATAAAAATACCCAGCATGACACCCTAAAAACAATAAGAATATAAAATCAAGAATAACAGTCACATCCACATAGGTATAATTCCATAAAACATATAAAAATAATATCCATATATACTCAACAAAGATACATATTCTCAGAGTAAAGTCACAACTATAGTGCATGTTTAGGGATCCTGCTCATAGATTCCACATAACAGTCATCCAGAAGAACACACTACAGAAGTCCTATAGAACTAATGGAGTCCGTATGAGATGTAATGATCATATGGTTCCTATATAATAAGTATATACAATAATTATGAAGATAATGATACATAGATGAGGATTAAAACCAAGGCCATGGGGTATTCCAACCACTCAATCTGGAATGTCCTACTAAGTAGTGGATCAACTCCCATATAATGTGGGTCACAATGATACTAATAACTCAACCTAAGGAAATAATATGATAGAGGATATCAATCTTGGCCTCATGAAATGATTCCAAAAACTCTATCTAAGAAGTCCCAAGGAAGTGATAACTATCCCATGTGTAGGATTAAATTCCATACTAACCCTCAAGGAATGGATATAGGGATGGAACCCTAACAAAACATGTCCATGTGGAAGAGGAAAAGGACTCCAAGACAACTTTTAAGGATTAAATGGTGTGTACTAGGAGTAAATGACATGTAAATTTATCACCAAGACCTTACTGGGTACACATTCCCAAGCTTGTGTCCTTGTCATAGTACACAGTGTTTCCTAGCCCGTATACTTCTGACCGTGTCCATGTACACAGCTCTGACCGTGTACACTTTGCTTAGCTATGTCCGTGTGATAGTACACAGTGTGTATGATCTTGTGTACTCCTGGTCATATCTCTATACCCTATTAGTTACACACTAAGCTACCAGGTCAAGGAAGATTCCATGTGATGGAGTAATAGGCTGCGTGATATTTAACTTTACCACAAAAACCCTATCCACCACACTAGGGGTCCCACAGAACATGTGATTTAGAAATACACTCCATGTGGATTGGGATTTTCTAGAATCCATTTTTCTTCCTCCTTCAGTGTTTTAAACTTTTATGTAACCAAATATAGCCATTAATTAAACTAAAAAGAAGAAATATACTCCAACTGATCCTTACCGTCACCACTCAACATGACCCGATCATCCGATTCGCATGGATAATAACCATCCTATGTCCTTTTTTCCATCGCATGCACCACTAAAAGTAATAATATATATAATATGATCTTATTCAATTTTTCAACCATATTTGAATGATCCAAACACCACTCCAATCCTAGATCCACAATATCAAATCACTGTGCTAAGAAACGAGTGTTAGTCATTCGATTTCTCATGAATTCGTCGAACCACCGATCAAACAAAACATCGGTGATGAAGCATGTAGAAGAAAGAGATAAAAACATGAAACACACAAAAGAATAATGATACTTAGATGTGTTCAATTTTCCTCAATCCCTTTCCATTATAATGATGAAAGAAGAGTCTTATTAACATAAACAATTTTCCTTATAAATCCCCATAGTTAAACCCATCCCGAAAAATGACCGGTCCTTGAACCAATCCATTGGTTGATTGATTGATTTTCATTGTAGAAATAAATAATGGGGAAAGAATTCAAAAAAAAAACATTATACCCCAATTTTTTTGATCAGTAATGAATACGAATGCTTCATTATTTTCATTAGTGATATCCTCTAATCCCATTGCATACTGATTCTCGATCTTCATTCTAATAGTCATTCATCAACGAAACCTCATCCAATGACTATCCAACACCCTCTAAAACTTGTTGGGTTATGTTAACAACCCTTAATTTTTTATACAACAACATATTTAAAGGATAATATAGGTTTATACATCAAATAACAAAATAAAATGATTTATTTAATTATTTTATTCATTTTACACCTGTGATGATTTTTTCATAAATTCCCCACACCAGTAAAAGTTATGTCGTGCATAGGGTAAAATTAATACTCTGAACTCAAAAATTGATTCATATTTCTAATATGAGCCTCGTTTTATAAGTTATACTACTTT
Source organism: Viscum album (assembly GCA_963277665.1). NCBI lineage: Eukaryota > Viridiplantae > Streptophyta > Magnoliopsida > Santalales > Viscaceae > Viscum > Viscum album. Next base: position 117,526,430 of record OY728119.1, read on the forward strand.
TTAAGTAAAAATTCATGTGTTTTCATTTAATATATTTAATATAATTCAAAAACTTATTTGGGGTGCATTATGCCTCAGAATCACACACAGTCTTAGTGTATGGTCTCAAAAACAATCCATAAAATATCCATAAACATATATATATATAATATAAGTCACTAAATAATTGTTTTTTGACATTTATTTGAGCATGGTATGGTTGAAACTGAACAAGGAGTGTTTTTAAAAATGCATTTGGTAGGTCGGTGGACTTTTGAAGTGAGTTTTTAGTAGAATATTCCTTTGGTGGGGAACACCATAGCTCGGAATCAACCATCAAGAGTAAAGTATTATACTGGAGAGAACTATAATACTCTAGTATAATTAGGTAAATAAACCATGGTGGTTTAGTATAGACAAGTGTGATGGGAACTATCTCAATGTTGGTGTTGATAGTAAGCATGTGATTTGGTTTTTGTTGAATAGTGCACTTAGTGTTTATAGGTGCGTAATTGAAACATTTTTGGAATTTTGGATAAGGAACTGAGATTTTGCAATGAATTGGTGATAATGGTTGGTCAATAAATGTGATTCAAGGATTACTCTGACTTATTGGGGAAAAGAAGCATTATGGTGGGGTATGCAACCCCTATTAATTTTCTTATTGTTTTTCTTTTGAAGAAGGTTTGAATTTTCAATCTGGTGGGTGATTTATTTTAAGAATAAAGACTCAAAATAGGAATAAAAACATTTAAAATTTGTTAAATGATATTTTTTTATGTGTTTAAAATCTTGGCAGGCACCTCATATACTTAGGGATGATTCAGAAAATGGACTAGTGGATAAGATACTACAAAGTTACAACAATAACCAATTCAGGGTACAACCATAGTGGTCACACCATGAAAGTTTTTGGGGGTAGAGGGAGGGTCCACATACCTAGTAAGTTCATAGGGATATCCATGTATCATTCCATGATTGGTGTCCAAGTTTTTTTATAAAAAATAAAGGGGGAGGGGGTTCCCCCCTTTGTTCTTGGTTGACTAGGAATATAAGGGATGCAACTTTCAGAAATATCCTCTCTTATTCTTCCACCCATTTGATCCCCCATGTAAGGGGATGATTTTTGGTGTTGAATTTAGGTTAATTTCTCCTATAGTTTCATTATATTATTTTTTACTTGTTTCTATCCCTAATTCTAGTTTTATTTTGACTAGGGTTTGGTGAAACTTTCACCAGAGCTTGGTAAAATTTTCCAATTTCAATGTATATTTCATGGATGGTGGCTAGTAGGGAACCTAAGGTGTTGTTTGCACACTGTTGTATGTTTTTCTGATTATGGTATGTTTCCAAATGATTTTCTTTAGTATTTTTTCCAAAGTTAAGTGAATTTGGACATTGAACCAAGTATAATGGATGGGGATTTTGTGTAGTCAGGTCCAGGTGCATGTTGAGAGCACACCACACCCCATTTCACTAGGTTCTAGTGAACATGTTATCCTCGATTAGTTTTAAGGAAATTATGACAATTTAAATATTTTTTAATAATAAATTTTTAATATTTTATAATTAATTATGTGTGATTATTCGCATGAGATAGCCACCCTAAAGTGTGGATGAGGCTTGGTGAGCTTGGATAAGGCTCCCTAGAGCTCAATAAGGGGTTAAATCCATGTTCTATGTAGTTGGACGCTATGATACTATTTTAAATTCATTTATTTTTATCAGCGCACATTTTGGAATAACTACATGAGTTCTAGAATGGTGTATAAGTACTTGTAGAGTTCTTAGCCAAGATAATGGGGTGTAATTGGGTCTCCAAGGAGGATACCAAGTTCTCATTAGCACCTTGGGTAATTTAAAATTTCCTAATGATTATATATCAAAGGAGAAAGGGATTGGGTTAAGTTGAAGATAGAACTTTGGGAGGTCTTAGAAAGTGAGATGAGATGTGGGATGGCCTATGTTGTGTTCCTACGGATCATGGGTAGGCATGAAGGGATTGGGTCCAAGTAATGACGTAAAAGATGAATGTATGTCTCATGAGTGATTTAGAACATTCTATAGAGGTCAAAAGTGAGTCTTGATAGGAATGGTGAGTAAGTCAAGTCCTATGGGTCATGATTTGTGTGATAGAAATGGGTTCCATTTTGGTTATGGGATGAGAAATATCTCTTGTGAGATGTGATATGTGACCTAGTGAGGTTATAGGGAATTTTTGACACTTATTATTGGGATTCCAAAGGGGTTTTGGTTGAGAATTATACCCTTGTTGTTGAGGCCTAGTTTAGGTAAAACATGATGGATTAGGATGGTACCAAGTTAGTGGTATTTAGAGAGACTAGGTTCTTGGGAGAGGTTGGGATAGACCTTGAGGCCTGGGTCTAGTATTATCTTACATGCAAAAATTTCACTGAAGGGTGACAGATGTGTGGTGGTACTGATTAGAAGAGATCATTATGAGTCTGAATGATCTAGTGGGTTCCAAAAAGAAAGATGAGATGTGTTCTATTTAGGGGTTAGGTCTCAAGTGACTAACACATTAGTATTAGTTGGTGAGATAGGTTAAAGGATGTTGATCGGTGTGCTGCAACTTACATGTCCCTATTAGACCTTTCCTTATGATGTTTGGGTAATGTACTAGGAGGACCTTTCCTTAGTAAACTTAGGTTTTGGATTTCCCATGAGAGGGATTAGTCATGGTATGATTTTGAATGTGTACATATAACTTTTCTTGAATATGTTGGGGTTGAGAACTACTGAGTTTCTATGTTCTATGCAATATAGCAAGGTTATATCTTGATTGGTAAAGTAGTTGGTGCATACAAAGCCTTTTAATTGAGTGAGATGGTCTATAAAAACACACCTTGAGTGATAAGGCAAGGTTTTATGGATGAAACATGACCTCTATAGTTGTATCTTTGTTTGTGGCCATGGAAGACCCTGAGTGAGAGGGTTGGATCATGACATGACATTAGACATGATCGATGGACCCCTCCTTGAGTGATATTCCAATGGGTTAAGATGTGGACACACAAGTGTCCCCTATATCTTTCGGTATTGGGTCAAATTTTGGATGCCTCCTTATAATGAGTATTAAGTTATGGTCTAGGTATTAGTTATATTGGAAAAAGTAGAGGTAATGATTGGAATTCAGCATGGAACTGAAGCATCTATAGTCAAATATTGAGGTATCCTGGTTAATACCCAATGAGTTCAGGAATATTTGTATATCCTTTGGTGTCATGGTGGCTTGAATAAAATATGAAAACTAAGTGATCATGTTTATTTATTATATTTATTTTATTCATACTTACACAAAAATATGATATCATATATTATGGGTTCTTAATAAAAACCTACTAAGTTATATGCTCACACCCTACAAGACCGTCTTAGTGTGCAAGAATACATTATGTCTATATTAATGTTTAGAATAATACTTGTAGTTGATTAGGCTATGGTAATTTTATAGGTATTAGAGATAGGCTGTGTGAGGCCCATGGATAGTAGTAGGGATAGTGTGTGTGTTTTATTTTATTTTTTATTTGGGATCAGTGTAGTGGGTGATCAATGTAATTTTGATTTTATGTTTCTAAAAAATACATTTTGTTATAGCGTTGTGTTTATTGATTATGCATGCTCTAATGTTTATGTAGTGTGTGTTTGGTTATTTTTGTTTTGTTGGTTGAATATAATTAAAGTAAATATTCTCACAATTATATGGATTATTCCCTAACCACTAGTTAACAAACTTTAATATATAGGGCAGCATGCTTGAGTCCACATAGTGTCTCCGTCTGGGACACCATCGGGTGGTTCCTTAGGCTGCGAAATTATAGAAAATATAAAGAGGGAAGAGTTTTTTTTTCACACATTATACAAAAGTATTATTATATATTTGTGGTATATTTTTTCATTTAGGTTTGATAATATTTATGCTACATGATTGGAAACTCAATTTTATATTTGTGTGAGAGAAAAACACATCTCTATTATGTAAATAATTATGATGTTCATTCTAGGTACACTTTATTAATGATTTTTTTATTTTATAGGGAATCATTAATCTTTATATTCATATTTAGATGGATATTAGGATAAATATATTGTGGATATAAAATAAAAAAGATAGGATCATTATTTATTGAGATAAAATCCATAGTTTGGATAAAAAATGTACATATATTAGCATAATATAAGATAAGTACATTATATCTAAAAAATTTTATACTAATTGTTTTTGAATGAAACAATAATTAGTGGACCTTTCAGAATATATGGAGATTCCTATAGTGAATCTTTGTGGTAATAAGTGTGAAATTGAACTGATAAATAATCTATTATAACATCCACACATGGAACATATTGAAATAAGGTATCAATTTATTAAAGAGATGGTGGAGAATGGAGTTATTTGGAAGGAGCATGTTGGAATGAATCAAAAAGTGGAAGATATTTTCACAAAATTTATTTTTTCCCCAACATTTGTGAAGCATCGGTTGAACCTTATTGTTCAGCCACCTTCCCCATCTTGAAGAGATTCAGGAATCCTCTCTCCCCATATACATTTAACATTTAATATGATAGATAATTTTTTAATGATACATTTACCGTTAGGATTATTTTCAAAGGGAGAGATAATAAATTATGTTAGTGAAATCCATAATTGATTTCAAAGCTTAAGAATATTTCATGTCAACCAAGTGAAGTTAGTGAAAAAATTCTTACCTTTAAGGGGAGGAATCTACTATTGAGTGTGTGTGTGGGGGGGGGGGTGGTAATTGGTTTGAAATAAATAGGGGGGTATATGATATATAGGTTAGGATATAAGGTTATGGATGAATATATGGAGAGTTTGGAAATGCTTTAGAATTTCATGACAAGTTGTTATTTTATTATAGGTGGTTAAATGGTCTTGAAAGCTAAATATTGAATGTGAGAATAGAATTCTCTCCAGATATCTTTTTTTTTCTACATTGATCATCACTCACATTATCTTAGAGTGATGAATGAGATATTATGTTTATTTTCTATATTTATAGAAGATAAATCTCATTGAATAATCTTTATATTTCCAATTAACCCAAAGGTGGAATCAGGTTCATCAATTGTTGAGTTTTTTTATCAATGTTATAATGTTGGGACTAAGGCTATCTAGGTTAAAATACAAGAGAATATTGTTTAGTAATATTATATAATATTTCAGGAGATTTTTGTTTGGTGTAAATGGGATTCATTGAAGGTTTTAAGGAATTAAAAATTCATAGTGAAGTCTGGTATCATTTTGAAGAAATATTAGAGTTACTTTCGAGACAGGAGACAAAAAACAAAACTCATAGGGTGATATGACTCCATCAAGAAGGTTATATTAATATAAGTCAGAACAAATGAAACTTATACCATGCCAAAATAGGATTTTCTACACAATAATTATATATGTCATGTCGTAATAGAGACCCCATGAAAACTTGGTGCTATAACATATTTTCCAGTCAAAGTCTTCAAATTAGAATATAAATTAGTCATGAAACAATTTATACTACATATACTTAGAAAATTTAAGAAGTATGGATTGTAGGTAGTGACAACACCACAACTCAAGTTTTAAGAATTTTGTATAACACCAGTTAAGCATGGAATAATAAATTACACATCAATGAAGTGAACCATTCCATAATGGTTCCTTATTTTGAGGATTTTGAGAGGATCAAACCATTATTCTCAATAAATTTAAAATAAATTCTGTCCATATTTTTTGGATTTTTTATTGATATATAATCATGTTGAATTTTTTTGTCACACTATAATATGGTGTAGTTGGAATTACAACATGCCTAAATAACTGGAGTAAGACCATGATTAGGATTTTTCTAGACTATTTTCAAAATTTGAATATTTTTTTGAATTGGGGAAGATTAAATTTTCATTTTAATAGTTTTAATTGGTATATTATGAATGTTTTGTTGGTCCAATATAAGTTTGGATTGTGGTGAATTCATAGGTGATGATTTTGGTAGTTATTTGAATGGGTAATGTAGAGAATTAAAAGTATGGTAAATTACAAATAATTCCATATATGGTATTCCAAAAAAAAGTATAGATTTATTTTTATGCACATATCAAAGTTCAAGAATTAAATAGGAGGGTTTTCATAGAAGGAATACTTTTAAAATTTAGATATTTGTAGAGAAAATTAATTAAAAATGATCACACCCTCATTTTTTGGTTTTAATCATTTTATAAAGATTATTTTTAAGAAACTGTCATATTTTATGTTCTTCTTGTAACCCTTCCTTAAAGAAGAGAGTGAATAAATAGAAGGAGGGATTAGACCTTGGATCAATAGTGATTTATTCTTAAACATTTAGTCACATATAGTGAGTAGTGATATCCTTGAAAAACATAAACACGTCATTAACATAATTTCCTTATAGTATCTCTTAGTGGTGTATTAAGTGAAATTTATTTATAACTGTGCTTATATTTTTTACTTGGATACATTGGATAGATAATTTACTATGATAGGTTTGTATAATTATTTCTAACATGAGAACAATATCCCTTTGAATATTAGTAACATTTAACAACCTAATTTTACCCAAATCTTAGGGTGTATATTGGAGTGTGTGGTTATAAAATTATAAAATTTAGAAGTTAAATTTTTGTGAGACGTTTAATGAGATAAAGTGATAAATTTGAAGGGGTAACACAAGAATAATCATTATGAAAATTATGGGAAGAATAAATTAAGAGTTAGGGTAATTTAAATAATTGTGTTTTGGATATTCAATGGTTATTGTACTTATACTGGATTACTATTTTGTTTGTTAAAAGGATATAAATGTGGAGTATATACATATGAGGTGATGTGAACATGAAAGGATTTTATTTTCTTTCAATAAGGTAAGAAATAAATCCATGATTATTGAATCTATCAATATGTGTTGGTGATGTATAAAGGATATAATGATGTGCTGCCAATGTTAAATAGAAAAATGAGAATTTGATTCTATTATATTAGGTATTTATATGAGTTTATTTAGAAGATTATGAGAATTATGTTTTGTGCTGTGGATATTTCATAAATGTATTCATGTATGATCCATTAGCATATTTTTTTAATATTCATTTTTTCCATTGTATGTGTGAATTTTGAGTACACCATTTTAGCAAATTGTGGAATATGTATTAGTGTTTTTTCTTTTGATTTCAGAAGTCTTAAACTAATTATTATAAAATATATGTCTTATTCTGATGAAATGTATGCCAAAAAATACCCAATCCATATGTCAGAACTATCCAAGTAGCTAGTTATTATAGATAACAAGACAATATTAAATTTATATTAACAAGGAAGAAATGTAGAGGAAAAATGTAGGAGAGCACTAACAGGGATGGTGTGGTATGAAACTTGGAGAGAGTACCACATGGCGTGAAAAAATGAACCACTAAGAAGAAAATACCTAAAGGATTTAACAATTTCATAAAGAGTGATGATGTTAATGAAATAGAGGAATCCCCAAAAAAAATTAATGTGATATGAAATTTTATGTGGTCACAATTCACATTTTAAAAATGTGAGTGCATACACTTTCTATGCAAAAAATGACATCACACATGTCATTTTCCACATCAAACTAGATTCATGTTGTTCCAATTTTGGATTCTCTATTCTAAATATTATTTCATTGATCTATGATTACATATGAGAGTTTTCATAGATCAATTAGAGTTCAGATCTGAATCCATAATATCATAATTTCAAACTTTAATGCATGTATAATTACACTATATTGAAAAAATTAATATCAAGTTGTCTAGAAGATATACTTTTGGAAGATGAAATGTCAAACCAGAAAATGCTATGTAGATATTTCAAGAGTAAATTTCAGGATGATAAGGATATTTTTTCTTAGTTTAAGAATAAATGAGTTTTATATTGAAGACTGAGGATACTAGTGATTAATAACCCATAATTAATTACAAAGGAATAAAATATTAGGTTTATAGAGTTTATACAATAAAGTCTTCTTAATTTTCATGATGTGAACCTTCATAGAGTACCAATATATCTTTATAGTTTACTACCAAAAGATTTATTAGGAATATTTAGTGGAGTTTTGAAGGTGAAAGATAATAATTTCATAGGATACACCTAAGATCTTAATTAGGTATAACCAACCTCATGAAAATGTAAGGCTCAATATTTTATAATTTTTTTACCAAGATGGAGTTTCCACACTTTAATTGTGTGGTAAAAAATAAAAGGAAAGACAATTTCAGCTGGCATCTTCATATAATCATGCATACATGGTTGTAGTTTTTTTTAAAGTATTTTTAGAGTTGTTATAAAGATAATTATTAGAGTATTAAAAAGTTTTAAAGGAATGAACTTCAATCAATATGAATGAGATTGATTTAGTTTAATGATGAGAAAATTCTTTCAAAAGTATAGGGAATTTATTTACATAATATGGAAGTGTTATTTGAATAATATTCACATGAAAAAATCTATGAATATAAAACTAAGAATAAATTAATAATAAAGGGGATGAAAATAGACAGATAATCCTATACTGCTTTCATGAGATCAAAGGATTATATCGATGTAGAAGAACATGATTTAAATTAGGAAAATCCTATAAATCTAAGAAAATATTGAGCCGATTGCATTAAAGAGTTCACCTATGATCCAAATAGGTGAGAAAGAACAATTATTCCTTGTATGTCAAGGAAACATGAAATTAAATGATAACAAGGCCAACACACATCATTATCAGATGGAAGAGGGAGTTAAAAACCTATTTTAAAGTGTGTTAAAGACTACATGTATACTAGAGGGAACTATTATATATAAACATTTATGATACTATAAAAGGAAAATATTTTTAGAAGATATATTAAAGTAACATGATCTAGTATAACAAACCCATTAAGAGGTGACCACTGGATCACTAGAGACCAGAAATTTCAAGAGATTATATGATTTTATGGAGATAGTTTATATTTATACTTTGCATGATTTTTTATGGAAAAAAGTTATCAAAAATTGATCCAAACTTGGAAAAGAGTAGGAATTTAAGCTTAGACCTTGTAATTTTTCATTTTATAGCTTTGGTTTCATTTAATTACATATGATATATGGTGTTAATACTATGAATAAGATGATAACGATCTTAATAGGGCACAAATGGATGTTTTTAAGAATGAAATAATAAAAAGAAAATTGATTATTGATTCACCCTAACTCTTAGTTATTTCACCATTACCTAGGCACTACTAGTGGTATTAGAGAAAGTCCAGGTCCTTTGAAATATCCAACATTGACTGAAGATGAATGTGGATAGTATGAATTTATTCAATAGTATAGGAGTTCATACATTCTATGAAAACATTTTTAATGGATGGAATAAAATAATAATCCTACATTTATTATCTATTGGCCTCTATATTTTAGATGCAACCAAAATGGGATTTCCAACATATAAGAGAAATTCTTCAATGAAATTTATTGAAAATAAGAGCTTTTAGGTGGCTAAAAAAGTTAAAAATTCCATTATTATATATCTCTTCAAAAGATTTTACAGAAAGGCTGTGGGTATTAAATTTTACAAAGAAATTTAGGATTAATTGGTGATAACTTTTGAGGGAAATATAATAGTTACAAAATAAACAATGTAGATTTGGCAAAGAGAGTTTGGAGATGTAAGGAAGAATGATAAAGAAACCATTTAGGATTATATTTCCAGAGTATATAATATTTTTAGAAACATTATAGTACTTATAAATACCTTGAAATATTATAATATTGTTAGTAAACTCATGATTATTTTTTTTGGAAAGATTTGATGCAAAAATTTTACCACATTAAGATAAAGAGGATTTATCTATAGATGAACTACACAATCTAGTTGTTGCCTATGATATGAATAAATCTATAATATTCAATGAAAATATCAAATAGGATATGGAATTGAAAATTATGAAATGAATTAAGTTTAAAGATAAAAATAATGTTCCATTATCATATTCTAAAGAGGTTGAAGAGTGTGATGATGAAAGAAATAAAGATCATAAGAGATCCATTACATTTATCTCACAGAACATCATAAGAGGGAATAGAAAATACAAATTTATTCTTCCTCTTAAATTATTTGATTATGGAGAAATTTTTCATTTTTTTATTGAATTAAAAAATAAGAAATATATTGAAGCTAAAAGTGATGATGAGGAATACCACCTACCTAAAAAAGAATTTGGAAAATAAAAAAAGTTGACTGTGGAAGGAAGAAGAAGTTATCAAGAAAATATAAAAGAAACCTGATGTCTAGGTAATAGTATAACAACTCATCATCATTGAGTGAATCTAAATATAGAGATATATCTCAAATCAAAAAGTCTTCATAACTCATATCAAGAAGAATGTGACTTCTTCAAGTAGTAAATAAGATGAATAATGAGATGGATACACTGAATACATGTTGAAACCACAACATGCTTCTATCCTTGATAAACATTACATGCTCAAGAAAAAATTAAAGAAACTATAAAAAGATAAAATAAGTGAATATGTCGAGGAGAGCGATCTCTTAATGGAGATAAAAAAATAAAAGGTAAAAATTGTAGAATAATATAAGATTCAAAATGATATCAATAAAAAATAGCTTAAAAATAATAAAGGAAACACAAGGTATAATATAAGAGTCTTAAAGATAAAATCACCTTGAATACCTTGAGAGAATATCATGAAAAAGTTATAGATATTTAGGACGAATCTTACAAAGATACTAAGAAGACCAAACACAAAAAAGGTATAATCTGTTTCTATTTACTAAAGTAGTACTAAATACGTTTTATCCAATTATTAAATTTATGAATCTTATATTGGATATATACAGGTCAAATAAAGTCATAAAATTTATACAACTATATTAAGAAGGGTTGGAGATAATTTTAAAATGTAAAATATATAAAATAAAAGGAGAAAACCAAGTATGGAGTGCACCTAGATAATGATTTTTTTAATAGACAGACTTATTAATATTTTGAAAGCTCTATATTCAAATGTTATTGTTGGTTTTATAAAAAATTATGGGAATAAAGCCTATTTTTTTAGTTGTAATATGTCATTCCCATAGAGGTATAATAAATTAATGGGGATCTATCTTGAAAATAACTGAATAAAACCTATAATATAGAAGAATTATCTTAGGAAGAAAAAGTTATTTATGAGAAAAGAATAGTTCTTTCAATCTAGAATATTTTTTAAAAGTTGGAATAAACCTATGGAAAATGTGATCTATAGGGTCACTATGATAAAATGTTTATGAAATTATTTCTTGGAAAGACTTTAAAAACTGTTAAATTTAACAAAGATCAAAGGAGGAAAAAGAAACTTGACCATCTTATTCAGAACATATCTTATGCTAAAGGAAGAAAAAAAGATTACAAAAGGAAGTAATTTATGTGAAAAATTATCAACCTTGATATACTTATGAAAATGGTTCATTATTACTACCTTCCTAGGTAGAAGTATCTAAGGAATAATGTTTATTTATTATTTTCAACAAAAAAGAAGTTAATAGAAGGGAGTTAACCATGTTGTTCATGGAAACAAAGGAAAAATCATTCAATAAAAGAGGAATTACGAGATAATCAAGATATAAAACTAGAAATTATGTTATATATTTGTTGAGAGATAATTCTCACCCTTACTTATATCACTACTACTTAAGAAAAATACCTCCTTGTTCCTTTTTTTTGATTTTATTAACATATAGGGAATTAAAGGAGTAAAAAGAAAAATAGGATAAATTTGGGGCTATATAAGTTATACAATATGAAAAAGATCCCATCATAGAGTTCATTTTGTAAAAATAAACTAATATGATATGATGAAGTGAGTGCATACCTTGATAAATATAAAACATGAAGATAAATTGTTATAAACTACATTCTTATCTAAATATGTAATTCTATATATCTCTATAAAAATCGAATAGTGAGGTTTTCCAATTACACATTTCTTTAATTTCATTATTATATAAGAAATCCGGTTATCAAGGGGGATTTCTAGTTGATGTGCAAAATAAGATAAAGGGGGGAGAAATGTTTCTTTTAGTTAAATTATTTTAATATATGTCTTTGAGATAAGTGAAGGTTTAACATTCCATGGATAATTTGTTTATGAAACCCCTAATTTGAGTAATTAAAAATGGTATCACATCCTTGACACATTTATGTATAGTATTAATGCCTTGGAGAAATATATCTTGTTTACTACACTAGGTTTTTAGTATATAAAATTTTAGTAGATTAAGTAATGGATATTTTCTATATTTTATGTGGTTGCATTCTTCATTCCAAAATATTAATTAAGATATAATTAATATATAAAGAGGAAGAATATTTCATATGGAATATACCCCTTTTCTCAAAAATGACAAGGATAAAATGAGTGATAATCCACACCAAAAGACAATTTCATATTTTTTTAATGAAGGGGAGAATAAAAAGTGACAATCATTTGATGATATTGCCACTAAATTCAAATGAATAGATTTATGTTCCCATACAAGGATTATATTTTTCATATATAATGTAATAAAATATTCCATGATGATTAAATCTTACAATATATGTTTGTGATGATTGAAGGAGATGATGAGGTACTGTATACATTTAGTTAGAAAAGGATAAGTTTTTATTATGGTTTGAAGTATTGATGTGAGTTTATTAGGAGGAGTTTGGGAATTATATGTTGTAATGTTAATATTTGGAAAATGGATTTATGTATGAATCCTTCTATGATTTATATATAATTCATGTGAGGTCACCGTATAAGTGACATTTGAGGCTAGTGTATGAGTGACTAGATAAATTCATATTAGTATTTGTTTTTCTTTTGAGTCCATAAGACTTACACCATGTCTTATGAAATGGATGACTTTATTTTATGAAAGTTTTTCCAAAAAATGGTAAATACTCAATTAGGCACCAGCCAAGTAGAAAAATATCAGAGATAACTAACCAATATTAAAGGAAATATAGTAAAGAATGCATGTAGGGGTCCAATTAAGGTTGAAATTAGTAGGGAGAGCATGGTGTAACACTAGAAGAGAGAAATGTGTAGGGTGACACCGTGAGCCACCAAGTAGGTAGGCCCTAAAGGATTTATTGATGCTATAAAGTGGACTAAGGCTAATAAAATAGATAAATTCCAAATAAAACATAGATTTTCTTCTGTAATGCCTTTGTATTGTTCATGTAGTGTCATTTCATATTGTACCTATAGATCTTTTTAGGGTATAACCTAAATCTTTAAAAGGTATATGCGGTAGAGTTCATAAGGTACATAAAAATGAGTTCATAGGCTACACCCAAGATCTTGATTGGGTATATCCGACCTTCTGAAAATTAAATTTTAAATCTTTTTCAACATTTATATACAAACATAAAGTTTCAATGTGGAAATCACATGATTAAAAATAAAGGAAAACACATGAATAACTTGGATCTACATGAAATTATGCATACATTGATTTGATTTTATAAAGAATATTTTTTGGTGTTTTTATAAAGAGAGGAGCCCAAGTCATAATGAGTTTTAAAGAAAATACCTTGAATTGATTTGAATAAGATTGAATGTGTTCAATGATTAGAAGATACTGTCATGATTCAAGGGAATTTCCATATCAAATTTGAAAATATTATTTGAATAACATTCACATAAAATATTTTATGAATATAAAATAACATATAAATGATGAAGAAAGGTATTGGGGATGGTGAGAGAATATGATACCATTTTAATAAGATCACTTATTGGTATCAAAGGATAATAACATGATTTCATTAAAAACTTACCTATGGATCAAATAATAAAGTGAGACAACTCCTTTTAGAATTGAACCTATGATTTGACTAGGTAAAAAATAATTGTGATTCCTTGGAAGACTAATACCCATATACTTTAAGAATAAAAATTCCAACACACCACTATATCAGATGAAAAATGGCGTTGAATACCTATTTTTAGGAGTGTATAGGACTACATGAACACATTTGAGAGCCACTATAAAGTAACAGTTGGGATACTATAGAATGAGAAGATTTTATAGAGATAGATTCAACTAGAAATTACTAGTGTAAAGAACCCATCAGGAGGAAAACGATTTATTAGAATACCAATAATTTAAGGATATTTTCTAATATAATTTTTGAGATATAGTTTTTCTTTTTATTTATATTATTTATAGTTGAAAACAATGTCTCAAAACTTAACTCGAAACTAGCAAGGAGTATGATTTCAAGGATTAACTTTATAAATCCTTTTGTGATATCTTTTAATTCATCTTCATTTATTTGAGATAGGGTGTGAAAAATAAGAGTGAGAGGATTAAAATTTTAACCAGTCATATAGGTTGGGTTAAAATAAAGAAATTGTAGAAATAACAGGGATCACTGATTCTTCCCTCCCAATATTAGTGATCTCATAAATACCTGGGCAATAAATGAGTCTTTTAAAGAGATAAAATATAAGGTGAAATGACATATAATATTTTTCACTTATTCATTTGAGGGTATAGGGGGGGTGGTAAATGACTAAGATACTCCATAAAGTTAATAAATAAAGGGGAATGTGGTATGGACACATGACACCATTGGGTATGTAAAATATATTCTTCTATAAAATGATTGCATGTTTGTTGATGTGGTTTAATCATTTGATAATTTTACCCCACTATCATAGATATCTAAAACTATATGTTACACCACTGAAGAGATATGGGAATTTATCATCGAATATTTTATGGATTTTTAATAGATTGGGATTGATGAGTGACTATGTTATGCCTTCAACTGAGATTGGGATTGATCATGATATGTAACACCTCAATCTTATATGATGGATTTTTAGTGGATATGTTATGCCATGATCTAAGATAGGGGATTGATAAATTGATATATTACACCATTATTTTGTGTATAAGGATTTATTAGTGGGTAAATTATTCTTTGATTTGAGATATCACAATAGGTAAATGAAGGTATAATAGTGGTTTAAACCACCACTAATCCATTTTATTGTGGTTTACTTAATTTCCAAGTATATCACTATAGATAATAATTTAGTTATATTTAGTGGTGGTTTAGAAAATTATCATTTTTTTATTTATCTACATTTTTCTTTTTATTTAATTTAATTTTATATTATAAAATTGTTTAATAATTTATTTAAAAGTATATTTAACAATGCCTCTAAAAGTTACAGTGATGGTTTTATTTTTATTTTTTTAATGAAATCATTGATAAAAAATTTATCATTGGATTCATGTAGCTTAAACCACCACTAGAAATATAAAATAAAAAAACAATTAATAAAAAATAATTTATATAAATTTTAATCAATTAAGAAAACAATATATTCTATAAAAATATAGTACACTAATATATATAAAAATAATATATAAATAAAAAGTATTAGAGTACCATCTATAACACATTCATTTATCAAACAAATAATGTCTAAAAAATATTATCCCTCAACCCATCACATCCTTATTTCCACCACCTCTACTATTATCCCACCACTACCATCTCTATCCCCTATCTCGACATACAGAAATCCAACTACATCACCATGATATCAACTAAACTAAAATCATGGAAAAACTCATAACAAATCATTACAATAAACAATAATTATAGAATAATTCATGATAATGTTTAATAATGATATGAAACCTATAAATCATTATGGTTTTCTTCTAAAGAGTTTAATATCTCAAAAGACTCACCCCTTATCTACCACTATTATCTATCATCTATAATAAAAAAAACCATATCATTTAATAAAAATAACATGAAGCAAATAATCACAATAAAAATAAAAAATAACAAAATAGATAATAAATCCTAAAATTTAATTCAATTTTAATAGATATTTTCAAATCATGTAATTTTATTATATGTTAATAACATAATAATAATTGAAAATACTTATTTATTACATCATTTTATATCAAAGTAAAAAAACTCATTTTTGACTAAAAAAATTTATACTTCGATCAAATCATAAATCTATTCATGATTTCATATCAATATTCCAAAATATAATTATTATTAAATAAGAAATAAATATTTACACGTTGAAAAAATATTTTATTAGTATAATGAAAATAATTATAAAAACCATGACATGTGATGTCACATTAAAAATCAACAAATAATAGACAATATCTCACTCAGTGTATCCAGGGATTAAAAAATAATTCACTCTAAGACTACATGAGTCACACTCATTGTGAAAAAAGTGTTAAATGAAAATTTTATAAATAAAACACTCAATGAATTTTAGTCAATGACACCAATTTTTAGCACAACTTATCACTTG
Organism: Viscum album; assembly: GCA_963277665.1. Classification (NCBI taxonomy): domain Eukaryota; kingdom Viridiplantae; phylum Streptophyta; class Magnoliopsida; order Santalales; family Viscaceae; genus Viscum; species Viscum album. The sequence continues at coordinate 117,542,808 of OY728119.1, forward strand.
ATACAAAAAAACCTTGTTCTGTTAAACCTCAACCAAGACATATTAAAATTTACAATATCCCTTGGATTAATAATTCATGTTACTCTCCCATAATACCTTTTAAATCATATTCTCCCTTATAAAATACTTGGGAAGAAATCCTACCCTTAGGTATTTGAGGTAAAAAATGAGTATATCTCCCCTATTATTTTGAGTATTACCACCCCATAATTCTGGGTATATCTTCCCCTTTTTCAATAAACCAAAAAAATATGTAATTTAAATTTATAATGATAAATTAATAACTTAATAAATCAACTCAAGAGGTAAAAAACCTTTCTATAAACAAATTACTGATGATAGTAACACTTGCAAAAATTCTCAGTTAGTTATACAACTTATTAAAAACTATGGTATTATAATACCTTTAAGAGACTAGGGGTTCCTTTTTAAAACCTATTATATTAACCATAGAAGGTTAAACTCCAATAACCTTCCAATATATCTAAAAACTCTCTTAAGAGAGTGGGTTCATAATTATGTATTTAATTTTATGTTGAGTAGACACATGCTCTTATTTTAATAGTCATCAATCATCATTATATTTAATAAACCAATACTTTGTCACTTTGTTCCTTTTTGATGAATGATATAAGTAATATTTTAAGATGATTTATAGAAATTGTGACATAAAGATTAATCCTAATAGGAAAACTCCCCTCATCTCTAACATCTTCAAGTTTTTTCTTCATATATAAGTGTTGCATAAAATCTTGAGTGGAAACTATATTTTTAGATTCTATAGTACTCAATGATATGAGATATTTATTCTTAATCAACTGATAAATACAAAACATTCCATGATAAATTGAATCAATGTAATAATAATTCCAATAATTTGTTGAACTGGACCGATTAGAATATCTATATCCTAATAAATCATATTGTTGTTTTTCTCTGTAAAACTTCTAAAAATATACCATGCCTTTGATATATTAAAGTATTATTCTTATAAAAATTCTTTATGTTTCCTTTAGAAAATATTGATACCTCATAACTCTATATTTATAAAATACAATATTAATTCATGAATATAAAAGATTCAACAATATTCCAATTATTTTCATGTACTTAGTTATGGATATTGATTTTCTATAATCATCATTTAATAATTTCATCCAAGTAAGAAATGGTATAGTAACATATTTTATGCAATTTATTCCAAATCACTTTATAAACTACATAGCATATTTTGATTGACATATAAAGGTCCTATTCATAATTTATATCTCCTAAAAACCAAGGAAAAATGATAAATCACCAATCATATACATTTTGAAATCAATCCACCTGAAATTTTAAAATTCCTTGTATTAAGTTTCATTTAATCCAATAAAAATTATTCCCTCTATAAAAATTTGTATCATCGTTATTCTACCATCCTCCTGCTTGACATAGTGATATAATAATCTCGACTATTTTGGATTCCATACATTCTCAATTATTGATCAAGCCTTGAATACTAATCTATTAGTGGATACTTTAAAATATAAAGTTCCTTCTTCATGTGGAACACCTTTTTTCTCATCTTCATGAATCATAAAACCACCCATATATTCAATAGGCACATCTTCTTCAAGGAATCCATTAGAAATTGTAAATTTGATGTTAATTTTGAAAACCTTTAACTTTATTTGTATATGTATAATAATGATATAAATATTTTCAATATCATAATAAAATAAAACATATCTCATGTATCGGTCCCTTTAATTTGAGAGAATTCTGTTAACACCAGCCAATATTTTTTTCAAATCAATTTTTATTCTCTATTAATTTTTTTCATAAATCCACTTGGTTCCAATAATTTTTTTATCTTTTAGCCTAAAAAAACCTTATATGTTTATTTTTTTTCAATTTGGTCAAACTCTTCAATAATTTCCTTGATTAAACTCTCATACTTTGTAGTATTTTGAAAATTGTTATCTCTCGATGATACAAAAGAATTTTCTAGTATAGAAAATTAATTGTTTTCATCTATTAGATGTAAAATAATCGATGATATGTTTTTTTATCAATTTCATCCCCACTTATTAAATTATTTTTTTGATGAAATTATTCCAAAATATTTATCATCTGTTCTTTCATATGATTCACTATAATCCTATTATGATTATGTTGATCTATTCAACTTGAAATTATTTTCTTTTGAATTGTTTACATATTTATTACAAAATTTCCTTGATTTTAATAAATAATTATATCTTGAATTTTAAATACTTACTCATGGATTTATTTTTGGAACACTAGGAGGGATTTTAATTTGAAGAGTTTCCGAGAAACATTCCCTCATTCCCTCAAAATTCAAACATCCAATTTATTTTCTCCTTATTTATATTGGGCTATTTACTTATGAACACATGAATTAATTTCAATTTTTGTTTTTTACCAATGTCACATGTCCTATGGTGTCTTTTATGTGACAAAATATTTTAATAAATGAATATTACATCAATTTAGATCAATATTCAGTACATAACATTGAAATATATTCCAAAAAAACATAAAGGTTTTGCGTATTTGAAGAATAGATATATAAAAATATTATTTAGGTACATTAATTACCATCTCTCATAAATTTCTTCTCACTCTGCACCCTTATTTACATACCCAAAATAAATGTTTTCTTCATATCCATAGGAAAGGAAACATAATAAATGGTGAGATCAGATTCTTAGTAAGTTTAAAAAAGGTAGATCTTAATGGATGATCATATGCAAGAATAATATAATAATAAAGGTATGATATCTATATCATAACTTATATTGTTCATACCATATATATAATATATAATAAACACGATTCAATTAATAAAACATTAGCAGTTTAAATACATGAATTTTTAGAGTGATAAATCATCAGTACACAATCATGAACCATGACTTCAAATCATAAGTATACAATATTTTCATAAACTTATGGCACTATCATTGTAAAAAACCATTTCATATGTCATAGTTAATTACCAAGACCATCAAATAATAGTGTATTAAGAATCAACACAAGTTTCCCATATCATAAAAGATCTGGAATCACTACATATTTCAACTAGTGTAATATTCATCCACACCTATTTCCCATAGTGGATCAAGCACATAAACTCATTTCACATAATTATCTTAGGAGATATAAATATTTACCCAATGCATAGGGGGGATATAAAATTATGGGCCCAATCACTACGGGAAAAATGGGTATTTGCGATGGGAATAAATCCCGTCGCAAATAGTCCCGTTAAAAACTTATTTGCGACGGGGGTCTTTACCCGTCGCAAATAAGTAGTCTTTTGCGACGGGATAGGTTTCCCCGTCGCAAATAGTTTTCCCGCGATTTGGCGCCAAATCGCGGGAAAACTATTTGCGACGGGGAAGCCTATCCCGTCGCAAATAGTTTTCCCGGGCTTTGGCGCCAAATCCGGGGAAAACTATTTGCGACGGGGATGCCTTTCCCCGTCGCAAATAACCGGCGGCGGTAAAAGGTATTTGCGACGGGAAAGTATTCCCGTCGCAAATAACTATTTACCGGTTGACCGTAATAAATGCGGGCGAAGGTATTTGCGACGGGATTCCCGTCGCAAATGGACCCGTCGCTAATAATCTAACCTATAAATACCCCCATCCGTTTTTCTCAAATCATTCTCATTCTCCACCTTCTTCTGCTCTAAAATTTCTATTTCTAAATTTGAGTTTTTGTTCAGTTTAATTTTTTTCTTCGGAGCTGTTATTAAAGTTTTGAAGAACGATCAGAGCTCATCAATTTTCAAGGTATTTATGTTCATTTTAATTTAATATTTATTTTTAATTTTGTATTAATTTCAATTATTTTTGATTAGTTGTAATTTAATTATGTTTATATTGTTTTCTTACTTAATAAATTTAAATTATTAGTATTGTTCATAGTTAATGGTAATTAGGAATAATTTGTAATAATTTTTAATAATTAAGAATAAATATTAATAATTAGTAATAATTACCAATAATTAGTAATAATTAGTAATAATTAGTAATAATTAGTAATAATTACCAATAATTAGTAATAATTAGTAATAATTAGTAATAATTAATAATAATTACCAATAATTAGTAATAATTAGGAATAATTAGTAATAATTAACAATAAATAGTAATAATTAGTAATAATTAGGAATAATTAGGAATAATTAGGAATAATTAGGAATAATTAGTAATAATTAGGAATAATTAGGAATAATTAGTAATAATTAGGAATAATTAGTAATAATTAGTAATAATTAGGAATAATTAGTAATAATTATCAATAATTAGTAATAATTACCAATAATTAGTAATAATTACCAATAATTAGGAATAATTAGCAATAATTAGGAATAATTAGCAATAATTAGGAATAATTACCAATAATTAGGAATAATTACCTATAATTTGGAATAATTACCAATAATTTGGAATAATTACCAATAATTTGGAATAATTACCAATAATTTGGAATAATTACCAATAATTTGGAATAATTAGTAATAATTTGTAATAATTACCAATAATTTGTAATAATTAGGAAGAATTAGTAATAATTAGTAATAATTAGTAATAATTAGTAATAATTACCAATAATTACCAATAATTTGTAATAATTAGTAATAATTAGTAATAATTACCAATAATTACCAATAATTGCCAATAATTAGTAATAATTATCAATAATTGCAAATAATTAGGAATAATTGCAAATAATTAGGAATAATTAGGAATAATTAGGAATAATTAGGAATAATTAGTAATAATTAGTAATAATTAGTAATAATTAGGAATAATTAGGAATAATTACCAATAATTACCAATAATTACCAATAATTGGTAATAATTACCAATAATTGCAAATAATTGCAAATAATTAGGAATAATTAGTAATAATTAGTAATAATTAGGAATAATTAGTAATAATTAGGAATAATTAGTAATAATTAGGAATAATTTGTAATAATTAGGAATAATTAGGAATAATTAGCAATAATTATCAATAATTAGCAATAATTAGTAATAATTAGGAATAATTAGTAATAATTATCAATAATTAGCAATAATTACCAATAATTAGTAATAATTACCAATAATTAGCAATAATTAGCAATAATTAGTAATAATTAGCAATAATTAGGAATAATTAGCAATAATTAGGAATAATTACCAATAATTAGGAATAATTACCTATAATTAGGAATAATTACCTATAATTTGGAATAATTACCAATAATTTGGAATAATTACCAATAATTAGCAATAATTAGTAATAATTTGTAATAATTACCAATAATTTGTAATAATTAGGAATAATTAGTAATAATTAGTAATAATTAGTAATAATTAGGAATAATTAGTAATAATTAGGAATAATTAGTAATAATTAGGAATAATTAGTAATAATTAGGAATAATTAGTAATAATTTCCAATAATTAGTAATAATTAGTAATAATGACCAATAATTGCCAATAATTACCAATAATTGCAAATAATTAGGAATAATTAGGAATAATTAGGAATAATTAGTAATAATTAGGAATACTCACGAATACTCACGAATACTCATGAATACTCACGAATACTCACGAATAATCACGAATACTCAGGAATACTCAAGAATACTTAGCAAAAAAAATTATATTATCAATATTTATGAAAAAAATATTAATATTATTAAAATAATAAAAAATTTTAAAATATTAAAATTATCAATATTCACAACAGATTTTGCTCTATTCTTAACATGTTCAAATCTTAAAGGGTCGCTAATTGTCAGGTCATGCGCAATAAAAAGTTTGTGTCAGCCATGTCCAATGTAAACTCTATAATTGTCCTTGCATGGTCGATCACCTCAAAAGTAATGTTGCAATCAGACAAACCAAGTCATTCCCTTCTTATCTATAAGAATCATCTCACATGAACCTTTACATAGACCATTCTTCCTTGAAAATTTAAGGGAAAAATAATGATATCCCCTCAAATTTTTAAGGAAGAATGATCTATGTAAAGGTTCATGTGAGATAATTCTTATAGATAAGAAGGGAATGACTTGGTTTGTCTGATTGCAACATTACTTGCGAAGTGATCAACCATGCAAGGACAATTATAGAGTTTACATTAGACATGGCTGACACAAACTTTTTATTGCGCATGACCTGATAATTGGCGACCCTTTAAGATTTGAACATGTTAATAATAGAACAAAGTCTGTTATGAATATTGATAATTTTAATATTTTTTAATTTTTGTTATTATTTTAATAATATTAATATTGTTTTTTCGTAAATATTGATAATATTTTTTTTATTACTAATAATTAGTAAACGAAATCTGCTTGGATAATGAAGGGAAAATTTATAATCATCTCCACAACTATGATTACCAAATTTCCTTTCATTATTCAAGCAGTTTTCCTTTTGCTAAGTATTGCTAAGTATTTCTAAATTAGTAATAAATAGTAATAATTAGCAATAAATTGTAATAATTAGTAATAAATTGTAATAATTAGTAACAATTAGTAATAAATTGTAATAGATTGTAATAATTAGGAATAATTAGGAATAATTAGGAATAATTACCTTATTACATGTGGAGACAGAATGTGAAACACACAGATGAAAGGAGAATTGTATATAATATAAAAATTATATTATTTTAATATTAATAATAAAATATACTAATAATGTAATGATGTTATTATTATATAATTAATATTTATAAAAAAAATTATATTAGTATTATTAAAAAAAATAAAAAATCAATATAATATTAAAATTATCAATATTTGTAACAGGTTTTGCTTTATTCTCAATATATTCAATCCTTGCTTGAGTGTTTTTTCTAACAAATTATTCAAAACCAGTAATGATTTTATATTTTATAGAAAAATATGGAACAACGAGGTCGTCAACAGTCATTATTAGATGACCGTATATGGATAAATCAACGTAGAAATCCAAATGGTTCTGGTTTAAATCCAGTATATATAGAGGGTGTGGAGATTTTTTTATCATTTGCGGCATCAAATTCAGAATTTGTTTCAGAAGGAAAGATAAAATGCCCTTGTAGAAAATGTGCATTGAGAACGTTTGACACGTTTGACAAAGTGGGAGAACATCTCTTGCGTTTTGGTTTTCAAGCAGATTATGTTTTTTGGTATCAACATGGTGAACGCAGTTCCAGAGCAGGTGATACCAACTTGATTCCAGATCCATCCCGGTTTCAAGATTTAGTACATGATGTTGCAGGTTCATCTGTTCAACATACAGAAACTCCGGCTGATATAGCTTCAAATCCTGAGTTGGGACCGTCTGAATTTTATGAGTTGTTGAAGTCTGCTGAGGATGCATTATATCCTGGCTGCAAGCTGAGCAAATTAGAAGCAGTTGCAAAATTTATGGCTATCAAATCAGATAACGGAATGTCAAACACATGTTTTGACCAGATATTTTCATTGCTGAAAACACTGTTACCCGAAGGAAATGTTTTACCTGCAAATTACTATGAAAGTAAGAGGTTGGTTCGAAATTTGGGACTTACTTGTCAGAAGATTCATGCACGTTCAAATGACTGCATTTTATATTCAGGGGAAAATGAGTCGTTGGATAGTTGTCCCACATCTGGGCAACTGAGATATAAAGAAGGACAACACGGGAAGTCTGGTTTGATTCCTGTAAAACAGTTGAGATATTTTCCGCTTACATCCAGACTTCAACGTTTATTCATGTCTAAGAATACAACGACAATGATGTCATGGCATAAAGAGAATATTTCAACCGATAAAAGCTTGAATCATCCAGCCGATGGTGATTCATGGAAACATTTTGATAGAGTGCATCCATCATTTGCTTTAGAAGCTAGAAATGTTCGACTGGGCCTTTCCACTGATGGTTTCTGTCCGTTTGGATCTTATGGTAGTCAATATTCATGTTGGCCTGTTTTTTTAACTCCGTATAATTTACCTCCATGGATGTTGATGAAGGAGCCATATATCTTTTTGACTTTACTAATTCCAGGACATCCGAAGAAAAATATTGATTTTTATTTGAAGCCATTGATTGATGAATTAAATTTATTGTGGAGTACTGGTGTCAGTACATATGATGTTGCAACGAAACAGAATTTCATACTGAGAGCAGCATTGATGTGGACAATAAGTGACTTCCCGGCTTATGGGATGTTATCTGGCTAGAGTACACATGGTCAGAAATCATGTCCTTACTGTATGGGAGAGAAAAAAGCATTTATGCTCATTCATGGAAAGAAACCTTGTTATTTTGACTGTCATCGCATATTTCTTCCAGCTGATCATCCTTTTCGCAGAAACAGATCTCATTTCAGAAAAGGAACAGCTGAAAGGGATGGACCTCCAAAAATGCTATCAGGTTCGGAGTTAAAATCGGTTGTATTTTCATTACCTCCCATCACTTTTGGTCCCACAATAAACCAACAAAAAATTTCTGGTTTTGGGAAAGAACACAATTGGATTAAACGTAGCATATTTTGGGATTTTCCATGTTGGTCTGATTTGTTGGTCTGACACATGTTAGATGTCATGCATATTGAGAAGAACTGTTTTGATAATTTGTTTCATACAGTTTTGGATACGCCAGGAAAGAGCAAAGACAATGTAAATGCACGTTTAGATCTTGCCCAAATTTGCAGGCGTCCAGAATTGGAACTATTTGAGAATGTCAGAACAGAAAGGTTACTGAAACCAAAAGCAGCTTATACACTGTCTAAAGAAAACCGTTTATTATTTTGTCAGTGGATTGCAGATTTGAGACTTCTAGATGGCTGTGCTTCCAATTTTGGTAGATGTGTAAAGAATGGTCATATTACTGGATTGAAAAGTCATGATTGTCATGTTATAATGGAGAGACTTCTACCCATTGGATTAAGAGGTCTGTTGAATTCTGTGATTTGGGATTCCATAACAGACATGTCTCATTTTTTTCGGGAAATTTGTGCGGCTACGGCAGATTATGATGCTCTAGGCAAACTTGAAAAAGATGTTGTTGTAATTATATGTAAACTGGAAAAAATATTTCCGCCGTCTTTCTTCGACTCAATGGAACATTTGATGTTACATTTGCCATATGAAGCCAAATGTGGAGGTCCGGTACAGTTTCGATGGATGTACCCATTTGAAAGATGCATGCAAAAATTGAAAAGAAAAGTACGCAACAAAGCATCTGTTGAAGGATCTATTGCAGAAGCTTATTTGCAAGAGGAAATATCTTTTTTCTGCTCCCATTATTTTGAATCTGAGTATCCTTCAAAACACAACCGAATGGGACGGAATGAGAGGAATATTGATGAAATCGACAATCAATTATCTGTTTTCAACCAGTCAGAGCTTGGTTTTGGTGGAGTTTCTGAACGCTGGCTTTCAGATGATGAACATTATAGAGCTCATACGTATGTTCTGCTCAACTGTGAAGAGATGACATCAGTTGTACTGTAAGTGTTTATATCACTTATTCTATCATTTATGTTACATTAAATAACTTTGGTTTTTATAGGTTGTATGATAATCATATCAAGAAACAAATTCCACAAATTACAGCAGCTGCTCTCAAAGAACGTCGACTGAAAAATTTCTCTCAGTGGTTTCAAAAACTGGTAACATAAATTCTTTATCATTTATCAACTCATTCAATGTATAGTTTACTATATTGATAATTATTTCACAAATCTTCAGGTGTCTCGACATGCTGATAAAATTGACAAACGGCTGTGTGTATTGAGTAACCCACCTTCCAAACTTGTTAAAACTTATAATGCATATGTGGTGAATGGATTTCGATTCCACACACATGCATATGGGGAATCGAAAAAAACAATGAACAGTGGAGTTAGCTTGAGAGGATCTCATCATCGAGAAAATGAAGTTGACTTTTGTGGCATACTTGATGAAATCATTGAACTCTGTTATCTTGGACAACATTACATAACCATGTTCAAATGTCGGTGGTTGGATACAGAGAGAGGCGTGCGTGTTCATCCGACTCATGGAATCATCGATATTAAATGTAAAAGTGTTCTCGCAGTAAATGAACCATTCTTATTGGCTCAACAGGCATATCAAGTTTATTATGCAAAGTACTGTGCAACATCAAGAGACTTGACTGATTGGTGGAGTGTAATAAAAATCAAAATTCGAGACAATCAGTTTAGTCAAAGTGAATTTGCTTTCACTGATGTGAAAAGAATTGAAGTTTTTCAAGAGAGTACTCAAAATCAATATTTTTTACAAAGAGACATGAGTGTCGATGACAACACCCCACATTTAAGAGTCGGTGATGACGATGATGTTAATGATGTCACACATGAATTTGAAATGGTAAGAGATGAATCAACTGCAACTCGAATGGATATCGATGATGTTGAGGAGGAATATGAAGATGACATTGACATATATGAAGATGATGATGAAGATGAACACTTATAGAATTCCATGGTATTTATATACAATCATAATATGTATATATGTATATATAATAGTAATTATCAATTATTTGCTAATATTAACATTTTCTGTTTCAGATGGACGAGGCCACATTTCGTGAGTTGGCGGAGGCTGACCTGCCTTTCGATGCGGATGAGTTGCTGGCAGATGACCCTCAGCCTGAAGGCGCTCCAGGGAGTACGCGGAGGGGGCGCGGTCTTGCACGATTGATGATTCCTGACCCAGTCCCCGAGCGACGTCCACGTCTTGGGTTTGATCCGCGCACCCGGAGGTGTGATAACCTGTGTAATAACCTGTGAATTTGACTAAGATTTCATTAATCTATTCACATAATAAATGTTTATTATTTTTTCAGTTTTTTCGCATATAGCAGTCGGATAGGGCAGCGCTATTTTGCGCAACTATTTCTCACAGTCGTGGACCACATGGGAGCAGATTCCCATTGATGTGCAGCAGGCCATGTTCGGCCATTGGTTGGTACGTACGTAAATAAATAATTTTTATTTTGAAAATTATTTCATTTCTAACTTGATATTTTGATTTATTTGTAGGGTTTATGGTATCCGATCGAGGATACCATGCGTGACGCCATCCACGAGGCATGGGAGGTGGCCATGCGTGATCGCCTTCGTCAGTTTTTGCACAATTTAAGAAAAGCTGCGATGAAGAAAGCAGGAGTGTCAGATTTTGATGAGTCATGTAGAGCACACCGACCAGAGTACATTTCATCCCATGTATGGGATGGATTATGTGCGCACTGGTTGAGTGGTGCCTTTCAGAGGAGATCATCGGTGGGGAGGAAGAATCGGGGGAGGCAGGAGGTGACTCATCGAGCAGGGAGTCGTTCTTTCAGTACTCATAGACAGCATCTGGTACGTACATTATTTATAAATATTTTATATAACTATAAATATTAACAGTTTATTTTTTATTCTTATAGGCTGTCGAGCACCCCGATATTACAGAGTACGACGTATATCGGAGGATGTATAGTGATCCTGCTACTGGGGAGCTCAGAGGTGATCGTCAGCATCATATCGTGGTCAGTATTATTTGTTTTCAAGTTTAAAAATTAACTGCATATAATATATTCACAATTTTAATTTTAAATTGCAACTATTGGAGTCATATGAGGCTGCAGCGGCACAGGCCCGGCCTGAGAGTCAGGCCGAGGCATCAGATCAGACCACTGCCCGTCAGTTTGATGAGGCGGCATGGATGCAGGCCACCCAGTATGCCTTCGAGAAGGGCCGGGTAGTTGGTATCGGCTCTCGACTGACTCCCGAAGATTATTATGGCAGTGCTGCGATGTCGGCGTCCAGCTCGAGAGGAGCTCGTGCATATTCTTCTACACAGTATGAGGAGCAGTTGCGATCTCAGACTGCACAGATAGAGAGTCTCCGACAGGAGCAGGAGCAGATGCGTCAGCAGCATGAGGAGGAGCGTCGACGCCAGCAGCAGCTGTACGAGGAGCAGACGAGTCGGTGGCAGCAGCAGCATCAGGAGCAGATGGAGTACATGCGCCGACTCACTCATGCTTTAGGGATGGAGTTTCCTCCACCACCATCTGCAGATCCCCCACCTCCCCCCCTCCCCCCCTCCTACAGATTAGAGTTTGTATTTCTGTTATAAAATTTGTGAAATCAAATTTTTTTTTTCTATTCGTAGTTTCTGTCTCATTATAAAATATTAATAATATTATATTTTTAAATAACAATATTAATATGAATAATAATAATATTTATATTTTATAATATTAAATTTTATATATATATATTAAAATTTTATTTATATAATAAAATTATATATATATATTAAAATTTTATAATATTATAATTTAATTATTTTTTTGTAATACTTGAATTATTTTAATATTTGAATGTAAAATAATTCTATTATTTTTATATTAATTAAAATAACTTATTAATATTTTTTTTATTTATGAATTATAATTATAATATTATTATATTAATTAAATTATTTATTAATATTCTATTATTTTTATTTTTGAATTATAATTCTACTATTATTATAGTAATTAAAATAATTTATTATTTTCATTTGTAAATTACAATTCTATTATTATATTAATTAAAATAATTTATTAATAATTTATTTTTTTTATTTTTTTTATAGTATTTGCGACGGGATACTATGCCCGTCGCAAATACTAGTATTATTAATAGTTTTTATTTTTTTTTTAAAAGAGTATTTGCGACGGGTCCCATCGCAAATACTAGTATTATTAATTTTTTTATTTTTTAAAAAAAGAGTTTTTGCGACGGAACCGTCGCAAAAACTATTTGCGACGGGCCCGTCGGAATAACTGTTTAAAAAGTTTTTTACAAAAATACGGAAGACTATTTGCGACGGGGAGAATGCCCGTCGCAAAAAAAGGCTTTAGCGACGGTCCCGTCGCAAATAAGTTTAGTTGCGACGGCGTTTTCAGCAACGGGCTATTTGCGACGGGATCCCGTCGCAAATAGCCCGTCGCAAATACCTGCTTTTCTAGTAGTGAATTATCACATAATGAAAACCATACACATATGTGTCACTAGATTATAAAACATTCATCATATCATCATAACATAACAAATGAAAAAGAAACATGTTTCATAAACACTTCAAAATTTTATCATTACATAACAAATGGAAAATAAATGAGTTTCAAAAAAATATCTGCATGATAATTAAAAAAATATATCAAAAAAATAATGATCTTATAATTGGATCATATCCCTAGTCAATAACAATTAACATAAAAAGGTGTTATCATTGATAAAAATAACATTAAAGGATCGCTAAAATATTTATTTAGGAAAATACTCCTTTCATTTGGAAAACAATTAATTAAAATCTAAAAAATTACAAAATATCATAGAGAAAATTTTATTCAAAAAGGTACATGGAAACATGTAAAGTAATATAAAATTATTTTGGTGCTCATGAAAATTGGAAATTATTTTCTTGCAGTGTACGTTAAAACAAAGTCCAATTCAAATGTTTAGTAAAAAGTCAAGAGTACATTGTTTGGAAAATAACAAGAAGATTCTTTTGATTAATTTTTATAAAATATAAAATATGGATAAAAATGATTTTAAACATTAATAAGATAATATAAAATCATTATTGAAAGCATTTTAAATAAAATAAGGACAGTCACATAAGATATTCCCAACTGAAGAGGAAATACTCTATTTTTAGGTGGTAATTGTTTTGTTTTTCATGCATGTTTTAGTTTGAGAATCCCGATTCTTTCAATTTGGTCATTATTCTATATTATATATAATTTTATTCATTTCATGAGTGTCATATTTAATCATTATATACAATTTTATAACTATTCTAATAACTAGGTGATGAGAAGTGAATTATATCACTTTGTGGAGATGGTAGTCTGTATAATCCCATGAATGATGTTTCCATTTTTGGATAGATGGAATAAAAAAAGGTAAATAATATTTATCCTTTAAAAAATTAAATAATACCGTAGATATAATATATATTTATTAATTACATCATTATAACCATGAATGTGAAGTTGTGATGAAAAGAAAAATGCATCACTCTGTAGAGGTTATTATCCGCACATATACAGGAGTGATTTTTTTTATTTTCCCATATGATGGAAAGGCGGTACATAATGGATGATCAATTAAAATAATACCTATTTTTTATATTTAGTTTTTCAAAATGGATACCATATATTTATTTTCAATTTTAAAATAATAAATAAAATTGAAAGTACTCAATTAAGAGTTATACCTATTCATTGAGAAACTTCTTTTGGATTACAACTTTCACCTTGAAAGGATAGTATTTTGGAAAGACTATAAAATCTAGGGTTTTGGTGAAGGAAGCTAGAAAGGTACTATGGAAGCTATTATCTGAACTATAAGTCTTAAAAGTTTTGACAAAGAGAGGATAATAAGTTCCCTTTTATAAGAGAGGTCAGAGGCACTCTTGGAATTTCTAAAGTATTAAATTAATACACATTAATTTTCATAAAAAAGTGAAAAAATTGATAGAAATTTAATATAGGATGTGTTTTTGTTGGAATAATCACATCAAATAATTTTTTACAAGTTTAGGTGATTTTACTCCCTTAAATGTTGTTTTAACCCATTTTAACCCTTTTTATAATTACCATAATATCAATGTTGTTTACTCTTTAAGGGAATAAAATGTCACTATAAAAATTTAACCAATAAATGGGCCATGTTTTATATATTAAACCATATCTTATTAATTTTCCCAAATATAGGATTTTAATAAATTCTAATCAATATAATAACATATTATTTAACAAAACAAACCATTATGGTTATTTTCAAGACTTTTCAAAAAGTGTGAATTGAAAAGAAAATTGATTATAATGTAATTAGAATAAAAAATTTAAAAAATCACTGTTATGTTATATATATCTAATAAATTCATAGGAAAAAAATAATTTATCCAAATTGTATTACTTTGTATTATTTTTTAAATCATTTATTTTATTATTCTATTATTTAAATAAATTCTATGCTAGTGTTGTGTAAGAATTTAAGATAATTATTCAATAAATAAAAGTTAAAAAATTAATTACCATTATAAAAACAATTAAATAATATTTAAAATAAAATCTTATAACCAAATTTATATTATTTTTATCATTATGATAAAAATTTGGAGATATTATAATCAATAGGGCGAAATTTTGTATTTATCCTTTTCTTAAAATAATATAAAGGTTATAATCAAAGAAAAGTGGAACCTAGTGGCTATAGTTCCAAGACATGGAACATAATGGTGGAACAAAAATCATCTAATATGATAAATGAAAGTGTTATAAAAATTTTAAATACTTATCCTAAATTTTTAACCATGTTTTACCAGGTTTACCCTTATTGAGGTGACAAATATTTACCAAGGATACTATTCATAATGATAAAAAATAATAGGGAAATATTTATTAAATTTTATCCTCATGATTCCAATTATAGTATCCATTTCTCAATATTAAATACCTTGATGTGTAAGAAATAGTTTTTATATTAAAGCATAAAAGTTAACAAAACCATTTTTAGAAAAATGCATATTTGAATAAAAAATGGTTTTATTATTATTCCATGCCTTGTACAAACCTTTAGATAAATATTAATTTTTTAATTAATATATTATCTTTTAATTTCATTAAAATCACTCGTCAATAGAGATTAATCTACTTAATATAAATACGAATACATCATTCGCATAAAAATAGTATTTTTTTATAAAAAAACTATTTTACTTTCAAATGATTTTTTTATTTTTAATCAATTGATAACCAATGAATTCTTTTAGTAAAAATGTAAAAAATATTTTTTTCATAATTTATTTAAAACAATTAATACCCACTAACTCATTGTCTAGATGATAACTATCACATTAAATCATAATGTTTTTATAGTATAATGCGGTTTACATAAACTCAGTGTTGTGTGTGAAGAAATATACCAAAGAAATAAAACTTATTTATAGAGAAGTGTATAAATATTTCTCAAGATGTTATATTATATCTAAATTAAAATGAATTTATTCTTATAAATTTTATAATTATGATACAAATAAATGAGTATATCTATGTTTCATCACATCCTTAGTTTCCCAAATAGCTTATTCAAATTTAGGATTCCTCAAGAGAACATTAACTAGGTGAGTAGTTTTGTTCTATAGAAATTTATCTATAGGATCCGTGATTTCTAATAGATTTTATTGATAATAAATATCATTTTTCTATGTTATAACTTCTGATTTCAATACATGTGAAGGATAATGCTTATACTTCATCTGGAGAGATATATGGAACACATCGTGAACTTGAGGGAGATTTATCAGAAGAGCTAAGAGACAAGATAAAATCAAGAATCTCAAAGGGATTGATATTATCTACGGCTTAAATTTATATTATTTACAAATATATTTACTTTTTTTGAGGATATATTCATAAGAGTTCCACATAACTAACTTTGGACTATAGACCTCCCAGAGGATTGTTAGCATACATTTTTTCTAGACTTTGAGTTGACCTTATGTGCTGCTGAATGTCTCTAACCTTATATATAATGTCACGACCCGTCCTTGGGGCCCGTGCCGTGACTACCCCAAACCTGCTTTCCATAGGCCAGGGGCTGGCGACTAGCACCAAGGCGTAAATACCGGTAAAAAGGGAAGGCATTACCTTTGTAAAGTAAACAAGCACCACAGAGTAAGCAAGCGGAAAAGTAAACACTAAGTAAAAGCTGGTACAACAGTAAGTGCGGAAAAGTAAAGGGGGCCGGAAATACAAGCCCAACTGTAAAGTACAATTGAAAGGGGAAAAACAGCAACTGAAAAGTAAATCCGCAAAGTCGAGCCGTCCACTGGAAGTCCCACCTGAAGGGTGGGTACAGATAGCCTCCACTGCTCCTCGGGTCCAGCCGACCACTCCGAGTACGTCCCACCCAGTGGTCCACCTCCAGGTACCGTCCTACTCCGCAAGCCTCCACTATGATCATCACTGTCCGTCATCTGCAACCAACACAACGTAGTGCGGGCATAGCCCGTGTAGGGGTGAGTATAAGCTACTCAGTAGGGACCCTGAGACCCCCGAAGGTCTCCCAAAATCTAAAAAGGACAAACCAAAAAGGGAAGATACAATCACGAAGTAACATCCGACACAGCTTAGGTATATGCCCATACATATACCTAAGTCATCAATTCTCGCTCGGCTCCAACATCCGAGCTCATGTACAACCCAGTCCACACAGGAAGGCAAAACATAAATCCACACAGGATAGCACAACACAATCTACAAAGGAAAGCAAACAGGGTTCCATCTCACACAGGTATACTTCTTTGAATGATGATAGAGATGATCACTGATCCATCTAAGTCGTCGGACCCAAAAAGGATCGATAGGTACTAACCCCCATAATGACCCACAAAGGATCTGACCGACAAAGGATCGATAGGTAACTAACCCTCGCAAAGACCCACACAGGATCGGGCCCACACAGGACCTGTAGGCACTGGCCCACACAGGACCGCTGAGCGCTGACCCACACAGGACGGACCCACACAGGATTAGTAGCACTGACCCACAAAGGATCGCTGAGTACTGTAGTCGTCGCCGTCGAATCTACTGAGGATCTCTGCACAGTCGTCGTCGTTACAGTAGCAGTCAAAGCCAGCTCTAGGGTTCCCGCACACAGCAAGCTCGTTCAGGAGGGTCCGCTCCACGAGCCGAGAGGCTGATACATCAACTGACACATAGTCCAGAGTTGATGTATCCAAAAGTTTTGTATCGTCAACAGGAACTCAACGTCGCAGACGGCGCGTCAATCGGACGCCCGGTCTGAGAGTTATTGGCTTTTTCGTCCCAGGGGCCCAGTTGGTTTCTAAGGAAAAACCAACCCGACCGTACTCCACCTGCATCCAAACCTCGGGCGGAGTATGCCAAAAGATCCGTCTCACTTAGAGGAATCCATCAAAGTCGACGGCACGTCAATCGGACGTCCGAAGCTCAAGATATGAGCGTTTCTGCTCCGAGGGCCCGGTTGGTTTCGTGTACGAACCAACCCGGCCAAACCCAAAGTATTCCGAAACCTTTAGTGTGATATACAAAAACGACCGTCCCGATTCAAGGATCGCATCGCCGCCGACAGCGCGTCGTTCGGAGGCCCTTAGCTCAAGTTATGAGAAAAAGACCGAAAAGGTCCGGAAACGGGGGGTCTGGGCCCGGACCGACCCGGGTCCGGGTTCGACCCAGTTTGGCGCAACCCGGCCCGGCCAGGGCGCGACTCGGCCTGGCGGGTCGGCCCGGCTCGGCTCGGCCGAGCCAGCCGAGTGGAGGAAGCCGCGGGGCGCTGCCCCCGTGGGATGAAGCGCCGCGGCCCCGCGTGGGGCTGCGCTGGGTCAGCGGACGCGGCTTTGCCGTGTCCCGTGAGTCGCCGGACCCACGCGGTCGCGGGTCTGGCTGGCTGCCGCCGCCGTGGCTTCAGCCGCGTCGGCGACCCGCGCCGCAGGTGGATTCCGCAGGCCACCGGAGTTGCTCTGGTGGTCCGAATCCACTTCCGTCTGTGCCGTAGTTCCTCCCGGGTCCCATTCTTCACTGCCAGGCCCTCAAATTGCCATTGCGGCCCCGTTTGTCATCGTACGCCATTTCGCGCACCAAGAACGAAAAAGTGCGGTGGGTTCGGACTTGTTCGTTAGTCCGCACCCACCGCGTTAGCGGTTTAAAAAAAACATAAATCCCAGCAAGTGATTAACCAAGTCCCGCAATAATGATCCACGAACCAACTTGTTAATTTGGTTGGTTTTCATTCCTGTCTTGGAGGAAAATAACATGGTAAAAACATTCTCAAAACGACCCCTACCTCGTAGCTGTCATCGGACGAGAGTTCTTCGTGGAATTGATCGTCGTAGAAGAAGAGGATCGTCGCATCGCGGAAGGGCATCATGTCGTCGCGGTATACGGCGTTCCGTCGACGAACTCTGAGGATCAAGAACATACAGATTTAATTATAGCAATTAAATCCATGTTGTTGTTATAAACCGCAAAGAATTAAAAGGGATCCGCAATCTCTCACCTCAACGGATGATCAAAGATTTGTCACGGATGAAGGAACGTCGCAGAAGAACGTCGCGGGAGAAGA
The DNA here is from genome assembly GCA_963277665.1 of Viscum album. NCBI lineage: Eukaryota > Viridiplantae > Streptophyta > Magnoliopsida > Santalales > Viscaceae > Viscum > Viscum album. The sequence goes on from OY728119.1 coordinate 117,561,972, forward strand.
ATCTTCGGCGTCACGATACTTGGCGTCGCGTCGTCGATCTCTGAGGGCTCAGCGTTCTTTGTCGCCTTTCATCGAAGGCTGACGTTCTTCATGTTCTTCGCGTTCTTCGCGAAGGAGGATGAAGGAATTAAGGTTCTGTCAAATCCTCTCAACGAACAACACACCAGCGCTGCGATTCCATCGGTGCCCTCAGAATTCGATTCCGAGCACCAGTTCAAAAGTTAGAAAAACCCGCTCGTTCGTTCACTGAACGTACCCAATCCAAATTTCGGAAAATGATTCCGGGCACACCGGGCCTCAGAATCAGGTGTCGTCTAAAACTGCGTTCTTGTAAAATTCCAAAGAAAATTAAGAAAAAAAAATTCCTTGAAATTTACGGGTCTTTACATCACTCCCACCTCAGGGATTTACGTCCCCGTAAAGATACATCATAAGCTAGGGAAACAAATGTGGGTACTGAGCACGCATCTGAGCCTCCCGCTCCCAAGTGCTCTCCTGGAGGTTCCTATGCTTCCATCTGATGCGCACAAGAGGAATCGATCGTCCACGTAGGACCCGCTCCTGTCGATCCTCGATCTCCACCGGGACCTCCGCAAAAGTCACCCCATCATCAACGTCTAGCTCCCCATGGTCAATGATGTGCGTCGGGTCGTGTACATATATCCTCAGCTGAGATACGTGGAATACGTCATGCACCCGGTGCAACTGAGGTGGTAGAGCCAGGCGATAAGCCACCTCGCCAATCCTGCTAAGGACCTGGAATGGTCCGATGAAGCGTGGAGACAACTTTCCGCCTCAGCCAAATCTCCGTAATCCACGTCGAGGTGAGACATGCAAGAAAACATGGTCGCCATCGTCAAACTCTAGTGGCCTCCGCCTACTGTCAGCATAAGACTTCTGCTGGCTCTGAGCTGTCCTCATCCACTCCTGGATGACCTGGGCCTTCTCTGTTGTGGCCCGGACCATCTCTGGTCCCACAAGTGTTGACTCCCCAGGGTCTGTTCAGCACAAAGGAGATCTGCAAGGCCTGCCGTACAATGCCTCGTATGGTGCCATCCCGATGGTGGAGTGGTAGCTGTTGTTGTACGCAAACTCCACCAAGGGTAGGTGGTCCTCCCAGCTACGACCAAAGTCGAGGACGCATGGGCAGAGCATGTCCTCGAGAGTCTAAATGGTTCTCTCCGTCTGACCATCTGTCTGAGGGTGAAAGGCTGTGCTCAGACGTAGTTGCATCCCGAACGCCTCCTGCAATCCCTTCCATAGCCGGGAAGTAAAGCGAGCATCTCGATCAGAGACGATAGATGATGGCACTCCATGAATCCGCACAATCTCCTGAACGTAAAGACGTCCCAAACTCTCCACTGAGCCCTGCTCTCTGATGGGTAATAAGTGAGCCGACTTGGTGAGTCGGTTGATAATCACCCAAATGGAGTCGTGACCTCTGGAAGTGCGTGGAAGTCCAGTCACGATGTCCATATATATGCCGTCCCACTTCCACTTCGAAACCTCCAAGGGCTGTACCAAGCCTGCTGGTACTTGGTGCTCTACCTTCACCTGCTGACAGGTGAGGCATCGGGAAACGAACTCCGCCACAACCTTCTTCATGCCTGGCCACCAGTGCTGTTGTCTGAGATCCCGGTATATCTTCGCCACTCTAGGATGTACCGCCAAAAGAGAAGTGTGAAACTCTCTCAGCACCTCCTCTCGTAAGGCAACTGGTACCAAGGTACGTCCTCTGAAAAGGATGTCGTGCTCTACTCCAAAGGAGAAGCCATCGGGCGCTTGTCCTGAGGATAACTATGCACGCCGCGTCTCACAGTCGGCGTCCCCACGCTGTGCCTCTCTGACCCACTGCAGTAGTGGAGGAGTGACTATGAGAGACTGAAGGAAGGCTGATCCATCTCTATCCACAAAGGATATCTGCAAAGCGGCTAGCTGCTCAGTCGCCTCCTCAAGTAGCTGAATGCCTGTCCTCCTGCTGAGAGCATCGACTACCACGTTACCCTTCCTAGGAGTATAGACTATCTCAAAGTCATAGTCCTGGAGGAACTCGATCCATCGCCGCTGTCTCAGGTTCAGGTCCTTCTGTGAGAAGATGTACCTGATACTCTGATGGTCAGAAAAGACTGTAAAGCGCTCGCCCATTAGATAGTGTCACCATGTCTTCAGAGCGAAGACCACTACTGCTAACTCCAGGTCATGGGTAGCTTAGTTCTGCTCATGCGGCCTCAACTGATGTGATCCATAGGTGATCACTGCCTGCTCCTGCATCAGGACACATCCGAGTCCGGTCCCTGATGCATCGCAGTAGACTACGTACCCTACTCCCTCCTCAGGCAACCTCATGATAGGTGCGCTGGTCAATCTCAATCTCAGCTCCTGGAAGCTCTGCTGACATCTTTCTGACCACACAAAGGGTTTCCCCTTCTTCGTCAAAGATGAGAGTTGTGCCGCAACTTTGGAGAAGTCTGGCACAAATCTCCGATAGTATCCAGCTAGTCCCAATAAACTCCGCTGCTCCGTCACGCTCTTGGGTGGCTCCCAAGCTAGCACTGCCTCGATCTTCACAGGATCCACTGCAAATCCCGCCTCAGAGATGACGTGCCCCAAGAATTGGACCTCACGTATCCAGAACTGACACTTCGAGAGCTTTCCATAAATCTGGTGCTCTTGGAGTGTGTCTAGTACAACACGCAAGTGGTAGGTGTGCTCGTCCTCAGTCATCGAGTATATCAAAATGTCGTCGATGAAGACTACGACAAATCGATCGAGGTATGGTTGGAATATCCTGTTCATGAGGCCCATAAACACTGATGGAGCATTGGTTACACCGAATGGCATAACCAAGAACTCATAGTGGCCATACCGACATCTGAAGGCCGTCTTCTGCACGTCCTCGTCCCGAACTCTGAGCTGATGATAGTCTGACCTGAGGTCTATCTTCGAGAACCACCATGCTCCCTTGAGATGATCGAAGAGGTCATCAATCCTCGGTAGCGGATACTTGTTCCTCACTGTCACCTAGTTCAGGTGACAATAGTCGACACACAGTCGCAAGCTTCCGTCCGCCTTCTTGGCGAACAATATCGGGGAAGCCCAGGGTGAAACACTGGGTCGGATGAATCCCTTGCCCTGCAAGTCCTCCAACTGTACCCGTAGCTCTCGAAGCTCAGCGGGGGCCATCCGATATGCTGGAGTCGATATCAGGGCTGTCCCGGGGTACATGTCGATATAAAATTCTACCTCTCTACGAGGAGGCAGCCCTGGAACATCCTAGGATGAGGCTAGCCAACTGATGAGTGATGGGCTGTCCTCTCCTCTGCGAAAGTCCATCCTGTGCTGCGAAGGCTCCCTTCTCGCCGGTGAAGGTGAACCTGCTCCCTTCTCGCCGGTGAAGGTGAACCTTCTCCCGTCGGTGCGTACACATTGCACCTTGTGCCTAATACAGTCAATATGTTCATAGACTGTAGTTAACCAATCCATACCCAAGATGACGTCGTAAGGCCTCGACGCCGCTACAAGAAGATCCCAGCCGAAGCTCTCGCCTCCTAAAGTAAGCTCACACTGCCGACACTAGTGCGTAATTGTCGAGTCTACTCCCGTAGGAGTCTCTAGCCGTAAGGATTGAGCCAACGGCTCTGTCGGAATCTCTGAGCTCCGAACAAGGGCAGCGGCTATGAAAGAGTGACTCGCCCCTGTGTCTATAAGAACTGCAACAAGGGTGGAATAGACACAGATCGTACCTCGAATCATCTCGGGCACGCCGTGGTCGTAGGCCTCCGCTGCCTGGAGCTGTGCCTGTCTCTGCCCGCCAACTCCCTGTAGTCGGGGTGGACCTCCTGGTGGTGGTGGTGGTAGAGCCTCAAAGTGTCGCCCACCACCTGCTGCTCGGCCAGCTCCTCTGCCTCGTCCGCCTCCTCCCTGCGGACCGCCACAGTCGACCCTCTACCTCTGCCTGGGTGACCCCTCAACCGTCTACTGCTCCTCGGCTTGGTGGGTCGGGCAGTCACGAGCCATGTGACCCTGTCCGCCGCATGTGTAGCACTGCCTGCCTCTCAAAAGACTGGCTCCACACTGTGTGCCCCGCACTGCTGAGCCAGTGTCCTGAGGCCATCTACGTGAGGGTCTGGTCTACCTGGACCCCTGATTCATCCATCGGCTTCCTGCTGCGAAAGACTCTGCTACCTGCCGCCCTGCGGTAGGTCTTGCTTCTGATGAAGGCTCAGCAAGGAATCTCTCGATCAAAAGGTCTTACTCCAGTACTCCTGCTTGAGTCGGAATGCTGAGGGAGATCAGCGATGCCCGGATCTCATGTCTCAATCCCTGCTAAAAGGTCCGAGCCCGGAATGTAACACCCGAGACTTTTATGTTATATAAATCATCAAAGGAATCTTTTTCTACACAACACTTGCTTGGCTTTCTTTGCACGAAATCGCGACCTTCTTTGATAGCTTGCGTCGTACTCAATACCGAGTTTCACTAAACAACGATATGATATTAAAATATTATTAAAACTAGCCATTATGAATAGTAATAACCACTTTTTGAAATTTTATAAATTTTATTCTTCAAAATGGACTTCATTTTTGGATTCGGAATATCGAAATTAGCCTAGGGTGAAATTTTGGTATTTTTCTGAAAACTTTCAATTTTTGATGAATAGTGAAACCACTAAGTGGTTGTTAAAAAACTGAATTTTTCATTAAACTTAATTTTACCGCTTCTATGAGTGGAATTTCGAAAACTCGAGAGACACGGTTAATATCAAGGACTAAAATGTGGTTCAATGAGATGAAAATAATTTTTGGTGAATAGTAACTTTTTACTTTTTTTTTACCACGGTTAAAAGTAAATAGGGTAATTAAGGGTAAAGATGATATTATTATTACCCTAACACGTGTCCTAATTCTATTGGATAAGTGTAATTAGACCAAAAACAAACTTAGGAATAAAATATGACCATTTAGGCCCACTTGGATTAGATTAGGACATTTATTATTAATTTATTTAAAGAAGGGTTAAAATAGATAAAATCAAAGTTTAATAAGTAAATAATTTTTAATATGGGGTTATACATAAGATAAATTTGACTATAAATATTCATTAGAAATATACAACGATATCCTACATAATGGTATTTTATTTGTAATTTTTAGACATTAAATAATTTAATTTATTTATGACACAAAGATGATACAGTAATTATCTTATTAATGAAATATTAACATAATCAATGTTATAAACACCAAAATAAATGTAATTTGAGACTTTTTATGAATCCACTAATTTTCTAGGTTAATATGACATGTTAGTATAGATTTAATTAATTTGGTTTGAACTAATAATTCTGTTATGATTTTCACAAAAATCAATTACTAAATAGTGTCAAAATTGACATAAAATAGTTTTTAAAACAAATATTATATTAGTAATTGTTATTTTATTCCTAAAAATATAAGGTTCGGCCAAATGACTTAGATAAGGTTATATATATTAATAATAAACAACTTGGGGTTCGTTTGGCTGCTTATAGTAAGTTTATTAACCTTATAGTATAAGAACACAAGAAGACACGGTAAAAGTAAACTTATTTAACTTAATGTTAAATCTAAATGATAAGGTTAAAATAGGAACCTAAACTTGTCTAAATTATATTGGATGAGAGAATTTCAACCCATCCCCACCTTATCTTAGAAATATATCAATTTGGAGCTATTTAAAACCGAACTTGACTTTATAATAAAATAATATATTTAGTTTTCCCAAAGGTGCCCCTCTCCTCCCTTATAAAAGGGCACCTACTCCCCCTCTTCCTCACACCACTTTGAGCCTTCAATATCGGCCAAAACCTGAAAATTCCTCCTATCCACTTCCCTAGAGACATCCTAGAGGTCCTGGTCTTCTTCAAAGACCAATTTTAGTGCCCTAAAAGAAGGTCTCAGAGAAGCACTTCAAAGAAGAGGTAAGGTCCGTTACCGATTCTTTCATCTTTATTTCTTCTTCCACTTCTTCTTCTTTAGTTGTTTCATTATGAAGTAATAACATCAGTATCACTCATATACTGATATGTTATTATAAGTATGAAACAACCCTATTTCACCATCTATCCATCCTACAGAAAAAGAAATCACCGCGCGTGCGTACGTACGGAATACCGTCTCCACGCCGTGGTGTAATCTATTTTCCACCACCACCTTACTTGGATGGGTATAATGGTGTAAATAATGACTATATATGACTATTATAAAGTGATACTGATTCTGAAATAGTATACATACACTCCAATACAATTCCACGATCATAGGAATGATATCATCACTCGTGCGTACGTACGGAATACCGTCTCCACTATGTGATGCGACTCATTCTACATGATCTTCATTTCATAATGATTATATAAATGAATTGAATGAATGAATATGATATATATTACACTAATACCATTCTGTAAATGAGGTATCTATAACCTAAATATAAGAATAAGAATTTATTCGACAAAATACGCATAAGAACAAAAAGTTAAAAACACCCAAATAACAAGTAGCAATGAAATATTACTACTAAGAAGCTAAGAAAATGACCACATATGATATCATAAAAATAATTATGATTCTGGAATAAGTCAATAACATTATTTAAATCATTATACAGGAGGTTCGGACACTTACGAAGCAAAACGGACCTAAGGTAAGGGAAATATCACAATCTCATTTTTTATCCGAGATTGTTTATACTTTGGTATTTACTGGGGAGTATTTTATCATCCACATACATGTTTCCTCAATATGTAATATTGTTTCCATCCACCTACAATTGTTTAAAACCAATTTTACCCTTCGGTGAGTTTTTAGTAAAAGATATGAAAGGAATATTTTTTCGTTTTTCGTACGAGGTACTTTTTGACTTTCCGACAAAAGTACGAGAAGAATGTTTTTTTAACTTATACGACATGAATGGATTTTTAAAAAATTATTTCCCAGAAGCATCCTTTACAAGTTTTCAAGTTTATTTTTAATCAACTTCTTTTAGTTTAAAGTTGTATGACATGTTAAGAAAGGAAAAATGTTTTTGAAGAAGAAAGGATATTTTCCTCAAGAATGGAGTTCAAGTGTTTTATCAAAATTATTTTCCATCTAAGATAATAAAGGGTTCTGTTTTTATCCCTATTATTACATTGATTTGATTATGTTGTGATGGAATTATTTTTATGAATTCCTTTATCTTATATGAATTGTTTTATGATGTCATGATGTTTAAGATTCCCATTTGTATTACATGGGTTATGCAATGATGTATGATTTATGATTTTGTGGAACACATAAGAATGGTATCATTATGAGATGGGTGGGACCTATATCTCCCTCCAATGCATTGGGTAAAGATTTGATATCTCATGAGATAGACATGGCTGGAACGGTAGGTTATACCGGTTCAGTGAAACAGGACTGAAACGAGGAGTGAACTCGGTTCAGAAATGGACTTTGTCCACTAAGATAGTCTTGGAAATGAGCCTTGACTAATAAGAAATGATTCTATATGATTATGTGTGTATGCCACAATGTTTCATGTTTTAAGTTATGATTATTGTGATTACATTTCACTGCCATGATTTATCCCATTTTATGAAATTATGATCTCTTTTGCAGGATAAGATTTCGAAAAGTTATGTGCTTATGTATATGATGTGATTGATATTTCTTTTGTTTACCCCTACTGAGCATTCGAGCTCACCCTTTTGTATGTTTTCTTTCCCCAGGTTAGGAAGAAGGTTATTAAGTAAGATATGCCAAAATGGACTATAGATATGATGAAATAAATGGGAGACAGTGTAGACGCTTTATGAACCAGTTGTTTATGTTTCCCAGTTTATAAAGAAACTATACCTATACAGTCCTTTCGTGGTTTTGTTATATGTTGTAATAAGTATGATTCAATTTTGAAGTATTAACAATGTATGTAAAGTATGGGTCGTTATAGTTGGTATCAGAGGAAAGGTATAGTCAACCTTTGGAAACTAGGATGTGAAAGCCTTAGTAAGAACCCTAAGGACAAGTCTAAGCATAGAACACAATATTAGTGTTTTAGAAATGGCCATGAATAACCTAGGATAAGACCTTAAGTGTGAAATTTTATTCTTGATTATGTGGTTTTCCTATTATAATTAGTGTTTCTCACACTATTCTTCTTGGTTTTAGTCAATGGCTGGAACCCGAAGGAACCGTGTTAATGCAGAATGCGACAGGAAATGCAATGATTGTCCCCCTGAGAAACCAAACGTTATGGGAGCTGGAATGCAAAATCTTGTAGCCATGCTCACACAACTTTCTCAAGCTATAAATCATGCAGGACTTCCAAACGAGCAAAGGAAGGAGCAACATTCTATTGAATCCTTCATGAGGCAGCGTCCACCTTCTTTCAGCGGGTCTACTGATCCATTAGTTGCTAAACAATGAATTAGTACTACTGAAAAGATATTTTCAGTTCTTCAATGTTCTGAACATGATAAAGTCATCCTAACAGTGTATCATTTGGAAGGAGATGCTGATCAATGGTGGAATCTTATTAAGAATACGAGGCAAAGGGATGAAATTGAGTCCATGGAATGGGACGAGTTCAAGAACTTATTTTTCAACAAGTACTTCCCTCGTATTCTCCGAACAAAGATGGAGAAAGAGTTTCTTGAACTGAAGAAAAAGGATGATGAATCTGTTGGTACCTATGAAGCAAATTTTACAAGACTTGCAAGGTACGGTTCTGGTATTATTATCCAACCAGAGAGTAAGATCGATCGATTCTTTAGTGTCTTAAAACCAAGTCTTCGAAGGGCGTTAGCCATAAGGGACTTCAATAGCTATGAGGAAATCGTTTGATGTGCTCTCAAAGTCGAGATGGAGATTGGAGTAACCCATCAGTCATATGGGTTTGATAAGAAGAGGAAAATGGAATTCAAAGGAAAATATAAAGAGCACACTGAAAAGAAGATGAGCTTTCCCTTATGCTCAAAGTGTAGAACGAAACATGGAGGGAGTTGTCTTAAAGGGACAAGTAAATGTTTCAAATCTGGAAAGGAATGTCATCGGGCATTTGAATGCCGCGATGATGGGAAGAAGATGTCTAATGATGCAAACAAAGGAAGGGATACATAGAATGAACCTACTACACTTCAATGTTTCAAGTGCAAGGAGATGGGACATTATGCCAATAAATGCCCTAATCCAAGGGTTGATGATGATGGTCGACGTCAACAAACTCTTAAGGCTAAAGACAAAGGAAAGTCACATGCAATTTCTATCAGCGATGTGGAGTACGATAACGATGTGGTGAAAGGTACACTTACCATCCGCTCTAAAGTAGAAAATGTTTTCTTTGATTCTAGATCCACCCACTCTTTTATTTCTGAAGACTTTTCTAAGGGTATCACCGTATTACCTCAACAATTAGATGTTGAGTTAGCTGTGACAACACCTAATGGCACAACAGTCGCATCAAAAGTTTATAATTCTTCTCCGATCGAAGTTTGTGGGAAAGTGCTTCCTTCAAATCTTGTGATCCTTCCTATAGTGGAATTTGATGTGATTCTTGGCATGGATTGGATTTCTTTATATGGAGCTCATATCAATTTCCAAATAAGGGAAGTCACATTTCATATTCCAGATCAATCTATGATCGTCTATCAATGCAAGGATGAACATAACCTTCCAGTGGAAATTTCTTCCATCTTATGGGTCTTGATTCCACTAAATGAAGGTTATTTATCTCAAATGGTTGGTGAGAAACTCAAGATTAAGAATATTCCCATTGTAAGGGAGTTTTATGATGTATTTCCGGAGGAATTACTGGGACTTCCACCAAATCGTGAAGTTGAGTTCTCAATAGAACTCGTACCGGGTGCTTTGCCTATTTCAAAGACACCTTATAGAATGGCCCCAATTTAGTTTCAGGAATTGAAGAAGCAACTCCAAGAAAATCTTGATAAGGGATTCATACGCCCTAGTGCGTCACCTTGGGGAGCACCTGTTCTATTTGTTAAGAAGAAAGATGGATCAATGAGACTCTGCATTGATTATCAAGAACTTAACAAGATCACTATCAAGAACAAATATCCTCTCCCACGCATTGATGACTTATTTGACCAACTACGAGGAGCTCAATACTTTTACAAGATTGATCTTCATTCAGGGTATCATCAATTAAGGGTCAAAAGGGAGGATATACCAAAGATGGCTTTCCGTACAAGGTATGGACACTATGAATTTATAGTGATGCCATTTGGTCTTACTAATGACCCTGCTATCTTCATGGATCTGATGAATAGAGTCTTTAGAGACTATCTTGATCAATTTGTGGTAGTCTTTATAGACGATATTCTTGTATATTAAAAGAGCAAGGAATAACATGAAGATCACTTGAGAATTATATTGAAGACCCTGAGAAAGGAGAAGCTTTATGCCAAATTTACCAAGTGTGAATTTTGGCTTCAAAAAGTTGCATTTTTGGGTCACATAATCTCAAAAGAGGGGATATCTGTGGATCCAGCAAAAATAGAGGTTATCAAAAGATGGTTGAGACCAACAATAGTAACTGAGATCCAAAGTTTTCTTGGTTTGGATGGATATTATAGACGTTTTGTGAAAGATTTTTCATGATTATCTAATCCACTCACCAAGTTGACTCGGAAAGGAGTTAAGTTTGTCTGGACGGAAGAATGTGAAAAGAATTTGAAGGAGTTGAAAATAAGGTTATCCAGTGCACCTGTGCTCACACTGCCTTATAGTGGAGAAAGGTTTGTGATCTATAGTGATGCATCCAATAAGGGATTGGGGTGTGTTCTTATGCAAAATGATATGGTGATAGCTTATGCCTCACGGCAGTTGAAAATCCATGAGCAAAATTACCCAACACATGATTTGGAGTTACCTGCGGTAATCTTTGCATTAAATATTTGGAGGCATTACCTTTATGGTGAAAGGTGTGATATTTATACTGATCATAAAAGTTTAAAGTATATTTTCACACAAAAGAAGATGAATATGCGTCAAAGAAGATGGTTGGAGCTGATTAAGGATTACGACTGCTCAATCCATTACTACCCTGGGAAAGCAAACAAGGTGGCAGATGCATTAAGTCAACAAGACCATGCTAGTTTATCCATGATGAGGATCACAAAAGATCCAATATTTATGGATTTACAAAGGATGGATCTTGGAATTATAATGGAAGGTGAAAAATCTTATCTTTCTCAAATGAATGTTCAACCATCTATACATGTGAAGATTAAAGAGGCATAGAAAGAAGATGTCGAGTTACAAAAGAAGGTGAGAAACATTCATGAATTCAACCTTGATTGTGATGGGATAATAAAGATCAGGAATTGGGTTTGTGTTCCTCCCATCCCTGAATTAAAGAAGGAGCTGCTGGATGAGGGTCATAATTCTTCATTCTCTATTCATCCTGGATGCACGAAGATGTATAGGGACCTGAAAGAGTACTTCTGGTGGGATGGCATGAAAAGAGATGTTGCTGAATTTGTCTCTCGATGCTTGGTTTGTCAACAAGTTAAAGCTGAGAGACAGAAGTCTAAGGGGATGTTACAACCATTACCCATACTCGAATGGAAATGGGAAAACATTACTATGGACTTTTTCACAGGACTTCCTAAAACATCCAAAGGCAATAATGCTATCTAGGTCATAGTTGATCATCTTACAAAGTCTGCACACTTCATTGCTATTAGAGAGGATTTCTATCTGGATCAGCTTGCCAGGATATATGTAAAGGAAGTGGTAAGATTGCATGGAGTACCACTTTCTATTATATCCGATCGAGATCCGAGATTTACCTCGAAGTTCTGGCGAAGTCTTCAGCATAATCTGGATACAGAGTTGAGTTTCAGCACTGCTTATCATCCTCAGACAGACGGTCAGTCTGAGAGAACAATTCAAACCCTAGAAGATATGTTGAGAGCTTGCTCTATGGATTTCAAAGGTGGTTGGGATCAACACCTACCTTTGGTGGAATTTTCTTATAATAATAGCTTTCACTCCAGTATTCAGATGGCTCCTTATGAAGCTCTCTATGGAAAGAAATGCAGGACTCCAACTTGCTGGGATGAAGTTGGGGAAAGAAAGCTATTAGGACCTGATCTCGTTGATGAAATGGCAGAAAAGGTCAGATCTATTCAACAACACATAAGAGCAGCTCAAAGTTGACAGAAACGTTATGCCGACAACTGAAGAAAAGAACTAGAGTTTGAAGTGGGTGATAAAGTGTTCTTACAAATATCTCCCTGGAAGAGGGTTATGAGATTTGGAAAGAAGGGGAAGTTGAGCCCTAGATATATCCGTCCTTTCAAAATACTGGATCGTGTTGGGAAGGTAGCTTACCGATTGGCACTTCCACCGAATCTCTCTCAAGTTCACGATGAGTTCCATGTATCTCTCCTGAGAAAGTACATACCTGATCCTTCACATGTACTCAGCTTAGAAGTTGTACCGCTGGAGCAAGATCTTTCTTATGAAGAACAACCGATAGAGATTCTGGATCATAGCGAAAAAGTCCTACGAAACAAGACCACTCGATTGTTGAATGTTTTATGGAGGAACCACCAATTAGAAGAAGCTACATGGGAGCTTGAGGATATGATGAGGGAGAGGTATCCTCATCTATTTGTTACAAATTGATGAATTTCGAGGGCGAAATTCATTTTAAGGGGGGTAGAATGTAACACCCGAGACTTTTATGTTATATAAATCATCAAAGGAATCTTTTTCTACTCAACACTTGCTTGGCTTGCTTTACACGAAATCGTGACCTTCCTCGATAGCTTGCGTCGTACGCAATACCGAGTTTCACTAAACAACGATATGCTATTAAAATATTATTAAAACTAGCCGTTATGAATAGTAATAACCACTTTTTGAAATTTTATAATTTTTTTTCAAAATGGACTTCATTTTTGGATTCGGAATATCGAAATTAGCCTAGGGTGAAATTTTGGTATTTTTCTGAAAACTTTCAATTTTTGATGAATAGTGAAACCACTAAGTGGTTGCTAAAAATATGAATTTTTCATAAAACTTAATTTTACCGCTTCTGTGAGTGGAATTTCAAAAATCTGAGAGACACGGTTAATATCAAGGACTAAAATGTGGTTCAATGAGATGAAAATAATTTTTGGTGAATAGTAACTTTTTACTTTTTTTACCACGGTTAAAAGTAAATAGGGTAATTAAGGGTAAAGATGATATTATTATTACCCTAACACATGTACTAATTCTATTGGATAAGTGTAATTCGACCAAAAACAAACTTAGGAATAAAATATGACCATTTAGGCCCACTTGGATTAGATTAGGACATTTATTATTAATTTATTTAAAGAAGGGTTAAAATAGATAAAATCAAAGTTTAATAAGTAAATAATTTTTAATATGGGGTTATACATAAGATAAATTCGACTATAAATATTAATTAGAAAGATAAACATATTTACTACATAATGGAATTTTATTTTTAATTTTTAGACATTAAATAATTTAATTTATTTATGACACAAAGATGATGCAGTAATTATCTTATTAATGAAATATTGACATAATCAATGTTATAAACACCAAAATAAATGTAATTTGAGAATTTTTATGAATTAAACTAATTTTATAGGTTAATATGACATGTTAGTATTGATTTAATTAACTTGGTTCGAACTAATAATTCTGTTATGATTTTCAAAAAAATCAATTACTAAATAGTGTCAAAATTGACATAAAATAGTTTTTAAAACAAATATTATATTAGTAATTGTTATTTTATTCCTAAAAATCTAAGTTTCAGCACAATGACTTAGATAAGGTTATATATATTAATAATAAACAACTTGGGGTTCGTTTGGCTGCTTATAGTAAGTTTATTAACCTTATAGTATAAGAACACAAGAAGACACGGTAAAAGTAAAATTATTTAACTTAATGTTAAATCTAAATGATAAGGTTAAAATAGGAACCTAAAATTGTCTAAATTCTATTGGATGATAGGATTTCGACCCATCCCCACCTTAGATTCTAAATATATCAATTTTTAGCTATTTAAAACCGAACTTGACTTTATAATAAAATAATATTTTTAGTTTTCCCAAAGGTGCCCCTCTCCTCCCTTATAAAAGGGAACCTCCTCCCCCTCTTCCTCACACCACTTTGAGCCTTCAAGCTCGGCAAACCCCTGCCAATTCCTCCTCTCCACTTCCCTAGAGACATCCTAGAGGTCCTTGTATTCTTCAAAGACCAATTTTAGTGCCCTAAAATAAGGTCTCAAAGAAGCACTTCAAAGAAGAGGTAATGTCCGTTACCGATTCTTTCATCTTTATTTCTTCTTCCACTTCTTATTCTTTAGTTGTTTCATTATGAATTAATAACATCAGTATCACTCATATACTGATATGTTATTATAAGTATGAAACAACCCTATTTCACCATCTATCCATCCTACAAAAAAAGAAATCACCGCGCGTGCGTACGTACGGAATACCGTCTCCACGCCGTTTTGTAATCTATTTTCCACCACCACCTTACTTGGATGGGTATAATGGTGTAAATAATGACTATATATGACTATTATAAAGTGATACTGATTCTGAAATAGTATACATACACTCCAATACAATTCCATGATCATAGAAACGATATCATCACTCGTGCGTACGTACAGAATACCGTCTCCACGATGTGATGCGACTCGTTCTACATGATCTTCATTTCATAATGATTATATAAATGAATTGAATGAATGAATATGATATATATTACACTAATACCATTCTGGAAATAAGGTATCTATTACCTAAATATAAGAATAAGAATTTATTCGACAAAATACGCATAAGAACAAAAAGTTATAAACACCCGAATAACAAGTAGCAATGAAATATTACTACTAAGAAGATACGAAAATGACCACATATGATATCATAAAAATAAGTATGATTCTGGAATAAGTCAATAACATTATTTAAATCATTATACAAGAGGTTCGGACACTTATGAAGCAAAATGGACCTAAGGTAAGGGAAATATCACAATCTCATTTTTTATCCGAGATTGTTTATACTTTTGTATTTACTGGGGTGTATTTTATCATCCACATCCATGTTTCCTCAATATGTAATATTGTTTCCATCCACCTAAAATTGTTTAAATCCAATTTTACCCTTCGGTGAGTTTTTAGTAAAAGATATGAAAGGAATATTTTGTCGTTTTTCGTACGAGGTACTTTTTGAATTTCCGAAAAAAGTACGAGAAGAATGTTTTTTTAACTTATACGACATGAATGGATTTTTAAAACATTATTTCCAAGAAGCATCCTTTAAAAGTTTTTAAGTTTATTTTTAATCAACTTCTTTTAGTTTAAAGTTGTATGACATGTTAAGAAAGGAAAAATGTTTTTGAAGAAGAAAGGATATTTTCCTCAAGAATGGAGTTCAAGTGTTTTATCAAAATTATTTTCCATCTAAGATAATAAGGGGTTCTGTTTTTATCCCTATTATTACATTGATTTGATTATGTTGTGATGGAATTATTTTATGAATTCATTTGTCTTATATGAATTGTTTTATGATGTCATGATGTTTAAGATTCTTATTTGTATTACATGGGTTATGCAATGATGTATGATTTATGATTTTGTGGCACACATAAGAATGGTATTATTATGAGATGGGTGGGACCTATATATCTCTCCAATGAATTGGGTAAAGATTTTATATCTCATGATATATACATGGCTGGAACGGTAGGTTATACCGGTTCAGTGAAACAGGACTGAAATGTGGAGTGAACTCGGTTCAGAAATGGACTTTGTCCACTAATATAGTCTTGGAAATGAGCCTTGACTAATAAGAAATGATTCTCTATGATTATGTGTGTATTCCACAAAATTTAATGTTTTAAGTTATGATTATTGTGATTACATTTCACTGCCATGATTTATCCCATGTTATGAAATTATGATCTCTTTTGCAGGATAAGATTTCCAAAAGTTATGTACTTATGTATATGATGTGATTGATATTACTTTTGTTTACCCTTACTGAGCATTTGAGCTCACCCTTTTGTATGTTTTCTTTCCCCAGGTCAGGAAGAAGGTTATTAAGTAAGATATGCCAAAAGGGACTATAGATATGATGAAATAAATGGGAGACAATGTAGACGCTTTATGAACCAGTTGTTTATGTTTCCCAGTTTCTAAAGACACTATACCTATACGGTCCTTTCATGGTTTTGTTATATGTTGTAATAATTATGCTTCAATTTTGAAGTATTAACAATGTATGTAAAGTATGGGTCGTTATACGTAAGAATGGGTCCCGTACCATGTCGGTCGAGTAGCGCGAGAGATCAGTAAATCTCACCGAGTACTGGGCGACCGTCATGCTGCCCTGCCGCAGCTGAAGAAGCTCCTGGATGTACACTGCACGGAGGGTGGCTGGGATGAACTAGGAGCGGAAGAAGCCCTCAAAGTCTGTCCAGAGAAGAGATGTCTCATCGTGCACCTGGAGCATCAAGCTCCACCATCGGCCCGCTGCTGCGTGCAGTAGGCTCGCTGCGAGGATCACCATGAGGTCTGATGGTGTCCTCACTAGCCTGAAAACTCGTACCACTACCTCCAGCTAGTCCTCGGCTGCCTGGGGGTCCGTCTCCCCGTGGAACCTGGGCGGTCGCTGGCACTGGAACTCATGCAGTGCACTAAGGCGACGTGCATCGTCAGCGGCTGGGGCTGGAAGCATCGATGGCTCGGTGGGCAGAGGTACCGCCGGTGCCTCTACTGTCAAAGGACCCTGTACCGAGGCCTCGTCGCTCGGCGGGCTCTCGTCACGTACAACTCTCAAAACCCTAGCTGGCTGCCATCGTGGGGCCATCCTGAAAGGAAAAAGGTGCGCCACAGTCAGAACAATATACCTGGTGAGCTGATACAAGTAATCACAAAGAAAACTTGAAAAACACATGCAATCAATGTTTTTGTGAATTAAGTCGGAAATCAGAAGTCAGGGTCCTAGTGTACGGATACGTCAATCGCCACACCAACACTGGACTCCCTGGACTGATAACCACAACCAATACGCTAAACACTATTGCTTCACATAGAAAAGATCAGAGTCCGCGGTAGAACCGAACTGCTCTGATACCAATTTGTCACGACCCATCCTCGGGGCCCGTGCCGTGACTAACCCAAGCCCGCCTTCCATAGGCTAGGGGCTGGCGACTAGCACCAAAGCGTAAATCCCGGTAAAAGGGAAGGCATTGCCTTTGTAAAGTAAACAAGCACCACAGAGTAAGCAAGCAGAAAAGTAAACACTAAGTAAAAGCTGGTACAACACTATGTGCGAAAAAGTAAAGGGGGCCAGAAATACAATCCCAACTGTAAAGTGCAACTGAAAGGGGAAAAATAGCAACTGAAAAGTAAAGCCGCAACGTCGAGCCATCCACTGGAAGTCCCACCTGAAGGGTGGGTACAGATAGCCTCCACTGCTCCTCGGGTCCAGCCGACCGCTCCGAGTACGTCCCACCCAGTGGTCCACCTCCAGGTACGGTCCTGCTCCGCAAGCCTCCACCATGATCAGTGCTGTCCGTCGTCTGTAACCAACACAACGTAGTGCGGGCATAGCCCATGCAGGGGTGAGTATAAGCTACTCAGTAGGGACCCCGAGACCCCCGAAGGTCTCCCAGAATCCACAAAGGACAAACCACAAAGGAAAGATACAATCACAAAGTAACATCCGACACGGCTGAGGTATATGCCCATACATATACCTAAGTCATCAATTCTCGCTCGGCTCCAACATCCGAGCTCAAGTACCACCCATTCCACACAGGAAGGCAAAACGTAAATCCACACAGGATAGCACAACACAATCCACAATGGAAAGCAAACAAGGTTTCAGCTCACACAGGTATACTTCTTCGAATGACGATAGAGATGATCACTGATCCATCTAAGTCGTCGGACCCACAAAGGAACGATAAGTACTAACCCCCGCAAATGACCCACAAAGGATCTGACCCACAAAGGATCTGAACCAAAAAGGATCGATAGGTAACTAACCCCCGCAAAGACCCACACAGGATCGGGCCCACACAGGACCTGTAGGCGCTGGCCCACACAGGACCGCTGAGCGCTGACCCACACAGGATCAGACCCACACAAGATCGGTAGCACTGACCCACAAAGGATCGCTGAGTGTTGTAGTCGTCGCCGTTGAATCCACTGAGGATTTCTGCACAGTCGTCGTCGTCACAGTAGCAGTCGCAGCCAGCTCTAGGGTTCTCGCACACAGCAAGCTCGTTCGGGAGGGTCCGCTCCACGAGCCGAGAGGCTGATACATCAACTGACACATAGTCCAGAGTTGATGTATCCAAATGTTCCGTATCGTCAACAAGAACTCAACGTCGCAGACGGCACGTCAATCGGACGCCCGGTCTGAGAGTTATTGGCTTTTTCGTCCCAGGGGCCCGGTTGGTTTCTAAGGCTAAACCAACCCGACCGTACTCCACCTGTGTCCAAACCTCAGGCGGAGTATTCCAAAAGATCCGTCTCATTTAGAGGAATCCATCAAAGTCGACGGCACATCAATCGGACGTCCGAAGATCAAGATATGAGCGTTTCCGCTCCGAGGGCCCGGTTGGTTTCGTGTACGAACCAACCCGACTGAACACAAAGTATTCCGAAACCTTGAGTGTGATATACCAAAACGACCATCTCGATTCAAGGATTTCATCGCCACTAACGGTGCGTCGTTCGGAGGCACGTAGCTCAAGTTATGAGAAAAATACGGAAAAGGTCCGGAAACGGGGGGTCTGGGCCCGGACTGACCCGGCCCGGCGGGTCGGCCTGGCTTGGCTCGGCCGAGCCGGCCGAGTGGAGGAAGCCGCGAGGCGCTACCCCCGCGGGATGAAGCGCCGCGGCCCCACGTGGCGCCGCGCTGGGTCAGCGGACACAGCTTTGCCGCGTCTCGTGAGTCACCGGACCCGTGCGGTCGCGGGTCTGTCTGGCCGTCGCCGTCGCGGATTCAGCCGCAGCGGCTCCATCCGGCGGCGCGCCGGGGCACCGCTGCCAGTGGATTCCGCGGGCCACCGGAGTTGCTCCGGTGGTCGTAATCCACTTCCGTATGTGCCGTAGTTCCTCCCGGGTCCCATTCTTCCCTGCCAGGCCCTGAAATCGCAATTGCGGCCTCGTTTTTCATCGTCTTCCGTTTCGCACACCAAGAACGAAAAAGTGCGGTGGGTTCAGACTTGTTCGTTAGTCCGTACCCACTGCGTTAGCAGTTTAAAAAAAAACATAAATCCCAGCAAGTGATTAACCACGTCCCGCAATAATGATTCGCGAACCAACTTTTTAATTTGGTTGGGTTGAGTTCCTGCCTTGGAGGAAATCAACATGGTAAAATCATTCTCAAAACGACCCCTACCTCGTAGCTGTCATCAGACGAGAGTTCTTCACGGAATTGATCGTCGCGGAATAAGAGGATCGTCGCGTCGCGGAAGGGCATCGCGTCATCGCGGTATACGACGTTGCGTCGACGAACTCCGAGGATTAAGAACATACAGATTTAATTATAGCAATTAAATCCATGTTGTTGTTATAAACCACAAAGAATGAAAAGGGGTCCACAATCTCTCACCTCAACGGATGATCGAAGATTTTTCGCGGATGAAGGAATGTCGCAGAAGAACGTCGCGGGAGAAGAATCGTCGACATCGCGGTACTTGGCGTCGCGTCGTCGATCTCCGAGGGCTCGGAGTTCTTCGTCGCCTTTCGTCGAAGGCCGACGTTCTTCGATTTCTTCGCGTTCTTTGCGTTCTTCGCGAAGGAGGATGAAGGACTTCAGGTTCTGTCAAATCTTCTCAACGAACAACACACTGGCGCTGCAATTCCATCGGTGCCCTCAGAATTCGATTCCGAGCACCGGTTCAAAAGTTAGAAAAACCCGCTCGTTCGTTCACTGAACGTACCTGAGCCAAACTTCAGAAAATGATTCTGGGAACACCGGGCCTCGGAATCAGGTGCCGTCTGAAACTGTATTCTTGTAGAATTCCAAAGAAAATTAAGAAACAAAATTTCCTTGAAATTTATGGGTCTTTACATATAATCTCCTCAATAATATTAGTTCCCAATGAGTATATTTCTATAACTTCAACACCTCAAATTGGAGTTCTATACTTTCTTCTATAGAGGGATTTATAAGGACCCATATAATGGATTAAGTGAAAAATATTAATGTTAGAAAATTTTATTAAAGGAAGGTGTTGATCCCAACCACATTTAAAATATATAAAACAAGTTCTTAACATATCATCTATGGTTTGAATAGTTATTTCAGAATAACCATATGTATAAGGATGATTTTCAATACTGAACCTTTACTTTATATCCAGATCCTGCTAATCACTTCACCAAAACTTTGAGGTAAAACTTAGATCCCAATCAGATACAATTGAATGAGGTAATATGTGAAATATGACTAATTAACTAATGTATAACACAGAAATATGATAAAGAGATAAATATTATCTAATAGAAATTAAGTGTGTTGACATCATAAGGTGGTTTTTAATAACCCAAATACCAGTGTTCCATTTAGATATTTTGGGAAGTTCGATGAAAAAAATCCATGGTAATGTTTTATAATTTAAATTATACTGTGGTTAATGGTTTTAAAATTTCATTATATTTCTATCACTCAACCTTACCATTCTAAAATACTAGGAATTGAGATATATACTCTACAATATCCCTTTTTATGTTATCCCACACGAAATATTACTTCATATTTTTATACATATTCATATTTCTAGGATGAACATAGAATGATAAAACATGATATTTATATAATAGTTCATTCATCAATACTGGTAGTGAAGGGAAACATGCTCATTTTCTAAACCTTATCATTCCATCATAGTCATTATTGAACTTAGGAACATTTTAACCTTCTTCTGTTGTTCAAAAAATTCCATTTTCACCAATTTAATCCTCACATAGATAGATGGATTAACATTCATCTAAAAATGATAGAATTAATACCATTTCCTTAGGATTTCATGTTCCATATTCTTTAAATACATAAGTATTTTATCCCTTTAATTAATCATTATGTTAACGGTGTAAATTTATTTAACAATAACAATCTTTAATAAATTATAAATATATTATTTGGCGCAAATTCAACTCTTTCTATATTAATATATACTTCAAGATTTTATGATTTGTATATACATCACACCTTTCACTATAAAGATAATTCCTAAATTTATTTAAAAAAATATTTACCACAACTAATTCTAAATCCTGAGTTGGGTAATTTTACTCATGTGTTTTCAATTGGTGAAAGGCATATTCTATCACTATAAAATTCTCTATGATCACACATCCTAGTCCCTTCTTTGATGCATCATTATAGATGAAAACAATTTATACACTATAAAATAGAGTGAGAATAGGTGAACTAACCAAACTTCTTTACAATCATTTCAATTATCTTTATATTCATCTTTCCACAAGAACTTAACCCCCTTTCTAGTCACCATGGTGATAAGATTAGACAGTAATGAAAATCTCTCACAAAACATCAGTAGTATCCAACCAACCCATGAAAAATATGCATTTCGGTTACCATGGTCTATCTAGGGAATTTATCAATAACTTACATCTTTTAAGGATCCATCTATATTCAATAACTTGAGATTATATTTATCAAGAATGAATCTTTTTGAAACCAAAATTCACACTTGGTAAATTTTTCAAACAACTTATTCTTACTCAGGGACTTCATAAAAATTATCAAATTATCATCTTGATTCACTTTCTATTTAAATATTTAAGAATATAATCTATAAAGACTACCAAAAAATGATCAAGGTTGTATCTAAATAATATATTCATTAAATACATGAAAATATAAGGGCAATTTGTAAATCTAAAAGGAATTACTAAATATTCATAGTTCCTATACCTCATACGAATGAATGTATTGAGTATATCCTCATTATTAACCCTAAATTGACGATATCCTGAATGAAGGTCAATCTTGGAGAATTATTTAACTCTTTATAATTGATCAAACAAATCATCTATATAGATTAGATTATACTTTTTCTTGATAGTAATCATGTTATGTTCCCGATAATCAATGTTATGATGCATTTTCCAAAATGTTTTCTTAAAAAAAGAATTGGTGCACCCCATAGTGCTGAACTAGGCCATATAAATCAATTTTAAATATTCCCATAGAGTTTATTAGTTAATTTATATAACTAAATTGGCTCCATTATATAAGGAGTCTTTGAAATTGGTGTATCACTAGGTATGCGTCCAATTGAAAAATCAACTTCAGGATTCCGAGAAAGATTAGGAATGTTTTTTGAAAATATATAAACAAACTCCCATGAAATAGTAATATCCTCAATTTGGAGTTTCTCCCCAACCATATGAGATATATACACTTTAGGGATTGGAATTAATACCTATATGATAGATATAACATCAATTTGAAGCTTGTATTCAACCTCACATTGATAAAAGATCATAGGATTATTCAGAATATGAAATGTGACTTCCTTTCCTTATCAATTTTTATGGTAACAACATTAAGAAATAAAATCCATGCCTATAATCACATAATATTAAACAAAATGAAGAATCAAAAGATTTTTCAAAATAACATACTTACAAACTTCAGTTGGAGAGGAAATAAATACTTGAGATGAGGCCATCATAGTATTTAAAGTTTTCACTATTAACAAAAAATCTAATATTTAAAGTGGTGTTTTGATACCCTTATAAAATTACTTATATATAAAAGAGTGGTAAGAGACAAAATAAAATAATAAATTAGTTATTTTATAGTGGATGATAAGTGTACCTTCCACCACATAATCCTTATAACCCATTTATTTAGTCTTGATTAAATATGATTTCCCATTATCTGGGGGATTAAGAGGTTATTGATGCTAATAATCATTATAAACAATTATATTCATACACTAGTTGGTGTAATGGCCATACTCCATACATTTGAAGCATTAGAGTGTGAGTTTTTTATTAGTTAAATTATTTTTTTCATCGATTTCATTAAAAATACTATTCATCAACTTTAAATATTCATAGGATTTATAACTAGAATTTACACTTTTAAAGCACCTCCCATTTCTATTAAAGAAATTTTCTTAATGATTCTTCCCAAATTTATTTCATTCAGATATATAGATGTTCATTTCACCATGTGATTTATTTGAGTTTCTATGAGACTCCATCTTCTTTTTCTTATAAAAAACATGGGAATAATGGTAATATCCAATTAGTATTTCTACCTTGAGGTAACATCAAAAAATTTCTTCATAACTACTAAAGTCTATTATTTCTAACATATTTTATATTCTTTTCTTTAAGACACTAAATAATCAATCAATTTTTTATTTTAGGGATGATTATTAATCCAGAATCATACCTTGAAAGTCTTGTAAAATTTGGCGCATAAGCACCAATGGATTCATCATCCTTCTGCTCAACCTTAAGGAATTACTTATACAATTTTTATATAGAATATGAGGAAAGTATATACTGAAGAACATCCTTTTAAATTCATCATATTACATGTAATTGATTTCTTAATCATCCTTAAATTCTTAATAATATTCCACCATTAATCTGCTTCACATTCCAAATGATAAATGACCAGGAAATGTTTGTCATGTTATGAGAATCAAAGAAAAAAATAAATTCTCAATGGTATTGACCCATATCTAAATCACTATTTGATCTGATGGACCACTAAAATAAGGTGTATTCTACCTCAAAAAATACTCAACAATACATTATTCCTTCCTTTTCCCATTTGGAAGCTCAACTTGATTAATATCTTGAGAAAATTTACCAAGTATAACAATAAGAATTTGTTTTCCATCTCCCATAAAATTGGGTTTCTCATGAAGAAAGTAATTTTATTTTCCTACACCTTTATCATTAACATTGTTTAATTTCTTTCCAACCGTTTAATAAAACTAAAATGAATAGTTTGATCTATAATTGTAATAATGAGAAACCACAAAATCATGAAAATTCATTTATAGGATGTCTTATTCATGACACATTATTTTCAATCTATATACACTTGGGTTTAAACTTATCAACCCTTGGTTTCTATCTATTCAAATACTTCATAATATTTTATAAAAATGTGAGTTAACCCAAGAATATCCCCTAAGATTATCTGACTAGGCGTACAGTAAATGCACATTCACCATGTACCAGAATGATATAAAAGATATACTTCAACCAACTATTTTCAGTATTAATACACCTAGATATATATATTACAACACCACATCAACTTTTATGATCTATATATGGATGTATTTTTAGTAAAACCAAATAATATATGTCTTACCAACACTTTAGGATGTTATCTTATACTTAGGATTATAACCATATTTTTCACCAAATTTCTCCAATTCTAATGTCTAAATATTGATGAAAACCTACCCTTATACCAACTTAGGTTAGTCAAGATTTTCATACATAAATATTATAGAAATTTTTATGAATATTTAATAAATAAAATTTTTATTCATACCATAACTATAAAGTTTTAGTGTCTTTGGAGACTAGATACAAAAACATATTATTTAGGTGCAATATCCACCATATCACATTAAGTTATTCTCATTTTATACCCTTCTTAACATACCCTAATTAAAACAATTATCTATATCCTAGGTATAAGGAATATTATAAAGGTTGAGATCAGTTTTTCAATAAGGGTAAATAAGGGAGATTTCCATCGATGATCATATGTAAGAATAAGATAAGAATAAGGGTATGAGGTCACTATCATAACTTACAAAGTTCATACCCAATATGTAATAAATCATAAACATGACTCATGGTATAAAAATTTATCATTTGAAACATAATACTCATAAAATTTATAAATCACTATTAATCAATCATAAACTGTGAGTTCAAATCTTAATCATAAATCCTGTCATAAAAGTTTGACCCCATTATAGTCATAATAACCATTTATTATGTCAAGGTAAAGTACCAATACTATCAACTCATATTTGGTCAGATAGTGAAACTTGTTTACCGTATCATAACATATCATAATCACTACATGTTTCCCATAGTTGATCGATCATCCTTACCTCTTTCCAACTATGGATCATATAAATCAACTAATTTCCCATAATTACCTCATGATATGTAAATCATTACCCAATGAATTATAAGGATATATACTTTCATGGCCATCTATCAGATAATAAAGACCAAACATATATGTACCATTATATCATAAAACATTCATTATATTATCATAACATAAGCCTTGTAAAGGAAAAATGTTTCATCATTTCATCAAAGAATAACTTATGGAAAATAAATGTGTTTCATAAAAAATATAATCATCAGAAATATAAACCATTGAAATTAATAATAAATATTTCATAATTGGATCATATACCTGTTAAATCATAATTAATATGAAAGGATGTTTCCATAAATAAAAATTTATTTAAAATATTATTGGAATATATCTTGAGAAAAACACCCTTTCCATTTTGAAATCACTTTAAAATCTAAAAATTTCCAAAATTTTATGGAATTTTTTTCATTGAAATGAACCATGTAAACTATTAAAATATTCTTAAAATATTTTATAATTCATGATGGTAGTATATTCAGTTCATGTTTTGTACATTAAAACAATGATTTCTTTCAAAGTTTCGGTAAAAATGCAAAAGTACCACATTTAGAAAATGATTAGAAGATTACTTTTAATTTTTTTTATAAAAATTCAATAATGGGTAAAATTAAATTTAATCATTAATTTTATAATATTAAATCATTTTTGAAATAATTTTTAAGAAAAAATGCACATTGGAGAAAAAGTATTTCCCAACCAAAGAGGAAATAAAGTTTATTTTTTTATTAAAAATAAATTCCTGACCATTTTAAGTACCATTTAGTGAAAGATTATATTATTAATTAAAAATAACATGAATAACTATTGGATAATAAGATTAAATTGATATATTATATAAGTATCTTAAAATTTCTTCAATATAAATTCAAGTATATATAATCCCAATTAATATCGGATTGAAACACAAATCCCTTACCTTAGGTCTTATCTTTTTTTATTTTCATTTAATACAGCTATATAATAAAGATATATTTATTATAAATTTATTTTATAATATTAATAATATATTTAATACCACATATGATTTAGTTATAACATCTTATCACCCATTTATTAACAATTATTTATTAAACTCAATATTTGTTTTGGTAACTAATTCATTTTTATGCATGTCTCAGTTAGGAAGTGACAATACTTATAATTTGATCATGGTTAAATATTATAAAGAATTTTATTTATGTCATTAATTTCATAATAAATCAGTATTTAAACTTTAATAACTATTCATTTAAATTGTTTTTAAAATTTTAATTACATCACTTCGTGGAGATGGTAGTTTGTACGTACGCATGGGTGATGATCCCTTTTTTAATGGATAGAATGAAAGAAAGTTAAATATTAATTAATATTTATTGAACCATAATAATAGCATATATATCTTACGTATTCTGTAATTACATCATTATAACCATTAATGTGAATTGGTGATGAAAAATAATACTTATTGCTTCATGGTGGTGATATTCCACACATACTCACAAGTGATATTTTCTTTTGAAATATGACGAAAATGAGGTGGATAATGGATCTTAAATTATAATAATAAAAATTCATAATATTGGATATAATTAATTTATTATTTAGTAATTAATACCATATATTTATAAGTCATTAAAGAATAAATAAAATAAAAAGTACTTGGTTAAGAGTTATTCCTCTCTCTTGAGAAACATCTTTTGGCCTAAACCTTAAACCTTGAAAGAATGGTCTTTTGGAAATAATATAAACTATAGTTAATGGTTAATTAGTCTAGAAATGTATTTTGGAATGAAGTTTCTAATATATAAGGCTCAAAATGTGTGAGTAAGAGAGGTGAAGTGGCGCCCTTTTAGAAGGGAGTGGATGGGAACTCTGAGTATGAATTAAAGTATTAAAATAATATAAATTAATTTTCATATAAATCTACAAAAAAATTTATATATTCCAAATATAATATTATTATGAGTCTAAATACACTCATATAATAGAATTTGGGCAAGTTTTAGAGATGTTTTCTCCCTTACCTCTTTGCATTAACCCCTTTGTTAACCCTTTTAACAATTACTACAATTGTAATGTGTTTACTATTTAAGGGTAAAAAATGTTAACATAAAAGGTAGATTGACCCAAAAATAGAAAATAGGGTATATATTAAACTATTCCCATTCCACTTGGATGAATCAAGTATTTTTATGAATTTTAAATATTTTAATTAAAAATTATTAAACCAGAGATACCATTAAGTTCATTTTCAGAACTATTTTCAAAGTTTGAATTTAAAGTGAACATGATTGAAATTGAATTTAAATATTTTTTTAAAACATCACTATTATGTTATTTTTATTTTAAAAAAATTATAAAACACAATAATTCCAGAAAATTGCATTACTTTAAATATTTTTGGAATCATTCATCTTATTTTTCTATTAATTGAATAAATACAGCATTATGATTACATAATCATTTAAGGTAATTATTCAACAAATAAAAATTAAAAATATATTACCATAATAATAATAATTAATTAATATTTCAAATAAAAATTTATTACCAAACTTATACCCTTTTTATCCTCATGAAAAAAATTTATAATTATTAAATCCAGGAGAGTAACATTTTGTATTTTTTCTTTTTATATAATAATATAAAGGTCATAATCAAAGAAAAATGGAAAAATTATCCATATATTTGAGAGTTAGATGATAGTGGTTGAAATACACTGATAAAATAGGACAAATTCATGTGTTAAATAAATTTTAAATCATTATCCCAAAGTTCTAACCCTATTTTACCCATTTTACACTTACCATGATAACAAATATTTACGAAGATTACTATTTATATTAAAAAAAATAAAAGGGTCCTATTTACAAAAATTTAACCTCTTGATTCCAAATATGGGATATATTTTTCAAATCCAATTCATATAATTAACTGATTTTTAAAAAAAGTGTTCAAAAGACAACAATATTGTTTTTAGAAAAATGAATATTTGAACATAAAAATAGATTTAATCTTATTCCATTCCTAGTAAAAAACATTAGATGAATTTTAACAACATTTATTGAAAATATTATCTTTTTATTTTATTAAAATAATTCATCAATAAATATTAATCTAATTTATTTAAATAAAGATATATTGTGTGCATAGAAACAATTTTTTTTAAAAACAAATCTTTTACTTTCAAGTGATTTTAGTTTCATTTCTAATCAATTTATAACCAATGAATATATTTTATAGAAATGTATATGTTATTTTTATCAGAATATAATTACCCAATTCATACCCTGTTATACAATGGATGGGAGATAACTATCACATTAAATAATAATATTTCAATAGTATAACATTGACCATCTAAACATAGTGTTGTGTGTAAAGTTAGGAATCAAAGAAATCAAATTTATATATAGAGAAATATATCATAAAATATTTACGTTTTACTATATTTTACTAACCTAAATATAAAATGGATATATTTGTGACATGAACTGGTATCAAGAAGTTTTCTTTCCAAAAATTCTCTAATAGGACATTCTTAGTAAGAATTATACATGAAATGTATTTTATTATTTGGTTTTTATCTCAATTGAATCATTTTATTAAGTAGTTATATAAATAAAACATGATTCCTTATCCTTTTTAGATAATTCACCCCTTTTATATTTTTAAACTCCATGATATTTTTAGTGTGGAATTTTAAAATTTTATTCCAATGATTTTTTCTACAAATCTATGATTTCATGCAATGTAGTTTTACATTTCTAATATTTGAGTAGACACTAATTAAAATTATATATCATGACAGTAATCAATTAAATAACTTGGTGATATCAACACACAAACATTGACATGAATCAATTCCATAAATCATTTCAAATTGTTATCTTTTAGCTTGTTTGTTTCTCAAATTATACCATCTTTGTATTTGATAACACAAGTATTATTGGTGAATCATATGTCTTATCTATAGTCACATAACTAACTTATGATTAAGATATTATGTCAAAACCTTTAACACCAATCACATTTTTTTCTACATGTATTCTCCTTTAATTTTGGACTTTCCAATGGTGATGATCTTTAATCCTTTATAATTAACAAAATCTATATTTCTTTATATATCTCATTTGATCCCTATGACTAGATATTTGTTTTCTATCATATAAGATTGAATTTACTATAAATAATCCACATTCAATCTTGATTTAGTACATTTAAATAAATTATTTCCATTGAAAGATTCCTATATATTTTCTTCTAATGAGATAATGTGTTTTTTTTTGTGATTTTAAAACTCCTCCAATAGGGAAATTCTCTAATTTATATTCATGTATATATAGTTGTTTTCTGAATAATCTAATTTTTTATGTAATTTTTTAATATTTGTTTATTTAATCTTCAAAAAATGAATTATTAGGGATGGTTTAGGTTAGTGGGTAAAATGTTATTCATGAAAAATGAAAAAAATGTACTTGTAAGGATATTTCCTTTAATCCAGACATTGTTCGGAAGATGTATATAATGAATTAGAGTTCCATGATAAAACTATTTTATAATTTGAGGATTAGTATATCCAAACTTATATGTTAGATTAAAAACATCTCCATAACCGATTTTGGGGTTGGGTTTGTAACCAAAAAGACTCCCATAAAACCATATATAGAGGGAGAAAATAATTTTAGAGAATATTTATTCATATTCCTTCAATAGTATAGGAACATGTTTCTTAACATTGATAGAGGGAGATAATATTCATAAAATTAAATAGAAAAATAATATTTTGATTGAATTAACCAAAGATAATATAGAATGATTACTATAAATTGAGTTTTTATATTTCATTGAGGATATAAATAGTTAAAGATTTATCCTTCTATTATAGTCATTTTATTATTGTTAAACTCATCCAATAATAAAATATAGTTGTTTATCTTAGTGAACATAAGGGAATTGTCCAAACCACATGATTTTTTTATATTTGATCTTGTTTTGTTATTTGTTTTTTATTTTCCAATTTCCATACTATGAGTGGGTTATTCATGAGTTATAGTGTATTATGTTCTCATAATGTGAGTGGCTGTAAATCAATTTAGATTTTGATTCCACTCTGAACATTGTAAAAACGTAGTCCACATTACTGGATTTTGGTACACTAGAACATTTTCCAATGTATTATCATTGGACATGGGATAGTGTGGGTGAACTATATAAAATATCTTAAATATCGTAAGATTTATTACATTCATTTTTTTAAAGGAAAATATTTTTTATTTGACTACTCAAGAAACAATATTATTGCAAGGGGTTTATTTTAATTGACATAGCCCGATTTACTCCTCCTCTTAGAGTATCATCCCATTATAGGACCAATAAGTTGTATCCTAGTGGATGGTTAAATTCAAAATTATTTTCCACCTTTTGGAGATATAAAAATGATTCTAAATAAAAAAGGAATTCTAAACTTTATTGGACACAACTTAAATTATTAAAAGAATTGGTGTGAATCACTACTTCTGATCACTTGGAAAGGATGTGTACACAAATATAAATTTTAGATTTTTTAAATTTGGAAGGTGAATAACTTATGGAAAGTGATCATAAGGGGTTTGGTTCTAAAATTAATGGAATAAATGTTATTAGGTGAAAATTCCACAATACAATGTATATGAATGTTACTTCACATAAACTCTCAAATTCATTGTGGAAATGTTTGTTGAATATTTATGAATGTGACTCAAAATTGTGTAAGGAACAATTCAAATAATTTTGGAATAAGTATAGGGAATTGAGGATGAACCCGAATGAATCCTAGGATTTATTATTTTATCATATTATTGTGATTATGGAATGCATGCATAGACTTGGTGAAATCCCTAACAATCTCAACATTGTGTAGTAGATCATGAGATATTTTCCACCTCACTTCAATAAAAATATCTTGGTGATTAAGGAAAATGGTTGTAAAGACCTTATCATTAAGTGATTTAATTTATATAATAATTTCCCTTTAGATTAAAACTAAAAAATATGATCCCATAGAAATGTAAAGGAATAAAGAGGTTCCTTTCAAGCTAATAAAAAATCTCAAAATTTAAAATAATCCATAGAAAAAAAATTTATTTGGTTATTTCATCTATTTCCTATATTTAAGAATATTGAAAATAAAAGTTTAAATGGTATCATACACTCACTTTATTCTAATGTGAAAATATTTGACACCTTTACGATAAGTATCTCAATAAGTTATCATATAAATAGAATGATGATTTTAAGGATAAGATTGAAAAGTAAATATTTTAGAATATCTAAAACTTTTAAAAAGTGGTTTAACTTTAGATAAAGGTGTAAAATAGGGGTAAATTATCAATTGATTGACCAATATAGTGAGATAATGTGTCAAACAGATCAAGGATCTCAAAGAAGTTTTTAGAATATAGAAAAAGCTGGAAGACTAAGAAATTTCAATGAATTCTAGAGTTACACTAAGACGTTAGATCAAATGAGCTAAGGACATTGTAACAGAGAGAAATTGAAATCCTAAAAATAAGCTAAATAATTTCGAACAAAAACAATGATTTAACAATGGAGTAGAAATGATTATGGGGATTAATAAAAAATATATGTCTATCATGGCTGATACAAAGACACATACTCTTACTTAGATAAGGAATATTGATTCAGGTAAAATTTAAAATCCCATTATATATATAACGAATACATATAATAATACACCAAAAATTTTGTTTTAATTTTGTGGAGATATAGAGAATAAATAAAATGTTTTCTCCCTAGAAAAATGGTACTATATAAAATATTATTAAAGGATAATTATGAGAATAATTTAACATTCTTGGAATGTGTTTGATGAATAATAATTTTTTATTGTTGGTATATGCATAAATATTTGTATTTTTTGTTAAGTATATTAATAAATATACCAAATGAGGATTAAAATGGTATCAATAATTATATCATAGAGTCATTTATAAAAACAAAACCCAAAATAGGTTTATAATATTAAAAGATAAAGAGGATATATAAGGACTATTCGACTAACCTAGAACTTTTCAAGCTACCACATGAGTCTATTAGGGATCCATTCTAAAATTATTTGGTGAAATGAGGAGCTGAACATTCCAAATTATATTTTTTCCAATAATAATATCTTTAACTAAAGGGGATTTGTGTTTTCACCCAAAAATCCTCCCCTCAAACCTATGGCTACAGATCTGATCCATTACATTAATGATAATCAACATTATCCAAATCAAATTTTATATTTTTTTCATTACTTGGAAACAACGTTTAATTAATACTATCAATAACACTTTTAACATAATACATACAAAGGATTAACATTCTCTAATCGATACAACACTATCATTTCTATGGGAAATGGGAGTGTGAAATCCTAAACCTATCTAGATACTCAAACTCGACCCTAATTTGAGTTGGAATTCTATTAGAACCGTGGAACTATCCATCAAATACCCAAGGCTAAATATATGAATACAAACACCAACACAGCTCTTGGGTAATGGTGTAACAACCTGAAACAACTTGTAACGAAAAAACTATGAAACATGATATATTGAGAAAACACTACATATGTTATGAATACAAAATAAAATATTACAAATTTAACAATAATTAAAAACCCTAATGTATAATTACACATCTATATCAAATACCTGTCCACCATTGTTGACTCATCCTTCTTTAGACTCAACTAGACTACTACAACTACTCTATTTAATCCAATGATGCAGTACCTAAACAACCAATAACTCAAGTCAATATCATCATTATGATCACCAAGGTTTCCATTTTGGGGGTAAGTATATGAACCGATATGAATTAAAAAATTCTCTCCATGAACCCCATGTATGTAAAAACCATTTAATATATAAATGGGTTTCATAAAACATTTGGACACCATGAAAATTTTTAAAACCACATTAATAAATTAAAACATAAACAATCATAAACTACTTTAAATAAACCCTATATCTCCAAAACCTATTACACACACACATTTACACATCTAAAACCCATGATAACCCCTAGACCATAATTAATAACCAAAAAGGGTATAATCAACTCAAAATTAGTTCAAATACCCCCAAATAATAGTTTGTTACTATTTAAAATTCTCCCACACCAAAGTGTGAGTTTACCACCACCTCAATTTATTATTTTTGAAAAGGTACCCACACTGAAGTGTAATTTTTCTATAATCATTCTCAGTACCTGACTAATTTTTTTAACAAAATAAATCCATTATAAATCATAATAAATCCCCACCTTCCACTCAATTTAATAATTTAGAGTTACCACTAACCATAAAATTCAATGAACCACCCAAATAAGCTCAGACATCCAATCTAATAAACATTACAATTAACATAAACCATGTAACTCAATGAATAATTAAAATTACATCAACCAATAAAATTAATTCCCCATCCAAATAACATCAAAAATTATACTAAACGAATTGAAAAAACTATTATTAAATCCCAATATTCAAATATACTAATGTTTTGGAAACATGCCCTTGAAAAATCACCACTTCCAATTGTGTCAAAAACACACACTTTAAAAACCCATTTGGAATAATAATTCAATGAAAATAATTAAATTATTTTAATGCCATAAAATAATTTAATTAAAACCTATCATATAATATAATTTTATTTTCCACAAACTATAGTGAGTGAGAATAAACCTTAATGAAGAATAAAAACCACACCACTAAATTAAATATCTTATATCCTCATAGCCTCATAAAACACCTAGAAAAAGAAATCACCATCAATCAAATGAGTTTTACCATGAATTAGAAAAATCCCTAGGTCAAAAACCTAGATCAAAATAGTAATAGAATAGAGGAAGAATAACGAGTAACATGACTTTGATCTAGAACCCAAACCTACAAATATTCAAGAGGTGATATAGTGGGATATATCCACCCAAATCAACCAAAATCACATAAAAAAGGAGATATCTCACATGAGGGTTGAAACGAGGTAGATCTAGTGGGATATAGGTAAAAAATGTTTCATGAAACTTTTTAATGAATATAAAACTCGACTTCATGGTCATTGGGGTCACACACTGAATATGTGGTCCCCTTTTACTGAGCTCCATAGTTACATGGAATGAGTACATTGTCATAGGTAACCATGCATAGATCATGAATATGATACTATCTAGAATAATCTAGATTATACATGAAAAAACATCATTATCCCAGGTGACTGTGAATATTCTACTAGCACCCCAAGAAAACCATTACATGGTTCTCCTGGGGATCTTGAACTATCCCTCATACAATGTATAGATCACAACCAACCCAAAATTCTTCTAAAAATACCCAATTTATCCCACAAAATGCTAAAAACACCATTTATCACTTACAAACACTTCTTATGACCATTAAATATCCTAAAAAACCAAACTTATTTATCTAAATGAATCCAAACTATCATTTCCCCTCTTTGTAATAAATAAATTCCCTATAATTCTACCTTACTAAAACGTTTTTTGGTTTAAAAAACCTAGCCCAAATCCAATTAATGGAAAATCCATTTGAAATTCAGATATGAAACCTCTCCCCACAATCACCCCTTTCCCCTTGGAATATTCAGTATACATTTTAAGTTACCAACTCTATTCCCATGAATTAAAATAATCAACGTGATCCCCATAATCAAGAGTTCCCATTCAGTACCAAAATCCATGAAATAATGAATGGGTGCCTTCCTCTACCAGTTATAGTTTTCAAAACCCCAAAATATATACCATTCCATGG
The DNA here is from genome assembly GCA_963277665.1 of Viscum album. Lineage (NCBI taxonomy): Eukaryota > Viridiplantae > Streptophyta > Magnoliopsida > Santalales > Viscaceae > Viscum > Viscum album. Next base: position 117,597,023 of record OY728119.1, read on the forward strand.
TGGTACCCAATCATATTCACCTCAATCCAAATAATCACATAACTAAATTAACATAATCAAGGATACAACAAAAAATATGATCCTAATGAAATTCAATTGAAACATTAATCATAAGAAAAATATTTCGAAAAACATAACTATCACTAAATAAATTCAAAAGAGTTCAACCCACTATAAAATGTGAAATCCATATAACCCATCACACTAAATCATTGAGTACTCCCAAATTATTTAGTCAAAGTGAATCCCAATATGAACATTAAACTGACATTTACCAAATAAGCTTCCTTAAAATTATTTTACACAACTTATACCTGAAAGAAGAAAATAATCAACTAAACAAAAAAGAAAACCACAAAATCCTTTATCTAACTTAGAATTCACATCTCCCACATATCCCAAACCTATTATATTTATCCCTTTTATCCTTAAAAATAATTGTGCTTCTTCAAATTATACACTATAAATGATATAAATGAATACCCATTTCTATATTTCATAAATTATAATCCACTTTATGGTCATCGATGGTGAACTATTTCCATCATACCATACCTATAAAATCAAAAATAAAGAAACTTATTGGAAGTTTCAACCACTCATAAAAATGAGTAATTACATATTGACCCATTCATAAAAGGGGATACTAAAAACACCGATCCAAAGATTCGATGTTCACTCCAAATCCATTCAAGATGTTCAAAACATATAATCATACTCTATACTGACAAAGAATCCAAAAATAAAATACCATAATTGAGAAATAGTTCATTACTTCGTTTACCATTAGCTACACTTCATAAGCTATATGATTTAATAATATCATTCCTAGATGCCATGTTTCCCTTGATTGTATCACGGATAAAATAGAAAATCTCTTATTTTGGTTCTTGTTATCATTCATATAAGGACCCAGCCTTAAAAATTACATATTCCTTAATTAAATGGATAATTCACATTGAGGATCTATTTAGATTTAGAGTTTTTGAGAATTAGGTCATAACATTTATATAACAACATGAATTTTACATGTAGTCAATTCTACTCAGTATTTGTTTTATAAAATAAAAACTCTTGAAAAAACGAGTCATGTCTAGTTTTATGTTTTAGACCATAAGACTTTTCCTTGATCCCATCCTTGACTCTATTAATCTTTAAGTCCTGTGAAAAACATTAAAAAACATGGGATGAGCATTAAAATATCACTAAGGGTTATAAAATAAGAAATAAATCATTAGTCCATCAATACATACAAAACACAAACTCTTTTGCTTACCTTATGAAAACATAAGATTAATGAATAACACATAGTAATCACAAATCATTAAAGTAATTATGGAATTCATATCATAATTAAATTGTAGCTATCATAGATACATAGGGAGTTACGATGGAATAACCATCATAGTATATTCCCTAAATCTCTTAGGAGAAACATTCACGTTTACCTCCATCACTTTACCCAATGCATTAGAGAGATATCACGGGCTTACCTGCCCTAGGTTTATTATCGAACCACCCATATACATAAACAATACCCAAGAACCATAATATATTCATAACACATAAAAAACATAAAGGAAAGATAACATGTCTAAATTTCATTCACAATATATCATTAAAATATATTGACATAAAAAATCCATTATAAAAACCATTTTCAATACCAAAATACATAAAAAGTATATGCTATTTATTTTCCTTAAAAAACACTACAACTTTTTAGGGAAGCCAAAGATCAAATAATACTCACGGTGGTGGAAAAAGGATGCTGTCAGCACTTACGTAAAAAAAACATTCATTTTTGTCATTTAGTAAAACACTTCGTATTAAAATATTCCCTTTGAATGAAATGAAAATTCAAAGGGTTTTATATACTGTATAAAATAAAGTCGTGTATAAAACAAAATATGCTTTAATGAAAGGAGATTGAGACGAAGTCCCTTACCTCGTGTCTGACTTAACCCGTTTGTTCTTTAATCTCCTAAATAATAAACTAAAGTTAAAATATACTTGCTTAAGAACATTTTTTCAAGTTTATTATTCCTTTTATATCACTTATTACCATATTATAGACATTATGTAAGAATTTAAGTTAAAAATGGTTGTTTTGTCGATATTTGGTACTTGAGTAAAAAATGAACACCTTATAATTACAAGTTGTCCGTGTGGTCAATAGTCCATTATCTCCAAAATTATATTAATGATTTATATATCATATAAATTATATATATATGGTATATATATTTATTTATAACAGTACATAACATTTTGGAGATAGGAATTGAAATGCACCGTTCATGGAGACGGTAAGACGTACGCACGCATGAACACTACTTTCATTTCTATTTTGTACTTTAATGAAATTAAAACATAATTATACATAGGTAAATTATAGTTCCAGTATAATATCATATTTAATATCATTAACACTATCCTTTATATGTCCCACATATTGCATTAACGAGTCACATCACTTTGAGGGGGCGGTAGTCCGCACTTCCTCAAATGAAATTATCGCGTTTACCCATTATGAAAACCATAAAGGAAGGATATAAATGTAAAATACATAATAATAAAGAAAAAATAAATATAATATATATCATATATAAATACATTGATATATTAATGTCCACCATGAGAGGCGATAGGAGATAATCAAACAATCAACGTTTCGTGAGGTGTTAGTTTTCCATCCACAGAAACAGTATGTTCTTCCCCCATTAGATGGAGGTGTGTGTATGTGTAGTTATAATACTTTTCATAAAAACATAATAGTATATTGAGTACACATGTGGTGTTATAAAAGAAAATAATAAAAAGATTTTAGGTATTGGAGAAGTAAAATAAAGAAAATAAGTTAAGAAGAACAATTACCTTTAATTTGGGTAACTCCATTTGGTTTGAACCAAATGACTTCTTAAAGTGCCTTCTACCTAAGGTAAGGCTTCTAGGAGGAGGATATGGATCTTGATAGATTATTTGGGTAGATGTTGGATGATCCAAAGGGCTTGAGAGGTGTGAGGAATGAGTAAGAAGTGAGAGCTTTTTATAAGGGGGAGGGGTTCTTTAGGATAGTCTGAAAATATTATTTTATTATATATTGACATTCGGTTTCTAAAGGTCAAAAAATAATTAAATTAGAATATATGATGACTAATGGTCATAATAAAATCATCCAATAATAATTGGATAGGTTTTGGATGTTATTTTAATATTTATAATCTTATTTATTTAAATCATTTATTAATGAGGTAAATACTGTATCATTATTGTGTCATAAATAATTTAAATTGTTGGATGTATAAAAATTATAAAACAAATACCATGATGTATTAAATTTGTTTATATTTCTAATGAATATCTATAGTCTAAAAGATAATTTATATAACCCCATGTAAACATTAATTTACTAAAAGATATTTGTTTATGTCATTTTTGTCATTACTTTATGTTAATTAATCTAAAGTGTCATTATTACTCGTAAGTGGCTCCATGGGGTCCATAAATCGACCCAAATATGACCATTGTCGTAAATGACTCAACCAATAATGTTAGGACAAGTGTTAAGGTAATTTTATATTATTACGATATTCTTTTTACCTTAAATTACCTTATTTACCTTTAACCACGGTAAATAAAAGTCAAAAGTTAATATTCACCAAAAATTATTTTCATCTTACTGAACAAAATTTATTTACTAATAACAAAAATGTATATCGTATTTTTGAAATTCAATTAAGAGAAGCGGTAAAATTTCATTTAAATGAAAAATTCAGTTTTTTAACTACTACTAAGTGGTTTCAGTATTCATCAAAAATTGAAGTTTTTCAGAAAAATACCAAAAATTCAGACTAGGATGTATTTGATATTATGAATTAATAAATAATGTCTATTTTACCAAATTCAAAACATATAAGTCACATTAATTAATTTCAAATTAATTCCCATTGTCAAAACAAATAGCGTGTTTTTAAGAAACAATAACTATCAAAAGATTGATACTTGTTTATGTCCAATTTCAAAGTGAAATTAATTACAATGACCAAAATTGGATTAAATAGTAATAATATATTCTAATTATACTTTAAAACCAATTAAAAAGATAATATAACAATATAAATAAATTAGATTAAAAGGCACTTTTGAATTAAAATATAGTATTTTTCACTATTCATTAAAAAATGAACTTTATCAGAAAAATACCAAAAATTTACCCAAAGTAAATTTTGATGTCCCTAATCTAAAGAAGAATTATATTTTTTTCAAATAGAACATATTAAAATGACTAAAACTAGATTTAAAGAGGGTTCTCCATCAAAAGGTAGTAAATCGACCTTTTACTGAATATTAGAGTATTTATGCTTAAAATTAGATTCATTCATATTTTAAGCTACTAACTTTTATTGAATAAATGTAAAAACATTTATCAAACATTTATAATAATATTGCAGTTAGTTCTATTCATTCCCTCCAATATAACGGCTAGACGTTAACTACCATTTAAAATAATAATATTATATTATTAGTGTGCAATGTAAGATTTCAAAGAAACTTGTTGTTGTGTATCAGGTAAGCCATCAAAAATAGCATCCCCTTTAAATTAAAATTAATATTTAATTCAAAGAATTTAACAAATATGGAAATAGATTATTATTTATTTACTTGGGATGTTACATCCTTCCCCCCTTTTGGGAATTGTGTCCTCACAATTTTTTTCACTTATCAAATAAATGGGGGGTATTTATCCCTCAAAGCATTTTCAGATTCCCACATTGCCTCTTAAACTATATGGTTTTCCACAAAACCATTACTTGGTGAATTACCTTATTCCATAACACTTGCTCTCCACGGTCAAGAATTTGGACTGGTTGTACCTCATAAGAGAGATTCTCTTCCAACCGAACTACCTCTGGGCTCAAACCATGAGATGGATCTGACATATAATTTCTCAACATTGAAACATGAAAAACATTGTGTACTTAGGATAAACATGGAGGTAAATCCACTCTGTACACAACTAATCCAACTTTCTCAAGGATTTCATAAGGTCCAATGAACCTCAAAATCAACTTTCCCTTCTTACCAAAACGCATCACACTTTTCCATAGAGAAACTTTGAGAAAGACATGATCACCTACCTCAAAAGATAGATCCTTCCTCTGGTTATTTGCATAACATTGTTTGCCTACTATGAGTTGTTCTCCTGTTCTTCTGAATCAACTAAACCTTTTCTGCCATCTCTTCTACTAATTCTGGTCCCATCATCTTCCTTTCACCTACTTCATCCCAAAATGCTGGAATTCGACAACGCTTTCCGTACAATGCCTCAAATTGAGCCATCTGTATACTGGAATGAAAACTATTATTTTAAGAAAATTCAACCAAATAAAGATTTTGGTGCCAACTTCCCTTGTAATCTAGTGAATACGCACGTAGAATATCCTCCAAGGTCTGAATTGTTGTTTTGACTGCATATCTGATTGCGGATAAAAAGTTGTACTAAAATTTAATTCAGTACCCAATGACTTCTAAAGGCCTTTCCAAAAGCTAGAAGTAAACCTGGGATCACGATCAGATACAATGGAGAGGGGAACTCCCTGCAACCAAACTATCTATTTAACATACAACTGAGAAAGTTGATCTAGAGACAAAGTATCTCGAATAGGAAGAAAATGAGTAGATCTAGTCAACCGATCAATAATAACCCATATTTCATTATTACCTCAAGATGTCTTTGGTAATCCCACATCGAAGTCCATGGATATATTTTCCCATTTCCACTCTGGAACTAGTAAATACTGAAGCTTCCCTTTCGGTAACTGCCACTCTGCTTTAACCTGCTGACAAGTCAAACACTTTAAGGTAAAATCAGCAATATATATGTTCATTCCATCCCATCAGTAATACTCCCGAAGATCTCTATACATTTTAGTACTGCCGGGATGAACTAAAAATAGGAACTATGATATTCACATAACAACTCATTCTTCAACTGTGAATCACAAGGCATGCATAATCTTTTTCCAAACCCCAACACACAATCATTATCAATGTTAAAATCAAGCAACTTACCCTTCTGAACCAACTTTACCTTTTTCTGTAACTCACTATCTTATTTCTTCGCTTGCTTTATTCTATCTGATAGAGATGATTTCACTAACACTTGAAACAAAATAGATGAATTTCTTGCACCAACCACTTCTATGCCAATGTTCATTAAATCAAAAACCATAGGATATCATTCCAAATGTATCATGGTTAATGAAGCATTACTTTTTCGACTCAAAGAATCAACCACTTTATTTTCCTTTCCTATATGGTAACGTATCATACAATCATAATCCTTGATTAATTACAACTATCTCCTCTGTCTCATGTTCAATTCTTTCTGGGTGAATATATACTTCAAAATTTTGTGGTCAGTATATATTTCACATTTTACTCCATACTAATGATGCCTCTAAATTTTTAAAGCAAAAACAACAACAGCTAATTCCAAATCATGTGTAGGGTAATTTAACTCATGAGGTTTCAACTGACATGAAGTGTAAGCAATTACCTGATCATTCTACATAAGGACACATCCAAGTCCATTCAACAAAGAATCACTATAAATAACAAACTGACCATTTCTGGAAGGCATTTTCAAAACTGTAGCATTCACCAATCTTCTTTTCAATTCTTGAAAACAATCATCAAATTATTTTGTCCAAAAGAAATTAACACCTTTTCAAGTTAACTTAGTCATTGGACTAGATAACCATGAAACATTCTCAAAAAAACTCCTGTAATAACCTGCTAAACCAAGAAAAACACGGCTCTTGGTTATATTTGTGGGTCTTGGCCATTTTTCAACAAACGTTTTTTAGCAGGATCAATAGTTATGCCATTTTTTGAAAAAATGTGACCAAAAAAATAAAATTACTATAATAAAAACTCACACTTGATGAATTTCCCAAATAGTTTATTTTCTTATAAGGTTTGCAAGACAACCCTTAAATGACTTTCATGTTCCTATTTACTTTTGGAATAAACCAAAATATCATCAATGAACACAACCTCAAACTTATCCAAGAACTCACGGAAAATTATATTCATAAGATCCATGAATATAATAAATGAATTGGCTAAACCAAAAGGCATAACTACAAATTCATAATGGCCATATCTATTACAAAATGTAGTATTCAGAATGTATGCTTCCTTTACTTTCAACTGATGGTACCCTGACCTCAAATCAATATTAGAAAAATACTATGCTCCATGGAGCTGATCAAACAAATCATCGATATGAGGCAAAGGATACTTGTTCTTAACAATGATGTTATTCAATGATCTATAATCAATACAAAGTCTCATTGAACCATCTTTATTTTTAAAAAATAAGACAGGATCACCCCATGGTGATGTGCTAGGTCGAATGAAACATTTATCTAATTACTCGTGCAATTGCTTCTTTAACTCTATAAGTTCAATTTGAGTCATTCGATAAGGGGGTTTTGAAATTGGATTAGCATTATGAACTAAGTCAACAGTAAATTCAACTTTCCGATCAAGTATAATACCAGGAAAATCATCAGAAAAAACATCAATAAACCAAACTTAAAATCAACAATATGTTATCAACAATATGTGCAAGGTAACATTCATTTCCATCTTTTACTAGTTTCCCAGCATCCTGATATGTTATCAAAATCAAGGGTTCATGCTTATACACAAACTTAAAATCTTTCTGAAAATAAACCTCTTTAGATCTACGATCAATCTTAGCATGATAAACAGAATGCCAGTCCATTCCCAAAAAAACATCAAACTCTACTAGAGGATAAAAAATAATGTTTGGAGGTAGATTCTTCCCGCACACAAGGACATGAAGGATGTTATAATTTATTTTTGTCTCAAAATTTCCCCCGGTGTTTTTACCATAAGTTTTGGATTCATATCTTGAAATGGAATTCCCAATTTACTAGAAAGGTTCTCAGAAATGAATGAATATGTAGACCCTGAATCAAACAACACATTGGCATAATCTAAATAAAAAAAATAGTATAACTGATACTAATTCATTGGATGGCCCAACATCTGATGAAGTTGTTGCAAAGGATTTAAACACCCCTTTTTGCTTGTAGTCTGGCTGCTTTCCCTCAGTTGAGTTCTTCGTTGGACACTCATTTACATAATGACCCATTTCATTGCACTTAAAAGATTTTACTGACTGTAAATTGGATTTTGTCTTACCATTAACCTGATCTTTTTCAGTACAATTTTGATCCTTATGTCCCATTTTAACACATCTGTAGCACTTACCAGAATTCAAAAAAATTCACAGAATTCTTTTTACCAAAATTTTCATTAACTTTAAACTTAAGTTTCTTACCATTAGGCTTTTTTGAAGAGTTATTCCCTTTCACCCGCCACCTCGACCTCTTATTATTTTATTTTTCAAAGAACAATTGATCATCGAAAAACTCCATTTCCACCTTCTCCGCACAACGAACATGTTTTTCATATCTTTTGAACTCATGAGATGCTAAATATCTTCGATACTTTGTCCTTAATCCTGAGTAAAAATAGTTGATTTTACTATCAAGATCTCATATGAAATTTGAAGCATAAATTTCCAGTCAAGTGAATTTTTCTTCATAAGCAGCCACTGAGTCATCCTCCGGCCTCAATTCCAGGAACTGTTTTTCCATTATAAGACGAACCACATTAGGAAAATATTTCTCAAGAAACATACCTTTGAATTCATCCCAATCGAGAGCATCAATCTCCTCACCATACCTGATATTTTTCACCATCAACCACCACTGATCAGCTTCACCTTCAAAATGGTAAATAATGAAACTAACCTTTTGATGTTCTAAATGACCCATGACATTGAAACTCTTTTCCAGTTCCTGAATCCACCCTTTTGCTAGCACCGGGTTAGACGATCCTCTGAATGATTGGGGATGTTTCCTCATAAAATGATCCAATACTGAGATGTTCCTCTGTGGTTGATCTGGCTGATCTCGTGCATGGATACTACCACCATTTATAGCATGAGTCAACTATGTCATCCCTGCAACAAACTGTTTAGTTTCAATTCTGACCATCTCAGGCTACTGTTTTGGAAGTTTGTCTTCCTCCTGATGTTGTCCTAACATAGCTGCCCTATTTGCTCTGCAGAAAACCATTCTAAACAAATAAATAGCTTAGGAAAAGAAACATGGTAATCTGTAAATGCTATATCATTTCCATATTAACAAAAGTTAATTTATAGATATTAATTTAACAATACCCTAACTCCTAAATTTGTCTAAACTGACCTTTTATACCAACTATACGGACCCAACCTTAAACATTACATATTCTTGAATTATATGCATAATTCACATTGGGGATCTTTTTAGGTTTAGAGTTTTATAGAATTAGGTCATAACATTTACATAACAACATGAATATTACATATAGTCAATTCTACTCAGTATATTTTTTTTTCATAAAATAAAAACTCTTGAAAAAAGTGTCTTGTCTTGTTCTATGTTCTAGACAACAAGACTTTTCTTTGATCCCATCCTTGACTCTATTCATCTTTAAGTCCTATGAAAAACATTTCAAAACATGGGATGAGCATAAAAATCTCAGTAAGGGTTATAAAATAAGAAAGAAATTATCAGTCCATAAATACATAAAAAACAAAAACTATTTTACTTACCTTATGAAAACATAATATTTATGAATAACACTTAGTAATCACAAATCATAAAAGTAATTATTGCATTCATATCATACTTAAAATGTAGCTATCACAGCTACATAGGGAGTTACGTTGGAATACCCATCATAATATATTTTCTAAATCTCTTAGGAGAAACATTTAAGTTTACCTCCATCACGTTACCTAATGAATTGGAGAGCTATCTCGGGCTCACCCACCCTAGGTTTATCATGGTACCACCCGTATACGTAAACAATGCCCAAGAACGATAGCATATTCATAACACATAAAACAAACATAAATGAAAGATAACATTTCCACATTTCACTCACAATATATCATTAAAATGTTTTGACATAACAAGTCCATTATGAAAACTATTTTCAATACCAAAATATGTAAAAAGTATATGGTATTTGTTTTCCTTTTAAAAAAACACTATGGGTTCTTACGAAAGCCAAAGATCAAATAATACTCGCAGTGGCAGAAAAAGGTCGTTGTCACCGCTTATGTAAAAAGACATTACTTTTTTTCATTTAGTAAAATGATTCGTAAAAAAATATTCCCTTTGAATGAAATGAAAATTAAAATGGGTTTATACACCTTATAAAATAAATTCATGTATAAAACAAAATATGTCTCAATGAAAGGAGATTGAGACGAAGTCCCTTACCTCATGTTTGACTTGACCAGTTCGTTCTTTAATCTTCTGAATAATAAACTAAAGATAATTTATACTTTCTTAAGAAACTTTTTTCAACTTTATTATTTCTTTTATATCACATATTACCATGTTATAGACATTAGGTAATCATTTAAGTCAATAATGGTTGTTTTCTCGATATTTGGTACTTGAGTAAAAAATGAGCACCTTATAATTACAAGTTGTCCATGTGGTCAATAGTCTATTATCTCCAGAATGATATTCATGATTTAGATATCATATAAATCATATATATCCAGTATATATATATATATGTATGTATGTATAACAGTACATAAAATTTTGGAGAAAAGAAATGAAATGCACCGTTCATGGAGACGGTAAGCCGTACGTATGCATGAAAGATAATTTCATTTCTATTTCGTACTTTAATGGAATTAATACATAATTATACATAGTTATATTATAATTAACATATAATATCATATATAATATCATTAACACTATTATTTATACATCCCACATATGGAATTAACGAGTCATATAACTTTGAGGGGGCGGTAGTTTGCACTTCCTCAAATGAAATTATTGCGTTTACCCATTATGGAAACCATAAAGGTAGGATATAAATGTAAAATATAGAAGCATAAATAAAACATAAACATAATATATATCATATATAAATAAATTTCCATCTTAACAGCCACCATGAGAGGTGGTGGGAGATAATTAAACAATCATCGTTTCGTGAGGCATTAGTTTGTCATCCAGAGAAACAATATGTTCTTCACCCATTAGATGGAGGTGTGTGTAAGTGTAATTATAATAATTATAATAAAAACATCCTATTATATTGATAATACTGGTTTTGTTATAAAATAAAATAATAAATAGAGTTTAGGTGTTGAAGAAGTAAAATAAATAAAATAAGTTAAGAGGAACCGTAACCTTTAATTTGGGTAACTCCCTTTGGTTTGATCCAAAAGGACTTCTTGAAGTGCCTTATGACTAAGGTAAGGCTTCTAGGAGGAGTAGAGGGATCTTGAGAGATTATTTGGTCAGGGGTTGGACGATCCAAGGGGCTTGAGAGGTGTGAGGAATGAGTAAGAAGTGAGGGATTTTTATAAGGGGGAGGAGGGGTTCTTTAGGAAAGTGTGAAAATATTATTTTATTATATAATGATATTCAGTTTCTAAAGGTACAAGACTAATTAGATTCTAATATTAGATGAATAATGGTCAAAATAAAATCATCCAATAATAATTGGATAGTTTTTGGATGTTATTTTAATATTTAGAATCTTATTTATTTAAATAATTTATTAATGAGGTAAATACTATATCATTATTGTGTGAGAAATAATTAAATTTATTTGATGTCTAAAAACTATAAAAAACTACCATGATGTAGGAAATCATTTTATCTTTCCAATTAATATTTATAGTCTAAAAGATAATTTTAATAACCCCATGTAAAAATTAATTTAATAAAGGATATTTGTTTATGTCATTTTTGTCATTACTTTAAGTTAATTAATCTAAAGTGTCATTATCAATCATAAGTGGCTCCATGGGGTCCCAAAATAGACCTAAATATGATCATGGTCGTAAATGTATCAACTAATAAAGTTAGGACAAGTGTTAAGGTAATTTTGTATTATTATGATATTATTTTTACCTTAAATCACCATATTTACCTTTAATCGCGGTAAATAAAACTCAAAAGTTACTACTCACCAAAAATTATTTTCGTCTTATTGAACCAAATTTACTTAATAATAACAAACATGTAAGTTTGATTTTTGAAATTCAATCCATAGAAGTCGTAAAGTTTCATTTAAATGAAAATGTCAGTTTTTTAGCTACTACTAAGTGATTTCACTATTCCTCAAAATTGGTGTTTTTCAGAAAAATACCAAAAATTAAACCTAATATATATTTGATATTCTAAATTAAAAAATGATTTATATTTTACCAAATTAAAAAAATAGAATTCTAATTAATTAATTTAAAATTAATTCTCGTTGTCAAAACAAATAGCGTGTTTTTAAGAAATAATAACTATCAAAACATTGATACCTGTTTATGTCCAATTTCAAAGTCAAATTAATTACAATGACCAACATTGTATTAAATGGTAAAAATATATTCTAAATAAAATTTAAAACAAATTAATATGATAATATAACAATATAAATAAATTCGATTAAAAATCACTTTTGAATTAAAATACATCATTTTTGACCATTCATTAAAAAAATGAACTTTATCAGAAAAATATCAAAAAATTATCCAAAGTAAATTTTGATGTCTCGAATCTAAATAAGAATTTTATTTTGTCAAATCAAACATATAAAAACAACCAAAAATAGATTTAGAGAGTCTTTTCCATCAAAAGGTGGTAAATCGACCTTTAACTGAATATTAGAGTATTTATGCTTAAAATTGGATTCATTCATATTTTAAGCCCCTAAATTTTGTTGGATAAATGTAAAAACATTTAACAAACATGTATAATCATATTGTTGTTAGTTCTATTCATTCCTGCCAATATAACGACTATGCGTTAACTACCATTTAAAATAATAATATTATATTATTGGTGTGCAACATAAGATTTCAAAGAATCCCATTGTTGTATATCTGGTAAGCCATCGAACATAGCATCCCCTTTAAAATAAAATTGATATTTAATTCAAAAATATTAATAAATATGAAAATAGATTATTCTTTATTTACTTGGGATGTTACAATTCATCTCATAAATTTCAATACATATTTTAACTATTATCCATGTCCCCATTATTAACAATCCACCAGCATGAATACTTATTCTATCTAAACATCCTATTTAGGAGCTAAAAAATCATACATGGAATCTTATCCCTCATAATATGGTATGTATCTTTATATCCATAATAAAACACTATTTTACCTATTTTCATTGCACCTATGATAGAAATAAACTTTTTTACATGGTGTAACCCAAATCCATGATTTTTAAAACCTAAAAAATGAAATACAAATATATTTTTCAATAATAGAATCTAAAATAAACATATTGTTTGAGAAAATAACCAACAAGGAAACCTATATGGTTCCCACCTTGATCAATCCACATTGAAACTTAGTTATACCCAACAACTTCTCAAAAGGGGAATATAAATAAGCACTAGATTCCATGACCAAGAAATTGAAAATATTTACTACACTATCCATAAACCGTATGCATGTGATTTCCCACTACCACATACCAACCAACCCCTTACTCTCTAATATAGTTTCAAAACATAAGAAAAATTTCATATCTATTATCCATTTATATCACATAGATTTTGTATATTTATTTTTTAAAATATATAATGATCCAAACTACTCCACAATTGACAAGATCAACTGTTATCATTATCTAATCCAAAGATAAAACACTCTCCACCCCATGATAAATTTCCCATCATCCAATTAAATCATTCCAAATATGAAATTGTTGAAAAAAATTAATGTCATTAAAAAATAATAAATATAAGTTATATCCACCATATTCAATTGAAAAATTAATTTTGAAACCCTAAACCATATTTTTGTAATGTAATTATTTTCCCAAAATTGTTTGACACTATTTTTAAATATTTTAATATTTCTTAAAAATATGACTCTTAAAATCCTGATATCCATTTCAAACCATTTAAAATTATTTTCTTATAAATGATCCCATTATAAAATTAATTTATGATTTAAACAAGGTCATTCCCTTAGTTATTAATAAATATAAAAACTTTATTTTTAAAAAAATTCCAACCAAAATAAACCAATTTCATAAACAATATCTAACAAAATATGTTTCTCTGAAAATAGCATTAACATAAAAGTAGTTTACCACATGTGTGTCACCCAAATTATTTTATTATGAAAATGAAAAGTTTTACATTGTATACCTATATCAAACTTTTCAAAACCAATGTAAAAGATCTTTACCATTCAAAGTTCCCCTGGTACCCCCTAAAACAATCAAGACAAACATATTTTTTACAAAAAAAATTTCCACAACCATTTTTGAATCCAAAATAAAATTATTTTAAATTAGAATTATCTTTTTTAAACTAGGGATAAATGATCCAGAAAATTAAAAACAACCTTTTTATTCCCAAGATCTCAAGGACTACCACTATTATTTATAAGAATTATCATCAAATTTTTATATAAAAACTACCTTTTCACCTTTAAAAATACAAATTAAACCATTGAATATTTTTTTAAATACCCCTTACAATACCTAAAAGATTTACCTTATTGAAAAAAAACATTAGAAAACTACAAAAATATTATTTTTCAATTCAGGTTCTAATAAAAATGTCTCAACATAAAATTTTCATTAACACTTAAAAATTTATGGAAATCTAAAAAATTTTACATAAAAAAAATTTCCGGAAAAGATTTATTTATTATATTTAAAATTAAATACCCATTTTTTACACATCTTAATGGAAATATGGACAATGATATAAAAAATAAAAAATTCACGAATAAAAATCCAATAAATGGACTGCCAAAATAAAACCAATGAGGTCACCCCCAAACACACTATTTATCCACAATTATGTAGTCTTATTTTTAATATTGAATTATTAAATGGTCATACCATTTTACTTAATCCTAGAATTAATAACTAAGACTCAATACCATTGATCAAGATAACCTGTAGTGAATTTCTAACATATATATCAAAGGTAGTACTCAAGATCACATATAAAAAACAATAAATAATTCCAAAACTATGAGTACAATTTATAACTGTGTACTTACACCAAGATTCATGTTCAGGTTTCTTCAAAGTGGTTTAGTGGATAATATAACATTTAGAAACCATTAATTATTAATTCAAAGAATAAAATGAATGAACCCTAAATTTTTTCTAGTTTCAAATTCATTTTTCAAAAAAAGAAAAATAATAACATTGAATCCTACAGATTCCATAAAAATCCCTATCATCGTACTATATGATTAATGAGACATAAAAACTATTATATCATATTATGTCCATGAAACATATCCTAGGAAAAACTCAAAAAAATATTTCTAGGGCAACAGACACCTCACATTCCTAAAATCCTTATAAATTCAGGTTTCACTCTAAAGATATTGGTAAAGCATTTGAATATATTATATTTTGAGAATTAGTGCATACTATCTCAATTTCTAAGAAACCCTTAAGAAACCAAAATGGCACCATTTTTAATATCCGAACTCAATTCAGCTACTCAAACAAGACATCGAGCAGTGTCGAAATGCTACTCAAACCTTAGCACCATCACTTGGATATCAATTGATTGATTGATATATAAAATAACTACTATGAAACCTGATGGAAAATGTAACAACTCAACAAAACCACTAAACACTTATCTATAAAACATGACATTGAGTCAAAACATTATAAATTTAATGCATTCACATAAAAAATATACAAATTAAATAATAATTAAAAAGTGATTTATAATTACTACCATGTATGGATGTCCAAACCACCACCATTATAGAATCCTCCAATAGTCTCCACTATAAGACTGCCAATACTACATCCAAAATAATTAAGAAATATTTAAGATACCTATAACTCAATTCAACATCATCCACATGAGTAGTAAGATGATAATATAGGAAATTTGTATAATACCTAATAAGATTTACCTAATTCTCCTTGTGAGACCAATACATTTTAAAACCTTCCAATATAAATATTTATTTCATAAAAAATACCCACCCCTATGAAAATTTATAAAACCACAGTATGAAACTAAATCATCAATAACAATAAAAAATATTTTATAAACTAAAAAATTCCAAAAAACAATGGTATAAACTCATTTACTGAACCAAAATCTAAGGGAACACTTAAACCATGAGTAATAAAAAAATGGGTATCACCAACACCTAAGTGTACTAAATACCCTAAACATGACCTTTTCTTTACTACAAAGGTCCCCACACCTAATTGTGATTTATATAAACTCTTATCCAAGCTCTCAAAGAAAAACATAAATCCATTATAAGGAATAAGAAACACATCCACCAATAATTCAATTCCATAATTTATCAAAAAAACAACCAGGTAACTCAGTGGACCACCTAAATAACCTATAACAAATAACCTAGTACACATTCCAAATTAAAAAAAAACTATGTAACACAATGAAAAATAAAAATAACATCAACCATGGAACTCAATGAGAAATATAAATAACATAAAAAATATACTAAAAAAACCAAATAAACTAATGTCAAAACCCAATATTACAATATCCCTAATTTTTATAAAATCACACTTTGACCCAGAAAATCACTCCTCATTTTTTTTAATAATATAAAAACAAAAACACACATGAAAAAATATTTCAATTAAAATAATTAAATTATTTTAATTATATAAATTAATTTAATTAGATTCTATATTTGGGTCTTGTGAATAGATATTAGTAATGTTCATCTCATAGTTTGGTGGTGAATAAGGTGAAGATGTTGGTCCTCATGGGTTCCTACAATTTCAATTTTCTTAGTTTTTTAGTTTTATTTGGTTCATTACATCAGTTAATATGGTGGAATTGATGGTTTTTTTTTATTTTGATTGGTTTTAACAATTCCCCTTATTTTCTTCAATGATTTTCTTTATTTAAGATTAGTATATTGATGTTCCTTCACATTATGTCAAGTGTAGGTGGTTCTAGAAATGTTGGTGTTGATGATAAAGTTAGTAGAATGATCAGTGGTGAGTTAGTTTGATATTCTATCATGGAATAGGGAATGAGGGAGTGCATCTCTATGTGTGCAATTCATGTTTGTATGATGTCACTAGGCTCATTGGTTCCCCTATACAGTTTAAAAAATTGGGGTTTTCTATTTTAAATTTTAATGTTTTCTTATTCTATTCATGGGTTTCTTTAGAAATATTGATTTGGTGGATTTTTATTCTCTTAGGATGTGAAGGTTCCCAATTTAACCCTTAAAAGTGGTTATTTAGAAAAATAAAAATAGCGACTTATAGAGAGAAGCCACCTCTAATGACCTAATGAAGAAGAAAAACCATGTGGATAAACATGAGTTCCTAGATCCTCATAGCCTCTTCAAACCCCTAGTAATATAATTATCATAAATCAAATGGGTTTATTTATGACTTGATGAAAACCATAACTAAAAAACCTAGATTTTTAGTGAAATAGAATAGAGGATGAACAAGTATAGGAATACCTTCAATATGTAACCCAAATCAAAAAATATTTAATGGAGAAGAGATCTTGTGTGGGAGATCAACCAAAACCCACCCAAAAATCACATAATGATGGAGTTCTTCTATATGGGGGTAAAAATGAGGGAAATCTAGTGGGTTCTAGGTAAAAAAAGTTTTTATATACCTTTTATAGTATACCTCACATGATTTAGTGGACCCATAGAATGTGAAGTGACTGTGTGGTCCCCCTACCATATCTCCTAGGCTGCGTGACCTGACTGCACAGTCTCAAGAAACCATGTATCAACCATATAGATATTAATATTTTGAAGAATATCACATATGAAATTACTAACTATATGGTTATGGAAGAATGTAAATCTACCATGAAGATGTTAATTTCTCCCCTATATCCCCATGTATAATTTTCTTTGGGAATATGCATGGTCCATTATACCTTTTTGGGATAACATATAAGACCAACCGAGGTTCTAGAATAAAACTAGCTGGTGATAAAAGGAATAACATATCCCAAATTATATGTCAATCAAAACATCTGTCTATAACTGATGTGGGATTTTGGTTTTTACCCAATGAAATCCCCTAATGAATATAAATTTTTACTACACTAATCAAGAAAATAAGGATTCACCCTCATTTGTGTAGCAATACACACCATTTTCATCATAATTGATGATATCCACTTTTTCCTTAGGATTGATATATAAATGGTAGTCAAAGTCATCTATTTACAATAATCTATCATCTTGATATCTCTCTAAATTCTTCCCTTATTCTCTCTATTCTATTATTGAATATATTTATTTTCATTACTTTTTGAGACACTAATCAATAATTAAAACCCCTCCATGAAATCCAAAACCTCCATGATCATTAAAAATGTTACCTGAAAATGTCGTATTACCAAAAAAATCCAATAAGGCCATTTTGTATATATTTATATCATGTGATGGATTATATGTTTGAAAGATTTTGAAATTATAAAAATTTTCCTTCTTCAAAATTATTTCAACATGATAAATTTAATTATTTTATAATTAATTTGAAATATGTAATTCACTAAAAATCATGGCTTAATCGATATCTAGCCCCATAAATTTCTTGAATGATAATTATTTGGAGAACATATCTGATCAAAATTATAGTGTAACCATAACTACAACAATGAAATACATATTTCACAACCTTCCATTATAGAATGAACATCTACTCATAATCGTAGCCTCACACCTGATTCTCAATAAACTTATTAAAAAGATAACCATGGAGTATTGTTATAGTGAAATCATTTTATAATAATTTCCAGTGATGTATCTATTTTGTAAAACCCTCACTTACATGGTATATAAAAACATAATTTTAGAGACCCATACTTTTCATACATAGATATTATATTTAAATTGATTAATATTATTTAAATAACACGATAATCCATGCTAGAATTGTTTAAGTATAGTATCATTGAAAACTAAGAAACATAAACATCTGGTTTATAAAATATCTACATTTTCTCCCATTTATTTATTAATTACTAGAACCCTTCTTGTATAAATAAAACATAATACCTTTCTTCAAAATATGAGGAAAAGAAACATGATCATAAGGTAATAAGGTAGATATAAATGATCATAAGGTAATAAGGGTGTGCTAATATGCTCTATAAGGGTAAATAAGGGAGATATAAATGATCACATTAGTATAATATGATCATAAGGTAATAAGAACATGATCTTAACATTTGAAAACCATACCTTGCAAACTAAATATCATAATATTAAGTCATGGAATAATTCTTTGAAGTTCATAAGAAATTAATCATAGTAGAATCAAGGAATATGAACTTTGAAGGATTAGCATAGGATTAAGACATTTATTTGTGGTATAAAAATAAGTATAGAAAATTATCCACTTCATAGCCAAGGCTCATTTAAAAGTATGTCATAGTGGAATGAGTTCACTCCCCCAACTATTATAGTAGTAAAGGTTCACTCCCAATACTATCATAGTAGACACAATACATTACTGTATTGGGTTTACACCCCATTACAACCCTATTTATCTCAGAAAATATCAATATTTTCCTAATGCATTAGAGATAGATATAGGTCCAACACATAAAAAATAAAAAATAAAACATATGTTTTCCAAAAGATCATAAATAATTAATCATATTATAACCCATAAAAAGAAATGTGATTCATAAAAATTTAATCATATCATAACCCATAGAAAAGAAATGGGTTTTATAAACATTTTATCTTTTCATCATAAATATATACCATCCAGAGAAATAATAAAGACGATATCCTTAGATCATATCTTTATTAGTGCTTATGTGACATAAAAGTATGTTATCTTAGATGGAAAATGATTTTTAAATATTACTTGGAATAATTATTGAGGAAAATAAACATTCTATTTTGAATTCAATTTCTTTTTAAAAAGCTGCACAAAAATTAATATTTTTTTTCCTTGAATATAACCATGGAAAATTTCAAAGTAATCATAAAATAAAAAAACTATTCATGACAGTGGAAAAATCTGTTCATTCTGTATAAGTTAAAATACATTTCTTCCATATTTTTGTCAGAAAATCCACAAAGTAACTCCTTTGGAAAATGTATAGATGATTCCATTATTATTTTTTAAAGTTAAATATGGGTAAAACAAACTTTAAAAATTTATAGGATATTGGTAAAACCCTTTTAATTTTTTTTTGAACAAATGTATATAGAATAAAAATATTCCCCAATGAAGACTTATATATAAACAATCTTGAATATTGAAGATATTGTGACATAAAACCCTTACCTCATGGTTTATTTTCATAGTAATCAATTTAATCTTATTTATAATATATTTATTAATTTTATAATTATATAAAAAAATTTCTTTCATACTTATAATATCTAATATGATCCATTTAAATCATTTCAAAACCCATTTTATCAATTACTCTTTATTAAAATTGTTATTTTTGGGTGTTAAATGTTTCTTTTATCACAAGTATAATAGTTTAGTAGTTCTAGTCCTTTTAAATGTATCATGGTTCAATCATATAAATACAAATTATCATGACATAAATATCATATATATTCATTATTTACATATTTATCGTCATCAATAAAATTTATAGACATAAAAATGAAATAAAGTTTTCATGGAGATGGTAGGTCGTACGTATGCATGAACATTATTGGAATTTTCTGATGGATTGAATGAATCATGGATAAATTTTAATTCACCTTTATAAGATAATTATTATATCATGCATATAATATATATTCCTTAATTTCTTCCTAATTACCACTGAAGTAAAATATAAATGAAAAATGACACACATCACTTTGTGGAGCTGGTAGTCCACACGTACGAATGAATGATATTATCATTTCCAAAAGGATTGGATGGTATGCAGGTAAAAGTGATACTATAATTAAATAAGTATAATTAATTCATAAATATCATATATAAATATTAAACCTATCATATTAACCTTCTTTAAAAATGGTGATGAAAAATGAATTGTATCGCTACATAGAGACAGTAATCTATTTATACGCACGAGAAAAACATTTACTTCTCATTTGATAGGAAAGATGGTTTCTAATAGTGTTTGAGTAATCATAATAAAATTTATGAATATTTTGGTTAATTAAGTAATTATTTTATGATAAATTCCATATATCTAGGGGAGGTAGAGAAGAGTATAACAGAAAGTGATAAGTTAAGGTGTTTACATCTTCTTTGAAACAAATTCCATTAGATCGCCTATAAAGGGATCTAGGGTTTATCTTTTGGGAAGGAACGAAATATAGGACATGGATATTGAATTTTTTAATGGAAATTGTTAGATTTAGGTCAACCTTTAAGGCTCAAATTGGTTTAAATGAGTGAGAGATTAGGTGTCTTTTTATAATTGAGGTGATGGGCACTTTTGGAATTTATTAAATGATTAAATTATAAAGAATTTAGTCTCAACCCATATACCTACAATTAGAAATGAATTTGAATATAAGTTAATACAGGGTTGTAATAACATTGAAAAATATAATTTAGACTAGGTTTTGTTTCACTTTAAACCTTATCATTTTTATTAACCCTTAGTTAACTAGTTTTAATTTTAACTACTGTAACAAATTTTTCAATAGTAAAGGGTTATAATTTTTACTTATAAGGTAAAAATTGGACCATAAATAGTCAATATATGAAATTAGAGACCCTTTAATAACAAACTCATATAATTTCAATATTTTTATAATTTTTATATAATTTAATAAAATATTATTTTGATAAAATATCATTATTGTCAATTTTGACACATCATTTAATTTGATTTGAAAAATATAAATACGAAGTTTTAAATCGAATATAATCCTAAAAAACAATAATAAGTCATATTCATCTATTAAATTAGTGTAATAATATAAGTTTTTCAAATTATATCACCTTTAATCTTTTTAATATCATTTATTTTATTTTTCCATTAATTGAATAAATTCTATTTTGGCATTGTCAAAGCATTTATGGTAATTATATAATACCTAAAAATAGTAATAAATTTACATCATTGATATAATTTTAATTATTTACAAAATTTATTTTAATATGCATTCATATATTATTTTTTCACTATTTTAATTCCTAAATAATATTTAAAGAATGAGAGTAACATTTTGTAACTTTCTTTGATTTAAATAATATTTAGGTCATTTTCATGGAAAAATTTACATTAAAAAATAAATTTATAGACTTATATAATAAAGGTATAGTTTATTTAATTAAATAAGGATTAGGATTATAAATTATGGCCTTACAATTTATGTTTAACATATATTAACACGATATACCCTTTTCCAAAGTGATAAATTTGACCACAATTACTATTCATGTTGGTAAAACATAAAAGGGACCTATTTATAAAACATAAAACTTATGAATATAAATATGTAATTAATATTATCTAATTAAATACCTCTAAATGGAAGACATTAATTTTAATTTCGGTGCACAAAATGTGACAAAAACTTTTTTTATAAAAATATATTTTTTAGCATAAATTTGGACTTATTCTTATCATATGCTTCGAAAAATATTTGTTGAATGTTTTAAAAAATTGATACATTAAATTATATATATTTTCATTAAAATTATTCAATTAGTTACTAATTTTATTGATTTATATAAAATATATTTCATAGATAAAAATATTTTTTTAGAAAAATATAACTTATATTTTTAAATATTTTTTAATTCTAATCATATGATGGATAAGTATTCAATTTATACATGGGTATATTATACATTATTAATAATTATTTATTACTATTCATAATTTACAATCCAATGACTAATAAAAAATATAAAAATTATATTTTATTAATGTTACACAGTTCGTCTAAACTCACTATTGTGTGTAATGTAAGCTATCGAAGAAATAAAAATATTTCATAATAATCTAAGAGTGTTACATTCTAACACCCATAAAATTAATTTTTCCGTCATAATTCACTATTTTGATACAAATATATTTGGATTCATCTACCTCATCACACACTCTAGTTCCCACGCAGCTTCTTCAAATTGGTGGTTTCTCTACAAAACTTTGACCAAGTGAGTGGTATTATTTCGTAGAATTTTCTCTCTATGATCTAAGATATCGAAAAGTTTTTCTTCATATGAAAGATGTTTCACCAATGGTACAACCTTTTATTTTGGTACATGTGAACAATTAGGCATGTACTTCCTCAGTAGAGACACATGGAATACATCATGAACTGGAGAGAGATTTAATGGAAGCACCAGTCGGTAATCTACTATCCAGATACAATCAAGAATTTAAAAAAGACTGATATTCCTATGGATTATATTGCACTTATTTGAAAGTATAATCAGTATCTTCTTTGAAGATATTCATTGGAATACCTTGTCACCAACTTGAAAGTATTGCTCATTCAAATGATTCCAAGCATATTTGTTTTTTCAAATTTGAGGTGCTATTATGTGATATTGAATTGCTCTAACATTATCTACAATTTCCTCAACTAGATAAGGTCCCAATATTTTTCTATCCCAAACTTTATTCCACCATATTTGGGTTCTTCACTTCTTACCATATAGGGATTCATAAGGATCCACCTGAATACTGGAGTGAAAATAATTTTTGTAAAAAAATTCCACCAAGAAAAGGTATTGATCTAAATGACATTTTAAATCTATATAGGAAGATCTCAACATATATTATAGAGTTCTAATAGTCCTATCATATTTAAAATCTATCCGAGGATGATAAGATGTGCTAAAACTGAATTCTATATCTAGACCCTGCTGGATAATTCTAAAAAACATTGATGTAAACCTTGAATCCTAATCTAATACAATTGATAGTGTTACACCATGCAATGTCAACACTTACTTAATATATAACTAAGTATGTTTATCAAGAGATAAATCTTATATAATTGAAATGAAATGTGATGAATTTATAATTAGATCAACTAAAACAAAAATGACATTACATTCTTTATATGTTTCAAGAAGTCCAATGAAAAAATCCATGGTGATATTTCTCCATTTTCATTCCAGTATGGGTAATGGTTGTAACATCCCCTTAGACTTATTTCTATCATCCCTAACTTTCAAAAACATAAATCACCAAGAAATATAATCTACAATATCTTTCTTTATTAAATCTCACCAAAAGTACTCTTTGGAATATATATATATATATTTATATATATATATATTTGTCGTTTTACTTCTAGGATGGATAGAGAATGAAGAACCGCAAACTTAATTCCTAAACTCCTTCAAATCTGGTATAAAAGGGAAATATACACATACCCTAAATCTTATTATTCCATCACATTCAAATTTTAACTCATTATCATTTAAAACATTATTTTTTAGTTTTACATCTTCCTTCAACAAATATTTAATATTCATAAAGATATATGGTCAAACAATTATTTGAGAGAGAGAATATCTCTCCCCTTCTTAAAAATTTCAAGATCCATACTTTACAATTCTATAAATATTGGATCTTTTTTTGATCATCATCATAGATAAGCTATAATGATCATTTTGACTTTGAGCATCTACCAATTTTTTTTTATTTCCCCAGGGGGAAATGTACTAGGAATTCATAACCATTAATAATATCTAAATATCTTAGTTGGTGCATGTTTGTCTCTTTTGAGTAAAAATATACTTTAAAATTTTATGATCAATATATATGTCACAATTTTCTCCATAGAGATATTTCATACCTATATTGAATGTAAAAATTACTATATCTAACTCCAAATCATGAGTTGGGTAATTTTTCTTATGAAACTTCAATCATCATGAGGGATAAGTTATAAACATACCATTTTTCATGAGGATGCATCCTATTCCCTATATTGATGAATCATTATAGATTACCAACCATTCTCTACTATAGGGTAGTGTAATAATAGGTGTGCTAACAATATTTCTCTTAAGTTCCTTAAAAAATTCCTCACATTCCTGAATCTAAAGGAAATTGGATAACTTTTTAGTTAACCTTGCAAGTAGATTAGATAGCCATGAAAAATTCACCATAAATAATTGATAATATCAATATAAATGAAGAAAACCATGGATCTTGGTCGTAGGGGTTGGTCTTATCCAATGTTCAATAAATTATATCTTTGAATGGACTACTAATACACCCTCAATTGAAATTATATGAACACAAAATAAAACATTCCAAATTCAAAATTCACACTTTTTAATTTTTTCATCAATATTCTACTTCCTCAAGGTATTCAAAAAATTACTCAAATTATATTTCAGATCCTTCTTACTCTTTAAATAATTAAAAATATTTTCTATACATTCTACCACAAACTAATCATGATATTATATAAAGACTATATTCATTAAATCCATGAAGATAAAAAATGAATTAGTAAGACTCAATTAAGTCAATATAAATTCATTGTTTCCATACCTTGTATGGAATGATTTCTCAGGTATATCCTAATTCTTGAACCTCAATTAATGATATTCATAATGAAGATAAATCTTGGAAAATTATTTATTTTCATATATTTGATCAATAAAGTCCCCAATAAGGGGTAGAGGATACTTTTTCCTTAAAGTGAGCTTGTTATGTTTTCGATAATCAATACAGATTCACATTGATCCATCATTATTCTAAAAAATATAATAAGTGCACCCAAGGCAACAAAATTGGATAAATAATTCCCTTTTCAACATTCTACATGTGTTGTTTATTCAATTATTTCAACTCATTTAGGGCCATTATATATGGAGTATTGGAAACAAGTGTAGCACCATGTATGAGTTATATTGAAAAATCAACTTCATGATTCAGTGGAAGACTAAAAAACTCTTTCATGAAGAAATTAATAAAATGAAACACAATATCCATATATAAATTTTTGAGTTTCTCCCCAATAATATGAGATAATTTACCCATTTGAATAGGAATCATGATCCATACAATGAATGAAATTTCCATTATATGTTCATTTTTTTCATTACACTAATAAGAAACCATAGGTTTGTTCAGAATATCAAATTTAATTTTTATACATTCTAAGTTGATGTGGTATTTATGTAGATAAGTCCAATCCATTCTCACAATAACATAAAATTAAACTAGTGGAATAATGACCTGATTTATAGGAAAAACATACATAAAAACATTAACCATAGAAGAATCCTAGACCTCAGATGTGATCATTATACCATTAAGGGTTTTTATGGCTAACTCAACATCTAATTTTTGAGGTTGAACTATGATACCCAAAAAATTATTTTAGATATTAAAGAGTGGGTAGATCTAGAATCAAATAAGACATTAATAGTTCTAGTGTTGATGGTATGTCTACCTTAGAATATTTCATTATCATACCACTCATTATAAATAATGATCATAATAGATTTCCTTTGTCTTTGGGCTTAGTAGGTTGTTGATGAGAATAATATTCATTAACGTTTGTATTTCAGAACTAGTTATCATAATTCATGTACTCTTTTCATTTAAAACACAGGAGTATGAGTGGTTATTTCTATTGAGATTTTCACCATTAGCTAAATTCTTCCCATAAATATGCGTTCTATTTCTTGATGACCATCCTGTCCACACATGAAACATTTACCAGTTACCTTATGATAATTTAGCCCATGTTTATTTACAGAATTTGAGCATAAAGGAAATATCATCTCCATCTCTCTGTAGTTTTTAGAATTTCCATGGAATTTAACATTTTTCCTTATTAAAACCAAGGTATTGATGGGTAACTATAATATCCATATCCAATGTAACGACCCGAGTTTTGGAATGGGTCAAAAATTCCCACCTATTTTTAATTTTTCAATTAGAAGCTATGATAATTTTTGATTCATTGATCAGAACTCAATTCCAAGAGTTATGTTGTCCTTAAATGGTGTTTTTTGTTGGTTTTGAGAATAAGAGAGTGTCTCGGGCCTTTGGAACGGTTTTGAGAGAGTTGGAGGTCTGGGGTCCTGGTTTTTGAAAACAGATGTAGACGCATGGTTTAGGGAAACCATGCAAGTGATGGCGCTCGACCATGTGGATGAGTCTATAGAATTATAGAGGGTTACTGTACGATATACACATGGTATGGGAAACCATGTAGGGTGGATGTTTGGGTATTGGGATCTTAGTTAGTGGCTTCTACACAGTTACTGGATGATTTGAAAAACCGTGTGGGAAAACTGTGTGGCCTAATAAACAAGGAAAAATTACCATTTCCCCTTAATAACTATTATTTTCTCCTTTCCTTCCTCTCATTCTTCATCACATGAACAGTAGTGGTGAGCCACCTATTTCTCCTCCTTGATCCATCTTCTTTGTTGGTTTTCCATTATTCGATCCATCAGAAGCTATAGGATCACCTCGGTAAGACTAACCCCACACATACCTCTTATTCTTTTATCCTTTGTCTTTTGGACCGCTGTTTCCATACAAACAAATTCTAGGGTTTAAGATATAATCTTATATCTATGCTGATCTAATTATAATTGGACTCTGATATCAGACATGCCTACGTCTTTGAGTCTAAGGTAGGTGGTTCATACCTTGTTTTTTGTTTTTGTGGACTTTTGTGCGGTTCCTCCTTTGGTTCATTTTTGGGTATTTTGAGTGAAACCCCATTATATCTGTTTTTTAATATTTCATAATTGTGATACCCATGGGATTATTATGGTCATTCCCAATACCTATTTCACTTGAGAAATGCCGAGTTAGAGGCCACTACTCCTTGGGGTATTCGGGCCAGGGGTTCCAAAAGTGTTTAAGTTTAATTGTTTTACATTGGAATGATTTGTTTAAATTAATCGGGTTTAATTAAATAAATTATTGGAATTCAAGACCACCATACTCACTTGTTATATTGGATAGTTTATGAAATTCAATCTTATTAAATTGAAATTCTTTTTTAATGTGAATTTTTTGGATTGAATAGATATGTAATAGTTGAATTGAATGTGATGAGACCCAATGGGTCATGATGGGAGTGGTCTGATATGTATTGGGATGGTATGACCATCGGGATTGGACATCATGGATGTCAGTTTCAGGTAGTGTGATTGTCAGGTTGGGCATGGTCTGTTATACTTGGATGGAAAGGCCATCAGATTTGAGTGACATGGTCGTAAGGTTATGAGGTGCTTGAGATGGTGTGGATTAGGTTATTATTTGGTTATTTCCACTCAACTATGTTGTCCAAAGTGCAGATTGAGTCATGTGAACATAGGTTGACTCTGTGATTAGGTGGGTTTGACCACTCGTGTGGGTAGAGGTGACCAGCAGTTATGCCTTAGGTATTTATTGTTTGGGGATGCTTGCCG
Organism: Viscum album; assembly: GCA_963277665.1. Taxonomy (NCBI): domain Eukaryota; kingdom Viridiplantae; phylum Streptophyta; class Magnoliopsida; order Santalales; family Viscaceae; genus Viscum; species Viscum album. The sequence continues at coordinate 117,625,501 of OY728119.1, forward strand.
TAGAAAGCCGCGTGGAAAGTGAGGATCATGTGGTTAATAGAAATGAGGTTATTAGGTTGGGGGATGAGGCTCTTTATGATTGATTCCATGGGAATGAATATTTATTTGAGGATAGACATCGATGTTACTTCAGTTGTCGTGCCATGGGCCGAGATGAGCTTTTGAGCAGGGGTTCATGAGGCCCAGATACCATTGTTTGGCCATGCCTTTAGGACATCAGTACTTTGAGACATGGGGTGTCAAGAGGCACATAGTACCGAGAAACATGTGATTGAGGTTGAACCTGAGGGCTCACCAGTAATTTGTAACTATAAGGGTACCTTGGTCCTTGGTCGAAGGACTCTGTCTCCTTCTAAAATCCCAGTGTTGGCCGAAATAGGTGACACTCCCTTGTGGCTGTTGAGCACCAGTGGAGGTTGTGTTTATTATTAGATCATACGATTTACTTTACAAGAGATGTATGTGTGCTTAAACCCTTATTATAGGTATAAACCATTTGGAGGTATCATAATAAGACTTGTCTTACACCCTACATGGGCTATTCAGGACACCTGTAGACTTTATAGATTTACATACATGTAAAGGATCAACCTCAGGAGCTATATTGTAGTACCGCTTGGCATAGAGATAGGCATGGACCTTGGGGTCTTGCCTAGCTATAGTTTTGTTGTTTTTTAGATTCCACTCATGTAACATCATGGTTATTTTATTATGTAGATTATGTTGGTTATCCATGGGATCCCTTTTTGTATATTGATATGTATGACCTGCTATGGATACATGCTTGGTTTGTTTTTAGTGGATTCAAGTTATTTTTTGGAATTATATTATGTTTAATTTTTGCTACTTCTGTTTTTATATTACTTCCATTGTTTATTGCTATTGGCTCTTTCTTTCTCTCTATGGGTCTAGTTTGAGTATGATAAGTCTTTTATTTATGCTACATGTTATATTTCTATACTCAGAACAGTGTATTTTCTATCCCAAGATGTTATAACCTCCCCACTATACCTTCATACATCGTTTCTTCTAGTCGGATGCCTTTGGCATTTGGGGTGGTGCGCCTAAGGACAGTGGCACCCAACCCATTAGCACTGTTCGGGTGGCTATTTGGGTCGAGGATGCAACAAGTTGTATTAGATCCATGTTTCTTTTACTTTTTTTCTTGGTATTAATATTTGGAATTATGGTAGACTAAAGATAGTTTGTTGTCAAAACTAAATTTAGAACTCATGCTTGGGTGCTAGAAAACCCATGTACAAGGGATGGATTGAGTTACCTTGGGTGGGTTATGCTATTTTTCTTTTTCTCAGATTATAGTTTATATGGTTTTCCCCTTGGTGGATCACTTGGTTTCTAATGATTATTTTTTGTGATATGTGGCCCTTAACTTGGTGTGGTAAGGTAGAATTATACCTTGGCCCAGTATGGAAAGACGTGGTATTTTGGATTTTGATAGGAATATTTTTAGGGTATTTCAATTTCATATATGAATATATGCTTTGTGAAGTTTTAATTTCATGTTATATATGTCAATTGACATGTGAAAAGGGTGAAATTATTGATAGAATTTCTTGTTTCATGAAATGTGACATTCTTTGCTTAAAAATTATGTAAAATTACACGTTGAATGGGAATTGGGTCTGGATATTAAAGGAGCAGTCAGGTACTATGACTGAGATGATTTTGATCACCAGGATTGAGTGACCAGGTCATCGATTTGAGGAAACGTTGGTTGTCAGGACTGGTGTGGTGGAAGAATTTTTTGATACTGGGCTCTATTAAGGGCGGGTAAGGAGGCCATGAGGCTGAGATTATATGGTGCATGGTTGCGACAGGGGATAATAATGGTTGTTGTTATTTGATGCATTTTTTATACTTTCCCTATTTGTGGTTATATATATATATATATATATATATGGAATGTATTACCACTTATAGTATTCAGTAGGTTCATCCTGGATAGATCAGATGGAGCGTCAGGTGGGTGATGGTACAATACCCCAAGAGCATGACCATGTTCAAACCCCTAAGGTTAGTCAAAGCATGAGCCATAGGTACATGATTAGGGATGGGATCAGGTTCAGGATCTAGTGCGGGTAGGAAAGCTGCTGGGATTGACAAGGTTCGGGCCATGGCTTGATGAGTAGTTTTGATCTTCTCTAGTACGTGTTTTGTATGGGATCGACATAGGTTCTCAGGGAACAGATCCCTATATGTCCTACCTTACCAGGGATTCCCAGTCACAACACCTTCCATTTTTTCAGGGTGAGGGTGGTCCACAGGTAGTTGAGAACTAGATAGAAAGCATACAAATTATCTTCAAGCAGCTTGAGATGCCTCCAAGGTGGAGTGTCAAGCTGGCGACTTACATGCTCATAGGACTGACGAGCACTAGTGGGACATGCAATTTGATGCTCGTAGAGATGAGATACTGGCTTGAAAGTACTTTGAGGATAGGTTCTTCAAGAGAATTTACCTAGAGATGCTGAGGGCAGAGAGAGCTTGGGAGTTATTGAGCCTTCAATAGGGTGATGTTTCCATTATGGACTATGCAACTACTTTCAATGAGATACTTTCTTTGAACCAGGTATGGTAAGTGATGACTCCTCAAGGGTGATGAACTTCAAATATGGATTACAACATGCCATATAGGTAACAGTAATCATTTTTAGGTTGGCCTCATTCTCAGAGGGAGTGAATGAGACACTCATAGCTGAGGGTAACCTGATAGAAAATTCCCACTTGGGCCTGGTGGTAGCTTCGGGTGATGGTATGGATGGTAGGAAATAAGGCCAGGATGAGTTTCAGAAGGGCAATTAGGACAAGGACTCAGCGAGACCACCTTATGGAAGTTCAATGGTGGTTTACTTTCACTATGTGCAGCCAGAAAATTTCCAGAATCAGTGTGATCAGTCTCCAAAGGTGTTCTGAGCATGTGGACAGGTTGGGAATTTTGAAAGGTTCCATTGGAAGCCTTATCATATAGAAAATAATTAGGGTTCGGGACAAACTATGATGTCTAGGGTCGGATTTGGATCGGTACTAGGTTAGTGTAGCTGAGGTTCAGTTTCATGTAGAGGATGTTGAAGAGACAATGGGACCCATCTGTGGGGTTAGAGGCTGGTGATTGGTGGAAAACCACATGGGGGACAAGCTTCAAGTAGCCGTTTGTTAGGCCAGGTGTATGCTGTATTGCTACCAGGGGCTGAACCAACTGGGGAGCTGACGACGGTTAGAGGTACACCGCAGGTGTGGCCATGATTATTTTTTTTCTTTTGGCCTGGCCAATGAAGGCATGTATATTTCGAGTGCATGAGGTGCGTATGATGTATATGGACTAACTATATGATGGTCAGTAGGTTGGAACCATCTTGGGTGCATGATTATATATATATATATATAAGGTGTTCAGCCTCAGGTGTATCGTTGGATGCCTGTTACGTGAGGTTCCTTGAGCATTAGGGTATTGAGGATATGGGTTTTCATTGAGGTGCAAGGAACTAGGTTCTTTGAACTTTCATGGGATGCAAGACCTTGTTGTGCCATGGGTTCCATGGGCTTGAGGTGAGCACCTATGTGGTGTGGAATGTGATTTGGTGTTAGGAGTGACATGAGATCACCTGATGAGGTGAAGGGGTGACGATGTGTCATAGAAGGACCATGGGACTGAAAAATTGGTTGTTGGACATTTATTGATTTTTATTTTGGTCGGGTTGAGACCGAGTTAGGCAATTCCTAATATGGGGAGCCCCTTGAGGAACTTGGCCCAAGCCTTTAAGACTAGGTTAGTCTAGGTTTTTTGAACAAGATGGGTATGTCTGGTACCATCTTTATGTTTTTATAGCTCAGGGACAAGCTATGGTAATACAGAGAGATTGTAATGACCCAAGTTTTTGGAATGGGTCAAAAATTTCCTCATGGTTTGAATTTTTCAGTTAGTATCTATGCTACATTTTGATTCATTGATTAGAACTCAATTTTCAGAGTTTCTTTGGCCTTAAATAGTGTTTTTGGGTTGTTTTTGAGGCTAGGAGAGTGACTTGGGTGTTCATAATTTTTTTAAGAGCATCGGAGGCCCTAATTCCTAGTTTTTGGAAAATAGATATTTTCACATAGTTTAGGGAAACCATGTGAGTGATAGTGCATGACCATATAGATGCGTTTGCAGAATTGCAAAGGTTTACCACATTTTTTTCACATGGTATGGAAAACTGTATGAGGTGGCCATGCATGCCTGGGGATATTAGGAAGTGGCTTCCACATGGTTGCTGCAAGATTTGTAAAACTATGTGGGTAAACCATGTGGCCCAATAAATAAGTAAAAAATACCATTTCCCTTAATCCCTTATTTTTTTTATCCCTTTCTTCTTCTCCATCTTGGTTGTATTCACAGTATGGGGTGAGCCACCCTTTCTCCTCCTTGATCCATATTCTCCATCAGTCATCTGTTCTTTGATCCGTCAGATGCTATAAGATCGCCTCAATTAGGCTATCCTAGTGCATACCTCTTATTCTTTGATCCTTCATCTTACAGACCACTATTTTTGTCCGATCCAATTTCAGGGTTTAATAAAAAATATTAGTTCTACATCGATCTTCTTCAAATTGGACTCCGATATCGTACATTCCTACATTTATGAGTCTAAGGTAGGTGATGCATACCCTATTTTTTGTTTTTGTGGACTTTTGGGTGGAGTGACCTTGGGTGCATTTTTGGGTATTTTGAGCGAGACCCCATTACATCTTCTAATTCATATTGAAATGATTGTGAGACCCATGAGATTTCATTGGTCATGACCAATACCAATTTCACTTGAGCAAGGATGGGTTAGAGGCCATTGCTCCTTGGGGTATTTTGGTTGGGGGTGCCAAAAGTGTTTAAATTGATTTTTTTGCTTTGAAATGATTTTTTAAATTAATCTAATTGGATTAAATGAATTAGAGGCATTCAAGACCTACATACTTTGTTGTTATATTGTATAGTTTGTGAAATTCAGTATTATTAAATTGAATTTCTTAGTTTAAGTGAATATTTTGGGTTGATTAGATATGTAATTGTTGAATTGCATGTGATGAGACCTAAGGGTTTGTGACGGGAATGGCCTGGGATTTATTGGGATGGAATGGCCATCATATTCGGCATCATAGACATTTATTAGAGATAGTGTGACTATCAGGTTGGGCATTTTTCATGATGCTTGGATGGAAAGGCCAACAGATTTGAGCGATATGGTCGTAGGGGCACAAGGTGCTAGATATAGTGTGGCTTAGGTTCTTATTTGGTGATTGCTACTCATATGTGATTGAAAAAGAACCTATTGAGTCATGTGAACATAGTTTGACTCCATAATGAGGTGATTTTTTACCACTTGTGTGGGTAGAGGCCATTGTGAGTCTTTGATTGATTATTTATTGTTTGGTGGTACTTTTTTAGAAATAAACGTGGAAGGAAAGGATCATTTGGTTGCTAACAATGAGGATATCTGGTTGGGGGGATGAGGCATGTCGTGATTGAGGCTGTGGGCCAAGATATTTATTTGAGGACAAACATCATTGCTCCTCTAGTTTTTGTGCCAGGAGTCGACATGAGATTTCGAGAAGGAGTTTGTGAGGCCAGGATTCCATTTTTTGGTCATGCCTTAGGGATGGAAGGACATTGATAAATGTGGTGTTAAGAGGAACATGGTGTCAGGATACATGTGATTGAGGAAGAACCGGTGGATTCACTTAGACATTGTTATTACAGGGGTACCTTAGGCCATGGGACAAGTACTCTCTCTCCTTTTGAGATCCTAGTGTTGGATGAAGCAGGTGAAACTCCCTAGTGGCTAATGATCCCTAGTGGAGGTTATGTTTATTATAACATCTTGCTATTTACTTTACAAGAGATGCATGTCTTCTTAAACAATTGAGATATGTACACACCATTGGGTGGTATCCTTCTGAGACTCATCTCACACCCTACACGGGCCCTTCAGGACGTGTGTAGGATTTATGGATTTACGTATAGGTAACAGATCAAATCAAGATTTGGTTTATATTACTATTTGGTATGAAGATTGGCATGGATCTTGAAGTCGTTCCTAGTAGGAGTTTTACTTGTATTTAGATCCCACTCCTATAACAACATGCTTATTTCATTATGTAGCTACTATTGGTTATCTGTGGGAACCATTTTTGTATATTCAAATGTATAAAATGATATGTATGCATGATTGGTTTTTTTAGTGTCTTCGAGTGATTTTCTAGCAAACTGTTCTGTTTACTTTCTGCTGCTATTGTTTTTAAATTACTTCCATAGTTTATTTCTATTGGATTGTGCTTCCACTCTGTGGGTCTGGTTCGAGTATTATAATTATTTTATTTCTTATACATGTTATATTATAATACTCAAACTAGTTTATTATCTATCTCAATATGTTATAGACTCCCTACTACACTTTATTACACCCTACCAACTAGTCGGTTTCCTATGAAATTTGAGGAGGTTCACCTAACGCCAGTGGCACCCAGACTGTTAGCACTATTCATGTGGCTATTCTGGTTGGGGATGCTACATCCAACATGAGAGAACATCAAACAATATATTAATAGTTATTGATGTCCCTTATATATAACTCCATTTAGAGACTTTGTTTTAAGTCACTAAAAAATTGATTAACCTCACATTCAAGTTGGATGATATTACCAGAAGAGTACCTTGTAGTTATTGTGAAATTTTCCTCATAGGTACCAATAGATTAATAATATTTATGCTTTAGATCATGTAATTAATTCTATATTTTTCAATGAATATTATGAATAAAGTAATTATTTAGAAGTAATATATTAAATTAACCCACTCCATGGAATCAATTTCATTATACTCCCTCTTGTTCTTGATAAGAACTACCATTGATAAGCTTTTCCTTCCAAATGATTAATAGCTAGAATAAATTTCTAATGTTGCAAATACTAAAGAACAAGATATATATTTTCAATGGTACTCATCCATTTATCATTGGATAGTATATTAGTTCACCCACTAAAAGAAGGTGGAAATTTCCTCATGATGGAATCAACATTATATTATTACTTCCTTTAGTAGTTTAGAATATTAGTGTGAATCATTTCTTGAGAAAGCTGTGTGGGAACACCAATAAGATTTTTCATTCTATATCCCATAATATTTTTTGTATTAGGAGTAAAATCATTTCATTATCTATGAAATTCAGAATTAACATGATTCATTCAGGTTCCAGCCATTGAATAAAACCAATAAGCATTGCAAGAGGAATAATAATCATGGTGGGAAACCATATAATCCTGAAAAATAATTTATCTAATGTATGAATCATTACACATTCTTCTATTAAACATTAAAAAAAACACAGGCCATTAATTATCATTAATAAAACTTTAAGATTTTATCCTATACTTCTACTTATCCATAGGTTTCTTACTGATGTTTTTTCATCCTAGTTTATAAAGGTTAACTAAATATTGATCTGATAAAAATTATAGAGACCCATAATTTTTATACACATACATTACATCTAAATAGATGAATATTTTTTATATAATATGATGATCCAAGCTAGAACCATTTGGGTCAAGTATCTTTGGAATCTTAGAAACATATACAAATGGTTCAAAAAATTACTATATCATCTCCCACTTATTTATTCATAACTAGAACCATTATTAGACATATCATACTTTATAGATTTATTTATAATCTAGGGAATGAAAACCTAAAAAAATTTGAGCTCAGTTTCTCAAAAAGGGTAAACAAGGTAGATATAAATGATAAGATCCATAACATGAGAATAAGAGTATAAGAACATGATATTAACATTTTAAAACAATACCCTGGTCATAAAAGAGCATAATCTTTTTTCATGGAATAAATTTATCATTTCATAAGACATGAATCATAGGAGAATCAAGGAGCATGAGATATGAAATCTTAACATAGACATAAGATATTGATTTTTTACAAACACACAAGCATAGAAAATCATCTCTATAGTATTAAAGGATCAATGAAAAGAATATCATAGTGGAATGGGTTGACTCCCCAAAACTATCATTATAGTCAAGGTTCACTCCCAAGAACATCATAGTGGATATAGTCCCATACTTAATTAGGTTCACTCCCCATTCCGGTCCTATTAATTATATTGACATTAATCTTTACCCAATGTATTTAAGTGAGAAATAGATCCCACCTATAAAATATTTAAAATCATACATATCTGTATCTTAAGATCATAAATCATTCATAATATTAGAACCCATGAAAACAAATGGATTTCATAAACATTTCATAAAAGCGTAACCCATGGAAAAGAAATGGATTTTTAAATATTTCATATTTTAATCATAAATATAAGCCATCCAGAGAAAGAATAAATATTATATACTTGGACCATATCCCTAGTAATTATTAAGTAACATAAATATATTTCATCTTATATGGAAAATAATTTTGAAAGATCACTTGGAATAATTCTTGGGGAAAATAACCTTTCCATTTTGAAATCTATTTCTTTTTAAAATGGTGCATAATTATAAATGAAAACATTTTATTTGAAAATAATGATGAGATTTTTTAAATGAATATTGAAATAAAAACTTATTCATGATTGTGGGAAAATATTTTCACTTCGTATAAGTTCAAAAAATACCGTTTCTATATTTTTGTTGGAAAATTCACAAAGTACCTCATTTAGAAAACGATAAGAATTTTCCTTTCAAACTATTTTATAAAAATTTAAAAATGGGTAAAAATGAATTTAAATAATAATAGGATAATTTAAAAACATTTTTATAAAACATGGATATAGAATAAATATATTATCCACTAGAGACTTAAGAATAAAAAATCCTTAATATTGATGAGATTGTGAAATAAAATCCTTACCTTAAAGTTTGACTTTCCTAAAAATCACTCTAACATCCTGTATAAAAAATTTAAATTTATTATAATTCTATTCCAAAGTCATTTTTATACTTATAATATCATATATTATACCTTTATAACATCTCAACACCCCCTTTTTCAACAATTCCTTATTATTATTTTTTATTTCTTAGCATAAACTCTTTCATTTATTATGAGTATATCTATTCAATATATACAATACTTGTACATTTATCTTGGTTAAATCTTATAAATAATGTTTATAATGATAAAAATATCATATATATTCATTATATACATATTTAGAGTCATCAATAGATGTTAGAGATAGAAAAATGAATTACAACCTTCACGGAGATGGCAGGTTGTACATACGTATGAACGTTGTTTTTATTTTTTGAAGGATGGAATGAAATAAGGGTAGTTATTAATTAACCTTTATATAAAATTTTCTATATCATTTATATCATATATATTTATAAACTTATTCTTAATTATCATCTAAGTAAAATATAAATGAAAAATAATTCACACGCTTCGTTGAGGTGGTAGTCCACACGTATGCACACACGACATTATTATATCCCAAAGGATCTAATAGTAAGAAGGTAGATATGATGATATAATTCCTAAAGTATAATTATTTTTTTAATATTATATATAAACATAAAACCCATCATAATACCCATCCATAAAATTTTACTACGAAAAATAAATTATATCACTTCATAGATACGAAAAGCCATATGTAAGCACGAGTGATACTTTCACTTATCATTTGATGGGAGAGATGGTGTATGATGGTATTTTAATAAAAATAATAACATTTAATAATATTGGTGATACTTAATTTATTATTTTAGGATAAATACCATATATTTAGATGAGCTAAAGAATATTTGAAAAGACTGTGACTGGTTTTGGTGATTACCTCTTCATTGAAATGAATTCATTAGATATCATATAAAGGGTTCTAGGGTAGATATTTTGGGAAGAAAAATATATATTATGTGGATAAATATTTTTTGAAGGTAAATTGGTAGATTTTGGTTGATATTTAATGGTTAATGTGGTATAAATAAGCTGGGGAGGAGGTTCCCTTTTATAATTCCGGTGCATAGTACTTTTGGAGTTTCTTAAAAGAATATATTATAATAAATACATTTTCATGAAATATACCTTCAAATGGACGTGGGTTCAATTAAATGGTAATATAGGGTTATAATCCCATAAAATAGTAGAATTTGGACAAGTTTTTGGGTCATTATAAAACTTATCATTTTGATTAACTCTTTTGTAACCAAATTTCATTTTAATTACCGTAACTACATTTTCAATATTAAATAGTTGTAATTTTTTACTTATACGTTGAAAATTGGAATAGAAATGTTATTTTTATAAAATATATACCATATAATTTCCACCTTGTCTAATTACAATATTTTTTATGTTTTTTTGATAATTTAATGAAATATTAATTTTATAAAATATCATTATTGTCAACTTTAACACTATTAATTTAATTTGACTTAAATTACATAAAAATTTATGAATTAAGATAGAATATTTTAAAAATTCTAATATGTCATATTCACATAATAAAACCATCTAACACTATAACTTACTCAATTATATCACTTAATAGTATTTATTTTATTTTCTATTAATTGAATTAATACTTTTTTTGGAATTATGTAATAATTTAAGGTACTTATATAATACCTAAAAATCTGAAAAAATTTTACATGATGAATATAATTCCATTATTTAAAAAATTTATATTAATATTCATTCATAACTGATTTTCCATATGTGAACACATAAAGGATATTAAAAACATAGAGTGTGATGTTTTATAACATTATTTGATTTAAATAACATATATGAAATTTTCATGAAAAATTTCCCATTAAACTAATAAATTTAAAATCTAAGATGATAAATGTAGAATTAATTTCATAAAATAAGGATTATGTTGTACAATTATGGCCTTAAAACATAATCTTATCCTAGATTATCCCGATTTACCCTTTATCTTGGTGAAACATTTTACCACATTTACTATTCATATTGATGAAACATAAAAGGGGTATATCTACCAAAAATGAACCTTATGATTATAATTATGTAATGTTTTTTAAATAATTAAATACCTATAAATGGAATAAATTAATTTTAAAGTAATTGTGGAAAATTCAACAAAAATGTTTTTTAGAAAAAATACATTTTTAAGCACAAAAATGGATTTATTCATATCTTATTCTTAGATATTTTTTAAAGTTTAAAACATTTGATAAAGGGAATAATATATAAATTTCATTAAAATAACTCACCAATAGTGATTAATTTAATTTATTAATATAAGAACACATTGTGTTTATAAAAATATTTTTTTTCAGAAATAACATTACTTTTATTTTTAATTCCAATAATTTTATAGCTAATGAACTAATTTTATACATTTTTTGAAAATATATTTTTTATAATTTATTTATTACTATTAAAACCCTCCAATTCAACAACTTGACAATAACGGGGAAAAAATAGTTTAATTATGTTACACTATTCATCTAAAATCAATGTTGCATGTAAGACATGCCCACGAAGAAATTAAAATATTTCATAAAAATATAATGGTGTTACAATATTATTTTTAAAATTTTAGGAATATTTATATTTTTAAATTTCACAAAAATAAACTATAAATAATTATGGATTATACATAATATCTTTGGTGCACCCGTCTAGCTGCAATTTCCTACCTAACACAAAATATATTATGGAATAATGTTGACCTAATTATGGTGTGGTTCTTATTCTTTATAAATAAAAACCTCTATAACTTCCTAAAAAAGTTAGTTAACTCTAAAAAATTAATTATTAATGATTATATGAGTCTTTATAGCAATTTATTGGCATACTTTTTAACAAAAAGCAACCAAAAATTCAAACTTGAATTTTTTTATAACATTTCTTTATCATTAACCAAAAAAACTATTAACTATATGTATGATACCTTGTTTCTATACTAAAGTTAATTGGAAAAGTGAAATTATGAATCATACAAAAAAAAGACATCTCATAGGCTCAGATAAACATATACTCATGCATAGAATACCATATAATGTTATTTAATTATTCCCTAACCATCAAAAGCATCCTTATAGATAATATAATACCTATATAAATCCACATTAGAATATCCCAATCATGAATCTACTATACACTAAAATAAATAAGGTTCCACTGTGACCTGGTATTGGAAACTTCCACCACTAACCTCATATATTTCTAAATGAAAGGTTTTATGTACTCTATTATCCTCCAACCCTCACTTGCTTCTTGAGCTATATCACAACAAGACTTCTGTCCTGATGTTATAACTATACATTACCATTCCCCATACTATATTTAGTATCAAAATCATTATACTAGATAAATTTTATCTATCTTAGCTAACATATATCCCAATATATCTATGAATATATATATATATATATATATATATATTAATTTTTTGATCTGTGAAAACAAAAAGGAAATCAACCAAGAAATAATTCCTCCATTACTTAAGAGTAAACATCAATACTACAAACTAAAGATACTTGGTAGTGTAGTTATATCCTTGGTATCATAATTTTTCTAGAACTATTAGATATGAATGCACTATCATACAAAAACTCTAATCCCAAATTGTTAAGTGATGAATCATAATATATTTAAAATATATTAACATCTTTGGGTAAATAAAGAATATGAGTAATATACAGCTTCTTTTTATGATCTCAAAGGATTATTTACATATTAGTGTCTAAATAAAATCATGCAATTTATTTATTAAATAAGATAATGAATTTTAAATATGATATAAGTTGGATATAAACATCCTATAATACTCATTAAATTTATGAAAACTATGTACCTTCGAAATATTCATTGATACCTATTAATAAAAAACTTCTTTGATCATAAATTGACCCTAAAAAATTTTATACTAATAGATAAAAGTCCCACAAAAATGAACTAGTCATATAAAAAATTTAATCATCATAATTTTCCTATAAAATTGGTGTTAGTGAATATATATCACAACTATCCTTAGATGATTAACATATTACTCCTTTGATTTTTAATAGGAAATGACTTCATTAATAAAAACCATTGTTAACTAATAAAGTTGAGGACAAAAATCCTAATGCCTCTACATCATAAATAATAACAATGTATTATTAAATATTAATGGAATATCCAAGAACATATAATACACATAATGATATCATATTATCATTTTTTTACATATGTATCTATTTACCAATATTTGATGGTATCCTGATCATTGAACTATCTTCATGATTGAACAAGCCTCGTGTAAATAATGAAATAAGTATTTAATTCTTTATAATGGGTAATCATTATTAATATCCATAGAATTTAATCACTAGAAAATAATAGAAAACATTAAAATGGAATCATAATTCATATAGAACAATAATAGGGTAACCCATAAATATATTATAGGTTAGATGAATCCCATATATAGCTTACCATCAATTTGAAATTGCAACTCATGAAGTTATATATGTTAAATTTGATGAACAACCATAAAAGTAGAATATATTCCTATTTATTATTTTATACCAAACTGAACATCTTAATATATAGGTAGACTAGTAATCAACTTGTTAAATAATAAATGATACATGACTTGAGACCATAATATTGTATTGGTTATATTATATGGTATGATAATGGTATATTGTTAACCATTAAATGTAATATCATTATTATTCCTTTTCTATTTGTAATGTATGACATGGGAAAGTTGTAAGGCATATTAAATCATATCATATAATTCATAAAACTCTAAAAACAATTACATAGTCCATTGATAAGAATTATTATTTAAATGATTTTTCATGTGTGATATAATTTACAATCAACATTTCTTAAGATGGAACATTGGGGAGGTTGATTCATTCATATAATGAATGCATGAATAAATGAATGTTTCTTACTCATTCATTAAAATATATTATTAAAATCATGACACTCGAGGAGCTTCCCTAAGGTATTTTAAAGGGGCCACTATTATCAAGATGGGTAACATCCAAACTTCCCAAGCCTTGTATGAATCCCTTTTATCTCAATTATCAATTCCTCCTCACTTCCTTAAATACCAGAAACGTTCAATGAGAGGAAATCCTCTGACTATTTATTAATAAAATAAAAATCATTCAACAGGTACAACAAGTCAGAACAACAACTACAAATCATAGAAATCACACCCGTCACCACCCCCATTAGAAATTATGTCCTCTGCAATGTCTATTTTCCACTCCAAGCTTTCATAATGCTTGAGAACATTGGCATATTTCCTTCTAAGGTTCAACTTCTCCAAGGCTAGGAACTCCTTCAAGGATTGCATAGCCTAACTTTGCTTCCCAAAAGAAGATATGGTAAACACTGACCTTGGAAGATAAGAATAATATTTCCTCGGTCTTCGTCGTGGAGGGTCAGTCTTAATAACTTATTCCCCATGCACCTTTATCCTTTCGCCTTGCAAAACATAACTATAGGAGGGATAGAACATGCAACTATCCTATTCCTTGTCACTATCTGAGATGTCACCCCACTTTCCCATGCATTCCACCTCTTGATAACCCTCCTCCACTCCACAAACCTGCGAGACCTGACTGTTAGCATCTACTAAAGAAGGATATTATGGCTGAGCCACTAGGTTCTGCATGTCCTCCCCAGTTTTAGCAACCAATGGAGAAGTAGAAAGCTGTAGGAAGCCACCTTCCTTCATCACATCATTATCCTTTTCATGAAATTCTTCCTCATTTTCTAGTTTAAGGAATCTATTGCCAGTAGAGACCATGATCAGCCTTCTTCCAACATCAACTTCCTGCCCATCCACTATTTCAACATTTACAAGGCCAAGGTCATGCCTTAAGTGAGCAAAGACCTGCTTAACCATCGGATCCTGTGGCCTATGCTCCACGTTCTTCATGGATTTACCTTACACTATGTTCTCAGGATCAGAATGCTCCGCATCCTCAGCCACAGCAGTAAAAAAAATTTCCACCTGGATGCCCAACATCTCTTCATAAGAATAAATAGGAACCACATCGGCACCATTCCGAGTCATCCCCTACATCAACACTATTGGCATTGGCCCATCTACCACAGCATTGTCAGCCAAAGGATCTCGGACCGCCTCCTTCATGAGAGCTAGTGCCACTGGCTCCTTGTGGAGACCCATAGCTTGACGTACATATAAATTACATTACTTTTGCGTAATACTTAATATGTAACAAAAAAAGACACCAAAGGACCGTAATAGTTTAGTGTCTTTGGAAACTTGGAACATAATCTTCTAATCTTGGTGAAAGATCTCCAAAATTTCCCATAAAGATCTTCCTTTTTTTTATACCTAAAACCTTTCTTTATATCCTGGGGAAGAAAACATATAAAGGGTGAGATCAAATGCTCAGTAAGGGAAGGAATAGAGAAAATAAAACAGATCATATACATTTGAACTTCAAAACATGAACATAAAGTTTAAACATCAAAATCTTGAGTTGTGAAATAAATCTTGGCAGTACATAAAGCATAGATCATAAAGAAACATTAATCATGATAAAATAGAATGGGAATAAAACATGTAATTGTGGAAAAAAATTAATCATATGATATGATTTCCATAGTAGCCAAGGCATTGCTGCCAAGACCATCATAGTGGACAAAGTCCCTTTCTGAATCGAGTTTACTCCTCGTTCCAGTTTTGTATCACTGAACCAGATTAACTTGTCGTTCTAGCCCTGTCTTTCTGATGAGATATAAATATTTACCCAATTCATTGGAGGGATATATAGATACCACCCATCTCATAATAAAATCATTCTTACTTGTTCCAAAAAATAAACATAAATCATTCATCATAACCCAAAGAATTAAATGGGTTTCCATAAACATCATCTCATAATAACGTAATCCATATAAAACAAATGGATTTAATTTCATCATAAAATGAATCAATCCATGTAAATAATAGATAAATTATACTTTAAACATAATCAAACTAAATAATGTCTTCTTAGATGGAAAATAGTCTTGAAAAAACACTTGAAATGAATTCTTGAAAAAAATATCCTTTCTTCTTTAAAATCATTTTCTTTTCACAAAATTCCATGAAATTTAAAAAAAGGGTTTTTTGAAAATAATCATGAAATCTTGTGGAGGAAGCTTCATGAAAATAAGGATTTATTAAACTATAAAAATCCGTTCATGCTGTATAAGTTAAAAAAACATTCTTCTCGTACCTTTTCCGGAAAAGTCAAAAAGTACCTTATATGGTAAACAAAGGAAAGATTCCTTCAATAAAATGAAGTAAAAGTCAAAAAAGCGTAAAAATTACTTTAAACATACATGGAATAATAATAAACATTTTATGAAAACCTTTTTTTAGAAAGCATGGACATGGATGATAAACACAACCCCATTAAATACTTACGAATAAACAATCTCAGATAAGAACGAGATTGGAATAATTATCCCTTACCTTATGTCTGATATGATTCGTATGTATCCGAACCTCCTGTATAATGATTTAACTAATGTCATTGACTTATTAAAGAATAATATTCATTGTTATGATATCATATATGGTTTACTTATGACTTTATATTACCTGTTCTTTTGTAAATTTCAGGTTAAAGCAGCGTTTTTGGTAAAATTGTTTCATTTATCGCACATGTTTGGACTTGTTGTTCTTGATATTATTATTACTTATATCATTCCCCTGATCTTAGAATTGTATTGAAGTGTATTTATAATATTTAAGAATCAATATCACTTTACAATAATCATATATAGTTATTTATTTACACCATTATACCCATCCAAGTAAGGTGGTGGTGGAAAACAGATTACACCACGGTGTGGAGACGGTATTCCGTACGTACACACGTGCGGTGATTTAGTTTTTCGTAGGATGGATATAAGATGAAATAGGGTTTTTTCATATTTATAATAAAATATCATTAAATGAGTGATACTGATGTTATTAATTTATGATGAAACAAATAAAGAAGAATAAGTAGAAGAAGAAATAAATTGGAAAGAACCGGTAAAGGATATTACCACTTCTTTGATGGACCTCTTCTTAACCTCCTCTTAAAGCACTAGAGTTGGTCTTTGGGGAGACAAGAACCTATATAATATTTATGGGGAAGTTTAGAAGGGAAATGGTCTGGGTTTGGCCGAGCTTGAAGGCACAAAAATGTGTAAAGAGAAGAGGGAGGAGGTGCGCACTTATAAGGGAGGAGAGGGGCACCTTTGGAAACCTCAAAAATATTAATTTATAATAAATTCAAACCCCACTTAAAAACTTCCAAAATGACTCAAATCCGAACTTAGATGAGAAAGGGTTGTAATATAATCAACCCATAAAATTTAGACATGTTGTTAATTGATTTTAAACATTATCAACTTGATTTATCCTTATTTAATCTATTTAATTTTATTTGTGGTAATAAGATTATAAATTTTAAATTGTTATAAATAATTACTTATGTGTTGTGAATTGTCCATAATTAGATTATTTATGACATTTTAGACCATATTAATTTTAATTTAAAATTGTTAAATATTTTTGTGATTTTTAACCAATTTTATATTTTGTTATTTTTATAAAATAACAATAGTGTCAATTTTGACACTATTCATTTATTTGAATTTAAATAAAATCCTCACAGAAGATATGTTCGAAATAAAATCTTTAATAGATTCATAACATGTCATATTTTTCTATAAAATTATTGGAGCACATTAAATAGTTTATATAATATTTATTTTAATATTTGTAAAACCATTTATTTGATATTTCAATCAATAAAATAATTTAAACATTACTATTGTGTCACCTTTAATGATAATTATTTAATCCGTAAAAATTATAAATAAAGTCACATGATGTATATAATGTTATTATATTTCTGGATAGTATTCATGTTCGAAGTTTCATGAAGTTTATCATTAAATTAAAAGTATTATAATTATAATATTTAAGAGAGTGACATATTGTCACTTTCTTTGGTTTTAATAATAATTAAATTATTTTCATGGTCAAAAGTCCATAAAATGAATCTATTCCAACCATTAGGTGATATGGGTCGACGTTTAATCATCCAATAGATTTTTTTCAGGTGTTAGGGTAATTTTATAATCTTATTTTTACCCTTAATTACCTGATTTAACTTTAACTACAGTAAATAAAAATTACTGTAGTTACTATTCATAATATCAAAAAAATAAAAGTAACCTATTAACATAATTTGGACCCACTGAATTCAAATATGGAATCCATTTTTCATAATTAAAAACAAAGAAATTGCAGTAATTAATTTAAAATTAATCCCGTTGTTAAGAAAACAGGTTTTAAAAGTTAAAACATTGCCAAAGATTTAAATGTTTTTACCTATGAATTCAATGTAAAATTATTGGTAATGACTTACATTATATTAAATGGTAAAAAAATATTCTATTTATACTTTAAAACCATTCAATATTATAATTTAACCATATAAATTATTATGATGAAAAAATTTGTTTTTAATTAATATATAGCGTGTTTTTACTATTTATTAAAATATGAAAGTTATCAGAATAATATGAAAAATTTATCCAAAGTAAATCTTTATATCCTTCTTCCAAATAATAATTTTATTTTGTCAAATTGAACTTATAAACATGTCAAAAACTAAATTTAATGTGGGTGCGCCATCAAAAGGTGGAAAAACTGCATTTTTTGAAAAATACTTATTTTACCCAAAACATTTATTTTATTCTCATACCATGTTATATAAAATGTGTAAGATGAATTATAATGTCATAAAATTCAAAATGTAGATACTACTATTCATAACGTCTAGTTCATAATAATATTATAACAGTATATCATTGTTTAGTGAAACCCGTTATTGCGTAGTACACATGCTATTGAGGAAAGTCATGATTGCGTGTAATGCAAGCTAAGTCAAGGTTGCGTGTAGTTCAATCTCCCTTTGTTATTGCGTATAAAAAAATCAAAAATTATTTCATTTATACATTAAACAAAATCTATACATAATGTTTCATAGAATAATTTCTACAAAACAAACTTGAAATTGTGTGTAACACGAGCCAAGAACTGTGTTGTGTATACTCCAAGCTAATACAGTGTTGCGTATAGCACAAACTAATTTTGGTGTAGCGTACAACACAAGAAATCAATGAAATTAAAAAGAATAATTCTCATAAATTCTCGGGCTGTTACATTCTACCCCCCTTAAAATGAATTTTTCCCTCGAAATTCATCGAGGTTATAAATGGTTTACTACTTGAAAGTTTCTTTCATAGAAACCCACATCGTAAAAGGAATACTAAAACATAATTTTAAAAAGTAAAGTAAGAAATGTAACGGTTACCCAAATTAACTCATCACTGGGTTTCCACATAGGAGAACATAGGTGGAAATATGGATATGGAAGAAAAATCAAACTATCAAGAGTTGATGGAGAGTGGTAGAGGACATGGCTATAAAAAAGCCAAAAATCACAAAGCCATAAATTTGTGTTGATTTAAGGTACCATCTGATTCATCAGATATGAGGGCAATATGACAACATTTTTGTTTTTCAATATCATTTCCCTAAAGTTGAAATAAATAGGAATTAGAAGAAATAATTTCATGATTTTGGTACAATCTCACTATTGTTTGTGCCTTGAACAATTTCCACATCATCTCTTAAAGAAATGAAGTTTAATTTGTTTTTCATGAGGTGTTAGAAGATCATGCGATAGAATGATTTGTCATTCCATCTGTCCCAAACACACGGTTAGAAAAAGTTATCAAATATACATAAGTCCATCTATGGTGAGGTTAATCATATATGATTCCAAAAATGGACTTATACTTGATCTATCATACCGCTTAATAAAATAAAACTATTTTCTACTAACTAGGGACTTCCTATAGGCCAGTGGTAGGTAATAAAGGTCTGTCTCACTTCGGTTGTGGGTTCGATTCCCGCAACCTTGTCCGACATGACGAGTTGTCGCCCGTCCTGGAGGTTTTCCTTTTTCTAAAATTACACTGTTATAACATTCTAGAAATAATTTCGAAAAAAGGTTTGATCCTTAAACAATATTATATTATGTCCAACATAATCCATTTCAAATCTTTAGACTTATCCAAAATACTTTTATCCACGCTCATAGCATAAAGAAAACGATTACTAGAAATTTCATCAACCAAGAATGTGAATACCATCATTTATCATACGATATATCTTGTTTGTCACATTCCAAACATGGGAATACCTTAATCATGTATTCTCTTGAAAAATGAATACCCATTTAACCTTAGTGAAAACATGAATGCTATCAAAATTTAACTCTTTCCACATACCAAAATCTAAAAATTCTATATACTCAAACCATGATATCAATTTGTCCTTATATCAGTCATGAGCTCATGAATACTATCATACATATTATTTTCTCCTTATCCCTTCATTATGCGCATTTTATCTACTTTCCAAAAAAAATTCAATCACTTTTCATGGTTATCGGTACAATAAAATTATTGAAAACCACAATATACCAATACATATATATTCCAACATTCTATGATACTATAACATTATTTTGGAATCCCATTACATAAACACTTTATCATTCCACAACATCATTTTCATACTCAAAATCAGAAATAGTGATCGCATGTGACTTCCCTTTGTCCTTTGCCTTAAGAGGTTTCTCATGTCGATCATCATTAACCCTTGGATTAGGGCATTTATTAGCATAATTCCCCATTTCCTTGAACTTGAATCATTGAGGTGTTGGTGGAGCATTCTCTGCAGTCTTTTCTTTATTCACATCATTGGAAACACTTTTTCCATTACTTCGACACTCAGCTGATCGATGACCTTATTTTCCACACTTAAAACATTTTCTAGTCCCTTTAAGACAATCTCCACCATGCTTATTTCCACACTTTGAGAATAAAGAAACATTCATCTTCTTTTTACCATTATTCTAAGATTTCTCTTTGAACTCCATTTTTCATTTCTTGTCAAAACCATGAGATGGATATGTAACACCAAATTCTATTTCTACATTGATATAACAACACACAATTTCTTCATAGCTACTGAAGTCTCTTATAGCTAATGACCTTCGACGACTTGGTTTTAAGCCACTGAAGAATCGATCAACTTTACATTCAGGTTGGATGATAAAGCCAAATGTATACCTTGAAAGCCTTGTAAAATTCACTTCTTATATACCAACAGATTCATCATACTTTCGATTAATCTCAAGGAAATCATTTTCCATCTTTGTTTGAAGAATACGAGGGAAGTACTTATTGAAAAATAAGTTCTTGAACTCCTCCCATTCCATGGATTCAATTTCATCTCGGGGCCTCATATTCTTAATTAGAGTCCACCATTGATCTACTTTACCTTATAAATGGTAAATAGCCAGAATGAATTTTTCATGTTCTGAATAGCGAAGTATGGAAAATACCTTTTCAATGGTACCGATCCATTGTTCAGTAACAAGTGGGTCAGAAGACCCACTAAAAGAAGGTGGACGTTGCCTCATGAAGAACTTAATAGAATATTGTTCCCTTCTCTACTCATTTGGAAGTCTAGAATGATTCATAGCTTGTGTAAGTATAACAATCAGATTTTTCACTCCATCTCCCATAACATTGGTTTTTCCAGGAGGACAATCATTGCATTTTCCATTACATTTTTCAACACGGTTCCTTTGGGTTCAACCATCGTCTAAAACCCAAAAAGAATAGCGTGAGAGGGAAAAATCATGCTAGGGGAAAAAATAATAAAGGGGGTGTACCTTCAATATATAACATCTTAGGGTTAATTCTAAGATCATTACCATAATTCTAGGACGATAACCTATACTTATACTTAACCTTAGGGACATCCCTAGAAATACCTTAGAAATATCTCTAGGGATCTCACTAAAGTTTTTGCACCCTAGTTTCAAAAGGATAACTAAACCTTTCCTCTGATACCAACTGTAGAGACCCATAACTTGACGTACATAGACATTACATTACTTTTGCGAAATACTTAATACATAACAAAAACAAACACCAAAGGACCGTAATAGTTTAGTGTCTTTGGAAACTTGGAACATAATCTTCTAATCTTGGTGAAAGATCTTCAACATATCCCATAAAGATCGTCCTTTTTTTTATACCTAAAACATTTCTTTATATCCTGGGGAAAAAGCATATAAAGGGTGAGCTCAAATTCTAAGTAAGGGCAAGCATGGATAAAATAAAACAGACCATATACATTTGAACTTCAAAACATGAACAAAAAGTTTAAACATCAAAATCTCGAATTGTGAAATAAATCTTGGCAGTACGTAAGGCATAGATCATAAAGAAACATTAATCATGATAAAATAGCATGGTAATAAAACATGTAATTGTGGAAAAACATTAATCACATGATATGATTTCTATAGTAGCCAAGGAATTGCTTCCAAGACCATCATAGTGGACAAAGTCCCTTTCTGAATCGAGTTCACTCCTCGTTCCAGTCCTGTATCACTGAACCAGATTAACTTTCCATTCCATCCATGTATATCTGATGAGATATAAATCTTTACCTAATGAATTGGAGGGAGATATAGGTACCAACGATCTCATAATGAAATCATTCTTACTTTTGCCACAAAATAAACATAAATCATTCATCATAACCCAAAGAATAAAATGGGTTTCATAAACATCATCTCATCATAATGTAATCCATATAAAACAAATGGATATCATTTCATAATAAAAAAATCAATCCATGTAAATAATAGAGACATTATACTTGAAACATAATCACACTAAATAATTTCATCTTAGATGGAAAATAGTTTTGATAGAACACTTGAAATGAATTCTTAAGGAAAATATTATTTCTTCTTCAAAATCATTTTCTTTTCACAAAATGCCATGAAATTTTAAAAAAATGGTTTTTTTTGAAAATAATCATGAAATATTTTGGAGGAATCTTCACTAAAATATGGATTTATGAGACCGTAAGAATCTGTTCATGCTGTATAAGTTAAAAAAACATTCTTCTCGTACTTTTGCCGGAAAAGTCAAAAACTACCTTATATGGTAAATAAAGGAAAGATTCCTTCAATACAATGTGGTAAAAGTCAAAAAAGGGTAAAAATTACTTTAAACATACATGGATGAATAATAAACATTTTATGAAAACATTTGTTTAGAAATCATGGACATGGATGACAAACATAACCCCAGTAAATACTTACGAATAAACAATCTCGGATAAGAACGAGATTCGAATAATTATCCCTTACCTTATGTCTGATATGATTCGTATATATCAAAACCTCCTATATAATGATTTAAATAATGTCATTGACTTATTAAGGAATAATATTCATTGTTATGATATCATATATTGTTTAGTTATGACTTTATATTACCTGTTTCTTTGTAAATTCCATGTTAAACTAGCGTTTTTGGTAAAATCGTTTCATTTATCATACGTGTTTGAAATTGTTGTTCTTGATATTATTATTACTTATATCATGATTTACTTACTTCCAGAATTTAAAAGATGATTTATATATCATATATATTCATTATATATATATAATAGATAGATAAAGGAAATGAAACACACCGTTCATGGAGACGGTAGGCCGTACGTACGCATGAACGCTGTTTTCATTTCCTTATTGAATTGAATGGAATCAAGTAAATGAAACATATATGTACATAAATCCAGTATCATTATTATGTAATATATTTCACAATTATTTATTATATATACTTTATAATCATACTTGAATGGTTAATCATGGAAAAGGAATCTCATCACGTTCGTGGAGACGGTATTCCATACTTACGCACGAGTGATGATATCATTCTCATTATTATTGACTAGAATTGGAGTGGATGATATAATATTTAAGAATTAGTATTATGTTATAATAACCATATATAGTTATTCTTTTCACCATTATACCCATCCCAGTAAGGTGGTGGTGGAAAATAGATTACACCACGACGTGGAGACAGTATTCCGTACGTAAGCACGCGCGATGATTTAGTTTTCCATAGGATGGATAGAAGATGAAATAGGGTTGTTTCATATTAATAATAACATATCAGTATATGAGTGATACTGATATTATTAATTTATGATGAAAAAAATAAAGAAGAATAAGTAGAAGAAGAAATAAATTGGAAAGAATCGGCAAAGGATATTACCTCTTGTTTGACGCGCCTCTTCTTAACCTCCTCTTAAGGCAGTAGAGTTAGTCTTTTGAGGAGAAAAAAATCCTATATAATGTTTCTTGGGAATTTGAGAAGGGAAATGGGCAGGTGTTTCCTGAGCTTGAAGGCTCAAAACTGTGTAAAGAGAAGAGGGAGGAGGATCCCTTTTATAAGGGAGGAGAGGGGCACCTTTGGAAACCTCAAAAATATTAATTAATAATAAATTCAAACCCCACTTAAAAACTTCAAAAATGACTCAAATACGAACTTAGATGATATAGGGTTGTAATATAATCAATCAATAAAATTTATACATGTTGGTAATTTATTTTAAACATTATCAACTTGATTTATCCTTATTTAATCTATTTAATTTTATTTGTGGTTATAAGATTATAAATTTTAAATTGTTATAAATAATTACTTATCTGTTGTGAATTGTCCATAATTAGATAATTTATGAAATTTTAGACCATATAAATTTTAATTTATAATTGTTAAATGTTTTTTTGATTTTTAAAAATTTTATATTATGTTATTTTTATAAAATAACAATAGTGTCAATTTCGACAATATTCATTTATTTGAATTTAAATAAAATCCTCACAGAAGATAGGTTCTAAATAAAAGATTTAATAGATTTATAAAATATCATATGTATCTATAAAATTAGTTGAGCACATTAAATAGTTCATATAATATTTATTTTAATATTTGTAAAACCATTTATTTGATATTTCAATCAATAAAATTATTTCAGCATCACTATTGTGTCACCTTTAATGATAATTATTTTATCCATAAAAATTCTAAATAAATTCACATGATGTAGATAATTGTATTATATTTTTGGAGACTATTCATGTCTGAAGTTGAATGAAGTATATCACTAAATTAAAATTATTATACTTATAAGATTTAAGAGAGTGACATGTTGTCACTTTCTTTGGTTTTAATAATAATTAAATTATTTTCATGGTAAAAAGTCCATAAAATGAATCTATTCTTATCCTTAGGTGATATGGGTCGACTTTTAGTCATCCAATAGAACTTTGGAAGATGTTAGGGTAATTTTATAAGCTTATTTGTACCCTTAATTACCCGATTTACCTTTAACTACAGTAAATAAAAATTACCGTAGTTACTATTCATAATATCAAATAAATAAAAGTAACATATTAACATAATTTGGACCCACTGAATTTAAATATGGAATCCATTTTTCAAAATTCAAAACACAGAATTTGCAGTAATTAATTTAAAATTAATCCCGTTGTTAAGAAAACGAGTTTTAAAAGTTAAAACATTGCCAAAGATTGAAATTTTTTTACCTATGAATTCAATGTAAAATTAACAGTAATGAGATACATTATATTAAATGGTAAAAGTATATTCTATTTATACTTTAAAACCTTTCCATATTATAATTTAACCATATAAATTATTGCGATGAAAAAAGTTGTTTTTAATTAAAATATAGCGTCTTTTTACTATTCATTAAAATATGAAAGTTATCAGAATAATATGAAAAATTTATCCAAAGTAAATTTTTATATCCTGATTCCAAAGAAGAATTTTATTTTTCAAATTGAACTTATAAAAATTTCAAAAACTAAATTTAATGTGGGTGCGCCATCAAAAGGGGGCAAAAATGCATTTTTTGAAAAATACTTATTTTAGCCAAAAAAATTATTTTGTTCTCATAACATGTTATATAAAATGTGTAAGATGAATTATAATGTCATCAAATTAAAAATTTAGATACTAATATTCATAATGTCTAGTTCATAAAAATATTATAACAATATATCGTTGTTTAGTAAAACCCTATATTGCGTACTACACACGCTATCAAGGAAGGTCCCAATTGCATGTAATGAAAGCCGAGTCAAGGTTACGTGTAGTGCAAGCTCCCTTTGTTGTTGCGTATAAAATAATCAAAACTTATTCCATTTATACATTAGACAAAATATATACATAATGTTGCGTAGAATAATTTCTACAAAATGAACTTGAAATTGTGTGTAACACGAGCCAAGAATTGTGTTGTGTATACTGCAAGCTAATACGGTGTTGCGTATAGCACAAGCTAATTTTGGTGTAGCGTACAACACAACACATCAATGAAATTAAAAAGAATTATTCTCATAAAGTCTCAAGTTGTTACACTCCTCCATTTCTATACTCTCATTTATAGGTTCTCTCATCCAAGCACCCTGCTCAGAAACATCTTCACGTCCGACACACCCAATGCTCTCCTCAACGGTCAACTTATCACCCACCTCACCCCTTCCTGCTGCCAAACCATCACCCACGTGACCCATTCCCAAGTCATTATCCATACCAGTAGCAGTGCGCCCTCCTTTGTGACTCGACTCTACCACTGATTGGTAAGCACTCACCCTCCCGCTGTGATAGTTCAACGCCAGGTGACCACACCGGTTACAAGACACACAATAGTGCATCCACGACTCAAAAACCACCTCCTACTTCTAGCGAAATTCCTTCTCATCTGTAATCCAAATGGATCGGACCGGCAACCTTGCAGCATCAACTTCGATGAATATTCTCGGGCAGATAGGATGAAAAACAAACTCAGTACGCCAATCAGAGAAAAGGTACCTTTCAATCATGTTCCTAATTGCACACAATATAGAAGGATTATGAAATGAGAGAGGTAGCCCCGAAAGACTTACCCAGGTCGTGAATGTCGAAGGGTCACGCCGCATGTGAAATTCGAAGCTCCAGCGAAACATGTAGAAAGACACCCCGTTGAATTATCGAGGAGACTTGGACCAGGCATAGATTAAATCTTCCTCCGATCCTAATCAAATCGTGAAATGTCTTCAGTCCAACACACTGATGACCACGCGCTCTTGTAGCTTCCAAGACTCAGAGATGAACCGATCGAAGGATTCGATCGAGGGCCGCTGGAGACAGAAGCGTGCCACCATTGTGAGCTTGAAAAGATCAGAGTCACCATTAATCTCCACTAGAAGCAATGAAAGTTGAGGATCCCCTTGAAAGATATCGGGGACCTTCAGTGAAATAGGGATTCTCGGGAAAGGCAGAATTGAGCCAAGATCTAGCAAAGTCTTCCCCTGCGGATGAGATCGCAAGTCCCCCCCCCCCCCCCTCGGTTGGGAGGGGGGAGCAGGATCCAACAACATTAGGTCTAGGTCATCGATCGGGCTAACATATCATGGTTTTTAAGGAGGTTCCTTTCCATATGATGGGAAATTAAGTAAAACCAATAGATAAAACAAAGAGGAAAGTGTCATTATACTAAACCTAAGGGATCATAATCAGACACTTGGATTGATAAATAAAGATAAATAGTGTATATTTGGTGAAAGGTATACAATTTCATCATTTTTTTGTTTATATGGTTTTAGTTTAATTCATATAAGATCTAGAGTTCTTTGGTTTCTATTTTTTTCTTCCATATTTATTAATCATTAACCTGTCAATAGAAACTAATTAGTGGAATCATAGGAAGTTAATACCCCTTGATGCATGAAATCACATTTAAAAGGAAGAAAAATTAAATCATTTTTAATATTAAATTCTATATTATAAAAAAATATTGATAATTTGAATAGAGGATGGAGTTATGATATTGGATATCAATAGAAACATCGGATCATATTGGATGATATGTGATATCTTATTTTATGATCCAAAATAAATCCTTTAGTTTTATAATATAATATTTTATGATAAGGTTAATCATATTAAATGACAATAATAATATACAGTGTTTCATAATCAGAAATTAGAATATCATATCATTAATAAAATATAAGTGATATCAATAAGTATAATTGGTAGGTGATACATCATTAATGCTACATAGGCTAGTTTACACTTTTTATTCTTACACTGATTAATCAAAATACATCATATGGCCATTAAAAACTTATTTATTCTTACATGATAGCTAATATCATGAGATCAATATTAAAATAACTTATTATATACTATGATTTTCCATTCACTATGGAGATTAATTTTACATACAACACTGATATAAACCAAATTAACAATAAGTTGTAGTATACTGTAGGCCATGATAGTCTAGAATCATGGATTTAATCTCACATTGTTCATCACCATAAAAATTAATTATATACAACCAACCCAACACTTTTTTTTATTTTACAAAAGATATATCATATTCTGTGTTTCCTTAAGTCATGTGAGTTACTCTAACAAAAATCATGTGTGTCGAGTGTTTATTAAATGATATAGTTTTAATCTATCATATTGTATGATAGATAAGGGTGAATTCTTCTTTATCACATGACATATTTTCCCCTACGACATGTCTATATCATTTAATATGATTAAAAGGAAAAAATTAGTTTTCTTAAAATTTTAAATAGTTATTGATTTATATATTTTATGAAATATTTATAATTCCTCATAAAATGTATTTTGGGATATTTATTTAATATATAATTTTTTTTATAAATTAATTAAATATAACTTATTTAAAATTAATTAATTTAAGGTTTATGAAATTTTTATTAAATAAGTATTCCATAATATTAATTATTAACATCACAATACCTTTTCAAATTATATGGAATGTCTTATAATTTATAAATAAATTATTTATTTAGAAATTATAAGGATAATTTTTAATGTTTTTGTAAATTAGAAAATATGAAAATAAAATATAAAAGTGATTATATTTAAATTAGGAATTGTTCCAAATTAGTTTATTGGAATTGTTCAAATTAAAGGCCTTAGGAGAGAAATAAGTAAAACTATATTAAAAGGAGTGTTGATAAATGATTTGATCAAGGTTTAAATTATACTATGTATATGATATATAGATTATGTAAATTTTTTACATTATATAATTTAAATATAAATTTTTATATATTTTTTAATTATGGAATGTCCATAATGCTTAGCTACATTATAATTTTTTTATAATTAGTTTTATTTATGAATTTTTTATAACTTCTTGTCTCATGTCTAAATTTATAAACTATTCATTTATTTAACTATTCCCTTATTTATTATTCATAAATACAATTTTTTTAATTTATTTTATAGAAGTATGATTTATTTTAAAATGATAAAAGTACTTTGTAAATTGTTATAAATTCATATAAATGGATACATGTTTGGTATGATAAATGGTTTAGATTTATTTTACCTTGATTTTATCTTGTACTAGGTTGTGAGATGGAATTTAAGAGTTTATTAATGTTTATAAATATTAGTTGTTAGAATTATGATGAAATTGAAATATTTTTCAAGTATAGTGCCCCTGGGTAGAGAGATATTCAGTTAGACTACTCACTAGACTGGAGGCTTATTCTTTGTTTAGAATTGTAGGGGTAGATTGTGTGTGGATTTATAATTAATCATGTTGGGATTATTGATTTTATATTATTCTAAGACTTTACATGATATAATTTTTTCTATTTCTCCATAAGATTCATTTGAATATATATATATATATATATATAAATTTTATTTTCTTTTAATTTGGGTTAGTAACACAAGAAATAAGCTGTGTAAAAAGTTACACATTAATATGGTTTGAATATATTGATTTTATTGAGGGAATAGAATTGAAAAATAAATCATTAGAATAACACATATAAATGGAAAATATTAGATAAGATCATAATATTAAATCCCCATATAAAATTCTAAGTTCCAAATTCATTCCAAAGCATAAACATATCAAGACCTCAATCATACAATTGGGTAGTTTCAATCAAGATATAGATGCCCATGTATTATCTTGTTCAAGGAATCAAGTTATAAGGTGACCCTAAAAGTAAGATTCCTCATTTTTAGCTTTTTATTTGGGATAAATATAGCTGGGACACCATTATAAAGGATACATGAGGAATGGTGCTGAGTTTATCCATATAATAAATTAGATAAATAATAATTTTATCAATAATACAATAGTCAAATCTGATTTTTTTGCAATGATGAACCACCTTAACAGTAAAATGGTGATATGAATCTTAAAGTGGACTTATTATTTAGTGAAATATGAATCATGCCCCATTTGTAGGTTCGATGAAACTAAAATGGGTAATCATTCTAGTGGGGTCACATTTAATAAAATTTCATATTATATATATGTATAATATGGTAAACAAATGATAAAATTATTATTATATATAAATGTATTCATCATCCAACTTAACATTGAGATCAATATTTATAAAATCTTAATGTAAGAAAATTCTTATATTGTAAACATAAGAAAATTTCTTCAACAATAAGGATAAATTATATCAGTGAGAGAAGCCCTTTCCTGTGTAACCAAATATTTATGTCGTCCAATAGGTGGATCAAATAGATTCTTAAAATAAGAATATAATAATTCAATAGGGTTTTCCATTAAGGATTATTCTAGGTAAGATAATAATTTTGTTGTTATGATGGATTGTTTTAGAAAATTTGAATGATTTTAAGAATTTTTTTTTGAATTCTATCAAAATCTCGAGGATAGATGAACTAGGGGAGAGATGCCATGGTTTTAGTACTATATTGATAGTAAAAGTTGAAAATATCTAATCTATAAGAAGTAATGTTAGTTGGAAATCCAAAAAATGTTTCTTATAGTATCCAATAATGTTCATTTAAATTGAAAGGTAATATTTGGGATTAATAAAATTTATTCCATATAGGATATAATTGTCTACGACACCTGAAGTGGTTAATAAACACCATTTAATTTCTATATAAGGTATTAATGATATAGATTGTTTTTAAAATTTTAATATCATATAATAAAGAAATGAATACATTAAAAATATTATTATAATAAAAGAGTTTAAAATCAAATAAAGAATTAATAAAACTTGCAGTTTTTGTTCAAATGATAAAACAAAGGATTTTTGACTCATAATTAATCAAAGGGTTTTAAAATTATGGATATGTATAAAATTGAATATAATCAAGACTAGAGGAGTATAAGTAAATGATGAATACAGATATCTCACTTCAATTATATGATATGAGGGGTTGTTTGTTAACAATGTGTTATTATGAAAAATGTGATATATTGGATTAAATAAACATGGTTTATGATTAATCAAGTTTAATAACTTTTTTTTAAAATGGTTTTTATCTAAGTTATTCATTAAAATACTTTTTAACTATTTTAAACCAACCAATAATTTAATATATTTTTTTAAAATATTCTTTCAACAATATTACTCAAAACAAATAGAATACCATACAAGATATGGCATATAATATTTTATTTTTTAAACGTTATCTTTAAAATAAATATTTTTTATTACTTATACATAAAATAATTTTTTTCATATTAGTATGATATTATAAATATGATATAGTTTCTAAAAGTCTTATGAGATAATGTTTTCGATTTAGAGAAGTTTAAATTTAACAAATAAAATACTATACTAGTAAAAGCTAAAAATTAATTTCCATTAATATCCTAGAATATTTTAGGATATGATGATGAAAAGAAATGTTAAGTGTTACATTTATTAAAAATAGCAAGGTTAATGAACTTAATATCCTAAAAGTGTTTAGTATATATTTTTAGAGATACATTTAATGATTTAAATTTAATTACCATAATGAAGTGAATATAAACTTTTATCCTAAATGAGTTTAGGATGTGTTGGGAAAGAATAATGTAATGAGTTACATTAGTTACCAATACAATCCCAAGGAAAATTATTAATGGAAATAATTATAAGAATGATAATAATGTACTTAGATAAAGAGTTTTATGTAGTAAACAAAATTTATTAACATCATAACATTGGATGTTGTGAAGAAAAGGAATTTTAATAATGTTTTAATATAGTTAAACTGTATAAATATAAGTCATAAATATAACCATTATTAAAACTAGCATACTTTCAAGATGATACTCACTAAAAGTGTTTATTAGGAGGGTTTTATCATATATTCATATAGATATGTGGATGGAATTACACAAGGATTTAATAAGTTTAACAAGAATTTAAAAGTGTTATAAATAAGAAGCTAATCTGGTGGCCTATCATTTATGATATGATTATATGGGAACTTATATAGAGTTTTGTTAATATTTTTAAAATATTTTTTGGATATAAAATGTTTCATGTTATACAAAATTAATAATCTATATTATATTATTTCATGTTTAG
The DNA here is from genome assembly GCA_963277665.1 of Viscum album. Lineage (NCBI taxonomy): Eukaryota > Viridiplantae > Streptophyta > Magnoliopsida > Santalales > Viscaceae > Viscum > Viscum album. Next base: position 117,657,886 of record OY728119.1, read on the forward strand.
TATATCTATTTTAGGTAGTGAAATGATAAATAACCACACAAAGTACAACTTTTACTTATCCTTGACCAATGTTTATTATGGAGTATTATAAATTATGATGAAATTTTAAGGGTATCATGAGTAGGATTTAATATAGAGATATAAAATATTCCTCGGAGACATAAAATAATTTTTTAGTGTATAAACTCTTTTTATATACCACACAGATTTTCATATACTATGTATGTAGTATACTAGTAGTTTACATTTCATATTGGGATTTACCAATACCTAAGGTTGATAAAATACCTAACATGAGAACCTTAATACTTTTAGACCTTTCACACACAATCCTTGAAGATCAGATAGTTAGAGGATGGTTGAGTTTATTGCTAATCGTGTCATCAGTTATAGGTTAACCAAGATGGGATTTTCCTCGCATATGAAAATTATGACATTAGGGACCTCAATTGAGATAGACTAATGGAGTGTATATCCAAAAATATATAATTCATATTATGTGATCGTTTATTATATGAGGGGAGTGTGATGTGATCATCCATGTGGATGAATAATATGTGATGTATTCATTGACATAATAAGTTTGTATTTTTTGTAATAAGAACGTATGAGTATGATATATGGGATTGACATATTTTGTGTACTAAATTTACTCAATTTCATGGAAAATTGGATAATTTAGAAATAAAATATTGAATTTTTTAATCTAGTGGATACATGTATAAATATACAATTATTTTATTGAGATCACATCGAAACCCTTTGCATATTGAGTAACAAAGATGTTTTCCTAGAGTTTTCTATTTTATTACATTGATAAATTTGGGAATTCCTACTTATTTTTAATGAAAAATAGATGAACCATTTTTATCATGAATGATGATTGAATTTTACTTATATATCTTATATAAAATGTTTTTATATATTTTTTTCTTAAATGTGTCTTGAATAGGTATTCACAAGGTATTGTATGTGATATGATATACAGTGAAGATAACTATAGCATGCCAAAAGAGTTTTTAAAGATATCCAAAAGAATATTTAGATACTATTAAGGAAGATAATATATATATTATAATATATGTTTAAATTTCATTTAGTCTATAAGGATTTAGTTCACACGAGATATTGATGGAGATATACCATAAAGCCATAAGATGGTATCAGTTACATCATATGGTATGAGATAGATTAATCATAAGGATTTCTGAACCATATCATATGATTCATAACACCCTATAATCCATCAAAAATATGAATGATAAGAATTATAATTTGGATTCTATTTCACAAGGGATGATATTTAATATCAATGTTTCATAAGATTAAACATTTTGGACATAGATGCATTAATGTGATGAATGAATGAACTACAGAATGAAATTTACTCAATATTGTAATGCATGAGTAAATGCACGGAACTCAAGTAGAATCCTTGAGGGATTATAAAAGGGTCCACTCACATTGGGATGTGTAAAATATAAACTAACCATTCCTTGGATGATTCCCTCTTCTCCTAATTTTGTCCTCCTCCTCTCTTCCTTAGCCACTCGAGATAAAATTGCTTATCATAATTTTTTAGGATGGTCCTACCCAAATGATGGGTGAAGAAATAAAACCCATGGATAAAATATAGATAATGGAGTTATTGGATTTCTTCTATGGGATCTTTATCAAATACATGGATGGATGAATAAATATTAATGAAATATCATTAGTGAATGATGTGAAATTTATTTATTTTTTGTTTAGCATGGTTTTAGTTTCATGTATAGTTGATCTTGGGGTTTGGGCTTCTATTAGATTCAATAACATTGATTTATTTTTAATATATTGTAAAAAGAAAATTAAATACATTACTTAAATCTTATACCACCCTTAGGAATAAATTCGTTTTTATATCATATGTTCTAAGAATCAGTCCTTCCAGTTGAGAGATGTATTTATAATTAAAAGGATATTGTTGAATTTATTAGGTTACTAGTGTATGATTAGAACTGGTATTTAGTTGTGGTTAATTTTTTATTAATCAATGATATAATCGAATTATATTTGTTAACTAGATTAAATTATTAGATTAATTTATCAGTCAATGAGAATTAGAAACAATATTATCTTAATAGGTTATTATGATAAAATAAAAATCATTTAGAGGATTTTCAAATGTGTTAAATGATAATGAATTTAATGAAATGATGATATATAATGGTTAATTTTTTTAAATGGTATGGTACCATTGTATTTATTTTTTAATAGACTACATATAATTGAAATGTATTTTTCAAACGATACATATGGGTGAGAAATAATTTTGAATTCTTGTAGAGTATTGATTTCTATAGATTTGGAATTATATGTGGGTGGTTTAAAAGTTTTTTAAGACAATATAATATAACAAAGTTTTTATATTGGAATTTAAATATAGGATACCATAGGGATCCATAATTTTAGACCACCTTTATTTTCAAGGTGTGGTCTTGTTTTCTAATAAATTTTTTGATTTGTGGGAGTTGATTGTTTAATAGATAATAGGTAACTAATTTTTTTGAAGTTTATGTAAGAATGAAATATGATAAAGAAAGGTGGAATAAAGGTTTATTTCAACCATTTAATGTTTAAAACATTAAGGAATGTTTGAATACAAAATGCATACACAACATAAGATTTTTTGGAAGATACATAATTGTAAACACAATATTTTCAAGTTGTATAATATCAAAAGTTAAAAATTGATGATTTATTAGAGTTAATTTGATTTAGGATAAATGTTTTAGGTAAACTTAAAGATGTGATAGTCTATGTAATAACTTACTAATTTTTTTTCAAGGCTTTTATATTCAATATATTGTTTAAGTGTAAATATTTATAGAGACAAAAGGATTTCCAAATTAATATGTTTACACTAAGTTTCATTAATTCCTTCCTTTAAAATTGAATAAAATTATATAGAAATAAATATAATAGTTCATAGAATATTTTATTTCAACATATGACAATTTTGTTTTGATATTAAATGGAATACTTAGTTTATATATTGTAATTAAAAAATATGATGAAAAATTAAAATAATTTAAATAAAATAAATAAATCCAATATAAATGAATATTTTTTTTCATATTGCTCAAGATTATCCTATTATGATAAAACATTTTAAGGGTTGAAATTGATGATAGGACATTGAGGGTGATATTCTTAGAGGATTCCTAGATGGTATATTATTTTTAAATACTGATATCTAAAAAACTAATTACATATAGAAGGATAAAAAGAGATAATAATAAGGTTATTAAATGAACATAAAACATAATGGATGAAAATATATTATATTGGAACAAATATATTAAATGATACCATATTTATAATTTTAATAAAATAATTTTTATTATTTTATTTAGTGAAAAACATTTATTATAAATTAGTTATTTTTTTGTTGTAAGGGTTGAGAAACCTTTTGAGATAGTGAATCCGCTAAAAAATTATAAACTTTGATGATATTGATTCTTAATACACCAAACGATCATTGATTATATGCTCCCTGGTCATAAACAAGTTTTTTCAACCAATTAAAACCATGCATCTCTCATTTATTTTGACTTATCTTGTTATATAGTAATTGAGAGAGTATTATATAATCATAGAGAAAAAAATTCTAATAAAGGCATAATCTTTTAAAAAAATTAAGTTAATATACCATAATTCACCCCATCCTCGGGAAATTATTTCTTTTGGTACCTAACATGTTGTATGAGAGCTAAATGTTGTTTATTCTGGGTGTTTCTACCTCTTTAACAACCATGTATGAATTGGTTGACCCTAAACGAGTTCTTATATTTTATAGAAGAAATTTTTAGTTATAGAAATACAGGATGATACACTATTTTTTATCTCATGGAATTGAATTATATATCTTTCCAACTCATGGTATCTTAGATATTGATTTGAACACTAGAGATTTATTTGAGAATGAAAGGAGGGAGCTAGATTAAGGAACCAAGGGAGTCAAAACTTTAGGGGTAGCATTATAAAACATTTTATATCAAAAGGAAATGAATTTTACCTCCTATAAATTTATGCACTAGAAGATTATTAATATCAATTAGTGTAAATTTATGGTTAAATAATTAATGTTTCATGTGATATAAATTAAATTTGTGGATTTTAAAATGATTCACATGGAGATAGTTGATGGGTTATTTAATTAGGTTAGGTATATACATGAACTTGTAGAATACATTTATAGTGACTTGAGCTAATTATATCTTAATTTTTCGTTATTTATATAATTTAACTATTACATCAAAAAAATTAGTTTCACAATCCCAAGAAAATAAGGATTAGTTTTATCGAGGACCAACTATATAAGTAATTTATTTTATAATACTTTTGAATATTTTTCTCTAATTGAGAAACACTAGACTCGTTATAGACTTCTCATAAGCTATACCCATCTTCTTATATTAGGGAAATGGAAATATAAGGAATGAGTGAGATCAAATGATAATTAAGGATAATTATAAGAGTTAAATATTAAATATTATTAGTAATCATAATATAAGCATATGATTATAATAAAGATATATAAGAAACTAATACCCAAAAATCATTGATCATAAATCATAGTATAAGGCTTGGAATAACATAATACATGAATCAAAAGGGTGTAGAAACATGAGTAAATAAAAATATTCAAATAGAACATAACATAATAATGATAATAAGCATAAAAGCATTCAATATTTGAAATATATCACAATTATTATTATAAGGAAACATTAATTTTATGAGTTACACATTTATACCCATGTTTTAAAGATAACATAATTTTACCCGCGTATACATCACCTTCATAAGTGAAACACCTGAAACCATGATTATGAATGACTAAATTGTGAGAATGTATACATATATCATGATATTTAAACTTTTAACCAAATCATTTTAGGGTGATATAGGACCCCATCCATAATTATCCATACCTATGATTTCTACTTAAAAATTAATAACTTATGACATAATGAAGATCCCATGGAAATAAAATGGGGTTTAATTTTTTTTTTAAAATTATAATCATTCACTTTTTATAGTATAAATAACCCATAGAAATAAAATTGGTTTCATAGCCTTTTCAAATGGAATCACATAAAGAAATCATTAATAATCATAACAAGGTAATCCCAAAGAAAATAAATGGGTATCTAAATCTATTTAGTAACATTATAGATAAGTACTCTTCAGTCATGACAATAAAAAATATTTTATTTACACCATATAGATAAATCGTATACAATTATAATGATAATTTCCCCAATTTATAGATTTTTGGAATATAAGAGAACAACTTTCAATTAAATGAATAAAAAATATGGTATTCATAAATGAAAGGCATTGGAATAAAAATTATAGGTATACACCAAATATTATTAAGAAAGAAAAATGCGGTGATGGATTATTCCTTCAAAAGAGAAGGAAAATGCACAATCCATACAGAAAAATAATATGGATGGTCTCATTTGAAGAATATACTAAATCTAGTATAAGATATGTTAATGAAAAATGAATTATATAAAAACAAACTTTTTAATAGTTTAAGATAAATCAAATTGAATATAATTTTTAATTAAATATATTATAAAACTAGAAGAAAAATAATTTCTTTTAAAAGCCTTGTAAATAAAGAGAGGAAGTTTCACATAGAACAACAAATGTGGGAGTAAAATTTTTTCTCATGGAAAAAATTGAAAAGGGATTCTTTTCACAATTTAAAAAAATACCCATTCTAAAAAACATTAAAAATTTCTTTAAAAATATTTTTAAATGAATTTAATTTATATAAAATTACCTTATTAAATTATTTATTCATAGATATTTAAATTTGAAAAATCATCAAATGAATTTGGATATAGAGAAAGGTAAGTTTCCAACGGAGAAGTAGATACGAGGTAAATTTCAATTACATGAAACCCTTCAGTATATTAGTCAAGTGGAAATGAAATTTTGGGGGGACATGTAAAAACCCATGAAGATAGAAATAAAAAAATGAGAGTTTTTATGAAAAAACTGCCTTGATTTATTATCTCTTAGAAACACTCTTTATTTTGAAATATGATTGAAAATGAAACAATTTGGGTTTGATAAATATTTCAATAAAAAAGATTTTATATAGATGTATTAATTTTGAACTAAAGAAAACCATGAATAAAAATAATTCATGATATAACATTTTTAATGGTTATTGTAAACACAATATAAAAAATCATGATGTGCAAAATCAGACATGTCTCTTGGATTTGAAAATTTAAAAAACAAACCCTTACCTTAATTCATATCTTCTACTAAAGTAGTTAAATATCCTATATAAAAAAAATAAATATATGAACTATATATTTAAAAAATTTACTTATATATATAAACTTTTATAAACTTAAGTTATAAGTATTCGTAATAAGAATACTAGTCAGTTAATATATATTTTCAGTATTTGGTGTGAGAAATCGTAATTGTTTAGAACTAGTTTCATAATAGTGGTTTTATTATTTATTATTATAAAAACTTTAATCAATGAAAAATAATAAAAACAACTAAAATTGATTTATAATGTGTTAGTTTCATTCTATGGTTATTTTGGTTACAGTTCTTGTAGAATAATATGGTGGGAACCATGTTTTTATAATTTTTATTGAACAAAGGCTGGTATTTAATTAATGAGTTTAACATAATGTTACTATTATAAAACTAAAATGAATTTATATTTCCTTATTTTTATCATATGTTTTGATTAATTATGTTCTCATAGTCATCCATGATATTATACTATACACTAGTCAGGAAGACTATTAGACCGAAAAAAACATAAACGTACCACAATTAATGGATGATTAAGATTAGGAACGTGGTTTTTTTGGAATAATATCACCATTATAGATGAATAATTATGTTGTTTGGAAATAAGTATGGTTTTGTATCATATTTTAATAGGGTTTAATAAATATTAAATAAATTTTATGAAGAAACAAGATAGGTTACTTTATAGAGACGGTAGTCTTCCCAACGCACAATTAACATTTTAATTTCTTAAAAAATGAGAGATAAAGAAGGTGTATTAAATTATTTATCATCGTAATTATAATTATAATATATATGTTACACTTATTCCTTAATTTTACTTTTATAATCAGTGTAGATAGACATAGTTAAAAATGGATGTCTTTTCTTCATAGAGGCAGTAGTCTACATAATGCAAGAATGATGGTTCCATTTTACTTAATAAAAATGGAGATAAATATTGATTATATTATATTGGAATTAGAAAATTATAATTAGGAAAGTAATATATAAAGGAGAACAATTTTAGAAAAAATGAGTACTTATATTGAAATCTTGGTGTTCTCTTTGGAAAATTTCTAGGAAATGGATTTCATATGTGATAACCTATAATGTTAATTTATTACTATTTTTTTGTTTGATTTATCACTTTGGTTTAGGGTGTCCTTAGGTAGATATTTTGAATTTTTGGGGATTTATAGGGCTCTATAGTTAGGCATAAATTTTTCGAAATATTATAGTAGAAATTGGGTTCCATATGAAGTTGTAAATAAAGGCAATCACTTAGTTTAGTAAACTATGTAAAAAATGATTTAACCTATGAGGTTTTGGATTAGTGACTCTACCATAGTTTTATAAAACCATGATTTTAATTTCTTCATTTTTTATTATAAAAAATTTTCCAGAAGATTTTAAGAAATGGTTTTTTCTAGATATATTTTCAAAAATATTTTTCAGAACACATTTTTAGAAAATGTTTTTTATAATAAAAGAAAAACTTAATAAAAAATATGAAAAACTATTGTAAATTTAAAATTTAAAAATAGGATAAAAAATATCCTCCCCTTTTTAATGAGTTTTTTACTATAAGGATATGGTTTAAACCATAAGTAGATATGAATGATTATTTTATATTGATCTTTCCTAGATTCTATTTAATATTTTCAAATCTATCTATATTTATGGGTATCTTAATAATATCAGCAAGTTATTCTTGAATTCTGATGAATTAAAAAATAATATCTTTTTTCTTTTTGGGACCCTAAAGGAAATAGAGTCTTATATATATGTTCTTATATTTTTATTGATGTGATGGGTTTTTACTTAGATCTATTTAACTTATGTTATTACACAAAATAGGGTTTCTATAAAACTCAGTCCATAGTTAGTGAGTATGTGTTACATCCACAACATTCGAGCCCAACAACTTCGAGCTACAATATATTTAACTTTACTAGTGGAAAGTGATATTGAGTGTTTCTTCTTAAAATACTAATAAACTAAATATTCTTCAAATAAATGATGGGTTCTGGAAAAAAATTTATATCCATTTTATATCCATTAAAATAATTATCTAAAAAATAGGTTAAAATATTTTCTAAATGTATAAAATATATAATAATCAATAGTTCCCTTAAAATAATGGATTTTACTTAGATTTAAGATGGTATTATTTTTGATTGTGTTGATATCTTGTACATAAGAATACATGAATCATTATATTTGGTCAACTAATTGTGAGATATAGTAAACTAACAATAATTCCTCTAAAAGTTCATTGATCAACTAGTTTCTCAAATTCATCACGATCAATAGTTTTTGAAGTCCTGATATTAGCAGTAATAGTCCTAGTATTGTCATAACCAAAACCTTTATGTAAATATCATATATATTTCTGTTGATATATAAAAATTATTTCAAATTTTTGAAAAATTTTAAAACCAAGGAAAACTTTTAGTTCACTCGTCATGTTCATTTCAAACTCATATTTCATATGATCCATGAAGGAATCAATGATAGTTTTTTTTGTTTTGAGCCAAATATATAGTCCTTTAGAAAAAATTTGAATAATTATGGAATCTTTAAAAAAAATATTTTTTAATTTGAGTAACCTTTAAAAAAATTCCTTTATAACAAAAACCAGGTTAATCTATAATACCTGGATCTAGGGGATTTTTTTAAGTCCATAATGTTCCTTTGTAATTTTAAAAACATGATTTGGTGATTTTCTATTTTTAAAATCTATTTTTTATTATACATAAACTTCCCCATGTACATATGAATTAAAAAACACACTTTACATTAATTTAAAAAAGATTGAAATTTAGAACTACTACATATGATATAAGTACAAGAACAACTTTATGCCTAGATATTAAAGAATAAGTTTATTTATGGTATTTTCCTTCTTTTGATTATAAATTTTTCAAAAAGTATCTCTTTATTTAAAAATTTTACTCCATTTTCATCGCATTTATTATGAAAACCTCATTTTACTCTAATTATAGGAGAATCCTTAGGATATTCAAACAATGTCCAAACTTTGTTCCACTCTAATTACCTAAGCCCATCCTACATTTTTTATCTTATCTTTATATATTAAATAATCATCTGGAGTCTTTGTGATGAATTTTCATAAAAAATAACAATGTTCACATTTCTTTCTAAAGGAACTTATAGTTTTAAAAAGTTTTCCTACATCACCAATGATATTATCAGCAGGATGATTCCAAAGTATTTTATGAATTTATGGGTTTGTAAATTTTTTTTCTTTAACAACATGTTGAATTTCACTAGTATTTACAACTTTAAAAAAAGTTTCTTTAGTTTTTCTCCAATGAAAAGAATTTTCCCATAGGGGATTATAATCAGTTTTTGTAAATATATTTAATGATATGGTTTTAGGTTGTTTGAACATAGAAGTATCTATTTCATTAAATTTGACATGAACTATTTCTTTAAAGTTACTTTTATTTTTATTAAAAACTCTATAGATCTTAGACAAACTGGATTTATTGTATAGTTTTTAGTACTGATTCAGGCAATAAAAAATATCATACAATTGAGTATTCAATAAATATAGTTCTTGTAATCTCTTGATGAACTCTAATTCTTCTCGCAACTACACCATTTTACTGAGGTGATCTAGGTACTGAAAAGTATTGTTTATGATGTTTTTTCTACAAAAAGTTTCAAATTTAGGATTTAAAAATTTTCTAGCATGATAACTATGAATATTTGCGAAAGTTATTTTTTTCTCATTATTAACACGATCTAAATTTGTTCAAAAAAGAAAAATGATTCCTAATTTTTATCTAGAAAATAGACCCTTGTGTATTTAGTGTATTCATCAACTAAACCATATACATAGTGTTCTCCAACTATAATTTTAGTTTTTGTTGGACAAAATAAATCCATATGCATTTAATATATTGCATCATAATTTTTTGACAACACTAATAGATTTAAAAAATGACTTATATTTCTTTCTATCTTGACAAGGGTCCCAAACTTCATAGGAAATAAACCTAAGATTTATTAGATATCTAATAAGTCTTTTATTTTAAATTTTAGCTAATTTGATAACATTACAATGTCCTAAAATTCTATGCCACAACCAATATGGATCTTCCATTATACTAAATAAGGGAAGATATTTTCTTCTTTGGTATTTTAGGTTTTGTGTGTATATATTCTCTTCCCTTTTAGCATAAAGAATGAATTTAACTTCTAGACTTTGGAAACTATAAATTTCAATCCTGATGTTCATAAGGTATCCTACATCACATTATTGGATTATTCTTATAAGTTTGTTCATAAGGCTTAAAAAAATAAAAAATTAAATTAAAGGTTTTCCTAGAGGAAAAATATTACCTATACAAAAAATTTATCTTTGAGAATTACCTTCAAAGATAAACATTACCACCTTTCATCTTTATAATATTCTGAAAATATTTCTTATTTCTATTCGTTTGATGGAAATAACCACAATTCATGTACCAAATATTACTTCTATTTGGATTATGTATATTTTATTAAAAATAGAAAGATTTTGATTTTTGGAGGCCATAATTCTTGGGTCCAACATTATCATCAAATAAAACTTTGGGAATTCACATCTATCCCACTTTTTCTATGTTTTAAAACTATAAATTGTTTAGAAAAATATTCTTTATAAAAACAAAAGAATTTTAATTTATTCAAAGACCATTTATTGTCCCAATGTTCACGACTCTGAGATTTATTACGTGAAGGTGTATTATTTGGAATAAGATAATTGTTTTTAAAATTAAGTAATTCATTTATAAAACATATAATTGAGGTATTTATATGAGGATTTATTTTTTGATAATGTTTATAAAAGTTTTCCTTACCAAAAGTAAAATTTAATAAAAGATTCTTTAGAATAAAAATCTCAAACTTTATTTTTCTAAAAAAGTAATTATCCTCATTAATTTTATTAGAAACGAATTTATTTTCTAATTATTATTTAATATTTGAAATATATGAATTATGTATATAATTTATTGGATTTTTCTTAACATGTTCTTTATTAAAATTTTCATGGTTTTTAAAAACATTTAAAATTTTTTATATCAAATTAAAAAATCAAAAAATTTATTCCATGCTAGGTCAATAATCATCATCTTTTGATGATCTAAAATTGTATTCTTTAGAAGAAGTGGAATCACATTCATCCTTAAGAACAGGATAATTTTCATCTAATGTTAAATTGGAAAGGGATTCAGCAGATAAAATTTCCATATAGCATTGGTTTGTCTTTGGAATGAAACCATAAAATACCATAAGATTTTTTCCATTATAACTATTTGAAGAATAATTTTTATAAGAAATATCATCTCTGATTTCACTTCAAGTGTCATAATGTTTCACTATTTTCATTCCTCTGTACTTATAGAATATGTTAGAAATTATTTCTTTATTATCTTTATTTTCAAGTCTTAGAAAATCCAATGTGATGTTCCATGAATTCTTTCATTCATATCATATCATCTTAAGAGAATATTTCATCTCATTTTAGTTTTTGGAATATATATTGATTAAAAAAAAGCATTTTTTGACCACAATATTATTCATTATATTTTCAAGATTAAATGTGAATTCTGTATTTATTCATAAAAATTATATTCTTTCTCAAATTTTACTCTCTTTTTATTAAAATATTTATAAAATTTCTCAGTTGATATATCTTTATTAACTACTATATATGTAGAAGAAAAATCTACAAATAAATTTTTATCCGCATATTTTTCATTATCCATTTTAAGTCTACCTCTATACTCTAAGAGAGTTACAATAAAACCTTATAGGCTGAAGTTTTTTAAATTCTTAGTATGATAAATAGTTTTTATTTTTTATTCTAATTGGATAGGCATAATATCAAGGATTTTTTCAACCAAATGTTTATATGTTAAATATTTATCTCCAAAAGATTGTAAACTATTTAAAATGGGAATAAATATCTGTTGAATATTAACAACCTATTCCTCATGTAAAAAAATCAAAGGCTTGATAATGAAATATTAACATTGATTTTCTTGTTTCAATAACTTTTGAAGTTATGAAGTGATTAATCTCAATATTTTTCAGTATAATATTAGTAACTTCATAATAAGAAATGTGACTATCGATATGCACTTTCATTAAACACAACAAAGTATTTATGACACTATAAAATAGTTGGTTATCTATTTTACCATCTTTAGAAAAGTTATAAACTTCTATGTATATAATAACATAATTTCCTATTAGTATAAAAAAATTATCAATTCTAGTATTGAAAAATAATCCTTCATTCTATCTCTTCGATATTCATAGTCAACATTGTAAAAAATTGGTTCTCTGATAGGATTAAGATTCTCAAGCGTCCCTATATTTAAACTTCATATATTGTAAAATATAAAATAATTTTTCTATAATATATATTGGTATAACCGTTTATAATAATTATAAAATTAAAAATCCACTTTAATTCGAAATGTATGATCAAAAGAGCAATCAGTTTGTTTAACGGGGGAGGAGGTGAATTGTTGTTTAAAAAAACATTCAAACTTCACTATCCTCTTAAGAAAGTAATTTAACAAATCGTTTTTTAATATATAAAAATGTAATTAGAAAAACTATTACACAAATAATTTATAGAACCAGATTTAGGGAAAAGTATATAACAATGAATCCTTCCTTAATCAAGCACATCAGAAATATATACTTGTAAAAAAGATAAAATAAAATATTTCAAGAGATTAATAAAAACATAAAAAAACATTATAAAAAAGATCCAAACTTTAACCTTGATCCTTAAGGGATTCCATAACATATAATTTTTGTATCCATGGTTTTCACCTAATAATAATAGATAATATTACTTTATAAAGGAAGACCTGAAAAAAAATATTGGAATGAATTATGTTTACTAGCATCAACAACCTATGATCATAATGATTATAATAACCTTTGTCTTTCTATCCTTGGAATCCCTTGATTAGACACATGTTTGGAAAAACAATTACAAACACAATATATCTTAATGAATTTATAATCTTCAAATGGATTTCATAAGAAAAAAATTATCTAAAGATTAAAATGGATAAGATGGGTAATAAGTTGTTAAAATATATTTAATGTTACATTAGATATTTAGTGGTGTAAAATATTACTACTCCTTGAATGATGAACCTATTTATATGCACCTATTCAATGGAAATATTCAAAATTTCTCAAAGGTGGTTGCAATGACTTCGAACAAAATCTTCATTCACTTAGGATCATCTACCCAAATTATCCATCCGATGGTTGCTTTAACAAATCATCATTACAATGCTTTTGGATTCTATCTTGTAGAATGAATTTCAATCATCCAGAGAAATATATAAGTTTGGTTTGAATTGTATTTAGAAAGAATCATTTGAAGAGAATGTATGTCGTTATCTGATAAGTTTTTTTGAGAAGATATTATATAACTAAATATGATAAGACTTTTCTATAGTCTATCTTATTAAATTTATAAACCTTCAACCAGTTTACCTTCAAATAGTCAATATATTATAAAAAGTACAAGTTTGTATGATTTATGAGATTCTATCATGTTTTGTTTTTTCCGAAGACTTAAGATCAGTTTGATCTAATATGGTTTATCTAGAATACTTAAGCTATGTTTTGTACAATTTAAAAAGTATTCTATATCTGGTAAAAGTATATTATTTGTATAAAAACATTCTAAAATACTTGGTAAGTTTAAATTTATTAAAATAAATTATTTAATGAAGTGTGTTGTGGTTTTCAAAACTAAGGATAGAAATTTTTGAAAGTAAAATTTTAACTCCACATGAGGCACCTCCATTAGAGATCTCTTTATCATTCATCCTCATCCAATTTGGATTTATAGTAGGTTTTTTGTCTTTTTCATCTAGATCAATAGGTATGGGACTTTCCTCTCATATTCACTTGATTTTTCTTATCTTCCCATCTTTTCCTCAAACACTAGTGCCCATGTGGGCTGACATTAAATGTCAGGGTTTCTCTAAAATTAATGGTTTAATTTTTAAAGGTTTTGAGCCATATCTTGAGACTTATTTTTTTGGTTTCCATCAAAGAAATTTTTTACACCATTTTATTTAGGTGTTTCCAATACATTAACTTTAAATAAACATTTGATTAACTTCTTGATGTTTTAAAGTTGTTATTGGAAAAAATTAATGTTTTATATGATACCTTGATTTTTATTAAACAAAATTCACCAGGTTCTTAAAATTTAATCATTTTTTAAAAAATTTGTGAAATTCTTGGTTCAATAGAGAATTGGTTTAAATTTGATTTATACATTTAAGATGTTTTATGAAATTACAATGATAATTTTGTATAATAAAAACAGTTGTTTCATCATATTTTGAATATATTTGGTCTTATAAAGTGAAATGTTACTTGTTTAAAAATTGAATATCCTGTTTTAAGTGGTTCCAATGTCTTAAAACAATCTTACATGTTTATAAAAATCTATTCATGATTTTATGAAAAGGGTTCCCATTATTTTAAATAAATTATATTCTTTAAATAAAGTTGTGTTCATTTTAAAAGCGATCCATTTTTGGAAATACGGTATGTGTCCTCTAAAATTGTTTATTTTAGGGAGAGTTCTTGAATTTTTGAGTATGTTTTTGATTTAATTTTGTTTAATGACTTGCCTTGTAATTTCATTTGGGTTAAAGAGGATTTAAAAAATTAATTTAAAAATAATTTAATTTAATATATAAAGATGAGGCCTATTTGGAACCTTGAGGGAATTTGGATTATTGATTTATGTTCACACTGAAATCAAGACCTTTTATCCTTTGTTGTTCTTATGTGCATGTGTTAAATATAGATGAATGGTGATTCATGGAATATGAATTTAGGAATTAGGATCAGTTTTGAGGGGGATGTTTTTGAGGTGGATAAAATATAATTTATGTGATTTAGGACCTTTAGGATTTATGTTTTTCATATGATGATATTTTTTAAAAAAGGTTTACCTATATTATTTATGATATGAGGATCACTAGGCTACTAAGTGAGGGACTAAAGGGATTTTTTCTGTGATAGTTGAGAGTTATGAACTCGCTAGTGGCCCCGTTTTTAATGTTATAACCTAACTAGGGGATTATTAATGATGATTAGTGGAGATTGATTTAGAGGATGAGATATGTGACCATTGATCTACTAAAAGTTGGTTCCACTTTTTCATGTCATTCAAACCATTAATCCCTATGTTATTTCCTTATGCTATCTATCCTATTATGTTCCCTTTTTTATATATTGTCTTGTGAGTTTATTATCTCTTTGAAATAATTTTGATATATTTATTTTTTTACTTGAGAATTCATATTGTAATATTATCTTGGTTTTCCTTATTATAATTTATATATAACTATTTATGTATTTCTTTGTTATGTTTTCCCTTATCTATACTTATGTTGAGTTTTAAAAATTAAAAGGTGACATTGTTTTAAAAAATTCATGCATCTTGAAAGACTTGTTTAAAAATGCATTTCAAACCATGGATGGGTTTGTTTCTCGAAAGAAGTGTTTTTTTAGAAATTAAGTGTTAAAAAGTGCTTTCATTTGAAAACATATTTTTAAAAAATTTGATTGTTTTTTTCAAATAATGGTGTTTTAAGAGAAAAAAGTGACTAACTTTTTATTTTTCCTAAATTCAAGTGGAATTGTTTTAAAAAGGAATGTTTTTTGGATTTTGTAAACTACATCACCTTGGTAAGTCATCTTTGAGGAATGTTTTATAAAAAGGGTGTTTCAAGAAATTTAAAAGGTTTTTTTTTATTTCCAATTTTTTAAAGGAAATGAAAACCTATTTTTTTCATAACTTTAAAACAAGTAAACTTGGTTTCTTTATACAAAAGAAATTTAATTGAGTCATGGTGGTATCCTAGTAGCAAGCAGGTTACACATTGCATACTCACATTAGTGGGTGTGTGAACATAATGTTTTCTATAGGTTCTCGAGTTATGACTTTAAGGTTATATTTATATCATTATCCATTTTATATGGATTTTTTAGAGTCATAGGGGTTATAAGAGATATACATAGAGATATTGAGGTTTGTCTACTAGTATTGGTTCATGTAGTTTCAGTTCGTGTGGTGTGTCAACCTCTTAGACAATTGATTTTGATTCTATATTTTTTTTACTTCCTTATGTTTTTGAAATGTGAGATGATTTATATGAATTGGATTCAATTTTATGGAGAATGTGTTTTAAAAAAATTCATTAATCTTATGATTTATTCATAGTTTGGTTAGAATTCATTTTTTTCGACAGTTTTATTTTGGATTAGCTATTTATTTTAAGGAGACATCATGTAAGATTTTTTTGGAACCATTATTGATCCTAGTTTTTATGAGGGTGAAATAATTCTCACATTCTCACTTATGGTAGCTTAACACTTTTCACCAGCCTAGGGTGACCGGGAACACAACTTAGGTGTTGTGGTGAAATGGCCCGGGTGACACACCAGGTAAACCCGTTCAAGTTCTCTAAAAATGGTATCAGATCCATATTTTTATTTTGGAGTAATTTTTATTAGATATATTACTATAATATCTTGAGTTTTGAGTGTAGATAAGACCTTAGATATCTCTTACTTACTCTAGACCTAGAATTTCTGTGGGTTTTATAGTGTCTTGTTTTGATTTTTGGATTTATGGTTGTTTTATATTGAGATGTTTTGATACATTATGCTACTACTATGTGTTTTAGGAAAATCCTTGGAGATATATTTGGAAATTCCTAATTTTAGATTTAAATTAGTGGAAATATCAGTGGAATGAGGTTAAGGTGCACAATCTATCAAACTATTCACAACACATGAAAATTCTTTTGGAATACTCTAGTGGAACTAACATGGTTGGTGCATGGTCCAAAAACCCATGCGAAAAAACCATGGGCAGTGGAGAAATTTAGGATTTGTTTCTCCATTATTTGATTATTTTATCCTCTCATGTGTTTATGGGAATTTTTTATGAATGTTTATGTGAAGATTTCTGGATTTTAAAGTTTTTAAGAATGTTTTTAATTCAATGTTTTATGATTTGGCATTAAGTTGTTTTAGAAAACCATGTTTTGGGTTCTTGAATTTATTTATTAAAAAGTTATTTATAACTCTATTACAAATAATTTAATTGGATAAATTACTTCATGATGTGAGGGTTTTAATGAAATAATTTCAAGAGTTTTAAATACTGAAAATCATAGAGTGTTATGGAATGTGTAATTTAAATAGAATTTGGTTTTCAAGAAATGATTTCATTTTTTAAGTTGGGTTTGAAATATTTTTAAAATTTTGAACTAGTTTAGTGTTTTAAAATGAAAATATGGGTTTGTTTTGAATTTTTGAAATGTGGTTTCAAAGAGTGTTTTTAATCTTGTTTCATTTTATTTTTCCCTTTTTCCCTTTTATTGGGATTTTTGATCTTTTGATGAAATGTTTTATCTTGTAATATTTTTAAATTTTACCACAATAATGGACTCATAAAATAAATAGAAAAATATTTTGGGAATTTTTCCTAGTGATCTAGAAGAAGTATATCCAGATTTGGACTCTACTTAGACTCAAGATATAGTGGAAGAGCTTAGTTTTTCTTAGTTTTTGTTTCGTGTGCATGAGTTTATAAATTTTCATCCACCAGTGTTTAGTGGTGAACAAATATCTCATGATGTGATGGAGTGTTTAGATGATATAAAAGAGTTATATGAGTATCTAGGAGATCCTTAATCCTCTAGTCTTGGTTTCATGAATCATTTTCTCTAAGGACAGGGTTTAGACTGGAGGAGGTTTACTATTTATTCCAACTATTCAAAGTGTTTTCTTGGGGATATTTGAAGGACACCTTCATCCAAAAGTTATATCATAAAGATATGTGAGTTTAAAAGGATTCCAAGTTGTTTAGTTTCCACTAGGGAGAACAGTTAGTGAAAGATTATATGGAATGATTCACTGGAAAAGTTTCCCTCTCTCCAGAGTTGGATACATATGATTTGAAAATGGATTAATTCTTTTCCTGAGGCCTTCATCCAGATCTTTGCTTTATGGTGTTTCCGAATGTCCTGACTACCTATATAGAAGGGGTGTATCATGATATATTGTTTTAGGATTTATCATTATGGAATCATGTGTTAGGTGATATTGTGACTCTATATAGTGATCTAGCTAGTAAGATATGGAAATCACTTGTGTGCTATCAATGCAGAAAGTCTGGGCATGTTAGGCCTTCCTGTTTGATGGATCCCCAGAACTATTAACGGTGTGGGTTCCCTAATAATCTATAGAGATTATTTAAACCAAATAGAAATCAAATTAATAATAATTCTTAGACCTACCATTTATCTAATAAGTGTTCTGCTATGTCATTTCCACTTATAAATCCTTAAACTATTTTTTGGTTTTGGAGGCATTAGTGTTGTTTTTATTTTTTTTCCTAATTATATAATTGGAATAAACTCATGGGTTTTAGAATATTAATTTGGCATAGTTTTTGAATTTATATTATACCTTAGGAGTGGTAGTCACAACATTTATTTTTGAGGAAACTTTTTGAGGATCCATAGGTCTTTGGTGCTTGAGAAACCATTGGTTTTTTAGTTTTCTTGAGAATCATGATTTTGGGATCTCATTTTCTATTTTTGTGTTCCAATGTTGGTATTTAGGTTATATCACTCTCCTTAGTGTGTTAATCATAACCTTTCCCTTGCCTTCAGTTATCAACATCATCATTGGAGAGGAATTGTTTTAGGAAAAGTGGAATGATAAGGAGAATTTAGACACCCTAAAATGTCACTTTATTGAAGTTATTTTAGTTTTTGATTTTCCCTCTAGGATTTTAGTGTCCCAAGGTAGAATTGTTTAGTTTATGGGAATTTTACAGGGTTTTATGTATAGACATATGGTTTGAGAAACCATATAGTAGAAACTATGAACCATTTATAGTTTTGGATAGAGGATATCCCACAGTCCATGCATGGTTTAGTAAACAATGAAACCTTTGAGGTTTTGGGGTAGTGTCTATTGCACAGTCTATACACAGTTGGGTAAACCTTTTGTGACAACCATGATATCTTCCTTAATTGGGATAGTTTTTTCATTTTATAGTTTTTTAAAATTGGTATTCCTATACAAGCTCACCCAATTCAATTTCTCTAACCTTGATGACTCCCAAGTAGATATCTCCTTCCTCCAATATTCTTCAAGGTGAATTTAGATTGTTTTTTTTTGTGTTTCTTAATCAGGAATAGGATGTAAGGGTTTATCCTATATTATTCTCTTATTTTCTCCTATTTTATCCCCCTTTTACTCTAACCCCAATGGACATATCGGCCAACTTTAATGGTATGTTTTTATTTATAAAATTGTGATTTTGGTTTTTAAAAGTTATGGGTTGTCTCTTATAACCTATGTTAGTATTTTACATCAAAAGTGGAATTTATCCACAATTTAAGGTAGGTGTTTCCATTCCATTTACTTTTAATAAATATTTAATTTATTTATTGTTGTTTTAAATGTATTCTAAACCCTAATAATGAGGTATATGATACCTAGTTTTGTGTTATAAAAGGTTCTCTATGTTTTACTGGGATTTTCCTTTGGAAAAAATGGGTGAAATTATTGTTTCAATGTCATTTTGGTTTCAATGATGTTTCCTACATTTAAGGTGTAGTAAAGAATTCAATTGATGGTTTTGTAAAAGAAAAATTGTTGGTTCATTGTGTTTTGAACCAATTTGTATTTATAAATTGATGTGTTCTTTGTTTAAAAATATATTATCCTATTATAAGGGGAACCATGTTTTAAAAAATATATTCCATTTTTATAAAAAAACTTTATTTTATGAAGTGGGATTCACTTATTTTAAATATGTTTTCTAATTTAATGTAAGTGGTGTAAATTTTAAAGAATTTAAATGTTTTTAATAGTAGTTTATGCATTATCCTGAAATTTTTCTTTCAAGATAATTCATAGAAATGTTGATCATGTTATTGATTTGTATTTTTCAGAAACTTCCCTTAGAATTTAATTTGTGATAAATTGAATTATCAAAATTGATTTCTAAATCAAATAATTTTATATTTAAAGATGAGTCTCAGTTGGAACCATTAGGAAAATTGGTATATTGATTAAGGTTTGCACCAAAATCGAGCATGTGTTATCCTTTGTTTTTTTGGTGCATCTATTAAAACCTTGTAAATAGTGACTCTTGTATTAGAAAATTTGGTTTAAGCGTGGTATTAAATTAGATGTGTTGGTGGTAGAAATTATATAATTTATGTGCTTTAGTTACTTTGGGGTTTTTTCATCTGATTACATTAAATTTAAAATAACCCAACTTTACAATCTATGACATGGGGAGAACTAGGATACTAAAAAGGGAGTCTAGGGAAGTTGGTTATGGTGGTTGATATTTAGTCACTAGCTAGATTCCCCAAGTTGAATGTTATTACATGGAAAAGATATTATTATTGATGAGTCTATTTGAGAGTGATTTTGGTGAGTAGATATAAGGCCATCAACCTTCCATCATCTTGTTCAACCTTTTCATGTCATTTATCTCATTCCATTAGTCCCTATGTTTTTTCTACATGCTACATATACTATATCATCTCCCTTTTTATATTTTGGAATGTGATTTTCTTATATCTTTATTTGATATAATCTTTAAATATTTATTATTTATACTTGAGCATTATTATTGTAAGACTTTCATGGTTTTCATTATTTTCAGTTGTGTATTACACTTTATAGATTTACATTTTTCATGGGTTACCTTATATGTACTCATTTTGAGTTTGTGGGTTGAGTTTTAAAAAGGGAAAAGATATATTAGTTTTTAAAATGAAATCCTCATAAATAATGCTTTGTATTTTTTAAAATGTAGGTTGATTTGTTTTAAATCGGTAATTTGTTACGATTTTCTTAACTACATCACCTTGGTAAATCCAATGTAAGAAATTTTTTATGAAAAACATGTTTCAAGAAATGAAAAATATTTTTAATTTTTATTTACATTTTTTATAAATTAAAATAAAAACTATTTTTTCATTATTTAAAAAATAACAGCATGTGTTTCTTTATCGAGAATGAATGTAATGTACTCATTATGGTGTCCTACTAGCCTATAGCTCACACCCCGCACACTCACATTAGTTGGTGTATAGTATTCATGTTTTATATAGGTTCATAGGGTATGATTTTAGGTTTGTATTACTACCAGTGGTTTTGTGTATCAATAGTTATTTGAGTTATGGTGTTTAATTGAGAGTCCCACAAAGATTTTGGGGGTCTGTTTTCTTGTTTTGGCTTGACCAGTTTTATATCATACAATGTCTCAAATTCCAAGGCCACTTTGTTTATTTTTAGTTGTTTTTATTTACTTATTTTTTTAATGTGAGAGTACTAGTATAAAATTGATTAATTTTTATTTTTTTTGTAAAATCATTTTATTTATCATTATCTTTATGCCTATTTGGTTTCCATTCATTTTTTTCAGTTTTTTGTACTGTCTTGATAATCTAATTTATGGAGACCTTGTGTTGGGTTCGTAGTTTTAACCATTTTTGATATTATTTTTTATAAGGGTTAAATCATTCCTACACACTCACTTGTGGTACCATGGTAATTGTTTCCAACCTGTGGTGATCAGGAACGCACCTCTGGACTTATAACAGAATAGCTTAGATGGCATGTTAGCTCACCCTTAGTGGGTTCCCTATATCTTAAGAAAATATATTATGACTAGAGGATCAATTTAAAGGAAGGATTTATAAATGAAAGATAATGAAAATATTTTGATAGTGGAAATTTAATTTTGTTAGTGGTCATGAATGGGTGGTGAGAGACCCATTTTATAAGCGATGATATTGACATTTTTTAAAATATTATAACTTAATATCAAGAGAGCACTTCTTTCACATGTCAACATGACACAAAAATGGATAATAATGGACTAGTGGATAAGATAAGGTCTAAAATACCTCAAAATCCATTTCCAGACATGTTTTAAAGATTTTTCTATGTCATTTGGTCTTATAATTCTCACATTTATAATTTTTTGTTATATATAGGTAAAAAAATTCTCAGGTAATTTTCTTTTAATTAATCAAAATAAAATGGCCATTTTTAAATAATTTCAACCTACCGATTCCAAATATGAACTTTATTTTTCCAATTAAAATTTATGTGTATGAAAAATAAATTTTATCATTAGTGCATGTAATGCGTTAAAACTTCATTTTTAGAAAAACAAGTTGATTATTATTTTTAAAATTATGTGTAGGGTAAAATTATCAATTAATTTTAAATAAATTATATACATTTGTTTATTATAAATAAAATAAAATTTATTTATATTTTAAATCAATATGAAATAAAGTTTTACTATTTTTTTAATTTAAATAAAAGACCAAAAATGGTTATTATTAGAAAATATAACTCAAGTCCTTAAAATTTGAATCACTGGTTTTATGAATTAAAAATAAAGATTTTAAAATGTATAATAATTATTATTAAACACATATTCAATCAATTAAAATTTTTATAAACATCTACTCCTTTCTTATATAATTATAATGTTATAGTTTTTGGTAAAAATAATATTTTCACTATTCCCCCAAAAATATTTCATTTTTGAATAATGTAAAAAAAATTTCTTAAATAAATACTGATATTATAAATCATAAAATGGAGTTCTTTTTCAAATTTAATTTCATGAATTTTATATTTTAACTTTTAAATAAAATAATAATGTATAATGAGAAACTGTTTTTTCAGAAAAATAAATTTTCAAAGTATTAACCATTCTTATTTTTATTTACTATCAATTACTACAAAAATTAGTGTTATTATATTATATATGTTATTCATATAAAAATATATAATATTTAGTTTCTTAAAATAAGGCACATAAAATTCATTATTTAGAAAGACATTTTTATTAATAAAATGATGTTGTTAATGTTATAAATTCATTAGTAAATAAACTTCATTTCTCTTTGAATGTAAAAATAAAAAATGTTTAAAATAAATTTCATAAATGTCATAAAGTAATAATTAACTGATTATATTATTAAAATTTCTAGTTACATTTCCCCTAAAAATATCTACATAAGATATAATCATAAGGTACATTCTGGTGGAAGTTGAGGGTGGTGATTATTCAAGCATGGATCTTATTAAAGTGTCCATGAGTTTGAATATATCTTTCATATGATGTCACTCATACCATAATTGTTCAAGTTAAAATTGGGATTGATCTAAGGAATTCCCATGTGAAGATACATCTTTTCAAATCTCAGAAAAAATGAGCTTCATAAGGGAGAATTACACTACTAGATGATTGTAAGAACCCGGTATCTAACTCAGGTATTGATCCTTTAATTTTCAGTCTAAATCTTTACTTTGGACCTTTTATAGATTCCTAGTGAGTTAGCAGATGTTCTAAGGGTGTATGGGGTTTGTTTGGAGATCACAACACCTCTTTTTGAGAAAGCAGTCCAAGTTGCATAGTTTACGCACAGTTAGCACATGATTTTCCTAATAGCGTAGTTTGTGTTTTTTCGGAAAGTGGTACCTCGCACGGTTTTCACATGACCGTGCAACCAAACCGTGCGAACACCCCTTTTTTCCTAGTTTGGGCAGAACCAACTCTCATGGTTTTCACACGGTTTGAAAAACAGTGAGAACAAACTGTGCACAGGCTAAAAACCTATGTAAAATGTAAAAAACACACTTAATGATCTATTAATCCTCCTCCTACCTCCCTAATCTGAGATTATGCGGGATTGTCCTATTTCTATCTCTTTTTGGAGCATTTTGATGATCCAAATTTGGAATCAAGAGATCTTCTTCACACGGCTTCCGATCAAGCTTCCGTTCATCATGCTGGATGCACAATGATAAGTACCTGAGTCTTATTTAGCCACAATTCTTATCTTTCACTCTCAACCTAGATATCTCCATGTGATCATTTTTCACCTTTTCTAATATCTACTCCGATCAGAGGAAAATCAGGGGCCAATACAAGAGGACAAGGCTCGTACAACCATGAGGTGGGTGGTCTATAACTCATCCCTTATGTTCATTGTTTTGGAAAGTTCCTATGGGGTCCACCAATTTCATTGGAAACTGTTTCTTAAATTAACATGAAATGATTATACTTTTTAGAATCATATGGTTATGCTCTTTACAAATATATGATTATTTGTTAATGGTTATACCCACAAGTCATTCTGCCCCATGTTGAAAGTTATGCCATAATTGGGTTTTTAGTGTTCCTGTACGTTTCATACATTGTTCATGTGTGCCTTTGCTTGACCTTTCTAAAGGTGAGTCTTCTTATCCTAAATGGTTTTTATTTCTAAGAATTGCATAATGACATATACCAGGTATACTAACCACTTGACCCACCTAAAATAAGTGCTTCCAAATGGTTATTAAAATTGAAATTTGAAATTTAAAATGGAAAGTATACTAAGTATATAACATGGATTTATTTAAAGAAATTGAATAAAGGTATAATGTATGTAACAACCCTTTCCATGTTGATGGAAGGTAGAAGAGTGAACCTCAATAATTGAATATACATTAAAGGATAACTAAGACTTGATTAAATGGTTTCAGTGCTACTTGGCCTATCCACACTAATGGAAAACAAGGCTTGGACCAAGAAATAAATTGTTTAAACTCTACATGACCTATCCACACTAATTTAAGGGGAGACTTGAACCAAATGAATTATTACATGATTATAATATCAAATAGGAATGGAATGAATCGAGATCGCCTTGGATTCTAAGAGGATAATACCCTGGGGCTTAGGAACCCCATTCATATTAAAGGATACAGTTTTCTTAGGTTAATACCCACCTAGAATATGGTTCTTTTCTTTTACTAGGATTCCCGACATACTACTGTTGGGTCCATTTATTTATTACAGGATACCTCAGATACACTCCTTGGATCCAGCATTGACTGGTAGGTTCCATGGTGAAAGCCCATAATGCCCTATCTTTTCTTATCCCCATTTTACCTTGGTCGATCACCTTTGAATTGTTAGGCGCCTTATTGTGGAATGCCTTGGATTAAGCTCCTTTTATTACACTATTACCCATCTATACTCAAATACTAATGAGTTATTTTTATGTGGGTTTATGTTACCTTGGTTTTTACCCTAGAACTCCCTCACTGGATATCATTATCTGGTTGCCTAATTACATTTTGGGACCTTCAATACTTATACTATCATAAGGTGATGTCAGTGTTGCCTATGCCACACATGACCTATTAACATTAAATGGTAATTGGTTAATTATTGAACCAGTTACATGTTCAGAAACCGGGCGAGGGATGAAGTAGGTACTTGGTTATTTGGTTATATTGTACTTATTGATTTACTTTATATATGCATGCTTACACAATGTTGTATTCTATTATAGGGGTCGGATGTTATAGACACTGTTGGTGGTGGCCCACTGTGATTTATCACACACCCACTCCGGGCTTCATTTGGTACCCAAATTAGATTACATGGTTACAGGTATTGACAAAGGGAAGCATGCAGCTTCCAATACTTGATTGTGTGCTGATAGGTTGGAGCTTGATAGTAGATGACCGAGTAGGATATGAGGATTCTTGGAGTAGATTTTGTTTTCTTTTACCTTGTGGAACATATTGTGCTTATTTTCTTGTATCCATGCTTTCTAGTTTTCCAGTGACATGACATTACAACATCACTATTCTAGTTGATATTGTTATTGTTATTCTTGCTCATTTATTGCATCAGTTTGCTTCCTCTATTTATTTATATTGCTTCTATTGTTTATTATTCATTTACATTCCTTTTTCTATGAAATATTTTTCTAATGAGGGAATATTCTTCCCAAGAACACATCCTAGGCCTGTGCTTCTAGTCGGCTGCCTCTGGTATTTGGGAAGATGAGCTTGAGGCCATGTGTCCCACCAGGCTCGGGGCACCCGTTAAGTGGCATCCAGGTCTGGGTCATCACAAAGTGGTATCAAAGGTGATTTCTTTTGTTTCTTAACTATTTGGAGATAATATATTGGAGAATACGAATGCTTGGACTTGGTGAAAAGTTGTTCTTGGGCATCGCGAAGCTATGTTTGGGGTAAAATCCAAGTTACCCATTTTGAAATTGTTGATATATTTTTTCCTATTACAGTTGATATTATTCCACAGTTGGGTGACTCACATGTTGTGTGGTGTGGTTGATTATTACTCTTTGGGAATTTATTTCATCCTTGTCCTGATTATATGAGGGCAAGGATTATTGAAACATGAATCATTATAGGCACCTAGAATTCACATGTCATGCATATTACCATGCCATATAAGTGCATTTTACTTCTTTATATTGCTTGATATGCCTATAATTGTTGAGTGATGTTGTGTTACTTTTGTTGTACCTGTATTAATCTAGCTTTAATTGAGTGATTTGTTGTCTCAATTCATGAGGTGTATGGGCCCTCATGGGTTGGAATGAGTAATTTACCAATTCAATCCACTATCCTATAAGTAAATGGGTGTCGTTTTTGGTGATAGGTGTATGGGCACTGATTCTTCATAAATGACTATCCATTATAAAGTGAATTCTAAAATCAAAAATGAATTAGTTGCACATCCTTATCCCACCTTGTCATGTTTATGAAAGGTAAAGTGGTTAACCTAATAATTAATTGTAAAGTAACATGGAACTTATACTTGATCACTTACCGATACCTAGCTATCTAAGCAGGCATTTTGGGTAGTATGCCTCGGGTAGTGAGTTTTCATATGATATTTTTCTTCTAGTGATGCTATCTCCTTGCATATAATATTTTTATAAGGTTTGTTCTTGGAATTTGAAGACTATGGCTACCACTATGTCCTCGTGTTATTCACTAGGAGGGTGGTGATGACCGTGCTCCAGACATGGTGGGACCTCAACCGCCCATATTAATTAAAAGAGTTCCACATGAGGCTCCACCTACTGTACCTAATACATGCAATGATGTTCAAGTCCATGATATTTTTTTATGTATGATGTAGTCCATCATTGGTGTTCCACGAGTTGCACCTACGATGGTTGATCTGACCCGCAAGTTCTAGAAGCAACATCCTCCTACTTTTTTAGGGAATGGCGGTTCTCAGGCTGCTAAGTATTGTCTAGAAGCAATGATGACTATCTTTGAACATCTGGAAACACCTCCAGAGCAGAGAGTCAAGCTCACTATATACGTGCTTTGGGATTCATCCAAGTATTGGTGGGATGTCGTTACCTAGGACAGACCTCATCAGGGAATGTTATGGGTTGACTTCCAGACAATCTTCTATGATCAGTTCTTTCCTCAGTCACTGAGAGCTGATAAAGCTAGAGATTTCATTAATCTCCAGTAGGGTTCTATGTCAGTTATGTAATATTCATCACTTTTCACTGATTCACAGAACTTTTCAATGCTTTTATCAAGTGATGATCTTTCTCTTACAAGAAGTTTCGAGGATGGGCTTCTGTACACCATCCG
The DNA here is from genome assembly GCA_963277665.1 of Viscum album. NCBI lineage: Eukaryota > Viridiplantae > Streptophyta > Magnoliopsida > Santalales > Viscaceae > Viscum > Viscum album. The sequence continues at coordinate 117,685,783 of OY728119.1, forward strand.
AACTTAGGTGAATGTATTTCTCCTTCCTACCTTCCCTTCAATAGTTGATCAGGCCCTCATCATTGAGCATAAACTGGGGGATGGAGTGAGTACTAGGTTTAAAGGATCAGTACCATGTCATGCTAGTATTTCTTTCTATGGAAGGAAACGTTCCCTTGAGGTTTATCATCAAGGAAGTGGTAGCCGGAGTATCCAGTTTGACAGCTCTGTATTGTGTCATAATTGTGGAAAACCAGGGAATAAGAAGCCCCAGTTTCATAGAGACCATATGGAGTGTCGGGCTTGAGGCCTTATGGTCCATCTATATCGCTTTTGTAGGACCTTTCATCTAGATCCGAGTGGAAAAGGATCAACTTCAGCTCCACCTTCAGGAGCGAGTTCTTTTGCACCACGTTAGGTAGGGATTTGGAGTAGCACTGATAGGTCTGTATGAGGAGGAAGTCGTGGTCATGGTAGTATGATCCCTGATCACCAGTAATAGTAGAAGAGCAGTCATGATCATGGTAGTCTATCTGTTGCATAGGGATATAGATTAGGTTAGTTGCATGCCTTACAGCCGATACCTGAGGATCAGGCTGTGGGACCATCTACAATATGAGATATTATTCTAGTATCCTCTATTATTGTCTCTTCTTTGTCTGATACAGGTTCTTCAAACTCCTTTTTTTTCTGTATCTATTGCCTAAAGTATCGAACGAGATATGTAGTATCACTATGGTGTAATGACCCTCGATACACTGTTGGGAATATGAATGGAGGGCATACACCAGTGTAGGGACTATCCCCTTGAGGTAGGGGGTTTCCCTTTATTTTGGAATCTATTTGTTCTTGAGATGATGGGTTTCGATGTCATTCTGAGGAGGGACTGGTTGGTCCACTATCACACCTTTGTATACTGTTATCGGCAAAGTGTTTCCTTTTCATCACCAGAAGAAAAAACTTATCTTTTCAAGGGAGAGTGGGATGTCCAGGCTGGGAGAGCGAGACCAAAGCATTATGGGCTAGGGGGATTGACCTCCCAGATTGCAAGTATTTTCATAGAGGATTAGGGTTTTCTTCAAACTGATTTCCCTCTAGTAGTTGATCATTTCAAGGAAGTATTTTATGATGGATTTTCTAGATCACCTCCTGAGAGAGTCGTAGAGTTTGAAAATGAGCTTGTTCTAGGAGTTGCTTCAGTGTCCATTCCTCCATACAGGATGGAACCTACTGAGCTTCAGGAGATCAAGCGGCATGTAGAGGACATAGAGTCCAAAGGCTTTATACGACCCAATACATCATCTTGGGGTTCACTTGTGCTTTTTTCTATGAAGGTGGATGGAACTCTCCATTTATGTGTGGAATACAGAAGGTTGAACCAGCTTACGATCAAGAAACAGTATCCACTTCCTAGAATAAATGATCTCTTTGACCAGCTTCAAGGAGAGAAGGTATTCTTTAAGATCAACCTATGATCGAGTTATCATTAGCTGTGAGTCAAACCATTAGACATACCTCATACAACTTTCTGTAGTAGGTATGGTCTGTATGTGTTTCTTGTTGTGTTATTCGGTCTTTTGAATGTGCCTTCTGTTTTCATTGCTTTGATGAATAAGGTTTTCCATCCCTACTTGGAATCTTTTTTCGTGGTCTTTGTGGATGAGATTTTGTTGTATTCACTCACTTGTAATGACTATTACAAACATCTTGAGATAGTTCTGAGTATACAGAGGGAGCATCAAAATTATGCCAAGCTTTCTAAATGAAACTTCTAGATCGACAATGTCTACTTCATGGGTTATATTATTTCAGAATTAGGAGTGTCTTTTGACCTTAAAAAGGTTAGTGTTGTAGTCTCCTAGGATCATCCTAAGAAAATGTTTGATATCAAGAGTTTCTTAGGGATTTCTCGATATTACCATAATTTCATACAAGACTTCTCATTTCTTTCTCCACCTCTTACTAGACATAAAAATAAGGGTGTTAAGTTCTTGTGGTCAGAAACATGCAAGAAATCCTTTCAGGAGTTGAAAGGGAGGCTTGTCTCAGCACCTATTTCGATTCTTTGAAAACATGATAAAGGTTATATCGTCTTCTCTAATGCATCATACATTAGACTAGGATAATTTTTGATGTAGGAAGACAAAGTTTTTGTGTACATATCTTGGTAGTTGAGAACACACAATAGAAATTACCCGATGCACGACTACGAGCTATCAGAAGTTGTCCATGCCTTACATTGTTGAAAACATTATCTATTGGGTGAGGACTTTGTGGTGCATAAAGATCACAAGAGCCTGAATTATATCTTCTCTCAGTGTAACGTGAACCTATGATAGATATGATGTGTCGAATATCTACAATCCTTTGATTTTTAGCTTGCCTATATTCTTGGAAAAAGAAATGTGGTTGCAGATGCACAGAGTCATAAAACTCAAACACATGCCGTACAGGAATCCAATGATGCATGGAAGTTAATAGCCCTATTTTCTAAACATCATCTGGAGTTTCATGACATTCATAAGCAGTATTACATCTCAGCCTTAATAGTTACCTCTTTCCTCTTTGAGAAGGTGATGATTAGGAAATTTTCTGATCCTAAATGTCTGGTTCTCCGTTAGAGTATATCAGGAAATAACCTACTTCTCGGTTTGTCTTTGGACAGAGATGACGTCCTGCATCTATATGGATGTATCTAGGTTTCTGTAGATGTGAGATAGGAGTTGATGAAATATTCCCATGCTTCCTAGTGGGAAGTTTATCGAGGAATCTTGAAGATGTATCAAGATATACGACCCTAGTATTGGTGGCCTGGGATGAAACGTCAAATTTCTGGCTTCATCACTAGGTGTTTCACCTATCAGAAGGTGAAGGCAGAACACCAGAGACCTATAGTCATGTTACAGCCGATTCCAGTCCTGGAATGGAAGTGGGAAGATATTGTTATGGTTTTTTTAATTGGGTTACCTTGGTTGCTAATGGGTAGCGATGCTATCTAGGTAGTCATTGAATGACTAATGAAATCATCCCACTTCATTCCTATCCAGGAGACCTTCTCAGTTGATGAGATGGGAAGAATGTCTGTCTGTGATATTATATGACTACATGAGTTTTATAAAGACTCGAGCCTTTTCTTACATTAATATTACATCATTTTAAAGGTAAAAAACATAATATTATTACACATAGAGGATACAAAGGTTTAGTGTCTTGGGAAAACTAGGACCATACATAACAATTACAACATCAAGCATAAACATTAATTTAATTTCTTCTTCTATAGCTTCTTATTGGCACTTATCCTCTCTTTAGTACATGTATCCACCTGAGGATATACATCAAAAGGGGTGAGATAAAAGCCCTGAAAGAGGATAGATAGGAAGAATATAGCATGTGGTGAGCATAATCATGACATAGGAAAAATATCATGAACATTAGAGGAGTATAAATAAAAGACTTGAAATGTAGCAATGCATAAAAATGAAACATCATATCTTAGTGGTTTACTACCACACATACTTTTGAACCAAGCTAGCATCTTGTTCACACATCATTTCACATTTACTCATGAGATACATCACTTTACTCAATGCATTGGAGTGCTGTATAATTCCAGGCGCACCCGCCACTTTGAAACATTCATATTGCGCTATATAATTCTGGGTGCACCCGTTACCTCATAATATCATCATTATCATGCATGCCACATATAAAATATATAAATAATGAACATAACTAACCCATGGTAAGGAATGGTTTTCATATCATAATAATACATTCATAAACATTGGGTTCCCAAAAGAAACAGGGAGCAACATACTTGATACAAGAACCATCCACTTTGAGTGAGAAGTAAAAGGTGCGTTCTTAAAAGAAGAGTTCTTTTGGAAAACATTTTGTTTGAAATAAAAAATAGTGGAAAACATGTATATCCCAGAAAAGGAAATAAAATGATGAAAAAAACTATTTTATAGGAGTAACCATATCAAAAATTGTGTGAAAGAGGAAGAACCTGAAGGATGAAAGTTGGGTTCGAGAATTTCCCCTTTCCTTGTATCCAAATGATTTCTTCTCTTTAATATCTTGTATAATGACATTATATTCATTACTTAGAAATCCAGAACCTTGTGTACATTATTATGGTTCATTATTGTTTCATTAAGTGATTTTATGTGCCTTTGTATGAGTTATAGAGTTTAAAAACATTGTTCGGGATTGTGTGTTTTTATGGTTTTCTTGAGTGGTTCACTTGTATTCTTAAATTGAAGTTTTGGTAGAACATGGGTAAACATCCAGAACTAATATTAAATGTTACTAATTATATTAAAGTAGTTTTAATTCTCTTATAATTAATCATATTAGATCCTTGTGCGTGAATCATTAGATAATAATTAAATGATGATTATTTGGGTTAATTTGGGTGGTTTTTCGATCACAACGAACTTGTTTTAATTTATCACTAAGTAATATGGACATAAGTTATTTCCATAACATTAAATAGGAAATAATAAATATGAAATATTCTGGTTCAATGATGAAAATAGTTTTATGACCATATCTGAAGGTCGAAATGGAAGAATAAAGCATGTCGTTCTTGAAGGTGATAAATCAACACCTCACGAACAACGTTCTCTTTAATAAAATAAAAGGAAGAGGGAAAAGGTGTTGGAGGATATAATATCCCATTAGAATAATAACATTCCAGTACATGTATAATAATGGAGTTACAATACCATTTTTATGAAGATAGGTGGGATAGAGATCAATAAATGAACTTGAACTTGAAAGGAAATTAAAGGAGAAGAGGGAGAGAAATGACCTCTTAAATCCTCCTTTTGAGATCCTCCTTGAGGAAGAAAGGTTTGGTCTTTTGATTAGAACAGAAGCTCTTGAGAGTGGGATAGGTTCTAGGGAATATGTTCGGGAAGATTTTAGATAAGGATAGGATCTTGAGAGGTGTGAGGAAATGAGGGTGTGAAGGGGGGGTTTTATAGTGGAGGGGAGAGGGGTTTCCTAAATATAAAATTCATTTGTTTATTAATTTACCCTAAGACAAGGAATAGTGAGTCTTGAATGACCAAGAATAGAAATTTTATCATGTGTTCCCGAACCAAGTGGTCTTACATCAGTAGGACATCACACATGACTCTATAATTATCCTATTTAGCTTATTTTTGTAAATTACGGTATTTCACTATTCATAAAAAATTCAAGTATTTCAGAAAAATCCCAAATATTTACCCCTACAATTTTTTGATGTATATAATTCAAAAATGAATTCCATTTTTCAAAAATAATTTTCTAAATATGATTAATTTAATGTTTAATTAAAATCACAATTTACCCAAAAAACAGTTTTTAAAAGTTAAAACTGATTTTATCGTGCTTTCAAAAATTACGCAGGGTATTATAAAATTATCTAAAACTATAAGACAATGTTTTGATAATTTTTGGACACATTTTAGGAAAATAAAACTCCTTTTAAATTAATTAATTAATTATAATTAATGTTTTATGACTTACAAAATACCAAAACGTTCACTAAGGTCAAATTGTCACTTTCTAAGATGTCTAAATTTTATTTAATTATTCATGGGTATGGTTACTCTTATGTTGGATGATTTACTATTCATAAGGGTCATAATTATATTCATAAGGGTATGTTACTATTAATAATGGTACGTTACTATTCACCTAAAATTATTTTTGGTTCATTAGACTCCAAAAAACATTTTGAACACAACTGTGTATGTTGAATTTTCAAAATTCCAAACACAGAAGTGAAAAAATTATGTTTAAAGGTCACTTATCAATTATTTTGTGTTTTCATGTTATTTTATGACATAAATATAAGAAGAAAGTTTCCATTGAAAACTTTATGTCGTTACATTCTTCCCCCCTTAAGAAATTTCACCCCCGAAATTTCACTTTTCACAAACAGGTGAGGGTATTTATCCTTCATTGCATCTTCTAGTTCCCAAGTTGCTTCCTCAAAATTATGGTTCCTCCACAAAACTTTCAAAAAGATGGGTTGTCTTGTTGCGTAGAACTTTATCCCTCTGATCCAGAATCTTTACTGGATGCTCCTCATATGAGAGATCATCTTTCAGCTGCACCACCTCTGAGTTTAGTACATGCGAGTGGTCTGGTATGTACTTCCTCAGTAGTGATACATGAAACACATCATGAACTTGAGAAATATTTGGTGGAAGTGTAAGACGATAGGCCATGGATCCTATGTGGTCAAGGATCTCAAAGGGGCCAATATACCTTGGGATTAGTTTCCCTTTCTTCCCGAATCACATGACTCTCTTCCATAGAGATATTCGAAGGAAGACTTTATCTCCGAAGTCAAACTCCAAGTCCCTTCAATGGTTGTCCACATAGCTCTTTTTCCGACTTTGAGTAGCTTTGATGTGTTTCTGGATGACTTGAACCTTCTCTGTCATCTCTTGAACAAGATCAGGTCCAAGTAGCTTTCTTTCTCTGACTTCATCCCAACAGGTTGGAGTTCTACATCGCTTTCCATAAAGAGCTTTATACAGAGCCATCTGAATACTCGAGTGGAAGCTATTGTTGTATGAGAACTCAACCAATTGGAGATGCTGATCCCAACCACCTTTGAATTCAAGAGAGCATGATCTTATCATATCTTCAAGCATATGAATAGTCCTTTCAGACTGGCCATTAGTTTGGGGGTGATTGGTCATGCTGAAATTTAATTCAGTACTCAAAGTATGTTAAAGGCTCCTCCAGAATTTAGATGTGAAACTTGGATCACGGTCAGAGACAATTGAGAGTGGAACACCATACAGTCTCACCACTTCCTTCACATATATCTTTACAAGTTTTTCAAGCAAGAGATCTTCCCAAATAGTGATAAAATGGGTAGTCTTGGTGAGTCAGTCAACCACAACCCATATCGCATTATTTCGTTTAGATGTTTTCTGGAGACCCGTGACAAATTCTATAGTAGCATTTTCCAATTTCCACATGGGTATAGGAAATGACTGCATCATACCTTTGTACGTTTTTCACTCAGCTTTAACTTGCTGACATACCAAGCACCTTGATATATATTTTGCAGTCTCCTTCTTCATGTTATCCTACCTGAAGTGTTCTTAGAGATCAAAGTACATCTTGGTACTCCCATGATGGATAGAGAATATTCAGCTATGTGCATTATCCAATAGCTCCTTCTTTATCCTGGGTGATGAAGGCACGCAAAGCCGCGTTCCAAACCGAATCACACCATCATCGTCGATATGGTACTCTTGTAGCTTCCCTTCCTTTACGGCATTCACCTTCTTTTGTATCTCCACATCATCCCTTTGTGCTTCCTTAATCTTCTCCTGGATGGATGGTTCCACAATCATTTGGCAAGGTAGGTTGTATCCCCTACCCTTATTATTTCTAAATCCATCCTTTGCATATCTACGAAGATAAAGTCTTTCTCAATCCGTAAAATGGATAGAGTGGCAGGTTCTTTTCTACTTAGATCATCAGATACCTTGTTCTTCTTTCCAGGATGATAGTGAATAGAGAAATGACAATCCTTGATTATCTCTAACCATCTCCTTTGACGTATGTTAAGATCCTTTTGTTTGAATATATACTTTAGGCTCTTGTGGTTGGTGTATATGTCACATTTCTCACCATAAAGGTAGTGCCGCCAAATTTTCAAGGCAAAAATCACAACTGCCAGCTCTAGATCATGCGTCAGTTAGTTTTGCTCATGGATCTTCAACTATCGTGAGGCATAGGATATCACATTATCATTTTGCATGAGTACAGAACCAAAGCCTTTCTTTGAAGCATCACTGTATATCACAAAACTTTCTCCACTTTTCGGTAGTGTGAGTACAGGTGCAGTGATCAGCCTTCTCTTTAGCTTCTTGAAGCTTCCCTCACATTCTTCTATCCAGATATACTTTACCACTTTCCTTGTTAACTTAGTTACTAGGCTTGAAAATCGTGAGAAGTTCCTCACAAAATGTCGATAGTACCCAGCTAATCCAAGAAAACTACAGATTTCTGTGACACTGGAGGGCCAGGGCCATTCCTCAATCGCCTTTGTCCCTGAAGGATCCATAGAAATTCTCTCACTTGGGATCACATGTCCCATGAATGTGACTTGCTTCATCTAAAAGTCACACTTGATGAACTTGGCATATAAATTATCCTTTCTTAATGTCACCAACACAAGTCTTATATGTTCTTCATGTTCCTCCTTGCTCTTGGAGTAGATGAGAATATCATCGATAAAAACTACCACAAATTTGTTGAGGTAATGTATAAAGACTCTATTCATCAAGTCCATGAATATTTCAGGGGCATTAGTAAGTCCAAAGGGCATCACCAAAAACTCTTAGTGCCCATACCTTGTAGGGAAGGTAGTCATATTAATATCTTCCTTATTCACCTTTACTTGATGATATCCAGAACTAAGATCCACCTCTGAGAAGTATTGAGCACCTCTTAACTGATCAAACATGTCGTCAATCATTGGAAGAGGATACTTGTTCTTTATGGTGATCTTGTTGAGTTCCCGATAATCGATACACAACTGCATTGTTCCATTCTTCTTCTTCATAAAGAGCACTGGTGAACCCCAAGGTGATGCACTAGGGCATAAAAACCCTTTGTCTAGATTCTCTTGTAGTTTCTTCTTTAACTCCTCCAGTTTGATAGGAGCCATCCTATATGAACACTTTGAGATAGGATTAGCTCTAGGTATGAGTTCAATTGAGAACTATACCTCACAATCCATGGGAATTCAGGGTAACTCTTTGGGAAATACATCATTATATTCCCTCGCGATGGGTATTTCCTCAAGGTTGGCACTTTCCTTCAACTCATCCATTTGGGCGAGGTATGCATCTTCATAGGGAATCAACATGCACACCATTGAAGGATTCTTCAAAGGAGATTCATGATATTCCTTGAATTTTTAGAGGACCATGGGATGGTTCAGAATATGAAAAGATATTTCCTTTTCCCGACAGTTGATATGTGCTCTATATAATGAGAGCCAATCCATTCCCATTATTGCATTGAATTCTACCAAGGGAAGCATTACAAGATTTTCCAAAATAATCTTCCCACATACGCCAATAGGAGAAGAGTCAAACACTTGGGATGAAATTATTGCACCACTTAGAGTTTTTATAGATATCATTACTTCAAGGTTTCAGGGCTTCGATTCTATAGTTCTAGCAAACATGCTAGATATAAAAGAATGCATAGAACCAGAATCAAATAAGACTTTTTCCATTCTTGAGTGAATAGGAAGTGTACCTTGTATGACTTCATTATCATGATCCACCTCCGAAGTAGTGATGGCATAAGCCTTCCCTTGTTCCTTTGGCTTTTTTGGCTGGTGACGCTGATTACCCTCGAGAACTTGAGGTTTAGTGCACTGGTTTTCATAGTCCCCTAGCTCCCTATAGTTGTAGCATTGAACCATGAGGGGTTCTCTCCTTTATTTGGATACATTATCCTTCCATTTTTGTCTTTTCAACACTCTTGAGCATGGTGTCCTTCTTTCCCACACTTGAAGCATTTCCCCATCCCTTTGAGGCAGTTCCCATGGTGCAACTTCCCACATTTTTGGTGTGTGGGTCATTGAGTTTTCTTCCCACCTTTATCATTAGATCCAATGTAACGCCCCGAACCCAGTTAACCAGAGTCAGTGCATTATTACGTAACATTGGTATGATCACAAGAAAGATCAAATCTCGAAAGACCGATTGGTTTAGTAGCCTTGGAAACACTAGATATATTTATAAAGTATTACATTACATAATAAAGTGAAAAACTACTACAACAACATATTGTCTCCATAGTCCACACTATTATCCCCTCATAATATCCCTGCAGGTCATTTATAATTTACATCTTCACATTTTGGGAAAAATAAAACATAGAAAAGGGGTGAGCTCAAATGCCTAGTAAGGATAACAATATAGCGGAAACTTTCATAAATAAGAATAAACATTTAAGGAAATGTATAACTTAAAACAAAAGCCTTTTAAACTTGAACTTCAACATAGTATGGAAAAAATAAAATGAAGTAATGCCATTTAATTATTCACATGGATATTCTACTAATCGAATAATCACATGCAATATCAATAATCACTTTCAAAATGATGGAATGCATAATGCCAGACTATCATAACCACATAGCCAAGGCCTCGTGCCAATACTACAAATAAGTTTTTTCCAAGGCCTTGTGCCAAGACACTAGTTTGTCTCATGAGAACTAACGATGCATCGAGGAGCTATAGCAGGCTCCACCTGTCACATATTAAGTCCAATGCATTACCATATGAAAAGGTTGAAACATAACATAAACATTCGTATTGAAACTAGCATACGAAACATCAATACTTTCACCATAAACCATGAATGGTATAAAAATAGCACATTCAGAGTCAAAAATATCACAAAACCTTCAATACAATATATAAGTTTTTTATCATAATAAATCAACTTCAAATAAGCATAAAATCCATCAAAGGATGTTGACGTAGAATAAATCAAAACTCTTTTTAGAGAAATATCTATTTCTATTTTGAAATCATTTAAGAGTCATATATTTATAAAATAAAACATTTTATTTGAAAATATTCTTATAATATTGTAAGGGAAGCTTCGACGATTTTATAACGGCGGAAAATAGCTGCACTCACCGTATAAGTTAAAAAAACATTCTTACCTTAATTCTTTCTAAAAGGTTAAAAAGGGCCTTGTTTGGAAAAAGACGGAAAGATTCCTTTATAAACCTCTTATAAAATTCAATCAAGGGTATAAATGACTTTAACCTATATTATTGTTAATAGTAAAAATGTTTTGAAATACATTTTTAAGAAACATGGATGTGGATGATAAAGAGATCCTAGTAGATTATTACGTATAAACAACCTCGGATAATGAGGCGATTGTGAAATAACCCTTACCTTGTACTTTTCCTTGGTTGGGGGTAGGTTAACCTCCTGTATAATGGTGAAATAATTGTTATTAAATTATACAAGAATCATATACATTAATATGATATCATATATGATCTTTTAATATTGATTGGTTAATAATATCTCAGTATTATCGTTGTTTCGGGTGTTAACTTACTCATTTTCTTTTATATGTTTTGTTACGTAAGCCATGTTTGTAGTGGATAGGTTGTATCTTATTCATATCAAGAATTATATCAAGTTCTTAAACATTATTTTTAAATCATAAAATGATAATTAGACTTGAAATGGATACGATGGAGAATGAATCTCATCGCGTTCGTGGAGACGGTAGTCCGTACGTACGCACGGGCGACAATATCATTCTTTTGATATTAAAATAATATATAATTGGATGATATATCATATATAAAGAATAATTATCATGTTACCTTTATTATTTACATGAATTTCATATCATTATTATACCCATCCAAATAATAATTTATTGAATAACAATTACACCACGACGTGGAGACGGTAAGCCGTACGTACGCACGTATGGTGACATTTTATTCAAAGTATGGATAGAATACTGAATATGATTTTACCATATTTATAATAAAATCATAGTATATATAAGATACTGGAGTTATTATTTTAGAATGGTAATAACAATGAAAGAATAAGCGGAAGAAGAAAGGAACTTGAAAAAGGGTGGTGAAATCATTACCTCTTCTTTGGGTTCTTCCTTTTGATTTGATCAAAAGGGCTCCTTAGGTTGGCTTTCTCACTAAAGGAAGGTCTCTAGGATGATGTGAGGGAAGTTTCTAGAGTATTTGGGCAGAGTTTGGCCGAACCAAAAGGCTTTGATGGTGTGAGTTAATGAGAAGGGAGAGTGCCCTTTTATAAGAGGGGTGAGGGGCACCTTTGGAAAAGAAAGAAATATTATTTTATAATAAATTCATATTTGGTTTCTAATGGCTCCAAAGTTGATTATTTAAATTTTAAGGTGGGTATAGGTCTAAAACCACTCAACCAATAGAATTTAGATAGGTTTGGTTCATTATACTAACCTTATCGTTAAGTATTAACTCTTAGTTAATTAGTTTCACTTTTACAATGTCTCTTTGTTTTTTTATATTATATGGTTAATAAACTTACTATATACATCCAAGAGACCCCCAAGTGGTCCATTAATGAGACACCTATCATGATATAAGTCTCTTGGCCGATTCTTAGATTTTTAAGAATTTAATATAAATTAATAATATAATATTTGTTTTAAAAACTCTTTTATGTCAATTTTGACACTATTCAATAATTTATTTTTGTGAAACTCATAACATAATGATTACTTCGAAAAAATTCAATTAAATCAATACTAAGACGTCATATTAATCTATAAAATTATTTTAATTCAATAAAAGTCTCCAATTATATTTATTTGGGTATTTATAATATCAATTATTTTAATTTTACACTATTATGGTAATTACTGCATCACCATTGTGTCATATATAAATTAAATTATTTAATGTCTAAAAATTATAAATAAAATTCCATTATGTGGGAAATCGTTTTAGTTTTCTAATAAATATTTATAGTCGAAAATAAAACATATATAACCCTATGTAAAAATTCATTTTCTAAAATATATATGCTTGTGTCATTTTTGTATTTGTTTTAACTTAATTAAAATAAAGTGTCCCTATCACTTACAAGTGGCACCATGAGGTCCCAAAATCAACCCAAAGATTCCCATGGTCGAACATGTATCAACATATAAGGTTATAACACGTTTTAGGGTAATTTGTTATTATTATAATATTATTTTTTAACCCTTATTTACCGGATTTACCCTTTAACCATGGTAAATAAAATATTTACCGAAGTAATTATTCAGAATGTCTAAAAATAAAAGTTATCTATTTACACAATTTGAACATCCTGATTCAAATATGGAATCCATTTTTCAAAATTCAAAACACAGAAGTGGCAGAAATTAATTTAAAATTAATTCCTGCTGTTAAAACAAAAAGTGTGTTTTTTAGATATAATAACTATCAAAAGATTGATACTTGTTTATGTTTAGTTTAATTGTGAAATTATGTCAAATGACCAACATTTTATTAAATGGTAAAAATATATTCTAAATATACTTTAAAACCACTCAAATTCATAATTTATCACTATTAATTATTTTGATTAAAAAAGTTGTTTTTAATTAAAATTTAGTAATTTTCACTATTCAGCAAAATATGAAAGTTATCCGAAAAGTACCAAAATTTCACCCTAGGCTAATTTTGATATTCCGAATCCAAAAATGAAGTCCATTTGAGAGATAAAATTTCAAAAAGTAGGTACTACTATTCATAACGGCTAGTTTGATTGGTTGTGGTGTGTTAGAATCTCGAAGTTGCGTATAATGCACGTCATTGCATTATTCAAAGGGAAACGTACCGTAGAAGCTTGGGGTGTTACATTCTCCCCTCCTTCAAAAAATTTTATCCTCGAAATTTCTAGAATACTACCACATGAAAATACTCGGGTGGTTCTTCATCATAAGTTCCTCGGGTTCCCACGTTGCATCTTCCATCTTATGGTTTCTCCACAAAACTTTTACCAGATGCATCGTTCGGTTTCTCAGTACTTGTTCTCTCGTATCAAGAATCCCGACGGGGTCTTCGCAATAAGACAAGTCGAGTTCCAGTTCTAATTCCTCATAGGTGAGTACATGCGTTGGGTCAGTCATGTATTTCCTCAATAGAGATACGTGAACACATCGTGAACTTTGGAGAGACTTAGCGGCATTTCCAATCGGTAAGCTACAGCCCCAATTCGTTCTAGAATTTCGAAAGGTCTGATGTACCTGGGACTCAATTTACCTTTCTTACCAAAACGTATGACTCCCTTCCATGGAGATACCTTCAGGAATACATGATCACCGACTTGAAATTCCAAATCCTTTCTTCGATTATCGGCATAACTCTTCTGCCTACTTTCAGCTGCTTTGATGTGATTTTGGATTACCTTCACGTTTTCCATTGTTTCCTCTACCAGTTCTGGACCTACAAGTTTTCTTTCACCAACTTCATCCCAACAGGTTGGCGTGCAACATCTATTTCTGTATAAAGCTTCATATGGTACCATATGAATACTTGAATGGAAGCTATTGTTAAAGGAAAATTCTACCAGAGTTAAATATTGATCTCACATACCCTGAAAGTCAAGTGAGCAGGATCTCAACATGTCTTCTAAGGTTTGAATAGTTCGTTCTGATTGTCCATCCGTTTGAGGGTCGTAGGCAGTTCTCAAATGAAGTTCAGTATCTAGGGATTTCTGAAGACGTTTCCAGAATCTTGAAGTAAAACAGGGATCACGATCAGAAACAATCGATAGGGGTACTCCATGAAGTCTCACAACTTCATTAATATATAATCTTGCTAGAGATTACAGTGGTATATCTTCTCTTATAGGAAGAAAATTTGCTGACTTGGTAAGACGATCAACAATAACCCATATTGCATCGTTCCTTCTAGGAGTCTTTGGTAGTCCCATGACAAATTCCATCCTAATATTGTCCCATTTCCACTCTAGTATGGGAATAGGTTGCATGACTCCTCCAGGTTGTTTCCTTACAGCTTTCACTTGTTGAAAAACCATATATCTTATCACAAAATCAGCTATCTCCCTCTTCATGTTGTCCCACCAAAAATGTTCCTTCAAATCTCTATACATTTTGGTGCTCCCAAGGTGTATAGAGAAATTGGAACTATGAGCATCAACCAACAATTCCCTTTTTAGATCAGGTATATCGGGAACACAAATTCTCTTCCCAAATTTCAAAATTCCATCTTCATACACAAAGTCTCTCAATCTCCCATCATTCATAGCTTTAATCTTCTTTTGAAATTCTTCATCATCGGTATGAGAAATTTTAATCCTTTCTAGTAAAGATGGTTTGGTAACCATTTGAAAAAGCATTAATGTTTCACCTTCCTTGGTTATTCCCATGTCCATCTTCACCAGATCCATGAAAATTGGATCCCTTTTAATTCTCATATTGTTCAAAACTCCATGGTCTTTTCTGCTCAAAGCATCTGCCACCTTGTTTGCCTTCCCTGGGTGGTAGTGTATCGTGCAATCATAATCCTTGAGTAATTCAAGCCATCTCCTTTGCCTCATGTTGAGTTATTTTTGTGAGAAAATATACTTCAAACTCTTGTGATCAGTATATATATCACATTTTTCACCATAGAGGTAGTTCCTCCATATCTTCAAAGAAAATATCATAGCTCCTAACTCGGGATCATGAGTAGGATAGTTTTGCTCATGATTTTTCAACTGTCGTGATGCATAGGCAATAACCCTATCATTCTGCATAAGGAAACAACCAAGTCCTTTCTTCGATGCATCACTATAAATAACGAACCCATCATTCCCTGATGGTGGAGTCAATATAGGAGCATTGACTAGTCTTATCTTCAGTTCTTCGAAACATTCTTCACACTCATTTTTTCAAACAAATTTAACCCCTTTACGTGTGAGCTTCGCTAATGGGTTAGCCAATCGGGCAAAATTCTGGACGAAACATCGATAATAACCTGCTAAACCAATAAAACTACGTATCATAGGTGATGGCCATTCTTGGATTGCCTTGGTCTTAGAAGGGTCAACAGAGACTCTGTCTTTGCAGACAATATGGCCATGAAAAGAAATCTCATGAAGCCAGAATTCACACTTGCTAAACTTCCCATATAATTCATGTCTTCTCAGAGTCTTCAGGATAATGTGCAAGTGATTTTCATGATTTTCGTTGCTTTTGGAGTATACCAAGATATCATCAACAAATTCCACCACAAATTCATCGAGATATTCCTTGAAAACTCTATTCATAAGATCCAGGAATACAGAGGGTGCATTAGTCAATCCAAATGTTATTACAGTAAACTCGTAATGCCCGTACCTAGTTTGAAATGTTGTCTTCAAAATGTCTTCCTTATTTACACACAACTGATGGTATCCAGATCGAAGGTAAATATTTTAAAATTATTGAGCTCCATGAAGTTGGTCAAATAAATCATCAATGAGAGGTAGGGGATACTTGTTCTTTATTGTTATAGCATTGATCTCCCTATAGTCGATACACAACCTCATAGATCCACCTTTCGTTTTAACAAAAAGAACAGGGGCTCCACATGGAGAAACACTAGGGCGAATAAATCCCTTATTACTCAATTCGTTTAGTTGTTTCTTTAGTTCGACTAATTCCACAGTGGCCATTCTATAAGGGGTCTTCGAAATAGGCCTTGATCCAGGAATTAAATCAATGGAAAACTCAACTTCTCATTCTGGAGGATGTCCAGGTAAATCTTCCGGAAATACATCTACATATTCTTTCACAGCAGGTACATCCTCTATTTGAACATTCCTTTCCTCGCCAACAGTCATTTCATTCTCTTCCTCCCCAATAATTGAATTTAGTTGAGCTACTGGGGGTGGATCTAGATAAGAATTAGGTGGTGACGATTCTGCTCTAAAGATAAGGTGTTCCTTATCATCATCATCAAAAATCGTAACCTCCTTCTTCTTACAATAAATCTTCACATCATTGTCTGAAATCCAATCCATGCCGAGGATTATATCAAACTCAATCATAGGTATGACGATGAGATCAGCAAATATAGAACATTTATGTGCTCTAATGGGGACTGATTCACAAAACTTTGTTGATATGATACTTCCCTTAGGAGTTTTAACTGACAACTCCCTTGTTAAATCAAATTGGAAATATCTAATTTTCTTAGAAAAATGGGAAGATATGAAACAATGCGATGATCCAGAATCAAATAATGCATTTTCTAAACTTGAGGAAACCATTAAATTACCTGCCACCATGTCTTTTGGAGCTTCTACCTCAGCAGTAGTGATAGAAAAAGCTTGGCCTTGATCCCTTGGCCTTTTCTAAGGTAAGTTCCCCTGACGATTAGGACATTCATTTGCATAATTTCCCATCTCCCTGCAATTGTAGCATTGAACATTGGTAGCTTCCTTCTTCACTTTGCAATCACGAGTTTGGTGGCCTTTTTCACCACACTTGTAACAAACACTCATTCCCTTCAAGCAAGTACTGGGGTGTTTCTTCTCACATTTACCATAGGATGTATATTCAACCTTTCCCTTCTTCCCCTTATTTCCATTCCCAGATTGATCAGCAGATCTCTTCTTCTCTTGATTTACTTTAATGTCATAAGACTTTGAGAATTATTTCTCCGTCTTGATAGCACATGAGACAATGTCTTCGTACGATGAGCAGGATTGTGAGACTAATGCTCGACAGAGAAATGGTTTTAACCCATCAAAGAAACTATCAATATTACTTCTTGGGTTACGTATATAATCTCCAGCATACCTTTCTAACCTCATAAAATTAGCCTCATACTTTGCGACATTCTCATCCTCCTTTTGTCTCAGACTCAGAAATTGCCTTTCCATATCTGCTCGATGGTCACGAGGAAAGTATTTTTCTAAAAACAGATCTTTGAACTCCCTCCATTCCATATTTGAAACTTCATCATCTTCCTTCATGTTTTGAATCAATGACCACCATTGATCAGCATCTCCAGTGAGGCGGTAAACTACCATGATAACTTTTTCCCTTTCACTACTCCCCAAAGCCTGAAATATTTTCTCTTGGGAATTTATCCATTGCTCAGATACAAAGGGATTTGTACTCCCATTGAACATTGGTGGTTGTTTCCTCATGAATTCATCTAACATTGATCCTCCACGCTGCAGATTAGGGTGCTCCATGCAGGTAAGGTTATTATTCATAACCTGAGTGAGTTGTCCCAGTATGGTGATTAGCTGATCGGCACCTGTTGCATCACCAGCTCCACTATAATTATCTTGAGCCGGAGGGAAATCCCTACATGGAGTGCGTGCATTGATACGGTTTCCATTTCTTCCACTAGGCGCCATTTCTAAACAGTGGCATAAACTAGATCAGTTTATGAATCACAATACATAATCCCAAACTTATATACACTTAACATAAATTGATCTATTTATGGATATAATCCATAATAATAAAAATGCTTTCTTTGAGGAAGTATATACTCATAAACCCTTCATAATGTTTTTTAAAGAAAATGAGAGTTATACTAAGCATATCCCCTGGGAGTGTCGTAACCAAGAGTGCAGCAAGGCCCGTTGTCGTGCACTAGTTCCCGTTCGAGTCTAGCTCAAAGCGGTGTTTTCAAGTTTTACCCCTAGGTACATCTGTGCCAGAGCCACCTCTACCTGCTCGTATCCAGACAGAGATGTATTGCTCGGAAAACTCACAAAATCTCTACAATACCAAAATTCTAGGAAGTTCTTCTATACTAATCCTCAAAGTTCATCTTAGGTCTACGTGCTCTAATCAGAGTTTATCTAAATCTAGCTTCCAAAGTTTGTACTAAACTTCCTCTGATACCAACTGTAAAGCCCGGAGCCCTGTTACCCAGAGTCGGTGCATTATGACATAACTTTGGCATGATCACAAGAAAGATCAAATCTCAAAAGACTGATTGGTATAGTAGCCTTGGAAACACTAGATATATTCATAAAGTTTTACATTACGTCATAAAGTGAAAAACTACTACAACAACATATTGTCTCCATAGTCCACACTATTATCCCCTCATAATATCCCTGCAGGTCATTCATAATTTACTTCTTCACATCCTGGGAAAAATAAAACATAGAAAAGGGGTGAGCTCAAATGCCCAGTAAGGATAACAATATAGCGGAAACTTTCATAAATAAGAATAAACATTTAAGGAAATGTATAACTTAAAACAAAAGCCTTTTAAACATGAACTTCAACATAGTATGGCAAAAATAAAATTAAATAATGCCATTTACTTATTCCCACGGATATTCTACTAATCGAATAATCACATGCAATATCAATAACCACTTTCATAATAATGGAATTCATAATGCCAGACTATCATAACCACATAGCCAAGGCCTCGTGCCAAGACTACAAATAAGTTTTTTCCAAGGCCTTGTGCCAAGACACTAGTTTGTCTCATGATACCTACCGATGCATCAAGGAGCTATAGCGGGATCCACCCATCACATATCAAGTCCAATGCATTCCCATATGAAAAGGTTGAAACATAACATAAACATTCGTATTGAAACTAGCATACGAAATGTCAATACTTTCACCATAAACCATGAATGGTATAAAAATAGCACATTCATAGTCAAACATATCACAAAACCTTCAATACAATATAGAAGTTTTGTATCATAATAAATCAACTTCAAATAAGCGTAAAATCCATCAAAGGATGTTGACATAGAAGAAATCAAAACTCTTTTTAGAGAAATATCTATTTCTATTTTGAAATCATTTAAGAGTCATATATTTATAAAATAAAACATTTTCGTTGAAAAATATTCTTATAATATTTTAAGGGAAGCTTCAATGATTTTATAACGGTGGAAAATAGCCACACCCGCCGTATAAGTTAAAAAACATTCTTACCTTAATTCCGTCTAAAAGGTTAAAAAGGACCTTGTTTGGAAAATGACGGAAAGATTCCTTTATAAACCTCTTATAAAAATTCAATCAAGGGTATAAATTACTTTAACCCATATTCTAGTTAATAGTAAAAATGTTTTGAAATACATTTTTAAGAAACATGGATGTGGATGATAAAGAGATCCCAGTAGATTATTATGTATAAACAACCTCTGATAATGAAGGGATTGTGAAATAACCCTTACCTTGTAATTTTCCTTAGTTGGGGGTAGGTTAACCTCCTGTATAATGGTGAAATAATTGTTATTAAATTATACAAGAATCATATACATTAATATGATATCATATATGATCTTTTGACATTGATTTGTTAATAATATCTTAGTATTATCATTGTTTTGGGTGTTAATTTACTCACTTTCTTTTATATGTTTTGTTATGTAAGCAATGTTTTTAATGGATAGATTGTATCTTATTCATATCCAGAATGATATAAAGTCCTTAAACATTATTTTTAAATCATAAAATGATAATTATACTTGAATGGATACGATGGAGAATGAATCTCATCGCGTTCGTGGAGACGGTAGTCCGTACGTACGCACAAGCGACAATATCATTCTTTTGATATTAAAATAATATATAATTGGATGCTATATCATATATAAAAAATCATTATCATGTTACCTTTATTATTTACATTAATTAAACATCATTATTATCCCCATCCAAATAATAATTTATTGAATAACAATTACACCACGACGTGGAGACGGTAAGCCCTATGTACGCACGTATGGTGACATGTTATTCAATGGATGGATAAAATACTGAATATGATTGTACCATATTTATAATAAAATCACAGTATATAAAAGATACTGGATTTATTATTTTATAATGTTAATAACAAAGAAATAAGAAGTGGAAGAAGAAAGGAACTTGAAAAAGGGTGGTGAAATCATTATCTCTTCTTTGGGTTCTTCCTTTTGATTTGATCAAAAGGGCTCCTTAGGTTTGATTTCTGACTAAAGGAAAGCCTCTAGTATGATTTTAGGGAAGTTGAGAGAGTATTTGGGCAGAGGTTTGCTGAACCAAAAGGCTTTTAAGGTGTGAGTTAATGAGAAGGGAGAGTGCCCTTTTATAAGAGGGGTGAGGGGCACCTTTGGAAAACCTAGAAATATTATTTTATAATAAATTCATATTCGGTTTCTAATGGCTCAAAAGTGGATTATTTAAATGTTAAGGTAGGGATAGGTCTAAAACCACTCAACCAATAGAATTTATACAGGTTTGGGTCATTATAGTAACCTTATCTTTAAGTATTAACTCTTAGTTAATTAGTTTCACTTTTACAATGTCTCTTTGTATTTTTATATTTTATGGTTAATAAAATTACTATATACATACAAGAGACCCCCCCAAGTGGTCCATTAATGATACCCCTATCATGATATAAGTCTATTGTACGAACCTTAGATTTTTAGGAATTTAATATCAATTAATAATATAATATATGTTTTAAAAACTCTTTTATGTCAATTTTGACACTATTAAACAATTGATATTTGTGAAACTCATAACAGAATGATTACTTATAAAAAAGCCAATTAAATCAATACTAAGATGTCATATTAACCTATAAAATTATTTTAATTCAATAAAAGTCTCCAAATATATTTAATTTGGTATTTATAATATCAATTAGTTTAATTTTTCAATATTATGGTAATTACTGCATCACCATTGTGTCATATATAAATTAAATTATTTAATGTCTAAAAATTATAAATAAAATACCATTATGTATTAAATCGTTTTAGTTTTCTAATGAATATTTATAGTTGAAAATACAACATATATAACCCTATGTAAAAATTGTTTTTCTAAAAGATATATGCTTGTGTCATTTTTGTATTCATTTTAACTTAATTAAAATAAAGTGTCCCTATCACTTAGAAGTGGCACCATGGGGTCCCAAAATCGACCCAAAGATGCCCATGGTCGAACATGTATCAACCAATATGGTTAGGAAACGTTTTTGGGTAATTGTTTATTATTATAATATTATGTTTTAACCCTTATTTACCGGATTTACCCTTTAACTATGGTAAATAAAATATTTACCGAAGTAATTATTCAAAATGTCTAAAAATAAGAGTTACCTATTTACAAAATTTGAACATCTTGATTCCAAATATGGAATCTATTTTTCAAAATTCAAAACACAAAAGTGGCAGAAATTAATTTAAAATTAATTCCCGCTGTCAAAACAAAAAGCGTGTTTTTAAGATATAATAACTATCAAAAAATTGATACTTGTTTATGTTCGGTCTAATTGTGAAATTATGTTCAATGAACAAAATTGTATTAAATGGTAAAAATATATTCTAAATATACTTTAAAACCACTCAAATTCATAATTTATCACTATTAATTATTTTGATTAAAAAAATTGTTTTTAATTAAAATTTAGTAATTTTCACTATTCATCAAAATATGAAAGTTATCTGAAAAGTACCAAAATTTCACCCTAGGCTAATTTCGATATTCCGAATCCAAAAATGAAGTCCATTTGAGAGAAAAAATTTCAAAAATTATGTATTACTATTCATAACGGCTAGTTTGATTGGTTGTGGTGTGTTAGAATCTCGAAGTTGCGTATAATGCACGTCATTGAATTATTCAAAGGGAAACGTACCGTAGAAGCTTGGGGTGTTACATTCTCCCCTCCTTCAAATAATTTTTTCCTCAAAATTTCTAGAATACTACCACATGAAAAGACTCGGGTGGTTCTTCATCATAAGTTCCTCAGGTTCCCACGTTGCCTCTTCCATCTTATGGTTTCTCCACAAAACTTTTACCAGACGCGTCGTCCGGTTTCTCAGTACTTGTTCTCTCATATCAAGAATCCTGACGGGATCTTCGAAATAAGATAGATCGGGTTCCAGTTCTAATTCCTCATAGGTGAGTACATGCGTTGAGTCAGACATGTATTTCCTCAATAGAGATACGTGGAACACATCGTGAACTTTGGAGAGACTTAGCGGCATTGCCAATCAGTAAGCTACAACCCCAATTTGTTCTAGAATTTTGAAATGTCCAATGTACCTGGGACTCAATTTACCTTTCTTACCAAAACGTATGACTCCCTTCCATGGAGATACCTTCAAGAATGCATGATCACCGAATTGAAATTCCAAATCCTTCGATTATCGGCATAGCTCTTCTGCCTACTTTGAGCTGCTTTGATGTGATTTTGGATTACCTTCACCTTTTCTGTTGTTTCCTCTACCAGTTCTGGACCTATAAGTTTTCATTCACCAACATCATCCCAACAGGTTGGTGTGCGACATCTATTTCTATATAATGCTTCTTATGGTGCCATCTGAATACTCGAATGGAAGCTATTGTTATAGGAAAATTATACTAGAGGTAAATATTGATCCCACATACCTTGAAAGTCAAGTGAGAAGTATCTCAACATGTCTTCTAAGGTTTGAATAGTTCATTCTGATTGTCCATCCGTTTGAGGGTGGTAGGAAGTGCACAAATGAAGTTCAGTATCCAAGGATTTCTGAAGACTTTTCCAGAATCTTGAAGTAAAACGGGGATCAAGATCAGAAACAATCGATAGGGGTACTCCATGAAGTCTCACAACATCATTAATATATATTCTTTTAGACGTTCTAGTGGTAGATCTTCTCTTATAGCAAGAAAATGTGCTGACTTGGTAAGACGATCTATAATAACCCATATTGCGTCGTTCCTTCTAGGAGTCTTTGGTAGTCCCATGACAAAGTCCATCGTAATATTGTCCCATTTCCACTCCGGTATGGGAAGTGGTTGCATGACTCCTCCTGATTGTTGCCTTCCAGCTTTCACTTGTGGACAAACCATACATCTGGACACAAAATCCGCAATCTCCCTCTTCATGTTGTCCCCCGAAAAATTTTCCTTCAAATATCTATACATTTTGGTGCTCCCAGGGTGTATAAAGAAATTGGAACTATGAGCATCATCCAGTAATTCCCTTTTTAGATCAGGTATATCAGGAACACAAAGTCTCTTCCCAAATTTCAAAATTCGATCTTCATACACAAAGTCTCTCAATCTCCCATCATTCACAGCTTTAATCTTCTTTTGAAATTCTTCATCATCGGTCTGAGAACTTTTAATCCTTTCTAGTAAAGATGGTTTGGAAACCATTTGAAAAAGCATTGATGTTTCACCTTCCTTGGTTATTCCCATGTCCATCTTCACCAGATCCATGAAAATTGGATCCCTTTAAATTCTCATATTGTTCAATACTCCATGGTCTTTTCTGCTCAAAGTATCTTCCACCTTGTTTTCCTTCCCCAGGTGGTAGTGTATCATGAAATCATAATCCTTGAGTAATTCAAGCCATCTCTTTTGCCTCATGTTGAGTTATTTTTGTGAGAAAATATACTTCAAACTCTTGTGATCAGTATAAATCTCACATTTTTCACCATAGAGGTAGTGCCTCCATATCTTTATGTAAAAGATCATAGCTGCTAACTCGATATCATGATTAGGATAGTTTTGATCATGAATTTTCAACTGTCGTGATGCATAGGCAATAACCCTATCATTCTGCATAAGGACACAACCAAGTCCTTTCTTCGATGCATCACTATAAATAACGAACCCATCATTCCCCGATGGTAGAGTCAATATAGGATCATTGACTAATCTTCTCTTCAGTTCTTTGAAACATTCTTCACACTCTTTTTTCAAAACAAATTTAACCCCTTTAAGTGTGAGCTTCGTTAATAGGTTATCCAATCAGGCAAAATTCTGGACGAAACGTCGATAATAACCTGCTAAACCAATAAAACTACGTACCTTAGTTATATTCGTAGGTGCTGGCCATTCTTGTATTTCCTTGGTCTTAGAAGGATCAACAAAGATTCCGTCTTTGGAGACAATATGGCCAAGAAAAGAAATCTCATGATGCCATAATGCACACTTGATAAACTTCCCATATAATTCATGTCTTCTCAGAGTCTTCAGGATAATGCACAAGTGATTTTCATGATCTTCGTAGCTTTTGGAGTATACCAAGATATCATCAATAAATACCACCAAAAATTCATCGAGATATTCCTTGAGAACTCTATTCATCAGATCCATGAATACAGAGGGTGCATTAGTCAATCCAAAAGGTATTACAGTAAACTCGTAATGCCTGTACCTGGTTCGAAATGTTGTCTTTGGAATGTATTCCTTCTTTACACACAACTGATGGTATCCATATCGAAGGTTAATCTTTGAAAAGTATTGATCTCCATTCATTTGGTCAAATAAATCATCAATGCGAGGTAGGGGATACTTGTTATTTATTGTTATAGCATTGATCTCCATGTAGTCGATACATAACCTCATAGATCCATCTTTATTTTTAACAAAAAGAACAGGGGATCCCCATGGAGAAACAGTAGGGTGAATAAATCCCTTATTACTCAATTCCTCTTGTTGTTTCTTTAGTTCGACTAATTCCACAGTGGTCATTCTATAAGGGGTCTTCGATATAGGCCTTGATCCAGGAATTAAATCAATGGAAAACTCAACTTCTCATTCTGGAGGATGTCCAGGTAAATCTTCCGGAAATACATCTACATATTCTTTCACAACAGGTACATACTCTATTTGAACATTCCTTTCCTCACCCACAGTCATTTTTCTCTTCCTCCCCAATAATTTAATTTAGTTGAGCTACTGGGGGTGGATCTAGATAAGAATTAGGTCGTGATGATCCTACTCTAAAGATAAGGTGTTCCTTATCATCATCATCAAAAATCGTAACATCCTTCTTCTTACAACAAATCTTCGCATCATAGTCCGAATAACAATCCATACCGAGGATTATATCAAACTCAATAATAGGTATGATGATGAGATTAGCAGATAAAGAACATTTATGTGCTCTAATGGGGACTGATTCAAAAAACTTTGTTGCAATGATACTTCACTTAGGAGTTTTAACTGAAAAATCCCTTGTTAAATCAAATTGGAAATATCTAATTTTCATAGCAAACTGGGAAGATATGAAACAAGGCGATTATCCAGAATCAAATAATGCATTTTCTAAACTTGAGGAAACCATTAAATTACCTACCACCACGTCTTTTGGAGCTTCTACCTCAGCAGTAGTGATAGAAAAAGCTTGGCCTTGATCCCTTGGACTTTTCTGAGGTAAGTTCCCATGATGATTAGGAAATTCATTTGCATAATGTCCCATCTCCCTGCAATTGTAGCATTGAAAATTGGTATCTTCCTTCTTCCCTTTGCAATCACGATCTTGGTGGCCTTTTTCACCACACTTGTAACTGACACCCAATCCCTTCACGCAAGTACCGGGGTGTTTCTTCACACATTTACCACAGGATGGATATTCAACCTTTCCCTTCTTCCCCTTATTTCCATTCCCAGATTGATCAGCAGATCTCTTCTTCTCTTGCTTTGCTTTGAAGTCATAAGACTTTGAGAATTATTTCTCTGTCTTGATAGCACATGAGACACTGTCTTCGTACGACGAGAAGGATTGTGAGACTAATGCTCGACGGAGAAATGGTTTTAACCCATCAAAGAAACGATCAATCTTACTTCTTTGGATATGTATATAATCTCAAACATACCTTGATAACCTTGTAAAATTAGCCTCATACTTTGCGACATTCTCATCCTCCTTTTGTCTTAGACTCAGAAATTGCCTTTCCATATCTTCTCGATGGTCATGAGGAAAGTATCTTTCTAAAAACAGATCTTTGAACTCCCTCCATTCCATATTTGATACTTCATCATCTTCCTCCATGTTTTAAATCAATGACCACCATTGATCAGTATCTCCAGTGAGGCGGTAAACTGCCATGATAACTTTTTCCCTTTCACTACTCCCAAAAGCCCGAAATATTTTCTCTAGGAAATTTATCCATTGCTCAGATACTAAGGGATTTTTACTCCCATTGAACGTTGGTGGTTGTTGCCTCATGAATCGATCTAACATTGATCCTCTACACTGCGGATCAGGGTGCTCTATACAGGTAAGGTTATTATTCATAACCTGAGTGAGTTGTCCCAGTATGGTGACTAGCTGATCGACACCTGTTACATCACCAGCTCCACTATAATTATCTTGAGTAGGAGGGAAATCCCTACATGGAGTGCATGCATTGATACGGTTTCCATTTATTCCACTAGGTGCCATTTCTAAACAATGGCATAAACTAGATCAGTTTATGAATCAAAATACATAATCCCAAACTTATATACACTTAACATAAATTGAACTATTTATGGATATAATCGATAATCATAAAAATGTTTTCTTTGAGGAAGTATATACTCATAAACCCTTCATAATTATTTGTAAAGAAAATAAGAGTTATCCTAAGAATATCCCCTGAGAGTGTCGTAACCAAGAGTGCATCAAGGCCTGTTGTCGTGCACCAGTTCCCGTTTGAGTCTAGCTCAAAGCGATGTTTTCGGGTTTTACCCCTAGGTACATCTGTGCCAGAGCCGCCTTTACCTGCTCGTATCCAGACAGGGATGTATTGCTTGGAAAACTCACAAAATCTCTACAATACCAAAATTCTAGGAAGTTCTTCTATACTAATCCTCAAAGTTCATCTTAGGTCTACATGATCTAATCAGAGTTTATCTAAATCTAGCTTCCAAGGTTTGTACTATACTTCCTCTGATACCAACTGTAATGCCCCGACCCCAGTTACCCAGAGTCGGTGCATTATTACATAACATTGGAATGATCACAAGAAAGATCAAATCTCGAAAGACCGATTGGTTTATTAGCCTTGGAAACACTAGATATATTCATAAAGTTTTACATTACATCATAAAGTGAAAAACTACTACAACAACATATTGTCTCCATAGTCCACACTATTATCCCCTCATAATATCCATGCAGGTCATTCATAATTTACTTCTTCACATCTTGGGAAAAATAAAACATAGAAAAGGGGTGAGCTCAAATGCCCATTAAGGATAACAATATAGCGGAAACTTTCATAAATAAGAATAAACATTTAAGGCAATGTATAACTTAAAACAAAAGCCATTTAAACTTGAACTTCAACATAGTATGGCAAAAATAAAATGAAATAATTCCATTTTATTATTCACATGGATATTCTACTAATCGAATAATCACATGAAATATCAATAACCACTTTCATAATGATGGAATTCATAATGCCAGACTATCACAACCACATAGCCAAGGCCTCGTGCCAAGACTACAAATAAGTTTTTGCCAAGGCCTTGTGCCAAGACACTAGTTTGTCTCATGAGACCTACCGATGCATCGAGGAGCTATAGCGGGCTCCACACGTCACATATTAAGTCCAATTCATTCCCATATGAAAAGGTTTAAACATAACATAAACATTCGTATTAAAACTAGCATAAGAAATGTCAATACATTCACCATAAACCATGAATGGTATAAAATAGCACATTCACAGTCAAACATATCACAAAACCTTCAATACAATATAGAAGTTTTGTATCATAATAAATCAACTTCAAATAAGCATAAAATCCATCAAAGGATGTTGACATAGATGAAATCAAAACTCTTTTTAGAGAAATATCTCTTTTTATTTTGAAATAATTTAAGAGTCATATGTTTATAAAATAAAACATTTTCTTTGAAAATATTCTTATAAGCTTGTAAGGGAAGCTTTGATGATTTTATAACGGCGAAAAATAGCCGCACCCGCCGTATAAGTTAAAAAAACATTCTTACCTTAATTCTGTCTAAAAGGTTAAAGAGGAACTTGTTTGGAAAATAACGGAAAGATTCCTTTATAAACCGCTTATAAAAAGTCAATCAAGGGTATAAATGACTTTAACCCATATTCTTGTTAATAGTAAATTTTTTTTTAAATACATTTTTAAGAAACATGGATGTGGATGATAAAGAGATCCCAGTAGATTATTACGTATAAACAACCTCGGATAATGAAGAGATTGTGAAATAACCCTTACCTTGTACTTTTCCTTGGTCTGGGGTAGGTTAACCTCCTGTATAATGGTGAAATAATTGTTATTAAATTATAAAATAATCATATACATTAATATGATATCATATATGATCTTTTAACATTGATTTGTTAATAATATCTTAGTATTATCATTGTTTCGGGTGTTAACTTACTTGTTTTCTTTTATATGTTTTGTTACATAAGCCATGTTTGTAATGGATTGGTTGTATCTTATTCATATCCAGAATGATATCAAGTCCTTAAACATTATTTTTAAATCATCAAATGATAATTAGACTTGAATGGATACGATGGAGAATGAATCTCATCGCGTTTGTGGAGACGGTAGTCCGTACGTACGCACGAGCGACAATATCATTCTTTTGATATTAAAATAATATATAATTGGATGGTATATCATATATACAGAATCATTATAATGTTACCTTTATTATTTACATGAATTACACATCATTATTTGTTTCACACGGAATTCGGGGATGACCTCCTGGACGGGAGATTCAAATGTTCCGATCGATTTCTAGCGGGTTTGTCCGTAGAACCGAAAACATACAATGATTCCACATCCGTTTGGACCTACTTTCCAAAGGTAGGCACTCATTAGCTTGTGGACTGATGAGGCTTAGGAATTTTCATTGGTCGAGAGGATGGGAGGTCGGACTCATCACACCTTTTTGAGGGGAATTATTGTCTACTCCGGGACTCTCTTTATAGATTTAAGTTATGTTCGTGAATCCTTATTACATTACCAAGTATAAAATGAGATTTCCTTTAGTTTTAACAATCAAAGATTAAATATGTAATAAATTTAGAGAATCTTTTATATGTATTCGAGGTTCTTCATCAATATAGAATCATATGTATCTATTTAGAGATTCTTGGTCAATGGTATCCTTCAAAACATTTATATAAAAGTCTCTTGGTCATTATGATGACCAGTCTGGTTTTAAAGCCACTTAGTGGGGAACTTGAAGTTTATCATCATTCAGAAGGACATAGATTATTTCAGAGTTGGGATCGAACCCATAAATGGGCTACCTACGTATCCTTTGTTTTGGAAAAGGAATCAGAACCCACGTAGTTCGAGTAAGGGAGTATGACGTTTATGATTGATGGCTCAAAGAAGGATGTCATAATTACTTTTACACTCTAAGCTCACGTGAGTCATGCTCGGTGTGAGAAACAAGAGGAATTGGTAAAAATTAGACAATTGTGCCATGAAAGATGCAATCATAAGAAATGGTTTGGGGCTTATGTATGTATGACTGCCCAGATAGATGAAGGTTTAGGATTTACTTTTAGGGAGAAAATCCAGGAACATGGTCCATAAAGGTATATGTGCTTCACGGAGATTTGAATACTCTAACTTGGGAATTATTCCTGAAGAGGAAACCCAAATTAGGAGAGGATTGATAACTGGGTTTTACTCCTGAGAAGGAATCCCAGATCAAACGTAAATTAGGACTGGTTAAAGAGAAATTAAGGGACTTGGGGCTTACTCCTGAAGAGGATTCCCATGATTATGACTGGGTCTTATTCCTGAAAAGGAGACCCAGGTTAGGGATTAAGGTTTGGGGCTTACTTTTGAGGAGGATGCCCATATTTGAGATTGGGGCTTACTCCTAAGAAGGATGCCCAAATTAAGGGACTTGGGGCTTACTCCTAAGAAGGATGCCCAAAATTAGAGGACTTGGGGCTTACTCCTAAGAAGGATGCCCAAGTTAATGAATTAAGGTTTGGGGCTTACTTCTGAGGAGGATGCCCATATTTGGGAACTTTAAGAATTTGGGGCTTACTCCTGAGGAAGATGCCCAGATTAAAGGACTTATAACTGGGGATTATTCCTAAAAAGGAGACCCAGGTTAAGGATTCTCTCATCTTAAAGGATGAGGTTGAATGAATGAACTCTCAATCTTTGGTGAAAATCACTATGTTTTGAGTGATATTCCACAGAATTCCTTTCAAATAAGGAATTCAAATCAAGAAATCATGCCATAAATGGCTTTGAAGAGTATCTTGAAGACTAAATCTTGAATAGGAAAGGTGAAATGGCTTAAGAGGGGTAAAATGGGCACCCAAAAAGGTAGGGGCGCACAAGTCTTGAAAGGCGCGCAAGTCTTGCGTGGGCGCGCAAGTATTGGTCGCGCAGGTATACCTGCGCGGCATATGGGGTACTTGCGCAATTTTCAACCAGCATTAAAATACTTGAGCAACTCTTTATAAAACCCTTTTCAATCTTCTTGAGGTTCTTCCAAAAAAGGGGTGCGCAAATTCTATTGAAGGAATAAGGAGGCGCGCAAGTTTGGTCACTTCCCTTAAGGGCTGACCACTCAGGCGCGCAAGTATTGATGAGTTTCAACTCTTAGGCCTTCCTCCTTCTCTTTAGATCTTCCGTTCTAGGTAAGAAATTACCTTAGAAGTGTTCCGGAAGCTTTGAGAAGAGACTTGGGCGTCGGGAGGTTCAATCCGAGTTTCTGGAAAAAAAATCCTCCTCGAATGGGGGACCCACAGGGTCTATTTATAGGCAGAAGAAGACCCTGATCGGTTACCGGGCAGTTATCACTTAGGTCGCGCAAGTCACTTGCGTGCCAAGTGAGTTGCACAAGTCCACTTGCGTGACCATAACGAAACTTGCGCGGCATATTGGAAAATTTCTCTTTGTTCATCCCTTTGTTGATTTTTTATGTTTTCTTCAAGGGTTGAACCATTTTAATCTCAGATCTTCCACTTTTCCAATCTTGAGATTCTATGATGAAAGGAGCGTCAACAAAAGTCCCCCCTCAGAGTTGGATCTGGAGAGAAAATAGAGGATTTGACTCTGAGGAAATAGAATATATCCAAAGGAATAATGGTGCGCAAATATTCCAATGCGTAAAGGGTGGCGCGCAAGTGCACGTCGCGCAGGCCTTGAGCATACTGGGTATGGCGCGCAAATAGGCCTCCTGGCCTATAAATACAAGGCCTCACTTCCGTACAAAGCATTCGGATTTTCGGATTTCCAACCTTCGATCTCTCGCCGCGCAGGTCCCCTTTTAGCCACGCAAGTTGCCCTCTTTTCCGGTGTTTCCTGGATGGTGCGCTGCTGTCAAGGTGTTTTGACTTGAGCGGTGTCACTTGCTCGCCAAATATTTGCATGGCACCTCCATACTTGCGCGCCATGTTTTTTACTTGCGCGCCTTAATGCCTTTTCCATTTTTTCAAATTTCTTCACAAATTTTATGAAAAATAAACCCATTTAAGAGTTAGTTTATTCATCTTTTGTGCAGATTCAATGGTTCTCAAGGGAATTGGAATGGCTGATGAACTGGCTAGCAAGTGGATTGATGACATGATGAGCATCATTGGCCATGATTACTACGATATCTGTGACAGCACTCTCCCAGATTTGGCTAAGTACTTGAAGAAATATCATCCTAATTTCCCACAGAGCATCTATCTGCCTCTGTGTGGTCATGGTCATCTGCAAGGAGCAAATGTTCCAAATGCAAAGGACTATACACATGAAATGCAGCTGCACTGCTACTCCTCTATTTTGGTTATGCTTTTTATTATGAGCAACAACAATGGTATGAACTTTCAAGTTCTCCTTTCATGCCATTTCTTTGCAAATATGAAAATGGCAAACCCATGGGATGAAATGTTTTCCACTGTTGGTTGGTGGAGAGTAGATAAACATGGAATTAGAGCAATATTTGAAAAGAATACTCTCTCCAAATGGCTCTTTACTTCCAATGCTTCATTCTCAAATCCATGTATCCATCTCCCAAGTCTCTTGGAACGAAACAGAGTCACTGTTTGATCAACAGAAAATTTTCTCAAACCTCACTCAAGAACATCCTTTTACAATTGTTCCAAGAAGAGCTGGTATCACTGCATCTATTATTGTATCTAGTTGAATAAATGATTTCCAGGTGGTTGTTGATGAAGCTCGGGGTGCCTTAAATCAAATGAAGAGTTTATGTTGAAAACCTTTTGTAATTCTTGAAAAAGAGAAGAGACTCCAGTCTGTGGATGTCCTTTTATCTCATGTATATCAATGAAAAACACTTTCATCTTCAAACATTTGTACCAGCATTTTCTTGATACCTGCTTCAAATTTACTTAAGCCAATTAGCCTAGTAAGCATAGTTTGATTTTTACAAGGATTATTATAAATAACCCTACAAACTTTGAATCTTTTAATTGCTCAATATTACCTAAATCATAAAAAATGTATATTTAGTGAGCTGGAACTTGACTTTTATTCAGAGTTCCTTTGTCTTCTGTGGGCAGTTTAAAGTCATGCACGCCGGACATAAAGGGGCTAGTGTTTAAGGTCAAAATAGCTTGACCAAAATGGATTAAATTTTTTTCAATTCCTTGACAATTTATATGAAAACATATTACCATACTCAAGTATGAGGGAGAGAAAAAAAATTTAAACTATGGCTTAAGAATATTTGAATTGGAAGAATGATATGAAAAAGAGCTAAAAGGCATCAGAAGAAGTAATTTCCAAGAATGAAGTTACTATTATTTAACAAAACCCGTTAGGGGGTTGAATTATGCAGGGCCACCTAAGGGCATTGGCTGCATAGTTAAATAAAATAGTATCTTTTGGCTAACAAGTCTATTATGTAGACTGTTTATGCAAGGCCACCTATGGTCACGTGCTGCATGGTTAGGAAAAAGAACTCTCAGAATTTTACATTCCTAGTGCTAAAATCTAGTGAAAGTTTATGGAGATTCAAATTTTCCAAAGTATAGAGTTTGCTGTATAGAAAGAGCTACTTGAATATGGAGAAGATATTTCCAGACAAGATTATCAAAGAACTGGATGAATATCACTCGTACGAAGGTCTGACCTAAACGTAGGGAAGAAGAATAAACCATAGACTTGAATACTTTCAGATCATGAAAAAGGATATGGGACAAATATGTTAAGGATGACTATTTTCTTGCAGATCCCTACATACCGTCGTTTAAGACAAATAAGGACAAAAGAGGAATTCTTCCCAAGAATGAAGTTACCATCATTTAACAAACCCGTTAGGGGGTTGAATTATGCAGGGCCACCTAAGGGCATTGGCTTCATAGTCAAATAAATAGTATCTTTTGGCTGAAAAGTCTGTTATGTGGACTATTTATGCAAGGCCACCTATGGGCACGTACTGCATTGTCAGGCAAAAAGAATTCTCAGAAGTTTTACATTTTTGGGACTAAAAGTCATGAAAAGGGTTATGAAGATCTGAAAATATTTAAGGTTAGGATTATAACACATAAAGATGGGTATTGTCCAATGTATATAGAGATACATAGGTCAATGATAACCATAATCATGTTGTGGCTGGGTCCTGAATTAAAATTTTGGACTTCACTACGTATCTCATAAGAATGAGAATCAAGCCATACAAAGTTCTTGAAATGTCGTTTAACATCGTGCAGGACAAAAATATGAGAGATCTTAGTTTAGGGTCATAGAGTTCGGACCATAATAATGAATACACAGTGTGTGTTTTCATGAGGACTTTTCAGCCAAGGGACTGAAAGTGATATTTGGGGTTAGGCCCAAAAGACTTGGGGATGGATTCGAGGGATACTCGAACGTTCCTACGTATCCCATAAGGATGGGAATCAAGCCCACGTAGTTCTAGAACTACCCTTTGTACAAATTTGGTTCGTACATGTGAAGGGTGAAAGGGGACTTTAGTACAATGATGGTTTAACCCAAGATAAAAAGTTTAGGCATTGCCATGTATGCACATAGTCTTTTGAAATAAAACATGATTGAAAAATTAATGTCAATAGTAGTTCTCTCTCAAATGAGGAAATCAAAGAGTATTGTAGTTTATTGTCATACCGGAAAAAAGTTTTGCATAGTTTAACGTCATATAACAAGGATGAAAGTGAATCAATGTAAAGATATTGATTCCAGGGGCGGTTTCACGAATAAACATCATATGAGATGGTGGTGAACCTATGTGAAGAGATTGTTTTTGGGCTTGAACCCTAGGAGGTTGCCTACATACCCAGCCTGGAAGGCAAGGATCAAAGTCCATGTAGTTCAATTAAAGAATGAATTAATAATCAAGTTGTTCTTGGGGACAATGATCTAATAAAAATGTTGTTGGGACTTACACATGGTTAGGGGCCCAAAGAGAGTGTTATGGTTGAGGTTTTCTCTAAGATCACGTGATTCATACTCAGTGTGAGAAACAAGAGGTAACAACAACTTTAACGATGCATAGTTTAATGTCATGTAGGACATATAAAGGGACTATGCAGTTTAAAGTCTTGCAGTTAGGACTATTGGTGCTGCACAGTTTAGTGTCATGTAGTAGGGACAAAATAACAGTTTAATGTCATGTAGGACATATCAAGGACTTTCTGTACAGTTTAGCATCATGTACTTAGGAAGATGGGGACAATACAATTTAACATCATATTATATGAAAGGGGGACTGTGCAGTTTAATGTCATGCAGTGAGGACAAAAGAGTGCACTATTTTAACGTCATGTCGGACGCATTGGGGATTTCTTTTTTCCCACAGTTTAATGTCATGTTGGACGAAAGTGCAAATAGTTTAAGGTCATATGCGTGGACCGTGATGATTATATAGTTTAACGTCTTTCCGGATGTAAGGTACTTTTATACAGTTTAGTGTCACGTAGTTAGGATGTCACAGTTTAATGTCTTTCTGGACATAAGGGATTTGCAAATAGTTTATGGTCATATGCATTGACCAGGGATGATGCAGTTTAAGGTCATGCTGGATGGTTTAGGGAACTTTTTCACAGTTTAATGTCGTGTGGGACGAATTTGCAGTTTAAGGTCATACTGGACCATTTCTATATAGTTTAACGTCATATAGCAAGGACAAACTGGTGCTGCACAGTTTAGTGTCATGTTGCGGGGAACTCTTCTTTTCTACAGCTTAACGTCATGTTGGACGAAGTTGCAGTTTAAGGTCATACTGGACCATTGCGCTTATATGAACCAATTGTAAGAGTCTTGGTTCTGGGGACCATATTTTGTGTCTATACAAAATATTTCTTCAGAAATCTGGCATTGGTTGGAGTCGTGATGAGTTCTCCATCCATTGAGATTAATGAATAAGCTCCATTAGAGTAGACCTTATGTATTGAATAAGGTCCTTCCCATTTTGGTTCAAGCTTGGGAGGTTTCTTTCCTGGTATCATTGGTGTTTTGAGAACCAATACCAATTCTCCTTGAATGAATGAACGAAGATGAACTTTTTTGTTAAAAGCTCGTGCTATTCGATTCAGATAGATTTCCAAGTGGTGCAAAGTGCACAATATTTTCTCATCTAACTGTTCCAATTCATTCAATCGCTTTTGGGATTGCTCATCTGTAGATAACTGATCACAAATGGCTATCTGATTGAGGGAAATTGAACTTCAATTGGCAAGACTGCTTCTGTTCCATAT
The DNA here is from genome assembly GCA_963277665.1 of Viscum album. NCBI lineage: Eukaryota > Viridiplantae > Streptophyta > Magnoliopsida > Santalales > Viscaceae > Viscum > Viscum album. The sequence goes on from OY728119.1 coordinate 117,721,731, forward strand.
ACCAATGAATATGGAGTTGACCGCGTTGCATTGCGGGTGGTAGTCCAATAAGCCCATAAAGCATGAAAGAGTTTATCAGGCCATGACCTCTTATCTTTATCCACCATCTTTTGCAGTATATTTGAAAGAGTCTTGTTAAAGGATTATATTTCTCCATTGGCCGCTGCATGATACCGAGATGAATGGTTGGATTTAATGTTGTATTCTTGGTACAATTTCTTCACCTCAGAAGAACAGAAGTTGGTGCCGTTTTCCATTAATATGGTATGAGGGACACCAAATCTAGTAATGATGTTAGACTTGATGAAGCTAACAATGCATTTAGAAATGACTTCTTTGAGAAGTACTACCTCTTCCCATTTGGAAAAGAAATCAGTAGCAGTAAGAATGTACTTAAACTACTTGGCCGTAGCTGAAGGGTAAGGTCCCACCACATCCATTCCCCATGTGGAAAATGGCCACGAGTATTTAGTTATATTGAGCAACTCTGGAGGTTGATGAATGAAGTTGGAATATACTTGGCATGAATGACACTTCTTTGGGAAATTAACACAATCTTGTATCATTGAAGGCCAAAAGTATCCAAGCCTTCGAATTTGATCAGACAGTCTATGTCCAGACTGGTGGGCACCACAGACTCCTGCATGCACTTCTTTTATGACATCCATTGTCTCTTCACCATCAATGCATCTAAAGAGAACTCCATCAAAACCACGTTTGTAGAGAATTTTCTCTAAGTGGTTTGGGCTATCATAAAGAGTAAAATTGACCACACGTCACCGGATTTGTTCTTTCTCAGCTCTATCAGGTGGAAGTGTTCCATTTTGAAGGTATTCCTTGATAGGTGACATCCATCCTGTAGTATGACCATACAGTTCAGGAATGGGACTAATTTCATTAATTTCCTCTGTTCTGGCTTGAACATAAGGTGAAATTACACGACGGTGGGCATTACTGATGGTTGTCTCGTCCCGATTTGGATCTGCTAGAGCTGTGGCTATATTGGCTAGCACATCAGCTTGAGCATTTTGTGATCTTGGGACATAAGAAAATGTCGGTTCTGAAGGGAATTCCGCCATTAACTCTCTGACGTAATCATACAAAGGGATTAATTCTTCTTTTCTGATGGCATAATCCCCATTGACTTGTTTGATTACCAGGTCTGAATCACCTTTCACCTTTAAGTGATTCACTTGTGCTTGGAGCGCTAACTCCAAGCCTGTAATGAGAGCTTGGTATTCGGCTTCATTATTGGTACCACCTTCCCACAATAAAAAGGAATAGGTAACACTGCCTTATTTGGAGAAATGAGCACAATTCCTAAACCAACTTTGTGGAATTTAGGATTTTCCATTTTCTTCCCTGTTGGACTTCTGGAAGCACCATCAAAATACATTTCTCATGTTTGAGGGTTCTCTTGAATAGAGAAAACTTCCTCATCAGGGAGTTCAATATCTGAAGACCTGTCTTCCACTGAAGGATGTTCATCCAGGAAATCAGCCAGAGCTTGGCCCTTTATTGCCTTTTGAGACACATACTGAATGTCGAACTGCTGCAAAATAACTGCCCACCTTGCTAGATGTCCTGTAAGCATTGGATGACTAAGGATGAATTTGAGCGGATTATTGTGAGATACCAATTGGACCTCGTGATGTTGCAGGTAGTGTCTCAGTTTCTGAACTACAAATATTAATGCCAGGCAGCACTTCTCAATACTTGAATACCGGGTTTCTGCTTCAAGCATAGTTCTACTGAGATAGTAGAGGCTATTTTCATTCCCAGCATCATTCTTTTGAGCAAGAAAGGCACCCAATGATCGCTCTAGAGTTGTCACATAGAGGATAAGTGGTCTACCTTCAACAGGTGGCATGAGTACTGGTGGACTCAAGAGGTATTTCTTGAGAACATCAAATGCTTCTTGACATTCTTCGGTCCACTGGTAAGTGACTCCTTTCTTCAATAATTTGGTAAAGGGTAAACTTTTGTCTGCCAAATTGGCGATGAAACGCCGAATATAGGCTAAGTGTCCTTGAAGTCCTCTTAATTCTTTCAAATTATGAGGAGGTGACATACCAAGGATTGACTTGGTCTTCTCAGGATCGACTTCAATACCACGATGGCGTACAACAAAGCCGAGGAATTTTCCTGAGGTTACCCCAAAAGCACATTTTAAGGGGTTCATCTTCAAATTATGTTGTCGAAGCTTGTGGAATATGACTTCCAAATCATCCAAGTGATTAGAACGTTGTTTGGATTTAACCACCAAATCGTCTACATATCATTCAACAAACTTCCCTAAGAAAGGTTTGAAGATACGATGCATGGCGCGTTGATATGTTGCACCTGCATTTTTTAAACCAAAGGGCATCACCCAGTAACAAAACACACCTTGAGGGGCTCTGAAGGCTGTAAATTCCTCATCTTCTGGGGCCATTCGGATCTGATTATATCTGGAATATCCATCCATAAAGGAAAGTACTTCATAGCCAGCCGTCGCATCAATTAAGAGTTCTGTAATCGAAACTGGGAAATCATCTTTAGGACAATACCGATTAAGATCTCTGAAATTGATGCAAACCCTAATTTGTCCGTTCTTCTTCTTTACAGGGACAATATTAGCCAACCACTTGGGATACTGAACTTCTCTGAAGAAGTTATCTTTGATCAGCTTATCCACTTCAGCTTCAATTTTGGAAGCATAGGTTGGGTGTGTTCTTCTCGCGGCTTGCTTAAATCCTCGATGTTCTTTTGGTAAACCCAAATGATGAGTAGCAACATCAGGATCAAGCCCAGGTATTTCTGTATAATTCCAAGCAAAAATATATTTATTTTTCTTTAGAAAAGAAATATACATCTCTTGATCTTCAAGGGTCATAGCCGCGCTAATTAAAGTGGGGCGTGGATCTTTCTCTATACCCAGATTTATTTCTCTGAGTTCATCCACAGTGGTAGAGATACCTTCTTCAAATGCTGGAGGAGAAACTCTAAGATCTTCCTCTTCCTCTTCATCATGTGCTATTTCTTCCATTTCTACTTGCAAAGTAGATGACAAAACGAAATTCTCATGATCATAAGAGATATCAAAATTTTCACATTTTGAAGAAGAAGCTTCCATTTCCGACCCTATTGATGATAAAGGGCCTTCTTTGGGAAATAAAGAGGAGATGATGGATTGAGAATCAACATCATTATTCACCTCTGGTGTTTCTATAACTTCTTCTGGCCTGATTGGCGAAGTATAGACTTGTTGGACTTCAGCAGATGAAATGAAAACGTCACCACTTATGCTTTCATCACTGTTTGGTAGGTTACCAATTTCTCCCATGTTGTCTGGCTCGATTGCCGTAATTGACATTATGGATCTTTCCATAAGAGTATTTTGATTTGGGCCTATTTTTTCAATTTGACTGATAGGTAACACATAATCTATACTCACATGTGTAAATGGATTTATTGGAATTTTCTCCAAACCATATGGAGCATTAAATTTGGTAATTTCCTTCATTGTAGATTTTTCTCTTCCCTTCATGTGATAAAATTCCGCCTCAATGTATTGAGACTCACATGTCTTGAATGGGGCCTTATCACCATAAAATGTTCCAACTTGACCATTGAAACAGTATTTGAGACATTGATGGTATGATGAAGGAATAGCTGCATGCTGATGTAGCCAGGGTCTTCCAAGCAAGACGTTGAAAGCTGAATCTTGATAAAAAATCATGAAATCCGAATTGGATACAAGATCTCCAAACTGAGTTCTGAGTGTAACTTCGCCCAGTGGTTCTTGTTCATTTTTATCATATACTTGTAACATCATGGTAGAAGGAGATAAATCTGATTCTGTGAGGCCCAATCGACAAAGTGTACGAATGGACATGAGGTTGACTTCTGAACCATTGTTAATGAAAGCTCTTCGGATATCTACACCATTGACTATGCCAGATAAGTACAAAGGTTTTATGTGCCCATGCACAACATCATCTTCATCTTTATCAGTAAAAGATATCACTGCATGGAATTCTGCATGATTATTCTCTATGTGATAGACTTCAGCTGCAGCAATTTCAGCTTCAAACTCATGAGGACTTGACAAAGCTTCGAGGAGTGCTTCACAAAGATCTTTTGACATATTCAAAGCACCCAAAATTGATAACTTAGCTGGTACTTGGGCCAAGTGTTTCAATATATCATACTTTTGATCTAGAGGTCTGTGTTTCCCAATAGGAATATACGGTTTAGCAGGTACCTTGGAAGCAGATGTTCTGGAAGCTGACGCATGTTGTATTGGGATAGAAGTTGGCAATATCCTTGGTTTTGGAAGATTAGACCGATTAAATCCATTTACTTGCTGAACCTCTAGAACTTCCTCGGATTCCCTTATTTGATACAGGGAATTCAGGCTCATCTAGACTAGAATATGGATCTGTTAATTGAATCATATTAACAGAACCGAAGATTAACTCTTCGTCTGATAAAGACTCTGCCTGATTAGCCTGTTTTGGCTCTGCCGTTTGATGGGGCGGTGCTCGTGGCTTTGAAGTAGATGGCATGAAATCTGCCATAGTCAAAGACAATTTAGGCCTCGATACATACTCATCTTCTTCTGATTCCTCTTTCTTCTTTGAATTGCATTGTCCTTTTGAGGATTTGTCTTTTGATGGAGGCTTCACTGCAGCTTTTGTAGGAGACACAGTTGGCATCTTCAATTGTGTTCGCAAAATGGCATGGGTCCGATTGATTGTCTTTCTGACCATCCAATTATCATATTTTTGCTCAGTTTTTCTTTTGACTTCCTGCCACTCGCCTCCTTCCTCTGGATCTGTAGCGGTAACACACGCTACATGAGCTGAAGAACCCTTCAATTTGACTTGTCCCAAGTCAACCATCTTTTGCAAGAGGTCTTTAAAGACAAAACACTCCTGGATGGGATGCCCCAACATTTGATGAAAGGGACAATAATTGGGACGGTCTTCATCTCCTTCCTTGTTTGGCCTCTTGGGCACTGGTAATTGAACCAAATTATTTTCCAGAGATGAAATGAAATAACCAGGAACTTGCTCACTTTGGAAAGAGTATGTTTTATTCTTCAAATCATCAAATTATTTTCGTCGTTGATCTCTTTGATCATTTGGACGAAACGACCTTTGTTTTTGGCGTTCAGGAGGTGGAGCCCTTCGAGAAGATGAAGGTTTTGAAGTAGAAATAGGTACAGGTGCTTGTTTAAGCATAACTGTAGCAGTTTCCGCATTACCCATTCTCCTTCCTGGAGCTGATGGAATTACACGAGATTTAACCTTAGCCTGTATAAGGGAATCTTCAATCTGCTGAGCGATTGAAGTAAGGTCTCGAAACCCTCCTGTGTATTTCATAGGGATCAATGACGTACGTAATTCGTCACGCAAATTTGCCACAAATATTGGCAACAGCTCCTCCTGAGGGAGTGCTAAACTCAGGGAATACGTTAATCCTTTCCAGCGAGCAATGAAATCAGAGACTCTTTCATTCTCCCTTTGCTTGCAGTTTGTAAGATTGAAAACTCTTGTTTTTGGCAAAGTTGAGCTGAACTGAAGAAGGAATTTTTGACGAAGATCCTCCCATCCGATGATTGACCGGGATTGCAAGCTTGTATACCAAACAAAAGATGGTCCTTGCAAGGTTCTCACGAAGCATCTGAGTTTCACTGCTTCTTGCTGCTCTGGAGTTCCCATCATAGGATCACAACAAGACACATAATGCGTCAAATGTTTTTCAGGGTCGCCTGATCCATTGAAAGTAGGGAAAACAGGGTTTCCAAAACTAGATGGAGGAGAAATTGAATCTACCCATTCAGGGTAAACTTTCTTTTCTGGTTGAACTTGCGCACGTTTCCCTTCCATAGTTTCTAACCGAGCTATTAATGACTCAATAGTAGTTATTAACTTTTGAGAAAAATCAGGTTGAACTTGGTTTTGGGTAGGTGAAATGAATGGATCTTGGACAGACGTGGTGGTTGGTGCTGCAACTGATGGTAGTGCTGCCAACCGTTGTTGCGTTTGACCCGTAGGATTAGACCTCTGAGGGTGTACTGATAAAGGAGGATATTCCTGATCCATATTAGTAGTTACAACAAATTCCTTCGGCTGTCGGACTTCAGCATTCTTAAGAAGAATACTACTCTGAAGTAGTTCTGCATTCAACCTTCTTAATTCTTTCATTTCTTCCTCCTGTTGTGAAAACCTTTGCTCTAACGAGAGTGATTGACCTTCTCCAGAGGAAGGATATGTAACCTAATTCTTTCCCTTCCCTTTGTTGGATACCTTATGGAGGGAGGGAAGTGGGTTACCAAGGTTCTGAGTAATCCTTTGACTTCATGTACGCACACCTTCTTCATTTGTATCGGCGCGTACATTTTCTTGAGCAGGACGCTCTTCATCTGAGTCCCCTGAGTGAGTCTCCTCTGTTTGATTAGCAACAACGGCATTGATGACATTGATTGATGCATAATGCATCACATCCCTTCTATCAACATTTCTGTGATATTGTATTCTTTCATGTCTTTGATGAGACATTGCCTTTTGTTGATTCAATCTTTTAGGAACTTCTTGACGAGTTATAACTTGGAGGGAATCTCCTGATAATTTGGCTCTTCGTTCCTCTTGGGGATTCATCCCAAATCGAGAAAATTCCGATATTCTCTGAGAAGGGGATTGATGATTTGAAAGAGTCCCCAGTCTCGAGGACTGAGGATGTTCCTGCTGTTTCCACTCAACTCCTCGAATCCCATTTGTTGAATCTGAGGGTTGGGTTAAAGAAGTCCCCAGTCTGACAGGCTGGGGTGTCTCTTGACATGCTATGTCTGAGATCTTCTTAAAAGATCTCTTGATCTTGCGAATCTTAGTTCATAAATTAGCTGGATGCATTAGCCTGTATCCACTTTTATCACCTGGTTCAACAGACCATTGGATGATTTCCGAAACTTCTGTCATTTGATGACGTGTTTGCTCCATACGAGAGGCTTGTGCAATATTCTCGCCTGCTTGATGTAGGAGCAATTCAACAACTTGTTCCCTATATGCTTGATTTTGAGAGGAACTAGTTGAAGCCTGTTCTTGAGCAAGATTTTGATTATGAAAAAAGCCCATTGACTGTGGCCTTCCATGGGCAATAACATTGCATGAGATCATTTTCGGCGGGCTTTGCTGACTGGAAAGCACTGTGAAATGTAGTGCTCCATGAATACCCCATCCTCTGATATGAACACCAGATGGAGCATTCGCAATTAATTGGCGCAATTTTCTTAGTGCGCCAAGGCATGAACGTTGAAGGGTTCTCTGCTGCTTTTCAGCCTTCGGATACCGAGAAACTGATAGAGATTCCAAATCAATCTGACGTTGTAGCCCTTCTATTATCTTAAGATGATTTTCATATTCATCATAAGATAATACATTCTTCTTCAATTGACAAAGAGTTTTCCATATGTTGAGACGAATATCATGGATTCCATCATCCGTCAACATCTTTGGAATGTCATACTGGGAGTCAGCCAAAGGCCAAAACATGACTGGTACTTCACTTTTTGCCAGTTTTTTCCTCATGTTTAGCATTTCCTCTTTATCATTAAATGAAGATTCTTCTACCTATTTTGACCAGAGTTGGTGTTTCCTTGTTGCTTCATCAGATTCAACAAGATTGGTAGAGATATCATTGATCAAACTAGAAGATGCATGACTTAGGGTTGGTTCGGAGAATGACCTACACCCTGGGCTATCTTATGATTGAGAAAGTATTTCACTTGTTAGCGATAAAGCATCAGACATGACTGTTTTCTCATTTGCAAGTGCCTCAAGATAAGAGGGCTTTCTCGGCACTACATTGTCCACTGGAGTATTTTCCAGGCAATGTGAATCACTTCTGCGGAGAGGACTTTCGCAGCGAAGTTCATCATCATGGGAAGGAACACCATAATGGGTTACAGCAAAAGATGAGATCTCTTGCTCCTTGGTCTTCTGACCACACAGAGGGTTCTTGTGGCTCTCATATGAAGAAAAAACTTCAAGATTGACCGAATTTTCATGAAGCAAGCCTTCATGAGGAAGTGTCTGTTGAAGACCTTCGGAATTAATGTTCCCGTTATTGGGAACTGAGGGACTAGAATCTTGAATTCCAACAGATAAATGTCTGAGGGATTCAAGAACTCCAGCATCAAGCAAAGCCTTGTTGCTGATTGGCCTTTGATCTCTTGACTGTGCTGGGCGGATCTTTTTCTTAGATGCCTTCTTACTCACTTTAGAAACCACTTGATGACGAAAGTGGTTACTCTGAGCAGGTGTATGTGCCTAATCAGGAAATATGGTCAGGTTAGGCTGACGATCTCCACTCAAATCAGGTGTATGTGCCTGACTTGGTTGTCCGTATGATATGGGGGAGTATGCCCCATAACCCTCTTGGACTGGAATAGATGTGTGTGTCTGTTTCAGAGTGAATCATTGATGTGTCACTCCACTACTAGGGATAGATTTATGTGTCTGTCCCTGAGATGATGTTGAAGCTGTTATGATATCCTAGCAAGCATCCAGAATATGAGCAGGAATTTTCTTCTGCTCTTTCACCATTGACAAAATATGTTTGGTGACTTCAGCCGCTGGAACGGGGATATACGTCCATTCCGGGCTTGGAGTAGGTGTATGTGCCTGCTCTTGTCCTCCTTTTCCTGTCAGTGAATCCTGACAGTACTCAAGTGTGGGGGAAGAGAGTTGAGTCTGCCTCCTATTTGTCGTCGGGGCTTTCCGACTGACTTCTTCGTGTGCTACCAAGTGAGACTATTGGTAGGCTTGATTAGTATTAGCAGGTGTATGTGCCTACTAATTACACTTCTCCAAACGCGGTTGACGAGATCCATCATATGTAGTCAGACGAGCCTGCTGACTAAATGGTGATGTATAAGCAGGTGTATGTTCCTGCCTATAGTACTCCACCGGAATTGTCTGGCGGGATTGGCTTGATACTGCCAGACGAGTCTGCTGGACAGCAGAATTAAAACGGACAGGTGTGTGTGCCTGCTCGTTGTTTTCCACCAAGTTAGGTTAGTGGACTTCTCCGGAGATGGCAGGGATGAAAACATGCCCATTATTAACCGGATTCCGTCTCTGTCGGTTCATCTTGCCTACTCGGGATCGAGGAACCTGAGCTGAATGCCTGGAGTCGGTACCCTCATCATGTTGAGGGCGCACTACCGCACGAGTCTGGCGGCAATTGTTGATGGGAGCCCTCGGGAAGGACTCCTGTCTTTTTGAATTAAGGCCCTAAGGGACCTGCTCATTCACTTCCTCAGAGTAAGGGAGTAAATAGAAATTGCATTCCGGGGATAAAGACCCAAAACGGTTGGAGACGGTAGTCAGCACCGCCTGCCTCTTGATCACTAGTCGTCGTTGTCCGGACGACATGTGTGAGTTGTTCACTTGGAGGGCCTGTCGGGCAGCCTCCAGAGTTGGGATGGTACCGTGTTGACGGTACTCCTTAACCAGCACATTTGATACCCAGCGTTGAAGACGCTGAGTAGGTGATGTCAACCTCAGAGCAGATGAAGATCCAGTAGGAATAGCAGCAGTGGTATTTGCAGCAACAGTATTCACAGATGTGAATTTGAGAGCAGCCATTATGAAAATACAGAAGATCTTGGAAAAGAGTGCATGTTTGATATAACAGACGTAACCAAGATAAAATTCAGCCACTTCATCCTTTGGATGAGCACATATGTCAATGATTGTTTTTGTTAGCTCTCCTATTGAGTTTTAAATAGGGGCTTAACAAATAGGTAAAACATCATTTTAACTTGGTTAAGGATTCACGTCGGGTTCACCATTTTTTGTTTCGCACGGAATTCGGGGATAACCTCTTGGACGGGAGATTCAAACATTCCAATCAATTTCTAGCGGGTTTGTTCGTAGAACCGGAAACATCCAATGATTCCACATTCGTTTGGACCTACTTTCCAAAGGTAGGCACTCATTAGCTTGTGGACTGATGAGGCTTAGGAATTTGCATTGGTCGAGAGGATGGGAGGTCGGACTCATCACACCTTTTTGAGGGGAATTATTGTCTACTCTGGGACTCTCTTTATAGATTTAAGTTATGTTCATGAATCCTTATTACATTACCAAGTATAAAATGAGCTTTCCTTTAGTTTTAACAATCAAAGATTAAATATGTAAGAAATTTAGAGAATCTTTTATATGTATTTGAGGTTCTTCATCAATAGAGAATCATCTGTATCTATTTAGAGATTCTTGGTCAATGGTATCCTTCAAAACATTTATATAAAATTATCTTGGTCATTATGATGACCAGTCTGGTTTTAAAGCCACTCAGTGGGGCACTTGAAGTTTATCGTCATTCAGAAGGACATAGATTATTTCAGAGTTGGGATCGAACCCATAAATGGGCTACCCACGTATCCTTTGTTTTGGAAAAGGAATCAGAACCCACGTAGTTCGAGTAAGGGAGTATGACGTTTATGATTGATGGCTCAAAGAAGGATGTCATAATTACTTTTACACTCTAAGCTCACGTGAGTCATGCTCGGTGTGAGAAACAAGAGGTATTGGTAAAAATTAGACAATTGTGCCATGAAATATGCAATCATAAGAAATGGTTTGGGGCTTATGTATGTATGACTGCCCAGATAGATGAAGGTTTAGGATTTACTTTTAGGGAGAAAATCCAGGAATAGGGTCCATAAAGTTATATGTGCTTCATAGAGATTTGAATACTCTAACTTGGGACTTATTCCTGAAGAGGAAACCCAAATTAGGAGAGGATTGATAACTGGGTTTTACTCCTGAGAAGGAATCCCAGATCAAACGTAAATTAGGACTGGTTAAAGAGAAATTAAGGGACTTGGGGCTTACTCCTGAAGAGGATTCCCATGATTATGACTGGGTCTTATTCCTGAAAAGGAGACCCAGGTTAGGGATTAAGGTTTGGGGCTTACTCCTGAGGAGGATGCCCATATTTGAGATTGGGGCTTACTCCTAAGAAGGATGCCCAAATTAAGGGACTTGGGGCTTACTCCTAATAAGGATGCCCAAAATTAGAGGACTTGGGGCTTACTCCTAAAAAGGATGCCCAAGTTAAGGAATTAAGGTTTGGGGCTTACTCCTGAGGAGGATTCCCATATTTGGGAACTTTAAGAATTTGGGGCTTACTCCTGAGGAAGATGCCCAGATTAAAGGACTTATAACTGGGGATTATTCCTAAAAAGGAGACCCAGGTTAAGGATTACCTCATCTTAAAGGATGGGGTTGAATGAATGAACTCTCAATCTTTGGTGAAAATCACTATGTTTTGAGAGATATTCCACAGAATTCCTTTCAAATAAGGAATTCAAATAAAGAAATCATGCCATAAATGGATTTGAAGAGTATCTTGAAGACTAAATCTTGAATAGGAAAGTTGAAATGGCTTAAGAGGGGTAAAATGGGCACCCAAAAAGGTAGGGGCGCGCAAGTCTTGAAAGGCGTGCAAGTCTTGCATGGGCGCGCAAGTATTGGTCGCGCAGGTATACCTGCGCGGCATATGGGGTACTTGCGCAATTTTCAACCAGCATTAAAATACTTGAGCGACTCTTTATAAAACCCTTTTGAATCTTCTTGAGGTTCTTCCAAAAAAGGGGCGCGCAAATTCTATTGAATGAATAAGGAGGCGCATAAGTGTGGTCACTTCCCTTAAGGGCTGACCACTCAGGCGCGCAAGTGTTGATGTGTTTCAACTCTTAGGCCTTCCTCCTTCTCTTTAGATATTCCGTTCTAGGTAAGAAATTACCTTAGAAGTGTTCCGGAAGCTTTGAGAAGAGACTTGGGCTTCGGGAGCTTCAATCTGAGTTTCTGGAAGAAAATCCTCCTCGAATGGGGGACCCACAGGGTCTATTTATAGGCAGAAGAAGACCTCGAGCGGTTACCGGGCGGTTATCACTTAGGTCGTGCAAGTCACTTGCGCGACAAGTGAGTCGCGCAAGTCCACTTCCGCGACCATGGGAAAACTTGCGCGGCATATTGGAAAATTTCTCTTTGTTCATCCCTTTGTCGATTTTTTATGTTTTCTTCAAGGGTCGAACCATTTTAATCTCAGATCTTCCACTTTTCCAATCATGAGATTCTGTGATGAAAGGAGCGTCAACATTATTATACCCATCCAAATAACAATTTATTGAATAACAATTACTCCACGACGTGGAGACGGTAAGCCGTACGTACGCACATATGGTGATATGTTATTCAAAGGATGGATATAATACTGAATATTATTGTACCATATTTATAATAACATCGAAGTATATATAAGATACTGGAGTTATTATTTTAGAATGGTAATAACAAAGAAAGAAGAAGTGGAAGAAGAAAGGAACTTGAAAAAGGGTGGTGAAATCATTACCTTTTCTTTGGGTTCTTCCTTTTGATTTGATCAAAAGGGCTCCTTAGGTTGGATTTATGACTAATGGAAGGCCTCTAGGATGATGTGAGGGATGTTAAGAGAGTATTTGGGCAGATTTTGTCCGAACCAAAAGGTTTTGAAGGCGTGAGTTAATGAGAAGGGAGAGTGCCCTTTTATAAGAGGGGTGAGGGGCACCTTTGGAAAAGCTAGAAATATTATTTTATAATAAATTCATATTCGGTCTCTAATGTCTCAAAAAGGGATTATTTAAATTTTAAGGTGGGGATAGGTCCAAAACCACTCAACCAATATAATTTAGAAAGGTTTGGGTCATTATACTAACCTTATCTTTAAGTATTAACTCCTAGTTAATTAGTTTCACTTTTACAATGTCTCTTTGTTTTTTTATATTATATGGTTAATAAACTTACTATATACATCCAAGATACCCCCAAGTGGTCCATTAATGATACAAATATTATTATATAAGTCTCTTGGCCGACCCTGAGGTTTTTAGGAATTTAATATCAATTAATAATATAATATTTTTTTTAAAACCCTTTTATGTCAATTTTGACACTATTCAATAATTGATTTTTTTGAAACTCATAACAGAATTATTACTTAGAAAAAAGTCCATTAAATCAATACTAAGATGTCATATTAACCTAGAAAATTATTTTAATTCCATAAAAGTCTCCAATTATTTTTATTTGGGTATTTATAATATCAATTAGTTTAATGTTTTACTATTATGGTAATTACTGCATCCCCATTGTGTCATATATAAATCAAATTATTTAATGTCTAAAAATTATAAATAAAATACCATTATGTATTAAATATTTTTAGTTTTCTAATGAATATTTATAGTTGAAAATACAACATATATAACCCTATTTAAAAATTGTTTTTCTAAAAGATATATGCTTGTGTCATTTTTGTATTCATTTTAACTTTATTAAAATAGTGTCCCTATCACTTACAAGTGGCACCATGGGGTCCCAAAATTGACCCAAAGATGCCCATGGTCGAAAATGTATCAACCAATAAGGTTAGGACACGTTTTAGGGTAATTTTGTATTATTATAATATTATATTTTAACCCTTATTTACCAGATTTACCCTTTAACCATGGTAAATAAAATATTTACCGAAGTAATTATTCAAAATGTCTAAAAATAAAAGTTACATATTTACACAATTTGAACATACTGATTCAAAATATGGAATCCATTTTTCAAAATTCAAAACACAGAAGTGGAAAAAATTAATTTAAAATTAATTCCCGCTGTCAAAACAGAAATCGTGTTTTTAAGATATAATAACTATCAAAAGATTGATACAGTTTTATGTTCGGTTTAATTGTGAAATTATGTCCAATGACCAACATTGCATTAAATGGTAAAAATATATTCTAAATATAATTTAAAACCACTCAAATTCATAATTTATCACTATTAATTATTTTGATTAAAAAAGTTGTTTTTAATTAAAATTTAGTAATTTTCACTATTCATCAAAATATGAAAGTTATCCGAAAAGTACCAAAATTTCACCCTAGGCTAATTTCGATATTCCGAATCAAAAAATGAAGTCCATTTGAGAGATAACATTTCAAAAAGTAGGTATTACTATTCATAATGGCTAGTTTGATTGGTTGTTGTGTGTTAGAATCTTGAAGTTGCGTATAATGCACGTCATTGCATTATTGAAAGGGAAACGTACCGTAGAAGCTTGGGGTGTTACATCCCCCATCTTGAAACTCCATCTTTCATTTCTTACCCCCATAGCAATGGGAACATTCTAAAAACTCCATCTCCACTTTGATAGCACATCGAACAACTTCTTCATAACTCCTAATGTCTTGAATTGCAAGATCCTTTCGAAGGTGTGGTTTTAATCCACTAAATAATCTTTCAATTTTGCTATGATTTTTTCTAACAAAACCTGATGCGTACCTTTAATGCCTTGTGAAATTCACTTCATAGTTTATAACAGATTCTCCTTCTTTTTTCTTGAGCTCTATGAATTTTCTCTCCATCTTCGTGCAAAGAGTTCATGGAAAATACTTATTAAGAAACATTATCTTAAAGTCTTCCCATTCCATCTCTTCAATTTTATCCCTTGTCTTGGTGTTCTTAATCAAATCCCACCATTGATCAGCTTCTCCATCGAGACAATAAATGGCTAGGGTCACCTTCTCCATCTCAAAACAGTGGAGAATAGAAAAGATCTTCTCCATGGAGTTGACCCACTGTTCTGCAACTAGTGGATCATAAGATCCACTAAACGTCGGTGGTCGTTGCCGCATAAAACATTTGATAGCTAGTTTCTCCCTCTTTGGTGAAGGAGGAAGTTCCCCATTATTATTGTTATTGTTCATAACCTGAGATAATTGGGTAAGAATCGCCATGAATTTTTTAACTCCACCTCCCAATTCATTGGGGATGTTGTTCGGGAAATCGTTGCATCGGCCCTCACACGAGTTATTGGCCTGATTTCTCCAGGTTCCCACCATTTTCTAAAAAATAAAAGGTTAAAACAAAACATAAATAAACAAGTCATGAATAAATTTTTCATTTAAACAATTTATACCAAAAACATAACATATGGGATCCCTATGTAAATATTATTGTGTGCATATTTGTACTTAGTCTCATGATAGAGGTTTTCTCTAGGGTTTACTAATCCTAATTCCCAATTTAACTAAACCTTTCCTCTGATACCAACTATAAATACCCGAGCCTTTTCTTACATTACTATTACATCATTTTAAAGGTAAAAAATCTAATAATATTACACATATAGGATCCAAAGGTTTAGTGTCTTAGGAAAACTACGACCATACATAACAATTACAACATCAAGCATAAACATTTATTTAATTTCTTCTTCTCTAGATTCTTATTGGCACTTTTCCTATTTTTAGTACATGTAGCCACCTGAGGATATACATCAAAAGGGGTGATATAAAAGCCCAGAAAGAGGATAGATAAGAAGAATATAGCATGGGGTGAGCATAATTATGACATAGGAAAAAGATCATGAACATGAGAGGAGTATAAATAAAAGGCTTGAAATGTAGCAATGCATAAAAATGAAACGACATGTCTTAGTTGTTAACTACCCAACATAATTGTGAACCAAGGTAGAATCTTTTTCACACATCATTTAACATTTACTCATGAGATTCATCACTTTACCCAATTCATTGGAGTTCTGTATAATTCCAGGCGCACCCGTCACTTTGAAACTTTCATATTGCGTTATATAATTCCGGGCGCACCCGTCACCTCATAATATCATAATTATCATGCATGCCACATAGAACATATATCAATAATGAACATAAATAAACCATGGTAAGGAATTGGTTTCATATCATAAGAATACATTCATAAACATTGTGTTCCCAAAAGAAAGTGGGAAGAACATACTTGATACAAGAACCATCCACTTTGAGTGAGAAGTAAAAGGTGTGTTCTTAAAAGAAGAGTTTTTTTGGAAAACATTTTGTTTGACATAAAAAATAGTGGAAAACATGTATATCATAGAAAAGGAAAGACAATTATGAAAAAATTATTTTATAAGAGTTACCATATCAAAAATGGAGTGAAAGAGGAAGAACCCAAAGGATGAAAGTTGGGTTCGAGAATTTCCCCTTACCTTGTATCTGAATGATTCCTTCTCTTTAATATCCTGTATAATTACATTATATTCATTAATTAGAAATACAGAACCTTTTTTACATTAATATGGTTCATTATGGTTTCTTTAAGTGATTTTATGTTCCTTTGGATGAGTTATAGAGTTTAAAAACATTGTTCAGGAATGTTTGTTTTTATGGTTTTCTTGAGTGGTTCACTTGTATTCTTACATTAAAGATTGTGTAGAACATGGGAAAACATCCAGAACTAATATTACATGTTACTAATTATATTACGGGATTTTTAATTATCTTATAATGAATCATATTAGATCCTTGTGGGTGAATCATTATATAATAATTAAATGATGATTATTTGGGTTAATTTGGGCGGTTTTTCGATCACAACGAACTTGTTTTAATTTATAACATAGTAATATGGACATAAGTTATTTCCAGAACTTTAAATATGAAATAATACATATAAAATATTATGGTTCAACCATAAAAATGGTTTCATGACCAGATCTGATGGTAGAAATGGAAGAATAAAGCATGTTGTTCTTGAAGGTGATAAATTAACACCTCACGAACAATGATCTCTTTAATAAAATAAAAGGAAGAGGGAAAAGATGTTGGATGATATAATATCCCATTAGCATCATAAAATTACATTAAATGTATAATACTAGAGTTAAAATACCATTTGGATGAAAATATGTGGGATAGATATCAAGAAATGAACTTGAACTTGAAAGGAAATTAAAGGAGAAGAGGGAGAGAAATTACCTCTTAAATCCTCCTCTTGATATCCTCCTTAAAGAAGCAAGGTTTGATCTTTTGATGAGATAATCAGATCTTGAGAGTGGGATAGGGGCTAGGGAAGATTATTGGGTAGAGTTTAGAGAAGGCTTGGAGCTTGAGAGGTGTGAGGAAATGTGGGTGTCAAGGGTGGTTTTTATAGTGGAAGGGAGAGGGGTTTCCTTAATATAAAATTCATTAGTTTATTAATATCCCCTAAGACAAGGAATAGTGAGTCTTGAATGACCAAGAATAGTAATTTTATCGTGTGATCCCGAACCAAGTGGTCTTACATCAGCAGGATATCACACATGACTCTATAATTAGCCAATTTAGCTTATTTTTTTAAATTACGGTATTTCACTATTCATCAAAAAATTGAAGTATTTCAGAAAAATCCCAAACATTTACCCATACCATTTATTGAAGTGTAGAATCCAAAAGTGAATTTCATTTTTCAAAAATAATTTTCTAAATATGATTAATTTAATATTTAATTAAAATCATAATTACCCAAAAAACAGTTTTTAAGAGTGAAAAATGATTTTATAGTGCTTTCAAAAATTACGCAGGGTCTTATAAAATTATCTAAAACTATAAGAAAATGTTTCGATAATTTATGAAAACATTTTAGGAAAATATAACTACTTTGAAATTAATTAATTAATTATAATTAATTATTTATGACTTACAAAATATCGAAATGTTCACTAAGGTTAAATTGTCACTTTCTAAGATGTCTAAATTTTATTTAATTATTAATGGGTAAGGTTACTCTTATGTTGGATGATTTACTATTCATAATGGTCATAATACTATTCATAAGGGTATGTTACTATTCCTAAGGGTACGTTACTATTCACTGAAAATTATTTTTGTTTCATTGGACTCCAAAAATCATCTTCAACACAACCGTGTGTGTCAGATTTTCAAAATTCCAAACACAGAAGTGACAAAATTATGTTTAAAGGTTTCTTATCACTTATGTTGTGTTTTCATGTTATTTTATGACATTAATAAAGAAGGGAATTTCTATTGATAAACTTTGGGTTGTTACAAGGTTCCACGTACTATCATTTTAGATAGGGATGCTTATTTCACTTCACGGTTCTGGCAGGGTTTATAGAAAGATATGGGAACTCAAGTGTTTCAAAGTAAAACTTTTCATCCTTAGAACTATGGACAATTGGAATGAAGAATAAAGGTTTTGGAGGATATTCTCTAAGAATGCATCCTCGATTTTTGAATTTCTTGGGAGAAGCATATCCCTCTCATCGAGTTCTCCAATAATAATAGTTTTCAGGCGACGATTTATATGGATCCTTTTGAGGCCTTATATGGCAGGCCATGTCGTTCACCCTTCTGCTGGCTAGAGGTAGGTGAGACTGCCATACTAGGTCATCGTCTCATTTATGAGACTTTAGAATAGGTCCAGCTAATCAGGAAGTGTATAACTACTGCTTAGTTTGGACAAAAATTTTATGCCGACCACTATTGATGAACTCTTGAGTTCGAGGTTGGGGATCGTGTTTTTCTTTAGGTATCACCCAGGATAGGGCATAAACGGTTAGAAAAGGAGGGAAAGTTGTCACCTCGTTATGTCGAGCTATTCAACATTCTAGAGTGAGTCGGGCCGGTATATTATCAGTTTCTACTACCTCAGAGGTACCGTGCCATGCATGGTGTCTTTCATGTCTCACAGCTTCACCAATATCATGTTGACCTGTCTCATACCTTTGATCCTGACGAAGTTGAGTTTGATGTCGATGCTACCTTTGAGGAATATCCAGTACGCATCGTTGACCGAAGCACGAAGGCTCACCCAGGAAATTCTATCCCTCTCGTATGGGTGATTTGGTAGCATGACTGAGTACAAGATGAGACTTGAGAGAGGGAAGTTGATGTACATGCTCAGTGGCCAGTGTTGTTCGCAAACAATGTTTCCTTACCCTTGGAAGGAGAACTCAGGGGTGAGTTCTTTTATGGGGGGAAGTGTGTATGAACCTCATGTTTTCACTCAAGTATGGATCCTTAAATTTTCAGTCTAAATCTTTACTTTGTACATTTTATAGATTCCTAATGAGTTAGAAAAGGTTCTGAGGGTGTCTGTGTCTTGTTTGGAGTTCAGAACACATCTTTTTTGGAAAATAGACCATGTCGCATGGTTTGCACACAGTTAGAGCATGGTTTGCCTAACTGTATGGTTTGTGTGTTTTTGGATAGTGGAACCTCACCCGGTTGGTGCATGGTTGTACAGCCAAACTGTGTGAATGCCCCCTTTTCCTTCGTTCAGGCAGAACCATCTCGCACAATTTTCGAATGGTTTGAAAAATCGTGCGGACAAACCGTGCAAAGGCTAAAAACCAGTGTAAAATGTCTAAAACACCCTTAATTATCTATTAATCCTCATCCTTCCTCCCTAATCTGTGTTTATGTGGGATTGAACTAGTTCTCTCTCTTTTTGGTGAATTTTGAAGATCCATACTTAGAATCAAGATATTTTCTTTGTCAGTCTTTCGATCGAGCTTTCGTTCATCGTGTTGAATGTGAAATGGTAAGTAATTGATTCCTATTTATCCATACTTATTCTATTTCACTCTTGAACTAGATATTTCCATGTGTGTGTTTTTCACCTTTTCTTAGATCTACTCTGATCCGAGGCAAATCATGGGCTGATACCAGAGGAGAAGGATCATACAACCCTAAGGTGGGTGGTTTATAACTCGTCCCTAAAGTTCGTTGTTGTTGGAATGTTTGTGTGGGGCCAACTGGTTTCATTGGAAACCATTTCTAAAATTAACATGCCATGATATACTTGTTAGAATCATATGGTTATGGTCTTTCCAAATATGTGATTAGTTGTTAGTGGTTATACCCACAACTCAATCCGCCTCATGTAAATGGTTATGCCATAATTTGGTTTTTAGTCTTCCAACATGTTTGATCCACCGTTCGGGTGTGCCTTTGCTTGAACTTTATAAAGGTGAATCTTCTTATCATAAATGGCTTGTTATTACTAAGAATTGCATAATGGCATGTACCATGTATGCTCACCACTTGACCTGCCTATGGTAAGAGCTTCCAAATGGTTATTAAAAGTGAAATGTGAAATGTAAAATGGAAAGTATACTAAGTATATAACTTGGCATAATTCAAATAAATTGAATAAAGGTTACATGTCCTTATCACTCCTTTCATTGTTGATGGAAGGTGGTTGAGTGAACCTCAATAATTGAATATGCGTTAAAGGATAAATAAGACTTGATTAAATGGTTGCAATGCTACTTGGCCTATCCACACTAATGGAAAACAAGGATTAGTCCAATAAATAAACGGTTTCAACTCTACTTGACCTATACACACTAATGGAAGGAAAGAATTGAACCAAATTAATTATTACATGATTGAAATATCAAATTTGAATGTATTGACTCGAGCTCACCTTGGATTCTGAGAGGAGAATACTTTGGGTCTTGAGAACCCCATTCTGATTCAAGGATACAATTTTCTTAGGTTGATACACACCTAGAGTCCAGTTATTTTCTATTATTTGGATGCCCAATATACTATCATTGGGTCCCTTTCATTATTATAAGATACCTCATATACACTCCTTGGATCATTTATTGAGTGGTAGGTGCCATGGTGAAAGCCCTTTGGGCCTTGTCTTTTCTTAGCACTGTTTTACCTTGGTTGATAACCTTGGACTCGGTAGGTGCCTTATTGTGGAATGCCTTGGATTATGCTACTTTTATTACACTCTTACCCCATATCTAGACTTAGATACTATTAAGTTAGTTTTTTGTGAGTTTACGTTACGTTGGTTTGGACCCTAGAAATACCTCACTGGATATCATTGTCTGGTTTCCTTGTTACATATTGGGACCATCACTACTTATACTATCATGAGGTGATGTTAGTGTTAGATATGACTCACATGACCTATTAACATTAAATGATAATTGATTAATTAATGAACTGGTTACATGTTCATACACCATCCAAGGGCAGAATCAGGTACTTGGTTATTTGGTTATATTGAACTACTTACTTTACTTTATATATTCATGCCTGCACACTACTATATTTCCTTACATGGTCCAGATGTTATAGAAACTGTTTGTGGGGGCCAACTGAGATTTATCTCACACCCCCTCCAGGCGCCATTAGGTACCTAGAGTAGATTACATGGTTGCAGGTGTTGAAAAAGGGAGTCATGAAACTTCCAATACTTGATTCTGTGCTGATAGGATGGAGCATCATTGCAGATTACTGAGTAGGATCTTGGGATTCTTAGAGTAGACTTTGTTTTCTTTTACCTTGTGTAACATGTTCTGATTATTTTCTTGCATCAATGCTTTCTAGTTTTCTTGTTACAAGACATTACATCATCTTTGTTTTTATTGATATAGTTATTGTTATTCTTTATTATCTATTGAATGACTTTGCTTCCTCTATTTATTTATATTGCTTTAGTTATTTACTATTCATTTACATTCCTTCCACTTTGCTAAAATTTTCTAATGAGGGAATAGTATTCCCAAGGACACACCCTAAGTCCTCATTGCTATACAGTAGCCTCTGACATTTGAGAGGATGCGCTTGAGGCCATGTGGCCCACCGAGCTCAAGGCACCCGTTAAGTGGCATCTGGGTCCAGGTCATCATAATGGCATTTATCTACTTTTACTTTATAGATATCCTAATATGGTTACTTCCTTTTATACCAGTAAATTTATCAGGTATATTATAGTGGTGAAATTTTATTGTAACATATCATGGATTTTTTTTTTGTTTTTTTAGTTAGAACTATCTATTAATATAACATTTACTTAAGGAAAATACATAGTGAAGTTTTGGGTGGCTACATTTTCCCCCTTAAATAAATTACATCCTCATAGTTTTAATTTCTACACACTAATGAAATTGTTAAGTATTTACCTAAGATAAAAATGAATCAATATTTTATTTTAAAATAGGTTTCAACCTTAGTAACTTGGGTAAGTAATAAAAACTCATCCATTCCATCATAATAGACATATTATAATATGAGGTCTCTTAAAAAATGTTTAAGATAATTTCTCCTCATGATTGGGTTAATGAATATATAAGGAACCCAATTTTATTAGAGAGTTCATAATAAAACATGCAGTTATAAGTGATCATAATTTTATTTGGGATATGAAATAAGATCTCTCTATATAATTACTATGAAGTATACATGGATATAGTTAATACTTTTCCAAAACCACATCAAATTAATCTAAATAAAGGATAACAATATTTTCATAAAACACTTTCCCATAAAAGTAATCATGGGATAAAATAATCATATCCTATATGTTTTTAAAAAATCCACACCTAATAATCTAGGTGACTATTTGATGCTCTATATATAGGGACCCATACTTTTCATAAATATAAATTACATTTTATTAGATTAATATTCATTACATAACATAACAATCGATGCCAGAATAATATTGGTCTAGTGAATTTGGAAACGTGGATACATAAAAAATTGATTCTTCTTAACTAGAAACCTTTTTATAGATATCATACTTAATAATTTTCATCGTAACCTATGGAAAATAAACATAATAATGGGTGTTCTCATATTACTAGTAAATGTAAAAAGGTAGATATCAATTGTCACATAATAATATCATGAGAATAAGGGTATGCGAACATGATCATAACATTTAAAAACAACACCCTACATATCATATATCATAATATTGTTCCATGAAATAAGTCATGGTAGTTCATAAGACATGAATCATATAGGAATAAAATAAAATAAGCTATGAGAGTGTAAAATCATTATAATACATAGAATTGTGGAATATAATAAAGAATAGAAAATAATTTCCATAGTATTCAAGCATTACTTACAAGGATATTATAGTGGATTGATTTCACTCCCCATACTATTTTAGTAGTCAAGTTTGATTGTGATGTCAATCATAGTGGACAAAGTCCCTTACTGAACTGGGTTCATTACCAATTCTGGTACTATTTATCTCATAAGATATCCATCATTACAAAATTCATTGGTGGGATATATAATTCTATCTGAACCCATTAAATAATTTAAACCAAACATATTTGTGCCTCAAAATCACAAAAGCAGTCATCATTTTCTTAGGAATGAAAATGAAATATGTTTCATAATCATTTCATCATAGCATGGCCCATGGAAAACAAATGGGTTTTATATACATCTTGTCATCATGATCAAAAATCATTAAAATAAAGAATAAAGAGGGTATGATTGAATCATATCCATAGTAATTATTAGGAAACTTCAAAGGATTCCATATTAGATGTAAAATTATTTTTTAATAGATCACATGTAGCATTTCTTTAGGAAAATATCCTTTTCTCTTTGAAATCACTTATTTAAAATATAATAATTTCTTAAATATCGATGGAAAATATTTATTTTAAAATTATGTTTAATAATTCTTAATTAAGATTCAAAGAATTTATTGGTCATAATTATAAAAAATTTATTCATATTATGTACGGTAATCCAAATATTCATTTCACATTTCTGATATAAATTCAAAAGTACATCATTCAGAAAACAACATGAAAAATAATTTTAAACCATTTTTTTAAATTTAAAACATGGATATTAATGAATTTATATAATCTTCATATAATTCTAAAAACATTATTGAAAACATTTTAATAAAACATGGACATGGTAGAGAAATGATTATTTACAGATGAGAGAAATAAAGTTATTTTTTCCTTAAAAATATAATTTTGCAGTCTAGAGTGAATAAATAGGTAAAAATTAAAGTAAAAATAATAATTTATTTAAATAACCATAGGATAACAAAATTAATTATTTTCTTAATAGATATGTTATAATATTTCATCATCAAAATCATAATCATAGATAATTATGACAAACAATGAGATTATATTATAAAACTCTAACCACTATTGTAACTTTAGGATTGTAAGACCCATGAAAGAAATAACCTTATATTGATATGTATATCACATAATTTTCATGATAAGAATCATAAAATAAACTCATGGGTAGTATATACACTACACAAAAGAAATAAGTGGTGAATATGGCATGTGTCCCACAGAAATAAAAGAGAGATGAAATCATTTACCTCAAGTATCTAATTTATTTTCACACATTCAAATCTAGTATGAAATCAATAAAGTTTCTGAACCAAAATAATATATATATAAACCTATATTATTTAATTATAACCTTTTAACATTTTTTTATTAAGAATTATTTTTTAAAATCATTATTCCTGGTGATAATTGCTTGGTTTTTTTATGTATATTTTGGTTTGATAGTATTGTTACTTGTACATTGATTATGGTTCTATAATATCCAAGATGATAGTAATGATATAAATATGATATAATTTCATTATATACATATTTATTTTCCTCCAAACAAATTTATATTGAAAATAAACTATATCGTTCATAGAGACGATATGACGTACGTACGCATAAACATTGTTTCCATTTTTTGGTGGATATAAAAAAATAATGATAAAAGAAATTAATATTTAAATAATATTTTTTTTATAACATATATCATATATATTCATTAAATATTTCCATATTTACATCCATTTAAAAATAAAATTAAAATTGTATCTTATCACTTCGTGGAGGAAATAGTCCACATGTACGCTTGAACAATGTTGTCATTTTTCTGTAGATTTAAAGGTAAGAATATAAATGTGATATTATAATTCCAAAAGAATAATTATGACATTAATATAATTTATATACTTTAAATATATCATTATATCTATCCGTGGGAGTTGGTGATGAAAAAAACTTACATCGATCCACGTGGTGGTAGTCCAGAATACACATGATCAAAAATTTTATTTCTCATTTGATTGAATAGGAGATGGATTTTGGTTATGAAATTAACATAATAACTTGTTATTATATGGTATATACTTATGTTATTATACCATAATGTTTGAATAATATTTTAGGAAGGTGGAAAAGGAAATAAAAAACACTCAGTTAAGAACGCTACCTCTTCTCTAGACAACAACTTCAGGTTAGTAGAAAAATAGTTCTTAAGAGGGTATCCTAATACAAATAAGTCCTCTAGAATATGGGTAGGTAATTTAAGAAGTATTTTGGGTATTTATTGGATGAACCAAAATGATATTTATGTGTGGAGAGGATATGGGAGTAGGTGTTCTTTTATAAGTTAGTGAGGGAACCTACTTGAAAATTTCTTAAAAGGATACAAAACTATAAAGTTATTATCAATAAAAATGATTAAAAAAGTAAATATATTGGAATTTGAGAAAATATAATGTCTAAATATGAAAAAATAGTATTTATAAAAGTTTAATTGGAAAACATACCCTAATATTTTTGTTTAACCCCCGACAATCCCATTTTAACCTAAATCGTGGTAATTAATTGTTACTATTTTTAAAAATCGTTAAGAATAAAAATTAATTTAACCCTATTTTATAAAATTAATTATGATTATTATAAATATATAATAAATTTTATCAAATTAAATTCATATATTTTTCATAATTTAATTTAAATTTAAACCTGCAGACGTGATGAAAAAATGATCTTCCAATGACAGAGTTCTCATACGTATACAAAGATTTCATTTCAAAATTGAATATAAAATTGATTCCAATTACCAAAATTAGATTAATAATAGTATAATTGAACAAATATTTCTTTTAAAACTATATTATTAAAAAAATTAACTTTTAAAATTCTATAAAGGAAAAGAAACATCTTAATAAAAATTAGTATTCTTCACTATTAATAAAAAATTAATATTTTCAGATTTTTTTTTAAAAACCTGTCTAAGTTAATTTTTTCATTTTTGAATTAAAACATATTATTTTTTTAAAATAAATTTCTTCAATTTGAAAAAAAATAATTTTAAAATAAGTGTAAAAAATGTGATGAAACCGCTTTTTTGAAAAAAAATATAGTTTTTAATCCTAAAAAAGGATTTATACTAATCTCATGCCAATAAAAATTATTAGATGAATGATAACACAATTTATTGAATATAATATAAAAATTTCATTAAAAATAATACCCTGATAGTGATTAATTTAATTTATTAAAATAAAAAATACAATGCACATATAAAAATTGTTTTTTTAAAAAAACATTTCTTTTTCTTTCAAATGATTATTATTTTCATTTTTAATCAATTAAAAACCAATGAATTTATTTTATATATGTGTAAAAAATATAGTTCTTATAATTTAGTTATCTCTATTCATACCCTCAAGTTTAATGATTATGTTATAACTATCACATTAAATAATAATATTTTAATTGTATATTGATTTTTTTAAACATGGTGTTGCTTGTAACACAGGATATCGAAGAAATTAAATTAATTTGAAAATGATATTGCATAAAATATTGAAGAATTACATTCCATTCCCCATTTAATGAATTTATACCTTGAGATTACATTACTATGAAAAAAAAAATTGGGGATACGTTTGCCTCATAATATCCTCAGGTTCTCATGTAGCTTACTCAGATTCGTGGTTTTTCCAGACAAATTTTATCAGGCCAGTGATTTTATTTCCTAAAATTTTAACTCTATGATATAGAATTTCCACTAGTCATTCTTTAAAATAAATATATTACTCTATTTTTATCACTTATTAGGATAGTACATGTGAAAGATTAGGTATGTACTTCCTTAAGAGAGATTCATAGAACATATCAAGAACTTGAGAGAGGTTTTATGGGAGTGAGAAGCGATAATACACTATCCCTAATCAATCAAGAATTTTTAAAGGTATAATATTATTATTTCTCCTACTTCATCCCAACATGTCGGAGTTATACTCTCATTTCCATATATGGATTCATAAGGAACCATTTTAATTTTTGAGTGAAAGCTTTTGTTTTATGAAAACTCAACTTGAGAAAGATTTTGATCTGAACTACCAAGGAAATCCATAAAAAAGTTCTCAATATGTCCTATAGGGTTTGAATTGTTATATAAGGATGAATATCAATCTAATAATGATACATAGTGTTAAAACTAAACTCTGTATCCAAATCCTACTAGATTCTTCTCTATAACATTTAAGAAAACCTTGCATCGTGATCAGATACAACTAAATGTGGTACACCATGAAACCTTACCACTTACCTAATGTATATCCTTGAAATATGATCTATAGATAATTATTATATAGTAATAATTAATTGTGATGAATTTTTATGGTGATCTACTATAAATCAAATATAATTATGGACTTTAATTTATTTGAGCATTCCTATGAAAAAAATCCAATGTGTTGTTTTACCATTTCCATTCTAGTTCGGTTAATGGTTGTAAAATCCCCCTTCGACTTTTCTCAATCAGCCTTAATTAGATATCATACAAATAACTGAGATGCATACTCAATAATATCTCTCTTCATGTTTTCCCACTATAAATATTTAATCAGGTCTCCATAATTCATTGTACTTCCAAGATGAGTATAGAATTATGAAATATGAGAAAAATATATTTATTCCTTTTAAATATGGTTTTGGACATAACAGATAAAATTTATATGAACCTTACCATTCCATTAAAATCATGGTGAATCTTAGGAACATTTCTTAACTTCTTCTATAGTTCTATACCTTCTTTATGCATCTCTTTAATCTTCAATTGGATACATGGTTGAATAATTATATGAGAAAGATAATATTTCTCCCATTAATCAATATTAAAAGATCAATCCTCTTTAAATTGAAAAATATTGGATCTTTGGTGATCCTCATCATGGATATGGTATCATGATCTTTTTTAATTAAATAATTTGTTACCTTGTTCTATTTCCTAGGGTTATAATTTATTTAGTAGTCATAATATTTAATCAGTTCAAGCCAGATTCTCTAACATATATTCATATTCTTATGTGTGAATATATACATTAAACTTTTATAATCTGTATATATATCAAAAATTTCTCTATAATGATAGTGAATCCAAATACATAATTCAACAGGTTTTCTCAAGTAACTCTGAATCACAAGTTGGGAAATTTTTTCCCGAACATTTAATTTTTGTGAGTTATAAGCTATCACCATATCATTCTGCATGATAATTCATCATAATCCAATCTTCTATGAAAAAATATTGATTAAAAACACTTATATATTGTTGGGTAATGTATGTATAGGTTCACTGACTAACCTTATTTTTTTTCCATGAATGTTTCTTCATATTCATTTATCCAAACGAATATTTGTCCCATCTGAGTTAAATTGGTGATTAAATTATAAAAACATGAAATATTCTTCAGAAAGCATCAATAATATTCAAAAACAAACCAAGAAAACTATGGATCTCAGTCAAAATGGTTTTTTTGGTCCATCCTTCTGACGTTGGTCTTTAATGGATCCAAAAAATATACCATCTCTTGAGATTATTTGGTCCAAACATGAAACCTTTTATATACAAATTTCACATCAGTTAAAATTTTCATACAATTTCTCATTCCTTGAGGTATTCTATACAATCATCAAGAGATATTAAAACTATTCATTTCTATATGAATATATAATAATTCCATCTATTAATACCATAAAAAAATTATCAAGGTGATATCTAAAGACTCTATTCATTAAATCTATAAAAAATAGAAGAATTAGTAATACCAAATAGAATCAATATATATTCTTAATGTCCTTACCTTTTAGGAAATATTTTCTTGGGTATAATATCCTTCTCGAACCTCAATTTATGATATCCAGAATGATGGTTAATCTTGGAAAAGTATTGAGTTCCACACAGTTGATCAAACAAGTCATCAATATGGGGTAGTGGAAACTTTTTCTTAATTGTGATCTTGTTTAGTTCCAAATAATCACTGAAGAGTCACGTCAATCCATCTTTATTCATAAAAAAAGGATATGTTCACCCAAATATGATACACCTAGATGAATAAATCACTTTTTAAGATTCTCTTGAAGTTTCTTCTTCAATTGAAATAACTTAATCTAGACCATTCTACTTGGAGTCCTTAAAATAGGCATAACACCATGTATGAGTTCTTTTGAAAACACCTCTTCAAAATATTGTTGAAGACTAAGAAACTCTTCTAGAAAAATATCAAAAAACTACCACATAATAGGAATATATTGGATTTTAAGATTATCCTAAACTACTCATATAAATACCCATTTTGAATAGGAAACAAGACCTATACAATGGAAAAAATTTACATTCGATGTTCGTATTTATCATCACTAATAAAAGATCATTGTTTGGTTCTAAATATCAAATATGACTTCCCTTCCTTGGAAATTCATAAGATATTTATATAGACAAATCCAATACATGACTAAGATAAAATCAATTTCAACTATAGTGATAAAAAATTTATAGGAAGCACATTACCCAAAACATATACCAGAGGAGAATCATAGAAATGAGATGTGATAATAATGACATTGGAAGTTTTCACTAATAATTTAACATCTAATCATTAAGGTGGTTTTTTATATCCTTATAAAATTATTCATATATAAAATCCTTTAGATAACTAGAATCAAATAATAAATTTTAAGTTCTTGAGTATATAGTAAGTATACCTTTCAACATGTCGTTATCATGCCCCTTTTCAGAAATAGTGATCACATGATATTTCCCTTTATCCCATAATCGGTTGGTATCATCAATCATAATTATTAACCATTAGATTGTATAACTAGTTAGTAAAATTCCTATACTACTTGAATTTGAAACACTAGAGTGTGGGTGGTGCATTTCGTTGATATTTCTCTCTATTAATATAATTAGCAAACTTATTCCCATCACTTAAGTATTGGATTGCATGATGAACTTCCTTTCTATACTTAAAACATTTACCAATCCCATTAAGAAAATTTCCCCTTGATTCCTCAATAATTTGATATTAAAGAAAATATTATCTTCTTCTTTCCATGGTTTTTGTGTTTCCTTTTAATTCCATCATTCTTTGCATATTAAAACGATGAGATTGATGGGTAAATCCAATATCCACTTGTGCCTTGATAACACATCAAAATATCTCTTCATAGTTACTTAAGTCCCTTTGAGATAATTACATTTATATTCTTGGTTTTAATCCATTGAATAATCTATCAATATTAATTTTAGGTTGGATGATAATACTAAAATTGTACCTCAAAAGTGTCATATAATTTTCATCATAGGTACCAAAAGATTCATCATCCCTCTAGTTTATCTCAAATAATTCCTTCTCCACTTTTGTAAAAATAATATGAATAAATTACTTATTGAAAAATAATATTTTAAAATCATTCCACTCCATAGAGTAAATTTCATGTTGTTTAATTAGATTCTTTATAAGAGTTGACCATTGATCAACCTTACCTTCCAAATGATATAAAACCAAAATGAACTTTTCATTATCCAAAAACTATATAATGAAAAAGATATTTTTAATGGAATTGATTCATTTCTCAACCAAAAGTTGATTTTGTATACCCACTAATAAAAGGAATATGTTGCCTCATAAAGGATTCAAAATAATATTGTTCTATCCTTTTATCGTTTGGAAGTTTGGTATGATTCATATTGTAAGAAATTTGTGTGATCATGGAAATTATATTTTTCATTCCATCTCCTATAACATTTAGTTACTCAGAAGGAACATCATTTCATTTTATATGACATTCAGAATTTAAATAATTCCTTTCAATTCCATATATCAACTACAACCAAAATTATAGTTTGAGAAACAATAATCATAGTAGGAAAACACATAGGTATGAAAAATTATTTAAAATATGTATAATTCAAGAAATGTTCATTTAAGTCTATGGAACCTTTAGTTTAACCAAGGTCATACATTATCATTACCCAAACATTACGATTTCATCATATACTTAGACTTGTCCCTAGGTTTATTATAAACTTTTCATCATCCTTGTTTCAAAATATTAACTAAACCATTCTCTGATACCAACAATAGCAGCTCATACATTTCATATAAAGATATTTCATCTTATTAGATGGATATGCCTTACATAACACAACGATACACACCCGAATTTTAAAGGTAAAGTGAGTTTAGAAACTTGGGTACATAAAAATATAGTTCTACATAATTAGAAACCTTTATAGATATTTTATACCTAATACATTTCTTCAAAAATGGGGAAGGGAAACATAATAAAGGGTGAATCAAAATTCTCATTAATAGTAAATAAGGGAGACAATAATGATAACATAAACATATCATGAGACTAATGGTATTATAACTTGATCATAAAATTTGAAAACCATACCCTACATATCATTGATCATAATCTTGAGTCATGTCATAAATTATGGCATTTTGTAAGTGATAAATCATACAAGAGTCACCAAATATAAGCTAGGAGAGAATAACATTGATATAAGTAGTAGAAGTGTGGGGTATACCTATGCATATAAAATTATTTCTTTAGTTATAAAGGATCACATACAAGGCTATCATGGTAGATTCGGTTCACTCCCCAAACCATAATAGTGATCAAGGTTACCTCTCAAGACTATCATAGTTGATAGAGTCCCTTACTGAGCTAGGTTCACTTCATATTCTGGACAGGTTTATGTCAATATATATCCATCCTTACCAAATATTTTGGAGGGATATTTATTTTTAGGAAAATCTATCATATAATTATAATCACACATATGTGTGAGAAAAGACCAAAAACAATTCATCACTACAAAACCCATGAAAAGGAAATGGATTTTATAATCATTTCATGTTTTCATAACCCATAGAAAAGAAACAGGTTTCATAAAAATATTTTCATCCTGATAATAAACCATCCAAATAAATAATAATGAGGTTATTATTGAATAATATCCCTATAAAATATTATGAAACATTAAATTATATCATATTACGTAGAAAATACTTTTAAAAATATCAGTTGATATATTTATTGAAAAAAATATAGTTTTTTCTTTGAAATCACTTATTTAAAATATAAAAATTTATCAAATATTTTTTGAAACGTTTTCATTGAAAATAAACTTGAATAATTGTAAAGTAATATTCAAATCATTTATCATTTATGTTGGTGAAAAATTCTTCTCATTCTGTGAACATAAAAACAATGATTCCTTTCACATTTTTAGAAAAATTAAAAAGTTCCTCATTCAAAAAATGATAAGAATATTCCTTTCAAACCATTATGAAAAAATTCAAACAAGGTAAAAAATTTCTTTAAAAATTCATTGTATAATTGCAAAAACATTATTGAAAACATTTTTAGAAAACATAGAAATGCAAGAGAAAGTATCTTATATTGGAGAGATAAATAACATTGGGTTTTCCTTAAAAATATTCTATTTGAATATTAAGTACATAAAGAGATGAAAAAAAAGTAAATCATGTAATTTATAGAAATAAACATAGTATAATAAATTTAATTGTTTTTTGGAGATATATCACAAAATTTCATCATCTAAAGAATAATAAAAATCAATTATGATAAATAGTGGGATGTTCTTTTAAAAACCATTACACTTAGGTAACTTATGAATAATAATAACTAAGAAGTGAAGAAACTTATATTGATATGTATATACCATAATTTTCTGGACATAAACCATATAATATATTCATGGGTATAATATACACCACACAAAAGAAACAACTGTTGAATATCGCACGTGTCCCACATAAATAAAAGTGAGACGAAAATGCCTCAACTCAAGTCTTGACTTTCTTTATACACATTATAACTTCATGTATAATAAATATAGATATATTATAAATATAATATATAACTATAATAATATATATAAAACCATATATGATTTAATTTGAACCTTTTTCCACCAGTTTATTTACAATTCTTTATTAAAATCATTTTTCCTGGTGATATGTGATTTATTTTTTCAAGCTAGTTGTTTAGTAGTATTGGAATTTTTACATTGATTATGGTTAAAAAATCTATATAATTTTAATAATTATATAAATATAATATAAATTCATTATATATATTTAGTTTCATCCAAAAATGTATCTATAGATAATTCAATTACACCATTCATGGAGAAAGTAGGCCATATATACGCATGAACACTATTTCAATATTTTAATGGATGGAAAAAAAGAAAGGTATAATAAAATTAAAATTTGTACAATAATATAAATATAATATATATAATATATATTCCTTAAATATTTTTTTAATACCATCCCTGTCAGAATAAAAAGAAAATTTTATCACATCACTTTATGGAGGCGATAATCCAGACATACACATAAGAAATGTTATCATTTTTCTAAGGATTGGAAGATAAGTTGGTAGATGAGATTTTATAATTAAATAAGTATAACTATTTCATAAGTATAATATATATAATTTAAAGGAATCATTATATCTATCTATGAGAGGAAGTGATTGAAAATGACTTACACCAGTTCGCAAAGAGGTAGTCCGCTGTACACACAATCGATGGTTTCTTCAATCATTCGATGAGAGAGGAGATGTATGATGGTTATTAAATTAAAATTATAACATATAATTATATGGAACATAATTATTCAATCATATAACCATTTTTAAATAAAAGTTTAAGGATTTGGAAGAATAAATAAAATAAAAAAGCTCGATTAAGAACAATACCTCTTTTTTAGAAAACCTCATTAGATTATCACCAAAATCATTCATTAGAGGGTTTAGTAACGAAAAAGGTGTCTATTATATGGGGAGTTAAGTAAGGAAGGGATTTGGGAAGGGATTTTAAGAAAAAAAGGATCTATAATTTTGGGTATAAGTGGATAGAAGGTGTTCTTTTATAAGTGGGGGAGTGAACCTACATATAAATTTCTTATAAGAACGCAATCTAATAAAGTAATTTACAATAAAAATGATTCAAAATGGATATATATTAGAATTAGGGATAATATAATGTATAAATATTTCCATAAAATAGGAATTATACATGTTAGATAAGAAAAATAACTCTTATATTTTGGTTTTACCTTAGATAAACCCTGTTTAACCTTAATCGTAGTAATTATTTTTTAATATTTTTACAAATCAATATTAGCATAAATTAAGTTAAAATTATTATATAATATTAATTATTATGATTAAAAATATTAAACTTATTTTACCAAATTCAATTCAAAAAAGTGGTATAATTTAATTTAAAATGATACACGTAGTGCTGGTAAACTAACAATTTTCCAACAAAATGGTTTTCATGTGAATAAAACATTTCTATTTCAAAATTTAACATAAAATCGATTAAAATGACCTAAATTAGATTAATAATTATATAATTGAACTAATTATACTTTTAAAACAATCTATAAAATATATACTTTTAAAACTATTTAAAATAAGAGACACTTTTTAATAGAAATCAACATTTTCACTATTCATTGAAAAAATAATATTTTTGTATAATCTAAAAACATCAATCTAAGGTAACTTTGGAATTTATTTTTTAAATATCAGGTTAAATTTTTCAAATCAATTTTTTAAAATTAAGAAAAATTGATTTTTAAATTTTTATATCAAACATGATAAAACCACTGTTTTTAAAAAAAAAGAGTTTTTGAGTAAATAACTAGATTTATTCTTATCTCATACAAAGAAAAAAATGTTAGATGAATGATAAAAAAAATTATTGAATATATTATATAAATTTTATTATAATCATTCATCGATAGTAATTAATTTAATTTATTAATATAAGAAAACGCAATGCACCCAGAAAAATCATTTTTCAAAAAAAAATTCTTTTACTTTCAAATGATTTTAAATTTCATTTGTAATAAATTAATAAAAAACGAATCTAATTTATATTTTAAAAAACCTATAATTTTGATAATTTAATTTTTCCAATTCATACCAACCTATTTAATAGCTTGGTCATTTCGATCAGATTAAATAATAATATTTTAATAGTATATGATTGTTTGTTTAAACTCCAAGTTACGTGTAACACAAGTGATCGAAAAAATTAAATTTATTTGAAAAAATATTTCATAAAATATTAGGGTGTTGCACTAAATAAACTAGTTGCAAAGTAGTTGGTTTGAAAAGATATAAATACAATACTCTTAGTTCTTGAGTGGATAATCATAGTTATTCAGTCTAAATCATTTTCTAAAATCACTCCAGTTGTAATGACCTCATAGGATTTCCATTATTCCCTTGGCCAGGAAAATTTTAAATCATTTTCATCCTCATTATCCACTGGGTTTGGGTATTTATGTGGGTAATTCCTAACTTCACCACATTTATGACATTGGATTACGAGTGGTACCTTCATATGAACACTATTTAATTTCATTATTTCCACTAATCTCTTCACTTTTCCTTGATAATTAGTTTCTATGTGATCTAATTTTCCATAGATAAAAAATAATACATTTCATTGAATACATTACCATGGGAAATTCCAATCATATTTTTGACATGAATGAAATTAAATATTCATTCCTTCGTCATCTCTATCACTCTATCTTCAATGGGACTCCAAGATTATCTTATTTGATGAGTTTGGAAACTAATCTAATATCATAGTATTAATCATGATTGTTGATATATGGTTTTGCATATTCATGAGATTTCCCACCCTATATATTATCCCCTTTAACCACTCATGGTAAAAGTCTCCACATTTTCCATATAATCCATTATTAACATGAATCTTTTGGGATTAAAATAGTACTAAAACTAAAAGGTGTTAGTCGAAAGATATGATAAATTAAAACCATAAAATTTTAAGATAATTACATGAAAAATTCAAATTAAAAAGGTCATAAACTAAGAAATTATTTCAGAATATTTTAGTTCAACATAAATGTCTCTTAGTTCAATATTTTTTTATTTAAGTTGGGTTCTATAATAATTCATAACCTAATACCATATATTAATTAGGAAATAAATACAATATAATGGATTTAAAAGAGTATTTAAATAACAAAAACATATTCCTCAATAGTGTATTCCATGTTTTGTAATCTTAGGCCTACTCATTGTGAAATAGAGTGAATATTGAGTCAATTCTCAACCATAATTTTTTTATCACGATTTCCCCAAGGTGTTTCTTATATCACTACATCCAATTTCCTATATCTATATAGAGATATAATTTCAAAGTGATTGACACAATCTCCACTTAAAAAAACATTGGGATGTTATCCTATAATTATGCTTATCCCTTAGATTTATCTCCTTGGTTTTCACTAATGTTCTCTTATCCTATCTCCAAAATAACTAAACCCATCTCTAATGTCAAATATAACACCCCATGATAAAAATTTATTTATTTTAAATAATTTCCATAGTTTTTTAGTTAAATATCACAAAAAAACTATTAATCATAAGAATGTATGGTTTAGTTCCTTTTAGGACTAGATACATAATAAATTTATTTTACAATACTTGTTATCATTTCTCCATAATTGATATACAAAAGTATCCTACTAGAATTATCATAAGTTATACCCATATGAAAAACCTAGGGAAATTGATCCATATGAAAGGGTGTGCTCAAATTCTCAATAAGGTAAAACATAATAAAAACAATCTAATATCATTAGTGAACAAAAGATGAGCATATGAGTATGATAAAGACCCATAGAAAACTTATAACCAATAAATCATATAGCATAAATCACGAAATAAGACTTAAAATAACATAATAGATGAACCAAAAGAGTTTGGAAACTTGATCCATGAGAGAATGAAATAATAATGAGAATAAGAATAAAATTATGACATCTTTCAAATTTGGAATTAACATTAGTGTAAGGAAAAATTAGTTTCATGATTCACACACTTATACCAATACTTGTAAGAAAAATTATTTTTCCCCACATATAAATCACATTCATGAGAAACACACATTCAACCATGATTACAAAAAAATATTTACCTGTGTATATATATCTCTTGAAATTTAAACATTTAACAAATGTATTAGTGGGTGATTTAGGAAACCAAAAATCATCATCCATACTTTGAGTTCCACTGAAAAATAATTCACTTATCACATAGAAAATAATCCAAGAAAATAAAACATGTTTCATAATAATTTTATATGAAAATAATTCAATGTTTATAGAATAAATATCCCATGGAAATAAAATGGGGTTAATAACATTTTTGAAAAGGAAACATATAAACAAATCATCAATAATCATAGTAAGTTGAACACATGGAAACTAAATGGGTATCCAAAGATATTTAGTATCATTCTAGGTAAATACCATTAAATCAAGATAATAAAGCATCTTATATTTAAACTATATAGATAATGGGTATAAAATTAAGATAATAATTTCCCAATTAACCTATGTGTGGAATCCGGGTAAAAACTTTTAATTAAAATAAATAAAAAATAGGGTATTCATAGAGGAAATTTCGAAAACCAATGTGGATAAACCACTAAAATGGTACCTAAATCAATCCTGACATAGCCTAAAAGGAATTTTCTATACCCACATGCTTCCGACTATTACCTGGGCATCAGAAAAAATAATATGGAATGATTTTTCTACAAGAACAACTAGATAAGATGGAAATAGTGGAAAAATACATAAATTATCAGTATGCCAAAAAATTCACCAAGATTAATGTACCAAATGTTTATAATTACAAGTCCTAAAAATGGTACATCAACCCAAGTCATTACGTAACAATAAAAGTCATCACTACATGATCTCCTAGTAATAGGTGGATCACATTATCCATTAGTAACTACCAACTCCCAAGGTTCTACTATTAAGAACATTTACAAACTCTAAGAGACACCTTTCCTTTTCCTAGACCTATAATTAGAAAGTATATAAATGCATTATGAAAAAAGAAGGGTATGAGAAACACTAACCTTGTAGGATCCCCAAAAAATTTATAATCATTTCATATCAATTAAATCATATATGCATAATTTTAAATAAAATAAGGCATGAAAATATTTTCATAGTTTATCATAAAAAATTCTTCCAAATCTTTTAAAATGTGAGTATAAGAATGTTAAAAATATGAATTTCCATCAAACTAATAATTAATAGGAGTTTCTATAAAATTATAAATTATTAAATCTATTTATAAATATTGTTATGTATAAATAATTTCAAATAATCACACAATGGTAATAAGATTGAAAGTTAGTTAGTTTAAAGCTCAAGGTTCCACACATTATTAGTTAAATATATCTCCATGTGTGTATTAATCTCTAGATTGAGTTCCTAGGGTGAATAATAATACATCCCAAATAATGAATTCCCTACCCTCAATAAGGGTATATATTTTATTAAAATCTTTATCAAATCATTACAAACAATCATTTCAGTAATACCAAAGATGATGTTTCAAAAAATTCCATTTTATTTCAAAATTTAACATCAAATGGTTTTTTTTAAAACTCATCCCTGTCAAAATAATTTGTTTTACTTTGAACCATAAATCATTTCATGATTTTTTTATCATCAAATAATCCACAGTTTTAGCTAAAATTCAAATTAGGGAAATTAACACTTGATTTGAAAATGCATACCTAAGTGGTTCAATAGAGATACCATTCCATTTAGAAATCAATAATTAGAAAACTCAAATTAAAATTTAGGAATTACTTAGACATACAATTAAAAGTAAACATTAATCAAAGGTTTCAACTGATAGGAATTGACTAACAAAACCAACTACCTCAATCAAGTGATCATAAAAAATACACAGGATCCACAACAGAGAGATGTGGTAAGATAAAAGAAATTAAGGAAGAATAATAGAACTACAATTACATAAAACAACATTGATATCCACCATAAAAACAAGGATCCAAGATTATTAAAGAAGGATAGAGGGTAGTAAAGGACAATTCATTATCAAATAATGACCACACTAACTAAAAGAGATTCAATTCATCAATTTTCATTTTAATCCATGGTGTTTCAAGATTATAAGGGCTATAATCATATCCAGATAGACTATATAGTTTAATGGTTCAATTTGGGTTTTAGGAAAATTATTTTGGAATTAAAATGGGGTTTTAAGAAATAAATTTCAAAAATTATTAAAATTGATTTTCCTTCTATGGTTGGTTGCATGGTATAAAAAATCATGTTCTAACCATGATACCCCTTTTATGATATTATAAGAGTTACATGGGTTGGACACACAGTTTGAAAAATTATGCACCAACCATGTATGAAACTACTATTTGAAGTTGTATAGTTTTAGTGGTACGCCACATGATTTACAATTAACATGAACCTAACTACATTCCCTCCTCCATGGCTCCAACATAAGGTGAATGATTTATTGGATAGAACCACATGGTTTTTTCCTAAGCATTATATAATCATACACAATCCCAAAAACCTCAAATAACTCCCAAAATCCACCCTAAAAACCTGT
The DNA here is from genome assembly GCA_963277665.1 of Viscum album. NCBI lineage: Eukaryota > Viridiplantae > Streptophyta > Magnoliopsida > Santalales > Viscaceae > Viscum > Viscum album. The sequence continues at coordinate 117,761,001 of OY728119.1, forward strand.
GAAAAAACCAAAAAAATATGATCAAAACAAAAGAATGTAGGTACCTAAAATTTGGAATCTGGATGTTACAAATCTCCCCAACATAAATTATTTATTCCCACAAAGATATTTTTAGGGAGACTAGTCTATGAAGAGATAATTCCACTATTATCTCATCAAAATATTTCACACTCACATATTTTGAGAATTACTACAATGTTTCCAGAGAACCTGAAAAATAAGAATAAAATTTCCATGAAGAACATCATTATTTTGAAAGGTACTTTCTGAGTGATTATATGTGAAACATTTCATTGATCAAATTCATTAGAGTTGGAAAATACAAATAGTTATAAGAATTCTCAATCATCTCAATATCATCAAGAAGCCCCACATATCTCGATGTGAACTTCCCTTATTTTGAAATAAATTAGTGAAACCAGGGTGAGACCCTAAAAAACACCTAGTCTCTTATTAAAAATTTTAAAGTAAATAAATGGTGATCTGCATAATACTTATATCCGATCTATACCATCAAAAATATTAAACACATAATCTAGATCTTCTTCTTTATATCCTATAACGAAATAGGCCCCACAAGGGAAGCTTCATCAATATTTGATTAGAAAAGTAGATATTTATAAGGCCAACCATACAATTATTCAAAGGGTTCCATATGAATTAAATACTAGTAGATTTTATTGTAGGAAAACCCCACCATATCCCAATGGAAATCCCAAGGCCCTCCTAATTTAAAGACACAAGCACAATGAATGGCCTCTAGAAAATGTAAAGATTATTTCATATGACCATTTTTTCGTGGATTGTATGTTGTGATCTACCAGAACTTAGATCCCTACAAATCTTAGAGGTATTTCAAAAATTGATATATGAATCAGGGATATCTTTTGGATACAATGGAATATGGTATACCATGTAATTTTATGATGTCTTATATATAAATATTTCCCAACTTCTGAACCTTCATCACACCAATAATGAGAATAATGTGAGATGATCTAGTCAATCGGTAAATTAGTACCCCAGTCACATTATTTTCATAAGGATTATATGAAAACCCAAAAAATCCAACAACATATCATCCCACTTTCATTTATACACTTGAATGGGATAAATAAAACATGAAGGCGTGTGATTCCTATTGTTTACCTATTTACATATATAATGATGAGAAACAAAATCAGTGTTGTCCCATTTCATACATGTCCAACGGAATCAAAACCTCATATCATAAAATATCTTCATAAACGGGTGAACTTAACACTAGAAATGATTATAATCAACCATCACATCCTTTCTCATTAGATAAATAACAATTTAATAGTTCCTATTGTAAAGTATACCCATAGAAGATAGAGACATTTCATTGATGGTATCCCCAATTTATAAAAAATACTCAATTCCTTAAACCTCATCATCTATCTCTTTTTCATGGAGAATAAACTCAGTAAGTGATTATTTAAACTAAAAAATATCCAAAAAACCTATTTTCTATCCTCCCAGACTCCCAAATTCTTTTATGAAAAAATTTCCATGAGATTCCATTAATCTAACTATTCTTTCAAAGCCATGGATTTTAGTTTATTGCTCAGATAATCGGTAACCATATTCCCATTTACATGGGTGTAGGAAATTTAAAATTCAAATGATTGTATTCACTCCACCTATCATCTCCAACAGAGATTCAATTTTTTTATAGAATATATAACTGAGATTTTTTTAGAGTAGATGATAAATATTTTTCTAAAAAATTAGTTCCAAAAATAGTTAATGGCATGAATAATAGATCTAAGTTTTAGATCATGAGAAGGATTGTTCTTATCATGGCGGGGAAGCGGATGAGAACCATAATCCATCATGTGATCACCAAACATGAGAATTCCTCTAAAAATGGATTTCAACACACTAAAAAACCATATAGCCCTACCTTGACTTTGTAAGATTCTCCAGTTTATCTGAGATCATTTGAAACTTCAAATCATCAGAATAAACATTAAATTTAGAATCCCCTTTCAACATCACCCTTTTTTATGTGAGAGTAGTAACCATATCAAAAAAAATTTGAGAAATATTTAATGAATCAACCTTAATACCCTACCAAGACCAAGAAGTTCTAAATCTCAAATTCATTTCATTGTTCATCCCATAACATAATAACATTAAAAATCTCAACATCAACTGATATGACTTTATTGAGGCCATGTTATCAATGAAAATTAATTATTTAATACATAATTAGCACTTTGAAATGTTGAAACAATGTTGGTGACTCCTCGAGAAGTCTAAAAATTCTCTCAAATAACATACATCAACCTGTTTGGGTTTAGATTAAACCAATATGTATCCCATTAATACCACACAAAAAAAACAAGATACTGGTGGGAAGTCATGTTTATCAATTCCATAAACACAATATGATAATTTGGCAGACCAAAAGTCATAAATTGATACTCATAATATCCAAACCTTCTCCTGATCAAGGTTTTAAATATATCATACTTATTGATCATAATATTTTGATAATTAAAAAAAATATAAATCTTAGATAACCACTTAACCACTTTTATCTGATCAACAAAATAATCAATCTTGGGAAATATATAGTTGTTCTGAATTTTTAAATGATTAATTTTTTCAGTAATCAATAGATATTTTAATGGTTTAATTGTCCTTCTTGGAAAAAATCAATGATATTTCCCAATGCTAGACATTAGATCAAATGAAGAATTTTTAAATCAAGTAATCCAACTAATCCTTTATCTCTTATAGTCCAACTGCTTCTATATGGTAAGTTGGTGTGGATATGGGATGAATTTTTTGTACCATGTATATAGATAACTCTACCTCCCTCTATAATGAAAAAAAAGAAATGTTCGATGAAAAACATCAGGAAGCTCAACAACTACTAGTGGAAGAACACCAAAAGAATATTTGTTCTCCACCTCAAAGGAATATATGGATATCATCATAATCAAATCTATAATAGGTTATCTAGATCATCTATACCTTATGTTCCATTCACCCTAGAAAACATGACATTTCCCATCAGGGGTAGTAAAGGAGACCCACATAATATAACAATCAATTGGAGACTTATGAGAAATTAGATATTCTATCATAAGAATGAATCATAGAGGATTCATGTTAAGAATCAAAAAGTCATAAACATGTTCAGTTTTTGATAAAGAGATAAGAGATGAATCAGAGACACTTCAACCTATTTATCTCAAGGGGTAAATAAATTTTCATAACATAATTCATATGATCTATAGGAATATTTAACCAGTCCTCCATGTTGGTTGATATAAAAGAATGTTAGGAACCAGTATCAAATAAAGTTCCCATTAAAGATGAACCAATAGTAATGGTACCTCTCAATGTCATAGGTATCAAATAACCTCCCACTAGAAACTCATAGACTATGTGAAAAATCTTTTTTCTTGATGCATGTCGATTGACACAGGCCTGTCGTAGGGCGTGGAAAAAGCAATTTAATTTTTACTAGTGCAGCATAGAAGCTGACCAGGGTCGTCTCACTTGAGGAGATTTATCAATCATTTACTTACTTAATATAATTCACCTAAACAACTTATTTTTGGTGATTTTTATTTAATCTAGGAATCTAGTTAAATTCAATTTAAATAAAAGATAAAACTAACATGTAATGATAGAATGAAATTAATGAAGAACGAACTTGGCCTTTATGGGTTGGTTTGTGGGTTCCATCATTCTTCTTATTCGTATTTAATTTAAGTCTGATAATTCAATTATGAGATCTCATTCATGAATTACTATTGTTTTATTTATTGTTGTGAAATCTTGAATGCATTTAGCAATATTAACTTCACCTCCTCCTATAATCAAGGTTGATGGCACACCTCGATCGAGAGTGTGACATCTTCCAAGACCTGGCTCCATCATATGCCATTTCAACCACTGAATGGCTCAACTCCATCATATGAAGAGATTGTATCCAGTATAAGGGAGGGAAAATATTTAATAAAAGAATAGAAATGATTTTGATATCAGTGTCGTGGTGGACGATCGCCACACCCGTGCACATCACTCTTACTCATCACAAACTTAATAAAACATAGGAATATAAGCACAAAATAATTGAAATTTCCACATAAATCCACCAGGACAAGTCTCGGGTTAACCCCTCATATTTGAGGGTAAGAGGTCACGGTGGATAATATGAGAAGAATAAAATAAGAAAAAGAGAAAAGATGAAGAAGAAAACAGGGTGGATGGGTGGAAACAGAAATAAAAATAATGCATGAATTTTATTAGAAATCTAAATTAAAAATAAAGAATAAAACAAAAATAAAGAAAATAAATAAATAAATAAAAAGTGAAATGATTAAGATTTTTTTCCGGCCTCCCTCGGTGGAGATCTCCTCCTTGGTTCCTTGAAGGAATGGATGGAGAATGAGATGTTTTGGGAAGGAGGTGAGGGCCTCCTTTTATAGGAAGAATTTTACCCCCTAAAGTTTGCGCGTTTTAGACCCCATAAATGACTGCTTCACACATTCCACCCTTCATTAATTTTTTTCATAAATCCCTTGGCAGTTTCTCCTCCAAATTTCAGCTAATTCGGAAACCGTATGAAGGAGTTATGAATTTTTCATTCTAGGTTTCTGTTTCTGGACAAAGCTTCTAGGATGGTTCCTCCAAAAGTATGTCGTTCAACAGCCTCCTTAATGACCTTTAAAATCCCCCAAATTTATTTGAGATACGTCCCTATATGTCCTCTTGGTATCCCAGGTGTAAATACATCATTTAGATATGTTTATACCGAGTTTGATGTCTGTTACATTGGGTGGGTCCACAGTGTTTTCCCAGAAAACTTCCCAACTTCAATGAATTTTTAGACCCTTTAGATGGTCGAATCAGCTCCTGGTCCAGAAGAAAAAGTTGAAGAAAATAAAATAATTATTTTAAAAAAATTTGAATCAGAAAATTTAGCAGTATAATGTTAAGGAAATGTCCAAAACACTCTTGACTTAAAAATCTATCTAAAATCCAGAATTAGGCGTTTTTCACATTTGGGCTCAAAATAAGACTAAAACCTAAAAACATGACAATTACCCATACAATAACACTTTTGTGGGATTATAAACAATTATTTACAGTATAAAATATATGAAAATGTGAGCATCATCACTCCCCCAGACTTAAACATTGCACTCCTGGGCAATCATCTTACATCCAAATCAATTTCCACACAATAATTAAAAATGAAAAAATATCAATAATCTTATCCAAAATAGAATTCCATCATGTATCATATATGAAAAACAAACCTCTATCATTTTCATTTCAATCATTAAAATTTTTTCAACCTCATAAATCAATCCATGGCCCAATCACAACCTACCTCACATTGAATTTTATGTCACTCTTCACTCAAAAGAAATTGAATCTAGAGTTATACTCATACTTGAAAATCGTATGTATCACCATAGGTTTGTGAAAATTATCATTTCTCCACAACATGAAACATGAAAATGAATTTAATCATGGGGTATTTAATTAAAGGTTCAAATGATTCTATGTCTTAGGGTTGGTGGGAAAATTATTGAAAACGTTTTAGGCTAGAAAGAGGAGGTTGGACTTTTAAGTACAATGCATGATTATATCAAGGGAAAACACAGGTAATTCCTCTCTCAATATCACTTGAAAATTTGAAAAAACTTCACCACCCCCTTTTATGTCATGGTACATGAGCCAATAAGTGCTTATAATGAATGATATCATCTATGTTCTCCCCTTTTTTTCAAAGCTCTAGAAAGCCACAGCTTTATTTTCTTTTTTTTATGGAGTATGAGCTGAAAATTGAATACAATGAATGAATGAAAATTCATGCCCTTGATTTTTGAGAGGGAAACGAGTCATAACAGAATGTACAATGAGCAATTCAAACTCATCTCCATGTTTTTCTTTTTTTTGAAGGAGAAATGGATGAATCAAATAAAGAACAATGAAATGATGACGCATGCCCAATTCTCTTATCGTCCACTACCCAAAGTATTGACACACACCTCGAATCACCAATAAATGATACTCATCCCAATGAACAAATATGAAATTCCCTTCCCCCACACTCAAACTTGAAATAACCATGCAAAAATTCTAAAAGTACGGGTAGGTAAGGAAAAATTGGCTTGTAATGTGGCTTAAACCTATAAGGCAATTCATGGAATATAAGGGCTTATGAAGGATAAATGTTAAGGTGGGTCTCAATATAAAATTTGTCTAGCAAAAGAGATACCTAAATCATTTTAAATACATTCCATGAAATCCAAAGCTTCAAAAGAGAATTATTCACAAATTCTGGTTCTCACACAAAATTCATGTTTCCCTCAAGAAAGTGTGGGTATTAGGAAGAATATGTAAAAGTGGTTTATAATACCTCACAGGATTGGAAAAATATTTCGAGTCAGTGTTTCATGGGCATGGATTTCAAATATCAGTCAAACTCGTTAAAATTCTTGAAAATCCATTTCAAGGGAAAAGAATTCATATCAACAATCATTTAAAATCCATTATTTCAAAAATCATTTCAACTCTTTCAAAATCAATTGATGTGTGAAAAGTGAAATGAATATTCATTAAAGCTCAAAATATGTTTTGGACCAAAAAATTAAAGAAGTTTAAATGATAATCGTAAAAAGTTAACTCCCTTTTTAAATAATGAATTGGTCCTCTTCCGCTAATTCTCGGGGCTTCCTTCTGGCTTCATGATCCTAAAAATTACTCAATTAATCACAAGGATCATTTCATTTAAGCTCAAAATGAAAATACGGATGGGGAACATGATACACTAATTCTTAATACTAAATTTGAAATTTAAATTACTAGAAATCATGTAAAGATAAATCTTGGTATGATCCCCCAAGTGGGCCCTGGCATATTTTACTACCTCCAGAGGGCTGTACCAGCTTTTATCCATAATCTGTTGGTGGATGAAGCTTCTTTGATTTAAAACACCGCATGTGGCTCTTCCCTACTTGAAGTTCTTTGTTCTTGTCGATGGGGACTCCATAAACAGATTATACCAGATCTGCCCCCTTCACAATTTGGTACATCTTGTATGGTGGGGGTAGGATGAAGTGGGGAGCCTCCTCTTCATTTGTTGCTACTTGTGCACCCATATTGTCTTCTAGTGATGGCTTCATGGGGGATTCATCCTCCTATCTTTTTTCCATAGGCTTAGCAACTTGGATCTCTTCATGATGGGGCTCTTCTAGTAGATATTCAATTACTTCAGGGATCTCCAGAAGTTCCTCAACAGGTGCTTTGTTTTTTACATCATCCTCTAAGGTGTAGTATGAGTTTGATGAATCTTAATATTCAATAGATATGGGAGATAAACTCAAATTAGTTTCAGAAAAATTTAAAGAATTTGAGTTTAAGAATATATCATCTCCCTGATTTGGTTCAACATTAATATGCTCTTCAATTTAAAGTTCATCTTGGAGTCTATCATCAATGGATGGAGGTAGGTAGTCAGGCTCCTCCATTTTGAGTTTGTCCTCAACTTCATGGACAACTTCAGTGAAATTTGGGAAGACTAGTGACACTTTCTTCTTGGCCTCAAATCTCTTTAAGTCAGTTTGAAGTTCATCAATCATGGCCATCAAATCATCTAGTGAGATCCATGTTTCTATGCCTCTTTCTTTCTGCCTGACCATTATCACCAGTGCATCAGCTCTTCGTTGGAGGGCCTCCTTAGTGTAGTCTTGTTCTTCCTCCTACACCTGTGAGTAATTGTTCCATGCATAATAATTTAAATTTGAATGCATCGTGGAAAAAGTTTTTTTTTAATATTTTTAAAAAAAAAATTGAAACAATCTAAAATTTGAAATTAGAAAAAGTAAAGTAAAAAACCAATTAGCTCCCCAGCAACGGTGCCGGTTTTGATGCACGCCTATTGTAGGTCATGGCAAAAGTAATTTAATTTTTCCTAGTACAGCATAAAAGCTGACGAGGGTCGTCTCACTTGAGGAGATTTATCAATTGTTTACTTACTTAATATAATTACCCCAAAATACTTCTTTTTGGTGTTTTTAATTTAATCTAGGAATGTAATGCAATTCAATTTAAATAAAATATAAAACTAACATGAAATGAAAAAATGAAATTAATGAAGAAATAACTTGGCCTTTATTGGTTGGTTTGCGGGTTCCATCATTCTCCTTATTCGTATTTAATTTATGTCTAATAATTCAATTATGAGATCTCACTCATGAATTACTATTCTTTTATTTATTGGTGTGAAATATTGAATGAATTTAGCAATATTAACTTCACCTCCTCCTATAATCAAGGTTGATGGCACACCTCGATCGAGAGTGTGACATCTTCCAAGACCTGGCTCCATCGTATGCCATTTCAACCACTGAATGGCTCAACTCCATCACATGAAGAGCTTGTATCCAGTAGAAGGGAGGGAAAATATTTAATAAAATAATATAAATGAGTTTGAGATCAGGGTTGTGGTGGACGATCGCCACACCCGTGCACATCACTCTTACTCATCACAAACTTAATAAAACATTGGAATTTAAGCACAAAATAATTGAAATTTCCACATACCTCTCCCAGGCCAAGTCTCAGGTTAACCCCTCATATTTGTGGGTAAGAGGTCACAGTTTAGAATATGAGAAGAATAAAAGGAGAAAAGGAGTAAAGATGAAGAAGAAAACAGGGTGGATGGGTGGATACAAAAATAAAAATAATGCATGAATTTTATAAGAAATCTAAATTACAAATGAAAACTAAAAAAATAAAGAAAACAAATAAATAAATAAAAAGATAAATGAGGAAGATTTGTGGCCGGTCTCCCTCGGTGGAGATCTCCTCCTTGGTGCCTTGAAGGAATGGATGGAGAATGGGATGCTTTGGGAAGGAGGTGAGTGCCTCCTTTTATAGGCATAATTTGACTCCCTAAAGTTTTCACGTTTTAGACCCCATAAATGAACTCTTCACGCGTTCCACCCTTCATTGATTTTGTTCATAAATCTCTTGGAAGTTTGTCCTCCAAATTTCAGCTAATTTGAAAACCGTATGAAGGAGTTATGAATTTTTCATTCTCGGTTTCTGTTTCTGGATGAATCTTCTTGGAAGGTTCCACCAAACGTATGTCATTCAATAGCCTCCTTATTGACCTCCATAATCCCCCAAATTTATTTTAGATATGGACCTATCTGTCCTCGTGGTATCCCAGGTGGAAACACATCATTTATATATGTGTAGGCCTATTTTGATGTCTGTTACGTTGGGTGGGTCCATGCAGTCTGCCCAGAAAAATTCCCAACTTCAATGAATTTTTAGACCCTTTAGATGGCCGAATCAGCTCCTGGTCCAGAAGACAAAGTTGAAGGAAATAAAATAAGTATTCTAAAAAATTTTGAATCAGAAAATTTAGAAATATAATTTTACGTAAATGACCAAAATTCCCTTGACTTAAAAATCTTTCTAAAATCCAGAATTAGGCGTTTTTCACATTTGGGCTCAAAATAACACTAAAACCTAAAAACATGACAATTACCCATCCAATAACACTTTTGTGGGATTATAAACAATTATTTACAGTATAAAATATATGAAAATGTGAGCTTCATCATAAATAGAACCAAACTATTATTGAATCATATTATAGTACCATTGATCCTATTTTTACTGATGAGATCATAACATTAAACGGAGTTGTAAAAATATGAAAAACACTCTATGAGTAACATGAACATTATCTTGAGACACAAATCATTGATGCTTACATGAAATAATGATTTGAGTGACCCAATTTTTCACATTGGAAACAAGACTATGGTCCTTTAATTGATATTGTTAAAGAATTATAGTAAGTATATTATTGAGGGTCAAAAATACTATTTCCCCTAAAAGTATCATTCTATTTTATATTCCCTTTAATTGAACCAATAAAATTTTCACCAAGACTAGGAGGAACTCCCATCCACCATGACCTATCATCCAGGTCAATTTCAACCATTAGAGCCTTATCCAGAACATTAGTATACAAGGTAATATTTAACATGATGACCTGAGACTAAATATCTGATCAAATACCCATATAAAACATCTGGGCCTCAACTTATCATTTTAAACTACCTTAGGTGAGAACAGATCAGGTTTAATAAAATGGTTAGCGTACCGAGTCACTATTTTATTACATTAAAAAAGGTTGAGTAACTCTATAAAATTTACCAAAACCATTGAATCTAGATAGTATTAATTCATTAAAAGAGACATAAAGACTATCCACTCCAAGCCCTATTTTTTATATTCAAGAACTATCAGTTCCCTCTACCTTCTTCTAAGACCCTCAAAATTGAATATGACACATTTCACCATAATAGAATCCGGATTATCTATAAACTCAAATATTTTATCAAACCTTTATAATGAATCATCTTCCTCCTAAGGATAAACCATAACCAGAAAAGATGTTGGTTTATTCCAAATAAACTCTATTTCATTATCTATCTTATTTTACCTCTAAGGTAAAACCTTTTTAGACTAGGAAATAATTAGTTCAACCCATTATCCCAAATATTAGACCACTCACACTACAACCACTACAATATTCAGGTCGATTAGATGGTTCACTCACTATTATTCATCATCATCTCCTAATAGAAGTCTATTCATATGTATTCATGGGTTCATGGTACTACAAAAAATAAATATATAATATGGAAAGATCAGTCAAGTGACCCAATAACAACAATTCTATCAAAAAAATTCAACTTAGTAACACAAATCTCATATTAATGTCTGTAAAAAGTTTTGAATCATATCAAAGAGAGGCAGATAAAATGGACTCCACCCAGTGTGGGGCTAAATCTAAATGTGGATGGTTCCTAAAATAAAGGTATTATTAGAGTATTTAGCTTAGTTTATAATTATAGGGGTTCATTCAACCTTGTTTCTAGTTCTTTTTATGGTTAGTAAAATTCTATTGAGGTGGATACAAGAGGCTTGTATTAAAGTCTATCTTTATTCAGGCTCTTCAAACTAAATATTTCCTTAGTAGAGTAGAACTCAAAACTTATGGAACAATTCCTTAAAGACAATTACAGTGTCTTATTGTATTTAGTGTACTATATCTTGAAGTGAAGGTTTCCTATTTTCCATGACATTGAGTTTAGTCACACTTATAGGGAGTGAAACTTCATGTATATATTCTTGGATAGTAGAGGGAACCCCGCCAAAAGTTTCATTTTTTTTATAAATGTATTGGAGATATCCCGCATGATTATAACATCATTTTTAAAGGTTATTATTTGGGTCTTCATAAATATATACCCCCTTTATATTCATTCCCTGTAACACCCCAATATTTCACAATACACTTCTCTTTGAATAATACAAAAGTGTGTGTTGTACGCAGCTTCGACTTCTAACACACCACAACCAATCAAACAAGCTGTTATGAATTGTAATACCCATGTTTTAAAATTTTATAAATTTTAACTTTCAAAATGGACTTCATTTTTAGATTCTTAGTATCAAAATTAGCTTAGGGCGAATTTTTGGTATTTTTCTAAAAACTTTCAATTTTTGATGAATAGTGAAAAACACTGAGTTATAGTTTAAAACCGATTTTTTATTTAAATAATTACTTATTTTATTTAAATTTATTTTAGGTCAAAATAGATACATAATACTTATATAAGTTCATTGTAATTCATTGGATTTAGTTTATAATAATTTTAGATATATAAAAAGTTTATTGAACTTTTCACCGTCTTTTACCCACCTCCTATGAGAATTTGCAAATTCAAATAAAACTTAATTTTACCGCTTCTATGAGTAGAATTTCAAAAATACAAGAGACATGGTTGATATTAGTAACAAAAATGTGGTTCAACAAGATGAAAATAATTTTTTATGAATAATAACTTTTTACTTTTATTTACCCCGGTTAAAAGTAAATAGGGAAATTAAGGGTAAAAATAATATTATTATTACCATAAAACATGTAGTAATTCCATTGGATAAGTATAATTGGACCAAAAAAACCTTAGGAATAAAATATGAACCTATTTGGTCCACTTTTTTTAGATTATGACATTTATTATTATTTAATTCAAAGAAGAGTTAAAAGAGTAAAAATCAAAGTTCAATAAGTAAAACATTTTTAATATAGGGACACACATAAGATAAATTCGACTATAAATATTAATTAGAAAGATAAAAATATTTCCTACATAATGGGATTTTATTTATAGTTTTTAGACATTAAATAATTTAATTTATGTATGACATAATGACGATGTAGTAATTACCTAATTAATGAAATATTAAAATAATTGATATTATAAATAACCAAATAAATTTAATTTGAGACATTTTATGAATTAAACTAATTTTCTAGGTTAATATGACATATTAGGGTTGGATATAGGAATTGTTTTCTATGTAATAATGCTGTTATGAATTTTGAAAAAACAAAATACCAAATAGTGTCAAAATTGTCATAAAAGAGTTTTTAAAAAAACTATTATATTATTAATTGATATTATATTCCTAAAACTCTAAGGTTCGGCCAAAATACTTATATAATGATAGGTGTATCATTAATTAAACTATTTAACTAAGAGTTAAATCTAAAAGATAAAGTTAATATAGTGACCCAAACCAGTGAAAAACCTATTGGTTGAGTGGTTTTCAACCCAACCACACCTTATAATTTAAATAATCCATTTTGGAGCCATTAGAAACTGAAAATGATTTTATTATAAAATAATATTTCTAGCTTTTCCTAAGGTGCCCCTCACCCCTCTTATAAAAGGGAAATCCCCCTTCTCTCTAATTAACACATTCAAATCCATTTGGATCAGAAAAAATATGCCCAAAAAACCTCTCAAATATCCTCCCTTCATTTTATAGGAATTACTGTAGTCATAAAGCCAACCTAAGGATCCCTTTTGATCAAATCAAAAGGAAGAACCCGAAGAAGATGTAAATATTTAATCACCCCATTCAAGTTCCTTTCTTCTTCCACTTCCCTTTTCTTTGTTGTTTCCATTATAAAATAATAAATCCCATATATTTTATATACAATTATGTTATTATAAATATGGTACAACAAAATTGATTATTCTATCCATCATTTGAATGACATGTCACCATACGTGCGTATATACGACTTACCGTCTCCACGTTGTGGTATAATTGTTATTCAATACATTACTATTTGGATGGGTATAATAATGATATGTAATTGATATAAATAATAAATATAACATGATAATGATTCTATATATATGATATACCATCCAATTATATATTATTTTAATATCAAAAGAATGATATTGTCGCTCATGCGTATGTACGGATTACCGTCTCCACGAACGCGATGATATTCATTCCCCATCATATTTATTCAAGACTAATTTTGATTAGAAATAATGTTTAAAGACGTGATATCATTCTGGATATGAATAAGATGAATCCCATCCATAAGAAATATGACTCACATATCATAGAATATAAAGGAAAACAAATCCATTAACACCCGAAACAACGATAATACTAAGATATTATTAACAAAGTAATGTTAAAAGATCATATATGGTATCATATTAATGTATATGATTCTTGTATAATTTAATAACTATTATTTCAAAATTATACTAGAGGTTAACCTACCCTTGACCAAGGAAAAGTACAAGGTAAGGGTTAATTTCACAAGAATATTTTCAAAATAAATGTTTCTTTTATAATTATATGACTTTTAAATGATTTCAAAATAGTAAGAGATATTTATCTAAAAAAAGGTTTTGATTTCATTTATGTCAACAAAATTTGATGGATTTTAAGCTTATTTGAAGTTGATTTATTATGATACAAAACTTCCATATTCCATTGAAGTTTTTGTGATATGTCTGATTGTGGATGTGTTATTTTTATACCATTCATGGTTTATGGATAAATTATTGATATTTCGTATGCTAGTTTTAATATGAATGTTTATGTTATGTTTAAACCTTTTCATATGAGAAATGCATTGGAATTAGTATGTGACGGGTGGAGCCCACTATAGCTCCTCGATGCATTGGTAGGTCTCATGAGACAAACTAGTGTCTTGACACAAGGCCTTGACAAAACCTTATTTGTAGTCTTGGGACAAGGCCTTGACTATGTGGTTATGGAAGTCTAGAATTATGCATTCCATCATTATGAAATTGGCTATTGATATTTCATGTGATTATTTGACTATAATAATATCCATGTGAGTAAGTAAATGGAATTATTTTATTTTATCTTTTCCATATTATTCTAAAGTTCTAGTTTAAAAGGCTTTTTTTTAGTCTTATACATTTCCTTAAATGTTTATACTTATTTATGAAAGTTTACTCTATATTGTTATCCTTACTGAGCATATGAGCTCACCCCTTTCTATGTTTTATATTTCCCAGGATGCAAAGATGTATTTTATGACTAACCTGTAGGGATAGTGTGAGGGGATATGATTTCTATCTATGGAAACATTGTTGTTGTATTTTTGCATTTTATGATATAATGTAAATCTTATGAATGTATCTAGTACTTCCAAGGATACTAAACTAATAGGTCTTTCGAGACTTGATCTTTTGTGATCATTTCTATGTTATGTAATAATGCACCGAATCTGGGTAACTAGGGTCGAGGCGTTACAATTGGTATCAGAGGAAGTTTAGTAAAAACCTTGGAAACTAGATTTAGGTAAACTCTGATTAGAGAACATAGCCCTAAGATAGACTTTGAGGATTAGTATGGAATAACTTCCTAGAATTTTGGTGTTGTAGAGATTTTGTGAGTTTTCCAAGAAATATATCTCTATCTGGATACGAGAAGGTAGAGGCGGCTCTCACACAGATGTACCTAGGGGTAAAACCCAAAAACACCACTTTGAGATAGATTCGAATGGGAACCGGTGCACGTCAATGGGCCTTGCCTCACTCTTGGTTACGACACTCCTGGGGGATATGCTTAGGATAATTCTCATTTTCTTTTCAAACCATTATGATGGGTTTATGAGTATTTACTTCCTTGAATAAAACATTTTTATGATTATCTATTATATCCATAAACTGTTCAATTTATGTTAAGTGTTTTACTAGTTTGGAATTATGTATTTCGATTCATAAGCTAATCAAGTTTATGCCATTTTTTAGAAATGGGGCCTAGTGGAAGGAATGAAAACCATATCAATACATTCACTCCATTTAGGGATTTATCTCCTCCTCAAGATAATTATAGTGGATCTAGTGATACAACTGGTGCTGATCAGCTTATCACTATATTGGGATAACTCACTCAGGTTATGAATAATAACCTTACCCGTATGGAGCACCCTGATCCATAGCTTGGAGGATCAGTGTTATATCTCTTCATGAGGCAACAACCACCAACGTTCAATGCAAGTACAAATCCATTAGTAGCTGAGCAATGGATAAATTCATTAGAGAAAATTTTTCATGCCTTGGGGAGTAGTGAAAGGGGAAAAGTTGTCATGGAAGTTTACCGCCTCACTAGAGATGCTGATCAAAGGTGGTCATTGATTAAAAACAAAAAGGAATATGATGAAGTATCAAATGTGGAATGGAGGGAGCTTAAAGAGATTTTCATAGAAAAATACTTTCCTCGTGACTATCGAGATGATATGGAAAGGAAATTTCTGAGTCTGATGAAAAAGGAGGATGAGAACGTCACTAAGTATGAGGCTAACATTACAAGGCTAGTAAGGAATGTTGTAGATTATATACGTAACCCAAGAATTAAGATTTATCATTTCTTTGATGGGTTAAAACCATTTCTACATCGAGCATTAGTATCACAATCCTTCTCGTTGTATGAAGATATTATCTCATGTGCTATCAAGACAGAAAAAGAATTATCTATGTTTTATGACTTTAAAGCAATGCAAGAGAAGAATAGATCTTCTGAACACTCTGGAAATTAAAATAAGGGGAAGGGAAAAGTTGAATATCCATCCTGCAATAAATGTGGGAAGAAACACCCTGGTACTTGCCTGAAGGGAATGAGAGTCTGTTATAAGTGTGGTGAAAAATTCCACCAAGCTCATGATTTCAAGGGGATAAAAGAGGTTGCTGATGTTGAATGATACAATTGTAGATAAAGGGGGCATTATGAAAATTAATTTCCTAATTTTCAGGGGAACTTACCTCAGAAAAGGCCAAGGGATCATGGAAAATCTTATATTATCACTACTACTGAGGTTGAAGCTTCGAAAGGCGTGCAAGAAGGTAATTTAATGGTTTCCTCAAGTTTAGAAAATGCTTTATTTGATTCTGGATCATCACATTGTTTCATATCTTCCCATTTTTCTAAGAAAATTAGATATCTCCAATTTGATTTAATAAGGGTGTTTTCAGTCAAAACTCTTAAGGGGAGTATCATCGCAATAAAGTTTTTTGAATCAGTTCCCATTAGGGCATATAAAAGCTCTTTATCTGTGGATCTCATCGTCATACCCATGATTGAATTTGATATAATCCTTGGTATGGATTGGATTTCTTCCCATGATGCAAACATTTATTGTAATAAGAAAGAGGTTACGATTTTTGATGATGATAATAAAGAACACCTTATCTTTAGAGCAGAATCTTCACCACCTAATTCTTATCTAGATCCACCCTAGTAGCTCAAATAAATTCAATTATTGGGGAGGAAGAGAATGAAACAACTATGGGTGAGGAAAGAAATGTTTAAATAGAGTATGTACCTATTGTGCAAGAGTATGTTGATGTATTTCTTGAGGATTTACATGGACATCCTCTAGAATGAGAAATTGAGTTTTCTATTGATTTAATTACTGGTTCAAGGCCCATATCGAAGACCCCGTATAGAATGGACACTGTGGAATTAGTGGAACTAAGGAAACAACTAGATTAATTGAGTAATAAGGGATTTTTTCTCCCTAGTTTTTCTTCATGGGGAGCCTCTGTCCTTTTTTTGAAGAAGAAAGATGGATCTATGAGGTTGTGCATTGACTACAGGGAGATCAATGCTATAACAATAAAGAACAAGTATCCCTTACCTCACATTGATGATTTATTGGACCAATTTAATGGAGCTCAATACTTTCAAATATTGACCTTCAATCTGGATACCATTAGTTGTGTATGAAGAAGGAAGACATTCCGAAGACATCATTTTGAACCTGGTAAGGGCATTATGAATTTACAGTAATGCCTTTTTGATTGACTAATTCACCCTCTGTCTTCCTGGATATAATGAATAGAGTTTTCAAGGAATATCTCAATGATTTTTTAGTGGTATTTATTGATGATATCTTGAGATACTCCAAAATCTATTAAGATCATGAAAATCACTTGCGCATTATCCTGAAGACTCTCTGAAGACATGAATTATATGGGAAGTTTAGCAAGTGTGAATTCTGTCTTCAGGAGATCTCTTTTCGTGGACATATTATCTCTAAGGATGGAATCTCTTTTGATCCTTAAAAGACCATGGAAATCCAAGAATGGACAACACCGATGAGTATAATTGAGGTACGTAGTTTTATTGTTTTAGCAGGTTATTATCGACCTTTCGTCTAGAATTTTTCCCAGTTGGTTAACCCATTAACAAAGCTCACATGAAGAGGGGTTAAATTTGTTTGGACAAAAGAGTGTCAAGAATGTTTTGAAGAACTGAAGAAAAGATTATTTAATGCTCCTATATTTACTCTACCATCGAGGAATGATGGGGTTTGTTATTTGTAGTGATGATTCAAAGAAAGGACTTGGTTGGGTCCTTATACAGAATGATAGGGTTACTGCCTATGCATCACGACAGCTAAAAATTCATGAGAAAAAATATCCTACTCATGATTTTGAATTAATAGTTGTAATCTTTGCTTTGATGATTTGGAGACACTATCTTTATGGTGAAAAATGTGAGATATATACCGATCACAAGAGTTTGAAGTATATTTTCTCACAAAAAGAACTCAACATGAGGCAAATTAGATGGATTGAACTACTCAAGGGTTATTATTGCACTATACACTACCACCCTGGGATGGAAAATAAGGTGGCATATGCTTTGAGTAGAAAGGATCATGGAGTTTTGAACTAGATGAGAGTTGAAAAGGATCCTATATACATGGATCTAGTAAATATGGATATGGGAATCACCATGGAAGGTGAAACATCAATACTTTTTCAAATGGTTTCCAAACCATATTTATTAGAAAGGATAAAGAGTTATCAGACCGGTGATGAAGAGTTTCAAAATAAGATTAAAGATGAGAATTGTGGGAGATTGAGTGACTTTGTGTATGAAGATGGAATTTTGAAATTTGGGAAGAGACCTTGTGTTCCTGATATACCTGATCTAAAAAGGGAATTGTTGGATGATGCTCATACTTATACACCCTGGGAGCACTAACATGTATAGATATTTGAAGGAACATTTTTGGTGGGACAACATGAAGAGGGAGATTGCTGATTTTGTGCCAAGATGTATGGTTTGTCAATAAGTGAAATCTAGAAGGCAATAGCCTAGAGGAGTCTTGAAACCTCTTCCAATACCTGAGTGGAAATGGGATAATATTACGATGGAGTTTTTCATGGGACTACCAAATAATCCTAGAAGGAACGATGCAATATGGGCCATTGTTGATCATCTTACCAAGTCAGCACTTTTCTTTCTATAAGAGAAGATTTACCACTTAAACATCTAGTAAGACTATATATTAATGAAGTTTTGAGACTTCATGTAGTACCCATATCGATTGTTTCTGATCATGATCCACATTTTACATCAAGATTCGGGAAAAGTATTTAGAAATCCCTGGATAATGAGATTCATTTGAGCACTGCCTACCACCCTCAAACTGATGGAAAATCAGAATAGACTATTCAAACCTTAGAAGACACGTTGAGATCATGCTCACTTGACTTTCAAGGTATGTAGGATCAATATTTACCTCTGTTATAATTTTCCTACAGCAATAGCTTCCATTCAAGTATTCATATGGCACCATATGAAGCGTTTTATGGAAAGAGATGCCGCACACTAACCTGTTGGGGTGATGTTGGAGAAAGAAAACTCATAGGCCCAGAACTGGTGGAGGAAACGATGGTAAAGGTGAAGGTAATCCAAAACCACATCAAAGCAGCTCAAAGTAGGCAGAAGAGCTATGCCAATAACCAAAGGAAGGATTTAGAATTTCATGTAGGAGATCATGTATTCTTGAAGGTATCTCCCTAGAAGGGTGTTATAAGTTTCAGTAAGAAAGGAAAATTGAGTCCCAGGTACATCAGACCTTTCGAAATTCTAGAATGAGTTGGGCCTGTAGCTTACCGTTTGTCAATGCCTCCAAGTCCCTACAAAGTTCACAATGTATTCTACATATCACTATTGAGAAAATACATGCCCATCCCAACACAAGTACTCACCTATGAGATATTAGAACTGGAACCCGATCTGTCTTATTGCGAAGAGCCTGTCGAGGTTCTTGATACAAGAGAACTAGTGTTGAGAAACCGGACGACTGGTCTTGTAAAAGTTTTACGGAGAAACCATAAGATGGAAGAGGTAACTTGGGAACCCGAGGAACTTATGATGAAGAACCACCCGAGTCTTTTTAAGAAGTAATATTCTATAAATTTCAAGGACAAAATTATTTGAATGAGGGGAGAATGTAACACCCCAAGCTTCTACGATACGCTTGTCTTTGAATAATAAAATAGCGTGTGTTGTACGCAACTTCGAGTTCTAACACACCACAACCAATCAAACTAGCCGTTATGAATAGTAATACCAACCTTTTGAAATTTTATAAATTTTTTCTTTCAAAATGGACTTAATTTTTTGATTAGTATTATCGAAATTATCTTAGGGTGAATTTTTGGTATTTTTCTGAAAACTTTCAATTTTTGATAAATAGTGAAAAGCACTGAGTTATAGTTTAAAACCAAATTTTTATTTAAATAATTATTTATTTTATTTAAATTTATTTTATTCCAAAGTAGATACATAATACCTATATAAGTTCAATTTAATTCATTGGATTCAGTTTATAATAATTTTAGATATATAAAAATTTAATTGAACTTTTCACCGTCTTTTAGCCACATCCTAGGAGAAATTGAAGATACACATAAAACTTAATTTTAACACTTCTATGAGTGGAATTTAAAAACTCCGAGAGAAATGTTTGATATCAGTAACAAAAATTTGGTTCAATAAGATGAAAACAATTTTTGGTGAATAATCACTTTTTTCTTTTATTTACCACAGTTAAAAGTAAAATGGGTAATTAAGGGTAAAAATGATATTATTATTACCCTAAAACATGTTCTAATTATATTGGATAAGTATAATTTGACCAAAAACAACCTTAGGAATAAAATATGAACCTCTTCGGTCCACTTGGTTTAGATTAGGACATTTATTATTATTTAATTCCAAGAAGAGTTAAAAGAGTTAAAATCAAAGTTTAATAACTAATTTTTTTTAATATAGGGATACAAATAATATAAATTAGACTATAAATATTAATTATAAATAAAAAATATTTACTACATAGTGGGATTTTATTTATATTTTTTAGACATTAAATAATTTAATTTATTTATGACACAATAATGATGCAGTAATTACCTAATTAATGAAATATTAAAATAATTGATATTATAAATATCCAAATAAATGTAATTTGAGACTTTTTATAAATTTAACTAATTTTATAGTTTAATATGACATATTAGGTTTTATTAGATTAATTTTTTTCGAAGTAATAATGTTGTTATGTATTTAGTAAAAATAAAATACCAAATAGTGTAAAATTGACATAAAAGAGTTCTTAAAAAAAATATTATATTATTAATTGATATTCTATTCCTAAAAAACTAAGGTTACGAAAAAAGACTTATATAATGATATTTGTATTATTAATGAACCACTTGGGGTTCCCTTGGAAGTATATAGTATGTTTATTAACCATATAATATAAAAATACAAAGAGACATGGTAAATGTCAAACTATTTAACTAAGAGTTAAATTTAAAAGATAAAGTTTATATAGTGACCCAAACCTGTCTAAAACCAATTGGTTGAGTATTTTTCGACCCCTCCCCACCTTAGACTTTAAATAATCCATTTGGGAGCAATTAGAAACCGAAATTTATTTTATTATAAAATAATACTTCAACCTTTTCTTAAGGTGCCCATCACCCCTCTTATAAAAGGGAACTCCCCCTTCTCTCTAATTCACACCTTCAAAGCCATTTTTCTCGTCCAAAATCTGCCCAAATACCCTCTCAACTGTACTCCCTTAATCCTAGATGCCTTACTTTAGTCAGGAAGACATCCTATGGATCCATTTTGATCACATCAAAAGCAAGAACCC
Organism: Viscum album; assembly: GCA_963277665.1. Taxonomy (NCBI): domain Eukaryota; kingdom Viridiplantae; phylum Streptophyta; class Magnoliopsida; order Santalales; family Viscaceae; genus Viscum; species Viscum album. The sequence continues at coordinate 117,782,401 of OY728119.1, forward strand.
GAAGAAGAGGTAAATATTTAATCACCTATTTCAAATCCCTTTCTTCTTCAACTTACTTTTTCTTTGTTGTTTCCATTATAAAATAAAAACTCCAATATATTCTATATAATTTGATTTTATTATAAATATGGTATAACCAAATTCATTATTCTATCCATCCTTTGAATGACATGTCACCATACGTTCGTACGTACAGCTTACCTTCTCCACGTTGTGGTGTAATTGTTATTCAATACATTATTATTTGGATGGGTATAATAATGATGTGTAATTGATGTAAATAATAAATATAAAATGATAATGATTCTGTATGTATGAAATACCATCCAATTATATATTATTTTAATATCAAAAGAATGATATTGTATCTCGTGTGTACGTACAGATTACCGTCTCCACGAACGCAATGAGATTCATTCTCCATCGTATCCATTCAAGACTAATTTTCATTAGAAATAATGTTTAAAGACTTGATATAATTCGGGATATGAATAAGATACATCCCATACATAAAAAATATGACTCACATAAAAAATAATATAAAGGAAAACGAATCTGTTAACACCTGAAACAAAGATAATACTAAGATATTATTAACAAAGCAATGTTAAAAGATAAAATATGATATCATATTAATGTATATGATTCTTGTATAATTTAAAAAAAATTATTTCACTATTATATAGGAGGTTAACCTACCATCGACCAAGGAAAAGTACAAGGTATTGGTTAATTTCACAATCTCTTTATTATCTGAGGTTGTTTTTACGTAAGTATCTACTGGGAACTATTTATCATCCACATCCATTTTTCTTAAAAATATATTTCAAAACATTATTACTATTTTATAAAATATGGTTTAAATTCATTTATACCCTTATTTTACTTTTTATAAGATTTTTATAAATTTATCTTTCTGTCATTCTCCAAACAAGGTCCTTTATAACCTTTTCGACAAAATTAAGGTAAGAATGTATTTTTTTAACATATACGGTGGGTGTGGCTATTTTCCACCGTTATAACAACATTGAAGCTTCCCTTACAAGATTATAAGAATATTTTCAAAATAAATGTTTTCTTTTATAATTAGATGACTTTTAAATGATTTCAAAATAGTAACCGATATTTCTCTAAATTTTTCTTGATTTAATCTATGTCCACTTCCTTTGAGGGATTTCAAGCTTATTTGAAGTTGGTTGATTATGATAAAAAACTTCCATATTGCATTGAAGGTTTTGTGATACGTTTGACTGTGGATGTGTTATTTTTATACCATCATGGTTTATGGATAATGTATTGACATTTCGTATGGTATTTTTAATACAAACGTTTATGTTATGTTTAAACCTTTTCATATGAGGTATGCATTGGACTTAGTAAGTGACGGGTGGAGCCTGCTATAGCTCCTCGATGTATCGGTAGGTCTCATGAGACAAACTAATGTCTTGGAACAAGTCCTTGATAGAATCTTATTTATAGTCTTGGCACAAGGTCTTGAATATGTGATTTCAAAAGTCTAGCCTTATGAATTCCATCATTATGAAAGTGGCTATTGATATTGCATGTGATTATTCGACTAGTAGAATATCCATTTTAGTAAGTAAATGGAATTATTTGATTTTATCTTTTCCATTTTATGCTGAAGTTCAAGTTTAAAAGGCTTTTGTTTTAGTCTTATACATTGCCTTAAATGTTTATGCTTATTTATTAAAGTTTCTGCTATATTGTAATCCTTACTGAGCATCTGAGCTCACCACTTTCTATGTTTTATTTTTCCCCGGATGTGAAGAAGTATTTTATGATTGACCTGCAAGGATAGTCTGGGGGGATATGAGTGTAGTCTATGGAAACAATGTTTTTGTGGTTTTTCATTTTATGATGTAATGTAAACCTTATGAATGTATCTATTACTTCCAAGGCTACTAAACTAATCGGTCTTTTGAGACTTGATATTTTGTGATCATGTCAATGTTATGTAATAATGCCCCAACTCTAGGTATCTGGTGTCGGGGCGTTACTTGTCCTTATCTCATAAAGAGGTAATTATAAGTGATATTAGAAAACTCCTCATTAAAACTTTTTACAAACTGATCACGGTAACTTAAGCGTCCATATAATGAAAGATGGATCAACATTGAATCAAAACATACCCATTAAGCCTAAAAAATACTATATCATCTATAGTAAGACAACCCAAAATATATAAAATTATTTATGAAGAGAGTCAGTATAATTTTATTCTAATTTCTCACTAACCATCCCAAATAACCCACATAAATGGTACCCAAATATATCTTGATATGGATTAAAGGGAATTCCCAATCCCTGTGGGCAAGATACTAGTGTCTGGGAATCCATAGAAAATAATAGAGAAACATTTCACCATGAGAATAAATCAACACGATGAAAACAATGGAAAAATACATAAACAAATTATATTCCAAAACATTACTCAAGAGAATGGTACCACAATCTGACAAGTACACGTCTCAAAAATGGTACATCATTCTGAGTCATCAGATAACCATCAAAGACATAACCATATCATTAAATTGTAAAAAGTGGATCACAATATATACCAGTCACCACCAAATATCAAGATCGCATTATCAAGAACACCATCCAAATTCAAGAGGTTCCTTTCCTTTTCCTAGAACTAGCTTAAAAATTCTACAAATAGCTAAAGGAAAAACTAGGGTGTGTGAAACACTATCCAAGTAGGATCCCTCCAATAATTTCATAAGCATTCCATATCAAGAAAACCAAATATGATCAATTTTAAATAAAAAGGAATGAAATTTTTTTCAATATTCATTATAAAATCATACTTTTAAATTCATTTCAAAGGTGAGTATTAAATTGGTATGAAAGTTCACTTCCATCAAACTAGGCATGAATAAAAATTTCATTCAAATCAAACATGAGTAAATAAATTTATAATCATTGGAATATAAAAATCATTTTCAATCATAGAACCATGGTAATAAGGATATAAGTTTGTTATTTTAAATCTTAAGGTTCCACACATTTGCAGTGAAATACTTCTCTAAGTGTTCACACATTCATAGATATCAAACCTTCAGGGAATATGAATAGATCCAAAAGAATAAATCAGATCAAATCAATATGTTTAGTCATGATTTTAATTATTAATCCTTTTTTAGGTAGAGATAATACATTTATAACGTGTATATCATAGGTCTCCCACTAAACTATGCAGACTACTATGTTATTAAAAGAAATTAATCATATAAGGGGATATAATTCATTATAATTAGAATCATATAATTTAAAATAATATTTTTTGGTAGAATAAATATCAAGTTTCAAAGGATGCAATTTCATTTCAAAAACCAATGTTAAATGGTTTTTATAAAAACTAATTCCTTTCAAAATAATTCATTTCATTTCAAACCATACATTAATTCATGCATTCTTTTATTAAGAAATGATAATCAATTTCAACTCAAATTTCATTTTTCGAAATAAACATTTGATTTGAAAAGTCATATGCAAAAGGTTAAACTCTCTCACACAGACACACTTGTCCAATTGGAAATAATTAATCAAGAAACTCAAATCAAACATTGGAAATAGTTTAGTAATATAATTCAATATAAACTATCATCAATGTTTTCAATTGATAGGAATTTTATTTATGAATCCACCAACCTCAACGAAGGTATAGTCACAAAACCAACACAGGATACACAACGAAGAGAGACATGATGTTAGAATTGATCAAGGAATAAGCCTAGAAACATAATTTTTAAAATCAATATCAAAATCCACTAATTACATAAGGATCCATAATTATTTATAAAGGATAGATAAGAGTAAATAATAATTCATGATCATATCGAGATCACACTTACCATTAGAGATCGAACACATGAACCAACACTTCAATCTATGGAGTTTCAATGCTGGAAGGGACAAAATCAACTATATAGAGCATATAAGTTAGAATGGTTTGATTTAGTTTTCAAGGAGTGGAGTTTGGTGTTAAAACTGGTGTTTCAATATTTAAAATTGAAAAATAATAAAAATTAATCTGATTCCCATAGTATGGAAAACTGTGCACCAATAATGTACCCACTTCTAGGCTACTATAATAGATGCATGGTTTGGTCGCATGGTTTTGAAAAACCATATTCCAAACATACAAGAAACTATTACCAAAAGTTTTACATTTTGAGGGGGTAGTCCATATGGTTTTCAATTACATTGATCCTAACCATGTTTCATCCTCTTAGACTCCCAAAAATGTCACATAGTTTGCTGGGAAGACCCGCATGATTTTACATAACCATGGTCTAATTGTGAACAATAAAAAAATCTAAAACAATCACAATAGTCACCAAAAGTAACCCATGAAAATACATAATGATAATATGGTAAAAATGAATTAAAGTACCTAAAAATTGGAATCAAGATATTATATAAAATCGTGGGAAAATATTATGTTTATGCGCCGAAGATGATTAATCAAGACAAAAGAAGTGAAGGGTAATTCCTCTAAAATGAAAGGAAATTAAATAATCCATCCATATAAATAAGTTGAATGGTTTTGTTTTGAAAATTTATTTGATCAAGTGTGAGATGTGTTAAAGAAAAATGTCCTAGATGAAATCACCCTTTTTAAGAGTTTTAGAAAAATCACTTTGGAAATTGGAAATATATATAATGTTTTAGAAAAAAATTAATGAATTACTTTATAAAACTATTATAAAAACAATTCTATAAAATACCAAGAAAATATGTAGAGGAAGTTTTATATAGAATGATAAATGAGATGAAAAATTTGTTTACATAAAACATGTTAAAAAGAGATTCTTTCCACACTTTGATGAAAATAAACCATACATAAAACATTATAAATTTATCTAATTTTTTAAGTATAATTAGTATAAGATTAAATTAATTAATTATTTAGGCATAGATAAATTCATTTTCAAAATCATATAACTAATACAAAGATGAAAAAAGCGATATTCCTAATAGAGAAGAATATATGAGGCCAGTTTCACTTATAACAAACCTATAAAGTAAAATTTGTTTCAAGGTGAAATGAATTTTTTAAGAGACATGTAAAACCATAGGGATATCCAAATAATTTATAGGGGTTTTAGAATAAAATAAAAATATATTATATGGAATATATTTTATAAACTATATTTATTTGAAAATAATATTTTCAATAAAACCCTTACTGTTTGAGTAACATTTTAATCAAAAACATGTTTACATAAAAGGCTTTAAATTATAAATAAATATCCATGAATAAAATATAATTCATTATATAACATATAAAATGGTGGTTCAATACACAATATAAAAAACATGGTTCACTAAATCAAGTACGTCTCATTGATTTCAAAATGAAATAAAGAAAACCTTACCTTATTTATCATCTATTTTCAGTATCTGGTGTGTTTAATATTGATCGTTTGGAACTAGTTTCGTAATACTAATGTTATTATTCATTATTATCACAAATTTAATAATTAATAGGTAATAAAAGATAATATAATTTTTATTTTATAATTATTTATAATTTTATAATTTCATTTTATGCGTGTTTTGGTTGTGGTTCTTGTAGATGAAATTGGCGACAAGTATATTTCGGTGATTTTTAACAAATAAAGGGTTTTATCTTAATAAATTATTTTAATATTAATATTACCCTTAAAGAAACAAAATATTTTTTTATTTATATAATATATTATCAGTAATTAACTTATCATATTCATCCATGATATTATTTTATATCATTATTCATGTAGGTAGTTAGATCGATACAGACATGAAAATATCATAATTAATGGATGATTATGATTATGATTATAAAAGTGGTGTATTTTGGAATAATATCATTTTTATAAAATAATAATTATATTATTTCGATAATTTTAATTTTTTTCATATGATTTAATGAGATTTTAAAAAATAATAATGAAATAGATGAAAAATGAGATACATTACTATGTGGAGGTGATAGTCTGTGCAACACACAATTAATGATTTCATTTCAGGAAGAATGACATGGAATTATGAGGGATTATAATTTGTATCTTAATAGTAATAATTATAATATATATGAAAAATTTATTCTTAAATGTCAATTATATAATCACCGAAGAGAGGTAAAGGTGAAAAAAATTGAATTCATCACTTCATGGAGGCATTTGTCCACCCAACATAGAAATGACAGTTTTATTCATCTTAATATAAAAGGGGAAAGGTATTTAATAGTTATTATTTTATAATAATAAAATTAATATTATAATAAATATCAATTTCATAATACATTTTATTAAAAAATTATATTTTGGAAAGTAATATAGAAAGGAAAATTAGTTTGGGAAAATAATGAGTACTCAAGTTGAAATATTTTTGTTTTCCTTGGAGAATTCCATGGTAATAGAGCTCTTAAGCCAATATATTATGACAATGGGATGAATTTAAAGGAATATTTTACTAAAGTAATTATAATTAGTATATTTTCATGTGGAAACCTAATTTTTTGGAGTGGTCTTAAAGGGGTGGTGAGAGGGGACTTTTAAAAGTGGTTAGATTAATATTTTTCTAAATATTTCATCATAATAAAAAGGGATCACATGTTTCGCTTTTCAAGAATACTAAATAATGAATTATAATGGAGTGGTAGATTATATATGTTATATAATACCTCAAATGTTCATTTTTACACATGTTTCTAATTAATTCACACTAAGAATTTTCACTTTTACCACTTTTGGTTTTATAATGGTAAATAATTTTTACCTTAAGAAATTTCATTTTAAGAACCAATAATAAAATTGACCATGTTATATAAATTGAACCTAATGATTCCATATATTAACTCTATTTTATCATAAAATGTTTTTATATAAATAAAAAATTAAATTTTAACGTTAGCACATGTCATGCATAAAAAACCTCATTTTTAGAAAAAAACGTATATTCTTATGATTAAAATTTATGTGTAGGAAAAAATTGTCATTGTATTTTAATTTAATTATATAAATATATGTATTATAATAAAATTAAGAGTAATTTATCTTTAAAATCAATCCAATACTAAATTTTACCAAAAATAATAATCAATTAAAATAAAAACCAAAAAATAGTTTTTACTTGGAAATATTACTTGAGTCCTTAAAATGTTAAGAATAGGTTTACAAAAGTCAACAAAGTCTTTTTAAAATGCCCAGTTTTTACTTATTAAAATAATATTTCAAAAATTAAAATGTTTATAAACATATAGGTATTTATTTTATAATTATGATGTTATAGTTTTGGTAAAAATGATATTTTCACTAATCATGTAAAAATAAATTATTTTAGAAAAATATAAAAAATTCATAAGAAGATAATATTGAAATTATAAATGAATTTTTTTTAAAAAAATTATTTTCTATAATTTTATATCTTAAATTTTAAATAAATTCATATAATATATTTAGAAATTGTTATTTATTTAAAAATAAATTTTCAAAGTATTGGCTATTCTTATTCTTATTTCCTATAAATTAATAATAAAATTAGTGTTATTATATTATATATATTATTCATATAAGAAATATAGAATATATTTATTTTATTTAAATAAGGAAAATGAATTTCATTTTTTTAGAATTCTTTCATAATAAAATGATCTCGTTAATGTTATCAATACATTAGTAAATAAACATCAATTTTCATTAAAAATATTTTTTTAAAACACATGTGATAAATTAATATACACCAGATTATATAATACAAATTTCTAGGAAAATTTCCCATCATGATCCCTATGTATGATTTAAGCATAAGGTAAGACCTAATCACAGTCGAGGGAAATTATTCAGCCAACATATATCTTGTGGAAATTTCCATGACTTTGAATTTCTATCACATGTGATTTTAATCATATTATAATTATATATTTTCATCTTGGTATTGGTTTAATGGAAACCCTAGCAAAGAAAATTAATTTATAAGATCTAACAAATTAGCTTCATAAGAGATACATTCACTACCCGATGATATTTATCTCCATTTTCTTCATAGAATTCATAATATGGTTACTTCTTTTTATACCCGCTAATTTAATGGACATATTATAATAGTAAAATTTTATTTCAATATATCATGGATATATTTTATTAAGATGTTTCATTTTAAAAAATCTATTAAAATAATAATTATTTAAGGAAAATACAAATTTTAATTTGGAGTCATTACAACATTGATAACACGAGCATTATGAAAAATAAATTAAGAAGTATCTTAGAGTTTTTTTAACCTGATTATCTTTGTTATTTAATAATAAGGTATATGAAAGGTTTTTATATATGATCTATGATATTATATAATAATGAAGGAAGAATCACTTACAATGTAGAATATATTGAAAGTTATTTTTAAGGAATTGAATAATTGTTCTGTAGATATAGATTATCATCATAGAGGAATAAATGAAATGACGGTATTTCTGTATTGTAATATTTAAGGAAATAAATTAAATCTAAATTAGAGGTATACAATTTCATTCTTTATTTATGAAAATATTAGACACATTATTACTAATTTTCCAACAATAGTTTAGGAGGAACATGATATATATTACTCTCCAAGAAAATAATTTTGAGATGAGAAGGCAAAATGAAAATCAAAGAATATATTCTTTCAAAATAATTCATTTATATCAAAAGAAGATTTTATAAATAATGATTCAAATATTAATAAAATTGTAGAATACCACAAGAAGTCACATTGGATATTATTTATGAATAAAAAAACCATGAAACAAATAATGATGTTGAAGGTAATGTAAATGGGGTTTTTTATTTTAAATTGGAGTTGGAGGAAATTCCTGATGAGTTAGATATTTGGAAAATCAAAATAATTGTTGAAAATAATATTATTAATGACTCAAAGTTATATATTCAAAAGAAATAATAAAAACAGATTTTTAAATGATGAAATAGAAATAATGGAATCTTTAATTTAGAGAAATTGGGTACGATTATTTATATTATTCTAATAGTGGAGAAGATAATTAAAATCATTGATATGTTTCCATTTACTATTAAATCTAGGTGAAAATGTATTTTGGTGGAATTATATGATGTTGTTTATATGAGGAGAATATTTTCTGGTTAGAAGAGAGTTGTAAATCATAGAATTTCCTTACAAAACATCCATGGTTTTCCATAATTTTTTATAAAAACGAAATAAATATGGAAAAAGAATTGTCAAAGAAGCATTATGAGTGACTTTAAAAAAATATGTTTTTTAAAATTCTAAAAAATATTTAATTGATATTAAAATAAGATGAATGAAATGGATGAAGGAAAATTTAAAGCTTATTATCACAAAAATAAGGTTGAATTGTAAGAGATCCCAATAAAAAGAATATATAAAATAATGCTAAGGTATTTATACAAAAAATAAGTTTTTTTTGAAATAAGGATCATTTTTTGGGGTATTTTCCACCAAAAGTCGTTGTTAAAGGGTAAAAAGGATTTAAATCATAGAGAGATAATATTAATCACACTTATACTCAATATTTTCTCCATAAATAACAATATTATTATACATTATATGTAATATCAAAAAAGAAAAAGTTCATTTATATGATAAGAAATGTTGATAAAAATATATAATAAAAATAGCCTTCAATAAAACTTAAACAATATTTTTTTAGTTTTGAATAATGGGAAATATAACTCATTTAAAAAAGGGGAACTTGATATTCAAAAAAAATATGAAACAAAGAGTTTGGAATAAGAAGAGGAAATATAATGAGCTAGGGTTAGCAGAACTAGTTTTAAAATATAGTGATCTAGTGAGAGTCTAAATATATGATAGTGTTGAAATATCTCCTATGATAATAAAAAAACCCCATTAAGGAATATGGATTATGAAAATAAAATCATTTTTAGATTTGGAGTTATGAATACCTAAAATTCATCAGCATTTGGAATTCTAAAATTAGTAGAAACAATATAAGGGAAATAGATGTTTTCGTGGTATAAAGGATGATTAAAAATTTATTAATTTTATATTATCTAAATAATATAAGATATGAAAAATAATGCACAAAAAAATAAATTCAGGGTAAAATTATAGAAGGATGTATTTTTATTCATGTAAAACATAAATTTCAACCTTTATAATTTAAATAGAGAATATTGTGAGTTATTTATTTCCAAATAAAATAAAATAAAATTATGGCCATGTAATGGTTACTTGGGATAATGATCGATGGAATGTTTGATGATTTATAAACTAAACATGATATTACTACATCAATAAGAAATGATGATCATAAATGAGGAATTTATTAGAAGCTAACAAAATAACAAATATAATCAATCCTAAAGAATAGAAGAAAACGTAGCTTCTAGAGTTGGTTCATATTGATGTTTTTATTTCTATTTGTCTATGTTCAATTGATAGGGGATGATATTATGTTATTTTCAGTGATAAAATTAATTTTATAGATTATATAATGGAATTTACCCAAAAAATTGAATCGTTGTCTCTATAAAGTTGTTCTAAATTTTGGTTTAAGAAAATTAGACAAAAAATTGTCAAATTTCTTATAGAAATTTTCATAAATTAGAAAAAACAAATTGTAATAATAATTTTGGAATAATTGGATAGTATTTATAGAAACAATATTGAGGATACCCCTACAAAATAGATTTGTACAAATATTGAATTGAGTAATTAATTGTGATATCTCAGACCTGTATTCTAGGATCCATTGCTCCTAAATACCTTCTTTACATACTTACTCTGAGATGAATCTATGATACCCAATTTTATACATCAATAATTATAATGTCACATAAAAATTTAGTCTCAAAATTTTTATGTATTATTTAGCTATTTATTTTTAGAGAGTTAGGAAAAAATCAACTAAAAAACCCATGTTTTTCTCATAATGTGGAAAATTTTATCACTATATAAGAAACTAAATAATGCATAAAAAGTCTTAAAAATATCTCATAAAAATTATCCACACATAGTAATATTTTATACATACCATGTGTAATAATTTTTTTCATAACCTGGGGAAATAGAAACATAATAGGGGTTGGCTCAAATTCTTAGTAAGGATAAAAGAAAGAGACAATAATAAAATATCATATGTGAGCATAAGATGAGATTAAATAATATGGAAGGAATAGATAAAAATTATAATTCCATAATAGAATGTAATTTTAACCATAATATATCCATGATTAATAATGTAAATGAAAATATCACATGGATAGTAATAACTGGTTCTTTAACGATGAAATATACAATATCAGACAAATAATTACATGAACTAAGCTATTACACCATGATATTAGACATAATTATATTATATTAAAGGACACGTGTCTTGTAAATATTTGTTCTAGGTAGGAATAAACCAAAATTGTAAAGTATTTTTGTCTCATGAGACCTATCGATGCATCGAAGGGCTATCTGTACTAGGCCCCACCCATCTCTAATTAAATATAATGTATTCATCACATAATGTAATAAAAAACTATAAAATACAAAAAAAATATTTTATAGTGATCAATAAACTTCCATATTAGAATAAAAACTATATATATTGTCAATATTTCTTTCATGAATAAATGAAATTTCTTTCTATTTAAGGAACCCTCGACCAATATTGTATGGAGTTGTGTTGTATAGTTAGGTAAGTAATTTCTAAAATCAATAAATGGAATAAATTTCTATGTAAACATCCCTCAACTAATACAATATATATTATTGGTGTATGAATAAGTTGTTAATTTCCTTAGTCAATCGATTTATGGAAATCTAAGTGACTTTATTTCAAACTATGTAATGAAAAATAGGGTATTTACAAATGAAGGGAATTTAAATAAAAATCATGCATATAAAAGTGGTTTAATTTTCAAGGCAAAGGTTGTAATGGATTTATAAAAGTTTAATCACCTATAGGAAAATAGTATTAAAATATTTAATAAGTAATTTACAGCCAATATATACCCCAAAAAAGTGAAACATGCGGTGAATAGGAATAATAACTCAATGGAAAAATTGAGATGAAAACACCCCTATGGTAATGATAACATAAAATTTATAAAAATTAAATATATTAATTATACTTAAATTTAATAGGGAAATGATACACCATATAAAATAAAATATGGAGGAAAATATCAAACAAGTCTCGTGGAATTGAATTTAGAGAAAAATAATAGTTATGAGTATAGAAACCTTTGAATAGAAACCCCTTGAAGGATATAATATCAAATGAAAAATTAAAAATGTCGAATAATGAGAGGATCATGATTTAAAATTTTAATGTGGAAGTATATACAACATAAAAAATAAAATATGGTGTATAATAAGAAGTATGTTTTAAGGGGGTGAAAATTGAGATAATAAATCCATTTCAAGTAACATAATCTTTGAGGTGAAATTGAATTGATAATGTTGTTATAAATAATAATTATAGAACCATATAAAGTATGTTAGAAATAAAATAAAAATTATTTATTTGATATTATAAATCTATGTTGGAATAATGGAGTTCAATAAGAATGTTTGTAACTCAATGGATGAAATTTTTTGTAAACACAAACCCTTAAAAATTTATAAACATTTGAGCCAACATAACTAAAAGAATATTATTTCAAATGAAACATTAAAAAATAATAATAATTATAGGTTCTTTATATTAAATATTAAATAGACATTAGATTCACCGCTCCAAGGGAAACATGGTGTATAATAAGAAATATGTCTCATGGGGAGAAATGTTGAGACAAGATACCCTTACAAGTAACAAAATCTATGTGGTAATAATCATTTTTTAACGAGATTATAATAAATAATTATAAAAGATTATCAAATAAGGATTAAATAATATGAAAATTAATAATTTTTTATAGAGTAAATAAAATTTGGAACAATGGATTTCAATAAAAATGATTGTAACCCAATTAATGAAAATTGAGTTAGAAAAAAAACCTTATAACATTAGAAAATTTTGAATCAAAACACCTTGAAGGATATAATTTCAAATGATACATTTCATATCATAAAAAATTATATGATAATTATATAAAATATTAATGGAGTAGTATATACACCATTACAAATATAACATGGTGTATAATAAGAAATATTAATTAAGGGGTGATAATTTGTGGTAAGAAACCCTTACCTTAATTCCAAACTTTCACTAAAATTCTTGAAGATCTTTTATTCAAAATTAACTATATCAATACACTATTTTATAATGTTATTCATATAAATTACCCTTTTATAATATTTTTTTATAATTATTATCTACATTTATATTAGTTATTATCAATTTTCAATATCTGGTGTAAATATTCTTGATAGATTTGAAATAGTTTTGTAACAATGGTGTTTTTATTATTTATTCTACAATAGTTCATCAATACTAGATCATAATAGTTAATGGAATCTATTCTTAATAATATTTATAATTTTATAATTTCATTCTATTAGAATTTTTTGTTAAGACCCATAAAGATGAAATAATTAATAAGTATGTTTTGATGTTGTTTCATGAAAAGAAGTTGGTACCATAATTTTACCATCATAAAAAAATCAAAACTATATTTTATTATTTATATAATGTATTATCAATAATAATTTTCTAATATTTAATCATTATATTATGTTATATAATTATTCATCAAGGTTCATAGATCGACAAAAATATGATCATAACATAGTAAATGAATGATTATGATTATATAAGTGGTCTATTTTGGGAATTATATCTTTATTACATAAGTATAATGATATTATTTAGATAATTTAATGTCGTTGAATATTTTTTTAATAGTGTTTAATAAATAATAAATAAACTATATGAAAAAAAGAGACAAGTTACGTCGTGGAGGCGGTAGTCTGCACGACATGCGGTTAACATTTTCATTTCATGAAGAATAAGAGGGAAATAAAGTGGATTAAAATTTGTCTATAAATAATCATGATTATATTATAAATATCAAATTTATTCTCCAATTTGACCCTTATGACTATATATGAGCGGTGGTGGTGAAAAAAAATCAATTTTTTTGCTATGTGGAGATGGTAGTCCGCACAACAGATGAATGCCAATTTCATTTTCTAATAAAAAGGTGAAAATATTTTTGATAGTTATTACATTATCTTAATAAACATAAATATAAAAAAATATTTTTTCATTATATAGTAATTATAAAATTATATTTGGGAGAGTAAGAAGGAAAATAAAATGGGTTAGGAAAGAAGAACACACATTGAGGGATTGAGATTTCCCTTGGAGTACTCCGTAGAAGTAGAGGTTTTAGGACAATATATTGTGGAAAGAGGCTTAAGGAAAATAAATATTATTCTATGGGAAGGAAAAAAAGGATAGATTTTAAATATTAAACCATATTCTTAGGATGGTATTAAAGGGTTCATGAAAGGTCCCAAGTGGTGATAATAACGTTTTTATTAATATTTCAGCATAATATAAAGAGATCACATGTTTCATATGTCTAGAAGACTAAAAAATGAGAAATAAGGGAGTGTGGGATGATATAATATTTAAAATATGTCAAAAAATCACTTTCACACATGTTTTAAACATATTTCTATGTCATTTACTAATAAATTTGTTTGGTTATACCATTTTTTGTTTTATCATTTAATAAGTTTTTACATTGTAATTTTTTATGACTACAAATAAAATGTGACTTATAAAAAAAATATAAAAATTGATTCCAAATATGAAATTTATTTTCTTATATAAAATTCATTTTTTTGAAAAACAAATTTTAACATTAGAGCATGTGACGTGTAAAAACCTGTTTTAGAAAAAGTGTATTTTTAATCTTAAACATTTTATGAAGGATAAAATTATTATTTTATTTTATTTTCATGATAAAAATTGATTCATTATAAGAAAAATCTATTTGGATTTAAAATAAAGCCAAAAAATAATTTAAAAAACATTTAATTAAAATAAAAGTCTAAAATGAGTTTCTTTTAATGGAATATATTACTTAAGTACCTAACATGTTAATCCTAGGATTTCTAAATTATAATGGTACATAAAATGTATATTTTTTCTAATAATACTTAGATGATCAATTAAAGGTTTTATAAACTTCTAGGTCTGGCTTATATAATGATAATGTCATAATATTTCTAATATTGGTAAAAATTCAGTCTTTCACTTTACACCTAAGACTTTACTATTTAAATAATAATAAAAAAACTTATCTTAAGATGATATTTAAATAACGAAAATAAAAATGAATTTTACTTTTTTAATTAAAATTATAAAATTTTATATCTTAACTTTGAAATTAAAAAAAACATATAACGAAAACATTTTTCTTAGGAAAATAAGATTTTAAAAATATTAGAATTCTTATTCCTAGATCCTTAAAATTCATATTAATATTTGATTTCATATATTATTAATATTAAAAATAAATTTTATCCCTAATATATTTATTTTCTTAAATTAATGTTCTTAAAATAAAATTTCATAAGGGTTACATTTTAATTCTAAAATCAATATTATTAGTTATTTATCTACACTAATTTAATTTATCAATGCCTTTTCATTAATAACTAAATTTATTTTTATTTGTACGTATATTTCATAATTTAGTTACATCTTTTTTTACACACAAATTATATGGCGATATTTCAATGGTTATGTAATGTTCTATTGTTCATTTTGGATTAGTGTTCTATTCAAATCAAGCTATTTAACACATTTGGTTATATAGGATAGTATATATAATTTAAATTCACAAGGTGTTACATTCTACCCCAATTAAAAAAAGTATACCCTCACAATTTAAATTATAACTCACTAATAAAATTAGTTAAGGGTATCTGAAAGATAGGTATAAGTTATGATATATTTTAAAATGTGGTTCCTACCTTAATATCTTAGGTATGAGTAGGGAAAAAAATATTTATCCATCATCATGTTAACTAATTTATTCCTTTTTCCTCCACATAGTTTTTATATATGACCTCCTTTTTCCACACATAAAGCATATTCTAGTTAATTTAAGGTATTACCCTTAGTGATTCTTAAAAGAATTGTGACACAAAGGAAATTAAATATCATTTCCTTGATTATATTTATCACCTAGACTTCCATGAGACTCCATCCATATGTTCTTTAGTGTGTTTAAAAACTATAATAATTTTACATCATTAATCCTAATTCTTGATAAATGGTATGACATAATCATAATATTTCTCACACCAGATTTTATCCTGTTAGTTTTCTAATCAGTACGATCTCTATGTTTTCCATAAAATCCATTGTTAACTTGATTTATTCATGTTGGAACCATTACTAAAACAAAATTTACTTAAATTTAGTGATAAACACCAAAATATAATTATTTTAAGATAATAACATGATAAATTATTCCTCAAAATGTATTATTATTCAAAATTATTACATTATATTTCAGTTCAAACAAAATAAATCTAAATTCAATATTGGTTTATTTAGTTTGGATTATCTTATATTCCTTATCCTAATTCCTTAATATAATAAATACTTTGTAATGTATTTTAAATAGAATGTGATTATCCAATTCATATATCTTAGGAGTGTATATATAGATGTGTAGTATTAGGACCATGCATCATGCACATGATATAATATTGTCCCAGTTCTCAACTAGAATTTATTAGGTGAATACCCCTCGGTGGATATGTTCCACAACTGCTTCCACTTTCCAGAATCTATACAAGGATGTAATTGCAAGGGGAACCACATTATATATACTTTATCAAACCTCCAAGATGTTATCCTAAACTAAGGCATATTTCTAAGGCTTATCCTTATAGTTTTAATAGATGTTCTCTTATTCTAATCCCTAAAAGATTAAACAATACATCAACTATCCAGAAGGGTTTTATATAAATTTTAAATTATGATCAACCATAACTTATAAACCCTTAAGTTATCCTCAACTAACAACATAACCTATAAAGTCATCTAAAAACTACCTTAATACTAACTATGATTCCCATACCTACCCTCCTAGATTTATTGATCATAAATGTATTCTTTATATACTATCATTGTAATAAACCAATGTGACCCAACATTAACCCTAAATAATTATGACATCATCGGTAAATATTGATTTAGATATATTAAAAATACATTTTAGTTTTAGAGTTTTAGATATTTTGGAAAAATGTTTAATTAATAAATCCTGTGTCTTTCTCATCAAATAGAAATTTTTTCCACTATATAATAAACTACATAATCAATAACAAGTCTTTAATATCTCTAAAAAAATTATCCACACATTCTTCTATTATAGACATAACATGTGTAATTATTTTCTTCATAACATTGGAATATGAAAATTTAATAAGGGTGATATTCAACACTAAGTATGGGTCAAAATAAGTGATAATAATCAAAGATCATAAGTGATCAAAAGATTATAATAAATAATATGGAAAGAATTGATAAAAATAATAATTTGATAATATCATGAAATAGGAAACAATATATATCCATGGATAAAAATAGGAATGAAAGGATCACATGGATAATAATAACTAGTTTCTTAGTGCCAAAATTTATAATTACAGAAAACTAATTCCATGTCGTATTCCAAGACACTACGATCTAAGATATCATGATCTTCCCATCAAGGCTATGTGTCTAGGAAATATTTTTTCTAGGTAGGGATACATCATAATAACCAATCTTGTTTTTCTCATGATACCTATCAATGCATCATGGGGCCATTTATATTAGGCCCCACTAGTCAATATTTTAGTCGAATGAAGTCATAATATGAATGAATAAATAAAATATTCAATGAAAAAGAAACATTACTAAGTAATAAATAAACATTCATATTATAATAACAAGTTTTCACCATTAAATTAATAGAATAGATTTGTATGTATTCATCCCTCAATTAACACTGTATGGAGTTGTGGTTAATAATTAAGTCAATAAATTCCCCATGGATAAATGGAATTGATTTTTATGTAAGAATCCCTAAACTAACATTTTATAGAATAATTGTATACAATTAGGTAAATAATTTTCACAATTAATTAATGTATGATAATCTAGGTGAATTCCCTTGAAACAATTTAATAAAACCAGCATATTTACATAAGAAAGAAATTTGAAAAAAAATTATAATGCCCTGACCCCAGAAGTCTAGAGCTAGTGCATTATTTTAATACATCAGCATGATTACAAGGAATTAAATCCCAAAGAACCTATTATTTTACTAGTCTAGAAGAACTAGATACATAAATAATTCCCTCATTACATTGGTAAAACAAAAAACATAACAAAGGAAAATAATTTTCATCCTTGAACTCATTTAAAAATTTCATCTTCATAACCTAAGGAAAAATAGAACAAATAAAAGGGTGAGATAAAATGATCAGTAAGGGTAATTAATGATGAAGAAATAATTAATTAATGATAATAAATAAACATGTCAAGTTAAATAATTGAGAACACATTCCATTTAAATAAATATATATGGAATAACAAATATGGAACAATAGATACATGAAGCACATTTCATTTAATCGATAAACTAAGAATGAAATAAATATATATATTTTGTCATAGTGAAAATATTATAGATAATAATAAATTAAGTGATGAAAATTATTAATTATGAGAAATAATTTATCTGGAACATGAACCACTACCATCAAGACATTTCATAATATGGTTTAAGTATGTGGGTAGTAAACCATCTATTCTTCTTGGAAACAAAATCAAAGGGGTTTTCACCTACTGATTTCATCTCATGAGACTATCAATGCATCAAGGTAATTTAATTTATAGTTCCCCAACACTTAAGGCTTGCATTATATAGTCCATATAAGACTAGTCCAAATCATTCCTCATATATCAAATAATCGATTTAAAAAGATTTATCTAAATCAAAGTGTCCTATACCACTTTGAAATATTTGTAAAAAAATAAAAAAAGTGGTAAAAATTAATTTAAAAAATCATTTTAGAATAGTAAAAAATTAATACATTTTTAGAATAAAATAATATGGAAAAGATATATTTTCCAGTAAAGACTTAAACACAAACAATCCCGAATAGTGATGAGATTGTGAAATAACCCATTACCACATTATAATCAGTAGCTTCATATACCTGTGAAAGAAAACTAAAGTATTTGGGTAATAAAATACCATAATCATGAGATTAAATATCATAAAATAAATTCATGGGTGGTATATACACTACACAAGAGAAACAATTAGTGTCTAAGGAATGTGTCCCATAGAAAAAAATGAGACAAAGAACCCTTACCTTGTGTTTCCTTTTTGGTGAATGTAATTTGACATCTCATATAATGGTTTTAAAAATTTTATTAACCTATACTAGAGAAATAATATTTTTTATAATATAATATGTTAACACCTTATAATATCTCATTGTCCATTTTTTAACAATCTTCCATTATTTTTTCTATTTTGGGTATTAATTTCCTAGTTTTTTGAGTATGTTTTAAATTACTACTTGTTGTTCCTATAAATTAGACCATGATTTAATAATCTCTAGAATGTAAAACTTGATGTTAATATAATATATATCCATTATATGTGTGTTTATAATAATCTATTATATTTGGAGATAAGCAATGAAATGCATCGTTCATGGAGATGGTAAGATGTACGTACACATGAAAACTAACTTCATTTCTTTATTGTATTTAAAAGAATGAAAAATAAATGATATATATGTATATTAGAATTGTGATATAATATTTATGTCATATATTTAACCTATTTTTATTAAAATAATCATTTATATGTTTCATTAATAGTGTGAATGAATCACATCGCTTTGAGGAGGTGTTAGTCCACACATCCACAAACAATGTTATCATATTTACACAAAATAGAAATCATGATGGTATGTTTTATATAAAAACTAAAAAATAATAGAGAAAACATAAATATCATATATATATATATATATATATCATATAAAATCATCCTTCTAATAATAATGAAAAACCATGAGAGGTGGTAATGGAAAAACAGACGATAACATTTCACGAGGCGGTAGATTGTTGTACATGAATAGTAAATGTAGGACCCCAGAGTACCCTGAGATGGGAGGGGTGAATCGGGGTCTTGAATTTTTATTTTAAAGTGATTCATATTTTTTCCACTTTGGTAGTAACTAATTAAACCAATATGTTGGATTTCATCAGCAATCAAACAGTCACATTCCGAAAGAGACAACAAAACAATTTACTTGGTTCACCACAAAGGTCTAGTCTAAGGAGCATACACCGACAGTGTGTCAGTCATACCTAAATAAACTAATATTCATTAGATTTATAATACAAGAGTTCATACATATTTAGTTTGTTCCAAACACACATCCTTTAAAATATTTTTGGGATATCTCACTGCGTCCCTTGGTACACTTCCATTGACTCCCCACAGTTCACTGCTTTGAGAGAATTCTAAATCAGTTTATCAACTTGTAGGTATATTCAATGGATTGATATTAAAGTCTATGTCCCTTACTTAGAAAAAGAATCTTCTTGCACCATATATAGGATTTGATTCAATTTGAAATTCCTATCTACTTAAAACTGATGTTCAATACTACCATTCGCAAAGTTTCTCCATGAAGCTCAGCGCTTCGTGAAGCACCACTGCCTTTGCGGAACAAACTAATTCACAAATATCACTAAGCTGAAATGAATCATCCCATTTTCATGAAGAAATAAATTCTTAGAATCATTGGTATCATTCAAGACTATGATATTATTATCACGATGGTCAAGCTCGCATAGATTCCCAGTTTCATGGAGCTCCCCTTACTTCCTGAAATTAGAGAAATTTCAGACTTTCTCTAAATTATTTCATTAAGAGTGATGAGGGTTAGCCTCTTATTTATTGGCTTGGTCTTTTGAAAATCTCCACCACCTCTATTGTGATTTTTAGATCTTTTAAAAACACCATCGTGGTGCTGCTACTTTCATAATGCTCCAATTAATTTCACTGTTTGAGATACTCGTCATAGTCACGAAGCGTTCCATCAAAACATTGTGTAATCATGGTGACCTTATTCTTGTAATTTCATAAAAACACTATGTCTATTCACTATACACCATATCTTTGTGAAAATAATCCCAGGCTTCTTGAAATCCATGACTTTACCATATTTATAAAATGTTGATTCTAGAAAACTACCATTCATGATGCTCATCGTAATTCAAAAATTCATGATTTTCCATGTGATTATTGACAAATAACACATTCTATACCCCATTTCAAGAAAATAACATCATTGGTTCCAACAGTAAATTTCTTACCCATTTAGTGGAAGTGTGTGTAGGTGTAGGTCTAATCCTTAACAAAAAAATATCTTAGTATATGAAGGATAAT
This sequence comes from Viscum album, assembly GCA_963277665.1. Lineage (NCBI taxonomy): Eukaryota > Viridiplantae > Streptophyta > Magnoliopsida > Santalales > Viscaceae > Viscum > Viscum album. Next base: position 117,803,841 of record OY728119.1, read on the forward strand.
ATTGTTATTATATAATCATGTAATACTATGAAATTAAGGATAGGGGAAAGAAATAAAACTAAAGTGATCATTGAATAACGTTATCCCTTATTTGGGTAACTCCTTATGGCTAATATCGAAAGACTTCTTTGGTTTTATTTCTACCCAAAGTAAGGATTATAGGATTATGGGAGGGATTTGGGGAGATTATTTGAGTAAGTTTTGTATAATATATAAGCATAAATGTGGTATGGGGAAGTGATGGAGTAGGTTCCCTTTTATGATTGAGGTGAGAGGCACTTCTAGAAAAACTCACAATATTAAATTAATGTAAATTAATATCAACTAAAAATGGATCTGAATAGATTTATTTAAAATATAAGATGAGAATGGGTAGAAATAATCTTATAAAATAGTTTTTATACATGTTTATATTACATTATTACCCTTATCATTTGGCTTTAACCCTTAGTTAAACCCTTTAACTCTTACCGTGACAACTTGTCTTTTTTACTCTTTGAGTATTAATATAGTTACTATAAAATGACAAAAAAACCATAAATTCAACAAGGATGATATTTTAAACTTTATCCCAATAAATTGGCCTAATTTTATATTTTATAAATTTTATATCATTTAATAAAATGTTATTTATTTTAAAATATCATTAATGTCAGTTTTGACACTATTTATTTATTGACTTTTTACGAAATATCATTACCCAAGATAAATTATAAAAAACATTTAATACATACATAATATGTATATGGGATCTGTAAATTTCATGGATGAAAAAAAATATATAAAATTATATTTATTTTTATACTTTTAATAACATTTACTTGATATGTCCATTAATTAAACAATTATTGCATCATCGTTGTGCAAGCCTTTAATTTAATTATTTATTCTTAAAAATTAAAAATAAATTATCATGATTAATAAATTATTTTAGATTTATAATAACCCTATGTAGTCTTATATATCTTCTTAAATACCATACATTAAAATTTTAATACTTTTTAAAAACATGAGTGTGACATATTGGATTTCCCTTAGAATAAAATAAAATAAAATGCTTAAAGTCAACCAAGTGCCACCAGAAGTCCATGAAATCATCCCAAGTAAGATTTTGGTTAACACTAACCCATCCTATAAATTTATTAAAAGTTTTAGGGTAGTTTTATAACACTTATAATGTTATATTTTACTTTAATTGCCCGATTTACCCATAACCGTGGAAATTAAAAAAATAATAAAGTTACTATTCATATTGACCATACATAAAAGGACCCTATTTAAATAATTTGGACAAAAATATTAATAATTGGGAATCCATTTTTCAATATTCAAAAATTATAAATTTGATTAATTAATTTAAAATTAATCTCATTGACTGAACGAGAAAACGAAGTCTTAAAATGAAAAACTTCAAAAATTGATTTTCTATATCCTTATTAAATGTAAAATTGATTTCAATGACCTAAATTATATTAAATGATAAAAATTTATCAAATTATAATTAATAAACAAATAAAAATATAATTTATCACTATAAATTATTTATATGAAAATGATGTTTTCAATTAAAATGCAATATTTTATCACTATTCATAAAAACGTGAAACTTATCAGAATGATACAAAAAAATTAAACCAAAGTAAATTTTTGTGTTACTATTTAAATTAATATGTTTATTTTTTTCAAATAAAATTTATATAAGTTTCAAATAATGGATTTAAAATAGGTTCACCATTAAAAGGCGATAAAACTACCTTTATAAAAATATTGGGTTTTATAAATAAAAGTGGGTTTGTTCATATATTATACCTATAAAATCTATTGGATGAATGTAAAAAATAATTTATTGAATATATATTACATTTATATAATTCAATAATTTTAATAAACTTAATTTATTATGATCAAATGACTTTGCGAGCATAAAAAATTTATTCATAAAAAAAATTCGTATATATTTAATTGGTTCCTATATTCATTTATAATTAATTTTTATCAAATGAATTCAAATATATATTTTCATAAGTAAGTCAATACTATTCATAACGTACAACTTAACAGCTAGGTTATATCTAATTATATAAAATAATAATATTTTGATAATATATTGTTCGCTAAAACTCATCCTTTAAAGTAATTCAAGACAAATCATTGTTGTGTGTAGTGTATTCTTAACATGATGTTGTGCATAAAGAAAGATAGAAGAAAAATTAAATTTATTCATAAGTTAAAATATATTAAATTTTTTGGTTGTTACCTTCTCCCCACCTTAATTTAATTTCATCCTCATAATTTATACTTGAACATCGTATCTAGGCTTTTATATTTGAAAATAAACAATTGTTAAAAATTGCACACCATAAATAGGGTTAGTTATATATCTTATTAATAACAGGGAAAGGGAAATGTGAATTCACCACAAAATTTGGCTTTTAAATAGGATAACATTTTTTTGAATTGAATACATAGATATGAAAGATAAATCTAACTATCAAGTGTGATAGGGAACTTGATCATTAGAAAGTTAACCATCACAAAACCATAAATCTTATGACAGGTTAAATGAAAATTGATTTATTTGAAATAAAAGTAAATAGATAACATTTTTTCTCCAAAATCATTTTCCAAGAGTTGAGGGGTTCCTTTACTATCTAGATTAAGCAGTCAAGAAAACATAATTTATTTCCTTCCATGTCATAATATTATCCATTTTATGCGATTTGATCCATTTAAAATTGTCTTACTTTAAAAAATATATGGATATTCAAGATTAATTTTATGCCTGAAGAACCTTTATCAAAAGATCTATAATTCATTCCATCAATATCAAAACCAAAATGGTTAACATAGGTTATCCAATATAATAAATCATACATTAACCACAAGAAATAATATTCAAAGTTAAAATTAATCTATTCCATAAGTAGATACCTTAATACTCATTAAAAATACTTCTATCCAAATTCAAAGTCCTAAAAATTAATAGTAATGTCGCTATATTTCCAAAATCAACATAAAATTAGATTCCTTAAACTAAATAATGTAGATATAATTATCGCATACCAAATTTATGAATACCTTTATCACCTTTAAACCGTAATTAAAATATTTGTGCTTCTAACTCCTTTAATAAGATGTATTGTAGTACCATCCATATATATCTCATGATTTTCACAAACAGTAAAAAATTGATGAAATATTTCTTGAATCCAAATACATAATAAATTTAATCATTATAATTCATTCATAAACCATTACCTAAACTCCATAATATTATTCCTTAATACTTAATTACTTTCATTTTTCTTCTCTTCATTATCAATATTATAACCATTACTTGTACAACCTTGATGATTCTAACAATTGAACAATACCTAGTGCACAATTTGAGAAACACTAATCACAGTGATATACTAAAGCATAATCATTTATAGGATGTATAAATCATGACATATTCTTCTCAATATATGATTTAAAAGGTTTAAACTAGGTTATCCATGGTATTTCAAAATCTATTGGATAATATCCTATACTTATTATTATCCTAAAATTTATTCATAGGGTTTTATTCCATAATATATGTTTTCCTAAATCTAGTTCCCAAAGTTACTACCAAACTTCCTTTTGATACCAACTATAACACCTCAACCCCAGAAGTTCAGAGTCAATGCATTATTTTAATATAATGGTATGATTATAATGAATCAAATCCTAAAGTTTCGATTAGTTTAGTAGTTTTGAAGAACTAGATACATAAATGGTTCCCTTATTATAATAGAAAAACATAAAATATGCCAAAGGAAAATAATTTTCATCATTTAAATCGTTCAAAAGTTTTTTCTTTATAACCTGGGGAAAATAGCAAAAATAAAAGGTTAAGCTCAAATTATTAGTAAGGGTAAGTAAAGAAGGTGAAATAATTAATTAATCTAAATAAATAAACATATAAAGGTAAATAATTGAGAACACATTCAATTTAACTATTTTGATAATGCATAACCAATATATAATAGTAGATAACTGAAACATATGCCATTTAATCAATAAACTGAGAATTAAATAAATCCAAAGATTTTAAAATAGTGAAAATGATCTAGATAAAAATAACTAATACAAGGGTATTTCTTAATTATTAATTATCATGTATCTATCTCATGAATCACTACTATCAGGACCTTACACAATATGGTTTAAGTCTGTGCGTAGAAACCCATATATTATACTTGGAAATAAACTCAATGGGTTTTCCACAAACTAATTTTGTCTCATGATACAACAGATACATTTGGTCCCCAACCCATGTCACACTAGTCTAAATAATTCCTTATATATTAAACAATCGATTTAAAAAGATATATTTAAATTAAAGTGTCCCATACCACTTTGAAATATTTTAAAAAAAATAAAAAAGGGCTAAAAATGAATTTAAAAATTAATTAGGGAATATTAAAAAAATTAAATCATTTTTATAAAATAGTTACATGGAAGAGAAATATTTCCCAGTAGAGACTTAAACACAAACAATCCCAAATAATGATGAGATTTTAAAATAACCCATTACCACTTTATAATTAGGCGGATAATATTCCCATGAAGGAAATAAAATTATTTGGATATTAAAATACGATAATATTTAGAATAATTCTCATAAAGTACATTTATTGGTGGTATATACACCACACAAAATAAACAAGTAGTGTATAAGGCATGCATTCCACATAAATAAAAGTGAGACAAAGATCCCTTACCTTGTATTTCCTTTTGGGTAAAATTATTTTAACCTATTATATAATGGTTTTAAGAATGTTATTAACTTATAAATATCTATAATAATTTTTATAATACCATATATTTACTTCTTATAATATCTCATTATCTGTTTGAAAACAATCTTCCATTATTTTCACTATTTTGGGTATTAATTTCCTAGTTTTTCGAGTATGTTTAAAATTATTACTTACTGTTCATATTAAATTGATCTTGATTTAAATATATATATAATTTAAACCATGATTTAAATATAATATATATTTAGTTTATATTTATTTATAATAATCCATAATATTTGGAGATAAGAAATGAAATGCACAGTTCATGGAGACGGTTGGTCGTACGTACGCATGAACGCTAATTACATTTATTTTTTTTATTTAAAATAATGAAAAGTAAATTATATATACATATATCATAATATTAATATCATATTTATGTCATATATTTCAGATATTTTTATTCAAACCGTCATTTATATGTTCGGGTGTGAACGAATCACATCGCTTTGAGGAGGCGGTAGTCCACACTTCTAGAAATGATGTTATCGTATTTACAAAAAATGGAATTCATGATGGTGTGTGTTATATTAAAATTAAAAGAGTTTTAATAAAACATAAATATCATATAAAAATATTGTTACCATCATAATTACCAACCATGATAGGTGGTAAATGGAAAATGAACAACAATGTTTCACAAGGTGGTAGTTCACCGTACATAAGTAGTAAATTCATTACCCATTTTATAGAAGTACATGTAGGTGTAGGTATCACCCTTAAAATAAAAATATATAAATATATTTACAATAATTTTGTTATAATATAAGCATGGTATAATAATAAATTAATTAGTGGGAAAATAATGAAAGCTAAAGTGATCATCTAAGAACATTGCCTCTTATTTTGGTTACTCCTTTTGGTTTACCAAAAAGCCTTCTTTGGTTTTATTTCATCCCAAAGTGAGGATTCTAGGATCAGGGGAGAGATTTTTAGAGCTTATTTTAGTAGGGTTTTAATGAAATATAAGGTTCAATGTGGTTTGAAGAAGTGATGGAGGAGGTTCCCGTTTATAATTGAGGTGAGGGGCACTTATTGAAGCTCTCAAATATATTAATTTAATATAAATTATTTTTTAATTAGAAAAGGATTAAAAGATAATTATATCAAATATATGATTATTATGGGTCAAAATAATCTCATACAATAATTTTTAGAAATTTCTATGCCACATTATTACCCTTATCTTTTGTCTTTAACCCTTAGTTAAACCCTTTAACTCTTACTATGATAACTTGGTTTTTTACTCTTTGAGGATTAATATAGTTATCATAAAATGTCAAACAAAACATAAATGATTCATGGATGAATTTTTCAACTCTATCCCAATCTTTTATCTGAATTTTATATTATTTAATAAAATATTATTTATTTAAAAATAATATTAATGTCAATTTTGACAATTTTCAATTTTGGACTCTGTAACAAATATCAATACACAAGATAACTTCAAACCAAAACCATTAATACATCTCTAATATGTCTAGGTATTATATTAAATTCATTTATGACATAAATAATATAAAATTATATTTGTTATAATATTTTTATTAACATTTATTTGATATGTCTATTAATTGAACAATTATAACATTATCATTATGAAAGCCTTTAATTTAATTATTTTTTAACTGAAAATTAAAAATAAATTATCATGATGAATATAATCATTTTATATTTCCAATTAGTTTTTATATTTTAAGATATATTCTTAAAAACCATATATAAAAAATGTAATATTTTTAAGAACATGAGTGTGACATATTGAACATCCCTTAGAATAAAATAAAAAATTCTTAAAGTCATCCAAGTAGATCTAAGAGGCCATAAAATCATCCCAAGTATGATTTTGTTTGATTCTAAATCATCTAATTAATTTAGGACAAGTTTTAGGGTAGTTTTTTAATAATTATAATATTCCTTTTACTATTAATTACCTAATTTACCTTTAATTGGGGGTAATTTAAAAAAATAATAAAGTTACTATTCATATTGCCAAAAAATAAATGGAAACTATTTAAAAAATGTTGATCCAATAATTCAAAATATGGAATCCATTTTTCCAAATTAGAAACATAAAAGTTTCTGTAATTGATTTAAAATTAATCCCATTGACGGAATGACAAAATGAGTTTTTAAAGTGAAAATGTTCAAAAGATTGAAATGTTTTTATATATTTATTCAATGTGAAATCGACTCCAATGAACTAAATTGTATTAAATGATAAAACATTTATCTAATTATACTTTAAAACCAATTAAAAATATAATTATTCCTAAATTATTTAGATTAAAAGACTGTTTTCGATTAAAATTCGATATTTTATCACTATTCATCAAAACATTAAATTTATCATAAAAATAACAGAAATTCAACAAAAATGAGTTTTTATGTTCTTATTTATAATAAAAAGTTCATTTTTTTCAAATAAAATATATAAAAGTGTCAAAAATAGTATTTATAATAGGTTCAACATAAATAACAATAAAACTACCTTTAGAAAAATATTGGTTTTTATGCATAAAATTGAGTTTTTAATTTTCTTATACCTATTAAATATATTTTAGGAATGTATAAAATAATTAATTTAATATTTATTACTTAAATATCATTCACTAATTGTAATTAATTTAATTTATTAGGATATAACTACTTTTTGAGCATAAAAATAGTTCTTTACAAAACAAATTCCTATATATTCAGTTGGTTCCTATATTCATTTATAATTAATTTGTAACCAATGAATTCAACTATATATTTTTATAAGATACTTAATAATATTCATAACTTCCAAACCTAATGGCTAGGTTATATCCAATTATATTAAATATTAATATTTTAATAATATATAGTTGTTTTGTAAGACTTGTACTTGGGCTTAATGCAATCCAACTCATTGTTGCGTGTAGATTAAGATTAAAATGGTTTTGTGGATAAACCAATCTATAAAAAAAGTAACATTTATTCAAAAATTAAAATATTTAAAAGTCATGGGGTGATACAAAAATCACTCCTATAATAGAGGATGATTTGAGAAGAAAATGGTAATGTAAGATTTATGAATGTTTAACCCCCCAAAGGAAAATAGTATAACTGGAGTTTGAACGTAATACCTAGTGAATATATAAAACAAAAAAGGAAAAAATAGATAATATAAATCCTATATCAAGGAAACAAAATTGATATTCAATACTCCTTATTGTAATGGTAATTTAAGAATAAAAAAGACATAAGAGGGATACCATGAAATATAGATATAATGAAATGAATGATATTCATTATACTTGATGGATATAGGGTAGTGAATATGATAAGTATATTTCATAAAGCTATTTTATGGTACTTTAATGTATTTATTTTTTTACTTAATTGATGAATTAACCCATATTTTTAATGATTTAATTTATTTTATGTTTTTTGTTAGGATAATAACTATCTGTGAAAAAGGAGAAAAAAGAGATGAATATAGGAGCTAAAGGCACTTCATTCCACTTCACTTTTCTCATCGCGTGACTCTAGATTTATGAAGCTAAATCAAAACATCATAAGAAGGTGGATGCATTGAAGGAGCAGAACTCGAGGAATACATTTACATGTTTTTTATTTCATTACACAATGTATGTTCATTAGATTAATCCAATGCTGCCATTGCAAGTCATGAATGAATACATGCTGTCAAAATACATTACATGATGTGTAGGGAATACAAAATTTTAACTTTTAATAAAGATAAAGATACCAAAAATTCACTACTAATGTGGTTTACACATCTTGTAAACTTACATGCCGTGAAAATATCAGTAAACTGAATAATAATGACACTAGAGGTTGAGGTTTTGACATAAAATATCACAAAAATAACCCTCATCCGCATAGTAGAGAGAACCTTGAATAAGAGGATGACCAAAGGGAGATTATAGATGACTTATTGAGATGTGTGCACCACTACATAAACCAACTGTGACATCGTTCTTCACCTCCAATCCTTTTCGGGTGTTCATGCTTCTTGTTCTCATAATTCTTTGCATGATCAAGTAGTTTTGTTTGGGTTGGGTGATGTGATTGTACGGGGGAGTGTTTCATAATGATTATTTTTATTTTATATCAATGTTTTGTATTGGTTCAATTTTTATTTTCAATTCCACTATTCTTATTTTTGAAATTCCATAACCATTTCTTGTGATTTGAGGAGTATTTTTTAATCAATTAATTTCCCTATTTTTTATGATCGTTATGCAGTCTAGTATAATTTTGTCTAAATAGGGTATTGGGTAGCCTAGTTTTATAATTAAACCTAGTGGATTACCATTTCAAATATACAATCATGGGATTAATTTAGGATACCCATACCAAGTTTCCCTTTTGATCCAATTCCAACGATAAATATTAATGAACTAATAATCAATTAAATCCTTACCACATGAACCTGAAAATCACTGAACCTAACATGCATCATATCTTGACTTAAAACCCAATATTTTATGAAATCTTTACCTTTATACAAACAATAAAACAATTGAAATTTATATTTATTTATTTAATTTAGAATATATAGAAATTCCATATGGGTTCGACACTCCGAATTTCCAAGTACCACACATTTATAGTTAGTTTTTTTGAATTTTATTATATATTAAATTAGTGTAACCCCATATGAATTTAAGAGAACCCTATAGGTTGTAAAGTTTTTAGTGATATTTCCATAGATGGTTGCCTCTATAATTAAATTAATTAGGAATATTTATAGTTTTGTATTTTAATTCATTATTTTACTCTTGTTTTTTCATGTTGTAGTTTCAGGTAATTATTAATTACATGAATACTCTAATCGCAGGAATGAGAAATTGGAAAATATTGCACTCGACATGAAGCTGGAGAAGACTCTACACAATTAAAGAAATGAAAAGTAATATTCTAACCAATAATATTACATCATGGATGGAAATGATCAATATCAGGGAGCTGATCATGAGTTGGGCTAGAGAGTAGGACCACAAATCCCTAGAAGCAATCAAGGGTCAATCACTGATCAACTAAAGAAGACCCTAAAACATGGGGATCAATAGGATTATTATTATACCCCCACTCACTACTCAATATTTCATGATCTAGCAGGTGGTCACCCAAATGATTATACATTCGCTCCAATTTTCAATGAAACCTCTTGAAGACCCCAACTCACACCTCGGAAGTTTCCTAGAAATTAGTGACATTTTATATTTTTAGAATGTCACAAATTATTCTATAAGAATGTGCCTATCTATATTCTCATTTAAGAATAATTCAAAATATTGGATCCAAATTCTTCCTCTACATTCCATCACAACCTGGGAAGATCTAGTAAGGATGTTTCTGAAATAGATTTTTCCACCCTCAAAGTCAATGTATTTACGGGTAATTATTTTAAATTTTGAGTAATTAAATGAAGAATATTTATGTTGTTAGTGGGAGAGATTTAATGGTATAATAATACAATTTCCTCATCATGGAATAAAAATTTGGATTCTAATAAAAATTTCTAAAATGGGATTTCATAGGGGAATCACTCAATAGTTGATGATGCTGTAGGATATTCCATTATATTAAAGTCACCATAGGAGAGCTATAAGTTACAGGATGATATTTCCAGTATTAGATTACAGTGAAATATAAAATAAGGGCATATAAAAGGATTACATGTGGTAGAAAATAGATGGGCGGGCACCCACATGAAATTCATCTTAAATAAACTCGATGTAAAGATGGTTAACCAAAATCCCCAAGGTATATATTATGAAGATTCAAATTATCTGGATTAGAGTCTCTAAAATTATGTGTAGGGTTGGAGGCCACAAAAAATGTTTTAGTATAATAAAAATCAAGGCCAAGGATTCCAATTGAGAAAATAAGTTTTTCAACCTCAACACTAAGAACCATCACTAACCAGTCAAGTCCATTCACTGGAGGAGACCCCGGAGTCCTTCTTTACCACTATTAGAGATTCACTTAAACATTTGACAATATAATCCAAGGATCAAGGAACTATAATCCAAGAATCGAAAAATGTCTCACAAAACAAACATTCTACAATAAGGAATCTGAAAAGTTAGGTTTGTTAGATTGATGAGAAACTTAGAGAATGTCCTAGATGAGTACTTCTTGGATTCCCAGACCAGAAACCCCATGCATATTTGAATGTTTTTTTTCTTATAAGAGGAAATAAAAAAATTAAGTGTTATATAATTTATAGGATGTAATGAAGAAAAAATTGTGGGAGAGAGAAAATAAAAGAATAAATAAGCTAAAGAACATTATGATGCATAAGAAACCCCCATATTAACCAACACTACCATTTCTGGATTGATTTAAGTTGTTAAATATTGATGAAGGAATACAAAAATTCTTATATATGTTTAAAAAGTTTCATATCAACATCCCATTTGATGATGAAATTGAAGACATGACCTTTTACACAAAGTTCATGAAGGAGTTAGTTGCGAACCGAAAGAATCTTGAAGAATTGGCTACCATTCCTTTGGTTGGATAAAGTTCATCAATAGTTTCAAACATCCTACCAAATAATCTAAGCAATCTAGGTAGTTTATCCTTTCTAATTAACTTGTACCCAACCCATGCATTTTCATAGAATAACCATTTAATTATGCATTCACACACACACACACTTATAATTTTTATTTATTAAAACATTTAAACAATTTAAATCTAAGAAGGGAAATAAACATAAGAGTATATTATAGTAGATATATAAAAAATAAATCAAAAATAAACAGTAAAACATAATATGTGAATTTTGTAATTCTAATCAAATTTTATTTCCATCCTTCATTGATGTTCATTTTCAAGATCCTTATTTTGTCATGATTCATGTCGCACCGTGTTTTGGTAGGGTGAGATGGTCCCACTGGGATTGGGAAGCATATCCTTTTTATGTTATTAAGGCGGTTACACATTTACATGATCCCGGTGGGAGATTTCAGTGGGTTATGTGCTCATAAAATCATCCCATGTCGGGTATGTGGTCCTCATATGGTCTCTAACTAGTTCATTCATGGATCCATAAACACCCAACGACCCAGGTATCCATGATTCATGGACCTGTTTTCCAAAGGCAGGTGATCGTTGGATGACGATTTGGACAATGACACTTTAGGAATCAATTTTTTGAGAGGATGGGTGGTCGGGCTCATCACACCCTTCTGGTTGGAAATATTACTTATTTCTAGACTCTTATAGATTTATTCAATGTCCATAGGTTCATGAATGCTTTATTTTTCCCATGTGTGTGTCCACAGGTTACCCATGGGTTGCAAGATTAACCATATATGTGCATGGATCTGGAATTACTAAGAAAAATCTAGTTTAATCCATGTGATTAGGTGATTTGAAGTTTACTATCATAAAATGGGACATATATTGTTTCACTATTGTGATTAAATCCATAAGATGGTCTTTCTACAAATCCATGTGAGAGGAATCAGAACCCACGTAGTTCGGTGCTGCTTAACTAGATACATCACCTTTTAACGTCTTACAATGAGGAACCATACATGAAGTTTACTGTCATGTGGTAAGAACATCTAGACAGATGATGCCTAGTCAAGATTTCATATGGGACTTACACTAAAGCGGCCTAGGATGCTTAGGAGAGTCATGATCTCCCTGGTGGATATGGTTCTACCGGGGATATGGCTCAGTGTGATTCAGATGTTGGGTTTGGACCCCAGAGAGGCTTCCCACATATCCTAGTTAGTTGGGAATCAAATCCCTCATAGATTGGTGGGACTTGGGGTCTATATCGTAAAGGATTCCCTGTTTGTAGGGGGGGTGATTGGGTCTTAACTTTTGAAAAAGATCCCCATTGAGCTTGATCCTTTAGATAGGCATCCTGCGTATCCTAGTTAGAGTAGGAATCAGAGTTCCTTTACTTTATAGGGAGTTTTATGAGAATTTCATATCATCACAGACCTCTAATCCCATGGGATTCATTCTCAGTGTGAGAAATAAGATGATGTGAACGATTCAACAAAAGAATGCATTTTCTTCTCTGATCAGAGGAAAGGATAGGGGTGAGGGTGGAAGAGGGTGTAGAGCAATGAACCTATCAATGTGAAATTAATGTAAAGTTATTTGGTTTATCCTATAAGGATATGGGCTTAATCTAGGAGGGATTCTATGAAATGGGTTCTGGGAAAGGGGAGGAACATTGCTCCTCTTCAAAAGGAAAATAAAGTGTAATTCCTTTGACTTATCATTGTTCCTCATGGAATCCAAAATCTAATGATTACCCTTAATCCTTAGAATGGATTGGTTCACATAAGTGTCCCAAGGTTAGAATCTATTTTTCCTTAGGAATGTAGATGTAAGGACGTTCTGAGGGTTAGAACCGTTGCTGGAACTACCTTTGTGCCTCTTCTTACATTGGGTATGTAGACTCAGAAAGGCATGATAATGCATATAACAGTCCGGTCATATGGTTATCGTGAATTTGGAAGATTCTTTTTCCTGATGTTGATGGACTGGTTAGTGGAGGGGATATGGAGGGCGGGACATTAATGGAAGGATAATATTTGTACCATAAGGTGGAAAAATTGAAGATGCCCCATTGCACATACCATTTTCTCATGTGTGGTGGGGGCTTCCTACATAGCATAATGCTATGTTGGTGAAGGGGTTGTCCATATACCTAATTGGTATGCGGACTTGGATGTGACCTACTATGTACCGTGGTGGTATGCATTCTCTGGTTCCACCAGCATAGTGTATTTCTATGTGGCAGAGGGTGTTTTCCGTGTAGCGATGCACTACACGGTTCGTTGGACTGAAGGAGGGGTTCTATGCCTATGGTTCATTATAAGTTCATCTGTGAAGGGACTTTGGTTCATAGTTCTCTTATTATGTTCATGTATAGTTGATTATTATTAAATATCCTTCATTTTATGGTTTGTGGTGGGTTTATGCCTCATGGAAACCATTCACGGTTCCGTACTTCAATGACTGTTTTCCTTCAAAGTATTCCATTTGTAAACTCTAAGATCTCACCCAATATCCTCTCCCTTTCTCATCTCCCCTTGGGTTCCTCTTATATAGTGTAGAGGAGGCTATATCTATGAGCACACAACACCTTTTTTGGGAGCCCATGGAGGGATCATCCAACCCATAGATGACTCAGTCAATTGAGGTTTGTGGTGTTTTGGTCCGTAAAGGTGGAAATAAATGCCTCAATCCTACAAAACAATGCAGTTTGTGGGATGCTTCTAGTCTCACCTCATCCAAGAACTACTCAGCCTATAAGGATGGTGTGTGAGGACTTACTTCTCTATCGTGTTTTCACCAATGACATGGTTCGTAGTTCCCTAGTTCACTATTTTCATATCATCCGTGAACATCTTGGTTTACTGTTCAATGCTTTGTGGGTTAGCATTTTGTAGGTCATCCATATAACACTTAGTTCATAGTATGCGCCTTCTGTGGACCTTTCTCGGTAACTTGTACACGGGCTAGTTTGGGTCCTTTTCCAAATTGGATTTATTCAATCATCTCCTCAAAATTTCATCTCCACATGAATATCTTTCCTTTACCAAATATGCAGGAGTATTTTCTTTCCATTTATGGATTTTTCAAGACCTTAAAAATGACCCACATCAGAATGAGGTCTGGTTGGAATGAAGAGGAGGATATCTCAAAGTAAAAAATGATCCCAAAATGAACTAGTTTGTGGTAGAAAGGTTAACCCATTGGGGGGACCACACTTATATACAGGGGACCCAGGACATTTGTTTTTTACCTGGTTTCCTGACGAAAAGTTCTCCTAAAAGAACTCACAGATTTACTTGCTTCCAAGTTCCAACTCTTTCGCGAAATTTGTTGTATTTGAACCACACCTTGTGTTCCTCAAACTATGTGCTCTCCACAATTTCCTTGCTTGTGAACTCACCTTTGAATTCACAAACCAAATTGTTGAATTTTAAAATGTAAGTTCAAATTATTGAGTAGTGTGATGCTACGTAGCCCGCATGTCATGCAGACTTAACTTCAATTCAGTGAATTGAACTTTAAATTTCCAAATCTGACTTAAAATATTCGAACTATGAACTCTGAATACACACATAGCAAGTCTTGTTACATGTATTTTTTATTCCACGAACTGATCGACTCGCTAGAAATGCTTCAGGGGCAAGCATCTTGTAGCATATTCCACGTATTTTTGGTTCATGGGGAATGAATTACACAAACCTTTCCTAGGTTCTAGTATGGAGAGCCTTGAATTTGGAAGATTTCTTTTGTATTTTTTCCATTTTTTTCCTTTTTCTGAAGCTAATAGATTATCCACTATGCAATCTGTTTATGCTTTATAATTTTGGGATTTTAAAAGGATGCTCTTTTGTTAGGGATTAATCATGGTGATCTTATCACACATTCCGGAATGTATCATGGGCATAAAAGAGAAAACATCTCTACCACTAGAGAAATCGTTACTGCTTTGAGTCAGGAGGGTGAGTTCATCCCGAGAATCTCTATGTGGAATCATAGTGGCCAACACCATCATATTACATCCTCAGATTCCATTATCAATTATTATCCATATATCATTAACCTATCGTGAGGTTACCCTAATGAAGGATGGAGTTTCAAATGAGACCTCCAACTAGGAGGGTGCTTTTCTGATGACTGGGATTAGGAATTCTGGGTTCATCAGAACTTCTTGAAAGCATCTGTGCTACTAAAAGATATCAATATATATCAAGTGATGTGGGTCTCCCAATTTTTCATCTTTTCATAGAGTGAGATACTTCCTGAGCAGTATAGCCGCTGGTGTCCGGGCACCAACACCTTTCACTTATCCCACAGTGAAGTGGGGATCAATATATGGGATTTCTACCAGATAAGAAAAATTCCTATACTTGGTGACATGTATGAAGAATTTTTACCAGTGTCCAAATCTTAAAGGAAAGTTGAGAAAGTATCTCTATTGGCATGAGGATTATTGTTTATTGTGGAGAGGCTACTTGGTCAGCCCCTTCAAGCCTGCTCACTTATCTCATTTGAAGATTGTACATGTCTATTCTTGCCGGTGAATGGCCCGAGGCTGAGAGTTCTTCATAGTAAAACCCATCAAACCTAGAAATCATGACTCATTCATGGTTCTTACTACGCTACACTTGAGATGGGTCAATACACCACTTGGGGTTATGAAATCCTCAATGATGTGTCACCTGAGCTTAGGCTATCAAGTTTTTTTTCTATGTTCCTAAGAGGATGGATCTTCCACTCACATGATGTTTATACTATTTTTAGGTCCTATAATTTCATGATTTTACCCACATTGGTAGAGAGATAGCCCATTAACTTAACCATTCATACTCTTTCCTAAATCTATGAACTAATAGGGAAGATACAAGTAGGGAAAACCCTACATCATCTTAGCATGCAGTTTCAATTTTTATATGGCTAGATGGTATAGAATTTTACTTGCTATGAGTACCAGCATACCTCCATATTTCCTCATTCTAAATTCCACCTGACCTTTCCAAACATTTTTACGATACGTGAAAAATATTTGATCTTGGAAGGTGCGATTGAATTGCTAAGTGATGTATCTCACTTCTATTTTTACCCTTACGTGGAAACTCATGGGCCAGTGATAGATACTGGGAGAGGATCCCTTGAAGAATGTTATTATATTATTGTACTTTGAGATGGAGTCTTGATAAAATGTAAAGAAAATGTGACCATTTTCGAACCTTGCGTTTCTTATAGGTTCACTAGGTAGTAAGGATGCCTTCAACAGATCACATCTCTCCCACTACTCTTGTGAAGTAGGAATCTCACCCCATAATTCTTCACCAATTGTGGTTGTCCATGACGTGAGAGGATGCTAATGAGGAAGTACTCATTCCTCCCACAACAGCCTCAACATACCTATCATTAGATTATGCCCATATGTGAGTGTATTTTAATTCTGATGGGGTATGGGAAAGGCCATTTCGGAAGGTTTAGAGACCGTTGGTTGTTTTAGATCTTGTTCCAACTATGCATGTTGCTCCATCTGTTCCCCTTCCTATGGTGAGAAGGCATTCTACCCGCCATCACATGTTATTGGAAGGGGATTCACCTACGTAACCCATTTCTATATAGAGTGATTCAAATCTTGTATCTTTGGCTGATGTGGTCCATGGTCCTACAAAAGCTAGTCCGAGTGGGATAACACCCAATGTTCTGGAAGTTGCTTCCAGCCCCCCTCATTTAGTTCCAGAGACTCAACCATCTATTGGGAGGGAAATTCTCATTTCTTGGGTGACTCATATCAGGTTTCTTCCATATTCTATAATGATTCTTCCTCATTTCGTTCCTATCATGGTGGAGGAGGACCAAGATTTCGATGCTATTAGGAGGCATCGAAATATGTGAACATGGGTACAACATCAAATATGTACTCTTTCCACAGAAACTCCCCTAATGTTTTTTTCCAATGAGGAGGGTAACTTTTGATAACTATTTTTCAATCTAGGTTCAAGATTCTTTGAATACCGATGTCAGTGTCTCCTTGAAAACCAAGTTGGTATAGCTCAAGAGGATCTCACTACTTGTGAAGGAAACCTCATTCGGTTCAATTATTATCACCACCAAACTCATAATTTCTAGGATATTCCTAATGAGTTCCATCATTTGTAAGCTGAGAAAGCTAGTTCTCACGACCAAGTGATCTCCCAGATAGAGGAACTGTGTGAGTGAAAGGCTTGAATTGCTAGAATAAAAGCACAATTAGAATCATCAAATGCTAATTATAAAGCTGTCCAATAGAAATGGTGAGACCTCTAGACTATTATGAAGTGATTATTCTAGATGGTTGAAGATGAAGCTGATTGGAGAGCTGCTTTAGAACATTCCCTTGATGGGCCTTGTCAGGAAGTTATCGACCTAATGGAAAGAGAGAGTCAGGCCTCATTATAATCCATTGGGATTCCATATATTTCCTTTGATTTGATATCGGGGAGAGGATCCGGATTGTGTATGTTCCCCCCATTTTCAGTTATTTTGATAAAACAAAAACATTTTTTCAAGTGTTCCTCCTTTTCCCTTTCCTGCAATATCATTCATTTATGATCAACTACATTTTAAAAAATAATCTCAACTGGATATCAATTTTGGTCATAATATAAGACAAATTAACAATCATGTTATCCTCAAATTTTTTCCTGAACCGAGGGGCTCATCAAGCATAGTTTTTCTGTTCCTAGGGTTATATAGAAAAACCAAAAAACTTTTTGCATTTTTTGTTATCACCCTAATTTTTTCCTAAGCATGTTATGTTGTGGTATTAGTGGGTAAAACCTGAATTTTTATTAGGAAACCCAATTCTGGTTCTTGACCTAACAAGATTTTTGTCTCTTGATGATTTTTTTGATTGCTCGATGCTTTTTTCTAAACCATATGTAGTATAGGTTTAGAAAGTTGACACTTGATTTTTATCCAAGATTCCCTTTGTAGGTTTTTGTCCTTGTGAGTTATCTGTCTCTTGTGGTTGGTAGTTAAAATCTACAAAACCTGACTATCATAATTATTGTTTTAGTTTAAATATCTTTGACCATGACTTGGGAGAAAATGTCCCCAATTTAGGACTCATTAACTGAGAATGCCCCGGAAACTTTCAGACACAAATAAGGGATTTTTTTGGACTTAAGTTTGGGATTTTCTAAATGTGAGACATGATATGTGGAATAGAATCCATGGGGTGTATGGAGATAGGAAAATCCTCTCATGAGGATGAATTTTAACTTTGGTTGACAGGAACTTTTTATGGGAAACATGTGCAGATCCTCAAAGGAATAATGTGCATAATCAAACAAAGGTTTTTACAAGACAATAGACTTCCATTTTCGATGACCAGGAAGATTTTATAGAACATTGGAGTTATTTTTCTATTGACGACCACAGTGTATGGCTTGTTAAGGGAATAATGTCTCAAAGTGCAAGGTAATTTTTATTGGTTCTAGTTTAGAAACCTCTCCTACATGAATTTGTTTTATGCAAAGGAGGTATAGCACATGGTATAGTTTAACATCTTACATCCAGGAATTTTGAGACTCATGGTGTGAAATAATTTTACTATGAATATATTAGGGTAAATGATTCATATTCTCCCACATTAGTTTGAAAAAAATGTTATTTATCTTTAGGCATTGAAAATGGGAAACATGTAAATCATAATTCAGGGGGTTTCTGAATCCAATAATTGAGGTGGGACATAAATGTTGTAAGGGAATATGGAGGCAAGAATAACTGCTCCTAGGGATGAATTTTCCTTTGTTTGATCAGAAATTTTTGTGGGAAACCTATACAGAGCCTTTGGGGTATGATGTGCATAGTCAATAAAAGGTGTCTGTAGGACACTGGATGTCCATATTCAATGGGTATAGATGATTATGGAGATTTATATTTTTCTAGAAACAATGTATGGTGTGTGTGGTGGGTTTCTTTATCCTGAAAGAAGTCCATTTTAGGCTGGACTTTTCTGGAAATACTCAGAATAAGTGGAGGAATTTGTATCATATCCATATGAGTTGTTTCTTTATGCAGGTTTGACCCATGTGTAGGTAGAGATGAGGCACTTTTGTTTTCTAGCTGAATTTGACATATGAGATTCAGATGTCACTACATATCCTATTATGAAATGAATCAAGTTGTACGTAGTTCTTTATGGATCATTCCTATGTGTATATGATTCATGCATATGAATCTGTTGTTTTTGTTTTGGATACAGATTCACTGACAAGGTAGGGCATGTGTCAAACTTTCCTATGAAAAATCATTTCTTCTCCTAGTTCATGAGGGGAAATACCCTTTTGATATGACATGGCCTATGGGTGAGTATCATGTATCCAGTATTGTGCAAATTAAATTTCATACGATTAGGAAGTTGATATAGAAGCCTTGAGTGACCCGAGGGTAATTGATCTAGGATGTTCTGACATGTCTAGGACATGGGTTTGGAGAAGGGTGTAAACCATGGATTCAAGAGATGTAGGATCAGGATAAATTACATGGGGCTTGGAATCCATTAGGTGTATGAAAATTGGAAAAGCCTATCCTAGGGACGAATTTGAATTTGTTTGATAGAAAATCTTTGTGGGAAACAAATTCAGAGCCTCCGAGGCATTGTGTGTGTAATCAATCCATGGTGTCAGTAATATGTTGTCCACCCATTTATGATGGTCGTTGATGATTATGGTTATATGATATTTCTCAAAGCACGAAGTTTGATGAATGGAGAGAGTTGGTTCAGATATATCAAAAACACTCAACCCATGATTATTCATGGAATTCCATGACTATTCATGGAATTGGGAGTCCCTCTATGTAGATTTTACATTTATGTGAGGTGGGATATTTTGAATCCCTTTTCAGATTGGGGCCCAGTTTTGAAGATCTCGTCATCCCGAGACTGGGTTCCCTGCACAAGTTTTGGTCTATGCACAAGGAGTGGTGGAATTTTAGCTATATTTGGGGTACCTTTTAGTTTTTAATGTTACACAGTTAGGACTTTGGGTTGTGCAGTTTAATGTCATGCGGTGAGGATTTCTTCCTTATTGTTTAACATTGTGTGGAAAAGACGTCGACATCATAGGTTAATCACCATGTTGTAAGGATGAATTATCAAAGGAATAATATGTAAATATGATATAGTAATACCAATATATTCTTGGTATTCCCAAGACATGAGAGGGGAAAGAAGGTGTAAAACCATTATTGTTGGATCCCTCAAGTCAAGAGGGATGACACCAGGCTTTGGAGCTAATGAGTGTACCAAATTTGGAATAAAATCTCTTGAGGAAAAATTTTCCTTTAGTTGAAAGGCCATTTTGGTGGGCAACATATGCAGATCCTCTGGGGAATTTTTATATATAGTCAATCAAAGGTGTTTGCAAGACACTAAAAATCCATTTTTGACAGCCGTGGATGATTATGGTGACTCAAGATTCTCTGATTCATAGAGTTTGATGGATGAAAAGAGGATGTATGGCTATGTGAAGAATATCCAATCCATGATTAGTTTTGAAGTATGAGATCCTTTATATAGATCTTATTCGTGTGCAAAGGGAAGCATGGTCTTTTGAACGTTTTTGGATGTAAGAGACTAGATTTGAAATCCCCTGCATCTATTTTCATTTCACATATGGGGGATTGGGGGATCTTTTTTTCATGTCTAGACCTAGGAAAACTTGGGTATCACTACAAATCTCTTCATGTTGAGAATCAATCCATATGTATTTCTTGAGCTACCATACAGTTTAATATCATATATTTAGGACTTAGTTGGAAACATAGATTAATTTCATGTGGTTAGGATAAGAGTGAACCAATTTGAAAAGGATGAGGTGAGTGAAGTGTCAGGATTGAACCTCATGGAGGTTTCCTACATATCCAAGTCTGTTGAGAATCAAATTCCATGTAGTTTTGAGGACTCCTTGTTCTAGTATGACCTGTTAATGGATAGGGGGTATTTTATACCATGATTTCAAGATGATGGGATTATTATACTCATTTATTATTTTTCTATGTGGGGGAAGTCTTTACCATCATTCATAATCTCACGTGAGTTATACTTGATGTGAGAAATAAGGAGTGAAGAAGAGTTACCTCATAGTATAGGGGAAACAGAGGATATAACAGAGTCAATCCACGTTATGTGATGGATGTAAAAATAATTAGGGTCAATCTATCTCTACTTATCCCATTGATGAATAGGAATCAAGCCATACGTAGTTCGGTAAAAGGCCATCCCTAGGTAGGTTTTGGCCATATGTAAGGAGGGGGAGCACTTTTTTCGGATGTTGGTGGCTGGACTAGGGCGACAAATCTGGGAATCACTATGTATCCTGTGGGGGTAGGTATCAATCCTAGACATAGTTCTTTGAGTGAAGTTCACTACATATATCTGATCCATACGTAGGGAAGAGGTCATTTTGTTTTTGTATGATGTTGGTGGATGGACCAGGAAGAAGAATATGGGCATCACTAAGTACCCTATGAGGGAAGGAATCAAGCCTACACATAGTTCTTAGGGTACCCTATTGTTTTACGTCTTTCATTAAGGAATTGAGAACATGTAATGAGTTGGTACACCTACGAGGAATCCTCTACTGAATCACCCAAGCCCACATGAGTAGCACTCAGTGTGAGAAACAAGGGTCGGAAAGGGATTACTATAGCACTCGGTGCAATCATGAAGAAGGAAGTCGCATTTTCCTTCAATAATTTATTGAATCTATGACTATGTTTGAAGATCCAAGGCTGATTACATATCCCACAGGGGAAGGAATGCACCCATATGTGGCTCTTATTAAGAACCTCTCTCATAGGTCTGATGTTTACATTCAGAAATGAGACATTTTTGAGGTAGATAGATCAGGATGAAGTATTCAAGCATCACTACATATCCCAAAGGGGTAGGAATCAAGCCACATGTAGTTCTAGAGCTACCTCCCTGTATTTTTTTGGCTCATACATAGGGTGTGGTCATTTTTGACCATTTTTTAATGGGCCTACAACATATATGTTTCATCTATTCATCCAATGGGAAACCTTTACCAACATTTCAAAGCTCATGTGAGCTATGATCGCTATGAGAAACAATAAATAGTTAGGGTCTCCTCTCATGATACAGATGAAGTTGAGAGTATAATAGAGGTATTTTGTTACTATGTGGTGGATGAACCAATATCTTGGATTGAGGCGTCTCTACGTATCCCATTGGTAGATGAGAATCATGTCATACATAGATCTAAGACAATATATTCCCTGTAATGGTCTATCCCATGCATAGGAAAGGGGGTAATTTTAATGTTTGATGGTGGTTGGACTAGGATAAAAGATCTTGGTGTCACTACGTATCCCATCAGCATATTGGAATTAAGTCGTGCATAGTTCTATAACATGACATGGCAGGTGACCAATTCAAGAGACAATATCCCCTCGGGTGAGAACATTTGTGGGGCTATATAGTTTAACATCATGCAGTAAGGGTAAATATATCGCAATAAAATTTAACATCTTATAGCTAATATGGGGATGTTTATAATTTTAACATCATTGTGCAACTTATTGTCATGCGATAAGGACATATTCCATACAGTTTAATATCATGCGGAATGGATGTATTCCGTATAGTTTAATGTTTTGTGAAAATTAAATCTTCTGTACATTTTAACTTCTTGTGGAAAGGACATCTTCTATATATTTCAACATTGTGAGGAAAGGAATTCTTGCATACAGTTTAACATAGTGTAAAAAGGATGTCGTTCGTATAGTTTAATGTCATATGGAAAGGATGTCTTCCATATAGTTTAATGTTTTATGGAAAGGACATATTTTGTATAGTTTAACATCCTATGTAAAGGATGTCTTTCATATAGTTTAACGCCGTGTGGAAAGGACTTATTCCATATAATTTAATTTTTTGTGGAAAGGACATATTTGGTATAGTTTAATGAGTGTGGAAAGGATGTAGGTACCACTATGTAGTTTAATGACATGTGGATAAGATGAATTTGATCATGATTACACAAATTACTTTTTAAGAACATGGAATTGGTGGGGGATGTGGTAGGTTGTACCTCCATTGAAATTAGGGTATATTCTCCATTGGAGTAAATATTTTGTACAACATATGGACCTTCCCAGTTTGGATATAACTTTAGAGGTTTCTTCTCAAGTATCATCAGGGCTATGAGGACCAACACCACTTCTCCTTTGAAGAAAGATCAGAGGAGAACCTTCTTATTGAAGGCATGTGCCATACTATTTTAGTAGAGTTACAGATGGTGTGAGGTGTGATATCTTTTCTTATCCAACCACTCCTTCTCATCAAATTGTTTGTAGGATTTATCGTCAATAGATAGTTGATCGCATGCAATAAAGCAGAGTGATGGCAGTTGAATTAAAATTGGAAGAACCACCTCTGTCTCATATACTAATGAGTATGGAGTTTCTTGATTGGTAGTGTGGGTTGTGGTATGGTAAGCCCAAAGAATATGGAGGAGCTTATCCAGCCAAAATTTCATATCCCAATCTACCATCTTTTGAAGTATGTTAGATAAGGTCTTGTTAAAATCCTTTATATATACATTTCCCACTATATGGTAAAGGTATGAATAGTTGGATTTAATACCATACTCCTGGTAGAGTCTATCCAATTAAAAGGAGAAGAAATTGGTGTCATTTTCTGTCAATGTTTTGTAAGGGACACCAAACCTAGTGATGATATTGGTATTCAAAAAACTGACAATGCTTTTTTACCCTACCTCTTTGATAGGTACAACTTAATTACATTTGGAAAAGTAGTTAGTTATTGTGACAATATATTTGAATTAGTTGGTTGTTGTGGGAGGATATGGTCCCACGACATCCATTCCCCATACATCGAATTTACATGAGTACTTTATTATGTAAAGAAACTCTGAGGGTTGATGGATGAAATTTGAATGGACTTAGAAGGAATGAAACTTTTTTGTGAAATCGGCACAATCCTACATCATGGTGGGATAATAGTACCCAAGAATTGAAATTTAATGAGAGAGTTTGGATGCTGAACAGTGTACCCCACAAGTTCCAACATGTACTTCTTTCATAATGGTGAAGATATCTTCTCTATAAATTCACCTGAGAAGGACTCCATCAAGGAATCTCTTATAAAGAACATTTTTCTAGTTTGTGTTTTCGTACAACATGAAAATGACTACTCTTCTTGGGATCTATTCCCTTCCACCCCTATCTGGTGGGAGTCCTCCCTTTTGATGATAGTATAAAATGGGAGTCATCTATCCTATGGTGGGACCATACATCTCAGAGATGGGACTGATCTGTATAGTTTCTTCTGTGTTGGCCCAAATGAATGGTAAGACCATCTATCAGT
The DNA here is from genome assembly GCA_963277665.1 of Viscum album. Classification (NCBI taxonomy): domain Eukaryota; kingdom Viridiplantae; phylum Streptophyta; class Magnoliopsida; order Santalales; family Viscaceae; genus Viscum; species Viscum album. The sequence continues at coordinate 117,828,582 of OY728119.1, forward strand.
GGGAAATACTGATGATTTTTTCCTTCCGATCTGGGTTGTCTAGAGTTGTGGATTCATTTTTAAATTCATTGGCTTGTGCATTTTGTGACTGGGGAACATAAGTGAATGTCAGTTCTGATAGTAATTCTACCATCATTTCTCAGACATGGTTTATCAAAGGGATCATCTCCCCTTTCTTGATATCATATTCACCATTGACTTTCCTGATGACCAATTCTGAAACACCTTTTATCTTCAAGTGTTTAACTTGCACTTTGAGTGCCAGCTTCAGGCCTACAATAAGTTCTTGATACTCTGCTTCATTGTTCATGCATCCTTCCAACAGTTGGAAGGAATAGGGCACAACTACTTTTTCTGGGGATGTGAGTATGACACTCAGACCCACTTTTTTGAATTTTTTTATCTTCCATTCTTTTTTTATTGGGATTCTAGAGGCACTATCAAAGTTCATTTCCCATATATTGGAGTTCTATCTAATAGAGAATACTTCCTCAGTAGGTATCTCGAGATCTAATGGGGACACCTTTGTTGAGGGGTGGTCTTCTAGAAAATTTGCTAATCTTTGGCCTTTGATATCTTTTTGCAGTATAAACCATATATTAAACTGTTGTAGGATGACCAGCCACTGTGATATTCATCCAGTTAATATTGGATGGATTAGAATATACTTGAGCAGGTTTCTATGTGAGTCCAAATGGACTTCGTGGTGTTTCAAGTAATGCCTTTGTGTCTAGACCACAAATATTAATGCAAGTAAACTATTCTTAATATTTGAATATTGATTCTTAGCATCAATTAGGATTTAGATGAGATAATAGAGACCATTCTCATTGTCGACATCATTATTTTGTGTGAGGAAGGTGCATAGGGATCGCTCTAAGGCATTTATGTATAGTAAGAGTGGTCTTCCTTCAATAGGCAGAAAATCACAGGTGGACTTAATATATATTTCTTGATATTGTAAAAATCCTTATAATAGCCTTCATTCCATTGATATTTTATCCCTTTTTTCATCAACCTAGTCAAGGGAAAGCATTTTCTTGTGATGTTGGATATCAATCGCTGAATATAGGCCAGGTTTCCTTGGAGTCCTCTCAACACAGTGAGGTTGTGGGGAGGTGACATGTCAAAGGATTGAATTTTACTTCTTAGGGGAAACTTCAATGCCTCGATGACATTTGATGATGTTGAGAAATTTCCCTAAGGTAACACCAAAATCATATTTCATGGGGTTCATTTTCAGACTACTCTATCATATTTTATTGAAGATAGTTTCATGATCTGCTAGAAGCTCTGAGATTTTTTTTAATTTAACCACTAGATCATCAATATATCATTCAACAAACTTTCCTTATAAAGGCTTGAAAATCCGGTGCATGGCCTACTGATATGTGGGTATAGCATTTTTTCTATCGAAAGGAATCACCTTGAAGAAAAACACTCTAGGTGGAGACCTAAAGGTGGGGGAATATTAAACTTTTTAGGCCTTTCAGATCTGGTTATATCCTAAATAGTTTTCCATCAAAGAGAGAGACTCATATCCAACAGTTTCATCGATCATCAATTCTGTGATCCGGTCTGGGAAATCATCTTTTAGGTAATGCTAGTTGAAGTCCCTAAAATCGATGAAGACACTAATATTATCATTTTTATTCTTGATGGGGACAATTTTTTCTTTCCAGATGGGGTATTGGACCTCCCGTATAAAGTTATCTCTGATGAGCTTGTCAACCTCAGCCTCTATTTTTCTATAATGTATTGGGTGCATCCTTTTGGAAACATTCTAGTAACTACGGTGATCTTCCGGTGGTGCAGGTGGTGAGTGGACACCCCTAGATCGAGACTTGGCATTTCCGTATAATTCTTAGTGAAAAAAAAATCATAATTCTTATTTAAGAGAGAGGAGTATATCTATTTATCTTATTAAGGCATGGTTTCACTAACCAGAGTGGGTCGTGGGTCTTCATTTGTACCCACGTTGACTTCCTTTAGTTCATTAATGGTGGTGGAAACGCCTTCCTCAAATTCTATAGGGGAATTTTTTTAGGTCTTCTTCTTCCTCCAATCCTACATCCTCATCATCTTCCTCTTTTCCTTATGATGAGGAAACAATCCTTGAAATTATTTCTCCATAGTTGAGGGCAGAGTTTCAATTTTGCTATCTGGAAAATGAAACCATCTCTTCTGCCTCAACCATTGGTGGGGGCTTCTCTGGAGAAGATTCCGTGAGGGGTAAAAGAGTTTCCTTATATTCTTTGAATGACGAGACACTACCTCCCACCTTAGTGACTGAGGCGAAAATTTCCAGGGGTTTTGAATATAGCTCTAGGGTATTAACATCCAAGCCCTCAACATTACCTTGGGAGTCAGTGAGAATTTCACCATCATCAGTCTTGATTGTCGTAATTGAAATCATGAGGACTACTAAATATATGTTCGATTTTGGACTTGTACTTTCAATATTCTTGATAGGAAAGATGGATTAATCCTTGAACTATTTTAGGGGATTAGTGGGAACCATCTCCAAACCATTTGGGGTGACCCCCCCCCAATCAATTTTGTTAGCTGAGGGTTGTTTCCCCTTTGGTTCATATAACCCTTCATCAGTATAGTGTGAATCGTATGACATGAATGGGGTCCTTATTAGCATTTAGTATCCCACTCTATCCATTAATTCTATATTCTCAGGTACTGATGCTATGAGGAGGGTATTGATATGTGTTTATATAGCCAGAGCCTCCCTAGTAGAGCATTGAAGGTTGTATTATTTTAGAACACTAGAAATTTTGGATGAGCTATGAGGTTACCAAATTGGGTTTTGAGCTTGATTTAGCCAAAAGAATTCTGGTCACTTTTATCATAGCCCAACAAGGTCATGGTGTAGGGTGTCAGATTATCCTCATTGCATCCCCTCCTACAAAGTGTCTGCAGTGGGGGGAGATTTACCCCATAACCATTATCGATGAAAACCTTTCATATATCGATTCCATTTATCATGCTAGACACATATAAGTGTATGTTGTGTCCTTTCATGATGGTGTCTAAATCTTGATCTGTGAAGGAGATAACTATATGACATTCTTCAGGATTGATCTATGTTCAGTAGAATTCAATGGTGGCTACCTCAGCTTCAATCTCCTGGGGATGCATCAAAGAATCTATGAGAGCTTCCACGAGATTTTCAAGGAGATTCAATGCATCCATTATTGAGAGCATAGATGGCATTGGAGCTAACTATATTAAAATTTCATATTTATGATCTAAAGGCCGACACATCCCAGCTTGGGGAAGCTCTTTCACAGGTACTTTAGGGGCTTGAGAATTCGATGAAGATGGGTCATCCCTTATGGTAAGAGCCGGAGGAGCTTCCATCCTTCGTGGATTGTTTCGGGCAGATCTGCTCACACGCAAAGGGTAATTAGTCATTTGTTCTTCCTATGATAGATATTTTAGAATAATTGGACTAAGGTGTTTTTTTGTGTGGGTAGGAGGATTTTCCAATCCCATTCAGATCCATTGGAGGGTATTTCTGTGGGTTTCTGCAACATTGATGGTTTTAGTGGGTATGAATCCATAAACTTAATTTCTACCATGGATGTGTCTCCCTTGATATCCCTGGCTTATGTGGATTATTCCTCTGGCTACTCAGTTGGGTGAGGGGAATTATGGTTGATAACCGTACTCATTGTCGAAGAGATGATCCATCAAATGGATGATATTTATGGGTCAAAAAATCATCTCTTCTTCTGATAATGACTTTGCCTCATCATCAACCTCCAGTTATACCATTTGGTGGGGTGGTGTCCATTGTTCCATTTGGTGGGGCGGTGCCTATGGTTTCAGATTCTATGGCATGAAATCTGATATTTTTAAAACAAACTTTGGATTTGGTGTAAGTTTATATTCCTTAACTTTCTTTCCTCCCTTTTGATTGGACTGCTTTTTTGGGAAGTCAGCCTTTGTAGAATTGTGGGGATGAGGATAAAGGTTGTATTTAATTATGAGTTATTGGAGGCTTGGGTGGTTGCTTCAACTATTCCTGGAGTATGCCATGATCTATGTTGAATGTTTTTTAGTTATACATCTATCAAAATTCTACTCATTTTTGTTAACAACTTTTTTCCTATCCCTTTATTCGTTCAGATCAATGGTGGAAACATATGCCACTTGTGCTGGTGGTGGTCCCTTATTTACTTTTATTGAATCTATCATCTTTTACAGGAGTTATTTGAAGACAAAGAACTTCTGAATTTTATGTTCCAATATATGATGTAAGGGATAGTAATCTTTCCAGTCATCAAGACCATATTCATTATCTCACTTTGTCTCTGAAAACCATAGAAAGTTGAAATTAATGGGGGTTGTGATGTAACCATAGACTTGATCATCTCATAATGGGTATAATTTATTTCTAAATTCCTCAAATTCATTTATTTTGTCTCTCCTCCTATTTTCTTGATGGGGTGGGGGTGGCTGCTAATGTCCAAAAGCCCCTACACGGTTTGGTGGGGGCCTTGGAGCTAGAGCTGGAGAAGGGGGTGGCTTAAGCATGACAAAAGCCACTTAAAATCAACCTTCCCTTTTTTACTAGGGCAGATGGTGTTGCTTGAGACATGAGATTAGTTTGTTATAAGGAATCATCTATCCTTTGAGTGTTGGAAGAGAATTCCTGGAACCCACTTATATATTTCACTAGAATAAGTGGTGTTTGTAGCTCATCTCAGAGATTATTGATGCACATGGAATCATCTCATCTTGGGGGAGTGGCTAGTTCAAGAAGTAAGTCATACCCTTCCATCTGGCGATGAAGTCTAAAACTCTTGTTCTCTCATTGTTTTTCGTTCATGTGGAAACTAACTATTGTTTTTGGCAATGTCAGGATGAACTAGAACAAGAACTGGTGTGAGAGATCCTCCCATCCTATTATTGAGTTAACTTGAAAACTGGTGTACCTCACAAAGGATGAACCTTGTAGATTTCACACAAAGCATCTGAGCTTCACATCCTCTTGTTACTCTAGGGTTCCAATCATGGGATCAAAGTAGGAAGATTAGTTCATTATATGTTGTTCCATATCCCATGAGCCATTAAACTCTAGAAATATTGGATTCCAGAATTTTTGTGGACATAGGATGTTGCTCACTCATTCAGTGTAAGGCTTCCATTATGGTTGTACTAGATCGTTCCATCCTTCCATTGCATCCACTCGAGTTTTCAATAATTCAATGGAATTTAGGATCCCTTGATGCATGTCCTGTTGTACATGAGCATGAGCGGGTGTAGAAGGGGGAAAGACTGGATGTTTTAGTGCTGCTGGAAGATGAATCAGATACCCAACCCAGGGAAAACTTTGTGGAATTTCTTGAATATGTTTTTTCTTCAACAATAGAGGGAAATCTTGATATCCTCCATGGATTGGGTTCAGGTGGGCTGATGGTCCCAGTGCCACCTTGAATGATCTTTTCAGCCTTGATTCATTCATCGAGATGAGCATGTGAGTTAGAGGTATGTTTGATGGAAGTGTGTGTTGATGCTCCACCTGAGGAACATACCTAGTATGACGAATTTCTATCACTAGCTCAGTGTTGAGTCACCTCATCACTTTCATTTATTTTTCCTATTGAGATAATTTCTCCTCTAGTGTAGGGGAATCATCTTCATGGGAAGAAGGAGGTGGGTTATAAACCTTGTTCTTATTCTTATCCTTTTTGAGGTTTCATGAGGGAGGTAATGTATGATTGACTGAGCGGACACCCAATTTTAAGAAAGCTCTTTGATTTCTGGTGTACACGTCTCCAAGATCGGTGTAGAACGTCTCCCAAATGGAACCCTCTTCTCTTTTTTCCTCATTATTTATGTCATTTTAAGCCTAGTCAGTGGGGATGATGTCCATGAATTTCACCAATGCATACCCCATTTGTGGTGGCATATGAGGTGTTGAATGGTAGGATATCTTCTTACATCCATTATTGGATCTTCTACATCCATTTTGTGATACTCCTTAGGTTTATTAGTGAATAGTGACTCGAATAGAGCCCTGATATGACCTTGTAGTAAGTCTCCATTTTGGGTGATGTGAGTCATAGGATGAGATAGAATGGGTGACCCCTCTAGCCATTATTCTCCATAGATGGGATAAGACAGATGTATGTTGGGAAAGAATTTGAGGTAGAAATTTCCCTAGCCCTACAGGTTGGGGTTTCTCCCATTATTCTATTGATGTGCATCGACCTATATTTTTTGGTCTTACATGGGAATTTGGAGTTAAAAATTCCCTTAGTCCTATGGGATGGGGCTGGACCCGTATTTCGGTGGATGTTTCTGCTATTGTCGTCTTCTTGATCTTACATATTCCCATGTGGGTGTGATCCAGATATGGTTCTGAGTCTGCATGTGAATTACTTTCTTCTGAGGACATGAAAAGTGCTCTTTGATTGGATTATCTTCAATAGGAAGCCTACTGAATGTTCTCGGTGTCCTGGTTTAGCTGCTTCTTGATGGTTTTCTCTTGTTAGGACTGACACTTTTGAGACTTACTCAAGGCTGGTTCTTGTCGAGCGTTCCACCTTTACTGAGTAGGGACTTGATTTGATTTTCGTCTATAGATGAAGAAATTTCAAGATGTCACATCTAGTGGGTTCTACTAGATGATTATTGGTGTGAATTATAGTGATCCATGTTCACCCCATCCCCAGATATGGACACTAGATGGGGTGTCACTGATAAGGTTGTACAACATCTGCAGTAGATGGAGGTAGGCCAAACCAAGGTCTTGCTTTATCCTTTCTGATTATGGCCACCTTATAGTCAGAAGGGATTCTAGGATGATTTTATAGAGAAGCTATTCCAAGACATTAACATGATATGCATACCCATCTTAGGGAAAAAATTATTTTAAATGGTGGACAGTTGTCCAGATATTGAGGCGAGTGTTATGCAAGTGTTATTCTGAAAACTCTTTTGGTATGTTAAACAGAGAAGTGGTCGTGGTATAATAAATTTTGGGTATTTAATCCCTAGATATTTTTCTTCTCACAAGAAATAAATCCTGTTGTTATTATTATAGAGACTCTTATGCTTGATTCACCCAGTTTTACTGCTCCTTAATGATTTCATTCCAAGCAGCGGGGTTAGCGGGAGGATTATTGACCTGTGAACAGTACAAGGGTGGATCAAAAAATGAGCATTCCCATGATCCTTCCTCTGGTTGACGAAGGATATCTATTGTCATGTATATAGTATCCCATGCATCAAACTCTATTTTCTCCAAGCACCTGGGCATATGAGGTATTTCTCGTAGTTGCTCCGATGAGGGGAGGACCTTCTGGCCGATGTGAATTTGGATTGTGGGGAGGACCTTTATAGTTGGTGTTGTGATGGTGAGGACTAACATCAAAGCTTAGTGTCTGACTATAGAGGGGACTTCTTTATTTTTTACCCTAGGGCGGACCTTCAGAGTGAGTGATAGCAAGGGGAGGACCTTCTTGCTGCTTAGCCTCATTGAGGGGAGGGCCTTCACAATGACTGCTATCATGGTGAGGAATACCACCATAGATCTATATTTAAGGAGAGTATATATTGTGTACACACCATGGAGGGCCTTTAGGATGTAATAAAATGAGAGGAGGGTCTTCTCATTTCTTGATGTCACTGTAGATAGGGTCTTCAGAGCGACTGTCGTCATGGCTAGGACTACCATCACAGCTTGACGTCCAAAAACAGGGAGAACCATATCTACAGTATATACCCTAGGGAGGACCCTCAGGGTGGTATATAATAGGGGGATGGCCTTCTTGTTGTATGATATTGTGGTCAAAGGGAGAGCTCCCCTAACACGCATTATGAGATAGACTCTCGTGATCGATCATTTCTGGCCCATGGAGTAAACCCTCGTGGGTGCTCTAGGGAATACCTTCAGAGTTACTGGTAGCAACATTGCAGTGAGTACCTTCGCAACTTCTAATACCAACTCCATAATTTAGTAATGGAATGATAGGATCTAGAGTCTCTATTGAAAAATGTTTGATGGCGTCATGAATGTCAGCCTCCAGCAGAGCATAATCATGAGTATCTCTTCAGTTTTCATTTTCCTTTGGATCTTTACATGTTTGGGTTCTCTCTTATAGTGAACTAGGGCTTCCTTCTATTGGTTACAACCTTTATGCATGGGTCCCTATTTGGTTGGTTTTTGTGATGTCGCTGGGGTATGCTGCTAAACATATTGAGTTCTCGATGGGATATATGCTTGCCCTATTGTGGCCACCACATTGGACCGACATCCCCTAGTTGGAATTAGTATTTTTTCCTTATTCAGTTTTCCTTGTATCATGGAATATGTTTGTTGACCCTCCTAGATTGGATCTTGGACATTGGTCATCTCCTTAGTGATTTTACAATTTATTGGATAGAGCACCCCACCTAGGGAGATCAGTTCTTGGGCCCAAATCCTTTATTTTTCTACTGATGCAATGAAATCTTGACATGTCTGGAGGATATAGTCTGGGATCGACGTATGATCCTCCTTCATGGAAAATATGTTCTGAGATATGTCTTTTTCTAGAATGGGTATGAATTCCCATTCTGATCTTGGAGAAGGATATTTTTTCCTACTTCGGTCCTCCAAGGGGTTGCAGTGGGTACTGGAGGTTCTCCTATGTCAGGGAAGAGGAAAAAGTCTACCTACAACTATCTTTTATGGTTTCCACTGTATTTAGATAGCGAGATTTATATTTTTGAGTATGAATTTTCATCTACTCTTTTGTCTCTGTATTTTTCTCATGGTCTTTATTTGTATCCTTATGAATTTGACTCTTCTCATATTTTCATGCCACCATATTTGACTTGTGGGATTTTTTATGGCATGTAGTAATTTTCTTTTTCCTATTGATTGCCACCATATTTTATTGGTGGGATTCATATGCATCGGTAGTGTTATATGACTTTCTATGGTTCGACACCCTATTTGGAGGGCGGTTTTCTTGCATATCGACAGTGATTTGCATCTTTAAGTAATTTTCCACTCTTTCTGCATGGTAGGACTAGCGAGAACTGGCAAAAATATGTGTGTGCCATATTTTTCCACCCTATTTCTAGGGTGGGATTCATATGAGCAAGCAGGGATATTCATTTTCTCATAGACTTCCACCATATTTCCATGGCGGGCTTCAGCGGGAGGGGTCAGATTGTATGTTTGTCCATTGTATGCTATAGTGTTTGTATGGAGGACCACCTCCTTGGAACCAGGGTGATAACCTATTCTTGATTAAGGATTTTCCTCCCTCAGTGGGCAGTCCTAGGGGCCCATGTCCATTGAACTTCAACAGGTGACCTCAGTATGGGATCCTATTTAGAGTGAGGATATCAAGTTTTATGCCACTGGTGGAGACTTCCTCTAGCAGGATCTCTTGAGCATGTTTCTATGTAGCTGGGATGAAGTTATTGATTTTGACCACATCTTCCTCCCTAAGATAAGGAGGGTATTCATTATCACATTCTAGGGGTAGACTCCCGAAACGATTTGAGACAGCCAGTGGAATCGTCCCGTGCTGGATAGCTGGTCGTGGCTGAAGAGAAGAATGGTGATCTTCCACCAATTAGAGGTCCTGTCTTATAGGCTCCATCATATTGAGAGTACCATTTAGTGGTACTCTATAATCATCATGTTTAAAACCCATTTTTTAAGATGGTGGGTAGGTGAGGGATTCATGTTCTTTACTTGGGACCAGACCGCCTATGTGGCCATTCACATGCGTGCCTGAGAAAATTGTTAGGATTCCATTTGGATCAAAGATAGTTCTGTGGAAATCCTACAATATATATATATATGTGTGTGTGTGTGTGTGTGTGAAATATATAGAAATAAAAATGTTGTTAATGTAGCATCTCATGATCACATGCATAATTGATGATCTTTTTTGTCCTTCTTCATCTTTTTTTATGTAAGGGGGTTGTGGTGGGAGAATACCGCCACCTTGTTCAGGGATTCACATTGGGTTCACCATTTCTGTTTTGTCCCAATTTTCATCGTTTTATTATAGGGGTGAACAAAATGATTAGATGTTAAATATCTTCTTGTCTGTTATCATTCGGGTAAGACCACCACCATGGTCAGGGATTTATGTTGGGTTCATTATTTCTATTTCATCCTGATTCATATCGTTCTCATATAGGGGTAAACAAAATGGCCTAACATGTAATATCTACTTATCTCTTATCATTGGGGTAAGACTACCACCTTGTTTATGGATTCACTTCAGGTTCACCATTTTTGTTTCATCCTGATTCATGTCACACCAATTTTTGGTAGGTTAAGATGGTACCACCAGAATTGGTCAATATATACTTTTTATGTTATTAAGGGGGTTCCGCATTTGCATGATACCGGCAGGCAATTAATGGGGGTTATGTGTTTGGGGAATTGGACCATGTCGGGTATGAGGTCCTAATATGGTATCCAGCGGGTTTATTCGTAGATCTAGAAACACCCAACAAACCAGGAATCCCTGATTCATGGACCTTCTTTCCAAAGGAAGGTGCTCGTTGGATGACGATTTATCCAACAACACTTAAGGAATCTGTTATTCGAGACGATGGGAGGTTAGGAAAATCAAACCCTTTTTGGGGGAAATATTTCCTATTACAGGACTCCCTTATATATTTAAACAATGTCCATATGTTCATGAATCTTTTTTTGCCAACTGTGTGTCTGTGGGTTACCCCTGTGTGGAAATATTAACAATATATGCACATGGGTTGGGAATTACTGAGAAAACACAAGTTTAAGGCATATGATGATGTTCTTTGGAGTTTATTGTTATCCAAGGGGGGCACACTTTTTTCTATTGGGATCGAACCCATAATATGGGATTCATACTTATACCCATGGGAGGAATCATAACCCACATAGTTTAGTGCCACATAACTAGACACATCACCGTTTATGGTCATGCGATGAGGACCCATCCATGCAGTTTAACATCATACATTATAGAAATCTAGGTGGAGGATAAAAATTCAATATTTCATGTGGGAATTACACTGATGTGACCCATGATGCTTAGCAGAGGCATTGTCTCCTTATATGATATGGGCCTTCTGGGGTATGGCCCAATGTGATTCATATGTTGGTTTTGGACCATAGATATGATTCCCAGGTATCCTAGTTAGTTTGGAATCAAATCCCTCATAGTTTGGTGGGATTTGGGGCTTATATCATAAAGGAGGCCCTGTTTGTAGGGTGCATGATTGGGGATTAACTTTTGAAAAGGATCCTCTTTGATCTCGGACCTTTAGAGATGCATCCTCTGTATCATAGTTAGAGTAGGAATTAGATTTATCATAGTTCATAGGGATTGTTATGAAAATTTTATATCATCACAGAACACTAATACCATGGGATTCATACTCGGTGTGAAGAACAATAGGATGTGAAATATTCAAAAAAACACACTTTTTCTTATCTTATAAGAGAAAAGAAGGAGGGATATGGTGGATGAGGTCATGAAGAATTGAATCTTTCAATATGAAATGAATGCGAGGGTTATTGGGTCCAGACCAGAAGTTTAGGGGCTTACTCCAAGAGGGATGCCCTGAAATGGGTTCTGGGAAAGGGGAGGAACATTTCTCTTCATCCAAAGGAAAATAAATTATAATTCCTTTGACTTATCACTGTCCCTACTAGAATGGAAAATCCAGTGATTACCCATGGTCATTAAAATGGGGATGTTCACATTAGTGTCCAAAGTTTGGAATCTAGGTGACCTAGGGAATGTACACTTAAGGACGTCCCGGGGGTCCAAACCGTAGTGGGAATTGCCTATACACCTTCAGTTACCTAGGGTATGTAGACTTAGAAGGGAATGATAATGCATCTGACAGTCAAGTCATATGGGTTTGGTGGCTTTGGAAGAGGCTTTTTCCTGATGTCAGTGGACTGTTTAGCAGAGGGGCTATGGAGGGCATGACAGGAATGGAAGGATAGGATTTGAACCAGAAGGTGAAAATCACAAAGACAACCCATTCCTCATACCATTTTCTGATAAGGGATGGATATTCCCCTCATAGTGTACTACTATGCTGGTGAAGAGGTCATCCACATACCAAAGTGGTATGCGGACCTAGATGCAAGCTTCCACGTATCATGGTGGTATGTAGTCTTAAGTTCCACCTATATAGCATGGTTCTATGTGGTGCAGGGTCTTGTTTGCGTAGCGATGTACCACATGGTTCACCAGACTAAACGAGGGGAATTGTGCCTATGGTTTGCAGTAATTTCATCCATGAAGGGCCTATGGTTCACGGTTCTCCATTTAGGTTTGTATTTAGTTTATTATCATTACATTTCATTCTCTTTATGGTTCATGGAAGTTTTATACCTATTGGAAACTATTCACAGTTTTGTACTTCATTGGTCATTGGCCTTAGAAGTATTCCATTTGTAAACTCTAAGATCTCCCCCAAAATACTCTCCCTTTTTTGGCTCCCCTTGTGGTACTTTTATAGAGTTCCAAGGAGGAACTATCTGTAACAACCTGAAAATTTATGAATAAAATTCCCTTTATTTTATTTAATTAAATGTCTTATGGATATAGAAAACACATGAACTATTTTATTTTTTTGTGTTTAGATAACCATTAAGTAACATTAATGTATATAATCTAGTCATTGAATAGTGATCACATTACTGGTATGTATATAGGGTTTTAACAAATACTTTTGACACCGACAAAGGAAGTGATGGCCTCGACCAGTAGGATCGTTCCATTTGAAGCCCATTTATTGGATATTTTGAGGGAGATAGCATTTTTGGGATTTTCCCTAGACCAAGCCCAAGCTGATATATAACAACTTAAGCATGAGAGATACGATTGAAACGCACGGCCGATTGTCGCCTATCGACCGGTCAAAGTTCTGGTGCTCTGCTAATGTGTATAGCAGCACTCGGGTCAAATCCTTGGCGATGATACTTTGTAATAGTCGTTTGTTTTTAGTTGATTGTATTTTGATTAGGGGGGTTTGTTTGAAGAGCTTAATTGAAATGACTAATTGATTATGATTGATTTAACAAATTGATAATAATTGGGGTGAGTTCATTATTAGGGAGTTAAGCTTGTGATATCCTTGAGTTTTGCTTTATATTGCATTTAAATTAACACCCACTTCACAAGTTGACGTCGATTAGAATTCCTAAGTGTTAGAGCTTTAATCCAAGACTTAACTTAACTAGGATTCTAAACTCAATCAGTACTTGTTTATGGTAGTGTATTTATGGTTCCAATAATCCATGGAAACCTCTTTCTAAACAAAATATGTCATTAATCCATGACATATTAAGTCCAACATACACAATGTTAAATTAACGAATACTCATCGAGCAAATACTCTCAATCACTTAACATCCCTAAATTAGAACTCACCCCAATGAGATATTTACTCAGCCATTTGGTTGTTTAATATTCTGGATATAATAATTAGGATGATAAATTAAGAATAGAAGAAAAAGAAAGGGATTATAAAAGAGTGGTACGTCGACACACACACACGAACGATGATGATAATTAAAAATGGATTTTCGATTGAATGAGGAAGAAAAAGAAGGGAAGGGGATTCAACTAAATTTAAAATATTTTAAGAAAATAAATATTAAACTACAGAAGGTAGATGAGAATAAGAGATATTGAAGAAGTAACTTGCATTAAAACAGAATTACAAGGAAAGAGAATTACAAGATTACAAAAATGAAGAACATGAAAGTAAGTGAAAACAAAGAGAGGAGGAAAGGTCTCTCAAGTGAAAACATGAGTATGGAAGGTCCTCCCAAGACTTTGTCAAGGCTTTGGTCGTTCCAATATGATCTCCTCTCTTCTGAAATTCCAACCCCTATCAAGGAGAGAAGGGGAGAGTATTTATAGCCCAAGGAGTGGACTGTTTGCATTCCCAATCTGTCCCCCCACTTGCATCGCCAATTTGGCTATTCAGACAGCCGAATATTCAAATATCTCCTTCTTCAAAATTGTATACAATACTATTTTCCAACTACTCTCAAAATATGGAGTCATTTGGACTTAATAATCAAAATTTATGGCCGGTTTATTAAACAAAGTTAAACTGTCCATTTCAATCCAGTCTTTTTGAATTCCATAATGTGAAAGGGTTTTTAAATATGAAGATGCCTTCAAATCCGAATAGTTTTATCAAAAAATTCGGCCGCATATATCTCCTATGTCACACTGAAAAATCTCAGATCTATTTGATTCTTACATCATGAGATATGTCATGAATACTATAATGCTTTTAATTCTCGGACAGAATAGGGGGCTGGAATTCAAAGCTTTATTTGGGGCCCTTGTAATTGGATTTGGGCCTTGAAATTTTTATCCAAGATGAAATGTAGTGTTCCCAGAATTATGGTGGAGTGTTAATGTTTTTGGACTTCTGTATTGATCCCAGTAAATCAATCTTCAAGGCTGGTCCAGTTTGTTCACAGATTCTTTGGTCTTGTTTGTGAGGACCATATGACCCTTCAAATGGCAGAATTGGATCATGGTACCTTCTAATGAAATGTTGTATATTGAACGGAGAATCCTAAAAAACAAGAACCACACAATTTGGATTAGTATAGTGACAGTTATTATTAAAACATTAAACTGACTCAATTGGACTACTTCTAAAAATGCTCAAAAATTATACTTAATATTAAAACATTAATATTTCACACAAATTATGCACATTTCATATAAAATTAGTAAAGGGGGAATATAATAAGTCATGAAAATATTAATAACATCAACTCCCCCACACGTAGTTTTGTGCATGTACTCATGTGCAACAAATATAAAAACATGACAAAATCATTTTTACTCACCAATAGATATTAAAATTTTCTTTTCTCCAATCAGGGGAGGTTTAGACTATTTCACTCATCCATTTTGAATTCCACCACAAGTTTTTACAGAAACAATGTTCCAAAACTAATTCATTTTTTCATGCTCAAATTTAGAAATGGAAAATGTGGACACTCAAAACTCACACCTCTCAAGATGATAAAATTCATTTGTGGAGGTTCACTCTTTCACCAACCAAAAGTGAAAATCTTAGAGTTTGAAAAGAGATCTCAGCTTACAATCCCTATCAAAAGTGAACAAGAATCAAGAGGTCTTTTTAAGGGGTTTTTTTTGGCTATGGGACGGTAGGAATATAATTTCTAAGAGAGTGAAGAAGAGGGTTAAAATACCAACATAGAAAAAGCAATGCACATTTTTTTTGAAATAAAACATGGAAGGAAATGAAAACACATATTTACAAGGGAATGATTGTGTGAAGAAAGACACAATAGAGGAATAAAATATGAAGGTAATGAGATGATGTAATATTTACAAGACACAAAACTTCTCCCAATGATATAAGAATATAATGCAAGTGTTCTTTTTTTTCTTTTTTTTTCTTTGTTTTTTCGAAAGTTGACCTTGAGACAGATCTCACACTCATATCCCAACCCATGTTTGATATCCTCACAACACTAATTGTAATATTTATAACAAGATCAAAGGTTGAGGAAGAGTGATTTTTGACCTACCCAAGACACAACCCATTTGTTTCATTTTTTTTGATTTTTTTTTGAATTTTTTTTTTGAATTTTTTTTAACACTTTTTATTATCATTTGTATAATACATTCCCAAATCCCACTGAATGAAAACCTCCACACACACTAAAATGTATGCTTTCCCTCAAGCATATGATAACACACCAGAAAGTAAGGAAATGATACCCAAAAATGAAATCCATTCCCCCCACACACTTAAATTTCAAAAACTTATGCAATGAAAATCCATGTTGATATTGGGTGGGATAAGGTATTGGGCTTGTAATGTGTCTATCAAAGAAAAGGTTTTCATAGGCTCAAAGGGGATTTCAAAAGGAGGATTAATGTAAGGGAAATGGGAGGCTATTTGGCTATTGTGATTTTCATGTGGTTCATAAAATGCCTTTATCATATTAATGCACACTAAGGCAGGAAATTCATCTCGAAGGTCCACAAACTCAAGACTCACAAAGGGGGGTGAAAACACACATTTTGAAAATAATTCCATAGGTGGCCTTGGCATGAAAGCAATTGTTTGTTCTCACGGTTTGGGAAAAGAATTTTCCAAATCAAAAATTGAGCATTCAAAATTTGTTGGTTTTGACATAGAATTCTTTATCCAAAGTCATAATGAAAATAAAAAATTTCTGAGATGAAAACATGTCTGTTAACTCCTCAAAATGGTTGAACAAAATTTCAAAACTCGATGGTGAGTAAGCATGACTCATAATTTTGTTTTTTTATTTTTTAAGTGATTTTTTTTGTTTTTTTTTGTTTTTTAGGTTTTTATTTTTGTAAAGATACACCCACACAAAAGAGAAATTGAAAAATAAAGGTTTTGATAAAGAAAATGGTTAAAAAAAATGAAAGATAGAGGAAGAAGAAGAAAGAGGTAGAGAGAGGAAAATATAGAGAGAGTTAAAGGGAAAGAGGTTCCCCATGGTTTGGATTTGGTGGGTTGCCATCTCCATCTAGTGGTGGGTCAGCTAGAGAATTTGGGGATTCGGTGGAAGTCGAGGTGGTTCCAGGACAGTGGGAAGTTACCTGAAAAATAAAATTCATTATTCATCTAATGAAAATCTAAAAAGAAATTGAAATTTCATAAAAGTAAAAGAAAACATGGGTTTCCTCCCAAGAAGCGCTGCATTTATTTGTCTACAGCTGGACAATTGCAGTGGACTACCCATAGTCTGACGGTGGACATCGTATTTTATCAACTCCATTGTGCTTCCAGAAAAACTTTTTCTTTGGGAGGCCTGATGATTCATTGGATAATTTCTTCCCATCCTTGCTGGTGTGATTGCAAGTCAATGGGGTTGGAAAGAGAATATTTCTATCCTCACTTTGGTCTTCAACCTTAGGAATGATTTTATCCACAAATTGATGGTTTTCTATTCTTGTAAATTCAGGAAGATGGCTCAATTCTGATGGTTCATTTATGTAAGGATCAGATAACACAAAATCAAAGTATGAGATCCGAATTGTTTTTGACTCATTTATTTCATCACTTACCGATGTAATGTAATGAGGATCAGTGGAGTCATAAGACTGAATAAAATTTTCAATATCCTTTATTTCAATGTTGTTCACCAAAGAATGGTCAATTTCAACCTCACCAGTGATCACTTTATTAATTAGGGTACAAATATCACAAACATCACTACCATCAGGAAAATATAAACACATTGGTTCAAGGTTCACTTCACATATAACATAATTTTCAGAATCATGGATAGGAAATGATGAATGTGGGATAATCTGATCTGAATCAACAAATGATCATTCTAGTTCATTTTCCTCATTACCATCCATGTTGGATAATTGGAGTTCAGAGGTGAGATGAGATTCTAAAGAGTTTTCAAGATCCTTTAGATCAATGGAGTTTTCATTTGTAATGTCAACATCAATTTCACCATTAATCACTTGGTTAATGAGGATGAAATATTCACAAACTCTTATACTTTTAGAACATGAAGAACATGTTGGATTGGGATTCAAAACACTCTCAGAGAGACTTTCAAAATCATGGATATAGAATACAGATTGATTCTCTAATGGGTATTGCATGGATTGAAAAATATTAAACATGACCATTTGGTCACCAAATTTCATGGATAAGATGCCAACATGGACATCAATTTTGGTTTTTGATGTCATAAGGAATGGTCTTCCTAGAATTAGGGGATATCGAGAAGAGTTTGTCTCACCTTCCATGTCAAGGACATAGAAATCAGCAGGGAAGATCAGATCATTGACTCGGACAAGGAAATCCTCAATTATTCCCTCAGGACTGGTTGTCCTTCGATTGGCTAACTGAATGACAACACCCGTTGGGTGCAAGGGACCTATACCAAGGTTGGAGAATATGGATTTGGGCATGACATTAGTTGAGGCTCCTAGGTCTATGAGTGCATCATCAAAGTTGGGACTTCCAATTTGGCATGGAACTGTAAAGGTCCCTGGATCTTTGCTCTTTATGGGAATAGACTGCTGGGTGGAAACATTTTCAAAGGTCCTAAGTTGCCTCTTGTGGGTGCACAATTCCTTGAGAAACTTGGCATACTTAGGAATTTGTTTTATGGAATCTAAGAGGGGAATGTTGACTCTAACATGTCTAAACATGTCGAGCATTTCAGGATCAAGTTCAAAGGACTTCCTTGGTTTAGAAACGGCTTGAGGAAAAGGAATTGGATTCCAAAGTGGAATGGAAGGAGGTGAGGGAATGGATTCAGATTCCTTTTCAATTTTCTTTTTCTTTTCATTTTCTAAGTCAACATTTAAAGGAGGGTTTGAGCATTTATCTTGAGGCATAGCAAGTTTCTTTCCTGATCTAAGTGAAATTTCACTTACATTACCCTTGGGGTTGGGTAATGGTTGAGCTGGGAGGTGGGAAGAATTTGATTGTTGTTGCTGGCTCAGGTGGGATGCAAGTTGACCTATTTGAGTTTCAATGTTTTTAAGGCTAGAACGGGTGAAGGAGGAAAGATCTTCCACTGCACTTTCCCATGGTTGCTTGGAAGAAGAGGCTTGTCCCTGGTTGGGATTTCCTTGATTTTGGTTCTTGGGAAATCGATTGTATTGGTTTTGGAATTGGGAAGGCTCACTAGAATAATGGAATCCAGTAGGAGGATTGTTCCTTTGAGGTTGAGGAACAAAAGGATAAGGTTGATGGAATTTACCACCACCTTGACTATATTGAAATTGGTTTGGATTTTGAGGAGGGAATTGAGGGGGATGAGAGATGGTATTACCATACCTCAAGCCTGGGTTAAAGGTAGAAGAGAAAGGCTAAGAGTGAGGTTGGTTGAAGTTTCTAACAAACTGACAAGATTGTTGAGGGTTGGGGTTCCGCTGAGCATATCCTACATTAAGCTCCATTGGTCCAGATGAATCGGATTGATCCTCATGAAGTTGTGGACAAGTGTCAGTTGGATGAGATGGAGAGTTGCATATTCCACAGTTTTTGATTGGTCCAGGGAATAGTGACTGTGGAGAAGATGAGGTTGGGGCTTTGGTAGCCACCGCTAGTTGATGCACAAGACCTGTAAGTTCACTCATCCACTCAGTCATTTTGTTCGGCTCAATTGATTGATTATCTTGGGCTTGTTTGACTTGAGCATGTGCTCGAGTATGGAATTGTTGTGTGTTTACAGCCATGTTACTTACGAGATCTCTTGCAGCTGCTGGAGTTTTTTCAACAAGAGCACCGCCACTTGCGGCATCAATGAGGGTTCTCTCCATAGCCAATAACCCCTCATAGAAGTATTGGATCAAGAGTTGGTCAGGGATTTGATGGTGTGGGTAGGTTTCCACAAGCTTTTTTAACCTCTCCCAGTACTCATGGAGTGATTCATTTGGGAATTGACGGATACCACTTATTTCCATTCGGATGGAAGTGGTACGAGAAGCAGGAAAGAATTTTTCTAGAAAGAGATGCTTCATGTCATTCCATGTAGTTATGGAACCAGGAGGGAGGTAGTAGAGCCATGACTTGGCAGATTCAGCTAGGGAGAAAGGGAATGCTCGGTGTTTGATTTGTTCTTCAGAAACCCCTTGAGGCTTCATGGTAGAGCATACTACTTGGAACTCTTTAAGGTGGAGATGTGGATCCTCACCGGCTAGCCCGTGAAAATGAGGGAGAAGATGAATCAAACCCGATTTGAGTTCGAAGTCATCTTCAATGTTTGGATATTGAATACCAAGAGGTTGGTAATTCATATCAGGGGTAGCGAGTTCTTTTAGGGTTTGTTCCCTAGGATTGGCCATTTCAATTTTAACTGGTTGGATGAGGACTGGTTCTTGAATTATTTGAGTATCTCTTATGTTCCTCCTAAGTTGGCGAAGTGTTCGCTCAATTTCAGGGTCAAAAAAATCCAAGGGATTGTTTGGAAGGCTACGGGGCATTCAGAGAGATTTTTGGAAGAAAGAGGAAGATGGGTTTTTCTTTGTATTTTTTCAGTTTATGATTTTTATGAGAAGACGGGTTTTTCTTTGTTTTTTTTCAATTTTTTTTAAAATTTTGTATTTTTTGGGTATTTTTGACAATAACCAGAAACTAATGACTACTTAAAGCACCATCCCCGGAAATGGCGCCATTTAAAACACGTGGCCGATTGTCGCCTATCGACCGGTCAAAGTTCTGGTGCTCTGCTAATGTGTATAGCAGCACTCCGGTTGAATCCTTGGCGATGATACTTTGTAATAGTCGTTTGTTTTTAGTTGATTGTATTTTGATTAGGGGGTTTGTTTGCAGAGCTTAATTGAAATGACTAATTTATTATGATTGATTTATCAAATTGATAATAATTGGGGTGAGTCCATTATTAGGGAGTTAAGCTTGTGATATCCTTGAGTTTTGCTTTGTATTTCATTTAAATTAACACTCACTTCACAAGTTGACATCGATTAGAATTCCTAAGTGTTAGAGATTTAAGCCAAGCCTTAACTTAACTAGGATTCTAAACTCAATAAGTAATTTTTTATGGTAGTGTATTTATGGTTCCAATAATCCATGGAAACCACTTTCTAAACAAAATATGTCATTAATCCATGACATATTAATTCCAACATACACAATGTTAAATTAACGAATACTCATCGAGAAAATACTCTAAATCACTTAACATACCTAAATTATAACTCACCCCAATGAGATATTTACTCATCCATTTTGGTGTTTAATATTCTGTATATAATAATTATGATGATAAATTAAGAATAGAAGAAAAATAAAGGGATTATAAAAGAGTGGTACGTCGAAACACACACAAGAACGATGATGATAATTAAAAATGGATTTTAGATTGAATGAGGAAGCAAAAGAAGGGAAGGGGATTCAACTTAATTTAAACTATTTTAAGAACATAAATATTAAACTATAGAAGGTGGATGAGAATAAGAGATATTGAAGAAGTAACTTTCATTAAAACAGAATTACAAGGAAAGAGAATTACAAGATTACAAAAATGAAGAACACGAAAGTAAGTGAAAACAAAGAGAGGCGGAAAGGTCTCTCAAATGAAAACATGAGTATGGAAGGTCCTCCCAAGCCTTTTTCAAGGCTTTGGTCGTTCCAATATGATCTCCTCTCTTCTGAAATTCCAACCCCTATCAAGGAGAGAAGGGGAGAGTATTTATATCCCAAGGAGTGGACTGTTTGCATTCCCAATCTGTCCCTCCACTTGCATCGCCAATTTGGCTATTCAGAATGTCTAATATTCAAATATATCCTGCTTAAAAGTTGTAGAAAATAATATTTTCCAACTACTCTCAAAATATGGAGTCATTTGGACTTAAGGATCAAAAGTTATGGCCGGTTGATTAAACAAAGTTAAACTGTCCATTTCAATCCAGTCTTTTTGAATTCCATAATGTGAAAGGGTTTTTGAATATGAATATGCCTTAAAATCCGAATGGTTTCTTCAACAAAGTCTGCCGCCTATAGCTCATCCTTCACACTGAAAAATATCAGCTTGATTTGATTCTTACATCATGAGATATGTCATGCATACTATAATGATTTTAATTCTCGGACAGAATGGTGGGATGGACTTAAAAGCTTTATTTGGGCCCCTTGTAATTGGATTTGGGCCTTTGAATTTTTATCCAAGATGACATGTAGTGTCCCCCGAATTATGGTGGAGATTTAACGTTTTTGGACTTCTTTATTGAGCCCAGTAAATCAATCTTCAAGGCTGGTCCAGTTTGTTCACAGATTCTTTGGTCTTGTTTGTGAGGACCATATGACCCTTCAAATGGAAGAAGTGGATCATGGTACCTTCTAATGAAATGTTTTATATTGAAAGGAGAGTCCTAAAAAACAAGATCCACACAATTTGGATTAGTATAGTGACAGTTATTATTAACACATTAAACTGACTCAATTAGACTACTTCTAAAAATGCTCAAAAATTATACTTAATATTAAAACATTAATATTTCACACAAATTATGCACATTTAATATAAAATCAGTAAAGAGGGAATATAATAAGTCATGAAAATATTAATAAAATCAACTCCCCCAAACTTAGTTTTGTGCATGTCCTCATGTGCAACAAATATAAAAACATGACAAAATCATTTTTACTCACCAACAGATTTTAAAATTTTGTTTTCTCCAATCAGGGGAGGTTTAGACTATTTCACTCATCCATTTTGAATTCCACCACAATTTGTTACAGAAACAATGTTCCAAAACTAATTCATTTTTTCATGCTCAAATTTAGAAATGGAAAATGTGGACACTCAAAACTCACACCTCTCAAGATGATAAAATTCATTTGTGGAGGTTCACTCTTTCACCAACCAAAAGTGAAAATATTAGAGTTTGAAAAGCGCTCTCAGCTTACAATACCTATCAAAAGTGAATAAGAATCAAGATGTTTTTTAAGGGGTTTTTCTGTGGCTATGGGACGGTAGGAATATAATTTCTAAGAGAGCGAAGAAGAGGGATAAAATACCAACAAAGAAAAAGCAATGCACATTTTTTTGAAATAAAACATGGAAAGAAATGAAAACACATATTTATAAGGGAATGATTGTGTGAAGAAAGACACAATAGAGGAATAAAATATGAAGGTAATGAGATGATGGAATATTTACAAGACACAAAACGTCTCCCAATGATATAATAATATAATGCAAGTGTTCTTTTTTTTCTTTTTTTTTCTTTGTTTTTTCGAAAGTTGACCTTGAGACAGATCTCACACTCATATCCCAACCCATGTTTGATCTCCTCATGACACTAATTGTAATAGTTATAACAAGATCAAAGGTTTAGGAAGAGTGATTTTTGACCTACCCAAGACACAACCCATTTGTTTCATTTTTTTTGATTTTTTTGATTTTTTTTTGAATTTTTTTTTGAACACTTTTCAATATTATTTGTACAATACATTCCCAAATCCCACTGAATGACAACCTCCACCCCGCACTAAAATGGATGCTTTCCCTCAAGCATATGATAACACACCAGAAAGTAAGGATATGATACCCAAAAATGAAATCCATTCCCCCCACACACTTAAATTTCAAAAACTTATGCAATGAAAATCCATGTTGATATTGGGTGGGATAAGGTATTGGGCTTGTAATGTGGCTATCAAAGAAAAGGTTTTCATAGGCTCAAAGGGGATTTCAAAAGGAGGATTAATGTAAGGGAAATGGGAGGATATTTGGTTATTGTGATTTTCATGTGGTTTAGAAAATGCCTCTATCATATTAACGCACACTAAGGCAGGAAATTCAACTCGAAGGTCCACAAACTCAATACGCACAAATGGGGGTGAAAACACACATTTTGAAAAGATGGCCATAGGTGGCCTTGGAATGAAAGCAATTGTTTATTCTCATGGTTTGGGAAAATCATTTTCCAAATCAAAAATTGAGCATTAAAATTTTTTTGGTTATGACACAAAATTATTTATCCAAAGTCATAATGAAAATACAAAATTTTTGAGATGAAAACATGTATGTTAACTCCCCAAAATGGTTGGACAAAATTTCAAAACTCTATGGTGAGTAAGCATGACTCATAATTTTTTTTTGTATTTTTTAAGTGATTTTTTTTTGGTTTTTTTTGTTTTTTAGGTTTTTATTTTTGTAAAGATAAACCAACACAAAAGAGAAAGTGAAAAATAAATGTTTTGATAAAGAAAATGGTTAAAAAATGAAAGAGAGAGGAAGAAGAAGAAAGAGGTAGAGAGAGGAAAAGATAGAGAGAGTTAAAGGGAAAGAGGTGCCCCCTGGTTAGGATTTGGTGGGTTGCCATCTCCATCTAGTGGTGGGTCAGCTAGAGAATTTGGGGATTCGGTGGAAGTCGAGGTGGTTCCAGGACAGTGGGAAGTTACCTGAAAAATAAAATTCAGTATTCATCTAATGAAAATCTAAAAAGAAATTGAAATTTAATAAAATTAAAAGAAAACATGGGTTGCCTCCCAAGAAGTGATGAATTTATTTGTCTACAGCTGGACAATTGCAGTGGATTACCCATAGTCTGACGGTGGCCATCGTATTTTCTAAACTCCAGTGTGCTTCTAGAAAAAATTTTTCTTTGGGAGGCCTGATGATTCATTGGATAATTTCTTCCCATCCTTGTTGGTGTGCTTGCAATTCAATGGGGTTGGAAAGAGAATATTTCTATCCTCACTTTGGTCTTCAACCTGAGGAATGATTTTATCCACAAAGTGATGGTTTTCTATTCTTGGAAATTCAGGAAGATGGCTCAATTCTGATGGTTCATTTATGTAAGGATCAGATAACACAAAACCAAAGTATGAGATCCCATTTTCTTTTGACTCATTTATTTCATCACTTACCGATGTAAAGTAATGAGGATCAGTGGAGTCATAAGACTGAATAAAATTTTCAATATCCTTTATTTCCATGTTGTTTACCAAATAATGGTCAATTTCAACCTCACCAGTGATCACTTTATTAATTAGGGTACAAATATCACAAACATCACTACCATCAGGACAATATAAACACATTGGTTCAAGGTTCACTTCACATATAACATAATTTTCAGAATCATGGATAGGAAATGATGAATGTGGGATAATCTGATCTGAATCAACAAATGAGC
Organism: Viscum album; assembly: GCA_963277665.1. Taxonomy (NCBI): domain Eukaryota; kingdom Viridiplantae; phylum Streptophyta; class Magnoliopsida; order Santalales; family Viscaceae; genus Viscum; species Viscum album. Next base: position 117,853,250 of record OY728119.1, read on the forward strand.
ATTCTAGTTCATTTTCCTCATTACCATCCATGTTGGAGAATTGGAGGTCAGAGGTGAGATGAGATTCCAAAGAGTTTTCAAGATCCTTTAGATCAATGGAGTTTGCATTTGTAATGTCAACATCAATTTCACCATTAATCACTTGGTTAATGAGGATGCAATATTCACAAACTCCTCTACTATTAGAACATGAAGAACATGTTGGATTGGGATTCAAAACACTCTCAGAGAGACTTTCGGAAGCATGGATATAGAATACAGATTGATTCTCTAATGGGTATCGCATGGATTGAAAAATATTAAACTTGACCATTTGGTCAACAAATTCCATGGATAAGATGCCAGTATGGACATCAATTTTGGTTTTAGATGCCATAAGGAATGGTCTTCCTAGAATTAGGGGAGATCGAGAAGAGTTCGTCTCACCTTCCATGTCAAGGACATAGAAATTAGGAGGGAAGATGAGATCATTGACTCGGACAAGGACATCCTCAATTATTCCCTCAGGACTGGTTTTGCTTCGATTGGCTAACTAAATGACAACACCCGTTGGGTGCAAGGGACCTAGACCAAGGTTGGAGAATATGGATTTGTGCATGGCATTAATTGAGGCTCCTAGGTCTATGAGTGCATCATCAAAGTTGGGACATCCAATTTGGCATGGAACTGTAAAGGTCCCTGGATCTTTGCACTTTATGGGAATAGACTACTGGGTGGAAACATTTTCAAAGGTCCTAAGTTGCCTCTTGTGGGTGCACAATTCCTTGAGAAACTTGGCATACTTAGGAATTTTTTTTATGGAATATAAGAGGGGAATGTTGACTTCAACATGCCTAAACATGTCGAGCATTTCAGGATCAGGTTCAAAGGACTTTCTTGGTTTAGAAACGGCTTGAGGAAAATGAATTTGATTCCTAAGTGGAATGGAAGGAGGTGAGGGAATGGATTCAGATTCCTTTTCAATTTTCTTTTTCTTTTCATTTTCTAGGTCAACATTTAAAGGAGGGTTTGAGGATTTATCTTGAGGCATAGCAAGTTTCTTTCCTGGTCTAAGTGAAATTGCACTTACATTACCCTTGGGGTTGGGTAATGGTTGAGCTAGGAGTTGGGAAGAATTTGATTGTTGTTGCTGGCTCAAGTGGGATGCAAGTTGGCCTATTTGAGTTTCAATGTTTTTAAGGATAGAACGGGTGAAGGAGGCAAGATATTCCACTACACTTTCCCATGGTTTCTTGGAAGAAGAGGCTTGTCCCTGGTTGGGATTGCCTTGATTTTGATTCTTGGGAAATCGATTGTATTGGTTTTGGAATTGGGAAGGCTCACTAGGATAATGGAATCCAAGAGGAGGATTGTTCCTTTGAGGTTGAGGAACAAAAGGATAAGGTTGATGGAAGTTACCACCACCTTGACTATATTGAAATTGGTTTGAATTTTGAGGAGGGAATTGAGGGGGATGAGAGATGGTATTACCATACCTCAAGCCTTGGTTAAAGGTAGAAGAGAAAGGCTCAGAGTGAGGTTGGTTGAAGTTTCTAACAAACTGACCTGATTGTTGAGGGTTGGGGTTCCGCTGAGCATATGCTACATTGAGCTCCATTGGTCCAGATGAATCGGATTGATCCTCTTGGAGTTGTGGAAAAGTGTCAGTTGGATGAGATGGAGAGTTGCATATTCCAAAGTTTTTGATTGGTCCATGGAATAGTGACTGTGGAGAAGATGAGGTTGGGGCTTTGGTAGCCACCGCTAGTTGACGCACAAGACCTGTAAGTTCACTCATCCACTCGGTCATTTTTTTCGGCTCAATTGATTGATTATCTTGGGCTTGTTTGACTTGAGCATGTGCTCGAGTATGGAATTGTTGTGTGTTTGCAGCCATGTTACTTATGATATCTCTTGCAGCTGCTGGAGTTTTTTCAACAAGAGCACCGCCACTTGCGGCATCAATGAGGGTTCTCTCCATAGCCAATAACCCCTCATAGAAGTATTGGATCAAGAGTTGGTCAGGGATTTGATGGTGTGGGTAGGTTTCCACAATTGAACCTCTCCCAGTACTCATGGAGTGATTCATTTGGGAATTTACGGATACCACTTATTTCCTTTCGGATGAAAGCGGTACGAGAAGCAGGAAAGAATTTTTCTAGAAAGAGACGATTCATGTCATTCCATGTAGTTATGGAACCAGGAGGGAGGTAGTAGAGCCATGACTTGGCAGAGTCAGCTAGGGAGAAAGGGAATGCTCGGAGTTTGATTTGTTCTTCAGAAACCCCTTGAGGCTTCATGGTAGATCATACTACTTGGAACTCTTTAAGGTGGAGATGTGGATCCTCACCGGCAAGCCCGTGAAAATGAGGGAGAAGATGAAAAAAACCTGATTTGAGTTCGAAGTCAGCTTCAATGTTTGGATATTGAATACCAAGAGGTTGGTAATTCATATCAGGGGCAGTGAGTTCTTTTAGGGTTTTTTCCCTAGGATTAGCCATTTCAATTTCAACTGGTTGGATGAGGACTGGTTCATGAATTATTTGAGTATCTCTTATGTTCCTCCTAAGTTGACGAAGTGTTCGCTCAATTTCAGGGTCAAAAAAATCCGAGGTATTGTTTAGAAGGCTACGGGGAATTCAGAGAGATTTTGGAAGAAAGAGGAAGATGGGTTTTTCTTTGTATTTTTTCAGTTTATGATTTTTATGAGAAGACGGGTTTTTTTTGTTTTGTTTCAATTTTTTTTAAAATTTTGTATTTTTTTGGGTTTTTTTTGACAATAACCAGAAACTAATGACTACTTAAAGCACCATCCCCAGAAACGGCGCCATTTGAAATGGGCGGCCGATTTTCGCCTATCGACCGGTCAAAGTTCCGGTGCTCTGCTAATGTGTATAGCAGCACTCGGGTCGAATCCTTGGCGATGATAATTTGTAATAGTCATTTGTTTTTAGTTGATTGTATTTTGATTAGGGGGTTTGTTTGTAGAGCTTAATTGAAATGACTAATTGATTATGATTGATTTAACAAATTGATAATAATTGGGGTGAGTTCATTATTAGGGAGTTAATCTTGTGATATCCTTGAGTTTTGCGTTATATTGCATTTAAATTAACACCCACTTCACAAGTTGACGTCGATTAGAATTCCTAAGTATTAGAGCTTTAATCCAAGCCTTAACTTAACTAGGATTCTAAACTCAATCATTACTTATTTATGGTAGTGTATTTATGGTTCCAATAATCCATGGAAACCACTTTCTAAACAAAATATGTCATTAATCCATGACATATTAAGTCCAACATACACAATGTTAAATTAATGAATACTCATCGAGCAAATAATCTCAATCACTTAACATCCCTAAATTATAACTCACCCCAATGAGATATTTACTCAGAAATTTGGGTGTTTAATATTCTGGATATAATAATTATGATGATAAATTAAGAATAAAAGAAAAATAAAGGGATTATAAAAGAGTGGTACGTCGACACACACACACGAATGATGATGATAATTAAAAATGGATTTTCGATTGAATGAGGAAGAAAAAGAAGGGAAGGGGATTCAACTGAATTTAAACTATTTTAAGAACATAAATATTAAACTACAGAAGGTGGATAAGAATAAGAGATATTGAAGAAGTAACTTGCATTAAAACAAAATTACAAAGAAAGAGAATTACAAGATTACAAAAATGAAGAACACAAAAGTAAGTGAAAACAAAGAGAGGAGGAAAGGTATATCAAGTGAAAACATGAGTATGGAAGGTCCTCCCAAGAATTTGTAAAGGCTTTGGTCTTTCCAATATGATCTCCTCTCTTCTGAAATGCCAACCCCTATCAAGGAGAGAAGGGGAGAGTATTTATAGCCCAAGGAGTGGACTGTTTGCATTCCCAATCTGTCCCTCCACTTGTATCGCCAATTTGGCTATTCATACAGCCGAATATTCAAATATCTCCTTCTTAAAAGTTGTAGAAAATAATATTTTCTGACTACTCTAAAAATATGGAGTCATTGGGACTTAAGGATCAAAAGTTATGGCCAGTTGATTAAACAAAGTTAAACTGTCCATTTCAATCCAGTCTTTTTGAATTCCATAATGTGAAAGGGTTTTGGAATATGAATTTGCCTTCAAATCCGAATGTTTTCTTCAACAAAGTCGGCCACCTATATCTCCTCTTTCACACTACAAAATATCAGCTCGATGTGATGCTTAAATCATGAGATATTTCATGTATAATATAATGTTTTTAATTCTCGGACAGAATGGTGGGATGGACTTCAAAGCTTTATTTGGGCCCCTTGTAATTGGATTTGGGCCTTGAAATTTTTATACAAGATGACATGTAGTGTCCTCCAAATTATGGTGGAGAGTTAATGTTTTTGGACTTCTGTATTGAGCCCAGTAAATCAATTTTCAAGGCTAGTACAGTTTGTTCACAGATTCTTTGGTCTTGTTTGTGAGGACCATATGACCCTTCAAATGGAAGAATTGGATCATGGTACCTTCTAATGAAATTTTGTATATTGAAAGGAGAATCCTAAAAAACAATAACCACACAATTTTTATCAGTATAGTGACAGGTTTTATTAAAACATTAAACTGACTCAATTGGACTACTTCTAAAAATGCTCAAAAATTATACTTAATATTAAAACATTAATATTTCACACAAATTATGCACATTTCATATAAAATCAGTAAAGGGGGAATATAATAAGTCATGAAAATATTAATAACATCAACTATTTATGAGACAAGATCAAGCTCATCAAGACCACAACCCCAACCATGTTCACCGAATGGCCCCAAGAAAGCCCCACCACCACACACCATACTCTTAGGGAATATGATGATGTAATAAAGGGATACATAACAAGACCATAGAATTATGATTACGTGTATTATTTTTTTATATAATACAGAATATGCATTCATTTTATTATTGTTACTTTTTAAATCTCAAATAATATTTTTAGTTAATATTTAAATTCAATTAAGAAATTGATTTTGACGTATTAATGGATTTTTGAATTAAATAATATTTTAATAAAATATTATTACTAAATTATTTTTTATTAAATATAAATGATCATATAAGTTTTATGAATACAATTGTAATTTTTATTAAGGTTTGAAAACTATTTTTTGTCAAAACCCATGAATTTTCAACAAATGTCAGTTTTTATTTTAAAAGTGAAAATTCACATATTTATAAAAAAAATTAGATAAAATGAATATTATTTTTGGAATCAGGATGTTGAAATTATCCAACGATGAATTTTTAATAATTTTCTGAGACAATCAAATTTTTGGGAAAAAATTAAATAGCTTATAAATATATAATGTGTTTAATGACATCATAATGATCAAATAGTGATTTAATAAAATACTATAAATGGTATATTAATCCAATATATTATTTACCTTTAAAATAATGTGATTATATTTTTTTGATTAATTTTAAAATGCCTTAGTGGACCCTCCACGACTTGTAAAATTTTTTAACATTTGAAAATGATTTCCTTGAGAGTGTGACTCACCTCAACATAAGAAAGCCTAAAATTCTAATATGTTTAGAAATTTTCCTTATAAAATATTATTTTCCACTCTATTTTGGAAAAAATCATGGTAACATTTTTGGTTTTGAATATTTAATTATATAGATTCCAAAACCTATGTTTGTGAAATATTAAAGAATTCCCCTCTCATTTCCTATATAAACCTACCCAAGCTCCCACTTCTCTTCACTGAAAATACTTTGAGCATGTCCTTACTCTTCCCGATTCTCTCTTTAATCCTCCCAAGGTTCCCCAATCTCTCAAGATGCCCCTCCTCAAGCTCTTGAAGTCACACACTCAAGTAAGGTATTTCTTCCTTTCTCAGTTTTGTTAAGTTTTTTTTGTTGATATACCCTTTTATTTTCAATTAAAAATGTTGAGGTATGATTTTTAACCTCCCTCATACTTCCCTAATTATGTTTTAATGATGATATACCTATTTATCTCTCATTAATCCCCCCCACGTACACTCGTTACCATACCAAAATTTCGTAAGATTTATTCCATTTCTCCTCTTTCTTTATGTTTATTTTTTATATTGTGCCTCTATTTCCAAATTCCATGTGTTGGGACATGTATCTATATAGAATCCTTACATTAAATTTCATTTACATATGATGAGATACCCATTTCTCTCTCATTAACCTTTTTTATGAATTTTTATATCACGCCGTTATGCTACCAAAATTGCACCGCGATTTTCCAAGCCAAAATCATTGTGTAGTGAATACTATTTCCATTTCCTTAACAAGGGTATTAACCTTTATGAACATATACATACTAAAGGTTACTTAAATGTATGTATTACACATTCCTTTATTATGAAAAAATGATTATGTTTAATGATTCCACATTATATGATCCATGTGGCACACTTATGCATGAAATTAAATGTTTATGAAGGGTGCACCCTAATAGCACTCTAATGCATTGAGTAATGTTTAGTATCATGATACGCCATGCCCAATGAGGGTTTATTCATGATAATAAATGTTAAATGAGGGTTTAATCATGTTAATTCAAGTTCAATGAGGGTTTACTCATGTAAGTCCATGTGCAATGAGCTTTGGCTCATGCTAATTCATGTTGTATGTTGTTGCCACATTTCCATGTTACGATAATCATGATATATCATGCCTTTATGTTCATGTTTCTCTTATTCTCTATTTATATGCCTATTTCCTAACATGTATTTTATTCTTCATTTTATACCATGTTTACTCCCTTACTGGGCTTCATAGCTCACCCCTTTCTTATGTATATCCTTAGGTTATCCCATGAAATGCTAAGTATGAAGGAATGTTGTGGTCATGTAAAAGAATATTTCATTAAAAATGGTGTATTTTATGTATTAAGTTGTCATGTAATGTCCATAATTTCCCAAGACACTAGACCTCTCTATCCTCAGAGTTGTCTTAGGTGCAAGTTTATGTAATAAATCATGTTTAAATATGTAATAAAGAGAAGGGTTATTATAGTATGTATCCAATGATAGGTTTAGTTATTTTTGGGATTAGGATTAGAAAACCCTAGTGAAAGCCTTAGGGATAAGACTATGTATAATTAAAAAATCCCTAAATTTTAGTGAATATATAGAAGTGGTTTATCAAAAAAATACATCTCTGACTGGATACGAACTAGTAGAGGTGGCTCTGACACAAATGTATCTAGGGGTAAAACCTGAAAACACCACTTTGATCTAGACACGAACGAGAACTGGTGCACGAAAACAAAACTTTTTTCACTCTTGGTTTGACACTCCCAGGGGATATTCTTTTGTAAATTCATAATCTTAGTATGAACCATTATTAAGGAGGGTAAATGCCCCTAAGAAAATATGTTGGGAAGTAGATCATGGATTACATAGATTAAAGAATATAAATTCATAAGTTAAATGTAATTAATTAGTTATCCATTTTTCATTGGATTTCACTTTATGTGTTACCCCTAACTTTCCTTTTATTCCTTCCAATGGCTGGTAATATGAGGACTCGGGCTAACAACCGATGTGAAGATCAATGTGATGATTGTTCTAATGAGATGCCCAATCCAATGGGAGTGGGAATCACAAACTTTGTCACAATACTCTCTCAGTTAACTCCAGTTTTTAAAAGATACATGGATCAAGAGGAATGTTCAACCCCCTAGGAAATAACAGGCCGCAATTGTGTGCTTCAGGAGACAAAGTCATCCTACTTTTAATGGATCATCTGACCCCTCAATCACTGAACAATGGATCAAATCCATTGAGAAGAAATTCTCCATCCTTAAATGTTTTGTACAAGAGAATGTTCTTATAGATTCTTATTGTATAGAGGTTGAAGCTGATCAATGGTGAACATTGATAAAAAAAAATAAGTAGCCTAGGCAATAGATTGAGGTGTTGGAATTGAAGGATTTCCAGAAAATGTTTTTTGATAAATATTTTCCTCACACCCTCCAAGTTACGATAGAAAGGGACTTACTTGTGCTCAAGAAACAAGACTACGAATCCATCGAAGTGTAAGAGGAAAGCATCACACATCTTGAATGATATGCCTTTGACTTTGTCGTTAACCTCGAATGCAAGGTTGGATGCTTATTTGGTGGGCTAAAAGCTTGACTATAGAAATCCCTAGAAATCCGTGACTTTGATAGATATGAGGAAATTGTATGATTTGCCTTGTAAGTCTAAATGGAGATTGACGAATCTCAAGTTCATCATGGGGATAAGTATAGGAAAGTGGACTTTAATTATGGCGGTGTGATGGATAAATCCAAAGGTGCTAAGAAATTCCAGCATCCCACTTTTCAAAGGTGCATAAAGAAGCACCCTAGAAATTTCCTGATGGGGACGAAGAAATTCTTTAGGTGCGGAAGAGAAGGGCACCTGGCCATTAATTACTGACAATAAAAACCTGATGCTGCAACAAAGGAGAGGAATACTCAGTTCGAACCTCAACGCATTGTTAATTTCTTTAACTATAGAGAACCATGGAACTTTGAAAACCAATTCCCTAAGACAAGGGTTTTTAGAGGCAACCAACAACCTCCAAGGAAGCAAGGGATAGATTATTCCATCAATACCACCAAATAAAATCCCAACAACGAAGTGGTGATAGGTATAGTAATTATTTATTAAAGGATAGAAAACATACTTTTTGATTATGGTTCTATGATTTCTTTTATATACCAAATGTTTAGTAGAACAATCCCAACACCCCCACAAATCATGGAAGTAAGGATGTTGGTGAAAATGGAAAATAGGGAAATTATTGCTTCCCATGAAAATGTTTTAAATGAAAAAGAATTTTTTAATAAAAACAAGTATTTTCACTACTCATCAAATAATTAATGTTTTCATAAAAATACCTATAAATCACCATAATATAACTTTGAATTGGTAATTATTTAATAGATTTTTATTTTATCAAATTAATTTTTCAAAAGTTTCAAAAATTATTTTTAATAATTTTCATAAAAAGAAATTATTTGTTTTTAGAAAATGGTATTTTTGGTAACATTTAAAGAGTTATCTAAGACTTTTGTATTTTTTATCTATAATTTTTCTTTATATAAATCCATTATACTTAATATTAATTTATTTTTATTCCTATTAATTACTATAGTTGTAAAAGATATGTAATAATGGTTTGTTTAAATAATAATATCAATAGTTTTTCGTGGCCCGATAAAACTCATTGTTGCATGTAACACAAGATGTCAAAGAAATTTAATTTTATTAAAAAATTAATAAAAAATCTATTTTTATAATTAAATTTTCCCATAAAATTTATAAATATATAAATGTTAAATCCATAACCAATTTTTAAAAGAAAAAACATGACTTACCTTAAATGATATACTGGAAATATTTATTTGAAAAATTACATTTATTTTAATAATTTTAGTAGAAATATTTTTCATAAAAAAATTATTTTGATTTAAAAAGTGAAAAATAATCATAAATAAATTAAATTAATATAAAATTTCAGTACATAATATATAAACCCAATATTATCTCATTTTCTATCAAAAATTTGTTTTTTTAAAAAATTAATAGGGTTAATAAATTTCAACACATATAAAATGATTTTAAATTCATCTTAGTGAATATGTGATGCATTATTTTACTAAACCACCATTATATTATTCCTTTTGGTTTTTTAAATTTCCTTATATAATTTTGTTAGTGATATAAATATGACGGTTATATTTATATAGTGGTGGTCCCAGGTAAGTTACAAAAATATGAAAATTAAAAATTGTTTCATTGTTTTCAGTGAAAATATTTATCATCAAGAAAATGGTTTGATTTTTAGTAGTGTTAAACAATTATAATAAAAAATAATACATAATTAGTTGTGCTTTAATTCATTAGTGATTTAGGTAATATCATAATTATTGGTGGTAAAATAATTGAAAATATTTTATTATAAAAAATTAATTATCGAATATATTCTATCTAGAAAAATATTTAAGAACACATTATATGACGATTACAGACCACCTATCTTTAAAGATCAAATTACAACTTTTTTTAAATTTTAATTCCAAATGAGATTTCAATAAAAATAATATTCCAACAAGAAAAATTTTTATTTAATAATATGTAAAGGTCAAATGATATTTTCTCAGAAATTCATTAATAAAATAATTAATCCAAGGTATAATAAAATTTTAAAAAAATATTTCAATTTAATATCAGTTGAAATTTAAAATTTAAATCATATAAACCATTTCGTAATTTTAAAAAAATTAATGAATTTTTATTTAATTTTTTATTATAATTTAAGATCATATATAAACTTATATTTATTCTACAATTAATCAATAAAATGAAACCCAAAACTTTTGATAATTACATTATAGAAAAGAAATGTTATATCTGTTTAAGTAATGAAAATAATATTTTTGATACCAAAAAACACAAAACGCATGAATTAAGCTATAAATTTCATAGTCACTCCTGAATTTTTTTCCTTGGAAAATGGTTTAAAACTATTGGTATGTGCTAGGGAACTATTGGTATAGCCTATATCAATGGTTACCTAAAATGTGGGTATAGATGTTTTGAGGATGGTTATATAATAATGATTTAATAGAAACTGAAGGTATTACTCCACCAAATTTTAATTTATCCAATGATTATATAAAAGAGTGTGTATAAATTTTAGACCAATGGTTTGTTAAACCATTGCTGTATCCATACTTCTCCAAAAAATTTATCATCACCTCATAAGTTGGCTAAGAAATAGCTCACACCCCAAACACCTACACCCACACCCCAAACAACTGGAAACCAATATAAAAGAAGCATTTAGAGAATTAATGCAATAAACTAATCACAATAAAAATTTAAAATAGAAAATATATTGTATATTTTACATTTTATTATTTAATAAATTTAATAAACAAATCATAGAACATCTATGAAATCTTGTGCATTTATCAAACATCATGTGTCCTAAATTTCAATCAAAAACATTGAGGACAAACCTCTATCTCATGAATACCACCATCATCACCATCATCACCAATGTACTCAACACCACCATCATCACAATCACTATCAATATCAACTTAATCATCACCATAACTATAATCATAATCATTGCCATCATCACCATCCGTATTTTAATATCCATCACCATCATGACCACCAGGAATGTCATTGTCCTGACCACCACTAGGACCATCATCATTATCTCCTGATGTATAATATAATGAAAAAATAAGATGAAATTAATGTATAAAATATCATTATGGTATTTAGTGGAAGTTATGAAAATAATTATGTAATAACATTCATAAATTTCTCATTATCCTTTTGACTTCTTTCACCCTTCTTTACGGCTACTTTTTTTGCATATGTTACCTCTGTGTGAGCCTTTGTTTCCTTTTCATGAGCTGTTTCAAACTCAATTTTACCAGAATTATTTTAAGTACCTAAAGTGGACAAATATCTAGTATAGAAAATACTCATACCTGTTCAATATCAAACTCTCCCATATTTCTCATCTACTAATATCTATGGAAAATGATAATGTGGATCCAATTTATCAGATTTATTCTCATTAAGGGCCTCCAAAGCACAATGTGAAATTTATAAATGAACTATTTTGTTTAGAAATAAATATTAAAATTTGAACATTATAAATTAAAAGTTAGAATATGTTTTAGTGTCTATTCAATTACAAGAATTCCATATATCTTATTTATGGTTAAGAAAACAATTCCTAATACACATGTCCTTTAATGTTCAATTCCTACCTATTTAATGACATTTCATATAGAAAAGAGTTATTCAATAATACATTATTTTTTTAACAAAATTAACTAATTGTAGACAATATTTAATTCAGAATAACCAAAATTAATTTAAAAAACATTTCATATAACTGTATTGTATTATACCCAACTCTATAAAACTATAATCAATCAAAGTAAAATAAAACTATTTTTATTATTTTGGAGAAGTCATATTCAGATTAATTTTTTTATTGTTGTATTGGGTTAACTTCATTTTTGATTATTTAGAATATTTTTTGAAGAATTTATTATATGTAAGAATTGTTTAGATTAATTCAAAACTTATTGATCTAATACATATTTTTAGTTTATTTATAAATAAAACATGTTAATTTAAATTAGTTTAGGTCAATATAGTATAGTTTAGTTTGATAAAGTTATGTTCAAATTAAATTTTATTGGTTTATATTTTTTTATTTTGTTCAATTTTTTTTCATTTTAGTTTTTAAAATTCTTATTTTATTTTTAGTTTCATTTAATATAACATATGATTTTGATTTCATTGGTAGTTTTTGTTACAATTAAGTTCATTTAAGTCTTGATTGTGTGTAGTTTGGTTTAATTTAATTTTATTTATATCTCATTGGTTCATTTTTTAAGGGTATGATTTTCCCCTCTTGTTATGATTTTTTTATTATGTTTTATTTTAATTGGACAAGTATTTATAGAAAGGCTTATTTATATATAGTTTTGTTATATTCTGGCCCCTTTTGTTACATTTTAAATATCATGTATTTATGTTCATATTAAATGGGTTTATTTAAATGTTTATATGTTAATATAATTTGAAACTATATACAAGTTACTAAATTTTATATATTACATGCTAATATATTTTAAGTTTATTACAATTAAAATTTTAATATTATCTGAATCTATTTTCATATTTATATATTAAAATTAAGTCATACTCATTATAAAAAATAAATATAAACATTTAATAATTATTTCAAACTATTCAAAAGTTTTTTATAATTTAAAAAGTTTAAAATTAGTTTTAAAATAAATTTGAATGTATTTTTCATAACTATATAAAAGTAGTTTTAAAAAAAATTAAAAGGCATTGTAGAAAATATTTTAAAAGTATTCCTAAAAACTACTTAATATTAGTTCTAAAATATATATGGAAGTATTTTCAGAATAAGTTTTTATGAATTTTTAAAATTAGTTTTGAAACCCATTTAAAATATAATTTAAATATGTTTAAAACAAATTTCATAAATTTATAATTTTTTTAAAAAAATTACTATCTAGTATTGATATACTGATATCAACTTTCATGAATGGTAAATCATTTTAATGGGGTAACATGGTGGTTGTGTAAAACTTGGGATTAAGAGGTGTTGAATTAATATGTTCACATGTTTTGAAAATGGAATTATTGGAGTGTTTTTTGATAAATTGGGCACTGATGATGGGAATTGAAATTGAAGTGGAAGAAAAGTTTTTCCATTAATAAAAATAAAAAAATAATTTATTGAAACATATATTCCAAAAAATTTCATTGGTGATGGTGTCATATTGTTATTATTTCACTATTAGTTTCAGTTTGGTGTTGAATTTTTGGGGAAGTCCTCTTGAAGGCCCCATGCTTCAAGTATTATCTTTGAATGTACTTGAGACAGTATATTATGGATGGGGAGAAAATTTGTATTATTTTTTTGTATATATTTTTTTTATTTTATCATTTATATTAAAAATGCCTCTCAATGTTTTAATTTAATTATTTTTAATTATAAGTCATTAATTTTGTTACTTATTTCTATGTTTTTCATATTACAAATGCCTAAACAATTATTTAATTATATCATATCATATTTTATTAATTTTATTAATTTTATTTATCAAATATTTTATTTATTTCTAAAATATTTATTTTTTTATAAATATGATGTCATGTTATTATTATTTATATATATTTTACATACTCTTATGCATGCCTTTGACTTTTTTTTACCCGTACTGAACCTTTTGTACCGTTAACTTTATTTTTCCCTTACATAACTTTGTTTTACCCTTAATTAACTATATTTTTACCCTTAAATACCATTATTTTACCAATAATTAATTTTAGTTTACAATTATATAAAATTGTTTTACCCTTAATTAACATTTTTTTAACATTACTTGACTTTACCTTACACTTATTTACCATTTTTTAGCATTAATTAACTTTTGTTTTACACTTACGTAATGTATAAATGTTTTTTTAACCTTACTTAATATGTAAAAACTTCATATTACATTTAATTAACTAATATAAAATTTATATTACATATTCACAACTAAATCTAGTTACCTATATATAGATAATATAAATTTTCAGTTTCCCTTATGTTACTGAATGTCATAATGGAATACTAATTTTCACACAAGTTTTTCAACTATATTTTGATCATAACATGAGACATACACTTCAATATTGAGTTATGAGCCATTTATCATTTTTATAGGTAACTAATTAAACACATGTGTCTATAAACAATACCCAATCCCTCTTCTCTTTTGATATCATCTTCTATGTCAAAGTGTGAAGAAAATTCATAGAATCCTTGTTTTTTATTTATTTTTGATTTATTCAATAATTAAAAACAATGTATTATGGAAAATAGTCAATATTTTCAATATAAAATCTTAAATATTATAAATAATTTAAAATCATCACTCTTCTAGCAAGAAATCATTTCCTAAAACAATGTTATTAGAAACTGATTCCAAATTGGTATAGAATCTAAATCAATTCCAATTCAAGAAACATATCCATCATATAACTCGTGTTTATATGATCTCTATAGCTTACCTAATTCCATTAGTCATGAAATACTCATAACCTCGCTATTAGAAAAATTATAACGAATCTATTAAAAAATATCAATTAAAATAAATAAAAAATTAATATATAAATAAATCTAATTATTTTTTACCCATATTTGAGGATAATAATTGTCCTTTATTTATTTTTGAAGGTGTCTCCTATAGACTATTTTGACAGGGATTTGTCACATTATTTCAAAATACTCACCATAAAACGCTGGAATTCACTCCCTATTTTACTAAACATTTGATTATCCTCAACATACTCAACCATCACCTGTATCTGGATCTTTAACAATTCATGCATGCATTTATGCCCATGCCTCCTTATAGTGGAAAATCTAGTTGTGATAGAATAAAAGACAAATATTATATTAATGCATATTATAATGAAAATAAATTATGGTAAAAATTTCACAAGGTTTATATACATATACCTAAGCTAGGATGACCAGTGAGTACTACTGGATCCCTTGTCTATGAAGGATTGAAGTCATGTTTAGTTCCTATGGGGTCTAATGTCTAATCATGATGATCAATATGGTTTGGAGGATTAGAATTTAGCAGAGCATAAGTGAAAGGATCATCAACATAAAATACTAGAGTGAACAAAGTATTAGGATATGGATATGGCTTAAATGTATAGATAAAAGGATAATATGGATGGATAGTGGGATTCATCGTCAGATAAGGTAAGGAGAATCAAATGTAAATGGAGGTGATAATATAAGTGGTATAAATATCCTTGGTTCCTATAATAGAACTTTGGGATCAGAAATTTTTCAAAATGTTATATCTAAAGAAGGCTATAAGTGTAATTAAGTATGATGAGTGCTCTGAGTATATATAGTAACACCCTCTGAATCAACAGGTTAAACACTATTCCCACTTGGATGATAGGAGAATTGTTGACTCTTGTGTGATGGTTCTTGAGTGAAATTATAAAAAATATTAATGACATGATAGTATATGTTATTAATATATATATATATTTGAAATAGTATACTTGTAATAGGAACCCTATGAAGAATTATTATCTCGATCATGTGATGATTATTATCAATAATATTCTTCCTTATTAAATCATTATTTCTTCCATTCTAAATCCGAATTAGTGATAATAAATTTATACCCATTGATCTCAATTGATTTTTATTCCTAAAAAGTATAATTAGAACTAAAATCCAATGATCTTGTTTTTTTAGGGATAGAGTTCACTAGTGAACTCAATATATGAAATATAATGGAATCTTAAAATTAAATGAATATCAATTTTTTTATTTTTTTATAATAATACATCTACCACGATTTCAACCAAGAAAGATATCATGTACTATGAAAATTATCTATCATTCTCAATGGTAATGATTGATTATTTCTATTTAAAACTGTTTTATCTTTATTATGTAAAAATATATAATTTTTTAACACATATATACAATTTCCTGGGATTATATAAGATATAAATGATTAATTTAAAAATTAAATGTAGTCATTGAAGAAATCATTGTTAAACAAGATTGCTTGATGTTTTATCTCCACCTCTTCAAGGGTTAATTTATTAAGTGCATATGATTGAGGAATAACCCCTACTTAGGGAAGTTATGGAAAAATATGTTCAATTATCTCATACATATCTTCTTCATTATTTCCAAGTTATGTATCATGGTCATATCAGATAAATACATTGAATAGAAATCCACACATTCTTGATCCAAGTAACCTTTCAAAATTGAACCTTTAGGATGATTCTGATTTTAGAGATGAGATTTAAATATTCACATATTATTTTGATTTGTATAAATCTAATGGAAAGAAACATGTCATACAAGATGAATTTTTATTGTAATATGTAAAGTTTGAAGCAAAATATATTTTCATAATGATTGTGGAAATGTTTTCCCTAAATCACACAAAATTAATGGTGCCTCTTCAAACATTTTTTTCAATAAAGACTTGGAAATAATTTTATCATGTAAAATATATAAAAATATCCTAATTGAGTCATTTTATACCTTACATTATTTGTAATTAGATAAAGTATTGATATTGGAATAAACTCTTGAAGAAGGATGTGATAATTTTGAGTCTTCAAATATTGTTTATTCAACTCTCTTCTATTAAACTATTTTGATATGTTTCTTAATTATTCATCATAACTCTTGATAGTATACATAACTTCTAAAAATTTATTTCCTTTTTTTGTAATATATCATCATATATGAAATACAAAAAAAATTCTACTTATTTCCACTTATACACACATGATGCAATTTTGGTCTGAAACACCAATCCACTAAGTCACACCGAGATCATAAATCAAATTTTTTTCTTCCCCTTGACATTTGGATGACTTGAAATAAAAATTTCACAAATATATTTTTAATTTCCATTAATTTTAAAGAATGGCACACTAAATTGGTATTTTAACAAGGAAACTCAAAAAAGATACTTTTCTTCTTCAATTGTAATTGGATTCAGATTAATCATTCTTCCTATTTCAATATTTCATCTGACCTTTCCAAAATAAAAAACTGACAACATTTAAATCATTAAAAACAATAGTTTTATACATATTCTAGTGTGTATTTTTGGTCTTAATGGTATTTTCAAGCCTTTGAAGATTATTCCTATATGGATGATACATTTGAAATAATACTCAATGTCCCATAAAACTAAAAAATAAAACTAAATTTATGTCTTATAGATTGTCTATGCTTCATAAAAATAGTACATGAAAGTTTCCTTTTGTGCTATATTAAGAAGTTATTTTCAAAATAAAAAATAATAATTTACCATCCACATAAGCAGAACACACATCTCAAATATTCCTTTCAAACAACCATTATATGTTCATACACCCACATTAAAAATATTTTTCAACTCTTTTATTAAGGGTTTAAAGTAAACATATATATCAATATTGTGATCTGAAAGTACAAAGATGAGTATACTCAATAAGGTGAAGGGTTTTTTCATACACATCCATAGAGGAAGGTTATAAATGTGTATAAAAACTAGATATGTGTTGTATGAAGTAATTATCTGAACAAATTGATTAAAACCATCACATGATAGACCCAACCTCACATTATGTACCTCAAATAAAAAAATAAGGATATCAAGAATCAAATTTCATCCATTGTAGTCCATATGTAGGATGAACATACTATTCATTATCTTTTTTTCTCTCAGTATAAGCCTATCACATATTTTTTCATATTTTCTCAAACATATAAAAATTTTAGAGTATGGAAATTAATGTAATGTTCTATATTAATTTCGATGCAACATGAGATAGTTTACCATTTTCATTTTGATTCCATAGAGATGTTGAAAATTTTATAAAATAATTTAGTCCCATCAATTCCTCCCATATTTTATTGCAATCTTTTAGGAAAACATGATTTTTTAAATATAAGTTTCTCAATTAACTTCCTTTCCATATAATAGTTACAGAATATATCTAAATCATCTATATGTCTATTAAAAAGTTATGAATATAATTTATAATGGTGGTAGAAATCCCATACATTTTTTCCGATTAAATAATGTTGTTAAAAATTCTAGATTTTGTATTTTACCATATTGTTGATATACTGGAGTCATGGATGCATCCTTTAATTTTTTCACACTATAAAAATCACCATTATCATTACATGAATTATTTTTACTCATATTATTTTCATTAGGAATTTTCATAATTTATTTCTCATATTTATGAATAAAGGGAAACCATTTTTATAATAAATTTTCTAATATAGTTTACTCATTATGATCATGAACATTTTGAGACCATATTTTCTACCCAATATATTGTTAAACATAATATTTTTTTTGAAAACCAATTTTTTTTATATGGTAGTTAACTTTTTTGTGCCTTAACCAAGGTATTTGAACATAATTATAACATGGGAATTGTATAAGACCACTATCCAATGAATTTTTTAATGTAAAATAAAAAAATTTATAACTGGTTTTTTAAAATTGTTTGAGATATAACCAGTATCATACATCAAACATATATCCATTCTATAAAAAAATATGATTCATTTCATAAAATCAATGAAATGATACTAAATTAAAATCTAAAATATATTTTAGGAAATGAGACTTATTTACTTTATTTAAGTAACATTAAAAACTTTTAAATAAGATTGAAGTCAAATCCATTTTAAACCACTCTCCAGTTTTGTGCAAAAAAACCAAATTTAACATACATAAATATATAATTATAAAAAATAACACAGTTTATTATGAAAATTTTAATTTGAGAATAGGAAAGGGAATTTTTTAAATAATCTATACTATATATTTATCTATACTATATATTTATCTATACTATATATATAATACCATAACATTTAAATCCATTATATAAATGGGTAATAACTACACATTATACAACATAAAAATTATATGTATGGAATAACTGAAAAAACTGATCAATGTGTGTATTATAATAAAAATGAAAATAATGTATATCAAACACGAACCAGGGTATATATAGTGGTTCAAATCTTAAAAGTTTCAAAACAAACATGGAATTAATTCAATTTTTTAAATAAATATATTATATTATAAGTAAACTAATTAAGTTCTTAGTATGGAATAGTTTATAAAAATGATTACTAAAAACAACACACACAAGGAATATGAAATAAAAGAAAACTCTTTAGCCATATCAAAATAAATTAAGTAGCTCTTTATATAAATACTTATTCCAAATATTTAACATAATTAAATAAATATGATAATATGACAAAAACGTCCATTCATATCAAAGTTTTTGTACACTACCCATTTTAAAAGAAATAAAAACATATAAAAAGGATATATAATTAATTTTAGGTTAAAATTGTGTGTAGGAAAAACTATTTTAAAGTTAATAAATGATATCTCAATAGAAAAAATTTTGCGAAAAAAATTATTAAATGAAATTACTTGTATAAATCAAATCTACAATCATCCTTTTATGAAAACAAGAGCAATCTATATATTCAAATCATATATTCCATTTTAAATCCCAACATTTTTAAGAAATAAAATGAATAATTTTAATTATTAAAATAAAAAATTGAAATGAATAATTTCATAATCCCTAATATATTAAAAACCAACATACTTTTGTAATTAATAATAGATTTACCTCATATATAGCACAAAATAATAGTTTTGTATTATATTTTTTTTAGAATTTGTGAGTAACAAAATTTAAAAAAATGAATCACATACAATCAAATTTATTATTTAATTTATAAAAATTATATTCAAAATGAATATTTGTTCAATGAATTGTCAATAATACAAACCTAAAAGAATCTATG
Organism: Viscum album; assembly: GCA_963277665.1. NCBI lineage: Eukaryota > Viridiplantae > Streptophyta > Magnoliopsida > Santalales > Viscaceae > Viscum > Viscum album. The sequence continues at coordinate 117,873,229 of OY728119.1, forward strand.
ATAGTTTTTTATAACCAGGAAAAAACTTAAAATGAAAATTGATGGATTTAGAAGTCACTAATTTGTTGTTCAAGAAGAAAAGAATCAAGAAACCAAACGAGGATACATCATTAGGGGTGGGGAATAGAAGGGAACACTATTTTTATTGTTGAAATTTGGATGGGAATAAATGGGATGAGGGGAGTCCATGTGACTAGGGTTGTTCCTTGAATACTATAGGAATAGTTTTTTTTAAATATTGTTATAACCTTCCTTCATACCAATGTTTTTTAAAAACTGTTAGTACACTATCATCTATGCCAATGAATTTTGTAAACCTTTTGTATAGACTTCTTGTAAACAAGAAACACCAATTGGTTTTCAAAATAATATCTATAGGTCCATTGGTATAAATCCCATTTACATTACTGATTTTAACAAAACATTATCAAGAAATAATATGAAAAAAAATTGTTAAAATATGTAAAATAATACCATATTAATTTTTCTTTCACATAGTAATTGTCTTTCTATAATCAATCAATTACTCATACATTGAAAATATTTTTAAAAAAATTATTATTTAAAGTAAAGGTATAGTTTTCACAATTACTACGATAATTAATGAAACTTATCAACCTAAAATATCTTATCAAATATTCATATTATCCATGGGTTATTTGCTAACATCCTATGAGAAAATCACACTAATGCATTATATATAATTGATAATTGATTTATTTAATAAGTGACTACTAATCCCAATCCATATTTTTTAAACTATTAATTTACTTTTTGTGATTAAAGATCACTAGAATGAGTACCCAAAAAAATAGATGATGAAAATGGTAATGATGTATGGGACCTACCAATGATCAATGATGGGGATAGTCCAAAACCCTTCCACCTCAAATTAATAGAATGATCATTCCCAAAAATATGGGAAATGATATCCATCTAGATATAAATGTCGATTGAGAAGGTTTGTGTTATAAATAATCTATTATGAGTGTTTTTGGGGATATATTTGTTGAAAATTAAGTTGAATAAATATTCAATGTTGACTATTTAGTTTTTTGAAATCCAATTTTTGAGGGTTGTAAGTGTTTGGAATCAACATTGGTGTGGCTTGAACTAATTCTATAAAAAACTATTTGAACAGTAGGTTTTGAAAAAGAGAAAACTTTTTTTCTATGTAGGAGTCATTCTGTATATTTTTATAAGTCATTTATTAGTTTCTTATGATTCAATAAGAATTAGTGTATGTTTCATTTTCTCTAGGGGCTATAAATCTAGTGAAGGGGATGTGTATATGAAGAACAAAAGAAACAAACACATCATTTGTTTCTATATATGATCCATTCTAGAGGTGATTTTGTGTCATACACCGTTATATATGTGTCATATATACTAAAAAGGTGTGTTTTGGATGTATGTAAAAGTATTCCCCCTTGATATATGAGTCTTGTTGGAAATTTTTAATTTTTAGGAGTTGTCATGTGGTAGCTTATGTGATGGACTTTCATAAATATGGAATATACATATTTTATGGGGAAAATTATTAGGAAACAATCGAGGATATTTTCTATAGAATAATATTCCTTATCGTTTAGATTATATGAGTCCATACTTAAGTGTGATCATGTGGGTCTATAATTGGACGCACACCTCACTTTGAGAAAATAATTGGAGCTGATGTGGAGGGTGATTCTATTTTGGGATGTGTTTATTTTCAAATACTTAAGTTGGTGAGTTTTAAAGATATTATTTTTGGAAAATGTTGCATCATGAAATCAGTGTCTCAATACATGAGATAAATTCAAACCAGTCCTAGAAAAATAGAGGGTGATTTACCTATTTCAAAAAAAATTAAATGGGTTTGTGATAGTTCCAAAAAATTATGGGAAAATAAGACTTTCTAAAATAAGAAGGAAAAAATACATTATAAGAAAAAAATTTAGTTTGTACCATAAAATAATAGAAAATTATGGATTATATTCTCAATATGAGATGTTTTTTATCTTATCATGATAAATAGATGAAGTTTTCTAGTCTTAACACTAGAATTGGGAAATGGTAGATGAAGAGATACTCTAGGAGTTCACTCATTATAATGGATTAAATGTACTCTTAAAAATATAAGGAAGTAGAGTTTATTTGATATAACATCACTAAGGTATTTATATTTTTTATATGTAAGAATAAGAAAAAATAGGTGGAGTAGTGAGTTCTAAATTGTGAGGAGGGAAGTAATCTTTTTAGGTTTTCATGGTTGTAAACTAGGACAGTTAGTGAGGTTTCTACAAACTTGTAATCATCAATGTAGTGACTTTTAGTGTCTATAGTTCATAGAAACATTTCCATAAATTCTAATTTTATTTTTTAGTTTGGGTGAACCAAGTAAAATAAATCATTTCTACTATTTTTACTACATTATATTCATGAGGAAAAGGAAAATATGTGTTTGTAATCAATATATATCAAGATATTTAACATTGAAAATTTTAAATTAACACACCTTCATTCACCCCTATCAGTGTGTATGCCTTATTGGGGACCAACAAGTTGTATTAGAGTGGAATGTTATTTATAGAGTTCTCTATCTTTGAATAATGATAGAGATAATGGTGAAAAATAAGGGAGTCCCTATTTTTGATGGAAGTATCTTCCATATATGGGAAAATGGTGTGCAATTTTTTTGGTTGGTATTAGATGTATATATATCCATAATGAATATAATATTTTCAAATATGGGAAATATAGAAGTTATAAAAAGGGATAAAAAATATTTGTAATTTTATGAAAATTAAATACATACTTTAGGGTGATATTTAGTATATAGTATTTATATAAATGTGATTAGAAGTAATACATGTCATGAAATGTGGGATAATATTCTAAATATCCCTGAATGTGATGCAAAGGTTTGGGGTGAAAAGACACAATTATTTTAGAACAAATATGAATATTTAATAATGATCCTAAAAAATATATTTGAATACTTTTTCCACATACTTAACATTATTAAAGAGAATATTCATCATATTGGTCAAATAATTAATGATTTCAAAATTGTTAAAATAATCCTAAGTATATTTCTTATCAGGTTCAATAAAAAAAATTGATTCTTGAAAATAGTGTCTAAAAGGAATGTAAAACTAGATAAGTTGTATATCACTTTTGTTTATTATGAGATTAATAAAAATGATAATTAATTACTTACAAAATAATACCCTCAAGATATATCATTCAAGTCTATAATTAATCTCCCAGTCAAACAAGATCCTGAAGATGAATAATTTGATATTATAATGTTCCTACTTTCCCTTAATCATAAAATAGGAAAATAAAAGTTCAAGGGAAATAAATCACTTTATTGTTTACTATATTTAAAAGTAGGGAATCATTCTAAAATGTGTTTGAAGAAATTACTGGATAATGTTTTGTAATAAGAGCACAAAAATAATTCATCCAAAGTTGAGAAAAACAAGTGGGAAATGAATAATAAATTATTCAAGAAAAATAACTTTCTATCTAAATAAGATAAAGAATCAATGAAAATACAAGTGGAGGTTATGGATTGCAAAGACGTTAGTGAATATGTCCTCGTGTCTATTGTAGATAAGAAGTTTGGAGTGGATAAAGATGATTAATATGATGTAATTGAGGGTAGAGTAGATATTGAAGTTATACTTGATATAGACCTTGAAGAAATAGACATATGGAAGGATAAAATAATTAATTATAATTGTGTTTTATGTGAATATTTTTTTATATTTAGAAATATGAAATTTTGATGTCATAAATAAATGGGAAACATAAAACAAATATAGATATTTTTGTAGCTTAAAAAAATGGTTGAAATAAGGCTCAAGGATGAAGAAAATACATAAATTATTTATGGGATAACTAATTATATGACAGATATGGTCAAAATATCTTTATAAATTATACTAAAATTAATGATGTGGATACAACAATGTGAATAGAAAAAATACACCTCCCTTCTAGTATGGAATTGGGGGGCACAAGTACACCAAGAACCAAGGAGAGTCAATGAGTTTCCATTGAAGGAATTATTCCTTTTATAAATATGTAGTTTTTTGGTGGAAAATAAATTTTAGATATGCGTTAAGATCAAAAAAATAAGGTAGTGGAAATGAACCAAAAAATCATAGGTATTGGCATAGAGAAAAAATATTTAGCTTCATGATAGTCATAAAACTATTATCAATTCTAAAAATGAGGAAATGAAGATAGGGAATGTTAAATGTTATTATTATGTGAAGTTAGGACCCACCAAATATATATACTCCTTCTTAATACATTAAATAATGGAGAAAGAAATGCAAAAATAGAATATAAAATTGTTATACTCTTGGAATGATTTTATGGGTTTCGTTATTACTGTGAATTTTTTAGAAAAATAGAGTGAATTTTTCATCTAAAAAATGATGAAACATTCCCAAAGATACCTTAATAAGTGATATAAAATATTTATAATCATAATCAATTAATATTAATATTATTAAAATATATTAGGTTATTCAAAATGAGGAATAAAATGAGGATACATTGGTGAAAAAAATTATTATTCATCAAGAAAATCAAACATATAGTCATGGATCAAGAAGGGTAGAACTGAGAATGTTAAAATTGTTGAAATGGAATAAAAAGAAATAAATAGGTCTCTAAAATGTATTTTTTATAGTGGATTAATTTTCTATATAATGGGAAACCTGGACCACAACACTGATATATAATACAACATGGATGGAGTTGTCATCTTTTGAAAAAAAATAGAGTTGAAGATTATTTTCTATAAAAAAACAATGTTTATAGAAAGGACCTGAAACTGAATCATGTTCTCTTTGTTAAAGGTCATTTTCAAAATATTCTAAGAATACGAAAACAGTGTGACTCATTACATATAGTATAATTCAAAAATATTCTATTCGCTATTAAGGAAATAGATGGCTTGTTCGTTCTTCAAAGAAAACAAACCAACGGGAATCATTACCTTATTAATAAGAAGATTTTTTTAAATCTCCACAAATAATATTAAAATGGATTTAAAATAGGTGGCTTGGCCATTTTATCCATAAATATTTGGAAAACATGGCAAGGAAGGATGGTTCTAGATACATTCTAAAACTCACATGGGATAATGCTCACACATGTGATTCTTGTCAAAAGTGGAATATTTTTTGAAAAAACCTATAAAAATATGGAAAATAATCAAGGATACTCAAGTTAGTTTATCTAGATATTTTTGTAACAATTAAAGTAAAAAAACATCATATAGAAACATATAATTTATCTTGTTCATTTAAAAATCCATATAATATTATGGATTATGGTGATTACATAGAGTACCACAAAATTAAAATGTATCAGTTAGTTTTGAATAAAAGAAGAAACAATTATTAGTAAAAAGATGAAAAATCTCAACACCAAAAATCTTATAGAGTTTATATTATATCAATTGGAATAATAATTATAAAATCATGGGCTTAAACATCATGTTTTTTGGTTGAGGAGTCATCAATAAAACATCATCGCTTAAAGGAGGAAACTAATTATTCATAATATGTATTAGTATATACTTATAGAGAAGAACCTATTAGAAACAATATTAAATGATTAAATGCATTCCTAGATGTACATATCTAATAGGGTCTTGTTATGTATTAATGAATATAATACACCCTAGGATATGTGGTATAAAAATAATCCAAGACACATGTTTTCAGAGTGATTATAAGAAGATGTTTTATTCTTAAAAACATGACTCATAAAATGTTTTCTGCTCAAGGGGATGAAGGTATTTTTATTGATTACTCAACCAAAATCTTAGCATAAAAATTTGATAATATATGAGTTGAAAATATTATATAAATAAAAGATATAACAATTTTTTTAAATGTTCATAATTTTCAAATTGGTGAGAAAAGTCTCGAATATAATAGTGAAGAAACAAAGTAAAAAAGTGGTGCTGAATTCAATGGATTGGGGGGGTTCAGATGCCTATAGAAGACTCATATGAGAGAAGAGATGGTGAAGAAAATTCCACAACAACAATAGCTTCAAATTAGAAAACCAATAGGGTATGAATTAGTGACAAAAATATTATTAGTGACCAAAAAACCTTGTTTAAATATATAAGAATAAATTATGAGAAAAACTATTTTATTTCTCAATTAAAACTAATAAATTTCAAAGAGGCTACTAAAGATGCTATTTGGGTCATGTCTATGCCTGAAAAGTGTGAATAAACTGAAAGGAACCAATCATGAGATGTTGTTCCATTCTCACAAGACATAAATATTATAAAAATGGGTCTCCAAAACAAAATAAATTAATATGACATTGTAAATTGAAAAAATGTACAATTATTTTGAATGTTATATTCCAAAATATAAAGAATTTATGTTGATGAAACTTTTTCACAGGTGCATTGATTTTAAATTATAAGATTATTTTTAGATATTTAAGTGGAAAGAGAAATTAATTTCCATAAAATAGATGTCAAATCAGTATTCATGAATGGAGTCATTGAAGATTAGGTTTATGTATAACAAAAAAATGGCTATCTATTAGTGGGAGATAAGAATAAAGTTTATCAGTTAAAGAATACTTTGAATGGACTAAAGAAAGAAACAAAGGCTTGTCACTTATGACATGATCAATATATGAAGAGGATCATATACATTAGAGGCATATTTTTTTGGAATATATACATCAATAAGTTATAGTATCAATGGATTTTGATTCTTATTTATGTGTGTGAATTTATTTTTGTAGATTAAAATAAATAGAAATAGAATCTATATTCATATCACATGAGATGTGAATTCAATATTCTTTGATTGATGATATAAAATTATTCCTTTTATTATAGGTTGATCAAGGTTAGAAAGTCACATTCATTTATAAAATAAAATATTCTAAATACATGATCGAAATATATGACATGGCAGAATCAAGGCTAATGAAAACATCGATGAAGACCCATATAAAATAAGAAATAGATGAATATGGAATGGAAGTTTATGTGACCCACTATATGAAAGTCATTATGATTGGAATACAATCAACTTGATATGTTTTTTTCAACTTTTTTGGGTTCCCATAATCAAACCTAACCCAAATAAAGTTGTATGCATGTTGTGAGGAGACTAATTTAAATCATTAGTCACATAGTGTAGTTTGGGATATTTTATTACAATATTTCAAAGAAGTAGTTATTGGGTTATATACATATAGATTAGGAAGTTTTGGTGAATGATGGAAAATTAAATTCTAGAGGTCTCTTCCAACCTAGAAGTTATTATATATCATGAATAATAATAAGAGAGAGTGTATCCCTTTAATTATGAGGAAGTTTGAATATGAAACAACCACTCAAGGGTGCACCCAGTAAATATAAATAAGGAACTTTCTTGATGATTTTTGGTTATATCTAGCATATTATATTCCCATTATTTGTAATAACTTGAGTTCTATAAATCTTACTAAAAATACATTTCATCATTCTAGGAAAAAGCACATCAATATCCCATATCATTTTCTCAAGGATAAGGTTGAACAATAAATTTTTATATTAGAGTATGTGTCCACGAAATATAACATTACTTATATAATTCCAATGTAACCACCCATGAAATATTTTGAAAGGCATTGGTTAGATACTAGAGTATAAACAAAACCTTCAAACTAAATGAGATAGATATTGGACGTCTACTCCCACATTGAAATTTCTTTTCTAGCATGGTATGGTTTCTCTAATGTGTTTCATGTTTGAACTTATCATATCGTATTATGAAATTTTCGATCCATGGTCTTTGTGTTCATTGAAAAATGGGGATAATTTTTATATAACTCTATTTTTATAGAGGATTAGTGTTTTGATATTAATGGATGATATTATATTAATGGTTAATCAGGGGGAGTAGTGTTTGGAAAGGAAGTTACAATGCTTAAAGGATATGGAACTATGTTCATGATGATTTTTTAATTCAACTAATATCTATCACATCGAGCAGGGATCAAGTGGTATTATGTTTTGTAATTAGTGAACCAATGTCATACACTTTTAAGGATAGATTCTCTGGTGTGGATGTTCTGTTTAGTCTGTTATTTTTTGAATTTTTTATTACTAAGGAAGTGGAATAACATTTTTTAATTGTTTTATAATTATCAGCAAACAAAAACAGGAATACTTTTAGAAAAAACACCATATGAGTTATTTTTTGTTGGGTTTGTTGATAATTCCATTTTGGGAATCTTCATGATAGTTCATGTTTTGTTGTGGCATCCATTTATTGAAGTCTAGAAGGGGTTTTGATAATATATGGTGTGGTTCAAAGGAATTATGGAAAAATATACTTGAGTAGTAGGTTGTGAATTATGGGTAAGTATTTTTTTGTACAATTCATTATGCATATACATATAATTCATTTTTAGATTAAATTTGAGTCAATTAAATTTTTCATATAAGTTATTTTCTCTATTAAATATAAAATTTTCAATGGAAGGGACTACATACATTTAAAACAGAAGTTATTTACTAGTAATTCTAGAGGTGATTATGTGTCATATATCCCTACATAAGTTTCATATTGACTTTTTATGTGTGTTTTGTACATATGTACATGTAATCTACCTCTACGTATGAGGCATATAATAATTTTGAATTTTGGGATCATTCTAGTAGAAACGATTATGATGGATTTTCATAAATATGAAATAAAATTATTTTATTAGCAAAATTTCATGGAGAAAATCAATGTTTGATTCATTTTAATGTCAATCCAAGCTATTGGGATTTTTTTAATCCATGTTTATGAGTGATCATTTGGGACTAATCTTGGACACACACATCACATAAAAAAAGCTTCTTAAGATGATGTATTGGGTGATGATATTTTGGGATGTGTATATTTTTTAATACAAAAGTTAGAAGATTTTATTGATCTCATTTTTAAATAAATTCACATCATGAAATTAGTGTTTACATATTTTATTGACTTTTGGATTAGTTATAGAAATATTTAGGGAAACATAACTAGTCGTAAAATGATATTTTATTTGAAATGGGTCTGCAGTTTTTTTGTAAATTAGTGAGTAAATAAGCCTTCCCAAAATAGGAAAGGAAAAATACTTTTTAAAAAGAAATTAATATTACACTGGGAAAGAAAAAATAAAATTTTAGATAAGGTTCTAACCATGATAAGTAAAATATATCAAATATCATATATAAAAGAAGTATTTTGATTCTGATGTTATAAAGGATAATAGGAAGAAGAAGATTCACTCCAAGAGTTTACTTATTGGAATGGAATCTGTGAATTCATTAAAATAGAAGGAAGTGGGGCTCATCTAATACACCATCACTGGTGTAGTTTTAATTCTTTTCATGGAATAATAATACAACACAGTAGGATCAGTGATTTACACACCTTGGGGAGAGTAATGTTGTTTATGATTATGCATGGTTGTAAAATAAGAGGGTCAGTACGACCAATCTAAAATTATAATCATAAAGAAAGTGAGATTTAGTGTCTTTGGTGCACAATCACATGACTAGTAATGATCCTTGGATTAACCAATTTAGTAGAACAAGGTAAAATAACTTATTTCCACTATTTTTACTATATTATATCTTCGAATAAATAGAAATAAGTTTTCATAACAAACATGGAAAAATATCATTGAATGGGTAAAGTTTTAATTGAGACTCCTTGTTTCAGTCCCCCTCTTAGGATGTAATACTTTTCAGGGACCAAAATAATGTTTTAATTAAATTTTTTTACCATTGAATTCAACTACCACATTCACATGATTTACATCCCTTTTTATAGGCATTAAACAATATTTTTTCCATCCAATTTTATCGCCTAAATTAAAAGTCTATATTGAAAAAATATATAACTAAGATTTATGAAAACTAAATTCCTTATAATATTATAAATTAATTTTGTCTGAAATAAAATTTATCATTCCAAATATATTCTTAGAGAAACTATTTAAGCCTTATGTTTATATAATTTTTTACTTTCTTGAATTGAAATTATTTGTTAAAAAATCACATAAAAAAGTAAATTACATATTTCATTATTACTTGAAAATTATTTAGTTATTATTATTAATCAACTTTTATTTATTAAAATACTTTATTTAATTTTTTATTATGATAGATTGTAAATATATTCCACAATCCCATTATTTATTCCTTTAAGAACATTCTCATGCATCTATGGCACAATAAAAAAGTGTCATTATATTAATGTTTTAATAGATTATTGAAATATTTTTGTTGAATCCCCAATATTTTCAATGTATATTCTCATGAAATCTCATCACATTCATCAAAGTGGAATAAAACTTATATATAACATATATTAAATAAAATATAATTTTAATATAGTAATTGATAGTATTAAATTTTGTTATATTTGAACTCATAATTAGTATAGAACATTTATATGGTTATCAAAAAAATAATTCTCTGATGATAATGGAACATGAGTCTAATATAAGTAATATATGAGGGGGATGTCTCTTTAAAGTCTTTGTGTCATAAAATCTATTTTTCAAGGTCCATGAAATCCTCAATTTTGCCTAAATTGATTCAAATGGAACAAATATATTTTATTTTATAGAACTCTAAACATATTGAGTGTTTATATATTTCTATATTTTGATTTTTTATTTTTAATATTTTTAACAAATAAATTTAGTAATTGTATAACTATTAAAAAAATTAATACGATAACAATGAAATTAATACCAAAAATGTAGTTAAGCTTGGCTTAATGGTTAGCACCCCATAATACTACATCAAAAATGGGGGTTAAAACCCCATTGGATGCAAGTACTATAGCAGTTATGTAGCATACTGTAGTAGTGGTTGAACTGTTCACTATTGGCACTATTGCGGTGGAGGGCATTGTAGTGGCCAGCGGTCACTATAACGGTACTATAGCAGCGATGGGTGACACTATAGCAGTGGTTGGCAACACTATAGCAGGGGCGGGTGTGGTAGTAAGTATTGTAGAAATTGACGTACTGTAGTAGGTACTTTAGCAGCTGAGTTACTATTCATGGAATGGGTCATGGGCTAAAACATTAATGGGATTTATTCCCACTCAGCTTTCGGGCCTAAAATTTTATGTAATAAAAAGTTTCTTGTTGGTTGGGTCATCCCTTGGGGGGATATGACCTGCCTTTCAGGCCTATGTGTGTTTGTTAAATGTAATTGTACCCCAAGAACCTAATATATATTAATACCAATAATAGTGACACACTAGTGGCCTTTAGAGGGTATAATCAATATCTCATCACCAGAGGGATGCATCCCTACTAGTTTTTTTTATGGAGAAGAATCATTTCCCAGAGGTATTCTAGAGAATACAAGGGGTATACTATATGTAGTTAGAATAAAACAAAAATAAGTTAGGATAAAATCTATTGGACCACTTGATAGCACATTAGATGAAAGGATATGACGTGTCATTAGTGAACGAAGTGATGTTTTTAGTTAAATCAATGATGTGGTAGATGTAAATTATGATTTTATCAGTGAACCCTATGACATTGGGTGACCTAAGTCTTTGGAATCCTCATAATAAAAACCAAACAGGTCATATACAAAATATTTGAAATAAAACATTAATATCAATTAAAGTGTGAAAATAATTAAAAAAGGAAATGATATATATATGTATACATATGATTTAATAACTATAAGTAATGGCATCCTCCTTTATTTAATTAAATTGTAAATAGAAAACAGATACAACATATTTATAAATTATAAAAAATAAACCTATAATTCATGTGATATTTATAATAAAAAATAACATCCCCACTCCAAAATAAAATTTTATTGAAGAAAAGGTCAAAGAAACAAGAAACAGGAGACAATAAAAAAGAAATGATAAAAAGGACACACTGGACTTAGGGAGGCCTGAATTAATGTAAACCGAGGGCATCCCCTCTAATCAAATTAACCCCGTTATGCGTCGAAAAATGATCATAGGAAGGCATGTGATTTCGGAGCCTAGATTATCCATGTATTAAAGATGATCCAAAACTTGTTTCCCCTCATTCCATGTATGGATCACACTAACATTGTTGTTGAGGAGGGGTCGGCATTTCCTAATAGTGTAGGATAGTGACCAAGGGGTGTATATTTTTCCATGCAATATAGAGACCCTATTTTTTTCTTATAAGACTTTAGAATATTTTTACATATATTTATAGAGCTAGGAACTGAGACGACATGAAATTACGAGGTCCAGTGTTCCTGGAATAAAAATATTCAAAATATTAAGTGTTTTTGTATTATTCACGCAACAAAAATTGGAAATCTCATAAACAGTTGATCATATCAGAAATATAAGACCACGGTAATCTCTAAAAATCAATGTTTACCCTAGGAGAGACATAACATATTTCGGTGCAGGAAATTCAGACCCATCGATCGTTAGCAATACATTAAATAGATGAATTAGTTTATTAATTCATTCATTTAATAGATCAAACCCAAATAACTCTCAAATGGTAAATCATATCAGAAATATGAAAACATAGTTGATTCTAGAGTGTTATATTTACCAAGGGGGGCATAACATTTGTCAATGAAGGCCTCCTTTAGAAAATGTCCTAGAGGTAAAAACCATAAAAATAAATAAATAAAATTGTTTTATTTAAAATGTTACTTCGAATAACTTCCAGACGGGACATAGCTTGGAAATTCAAGACCACCGTTAAGTTTGTAGAATGGTGTTTACCCTAGGGGTGACCTCGGTTTTAAGGGTGTGGAGGTTCAGATTTTGGGTCCACTTTTAGTTTCCTATAAATAGGAGGCTAGAGGAATGATCCGGGGTTGGCTCATTTCTCTCTCGGATGGCGGAGCTCTTCCCAACGGCAATTCGACCTCTGAACATCGTCAGATCACAGTAAAAATTTAGATGCAGATAGATCATAGTGTAGCGAACACAACTATGGAACCAGATTCGAGGTAGGATTTCAATTTTGGATTTTTTAGCCCCCCGATTGAATATTTTGTCGTCATTTTTTTACTTTTGTTCATTTTCACTGCTTTGGAATCCTTCAAAGATGGCCAAAAAAACAACAACCATCATTTATTTCAATTTATATTTTCTCACTCATTGTGTTCTTCATCTCAAAACTTTTTTCTTGCACAAACGTCCTCGGATCACCAAGTTAGACACATATCTGTGAAGCCCTCAACCAGAGGATTCCTAATCTATGCTCGGGTTTGAGTTTTGGTCTCCATAGGATGTGTAGCGGTGGGTGGAAGTGGCAGTTACTTTTCACCATGCCAAAACGTTTATGGATCATCTATTGGAAGCTAGAGCTATGAAGGTCTCATCATGGGGAGTCTAGATCTGGTCTCAGATTGTGATTTGGACCATTGGAGTGACCGTAGTGGTATGCAGATGTTTTCAAGATAGTGTTCTGGTGAGGGTGGCTCCAGAAGGTAGTGGGTGTTACGGCATGCGTTGGTGCGGCGTCGGGCACAACAGATGGCAGTGGATCCGCGGAGGCGGTCGTCAGTTTGAGCCAGACCGGTCGGTTCGAGATGACTGGCAGGTTCGGACCAGTCTAGGCCGGTTCGGATCGTTCCAGGCCAGTTTGGATCGAGGTTTAAAATAAAAACCTCTAATCCTTCAATCTGGGGGGTCTGTTTAGCATGTTGTCTGTGTCCACATGATTTCTATTTCGTGGAGAACCTTTTGAGGACATTTGAGATCTTATTATCTTGGGCTCGAGGCTCGGTGATATGAAAAATCCGTTTAAAATAATAATAATATAATTATTATTATTTGATGATTCTTGTACCGAATATAAATTCTACGTCCGATGTTTGATTGACACGTCGTCAGAGGAATTATGACCTTGGAGTTGAGGTGGAATTTTCAAGGATGATTTTAGGTGCTTAAAATAAAATAGTGGTGCAGGCCCCATGAGACTTGTTTTGGGCGTTTGCAGTGAAATGTCACCTTTTCACCGGGTGTCCATTTTGGAAAAATGAGTAGTCGAAGTTGTGTGTTTTTTCATGGGGATCAAAATGTCGTGATCTGTCTGACTAAATTCAGGGTTGAGGCATGGGCCCCACGAGATGCCTTTCGAGTGTAATTTAGCTTATTAGAACTTTTACAACAGAATTCCATTTGAGGTAAGAGAATATTCTACCTTACATGTTTTCCTTCAAGGATCGCAATGGTATGATCTGTTTGGATGTGCAGAACCTTTTTTTGATCGGTAGTAATCGAACATCGATCGGGAATTTGTAGTGAAAAGCACCCTTTTCACCAGTTGTTTGTTCTGGATGAATTAATAGTCGATCCCATGTGTTTTTCTGAGGGGATCGCAATGGAGCGATCCATGCGATGTGTTTCAAGATTGAGGCATGGGCTCCACGGGGCAGTATTTGCACACAACATAGTGGAATTTAGTTTCTTCACCAAGAGTCCATTTCGACCAAATGAATAGTCTATCTTGTGCATTTTTCACAATTATTGAAATGGTATGATGCACTTGGTTATATGAGTCCATTTTCAAGAGGCACGTTGATAGAATTACATTTTCCTCCTTCATATCAATAACGAGTAACGTGCACTCGTCAGCATTATGGATTGAGATTCCATGTACTCATGGAGTACACTAGCATGACTCTTGGGTACTAGTTCATAGTTTAGTACATGACTACTGCAAGGTACATGACTAGACGGTGAGGTAGGTTCACACATCGTGTGGGCCCCACACGTTTTGTGTACCACTTTTTGAATCTTCTAACTCTCATATCTCTATCTTTTGAACTTAGATTTTGGCCTACGAGTAGCCTATCCTGAGTGTTTTTTTCATAGAATGTGATGGTGCCCTCCGTAGTGGATTTCGAGGTATGATGTGAGATATTTCGAGTTTGATGCCTATCTGAGGAGATGCTCGATGTTCTGGGCACAACGCCTATATGAGGAGACACTCGATGATAATAGTGATTGATGTTATACTTTCAGAACCACCTGAGATATACTGGATTACCCTCCAGTGCATCTAGGCACTGAGGTTTACTGTTCTCCCTTCTAAGCTTACCCTCCAGCAAGACGGGGCAGTGTGGTTTGTCATTCTCTCTTCCGAGCTTACCCTCCAACGATACTGGGCAGTGAGGTTCACTATTCTCTCTTCTGAGATTCCTCTTTAGTGAGGTTGGGTAGTGAGGTTTTTCATTCTCTATCTAGGACTTACCCTCTAGTGTGGCTGGGCAGGGAGGTTCGCTGGTTACTCTTCCAGGACTTACCCTCCAACGGGGCTATGTAGTGAGGTTCATCATTTACTCTTTCAGGCTTACCCTCTACCTGGAATGGACAATGGGTTTGTCGATGAATCTTCAAATCATACCCTCCAGTAGGGATGGGTCGTGGGTTCACGACTTTGTGACATGATCTCTCGACTACACAGTATACTGAAGAGATTTTTTTGATGTGACTTTGGACTCTCAAGAAAAAGGTGAACTTTTACCACCAAGACGTATCCTTGTGACGTGACCTAAAACCCTGCAGGTGAGACAGACCCCCCCAAAGTGGATATTATCAAGGTGCAATGATGGAGCCCCTTTAACTTGCAGTTTAGGGAAGACATGTGGGATATGTATGTATGTATGTATGTATGTATGTATGTATGTATGTATGTATGTATGTATGTATGTATGTATGTATGTATGTATGTATGTATGTATGTATGTATGTATGTATGTATGTATGTATGTATGTATGTATGTATGTATGTATGTATGTATGTATGTATGTATGTATGTATGTATGTATGTATGTATGTATGTATGTATGTATGTATGTATGTATGTATGTATGTATGTATGTATGTATGTATGTATGTATGTATGTATGTATGTATGTATGTATGTATGTATGTATGTATGTATGTATGTATGTATGTATGTATGTATGTATGTATGTATGTATGTATGTATGTATGTATGTATGTATGTATGTATGTATGTATGTATGTATGTATGTATGTATGTATGTATGTATGTATGTATGTATGTATGTATGTATGTATGTATGTATGTATGTATGTATGTATGTATGTATGTATGTATGTATGTATGTATGTATGTATGTATGTATGTATGTATGTATGTATGTATGTATGTATGTATGTATGTATGTATGTATGTATGTATGTATGTATGTATGTATGTATGTATGTATGTATGTATGTATGTATGTATGTATGTATGTATGTATGTATGTATGTATGTATGTATGTATGTATGTATGTATGTATGTATGTATGTATGTATGTATGTATGTATGTATGTATGTATGTATGTATGTATGTATGTACCCACTCCTTGGGCTTTTGTAGTACCCACTCCTTGGGCTTTTGTTACTCTCTTTCTAGGAGATGTGAAGACATGTGGGGTTTCCACGTGATTTCTATGTCTAGCTTATCAGGGTTGGATGAGTCTACTCTCCTATTATAGGTAGCGAAGACTTGATGAGAAGTTCATCTTATCACTATTTCTAGATCCTCATGTTTTTAAGAGATTATTTAACACTATAGTTGGGTTGATCTGTACTTTTTTTTACTAGACCGTGTTCTATCTATGGATTCCCTCTTCAGTACCTCACTTGCTGCTCCCTTGAGCCTTCGTGGTATCTTACTGAGTATTTTTATACTCACCCCTACTTGGGATTTTCCCTTAATTTTTTTTCCATTACAGATGACGAATAGGTTGATCATGAATTCATAGGAGCATAGGGATATGGGGTGTTTTGACCTTGTGTGTTGGTCATTTCTTGGGATCAAGGAGTGAGGCCCTCTCAACTATTTTACTTTTCCACATATTGCTGGGTTGTGGCACTTTTCTAATTGGGCGTTTATTTTTTCCTTTTTCCTTTCAACTTAATTTTCTATACTTGTTCTATTTAGAGGTCAATGCATATTTTTGACTTATATATAGCAGTTTTGCACCTTGTTTTCCTTTCCCTCTACACTTTTTCATTGATTTGGTTGTGTGTGTGTGTACAGGTACATAGGAAACGGCCTCCTAGAGTTTTTTATGCATTCAATGCTAGTCACCAGCCCCTGGCCTATGGAGGTGGGCTTGGGGTAGTTACAGCTCAAGCCCCGATATGGTTTGGGTCGTTACAAGTGGTATCCAAGGTGGTTCATTCCTTGGGACATTGTTCTAACGATCCTAAAAAGTAATTGGTTGGATTTTAGGGCAACATTCTCAATGTTTCTCGAGAGTGGCTCTCAGGACAAAGATTTGAGTGATGGTGCGACGACCGGCATAGCCATTCACGAGGACCCTGATTACCTTCTTGCCGACTCAATGTGCTGAGACAGTTGTTGCAGGAAAAAATAGTACATGTATCATATAGGATTGAGTCTTTGACTGTCACTCTTGAGTCAGTTTCCCATTTTTGTTGATATATATATATATATATAAATATATATATATATATATATATATATATTCTCATTTGACTGCATCACTCCTTGATTGGATTCAGGATTCCTCTGTGATGACATCCAACCAGGATACTAGCTCCAGTTTGTGATGATGATTCCATGAGTAATGAGGCCTCAATTTAGGATCCATTATACGATTCCCCTTTCTCCAGGAGGGAAGGTAGTATCACCTACACCTATAGAGAAATAGTTAGTACCAGTGATGCAAGACAATGATGAGCGTAGGCTGAAGGTGCTATGTAAGTTCTAACATTAGAGATCATTGAGGTTCTGCAGTGATCCATCCCCTCAAGCAGTGGAGGGTTGGATTGAGTCGGTAGTTCTCCTCTTCAAGCTTGTTCAGACATAGATAGATTAGATGGAAACATTAGCAGCCAGTCTTTTTCCAAAGAGCATCTTGGTGTTGGTAGAGCCAAGATACTCAGATGCATGATGAGTCGATACTCTCATGGGATGACTTCCACAGCTGCTTGTGAGGAGTAATACCCCTCTTTCTTACACTTCGTATGGTTTTAGGAGAAACTAGAGCTTCGGAAGAAAGGAAAGATGGTGGTTGAGTGCATGACAAGGTTCACATACCTTACTCGGTAATCTTTGGACATGGTCCATGATGGAAACTTCTAGGAATAGATGTTTGAGAAGGATCTCTATAGAGTAGATTCGCATCAGCGTAGTGCCCTTGTGCATCCTCACCTATCTTGGGGTGCTGGAGTAGGCACTGGTGACATAGAGATTTCTGTCAGAGGGGAACCATTTGGCTAGTTTTGGAAGTGGGATCAACAGAGTTGGGATTTATTCCGCAGCTAGTAGAGGTCAGTTGGCAGGCCCTTGATGTAGGAGGCCTCCCCTAGATAATACTCATCCACATGGTTAGGGATAGCATAAAGCACCAGGACTACCAAGGGAGGGCTAGTTATATTCTTGTGATGTGCAAGGTCACACGGAATGATACCACCCAACCAAATGTGTTGAGATTTCTAGGTGGTTGGTAGATGCACCAGCATAGTAGAGGTAATTCTATGATCAGGGATCTATCGGGTGAGGAAAGGGTGGTCCCCAGGGATGAAGTGTTGGAAGGAGATCAAGATGAACTGTGTTTGGTGGATGGCATTGCGAGGTCCTTCCACCACCACTAGGCGACCCACATCAGGCTCAGGGAGCTGGCGGCTAGGGCTGCAGACATCTACATGCTATGGATTTCTACAATTCTGCAGTGCATGAGAGGATAAGAGGTACACTCTGTTTCTTTTCTACCTTTTTCATTAGAATTTGTTAGACACTATATGAGGTGCTATTTTCTTCTAACTCCTTACACTACTAGAAAAATGACTTATAGCCACGAACCTATAGCCATAGTTATAGAGATCCATGGGTATAGGTTTATTTATAGCCACACATCAAATTTTACTCTTAGAAATAGTGTTTAATTAATCACTTTTTCCTCAAATCTCACCATACATGTAGCCCCCTCTCACGATACCTACATGACCCTTCTTCCACGATGGACTTCACGACCTCTCCTCTCCCTGATCCTCCTCCATGATGGTGCCCCTCATGATGGTTCCCCTCATGACTCTTCCCCTCACTACCACCAAATGAGTAAACCCCACCACAAGTTGTTATCTCCAACCCTCCTCCCTCAACGCTTCCACCGAACGCGGGACAGCTCACCTCCCCCCCCCAATCGATGTTGCTCCTAGGTGGCCTCTCCACCTCCTTCTCCAGCATTCCTCCAACGCGGCCACCCCCTCCCAGTGATCATCCTCCTCTTTTTGATTCTATTACATTCATTCATCATGTTAAATCCTTACTACGAATATATCCATATGTGAATAAATGGTGAATATATCAATTTGTAACCATCCTCATCATTCATTCATTCTTAATGAGTTAATATATCCATTTTTTTGACCCATTTTGATGAATTAATATGGGGATTTATTCCTAAGAGTCGATACAATAAATGGTGGGAGTTTTAATTTTGGGGATTTGGTTTTACTTATGAAATTTATAGTGATATAATATTAAATGATTAGAATATTTATTTATGATTTTTCAATAAGTGTTATTATGGATTTTTTTATATAAATCCTTATACTTTAGAAGGTAACAGCTTATGTGTAATTCTAAAATGTCATTTAGAAAATATTTGGTTGTTTCCAAAGTTTGAATTTATATTCTTTTTGACTTGTATATTATATTTTTAGTTAGTTAGTCCCATTAAATCTATTGATTTATTATCATTAAAATTTTCAAGCTTAATTAACTATAACCTATATTTTTTCAAGTTCTGAATGAAAATATTAATCAATAATGATAGAAAATCTATCTCTATTGTAATTTTTAACAAAAAAGGTCATGAAATTCATATAAAAAATAATATTATTGTAAATTATATTTTAATTCAGGTAGATCACTAATATTCATCTAATATATTAACAAAATTAAAATGTTTAGAAAAAATATATCTCTACACAATATAAAAATAATGAGTTTAGGTTTCAAAATGTGTTAAATGTCTTCAAATAAAAAACAATATTGATCTGTGTTGAAATAACTAAATTCAACATTACAAATAAACACCAAACATGTGAAGAACAATACTTTTAACATTCACTTGTACTTGGAAAATATGCAAGGAAACAAAAATTTCAACAATTTCATAAACCAAATGAATGTAAAAAATCCATAAAAATTTAGATTATTACACAGTATAGATTATCAATTTCAAATTCATCTCATTGATACAGTGATGAAATAAATATATGATGCATTTTTACCTAACTTATTTTTCCTTTATTTCCTTGGAGAGGATTTCTTCAAATACAAGATCACAAACAACTGACTTTCGAAAAATATCTTCAATGTTTATTGACATAACGATACATATTTTTCAATCTAATATAATAGAAATTATAATATTATATACTTTTTTAATGATTTTTTTCATTCTTCATTCATATTATGAATTATTTCAAATAAATTTGACATTTTTATCAATCATTTCTAATAAAAAACAAATTATACCTATGTTATACTTCTCAAAATAAATTAGAGTGGAATGAAATGCGTTTATACTTATGGACACACTTCAATCCCAAATCATTAGAAAACACATGTAATTTAACGTTTAAAATATTTATCTTCATTTATTGTAATTTTTTTGACTTCTGATTTTGATGTATTTCTTTGTTTTTTTTTCAAAAAAAGTCATGGAATATTAAGGTCCACATTCCTCTATCTACTTTGTTTTGTTCAAGTAGAAAAAAAATGATGGTACTGTGACAAATACCAACACTGAGAAGGTGATTGCAAGTATATTTAAATTTATTTTATTTTGACTGAATTTAATTCCTTATATTATTTTATCATTAAATCTTAGTTTATATATCAATCAACATAATTCTTTGGAGGCGTTGGCATAAAAAGAACCAAAAAATTTGGGCCTGAATGATCATCTACATCAGGTATTAGGAGATGATCATTAGGGAAGAGTGCATTGTCGACCTAGGAAGAATATTATACCATCTTGATACTGGTCTACTAACAACATTTCTTCAAGTACTAGTTCTGGTTTGGTCATAGTGGAATAGATGAATGTCGCAATCTAAGAAGCAGCTCAAAAATTAGAAAAGCCGATAACTAAAAATATTATGAAAGTTATGTCTTCCATTTCTTCTACACTTCCATTAAAAGAATCTATAGTGGTTGACATTTGTTTTATGTTGATGCATTATAATAATGTAGATTCTTCTTCTTTATCTGGAGCCAGAGCCAGAGTCAGAGCTAGACCCAGTGCTGGTACCAATGCTGATATCGATAATGATTCAAGTGGTGTGAGAGGTGGTGATGGTGTTTCTATAGGAGGTGTGGATGAGGGTTATCAAGATTTTGATAATACTGACATTGAGACTCACTATTAATGTAAAATGTATTTTTAGATTGTTAATATGTGTAATTTTATTATGCAGTGAAGTTTAATTAATTTAATATTGAATTGAATTGAGGTGTTTCTATCTTTTCTACATATATTTAATTATTCAATTATGTTGTATGTTTGTTTTTGTAGTATTTAAGTTCTATTATTATTATTTTGAATTGTTTCCTCCTCAGACATGACCATTGTACCTCCTCAATGACGTGGCTCCGAGGCGGCCCCTCTATCTCCTCTAGTGCACCTCCAATGGTATGTAGTCAAATTTTCCATATTTTTCTTATTCTTCTCTCTTTTTACTATAGTTTCTCTCCCTCATTTTTCTATCTTTTAATTTTCTTCTATAGTTGAACCCATTCTGATACACCTCCAATGGTATATTATCTTCCTGTTGGTTATTTAACCCCATATGGAACTATATCTTGTGATTCAACTTGTCTTGTACTTAAAACTTTCACCTTATGTTTATCTCCTCTATAATATTCTAATGTCATTTTTATGAATATTTTATTAGATTTATAGTTCAAGTGTTAGCTATTTTTTGTTTTTTTCTATTTATCTTTCTAATGACATAGGAACCTCTATTTTTTTGTAGATTATGAGGGAAGCAGGTATATCAGGTTCTTGGGGACTTGATTGGTGGAATGGAGCATGTATTGGATGTATGTGATGCCACACCATGGTAAGTCTGTTCACACTATATTTTAATTTTTTTAAGATCCAGTGCAATAAATTCCTACATTGTTGATGTCATGTGAATCCTTGAGAATCCCATTTTATAAAATCCAGATTCCATTAAAAAAGCTATGTAATGAGGATTCTAGGAGATAGTTTGACAAAAAACATCAACACTTAATATATATTTTTAACTAGATTAAAAAATTATTATATGAATTTTTATTATGCTTTTAATGTATATTTTTAACTATTACAATATCACATTAAATATTTTTTTAAACTAATATGTGCTTCACTTTTTTTCTAATAACAGTATCTGCAAATTCATTTTCAAAATCATAGGATGCTTAATCAAACATATTATATTCCATTCTAGTATGATGATGATGTGTATCACTAAAAATGCTTCAAGGTGTTATTTCAAATGATGCTCCTACTGTAGAGGATGCTGCTATAAAAACTGTAGGGTAGATCAAACTATTGGTGTGCATACAATAGGTCGATTAGTTTATTTATGGTATGATTTACTTTTTAATAGTTTTATTCATTTCTTAAACTAAATTTAATTACACAGGATTTGTTTCTCATTTCAAATTTCTCACATTCCATCACTATATTATTTGGATTCTCCTACTTTAACATGTGATGTTTAAAGGAAAATTTGTGATGAATTTTTATTAATGTTTTAATGGTTAGGTTAGTTAACTTTCAAAAACAAGTGCTCTTTATCAATATCTTATAACTCAAATTTCTAGTGTTTTATGAGTGTGTAAATGCTATATTTTTACACTATCAAACGTTTTTTTCCTTGAAGAGATATAATTATTCAATCATGTTATTATTTATTAGTTCATTAGACTACAGAAACTAGAATTTAGTAGTGTTTCTTTCTTGGAACCTACAAATTACATTGCTAAAATGATTATCCTTTTTTCTATTCCCATGTTATTTATTCATGTCTAGTCCTTTGTTTTTTTGTATGTTCCTGGTATAGGGGGTGGAGGGGGGGGGCTTTGAAGAGGGAGGGGGTGTCCATGACTAGTGGAGGTGTGGGGGGGTGTGTCCAAGAGGGGGGATGTCCAAGAGGGAGGGGGTCTTGGAGGGGTGGGGGTGTCCAAGAGGGGGGTGTCCAGGAGGGAGGGGTCCAGGAGAGTGGGGCGTTGTTCAAGAAGGGGGGTGTCCAAGAGGGAGGGGGCATGTCCAAGGGGTGTCTAAGAGGGAGGGGTATACAAGAGGGGGGGTGTCCAGGAGGGAGGGGGTGTCCAAGGGGGTGTCTAGGAGGTAGGGGTTGTCCAGAAGGGGGTGTCTAGGAGGGAGGGGTTGTCAAGGAGGGGGTGTCTGGGGGGTGTCCAGAAGGGGGTTGTCTAGGAAGGAGGGGGTGTCCAGGAAGCAGGGGGTCCAGTATGGGGGTGTCCAGGAGGGAGGGGGTTTCTAGGATATAGGGTCTTATCACTACTCACCTGTAAGGACATTACCATATCAATGATATAGGGTCTTATCACTCCTCACCCATATGGAAACTCTCTCATTTGTCTATAGGGTAATTATTTATATTATTTTGTTCTATTTTTTATAATTATTTACAATTATGAATTTTCATTTCAACATGATGTATAAGTTACTCAGTTTTATGATAGTTTTTTTTATTATATACCTCCATATTCAAGTATCTATTTATGTTCATGGATTGTAGTGATACAATTTCGGTTCTTTTTTCCATAAACAAGTGATGTAGTTTATAAAAAAAATGCATTGGAACTTTGAGGAAGTTTGGTTTATGTAACATCATTTATAATTTTTTTAATACCATGTCTTATTTATAGATAATGTGTTGGGCCTTACATTATTTAGGGTATTGTTCCTAATTATTTTTCTAGTGCACAGGAAACTAGGTAGAACATTAACTGGAATCTTAGGTTTAAGGGCTGAAATTTTTTTGGGTATGTTCTATTTTTTGATCATTTTGTATGCTTATAAATTTTCATTTAAACACATGATATAAGTTAAATTTCAAATAGTGTTTTATTATATACCTCCAGATTCATGGTGAAATTTATGTTAATGGATTATAGTGAAATGACTTAAGTTATTTTGTTCCATAAACAAGTGTTGTAGTTTGGGGGTGTTTGTCCAGGGAGGGGGTGGTGGCTGTATGGTGGGGGTTCTGTCTAGAAAGGGAAGGGGGATCTATCCAAGAAGGGGTTGGGGTTGAAGGCGGAGTGGGGGAGATCTATTCAAGAAGGGAGTGGGTCTTCCCAGGGAGGGGGGCTGTCTGAGGGGAGAAGAGGGGGGGCTTTGTAGTGGGAGGGGGCTACAAGGGGAGTGGGGAGGGGTGGATTTTCAGGGGGTTAGTCCAGTGACGGGGGGGGGGGGTTGCGGGGGGCTACAAGGGGGAGTGGAGTGGGATCTTTGCAGGGGGTGGGATACTTCAAGGTAAGTGGGGGTCTTTCTTGGAGGGGGGGTATGTCCACGGAAGGGGGTATCTAGGGGGTGTAGAGGGAATGGGGGGGCTTTGCAGGGGGTGGGATATTTCAAGGGGAGTGGGGGGGTCTATCCTGGGAGGGTTGTATTGGGGGGAGTAGAGGGGGGGATTTACATGGGGCTATAACAGGGTTTGGGGTAGTCTTTGTAGGGGGTGGGATATTGAAAGGGGAGGGTGGATTTTAATGGTAGTGGTCTACTACAAGGGGAGTGATGGGGTCTGTCCAGGAAGGGGGGATTTCCATGGCGGGGGGGAGCTTTGTAGGGGTGGGCTACTACAAGCGGAGTGGAGGGGTCTATCCCGGATGGGTAGGTTGTCCAGGGGGAGTGGAGGGGGGAATTGTAGGGGGGAATTTAGGGGGAGTGGAGGGGGGATTTGAAGGGGGTTGGCTACAACAAGGGGAGTGGGGGATGTGATGGGGGAGGTTGGGGGTGTTTTTTATGAAATTTGAAGGCCTATAGCAATAGTTTAAAACTATGTATATAAACCCTATATGGGTTAATATTCTTCCACAATTAAAATTATGGAGAGATAATTATCCACGATTCAAATCGTGGATATAGGGATTTATCCATGGTTAGAAACCAAGTGACGTGACTTTCCTTATAGCCACGCCAATACCAGTCATGATTCATTAAACTGTGGCTATAACCTATAGCCATAGTTTTTTGTCTTATATCCATGGTTCCAAACCATGAATATATGCTAAATTTCTAGTAGTGTTACTCAAGGATTAACCAAGAGTAATGCGAGGAGTCGGTGTAACTTTGTGTCAGTGTTGTTTGACATAGCTTTGAATGCTTGAGAAAGAGGGGTTCTTCCCCCACTGAGATGCATTTTTGTGACGTGAGAAAAATCGTGAGGGGGAGTCAGTGCCATGAAAAATGGATAGTATTGATGTGTGGTGCATAAATCCCTTTGACTTGTGTGTTCATGGTGGGGTTTTGTAATGGAGTTTTAGAGGATTTCATGTCTTTTCTAGTGGATTCTTGCTACTTGGCATCCCTTTGTTTGAGTTTCCACTAGTGGGTTTGGTAGAGTTCTTGTTTTGGGGATTACTTTCCTACCAAGAGGGGAAACGATGCATGGGGTATTCCACATGATTTCAATGTCTATCCTCTTACAGTTGTATGAGTTTACTCACCTTCCTTGTTCATGGGTACCTTGGGTGCTCAAAGTAAATATTGATATTGTGGTTATCAAGTACATGTCAAGGTGATGGAAACCCTATAAACAAAACTACATGACTCACTATGTGGTGTTGGTAGTGGTAGTATTCACCTTGAGAATGTGGAGACACTATCTTCTAGGAGGGTGTTTTATGGTTTTCTCAAAACATCCATGTCTAAGGTGTGTCTTCACCCAGAGAGACTTGAACCTAGGACGGTGGTTCTAGTTGAAATTCCTACTGGACAATGACTTTGAGGTAGTTTATTCTCTAGAAAGGGGCAGTGTTGTAGCAGATTCCCTTAGCTGGAAATTCCAGGCTCACCAGATATAGGATTTTTCAGAGCAGATAGCTTCTCTACAACTGACACGGGTGGAGAAGGAGGGTACATATTTTCTTCAGTCTATGGTGTTGACTCCTTCGCTTGTTGATCATATAAGAGAGTCTTAGTTGTGATCAATCGGTTGTGAAATGATGTGTGACCAGATATCCTTAGGTGTTTCACCAGGTGGATATTCTGAAGGAGGTAATCAAGCGACCCTGTTCTAGGGAGAAACTGTGATTCTAGTCGTGATGTGGGATATACAGGTTCAGTCAGGGAATTAAACTATCCCTTGAGGTTTTTCGGTATGTTTGGAATCGTTCAAGATATGGTGAAGTTTCCTATTTCATTGCCCTATCCCCTACCCCCAGATAGCTGGAGTGGGTGCATGACATCTTCAAACTATCGCAGCTGATGAGATACATGTGTGTTCCTATACATGTCATCGAAAAGAGCATACCTTATAAGGACATACCATCACTTTGGTTTGTGTGTTGTGTCATTATGGTAACATACAAGTTTTCCTGGGAGCAGGAGATCTAGGTGTGAGATCAGTATTTCATGTTTTTTTTCATAGTTTTTCTTTTTGGGGATGAAAAGAATAATGTAGGGAATGGTATAGAGACCTTTTTTTGCCTTATTAGACATTGGAATATTTCTACATATATTTCCAAAGATAAGCATTGAGATGGAATCAAATTCCAAGGCCTTAGTAAGTGTTTTTGTACTATTCATGCATTTAAAATGGTATGTCTCTTAAACTTTTGATCAGATCATAAATATGATACCACGGTTGGGTTCGTAATGTGGTTTTTACCCTATTCGCTACATAAAATATGTTAACATGGGATGTTTGGAACCATTTCTCGTTTGTGGTACACTAAATGGATGAATTAATTTATTATTTCATTTATTTAATAGCTCAAACCCAAATAATAGTCAAAGGGTAACTCGAATCAGAAATCCAAGGCCATGATTGAGTCTGGAGCATGTCGTTTACCCAAGAAGGGGTATATCTTTTTTCGGCGCAGGCCTCCTGTAGAAAAAATCCCATAGGGAAAAACCATAAACAAAATAATTAAATAAAATTGTTCTATTTGAAATGATACTTTGAATAACATCCAAATGTAGACTCAGATTGGAAATCTGAGAATGCCATTAAGTTCTTAGGGTGGTTTTTACCTTATTCGTTACCTCGGTTTTGAGGTGTGGGAGGTTCACATTTCACATCTGCTGGAAATTTCCTATAAATATGAGGTTAGAGGAATGAGCTGGGTTGGATAATTTCTCTCTCAAATGGTGGTGCTCTAGCCTGCAGTGATTCGACGTCCAAACGTCATTTGATCACAAGAAAACTTCATACACTGATAGATCAGAGCACAGTGAATGCAACAACGTAACCATATTCGAGGTAGGATTTCTATTTCAGATTCTGCAGCCCCCCAGTTAAATATTTTTTCTTCATGTTTGACTTCTATTCATTTTTTGCTACTTTGGAATCCTTTAACAATGGTCAAACAAAGAGAAACCATCATCTGTTTCAATTTTTGTTTTCCCATTATTTTTGTTCTTCATCGCAAAACATTTATTCTTGCACAAACGACATCTGATCGTGGATTTAGACTCATATTTGTGAATCCCTTGACCCGAGGATTCTCAATCTGTGCTCGGGTTCAAGTTTTGGATGCCAGAGGAAACGTAGTGCTGAGAGGAATTGATAGAGATAATATTTTCATAATTTTTAATATGTTTTTCAATGATTTAACCCCTTCCAATTAATCAATTTGAGCTGATTTGTATCATTTTAGTATTTTGGTGAATTATGGGCTTAATTGTGGAAATTGGTTAATTCTGGAAATTTAGCAGTTTTGTGGAGCTTCTGTATTTTGGGAATATCTTTTATATTTTTTATCCAAATTGTATGGTTCCTTTTTTTTAGGATTTCTATGCTCGTGGGCTTAATTTTATCCTTCTGGACCCAAATCTCAATCTATCATTTGGAAGCTCAAATTCAGCTCACAAACCAGGCCTCGAAAACTGTGTACAGATTTGGAAGGTTTTAATGCTGAGCTTTTATCTCGAATCTGAGTGATCCAATGGAGCTGATATTAGACAAGGAGCTTTAAGATGACTTAATGAACATCTTTCATTAATGAGTCCACGTCTGAATCGGCTGTTTTCAAGGTCGTAATGTCATGGGAAGTTGGAGTTGTGGAAGACAAAGAGTCACCTGGACAGAATTAAATATCCGGAGTAATGTGGCCATATCTCCTTAATACGTGGACCAATTAGGCTCCAATTTTGTGGGTCGACAGAAGACAGGGAGGGGAACAACTTTCAAGAAGGAAAAATTCCCAAAATCTGTAATTTACTATGCCAACCGGACTCAAACTTTAGGGGGAGTAATTTTGGAGGGAAATTTTCTACTCCCCAATCCTATAAATAAGAGTATTCACTTCCATTCAAAGGGGTTGAAGAAGGTGCAAGAAGGGATGTGCTGGAGGATTGTGTTCTTGATGTTCTTTTTATTTTATATTTTTTTTACTTAGTTTGATTATGCTCTCTTCTTCCCCTTTCAACTCTAATACCCTTCACATGGAGGGGTAAAACCTTTGAGTGATTGGGGAAGGGGGAGTTTCTCTTTTGTAATGTCGGAGTTTTGTGCTTAAATGTAAAACCTTATCTTTCTTATGAATGACATCTATTATCAGTGTTTCCCAATTCTCTTAATGCGATCGTGTTTTGAGTTTGGTGTATTCATTTTTAATAGCTTTGGTTAAAGACTTTTTATCTCCCTCTGCCTTGTGCAATTTGTCTCGATCGAGCAGATTGTGTTAGGTAGTGAGTGTCTAACGATCGTTGGCACGTGTGTGGAACTAGTAAACTTTTTCTAGAGTTCTAGGGAGCAACAATTCATGATTGGGACTTTCCTTAGTTGTTTAGGAATTGTTTATGAACTTTCATGCACATAGGAGTGAGTTCTATTTTCTTCTTTAACCAAGGGTGATAGATGACTCGATCGAGGAGTCTTTCATTTGTCATTCAAAAGGAAGAGAGGTGAGATGATCTTTGTGACTATGATGACATTAAAAAAGGTGATCCTACCCTGACCCCATCACTCTCTTCATCAATTAGTTTTCAACCTTCCATCTCAATTGCTTGTTTTATTTTTCAACTTAAACAACTGTCAAAAAGAACCTCTTCTTCTTTCTTTAATTTAAGTGACAAACATAATTGTTGTGCACTCCTCTCTGGAGACAACTTAGGTTACCCACTTTGCGGCATTTTAACTTAGGTTTTATTTGTTTTTGTCACACCCCACGACATGCACGTGTCAGGAATCATCAGTTAATTTTTTGCCATGCTGAAACAATGTTGGATCATCAAACCGAGGATAGTGTTGTGAAGGTATCATCTTGGCGAGTCCAGATCTAGTCTTAGATTGAGATTTGGACCACCAGAGTGAGCGTAGTGTTATGTGGAAGTTTTCATTCATGGGTTCCGGTGAGGACAACTCCAGATGGCGGCGGCGGGCGTGGTAGTAAGCCTCAACGTGGCGTCGGGCATGGTGAAAGGCGGCGACATGGTAGTTTAAGCCGGATAGGGATATTCGGCCAGGTCCAGGCCAGTTTGAACTGGGTTTTTTAATAAAAACCCCATATCTTTCAATTCGGGGTCAATTTGGTATATCTTCTACAACCACAGGATCCTTGTTTTATGGAGGACCTTTTGAAGTTTTTTTGAGGTTTTTTTGTGTAACACCCCGAGATTTTATGAGAAATATTCTTTTAAATTTCTTTGATTTCTTGTGTTGTACGCTACTCCAAGATTATATTGAACTATACACAACACTGTATTAGCTTGTAGTATACGCAACACTATTCATGGCTTATGTTTCATGCAAGAGCGACCATCCTCAATAGTGTGTGTTGTACGCAATACTGACTTTCACTAAACAACGATATATTGTTATAATATTATTATCAACTAGATGTTATGAATAGTATTAACTTCATTTTGAATTTTATAACATTATAATTCATCTTACACATTTACTAGAACATGGTATAAGAACAAAATCAATATTTCATATAAAGTATTTTTCCAAAATTGCAGTTTTGCCGCCTTTTGATGGTGCACCCATTTTAAATCTAATTTCTGAAAATTTTATAAGTTAAATTTGAAAAAATAAACTAATTATTTTTAATTAGGATATAAAAATTTACTTTGGAAAAAATTTTCATATTTTTATGATAACTTTCATATCTTGATGAATAGTAAAAATACGCTAAATTTTACTTAAAAGAAACTTTTCTTCATCGAGATAATTTATATGGTTAAATTATAATATTTAATAGTTTTAAATTATAAATAGAATATATTTTTACCATTTAATATAATTTATTTCATTATCATTAATTTTACAATGAATTCATAGGTAAAATCATTTCAATCTTTTACAATGTTTTAAACAAAAACCCATTTTTTTGACAACGGGATTAATTTTAAATTAAATTTCTGCAACTTATGTGTCTTGAATTTAGAAAAATGGATTACATATTTAGAATCAGTAGGTTCAAATTATGTTAATAGGCTACATTTATTTTTGGGCATTATGAATAGTAACTACGAAATATTTTATTTACCACAGTTAAAGGTAAATTGGGTAATTAAGGTTAAAAATAATATTATAAAATTACCCAAACACTTGTCTTAATATTATTGGATAATTATATTTAATCCTAAAATATAATTGGGTTGAAAATTTATGTTTTGGAACCCACTTGGATGAGATTAAGACCTTAAATTTATTTTATTTAAAGGAAAGTGAAATATGTCTCACTCAAACTTTAATAATTAAATTATTTTTAAAATAAAGTTATATAGAATATAAATTCGATTATAAATATTAATTTGAAATATAAAATATTTTTATTTATCATGGTAATTTATTTGTAATTTTTATGAAATATATAATTACCTTAATATCTTATACATTAATGATGCAGAAATTATTTATTTATTGAGAAATCAATAATATAGTTTTTATTAAAATAATAATACTAAAAAAAATACCCAAACACTTGGAAAAAACTTATTGGTCGAGTATATCTACACCATAATCTTCCAGGTGTCTACTTTTAGACCATTTGGAGGCTTATAAAATAGATTAGAACATTTATATTATTTTATTTTAAATGATGTCAAAGTTGTCACCTTCATAATTTAATGAATATAAAAATTTAAATTTTGTGATTTTAAGATGATAAATTCAATTAAAAGTATTATTATGAAATATATTATATTTATATTCATCGTGATATTTTATTTTAAATTTTTATGCAAAAATTAGGTATATTAAATAATTATACAAAAATGTTATAGTAATTATCTTTTTAAGAGAAATATCAAATAAATGGTTTTAAAAATATTAAAATAAATATTATATGATATAATTAATGTTCTACACAAATTTTATATATGGATATGACATGTTATAAATCAATTAAATATTTTGGTCCGGCTCTATTATCTGTTTGGAGTTTATTTAAATTCAAATAAATGAATTGTGTCAAAATTGACACTATTGATATTTTATAAATATAACATGTTATTAAATTGTTTAAAAATCAAAAAAAAATTAAAAATTAAGAATTTAAATTTATATGTTCGAGAATGTAATAACATATCCAATTATGGAAAATTCACAACACATAAGTAAGTATTTAAAACCATTTAAAATTTAGAATATTATTACCACAAATAACATTAAATAGATTAAATAAGGATAAATCAAAATGTTAAGATTTAAAATAAAATTAAAACATGTATAAATTTTATTTTGTGATGATATTACCACCATATATCTTCTCATATTTTAATTTGAGTCATTTTTGAGGTTTTTAAGTGGGGTTTTATTTTATTATAAATTAATATTTTTTTGGGTTTCCTAAAGTTCCCATCTCCTCTCTTATAAAAAGGAACCTCTTCCCTATCCTCTTCACTCAATTTTGAGCCTTTAATTTCATCCAACCCATTCCAATTCCTCTTCTAAAGCTCTCTAGTTACATACATTATAGAGGTTCTGGTCTTCTCAAAATACCAACTCTAGTGCCCTAAGAAGAAGTTTAAATGAGGCACTTCGAGGAAGAGGTAATATCTTCTACCGATTCTTTCAAATTTATTTCTTCTTATACTTCTTCTTATTTAGTTGTTTCAGTATAAAGTAATAAAATTAGTATCAATCATATACTGATATGTTATTATAAATATGAAACATCCCTATTTCACCTTCTATCCATCCTACGAAAAATGAAATCACCGCACGTGCGTGCGTACGGAATACTGTCTCCACGCTATGGTGTAATATGCTTTTCCACCACCACCTTACTTAGATGGGTATAATGGTGGAAATAATAACTATATATGATTACTATAACATGATACTAATTATGAGATATTTTATCATCCACTCTAATTCTATTTAATAATTATGGGAATGATATCATCGCTCGTCCGTACGTACGGATTACCGTCTCCACGACGCGATGAGATTCATTCTCCATGTTAACCATTCAAGAATGATTATAAAGTATATATAATGAATAATACTGAGATATATGACATAATAATGCTACCAGATTTATTTATATATATATATATATGTCATCTACTTACTTCCATTCAAGTCAATAAGGAAAGGAAAACAACGTTCATGCGTACGTACGACCTACCGTCTCCATGAACGGTGTATTTCATTTCATTTATCTTTCTATTATATATATATATATATATATATATATATATACTGAATATATATATGATATATAAATCTTGTTTTACATTCCAAAAGTTATTAAATAATGATATAAGTAATAATATCAAGAACATCAAGTCCAAACATGTACAATAAATTAAACGATTATTACCCAAAACGTTGCTTCAACATGGAATTGACAAATGAACAGGTAATATAAAGTCATAAGAGAATCATATATGATATCATAAAAATGAATATGATTCTTGAATAATTCAATGAAATTATTTAAATCATTATATAGTAGGTTCGGACATGTACAGAAGAAATTGGACCTAAGGTAAAAGATAATTATTCCAATCTCGTTCTTATCTGAGATTGTTTATTCGTAAGTATTTACTGGGGTTATATTTATCATCCATGTCCATTTATTCTAAAATTGTTTTCATAAAATTATTATTATTCTTCCATGTATGTTTAGTCATTTTTAACCTTTGTTGACTTTTACCACATGGCATGGAAGGAATCTTTCTTTTATTTACCATAGGAGGTACTTTTTTACTTTTCTTGAAAAAGTACGAGGAGAACGTTTTTTAACTTATACGACATGAAAATATTTTTACAGTTTCATAACATCTTATTTCCATGAAGAATCCTCCACATTATTTCTTGATTATTTTGAACAAAATTCTTTTCTTTTAAAATTGCACGTCATTTAGAGAAAAGAAAATGATTTGTAAGAAGAAAGGATATTTTCCTCAAGAATTCATTTCAAGTTTTTTTATCAAAACTATTTTCCATCTATAATGAAATTCTTTAATATGGTTATGTTTCAAGCATAATGCCTCTATTATTTGCATGGTTTGATTTTTTTATGATGAAATTATATCCATTTTTATATGGATTATGTAATGATGGGATGATGTTTATGAAACTCATTTTATTCGTTGGGTTATGATGAATGATTTGTGTTTATTTTGTGGCACACGAAAGAATGATTTCATTATTAGATGGGTGGGACCTATATCTCCCTCCAATGAATTGGGTAATGATTTATATCTCATGATATAGACATGGCAGGAATGGAAAGTAAATCTGGTTCGGTAATATAGGGCTGGAACGGTAAGTAAACCCGGTTCAATAATGGAATTTTTCCACTATGATGGTCTTGGCAGCAATGCCTTGGCTACTATGGAAATCATATCATGTTCTTAGTGGTTTTCCACAATTAAATGTTTTATTCCCATGCTATTTTATCATGATTAATGTTCCATTATGATCCATTCCTTACATACTGCCATGTTTTATGTCATTTCTCAAGATTTTGATGTTTAAATTTTTGTTCATGTTTTTAGGTTCAAATGTTTATGGATTGTTTCTTTTTTATTCTTCATGTTTACCCTTACTGAGCAATCAATATCACCCATTCTATGTTTTATGTTTTCCTTTCCCCAATATATAAAGAAAAGTTTTTAGTAAGAAAATAAAGAGGGGAAGATATTTAAGGGAGATGTAGAAGATCTTTCACCATGATTAGAAGATTGTGTTCCAAGTTTCCAAAGGCACTAAACTATTACGGTCCATGGTTGTCTATTTTTGTTATGTATTAATTATTCTGCAAAATTAATTTAATTTCCATGTACATCAATCTTGGGTCTCTACAGTTGGTATCATAGGAAAGTTTTAGTTAAACTTTGGAAACTAGGATGCGAAAACTTTAGTGAGATCCCTAGAGATATTTCTAAGGTATGTCTAGGGATGTCCCTAAGGTTAAGTATAAGTATAGGTTATAGTCCTAGAATTACGATAACGATCATAGAACTAAACCTAAGATGTTAGATATTTAAGTTAATCCCCCTTTATTATGTTGTTTTCCTAGCATGATTTTTGCCTCTCACACTGTTCTTTTTGTGTTTTAAACGATGGTAGGAACCCGAAGGAACTGTGTTGATAAATGTATTGGAAAATGCAATGATTTTCCTCCTGAACAAACCAATGTTATGGGATATGGAGTGAAAATTCTTATTGCTATACTTACACAAGCTATGAACCATTCTGGACTTCCAAATGAGCAAAGAAGGGAACAATATTATATTGAGTCCTTCATGAGGCAACGTCCACCTTCTTTCAGTGGGTATTATGATCCACCTATTGCTGAACAATGGATCAGTACCATTGAAAAGATATATTCCATACTTCACTGTTCGGAACATGAAAAATTCATTATGGTTGTTTATCGTTTAGAAGGTAAAGCAGACCAATGGTGGACTCTAATTAAGAATACAAGACCCCAAGATGAAATTGAATCCATGGAATGTGACGAGTTCAAGAACTTATTTCTCAATAAGTACTTTCCTCGTATTCTTCGAA
Source organism: Viscum album (assembly GCA_963277665.1). Lineage (NCBI taxonomy): Eukaryota > Viridiplantae > Streptophyta > Magnoliopsida > Santalales > Viscaceae > Viscum > Viscum album. Next base: position 117,908,454 of record OY728119.1, read on the forward strand.
CGAATATGGAAAAGGAGTTCCTTGATCTTAAGAAAAAGGATGATGAATCTATTGGTATATATGAAGCGAATTTTACAAGGCTTTCAAGGTATGCATCTGTATTTAACATCCAACCTGAAAGTAAAGTTGATCAACTCTTCAGTTGCTTAAAACCAATTCTTCTAAAGGCATTAGATAAAAGAGACTTCAGTAGCTATGAAGAGATTATGTGTTGTGCTATCAAGGTAGAACTGGAAGTTGGTGTTACATATCCATCTCATGGTTTTGATAGGAAATGAAAGATGGAGTTCAAGGGAAAATCTCAAAACTATGGTGAAAAGATGACAAATGTTTCATTATGATCAAAGTGTGGAAAGAAGCATGGTGGAGATTATCTTAAAGGGACTAGAAAATTTTTTAAGTGTGGAAAATAATTTCATTGAGTAGCTGAGTGTTGAGGTAATGGGAAAAAGGTAGCTAATAATGTGAATGGAGAAAATACTATAGAGAACGCACTACCAACACTTCAATGATACAAGTGTAGGTAAATGGGGCATTATTCTAACCAATGCCCTAATCCAAGGGTTAATGATGATTGACATCAACAACCTCTTAAGGAAAAGGATAATGGGAAGTCACATGGGATCACTATTGGTGATGTTGAATATGATAAGAAAGTGGTGGAATGATTAAATGTTTATGTAATGGGATTCCAAAATAGTGTTGTGGAATCTCATTTATAGTATCATGGAATATTGAAATATCTATGTATTGGTTTTCAATAATTGTATGGTACTGGTAACCATGAAAATTGATTGAAATATTTTTGGAAAGCAGATGATATGCGCATAATGAAGGGATAAGGAGAAAATAATATGTTGGATATTATTAATGAGATCATGACTGATATAAGAACAAAGTGATATCATGGTTTGAGTATATAGAATTTTTGGGAATTTAGTATGTGGAAAGAGTTAACTTTTGACAGTATTCATGTTTTCACTAAGGTTTTATGGTAATTCATGTTTCAAGAATACATGATTAAGGTATTCACATGTTTCGAATGTGACCAACAAGATATATATTATGATATATGGTGAATTAATGATGTTATTCAATGCTTGGTAGATGACCTTTATAGTAATCGTTTTTTTATACTATGATATTGGACATAAGTATATTGGATAAGCCTAAAGATTGGAATGGATTAAGTTGGAAATTATATAGTATTGTTTAAGGATACAATTTTTTTCTAGAATGTTATAATAGTGTAGTTTTATAATAAGGACAACCCGCGGGATAGGAGAAAACCCATAGTGTCAGACAAGGCTGTGAGAATAAAACCCACATCCCAAGTGCGACAGGCCTTTATCGCCTACCACTGGCCTACAGGAAGTCCCTTGTTAGTAGAAATTAGTTTTATTTTATTAATAGGTATTATAGATGAAATATAAGTCCATTTTTTGGAACCATATACGATTAACCTCACCATAGATGGACTTATGTATATTTAATAACTTGTACTAACCTTTTTTGTGATAGAGACAGATGAAATGACTTATCATTCTATCGCATGATTTGATAACACTTCAAGAATGAAAAATTCAAATTAATTTCTTTAAATAAGAGATTGATTGGAAATTTTTCATGGAATGACCAACAATGATATTACACTGAAATCTAGTAAGTATTTATCCTTATAAAAAATTCATCAACTTTAGGGAAATGATCATGAAAACCAAAAGCGTTATCCTAGTACCCTCATATCCGATGAATCATATGGTACCTTAGATCATCAAAAATTTATGGCTTTGTGATTTTCGGCTTTTTCATAGCCATGTTCTCTACCACTCTTTATCAGCACTTGATGGTTAGATTTCTCTTCCATATTCATATTTTCACCTATATTCTCCTATGTAGAAACCCAGTGTTGAGTTATTTTGGGTGACTGTTATGTTTCTAACCTTCCTTTTTAAATTTAATTTTTATTATTATTTTTTATGATGTGGGTTTCTATGAAAGAAACTTTCAAGTATTAAATGATTTATAACCCTGACAAATTTTGAGGGTGAAATTCATTTTATGGGGGGTAGAATGTAACACCCAAAGATTTTATGAGAAATATTATTTTTAATTTCTTTGATGTATTTTGTTTTATGCTACACCAAGATTAGATTGTGCTATACGCAACACCTTATTAGCTTGTAGTATACGCAACACTATTCTTGGCTTGTGTTGCACACAAGAGTGACCATCCTCAATAGTGTGTGTTGTACGCAATGTCGAGTTTCACTAAACAACGATATATTGTTATATTATTATTATGAACTAGCCATTATGAATAGTGTTAACCAAATTTTGAATTTTATAACATTATAATTCATCTTACACATTTATTATAACATGGTATAAGAACAAAATCAATTTTTCAAATAAAGGAAATATTTTTCATAAATTTCAATTTTGCCGCCTTTTGATAGAGCACCCATTTTAAATCTAATTTTGACAAGTTTATAAGTTAAATTTGAAAAAATAAACTAATTATTTTGAATCAATATATAAAAATTTACTTTGGATAAATGTTTCATATTTTTATGATAACTTTCATATTTTGATTAATAATAAAAATACGCTAAATTTTACTTAAAAGAAACTTTTCTTCATCAAGATAATTTATATGGTTAAATTATAATATTTAATGGTTTTAAAGTGTAAATATAATATATTTTTACCATTTAATAAAATTTATGTCATTATCATTAATTTTACAATGAATTCATAGGTAAATCATTTCAATCTTTTGCAATGTTTTAAACAAAAGCACATTTTTTTTTACAATGGGATTAATTTTAAATTAAATTTATGCAACTTATGTGTCTTGAATTTGGAAAAATGGATTCCATATTTGGAATCAGTAGGTTCAAATTATGTTAATAGGCAACTTTTATTTTTGGGTATTATGAATAGTAACTATGGTAAATTTTATTTACCACAGTTAAAGGTAAATTGGGTAATTAAGGGGAAAAATAATATTATAAAATTACCCTAACACTTGTATTAATATAATTGGATAATTATATTTCGTCATAAAATGTACTTGGCTTGAAATTTTATCTTTTTGAACCTATTGTATGAGATTAAGACCTTTAATTTATTTTATTTAAAGGAAAGTGAAATATGTCTCACTCAAACATTAATAATTAAATTATTTTTAATATATGGTTACACAGAATATAAATTAGATTATAAATACTCATTTTAAATATAAAATATTTTTACTTACCATGGTAATTTATTTTTAATTTTTAAGAAATATATAATTACCTTAATAGATTATACATTAATGATGCAGAAATTATTTATTTAGTGAAAAATCAAATATATAGTTTTTATTAAAATAATAATACCCATCAAAAGACCCAAAAACTTGACTAAAAATTATTGGTCAAGTATATCTACACCATAATCATCCAAGTTTCTACTTTTGGACTATTTGGATCCTTATGAAACAGATTAAAAGATTTATATTATATTATTTCAAATGATGTCAAAGTTGTCACCTTCATAATTTAATGAATATAACAATTTAAATGTTGTTATTTTAAGATGGTAAATTAAATTAAAAGTATTATTATGAAATATATTATATTTATATTCATCATAGTATTTTTTTTTTAATTTTTATGCAACAAATATGTATATTAAATAATTATATGAAAATGTTGTACTAATTATCTTATTAAGAGAAATATCAAATAAATGGTTTTAAAAATATTAAAATAAATATTTTATGATATAATTAATGTTTTACACGAATTTTATAGATTAATATGACATTTTATGAATCTATTAAATATTTTTTTTGACTCTATCATCTGTTTTGATTTTATTTGAATTCAAATAAATGAATAGTGTCAAAATTGACACTATTGATATTTTATAAATATAACATGTTATTAAATTGTTCAAAAATCACAAAAAAATTTAAAAATAATAAATTTAAATTTATATGGTCTAAAATGTCATAAAGTATCCAATTATGGACAATTATTAACACATAATTAAGTATTTATAACCATTTAAAATCTAGAATATTATTACCACAAATAAAATTAAATAGATTAAATAAAGATAAATCAAAATGATAGGGTTTAAAATAAAATAAAAACATGTCTAAATTTTCTTGGTTGATGATATTAACACCCTATATATTCTCATCTTCAAATTTGAGCCATTTTTGAGGTTTCTAAGTGGGGTTTTAGTTTATTATAAATTAATATTTTTGAGAGTTTCCTAAATTGTCTCTCTCTTCTCTTATAAAAGGGAACCCATTCCCTCTCCTCTTCACTCAATTTTGAGCCTTAAATCTCGTCCAAACACTAAAACTTCCTCTTCTCAACCTCTCTACTTACATTATATAGGTTCTGGTCTTCTCGAAAGACGAACTCTAGTGCCCTAAGAGGAAGTTTAAAGGAGGCACTTTGAGGAAGAGGTAATATCTTCAACCGATTCTTTCAAATTTATTTCTTCTTCTACTTACTATTATTTTTTTGTCTCATTATAAAGTAATAAAATCAGTTTCACTCATATACTGATATGTTATTATTAATATTAAATAACCCTATTTCACCTTCTATCCATCCTACAAAAAATGAAATCACCGCACGTGCGTACATACGGAATACCGTCTCCACGCTATGGTGTAATCTGATTTTCCACCACCACCTTACTTTGATGGGTATAATGGAGGAAATAATAACTATATATGATTATTATAACATGATACTAATTATGAGATATTATATCCTCCACTTCAATTCCATTCAATAATTATGGGAATGGTATCATCGCTCGTGCGTACGTACGGATTACCGTCTCCACGACGCGATGAGATTCATTCTCCATGTTAACCATTCAAGAATGATTATAAAGTATATATAATAAATAATACTAAGATATATGACATAATAATTATACTTTATTTATGTATATGTGTGTTTGTGTGTGTGTGTGTGGGTCATCTACTTACTTCCATTCAAGTCAATAAGGAAAGGAAAACAGCGTTCATGCGTACGTATGACCTACTGCCTCCATAAACGGTGTATTTCATTTCATTTATCTATATATTATATATATATAAATATAATGAATATATATATGATATATAAATCTTGTTTTACATTCTTAAATTAAGTAAATCACGATATAAGTAATAATATCAAGAACAACAAGTCCAAACACGTACGATAAATGAAACGATTATTACCCAAAACGTTGCTTCAACATGGAATTGACAAATGAACAGGTAATATAAAGTCATAAGTGAATCATATATTATATCATAAAAATGAATATTATTCTTGAATAATTCAATGACATTATTTAAATCATTATATAGGAGGTTCGAACATGTACATAAAAAATTGTACCTAAGGTAAGGGATAATTATTCCAATCTCATTCTTATCCAAGATTGTTTATTTGTAAGTATTTACTGGGGTTATATTTATCATCCATATCCATGTATTCTAAAACTATTTTCATAAAATTATTATTATTCTTCCATGTATGTTTAAAGTCATTTTTACCCTTTGTAGGCTTTTACCACATGTTATGGAAGGAATCTTTCTTTTATTTACCATACAAGGTACTTTTTGACTTTTCCGGAAATAGTACGAGGAGAACGTTTTTTTAACTTATACGGCATGAATGGATTTTTACAATTTCATAATTCCTTATTTCCATGAAGTTTCATCTACAATATTTCATGATTATTTTCTACAAAATTATTTTCTTTTAAAATTGCACGTCATTTTGAGAAAAGAAAATGATTTGAAAGAAGAAAGGATATTGTCCTCAAGAATTCATTTCAAGTGTTTTATCAAAACTATTTTCCATCCATAATGACATTATTTAATATGGTTATGTTTCAAGCATAATGTATCTATTATTTACATGGTTTGATTTTATTTATGATGAAATTATATCCATTATTTTATATGGATTATGTTATGATGGGATGATGTTTATGAAACCCATTTTATTCATCGGGTTATGATGAATGGTTTATTTTTATTGTGTGGAACACGAAAAAATGATTTCATTATGAGATGTGTGGGACCTATATCTACCTCCAATTCATTGGGTAATTATTTATATCTCATGATATAGATATGGTTGGAACGACAAGTAAATCTGGTTTAGTAATACAGGGCTAGAATGACAAGTAAACCCGGTTCAGTAATGGACTTTGTCCATTATGATGGTCTTGGCAGTAATGTCTTGGCTACTATGGAAATCATATCATGTGCTTAATGGTTTTCCAAAATTACATGTTTTATTACCATGCTATTTTATCATGATTAATGTTCCTTTATGATCCATGAATTACGTACTACCATGTTTTATGTCATTGCTCAAGATTATGATGTTTAAATTTATGTTAATGTTTTTAAGTTCAAATGTTTATGGATTGCTTTTTTTTCTCCATGTTTACCCTTACTGAGCATTCGAGCTCACCCTTTATATGTTTTATGTTTTCCTTTCCCCAAGATATAAATAAAGGTTTTTAGTAAGAAAACAAAAAGGGGAAGATCTTTATGGGAGATGTTGAATATCTTTCACCATGATTAGAAGATTGTGTTCCAAATTTCCAAAGTCACTAAACTATTATGGTCCTTGGGGCTCTGTTTTTGTTATGTATTAAGTATTCCACAAAAGTAATGTAATTTCCATGAACGTCAAGCTTGGGTCTCTAAATTTTGTCTCACGATCAAGGATTGGTGATACAAAACTTCAATTTATAATAATAATAAGATAATTATTATTATTTGTCTATTCTCATATTGGGTGTAACTTCTATGTCCGACATCTGATTGACACGCCATATGAGGCATTGTGATCTTGGAGTTAAGGTGGAATTTTCAAGGAAAAATTCAGGTGATTAAAATGAAATAGTGGTGCAGGCCCCATGAGCCTTATTTTGGGCGTTTTTAGTGAAATGTCACTGAAAGGCATTGTCGTGGGTTCTCTCAAATGATATTCGGTTTCAAGTTATTTAGGTGTAGCAGAGTGGCTAACCAAGGTCATCTCTCAAATGAGGAAGCAGTTTAAAACAACATGTCAAATTTATTTTTAATGTAAAATAAAATTAAATAAACAAATTAGAAGGATGGGATGGGGGTTGTTCAATGTTTATAAAATAATAAGAAGAATCATATTGGAAGAAGATTGTATTTTTTTGTTTTTTTTAATGAAATTTGATTAGTAGAACACAGCGAGAAGATGTTTTTCAGATAATATTTTAAAAGGCGTAATCAATCTAACTCTACCTATTCACTTACTTATTAATCATTGTTATTTAAATTAACATCCACTTAATTATGATCCACTAACATGTTAACTCCTGAACACTACAAGAATTAACTAAACCATGAAGATAAAATGAATTAAACCTTAGGCTAGCTATAGTACATGAAATCATAGAACCCTGCTTTGATTGATGTTATAAGGATAACTTGTGGTCCTTGGTGAGTTAGGGAACATACCCACTCTGTAAATGAGGATGAATTGAGTTTAGGGATTATATTTGAACTCTACAAATTTATCCCATATAGTTTTGTTTAACCAGTTAAGGTTAGCTCTCAAAATTCACACATTACTCAACCTCACTTGTTTTTGCATGAATCGTTCAATTGATTTATTAGTTTCAATTAAGTTAAAATATAAATTCATAGATCATATTGATTTAATTACATTATATAATTTATTCAAAATAAATGGATGAATTAGGTTAGAGGTAGATCGATTATTAAAAATTAATACTCTTCTATCGGCGGTGCAGTCATCATAAAAATGTTTTTCATGTGCAATGGTTTAGAAAGGGTATAACCCAATCTCATTTCTACTCTTGATTCTAGCCCAAATAGGATGAGAAAAGAAGAATATAATTTAACAAAATAGAATACAATAGAAGAAATAAAAGATGAAAAAAAGGTTTATTATGAAAACACAAACATTACAATATAAGAAATAATGGATGGCTTCGATGAAAGGATAATTTCTTCAAAAGATCTCTCTATGAGTATATACAGTTCCAGAACCTCCAAGGTGATGATAGGTCTCCTATGGAACTCTAAATTGTAAGTACTTCACTTTTTGGTCCAACTTCAAAATGAGGTGCCCAAGGTGTCAATTTAAATCAAAAATGGGAAGTGGTTTTGGGCACCCAGATTTCAAAATACCAATTTTGTCTCGGTATTGGGTTGGTAAATGGAATTATATAGACTTGGAAAAAATATAAAGGTTGTAAGTCAGTATAATTAATGTATCCATGTCAATTTTGGAATCCAAAGGAGGATTATTGTGCAAGATATGGCCAAAATACAAAACCAACTCTTTGAATTCATACAGATTATGTCCACTGGGCAGATTGGTTTGGAAAGCCACCATAATGGATGAATTGGGCTTCAGTTTATTGAGATAAGTTGTATCCCATGAAGTTATGGAGCGGTCCACAAAATATCATCCCATTTGGAGGCATGAAGTTTTTAAAATGTGAAATATAGTGGAAATATGTCCTTGGGATTCTATACTATTTGGACCATTTTCCTTCTGGATCATCTTCGACCCTCCAAATCATCTTCTCCTACAAATAAATCACCAAAACAATAATAATTTCCCTTTTTAACTCTGATAAACATTTAATAATCAAATCAAATGGTATGTTCAATTTGAGATAATATTTGTAATTTTTAATAAAAAAAATATTTTTAAAACAGTGATGTAAGGGTAAAATAAAGCAGTGAATCATGATGCGATCACACCCCTACACTTACCATTATGCACTCCTGGGAAAAAACATCTTATCATGTATTCCAAAAAATTGTGATAACAAGAAAAAAAACATATCATGACTCCTCAAAAAAATATTTTTTCTAGTTCTTAATTAATATAATTCATTATACTTCCAATTCATTTATCCTCCCATGCACACAAAACATTGACGTCGCTTTCATTTTCTATTGTCACAAAAATGTCAATTTTTCAGTAATGTCTTTCTAATCCAAACTCATACAAGGGTCACCATATGCATGATAAATTCCAACATCTATTTCTAATGTAATTCAAGGACATATGTTTTTCATGAGGACTTTTCATGGTTGTTTTGTGTCTTTCATATGGTAGGATTTAGATGTGAAAAATTATGAGGTTGAATGAGGAGGGCTTGACTCTTTTTGAATCAAAATTTCATTATTCTAATTTTTACTCAAGTATGGTCTCCTCCTCACTCCCCTCAGTATCAATTCAACTACATCATCATGAAAACTCTTGAAAAGTTTAAACTATTCATCATTTCAGTAACCAAAATTTCAATCTTCTCAAACATAGTTTTTCATGAAATCTCTAAATAGGCACAAATTTATTTCTTCATTGGAAGCTCCAGAAAGGCACAACTTATTTTATCATGAAAGCTCTAGAAAAGAACAGCTTTCAACAAAATAATTTTTAGCTGCAAAAACATCTCTTTGACATTTTTTTCTTCCAAAAGAATCACAAAATGTGGTATCACAACATAAGACAGCTTTCCCCATACTAATGTTCAACTAGATTATGCAATTTCACGTCAAGAGTTGTTTGGATAGAGAAAATAGGCTTGTAATGTGGATAACCTAATGGGATATTCATGGATTCTAAGGGCTGAAAGGATTAAATGTTCAAGGTTGGCCATTATAAAAAAGGATTCTTATGAAATATGGTCTTTAATACCAAACAAATTCCTTAATCATTTAAAACACAAGTACCTCAAACCCTCAAGTTTTGACATGAATAAATCAAATTTTGGTTAAATTAAGCATGGTTTGGTTCTCTAAATAAGTGAGGTAAATGTAAATATTATGAAAATAATGGTTCAGAAGCCTGAAAAGAAAGTGATTTCAAATATAAAGATAGTGATATGTGGCATGAGATTCAAAATTTAGAGTACTTTTCAGGAAATTACTAAATATTTTAACATGAAACAAAGTAATTTTCAGCATTCATTTAAGCTCAGTTTCATGGGATAAATTGTTTCAATTAATGATAAGTATTTAAAAATGGTGATGAGAATCATTTCAAATCAAAAGATTCAGAAACACACAAAATTTTAAAAAAAACACACAATTTTTTTTGTGAAAAACATTTGAAATTACTAAACTAAAAGGTTGTCTTCCCTACACTTAAAATATTGCATTGTCCTCAATGTGAACCCATGAGATGATATGTCCACATGAAATAAAAAATTTTAAATAGGAAAAAAATATAAAAGTGAAAGGGTTGGGAACATCCTGATATTATCAAATGATTATAGGGTCATCCAGTATGGTGAAATCCACTGCATTAGTAAAAATTCCTGCGATATATTACTTCAAATGCTGACCATTGACTGTAGAGCTTATTCAAGTTTCCTCTTGTGTGATCTCCACTACACCATATGAAAAACAAATATATACAATATAAGGACCTAAAAATCTAGAACACAACTTACCGAGCATCAATTTTAGTCATGAACTATAGAGTAGTACTTTTTCTATAACACAAAACTCCCTTTGTTGGATCATTTTTTCATGATCTAATTATGATCATTCCTTATAGAGCCTTGAGTTTTCATATGAAGAAAGACAAATCTCCTAAAGCTCTTGAATTTTTATCTTCCGATGGATTCCAGGTTGGGCCAAATCCATGTTGCATTTCTTTATAGCCCAATAAGCCCAATGATCAACTTCCATGTGAAGATGACACGCTTTCCCAAAAAAATCCAAAATGGGGACATACCGATGGGTGTCTTGTATGCTATCTTATAATCCCATAGCACATCATCCAAGCACTTTCTCCAATCCTTCCTATTAGGTTGCACGGTATTTTCCAAAATTTGTTTCAACTCCTAATATTGAACCTCAGCATGGCCATTTTTTTGGGGGTGGTATGGTGTTGATGTTTTGTGTGTAACCCCAAAATTCTAAAGGATGGAAGCCAAATCCTGATTGAAATTTTTTTCCCTTGGTCACTGATGATGTCCTTTGGTACTCCAAACCTACAAAAAATCTATGTCTTGATAAAGTTCACTACAACATGAGAATCATCAGTCCTGGTGTCCTTAGACTCCACCCATTTTTTCATATAATCAATAGCAACCAAAATATACAAAAAACTAAATGAACTAGGAAAAGGACCCATAAAATAAATTCCCCAAACATAAAATATCTCATAGAAAAACATGGGTTTTTGGGGAATCTCATGTCTTCTAGAAATGATCCCAATGTGTTGGAAACATGAACATGACTTAAAAAACATGGGTATCATGGAATAAGCTAGGACAATATAATTTAGAGTCTAAGATTTTCCCATCTATTCGATGGGGTCCAAAGGGTCCTTCACATGAATGTGTTGGACTTTTCTACTATTAGAATCTATGGGAATATTATTCTTAAAAATCTTGAAATAATTCCCTTGTTGGAATTTAATGTTATAATAAGAATGTATTGGGCCTAGTTATTTATATATCACATTAAATTATAGGAAAAGGAGGTCCCTTTATATTTTATAAACTATCCCATGACCTTGTATAAATTCAAGGAAGATCATGAATATATTTTAGAAAATACCTAAATGGTGTGGGTGTTGTTACCTTGTGAAGAAGCCTATATTTCCCAAATGGTTGTCTCAAAATGAAATCATAAACCTTAAGTAAATTCCCATTGTGATGGAATAGATATATATATTTTCCAAAGAGTTTTATGAAATTACCACATATTTTGAGGTAGTTTTCTCAATATATCTCATACCCAAATCCATTCCTATCTCCAAAATCCATTATATGATAGCCATAGTTGAACTATAGGAGATAAAGAATAATCTATTAGATTGTTTGAACAATGGGTTCATACACTATAGTACATCAACATGGGGTGTGTTAGTTATTTGTATCCAAAAAAGGGATGGGTCTATGTAGTTGTGCATTGATTACTAGGATCTCAACAAGAACACCATAAAGAACCAGTATCACCTTCCATGTATTGATAACTTGTTTGATCAACTTCAAAGTTATCAATACTTCTAAAAAGTGGATCATTTTTTTGGTTATCAGTTGTTGAATGTGGAGAAGGAATAATTCAAAATACAACCCATTTTATATGTTATGTACACTAAGAGTTTTTAGTGATTTCATTCAGACTTACATATTCCCCAACAATATTTGTGGATTTTATGAATAGATTCTTTAGTTACTACCTTGATAAATATATGGTAGAGTTTTTTAGATGATATTATTATTTAATTAATGAGAAAGGAGTAACAAGAAAAGAATCTAATGATTTTTATAATAACATTAAGAAAGTAGAATTTGTATGCTGAGTACAAAAAGTGTCAATTCTATATACTACAGGTCATATTCTTAGGGTATATAATCACAATTTAGTGAATTTATGTGGACACTTCAATGAAAAAGTAAATTATGGAATTTCCTAGACCCTAAAATGTCACACAAGTCCATAGTTTTATTAGATTTTCTATTTACTATTGATGATTTATAAGAAATTTCTCATGATTGTATATCCCACTTACTAACTGAACATGGAAAATGGTAAATTATGTTCATAGGAAAGAATATGAGGGATTTTTTAAGGAGATCAAGAAGATGCTAACCAAAACAATTTTATTCACACTACCATCATGTAGAGAAGTATTTATGTTGTAATATGGTGCTTCAATGAAAGGCTTGGGTTATATACTTATGCATAATGATAAAGTGATAACCTATGACTCAATAAATTTGATTATCTATGAGAAAACTACCCAACAGATGATCTTGAGTTCGTAATAATTATCTTTTCCTTGAAGAGTTAGTGATACTACCTCTATAGTCAGAAGTGTAACATATATACAGATCATAAGAGTCTAAAGTGCATATTTACATAGAATTATCTAGATATTTACTAATGAATATTGTTAGATATAATCAAGGACTACAATTTATCCATTCACTACCATCCTAGGAAGGTGAATAATGTAACTAAGGATCTTAGTTGAAAATAACCTAATACACTATCGATGATGTGGATTGAAAAAGACCCTATATTCTTGGATATACCAAGGATGGGTTTGTAAATCAAAATGATAGAGAAGAAATATTACTTTTTACAAATTACATCCCATCTATCTATATAAGAGAAGATCAATTAGGCATAAATGAATGATTTGGAACTTCAAAAGAAGGTTATAATATAAAAATAAGGGAAGTTTTAGGAATTAAACATCGATAAAGATGGTGTCATTTAGTTTAGAACTAGAGAGTGTGTACCTTTTTAAATTAAGATAAGTAAATAGATATTAGAAAATTCAAAAATATCATATTTCACTATACATCCTAGAAGTAACAATATGTAACATGATCTTCAAGTGAACTTATAGTGGAAAATAGGAAGAAGGAGATTACTAAGTACATCTCAATGTTCTTGGTATGTTAAAAAGTTAAAGTAAATAGAAATAAGACTAATAAAATGATGCAACCATTTCCTATAATCACATGTAAATGGGATAAAATCACCATAGAATTTATAACAAGCCTTCTAAAGACTACCAAATGAAGCAATGCAATATGGGTCATGGTGGATCGATTCACCAAGACTACATACTTCATTTCTATTAAGGTAGATTTATCTCTTAAACAAATTTCCAAGATATATATAAAGGAAGTGGTGAGGCCATATAGTGAACCATATCCAATCATCATTTATTGTGATCTAAGGTTCCCCTATAAATGTTGGAAGAGTCTTTAATATGTTATGAATACTGAATTGAATTTTCATATGGATCATCACCCCTTATCTGATGGACAACCTAAAAGGAATTTTTAGACACTCAAGGACATTCTAATATCTCTAATAATTGTTTTTAAAGACTTTTGATATCAATATCTCACATTTTATAAGTTATCATTCAACAAAATATTTCAATTGAGTACTCAAATGGCTCCATATGAATATCTATATGGAAAGTAATGTAGAAATTTTATAAGTTAGGATGAATTTGGTGAATATAAGATACATGGACCATATCTTGTTGATAAAATGAAATATAAGGTTCCAACTATCCAATAATATATAAATTTTTCCCAATTTTGGTAAAAGATATATAGTAAAAATAATCAAAGGTATTTGGATTTTGACATTTTAGAAAACGTTTTCCTTAAAAAATCTCTATGAAAGACAGACATGTGGTTTGGAAAGAAGGGAAACATTTTCCATAGGTACATCAAACCCATTGAGATCATTGATCACATATGATTAGTATAAAATTATCTAATAATTACACCATACTTGGCTCATGTTCATGATGTGTTATATAAATATATTATAATGATGTGCATATCTAATCCCTCACATTTACTGAATCCGGGGGTGGTATAAGTGCTTAATGAAATATAATATTAGGATCAATCAATGAAGATATTATATTTTAGGGACAAATTTATGTGTAAAAAGACAATACACCTTGTAAAAGTGTTGTGTAATAACCAAAAATATGAATAGGTTTCATAGGAACCTAACGAAAAATGAAATAATAATACCCTTATCTATTCTCAATAGATAATATGATTTGAAATTAGGGGGATTTATAAAGTGGAAAATAATTTAATGACCTATAAATTATAAATGCTATTAGTTTCCTGAATATATATGTGTTATATTTTATTGTATAGTATTATACAAATATATAATATAGAAAAACCAACAATTTTTTTGTTAATGCATATTGTTATATTAGTCAACAACTAACCCCATGAAAATTCCAAATATTACAATGGGACAAAAATAGAAGATGGAAAAAGTATAATTTAAAATTTTGGATCAGGAAAATTATTTCACTTTTATTTTTGGGTATATACATGTTTCTGCCCTATCAAAAGGTTTTATAGGCCACTTAAAAAGATTTTTAAAATAGATTTTATTTACGAAAACATCCCATTGAATCCTCTTGAGTTATATCTTCTCCACTAAATAATGATGAAGTTTTAATCCAAAATATAATTTCCATTATTCATTTTAGGAACCCCAAATGTTATTCATAAAAATATTCTTTACAAAACCTTTATAAAACCATTTCCTTTACATGTTTTTATTTCATGGCTATAATTTATATATGTTCTCTTTCCATGTGGAATGAATTATTATGACCATTTTATAATGTGATGGGTGTACCTATAATTATATATCCCTCTAATTCATTAGGTAATGTGATATATTTCATAATATTATGTTTATTATTCATGAACATGATGATATCTTTATTCATAATTAAGATGTTCGATTATTCACATGTAAAAATGAACATGATGGTAGATTTTTTCATAAATATATTTGGTATTTGAACACTATGTTTTGATGTTTCATTATTATGCATATTTTGATGGTGATTGTGCTAATCCATGTAACATTTATTCATGTCTCTTTTTTCCTTTTATTTTATCACTCCTTTTATTGGGATTTTAGATCACCTATTTCTTTTATATATATCCTCAGGTGATTACATGTATTAAGATGAAAATTAGATCTTTAAGAGGGATATGGAGAAGGAATTAAGAAATTTTTATGTTTTATTAAGTATAAGTGATGTATGAGAATAATTTTCATAAGATACAATACTTTTTTATTTTGGAATGTATTACTATTATGTTATTTATCTAAAAAGTGATTTAATAGTCATGTGTGAAAATTTTGGGTTACTATATTAATTATGGAGATAGAAATTATAATTCTTTGCTCTTGTAATAACAAGAGGTGGTATATCTATGGATACATTAAAGATATAGGTAATTGATGAGTGGACTAGGACCACCACTATAGTATAGATCCATAGTTTTCATAGATTGGATGAATACTATCGACACTTTGTGTGAAATTTACCATGACTATCAAATCCAATGCATAAGTAAACTAGCAAGGGAGTAAAATTTATCTAGATGGATGAATGTAAAGAAAATTTAAAGGATATTATGATAAGGTTTGGCACTATACATGTACTTACACTATCCTATAGTGGAGATGGGTTTTTGATATACAATGGTTCATTAAAAAAGGTATTAAGATGCTTCCTCATAAAATATGACATGTTGGTAGATTATTTCCATCATCAATTAATGGTCTATGAAAAATTACTTCACACATAACTTGGAGTGAGAATCGATAATATTTTCATTAAAGATATAGAGGAATTATCTCTATGGTGAAAACTATGAAATAAATACTCTATATAACATCTTAAAGTATATATTCACGTGGAAGTATTTGTACATGAATCCATTGAAATAGTTATAATTAATCAATAACAATGAATTGTCAATAAATTACCACCCTAGGAAGGAAAGCAAGGTTACTGGTTCTCTGAGTAGGAAGGATCATTCTATCTTATCCATGATAAGGATTTAAAGTGACCCAATATTAATGTATTTAAAAATGATGAACCTTAAAATCATAAGAGAAGGGGATAAATCCATTATTTCAAAACGTTATTCTAAAATAACAATCTATGTAAATGAAATAACGGTTTAAAAGGAGGATATAGATCTATATAAGAAGGTATGGATTATTTATAAGATCAAATTTAGAAATAATGGCCTTATAAAATTCAGGAAATTATAATTTTCCTATAAATATGAGAATTGAAAAAGGAACTATTAGATGATGCACATAGCTCATCATTATCTATCCATCCTATAATCATAAATATGTATAGATATATCAATAATTATTTATAGTAGGAAAACATAAAGAGGTATGTTTTATAGTTTATATGTTAATGCTTGTTATAAAAACAATTTAAGGGAAAATAAAAAATGTTTATAATGATGAATCCACCATTACCCATACCTATATATAAATGGGAGAATATCACCATGGATTTAATTGTAGGACTTACTAAGGATTTTAAAGTTCATAATTCTATTTGGGTTGTAATTGATCACTATATGAAAGCCATGCATTTCGTTTATAATTTAGAATATTTCTTAATTGATCAACCTTCCGAGATATATATAAAAGAAGTGGTAGGGATTCTAGAGTACCAATTTCAATTGTATAGAATTAATATCCAATTTTTACCTTGAATTTCTAAATAAATATTTATAAATAATTGAATATATAGGCTATCTTTATTACTTCTTATAATCCTTAGACTATTATTCAATCAGAAAGGACCACTCAAAGTTAAATGGATATATTGAGATCCTATATAATGGATTTCAAAGGTAATTGGGATCAACACCATCCCCTAATAGATTTTTTATATAACAACAGCTTTAATTATAGCATTCATATTTAACCATATGGGGTTTTTTATAGGAGACATGTAGAACTCTAACATGTAGTGATAATGGTGGAGAGTGTAAGTTGATGGGACTAGATCTAGTTCAAGATATGTCAGAAAATAATCAAACCATTAAGTGAAACATTGAAACTTCCAAAAGTTTAAATGAGTTCCATGATGATTTTCATCAATTATATCTAGTGATTGAATTCATTTAGAATGTATTTCTTCAAATATCACTATAAAAGATGGTTATAATTTTTTTTAAAAGGTAAAGTTGAGGCCTAGATACATTGGTCTATCCAAAATCCACAAATGTGTGGGTGGATATTTCTTATCATATTTCACTTCTATATAACCTATCTCATATGCATGACGTGTTTCATGTATCACTTTTGAAAATTATAATACCCCACCATTCAAATGTATTGAAATCAGATGTATTATAACTAGAACATGGTCTCTCTTAAGAGGAACCACTAATTCAAATATTGTATCATTGTGATAAATTACTAAAAAAACACCACTAACTTGGAAAATGTTCCCTGGAGGAATCCTTATTGTGAGGAAGATATATGGGAACCTGATGATGTAATAAGGTAGAGATACCCTCCTTTATTCATAAGAATAATATAATTTCATGTGGTAAATTATTTTTAGGGGGTAGAATGTTACACCTTGATATTTTAGTAAGTATTTCCCTTTAAATAGAGATTGTGTTCTTAATAGCTTTTAATACACACAACACAGAAATAAAATGAACCATATTATAATTTTTTGAGACAAAATATTACAATTAAATATAATCATTAATAAAATATTATAATAAAATATGAAATATCATTAATATAATTATTTTTGGAATAAAACAAAAATTAAATAACAATACCACCAACATGAAATAATTTTCCTCTTTTTTTCGTTGAAGATAATACCTTTGGTTATGATTATGTAAAGAAGTAAAAACAACTATAAATACAGTAGAAATTTTGATAATGAATTAATTGAATTAGTGGAAATATTTTAGAGATATATATAATACTATATATAGGAATGTAATATGATTGTTATATATATATATATGCTTGACATAAAGTTGTTGAATATATGGCTTTTGGACACATGATCATTGTATATACCTACATCTAATAGGTACATTGAAGTTTCAGAATATTTAACAAACAAATTAAATTAATATAATTCAAAAATAATAAATAATTCTAGAGTAAAATTAAAATAATTATTTGAAATATTTTCTTATAAATATATATATATATATATTACATATTATTGTTGTTATTATTTTCAAAAAAACATTTTATGTGTGTATAAGATTATTTGAAATATTGTAATACCAATTTATTGATAAAAATTTGATGTTTAGGAGATAAATATTTAAATTTAATTGGATGTGATTAAAATTAATTAATGATAAAATGAATATTTCTTACTAAAGAATTGTTTTTAAAATGTTGTGTATTTTTATATTAATAAATTAAATTAATCACTTTTAAAGGCTAAATCTAATATATATTTTTCATTATATAAATAAAGAGATTTAAAACTATTTAATTAGTAATTAATAAGACATAGGATTAGTTACACATAAATATTAAAAGTTAATTTTTCTATAAAAACACTTATTTCAATATATTTTATGTTTTCATATAAAATTTTAATTTAAAAATTTTATAAATTGAATTTTATTAAATAGATTCCCAATTTTTAATCTTCATCTAAAATTTTTGTATGAAGTTCAATTTCATTTTTTGGTATGAAAATAAGTTACCAATGAAAAAATTGTGTTACAATGATAAATGTAAAATGATGGTAAAACAAGTTGAACTAAATAGGAAAGACATAAAATATCTTGAAACATTATCTATAATTTTTTTCTATAGATATTCATGTCTCATATCAATTATATTTCCAATTTTTTTCCACTTTCCTTTTAAAATGATAACCTTACAGCATATGAAATGTGTATTTATAGAAATGCCTCTCAAAGATGACCTACAAAAGGACCAATACTATACTCCTACCAGAACACTATTATGTTTCAGATATATCCTTAATACCTAAACATATTTACTATAATAAATCCTTCTTTTACTTTTAGTAGCTTTTGTTTCCAAAAATGAAGTTCAAATCCTTTATTTTTAGGGAACCCACATTGAAAAGGAGAAAATCCATCATATTATAAACCTAGTTCTTTGGTATATTTTTCAATTATATTCTCATATAAACTCTATATAAATGTAATTATAAACATTAATTATTAAATATTAAAATAATTATAATTCAATTAAAATTATATTAATATTATATAACTCCAAACTGTTACTCATTCACTAGTATAACATATTATTATTTTAGTTGGTCCAACCACCTACATGAACGATGTTATACTGGAATCATAATTTTAACCTCGAATAAGTATAAAGATATTAATAATGATAGTATATAATATTTAGTTTTAATTTATTCCTTGAATATGGTACTATACATGTGACACAAAAAAAGAATAGCCATTAAAAAGTAACTTGTTGTTATCATTAAATTATATGAAACATGATCTTTATGTATTCAACTATCAAAAACCATACCCATATCATGCATTAAATAAAATTTGTGGTGAATAAATCATTTTAAAATATAATTACACTAGATTTAGTTACTTGGGAATGATCAAATTGTTATCAAAGAATTAGGATTGGAACCTCCATTACAAAATATGTATGAATTAATCAAATTTACTAACATATGATGATTACAATTAACAATAAATAACAAATATGTGTGTAATAAATGAATATAATTGAATACTATAAATGTAAATATATATTAATGAGGTTTTAAAATAAGTTATTAACATGTTATCATCATTAAATTATAAGTTGAATTTTCTTCTTCGAAATAGGGAGTAACAATATATATTTCTCATCTTAATTTTCCATTCATTGATATATGCCCCACATTTACTGTAACATCCCAACCCTAGTTACCCAGAGTCAGTGCATTATTACATAAAATTGGCATGATCACAAAAGATCAAGTCTCAAAAGACTGATTAGTTTAGTAGCCTTGGAAATACTAGATACATTCATCAGTTTTACATTACATTATAAAATGAAAAACTACAACAACATAGTCTTCATAGGCCACACTCATATCCCTTATACTATCCCTACAGATCAGTCATAATATACTTTTTTGCATCCTGGGAAAAATAAAACATAGAAAAGGGTGATCTCAGATGCTCAGTAATGATAACTATATAGCAGAAGCTTTCATAAATAAGCATAAACATTTAAGGCAATGTAAGACTAGAACAAAATAATTTTAAACTTGAACTTTAGAATAATATGGAAAAGATAAAATCAAATAATTCCATTTACTTACGCACATAGATATTCTACTAGTCGAATAAAAACTTTCAATATCAATAGCCAATTTCATAATGATGGAATGCATAATTCCAGACTTCATAACCACATAGTCATGGCCTTGTGCCAAGACTACAAATAAGATTTTGTCAAGGCCTTGTTCCAAGACACTAGTTCATATCATGAGACCTACCGATGCATCGAGGAGTTATAGAGGTCTCCACCCATCACTTACTAAGTCCAATGCATTACTAATATGAAAAGGTTCAAATATAGCATAAACATTCGTATTAAAACAAGCATACGAAATGTCAATACTTTATCTATAAACCATGAATGGTATAAAAATAACACATCCACAGTCAAACATATCAAAAAACCTTCAATACAATATGGAAGTTTTGTATCATAATAAATCAACTTCAAATAAACTTAAAATCCATCAAAGGATGTTGACATAGATGAAATCAAAACCTTTTTTAGAGAAATATCTCTTACTATTTTGAAATAATTTTTTTAAAGGTTAGGGTCGAAACCTCAATTTATTATTTAAAGAAAAGACCTATTTTAGACTTAGTAGAGGAGACCCATTACATAGCCCAAAGGCCCAAGTCCAAGTTTCTTGAATACAAGGCTTGAAAGCCCATTTTTTAGCTCAAAGGACCCCTCGGTGAATGGTACTACTACAGTACCTGCACTGCTACAGTCCATGCTATAGTACATCCTTCGCTACAGTATCTACTATAGTCCCCCCACCACTATAGTGTTTCCACTGCTACAGTACTACTATAGTGATCTGCTATAGTATTGCTACAGTACCTGGAAAATCGCCCCTGCCCTGATTTGATCCTGGGTCTTTTCGATGCCAAGCAGGAACCTTTACCACTAGGGTACAACCTCATTGGAAAATCATTTAAAAGTCATATAATTATAAAAGAAAACATTTATTTTGAAAATATTCTTATAATCTTGTAAGGGAAGCTTTCAAGATGTTATAATGGTGGAAAATATATGCACCCGCCGTATAAGTTAAAAAAACATTCTTACCTTAATTTTGTCAAAAAGGTCATAAGGTACCTTGTTTGGAAAAAGACGGAAAGATTCCTTTCAACCCATTTTATAAAAATTCAAACAAGGATATAAATGAATTTAACCCAAAGTCTATTAAATAGTAAAAATGTTTTGGAATACATTTTTAAGAAACATGGATGTGGATGATAAAGAAGTCCCGGTAGATACTTACATAAAAACAACCTCAGATACTGAAGAGATTGTGAAATTAACTATTACATTGTACTTTTACTTGGTCGAGTGTAGGTTAAACTCTTGTATAATGGTGAAATAATTTTTAATAAATTATACAAGAACCATATAAATTAATATGATATCATATATGATCTTTTAATATTGCTTTGTTAATGATATTTCAGTAGTATCATCATTTCGTGTGTTAACTGATTCATTTTCCGTTATATGCTTTGTTACGTAAGTAATGTTTTTTATGGATAGTATGTATCTTATTCATATTCATAATTATATTAAGTATTTAAACATTATTTTTAATCATAAAATTAAAATTATTCTTGAATGGATACGATGGGGAATGAATCTCATCGCGTTCATGGAGACGGTAATCCATACGTACGCAAGAGTGACAACATCATTATTTTGATATTAAAATTGTATATAATTGGTTGGAATATCATATATACAGAATAAATATCTTGTTATATTTATTATTTTCATCATTTATACTCATTATTATACCCATCCAAATGATGATGTTTTTGAATAACAAACTACACCACGACGTGGAGACGGTAATCCGTACGTACACACATATGGTGACTTTGTCATTTATAGGATGGATAGAAAAATGAATATTGTTGTACCATTTTTATAATAAAATAACAGTATATAGAATATATTGGAGTTATTATTTTATAATGGAAACAACAAAGAAAGAGGAAGTTGAAGAATAAAATAACTTGAAATAGGTGATGAAATATTTACCTCTTCTTCAGGTTCTTCCTTTTGATTTGATCAAAAGGGATCCTTAGACTGGATTTCTGACTAAAGTAAGGCCTCTAGGATTAAGGGAGGACATTTGGGAGGATATTTTGGCAGGGTTTGGCCGAGCCAAATGGCTTTGAAGGTGTGAATTAGAGATAATGGGAAGTACCCTTTTATAAGAGAGGTGAGGGTCACCATAAGAAAAGATTGAAATATTATTTTATAATAAAATCATTTTCAGTTTCTAATGGATCAAAAATGATTTATTTCAAGGATAAGGTGGGTATGGGTCTAAAACCACTCAACCAATAGGTTTTAGACAGGTTTGGGTCACTATATTAACTTTATATTTTAGATTTAACTCATAGTTAAATAGTTTGACATTTACCATGTCTCTTTGTATTTTTATATTATATGGTTAATAAACATACTATAAACTTCCAAGAGAACCTCAAGTGGTTCATTAATGACATATATAATATTATTTAAGACCTTTGGACTAACCTTATATTTTTAGGAATTTAATATCAATTAATAATATAATATTTGTTTTAAAAACTCCTTTATGTTAATTTTGACACTATTTGGTATTTTGTTTTTTCTAAATTCATAACAGCATTATTACTTCGAAAAAAATTCATTTAATCAACCCTAACTTGTCTTATTAACCTATAAAATTAGTTTAATTCATAAAAATTCTCAATTTAAATTTATTTGGGTATTTATAATATCAATTATTTTAATATTTCATTAATTAGGTAATTACTGCATCATCATTGTGTCATAAATAAATTAAATTATTTAATGTCTAAAAATTATAAATAAATCACCATTATGTATGAAATATTTTTAGATTTATAATGAATATTTATAGCTGAATTTATCTTATGTGTAACCCTATATTAAAAATGGCTTAGTTATTAAACTTTGATTTTAACTCTTTTAACTCTTCTTTAAATAAAATAATAATAAATATCCTAATCTAATACAAGTGGACCTAAAGGGTCATATTTTATTTCTATGATTGTTTTTGGTCGAATTACACTTATCCAATAGAATTAGGGCATGTTTTAGGGTAAGAATAATATCATTTTTACCCTTAATTACCCTATTTACTTTTAATCGTGGTAAATAAAAGTAAAATTTTACTATTCACCAAAAAATATTTTCATCTTATTGAACCAAATTTTTCTTACTAATATCAACTGTGACTCTTGGATATTTGAAATTCTACTCACAGAAGCGCTAAAATTATGTTTTATGCGAATTTTCAAAGTCTCCTAAGAGGTAGGTAAAAGACGGTGAAAAGTTCAATAAAATTTTATATATCTAATATTATTAAAAAAATGACTCCAATGAATTACAGTAAACATATATATGTATAATTTATATATTCTTAAATAAAATAAATTTAAATAAAATAATTAATTATTTAAATAAAAAGTCATTTTTAAACAATAACACAGTGTTTTTCACTATTCATCAAAAAATGAAAGTTTTCAGAAAAATAACAAAAATTCACCCTAAGCTAATTTCGATATTCTGAATTCAAAAATGAAGTCCATTTTGAAAAATAAAATATATAGAATTTCAAAAAGTAGGTATTTCCATTCATAACGGCTAGTTTGATTGGTCACAGTGTGTTAGAATCTCAAAGTTGCGTACAATGCAAGCTATTTCATTATTCAAAGGGAAATGTACCATGGAAGATTCTGGTGTTACATTCTTACCTCATTTAAATAATTTCATCCACGAAATTTCTAGAATAATACTACATAAAAAGATTCACGTGGTTCTTCATCATAAGTTCCTCGGGTACCCACGTTTCTTCTTCCATCTTATGGTTTCTCCATAGAACTTTTACCACACAAGTCGTCCGGTTTCACAGCACTTGTTCTCTCGTATCAAGAATTTTTATAGGCTCTTCACAATAAGACAGATCAGGTTCCAGTTCAATTTCCTCATAGGTGAGTACATGCGTTGGATCAGGCATGTATTTTCTCAATAGTGATGCGTGGAACACATCGTGAACTTTGGAGAGACTTGGTGACATTGCCAAATGGTAAGCTACAACCCTAATTCGTTATAGAATTTCGAAAGGTACGATGTACCTGGGACTCAGTTTACCCCTTTTTACTGAATCGTATAACTCCATTCCATAGAGATACCTTCAAGAAAACATGATCTCCTACCTGAAATTCCAAATCCTTCCTTAGGTTATTGGCATAGCTCTTCTGCCTAATTTGTGCAGTTTTGATGTGGGTTTGGATAACCTTCACCTTTTCCATCGTTTCCTCAACAAGTTCTAGGCCTACGAGATTTCTTTCACCAAAATCATCCCAAGAAGTTGGTGTGTGACATCTCTTTCCATATAACGCTTCATATGGTGTCATCTGAAAACTTGAATGGAATCTATTGTTATAGGAAAATTCTACCAGAGGTAAATATTGATCCCACATACCTTGAAAGTCAAGTGAGTAAGATCTCAACATGTCTTCTAAGGTTTGAATAGTACATTCTGATTTTCCATCAGTTTGAGGGTGGTAGGCAGTGCTCAAACGAAGTTTAGTATCTAGGGCTTTCTGAAGACTTTTCCAGAATCTTGATGTAAAACGGGGATCACGATCAGAAACAATCAATAGGGGTACACCATGTAGTCTTACAACTTCATTAATCTATAGTTTTACTAAATGTTCAAGTGTTAAATCTTCTCTTATAGCAAGAAAATGTGCTGACTTGGTAAGACAATCAACAATGACCCATATTGCATCATTCCTTCTAGGTGTCTTTGGTAGCCTCATGACAAAGTCCATCGTAATATTATCCCATTTCCACTCAGGTATGGGAAGAGGTTTCATGACTCCTCCAGGCTATTGCCTTCCAACTTTCACTTGTTGATAAACGATACATCGTGACACAAAATCAGTAATCTCCCTCTTCATGTTGTCCCACAAAAAATATTCCTTCAAATCTCTATACATCTTAGTGAAACCAGGGTGTATAGAGAAATTGGAGCTATAAGAGTCATCCAATAATCCCTTTTTAGATTAGGTATGTTAGGAACACAAATTCTCTTCCCAAATTTCAAAATTCCATCTTCATATATGAAGTCACTCAATCTCCCATCGTTCACAGCATTAATTTTCTTTCAAAACTCCTCATCATCAACCTAAGAACTTTTTATCCTTTCTAGTAAATATGGTTTGGAAACCATTTAAAAAAGTATTGATGTTTCACCTTCCATGATTATTCCCATATTCATTTTCACTAGATCCATGAAAATAGGATCCCTTTCAACTCTCATCTTATTCAAGACTCCATGATCCTTTCTACTCAAAGCATCTACCACCTTATTTTCCTTCCCTGGGTGGTAGTGTATTGTGCAATAATAATCATTGAGTAGTTCAAGCCATATCATTTGCCTCATGTTGAGTTCTTTCTGTGAAGAAATATACTTCAAACTCTTGTGATCAGTATATATCTCACATTTTTCATCATAGAGATAATGTCTCCATATCTTCAAAGAAAAGATTATAGTTTCTAACTCAAGATCATGAGTAGGATAGTTTGGCTCATGAATTTTTAGCTGTCGTGATGCATAGGTAATAACTCTATCATTCTACATAAGGACACAACCAAGTTATTTCTTTGAAGCATCACTATAAATAACAAACCCATCATTCCCTGATGGTAGAGTCAAGATAGAAGCATTGAATAATCTTCTCTTCTGTTCCTCAAAACATTCATCACACTCTTTTTTTCAAAAAAAATTAACCCCTTTATGTGTGAGTTTTATTAATGGGTTATCCAACCGGGAAAATTCTAGACAAAACGTCGATAATAACCTGCTAAACCAATAAAACTATGTACCTCAGTTATACTCGTCGGTGTTGTCCATTCTTGGATTGCCTTAGTCTTTTAAGGATCAACAGAGATTCCATCCTTAGAGACAATATGGCCAAGAAAAGAAATCTCCTGAAGCCAGAATTCACACTTGATAAATTTCCCATATGATTCATTTCTTATAAGAGTCTTTAGAATAATACATAAGTGGTTTTCATGATCTTTGTAGATTTTTTATAATACCAAGATATCATTAATAAATACCACTACAAAGTCATCAAGATATTCCTTGAAAACTCTATTCATTAGATCCATGAAGGTAGAGGGTGTATTAGTCAATCCAAAAGGCATTACTGTAAACTCGTAATGCTTGTACCTCGTTCAAAATACTGTTTTCAGAATGTCTTCCTTTTTCACACACAACTGATGATATCCCGATCGAAGGTCAATCTTTGAAAAATATTGAGCTCCATGAAGTTGGTTGACTAAATCATCAATGCGAGGTAGGGGATACTTGTTCTTTATTTTTATAGCATTGATCCTCCTGTAGTCAATGAACAACCTCATAGATCCGTCTTTCTTCTTAACAAAAAGGACGGGGGTTCCCCATGGAGAAACACTAGTGAGAATAAATCCCTTATTACTCAATTCCTCTAGTTGTTTCTTTAGTTCCATTAATTTCATAGTGTCCATTCTATAAGGGTTCTTCGATATGGGCCTTGAACCAGTAATTAAATCAATGGAAAACTCAATTTCTTGTTCTTGAGGATGTCCACGTAAATCTTCTGGAAACACATCAATATATTCTTTCACAATAGGTACGTCCTCTATTCAAACATTCTTTTCCTCACCCATAGTTATTTCATTCTCTTCTTCTCCAATAATTGAATTTAGTAGAGCTACTGGGGGTGGATCTAGATCAGAATCAGGTGGTAGCATTTCTTCTCTAAAGATAAGGTACTCTTTATCATCATTGAAAATTGTAACCTCCTTCTTCTTACAATAAATTTTCACATCATGGTCAGAAATCCAATCCATTCATAAAATTATATCAAATTAAATCATGGGTATGATTATGAGATCAACAGATAAAGAACATTTATATGCCCTAATGGGAACTGATTCACAAAACTTTGTTGTGATGATACTTCCCTTAGGTGTTTTGACTGAGAAATCCCTTGTTATGTCAAATTGAAAATATCTATTTTTTTAGAAAACTGAGAAGATATGAAACAATGAGATGATCCAGGATCAAATAAATCATTGGCTAAACTTGAGGAAACCACTAAATTACCTTCCACCACGTCTTTCGGAGCTTCAACCTCAGTAGTAGTGATCGCATAAGCTTGGGATTTCTCCCTTGGCCTTTTCTGAGGTAAGTTTTCTTGGAGATTAGGATATTAATTTGCATAATTTCCCCTTTCTTTACAATTGTAGCATTCAACATTGACAGCCTCTTTCTTCCCCTTGCAATCACGAGCTTGGTGGACTTTTTCACCACACTTGTAACAGACTCTCATTCCCTTCAGGAAAGTACCGGGGTGTTTCTTCCTACATTTACTGTAGGATGGATATTTAACTTTTCTCTTATTCCCCTTATTTCCATTTCCAGAGTGTCCAATAGATCTCTTCTTCTCTTGCTTTTCTTTAAAGTCATAAGACTTAGAGAATTCCTTTTCTGTCTTGATAGCACATGAGACAATATCTTCATATGACAAGAAGGATTGTGAGAATAATGCTCGCCAGAGAAATGGTTTTAACCCATAAAATAATCGATCAATCTTACTCCTTGTGTTACATATATAATCTATTGTATTCCTTGATAACCTTGTAAAGTTAGCCTCATACTTTGCGACATTCTCATCCTCCTTTTTCCTCAGACTCAGAAATTTCCTTTCCATATCCACTCGATGGTCATAAAGAAAGTATTTTTCTAAGAAAATCTATTTAAACCCCCTCCATTCCATATTTGATACTTCATCATCTTCCTTTGTGTTTTTAATCAATGACCACCATTGATTTGCATCTCTTATGAGGCGATAAATTGTCATGACAACTTTTTCCCTTTCGCTACTCCCCAAAGTGTGAAATATTTTCTCTAAGGAATTTATCCATTTCTCAACTTCTAATGGATTTGTACTCCCATTTGATTTTGGTGGTTTTTGACTCATGAAGTGGTCTAACATTTATCCTCCACATTGTGGATCAGGGTGCTCCATACGGGTAAGGTTATTTTTCATAACCTGAGTGAGTTGTCTCAGTATGGTGATAATCTGATCAGCACCAGTTGCTTCACCAGCTCCACTATAATTATCTTGAGTATGAGGGTAATCCCTACATGGATTATTTGTGTTTATATGGTTTTCATTCCTTCTACTAGGCACCATTTCTAAACAATGGCCTGCACTAGATTAGTTTATGAATCTCAACACATAATTCCAAACTTGTAAAATAGTTAACATAAATTGAACAGTTTATGGATATAATCCATAATCATGAAAATGTTTTCTTTGAGGAATTATATACTCATAAACCCTTCATAATGGTTTGTAAAGAAAATGATAATTATCCTAATCATATCCCATGAGAGTGTCATAACCAAGAGTGCAGCAAGGCTCGTTGTCGTGCACCAGTTCCCGTTTGAGTCTAGCTCAAAGCGGTGTTTTCGAGTTTTGCCCCAAGGTACATCTATGCCAAAGCCACCTCTACCTGCTTGTATCCAGACAGGGATGTATTTCTGGGAAAACTCACAAAATATCTACAGTACCAATATTCTAGGAAGTTATTCTATACTTATCATCAAAGTCTATCTTAGGGTAATGAGCTCTAATCAGAGTTTATATAAATATAGATTTCAAGGTATGTACTAAACTTCCTATAATACCAATTGTAACACCCTGACCCCAGTTACCCATAGTCAGTGCATTATTACAAAACATTGGAATGATCACAAAAGATCAAGTCTTGAAAGACCGATTAGTTTAGTATCCTTGGAAATACTAGAAACATTCATCAGTTTTACATTACATTATAAAATTAAAAACTACAACAACATAGTCTCCATAGGCCACACTCATATCCCTTAGACTATCCCTGTAGGTTAGTCATAATATACTTTTTCACATCCTGGGAAAAATAAAACATAGAAAAGGGTGAGCTCAGATGCTCAGTAAGGATAACAATATAGCAAAAACATTCATAAATAACCATAAACATTTAAGGCAATGTAAGACTAGAACAAAAGACTTTTAAACTTAAACTCCAGAATAATATGGAAAAGATAAAATCAAATAATTCCATTTACTTACTCACATGGATATTTTACTATTATAATAATCACATGCAATATCAATAGCCAATTTCATAATGATGGAATGCATAATTCCAGACTTCATAACCACATAGTCAAGGCCTTGTGCCAAGAATACAAATAATATGTTGTCAGGGCCTTGTTCCAAGACACTAGTTTGTCTCATGAGACCTAAAGATTCATCAAGGAGCTATAGCGGGCTCCACCCGTCACTTAATAAGTCCAATGCATTCCTCATATGAAAAGGTTCAAACATAACATAAAGATTCGTATTAAAAATAGCATACGAAATGTCAATAATTTATCTATAAACCATGAATGGTATAAAAATAACATATTCATAGTCAAACATATCACAAAACCTTTAATAAAATATGGAAGTTTTGTATCATAATAAATTAACTTCAAATAAAATTAAAATCCATCAAAGTATGTTGATATAGATGAAATCAAAACCTTTTATAGAGAAATATCTCTTTCTATTTTGAAATAATTTAAAAGTAATATAATTATAAAATAAAACATGTATTTTGAAAATATTCATATAATCTTGTAAGGGAAGCTTCTATGATGTTATAATGGTGGAAAATAGTTTCACCTGCCGTATAAGTTAAAAAAACATTCTTACCTTAATTTTGTTGAAAAGGTCAAAAGGTACCTTGTTTGGAAAACGACGGAAATATTCCTTTCAACCCATTTTATAAAAATTTGATCAAGGATATAAATGAATTTAACCCAAAGTCTAGTAAATAGTAAAAAAAATTTGGAATACATTTTTAAGAAACATGGATGTGGATGATAAAGAAGTCCCCGTATATACTTATGTAAAAACAACCTCAGATAATAAAGAGATTGTAAAATTAACCCTTACCTTGTACTTTTCCTTAGTTGATGATAGGTTAACCACCTTTATAATGGTTAAATAATTGTTATTAAATTATAAAAGAACCATACACATTAATATGATATCATATATGATCTTCTAATATTGCATTGTTAATGATATTTCAGTAGTATCATCGTTTTGGGTGTTAACTGATTGGTTTTCCTTTATATTCTTTGTTACATAAGTAATGTTTTTTATGGATAGGATGTATCTTATTCATATTCATAATTATATTAAGTCTTTAAACATTATTTTTAATCATCAAATTAAAATTAGTCTTGAATGGATACGATGGGGAATGAATCTCATCGCGTTCGTGGAGACGGTAATCTGTACGTACGCACGAGTGACAATATCATTATTTTGATATTAAAATCATATATAATTGGTTGGAATATCATATATACAGAATAAATATCTTGTTATATTTATTATTTTCATCATTTATACTCATTATTACACCCATCCAAATGATGAAGTTTTTGAATAACAAACTACACCACGACATGGAGACGGTAATCCGTACGTACACACATATAGTGACTTTGTCATTTATTGGATGGATAGAATAATGAATATTATTGTACCATTTTTATAATAACATCACAGTATATAGAATATATTGGAGTTATTATTTTATAATGGAAACAACCAAGAAAGAGGAAGTTGAAGAATAAAATAACTTGAAATATGTGATGAAATATTTACCTCTTCTTTGGGTTCTTCCTTTTGATTTGATCAAAAGGGATCCTTAGGTTGGATTTCTGACTAAAGTAAGTCCTCAAGGATGAAGGTATGACAGTTGGGAGGATATTTGGGTAGGGTTTGGCCGAGATAAATGGATTTTAAGGTGTGAATTTGAGATAAGGGTAAGTGCCTTTTTATAAGAGGGGTGAGGGGAACCTTAGGAAAATATTGAAATATTATTTTATAATAAACTAATTTTCAGTTTCTAATGGCTCAAAAATTATTTATTTCTAGACTAAGGTGGGGATGGGTCGAAAACCACTCAAAAAATAGGTTTTAGATAGGTTTGGGTTAATATATTAACTTTATCTTTTAGATTTAACTCTTAGTTAAATAGTTTGACATTTACCACGTCTCTTTGTATTTTTATATTATATGGTTAATAAACTTACTATAAACTTCCAAGAAAACCTCAAGTGGTTAATTAATGACATATATAATATTATTTAATACCTGTTTCTGAACATTATATTGTTAGGAATAGAATATCAATTAATAATATAATATTTGTTTTAAAAACTCTTTTATGTCAATTTTGACACTGTTAGGTATTTTGTTTTTTCTAAATTCATGAGAGCATTATTAATTCTAAAAAAACATTTAATCAACCCTAACATGTCGTATTAACCTAAAAAATTAGTTTAATTCATAAAAAGTCTCAAATTACATTTATTAGGGTATTTATAATATCAATTATTTTAATATTTCATTAATTAGGTAATTACTGCATCATCATTGTGTCATAAATAAATTAAATTATTTAATGTCTAAAAATTATAAATAAACTACCATTATGTAATAAATCTTTTTATATTTCTAATTAATATTTATAGTCTAATTTATCTTATGTGTAACCCTATATTAAAAATGGCTTAGTTATTAAACTTTGATTTTAACTCTTTTAACTCTTCTTTAAATAAAATAATAATAAATGCCCTAATCTAATCCAAGTGGACTTAAAGGATCATATTTTATTCCTAAGGTTGTTTTTTTTCAAATTACACTTATCCAATAGAATTAGGTTATGTGTTAGGGTAAGAATAATACCATTGTTACCCTTAATTTCCCTATTTACTTTTAACCATGGTAAATAAAAGTAAAAAGTTACTATTCACCAAATATTATTTTCATCTTATTGAACCACATTTTTCTTAATTATATCAACCGTGTATCTTAGAATTTTCAAATTCCAATCACATAAGAGGTAAAATTAAGTTTTATGCGAATTTGCAAATTCTCCTAGGAGGTGGGTAAAAGACGGTGAAAAGTTCAACGAAATTTTATATATCTAATATTATTACAAAATGACTCCAATGAATTACATTGACAATATATAGGTATTATGTATCTATTTTGATCTAAAATAAATTAAAATAAAATAATTAATCATTTAAATAAAAAGTCGGTTTTAAACAATAACGCGGTGTTTTTCACTATTCACCAAAAAATGAAAGTTTTCAGAAAAATACCAAAAATTCACCCTAAGCTAATTTTGATATTATGAATTCAAAAATGAAGACCATTTTGAAAAATAAAATTTATAAAATTTCAAAAAGTGGGTATTACTATTCATAATGGCTATTTTTATTGGTCGCGATGTATTAGAATCTCGAAATTGCGTACAATGAAAGTTATTGCATTATTCAAAGGAAAACATACCGTGGAAGCTTGGGGTATTACATTTATGACTTATTTTATTTTTTTTAGTGTATATACTCCCCAATTAAAATATTTTTATCATAATTCTCATGAAATTAAATTTTTATAAAAATTCATCTCAACCTGTTTCTTTCAATAGATTTCAATTCAAAAGTTACCAAATCTAAAGTTTTTCCTTTTCAATCACACATTGAAATCATGGTTATATATTTTTAAATTTCAATTTGGGGAAAATGTATAATATTTATCCCAAAAAAATTATCCATTATCTTATTCTCTAGTAATTACTTGGTTGTACATGTATTCTTACCATTTCATTTTCCTTTGGTTTATAATTCAACAGAAATGATTACTATAGTGAAACTGACCTTATCTCTTATTTAAATCAGAATCATTATCCTCCATGTATATTTTAATTATATCATTTTATAGATTTAATTATCTATAATAATATTATTTATTAATGTATTCTTTCAATTAAATTTTCCTTCTTTATAAAAGGAATTGTTTAAACATTTTTTTCACATGTAATTTTATATTGCCTTTGAATTTCTTTATAAAATATTTAAAATAATGTTTTTTAGCATCATCATCCTAAAAAAATTATTAATATTATTTTATTTATAAATATCCCTATATAATATTTCATAGTTTTACAAATTTATTTATAATACCATTGATAAATAATGTTCTTTTTAAATAAAAGTTATTATAAATTTAAATAGTATCTATCTTATATTGAAGTAATTTTCTAATAATATTATAAAGTGTTTTTTTCTATTTAACTACCATTTAATTTTTATTATTCTTCACATTTATTATTATTTAATGATATTATAGACATTATTTCTCTAGTTGACATATTATTTTTCCTTATCTTTATGAAACCTATTTTTTTCATGGGTTAATTATGCTATGATTTAATGAAGAATGTTTTCATGTTCATGTGGAACATAAATTTTTGGGTTTTTATTATGTTTTATGTGGTATAAGAGTTATATATCCCTCAAATTCATTGGTTAAATATTTATATATCATGATATAACATTTAAGAGACTAGGGAGTCAATCTAGTACACTGTGGGGGCACTTTCTACAAAGTTTATGGGAATAAATAGTGAACCCAATACTCTATGGGACTCTTCCCACTATGTGATGACGGTCATAGAAGAGTGACTTGATATAGGAAATTATTTTATTTGGTTATGCATGTGATAAATTCTTATGCCTATGTTATGTTTTTATGGCCATGATTATTGAATCATGTTTCTACACTCCTATTAATTGTGTCTTATGTTATGTAAAAATATTTGTGGAATAAATCGTGATTTTTTATCTATATTTTATTGGGTATAATAGTCTTATATTATATGTATGCACATTGATTATGTTCTCATATACCCGAAATTTCACCTTATTCTCACTTTCTATCTTCAATTATTTTCCATCATGTTTACCCTTAACGATCATATGAACTCTCCCTTTATCGTGTTTCCATTTCTTAGGTTATAAAGAATAATATTAAGTATGATATTTCTAAAAGAGAATAATTTAAGAATAAAATTTTTGGGATATGTTTTAAAATAAGTTGGTTATGTATTTAATCTCAAAAGAAACTAAAACTATAGGGTGTATGATGTTATTTATTATGATATATAATGAATAATCATGTAAAATGAAATATTATATTTGTATGTTGGGTTTGGGTTGTCATAATTATGGTACATTTCAATAACATGCATCCATGACCAAGTTAAGTTTTATTTAAGTTCATGCATCAAGAACATATTTTGAGTTTTTTAACATCATATGGAATGGATTATATTATTTGTACTCTAAATCCATGTTTCATGGAATATTAGGGGAATGGGGCCTAAAAATGGTCAATGTGGGACCTACACATGGGAGGCCCATTATGGTTCATCTTATCTCTTCTTAAATAGACATAAGATCAGAATGATTGGATCATACACCTCATCAGAGTCCCATATATGGATCCAACCCTCCTTTTTGTTAGTTTCTAGATGAGGATGGAAAATGAGGCTCATGTGGAATATAGAAGAGCGAGAATGGGTTAAGGATTATATTGCTTATAACCACCATTAATGGGTATTTGGAACAATGAGTGGACTAGGGAGGTCTATTGGATGATTCTTTATCTAGGATGAGAATCATGAGGTAGGGGAGGTTTTAGTAATCACTAAATGATAGAATAAATCATTATTAGGGGGATATATCATTATAAAAACCATGATATTCCTTTCAGTTTTAGATTAAAATTTGGGAAGAACCACTATAGAAGGAATAAATAATTGAAGGTATGTACACTAATTCACATAATATATTCATATATCAAAATATATGTGGAGGAATCCTTGGTATAAATGGTATTTTGGAGCGTTGACTTTATTGAATGAAAAATAAATTGTTTTGTTTTGTTTGATTCATCCTAAGAATGTGACATAAGCTGAAGAAGGTGTATGAGATAGGCCTATATATCTATTATAATGCTTCTTCATGAAGTTGTGAACCATATTCCAAATGTTTTATAGTAATGGACCATCAGAATGAGGCAAAAATGTAATTTAAGAAACCCCGATTTCACATTAGATTAGGGTTTATGTGAATGTTTATAGTTGAACAATGATTTGGATTTAAAGGTTGTTGTTCATAAAGGAATTACATTAGTATCACTCCATTAAGTTATATCATGATAGTCCTTCCTAAATTTTTTATGTGATAATTATTAGAAAGATCATATTTGAGAGATGAATTATGATAAAATAATTTCATGATGCTCCTTCTCATCTTATCTCTAGTTTGAACTCAAAAATTACATGGTGAGCATTTATTTAAAGTCTAAGGTGATGGAAGTTATTCATAGATCATGTTATTTTTCCCTTGAATGTATTTTCATAGAGGAAAACCTCTCCTAAAAGTTTTTCCTCTTGATATCTTGTACCATTTTATAGAAATTCATGACCAATATTTATAGGCATCAGTTCATAACCACCATCCAAAAACATAAGATCACCAAAGAGTTATTCAATAAACCATCACCTCATCTTCGCAGAGTATAAATATCATTCAATGGTAAAGGATCACCATCATGATGTCATAAAGAGGTACGTAACCCTGGAAATGATAAATAGTCATGAAGGATTATCGGTCCCATTCCATAACGTAATTTTGACTACAATGGTATCATTTATCCATGAATGATTTCTGCCCATATTCCATAAATGGTTCCTCATCCACTAAGCGATCATGTAGTCATGAAAAATCTCATTTGCGACTCTACAAATGATTATTGTGTTGTGAATAAGTTTATGCAACAATAAAAAGGAAATCTATAGAAGGATATTATTCCATCATAGAAAATTTCCTATTTCCATATTTCTATGCCTTCCTGTCTTATTCAATGTGATGACCATCTACTATGGGAATTGAAAATTTTCCTTCTTAAAATTTTATTTGATAATAATGAAGAGTATTTAATACTGAGAACTCCTTACCCCGTGTATCTTTTATATAGTATACATATGATCTCCCACCACTATATATATTTCAATGGGGACCTCATTCCATACTTTTCAATTCAAAAAAAATATTTTCTATACCATGGAGGAGTCTTTTATTTCATGAGTTTCAAATAAAAAACTTCATGAAAAAGATTCTTCTTTAAAAAAGCTCCTCATGGAAAAAAATATTAAGGTAGCCTCATAAATCTTATGTAAAATTTATTCTTTCTAAAGTATTTATAATTTTTAT
This sequence comes from Viscum album, assembly GCA_963277665.1. Lineage (NCBI taxonomy): Eukaryota > Viridiplantae > Streptophyta > Magnoliopsida > Santalales > Viscaceae > Viscum > Viscum album. The sequence continues at coordinate 117,945,386 of OY728119.1, forward strand.
AAAACACACAGTTCACTTAATTTATGTATTAAAATTTACACATTTACATTTTTTTAATTTTCTTCTATTTGATTCCCTTCAAAATCAAATAATAGATTTTAAATAGACTAGATAAAATACCACTATAAGAATGATAGATAGTGTAACATGTCATATTCAATTATAGTAAGTAATATCTTCATTATAATGTAATGTAGCTTTGCGTACATAACATTATTCAAGAATATGACTAGAAAACCTAAATTATCAATTTTATAATTTTAATTTTTTTAAATGATTTTAATTTTTCAATTTATAATTTAAAAATTATCTTAGCATGAATTTTAGAAATTTTTCATATAGAGTTAATTTTTGGGTAAATATTGAAAAATAAAAATTTTATAAATACTATCAATTTTATGAAATTATAATGACATAACAATAACTAGAATGTTTATAAAACATTTTTTATAGACCAAACCTATATTTTATAAGTAATATAATGAATTTAAATATATTAATTTGAACTTATAAATTTATGTTTAACAATTTGGAAATCGAAGTTGTGTTTTTATTCAAAGAAAAACTATTTTTGTTTCTTCTCTCTTAGTTAAATGTTCACAAGGTAAATTTTTGGTTTGGTTTGGTTTTAAATTCAAATAATTCACATTTTATTTAAACTAATCCAATTAATTCCATGAGAATCAAAATTATTTTAATCCCCCTATCTGGATCACTCTATGAACAGTAACCAAACTGGTTTTCCATGAGACCTCAAGAATGCCTCTCTGTAAGCTAGAGGCTGCCAACAGGCAATGGGGGTCTACAGTAATACCACTAGGATACTATACCCCAAATATAAATGTGTGTTATATAATTATATAACCAAACATCAACCATATGACTAAATAATGAGAGTACACAAGAATAAAAAAACATACAACAATCAAACATGAGGTGTAGTAAAGGCCTATATAAGTATAAAATACATACAAAAACTAACCACACACTCGGATGATAAATATAAAAAAATGAATATGAGAATAAAAAAATACACAAAATTCTATACTCCACTCTAATACATACCACATCCCAATCTACCGACATCATATGATCTATCCAGCTCGACCATGTTATCCCAGGACCCATCCCAACCTTTTCCTGCAATAACTATATGAGAACTACTTGGGTTACCATGTAGAGTAGTGGTCTAATAATGGTGTGAGAATGAAACTTAGTAATGAACCACCAAATCATTCTCGTATAGACCAGTATATGCTATGATATGTTCTTGTTTCATGCTGAACTAAAATAAATAACTAAACTACATTGCACAAATAATTAATAAAAATACCACTTCAATTCCTACTTCGACATGATACTAGAATTCTTCTATGTACATAAAAATGACCATTCCTTTTGAGTATCATCAAAACCCCATGAGCATAAACATATAACCCATTCCACACCCAATAACTATCATCGATTCTCATGTCCAAAAACCCAATTGACCATATCATCCTTAACCAATTATAGAGTGTCTCTAACCATGAGAATCACCTAAAATGAACCTCTATGCACTCACTAGGGATCCTATTCTCAAACTTCCATTGATTATTGGTGGATCCATTGGTTTTACTAGGAATCCCTTATCCTCAAGCCCTTAGGAAGAACCCCATTGTAGTGCGTAGGCATTCTCTATGTCATACCAATGAATGATAACTATGAGGGGTGGCTTTATGAAATATTATACATCTTGGAATGATTGATTCTTGATAGAACCAATAATAAATGATATTTCCCTCCTTTTATCTCAGTTTCAGTATCTTAAGAATTCAATATCTCTCAGATTCTCTTCCAAACCATATGGGGCGTGTCTATCTGAGCATAGGGGGATACCATTTACATAAATTTATGGGATAATAAAATTACCCTTAGTATTTCAAACATCAATTTTTGTTATGTATTCCCACCCATCTTCTCATACCACTATTTGAATCCTAGGAATTAATGGAATTCACAATTCTCTACTGGTACCATCATTTGAAGTTCTACACCTGAGAATTCACAATGGTATCACTAAATTGAGAAACCCCTACCATCATATTTATTCCTATACTTGTGAAATCACATATCTCTAATTCTAAATTCTAGGTACTACCTCTTTTCATTTAATAAACCGATATTATATGATATATATGTCTTAAAATAAACTTAATTTCTTTGATAGCTTGTGATACACGCAACCCAGAGTCTAAGTGAACTGCATTGCAGTATACCATTATAAGCTAACCATTAAAATAGCATAGTTAATAAAAATAAAAAAAGTATTGCAGAAAAAATATGTTTAGTGTTTATAGATAAATAAAATAAATTGATATATAAGTACTCAATTGTTAGTAAATCCATCATATATTTTAAAAATAAATTTTTCCTAAAAATTGTTGTTATTGTTTTTTTAAATAAATAATATAGATAATTTTTTTTAAAATTTTAGAAAAAATATTTGAAAAAATGAAATTAATTTTTGAAATCATCATTCCAAAATTATAGTGAATATACTAATTTTTATTGGAAAATCCCATTTCATTTATAACATTTAAAAATTCATTTTTTTAAAATAGGTTTAAAAGTATCATTAGTTAAATAATACAATGTTAAATCCAATTTAGATAATTTTAATCAATTTTATGTTCAATTTTTACATGAAAACATTTTATACTTGAGAAAAGTTTCTTTTGGAAAACCATTTTTCATCACATTTTGTAGGATTAATTTTAGATTAATTTCTATGAATTTTGTTAATTGAATTTGATAAAATGTATTGATATTTTTAATTATAATAATTAATATTAGTTAATAAGTTTAACATAATATTTGTTCATAATTAATAGTAAAAAGACTAAAAACATTTTTTCCATGGGTAAGGTTAAAACGAGTTAACCAGGGTTAAACCAGGTGATAAGGGTATATTTTCCAATCAAACTTGTCTGAATACTATTTTATAGAAATAATTATACCTCATTATATCCCTAAATATAATCTCTATCCAATTTGAATAATTTTTCTTGAGTATGATATTTTAATCTTTTAAGAAATTGAAAGCGTGTCCTCTCTCCCACTTATAAAAGGATACCCTTCCCTTATCTTATTTACACCACATTGAGCTATATATCTTTGACAAAACCTGATCAATTATATTTTAAACTTCACTATACACTAATTAAAGTTTCTTTTATTCTTAAAATTCCATTTTATGGATTCTTAATTAGGGATCTAAATGTGGCCAACCAAAGAAGAGGTTATTGTCTTAGCTGACCTATTCCAATTTATTTATTCTTATAATTCCTCAAAATATATATTATCAATTAAAAAAATTAACATCAATTTATTTAAATTTTATAATTATTATGGAACCACTAATATACACCCTCTATTCCATCAAATGGGAATTGAAGTTATTGCTCGTGCATATGAGTGGACTACCATCTCCACGTAGCGATAAAAATCATTTTGCATAAAAATTATTCATGTATGATCATTATGATGTGTTTAAATTTTATTTATGATATTTATGAAATAATTATTATTATACAATTATAATATTATATCTACTTTCTTTCCTTCCAATCTGTTGGAAAATAATAATGTCGCTTGTGCGTACATATGGACCACCACCTCCATGAAGCGGTGCGATCCATTTTTAATTTCCCCATTTAAATGGATGTTAATAATGATATATTTAATGAATATATATTTTATATATGATATAATATTTCTTTATCAACTTATTTATTTTATTTCTATTCTTTGAAAACTAACAACAACATTCATGTGGATATACGACCTAATATCTCAATGAATGATGTAATTAATTTTTGTATTGATACCATTTATTAAAGAATACATACATATATATAATTAATATATATGATATTTATATCATTATTATCATCCTAGAGATGATGGAACCATGTTCAATGTACAACTGAAACTACAAAACTGAAATTCTCATGAAAAATGCAACAGTTAACACCTAGAAATAATGATTTTTATAAGGAATTATTAATAAATGCATATTAAAATGTTATAAGGGGATAATATATGAAATTATAAGTATTTAAATTATTCTGATATATTATTATAATAAATATAAATTTATTATACTGCTAGTTAGAGTGTTTTCAAAACAAGTTTAACATGAGGTATGAGATTTTATTTTAACTTTTATTTCAATGAGACATATGCCTTATTCATCACTTGTATATTTTATATGTTGTATATACTAATGAAGAATGTATATTATTATTCTTATTATAATAATTATTGGTATTTAAATATCCATATAAATTTCTCCCTTTCATGAGTTTTTGATTCGAAAGTTACCAAAATGGTAAGGGATATTTTTTACAATATCATTGTTTATTGGGATTGTTAGTGATTAAGTTTATAGTGAACAAATTTTATGATCTACATCTCAACAAATTCAATAATTTACTTATACTCTAGTTATTTATGAATATTTCATGTTTTTATTTCATTTTCCTCTATTTATCTATTTATGAGATTGAAATAATTTTTTTAAGGAAATCTGACTTCATTTCTCTCCTTAGAAAAAAATATTATTTCTTCCATGTACACGTTTTCTAAAAATATTTTCAAGAATGTTTTTATTATTCATCTATGATTTTATATAGTAATTTTAATCCATATCTGAATATTTAATAAAACTATTGAAAGGAATAATTTTTTCATTTTCTAAAAGGGGTCATTTTAACATTTTAACTCAAAATGTGAAAAGAGGAATTGTTTTAATGTACAAACATGAAGGAAATTTTATATGAGCATGACCACTCAATGCTTTAATACTTAATTTAATAGTATCCAAGGTAATTTTTTTAAAACAATTCCTTATCCTGAATGGCCCAAAGGCCTTCTTTTTATTTTTATTATAGATAATCCCCCTTTTAAGGGTTGAAGGGGAACCTTTACATGACCCATAGGCCCAAGGCATAGGCCCGACATGACCTGCAATACATGACCCGAAGGCCTTATTTTTATTTTTATTAATATTTTTAATAAGTTATTTCAAAGTAAAAATTGTATTTTCCTCAAGAAATGTTCCAATGATCTTTTAAATATAATTTTCATCTATGCTAACATACTTTTTTATTACTCATGATTTGGTGGGGATATAATCCAATGTTACAATCAATTTTCATTGTATTTATGACTTATGGTGATGATGATTTAAGGATAATTCTATATATCCCATTTCATTACCATAGGTTAATTATGTTAATATTAAACCCTTATGAAACCCCTATCTTTTCTATGGGTTATGCTATAATGAAATCAAAAAATGTTCATGAAACACATTTATTTTCCATGTTTTATACTATGATGTAATGATGAAATGTTTTTGAAACATGTTTATTTTAAATAGGTTATTCTATGATGAATGTTTTATGATCATGTGGCATGCATATGTATGATTTTTATAATATGATGGTTGGACATAGAATTATATATCCCTCCAATTCATTGTGTAAAGATAGATATATCATGTAATAATAAGTACTAGAATGGGGAAGTGAACCTAGTTCACTAAGGGACTCTATGCATTATGATAGTATTGGGAGTGAACCTTGACAAAGGATATTATGTAATGAGGGTGAACTCAATCCACTATGATAGTCATAGTAGTGATCCTTGACAATAGAAATGATTTTCTATGCTTTTGTGTATGAAAAAAACTTATGTCTTATTCCAATGTTAGGCTCTAATATATAATATTATTTGATTTATTTATGATTCATATATTATTAAATATCAAGATTTATGTTTTGACTTGGGATTATGATATATGATGTTCTGGGTATCGTTTTCAAATGGTAATGTCTTGTTATTATACCCTTAAGATCTTTTTATGATTAAGTGATCCTTAATATATCTCTTTCTTACATTTAAAAATAATATGTGTTCATCATTTCTCATGTTTTCTTTCACCATGTTATGCATAATTTTTTTATGTATGATATTTTATGAAGAGTGAAAGTTTTGAAAAACTTTGTGGAAGATAATGTAGATCTATTTTCAATAAGTTGTTTATGTATCTATATTTCAAAAGAAACTAAACCTGTATGATTTTGAACTAGATCATAATTTTAATTATTTGAATATTAATCTAATAATATGTAATATTTTTGTATGAAAATTATGGGTAAACATAGTTGGTATTAGAGAAAACTTTAGTTACCTTTGAATATAGGATGGGAAAACCTTAGTGGGAACCCATTGGATAATCCTATGAATATGAGAAAATCCTAATTTATCGTAAAGTAAGTAGTGTGGTTTTCCTAGGAAAATATCACTGTCTAGATACTATAAGTTGATGTGGTTTTTGGAATAAATACATATTAGAAAAAGAACACTAAAAAGAGTTATTCAGACACATCTCGACCATCATTCTCATGCATGATTAGTGATCTGTTACTATGTAGCTGGTGTGAAACTCCCAAGGTAAATAATTGGGTTAATTAAAATTTTATTTATGAACCATTATGAAGGATTTGAATATATTATTACCATAAATGACCTCAGTTAAACATACGACATCTTATATTGAAAATAAAGTGTCATGAATTAGAAATTCAAATAATTATTTTCATGATTATATGATTGATCACTACGATTAATGATGATTTATGGTTATGAAAACCATTTTGGTTTTACTAAGGGAATGAATATATAATGATAAATTTGAGGTGTTTATAGGTTTGATAAAATATTAAAGTACAATATTTTAGCATAGTTATATGAATTTCTTTGTATGTGGAAAAGTCTCAAGGAATGTCAATTCATATACTCAATGATTAGATATTGAATTAGCTGTGAAAACCCATATTGGTATGATTAAATCATATCAAGTATGTTATACTTCTATTATGGAATTTTGTGGGAATGCGCTTCCTGAAAATATTTTTATTCTCCCTCTAATTTAATTTGATGTTGTCAAAGGAATGGATTGAATTTATTTAAATGAATTCTAAATTAATTTATGAGGAAGGAAAGTGATGTTTAGTATTATGAACCAATAAATAATAATCAATCGATATGATGATAAGTATGAACATCCAATTAAAATTTCATCCATTATATAGGTATTTATTCCTATTAAAAAGAATTGTTTAGTTCATATGGTTGGTGAGAAGATCAACTTCAAATATATTCCAACTATTTGATAATTTGTTTATTCCTTTTTGGAAGATATGATTGGTGTTCCTTGAAATTGTGAATTGCAGTTTTAAATATAGTTCATACCTTATGTTACAAATATTTCAAAGTCTCATTATATAAGGCCTCAATAGAGTTACAGTAATTGAAGAAGAATCTCCAGGAGACTCTTGATAAGGGATTCATTTAGATAAATGCAACACGATCTGGTGCACCTATAATTTTTTTAATTAGAAATATAGATCAATGAAACTCTACATTGATTCTTAGAATTTTAATAAGATAAAAATCATGAATAAGTATCCTCTACCCCATATTGATTTCTTGGTTGATCAACTATGTGGAGCTAAACACTATTCCTTGATTGACATTTACTATCGATATCATTAATTGATGGTCAAGAAAGAGGATATTCCTAAGAAAACATTTCATACAAGGTATGGACACTATGAATTTATAGTGATTCCATTTGGTCTTACTAATTCTACCACTTTATTTATCAATTTAATTAATAGATTCTATAGAGATTACCTTTTTTAGTTTGTTAATGTCTTTATAGACAATATTAATATATATTCAAATAGAAAGGAAGAGCATACAAATCACTTGTGGATTGTACTAAGAAATATAAGGAAGAAGAATCTATATGAAAAATTTACCATGTGTGGATTTTGGTTTAAAAAATTTTACATTTTTGTGTTATATAATCTTAATGGAGGTTATTTTTTTGATCCATTAAAGACAGAAGTTAACAAACATTAGCCCATACCAACAACAATAACTATGATCTAGAGTTTTCTGGGTATGGATATATATTATTGATGGTTTGTTTAATATTTATAATAGATATCTAAATCCACTCACCAAGTTAACTTATAAAGGATCCAATTTCCTTAAAAAATGAATTTGTGGAAGATTTTAAGGAAATAAATATAAGGATTTTCAGTGCACCTGTTCTTACACCACCATATACTGGGGAAGATTTTCTGATATTTATTGATTTATCAAATAAGGGACTGGGAAGATTCATAATGAAAAATGATATGGTTATAACTTATGTCTCATGAAAATTAAATGTTCATGAGTAAAATTAGCCAACTTGGGATTTATAGTCAGTTGAGGTAAATTTTTTGCATTAAATATAGGGATGAATTATCTTTCTATAGGAATTTTTTTTATTTATACTGATCATAAAATTTTAAAGTATATATTCACTTATAAATAGTTGAATATGTTATAGAGAAGATTGTTGGATTTGATTAAATATTGTGATTTATCAATACATTACCAACCTAGGAAAGTGAATAAGGTGGATGGTTATTTGAGACAAAAGGATCATAAAATATTATATAAAATGAGATTAAAAATGATCTAATATTTCTATAATTAAAAGAGATGGATCTATAAATCTTGATGGATGAGAATAAATATTATCTCACTCAAATGACTATTTAAAGAACTTCTTATGTGATGATTAAAAAATCATAGAAGGTGGATGTAGAGTTTCAAAAGAATGTGTGAAATTTCCTCTAGTTCAAACTTATTTTTTATGGAACTATAATGTTTAGGAACCATCTATGTGTGTTGTACATGATAGATTTGAAGAAGAAATTTTTTGATGAAGCTCATAGTTCATATTTCTCTATTGACTCTGGAAGTATGGAGATGTTTAGAAATATGAAAAAGTATTTTTTGCAGGACAACATGAAGAGAGATTGTTAGCTTATTCAAGTACCTCCTTATTTTAATAATCCCAAATCATGTTCCATATGTTTATAATGAATTTAATGTACCTCAATTTGCGGCCAAACAGTCCTGTATCAGGCAACAGGGGCAATGGGTTTGATAGATCCCTCCTGAATGCGGGCTCAAACTGAATACAGATGGTTCCTGCTTGATGGGTGAAATGCGTGGTGGCAGCATGGTCTGGGATTTCACAGGTAGTGTGGTCTTGGCATTCACGTCATATTATGGAAATGGAAATTCTTTTCAGGCGGAGTCAATTCTGGTTCATTCAAGTATATCCATTTGCAGGCATAGGGAGCATTACTTCTCCCAAGTGGAAATTGATTCTATGATTATTCACGACGCCTTGCATGGGAAAGGTACCATTCCCTAGTCTATTGTTTACATAATCCAAAAATGAAAATCCCTCATTAATAGTAACACTCTAGTCACCCATATGTGGAGAGATAGAAACAAGGTGGCAGATCACTAAGGATTTACGACGACCCCTGGTACCCCGGTTAATTTTCTTTCTCGTGTTTCTCATTTCAAACTTGAGGGGGTGAACTTGATTTGGGGCGATGATCTTGTCCTTCATTATTTCTACCCACTAGTTATTGGTTTATTCTTTGTATTTATATCTAGTTTTGAATAAAAATGTAACGATGATGATGATGATAATTGTTGGTGCTACCATGTCAAACTACCACATGAAGAAGTTCAACTGACCATGAAGGCCAAGTGACTGAGTGGAAGTGACAACAAGTTGAAATCGAAGTGATCACAGAAAAAATCATGTAGTTATTCATAAGATAATATGATTTTTTATACATATATAACATACCACACATTTAAGTTTAGGTGACTGCATAAAGGATTCAACCAACTTTGAAAAGAAATCATGTGAATGAAAGAGGAAGTGAAGTGACTGCAAGAAGAAAAAAATCAGCGACATGAAGAAACTAAGTGACCATGGAAAGTGATTATTCCATGTTACTGTGGAACATAACCATTCTTAGTGACTATGGTAGGTAACCGTTCTATGTAGCAACCTGAAAAAGTAACCATTATTAAGGGAAGACTATGTTACTATGTCTAACGTAAGAAGTGAGGTATCGTCAAATATTAATCGAGTATATTTTGAACAATTTATTGTATAGTCAGTGAATATATGGTGGAAATGAGTATGAGTATTAATTTATGAATATAATACCATGGATAATTATAAGAGGCTCTCTCTTTTAGAAGAAAATCCACTTTTGGGAATAATATAAACACAAGAGAACTCACACATGAGAGACATTGTGATACACTAAGGGATTACTTTAACATTCTAATGAAGTGAATGCTTCCATGACACTCTATTTTCTAACAACTCAGTGCTATAATAATTTCAATATTTTCAGGGAAATATTTAATGAAAATTTACCAACTGAAGATAATCATATTTATTGGATTCATAAATTATCAGTTATAATTTATTTATCTCTCTATTTTATATTACATTTTGAGTTATTTTTTCATTAATCTATATATTCACTAGCACATTATCATTCATTATAATGAGGTATAATAGATACACGTTCCTTACTTTTTGACACATGTTATCCCATGTATAACTATGGAAGAGGCTATGTGTAGACCAAACATCCTATGTAATGTTGTTTTATGTAAAACTTGAACCAAGTTATAAATTATTTTGTTTATTTAATAAACTTATTGGCAGCAGGTGATTTCCAAGTTGAAAGGACTACATCTCATCTTGAGATCAGACCTCTTGATATATTTTATTGTGTGTTTTCTTATTTTTTATTCTATTTTGATAAAAAAACTATTTTTAGTTTTAAAAACTATATAGAAAATTAGTTACATTGATAGATATCTTTAGTAAGTGTTTTATATAACATGTATAATGTAATTAGATATATTTCAAAAGATAAAAAATGATTTTTTTGACTTATAAGTGATTGAACATTAGTAGAAAATTTCAAAGACATTAAATTATGTATTTTTACTATTTTAGTTAATTATATTGTTTATATAAACTAGGTGTTTCAATTTTAAATCATTTCAAACAAAAAAATTAACTGGAAACTCAATTCACCCCCATCTTGAGTTCTCCACTTCAACCAAAGTTTTGTGTCATAATTTTTTACTTAATTAAATCTTACCTTTAGCTATGATCATGTTTTACCCAAAAGATCATGATGTATATTTATTTAAAATTTATACTTGTATGGACAAAAATAGGATTGTTCATACTAATACTAAAAAATCTCTTTATTTTAATAGAAAAAGTTATGATATATGGAATATTAGAATGAAAATACATATAGAGAGCATGGGATTAGATATTTTGACTGTAATAAAGGAAAAAATGAAAAACATAAAGCTGATAGAGTTAATTAGATCGATTCTACTATGGCCTCTTATGACTGAAATTTCAAATCGATGAATGTGTTATAGTTTTCGTTATGAGAATATGAATTCAATATAATTTTTACATGTTCTTCTACTTATAAATTTTTTTATACACTTTCTTTATCGCACGATGGAAGATCAAATGTTAATGTAATGAATTTGAAAACATATACTATTAAATATGATATATTTATGATGAAACTCGATTATTCAATTTCTGAATTGTATCTCAGGTTCAAAAAAATTGTCAATATAATGCATGCACATTAAAAGAATATTTATGATAGAGATCAAGTGATGAGACTTATTTGATGCTTACCTAATCGATAGAGATAAACCTCTATCTCCATTTTAGAATCATGTGATATATCAAAAATTCTGGTAAATGTGATAATAGGAAAACTGATGATTTACGAGGAATTGTTGGAAGTGAAATAATAAAATGATGAAAAAAAATATCAGTTTCTTTAGAAATATATAAGTAAGAAGTAAAGGTAATAATAAAATAAGACAGTTAAAGTGAGGAAAATTCACCCTCTGATGGTGATGGAGAGATAACTCATCTACCCTGAAGTTTTAAGAAGTTCTAGATGAATAAGTTCTTCAAGAAATCAAATTATACTGTAAATTATGATAAATGAGGGAATTAAAAAAGAAAAATCAACCATGTGACGTGACTTATTATGAATTTAATATAAAATGACATATAAAAGTGGAATGTAAAAAATTAAAGTATAATAAAAGGCATGAGGACAAAAGAAAAAGACCAAATAAATCAATTATAGTAACATAGAGTGCCTCAAAGGATAGTTCTAGTAAGTTTGACTCTAGTAAACAAGACAAGGATGGTAGAGAAAACATATTATTTATGACAAATACATATGATTTGTTAAATACTCCCTCAAATTCTCATGGTCATAGTTCTAATATATCTAAAATGGGAAATAATTATGAAAATATGATCAATGATGATTAATTTGAACATTAAAATATTCTGGACGAAGAATTTAATAAACTTAAATATATGTATAGAAAAATATATTTCATAATCTATTCATATTAAATTTGATCTTACTATAGAAAAATAAAATAATTATCATTCATTAAAATATAAAAATGGACTTAAAAGGTACATTTCTAAATTTAAAAATTATCTTGAAAGGTTTATGGATGGGAGAGAAACCTTGACCAAGATTCTTAGTAAACTAACCGCACCCAAGTACACAATTGAGATTAGATACTATCCCGATCAAATGAGAATTTATAATAATGAATTTATTCTTATATTAGCATCTTCCAATTTTTTTATAAGTTCATATTCTTATAGACATAATAAAGGTTTTATTTAAACAATTCTTGAGTATACTTATGGTAAACTTGTTAAACAACTTTGGATTCCAAAATATATTATTTTTTAACTTCTCTTGACCAAAGAAATAATTCATTAGGAAAAATAATTACTTATATAAATTTGTGTAGGAAACTTTCTTGAAGTGTACCAGTAAGCATTTATGGTATCTAGACAGTGTATGTTCTAGAAATATGACAAGATGCTACTCACTAATTCAGACCCTTATAAAGGTGTATGGTGGACATGTCACTTTTGGTGATAAATCAAAAGGAAAAATAGCATGAATTGGTTAAATAAATAACTCTAATATTGTTTTAATTTATGCATTCTTATTTATAATGGATTAAAGTACAATATACTTTTTATATCACCATTAAGTGATGATGTTTATCTATTTAGTTTCAAAAAATTATTTCAAAATATAAGATTCTATGCATGATTTAGTATTTCATTCTTTATGTAATGATAATGATTATGAAATTGATATAGATTCCTTATTTTCTAAAAATATTTCTTTCTTAAGTTCCTTTCACAAATATTCTTGGAAATATCATAGGAGAATATCCCAATAAAACCATCACTCTCTTTTAAAGATAACTGATAAATGATTATTTAAGGATCTTTAAAAACTAAAATTCCTAAAAGATAAATTATCTAACACTTATCAAAAAGGGAAACACCATAACATTTCTTTCAAAACAAATAAATAATTTTTAACTTATAAACCCCTAGAGAAGGTTTACATGGAATTTTTTAGACCTTGTAGAGTTTATAGCATAAATGGGACACATTATTAATATTTTATTTTTGATGAATATTCTATATATACATGGTTATTATTTATACCTCACAAAAGTAATGCTTTTTCTAATTTTAGAAACTATGTAAAATCAGTAGAAAATCATCGTGGACTTATAACTTAGACCTTAATGAGTGACCACATACAAATGTTTGAAAATGAAGACATTGAAACGTTATTCTCACAACATAGCTAAAATCACAAATTCTCTACTCCTAGGAACCCATATTAAAATGGTGTTGAAGAAAGAAAGAATACTATAGTTCAAGAGATTTCATGAACTATGCTAAATGAGTATGACCAGCCAGTTTATTTTTGGAATGAGGATGTTAATACAACTTGTTATATTATCAATAGGTTTCTTATTAAAAAAATTATAGAAAAATACTTATGATTTTTGGAGTATAATAAAATGAAAGTTTAATTAATTTAGATTATTTGGAATAGAGGTCTATATTATCAATATAAATAAATTTTTAGATAAATTTTCATCCAAAAGTGACGAAGGAAACTTTCTTGATTATTCTACCTCAAGTAAATCATATATGGTTTTTAATAAAAGACCCAAACTTGTGGAAGATTCTAAAAGGGTTAAATTTGATGAAACTAAAACACATGAGCCTAAAACATTTTTAGAAGACCATGAGGATGGTCTTACTAATTTAAATATAAATACATCCACCTGACCTAGTAATTGTTCTATAAAACATGCTTTAAGAAAATTACCCAGAACAGATTAACTATTTCAATGAGACCCCAAATATGAAAATGTTGTACTAAGTACTTATATACATAGATCCATTTGAAATCTTAGAGACCACACTTTAGATGTTGTAATAGGATATATAGATAGAGGTACTAAAACTACAAATTCTCTTAGAAACTGGGTTTAACATCAAGCCTTATTGTCACACCATGAACTAAAAAACATCACTAAAGATATTGATGATACATTTTGGGTAATTTTGATTAAATACGAGTTGAATTAGTTTTATGGAAAAAAAAATTAGAACTTGTGAAAATACCTAATTATTATTGACCATTAGCATTAAATTGGGTTTAGAAACATGGTTGATGAATCTGAATAATAATTTGAAATAAATATTGACTTGTTACACAAGGATACAGTCAAGTGGAAGGTATTGATTATGAAGAAACCTTTGAACCAGTAGAAAGAATTGAATATTTTATAATAATGCTTTACTATGCAGTACATTTTAATTTCGAACACTATAAAATGGATATCAAGATTAATTTTCTTAATGGTTATATTTTTGATGATCTTTCTATTGAAAAACCCCAATGGATTTTAAAAACATCATTTTAATAGTCTTGTTTTCATGTTAAAAAAATTATTTATGGTTTAAAACTATATAATAGATCTTGGAATGATATACATAGTTCTTGTTTTATTTCTAAGGAGTTTATAAAATGTATAGTCGATCTTTATTTACTATTAAAAATTGCTTCCAATGATGTTTTTTTAGTTCCAATTAATATTGATGATATTATTTTTGTATCATCCAAAATCTCTTTGTGTTCAGAATTTCCAAAATTGATTCAAAATGAATTTGAAATGATTTTAATGGGTTAATTAAAATTATTCCTTGGTTTTCATATTTTTCAAAATAAAAAAAATAATCATTTTAAATCAAAGTAATTACATGAAGGATATTTTAAGATGTTTTTGAATAGATAATACCAAAGCTATTGATACAACCATGAGTACAAAATATAAGTTAGATCTTGATGAAACCTTGAAATAAATTAACCAAACTACTTTTAGAGGTATGATTGGATGTTTACTTTACTTAACAGCTATCCAACCTGACATTAAGTTTAGTGGATATAAGTTTCCTAATTTTCAGGAAAATATAACGAAATTTTATCAAAATTCAATGTAATTAATTTTTAAATACCTCAAAAGTACAACCAATTATTTATTATTATATTCAAGATTATAAGAATTTAACATATTTATTCATTGAAATATTAATTTTTAGTGGTTGTATGTTAGGCATAAAAAATAACCCATGGTACATGATAATTTTTGGGAAATTACCTAGTCTCATGGTGTATAAAGAAATAGATATCGGTTTCATTATACACTATTGAAGTTGAGAACATAGTTGTGTTAAGATGTTGTGCACAAATTATGTGGATGAAACACAATTTATTGAATTATGGTTACCAGTTTAGACATATCAATTTAAATTGTGACAATAAAAGTGCTATAAAAATTTCTAAAAATCTTATGTCTCACTCAGGGAAAAAACATATTGATATAATATATCAATTTTTGAGAGACCATTTTCAAAAGGAATATAAAAATATTGAATTAATTGGTACTTAACATCACCATATATTCATATTTATAGAGCCATTGAATATTGAGAAAATAATTTATTTCATACATGATTTAGGAATGATTAAGTATTCCTAAATCATTCAATTCAGTTATAACTCTTCTGTTTGTATAAATTATTTTTCTAAATATTAACATCTATATTTGGTATTAAGTAAAAACAATGCTTAGTTTACATAGTTAGTAAGGTGACTATGATATTTTTCATCATATAGTAAGTCAAGTGATTGTGAGACTTTGTTCATACAACAAATTAAGAGACCATGATATTTGGATCATGTGGTCAGTATACCTACCGTGAGTGTTTAACTCATGCAGTCAGTATACCTACCAGAAGATTTTTCTAATGAGACCAATATACCTACCCTAATTTTTAAATGTTACTATGAATACATGGTCATTATACCTACCATGAATATTTGTGTTTAAAATATTTTTTAAGTTGTTTTGGATGGTTTTTATTTATTTATTTCATTTTTATAATCCCTAAATAATTTAATGAAATTATAAATTGGAATTTTTATCATCAAACAAAAATTCATTAAAAATACTTTATTCCTTTTGATGACCAACTAGCTCTCTCTCTATCTTTCAAACCATTTTGTTCCAAACTCTTTTTCATTCACTTGAACATGAACTTGAATCTATAGAGTTTGAATCTCTGTGAAAATATATAAAGGATGATAAGATCTGACAATTCCATATATCTTCATGGATCACCTCCTAATAAATTGAATAAAGACCAAGGTAGTTGTATTTTTATGATTATTTATCCCAACACTCATATGTTAGACTAACCTATATGTACAGAAATGAAATGTTATGTGGAATGGATTCATTCAACAAATATTTAGTGTGGAAATTTGTTAATGGAAAGGATGGAGTGAATGGTTCTAGGATAATGGTAATACATTTTACCTATTATTTGTTAATGATTTTTATGCCCATTTGTAATTCATTCCTTGGGATGAATATGATACCAATCAGATAATGGTAAATGGATAAATTTTTCGTTTCTCTTCATAACTCTGGGCTATGTACATTAGTGTGCTATAAAAGGAAGTATATAAGGATTGTTAGAGCTCATTTATTCTTAATCAATCTCATTTAATTTTCAAAATTATCATGAGAATTTTTTTTGAGAAGTATTCCTCTCTAAAATTTGTAACATGAATTAATCATAGACCAAATGTAAAAGGTTCACCTTCTATGGGGGATAATACTTTAGGATCAACAATAATAGGTCTGTATAAATTTGAATTAGACGGTGATGATGATGATGGGGGAACCCCACTAGATCACATTGTACCTATAATTTCTTCTATTTAATGATCGATGGAAGGATATTTTATAGATAATATTGATCCTCAAGAAAGATTTGAGGAATCCCCTCTATTTACATTAGTTGAACAAGATTCAGATGATATTTTTTGGTCCTAATCATACCAAAACTATTGGGGAACATAGAAAAAAAATTATATAGATACTATTGGATAGACACATACAAATCCTCTTGAGGAAGATGAAGATAATGATAGTGAATAAGAAATTTAGTCAGAACATGTGGATATTAAGGGGGGTGTTTGTGGAAGGTAGTCTACTTTAGATCCATTGCTACCTATACCTTCTTCTGTTATTTATGAATCATATATGAAAAAATAGTATTTGAATCAATTCCAATCAGATCTAATGGTTTTTTTGAATGAAATATTCATTGTCTTTGGGAACTCTATAGAAATAGTTAAATATGAGGATATATCTAGGACATTAATTTTTTTTATTTTTGATCCTCAACAAAGATACCATCTCAAAATGGATCTTATGGTAAATTATATTTAGGATTCAAGAGATCAAGTGGGTTATTTGCAAGATGATCCTCAAGATATGATGTTGATGGAAGACTATGTTTCTGAATGCAGTATTTTAGTCTTCTACTTCACAAAATCTCACTTCATCTTCCTCAGTACATCCTCATACTTATATATGAATTATTTTTAATGAAGATAGAATTAGATAACTCATAATAGATGAGTGGAAAGTAATTTTTATGAGTTTCATAATATTTAATAAAAAAATTGAAGGTTTTTAAACCCATGCTTCTAATACCTTGGAATTGGTCAAAAGAGATGTTAAGAAGGCTGATAGAGATAGAGAAACTATTAGAAGATATTAATTTCAATATTAGTAGGATCTTAAAAACATTTTACCAGAATACCATGTTCAGTTACTTCACTACTGATATTTGAATTTCCCCCTTAACTTATTCCAACAAATCTAAAACAGAGAAATTGAAATTTCTTACTCTTATTCTGGAAGATCTAATGAAAAAAACAAATGTACTTTCATGTTATAAAACATGGTTCAATATCCATGAAATATTTCACCAAATTTCATTATATTAACCTTTAAACATAAAATACTATAATCTTGTCCCCTCCAACCTTACTCATTTCCTTATCCCCTAATAATACCACATTTTATATTACACCTTCCTATGTTAACATTTTTAGCTTGTGTACTAGATAAGAAGTTGAAAATTTTGTCCATTTTTTCTGGTGTTTGGTTGTCCAAGAACCTATTTCACCTCTACACATTCAACAAACCATCCTTTCTAATCTCTATAGTAAGAGGAAATGATCCTATTCACAAATTTGACATCAGATATGTGTATGATTCTGATTCTGATTGGAGTACCAAATAGGGTCATATATTTTGTAATCATTTGATATTATTGAAATAATTTTTTCCTAATTATATCTTTCTTATTATCTATTTTTTATTATTCATTTATTACACATTTTTTTATCTTTTTAATATAGAATTCATTTTGATATTCTGAAAAGGGAGAGAGGTTTATGTAGTTTCAATTACTTTCATATATCTATCATTATATATGATCATAAAAAATCAAGAGACTATTGAATTAGTACAATTCCACCTTATTTTAATTACGAAAAATAATTTTTCGTATTGGTATAATGAATTTCATGATTTATGATAGTCAAATTTTTTTATACAAAATAAAAAAATGGATAAGTCTTGAATTGACTATGAAAACCTACTGTATGAATAAGTTCAATGGACTATGAAGGCCAAGTGACTGTGTGGAAGTGACTAGATTTTCAAATCCAAGTGATCATAGGAAAAAACAAGTATTCATGTTTCAAATGATCTAATTTTGTCTAATTCTTGAAATAGTTGCATATTAAATCTCTTGTGACCTCATGAAGGATTCAACCTACCAAAAGAAGAAACCAAGTGATTGAAAGAATATATAAAGTGACAATAATATGAAATAAAGGGTCCACATGAATAAACCAAGTAACCATGAAAAGTGACCATGGAAATTGATTGTGCCAAGAGACTATGGAAAGTGGCCATGTCACGGGACCACGGAAAGTGGCACTATATTTTTATTTCAAGAAAAAGTAACCTTAAAAAGGTTAATACTAAGTGACCATGTCTAACTTAATAATTAAGGTATATTTGAATTACCAACCAATATATTTTGGAGTATTTATTTTAGAGTTAGTGAATTTATGGTTTCTATGAGTACATTGATTAATTTATGAATATCCTCAAATGGTTAATTAGAGAGGGTGATGTATTTAATAATAATATCCACTCATGGAAGAAATATAGATACAAGATGACACATATATGATAGACATTATGATACATTTGATAATTTCTCTAAAATTCTATAAAACTGAATGATTCCACAATACTCTATATTCTGACCTCTCATTTCAACACTTAGTTGAATATTTTCAAGTAAAAATTTAAATATAATTGATCAACCATAATGGATATTATTAAGCTAATTCATATATTCTTTCTTCTCATATATTGGTATATCTATTTTAGCTTATATTTTTAGTTATGTTTTCATTACTCTATATATCCATAAGAACATGATCTAAATGTGTACTGAAGAGTAACTAATTTTCTTTTATTACTCTTTTGAAATTGTAATCCCGCACATAACTGTATAAGAGGCTATGTGTAATTACAAATTCTTATGTGCAATTAGTTTATGTAAAACATTTTCTATCTTGTGGATCAGTTTATTTGTTAAATATATTATTTGGAACAGGGTGTTTTATAAGTGGTGACGACTAGGTCTCAACTTGAGTATGAACATCTTCTTCTATTACACTATGTTTTTTCATGTTTTTTATTCTGTTTTAAAAATAAACCAGTTTTAGATTTCAGAAATATATAACAAAACATTACATTGATAGTTATATTTATTAATGGATTCATATTCTATGGGTAAAGCAATTAGATTTATTTCGAATGTTAAATTATTTTTGAAATTGCTTTAACTAGGATGTGACTAAGAATTTGGGAAAAATTTTAAAAATGTTGAATTATATATTTTCACTATATTAGTTAATTGGTGGATTTGGTGTTAAATCTTTTTACATTGAAATTTTAAGTGGAAACTCAATTCACAACCCATCTTGAGTTTTATATTCCAACCAATAGAGATATTACATAATATATATTTCTGTGTTTGGTATGTATGCATGTTAAGGTTGAGAGAAAAAAATTTATCGCAATTATTTTCTATCAAGGAATATTTTTATCTTCATCGGCTTTACAGGATATACATTAAGAAAGTGGTAAGGTTTTATAGAGTACCACATTATGTTGTATCAGTTAGGGGTCTAAGGTTTACTTTGAATTTCTTACAGAGCCTTCAATAAAATTTGGATTCAGAGTTATGTTTTAGTACTATATATCATCCTCAGATTAATTTTATTTTGAGAGAGTCATTAAAACCCTGGAGGATATGATGGTGTATTTTTCTATGAATTTCAAAGGTTATTGGGATCAACCACTTCCACTAGTTGAGTTTTTTATAACAATATATTTCACTCAAGAATTTAGATGATTCCTTATTAATACTTATATAAAAAATGTATAGAACTCCAACGTGTTGGGATAATTTTGGAGAAATAAATCTATTTGTAATTTTGGCAACTGGAGAAATTTATGAGAAATTAATATCCCCTCAAGAAAACATTATGGCTGCCCAGAGTCGGTATACAATTTATACTAACAATCATCGGTGAAATATGGAATTAAAAATTTGTGATAAGGTATTTCTATGAATTTATAAAAGGCATAAGGTTAGGATATTCATAAATAAGGTAATGGTGAGACCTAGGTATATTGGACTCTTTATGATTCTTGATCGAGTATGGATGGTAGCTTATTTCTTAGTTCTTCCACCGAACCTCTCTCAAGATCACAATGCATTCCATGTATCTATCCTAAGAAAGTACAAACCTAATCCATCTCATGTACTAAAATCAGAGGTTATAACACCTTATAATGTTATTTAATATGAAGAACAACCAATATAATTATTGGATCATAGTGATAAATATAAATGTGATAAGAGTACTCACCTAGGTAAAGTTCTCTTGAGGAATCAAAAATTTGAAGAAGCTACATGGGAAGTAGAGGATGCGATGAAACATAGATATCCTCATTTTTTAGATTATTAAAGAAATATCAAATAATAAATTAATTTTAAATGGGGTATAATGTAAAACCCTAAGATTTTGTTATATATTTCTTTTTAGATAAATTTAATTTCTTTGATAGCTTGTGATACACAAAATCCTTAAACTAAGTGATCCTTATTATAGTATACCATTATATATTAGCCCTTAAATTAGTGGGGGGAATAAGAATAAATAAATTTTGAAAAAATATTTTTAAATATTTTAGATAAATAAAATATATTGGGAAATAAGTACTCTATTTTTATTAAGGTCCTTATATACTATATAAATACATTTTAACTAAAAATGATTAAAATTAATTTTTGATAAAAACTAATATAATCAATTTGTTCTACTTTTAGAAAATTTATATGAAAAAATTTACTTAAATTTTTAAATAATCATGTAAAATTTATATTATAATAATTTTTTTGACATATTTTTGAAAATATTGTTATTTTGATGAATTGTGAAAATACTAATTTATATTTAAAAGTACATTTTCAATTAAAGAAATTAGAAATATTTTTTTTTTGAAATTTTTTTTAAAAGTATCATTAGTTAAATAATATTATTCATAGCCTAATTTAGATAATATTAATCAATTTATGTTCAATTTTGATATTAAAACTTTTTATACTTAAGAATGTTTTTTGTAAATTTGATTTTCATCACATTTTGTGGGTTTGATTTAAAATAAAAAAATTCCACATATATGAATTGAATTTGATAAAATTGCATAATTATTTATAATTATAATAAATAATATTATTTAATAAGTTAAACTAATATTTTGTTTATAATTAATATTTAAAATAGTAAAAATTAGTTACCCCTATTAATGTTAAAGGGGTTTTTTCAAGGGGTTGATCCAAGAGGTAAGGGAAAATTTACAAATTAAAATTACCAAAATAAAATTATAAAGAATTATTTAGACTTAAAAATTTCCCACATTTAATATTAATAAATTTTTAAGTATATTTCTTGAGCATGACCTTATTATATTTTAATCTTTTAAGATATTCCAAGTGTGTCCTCTCCCACATTTAAAAAAGGAAACCCATCTTGTCTCTTATTTACAAAAATTTGTGCCATAAATATCAAAAAAAATCTAAAAAATTATCTTATAAACTTCTATATAGATCAATATATGTGGTTGTATTTTTAAAATACAATTCAAGGGTGCATAATCTAGGTTTTAAATGAGGCATACTAAAGAAGAGGCAATCATCTTACCCGACCTCTTTCAATTTATTTCTTCTTCCGCCTCCTCTAAATATATGATATTCATAATAAAATAATAACATAAGTATACTAAATACAGTAATTTATTTTACATAACCACCAATATCCACTACCTATTCCATCATATGGGAAGTGAATGCGTTACTCATGTGCATGTGTGGACTATCACCTCCACGTAGCGATTCAATTCAATTTACAAAACTATATTTAATGGATAGTTATTATATCTGGTTTAATGATTATATATTAAATTTATTACATAATTTTTATTCTTTAATTATAATATCATATCTACCTTATAACCTTCAATCATTTGTAAAATGATTATGTTACTCATGCGTATGTGTGGACTACCACCTCTATAAAGCGATGAAATTCATTTTTCATTTCTGATTTACATGGATTCTAATAAGGATGTATTAAATTGATATATATTATATATATTATATAAGAATTATTCTTAAATGGTTAACTATTATTTAACTTTACTTCATTTTATCCATTAAAAATTTAAAAACAGTGTTCATGTGTACGTATGATCTACCATATCCATGAATGGTGAAATTCATTTTTCTATCTATATATTTTATGGATGACTATATATATACATATTTAATGAGTCAATGTGATATTTATATCATTATTAAAATTCCATAAATGATATAACTATGATCAAAGTACAAGTACCAGTACTACTGATCCGAAATTCACATGAATAACAAAATACGTAAGACATGAGAACAATGATTATAATAAGTAATTATTAATAAATTGTTGTTTAAATTTTTTTTAGTGGATAATGTATGATATTAAACATGTTTTAATTATTATGGTATATAACTATAATATGTATAAATTTATTTTATAGGATATTAGGGTGATTTTAAAGTAAGTTGAAATTGATTTAACAGATTTTGGTCACACTTTTATTTCTGTGAGACACATGTCATATTCACCAATTGTTTCATTTATGTGGTGCATATACATCAAATGAATGTATTTTTTGATTATTAAAATAAAAATTTTGGGTATTTAAAAATTAATAAAAATTTATATCTTTCATGTTGTTTTGATTTTAATATTACCAATGTTGCATGATATTTTTGTTATAATCTCATTATTTATATAGACTGTTTATGATTATGATTAATATGAAAAAAAATTATATGCCTCTCAAGTAACTAATTAATTTTCATATGCTCTAGATATTTTTGGATATTTCATGATTTTATTTTATTTTCCTCTCTTTATGTATTAAGGAGACTAAAAAATATTTTTATGAAAATATGAATTTATTTCTCTCTTCACAAGAAAAGAATTTTTCTTCCTTGACCATGCTTTCAAAAAACATTTTCAAGTTTTTTTAAATTATCATATGATTATTTAATGTAATTTGTAACCATATTTTAATTTTTTTTAAAAAAATTCAAATGAATCTTCTTATCATTTTCTAAGTGAGGTATTTTTGAATTTTTACCAAAAATATAAAAGAAATATTTGTTTTAACATACACGAAATGAATGGAATTTACCATAAACAAGAGTAATCAATGATTTGAATATTCTATTACTAGTTTCCATGGATAATTTTAAATAAAATAGTTTCCTTAATATGATGGAAATTTGTATATTTCAAACAAAAATTACTCAAAATGAAAATGGTATTTTAATAAAAAAATTCCAAATATATTTTAATGAAATTTTTAATCTTTGATAAAATACTTTGATGTTACTTATTATTTACTAGTTATATGATCGAGTGATACCATCTAATTTTAGTCTTTATATGATATATGATGATGATGATTTATGGATGAATCTAAGAAAACCATTTCTTTCCCCTTGGGTTAATTAAGTTATGATGAAACCTTTTTGAAATACCTTTATTTTACACAAGTTAATCCATGATGAAAATTTTAAATTTTTATGAAAAAAAGTTTATTTTACATGAGTTACATCATGATAAAATGATTAAATGTTTATGAAAATTATTTTATAACATCCTAACATGGGATCCACTAAAACGATGCCTCGAACTTGTTAGTCATATGGCCTCAAGAGTGCCTCCTAGTACATCATAGCCTTCCGACTAGTAGTGATAGTTTAAGGTATAGTGGGAAAACTATACCCTTTGGATCAGTAATAAATAATGTAGAATAAGAAATAATAATGGCATTATAATATTATAAAAAAGCATCAATAAAAAAGAAAATAGAAACCCTGCATAAAATGCTATAATATATAGAAATATACACACAACATGTAATAAATAAACAATATATAAGGAAAGGAAAAAATACCCAAGGGCTATATTCGTGAGAATAATAAGCTTCAACTCAGTTCTGTGATCCTAATCCTCCATGTATAAGAATAATAGGACATAACACAATCCATGATCTTGAACTTGCAACCATAGGGTTTTTTTTGGTTCCCCAGTGCAATGGAATCCCAAACACAGTGTGATATAAAATCCATATTCCACCACTAGTGGTTTCTAATTCAATCCAACTTGTCAATATAAAATAATGTAGTGTTCAGGTATATTTAAAGTAAATTAGTTCATAAAATGTTAATTAAATTAAGTCGGAACAGGTTCCTCAAGGACACCTAGACGACCACACCTTCTTAATCCTCATCAAAAATACCTCTAGTGATCTGTCACTAGAAATATATGTGTGTGTGTGTCTGTGTGTAAAATATTATGTAGATATATATATATATATATATGCACTATATATGTAGAAATATATATAGTCATATATACATATTTTTAGTACTAGTTTGGACCCAAGGCGTGACTCAGACATCATTGTATAATGACAAGAGTCATATTTTAAATAAGTTTATACATAACCAAGTGTCATAGTGTATATGGGACTCTATTCAGGAGTATAATAAAGTAATGGATTCCATTCATAGGGATGTTATGCTTGTGAATCATAATATAAGGGACATCATCCCCATATATTCCCATGAATCTTAATATAAGGGACATCATTACTAGGGATTCCATGCCTGTGAATCAAAATATATGGGATTATGTGCCCATGATTCATAATATAAGGTGCACCGTGACTAGGGAACCCATGCTTAGTAATCATTATATAATGGAGTCATTTCCAGGTATGTCATTCGCATTTATAGTTTGATCATTTACTTTTTTATCAATTCAATCATAAGTTCCAAGAAGGGGTAAGTTAGATGTTGTTACCATTCAGTCTTCATTTAATATAATTATATAATATGGTTCATTTAGTAATAATGAAAGAGGCCATGCACATGAATATTCCATATTATAATTCAGTTACAAATGATAAAAGAGTCCATGTATGTATACATCATCACCTGGGCATTCTTAATAAAAATCACCTTTTTATTATTTAATACAACACACCTCGAAGGTAGTCTTATTTTAATATTGAGGAATGAGCACCATGTTGTTCATTAATGTAAATTTAATCATTTAATTCATTAAGTATAGTCATCACACCTAAATAAGTGACTCAAAACACAAATAAAGAAGTATAAAAAATAGAATCAATCAACACACCCTAATGGGTGGTTTAGTCAAATAGGAAATCAATTATTCTGAGGAAAAATTGTATAACTCACCATACTTGGTGGTTCATGATGATTTTTTAACCCTATAAATATATATAAGGGTTTCATTTCATGTCTAAATGAGGCATTGATAATAAGGTTAAGGCATTTCATAATTTGGGAGTAACACGTGGAAATATTTAGTGTGAAGCCGAACAAAAATAATTTATAAAATATGTAACATTGAGAAAAATACATATAGGCCACTGAACTCATTATTAGGATGGTCGACTTGTCCAATACCAAGTCTTTATTTTACCTAAAAGGATATAAAATATAATATTAGAAAAATTTCTAAAAAATGGGTTAAATTATCAAGCACAAAAGCATTATTCTATATGGAAAGGTAAAATAAAATAACAATCCACCATAATCAAGATATTACTGATACAAATACAACACAATTGAAAACATGAAATTTTGAGATCAAATGTGGAAGATACATGAAATCCTATAGGAGTTACCAAGGGATGAGTCAAGCGTCCTTGGTGTGGGAGAAATGAGGGATAAATAGGAAGAAGAAAAGAAATAAGGAGGAAGGGGAAAAGGGAAATTTTCATCACTTTAATGAGAAACATGGTTTGGATAACTATGTTCTAACCATATGATGCCAATACCTAAGAGTAATTACTCATGCAGGCTAGGAACATGGTTTAGAAAATTGTGCACAGTCCGTGTAGAGCTAAAATTCATGAGCAACACCCCCTCACATAGTTAGGCATACGGTAATAAAAAAATGCAGCAACCGTGTGACCAACCTATAATTTATTGCATAGGGATGAATGGTCATCTTGTAAACCTCACATAGTTAAAAAAACATTTTCCCTTTATAAAACAAGTTTCATGGTTGTGTTTCAATATTAGTACTAATTTTTCCCCAACTATGAACTCTTGTTTGATTCTCACAAAATTTAGTTTTTAGGTCCCACCACTCTCAAAACACATCTGAACACCCAAGACACCACTCGAGCATTAAACCATATCTAAAAATAACACTTATAAGTATTCTAATTTTCATATTTATATTAAAAAACTTGTTTAAATAATTCAACCCATATAATATATGAAATTTTCAATTTCCCTTAGAATTTGGACTGGTTAAAACCAAAGACATTACAATATCACCACCTTAGAACTTATCAGCCTTGATAATACTTGGGGAAAGTGTGAAAATATCACCTAACTTACTATGGTTGAGAATTCCCATTCAAATGACCATGTTGTATTTTGAAACACCCAATGCTCTTTCATGAACTACTTTTAGAATATGGTACTTGACTACTAAAACATGATCTTCCAATGATATCCCAAGAACAAAAATTGGGATAGTTATAACCCGTGAATACCTGACCTACAACACAATCATGTTGTTGCCTCTTTTATCAATTATCCTTTGGAACTTTATACCATAGGTTCTAGATTCCCAATGGCCAATTCTATGTTATGGTATGTCTAACTTCATAATTTCCTATCAAAAAATGTATGTAGTGTATTAGAGACAATTTTAGCATGTCTATATTATTTCATACGAGGGTACTACCCCCATTCCTTGATTGATCGAATCAGTCAAACCCCAATCTACTAATCTCAAACTGATCGTTTCATATTTTCCTTGAAAAGGCCTAGTTGTCGCCTTAAGTTTCACCTATCCCATTTCGACAACATGCCCGATGTGATTCCTCACCATCTGCATACCACTAACTAAGAGAACTCTAATTGAACCACTTATTATCATGTAATTTCTAAAAAAATTCAACTCTTATGGCTGACACGTCTCTAAATAATATTCTAAATCATTTATCCAAAGGTGCAAATATTGTTTTGAGTGCACTCACAGAAGCCCGTATATGACTTCTGGTGACATCTCCTAGCCGAAATGTCTCCCAAGAAAAAATTTCATCATATTATAACCCCATAATTGATATTATTTTTATATAACATCTATCAATTATCATGAAATAATCTCGGATTAACACCCACTACTTGATTTAACCCAATCCATTATCAATTCATACCTATAATTCCAAGGAATCCTTTCGCACACAATACCATTTATCAGACTACATAAAAGTTCTAAAAACACCATCAGAATAAAAGTATCTTGATACCACAACCCTTATCACATGAGGGGTGTCAACTAGAATATGACATATTTCTATCTACTTTAGGTGCATACTTTTCATCAATTTTAATGAAAACGATTCAATGATTATCATAGTCCATGCCCTGTAAATCCTTGATATATTCATGGCATGGGCATGGTCCCACTCATCTCTAAGAGCTAGTGTGAACTTCAACTATAACCCGTTCACACTTCCAACAAATAATTATAACAAGAATCACCAAAATTGAATCATAATGAGGGTCCTCATCCTCCAACTACGAATGGTTTACTTCACGCCATATTTCTTTCCATTGAATTTCCCCTTTAAAGAAACTCTCAAAGAGTTATTCCATCAAACTCATAAAAGTTATTTGGTTAGATATCTTGATGTAAAAAAATTCTCTCTCAGAATTCTCAAGTAAATGTAAAGATAACTGTATAATTACCTCTATACTAGGAGTACTTTTATATTTCATCGTTAGATGTGTATTTCTCTCCCGATCCATGATCACATCATCCAGCTATAAATTCCATTACCATGGGATGACACCACATCTCCTGATAATGCATGTATCAACACTCCCACAAGCTAAACATCTCACTTCACTAGGTTTATTTCTGAAGTATCCCTCCAAAAAGGGTGATTCATTTAGTTTACCTAAAATAACTTGGTCACCCATCTTGCAATCATTACTTCCTTAAAACTGCCAGTCATTAGTTTACACCCGGTGACTCACCAATGTTTGGTTTCAAATAGATACATAGGTGTGAACCAATTTTCACACCAAAAGGATATACATCCTTCAACACCCAGTTCGTGAAATGATTCATGCACCCATGAGTCATCCACTAACTAGGTCAAAATGAAAATTATAAATAGAATGTTAGTATCATAATATGCTGGGATATCCCCTGTATCCCATCTCTGAAAGAAAATTCATCACTTGTTCCATGGTTTATTGATCAACCACCTACCTCAAGGCATCATTATCAAAAAATAAAGAATCTATATTGAAATCACAAGTCAACTAATCCAAAAACCTAAATATTCCTTCCCATTGAATATAATTTTGATATCCAAGAACACTTGGTGCTTCCTTAAAAACCTAGGCATCACACTGACTTTAACATAAAACCTAAGAGCCTACCCTAAATTGGTATCATAATATGAATAAAAACCAATAACATTTCCATCAAGGAAAATGTAAAATCTAGGCCAACCTCACTCATATGTTTCCATAAAAAAATGAATGATGAAATGCATGGGTCTGAATCAAATTAAGGGACTCTAGGTCTCCACCTAGCCTTATCAGTCAATCTAAAAACATGGCCACTAGATCTGTCCACTTTCCCTATGGTCTCTCACAAAAGAAACTCATCCCATAAATGGATTCTATTTTAATACATGTAACACACCTTTAAAATATCTCTTAAATGAGGTTACACTAAAATAGGTAAGAAAGAACTATCCTACACGAGTCAAAATACACTGTCATAGGCTTAATAGAATCAACTTTCAACTATCTAGATTCTAGGCCTTGATTATCAATGAGCATCCAACTAGGGGAGCACTCCCTAGATGGTTACAATATCAAATCAATAGGATAAGGGTTTTAGCTCATTGATAATATTCCTATGGTATTACTCACTCAAGGTTTAACTCACCAAACAACCGCCCACCTACCTAGGGGTGTCATTTTTAACCAACCAAGATTCCTACCCAACTTAACAAGATCGAACATACAACATACACTATGCTAATAAATTCTGATCAATTATCTATCGATTTATCATCCACATGGGTGATAATATATGGATAAACCTTAATTTTATCTCAATTCATCATATTTAAAATTAGGGTAACAACTAAAAGGTCACTAGGCTCTACCACATGTCCTTTAGGTTTAAGAGATAATAGGATAGAAGGTAACTGAGACCTTTGACTACATGCACGTTCCCACTTCAAGAAATTATAAAGATAAACCTTACATGAGGTTTCATGCTAAAAAACTATCCTTGGTTTCATTTTAAGGCACTAAACGATTCTCATTTATTGTAACATTTAAAGAAGTAAATTTTTAAGAGATATCAAGTACCAATTTTGAAAGAAAATATACTAAGAACGATATTTATCTGAAACTACAAAACATTACATGGAAAATATATTATAATTTCTTTTTATCCATCTATTTAATTCAAGAGTTTTCATAATTGGATCGGTTAAAAAAATTCAATGGAAATATATATAATAAAACACCCTTTATATTGAAATTTTCATTTTAATTGACTAATGACCTATGATATTAAATCCCAAAAATAGTTAACAAGGATTTTATTAATGAAGGAAAATTTTCAAGTAAGACGCCACCATATTTTTATATGTAACACCATATAAGAAGTTTTATAAACATTAAATATAACACCCCAAACATTTTATGGTATGATTCTCTTAAATACATTATATTCATAGCATATATTTCATAAAGCATTTTGTTCCTTTGAAACAACACTTGGTTATTTAGGAGATAGTCATAACCTATCCATTAAACATAAATTTTCCACTTTTCTGTTTTGAATTTCAAAAAATGGTTATCTAGAGTTGTAACTAGTAAGTCATTTAGAAACTGATAGAACCAACTTGATTTTTGATGAATAGTAACATACCCTTATGAATAGTAATATGAATAGTAAAATGATACTTATTAATAGTAAATAATGATAATATTTTATTTTTGTTGGGACCAAGATGGATGGAGAAAGAAGTTTGAAGAGTTAGTACTTGCAGAGTGTTGTCTATTGTTGTCAAAGAAGATAAATCAATTCACTTTGTAAAGGACTTAAAACCAGACGATGCTTTGCTGGTATGTATTTCTCAAATATAATAAGTTAGGAGAACTTGTGATGCAAGCCTTATAATGGAAATGGGGAGAAATGATGATGCTAGTCATATACAGTTTTGATTGGAAGGAGTGATGTTGCTGGAAGATAGGGAAATTTATGTACTTCCCATAGTAACTCTGACGATGTTAGATCTGGTCTTTCAAAAGATAAATATCACGATAGTGGAATTCATGATAAAAGTAGAAGAATGGTTATGGGAAGTAGTGAAGAGAGAAAATGACAAATTAATGGACAATCTGGGGGAGACAAAAAAGCACAATTTAAGGTGGCGTCATTTTCCAGTGTTTTCCAAATTTTAGGGCCTGAAAATCGGGAGATTAAGATGTGTTTTTGGAAATGGATGGAGCGTGCAAGATTGAAGATGGTTTAGATTTTTTCATGCAAGGCATGATTCAAGGTCAGAACCTCGAAAAATGACAAAGTCATGGAGTGCGTGGAAATTTAGGCAAGTTGCGCACAAAAAGAAAGTAGTGCGTGCAATATATGCGGGTTGCACAAAATATTTGCGGGAGGTGCGAAATTTCAGCGGGATGCACGAAAAAAATAAAGGCCGCGCAAAATAGTAGTGGGATACGTGAAAAATTAGCGGGATGCACGAAAAGTATAGTGGTGCGCGAAATAGAGGAATGAAGTTTTCGCGCAAAAGGTGTTTTGAGATCAGGAGTTTGAAAATTGGAAAAGGCATGAGGTGCGCGAAATATTGGAGCATTGCGCGAAATGTGAAGCTGCGTCAAAGAGTTTTTATGCGCATGAAGAGGTTTTTACGCGCGGATTAGTGGTTTTCACGCCGGGTCAAAAATGCCTATAAATATGAGGGGAACCCTTCTCATTTGTTAATGCTCGACACTTAGAAGAAATCCCGAGCTCTCGTGCACGTAAAATAATATGCTAAGTGAGTTGCGCGAAAAGAAAGGAGTTTGCACGAAAGGAGGACAGTTGCACGAAAAGATAAAAAGTTGTGCAGAAAAAGATAAGTTGCGCGAAAAGAGAAAAGGCTGCGTGAAAAAGGGGAGTTGCGTGAAAAAAAAATCACGCCAAAGGGGAATTTTACGCGCAAGCCATTTGAATTGCACGCAAGGTAACCTAAAGGTTGTGCGGAAAATTTTGGGTCTTCACACATATTCAGTTGTGCGTATGGGAGTTCTTACTAGCTTCTGGGTAGGAAAGTGATGATTTGTACATCAGAGATTACATCTGTTCAATTGTGAAGAAGTACTAAAATACTGTAATTCCCTATTTGTGCTAAGAGGGTGCACACGCACTTGCATATTGTTTTCCAAGTGCTACACGAGTGTAAGGGTATATCCTACGCATTGTATTCCACATCAAAGGATTGTTTTATAGTGTATTGTGTGGTACTGGATTATTTCCGTACCATACAAAGTACGTAGCTACTCTTGTTGAGTAGTGAACCTTGTAAATCTTGTGTTCCTGTGGTTGTGTGTGCTCAGCAGAGAAGAAAATCTTTAACAGGAGGCAAAGGTTGTTTCAAGTCGAAGGAAACATAAAAAGAAAAAGATATCACTGATTCACCCCCTCCCCCTCTCAGTGATACTTGGATCCTGGCTGGGAACTTCAATTTTCTTAATGTAATAAGATAATTAGATTTTAATTAATTTTTCAATGTGATATAAACCTAATTATACCTTTAAAATTGTTATTTTTAAAATTAGTTATTATTTTATTTAAAAATTAAATTTAAACTACATAGAAAATTATTTTCAAAAAAATGGACTTCATTTTTAAATTCTACACATCGAAAAATGGTTAGGGTGAATTTTTTGTATTTTTCTAAAATACATGAATTTTTTGTGAATAGTAAAAAAACAGTTTTGAGTTTCAGGTAGTTTAATGAAATCATAATGATATAATAATTAATATAAAATGCTGGTAGACTTTTGTAAATTAACATATGACATTAGGTGTCCCAAGTGGATGAAACCATGGGAAAATACCATGGGAAAGCCCATGGTTTTTCAAAAACCACTAATGAGGTGTCTCTTTTAATTAATAAAAAACTCCCTCTTAATTACTATAAATACCCACTCACACCCCTTCGTTTTCATTCATTAAAAACTCATTATCCTAGAATATCTATTACTATTACCTCTCTAGGAGTCCTCCCAAGGTTTCCTCAAACCCCCAAGGTCCCAACCTTCATGTTTTGGGAGTTACTCTACAAGGTAAGAGAATCAACCACCCTTCTCTTTTCTTGAAGCTTTCATTTATGTTTTCTCTTTTATTTTCAATTGTATTATCTTGGAATATGTAATTATATATTACCCTTAATTCCCATATTATTTATGAGTGATGATATACCCCCTTTCTCTAATCAAACTATTTTATAAAATTTTAAGTGACGTTGTTAGGCTGCCGAATTTTCGTGAGAGATTTCTCAATTTTTCTTCTATTTTTAGTTCATTTATTTTATACTTATTTACTCATCTTCCCTCATCCAAATGATATGATAATTAAATTACCTTACATGAACTATAATTATATTATTCTAATGTAATATTTCATTATCATATCTCTTTCCCCCTCCTCTTATACTAAAAAATGAAAACACCGTCCGAGATGTGTTAATTTATCACATTCAAGGACGACCGGTTCTGAATTTTTGTTACCATCTTTAATTCTGGTCATGAAACCATTTTTATGGTTGAACCAGATAATAATATATTTATTTAATCTCATTAATGTTCTGTAATTCCTATACACTCATAATATGTAATAATAATATAAAACAAGTTCATTGTACACAAAACTGCCAAGAAAAATCCAAGCGTTTATCAATAACTTTTAACTAATGATTCATCCTCAAGTATATAACCTAGAATAATTATAAGATCATTTATATATCTTTAATGTCACTAATAATATATATTAATAATTCTGTATGTTTAATCACATTTCAAATAAACTTCCATTCATGAATACAAGTAAATGAATCATGAAAACCAAGGAAGAAAATGATTCCAAAACAATAAAATTGATCCTCTTAAACCCATAAAAAGGGACATAAATGAACCTAATAAGGTTATAATAAATAAATTAAATGTATAGGAGGTTATTTAATTATTAATTAATGAAGATAAATTTTATTATTCAGGTCATTAAAACAAATGAAGAACACATTCGATCATAAGGTAAGGGGTTTCTCATTTCACTTTCATTTATGTGAGATTTCCATTGTTCACCAATTATTTCTTGTATGTGGTATATGTGTACTGCCATTTGATATATAATAACATGATTATATTTATATTCATGGTATTCAATGATTCATTTTATGGTTATTAAGTTCTGGTCATATGATTTGACCGATTATTGTGGTAAGGGACTTTGTCTCAACTACCATTTTGTTGTGACTAACTTTGTATTATGCACCTAATAATCATTATGTGTTGTACCTAATTCCCATTTGAGATCAATTTTCATTTGAAATTATATTTATATTAAATATCTATAATCTCATATCATGGATATGTTTATTTTCTAAACCGTATACCATTTTACATACAGTGTATAATTGGAAAGTTATTTTAACTATGGAAATATTGATGAATCTGTATTCTCTACTCTATAAGGATATTGAAAAGGCATATTTATCTTGTATTAAATCAATGTATAAATAATTATTTTTACTTACAATGGTGTTTGGGACCCTCTATATCCCCTCTATTCGTCGACAGGTCTCATGAGACAAATCAGTTGGTGAAAAACCCTTCGAGTTTGTTTCCAAAAATCAGACAGGTTTCTTCCCACAGAACTAAACCATTTTAATGGTATTATGGTATCATGTTTCAGATACATGACATCCAATTAATAATCATTATCTTTATTCATTATCATTTATTACTATCCATGAGGTTTTCACTATGACAAAATCTATGGATGCAGTTTTAATCTCAGTTTATTAATGGTGTGAGTCTTTTATTTATTCACCATGCCATATTGCCTATGTCAAATTGTTTATGATTCAGTTATTATTGATTCGTGTTTTAGCTATTTTTAACTCTTATTTATCAGTTTAGCTCACCCCTTTCATTGTCTACCTTCACCAAGTGATGAAGAGGATATCATTTATTGAGTTCATATGGATGTAGTTTTTATTTTTTGTTATGTATTGTATTTTGTAACATTTTCCAATGTAATTTGAGTTACATCTATGTATCTAGTTTCTTCAAGAATACTAAACTTATCATTCCTTCAATATTTTCATTCCTTCTAACCATGCCAATATAACCAGTAATGCATCGACTCTGGTCTAGAGGGTTCGGGGTGTTACATTAAATTATTATCCCATTAACATGAATATAACCCCATGGGGTTGAGTAATAAGGAAAGTAAATAATAAGGTGAACTATGAGGGTCTCATCAATTCATATAGGGTTCAATCATATGGGAGTCAATTTTTAATTTATGGATTCAATGCACTATAAATTAAAAATGGAATCCCATTTTAATGAAACCTATAATAGTCACTTCATCGAAGGTTTAATACACCTTTAATGTG
The DNA here is from genome assembly GCA_963277665.1 of Viscum album. Classification (NCBI taxonomy): domain Eukaryota; kingdom Viridiplantae; phylum Streptophyta; class Magnoliopsida; order Santalales; family Viscaceae; genus Viscum; species Viscum album. Next base: position 117,981,149 of record OY728119.1, read on the forward strand.
TTTATTTCATAAGAAACACACCCCAGCTGACCTATATGGGTCCAGTTGTGAATTTAGGGATTTATTCATACTTTTCATCATGCCCAAATCATAGTTACAAGACTTAATAAGGCAATAATTTTGTATAATAAATTCAGTTTATCATATACATATGAGCATCATGGATTTGTTAAATGAATAGTAATTCCTTATTTATAAAGTTAATTTCCTTTATAAGTTAAAATTTTTATTTATTTAACTGAAACTAGATTTTTTATTTTTGTTCTCGAATATTTCAAGTTCATGTATAATGGTTTCATTATACCGGTTATCCTTCCAAATTTTTAAAGGCCCATACACTTTATAAATTGTTATTAGAACCTGTTTAATCACAACCATAAATGTTTTATCCCACAAAACGAATTTTCCATAGCTAAAACATGTCATAATTTGTTAATTATAGTTCCAGAATCAATCTCTATGGGAATAAATAGTTTAGGTTGATACAGAAACTTTAAAACCAATAATTATTTCATAATATAATAAGAAAAACTATCACATAAGTACGGAGTTATATAATTGTATAAATAAACCATATAATGATATTATACATGGTACTAGGTAAAGTAATCACAGAAGCATTCTATATAGGTAAACATGATGAATAATAACCTAAACATGGTATATTGATAACATAGAACATGAGAAAAAAGTTATGTAATGAATTCTACATTTCATGGGATACATATGTCATGTGAATCTATCTATTCCTAAAATGATGCATTTAGTGATACTTATTTTCTATATTATGACCATGGTAATATCACATAAATCAGTAACCAATGAAAGTGCAATAATCACCCAATGATAAATAATAATCAGCTGTAAGATCTAATATCATTAAGAATTGTCCCATCCCTGTAAAATTTATCTTTCCCTCATGCATGGGTTAGTTGGACAAAGTCACAAGCTATTTACCAAGTGTCAAAACATCTTATTCACATGTATACCATCCCAAAATAGTAAGAAAAAATGGAAAAATAATGTTATGATACATATTTGTAATGTCCTGACCTGGGAGCCACTAAAATGATTCCTTGTGATGGTTAATCACATAGCCTCAACCACACCACCCCATACAATATAGATTTCTAATAGTCGGTGAGGGTCTAAGGTATAGTGGGGAGATAATACCTTCTACATCAATAATAAATAAGCATAATAAGTAATAATAAAATCAAAAGAATATAATAACAATGGATCATAACTAATAAATGAAAGAGTAATCATGCATAAATATACTATAATATAAAAAATAGAGACATAAAATGTAACAAATAAATAATATAGAAGGATAATACAGAAGACCCAAAGGCCATATCCATGAGAATTTTGATCTATGGCTCAGTCTTGTGATCATAATCTTCTATGTACAAGAATAACGACTTATAACATATCTATGATCCTGAAACTTCAACCATGAGGTCTTTTTGGGTACCCTATTGCAATGGAGGCCCAAAATGGGATAGAAATACTCCACATTTCACCAAAAAATATGTCTAATTCAATCCAATATATAAATATAAAATAATGAAATTAATGTTTAGGTATATTAAATGTTTATTATTGAATAAAATTAAAACATAATCAAGTCTGCTTGGGTTCCTTAGGAACACCTGGCTAACCATATCTGCATCATCTTAAGTCAAATTACATTTGATGATGTGTCACTAGATATATATATATATATATATATATATATATATATATATATATATTAAATATAGAGAGAGAGAAATATATATTAATATATATAGATAAATAGTATTATTCTGTACTTGAGGCATGACTCAGGTGTCCATGTATAATGATAAGAGCCATGTTTCAAATAAGGGTCTCTATGCCCAAATTTCACAATTTATAAGGAAATACATTCCCAAGTATCATAATGTAAGGGATTCCATGCCTCGAGATTCCATGCCCATGAATCGTAATAAAATGGATGCGACACCCATGGATTATGTGATTGTGAATCATAATATAAGGGATTCCACTACCCGGGATGACATGCTTCTGAATCACAATAAAAGGTATTAAATGACCATGATTCATAATGTAAGGGATTCCATGCATAGGGATTCGATGCATGTGAATCGTAATATAAAGGACATCATGCCTAAGTATTTCATTACCATTTAAATTTTGACTAAATACTTTTTTGATTTCCATCATAAGTGCCAAGTAGGGGTAAAAGAGATGGTGTTGCAATTCATTCTTCATTTAATTCCATTAGATAATTTTCTTCATTCAATAATAACTAAAAATTTCATGTATATGAACATTCCATACTTTAATTAAATTATAAATTATAAAGGAGGAAATGTACCTAAATATTCCATATATTTCCTAAGTATTCACAATAAATATCTTATACTATTATATTATAGAATACACCTCAAAGGTTTCTTCATAAGAAAATAGAGGTATGATGACCATATCATTCATTTAAGTCAATTTACTCATTTCTTACATGAAGGATAGTCATCACACCTTAGATGGTGAAAAAACATGAATATAGTAGTATAAACATGGGAATCAATCAACACACCCTAATGGTTGTGGGAGAAAATGAGGGAGAAAGAGGAGGAAGATAAGAAATAAGGTGATGGGGAAAATTTAATTTCCATCCCTATAATAAGTTTCAAAACATTTCTATGTAGTTTAGATAACCTTGAGATTCAACTTACTATACAGTAATACCTATGCATTCTAGGAACATATCTTAAAAAAACTATATAGAACTCCTATAGAGCTATTGTCCCAGTGTTATAACCCCATCATATGGTTTGAATCACGATTAAAAAAACTATGCACCAAACATGTGATGCACATTTAATTCAATACACAAGGTTTCATGGTTATTTGGACCAAATCAATTGTTAATCGAATTGTGTCCCTTAATAAAATAGTCGACATAGTTTTACCACATTTTTAGTACTAACAATGTGCCAATAGTGTTCCATTATCTGCTTCTCCTAAATTAGGGTTTTTGAGGCCCGACACTCCTGAAATTCATATGAACACTTGAGAATTCACTAAGGACTTAAATCCCATATAAAAAATTATAATTTTTTAAAACAATTTTATTTACATTCAAAAATATGGTTTAAAAATTCATCCCATCTACCAAACAAAAAGTTTAATTTCCCTTGGAATTTTTAACTTTTTCAAAACACGGGACGTTACAAATTTCTATTACATGGGTTATGATATGATGATTTTTTATGATATTATGGAATAAATATATATGATTCTCATTATGTGATGTGTGGAAACAAAATTATATATACCACTAATTCATTGATTAAAGATGGGTATCTCATTAGATAATACGAACTAGAATGGGGAGTGATCCCATTTTAGTAAGAGACTTTGTCCAATATGATAGTCTTGGGAGTGAAGCCTAACTAAGGAAATTATGGAATTAATAGAGAGCCCAACCACCTATGATAGTATTTTCAATGATCCATGACTAAGGAAATAATTTTTTATCCTTATGTGTATTCCTTAAACTAAGGTCTTATGGAAATGTTATGCTCTTGTTGCTTGTGTTCTTTGATTCTTTTATGATTGATGGATTATTAACTACCATGATTTATTACATGACTAAAGATTATTATCATTGATACAATGGGTATGGTTTTAAAATCCTAAAATCAGGTTTTTATACCCTCTTACCCATGTTTTTGTATGTGATCATTTACATCTCCCTTATTTACCCTTACTAAACATCTGATCTCACCCATTCTTAAATTTCCTTCCCCTAGGTTATGAAGAGAGGTTTTAAGTATAATAAATCTAATAAGGGTGACGGTTATGATGAAATTAGTGGTATATAATGTAGATATATTATTAAAATTTTATTTATGTATCCATGTTTTCAAATACACTAAACTATTATGATTCTAGAATGTAATATTTATGCATGAAAAGTATTGGTCCATTTAAGTAATCCACCTTTGCATCAACCATATATTTGTATGTTATACATTGTAAGAATACTCTCTCAATATTTCATGTGACTCGATCCCAAATATAGTGGGCCTCCTATGGACTCATCAATCTCATCAAGTGATTTTTTGGATTCCTATAAAATTAAATATGTGTCTTTTCATTGGTTGATTCCTAGTCATCCTGGTAAATATTACATCATAACTAATTTGTAGAGTAATATATAATGTGGGTTTCCAGAATGTCAATTCCCTTTACAGCTATCATCCCCTAATGGGATTATACATTGTTTTGGGTTTTAGGTGACACACATAACCATCACAACCTAATAACATGCACCTTCTCTTGGTCAATCTATTAACGGGGAACCTACTCAGGTTCCCTTAGTCTTTCTTAATTCGAGGAACCCTCACATGGGACCTCAGTATCAATGTACATGAAATAAAATCCCTCTTGGAATCCTCTAGGTCATGACTTATTTCTCAAGATAATTCCCAATACTCAAGATATACTTTCTCCCCTAGTTCTCCCCATATATAATGACTCTTTGGCTTTCAAGGCTAAACCATATAGGCAAAAGTAAAAAAGATATACCATGGTCTATCTTAGTCCTCAAGGTCTCTCTATGTTGGTTCTCTCTCCTAAAAAATAATCTATGTCATATGGTCTATCCACCTAGGCTAAACATGTTTCATTTCAAGGCCTTGACCATCAATTAACAAGGCATTAAAACTAGTATCAAGCTCCATCCGGCTATGAAACCTTGTTCATTATAATAAATGGGTCACATTTTAAATTAAAAAATTTAGTTAAACATTTAAATTCCCTAAGTAGTGTGACCACAAAACCAATGAATCATAATAAAGATTAAATGACAAAGGGAAAGTATATATAGAACCTACCTCAAATTGAAGCCTTTTACCTTTTAAGAGTAGCCTGAAATATCTTTCCCAACCTCATCTAAGTCCATATAGCCACCATCCAACCAACCAGGGAAATAATTCATACAAATAAATCTAAAAAAAATAATTATAAACATTTATATTTAGTGTAAGTATTTAAATTAAGTAGGTATAAATTCCAAAAATCTCACTAAGTTATCCTTTCACAAAATTGTTGACAATAGGGTGTGGTTCATTCCCCACTCACACTCAAACCTGTGCCTTGTAAAATACCAATTTTATATCACCGCTATAAGGGCCCAATAATTAAATATAGGTTGAATGCCATTAAAAACCAAAATGATGACATAGATTCATAGAAATGATGTGTTCTTCAATGATGACCTCATATCACATTCTCCTCTAACTTGGTTGAGTGAAATCCGCATTAAAACATTCAATTACACCATAATCTAGTGGAATTGATGAAGATACCAACAATATAAACCCAAAAAATTATTGATGGTAGTGGGAATAATACACATTAGGATATAGGAGGATGAACTTAACCACTAAAAACATCTGATCACACTCAAAACCACTGAAAATGGGGGATAAATGACCGAGGGGGAGGTCCAGTCGAGAACGTCCTTTCATGTATAGTGCATCCAAAAAAAGTGGGGTCAAGATATAATTTAAATTTTACAAAAAATTACCATTCATGTTTCATGTAGGTAGATACATTGTTAGACAATAAATTTTCAGGGCCTTTTTCTGGGGCTTCCAACCATCCATCATTCATGTACATAAAGTACCATGGGAACCTTGTTCATGTCATGAATCACTGTCCACAATAAGAATATCCTAATATATATATTTTTCATTCATCCGAGTTTCCATTTACTCCTCCCATTCTCACCCTAACCTATAGTCCTTTCACCAAAATTTAATGGACACCTAAAAATCTATTATGGGATATTCAAACTCTCGAAACCTCATTATGATTCCCAATTATCAAAATGAACCATCATTCAAATAGAAATTTTAATTTTCCATTGTATTTCACAACGCATATAGACACGGGGTTTTACAATCTCCCCATATTAACACTTATCATCCACAAGAAGTCTTATAATCCATTGGAAATTTCACACCCAACCTACACAAGTCACTGATCCATTCTCAATTCATCTCCCTCCACTCCAGAATATTGAACTATCTTCCACTACGCAATTCCAAACATGAGGTGAATTAGTCATAAAACAAAATACACTACATAAAACCATCACTAAAACATATATATGACACTACATGGATCCTTCCCATCCTAGGATTCCTTTCTATCATCAAAATCATCATTAGGTTCACAGTAATACCCTCAGTAGAACTCAACTAATCATGGTTGATTTTTACCTGTGATGCTTTCCACCATTAGGATTTCCTATCCAATAAATATTTAGCGACTTAATGACTTACTAAAGGTGATTTCATTATCACAGCATCCAAACACATATAAAACAACCTGAAAAAATCATATAATTACTCTTTTATATGATCCACAAATGAATCCAATAAGTATCCACTTTCTATCTATAGGGACAATAAATATTATCCTTTCATTGAATGGGCTCAGACGAACCTCAAAATACTCTATTTGTACCAAATTTTATATTCTTGAAACATGTTTCCATTTTACCGAGATATTACAAGTTTTTTTTCATGAATAGACATCCTTAATAAATTTCATTATATGATTAACTGCTAATCCATGTGACGGAACTGAGTTTTACCCCTTGAAATAAGTGATGAATTTTGTTCTCCCATGAACAATGTCATGAAATTGGCTTCACCTAATGAAATTATATCGAATCATACCAAAACTATCCTAATCATGATTATAAAATTTCGTATTCATCCATTATATTATCCAAATCACATATTTTGTATTTAAATATGACTAGATAAGACAAAATTGTAGATCCCTATCATCTAAACACCACCTCGATCATCCAACAGTCTGTCCAACAATGAAAAAGAACATTCCAACATGAGGTAATTACATCATGATTCAACCTCATACATTAATTAATATAATGAATATACATGAGCATCTATCTCATACCACATTGTCGACACAACCATTATTCACTGCTTGTTCCCAAACCGCTAGAACATCATCCTTGATACATACTGAAATTTATCAATAAAGAGGATAACCTTCCAATATCCTATGGTGTATTACCCACCATAAGTTTTTCCTTATAACACTCCTCAAGAACCACCTTAATAGGTTCCATCATCAAATTCAGGTTTCTACTCCCAAACCATGCTCATCTTTCCATGGAAACACCCATCTTAGAACAATTTCTAGATCAATTTTTCCACCAAACCTGATCTACCTGTGATGTTTCCTATATCATAGAGGAAAATTTACTATTTTTCAAATACCATAGGACTCCATGATATGATTTGTTTCATATACTCAATTGTTACTCATTTCACACCAGGTTGTTCATTGATTTATTACATAAATGGCACCGCCCTCCACTAGCATGTACTATTCTCATCTGTTTACGTGTATTGAGGGTAAAATCATGCACGACACAATGAATAACTAGATTCATGGTATTTTCAGTCACACTTCATTGAAACTAACTAGCCACACTTTATTTAATACCAAATGATCAATCCTACCACATTTTTAACTTCCGCCAATACTATCCCCAAATCAGAAGTATCTTATCATGATTTTTTATAACACATGATCATCTGTTATTCATGAATCATTTAAAAATTAGAACCATCCATTAACATGCTATCACTGTGCCAATAAAAAAACCAGAATATATAGGTCTAATAAATCTATTATGCATTCCCTAAAAACTAACCGTCAATACTAAAGCAGCAGCACTCGTAGTGATTTCCACTTGAAAATTTTGATGGTATCTATTTTCAAACACCATAAACATGATTTCAACTCCCATGAATCAATCTTAAAAAACTATAAAATAATCATGATTCCTAACAAAAAGGAACTAATAATCCTATACCAACCCCTATCTCTGGTTTCACTCAATCAAACATAACTCACTATGTCACTAAATAAAGATTTGTATCACAAGGTTTCTATATCCTCCCACTTATCCCAAAAACTAGGTCTCTTTAGGGTTACATTTCATGGGAAACACCTCATGTTATCATCCATAATCCATGTTGAATCTCATGACACATCAATATCCTACCAAGGAATTGATTCTCACTAATAATCCATACATATTAATACTGCATTGGGTATCAAAACTTAGTATGATCCCCAATGGAATCATCTAAGACAATCTATGTTAGGGAGCCATAGTGATGATGTTGGTTTATAAAAAATTTCATTCAAATTTATATGGGAGAACACAATATATATTATTACTAAATAATTAAATAACCTAACATATCATCACATAATCTATGTATACTCACTCAACCGACATCACCCTCTGATGATCTATATCAAGAAAACCATCGTTACATAGTTCAGTTAAGTAGAGTTTCATAAAAATAAATATGAAAAATAGTATATAGGTTTTCATTGGAACATTAATTAACAAAACCCATGTCACTCTCCCTTTATGATCTATAAATAAGGCTAATCCATGCAGAATTTGATCACACCATACAGGTATGCAATTGATGACATCATCATAGAAAATCCATACCAAGAGAAATTATAACCACCATAAAATTTAAGTATAATACTATTCAAATATATATTGGATAACTCCATATAGGTTGTTACTAGCACTCTGAATAGACAAACCCAAAAAAATGACCCTCATAGGGTATACATCTAAGGAAAGAACTAATCTTATCAACCTCTTTGCTTCTTCCCTCATTCCCTATAGAATGGATCATATCATTATAATTATCATAGATCATATCATAATAGGATCCATACGAACTACCACGAAAAAAATACAAGTTAGACCAACTGAGTAGAATCCCTTTAGTACTTTTTGGGAAAACTATGTATCAGTAGTTATTAAAAATTCAAACATCCAATCCACATTCATGAATAGTAATGATTACATTATTAGTCCTATATCATGTGGATCCTCTATGTAGGTTATGATTCATGAGACACCTCTTGCCTCTGTAGGTCAAAATTTAAAATTCCAGTAACTGGACTCTCGCCAATGGGTCAAAGCTAGAGTCTATAACCCCTAAATCATTAATCTACATCCTAATGTGCATAAAAAAGGTTTAAAATCATAGTATTAATAATAAAATATGAAAAAAATATCAATATGATACCCATGAAAACCTAGACTTACACTAGGAAAGGTGTTCGTAATTCACTAGTTAGGATTCCATTACAGGCTCCAAAACACCCATATAACTCCAATGTACTAAATCATGAAATAGTAAATTATGATAAAAATATCTCATATACAACTTTTTAATTACCCTATATGAATTAATCTATAAATAGTAAGTTGATTGGTTCTCCAAGTCACCTCAGGCACACATCCCCATATGATAGAGGCTATCGACTAGTAGTGGGGGTATAGGGTAGTACCGTGGGGAGAATATACCCCCAATATCAGAGTGTTTGATAAAAATAATTAAATAAACATCAACTATAATAGGTAATAATCATATTATATAATAATAAATAAATATCCAACATGAAATGTAGTAAAGGACTGAAAACCATACAAATTATACAAAAACTAACCTCCCACTAGGCCAATCATCATATACAAGCAATACATTAAAAAAATAAATTCATAATAGGATCTAGTGAACCTTGAACCATATCACATACTGATCTACCAACATCATCTAAGATGTCCCACTTGACCATTGCATCTTAGGACCCAACTCAACATATTCAATCAATAACCATGTGACCACTACTTGGTTACCCTTGTGTAATGATAGACTAAGTAGGGTGTGAGTAAAAAAATAAGTAGGGTGCCACTAATGTGGTCACATAATAATCAGAATATGATATGATATTTTTCTATAACATTCTAAAAAAATTAAATAAATAAATGGTATAATAAAAACAATTGAATAAATATTCCACCTTAATTATTTCCTTGGATCGATGTCAAAATTTCTTTGAGAACTTCATGATGATTGTGCCACCATAGTATCACCACCTCCCCATGAGTGTATATATTTAACCTGGGAAAAATCCAATAACCATCATCAATCCTTTGGTTCAAGACCCAAATTGACCATAACAACCTCATCCAACACTATAGTATCTCTAAAAATGAGAATAACTTTAGGGGAAACTCTATTCACTCATTGGGGATCCCATGATCACACCTCCAATGATTATTAGAGGACTATAGGGGTGTAACTAGTCATACTACATCCCCATTTCATTAGGCTGAACCCCATGGTAGTACATGGTAAATCTCAATTTTGGTTTCACAATGTATTACGAGGAGGGGGAGGTCCTAGGTAATGCTATATATCCAAGCTTGAATGATTATTTTTAGACTTAAGAAATTAGAGGGAGTTCCCTCCTTATATCACATGGTCAATATATTGGTTATACAATATCTCACAGCTCCTCCACTAGACCATCAAAGATGCATTTACCCAGTCATAAGGTGATATCCTAAGCATTAATCAAGAGGATAAAACAATCAACCTCATGATGTACAAAATTCATACATGGGGATATAAACCCACTAACATGTCATACCAACATTTGATTCCTAGGAATATTGGGCATTCTCATTGGTCTACTAGTATCTCCATTAAAATATTGAAACCTGGGAAATCTCAATAATTCCACTAAATCAAGGAACCCATACTATCCTAGGAATTCATGTGCATGAAAAATCACACACATCTAATTCCAGATCCTTGGTACCACATGTAGGAATAAAACCTTAATTAAAATTATCTCTAGATGCTATCAAAGATAGGAATCCGGCCAAAATAAATTGTGATAACAATTCCCAATAAAACAATTCATCCTAGGGACTCATACATTTCATCAAATGATTCATGGGCATCTCGGGAAATCACATCGGTTTCAGGCCCATCAACTGATTCCTGGGAATCCTAGGATATCACTCATCATAATTAATCAATAAAATAATATATAACCATGGTTGGCTGAATGAAAATTTTCATTACTTCCAGTACAACCCCAACATGATTATATGTAGATTCTTGATCAAGGTGACACCCAAAAACAACACTACACAATAATAGACACTCATTCAAGATTGTCCAATCAATGATGCTCACACTTGGGTTCCCTTAGTCGTTATTCATTAGAGGCAACATCAAATGGGTCTTTAAACTCAATTTAAATGAAAAGGAATCACACTTTTAATTATCTTTATCATAACTAGTCTCTCATACTAGTTCCTGTAACTCAAAAAAACCCTCTCCCCAGATGTGACCTCAAAGATTACATCACTTTGGAATCTAAGGGTAAGACACATCATCAGATAGTCAAGAGATGTCCCCTAACCCATATAGACCCTCAAGGTCCCTCTAGGATAGTTCGATCAACAAACCCATAATCTATAGCCTATGATCTATCCTACTAGGCTAAGAAAATCAAATGTTAAGGTCTTTTCCATTGACGGTCAAGGTGATCATGCTAGTACTAATGTCTATCAAGCCCTATTATTTTGTGCATGTTATTCGAGGAATAAAATTTTAAATTAAAAAATTTAATTAAACTCATCAACACCCTAAGTGGAGTGACCACACACCCCAAGAATGATAACATATAAGAAATTTTATAGGTAAGGTGTGTGAACCAACTATGTCAAACTGACGCCTCTTCCCCTTAAAGTGCAACCAATCATCTCTCACCTGAGTTCGTTCAAGACCATTTGTCCACCATCCAACCACTAAGGCCTTATATCATAACAAAAAATACAAAAAAAATATTTATAAACACTTAAAATTAAAAAAAATGAATAGACATAAATTTTAAAAATCTCACCACATCATCAGGTTATGCCGAAACTGTTGATAATGGGGTGTGGTCTACTCTTGACACCCAACCAAACATATGTGACTTAAAATAAAAGATTTATATCACCAATATAATAGCCCAAAAGTTATATATATTATGAAAACCCTTAAATAATATGAACTATGATGTAACTTCACTAAAATAACACACAAGGGCATGTTGGCCTCATTTTAGGGACTCCTCTAGCTAGGTTGAGTGAAATCCCCATATGAAATGGTCAATTCCAACATAATTTTTTGGAATAATTGAAATAATTTTTATCAAAATCCCTAAAAATCAATAATGATAGAGGGATTAAAACACATAGGTATAGAGGAGGAATAATTAACCTATTGACACCATTCGATCTCACATGGAACCGCCCAAAACAGGGGAGAAACCAGGGATAGGGAGGTTCGGTTGAGCCCCTCCTTATGAATCCTATATATCTAATTAAGAAAGGTGACCCATTTTAATTTTCTTAAAAAACTAACTATCCATGTTACATGGAATGATATATAGTGTTACACCATGAATTTTTAGGAATAGCTCCTAGTACTTTGAGCCATCCTCCGTTCACATTTTGAAAGTACCTTGTGAACCCTATTCACTTCATGAATCGAAAATAATGAAATGAATGGACTAATATAGTTGTATTTATCTACATTAGTTTCCTATTACTCATCATATTCTCACCTAATACCTCAATCCTTTCACTGAAATAATCCACACAAAAAAATACACCATTTTGGGATGCTCAAACTCTTTGAATGTCATTCGGATTCCCAGTTATCAAGATAAACCATACACAAAATAAAAAATTTAAATTCAGGATATATTTTTTAAATCATTAAAACATGTGGTTTTATAATTATAAAATAATTTTTTATAAAATAATTTTATGCATAAAATAAAAAAAATTATAAAGATTATTTATTTTTATATTTTTCAAACTTATATAAAAAATAAATTCCACCACTTCTAGGAATTGAATCCTATAAAATGTATTCCATATTTGTAATAAACACAAATATCATTAGGAAAAATTTCAATATAATATTTTTTTCAAAATGAATATTAACCCTGGTAAATATTTATCACCTCGGTTTTGTGTAATATTAGTTATAAAAAGGTTAAAATAAACGGATAAGTATTCAATATTACAAATAACACTTTCTTAAATCTCATTAGTTAGAATTATTTATTCCATAACCTTGTAATAATCTATTATTTTATAATTTTAATCCACATGACTTGAACATGACTTATATTATATAATAAATTTTCATGTATTTACAAGATTTTCACCCACCTAACTTATAAAAGGGAACCTCTTCTCCTCAATTCAACAAACTTATTGAGCCGCCTAGAATGACCAAGACATTCCCAAACACCTTACCAAATTTATTTTTCTTTATATTTAGGTTCTGATCTTTACAAAATTCCACCTCATAAAGAAATAATATGTAAGACAAAGGAGGTTTCTAAAAGAATAGGTATATATTCTTTTCAATAATTTCCAGGTTCCTTTCTACATAAAAAACCTTAAACAATTAAACAACCATCATAAAATAATAATATTAAAATATTTACCATAATAATTTTTTTTGGGTTATGATATGTCCATTTTTTATTTACTTTCCATCCTATAAAAACTAAAAACCCCACTCATGCATATGTTCAGACTACCATGTCCAGGAAGTGATGTGTATTAATTTTCATCACCAGATATCATGGATGGTTATAAAGATGAAATTAATTAATATATATTCTATCTATGAAATAAATATGATTATTTAATTATAATATATCTTCTATTTTCTTACACTTTCTCCCATTGGAATGTGTAACATCGGTCATGTGTACGTGTGGACTACCACCTCAATGAATTGATATGATTTATTTTCTATTACCACGATGAATATATTATTCAAAAAATGTATGAGATGACTAAATATGATATTTATATCATTTTTAAAATTCTATAAATTAATAAATAATGATCATGATGTAATAATTGAGACTTCCCAACCAAAATGTACATGACCAACAGAAAGTTAGCACCTGTAATGATGATGTTAATAAAGAATTATTAATTAATTAGAGATGATATGTTAAAATTTAAACAAATATGGTTTGATATGTATAAACATGGTAATAGTATTATTGAGTAACAATTATAAAGTATCTCTACAAGAGGATTAAACATGTAGTATTGAGTAGAGACCTAGGGTATGTGATTCCAGTTACAATCACATTTTATTTGAAGATATTTTATATTCATATTTCCTTTTAAAAAAATATATGATTATAATATCTTAAACCCCATCTCTTTTCTTATATTCTAGTTATGTTTGGGGTTTACATGTTTATTTTTTATATCTTCTCTTGTTGGACAAATAGTTAATAAGTATGTCACTTGTAAGAGATACCAACCTTATTTATTCTTTTCATTTGGGGATATTTTTTCTCCTTGTTCATGTTCTTCATATTATTTCAAAAATATTTTTATTTACACAATAATGAATTATTGAAGTTATTTTCAAATACCTTTTTCTTTATTCACACTATTTCAATAGAGAATATTTTAAAGACTTTTTGAAAAGGGTATTTTTTTCTTTCTTTACCACAATATGAATGGAATGTTTTTAATGTATAAGATATGAAATGCCTTTCATGCCTCCTTGAAAAATATTCTACATTTAGATTATTATACTAGTTTTTATGGTTATTCATGAAAAATTCTTGTCCATAAATTTTTTTATCGAAATTAAAATTTTATTTTTTTCTTAATGGAATGAAAAGAGTTTTGAAAGTGATTTATAACATCATTCTTACACCAAGTTACAAAGAAAATATTTTTAATTTTCCATTCCATTTTCTTTTATATTTTAAGAGGATTGGATTTAATAAAAAACGTCAATTTCTTGTGAATCTGTGGCCTCTATTAATCCTTTAATGATTAATGGTTTTTTTATCATTAAATTTATCATAATCACATTCCCTATCACATTGAATTATTTCATTATACATTATTTTATCCTCTAATTCCATGTTTTATGTATCATGGGTTTACACAATATAATTTTCTCTAATTTGACCATACACCGTATATATATATATATGTGTGTTATATGTTATATGTGGAAGGATACATATTATAAAATAGATTTCACTAACTAAAGAAATAATTCTTATTCTTGACACAAAATTTAATATTATTGATTTATAAGTCATTTTGAGAATAAATTATATTCATCGTTAAATATATGAGGAATTAATTGTCCATAAAAATGAAGGGTGAGGCCTAATTATAGATAGCAATTCAAATCATCAACAAGTATTATGAGATAAAAAAAGACATGCCATATCATATGGGTTTCTAGTTTACACATACCAATTTATAAATAATGACTTGGTTGAGGCCTTTAAGAAAATATTTATGATATCTTGAGTGAGGACATGATGGTAAGATCATGAATGTCCAAAATTATTCCTTTAATTTATTGAGAAATATGTTTCCAATATCCATGTTTTTTCAAGTTTGATATTATCCATGGATGTAATTATAAATCAAGTTGATGATTAAATGTTTTTTTTATTTTTCACTATTCTGATTTGATTATTCTTTTTTTACTCATGATATATTCTAATTTACAAAACCCTTACTGGTTATCTATTAAACCCTTTTATTTTTTCTAGTTCACAGGATATGAAGAAGGATTATATGAATGAATTTAAGGATTTATGAATTTTTTTTAATATATATTTTTATATTAAAATTTTAATATGAGAATAATGTATGTATCTAGTTTTTCAATTCCACTAAACTGATCATTCCTCTATTATACAATACCTTGTATATTATATGAAAATAATAAAGTAATCATCGGATCTAGTTTACCAGAGTTTATTTGATTATAGTTGGTATCAATGTAAGTTTAGTTGGATCCTTGGGAAGAAGATTTTAAATGGCCATAAATAACATGAATATTATGATAATCCCTTCAGGTATTTGAGAAATTTTACCATAAAAGGGATTTTTATAAAGTTCTTGATGATTATCAACTAACGTAATGTGTTCCATTGTTTAAAGATGGTTACTAGGAGATGGAAGGTAAGAAACAATGGTACTAATTGTAAGGACTACCATTTTCAATAATACAATAAAAATGGTGTTGAAGTTGAGATAATCATGGATATATTAGGATAGTTGACTCAAGTTATGATCAATAACCTCACTTTTATTGGAAAATATGTCTTTTTATAACTTAATTCACGTGTTATGGATTACTTCATGTGATATAAGAATAAATATTTAAATATAAATACTAATAATTTAGAAGATGAACAATATATTAAGTCCATCAAAAAGATAGTATTACACTTGGAAATAATGAGAGGTAAAAGTTAATTTTGGTAGTGAATTATTTAAAAGGATATTTTGATCAATGTTATTCATTGATCTAGAATACTAGGGAGGAATAAAAAATTAGTTTTATGGAATTGGTAACTTTTAAAGTGATATTCTTTGAAAAATACATTCCATGAAATAAATAATATAAAATAGAGAGGAAGTTCATCACTTTAAATCATAATAAAGAAGAATGTGGTGAAATGTTTTAGGATTAATATACAATATTATCTAGGAATGTTGTTGACTATATACATAATCCAAAAAGAGATATTTTCCATTTCAGTGATGGGATTCAGATGAATCTATAAAGGGAATTGGTTTCTCAAGTGTTTTCATCTTATGATGATACAGTTTCAAGTTCCATAAAAAAAGAAAAATAATTATTTAGATCTTATATCTTCTATATAAATCAAGATAAGAAAAGAGTGGATGAGCACCATGTGAAAAGAAATGAATCAAAAAAGAAGAAAGGGAAGATGAAATTTACAACATGTGATATTTTTGGAAGGAAATACCAATGTTATTTATTAATGGAAATATGAGTTCGTTTTGATTGTAGATAAAAGGATCATGTGTCTATTTAATGAAAGGGAAAGAAAGGAACCACTACTATCAATATATTAATGTGAATATAAATGGGTAATTATTACAAACAATGTCCCAAGTGTTTGGGGGAATTTATATACAATAGGACAAGGGGATAAGGCCAAGATTATATGATTTCTAAAGATTTTTTCAAAGTCCCTAAATATGTGGTGGCTCATAGATTGATCATAAAATCAAATTTATCTAATTCTTTATTTGATCCTGGATCTTCACACTCTTTTATATCTTCCATGTTTTCTATGAAAATTAAATAATTCCCTAGAACCTTAATATTAGAGTTTTTAATTATGAATCCTAGTGGAAATATTAATTAAATAATGATATGTTAGTTAGTCTACATTATGATGCATAAACATACAATATTTGAAAACATGGTTATTAAACCTATGGTTGGCTTGGATATAATATATGATATGGATTTAAATTCATAGAGTAATGTAAATATTTATTTCAAATAGAAGGAGATTATGATTCGTGAATTAGATGTATAATACCTTATTTTTTAGAGGGGATACTTCATCATTTGAATCATGTATGGATCTACCTCCAGTGGTTGTACTCAATGAAATTCTAGAAGAATAATTGTAGAGACAACATATAGGTCTGAAAGGATACCTTATCATAGAAGACGAACATATTGTACTAGAATATAATGTTGTTTTATCAGAAGAGTTACATCAAAGTTCACCCATATGGGAAGTTGAATTTTGAATTGAACTCATCCTAGATGAAAAACCTATAACTAATACTCTCTGTATAATGAATATTGATGAATTACTAGAACTAAAGAAACATTTATAAGATTTCTGTAATAATAGATTCATTTTCCCTATAATTTTTCATTAGGGTTCCCCTGATCATTTTTTTATGAACAATGATGGATTTATGATGTTTTGCATTGATTTTAGGGAAATAAATTCCATTACTATAAATAAAAATTATATTATGCCTCAAATTAATGAACTATTTGATCAACTTAAAGGAAATTAACATTTTAACATGATCTTCCTTCATTATTATATCATTAACTACAAGTAAAGAAGGAATATATTCCAATGATGAAATTTCATGGGAGGTATGGATATTATAACTTATAATAATTCCTTTTTTATTGATTAATTAACCCTCTATTTTATGGATCTAATGAATTAAGTATTTAGTGGTTAGATCAATAACTTCATAGTGGAATAAACTGATGAAATATTGGTATACAATAAAATATATGATGAACATGAGATTTATTTGAGAATAATTATTGAGACACTATGATAAAAGGAGTTATGTAATGTTTAGAAAGTGTGAATTCTATCATCATGAAGTTTCTTATCTTGGGCATATTTTTCTATGGATGGACTATCAGTTGATATTTCAATGAAAAAGGTAGTAATTAAATGACCAAAAATAATGATTTTATCTTAGTTATATAGTTTCCTCAGACTGAAAAGTTTCCATTAGTGATTTTGTTATTATTTTTCTTGATTAGATAACCCTTTAAATATTTTTAAAAGTAAAGGGTTTAATTTTATACGGTCAAAAAATTTAAATAATGGACTGAATAATTAAATAGGAGATTGGTCAAATCATCTATATAGATATAATCATTGTATAAAGGGCTGATTTTGGGATAGATAATGATGCATAAAATAAAGGAATCACTATATAGAATGAAATTTTTTTTGCTTATACATCAATATAGTTAAAGATCCATGAATAGAATTATACAACCCATGATATTGAGTTGGAATGTGTTTCTTGAAGATATGGAGGAATTATCTCGATGATGAAATATGTGAGATATATATAGATAAAAAAAATTAAAATACATATTTTAACAAAAATCAATAAACATGAGGGAAAGGATGTGGATATAGAAACTCAATGATTATAATTTCTTGATACACTACCTCCCTAGTAAGGGATATAAGGTGGAAAATGAGTTATGTAGGAATGAACATAGAGTTTTGAGTAAATTGGGAATTTAAAACGATCCTATATTCATAGATTTAGTATGTATATGGGTATCCTTATGGAATTTAAAACATCACTCATTTTCCAAATGGTTTCCAAAACATCTTTATATGAAAAGATAAAAAGGTCCCAACTTTATGACAAGAGTTTAAAAAATAAAATTAATTTCATGAATGATGGGAATATGATAAATATTATTTGCTAAAATTATATTATGAAATTCAAAAATATTCCATGTGTCCCATAAATACATGATACAAAGAGATAATTACTTGGTGATTCTCGTAGATTAAATTTATGTATACAACCTAGAAACACCAAAATGTATAGAGATTTGAAGTAAAATTTTTGTTTGGATAATATGAAATGGGAAATGGTAGACTATATGTCAAGATTCTTTCTTTATAAATAGGTAAAGGCTAAGAGACAACATAATAATAGAGTCATGAAACCTATACTTATTACTATGTGGAAATAGGATGATATTACGGTATATTGTTTCACTGAATTTACTAAGACTCCTTGAAATAATTATTCCATTAGGGTTTTTATTGATTTCCTTAATCGGTATTTATGTTTATTCTCATTAATGGAGGATTTAACCATTGATTTACTATCATGAATATATACTAATGAGGGTTTTAGACTTCATGGTGCACCTATTTTAATTAGATATGATCATGACCCGTGATTTAAATAAAAACTATAGAAAATTATTCCTATGTATCTCAACACTGAGTTATATTTCATCAATGATTATCATCCTCAAATAGATGGAATATCTTAAAGTACTATTAAAACATTAGAGGAGAAGTTGAGGTTATGATCACTTGACTTTCAAGGTATGTGGGATCAATATTTACCTTTGGTGGAATTTGGATATAATAATATCTTTCATTCAAGTATTCAAATGGCACAGTATGAAGTGTTGTATAGGAAAAGATGTTATAAAACAACATGTAGGAATAAAGTTAGCGAAATGAATCTATTATTCCCAAAACCCATTTAGGAGACAATGAAGAATGTGAGTTCTGTTTAGAGTCATATTAAGAAATCTCAAATTATGAAAAATATCAATATCTATAACCACATTAAGGATATTGAATTTCAAGTAAGGGATCATGTTTTCTAGAAGGTATATCTAAGGTAAGGTGTTGTATGTTTAGAAAAGAAAGAAGTACTATGTCCTGGGATTATTAGGCTATTTTATATTATAGAAATAATTGGAGTTGTGGGTTACCGTTTTGGAAATTCCATCTAGCCTCACTAAAGTGAATAATGTGTTCCATATCTCTTTACCGTGTAAGTATATGTCAGACCCAATTCATGTACTCACCTTCAAAGAAATATAATTGGATCCTAACATATCTTATTATGAGAATCCTTTATAGATTCTTAACACTAGAGAATAAGTGTTTCATAATAATATGAATTGGATAATAAAGGTATAATATATAATTAATTAGATATGAGAGGAAGCATGGGAACCTAAATAATTTATAATTAATAACTAACCATTCTTATTCATGAGGTGACATTCATGAATTTTTAGGTTTATATTTTGAATGGGGGAAGAATGTAACACTCATTATTTAATTATAGTAAGTAATATTTTCATTCAATTAAATCTATAGCATAACACACATTTCTTTATTTAGGAATATGATTAAATAATTCAATTAAAAAAAATTATAATATTAATGTGATGAAATGAATTTAATTTTTTCATTCCTATTTCAAAATTATCACATCATTAATTTTTTTAGAAATATTTGATTTCTAGGTGAGTAGTGAAAAATACTGATTTTACAAATACTGTCAATTTTATGAAATTATAATGATATATTAATTACTTGAATTTTTATGAAAAAATTTTTATAGAAAAAATATATATTTAATAGGTAATATTATTCATTTTAAAATATATTTTTAAAATATAAATCTTTTTTTAACATTTTTTAAATATAAGTAGTGTTTTATTATTTTTTGTTCTTATCTCTTATTCAAGTATACAGAAGGTTATTTTTAGTTATGATTTGGTTTTAAATCCAATTAAGTATCCTTTCGTTTAACCTAATCCAATTTATTATATGGTTACGAAAATTATATATTATATTGTTATAAAATAATTTTTATGCTTAAAATAAAATTTTATTCTTAAAATTAATTTTCATTGTGTTTTATGAACTTATATTAAATTCAATTTCATCCACTTTATGTAATTTAACCATACATAATTTTTTCTTTATTTTAAATCATTATAATTAATATTAGTTATAAAGTTCTACTTGATTTTTGGTTATAATGAATAGTAATCATGGTAAACATTTGTCCCCTCAATTAAGGGTAAAATGAGTTAAAAGGTTAAAATATGTGGACAAGGCATCAAGAAAACACAAAAATATTTCTTAAATATAAATGGTTTTTGGGATTTAATCCTTAATCTTACCATATTCTTATATTTGACAATTTTGAGTCATTATACTTGAGTGATACATAATATTATATAATAAATTTTCATGTATCTAAAATTTTTCCACCCACCTCACTTATAAAAGGCCTCCTCCACTCCTCTCTTATTCACAATTATTGAGCTAATTATCTAAAAAAATGCACACCCAATACCTTCCCCACTTTCTTTTTCTCGACCTAAAGGTTTTATTTTTTTAATAGACCACTTCAAAAGGGATTTAGGTGTATGAAAAGGTAGGATACTGAAAGAAGATTTACATTTTCATACTGATCAATTCAAGTTCCTTTTATCTTAAAGTTCCATAAAATATTTTTGAGTTGTTTTTATGTTAATTATACATCCATTTTCTATCACCTTTCCATCATATGAAAAATGGTAACATCGCTCATGCGTATGTGCAGACTACCTGTAACACCCCAGGTAAATAAAGAATATGACATTTTCATATTTATCCATATTTTTGAATAAAATATTAATATTACTTTAAAGGGAATGCTATGCTCGAGGGCATACCCAATACGCAACAACGAGTTTCTTTGAAATCTTACATTGCACTCTAATAATAAAATAATATTATTTTAAAAGGTAGTTAACGCCTAGCTGTTGTAATGGTGGGAATGAGCGGAACTAACTACAAAATGATTATATATGTTTTTCAAATATTTTTACTTTTATCCAATAAATGTTGGAGGCTTAAAATGCAAATGAATCCAATTTTAAGCATAAATCTTCTAATATTCTTTAAAAGGTCGATTAACCGCCTTTTGATGGAGAACCCTTTTTAAATATACTTTTGACAATTTTATATTTTGTATTTGACAAAATAAAATTCTTCTTTATAATCTAGACATCAAAATTTACTTTGTGTAAAATTTCGTTATTTTTCCGATAAAGATAATTTTTATTGAAAATGTTGCATTTTAATTCAAAAACTCCTTTTAATATGATTTATTTATATGGATAGATAATATTTTTAATTTATATTAAAGTGTATTTAGAATATATTTTTACCATTTAATCTAATTTTGGTCATTGGAATTAATTTCACTTTGAAATTGGACTTAAACTAGTGTTAATCTTTTAATAGGTATTATTTCTTAAAAACACACTATTTGTTTTGAAAGCGGGAATTAATTATTAAATTAATAAATGAAACATATATGTTTTGAATTTTTTAAAATATACATCATTTTTTAATTCGGAATGTCAAATATAGCTTAGGGTGAATTTTTGGTATTTTTCTGAAAAACTTCAATTTTTGATGAATAGTGAAACCACTAAGTGGTAGTTTAAAAACTGATTTTTCGTTTAAATGAAACTTTACCACTTCTGTGATTTGAATTTCAAAAATCCTACATACATGGTTTTCATTAGGATTTAAAATTTCATTCAATGTGATTAAAATAATTTTTTGGAGAATAGTAACTTTTAAGTTTTTAATCGTGATTATAGGTAATTAGTGTAATTTAAGGTAAAAATAATGTTTTAATAATATGAAATGACCTAGACACATGTCCTACCCTCATTGGATGAATCATGGACGACCAAGACAATCCATGGGTCAACTTGGGGACCCCATGGAGCCACTTTTGTTAGAAAATGACATAAATAACTTTTTATTTAAAGTTAAAATAAAAATGTCACAAGCATGAGTTGTTTTACTAAAACAATTTTTAAATGGGTTATACAAGTAATATTTTTTACTATAAATATTCATTAGAAATCTAAAAATATTTCCTACATCATGATAGTTTTTTTATAATTTTTAGACATTAAATAAATTAAATTATTTATGACATCATGATGATGCAGCGATTACCTCATTAATAAAGAATTTAAATAAAATTAAAAGATAATGTTAAAACTATAACTTACACTTGTGAAAGACCTATTGGATGAGTATATTTTGAACCCTTACCACCTTATACTAGAAATAAATCAATTTGGGACCTTTAAAATCCGGAACTCATTTGAAAATAAAGTAACATTTTGTAACTTTCCAAGAGTGCCCCTCCTCTGCTCTTATAAAAGGCCCCCGCCTCCACCACCTTAAACACACCTCTCAAGCCTTTGGATCGGCCAAACCCTGATCATTTTGTCTCTCCACATCCCTATATTACTCCTAGAAGCCTCAGTTTGGGCATAAGTCTTCCCAAGTAAGCCTTTGAGCTCAAATCAAAGAGATATACCCGATTTTAAGGTAATGTCTTCACTTGTGTTCTTTTGTTTTATTTTGCTTCTCCAACCCCCTAAACTCTTTTTATTCATTTCTTTTGTAACAACTCCAGTATATTTAATATACTAGGATGTTTTTATAAGAATTATTGGAGCTAAAATTATACACACCTACATCTAATGGTTAAAGAACATATTGTTTCTGTGGATGGTGAATTTCTGCCTCACGAAACGATGATTGTTCAATATTATTTTAACACCCTCAAAGGTGGCCATTAAGATGTCACTATATTTATATATGATATATAATATGTTTATGTTTTACTTAATCTTCTTTATTTTTCATTTATGACAGACCTTTATGGTTAAACTCGATATCTTCATTTTAGGAAGTACGGACTACCGCCCCCTCAAAGTGATTTGATTCGTTAATACCATATGTGGTACGCATAAAGGATAGATTTAATGATATTATATATGACACCATACTGGAAGTATAATACTATTATGTATCACTACGTTTTAATTCCATTAAATAAGAAATAGAAATGGAAGTAGCGTTCATGCGTACGTACGGCTTACCGTCTCCATGAACGGTGCATTTCATTTCTTACCTCTAAATGTTATGTAATATTATAAATGCATGTATATAATGTATATATATGATATATATGATATCTACATAATGAATATAATTCTGGATATAATATATATTTTACCACATGAATAACTTGTAATTATAAAGAGTTTATTTTTTTCTCAAGTAGCAATGATCTCCAAAATGACCATTATTAACAGAAATAATTACATAGTGTTCATAGAATGGTAGTAAGTGATATAAAAGGAATAATGAACTTGAAAAAGGTTCTTAAGCAAGTATAAATTAACTCAAGTTTATTATTCAGGAGGTTAAAGAACGATTGAGTCAAGTCGGACCCGAGGTAAGGGATCCTACCCCTCTCTTTCTTTTTAAGTCCACTCTTTTATATCATTCCTTTTAAGATCATATTTCTTATGATTGGGATTTTATTTTTTATTAATCTTACTTTACTTTTTATGTTAATATGATGAGAGACCCTATTTTCTCTCATCAATCCATTTTGGAAGTTTTAATTGGTGTCGTTAGGCTACCGAAATTTCGTAAGGGGCTTTTTATCTCACTTTGTGTTTTCGTGAGATTCATGCTACATTTGCCAATATTTCCTTTTGAGTAGTGTATTTACTGTCCATTATTCTACTATTTGTTTAACATACTTTTGTTTATGAGTATTTACATCAATGTTTTATAGTCCTTCTTTCATGGGGTGTACGTTTCGAAAGTTACCCAAATCGGTAAGGGAACCTTTCACCCTCCTCTTTTTAAAAGACTTCTTTTGTTATGTCTTTTAATTTAAATCTTATTATGTAGGGATATGTTATTATATATACTTATTGCCGTAAATTTTATGTCCAAGTGATTAGATTCCCTTTATCTCTCTCATCAACTCTTTTTCTAAAATTTGATGTGACATCGTTAGGCTGTCAAGGAAACTTCTTAACCCAATTTCGATTTCTTTGGGTTCAACATGTAGTTATTGAATATGTCATCATTTGAATATGTGTAAATAACCTTTGATTATTTTACACTTAATATCCATTTATATTGGGTGTATTTATATTTTTCACACATAATTATGAGATTGATTTATCCTTAATTTAAGGATACCATCTTTATAATGGATTTCATCTCAATTTACATTTCCATTGAGACTTCATTGTTGTTATGAACCAATTCAGTCTTATATGGTGTATATACTATCCTTTAGAATATTATATCATGAATCCCTTTATTCTAATGATATTATAAATTTTTGAGTAAATTTTATTCCTAAATTATTGTATTCAAGTGTCTCTCATTTTGTTAAAAACCCTTTAACTAAAATATCATTTTAAATGCTTTAATGATTTATTCTTATAAATATTTCTCATTAATATCCATGTTTTCAAAATAGTTTTAATGATTTATTTATATAGATATTAATGGTTTAAAATTTTAAAATCATCAATGTGGTATGGGACACTTTTATTTAAAAATCTCTTTATTAAATGTTTTAAATGGTTTTGGAAATGGTTTTTAGAATGGATTCATTATTTCAATATCTTAAAATGTTATATTGTTATTGTAATGTGGGAATGTTATATTTTCTTTATGCTTAAGTTATGTTCTATGATTACGTTATGGTTCTTGGGCATTGTTTATGAAGACGGGTGGTTCTGTGATAAACTAAGGGCGGGTGAGCCCGATATAGCTCTCCAATGCATTGGGTAACGCAAAGGAGTTAAACGTTAAGGTTTCTCTGAAGAGATTTAGGGAATATACTGTGATGGGTATTCCAAACGTAACCAAGAGGGTTACTCCCTATGTAAGAATGTTATGAATGCCTCAAGTTACCTTTATGTCTTATGATTTATATGGTTTATTCATGATTTTATGAGGTATGTTAAAGTGCTTATGTTTTATGGGTAAAGTATGATTTCATTCTTATGTATATTTGTACTCATGTTTCCTTTACATACTTTTTATAACCCTTACTGAGATTTTTATGCTCATCACAAGTTTTTGAAATGTTTTTCACAGGTCAAGGGAATGGTACATGATATGATGATAGGTTCAAGGAAGTGTCAAGAAAGAATCCATGTTTTATTATAAATATGTTTCCGTTGATAGGATAAATGAATACCATCTTTTATGTAACCACTTTATTTAAATGTGGAATGTAATGCAAGTTTTATGATCTAATTCTCTAAAACTCTAAACCTGAAAAGATCCTCAATGTGTAATCTTGTAATAACTCAAGATTAACTAAGGTTTAAGGAGGGGGCCTTATAGTTGGTATCAGAGGTCGGTTTAGATAACTTTAGAGGTTAGAGTGTTGTTTAATAAAAAGTGAAAAATTGTGTATAACCACAATGGTAAGTATATTAGATGGAGTCAAAATTTGTTTTTTGAAAGTTAGAATGAGTTTGAGATAACTTGGATAAGTATATTTTGGTCTTTATCTTCATATTTTTTATTTGATGATTTCACTGATATACTCACACTGACCTTTTTGGTTTTAGTAAATGGTTGGATCTAGCAGGCACCAAAGTAATAGTGGATTTGAAGAAAACTTTGACGGTTTTATGAAAGAACAACTGAATGATATGGGATCTACAATGAGAACTCTTGTGGTTATCCTCAACCAACTATCTGGAGTCATGATTGACCACCTAAACCTTAGTTATTTTTATAAGGCATCGTATATGCGAGAAACAAATCCCTACGGAAGTTCAGGTAATAATCATAAAGGTAAGTATGTTCAAAAACCTATGTGTCAAATATGTGCAAAGAAACACATAGGAAAATGTTTCAAAGGTATAGAAAGATTCTATAGATGTGGAAATGAAGGTCATAAAGCAAGAACCTTCCATGGAAAAAGGAAGCATCTAGTTGAATCTAGGAAAGGGAAAGAAGTTCTTTCTGAAGGATAAATTTGATGTTTTAAATGTGGTGTGCATGGTCATTATGCAAACACATGTCCTATGAAGAAGTTTCGGTAATGGGGTCACCAAGATCGTACAAATATTCATTTACCAATACCTAATTCCATTCCGATTGAGGATGAAGAAACTGACAATGAAGAATGAAAGTTATGGATTATTTCTTAACATATGTTTTCCTATTATTGGAATCTTAGGATATGATTCATGATTTTGTTTGTAGGAAATAATTATTTCAGAATAATTTGAAAAGGAATGGCTAATGGATCATGAAGAATGTTGAATGAGTAATAAGTCATCATATAAGGGATTTAAGAGTTATGGTAGATTTTAGGATGGTGGAATTCTTAGATGTATTAAGTCTCTTTTGATGATGGGGTTACATTAGAAGACTTTTTATAGAAACCTTGATGTTTGATATACGAATTTTTATTCAAGGAATAATTATCCTTTCTTTTGTGGATATAGTTATAAAGAACCATTTGGGTTTATATGATCCTTGAATTTGAGGCAATTACTGGTTAATACATTTTGGGTTGCAAAATGGAAGTTATCAGATAAACTTTGTGGTTAAAATATGTTATGGTTATTTTTGATGAATTTATCTCTTTTTTAGGAATGTTATAAAATTATATAGTTTTTGAAAAGGGACAACATGTAGACCGTGTGACAACCCATCGTGTTGGACGAAGCTGCAGGAATCGAACCCACAACCAAAGTGCAACTGGTATTTATCGCCTACCACTGGACTACATGAAGTCCCTGGTTAGTTTGAATGATTATTTTTAGTTATATGATTTTATGAATTAAGAGTAAGATGATTTTTGGTTTTCAATGGAAATGATTAGCCTATCATGGAGGATATGTTATTAGGTTAATTACTTTTCAGTATGAGACTGTAAGAGTAACTGATGTTATTTTGGAGAAAAATGTTAAAATTTATCTTAGGAGACTATGTGATTAAATCCTTCAGAGAATTTGGTTTCAATCTTAGTTTGGTTTACTTTGTATAATTTTATGGATAGATGTTTATTGAATGGTCTTTGTTGAACTTTGGGTTTTGTTTGACAAATTTTGGAGATTAAGAATAGATTTTTTTTATAAAGGATTATCCTTTTTGGGTATTATCTGATCTCATAATAACCTTTTTGGTTTTAGTTGTGGTTAAGGTCTAAATACATGGGAAGTATATAGTTCTCTTTTTTGGATTAGGTTATTCTCTAGAAGTTTATTATAGCTCTCTTAATGTGAACAAGTCATCCTAAATACTCGTCTTTTGGAGAAAATATGAGTTCATGTAAGAAATCTAGTAAAAGTTGAAAGTCAACATGACAATTAAGTA
The DNA here is from genome assembly GCA_963277665.1 of Viscum album. NCBI lineage: Eukaryota > Viridiplantae > Streptophyta > Magnoliopsida > Santalales > Viscaceae > Viscum > Viscum album. The sequence goes on from OY728119.1 coordinate 118,009,511, forward strand.
TGCTTCCTTATGTTTTAGTTAAGATCATAAATAAATTCCTCAATGAAAAGTAACTTAAAACAAAAATGTTGTCTGTTAATTTTTTCTACTGGGGAATCAAATACTGTTTAACCCATCATAAGTTTGTGATTTTCTTATTGTTAACTTTATCCTAGACATGTTTACTATCACTCTTCATCAGAACATGACCCTTTGTTTTTTCCTCCATATCCATATTTTCATACTTGGAATCCTAGTATGGGTTAACTCGGGTGACATTTGTACTTCTCTCTCATTCTTTTAAAGCGATAGTTTTACTGACTCTTGTTCCGATGTGGGATTTCCAATGAAGCTTCCAAGCCTAATTTTAAAATTGCAAGGACGCAATTCTCAAAAGGGGGGAAGGATGTAACACACCAGGTAAATAAAGAATATGAAATTTTCATATTTATCCATATTTTTTAATAAAATATTAATATTACTTTAAAGGGAATGCTATGCTCGAGGGCGTACCCAATACGCAACAACGAGTTTCTTTGAAATCTTACGTTGCACTCTAATAATAAAATAATATTATTTTAAAAGGTAGTTAACGCCTAGCCGTTGAAATGGAGGGAATGAGCAGAACTAATTACAAAATGATTATATATGTTTGTCAAATATTTTTACTTTTATCCAATAAATGTTGGAGGCTTAAAATGAAAATGAATCCAATTTTAAGCATAAATCTTCTAATATTCTTTAAAAGGTTGATTAACCGCCTTTTGATGGAGAACCCATTTTAAATATAATTTTGACAATTTTATATGTTTTATTTGACAAAATAAAATCATTCTTTAGAATCTGGACATCAAAATTTACTTTGTGTAAAATTTCGTTATTTTTCCGATAAAGATCATTTTTATTAAAAATGTTGCATTTTAATTCAAAACCTCCTTTTAATCTGATTTATTTATATGGATAGATTATATTTTTAATTTATATTAAAGTGTATTTAGAATATATTTTTACCATTTAATCTAATGGTGGTTATTGGAATTAATTTCACTTTGAAATTGGACTTAAACTAGTGTCAATCTTTTAATAGATATTGTTTCTTAAAAACACACTATTTGTTTTGACAGCGGGAATTAATTATTAAATTAATTAATGCAACATATATGTTTTGAATTTTGTAAAATAGACATCATTTTTGAATTCGGAATTTCAAATATAGCTTAGGGTAAATTTTTGTATTTTTCTGAAAAACTTCAATTTTTGATGAATAGTGAAACCACTAAGTGGTAGTTTAAAAATTGATTTTTCGTTTAAATGAAACTTTACCACTTCTGTGATTTGAATTTCAAAAATCCAACATACATGGTTGTCATTAGGATGTAAAATTTCATTCAATGGGATTGAAATAATTTTTTGGAGAATAGAAACTTTTAAGTTTTTAATCGCGATTAGAGGTAATTAGTGTAATTTAAGGTAAAAATAATGTTTTAATAATATGAAATGACCTAGACACATGTCCTACCCTAATTGGATGTGTCATGGTCGACCCAGAAAATCCATGGGTCAACTTGGGGACCCCATGGAGCCACTTTGGTTGGAAAATGACATAAATAACTTTTTATTTAATGTTAAAATAAAAATGTCACAAGCATGAGTTGTTTTACTAAAACAATTTTTAAATGGAGTTATAAAAGTCATATTTTTTACTATAAATATTAATTAGAAATCTAAAAAGATTTCCTACATCATGATAATTTTTTTATAATTTTTAGACATTAAATAAATTAAATTATTTCTGACATCATGATGATGCAACAATTACCTCATTAATAAAGGATTTAAATAAAATGAAAAGATAATGTTAAAACTATAAATTACACTTGTCAAAGACCTATTGGATGAGTATATTTAGAACCCTTACCACCTTATACTCGAAATACATCAATGTGGGACCTTGAAAATCTGAAACTCATTTGAAAATAAAGTAACATTTTGTAACTTTCCAAGAGTGCCCCTCCTCTCCTCTTATAAAAGGCCCTCATATCTACCACCTTACCCACACCTCTCAAGCCTTTGGATCGGCCAACCCCTGATCATTTTGTCTCTCCACATCCCTATATTACTCTTAGAAGCCTCACTTTGGTCAGAAGTCTTCCCAAGGAAGCCTTTGAGCTCAAATCAAAGAGAGATACCCGATTTTAAGGTAATGTCTTCACTTGTGTTCTTTTGTTTTATTTTGCTTCTCCAACCCCCTAAACTCTTTTTATTCATTTATTTTGTAAAAACTACAGTATATTTAATATACTATGATGTTTTTATAAGATTTATTTGAGCTACACTTACACACACCTACATCTAATGGTTAAAGAACATATTGTTTCTGTGGATGGTGAATTTCTGCCTCACGAAACGATGATTGTTCAATATTCTTTTAACACCCTCAAATGTGGTCATTAAGATGTCACTATATTTATATATGATATATAATATGTTTATGTTTTACTTAAGATTCTGTATTTTTCATTTATAACATACCTTTATGGTTTCCATTATGGTTAAACGCGATATCTTCATTTTAGGAAGTGCGGACTACCGCCCCCTCAAAGTGATTTGATTCGTTAATACCATATGTGGTATGCATAAAGGATAGATTTAATGATATTATATACGAAACCATACTATAATTATAATAATATTATGTATCACTATGTTTTAATTCCATTAAATAAGAAATATAAATGGAAGTAGCGTTCATGCGTACGTATGGCTTACCGTCTCCATGAACGGTGCATTTCATTTCTTACCTCTAAATGTTATTTAATATTATAAATGCATGTATATAATGGATATATATGATATATATGATATCTACATAATTAATATAATTCTGGATATAATATATATTTTACCACATGAACAACTTGTAATTATAAAGAGTTTATTTTTTACTCAAGTAGCATTGATCTACAAAACGACCATTATTAACTTAAATAATTACTTAGTGTTCATAGAGTGGTAGTAAGTGATATAAAAGGAATAATTAACTTGAAAAAGGTTCTTAAGCAAGTATAAATTAACTCAAGTTTATTATTCAGGAGGTTAAATAACGATCGATTCATGTCGGACCCGAGGTAAGGGATCCTACCCCTCTCTTTCTTTTTAAGTACACTCTTTTATATCATTCCTTTTAAGCTCATCTTTCTTATGATTGGGATGTTCTTTTGTATTAATCTTACTGTACTTTTTATGTTCATATGATGATAGACCCTATTTTCTCTCATCAATCCATTTTGGAAGTTTTAATTGGTGTCGTTAGGCTACCGAAATTTCGTAAGGGGCTTTTTATCTCACTTTGTGTTTTCGTGAGATTCATGCTACATTTGCCAATATTTCTTTTTGAGTGGTGTATGTACTGTCCATTATTCTACTATTTTTGTAACATACTTTTTTTATGAGTATTTACATCAATTTTGTATAGTCCTTCTTTCATGGGGTGTACGTTTCGAAAGTTACCCAAATCGGTAAGGGAACCTTTCACCCTCCTCTTTTTAAAAGACTTATTTTGTTATGTCTTTTAATTTTCATCTTATTATGTGGGTATATGTTCTTATATATCCTTATTGCCATAAATTTTATGTCCAAGTGATTATATACCCTTTATCTCTCTCATCAACCCTTTTTCTAAAATTTGATGTGATGTCGTTAGGCTGTGAAGGGAACTTCTTAACCCAATTTCGATTTTTTTGGGTTCAACATGTAGTTATTGAATATGTCATCCTTTGAATATGTGTGAATAAAATTTGATTATTTTACACTTAATATCCATTTATATTGGGTGTATTTATATTTTTCACACATAATTCTGAGATTGATTTATCCTTAATTTAAGGATACCATCTTTATAATGGATTTCATCTCAATTTACATTTCCATTGAGACTTCATTGTTGTTATGCACCAATTCACTCTTATTTGGTGTATATACTATCCTTTGGAATATTATATCTTGAATCCCTTTATTCTCATGATATTATAATGTTTTGATTAAATGCTATTCCTAAATTATTGTATTCAAGTGTCTCTCATTTTGTTAAAAACCCTTTAACTAAAATATCGTTTTAAATGTTTTAATAATTTATTCTTATAAATATTTCTCATTAATATCCATGTTTTCAAAATGGTTTTAAGGATTTATTTATATGGATATTAATGGTTTAAAATTTTAAAATCATCAATGTGGTATGGGACACTTTGATTTAAAAATCTCTTTATTAAATGTTTTAAATGGTTTTGAAAATGGTTTTTAGAATGGATTCATTATTTCAATATCTTAAAATGTTATATTGCTATTGTAATGTGGGAATGTTATATTTTCTTTATGCTTAAGTTATGTGCTATGATTACGTTATGGTTCTTGGGCATTGTTTATGAAGACAGGTGGTTCTATAATAAACTAAGGGCGGGTGAGCCCGATATAGCTCTCCAATGCATTGGGTAACGCAAAGGAGTTAAACGTTAAGGTTTCTCCGAAGAGATTTAGGGAATATAATGTGATGGGTATTCCAAACATAACCAAGAGGGTTAATCCCTACATAAGAATGTTATGAATGCCTCAAGTCACCTTTATTTCTTATGATTTCTATGGTTTATTCGTGATTTTATGAGGTATGTTAAAGTGCTTATGTTTTATGGGTAAAGTATGATTTCATTCTTATGTATATATGTACTCATGTTTCCTTTCCATACTTTTTATAACCCTTACTGAGATTTTTATTCTCATCCCAAGTTTTTGAAATGTTTTTCACAGGTCAAGGGAATGGTACATGATATGATGATAGTGTCAAGGAAGTGTCAAGAAAGAATCCATGTTTTATTTTAAATATGTTTCCGTTGATGGGATAAATGAATACTATATTTTATGTAACCACTTTGTTTAAATGTGGAATGTAATTCAAGTTTTATGATCTAATTCTCTAAAACTCTAAACCTGAAAATATCCTCAATGTGTAATCTTGTAATAACTCAAGATTAACTAAGGTTTAAGGCGGGGGCCTTATAATACCACCACCAGAAAGCGATGCATATCATTTTTCATAATTTTCTCTCATATAAGGTTATAAAGATGAAATTAGTGAATAAATATTATATTTATGACATAATTACTTTTCTATAAACATTTGATCTCATATATCTTCTTACCCTTCAATCTGTTAGGAAGTGATAACAACGATCATGTGTTCGTGTGGACAACCACCTCCATGAAGTGATGTGATTTATTTTTCTATTACCACAATGAATAATTGATTCTAAAAATATATAATCAATAAATACTAAATTTATATCATGTTTAAGATTATGTAAATTATGAATCCATGACCATAATGTAAGAATTTATACATCCAAAATATATATATATATATATATATATTAAAAATGGAATTGAAAACACCCAAAATGATGATGTTAATGAATAACTTTTTATTAATGGGTGATGATATGTTACAAGTTAACCATATATGGCACAGAAATAATGAATATGGTTGTGGTATGAGTGTTTAGTAGTCATAAAATCACTATACAGGAGGTTCAAACACATATGACTTAGAAGAGAGTGAAGGTAAGTGATTTCTATTACAATCTTATTTTGTTTATGGATTGTTTATTTTAAAATTTCCATTGGAAAAAATACATGATCTTAATCACTTAATCTCTGTATCATTTTTTTCCATTGGTTATTTTTGGGTTTTACATGTTGATTTTCCATTTTTTCTCTTGTTGGATCAAGAATGAAAAGGTAATTTACATGTAAAGGATTCTAAACTTATCTATTCTTTTCAATCTATAATATTTTTCCACCATATCAATGTTCTTCATATTGTCTTAGGAATGTTACTAAATATAAAACAATGAATTTTTGGAGTTATTTTCAACAACCTTTTATTTTATTCCTAATTATTTTATAAGGAATCTTTTAATGAGGTTTTATAAAGGACGTTTTTTACTTTCTTTATAACAGTGCAAAAGGAATGATTGTTTAATGTATTTGAAATGAATGGTTTTTCCAGTCACCATGATAGTTATTCATTATTTGGACTTATCAACAAGTTTTAAGTCTATTTAAAGGAAATAATTTAATATGAAATTTTTAATTGAAAGTAAAATATATTATTTTCGTAAAGGAATGAAAAGAATTTTTAAAGTGATTTGTATGTTCATTCTTAAAAAAGTTACAATGAAGTTATTTTTAATTTTTTTATTCCATTTTCTTTTTTATTTAAAAATTTCTTAGTTTTACTTTAAATTATTAATTTTTGATTAATTGATAGAATTATTTTATGTTTTTATGTTTTTTTTTTTGGGTTTTTTCATTATCATTCTCATGGTCACATTCCCTATCACTCTCTATCATTTCTTTTAGATTTATTTTATCCTCCTTTTCTATATTTTAAGTATAACGTATTTATATGATATCATTTTCTATACATTGATCTTGGAAAAAATTATAACATTTTTTTATAATGTATCTTTTGAAGTAATATTTTTAAGAAGGTTGTTGCATTGAATAGAGGAATATTTTTTATTAATGATTCAATACGAATAATGATTGATTAATAAGGAATTTTGAGAATGAATTGTATTTATCATTAAATATAATAGGAATAAATTGGACATATATGTGATGAATGGGGACTTGATAAAGAAAATACCTTGATTCATCGACAATTATCATCAAGAAAAAATAGAAAATGGTCCATAATATTTTATTCAATGGTATACACCAACCCATTTATTAATAATTTCTTGGTTGAGGCCTTGATGGTAGGATTCAAAATATCTTGGATGAGGCCTTGACATTAATCTCATGAATATCAAGAATTATGAATTCTCTTTACTGATAATTATGTTCCCATTATTGATGTGATCAAAATGATGATATAATACTTGCATGTACTTTAAAATAATGTAGTTGATTGAATGGAATATGTTTTTATTTTCCACTAAACCAAATTCATTATTCCTTATTGAATCTTGATAGATTCAATTTTAAATCAACATAACTAATAATATGAGCTCACCCTTTATCTGTATTCATTTCCCCATGATATGAAAAAGGATTATTTGAATGGTTCTAATGATTTAAGAAAGTTTATTACGCTATGTTTTTATATTTACAATTTAATATGGGAATCACATATGTGTCAAGTATTCCAACACTACTAAATTGATCTATCTTCCATTGTGTGATCCCTTATATCTTGTTCCAACTTAATAATTTAAACACTGAATATAGGTTACTAGTGTATGGGTTGAAACATAGATGATAAAAAATGATGAATCCATTTAGTCCCAACCTGTCTACAAAAGAAATTACTCCTATAAGATTTAATGGTATTAAGAATATGGAACTACCCTATATTACAGTGGAAACCCATATATGGATTTAGACAACTATTTGATATTCCTATTACTGTTCCATAACCAGATAATAAACTGTGAGGTCAGATCGAACACTAATGTGAGATAGTATGGGAAAACATTCCAATTATTATACACTTCATCTAGGAGCCTGAACACACCGAGGGATATGGTATTAGGTATACACCTTGTCTCTAGAAAAAAGATAATGAATTATGGAACCTATGTTCAACAAATTTTTACCCATTTTGAATAACTGCACAGTGGACTGGAGAATAGGGTCATATTCATGTTGTGATGTTCACCCCAAAATACTTATTTAGTATGAATTAGGGTTGACTATTTTGGATATTCTATAGATACGCTGAGTTTGAGAAAGAGCTCATGGAAGTAGGGCTATGTGAAGTAGTATGGGTATCACGTTCATTCTCTTATCACAATAAGAAAATCATTCCATAATTGATTAGTCGATGGATTCCTGAAAGGGAGACATTTCATTTGATACATAGAGAGGTTGGGATAATCCTCTAGGATGTCAACATGATCAGTGAGAGACTAATTTTGGGGGAATTTTATAATGAATTAATTACCCCAACCTCTAAATGAGATAATCTAGATATGAATCCCATGAATCATAATGGAGATTCACTAGTTGGAGATGAACACCATTGAAAAGGATACTCACCCTTTAATTAATGTTCCCTTTAACATCTTGGTTGAGCTCTTTATCTAACTGAATGATAGATTTTTATAAACAATGAGGTCTCAAGGCTTATAAACATGAAAGAGCCCTAGGATTTTGTGTTCTTACTAGATGATATTAGAGGAAGGTCAATACATTGAATGGGGTTGTATGGTCAGACCTAGGGTCAACCAATTGGTTTTTATGATAGCCTTTCTAACCATATTTATAATTGGGTACCTTTTTCTACTTTGAGACTCATACGGAAGCCTTAGAGTACAAGAATTTAGAATGGATTGTCAAATATAAATCATAAGGAATATTATTCTAGAATTTACAATGTCAGATAATCTATACCAATTTATGGAAATATTTATAAGGGGAAAAACCATTTATGGATTAGTAGTTATATTCAGGTTCAATGTGATTGTATCACATCCCTAATAGAAAGTGATAAGTTCATTAGTGAAAAAATTATTCTAAACAATCAGTTCATTCCCAATCTTCGGATAATTGGTGGAGTTTGGTCACTCTTACTTTATAACCAAGATTTGTCCATCAAACTAGAGAAAACTCATGCTACGTAATAACAATAACAGCACCATTATACATGGTGAGCCAACTTGCACAAAACGGAATCATAAATGAAATCTCATGCCACATAATGATAACAGTGTTATTATTATTTCGTCTTGTGTCAACTAGTTAAATAATTATTTACCATCTTGCAAATAGTTATTTTACTACCGGACCGGCCTTGGTCCTCTTGAACTTAACTTCCATTTATTGAACACCCGAATAAATAAATAATTTATTCTCTTAAATAAATATTTTATTTAAAAACTAGTAAATAAATATTTATTAAATGTTCATTAACATAAATATATTTTATTTAATTTATGCGATCATTTTAGCTTGAATAAAATTATTCCCCGATCTTGAGAATAATATTTATTCCATTAATTAAATTCAAATAGAATTTAATCGAGACCACAAGAAACACTTAGTGTGTGACCCTCTAGGATTCTTTCTCTTTAGAATTAGGCGGCCTTGCCTAAAGTTCAAGAGTACTGTCTAGCAATTGTTCAAGGCACCCAAGAGAAAGAAATTAAAGTCACAATGATGATATTCACATAAAAACACTCACCGTGTATAGAAATATCAGATGACACCAAAATATGCGGAATTCCTACTGGCGGGTCTGTTCTTATAATCTCTCATCTTGAAGATTACCAAGTGCGAACTTGATGAGAAGAAATCTCATCTTCTTACGAGTACTGGAACCTGACAATCTATATATTGTGTGTCCCATCATAGTATGTCATCCAACCGTAGAACTATATTTATGAATATTGTCATAACACTTCAAGGTTCTCATCATAACAGGTAACTGATATGACCTTATTAATGCGACAAATACTATAGTACATTATTACATTATAGTCATGTAGAACAATGAACAATATATAATAAGATTTTTAATATTTAAATACATTAAATATTCATGTAATCAAGGTATAAATAGTTGGTTCTAGGACATCATCTCCAACACATGAATGCAAAGAACATAATATATAATAATAAGTGGAAATGATACATATGATGTGTTTTTATAATAAGGGTATTGGGAAATAACTTGAAAAACAAATTAAGTTGGAATAACATCATCCCTTTTTTAAAATATTCATTTTATTTATAATGAGAATACATGAGATTTTGATGTCAACTTATCCTAATATTTCACTATAAAAATCCATAAGCTCTTAAACCATGTAATATAATTTATTGGTGAGTTATGAGCATTGAGTCTTGTTCCACAATATCAATCATGAGATTAAAATATTAAAGATTAATTTGTCATTAAATGATTGAGGATAAATCTATCATTAAATGTATGAAAGAAGCATATTAGTGTTTCAAATAATGAAGCATTTTTGCAAGAAAGAGAGATACATACATTAATCAAAAGCTAAAAATAGATGAACATGGGAAATTTTTATAGAAAATGAACATCAAAATTCATTTTGAACTCACACTATCAATATTCATCAACTCTAACACATTACGTGTTCAGTATAAAGATGAAAAATAATCAATATACACTCCAAAAGCATAAAACAATTCCCTATATTTACCACTAGTTGTTGAAAAAACTGTAAATTGCATAAGCTTTGTTCTCAAAATAATGAATAAGGCCTCCACCAGTTTTTTCCAATATTCACTGCCGCCAAAATCCTATATCAAAACCACAACGGTAATAAAAGGGAAATAGTTAGATACAATGCAGGAAGAGAAACAAATGGTAGTTAATGTTATTAAATAAAGAAAATGAAATAAAAATCATTGAATTTGTGCTATATGTAAAATGTTTTGTCAATACGTGGATATTTACATTTTAGGGAAATAGTTAAATATATCAAATGATGAGTAGTCGGTCTTTTAAATATTTTTTTTCACCTCATGTTTAGGTTTCAGTTGTTCATTGGAATCACTTCTGATGTTGAAGTTCCTTCATTGAAATTACTAGGACTTCTTCTCTTCTTTCCAAACATTCCGGATCAAATTCATTTTCTAAATATCTCTGCAAAGAAAATGTTAACCAATAATTGAAATGTGATTGAGTGAAGATTTATAATGGAAGACGCAAACAGTTCATGCATATGAAAGTAAATTTATTTATAGTTCATGCATATTAAATTAAATTTATTTAACCTGGTTAATAAAACTCATAACACTCTATCATGATTTCTTAAGAAATTAGAATGTAGAAAATAGAAAAATCAAAAATTGAATTACAAAACTGTTTTTCCACAAAAAAATAGGGAACATAAATGATGAAATGGAAATCATATCACATCTAAATTGCATACCTTGTAAAGCCCATTAGCTGGAAAGCCCTGCCATAGTAGCCTTCCATGCTAAAATGAAGAATGCATGCATGTTCTACTAATATCTATGTACCTGAAAGTAGCACGTGAATTAGATCAAAATACAAGTATCAAGAAGTGCACAACATCCATCATCCACCATCCACAGAAGATTTTGTTGAATTTTTAACCAATCCAAACTATTCACTAGTATGCTCGCAATGTAAGTGATATTGCCCCCCAATGCACAAATGAACATTCCCATACTTGACCCTTTACATTTCCCCTATTTATATTCAAGAAGATTTGGGGAATTCATCCACCCATAAAGATATAATCCATTGCCCACCCAAGAAGGGTCACAATCCCACTGTTATCTTCACTTCCACTTTCTGTAGGATTTATGCCACTTGCCTTGAGGAGAATTTTTCATGCCCTAATAACAACTCTGAGGTTCTGATTCTTTTGAGAAGCATCATATCCATTGTTCGCTAATAATTTAAGGTTAGAATCAGTTAAGAAGAAAGTTCCAATAGAAACCACACATAGCATGGCTTTAGTTTTTTCAGGTGGTGTAGACTGTGCTGCAACAAAATCACCACCAAGTAATTTCAAAGAATATATACAGCTGCATGCCAATTGAATACATAATGTATGCATAAATGTCAACACAAATTAATGTTTAGTAAACAATGTGATTTTATACAGACAAATTTTTATTATATAATGTGAATAAACATGCGTAGTTGTACATAAATTCACTGAATATTCATATACTATTTGTTTGTACTGTAAAATTATGCATATCGTTGTATACTATATAAATATGTAAATTAAAGAATATTGAAATAACTATATTTTTCATACTATAAAGTGAAGTCTTATGCATAAATTAATTAATATGGAAGATTCCTAGGATAAAAACTAAATTATAGTCTCTCATAGTGGTATACTAGTGTAAATGCATACTGTAAAAAATGCATAGAGGTGTAGTCACAATCAGTGAAGTGTATTCTTCTAAATGTAAAATTATCCTTGCAGATGTAGATGAATTACCTGAAATGTAATCATGAAACTGGAAAAATATCCATACAGTTGTACATGCAGTCACTGAATAACATTTCATAGTGTAATTGCAGTAATTTATAGAATTCATGCCTACTTTATGCATACTTTATGCATACAGATGTCATTTGAATGAACATATGAATAATTTATGCATACAGATGTGAGTAGTTTGAAACATTGTACTCATACTATATGTGTTTTGTAGATATAGTGGATATACCTTTATACATATAGTACATACAGTACATGCTATAATTATAAACAAAATGATTCGAGGACATTCATGTAGGGTGTAGGAGTTTGTCATTGTACACTGCATACAGTTTACTGTATTTGTTTAGCTTTATGTAATTTCAAAGAATAGATGCATAATTTATAGATACATATTTATATAATTACAAAATTTGTATACATACCATCTATGTGTTATTTTCATAATGAAGCATATAGTTCTCTATTTTATAGTGGTTTTCGTAGCTCTGATTGTTTGCGTACAGTATAAAAATAGGGTTATGCATACTACTGTTATTTAAAAACTGCCATGGTATGACTTCAGTATGAATACAAGTGTAACACATAAGGTATCAATGTAAATAAAGGTATAAATACAAGTGTAACACATAGAAAATACAGAAAAGTGACATGGTTTAGATTTTCAAGGTATAGCAACAGTCCCGGTATGTTTTCAGCTGAAAACTAATGCAAACGGTGTTCATGTAAATAAATTTACCTAATAATAGAAATAAAGAGTGAAGATGTAGATGCATTACCTGAAATGTAATCATGAAACTGGGAAAATATCCATACAATTTTTCATACAGTCACTGAAGAAATAAATTTCTGGTAGTACCTCTGCTTTGTTCTGCTCATTTCTTTCTTGCTTCAGTTTAGGAAAAGTCCACTGAACAAAATTGTATGGTTTTCAATCCACAGCTGAGTTTCCATTATCTTTTCTATCCTCCTGTCCTCGGACAAGCATCTATTGACAAAAGCTGTATGCTAAAGATCGAAGCCCACATCCACCTCCAGAAGTTGATCCTAGAAAATCTTCATGCAGAGCGGCGATTTACCGCTCCACCACTACTCAGGAATGTTGAGCCCGCAAGAATTATTCTACTTCCTCCCACAATCTCCTCCTCCTCCTCCTTCCCTCACTTGGGAGCTCTCGTTCATGAGCCACAAATAACTCTTCATCCAGCATTCATGCCAGACCCTCAGCTGTTTGGGATCATTGAAAATACAACTTGAATCTAAGAATACCGAATCACTCACTGTTCCAGAGTTAATGTTCTTCATCTCAGAAGGTAATGATTTTCTCTTGATCACATGGTTATCGATGTCGTATTCTGGGACAACCTTCAAGTAGTCACTCATCACATCCTCCAAAAAGAACCCAACATCTCCCGAATTGGTGTTCTTCTTCTTCTTCTTCCCCATGGACCTGATCTTCATGTACTAGAGGACGAAGGGAGAGTTCTTCATGATGTTTTTGGTTGTGATGTCTTTCCACCATGGCGGTGCTTTGGTGACTCCCACGAGGGAATCCTCGAGCTCCTTGTACCACTTATTAGGCAATTAATTAAATCTAATTAGTAAATTACTTAAATCTAATTATCGTTAAGCAATTAATTAATTATCGTTAAGCAATTAATTAATTATCGTTAAGAAATTAATTAATTATCGTTAAGCAATTAATTAATTATCATTAAGCACTTAATTAATTATCCTTAGGCACTTAATTAATTATCATTAGGAAACTAATTAAATGTGATTAAGCAACTAATTAAATGTGATTAAGCACTTAATTAAATGTGAATAGGCACTTAATTAACAGTGATTAGACACTTAATTAAGTGTGATTAGACACTTAATTAAGTGTGATTAGGCACTTAATTAACAACGATTAGGCACTTAATTAACTGCGATTATGCACTTAATTAACTGTGATTAGGTACTTAATTTACTGTGATTAGGCACTTAATTAATTATAGTTAGGCACTTAATTAATTGTGATTAGGCAACTAATTAATTGTGACTTGGAACTTAATTAATTTTGATTAGGCACTTAATTAAATGTGAGTAGGCACTTAATTAAATGTGATTAGACACTTAATTAAATGTGATTAGGAACTTAATTAAACATGATTAGGGAATTAATTAAGTGCGATTAGGGAATTAATTAAATGTGATTAGGGAATTAATTAAATGTGATTAGGAAATTAATTATATGTGAGTAGGAAATTAATTAAATGTCATTAGGGAATTAATTAAATGTCATTAGGCAATTAATTAATTATAATTATGGAATTACTTAATTCTAATTAGAGAATTACTTAATTCTAATTAGGCAATTACTTAAATCTAATTAGGCAATTACTTAAATCTAACTAGCCAATTACTTAAATCTAACTAGATAATTAATTAGCTAAGTAGTTATATTAATTAGCGAAGTAGTAATATTAATTATTGAAGTAGTTATATTAATTAGAAAAGTAGTTATATTAATTAGCAAAGTAGTTATATTAATTAGTGAAGTAGTTATAGATTGCTTCTAGAATATACCCTTGCATTACATTCTAGGTATGAAAATGAATTTAGTTTTCCATCAACCTTGACCTCAATTTTTAATTGAAGTTATGAACTTGAATTTAGTATTTGAATATATTTTTTACATGTTAAGTGTTAAAGTTGTCATGAAATGAATGCTATCTTGAGTAAAGTATCCCCAGGTAGAGGGGATTTGGTTCGGATCACCTACTTTCCCGGAGGCTTTCCTTGTCTAAGAAAGTGAATGGGGTTGGCTATCTATTGCTCTGGGCTTACTCATGTGGAGTTTTTCAATTTCATATAACTCTATGCTTTTACATGACTTGTTCGTGTACCTCATTCATATAATGCATGTGGATATGTATGAATATGTTTCACTTCTATTTTTGGGTAAGTAACACAAACTTGTGGGTTGTGTAAAGAGTTACACATCAATATGGTTTGAACATATTGATTTGGTGGAGGGATTAGGATTCCAACCTAAATTACTAGAATCATGCATACATAATTTGATTCTCTAATCAGATTTAATTTATAACGATGGTTTTTTTTAGATAAAAAATATAGCTACCTATATTCATTAAAATAGTCAAATAGTGGAGACATAATAAGTATGTAGTTATAATATACATCCAGAAGTTGTAGTGATGCTTGGAGGATGTACAACTTTGGAAGCTGTGCAAAGTAAAATTCATTGAAAGTTAAAACTGGCGAGGAATCAAATGATAGATTCCATCACATGCATACATCTTCAATATATAGATAGGTTTTGGCATGTGGCCAATCCGGTAAATGATGATGAATATTGGGAATATGTACTTTCATTAGTTAAGTATCTACCTGAGAAGCAAATGATGGAGTTGTATGTCTCTATAGCTACAATAGAGGTTCCATCAACATTGGAAGTTGGACCATCTCAATGTCATGAGACTGTGTCACTCCTACAAATCAAGATGTTCCATCAGCATCGGTAGTTGTTCCATCATTTCCCTCGACCACAGTTTCAATGGATATTCCTCCACATACCTTAGATGCATTGGTCGATGATTTTGAGGATGATGACAATTTCAATGAAGAAGATGAAGATGAAGTTGAAGAAGAAGAAGAGAATGTGGAAGAACATTATTTGCCCACTCATGTGAGGTTCAACCGACCATTGAACCATCCCCCACTATTGGCTTCATGTTTGACTGAAGGCACGAATCGCTTTCCAGAATTTGATTGGTCAGTTATTACTCCCAGTTCAGAATTTCCAGGAATCATTGGTGGGACAAATCGAGTGTCAAATGACAGTGTTCTGTATATTGGCAGAGAGTTTGATAGCAAAGAAGCAATGAAAAATGTGATAAAACAATATCACATCGAAATATATTACTCTTATGTTGTAGAAGAGTCAAAGAGGTATTACTATTTGATTCGTTGTGACCAATATGAATCGAACTATCAAATCCGTCTATGAGCTATAATTGATAACACTTTTCATAGCTGGCGCATCACTAGATTTACTCCACATGCATGTGTGAACCCAATCTTGTCACATGAACACTCTTCATTATATGTTGAGTTTGTTTCAACTATTATTGTTGAAATTATTAGAGCATGTCAAGACATTCTTGTGGTTCTAGTGATGAAGTGAATCAAAAAACTTTTTGGGTATCAAATCTCTTACTGGAAGGCATGGGTGTCATGGAAAAAGGATATTGTGAATGTGTACCGTGATTGGGACGACTCTTATCGAGTTTTACCACAAATTTTAGAGCTTTTACGCCACAATAATCAAGTGGTCTATCAGTTACATACTAATGAATATATTAACCAACACAATCAATTTGATCGTTAAATAGTTGTGTTTGATAGATTATTTTAGACATTTTGACCATGTGTGGTGGATTTTAGACATCGTAAGCAGTTTATACATATTGATGGCACATTTCTGTATGGAAAGTATAGAGGAACATTATTGATTTCTACCACACAAGATGGAAATTTTTCCCCTCTAACTTTGGCATTTGCAATTGTAGAGAAAGAGAACTTCTCATCATGGAGCTGGTTTTTAGCATGTCTCTGAAAGTTTGTTATGGATGCGGAAAAGATTTGTCTTATTTTAGATCGATGTCGTGCAATCAAGGAGGCGGTACAGTCTGAGGGTCTTACGTGGAGACCACCCTATGTCCATCATCAATATTGTATTCAACACATTGCTAGCAATTTGCGAAATAAGTTCAAAAAATGAGTCGATGAATAAGGCAATCATAAAAATTGGTATGAACATCCTTTTGTGTTTTAAATTTTTTTGCCATAGTAATTTTCATATCTATTCAGATGATTTCTTATTTGATAGCATATGAGCCTCAATAAAAAAAGGATGGAGGAGTGTCTTCAAGATATTCAAAGAGTGAATCTGGAAGTCTATGATTAAATGATGCTAATTCCAAAGAATAAATGGTCATTGGCATATGATGATGGGAGGAGATATGGTCATATGACGACCAACATTGTAGAATGTATAAATGGAGTTTTCAAGGGAGTTCGAAAATTACCTATCACAGGTAAATATGAATATTTGATTATATGTTACTCAAGAGAGTTACAATTATTATATAATATTAGTCTAATGTCGTAAATCTAAATTACAATTTTGGTACAAGAGACCTTTTATCATAGTGTAAAGTACTTTCTGGAACGAGGAAAGAAGGCTGAAGAGGGCTTGAATAGAGGGATGTGCTATGGACACCATTTCCAGCGCGAGCTAGATACGGTTCTTCAGGAGGATGTAACTTATTGTGTAACTGCATTTAATCTTACAGAGCAATGATTTGAGGTCTTTGAGCCCAGTGATGTTGTGTCTTGTAGTAATGGTCGTGTGCGAGTTGTTTTATTGGAGAAGAGTTACTATGAATGCGGAAACTTTCAGGCACTGAGATATCCTCGCGGACATGTGATTGAAACATGTGCTTACATACACTTATCTTGGTAGTAGTTAATTGATCCAACTTATCATCTCGAGAGCATCAACTCTTGATATAGTACTCCGTGGATGCCAATTGGGGAATATCAGAATTTTTGACTGTCTGATGGCACACCCATGCTTCTACCGAACAACACTAGACTTCGACCTAAAAGGAGGCCAAAGTCTACTCATATTCGGAATGAGATGGATTGGCCTAGTGAACCACCAGCTGGATGAAGGTGCAACATATACCACCAGGAAGGTCATATAAAGACACGTTGCCCTAGATAGATAGGGCAATCATCTAATGGTTGAAATGAATCATGTACTCTATCAGTTGCTGTAAAAGTTTGTACATGTAATAATTTTTATCATTATGACCATTTATAACCATATTTTTCTTATTTGTATATAGGTTAACTTTTAGAAAATGTACTTATATATTATAAACATTTCAAACATTGGTTAATATAATTACATAAATACAAATTATTATATACATTCAAAAACAATCCAAACTATCAATGTTACCATGATTTCAATTGAAATTCTTTGTTGAACTGTCAACACTGCATGAGTAGCTTTAAAAAAACAACACCAACTCAAAAAAAGGAATTCTGCCTGTATAAGAAAACATTTTGGCGTGGTGTGGGGGTTCATTTAAATGCTGTATTTTGGTTATTTCTGTTGTTGTTTCTACTGATGTAGTGTGTTGGAAGAATAGTTATGTTTATTTGGCTTCATTGATCAATAAATCCAAATAAACATCATTATTCTTCCAACACACTACATCAGTAGAAACAACAATAGAAATAACCAAAATACAGCATTTAAATGAACCCGCACACCATGCTGAAATGTTTTCTTATATAGGTAGATTCCTTTTTTTTTGAGTTCGTGTTCTTTGTTTAAAGTCAGTCATGCAGTTCTAACCAATTAAAGGTTTACATTCAAAAAACCATTTGAACTATGAAATGAAAATGTTATCAAACTTTTATAATGAAAGATGAACTTACAATAGCCACACAAAAAAAGCGAGGAAACTCTGAATGTCTTCACCCCATCACCCCAACACGGGATACAACATAAGTTACACAATGTGCTTCTGCTTCTTTCAATCATTATATGATACATTTCATACCTTACATGATAAATTTCATATCTTACATGAAATTAATATTTTAATGTTTGTAAATTTAGATGGAGTAGCCACTATTATCTGCCCAGGAGACGCACGTGTCGCATGATGTGTTGGCACGACGGCCTATCAGACATCTTGTTGTTCGGAGAGCACATCATTTCCATCACGAGGAACCCCCGGTAGCTATTTTTCCATACCTTAGACGTGCGGGATTTTATAGAGTCACTATGTGCGACTTCAAGACCATTGATCACCATTTGATTGCTGCATTAGTTGAGAGATGGAGGCCAGAGACACACACATTTCACCTCCCAGAGGGGGAGATGACCATCAATTTAGAGGACGTCACCTACATACTGGGGTTACCCATCCATGGACATGTAGTTACGGGTGCCAGTAGTGGCGACTAGGCTGCAGTCATACAGAAGGTACTAGGCATTGACGTCGGTGGCACACGAGGTGTTATATAGGGTTCGCGCTTGCACATGAGGTGTCTTGATCATCATTTTGACATCATTCCTGATGATGCAGACGAGAAGATTCTTATTTATCACACATGTGCATACATTTTTCGGCTGCTTAGAGGAGTCTTGTGTGTCAACTACTCTACCGCTTTGGTATGCATGATGTACCTCTCATTACTTGAGGATCTGGATCAGACGACTACATACAGTTGGGGGTCCGCTGTATTAGCACATCTGTACAGATCACTCTGTACCAGTTTTTAGGCAGATTCACATTAGATTGTAGGTTTCATTGTGTTAATACATATGTGGGCCTGGGAGTGTTTTCCATGCATCACTCCTTGAGCCATCGCACCACTTCCAGCAGAGCTATTTCAAGACTGTCCTTGGGGACGATGGTATGTCTACGTCATTACTTTCAGTTATTTAGTACTTTTGTTATTTTTTTTATAAACTTATCATATATTAATCTTTTTTAACCAGGTGGAGTCGGTCTCAGAATTATGCACATACTTCAAGACATAGTGTGCATAGCTTCCGACAGATATTCGACGCCACGGTTCTAGCTGATGTAAGTTAAACAGTACTTTTTTATAGTCAAATTTTTTTTGTTATCACTATTTTAAGTTATTTCAATATAATATCAGTAACATTTTCATGCTAATATATGACTTATTTTTTTGAGTTTACATTTCAGGTTTCATAGACTCCGTATATCGGTCATGTCTACGCATCACTTCCACCTTACTGCACAGCTAGGGTTAGAGATCATGTTGTAGTGGTGCCACTCATCCACTTCCACATCATTGAGTGGCACCAGCCAGATTGAGTCATGTGTCAGTTCGGTTTCATATAGCATATCCCCATGCCAATAGGACAACATGCCGATTTACATTCGATTGTGCTTACAGGTAGACAAACGATGAACTAGCAGGGATTTCATGCATCTTATATCGTGTTTTGGGACACACATGACAGATTTTGTATCTTTCCATTTGGATATACCACAACATGTAGTTAGTTATCTGCTCAGGGGGATTATGTAGAATGGTATCAAAGTCACACCATCATGCATATTACACATCAGGGGATTGGAATTCAATAGTTGGTATGTTTACTAAGAGTTATTATTTTTGTTTAACTCATTTTTTGTATTAATTTGAATGTTATTTCATTTGCAGGAAGATGCCATTGGTCATCTTGCACATACCACAGAGCCTCAGGAGGATGCATATATTAGGCGGGATGTAGTTCATCAGGATGTGTTGTCTCTCCTCGATCATCTCTGGTTGATACGTGACAGTTTTTTTGATGAGGAGCCACAGGATTATCCCGATCCATATCCTCAAGCTGAAGCTCCTGAGGATAACGATGCCCCTGCTATGCCTACTGAGGACGATGCACCGCCACCACTACCTCTAGCTAAAGGATAGAGATGATCACATCAGGAGGGGTAGAGGCGACGACATCAACATCCGAGAGTGGATCCTACAGATGCCATCGCACCACCAAGAGAGGATCCGGCCCAGCCGACGGATGATATCGCACAGCAGGGATACGCTTATATACCACGAATGTCGTCTCCATAGATTAGTATGGACTTCGATCTGGCTGCGTCCACACAGCTTATGGTGGCCCCTTGTCCCGAAGAGGCCTTCTTCAGTGCCTCATTTCTACCATTTATAGGAGCTTCAGAGACATATGGTGCCCCATATGATTTTGGGTCGTCCTTCTCACATGGTTTTGGTGAGTCCTCTACACAGCACCATGTAGAGGCACTAGAAGCACCGGAAGAGGAGGAACCCACAGCTAGGACATAAAAGCGACACGGACGTCGGATGCAGAGAGGACGTGAGATTCAGATGCCGCATTGTGGTACCGGGGGCATCGTCATTGATGTTTCAGATGTCATGTTGTATATATTAAAAAATGTATTTACTATGACAAGTAAATGTTTCAGATGTCAGGTTATATTTATAATTATATATTTGTAAAAATATTTATAAATGTAATTACTAATTAGTAATTTAATAATTAATAATTAACCATTAATAATTAATAATTATAATGACAAAAAATAATCGATAATTATATTACTAATTAACTAATTTAATATTGTATAATTAAAAATTATATTAAAAATTAACATATTAATTATTAGAAAATTATAAATTATATAATTATTAAATATATTACTAATTAACTAATTAATTATTAAATATTTCGTATATGTTTAATCCATATTTTAAGTTTCATTTATATTTAGTTAATAATTTATAGTCTTTCAAAGCCACGTTCTTGAAACATTTTTATCTTTGAAGTAGGTGGATTTGAAATCTTATAAATTATTTTTGAGTAACATTGTTTTTGAATTTATTTTTACTTTCAACTATTTATCATATGTTTAATCTGTATTTTAAGTTTTATTTATATTCTTCTTATAGTTTATATTTTATATTCTTTCAAAGTAATGTACTTGAAACATTTTTAAGTTTTAAATAGGTGGATTTGAAAACTTATAAATTATTTTTGATGAACATTGTTTTCAAAATTATTTTTATTTTCAACTATTTATTGTATGTTTAATCCATTTTTTAAGTTTCATTTATATTTTTCATATAGTTTATATTTTACAGGCTTTCAAAGTCACATACTTGAAACATTTTTAAGTTACAAGTCAGTGGCTTTGAAAGCTTATAATTTTTTTTATCAACATTATTTACGAAATTCTATTTATTTTCAACTATTTCTTATATGTTTAATCCATGTTTTAAGTTTCATTTATATTGATCTTATAGTTTATATTTTATAATCTTTCAAAAACATGTACTTGAAACATTTTTAAGTTTCAAGTAGGTGGATTTGAAAGCTTATAAATTATTTTTAGTCAATATTGTTTATGAAATTATTTTTATTTATAACTATTTATTATATGTTTAACAATATTTCAAATTTATAAGCTCTCAAATAATACTGTTGTTATTAACAATTTATTATATGTTTAACAATATTTCAAATTTATTTATAAATAAATACTTATAACTATATAAATATAGATTAGTAATTATAGATTTAAAATTATATATATATGAAAATATATATAATTATAAATATATAAGTATAAATATAATTATATATATATATATTTACATATGAATATGAAATATATTTATAAATAAATTTTAAATATATATTTAACAATATTTTCAAAATTATATATTTTTAAATATATTTATATTTATATAATTATAAATATTTATCTATAAAGATAGGTTTTTAATTATATAATTAAAATATTTTTTTTATTTAAATATATAAATAAAACATAAACAAAATTGGCCAAAAAAACACAAACACAAAGCACCACTTCAAGTGGTGCTTTGTTATTTTATACTTATTAATTATTTATACTTATTAATAAGTATAATTAATAAGTATTTTTAATTAATATGTATAATTAATAATTATATATACTTAATAAGTATAATTAATAAGTATAAATAATTAATAAGTATAAATAATTAATAGTTGTTAATTATAAATATATAAGTATTTATTTATTAACAATTTATAAATAAATATATAATTATAAGTATTTATTTATAATTTTAAATATGTATTTATATAATTAGATTCTTATTGATAATTATATATTTAAAATTATATTTATAAATATATAATCACAATTCCTTAGATTTATTTATATTTAAATATATTTATATTTTATTTATTTATTTATTATTGTAAATATTTATTTATGTATTTATAAATATAATCTTAAATACATATTTATAAATATTAATTTATTTATTATTTATATATAAATATATATATATAAATATATATATATATAATTATATTATAATTATATATATAATTATATTATAATTATATATTTATTATAAATATATATTAAGTGGTGCTTTCCAAAGCACCACTTGAATTGGCGCTTCAGCAACTCATTTCCCGAATTATTTCAAACCTAAACCCATTAAAAAAACCCCTCCCCCACACTTTAGACCATACATATATTTATATAAATAAAAGAGGAAATGACAGTTGCAGACCAAAAGATCAGGATAATTCAGATTAAAAACCAAATATTGAGGAAATACCAAATGGGGACCTCCATTTATTAGATCGGGTATCCAAATAATGATTATATCCTTAAAAATCCCCCGCCCCCCTCTTACAGCTGCTCTCATGCATTTCTTTATGTCACGCTCAACTCACATCATCACTCTCTCCCTCCCCGTCGCTCCGGTGCACTACTCTCAGCTCGCTCTATCGCCGTCCCTCCACACATCTTCTTCGGCGCACTACTTCTACCACACATCTACTCCTGCACAAAGCTCCTGTGCATTTCTCCCACCATGCATCTTCTCCGGTGCTCATCCATCAGGCTCATATTCTCCTGAGCTCCCCTGAGTCGTCTCCACTTTTAGCAACATTCTATCAGTGTTTCCCTTCTCCCAGCGCCAAGAAACCAGATTTTCTGTAAGTTGTATGCTACATATATTTTTGTTGATTTATTTTTTTAATGGATGTAAATATGAACTAAGAATGAGTTTTAGGATATTATATTCATTAATGTTGTAGGTTTATTAATATAATACGATGTCAAATTATTTACAAGAAGAAATGTTTTGTTATTTTCATTTTGATGGAGCACTTGTTGGTGATTCACAAGGAAAAATGCACTATGAAGGTGGAAGATCGATAGTTAGAGTGATAATAGAAGGAATTTCATTTAATGAAATATCAAGATTTACATCTTCGATTCTAAAGTGTGATGTGTCATCGTTAGATTTAAAATACACGTTGAAGTTTGACAATGGTACTTTTGTAGACCTTATAGATGATGAAGGAGTTGAGCAGTTGTTCAGATTCAATGACAGTTTTGCTCATGTCTACATTATTTTGAGGTTGGATGAATGCTTGAAATTGATAGTGGATGTAAATCAAAGAGTGGATGTAGATCAAAAGTAATGGCATGTCAAAATTGTTTATATTAATATTTTGTTCACATGTTATGTATTTACATTTGATATTTAATATGTAGTGTTGAATTAGTTGGTGGGAATTCAAAACAAAGTTTATCAGCCGATGGTGATTTTCAAATGCTACCTTGTGCAATTAGTAGTGTTCCATGTTCAATCCCAAAGTTAAATACTTCAAAGTTGAATGAATTATTGGTTGATTTTGGTATAATTTTTCCTTCATCCAAATCATTGAGGGAGACAATTTTCAAGTATAGCATTGCACACGGGTTTGACTATGAATATGTCATGAATAGTCCTCAAAAGATTATTGTGAAATGAAAAGTTGAGAGTTTCATGTGGAAGTTAAGAGCATATGGCTTGGGAAACTCGACTCCATTTCTTTGTGTTAAAACTTTTCAGAATGCTCATATGCACTCATCCTAAGATAGACTAGCAATTAGTCATAAATCAAGGGCATCATTAGTGTCATCTATCATTTCTGATGAGGTGAAGTCTAATGGAGAAGAAACTATCAATGAAATTAAAGATGACTTGTACAGAGACTATGGTATATCACTTACATACCATCAAGTATTAAGAGCCAAGGAAAAAGCAATTGGTGGAATATATGGGGTTCCAGAGCAATCATATATGTTAATCCCATGGATATTCAATATATTAAAGGATGTTGATCCGGAAACAATAGCAAAGTGGGAATCATTATAAAATGATAAATTT
This sequence comes from Viscum album, assembly GCA_963277665.1. Taxonomy (NCBI): domain Eukaryota; kingdom Viridiplantae; phylum Streptophyta; class Magnoliopsida; order Santalales; family Viscaceae; genus Viscum; species Viscum album. Next base: position 118,034,341 of record OY728119.1, read on the forward strand.
GAAAGATTATTCATTGTATATGGGTGTTTCATAAATGGTTTCTTATTAGGCGGTCGACCTATGTCGTTTGTGGATGGGCGTCACCTTAGTGGTCCTTACAAAGGCACCTTGTTGGCGGCGTCAGCATATGATGCAAATGACAACCTTTTTCCATTGGCATATTCAATTATTAAGGGGTCAAACATATGATGATTGGACATGGTTTTTAAACAACATAAAAGAAATTACAGGTTTGACTCAATTGGTTATTGTGTTTGATCAACACAATGCAATTACAACTGCGGTTAAAATAAATTTTGTGGAGATAGACATGCATATTGTTACCATCATGTGAAAGAAAATTTTAGCTCTGAAATTACAAGACTATGTAGTCTAATGGGAAGAGGAACTAAGTAAAGTGCATTGAAATTATTGGATTCCATTGCTTATTCTCAGTTGGACTATGATTTCAATGCTACTATGAAGAATTTGAAAAGCTTTTTTCCAGAATTTTCAAGATGGGTTGAAAAGGATGGTGATGTTGATAGGTGGGAAATGTCTCAATTTGCACACCGTCGATGGGATCATATTATAATGAATTTAGCCGAATCATTCAATGCATGGATTATGAAGGATAGGAGACAAAATATATATGTGTTTATTAATTAACATTGTGAGAAATTGAGTAAGAAATTTTTTACCACCAAGGAAGACATAAAAAAGTGGAGAAATGGAGTCAGTCCGAATGTGGAGGCAAAATTGAAAATGAATGTGTTAAGGGATGAAACTTTGATGGTAGGGAAATATGTACATAATGTTTTCTTAGTTCGGACTGGTAATTTGGATATCATTGTCCAACTAGGTAGTAGAGAATGCACTTGTCAAGCATGGAAAATGAGTGGGATCCCTTGTGATCATGCATGTGATGCAATAAGAAAAGCACATGGTAACCTGTACAAATATATAGAATATTGTTATCTTCTCAACACCCAATAGAAGCTTTATTGTGGAGTTATGAATCTGGTTGATCCCAATGACATGTCACATTTGAATGTATTGACATATAATGATTATATGGATGAAACTATTTTGAAAGCACTGAAGACTTTTCATCCTCCTGATAGACCATATCGTAATCATATTGAGTCTCAATTTCAAAATAAGAAGTTGTATCATTGTTTTCATTGTAAAGAAGTTGGTCACACACAAAAAAGGTATTGAAATCCCAATCCAACTTGATGTGAAAACTTTGAAAGGGTGGTGTCTTTTGTGTATGTTGCCAAATATGTTTTTAAAAAAGGTCATGTTAGAGTGGACAAGGAGGTAAATGTTAAGAGGAATTAAATATGTTTTTTTTGTGGAGTTTTGGTTTTTAAGTTCGATGAATTATTTTTAATTTTGGTCATGTGTTAGTTACAATGATGTTGAGATATGAAAATCATTGGTGTTTATAATTTAATTAATGAATTGTGGAAGATGTATGAAATTATAACATATTAATCATTTCAACATGTTTAGATGGTATAAATTGCATATTTTGACACTGACTTTCCAGGTTTTAACATGGAGGATCTAGATTTTAACAGACCTTCTGCAGTTTTTTTGATTTTCTTTTCATGAAAAGTGAAATAAAAGTCTATGAATTTTACATATAGATTGTTACACTTTTTTTATAGTTTAATGTGTTGATATATACCAATGAAATGGTGAAAACATTTTTGCTACCACTGAAGAGTTGTCTTCATCATTTTAAAGATGTTGGCGACACGTGAGAAGGTGTAGAAATCTCAATCCAAGTTTATGTATGCTGACAAATATGTTTTGAAAAAAGGGCATGTTAGAGCGTACAAGGATGTAAATTTTAAGAGGAATGAAATATATTTTTTTTGTGGAGTTTTGGTGTTTAAGTCCCATGAATTATTTTTAATTTTGGTTATGTGTTGATTACAATGATGTTAAGCTATGAAAAATCACTGGTGTTTATAATGTAATTGATGCATTGTGGAAGATATATGAAATTATAACATATTAATCATTTCAACATGTTTAAATGGTATAAATTATAGATCTTAACATTGACTTTCTAGGTTTTAACACATAGGCTCTGGATTTTAACAAACCTGCCACAGGTTTTTTGATTTGGTTTTCAAGAAAAGTAAAATAACGGTCTATGAATTTAACATATAGATTGTAACACCTTTTTTATAGTTGAATGTGTTGATATATACCAATGAAATGGTGGAAATGTATTTTCTTCCACTGAAGAGTTGTCTTCATCATTAAAAAGATGTTGGCGACACACGAGAAGGTGTAGAATTCTCAATCCAAGTTTAAGTATTCTTCCAAATATGTTTTGAAACAAGGTCATGATAGAGTGAACAAGGATGTAAATGTTAAGAGTAATGAAATATTTTTTTTGTGGAGTTTTGGAGTTTTAAGTCCCATGAATTCTTTTTAATTTTAGTCATGTGTTACTTACAATGATGTTAGGCTATGAAAAATTGCTATTGTTTATAATGTAATTGATGAATTGTGAAAGATGTATGACATTATAACATACTAATCATTTCAACATGTTTAGATGGTATAAATTACAGATTTTAACACTGACTTTCCAGGTTTTAACATGGTGGCTCTAGATTTTAATAGACCTGTTATAAGTTTTTTTATTTGGTTTTCATGAAAAGTGAAATAACAGTCTATGAATTTTACATATAGATTGTAACACTTTTTTTTACAATTGAATGTGTTGATATGTACTAATGAAATGGTGAAAACATATTTGTTTCCTCCGAAGAGTTGTCTTCATCATTGTAAAGATGTTGGCGACACATGAGAAGGTGTAGAAATCTAAATCTAAGTTTATATATGCTACCAGATATGTTTTGAAACAAGGTCATGTTAGAGCGGACAAGGATGTAAATTTTAAGAGGAATGAAATATATTTTTTGTGGATTCTTGGTGTTTAAGTCCCATGAAGTCTTTTTAATTTTGGTAATGTGTTACTTACAATGATGTTGAGCTATGAAAAATCACTGGTGTTTATAATGTAATTGATGCATTGTGGAAGATATTTGATATTCTAACATTTTAATCATTTCAACATGTTTAGATGGTATAAATTACAAATTTTAACACTGACTTTACAGGTTTTAACATGGAGGCTCCAGATTTTAAGAGACATGCTGCAGGTTTTTTTTTGGTTTTCATGAAAAGTAAAATAATAGTATGAATTTTAAATAATAGACACTTAATTATTGTAAAGCAATTGATGACAATGTAGATTCAGTATGCCATTGGTTCAACAAAAAAATCAAAGTGACAATATTATTGAGTATGTCATTGATTCAACAAATACATTCACAAATAGAACCAAACCAAATGCCCACCAACATCAACCAAACTCCAGCAACTCACTAATAGTTTTCTTTACAACCATTTCCCCCAAAAAAAAAATTTTAACTGGACAAATCCTACAAAAACTTTTTACTTCTTGAATTTCACCCATGATTCGCCAACCACCATAGTAAATCAACCCTTTTTGTTTGAAGTTGAATCTACAAACATATAATGAAAAACGTTCTATATATGAAGGACAAAAAAATATATAAATAGGTGTAAAATAATTACATGAGTATAGTCTTTCATATTTTTCATGTTGTCCCATTATTGCAGGTATCTGATCAAGTGAATGCCACAATCATTACTAAAAAATAAACACACCCATTAGATAACAAAGCTGCATTTGGAAAATAAAGCAGTGAGTAATTTTGTCTACCAATTAAACTGCAACTGAACAGATTCATACACAATTTCAAATTTAAATGGGAAAGAATAGTCCCATCATGAAAGATATCACAACATGGACACAATACAATCACCCTACATAAATGTCAAAATATATAATAAATTAGTACTTTTTAAATCAGTAACTATGTTTGTTAATCAAAAACCAAATGATGACAAAGGGAAACTTAAGTACCAGCAATGAAGAAACTTTTTTCTATTTTTTATCAGTAGAAGCAGTGCCAAGGGAGTCTAGAACATGAAATTTCTTTGTCTTTAAGTCAGCGCAATAGCAAAACCAATGAAAATTCATCAACTTTGGGAAAAAAATAAGTCGGCAATTTACTATGTTGTGTCTGACAACATTAGGCATCACATAAATCAAAACATCAGCAAATTTCCACTCTTCTTTGCATGAAATAATCTTATCCTACAACGGTAGATTATCAAAAAATATAAAACATAATACAAAAGTTTTTTTGTACATAGATATATACCTAAAATAACTACCATGAATAATGGATCAAAGATGTGTCTAGTCACTATTCCGAATGATTTCTGATCATTCACAAGAGTTCTTCCAATCATGGCCACCATCTGTGATTACAACATTGCCATTCATATGCAACTAGTTATTTATCATAAAATAGTTGATTATAAAGGAAGCATTTACTAACCTTGTTTTTGACCCATTCCATAGGACCTAAACAACCACACCCATGTGTAGTCAAATAGTAATTATGCATCTCAACAACAACTCGGCATTTAAATCGCAACCCATAAGTACATGAAATACATTTCAATATAGTATCATTCTTCAACATATGAATACAATTATAGCCTACTGCTCTTTGCTGCCCTACATCCTTCCCGAGGTGCACAACTCATAAACCCTCCATTTAAGGTCGGCTCTGCCTTTGACAGGCTGTTGCACGTAGGGTGACCATTTTTTTAGTATTTTTTCTTTGTGATCTCCTAGGAGCCATCCCAACAGATGGGTCTCCCAATGTTGGTTAAAACACACCTTTATCCACTTCCTCTTCCAATTCCTCATCATTGTCTGTTGCTCCCCCTTCTTCATCAGTTTCTCCATCTCCCTCTAACAAAGTTTCCTCCTCTTCACCTTCCCCCACCTCCTTAGTTTCATCTATCCCCTCCACTTACTCTTTGAAGACCTCTGTATGCTCCTCTGACTCTCCAGTATACTCTATTTCTTCATCTAGGATTGTATCAATTATATCCACTTGAGTAGTAAAGCCTCCAGCTAACAAATTTCCTTAAACTCGAAGGAGTTCATGAAGGTTATCATTGACATCTTTCATATATCCATCATACAAAACCTTTATATCCTATAATATATAATGGATATAAATGTTAGTAAAAAATAACATAAATAAATAATTCAATGTATTTAACAACAATCTAGCAGAAATTAGCACATACCTTCCTAATTTTAACACTCAGGCTCCAGTTTATAAATGAAAACGGGCACTTTCATCATCTTTTCATAAAAAATCAAATGAAAACATTTATTTAAACTCACATCGGATCACCCATTAACCCTTTATGAAAATAACCACTTCATGTATCCATAAACATCATTCCATAAAACCATTAAATAATAACATAAACCTTCATAAGGGGCATAACAATTAGGCTATGAGAAAAATGATATATAGTTTATTCAATGCCATATTGGTCTTTACTTATTTTAAAAACATCGATAAAATTATGACATCCTTTCTTTATAAATGATAATAAATTTTAATAAATACTAATGTTTACCATTAACCTACCCAAAATTAACACTGATCTACCAGAAATTAACATTCAGCATCCAGGTTTTAACATTCAGTGTCCACATGTTATCTTTAATAGTGGGAGATTCAAACAGAAAGTCTTTTAATTTAACAGCCTAAATACTACCACTAAAATACAAATGTTTAACACTCTCATTCCATGTTTTAACATTGAAAACCAACAAAATAAGAACATAACGACATCAAAAAGAAACAGTATAAACCAATTAACAACAATCTAACAAAAACTAACACAGACCTTCCAGATTTTAACACTCATCCTCTGGTTTTTTATAGTATCCATTAATAAATGAAAAATAACACTTTCAAGGGACCATTTCAATGTAGGTACTACTAAAACCCCACATGGTAACTCTCTATTTTCATGTTTTTACCACTATGATTACACATCTAAACACATGACCATTTCTAAAGAGGATTATAATGCATTTAACATTAACCTACTAGAAATTAACACCGATCTACCAGATATTAACATTCAACATCCAGGTTTTAACATTCAGTGTCCGCATGTTATCTTTAATAGTGGGACATTCAAACAAGAAGCCTTTTAATTTAAAATCCTAGATACTAACACTAAAATGAAAATGTTTAACACTCTCATTCCATGTTTTAACATTTAAAATCAACAAAATAAGAACATAACGACATCAAAAAAAGGAAAAATATAAAGTAATTAACAATAATCTAATAGAAACTAACATAGAACTTCCAGATTTTAACACTCATCCTATGGTTTTTGATAGTATCCATTAATAAATGAAAACGAACATTTCAAGGGACCATTTCAATGTAGGTACCACTAAAACCCCACATGGTAACTCTCTATTTTTAGGTTTTTACCACTATGATTATACATCTAAACACATGGCCATTTAAAAAGAGGATTACAAGGAATTTAACATTAACATACCACAAATTAACACTAATTCACCAGAAATTAACATTTACCGTCCATGTTTTAACATTCAGCATCCACATGTTATCTTTAACAGTGGGAGATTCAAACAGGAAGCCTTTTAATTTAAAATCCCAGATACTAACACTAAAATAAAAATGTTTAACACTCTCATTCCATGTTTTAACATTAAAAACCAACAAAATAAGAACATAATGACATCAAAAAGGAACAATATAAAGCAATTAACAACAATCTAACAGAAACTGGCATGGATCTTCTAGATTTTAACACTCAACCTCTAGGTTTTGACACTATCCATTAATAAATAAAAACTAACACTTTCAAGGGACCATTTCAATGTAGGTACCACTAAAACCCCACATGGTAACTCTCTATTTTTAGGTTTTTACCATTATTATTATACATGTAAACACATGGCCATTTCTAACGAGGATTACAAGGAATTTAACATTAACCTACCAGAAATTAACACCGATCTACCAGATATTAACATTCAGCATCTAGGTTTTAACATTCAGCGTCCACATGTTATCTTTAATAGTGGGAGATTCAAATAGGAATCCTTTTAATTTAACAGCCCAAATACTAACACTAAACTAAAAATGTTTAACACTCTCATTCCATGTTTTAATATTGAAAACCAACAAAATAAGAACATAATGGTGTCAAAAAGGAACAATATAAATCAATTGACAACAATCTAACAGAAACTGACACAAACCTTCTATATTTTTACACTCAGCCTCTGGTTTTTGACACTATCCATTAATAAATGAAAACTAACACTTTCAAGGGACCATTTCAATGTATGTGCCACTAAAACCCCACATAGTAACTCTCTATTTTCAGGTTTTTACCACTATGATTACACATCTAAACACATTTTGACACTGATCATGAACAAGTTAACATAAAAATCCATATTTTAACACTTCAATTTCAAATTTTAACAAGATACTTTTTAAAGGAAGCTTTCACGAATATAGAGATGAGGATGAGGTTTTTACCGGATGGGTGAACAAAGCCTGATCAGGCAGCCCGATCCTTGATGAAGTATGAGGTGCATATAAGATGCCTATTTTGACTATTTTTTCCAACTTCACTTGCCTTTGAATATTATCTTCATTCCAAAATTGCAAAACATTCTCACTATATAAATTATGAACTTCTCCAATGGGGAATTGGATGAAGAAAAAAATCTATAATGCAATGAGAACATGTTATTATTAGTATAATAAATTTACTAATTAATAAAAAAATCACACACGGTTAAACATTTTCAAAACATGCCAATAATACAACCAGGAAACCACCAACATGCTTCTTTGGTTGGCCTTTTTGTATTGACTTCTTGTAGATATTTACTTCTCTAACAAGATCCATCAAAACCAACTGGGACCAATCTCATTCTCCAAGATTTTCTTGAAAACCACACAACATCCTAATATTTATTTTATTTATGGAAGAACTAGAGCTGGTATTTAACAATGTCCCCAAGGTAAACAACATAATGGTTGTAAAAAACGCTTTTCCAACCAAGCCTTAAAAAATCATCTCCTTCAACGTTGTTAACTTTTTCCCCATATAATGCCTCTTCATTTCTTTATATTCATCATTGTCCCTTTCAAGAAAAACAACTCTTCCTTCTGAAGGAATGTCTAACATGTAATTAATATCTTCTAGAGTAATAATCATTTCCTTTCCTCTAAATGCCATCGTACATGTTGGGGGTCAAAGGAATCTATAAGCTTCCAACATATTTCTCTCAGAAAGCATTGAAAGTTAAATTCCAACAACGTACCAAATCCCACTTTTATGACCAATTGTTTTTGCTTCTCATGTCTAACAATGAAATCAACAACATCTTTAAATAGATTTGGAGAACATCTCTATTTTAAAATAGTTTGGGGTCTAACTTTTTTACCCATTGAAGCACCCTTTTCATTATTTTCCATGTCATTATACTTATTCTTTTGATGCTTTAAAAGTTTTGACCAAGCATCTATTATGTCATAATTTTCATCCCAAGCATTTTTATATACACCTTTATTTTTATTAAAAAAAATACCTTCACATTATAAAAGAAAATAAAATTCATTCATAACCTTAATATAACATGATTTTCTAGAACAAATTAAAACATATCAGAAATAAAATAATACCAAAATTTTTTCAATCCCGATGATCCCTTTCTCTCCATTTAATTCCCTAAAACTTCTACCAAGGAAAAAACTGTAAAATAATTATCAAAGATGTATGGAATGAGAGAAATGATATGGAAGAAGGAAAACACTGGGAAGAGGACAACAATATGTCACATAAAAGTCAATGGTGGGAGGAGGTACATACTAGGAGGAGGCAACGACTTACTAGGGTTTTCCCAAGAGCCGGGTGACGGTCTGCGAGTAGAGATTATTGCGCGGTAGTGGAGGGTGACGACGTGACAGACACGCCAGAGTGGAGGGAGATGACATGTGGGGGTGGAGGATAATGGTGTGTGAGTTATGGGGGACTATGGTGAGACGACCGCACGGGAGGAGGCAATAGCGGGCTACAGTTTTTGGGACAGGACGATGACACCATGAGAGATGAGGGTGATGCTGCAATAGTGAAGGAAGAGGGTGGTGGCACAGAGGAGGCGATGATAGACTAGGGTTTTTGGGAGAGAGGAGCGATGAGGAGGGAGAGGGAAACGACGCAAGTTGAGCGTGATGCGGAGCTGTGCGAGTAGCCGTAAGAGGGGGTATTTAAGGGTATAATCATCATTTGGATACCTGGTCTAATAATCAGAGGCCCCCCTTCGGTATTTCCTCAATATTTGGTCCTTAAACTAAATTACCCCTATTTTGTTTCGTAACTATCATTCCCCCTAAATAAAAATAAGACTTGATGGGTTTTTGAGGGGTTATAGCCTCTGATCTATTTTTGAGGTGTCCTCATATATATATATATATATATATATATATATATATATATATATATATATATATCATATTTGATATTATTATTATTAATAACGAACAATTATGTTCCTAATTTCAATATAATCTTTAAATGATTTTGAAAATTTATATAAAAATAGTTTGCATAGAAATATCTTAAGATTTTTATATAAATACTTTTGATAGTTATTGAAATTTAAAATAACATAAAATTGTATTTATATTAATTACTCATAGATGATGAAATTATATTTTATATTTATTCATAAATGGTAAGATGATAAAATTATATTTACTGATGAATTATATTTATTTTAAAATTATATTTATTCATAAATTATATTTATAAAATTATATATTTGTAAATTATATTTATTCACAAATGATAAAATTATATTTATTTTAATAATTATTCATAAATTATAAGATTATATTTATTCGTAAATTTATATTTTTATAAAATTATATTTATTTATAAATTTTATTTATTTTAAAATTGTATTTATTTGTAAATGGTTAAATTATATTTATTTTAATATTAAATCATAAATGATAAAATTATATTTATTTTAATATTTATTCATAAATTATATAAAATTACATTTATTTAATATTCAAATTTATATTTATTTTAATTTATATGTAAATAATATTTTTTCAAATTTTGTATATTCGTATATTAATATTTTTGATAATTATTGAAATTAAAAATTAAAAAAATGAATATGTAATGAAAATTATGTATCAAATTATAATATAATTAATTTAAAATAATTATGTATAATGATTATATAATTTTTTAATTAATATATAGTATGTTGTAAAAAAACAATTTTTTCAAAAAATTAATTAATTATACTAATATATTTACTGAAGTTAAATGTATAATTGATTGTCATGATATAAAAATAGTGAAGATAATTTAAAACAATGTAGTTATTTTAAAATATGGGGAAAATGTAACAAAAAATTATTCTTTATTAAAGGTTATTTGTGTTTACATCAAAACAATTTATTTTCCTTTTAATAATTTTCACCAAATAACCAGGAAAGAAATGACTATCATTTATTTTCATTTATTAAATCTTGTATCCAAACTAAATTTTTAAGAAATCAAAATCATTTTTGTTCTTTTCTTTTCTTTTATGAATTAGGAAATCATGTATTTTCTTTTACTAATATATCACCAAACATATTGTAAAACAATCATGAGAGAAATGGAGGGAATCTTGGTTGGTATCACACAGTCATAAGATTTTTATTCTTTGTTAACATCAAGAGGTGATCATAGATTTCTTGGAGGAACACTGGCTCAGTAGCAAACATAGACCGAAGGGGTGAACAGTAGTCGAAGCAATAATGACTAGGGATGAGGGGGATTGGGAGGCAAATCAGGGAGGTGGGGGACATGGAGGATGTGAATAGAAAGATCATCGACACTGAGAAGGCATCGGCCATTCGGGGAAGAAGTTCATGGAGTAGAGTAGTGGCAGCAGTTCGGTGGAAGTAGGGATGTAGCGACAGAGATAAGGTGGCCATGTAGTGTAATGGGTCGGACCTTCCGGGTCCATTACTTTGCCAAATTCTGGTGCTTCGGGTGTCCTGGACACCATCGGTGAGTTAGGAGGGCATTAGTATCAGTGGTAGGGTGTCGCCATGGTGTCACCTATCAGTGCCACTGATCGGCCTCATCGATCGGTGATGCACCCAAACGGTGCCACATAGGGGTGTCGGGGCTCTTTCGCCAGTTTTTCCGTAACATCTATTTTAAGCTTTTATTACCTATTTTAAAGTGACTTAAGGTCGTTTTAAATCCCATAAATGATATCTTAAATACCCTAAGAGTGGGGTGACCTCGATTACCAAAACGTGTGGCCTGTCATACCCTTTGTCGCGTTTTCTAGCTTCCCATGTTTTTTAGTTTTACCCCTATTACGTGTTTTTCTCCACTTAAAGGAAATCTACTAACTCACGGGCATTATCTCCACTATCTCCAAGGAGAATTATTAAATCGCAATTAATTATAACATGTGAAACCGCCCAACTGCATGGTTAAACCACGATCCAATTTTTTAGAACTTCAAGATTGCACATCCTGTAACTCAAGGATCATGAATTTTAACACACCGAGATCTTCTTCTTCCTTGGTCGCTTTCTTTTCCTTCATGCGCTTAGAGTCCCTATTCCAGAGACGAATCATGCACTTGTGATGGATCTCTTTCTGGTCAGCCTTGGAGTTCTTCCTGCATGTCGTGCTATCCCCAATTCTTGGTGTAGAGAGAAAAATTCAATCCTTGATCATCCAAGTAGGTGTTTTCCTTCATCTCTCTTTTATTGTGCATCATGAAGGGTGGGTAAGATGATGTTACCACGGGACGTAGATGAAACCAAATTTAACAAAGATAATAAACAAATTTTTAGAGAATGAAGGGGTGGGAATGTTGATGATGATTTATGTGTTATACCTTCGTTTTTATGTTGTGAATTGTATGGTATTATGTCCACTAAAAATTGTGACCATTAGTGGCCCTTTATTGTGCACTAATGAAGCTCTGTTTTCTTAATAATCTTCTGATTGAATGACGGTAACATGGAAACTAGTTAATCACGTAAAATTAGTTGATTAAATGGATTTATAAGGAATAAGAATCCTTGTGTGATCACCCCAGTTAACCAAACTGAAAGAAGGAACTTAATTAATGATGTTGGCTGAATATGAAAACTTCTTTTCTCTATTATGGTGATATGTATGGTCGCTCTGTTTGATGCCTTGTGGGGTGACGTAGAGGGGGGTGGAACCTCTGGTTGAGGGGTTGTTGGCTCATGAATCTGAGGCCGTCTGGATCCGGTATATTGGGGCTTGGTTTGGTTATAGAACTTTGAGGGATTTCATAGATCCATTTTGATGTTGTTACTTCACAAGAGAACTGGGTGTGAATGCTTAAATGTTTGCTCGGATGTTTTCTTCCAGTTGTTGTTTTGGAATGTGGTTATTCCTGTTAGTTTCTTGGTAGTAAAAGAGTGTTTAAATGGAATCAATTGAATATAAAAATGAGATCTGGTAAAATGGGGAACAGTTTTCCAAAAATGGGTTTGGTTGTGGCTGTTGTGTACTTGTGTATGCAGGGATAATAGCAAGAGAGGATGTGTACAGGCTGGTTGTTGGTTTCAGGACCCTTAGGTTGGGATGAGTGCTTGATTACTTATATGTATAAAATTTATTTCCTGTGTTTCTTATACACACCACATCCATGTTGATCACTTCATGTTGAACACCCCCATTTCACGAGGGGGTGTTTTTCCTAACATTCCTATGAGTGGATGGTTATTAGCTCATTTCTGCTCCCTCTCTCAAGTAGACCAAGACTCCTCAGGCAGGTTGTGACGGCCTAAGGTTCATTGTGGGCCAAGACTCTTCAGGCATGGTGTGTTGTGGTGGTTGGCCCAAGTGTGTGTGGGTAAGTTTGTTTCCCAAGTGTCTTTGGGATGAGGCCTAGGTGTTTTCAGGTGTGATAGTGGTTGTTCTGGACCAGGTGTCTTTGGGCATGTAAATGGTTGTTCTATCCCAGGTGTCTTCAGGTGTGGCAGTGGTTTTTTTGGTCCAGGTGTCTTCTGGTGTGGAAATGGTTGTTCTGACCCAGTTGTCTTCAAGCATGGCAGTGGTTTTTTGGGCCCAAGTGTCTTCGTGCGTGGTAGTGGTTGTTGTGGACTAGGTGTCTGTGGGCGGGGTGTGTGGTTATGGTGGCCCATAAGGTTGTTGTTAGTGAGGTAGTTGGACTACAATGGAACTTTTGGGGGAGGTCTTATGCATAGGATGACCTAAATAACCAGTGGGAAAGCGGTGCAGGGTACCCAAATATCGATGTGTTATTACTATTATTTTACCTAACTTGTGTTATTTAGGGAGTGTGCCTTGGTGAGGTTGGGTGGTTATTTTTCCTTACTAGGTGTTTTGGTTACTTATACTTTTCTTACGGGGCATTAAAATTCCTCCCCACTTGTGCACGAGAGATTTTGGTTTTTCCCTACTGAGTATACCTGTATACTCACCCTACGTATATAAAACTACTTTCAGGTTTCTAGGAGGACTTTGAGAATCGTGACGGATCTTACTAGCTCGAGTTTCGGGAGTTGTTGTTGCTGCTTTTCCTTTCTTTTGGTACTTTCCATCAAAGTTTCTTGTACTTTGTATCACTTTATTTTGGACATGCATATGGGAATGGATTTTGTGCTTTAATTTTATTTTAGTCTTTGTAGTTGTTCAGGTTTTACCTTCTTATCTCCCGGTCTTATTATAAAAAAGGGTAATGCCTTCCATTTTATGTGATATTCTATACCCTTGGGGCTAGTCGTCACTCTGGGGCCTATTGGTGGTGGGACTTGAGGGTCATTATCTCTCCTTCAACTTGAGGAAGGAAGGGTATTGTAGTTTACTATCTCTTCCCTCATCTTGGAGAAGTTGGGTCATGACAGAATGGTATCAGAGGCTGATGGTTGAGAGATAGGATGGAGTTCAGGGTTAGGAATAGTGAGGATTTCATGGAATGGTAGGGAAACAATGTTAGGAAATCTTGGTGCATGAAATAGCCAGGGAAGACCATCTAGGACACATGATTTTATGGCCCCCGTGATCTAATGAAAGGAATCTAGACCTACCAAACGACCAGGTGAGGCTAAACTGATTATAGGGTATAGACCCTAGGAAAGGTAAATGAATCATAATGACTTGTGTTGTTGTGTTTCTTAGGTGTTTTGGGAATTTAAAATAAATAAAAAGTTTAAACAAAATTTAAAAGGAATCTTCTACACTACTCGGGCTTAGGCATTCCTTATTTACCTTGCCGCTATAGCACCCAGACAACTTCCATGAGTAGTGAAGATGATCGAGGCCCAACAAGATGATTCGTTTGATTAGAAGAGGGCAGATCGAGAGGAGGAGGATGACCAGTGGAAGAATACACTTCGTGCCTTTCAGCGGCAGACTCTCGGGAAGAACGAGGGAAATGTCTCAAACATAGAGATAGAGAGCTAGCTCAAGGAGCTGGTGATCACTTTTATCTTGATCCGTCCTCTAGCAGAGTACTGGGTTCCTCTGGCTGTGAGCCATATGTGGGGAGCGGCGCGTCAATGGTGGACACTTTATCTCGGGAAGAAGAAGGAAACTGAGGTTTCATGGACTAACTTCAAGAAGGAGTTCTAGACGGTATTCCTTTCTTCCATGATGAAGGATGAAAAGAGGCAAGTACTATTCTCCCTCCAGCAAGAGAGTATGTCAATAAGGGAGTTCGGGACCAAGTTCAAAGATCTCCTTAGTTTTTCTCTAAACCTCTTCTCATATGAGGAGTTGCGGGCAAGACGTTTAGTGGAGGGGTTTCGACCTTCTCTTCAGTACATTGTTACTCCCTTCACTCTACCGACGTACTTGGAGGTTCAGAAGAAGGCTGAAGTGGTGGAGAGGATGCACATACTAGGAGGTGTGCCACGAGAGGTGGGCCATTTGAGCTTGTTAAAGGGGAAGGTTGTTAGCAACAGACCTCCAGCATTAGGGCCTTCTAGGTTTAGACCAGTGGGGAGAAGGTCTCAGTAGTTACAGTTATGATCTCCTAGTCCTCGTCCCTTCTCCACGAGCCTAAGACCTAGGTGATTTACTTATGGCAGTCGTGGACACCTTCAGAATCAGTTCCCAGATTGAGTGCAGTATAGTGGGGGTGGGCAGGTTCAATGCCCACCTCAGCAGCACTAGTCATCGACCAGACCTTTTCAGTAGCAACAGGGACAGTGAGCTCCCACTCCACCTATGGCAGATAATGTCATAGAAGGCTGACCTCATGGTGCTCCTCAGGGACCTCGACTAGGGCATGGTCGAGGAGGCCGGCGACAGCAAAGGGGCATAGGATTTGGGCATAGGCAGTTGCACGCCGCAGAGACAACAGTTCCAGCAGGGCTAGAGGTCATTTGAGGTACGATAAGTTTGTTTAGCACTCTTGCATGTGCCTTGTTTGATTTAGAAGATTCACAATCATTTGTCACACCCAGTCTATCCCATTCCTTGGGTATAGACGTTGAGAGACTCACTATGCCCCTGGTGCTAAGTAAGCCAGTCTGAGGTTAGACCAACCTATTTGATGTTTTTCAAGGATGTAGGCTAATGTTGGGGATACATCTGTCTAGTGGGGATCTCTTTCTGCAGAAAATGCATCCATACAATGTCATCTTGGGCATCGACTGTCTATTTTCCAAGCACGCTATTATCAAATACTTCTAGATAAGGGTCATGTTCTTAGATATGGCAGCCAATGTACAACTTTCATTGGAGAGTGAGGTTACTAGGAGGGCAGCCGGCGTGTGTAGCCCCTTCTTTCCTTGTTAGTCGAGTTGTCAGTGGAATCAACAGACTCAGAGATAGTGGAAGTTTTGTGGATTGTCAGTGAATTCCTAGAAGTCTTCCCCAAAGAGGTTGTGACTCTACCCCCTCGATGTGATGTCGAGTTCAGGATAGACTTACATCTCATTGCCTGTCCGATTTTGATGGTTCCCTATTGGATGACACCCTTTGAGTTGCGGGAGTTGCAGATTCATGTTGATGACCTAATGAAGAAGGGTTTTATCCAACCAAGTGCGTCTCTATGGGGTGCTCCAGTCTTGTTCACAAAGAAGGAAGACGGTGGTCTCATGCTATGCATAGACCATCGAAGGTTGAATCAGGTGATGATCAAGAACTGGTACTCCCTCCAGAGGATTGAAATTTTTTTGACTAGTTGAAGGGAGCAAGTTGGTTCTTTAAGATCAACCTGTGGTCTGGATATCACCAGTTGAGGGTGAACAAGGGTGACATCCCAAAGGCTGCTTTCAGATGCAGGTATAGACACTTTGAGTTTGTGGTCATTTCGTTCAGCATTATAAACGCACCAGCGGTGTTCATGGAGCTCATGAACTCTATTTTATGTGAGTATCTAGACCGGTTCATGGTCGTGTTCATCAACTACATCTTGATCTACTCAAGATCAGAGGAGGATCACGCCAAGCATCTAAGGACGGTTTTAGAGGTCCTCTGACACCACCAGCTCTATGGGAAGTTTTCTAAGTGCAAGTTATGGACTCAAAAGGTGCAATTCCTTGGACACATGGTGTCCCAACAAGGAATAGCATTAGACCTGTCAAAGGTTTAAGTGGTTGTTTCTTGGGCAGCACCCAAGAATGTACAAGTGGTTCGTAGTTTCCTGGGACTAGAAGGTTACTACCGAAGGTTCTTGCCCGACTTCTCTCAAGTTGCATCACCTTTGATGTCCTTGACCAGAAAAGACCAGGCTTTCATATAGAGTGATCAGTGCCAGATAGCTTTCAGTTATCTAAAGGGGAATCTAGTCAGTTCCCCATTACTAAGGTTTCCAGAATAAGGGGTAATGTTTTAAGTATTCTGTGATGCTTCTGATCTAGGCTTGGGGGTGTGCTGATGCAGCAATGGGGAGTGATATCTTATGGGTCTAGGTAGTTACATCCTCAAGAACGTAACTATGCCACCCACAATCTAGATCTTGCAGCGGTTGTGTTCGCGCTGAAGTTGTGGAGGCATTACCTCATCAGGGAATGCTTTGTGGTCTTCACAGATCACAAGATCTTGAGGTATGTCTTCTCACAGTGAGATTTGAACTCGCTGTAATGGTGGTGGATGGAGTTCCTCTAGGACTATGACTTTGAGATCTCCTACAACTTTGGAAAGGGGGATGTGGTGGTCAATACCTTGAGAAGGAAGTCACAAAAGGATGTGGTTTGGGAGTCAACAGATGCTTGGAAATCAATGGAGCAGTTGGATGCTTTACATCTAGGCATGGGAGTGGAGGATGGTAGAGGCTGTCTGTTTCAGAAGACAGTGCAATCTACCTTAGTATGGCAGGTGGAAGAGTCTCAATGGAGAGACTCAGAGACTGAAGTGATGTGTGATCATGTTAGCCAGGGTGATGCTCCGAAAGGATGGTCGGAGGATGGTTGGAATCGGATGTTGTTCTGTGGGAAGTTGTTTATCCCAGAGACGATGAACGAGGGAGTTCTCTGTGAGTTCCATAGCTTTTCCCTGGCAGTACACCCAAGAGTCTCCAAGATGTATAGGGGATTGAGAGGTCATTTTTGGTGGCTCAGAGTGAAGTGGAAAGTGGTGGAGTTTGTGGCATGGTGCCCCGTGTGCCAGCAGGTGAAGGATGAACATCGTGTTCCCGGTGGTCTGTTGCAGCCCATAGACGTTACCAAGTGGAAGTGGGATGACGTATCAATGGATTTTGTCATAGTAATACCTAGAGATGAGGGAGGTTGTGATACCATCTGGGTAGTGGTGGACCATTTGATGAAATTAGATCACTTCTTAGTGATTAAGGAGTCGAACGTAGTGGATGCCTTAACACAGAAGTACATGGGTGAAGTTGTGTGGCTGCATGGAGTTCCCAAAACCATCATTTCAGATCAGGATACAAACTTTACTTCATGATTCTTTAAGTTATTACATCATTTTTTCAACACCCATCTATTCCTTAACACTGGTTTCCACCCTCAGATGGATGGGTAGATAGAGCGGACCATCCAGACGTTGGTGGATGTGCTACGAGCGTGTGTTCTAGACTTCATAGGATCTTGGGTATGACACTTAACTCTGGTAGAGTTTTCCTACATCAATAGCGATCACTCTACCATTGGCATGACACTATTTTAATCCTTTCACAGGAGACCGTGTCGTTCACCCGTGTGCTTGAAAGAGGCTAGGGAGGAAAGTTTTCTTGGCCTAGAGGTGGTGCAGAGCACAAAAGAGAAGGTTCAGCTTGCACATAAGAGGATGAAGGCAGCTTAGGACTGGAATAAGTCTTATTCCAATAATAGGAGGAGACCTTTGGAGTTCGAGGTTGGGGACCACATGTTCTTAAAGGTCTCCCCTCGAAGTGGACAGAAGAGGTTTGGGAGGGGGAGTAAGCTTTCTCCTAGGTTCATCAGACACTTAGAGGTGTTGAGACGAGTCATCGAGGCGGCGTATCAGCTGGCATTACCACCGCCACTGTAGAGGATCCACAACGTATTCTATGTATCTCAGATCCATCAGTATCTACACGATGAATCCCACATCCTCGACTAGGGAGAGTTGGATAACGAGGATGATGTGACATTCATGGAGCGACTGATGAGAATCGAGGATCGTGAGGAGAAGGTTCTTTGTAGATGGACCATTCCTTTGGTTCATGTGTTGCGGAGGCACAGTGGCCTCGAGGAGAGTACCTGGGAGCAAGAGGCACAAATGCATACCTTGTACCCAGAGTTGTTCTGAGTTTTGATCTTGTGTTTGCTTTATGCATTTCTTATGATGTAATGTTTGAATATGCTTACTTTATAATAAGTTGTCTCCTTGTTCTCTATTTTGTGTGAGAATTCCAGACTATGGGAAGGACAGTACCTGATCCCTAATCGAGACACATTAATGTAGATGCGATTAAACCCGTATGGGTAAGTCAGTGCCACCCAAAGCGGATTGTATCTTGACAAGGAGGAAGGATCTCCCTAACCCATGTGTCTGGAGGGTGTGATCTTTTGTTTTTGTGTTTTTGTGGTTTCTTAGTTTTTCTACAATTGTTCAGGAGATAGATGAGAGAGTTGTTCCTGGATGTCGAGGTTTTATTCCAGCTTTTGAACAACTCTAGGGTGGTTTTCCCTGAGAGGTATCTTACGAGGTGGTTGTGTTGGAGTTGGTGGACTAGAACCAACTACTTTGTACTTTATTCATTAATAAAAGTCTTATCACATCTTGATTTTTCTTCTGCGTGACAATGCATGTGATAATGTCCTAAGGACAGTTGCTGCATTAAAGGGTCATAGAGGATCCCTGCTATGATGAGAACCCAGAAGAATCATAACACTATTCTTGAATATATGTTCTATGGTCGGATGATATTATTTTAGGGGCACAAATAATACAGGTCATTAGGGGTGTGGACTCATAAAACTTTGAGGCACCTTCTCATGGTGTGCGCCCTTGGTAATATCCAGGAGGATATTATGATAACGAGGCCCGCTAGTAGGAAATCCACATTTCATAGCGTCATTGGATGTTCATATCTGCGGACGTGTGTATTGGTCCTTAGACTTTAAGATTATTATTAATGGGTATTACAACTCGTGTACTTAGATGTATTGACAAAAACTATGACGACACATTGTTCGCTGCGAGGTAGGATACATTGGGTGCGTCACGAGTAATACTGTATTAATAGATAATGCGAGAAAGGATTTTTCCCTTCTGTTCCATAACAGAAGTAGATATCTCAGGCCCTTTGATAGAATTGATATAGCCTAAATAGATCCATGTCCATGGTAAGGTATGGGCGAGTTTAATTCCAGGAATTCAAAGAAAGAATTATTGAGCACATGGGTTGATGGAACTAGCATGCAACCCGTTTGATTAGAGATATCGATACAAATGGATTATATTACACGGTAAGCATTCATATGAGGTGCCACATCATTGCGTCGTTAAATTCTTTCTCTATGGGTGCCTTGGCGTGTTGCTAGATGCTAACCTTGGACTTTAGGCAGGCTCCACCTAATGCCACTGAGAAAGAGGCCTAGAGGGTCACACACTAAGTGTGTCCATGTATCTCAGTTAAATATTAATTTAACAAGTTAAATAAATATTATTCCCGACTGTGGTTTAATAATTATTTAAGGATTCCTGATCACATTTATTTTGACACTAGTTATTCGATAGAATATATTGTGGGTGAAATAATATGTTTATTAGCGAGTAATGCAGTTACATTTATTTAAGAAATAAATAGTCATTACTCAAGGTCTAATAAATGTGGTGGAGGAAATAAAGGAAAATAAAAGTACACTTCGTGTATATTAAATATACACGTCATGTAGTTTTATGGAAAACGAGTATACGTCATGTATTAATGATTACACGCCATGTAGTTTTTCCAGTTGGGATTTTGAGGATATAATATTGTTTTATTAAATGATATTTATTATAATCAGAGTGGGCGCATGTCAAGGAATTAATAATTTGACATGGGGGTTTTCAATAAGAGTTAATGAAATAAATAAAATGCGTAACGCGTTTATTTATTGTCATAACTCTATAACCTCAAACCCGATTATAAATATCCTCATAACCCCAACACTTTTCCACAAGATAATCGTTGTGCACAACAATTCTGAAGAATTCTTTCAAGCCCGAAAGAACTCCTTCCTCCAAGAACGCTCTCAAGACCGAGAGATCAAGACAATCGAAGGCGCACATTACAAGCGAAGGTTCTTCCGCGCTAGCACTCGGAGATCCCTTCGGCGACGTCCGGAGATACGTGGCACACGTGTGGATCACCGATATAGGAATTATACACTTGGAATCTATGACACAATGACGGATCACCGAATCGTGACTGGACACATCATCAAAGAAATAATTCCACCAAGTTAATTCTTGTGAATTAATTAAATTAATTATAACCAGCATATGATGATCCTATCTCTATGATTTTGGGATTCCCTATTTTGTTTTTCTTTCTTCGTTCTATTCCGAAGATCCGGCGTTTTATATCATGATGGATCTCGGTTTGAACGTTGTTTAACGCTAAAATTAAAGTTGGGAAATCCCACCAATGCGCTTCCGCTGCGCCCGGAACCTACAAGTGGTATAATAGGGGTCATATCGTTGATTATAATTATTTAGTTTTTCGTTGATGTTTTACGCATTTAATAATTTAGTTGTTTAAATTCAAGTTTAATCATTCTGGAAATATGAATCTTGAGATCTGTTCCTCCTCCATCTTTTCTCGTTCACCTCACAGAAACGAATTTTTCTTTTAATTTTGATTAAAATAAAATAGAGGAACTCATCCGGAGGAGTCAAACGTTTCTGGCCATACAACACCAGAATACACGGCGTGTATTTGGAAGTACACGCCATGTAGTCCAGATTCATGCATCAGACTGATCCGCCAAATCAGGTCATGTATTGGATCCTATCTAAGTCATTAATGACACCGTGTGTTGACCAGGAACAGGTGGCACACGGTTTCTGGATTACATGTTGTGTGGTCCAATGAACACGACGTGTAATACCTTCGGGTTAGGGTTGGACCGTGTACCCCGTACACGGCTTTCCCAGTTGGAAACCATGTAACGCGGGAACTACACGGCGTGTGTCCCACTGAACATGCCGTGTACTCTAAAAATTTCCGAAGTACATTAACACGCCATGTCCCTGGGCGTGTACTTCGGGTGGACGGTGAACAAAAGTACATGCCGTGTAGTTGGAACTACACGTCGTGTACTCGTTCAAATTAAGCAATGAACGAGAATTCACCAGGTTGCCTCCAAGGTACAAGTTACGTACAAGGATAATTTTAAATGAATTTATTGATTTAAAATTATGATGGATGAGAATCTCAAGGAAATTCAGAAAAAGGGTTTAAGATAAAATGATTGATTAATTAAAGATAATTAATTAATTCGAGCATGATTTATCTTAAACAAGAACGATTAAAGAATTGAATGATAGTTTTATTTATGCGTAAATATCGTTGCATGTATGGATGATCATGAGCTAGACCGAGACCTTTGTATGTGAATGGTTTCTTTTAATTTATTTATTTAAATTAAATTTGTTGGCCTACGAGCCATCTCTTCATTAATATGTAGGGTCTGCGTGCCTAAGGATTCTTTTATGTAAAAACCACTTTTTACCCCTCACCTATGTGTGAGATAAATTCATATGTAATGGATGGAGCTCCCAAGCTAGTGGAGGCGGCTCAAGTCAAGAGCCAAGGTGAAACCAATCCAAGGAGATACAAAGGTGGACAGGTGGAAAGTTGTAAACACGAACCCACAAGGTTCAAGGTGTTTCTCCCCTAGGTCTTGGGTTAGTTTATCAACCGCTAGATAAAATAACCAATAGAACAATCTATTTATCATACCATTTATTTTATTTCTACCATTTGTATGGTTTATTTATTGTGGCTGTGTTGTCACGATCATACAATTAATGAATTAAACAAGCATGCAAGATGGAACTAAAACCGGCTTATGCGTAAATATTATCTTAGACACGGTTAATCACTTAAGTATATCCCACTTAATATTAACAATCATGTAATCAAAGATAATAAATTGGAAATTTACATATAAAGATAAATTCCCTCAAAGAAATATTAAGTCGGTATAGCCTTCCATAATCTTGGTTAGAATCGAACCATAGTTCAAAGTGCTTGACCAACCCTATTTGGGGTGATTTCAATTATCGGGGAATTCTAATGCAAGGTTTTGGGTTGACTTAACTTGGTTCGCACCAAGGCTTGACTGCCACAGCAGGACTTGGTGTGGCCAAGAGGCAAAGGTTGAGGAAATCCAAAATAAAAGGATTTCAGGATTGGGGTATCCACTCAGCAGATCAAGGAGTTGCGAGTTAAATGCAGTTGGCATTTGTAATGCCTACCTAAAAACCCTTCAAGTTGCTTGACCAACCCTAGTTGGGGTAATGCGAAGGGAAATATGGATCCTTTCCACTAGAATATTCAGGAAACAAAATATTCCGAAGTCAATGGTGAGGGCTATTGGATTTTGATAAAATAGTGGGAGACTAATAAGTATTAATTTATTTATTTGTCTCGTTTTTGTAATAAAGTACTAAACCTTTGATCATCTTAATTTGAAGAAACGACAAGAAAATAACTTCAAACATATCATTGTGAACCATACTCGAGAAGGAAAACCTTCTCACCGGCACCAATTTCCAAGAGTGGCAGAGGTGTTTACGCGTTATCCATCGCCACGAGAGGAAATTGTATGTGTTGGAAGAGCATGTTCCAGTTGCGCCTAAATCGGAACTTCCACCCTTAACTCACCAGGTAGATAAGGACATGGGGCATGACAAACCTGCAGTCCTTATGGTGAATAAGAAAATGAAGGACAAGGAAAAGGGGCCAAAGACTTATAAACGGTCTGAAGCCCCGGAGCACCGTCCCTCTATGAAGGGGAAGATCCAGATACAGGGCAAGGAACGGGAGGCAATGTGTTTTGAATGTGGAAAGCAAGGCCACTGGAAGAGGAACTGCACCCAGAAGCGTCAGGATGCTAATGGTGCGTTCGTTATCAAGTGTAATTTTTCCATTTCTACACATTGGGTATTAGATATAGATTGTGGGGCTCACATCTGTATTCAAATGCAGGAACCAAGTAGATTTAGAAAGATTTCCAGAGGAGAGGTGGATCTTCGAGCTACCAATGGCGCAAGGCCGACTGCATTAGCTATTGGGGATTACCACCTCTCATTGCCGACTGGAATGATTTTGGTTTTACATAACTGTTATTATGTGCCTAGTGTTACCAAGAACATAATTTCTATATCTTGTTTGGATATGGATGGATTTATTTTCAAGTTTGGAAATAAGGGTTGTCTCTTTTATAAGAACAACATATGTTATGGTATGGAACATTTAAATAATGGTTTGTTTGTAGTAAATTACTAAAACCAAGTGTTGGAAATCGATAATGAAACAAACTCACATGACTCATACATCACCCAGTTGTGGCATCACCATCTCGGTCATGTAAACGAGAAGCGCTTGACAAAGCTCTGCCAAGATGGCTATTTAGACTCTACTGAGCTAAAACCACTTGATAGATGCCACGCTAGTTTACAAGAAAAAATGACCAAGCCGCCTTTTGGTGGACAAGGTGAAAGGGTCATAGAGCTTCTAGGATTGGTACACATGGATGTCTGTGCACCATTTCCAGTAAAAGCTAGAGGTGGATATTCTTACTTCATTACTTTTACTGATGATTTGAGTAGATATGGCTATGTCTACTTAATGAGGTATAAGTTAGAGTCCTTAGAGAAATTTAAGGAATTCAAGAATGAAGTAGAGAATCAGCTTGGTAAGAAGATAAAGAAGCTTCGATCGGATCGAGGTGGAGAATATCTAAACCAAGAGTTCATCGATCTTCTACGGGAGTTTGGGATTCTATCTCAGCTCACTCCTCCTTATACACCACAGTGTAATGGTGTTAGTGAAAGGAGGAACCGCACCTTGTTGGACATGGTGAGGTCGATGATGAGTCATGCGGATCTTCCATTATCCTTTTGGGGGTATGCATTACAAACTGCAGCATACACATTAAACCGAGTACCAACTAAGGTGGAAAATGGAATTCCCTCTGAGTTATGGAATGGAAAGAAACCCATTTTGTTGCATACACATGTATGGGGATGAGAGTCATTTGTTAAGGCCTTCTCAGGCAAAAAACTATCACCCTGGGGCATGAAGTGTATCTTTATAGGATATCCTAAGGAAACAAAAGGATATTACCTATATAACCCTCAAGACAAGAAAGTGATTGTCGCTAGACAAGCCGTCTTTCTTGAGAGGGAGCGCATCCTCAAAAAGGATAGTGGGAGAAAGATTGACTTCGATGAAGTTAATGCTCAAGATACAAAAGAGTTGGTAAAGGAACAAGTTCCATAGGTCCCTGTAGAAGAGGTTCCAGAAACACAAGTACTGAGTAGGATCTCAAGAGAGGTAAGGGAACCAGAGAGATTTGGTTTCCTAGTTACCAAGGATGGTGAATCATTATTATTGGACAATGATGAACCTATCTCCTACAAGGAAGCAATAGAAATCTCAGAAGCTGCAAGATGGATAGAAGCTATGAATTCTGAGATGGATTCCATGTATCAGAACCAAGTCTGGGTTCTGGTCGATGAGCCAGTTGATGTAAAGCCTGTTGGATGCAAATGGGTATTCAAGAGAAAACTGGACATGGAATGTCAAGTTAGCACCTATATAGCAAGGCTAGTGGCTAAAGGATTCAGACAGTGTCAAGGAATTGACTATGATTAAACCTTCTCGCCAATTTCCATATTTAAATCCATAAGAATCATATTTTCCATAGCAGCTTACCATGACTACGAGATTTGGAAAATGGATGTCAAAACAGCATTCCTTAACGGGAACCTTTAGGAAGATGTCTATATGACACAACCAGAAGGGTTTGTGACACCAGGTGAATCCAAACGGGTTTTCAAGTTGCATAAATCCATTTATGGATTGAAGAAAGCATCCAGGTCATGGAACATTTGATTTGATGAAGCCATAATGGAATTTGGTTTCATTAAGAATGAATTTGAGCCACGTGTTTATAAGTGGTTTAATGGGAATGCGATTGTTATCCTAGTAGTATATGTTGACGACATATTACTTATTGGAAATGATGTACCAGTATTACAGTCAGTTAAGGACTAGTTGAACAAGTGTTTCTCCATGAAGGACTTAGGAGAAGCATCCTACATTCTAGGGATCAAGATCATTCGTGATAGATCCAAGAGGCTGCTTGGGCTAAGTCAGGGTACATACATTGACCAAATACAAAAGAGATTTAGTATGGAACAATCCAAGAGGGGATTAGTTCCAGTGTCACATGGCCTACATCTTTCTAAGAAAATGTGTCCTCAGACACAACAAGAGAAAGATAGAATGAGTAAGATCTCATACGCTTCGGCTATAGGATCCATCATGTATGCCATGTTATGTACCAGGCTTGATGTTTCCTATGCACTGAGCATGGTAGGCAGATATCAAGAAGATCTAGGAGAACAGCATTGGACTGCTGTTAAGACTATCCTTAAGTATCTGTGAAGAACTAAGGATATGTTCCTGGTGTATGGAGGAGACAAGGAGCTTGTCATTAGAGGGTATGCTGATGTTGGTTTTCAGACAGATCAGAACGGTCTGAAGTCGCAATCTGGATAAGTTTTCTGTCTCAATGGAGGAGCTATGAGCTGGAAGAGTTCAAAGCATCCAGTTGTCGCCAATTCTACAGTGGAGTCTGAATATATAGCGGCTTATGATGCAGCCAAGGAAGCCGTCTAGATTCGTAACTTTATCCAGGAGCTTGATGTGGTGCCTAGCAGTAAAGATCCCATTACATTGTATTGTGATAATACTACAACGGTGGCTCTTGAAAAAGAACCAAGGTCACACCAACGGACAAAGCACATACTCCGGAAGTATCACCTCTTGAGGGATTTCTATCAAAGGGTTGAAGTTGTAGTGAGCAGAGTGTCCACGGAAGGGAACGTGGCGGACCCCATGACTAAAGGTCTATCTCAGCAGAAGCATGAATATCATGTGAGAGATAACGGGTTAAAGGTTGTTAGCAGTTGGCTCTAGTCCAAGTGGGAGTCTGTTGGAGTTGGTGGCCTAGAACCAACTACTTTGTACTTTATTCATTAATAAAATCCTTATCACATCTTGATTGTTCTTCTGCGTGACAATGCATGTGATAATGTCCTAAGGATAGTTGTTGCATTAAAGGGTCATAGCGGATCCCTGCTATGATGAGAACCCAAAAGTGTCATAACATTGTTCTTGAATATATGTTCTATGGCCGGATGATATTATTTTAGGGGCATAAATAATACAGGTCATTAGGGGTGAGGACTCATAAAACATTGAGGCACATTCTCATGGTGTGCGCCCTTGGTAATATCTAGGAGGATATTATGAGAACGAGGTCCGCCAGTAGGAAATACACATTTCATAGTGTCATTGGATGTTCCTATCTGCGAACGTGTGTATTGGTCCTTAGACTTTAAGATTATTATTAATGGGTATTACAACTCGCGCACTTAGATGTATTGATGAAAACTATGACGACACACTGTTCGCAGTGAGGTAGGATATGTTGGGTGCGTCACGGGTAATATTGTATTAATAGATAATGCGAGAAAGGATTTATCCCTTCTCTTCCATAACAGAAGTAGATATCTCAGGCCCTTTGATAGAATTGATATAGCCTAAATAAATCCATGTCCATGGTAAGGTATGGGCGAGTTCAATTCCGTGAAGTCAAAGAAAGAATAATTGATCACATGGGTTTATGTCACTAGTTGTAACCTGTTTGATTAGAGATATCGAGACAAAGGGATTATATTACACGGTAAGTGTTCGTATGAGGTGACACGTCATTGCGGTGTTAAATTCTTTCTCTATGGGTGACTTGGTGTGTTGCTAGACGCAAACCTTGGACTTTAGGCAGGCTCCGCCTAATGCCACTGAGAAAGAGGCCTAGAGGGTCACACACTAAGTGTGTCTATGACAACCCTGCTTTTTATTACAACTTAAGCATGCTTTATTACATAAAACTTCACTTGATACAACAAAGAATATAGAGAGGTTTAGTGTCTTTGGGGCTTAGGATCATTACATAAAAACTTTAAACTTGAAATACAACATCTTTATTGAAAACTTCCTTTACATGAACACTACATTCCTTCGTACTTAGCATTGCATGGGATAACTTGAGGACATGCATAAGAAAAGGGTGAGCTATAAAGCCCAGTAAGGGAGTACACAATGAATAACATGAGGAGTACAATACATGTTAGGAAATAGGAACATCAATAGAGCATTAGAGTAACATGAACATAAAGGTATGATAAAGCATGATAACCATAACATGGAAATGTGGCAACAACACTTAACATTGAATTAGCATGAGCCAAGGCTCATTGCACATGGACCATGAGTAAACCCACATTGCACTTGAAGCACAAGTAAACCCTCGTTGGACTTGAATTAGCATGAGTCAACACTCATTGCACATGACGTATCATGATACTATACTTTACCCAATGCATTGGAGCTCTATAAAGGGCGCACCCTTCTTAAACATTTCATTTCATGCATAAGTGTGCCACATGGATCATAAAAACATGGATTCATAAAACATAATCATTTATTCCATGATAAAAGGAATGTGGAATTCATACATGAAACATTATAATAAATAATTAAATGTGCATAAAGGTGAATACCCTTGATGGAGAAATGGGCATGGTATTCACTATACAATGATATTGGCTTAGAAAATCGGTGTGATTTCGGCAGCGTAACGGCGTGACATAAGAGTTCATAAAAAAGGTTGATGAGAGATAAAGGTGTTCCTCATCATATTTACATGTAATGGACAGTAAGGAGGTCATATAGATACATGTCCCAAAAATTGAAAAGGAATTTAGATTCATGATACAAAAGTTTTGCTTGAATATAAAAGAGGAGAAAAAGGTTTCTTTCAGAATTTCGGCATAGTAACGGGTGTACATGGGAGGCTTTTAATGAGAGAGAAAGGGGTCTACCATCATTCAAACAATAAGAGGGAAGTATGGGAGAGGTGAGAAACCATACCCCAACATTCATAATTGAAATTAAAAGGGCAATACAACTTAAAGAAAATTGACAAAAATGGGAAAGGAAAAAAACCCTTACTTGGAAGTGTGCTTCCAAAGGCTAGAGAGAGGCTTGTGAGAGGCTTCTTGGGAGCTTGGGGAACCTTGAGAGGATTCTAGAGAGAGTAGGGCAGAGGTTGGATGAACTTCAAGGGCTTTAAGTGAGGAGGAAGTGGGAGCTTGGGTGGGTTTATATAGGAAAGGTGAGAGAATTCTTTATTATTTAGGTTTGGGAACCCTTATATTAAAATAATCCAAACCACAAACCATCCCATGGTATTTGCCCATCGTTTATGGAAAAGGAAAGAGGAAAACAATATTTTACAAGGCCAAGGTCCGAACTTATTAAAAAATTTGGTTTGCTTATGTGGAGGTGAGTCACACTCCCATGGAAATTAATTTAAAAAGGCAAAGTGTTGAATAAGTCTTGAGGGCTCCATTAATGCTTTGAAAAGTAAGTCAAACAAACCCAAAACCTCATTATTTTAATGATAAAACACATATTGGCCGAAAATAAGGATTATGGTATTTTATTACACCACCATTGGGTCATTATGATGTCATAAAACACATTATATATTTAAATGGTATTTAATTTTTACCCAAAATTTTGACTGTCTCAGAAAATTATAAAAATTTCACCGTTGGATAATTTCGACGTTCTGATTCCAAAAATAATATTTATTTTATCTAAATAATTTTCTAAATATGTGAATTTTCACTTTTAAAATAAAAAACGACATTTATCAAAAATTCACGGGTTTTGACAGAAATGGCTTTCAAACCTTAATAAAAATTTTAATTGCATTCATAAAATTATAAGATCATTATATTTAATAAAAATTAATTTAATATTAATAATAATATTTTATTAAAATATTATTTAATTCAAAAAAATCCTTTAATTTAATAAAATGTAATTCTTAATTAAATAATAACTAAAAACACCATTTGTACTTTAAAAACTAATTATAATGTATCAAAAATGACTAGAAATTATATTCATTATTATATACAAAAATAATGCACATGAACATAGCACTACTTATTTGTTACATAACCCCTTAAAATAGCCGCATAAGACCTAAGGGTAAGGTGTGTGATGGTGACAGACTCTTGGGGCGGCTCAGACAACATCGCTCGAGTGGTAATTTCAATCAACTTCCACTTTTCCCGTAGACGATCACGTTCGAGCTTGACTTGATGAAGCTCAGCTTGGGCTTGGTCAAGGGCAAAGCCCAAAGACGCCACCTATTTTCCGAGCTCTGACAAATGGGCTTCGTAAGGGGAAATTCTACTGGATGAGGCCATCGCTTCCTTTGTCTGAGTAAAAATGGGTTCGTTAAAGCCTTATATTTATACTACTCAGATGATCACTGTTCAATGGCTATAAAAGTAACGGTCACAAATCTTAACGTAAAACTAAAGAAGTTGTCATCTTATAAAATCATTTTTCATAAGGAAACATTTAACTGGATCAAGAGGGATTTTCTATTAATGAAACTTTGGGTCGTTACAATATCTCCCCCTTAAGAAATTTCTCCCTCGAAATTTTCCTTTTCCCACACTAAAACAAATGTGGGTAACTTAGCTTCATCATATCCTCCGACTCCCAAGTTTCTTCTTCAAACTTTTGGTTTCTCCACAACACCTTGACGAGGGGCATTGTCTTATTTCGTAGAACGTTTTCTCTACGATCTAAGATCTTCACTGGTTTCTCCTCATAAGAAAAATCGTCTTCTAATTGTACCACCTCGGAAGAGATTACATGTAAAGGGTCTGGTATGTACTTCCTTAAGAGGGATACATGGAAGACATCATGCACCTTGGCCATAGTAGGTGGAAGTGCCAGTCGATAGGCCACAGCCCCAACATGATCAAGAATCTCGAAGGGGCCGATGTACCTTGGACTTAACTTCCCTTTCCTTCCAAACCTCATGACCTTCTTCTACGGAGATATGCGTAAAAACACCATGTCTCCGACTTTAAACTCAAGGTCTCGTCGACGATTATCTGCATAACTCTTTTGTCGACTTTGGGCTGCCTTGATATGCTGTTGAATGGTTTTCACCTTCTCCACCATTTCTTCAACCATTTCTGGTCCAAGCAGCTTACATTCACCGACCTCATCCCAACATGCTGGTGTTCTACACCTTTTCCCATACAGGGCTTCATATGGTGCCATTTGGATGCTCGAGTGGAAACTATTATTATAAGAGAACTCTACCAGAAGAAGATGTTGATCCCATCCTCCTTTAAAGTCCATTGAGCACGCTCTCAACATATCCTTAAGTGTTTGGATAGTCCGCTCGGATTGGCCATCAGTTTGAGGATGATAGGCCGTACTGAAGTTCAGTTCAGTATTCAGAGCATGTTGAAGACTCTTCCAAAACTTAGAGGTAAATCTTGGATCTCGGTCAGACACAATAGATAGTGGTACTCCATGCAACCGTACCACTTCCCTGATATATATCCGTTCCAGTTGATCCAAAGAGAAATCCTCTCGAATAGCAATGAAGTGTGCAGTCTTTGTAAGACGATCCACAACAACCCAGATTGCATTGTTGCCTTTGGATGTCCTTGGAAGTCCAGTGACAAAGTCCATGGTGATGTTCTCCCATTTCCATTCTGGTATGGGCAATGGTTGCATCATTCCCTTAGACTTTTGTCTCTCTGCCTTCACTTATTGACACACCAGGCACTTTGATGTATATTCAGCGATCTCCTTCTTCATATTATCCCACCAAAAGTTTTCTCAGAGATCTCGATACATCTTTGTGCTCCCTGGGTGAATAGAGAAATTTGAACTATGTGCATCATCCAAAAGTTCCTTCTTCAGCTCCTAACTTGATGGAACACATAGTCTTTTTCCAAACCGCACAATTCCTTCTTCATTAACATTAAACTCTGAGGATTTTCCCTTTTTGATAGATTCCACTTTTTCTTGGATTCCTGCATCATCCTTTTAAGCATCCTTTAACCTTTCCAAAAGAGATGGTTGAGCAATCATTTGTGAAAGGATTGATGATGTTCCCTTCTTTATGATTCCCACGTCCATCTTCATCAATTCTAAGATGATTGGATCCTTTTCAATTCTCATCATTGATAGAATCGCTGGATCCTTTCTACTTAGGGCATCTGCCACCTTGTTCGCCTTCCCAGGGTGGTAATGTATTGAACAGTCATAATCCTTGATGAGCTCTATCCATCTTCTCTAGCGCATATTAAGCTCTTTTTGTGTGAATATATATTTAAGACTCTTGTGGTCAGTATATATCTCACATTTCTCTCCATAGAGATAATGCCGCCAGATTTTCAAGGCAAAGATCACCGCCGCCAACTCCAGATCATGCATTGGATATTTTCGCTCATGGATTTTCAACTTCCTTGAGGCATAGGATATCACTTTATCATTCTGCATCAGCACACATCCTAAGCTCTTCTTCAAAGCATCACTGAATACCACAAAAAGCTCCCCACTTGTGGGTAAAGTGAGCACGGGTGCAGTGATAAGCCTCCTTTTCAACTCCTTGAAGCTTTCTTCGCATTCATCACTCCAAGAAAACTTTACTCCCTTTCGAGTTAGCTTGGTAAGAGGGTTGGACAATCGTGAGAAATTTCTTACAAATCGTCGATAATATCCAGCTAACCCCAAGAAGCTACGGATATCAGTTACCGATGTTGGCCTCGGCCATCCCTCAATTGCATCTGTTTTGGAGGGGTCCGCAGATATCCCATTGCTTGTGATGATATGGCCCAAGAATGAGACTTCCTTCAACCAAAACTCACACTTGCTGTACTTTGCATAGAGCTTCTCCTTGCGCAAAGTCTCTAGTACAGTTTTTAAATGCTCCTCATGGTCCTCCTTGGTTTTGGAGTATATTAGAATATCATCTATAAATACTACCACAAAATTTTCAAGGTAATCTCTAAAGACTCTATTCATCAAGTCCATGAATATTGCTGGAGCATTGGTGAGTCCAAAAGGCATTACTATGAATTCATAGTGCCCGTACCTTGTATGAAAAGCAGTCTTGGGGATATCTTCCTTCTTCACCCTTACTTGATAATATCCCGACCGCAAGTCCACCTTGGAGAAGTATTGTGCTCCACGCAGCTGATCAAACAAGTCCTCGATTCTTGGGAGAGGATACTTGTTCTTTATCGTGATTTTGTTAAGTTTACGATAATCGATGCAAATCCGCATTGACCCATCCTTCTTCTTGACGAAGAGGACTGGTGCACCCCATGGTGATGCACTTGGGCGTATAAACCCTTTATCCAGATTCTCCTGTAGTTGTTTCTTTAGCTCTTCAAGCTCAACAACAGCCATTCTATATGGAGTCTTGGATATTGGTAGCGCCCCAGGTATAAGTTCAATTGTGAACTCAACATCTCTTCTTGGAGGAAGACCAGGAAGTTCCTCGGGAAATACTTCAGCGAATTCCCTCACAATAGGCATTTCTTCAAGGGTGGTTTCTTCCTTGGACTCAATCATCTGAGCCAGATATGCATGCTCATAAGGCAGTAATATCCATGCTTGAGATGATGGAGCTAAAGGAGATTCATCTTCCTCCTGACACTTGTAAAGAATCGGGGGTCGATTCTCCATATGGAGTGTGATTTCCCTCTCCCGACAATTTATGTTGGCTCTATATAAGGAAAGTCAATCCATGACAAGAATTGCATCAAATTCCACCAAAGGGAGTATGACGAGGTTCGCCGGGAAATTCAATCCATAGATTATAACAGGGGAGGACTTATATTCATGGGATGCAATGATTGCCCCATTTTCCGTACTCACCGACATCTTTACTTCCAGGATTTGTGGTGGTGCTGGGATTGTTCTACTAAACATTCGAGATATAAAAGAATGCGTAGAACCTGAATCAAAAAGTACGTTCTCTATTCTTGAATGAATAACTAGCGTACTTGTCACCACTTCGTTGTCGGGGTTCAATTCGGCAGAAGTGATGGAAAAAGCTCTTCCTTGCTGTCTTGGAGGTTGTTGGTTGCCTCCGATAACCCTTGGATTAGGGCACTGATTCGCAAAATGACCCGGTTCTTTGAATTTGTAGCATTGAACAACGCGTTGAGGTTCAAACGGAGCATTCCTCTCCTCTGTCGTAGTCGCGGGTCCTTCTTGCCGACTGTTAATAGCTAGGTGCCCTTCTCTTCCACACCTAAAGCATTTTCTCGTCCCCCTAAGGCAATTTCCAGGGTGCTTCTTTCCGCACTTTTGGCAAGTGGGGTGCTGGAACTTCTTAGCACCGTTGGATTTATCCATCGGACCACCAGCATTGAATTCCACCTTCTGCTTCTTGTCTCCATGATACCCCTGTAATTCTCCGATCTCCATTTCAACCTTGAGGGCACATCAGACAATTTCCTCATAGCTGTCGAAGTCACGGATCGCTAATGCTTTCCGCAAGCTAGGCTTCATCCCACCAAAGAAGCGGTCAACCTTGCATTCGGGGGTAACGACAAATCCAAAAGCGTATCGTGCAAGCCTTGTGAAGTTTTCCTCGTACGCTCCCACAGATTCTTCATCTTTCTTCTTGAGGGAAAGGAAGTCCCTTTCCATCTTAAGACGGAGGGTGCGCGGAAAATATTTATCGAAAAACATCTTCCGGAATTCCTTCCATTCCAAAGCCTCGATCTCCTCCTCAGGCTTCGTATTTTTTATCAACGTCCACCATTGATCAGCTTCACCCTCCATACGATAAACTGCCAGGAGAACCTTCTCTTGTTCAGAACATTGAAGTATAGAGAATATCTTTTCAATGGATTTGATCCATTGCTCAGCGATCGTGGGATCCGATGATCCACTAAACGTAGGAGGTCTTTGTCTCATGAAGCTCTCGATAGCGACTTTTTCTTTCTTAGGGGGGGTTGAACGTTCCTCTTGACCCGTGTTTCTATTCAAAACTTGAGTTAGCTGAGAGAGAAGCATGAAAAAGTTCGCGATTCCCGCTCCCATTGGATTGGGCATCTCATTAGTACAATCATCACACTGATCTTCACAACGGTTGTTAGCCCGTGTTCTCCTATTACCGGCCATTGGCTGGAATAAAAGGAAAGTTAGGGGTAACACATAAAGGGTAATCCAAAGACAAAAGTTTATGACTTATAAATAAACTTTAATCTCTTTAACTCATGATTCTGTATGATTTAATCCAGGCTTTTCATGATCTTCCTTCGAACATATATTCTTAGGGGTATTTTTCCCTTAATAAGGGTTCATACTAAGATTGTGAATTTATCAAAACATATCCCCCGGGAGTGTCGTAACCAAGAGTGCAGCAAGGCCCGTTGTCGTGCACCAGTTCCCATTCGAGTCTAGCTCAAAGCGGTGTTTTCGGGTTTTACCCCTAGGATACATCTGTGCCAGAGCCGCCTCTACATGCTCGTATCCAGACAGGGATGTATTTGTTTGATAAACCACTTACTTAGTATTTACCAAAACATAGGGATGATTTTATTATACTTAGTCTTGTATCTAAGGCTTTACTAGGGTTTCCTAATCCCAAAAATAACTAAACCTATCCTCTCATACCAACTATGACAACCCTGCTTTTTATTACAACTTAAGCATGCTTTATTACATAAAACTTCACTTGATACAACAATGAAGATCGAGAGGTTTAGTGTCTTTGGGGCTTAGGATCATTACATAAAAACTTTAAACTTGAAATACAACATCTTTATTGAAAACTTCCTTTACATGACCACTGCATTCCTTCGTACTTAGCATTGCATGGGATAACCTGAGGACATGCATAAGAAAAGGGTGAGCTATAAAGCCCAGTAAGGGAGTACACAATGAATAACATGAGGAGTACAATACATCTTAGGCAATAGGAACATCAATAGAGCATTAGAGTAACATGAAAATAAAGGCATGATAAAGCATGATAACCATAACATGGAAATGTGGAAACAACACTTAACATTGAATTAGCATGAGCCAAGGCTCATTGCACATGGAGCATGAGTAAACCCTCATTGCACTTGAAGCACGAGTAAACCCTCATTGCACTTGAATTAGCATGAGTCAACAGTCATTGCACATGACGTATCATGATACTATACTTTACCCAATGCATTGGAGCGCTATAAAGGGAGCACCCTTCTTAAACATTTCATTTCATGCATAAGTGTGCCACATGGATCATAAAAACATGGATTCATAAAACATAATCATTTATTCCATGATAAAAGGAATGTGGAATTCATACATGAAACATTATAATCAATAAGTAAATGTGCATAAAGGTGAATACCCTTGATGGAGAAATGGGCATGGTATTCACTACACAATGATATTGGCTTAGAAAATCGGTGTGATTTCGGCAGCGTAACGGCGTGACATAAGAGTTCATAAAAAAAGGTTGATGAGAGAGAAAGGGGTTCCTCATCATATTTACATGTAATGGATAGTAAGGAGGTCATATAGATACATGTCCCAACAATTGAAAAGGAATTTAGATTCATGATACAAAAGTATTGCTTGAATATAAAAGAGGAGAAAAAGGTTTCTTTCGGAATTTCGGCATAGTAACGGGTGTACATGGGAGGCTTTTAATGAGAGAGAAAGGGGTCTCCCATCATTCAAACAATAAGAGGGCAGTATGGGAGAGGTTCGAAACCATACCCCAACATTCATAATTGAAATTAAAATGGAAATACAACTTAAAGAAAATTGACAAAAATGAGAAAGGAAGAAAAAACCATTACTTGGAAGTGTGCTTCCAAAGGCTAGAGAGAGGATTGTGAGAGGATTCTTGGGAGATTGGGGCACCTTGAGAGGATTATAGAGAGAGTAGGGCAGAGGTTGGACGAACTTCAAGGGCTTTGAGTGAGGAGGAAGTGGGAGCTTGGGTGGGTTTATATAGGAAAGGTGAGAGAATTCTTTATTATTTAGGTTTGGGAACCCTTATATTAAAATAATCCAAACCACAAACCATCCCATGGTATTTGCCCATGGTTTCTGGAAAAGGAAAGAGGAAAACAATATTTTACAAGGCCAAGGTCCGAACTTATTAAAAATTTTGGTTTGCTTATTTGGAGGTGAGTCACACTCCCATGGAAATTAATTTAAAAAGGCAAAGTGTTGAATAAGTCTTGAGGGCTCCATTAATGCTTTGAAAAGTAAGTCAAACAAACCCAAAACCTCATTATTTTAATGATAAAACACATATTGGCCGAACATAAGGATTATGGTATTTTATTACATCACCATTGGGTCATTATGATGTCATAAAACACATTATATATTTAAATGGTATTTAATTTTTACCCAAAATTTTGACTGTCTCATAAAATTATAAAAATTTCACCGTTGGATAATTTCGACGTTCTGATTCCAAAAATAATATTTATTTTATCTAAATAATTTTCTAAATATGTGAATTTTCACTTTTAAAATAAAAACCGACATTTATCAAAAATTCATGGGTTTTGACAGAAATGGCTTTCAAACCTTAATAAAAATTTTAATTGCATTCATAAAATTATAAGATCATTATATTTAATAAAAATTAATTTAATATTAATAATAATATTTTATTAAAATATTCTTTAATTCAAAAAAATCCTTTAATTTAATAAAATATAATTCTTAATTAAATAATAACTAAAAACACCATTTCTACTTTAAAAACTAATTATAATGTATCAAAAATGACTAGAAATTATATTCATTATTATATACAAAAATAATGAACATGAACATAGCACTACTTATTTGTTACATAACCCCTTAAAATAGCCGCATAAGACCTAAGGGTAAGGTGTGCGATGGTGACAGACTCTTGGGGCGGCTCGGACAACATCGCTCGAGTGGTAATTTCAATCAACTTCCACTTTTCCCGTAGACGATCACGTTCGAGCTTGACTTGATGAAGCTCAGCTTGGTCTTGGTCAAGGGCAAAGCCCAAAGACGCCACCTCTTTTCCGAGCTCTGACAAATGGGCTTCGTAAGGGGAAATTCTACTGGATGAGGCCATCACTTCCTTTGTCTGAGTAAAAATCGGTTCGTTAAAGCCTTATATTTATACTACTCAAATGATCACTGTTCAACGGCTATAAAAGTAACGGTCACAAATCTTAACGTAAAACTAAAGAAGTTGTCATCTTATAAAATCATTTTTCATAAGGAAACATTTAACTGGATCAAGAGGTATTTTCTATTAATGAAACTTTGGGTCGTTACAGTGTCCATGTATCTCAGTTAAATATTAATTTAACAAGTTAAATAAAGATTATTTCCGACTGTGGTTTAATAATTATTTAAGGATGTATGATCACATTTATTTCGACACTAGTTATTCGAGAGAATATATTGTGGGAAAAATAATATGTTTATTAGCGAGTAATGCAGTTACATTTATTTAAGAAATAAATTGCCATTACTCAAGGTCTAATAAATGTGGTGGAGGAAATAAAGGAAAATAAAAGTACACGTCGTGTATATTAAATATACACGTCGTGTAGTTTTATGGAAAACGAGTATACACCATGTATTAATGATTACACGCCATGTAGTTTTTCCAGTTGGGATTTTGAGGATATAATATTGTTTTATTTAATGATATTTATTATAATTAGCATGGGCGCATGTCAAGGAATTAATAATTCGACATGGGGGTTTTCAATAAGAGTTAATGAAATAAATAAAACGCTTAAAGTGTTTGTTTATTGTCATAACTCTATAACCTAAAACCCAATTATAAATATCCTCACAACCCCAACACTTTTCCACAAGAGAATCGTTGTGCACAACAATTCTGAAGAATTCTTTCAAGCCCGAAAGAACTCCTTCCTCCAAGAACGCTCTCAAGACTGAGAGATCAAGGTGATCAAAGGTGCACATCACAAGCAAAGGTTCTTCCATGCTAGCACCTGGAGATCCCTTCGGCGATGTCTAGAGATACGTGGCACACGTGTGGATCACCGCTAGAGGAATCCTACACTTGGATTCTACGACGCAACGACGAATCACCGAATCATGACTGGACACATCAACAAAGAAATAATTCCACCAAGGTAATTCTTGTGAATTAATTAAATTAATTATAACCAACATATGATTATCCTATCTCTATGGTTCTGGGATTCCCTCTTCTGTTTTTCGTTCTTCGTTCTATTCTGAAGATCTGGCATTTTATATCGTGATGGATCTCAGTTTGAACGTTGTTTAACGCTAAAATTAAAGTTAGGAAAACCTACCAACGCGCTTCCACTGCGCCCGAAACCTACAGGTTGTTCAGAAATCTCTTTTTTCTTCAGGTTTACTCTTGAATTCTCGAGGGTGAAAATAGTTTGAGAGGTATCTGATGTAATGGTTTGGACCCTCCTGATCCATTACTTTTTGAAATTATGGTGCTTGGGGTGTCCTGGACACCATTAGTGAGTCAGGAGGGTGTTAGTATTGGTGGTAGGGTGTCACCGTGGTGTCACCTATCAGTGCCACCAATCGGTCCCACCTATCAGTGCCGCACCTAAACGGTGCCACAGAGGGGTGTCGGGGTTATTTACCCAGTTTTTCTGTAACGTCTCTTTTAAGTTTTTATTACCTCTTTTGAAGTGATTTAAGGTCATTTTAAATCCCATAAATGGTATCTTAAATCCCCTAAGAGTTGGGTGACCTCAATTACCAAAACGTGTGTCTTGTCACACCCTTTGCCACATTTTTCAGCTTCCGATGTCTTCCAGTTTCACCCCGATTACGTGTTTTTCTCCATTTAAAGGAAATATATTAACTCACAGGCGTTATCTCCACCATATCCTAGGAGAATTATCAAATATAAATTAATTCTAACACGTGAAACCACCCAACCGCGTGGTTAAACCACAATCCGCTTTTTAAGCACTTTGAGATTTCATATCCCATATGTAATGTCCCAGTTCCAGGTGCCGCCCAAAGGTGCCCCATACCCGGTGGTCACATGGCTTCAAGCGCATTTCCCTGAATATCAGAGGCTTCTGAATAGCAGTGAGGGTCTTGGGTGTGATAGTGTGGAAACTATGCCCTCATTGGCAGAGTATGCACAACAAAATTACAATAATAAACAGTAGCGGAAGCAATAATACGGCACAACAAGTAAACAATGGAAGACTAAAAGTAATAAATAACTAAAGCACATATATAAATGATGCAAGTCACATATGTCTAGGAAAACAATCAAACAAGTCATAATGTGGGAAATACAGTAATAAACTAAGTAAAAGAGAAACAAATAAACTCCAACAGCATCGCAAGCCTCAGCTTGTTCCCATGCTCTCCATCTCCACAGCAATCAAGTACCTAAGGAAGAAGGGTGTTTTCCCTTATCTACACCTGCAACCATATAATCTGTTTGGGTCCAAAAGCATAACCCAAGCAGGGTGTGAGACGAATCCCAATAGGAAACCACCATAAGATCTGTGCCAAACTATCAGTGAGTATATATATATAACAGGTAATAATTGAAAATATAGCAAAGAAAACTAGGAGTACACAAAAGTAACCAAATCCTACAGTTTCCATTTATATTCATTAGCATTTAATGTTCATCATTTAATCAAGTATCACATCATGTATCTTAGAAGACTACCTAACAAGACTGAATCCAAGCTTGTGCTTTGGCTTGGTATATG
Source organism: Viscum album (assembly GCA_963277665.1). Lineage (NCBI taxonomy): Eukaryota > Viridiplantae > Streptophyta > Magnoliopsida > Santalales > Viscaceae > Viscum > Viscum album. The sequence continues at coordinate 118,074,688 of OY728119.1, forward strand.
CATCACAAACGTTCGATATTTAAGTTAACCCTATGGGTAGCTCACACAGTCTAAACCCTCTGGCCAAGTGATACAATAAAAAGGTAAAGACACTCTGAGGAAACACTCACCGTTAATTCCCCCTATGGTCTTTCTTGAATAACTATAGACTCTCTGGGGAAGCACTCAATATAAATTCCCCCTTTGATATCATAATGTAAACTATAGAAACTCTGAGGGAGCACTCACCATCAATCCTCTTTGTGGTCTCATAGCGTGAAATATAATAGACACTCTGAGGAAGCACTCACTGTCTCTCCCCCCTGTGGTCTAACTACACCAGGTTCTCACAGCCCTATGTAATTTAATCATGTGTAAACGATATTAAGCAGCCCAAAGTAATCTCAACTACTACATGGATAAAAAATTCCAATGCATATCACATGCATTTAACAGGCATCAAAAGACAATTAGTTCCATCCTATCAAGCAAGTCATGGAAAATGAGGTATGCCTCATAGGAAACCTAGACCAAATGAACCTAAAAATACAACCGAGGAATGCACCCATGGGGTGTTCCTTAACATGAAATTACACATAATATCACATCAATAAACCCTTAATTTAACAATCAATCTAAGGCTGATAAAACATGGTTCAAATTCCTTAACTCAAAATACCCGAAACATGGGTAATCAACACTTTGGCATATAAAACTCAAAGACAATCAACAAAAGGAAAAAAACCACCTACCTAGACGTTTTACAATCAATATAGTTGAACCTTATCCTTTTAATTGACCTAGAACATCGTAGATCTACAAAAACGTCAAAAATGTTCAACCTCGAATAACTCGAGAGAGAGAGAGAGAGAGAGAGAGAAAAGAAATCAGGAGGAGAGGCTCTAGAAGAATGGAGAACTCACCGAGGAAATTCCAACGCATCTACCGGAGTTTGATTCAGAGAACGGATGACGGATCGGTGGCTCAGAGAATAATCATCTCTCTTGGTTGCTCCTAGATGAGACGAGGTTAGAAGAAGATGAATATGGAGATTAGATGCGACACCGATCCATTTAAAAAAATAAAAGAAAAAGTACACTATGTATTAATTTAATGTACACTTTGTGTACATGCCTCATCCAGCCTCCACTTTAGGTGGTCTCTAGGTCACCCCACACGGCTATGTCTCGGACGTTACATGACCAGTACACAGCTACCCGTGAAAACTGGGTACATGATGTGTACTCCCAAGTACACGGCGTGTACTTCTAAAATTTTCAAAAACTCCCTTTTTTCTCAAAAACACCCGAAAACAAGATCCGTACATGAAAAGAAGATCTGGGTTCTTACAAAATTCCCCCCTTAAAAAAATTCATCCCCAAATTTCCCTAAAAAGGTGGCGGAGAAGAATCCTTGAACAGCTCCGGCCACTGCGATCGCACATCGGCCTCCCTCTCCCAAATCTCGTCTTGTACCCGCTCGTGCTGCCATAGAACCTATACCAGAGGAATGGACCAGCCATAGAGAACCTTTTTGATTTGATCAATAATCCAGATAGGATGCTCCTCGAACGATGCATCCACCTCCAACTCAACCTCCTTGGGTTGAAAAACTTAAGATGAGTTTGAAAAGTAACATCGTAGCAAAGAAACATGGAATACATCGTGCATAACATGATACCTCTGAGGTAACTGCAACCAATAGAAAACTGGCCTGAATCTCTCCAAAACCTCAAACAACCCAACATATCTCGATGAAATCTTCCCTTGTCTCCTAGTCCTCCTATGTCCCAACCTCGGTGTGACACATAAGAAAACATGATCTCTGACCTCGAACTCCAGAGGTCTTCTCTGTCGATCAGCATAAGACTTCTGTCGAGACTGCATAGTAGACATCCTCTTCTGAATCAACTCCACCTGATTTGTGGTCTCCTGGACAAGATAAGGTCCCAACATAGCTTCATCTTCTGCCTCCATCCAACGTTGTGGTGATCAGCATGGACTACTGTACAAAGCCTCATAAGGCTCTATCTAAATCATCCCCTGAAAAATTTTATTGTAGGAAAACTCCACCATAGGTATGTGTTTCTCCCAAGAACCTCCAAAATCTAGGATGTATGCTCGAAGCATGTCCTCCATCACCTGAATCATGCGCTCTGACTGTAAATATTTCTGGGGATGGTAAGATGTACTCAGAAGTACCTATGTACCCAAAGACTTTTGTAGCCCTTTCCAAAAACATGAAGTAAAATGGGAATCCCTATCTGAAACGATAGAGTGAAGAACCCCATGAAAGCACACAATCTCTCAGATATACATTATTCTAAACTCATCAATACTGAAGGTCTCCTTGATTGGTAAAATGTGTGAAACCTTTGTGAGTATTTCAATAACAACCCAAACTACATCATTCCCTCAAGGTGACCTCAGTAACCCTATCACGAAATCCATCGCGACATCATTCAACTTCTACTCAAGAATGGGTAACTGCTGTAAAAACCTAGTTGGTCCCTAGTGCTCTACCTTCACCTGTTGGCAGATGGAACACCTCATCAAAAAACCAACAACATCCCTCTTCATACCTGGCCACCAATACTGATGGTGAAGGTCTTGATATATCTTGGTGACATCAGGATGAACTGCCTAAACTGAGGAATTAAAATCTCACAACAACTCCTCACGTATGTCTGTAGACACCAAAACACGCCCATGAAAACACAAGATCTCATCCTTGTATATGGTCCACCCAGGAGTAGGGTCCTCTCCTGACACACCCTCCCGTAGTACTAGGCCTTCAGAATATGATAGCTGCCTCATTCTCACTCAATCCAAAAGAGTTGAGGTAACAACTACAGAAGAAAGAAAAGTCTGTCCCTGTCTGGCGTGCACCTCCAAATGCATCTCAGAAAATAGATCCATAAGCTGTCACTCACTTTTGGCCTCCTAAACTGTCTATATCTGAGTCCTCATGATCAACACATTAGCCACTGCGTTGCCTTTCCCAGGCATATAGGCAAGCTCAAAGTCAAAGAACTAAAGGTACTTAACCCACCTTCACTGTCTCAAATTCAAGTCATGTTGTGTAAAGATATACTTAAGACTTTTTTGGTCAGTGTACACCACAAAATGCTATCCCAAAAGATAATGTCTCCAATAGCGCAAATCATGCACAACTGCATCCAACTCGAGATCGTGTGTCAGGTAATTCCTCTCATGTGGCCTCAACTGCCGAGACCCGTACGCAATGACTCCTTCCTCTTGGATAAGCACTACTCTCAGCCTGATACCTAATGCATCACACTAAATTGTTTAACTCTTGCCTGGCTCAGTCAAGACCAGAATCGGTGCTGAATTCAACCTCCCTTTCAGCTCCTAAAAGGCCGACTCACAAGAATCTGTCCATGAGTACTTCACACCCTTCTTAGTCAGGTTTGTCAGTGGTGCTGCTAAGTGTGAAAAGTCCTGTATAAATTTCTTATAGTAACCAGCCAGCCCTATAAAACTCTGTACCTCAAAGACGTTCTTCGGATGCTCCCAGGAAACTACTGCTCTCACTTTCTCTGGGTCTACTGAAACTTCTGTCTCTAAGATGACATGACCCAAGAAGTGAATTTGGTCCATCCAAAAGTGTCATTTTCAGAGCTTATCATATAACTGATGCTCTCTCAGTGTACTCAAAATGATCTCAAGATGTGTGACATGGTCGTGTCGAGTGTAAGAGTACACCAAGATATCATCCACAAAGACTAACACAAAATAATCCAAGGATGGAACACTTGATTCATCAGTGCCATGAAAACTGCATGTGCGTTTGTGAGACCGAATGACATAACCACATACTCGTATAGACCATACTTGTTCTGAAAGGCTGTAAGAGGTATATATGATGGTCTAACGTGCAACTAGTGATAATCGGATCTGAATTCAATCTTTGAGAACACCCGGGCTCCTCGAAGCTGATCAAAGAGATCATCAATACTCGACAAGGGATATAGGTTATTGACCCTCAACTGTTTCATCTTCTGATAATCCACGCAAAGTTTGAGCGTACCGTCCACCTTCTTTGCAAACAAGAAAGGCGAACCCTAAGGAGAAGTATTGGTTTTGATGAAACCCTTCATCTGTAACTCCTCTAACTGCTTCTTGATCTCTTGTAACTCTAGTGTGGTCATCCTATAAGGAGGAATGGACACTGGCACTACTCCTAGAATAAGCTCAATAGAAAAGTCTACCTCTCACTTCGGAGGTAAACCTAAAAATTCATCTGGAAAAACATCCCTGAAATGATCGACCATTGGAGGAAAGTCTATCTGTGAAGTCCCCTAGTCATCCAGATACAGACTAGCAATCTGGGGTATAACACCTCTCAAACCGTGATGCTCGGATCCAGCTCTACTCTCCTGGACATCCAATTTGGCCTTATGTAGAAACAAGCTGCCCTCTGGTGATGTGAAACTCACCCTATGGCGATAGCAATCGACAACTGCATAGAAGGGAACTAACCAGTCCATTCTGAGAATGACGTCATAGCCCATCATCTCTAAGATATAAAGGTCTCATAAGAAGTGACACTCACTAACCTCAAGAGGGAACTCCTTCCACTGACGTACACTAGTTGTTCTAATCCCCAACGGTGTGTCCAGTATCATGATACCTGTAGAAGTAAGGATACAGATCCCAAGTCTCTCCACAACAGGTACAAATATATAGTTATGGGAATCCCCTATATCGAAAAGAGAAGAAGATAAAACTGAGGCGACCAAAATCATACCTCTAACCGTAGAGGGTCCAGGATCCTTCTCCTGCTAGATCTACTCTAGCGCAAAAGCCTAACCTGTGTCACGACCCTGTAAAGCTATCTGAGATCCCTGAGCTGATCCACCCTATGGCTGTCGAAAACCCTATGTCTGACCACTACGGCCATGACCACCACCTCGGCCTAAACGGCCTGAAGAACTCCAGCCTCCAGTCTGATGTGGAACTGGTGGTCCTACTCCGGTACGAGGATTCGAAACAGATCCTCCCTCACTAGCTACTGGAAGGAGAGAATTGCAGAAACACTGAATATGACCCATCTCGCTGTAAGATCAACACTCAAATGGGTCTCTCGGGCACTGAGGTTTCTTATACCCACCCTTCCCTCACTAGTAGCACACCACATGGCTACCTGAAGGAAAATCCTACCTACTCAAATATCCATGTGTAGTCTCCCTATGGAGCTTCCTACTATCAGTTGGAAGAGTATCAACTCTGGATGCCGAACCGCCTAGGCCCACAACTCTAGAATCACTCAGGTTGTGCTCGGTGATCAGTGCATGTTTAACTATAGAAGATATGGAAGTCAACAAGATGATGTTCACCTGAGATCAGATGACATGCCCGATACCATCCTCAAACTTTCTTGCTAGAAATAACTCTTCACCCCCTAGAATGGGTGTAAAGTGTTATAGCTCTATAAAGTGAGAAGAATACCCCATGATTGATAGAGTACCCTACTTCAAACTCGTGAACTCTCGGGCTCAGTCGGCCCTCAAGGTCCCCGAGTAGAAGTAGTCATAGAAGGTAAGCTGGAACACATCCCAAGCCATAACTCACTGGTTTCCCACCTGTGATATCATATCCCACCATCTCTTGGTGGAATAACGTAGCATGTACATATAGAGATTCACCCTCCTCTCTAGAGGCATGTCGAGATGCTTGATGATAGACAACAGGGCTTCCAACCATGAATCTACAGCCTGAGATCCTCCATCCACTGAGAAAGTGGGAGGATGCTGCTGCTGAAAAACCTGCGTCAACTATGCCATGGACAGGGCAGGATGCAGTGTTCCCTAGAAAGCCTGTATCATCCTCATGATGCCTTCTCGGAACTATGCGTCGGCACCTGTATCTAGAATGATGGCTAGTGCCATGAAGGGCACGACAGGAGGAGCTGCTGGTAGTCCTTGGTCTATCATTTATGGTGTCTGATCATCGCCCCAAAACTAGCATACAACCAGAGGACGTCTTAGTGGAATGACTCTGTAAGGTCAAGTGCACACCTCAATTCAAGATTATCAAGGAATGAAATTTAGAAGCGTAAGATAGGAACAGGAGAAAGAAAATAGTCAAGTTTTTCAAAACAAGGATACACAGTGTGTATGACCCCTACACGGCGTGTCCCCTTAAGCTTTTAATATGGCGTATACCACTTCCAAAATTGGTCATGTAACACCCATACACACGGAGCATTCTACTTGATACATGGCGTGTACTTGAATAATTTCCCCCTGCCCGAGTTCCTCTACATGGCTAAACACACGGTTCCTTCCTGGGTAACACTACACGATGTGTGCGACCTGGACACGGAATGTACCCCTTAAGTTATAACCATTCGTGTTGTTAGTCAGGTGGTCAGTGACACAGTCAACTCTACACGGTGTGCAAGAACAGAACACGATATGTACAACCTGAGTTTCATCCACCCGTGTCATTAGTCACACATCTGGATACATATCTCTTACAACATGGTGTGTACTCCAAGTACATGGCGTGTGTCACCCAAAATTTCTCAACCCCGTGTCTCTGCTCATACATTTAGTCAAACGGATAAGGATTACACGACGTGTACATACAGTACATGGAGTGTACTTAAGAAAAATATTTTCTTCCCAAACAGAAGGATACATGATGTGTATTTATCATCACACGCCATGTATTTTGGGTTTTTCCTGACAGTAAGCCTCAGAAACTACTCTGGAACCCCATAAAAACACTGAAACAAGCATTAAAGTGCCAAATTACGATCCGTGGAGGTCCATACTCCCCGCGAATCAAATCTTGGCATCCTATTCATGTCATATCATAACATAATTCAGTTAAAGTTCAATATGATCCACCAAATTCTGATCCATGAGGGCCCATAACACCTTAGGGACCAAAGTTTGGTTCTCATTCAAATGAAATTTTAAATTTTCCTATACCCTATCAAAATAGCAGGCATTCTATCAAGGCATTTATCACAACATTATGCATATCTAGCACAACATCTATCAAAACAGCATGCAATTAGTAATGCACCCTAAATGGCATGACAAGAATGCATGATATGTGATCTCTAGCTAGTGCCTATATGATGCATGAGATGGAATACCCTCATATCATTGGATTACAATAGTAATAGAACCTCAATGATGTAAATCATAACAGCTCAAATCATGTGAATCACCCAATAGTGAAATCAAATCAACTATAATAATTTCAAAACAAGAAAAAATGCAATAATCGAGGTAAATTGGTTTTCCCCTATACATGGGTTAGCTGATCCCAGGCACAACTTATTACTAACTTCCCATTCCTTCATATCCCTATCTATAGGCTCTAAAAAATAAGACAAAGAAGAAAAGAACCCCTCTGATACAAATTTGTAACGTCCCAGTTTTGGGTGCCACCCAAAGGTGCCATGTACCTGGTTGGTCATATGGCCTCAAGCACATTTCTCCGAATGCTAGAGGCTGCTGACTAGTAGTGAGGGCCTTGGGTGTGATAGTGGGGAAACTATGCCCTCATTGGAAGAGTATGCACAACATAATTACAATACTAAACAGCAGCAAAAACAATAATAATATACAACAAGTAAACAATGGAAGACTGAAAGTAATAAATAAATGGAGCACATATATAAATGATGTGTGTCACATATGTCTAGAAAAACAGCCAAACAAGTCACAATGTTGGAAATACAGTACTAAACCAAGTACAAAAGAAACAAATAAACTCTAGCAGCATCGCAAGACTCAACATGGTCTCATGCTCTCTAAATCCACAACAATCAAGTACCTGAGGAAGAAGGGCATTTTCCCTTATCTACACCTGCAACCATATAATCTGTTTGGGTCCAAAAGCATGACCCAAACAGGGTGTGAGACGAATCCCAGCAGGCAACCACCACAAGATATGTGCCTAACTGTTAGTGAGTATATATATAGTAGGTAATAATTGAAAATGCAGCAAACAAAACTAGGAGTACAAAAAAGTAACCAAATCTTACAGTTTGCATTTACATTCATTAGCATTTAATGTTCACCATTTAATCAAGTATCACAATAGGTATCTCAGAAGACTACCTAATAAGACCAAATCCAAGATTATGCTTTGGCTTGGAAGATGTGTCACAAACGTTCAATATTTAAGTTAACCCTCTGGGTAGCTCACACAATCTAACCCCTCTAGCCAAGTGATAAAATAAAAAGGCAAAGACACTCTGAGGAAGAACTCACCGTCAATTCCCCCTATGGTCTTTCCTAAATAACTATATACTTTCTAGAGAATCACTCAATGTCAATTCCCCCTGTGGTCTCGTAACGTAAACTATAGACACTCTGAGGGAGGACTCACTGTCAATCCCCCCTGTGGTCTCGTAGCGTGAAATATAATAGACACTCTGAGGAAGCACTCACTGCCAATTCCTCATGTGGTCTAACTACACCAGGTTCTCACAGACTTGTGTAATTTAATCATGCATAAACAATATCAAGTATCCCAAAGTAATCTCAACTACTACATGGCTAAACAATTCCAATGCATATCGCAAGCATTTAACAAGAAGTAAAAGACAATCAGTTCTATCCTATCAAGCAAGGCAAGGAAAACAAGGTCTGCCTCATAGACAACCTGGATCAAATGACCCTAAAAATAAAACTAATGAATTCACCCATGGGGTGTTCCTTAACATGAAATTACACATAATATCACATCAATAAATCCTTAATTTAACAATCAATCTAAGGCAGATAAAATAGGGTTCAAAATCCTTAACCCGAAATACCCGAATCATGGGTAATCAGCACTTTGGCATATAAAACTCAAAGAAAATCAACGAAAGGAAACAAATCACCTACCTAGACATTGTATGATCAATATTGTTGAACCTCCTCCTTTTAATAAACCTAGAACGTCGTAGATCTACAAAAATTTCAAAAACATTGAACCTCGAATAACTTGAGAGAGAGAGAGAGAAGAAATCATGAGAAGAGGCTTTAGAAGAAGAAAGAACTTACCGAGGCGATTCCAACGCACCCACCAAAGTTCGATTCAGAGAAAGGGCAAAGAATCGGTGTCTCTGAGAAGAATCATTTCTCTCGGCTACTCCTAGACAAGATGAGGTTAGAAGAAGATGAATATGGTGATTAGACGCGACCCTAGTCCATTTAAACAAATAAAATAAAAAGTATACAGCGTGTTCATTTAATGTACACGCCGTGTACATGGCTCATCCGGCCCCTGCTTTAGACGGTCTCTAGGTCACCCCAGACAGACATGTCTCGACCGTTACACGGCCAGTACACGGCTGCCCATGGCAATCGGGTACACGACGTGTACTCCCAAGTACACGGCGTGTACTTCTAAAATTTCCCAAAACTCCCCTTTTTCTCAGAAACACCATAAAACAAGATCCATACCTAAAAAGAAGATCCAAGTTCTTACACCATAACTCTAGGATCAGGACTTTTAACGCATCGAGATCTTCTTCTTCCTTGGTCTCTTTCTTTTCCTTGGGGCGCTTGGAGTCCCTCTTCTGAAGACAAATTGTGTGCCCGTGCTAGAGCTCTTTCCACTCAGTCTTGAAGTTCTTACTATAAGTCATGCCATCCCGAGTTCTTGGCGTAGAGAGAAATCCTCAATCCTTGATCATCTAAGTAGGGGTTTTCCTTCGTCTCACTTTTACTATGCATCATGCGGGGTGGGTATGATGATGTTCCCTTGAGACGTAGATGAAACCATCTTTAACAAAGATAATAAATGGACTTTTAGAGAATGAAGGGGTGGGAAAGTTGATGGTGATCACTATGTTATACCTTCATTTTTATGTTGTGAATTGTATGGGCTTATGTCCACTAAAAATCATGGACGTTGGTGGTCCTTTCTTGCACACTAATGAAGCTATGTTTTCTTAATAATCTTGTGATTAAATGACGGTAGAATGAAAACTAGTTAATCACGTAAACTTGGTTGATTAAATGGATGCCTGAGGAATAATAATTCTTATGTGATCACCCTGGTTAACCAAACTAAAAGAAGGAACTTAATGAATGGTGTTAGCTGAATCTGAAAACTTCTTTTCTCTGTTCTGGTGATATGTATGGTTGCTCTGTTTGATGCCTTGTGGGGTGACGTAGAGGGGGATGGAACCTCTGGTTGAGGGGTTTGTTGGCTCGTGAATATGAGGTCTTGTAGATCTGGTATGTTGGGGCTTGGTTTGGTTCCAGTACTTCGAGGGATCTCACAGATCCCTTTTGATGTTATTACTTCAGAAGAGAACGGGGTGTGAATGCGTAAATGTTTGCTTGGCTGTTTTCTTCCGGTTGTTATTTTGGATTGTGGTTATGCCTGTTAGTTTCCAGATAGTGAAGGAATGTTTAAATGGAATCACTTGAATATGAAAATGAGAATTGGTACAAAAGGGAATTGTTTTCCAGAAATAGGTTTGATTGTGGCTGTTGTGTACTTGTGCATGTAGGGATAGCAGCAAGAGTGTTTGTGTATGGGATGGTTATGGGTTTTGGGACCCTTAAGTTGGAATGAGTGCTTGATTACTTATATTTATAAAATTTAGTTATTGTGTTTCTTATATGCACCCCACCCATGTTGATCACTTCATGTCGAACACCCTCATTTCATGGGGGAGGGTGTTTTCCCAACATTCCTATGAGTGACTGGTTATTATCTTCTTTCTGATACCTCTCCCATGTAGCCCAGGAATCCTCAGGTAGGCTGTGACGGCCTAAGGTTAATTACGACACAAGACTCTTCAGGCAGAGTGTGTTTTGGTGGTTGGACCAGGTGTGTGTGGGCAGGTTTGTTTCCTAAGTGTCTTCAGGATGAGGCCCAAGTTTCTTCGAGTGTGTCAGTGGTTGTTCTGGCCCAGGTGTCTTCGGGTGTGGCAGTGGTTGTTCTGGCCCAGGTGTCTTCGGGCGTGGGAGTGTTTGTTTTTTCCCAAGTGTATTCGGGCATGGCAGTGGTTGTTCTGGCTTAGGTGTCTTCGGGCATGGCAGTGGTTGTTCTGGCCCAAGTGTTTTCAGGCATGGCGGTGGTTGTTGTAGCCTAGGTGTCTGCGAACGGGGTGTGTGGTTATGGTGGACCATAAGGTTGTTGTTGGGGCAGCAGTGGGACTACAATGGAACTTGTTGGGGAGTTCTGATGTGTATGATGTCCTAAATAACTAGTGGGAAAGCGGTGTGGGGTACCCAAATATCGATGCGCTATTACTATTATTTTACCTGACTTGCGTTATTTGGGGAGTGCGCCTTGGTGAGGCCGGTTGGATAGTTTTCCTTGCTATGTGTTTTGGTTACTTCTACTTTTCTCATAGGGAATTAGAATGTCTCCTCATTTGTGCACAAGAGCTTTTGGTTTTTCCCTACTTAGTATACCTGTATACTCACTCACCCTACTTATATAAAACTGCTTTCAGATTTTCAGGAGGAATTTGAGGACCGTGCCAGACCTTACTATCTCGGGCGTCGGGAGTTGTCGTTGCTGCTTTTACTTTCTTTTGGTACTTTCCATCATAGTTTTTTGTACTGTGTATCACTTTATTTTAGACATGCATATGGGAATCGATTTTGGGCTTTACTTTTATTTTAGTCTTTGGAGTTGTTTGGGTTTTATCATCTTATCTCATGATCTTATTATAAAAAAATGGTAATGTCTTCCATTTTATGTGAGATTCTATACCATTGTTGTTAGTCGCCACTTCGGGGTCTATTGGAGGCATGACTCAGGGGTCATTATCTCTCCTTCAACTTGAGTAAGGAAGGGTCTGATAGTTTGATGTCCCTTCCCTCGTCTTGGAGAAGGCGGGTTGTGACATGCAGGGTGGTGAATTGGGGTTGAAGATAAAATACGGTTTTTTTATTTTTTATTTTCGTTTTAATTTTAAAGATATGAAATAAATATTTTATTTATGTTTTTTTAATTATTTTATAAATCTTTCAACATATTTTTGCTATAATATTTCCACAATCATTTGAGATTTTTTTTATTTTTTTAGTGTTATTTGGGATGTTTAGTTTTTAATTGTTATTTTTTTAGTTATTTATGATAGATGGTTAGTTCTGGGATGGATGATTAATTTTGTTATAGTTATTTGATACAAAATTAAAATTCATTCCAAATATTTTTTCTGAGTAAGCTAAAATTATAAATATGATACTATAAAAAACTTAAATATCATAAACTTACTCTCTGCTTCAATCAATAAACTCTATTTTTTCATGAATTTGGAGTCGATGCTTTATCTAATATGAAATTTCATAAATTAAGATTACTTATCAACATTTTTCTATTGTTAGTATATATTCATTTCAAGAAATAATATTAAATTATTAATATTTTAATTCAATATATTAAGGGATAGTTTTAAACAGAATGTTCTGTTGATACTGAATAATTTATAAATATATATTTGTTGAGGAAATTATAGAACAAAAAAAAAATGGAAAAAAAATTGAACATAATGATTTACATGGTTCTGACGAAATGCCCTGCATCCATGGAGGGGAACAAAAAATTGCTATTTTACAGGGAGAGATACAAGGATTTGGTACAATGAATCCACCCAACATTCCAATGGATAAGTACAAATATAATGTCAAAAAAATATATGCATTATAAATTTTCGAGTCAAGACTCTCTACTGCGTGAAATAATTTTACTGCACATTCGCGTACACATCAATGCTAAAAGCTGGCCTATACATGTCAACAGTCATCCCAAGTGAAACAATTATTTTTGTGACCCTGTTCAAACCCTATATAAAAATGCTAATTCTCACTTCATGTTTTTTGTAAACCCCGTGTGAAATTGGAATTTCTAAATTTGTGCTTTGTGTCAACCCTATGTGAGATCTTTGACATAAACTCCCCCGTTTTATTTTCCAAAACAAATTAGGGGCCTCTACCCCATGAACCCCCGACCTTTCGGACATGGCAGTGATGCCCTTAATAGAGTCATATTTTGCATGTTTATTTTGATTTAAAATACATTGTTTTTACAATTTAATTGTATATTCTTGTTGTTATTTGATTATTTTTAGGTTTTGTGGTTGGATAAAGAGTTATATGAAAAATGAACAAAACGAGACGAATTTAGTAAGCCGCGAACACATCGCTCCATGCCGTGAAACAGTACGACCCAACACTAGGTTTTTGAATATAAAAGATGATGATTTGATGATGTATATGATAACTGTGAGGAATGAACAAGTGAAGGGCCAAATCCAGAGCTCTGAAATGAAGAAATGGAATAAAATTAGGTGAACAAGAGTTGGAAATCAACTTACATGTTGTGTATGTCACTTACACGATGTGTAACTTAAACGAACACAAGTCATGAAACATGTCATGAGAAGGTTCACGATCCCGCACAATAAATGTTGTGTACACCACTTAGGACTTTTTACTCTCGTACAGAACCAAAAACAGGCCAATCCAGAGTAATTAAAGGACAAGACTAATTTTATAACACCAGGAACCACCAAAATGACCTGTCGACCCATTTATGACACAGTTTAGGGCACCATTTATGCCACCCGAGGTGGATTAATGGCTATAAATAAGAATCTAGGCTAGAGGATTCAGAATCGGATCTCGAGGATCTCCATTGCATTGCGTTGTAGGGATGCTGCTGGTTTGGGGTTTCTTTCTTTTTCTTTTCTTTTTATTTTTAATTCCCTTTGTAACACAATGCATCTGCATATTTTAAATTCAAGTGTTTCCCCATTCTTCTTTCATATCCCTCACTTCCAACCCTAAGCTCATTCACTCCATCTTTCCATCATGATTTCTTTTCACTATGCAATGAAAAGTGACTAACTCAAGGATTAGACCTAAGGGAGGTTTCACGACGTTCTTAATTATTATGCTTCAATTCATCATGTTTTTATTATATTCGTGGTGGATAAGAAATTATTGCATGGGTGTGGTGGTCGTCCACTATGAAATTATTTCCAATTCCATTCTTTTTTCTTGATTCATTATTTTCCACTCCCTTCTCTCGGGAAAACCCTTCATACAGTGGAGTTGGGGTTGCTTGAATGGATGAAACAACAGGCGGTGGAGCTAAGTTTTTTAGAAATTTCATTCTCGTTTGAGGTGTTACCCTATTTGACTATTGGAGGAGGTGGGGTTTGGTGCGTAAGACATGCTAAAATCACACACTCATTCATTAATAAGGTTTCATAAAATGAATTATGAAACTGACTTTACACAACAAATAAATAATGAATGAACTCGCGTTATCAATCCCTGAACCAAGACCTTTCTTTTTGGCCCTCATTCTGTGTTGCATCTGCATGTTAGATAGTTTTGTTATTTTATTGCATTGCATTTATTTTCCAAAACCCCAAACCCTAAAATTTCATTGTTTTCATAAAATAAAATAAAATACCAAAAACAATTAGTTTAGGTGAAATAGAAATTATTGATTGAACCGACGGTGACGCTCCTCAAGTGAGATGACCTTTTTCAGCCTCCATATTGTGTTAGGAAAATAAAATTGTTTTTTTCATATTCGACGACAGGTGTGAATCTGCCCCCTACAACCCCCACGGTGTATGTGCCTGAGTCAAATAGCTGAGTTGGGGCCTAGGGTATAGTTTACTCTACATCATATCAAGCTCCATATATCTCAACATTCTCCCACTTGGTGACTAATTTCAAAGATACTCTCATCTAGAAATATTCTCCTACAATACTCCTTGTTGCATTACTCCCATGACTCCATCATCCTTTAAGTCTAACTGAGGCATAACATTGCCTCAATTTATAAATGACCACCACCTTCATCAACATGTCAACTAGATTTAGGCTTTTATGAATCTTCCTCAAGTACAAAGGCCCTTCCATTAATAGTTCTATAGTGAAATGATATTTTAAGTGAATATGTTTCGTCCTGTAAGTGAATATTAAATTATTTTCAAGATGTATCACACTCTGGATATTCGAATATAACACATTATCTCCTTACTCCCTGCCTAACTCATTTAACAAACTCCCCAACCACATCATCTCATTACTTTCTTCAGTAACAACATGTTCTGCTTCTATAATAGACAATTACATTGTTGTTTATAACAATTACACCCAACTAATATTGGTTCCTCCATAGGTATAATATATTTTGTTGTACCCCTTCTACTATCAACGTGACCAACCAAGTTTAAATCAACATATCTTTATAAAGGTATCCCTTAAAGAACAGAGACAAATCCTTACTCGCCTTCAAACGTCTCATCCCCCATTTCACAACCTCCCAATGTTGACTTCTTGAATTTGTTAGGTGTCTGCTCACAATCCACATTACATATTCCATGTTTGGTCGAGTGAAAACCTTAACATGCATCAAACACCCTATTACCAATGCATAAGATATTTTCTCCATGTAATCACATTCATCGCACGCCTTCGGTGACTATACCTATAACATACCGCTTCCCCATAACACTGGACAGTACTCAGATTGACGAAACGCTGCATGACTCTAGGCGCGCCTCCCTATACACCAGAGGCTACTAACTAGTGGCGATGACCCTTGAGTTTACCGTGGGGATACTATTCCCTCATCATCAGAGAGCACAACACATTGTAAATAAAATAAATCAGACACGACCAAATAAACATCACAACCAATGAATGTGTAAATAAAGTAATATAGCATTACATACAATAATAAATAAATGCTCCATGTATTTCATAAAAGATCCCCCGTAGGAAGATCATGCATGAGCAGTGCTACAAGAACAAAATATTGAGGCTAACAGCCTATCCCCATTAGGTTCAGAGTCTAACCCAACCATATCATCCAACTCCAACCTAAGAATCCAAACAACATGCATCAACATCAAGGCTTACCCTGAACATGGACTTGCGATAAAAAATAGTGTATGATCAGATACCTAAGTTCCATGGAGGTCCGAGCAAGCTGTGAATATATAGTGACCAAATCTAAACATATATAAACAATACATTGATACCATGATTTTAATTAGCACATCTCACAAATAACCGCATAACTTGAGGGGTGATAAGTTTAGTGTCTTGAATATTAGCTATATAAACATCTTATTTTACTACACTTATGAAAATTTCTCCATAATTGTGCCCCTCTAGACCCTTGTCTAGATATCTCACATGAAATAATCATCTTTATAGCCTAGGGATTGGAAATATAATAAATGGGTGATCTCAAACACTCAGAAAAAAAACTTATCATAGTGTAATAGATTGTAAACATGGAGGAGAACATGAGGAAGACATAAATGTCATAATAAAATACTAAAAGACCTTATATGATAATAATAAAACATTTTAGAGTAAAATAATATTATAAAAACACCATTAATGAAGCATAAAAGATATGGCATTTCTCAAAAACATCTATATAATCATATAACATGTGATAATGATATAAATGTGCAGAATACTTTAAAAATAAGTCATAATTATGAAAACATGGAATTTCATAGAAATGAAATGCATCTTTAATATTTAATCTAATTTGATGAACCACATGGAAATGTGGCACAACCTTAATCATAAGAAAATTATAACATACATAATCCATGTACCTTATTGGGCTTGGGATAATCCTCTTGTATACCCTTGGGTTTGGGGTAAAACCTCCTGTGTACCCTTTTGTCATGGGGATAAATAATCAGGTATACCCTTTGGCTTGGGATAAATCCTTCTGTGTACCTCATTGACTTGAGATAAATCCTCACGTGTACCCTTTAGCTTGAGATAAATCCTCTCATGTACCTCGTTTGGGATAAATACTCCTGTGTCTCCTGTATCGATAAGTAAAGAAAACACAACTTGCATAGTGCTGGTTATATTCGCCGGCACTTCCACGTTCTGCCCCGACGCCCTGGTTTCCCTCGTCGCGAGCGTATGCATCCCGACCATCCTCATCGACAACATATGCTACTGCTTCTCCCACATCTCCCAATCATTGTCCCCTCCAGGTTGCTCAACTGTAACAAAATTTTCATGAAATTTTATCTTCTCTGGCACATCCTATTCCCAGTTCCGCAACTGCTGCTTGAAGGTCTCCACCATCGAAGCTAGCTTCCCCACTGACACTTTCAATTCCACCAGCACCGTATCAACACGGTTCAAACGTCGGATGCCTTGAATGTATTAGCAGCAATCAGTCAAAGAATTATAGGAATTAAGGAATATGAACAGAGAATTAAAGAGATGGAAAAAAGATACTCAGAGAGGCCCCCTGGCTCTCCCGCCCAAGCACTGCTGGCTGAAAGCCCAAACTAAAAATATTTCCTCCATATTTCCCTCACCCTCCCAGACTCCCTCCTTAATAACAACCTCCCTTCCCCTCCCATGTGGGAACGGCGGGCCTAATTACTTCCCCCCCAATGATACAATCATATCCCTTCTAGAAAGTACTTTAAAATTGTGCCATCTATAAGCAGCTGTGGCTGGCTCACCTACTTCCCAGGATGGATCCCCCTCTACTAGAAAATGTTTCCTCAGATTTTCGACCCTAACATCCCAATCTTCATCATAATTTAGATTAAATCAAAATAAATGGAGACAAAGTATTTTTCCCATAAGAAAATTAAAAAAAAAAATATCAATCTACAAAACTTATAAGATTAATTCACCTAACATGCTCGGATAAGCTTCAATTCTGAATATATGACTAGACCCAACTTGTTCATCCAACTAATGCCTTGACAATATTTAACAAAATTGGAAAATAAATCCACTTTGAATGCTTCTACTTGGAAATATTTTGAGTGTTTTATAGAAAACATAAATGTTAGATACACAGAGTGATAACACAATATTGCTTATAGACAGTGCACATCCAAGCTCACATAGATCATGATTTATGATTAAGTTCAGTAAACTTAATTTAAATACGTGACCAATAAAATTAATGACCAAAATATGAATAAATGAAATTTCATTCTAAAGCAAAAATTCTTTACTGTTTAGAGAATAAGATCATAAAAATTTCAACAGATCACAATAACATATTTGAATGGCTCTTTAAAGAAAAATAAAAAGGAACTATGATATGGAATTGGGTGAAGATGATTCAAGACGCGGTGTACCGATGCTTGTGTGGTAAACATCCATCAATGATAACAATGACATGATAAACTTATTCATGATCCAACCGGTACTTTATTCACTTCTTTAAAACAATCTGCATATTTTGTTTTTCTCAATCTGTGAGTAATAACTGGTGAGAAATATATTTATGGTAGTACCATTGCTTTATTCTACTCATATCTTTCATGCCTCAGTTTATGCAAAGTCCATAGAATTAAATTGTAAGGCTGTCAATCCATCCCAGAATTGAAGACACGGAGCCCCATCAAAGCCTTGTAATTCCCCTTCAAAATTTCATCCTCTTTCATGGAACAAATGAGAAGGGTCTCAAGGATAACACCCTCCCAATCAATACCCATGCCATTTTCCTTCACCTTCTTCCTGTCATCATCATCATCATCCTTGTGGGGTTCATGACCTTGTCAATCCATAACATAGCTGCCATTATCTTTTCTCTCCTCCTCTCCTCAGACAAGCATCCATTGACAAAGGCTGGAGACTGAAGATCCAACCCCACATCCACCTCCAGAATCTGCTCCCAGAAAATCTTTGTGCAGAGCGGCGATTTACCGCTCCACCGCTGCTCAGGAATGCCAAGCCCGCAAGCATTCTTATGCTTCCTCCCACAATCTCCTCCTCCCCATTCCCTCACTTAGGAGGTCTCGTTCATGATCCACGAATAACACTTCATCCAGCATTCATGCCAGACCCTCAGCTACTTGGGATCATTGAAAATCCAACTTGAATCTAAGCATACTGAACCACTCACTGTTCCACAGTTAATTTTATTCATCTCAGAAAGAAATTAATTGCTCTTAATCACATGGTTATTAATGTCTTATTCAGGGACATCCTTCAAGTAATCACCTATCACATACTCCAAACAGAACCCAACAACTCTCGAATAGGTGTTCCTATCCTTCTTCTTCCCCCCTAAACCTGATCCTCATGTATTGGAAGATGAAGGGAGCATTCTTCATGATGTTTTTGGTTGTAATGTCTTTCCCCCACGACAGTGCTTTGGAGCCTCCCACGAGCGCGTACAAAAGCTCCTTGTACCATTTCTTACTGGTGGAGACCATCGTGTGAACTTCCTTGTACCGTTTCAGCTCCACCGCAAATGATGACACAAAAGTAACCATGGGGAGTGGCCGCTACCCCGTTGTTAGGAACAAATTCATGGCACACTCCATCAGAAACGTTCCCTCCTTGAGCATGGACTCCATCTCCTCAGCTGAAACCCTAGCGAAGGTGGGGCATCTTTGGATCACCTGCTCAAATGTTTTCATTATATCAAAGTCTGGAAGCTTTAGATTCAAGAAGTCCACCACCCGGGTGACCATTCTTCCAAGCACGAAGGTGTCACACCGGATCATGGCGCCACCTTCACGAGGGGCAGCGACTTGTCTCCGTTCTGTATGAAAATGTACGAACATGCACCGATGAGGATAGGGAACTAGTCTCCAAGACCTAATTCCCCCTCGATGATTCTCTCAAGCATTAGCTTGACCTCGTATGAGGTTAACACTGATAGCCCCAGCTTGTGAAGTATATCATCGATTGTCTTCCCAGATTCGAATATATTCTTTTCCCTATAATTAATCTTGATACCGATCCCTGACATTCCCACCCTAATGAATGTGCCTTCCGTTCCTCTGAAACCAGCGATTGGGGCCTGGTAATCGTTAAAATCTTTCACTATGCCGCAGGAGGAACACGCCGCGTAGCTCGAGGTGTCGTTGCAGACAAAACACCGCTTCCTGCAACTCTTTCAAACGACTGAGAACTCCATGTTGGGGCTTCTTCAATTGGGATGCTTGGTAGGTCCCTGCTATCGAATCCTGTGGTTGAACGAGAGAATTGGAACATTAGAGAAATTATTAATGAGAAACAAGTAGACATTCATGACCACGAAGATATGAAAACCCTACGTTAAAACAATCATTATAGAAAAGGAGGGAATCATGGTTAGTATCACACCCTTGGAAGCTTTTTATTATTTGTTAACATAAAGAGGTGATTAGAGATATCTTGGAGGAAAACTAGCTCAGTAGCAGACACAGATCGAACGAGTGAGCAGCGTTCAAGGCAACAATGACTAGGGATAAGGAAGATTGGGAGGCGAATCAGGAAGGCAGGGGACATAGTGGATGGGAAGAGGAAGATCATCGATATATAGAAGGCATCAGCTGTCCAGAGAAGTAGTTCATGGAGCAGGGCAGTGGCAGTAGTTTGGTGGAAGCAGGGAGGAAGCGACAAAGATAGGGGGTCATCCAGGGTGACGAGTTATGGTTGAAGATAAAATATAGTTTTTATTAACAGTGAACCATTTCGAAACTGGAAATGTAAGACCGATCATAGGCGAAGTACATCGTTGAGAAAATGAGTGTCGAAACCATCATCTTTCATTAATCATTCTCATGTATTTATAGTGTACAAAGAATGTCAAAAGTTGGCATATGAAAGATTGGGAACATGAAGGGGTTTATTGGGAATGAGAGTTATCATAATTATGACATTCATATTTAATATTTCATAACACTCCCCCTTGAATGTCATAATTTCATGGAATCATATATAATCTTCACTTAAAAAAACCATGTGAAAAAAATAAGTGAAGCCAAAATAATTGAATTTCATGTCATCCCGCCTCATTAAAAACCTTACTAGGAAAAATTTGATGAAGGGAAAAAGAGTGCATCATTCCCAACTCCCCCTGATTATATCATTTAATTGTGTCTCCAAGACATTAATTAATATTATTATTTAATTATGTCTTCGGGACATGGGAGGAAGACCATAGGTAATCATGAATAGTTTCATTGAAAATTATAACTCACGGGGAAGGCCAAAAATTTCCATTAATTACTGATATCCATAATAATTTATAACATTCCTTTGGATATATGTTATTATGTATGATTGCCTCATTAAAAACCTCATCAAGGAAAAACCCTTCAGGGGAAAACACTTGATTAGGGAAAAAGAGTACAATAACATCAATCCCCTAGAGTGTTTCCTCGTTAAAAACCTTATCAAGAAAACCCAGTGGAAAAAACTTGACTAAGGGAAAGAGTACAACAATTACATCTCCCATTCATAATGATCATCATTTAACTCATAGAATGTCCACGATCAATTCATAACCAAAACATTCAGTTTTGAATTTTGGAATAATAATAACTTATACCCTTTAGATTTCAATGAATATGGAAGAACATTACCTTGCATCATAAAATGATTTATAGTTATTTTCAAAGTACATATGCACATGTACATGTACATCCTTCAGGGATAAATAAAACATGCATTTATATTTAATCCTTCCGGGATAAGAATGTTCCTCATCAACCCCTTATATATGAAATATATCACTCTTGGAAGAAAGAGATTTAATTATTCATTAAGGGAAAACCATTCAAAATTTAACATTTCATCTTCAGGATGATTAATTCAAAATACAAGGAAATTCCATCTAATT
The DNA here is from genome assembly GCA_963277665.1 of Viscum album. Lineage (NCBI taxonomy): Eukaryota > Viridiplantae > Streptophyta > Magnoliopsida > Santalales > Viscaceae > Viscum > Viscum album. The sequence continues at coordinate 118,096,266 of OY728119.1, forward strand.
TCATGATCAAATAATTCATTGATTTTAGAAAACTCTTCAAGAGTTTATATGTTTTTCAAAACACCTTAATAATATGATGAATACAATGATTCATAAAAATCATGGGATGATAAATTCAATTTATATTCTTCCTTAACTTAATATGGACACATGAAATACATCTTATTCATTTTACCCCATAATTTATCATACTTGGTGAAACTTTCATAATTTTTTTAATATGCTTCAGGCATTTTGAACCCTTCTGAGATTCATATAAATATCCAAATATACAAGGAAGAATATTTCTTATAATAAGATCATTGATATTCAATAGTCTTGATAGTTTGGATAATCAATCCAGAACTTTCTATGTTGAACATTTCATAAGTTCCTTTAATAATTTTGGCCAATCATTATGATGTCGACATCTATCAAAATCCATTTCCATCAATGAGTTTTAAAAGAATTCAAAGAAAATATATCATTGACAACATTTGATAGAGATCTCATATTTTTTTGGTACCAGCATCACTTTAGGGAGAATATCTAAAAAGATATAATGTTGTCGATATATTCATTTTCCTCTTCAAGGGAAAATATATTTATTACTTTCTACTCATGATGAAAAATGATTTTATACAATTAGTTCAACCACACTTTGGGTGTGTATAATTGGAGTATTGATTTCCAACACTTTAAATTCATGTATGTGTTGTGAGCATCATGTCAATTGTTTGGCGGGACCATTTTGTAATATATACTCATCAGTAGAAAATAACACATGTGATCATTTAGTGGATGCATCTTTCATATAGATGGATCACATGGTAGGTGGGCGCACCCATATATACTTCTTCATAAGTATATGGGAAATTTATTTCCATAATAGCTGCTAATGATATAAATAATTTACCTCAAAAAATGGGTACCTCATGGTAAATTATTATACAGAGGAATTCATAATAACATGATGAGAATGAATTCATTAATAATTTAGTAGATATACATCCATTAAATAAATTCATCATTCTCCCCCTGATGGATGTCTACTATGTTATCAATAAATCAATGCTTGTAAACTTATGGTTTACCATTATTTATTCAATTGTACATAACAAATTCTTTACAATCACTTTTATGAATGCTTGTTACATATCGAGGTACCTATTTTATCAAATGTCTCCATATGATATTCATTTTTAAGAATACCATTCATATATTTTATCGAGACTTCAGATATAACAAAGCATTAAGAATTTGTACTACCAGGTAGGAATATATTCGCTCTTCTGGAGTCGTTAATTAATTTTCTCTACTGGTAAATGTACTTATATGAGCATATACTAACGCATATATGAGTTCTTTGAAGCATTTAATCAAAATAATATTTATAAATATTTTTCTTCAAGATCAACACATATAAGATCTCTAAGATCTTTCATTGTGAAAACTTATTTTGTAATATATACTCATCAGTAGAAAATAACACATGTGATCATTTAGTGGATGCATCTTTCATATAGATGGATCACATGGTAGGTGGGCGCGCCCATATATACTTCTTCATAAGTATATGGGAAATTTATTTCCATAATAGCTGCTAATGATATAAATAATTTACCTAAAAAATGGGTACCTCATGGTAAATTATTATACATAGGAATTCATAATAACATGATGAGAATGAATTCATTAATAATTTAGTAGATATACATCCATTAAATAAATTCATCATTCTCCCCCTGATGGATGTCTATTATGTTATCAATAAATCAATGTTTGTAAACTTATGGTTTACCATTATTTATTCAATTGTACATAACAAATTCTTTATAATCACTTTTATGAATGCTTGTTACATATCGAGGTACCTATTTTATCAAATGTCTCCATATGATATTCATTTTTAAGAATACCATTTATATATTTCATTGAGACTTCAGATATAACAAAGAATTAAGAATTTGTACTACCAGATAGGAATATATTTGCTCTTCTGGAGTCGTTAATTAATTTTCTCTACTAGTAAATGTACTTATATGAGCATATACTAACACATATATAAGTTCTTTGAAGCATTTAATCAAAATAATATTTATAAATATTTTTCTTCAAGATCGACGCATATAAGATCTCTAAGATCTTTCATTGTGCAAACTCATATTTGTCGTTATAATTTCCACTTATGGTGGTTGATGAATTCATAATATAATCATAATGGGTTAGACCCATCACCAAGAAGATTATTTAATGTTTTAGAACTTCTGGCCCAAATATTTTGAAACTTCAGGCCCAAAATATTATTTTACAATACATCTACCTGGGATATGAGACCCTACGTCTTTTGAAGCTGGTGAATGTGGTAGCGAGAACCAATGTAGAAAAATCTTCTGGATTCACAACACACACCTTATCTCCATCCAAAATTATAATTCATAAACATCATTCACTTTATCAAATGAAGGAGAAATCATTTGATCAAACCTCATCAACTCTCAAATATTCATGATAACACAAATCATGTCAAAAAAATTCACAAATAATTTCATTCGCTTCAAGGAATGAGATATAGTAATTAATACTACATTAACATCTGGGAATTCATTCATTCATCGGATTTCATGATCCATGAATGATAATATATTATTTATCAATAATTATCATCTTACATAAAATATAAAATTTATTGATTAATATGATCATTGCTTTAACTACTTCAGGTGGTAAAATCATTTTCATAATATATATCAGATTATCAAAACTATGTAATTTAATCATTTCATTTATGAATTATATGAACAACATTCACTTCAGGGGATAGATGAATTTCATGAGATGATATTGATAATCAATAAGAATATGATAAATAATAATTTTTCCCTTGATATTTTTATTATAGGAACAATAAATGATAAATAAAGATATTCTTCAATACAATGTCAAAGGACATTATTTTAATATCATCCTTCAGGGATGCATTATTTTATAAATATTCATAAAATTTATTGTGCTTTGTAAATATTTATTGTCATCAAATCACTTATAGTGGTTATATTATTATTATTTGTTATAAACAAATATAACACAATGATCATTCACAAAACATCATATTCACCTCGAACTTGTTTTATTATAAAATCATGTATATTTTCATTCACTTTGGGGAATGAAATAAATCATTTTCAATAAATATTCTCATTCACTCCAGGGAACGGAATAAAATTATTTGTTCGAGTTGAATAGTGTCTTCAAGACAATAACATGAATATTCAATTCATGCAATTTCATAAATTTCATTCACTACGGGGGCTGGATATATATAAAATATATTTACTCTTGTTCATTATGAACATTTAATTTCTCTCAAGCATTTTATGAGAAATAAAACAATAAAATATTTAAAAATATTCAAAGTAAATATCATCTCCATCATGAACCTTTATACAACATAATCAAACTTTACACCTTCAAGGTGAACAAGAAATAAGATATATAAAATTTCATGGTTCATGGAATGATTAGAAAACTTCGAATCGACGTATGACTGGTACACGATGATCAATAAACTTTGGCTTGACGTACGACGGGTACACGATGTTCATCAAATTTTATCTCAACGTATGATGGGTACATGGGTATATGATGTTCATCAAACTTTGGCTCGACGTATAACGGGTACGCAATGTTCATCAAACTTCAGCTCGACGTACGACGGGTACGCGATGTTCATCAAACTTCGGCTCGACGTACGACGGGTACGTGATGCTTATCATTCAACCACTTATGGTGGTATAGTTTTTTATATATTCATTTGATGAATTATTTTTGTCTCGACATTGACCACATCATTTATTAATCAAACACATCCTCTTCTAGGAATTGAGTGAAATTTTTCAACTGTGAGTTGTTACATCTCTTCAGGAGCTCATTATTTTTCCCACAACAAAAGATTAAGAAAATCATATATTTTTTCAGATTTATCAAGAGGGGAAAAATAAATGTAACAATATCTTACATGTAAAATAAGACACATCTTTTGATGCAGCTCTTCGAATGAGTGAAGCCTATACACACGCAAAAGAGTATTTCAAAAGAAGAATGTTTATAAAAACATGTGACATACCTTTTTCCAATGAGATTTTTCTTATGTCAATGATGGGGATGAAGGAAGCGACGTCACGATGTGAAATGAGAAGAAGAAAATCATGCTGATAATGTGTTATGAAATTGATCAAATGCCGATTGAAACCACAAATCATTTTGAAACTGGAAATGTAAGACCGATCATAGGTGAATCACATCGTTGAGAAAGTGAGCATCGAATTTGCGTACGATGATGACAATGAGAAATATAAGTAAAAATACAATAGAAATAAAATAATCAAATAAAAGAATACAATGTAGATCCCCCAAAACCCATAATCTTTCATTAATCATTCCCATGTATTTATAGTGTACAAAGAATGCCAAAAGTTGGCATATGAAAGGTTGGGCACATGAAGGGGTTTATTGGGAATGAGAGTTATCATAATTATGACATACATATTTAATATTTCATAACAATTTATGTTTTTTTTAATTGTTTTATAAATCCATCAGTATATATCTTCTATAATATTTATACAATCATTCAAGATAATTTTATTTTTTATTTTCTAGTGTTATTTAGGATAATTGATTTTTAATTGATATTTTTTTAGTTATTTATGATAGATGCTTAGTTTTTGGATGGATGATTAATTGTGTTACAGTTATTTGGGACAAAATTAAAATTCATTCCAAATATTTTTTCTGAGTAAGCTTAAATTATAAATATTATATTGTAAAAAACTTAAATATCATCAAATGACTCTCTAATAACCTCGATTGTTTTCATAAATTTGGAGTCGATGTTTTATCTAATACGATTTTTCATAAATTAATATCACTTATCAACATTTATCTACTTTAATATATATTCATTTCAATAAATAATATTAAATTATTCATATTTTAATTCAATATATTAAGATATAGTTTTAAACAGAATGTTGTGTTGATACTAAATAATTTATAAATATATATTTTTGTGGAAATTAGAGAATAAAAAAACGTGGAAAAAAATTGAACACAATGATTTATGTGGTTCTCAAGAAATACCCTACATCTATGGAGGGGAACAAAAAAATTACTATTTTATGGGGATAGATATAAGTATTTGTTACAATAAATCCACCCAATATTCTAATGGCCAAGTACAAATTTAATGTCAAGAAAATAAGTGTGTTAGATTTTCGAGTTAACGTTGTTTTATATGTAAAATAAAATTTCTGCTCATTTGTGTACACATCAATAATAAAAGTTGGGCTATACATATTAATAGTCATCCTAAGTGAAACATTTATTTTGCAACCCTGTGTGAACCTTGGGTAAAAATGCTAATTCTGACATCAGGTTTTTTGTAAACCCCATTGATGTTATTCACTTATTCAGAAATTATTATATACTCCCTTTATTTATTTTATATGAAATGTGCATAATTTATGCGAAATATTAATGTTTAAATATTAAATATAAATTTTGAGCACTATTTGAATTCATCCAGATTCAAGTTTGTTTAATGTTTTATTAATAACTCTCACCCTAGTTATCCAAACTGTATGATTCTTGTTTTTTAGGATTACTTAATCAAATTAAAACATTTAATTAGAAGGAACCTTTGTCCAAATCATCCATTTGGAGGGTTATATGGTTCACAAAAGAAGACCCAAATAATCTGTGAAGAAACTGGACCATCCATGATAATTGAGTTACTGGTCTAAATCCCAAAGCCCAAATTTTCTGAAACTCTACCATATGTTCATGATTATCCAAAATAATCATAGATAAAAATTTGAAGTCCAACTACACGAACAAGGGGCTCAACTGATTCTTTGAAGTCCATCCCACCATTCTGAATGGGAATTAAACTCTGGACACTATTCATAACGTTACTCATGATCTAGTCATCAAATCAAGTTGAAAATTTTCAGTATAAAAGATTATATATAGGTGGCCTACTTTGTTGAATAAATCATTTGTATTTGAAGGCATCTTCCTATTCAAAAAACTATTCACATTTCGGCCATCAAAAAAGCATGGATAGAAATGGACAATTTATAATTGTTTACTAAAACCACCATATCTTTTGCTCACTAAGTCCAAATGCCTCCAAATTTTGGGAATAGACGTACAACATTATTATCTAAAACTTTTAAGAAGGATATATCTCGATATTCATCTTTCTAAATGTCCAAATCATCGAGCCAAGTGGAGGGGTATTTTGGAATGAAAACAGTCCACCACCTTGGGATATAAATACATTCCCTCCTCTCCTTTCAAAAGGGTTGACATTTCAGCACTTAAGGAGGAGGCTTGGAATGACTAGATCCTTGATAAGGTCCTAGGAGGAATTTCCTTGATCTTTTTTCAACAAGAGATTCCTCTCCTCCACTTTTATTTTCATTCTCCTTTTTATTTGTTTTCAATTGTATTTGTGTAAGATGTTTTCAATTTTGTTTCAATTTTAAGGAAAGTTTATTATTATTCATATATTATTCTCATCCACCTTATGTTAATTAATATTACTAGTATTAAAATATTTTAAATACAGTTGAATGCCATTCACTTATTGTGCTTTCTCGTTCAATCTAAATTCAGTATTTAATTCCCTTCATTGTTTGTGTGTATGTATTCGACGCACAACTCTTTTCTTATCCCTTTTTTCATCACTTATTAATTCATCATCATAAAATTATAACCATATTATTAACCACCCAAATGGATGAGTAAATCTCTCATTGGGGTGAGTTATAATTTAGGCATGTTAAGTGATTGAGAACTTTTGCTCGATGAATATTCTTTGAATTAACATTATGTATGTTGGACTTAACATATCAGGGATTAATGACTTGTTTTATTTAACGGATGGTTTCCATGGATTATTGGAACCATAAATAAACTACCATAAACAAGCTCTGATTGAGATTAGAATCCTAAGGCTTGTATTAAAGCCTTAACACTTGGGAATTCCAATCAACGTCAACTTGTGAAATGGGTGTTAATTTAATGCAATATAAAGCAAGGCTTAAGGATATCACAAACTTAAGTACCTAATGATGAAATCACCTCAATATTTATCAATTTGTTAAATAAATATTAATCAATCAATCATTTCATAATCTCTACAAACAAACCCCCCAATAAAAATACAATAAACAAAAAAATTGACTATTAAAAAGTATCATCGCCGATGATTCGACCCGAGTGTTGCTATAGACATTAACAGAGCATCAAAACCTTGACCAGCCGATAAGCGACAATCAGCCACACTTTCAAATGGCACTGTTTCTGGGGATGGTGTAATTAATTAGTCATTTGTTTTTTTTATTGTAAAAAAACCAAAAAAAAACTAAATTGAAAAATAAAATTTGAAAAAAAAAACATAATAAAAAACCCGCCTTCTAATAAAAATCATAAACAGAAAAAAACACAAAGAAAAACTTGTCTTCCTCTTTCTTATAAAATATCTATGAATTCCCTATAGCCTCCCAAAAAATCCATCAGATTTATTTGACCCTAAAATTGAGTGAACACTTTAGAAACTTAGGAGGAACATAAGAGATAATCAAATAATTTAAGAACCAGTCTTTGTCCAACCAATTGAATTAGATATGGCCAATTCTAGAGAACAAACACTTAAAGAACTTACTACCCCTAATATGAATTACCAACCTCTTGGTATTCAATATCCAAACATAGAGTCTAACTTCGAAATCAAATCAGGTTTGATTCATCTTCTACCTCATTTCCACGGGCTAGCCGGTGAGGATTCACATCTCCACCTTAAAGAGTTCCAAGTGGTGTGCTCTACCATGAAGCCTCAAGGGGTTTCTGAGGAACAAATAAAACTCCGAGCATTCCCTTTCTCTCTAACTAACACTACTAAGTCATGTCTCTACTACCTCCCTCCTGGTTCCATAAACTCCTAGATTGACATGAAGCGAATCTTCTTAGAGAAATTCATTTCTTCTTCTCGTACTGCTTCTATTCGAAAGGAAATTAGTAGTATCCGACAATTTCCAAATGAATCACTCCATGAGTACTGAGAGAGGTTCAAAAAGCTTGTGAAAACCTGTCCATATCACCAAATACCTAACCAAATCTTGATTCAATACTTCTATGAGGGGTTATTGGCTATGGAGAGAACTCTCATTGATGTCACAAGTGGCGGTGCTCTTGTTGATAAAGCTCCTACAGGTGCAAGAGATATCATAAGTAACATGGTTACAAACACACAAAAATTCCATACTCGAGCACATGCTCAAGTCAAACAAGCCCAAGAGAATCAATCGATATAGCCGAACAAGATGATAGAGTGGATGAGTAAACTTACAGGTCTTGTGTGACAACTAGTTATGGATTCTAAAGCCCAAACCTCATATTCTTCACAATATATGTTCCCTGGACCTATTAAGAACTGTGGAATCTATAGCTCCCCATCTCATCCAACTGACACATGTCCACAAAATCAAGAGGATCACTCTGATTCATTTGGACCAATAGATCTTAATGATGTATATGGTCAGCGGAACCCCAAACCTCAACAATCAGGTCAGTTTGTTAGAAACTTCAACCAACCTCATTCTAAGCCCTTCTCTTCTACATATAACCCTAACTTGATATATGGGAATCCCATTTCTCATCCCCCTCAATTCTCTCCTAAAAACCCTAACCAGTTCCAATATGGTCAAGGTGTTGGTAACTTCCAACAACCTTACCCTTTTGTTCCTCAACCTCAAAGGATCAATCCTCCTTATCCTCCTCATGGATTCCATTATCCTAGTGAGCGTACCCAATTCCCAAACTAATACAATCATTTTCCCAAAAACCAAAATCAAGGTAATCCCAATCTAGGACAAGCCTCTTCTTCCAAGAAACCATGGGAAAGTGTAGTGGAAGATCTTGCCTCCTTCTCCTGTTCCAACCTCAAAAACATTAAAAACTAAATTGGTCAACTTCTATCACACCTAAGTCAGCAACAATAATAAAATTCTTGTCAAATCCCATCTCAACCATTACCCAACCCCAAGGTTAATGTAAGTGCAATTTCACTTAGATCGAGGAAGTAAATTGCTATGCCTCAAGACAAGTCCTCCAACCCCCCTTTATATGTTGACCTAGAAAATGAAAAGAAACAAAAACTCAAAAAGGAATATGAATCCATTCCCTCACCTCCTTCCATTCCACTTAGTAATACAATTCCTTTTCCTCAAGCTATTTCTAAACCAAGGAAGTCCTTTGAACCTGATCCTGAAATGCTTGACATGTTTAGATTGGTTAAAGTCGACATTCCACTCTTAGATGCCACAAAAAAAATCCCTAAGCATGCCAAGTTTCTTAAGGAATTGTGCACCCACAAGAGGCATCTTAGGACCTTTGAAAATGTTTCCACCCAGTAGTATATTACCATAATGTGAAAATATCCAGGGACTGTTACGGTTCCATGCCAAATTGGAAGTTCCAACTTTGATGATGCACTCATAGACCTAGGACCCTCAATTAATTTAATGACCAAATCCATATTCTCAAACCTTGGTCTAGGTCCCTTGCACCCAATGGGTTTTTTCATTCAGTTAGCCAATTAAAGCACAACCAGTCCTGAGGGAATAATCAAGGATGTCCTTGTTTGTGTCAATGATCTTATCTCCCTAGCTGATTTATATGTCCTTGACATGGAAGGTGAGATGACCTCTTCTCGATCTCCCATAATTATAGGAAGACCATTCCTCATGACATCTAAAATCAAAATAGATATCCATTCTGGCATCTTATCCATGGAATTTAGTGACCAACTGGCCGAGTTCAATATTTTTCAATCTATGCGATACCTATCAGAGAATGAATCTGCATTATCTATTTATTCTTCTAAAACTCTCTCTAAGAGTGTGTTGAATCCCAATCCATCACGTTCTTCCTATTCTACTAATAGAGGAGTTTGTGAATATTGAATCCTCGTTAACCAAGTCATAAATGGAGAAATTGATATTGACATTACAAATGAAAACTCCATTGATCTAAAGGATCTTGAAAACTCTTTGGAATCCCAACTCACCTTTGTCCTCCACTGCTCCAACTTGGATGGTAATTAGGAAAACGAAAAAGCATGTTCATTTTTTGATTCAAATCTGATTATCCAACATTCATCATGTTCTATCCATGATTCTGAAAATTCTGTTATATGTGAGGTGAACCTTGAAACAATGTGTTTGTATTGTCCCGATGGTAGTGATGTTTGTGATATTTTTTCCCTAATTAACAAAGTGATCACTAGTGATATTTAAATTTACCATTATTTGGTGAACAACATTGATATAAAATATATTGAAAATTTTATTCAGTCTTATGACTCCACTGATTCTCATTACTCTACATCGGTAAGTGATTAAATAAATGAGTCAAATACAATTGGGATCTCATACTGTGGTTTTGGGTTATCTTATTCTTACATAAATGCACCATTATAATTGAAACATCTTCATGAATTTCCAATCATAGAAAACCAACACTTTTTGGATAACATCATTCCTCAAGTTGAAGACCAAAGCGATGATAGAAATATCCTCTTTCCACCCCCCATTGAATTTCAAGCACATTAACCAGGACGAGAAGAAATGATCTAATGAAAAATTAGGCATCCCAAAGGAGAATTTTTTTTGGAATCACACTAGAGTTGTGAAAATATGGTGGCCACCATCAGACTATGGGTAGTCTACTATAATTTTCTAGATGTAGACAACATAAATGCAGTGCTTCTTGGGAGGCAACCCATGTTTTCTTTTACTTTTGTGAAATTTTAATTTCTTTTTAGTTTTAAATTAGATGAATAGTGATTTTTATTTTTTAGGTAACATTCCGCATGAGGAACATCAACTTCCACCGACCTACCACTAGATGGAGATGGAAACCCACCAAATTCAAACCAGGGGCACCTTTTTTCCTTTAACTCTCTCTCTATTTCTTCCTCTCTCTCCCTCTTTATTCTTCTTCCCCTCTCTTTCATTTTTTTACCACTTTATTCATCAAACCCTTTCTTTATTTTTCTTTCTCCTTTTTATGGGTTTGTATTTTAAAAACACTAAAAAACTAAAAAAATAAATAAAAAATGCAAAAAAAACCAAAAGATTCATACTTACTCACCAACCAGTTTTCAAATTTTATCCAACCATTTTGGGGAGTCAAAAGACATGGTTTCATCTCAAAAATTTTGTGGTTTCTTCCTAAATTTGGATAAATAATATTGTGTCAAAACCAAAAAATTTTGAATGCTCCATTTTTTTTGGAAAATGATTTTCCCCACCCGTGAGGACCAACATTTTATTTCATGCTAAATATACCTATGGACATCTTTTCAAAATGTGTTTTTTTCACCCCCATTTGTGAATCTTGAGTTTGTGGACCTTCAAGCTGAATTTCCTACTTTCGTGTGCATTAATATGATAGAGGCATTTTTTGAACCTCATGAGAATCACAATAGCCAAATAGCCTCTCAGTTCCCTTACATTAATCCTCCTTTTAAAAGCCCCTTCGATCCTATGAAAACCTTTTTTTGATAGACTCATTACAATACCAATACCTTATCCCACTCAATATCAACATGGATTTTCATTGCATAATTTTTTGAAATTTATGTGTGGGGGAGATTTTTTTCTTCAGTGGGGTTTGGGAATGTATAAATGTTTATCTTGTACAAATGATATTGAAAAGTGTTCAAAAAAATATATCAAAAAAAAAATTAAAAAAAAATGAAAATAAGAATGGGTTGTATCTTGGGTGGTTTAAAAATCACTCCTCCTCAACCTTTGATATTATTATAACTATTACAATTAGTGTTGTGATGAGATCAATCATGAGTTGGGATATGAGTGTGAGATCTTTTTCAAGTTCAACTTTCGGAAAAAAAATGAAAAAAAAATATAACACTTGCACTATATATCCTTATATCATTGGGAGAAGTTTTGTGTTTTGCAAATATTACATATTCTCATTCCCTTCAAATTTTCTTCCACTATTGTGTATTTATTCCCACAATTGTTCCCTTGTAAATATGTGTTTCCATTTCTTTCCATGTATTATTTCAAAAATAATGTGCATTGATTTTTTCATGTTGGTGTTTTACCCCCCTTTTCCTATCTTTTGGATATTATCTTCCTACCATCCCATAGACACATAAAAACACCTAAAAGACCTCTTGATTTTTGAGAACTTTAGAATAGGGAGTGGAAGCTGAGAGCTCTTACAAACTCTAAGATTTTCACTTTTGGTTGGTGAATGAGTGAAGCTCCATAAATTAATTTTATCATCTTGAGAGGAGTAAGTTTTGTGTGCCACCATTTTCCATTTCTAAAATTGAGCATTAAAAAATGATTTTTTTAAACATTGTTTCTGTAACAACATGTGGTGGAATTCAATACGGATGAGTGAAATTGTATAAACCTCCCCTGATTAGTGAAAACAAAATTTAAATATTTTTTGGTGAGTGAAAATGATTTTGTAATGTTTTTATATTTTTTGCACAGGAGGACATGCACAAGACTAAGTATGGGGGATTTGATGTTATTCACTTATTTAGAACTTATTATATAATCCCTTTACTTATCTTATATGAAATGTGCATAATTTATGTGAAATATTAATTTTTAAATATTAAATATAATTTTTGAGCACTATTTGAATTCATCCAGATTCAAGTCTGTTTATTTTTTTTCTTAATAACTCTCACCCTAGTTATCCAAATTGCATTATTATTGTGTTTTAGGGTTACTTACTCAAATTATAACATTACATTAGGAGTAACCTTTGTCCAAATCGTCTATTTAGAGGGTCACATGGTACACAAAAGAAGACCCTAAGAATCTGTGAAGAAACTAGACCATCCACAATGATTGAGTTACTGGTCTAAATCCAGAATCCCAAATTTTATGAAACTCTAAAATATGTAATTGATTATCCAAAAGAATCATGGATAAAATTTTTAAGGTCCAAATACATGAAAAAGGGTCCCAACTGATGCTTTGAAGTCCAGCCCACCATTCTGGACGAGAATTAAAATCCAGACACTATTCATGACATTTCTCATGATCTAGTCATAAAATCATGTTAAAGTTTTTCAATGTGAAATAGGAGATATAGGAGGCTGACTTTTTTGAAGAAATAATTCATATTTTAAGGTATATTACTATTCAAATATCAATTCACATTTCAGCCATAAAAACGCATGGATAGAAATGGATAGTTTATAATTGTTTACTAAAACTGCCATATCGTTTTCTTAAGAAGTCCAAATGCCTCCAAATTTTGGAATTACATGGACAACATTATTATCTACAACTTTTAAGAATGAGATATCTCTATATTCAGCTATATGAATCTCCAAATCATCGAGCCAAGTGGAGGGGTAGTTTTGGAATGAAAACAGTCCACCACCTTGGGCTATTAATACATTACCTCCTATCCTTTCAAAAGGGTAGGCATTTCAGAACTTAAGAAGGAGGTTTGGAATGAATAGAGCCTTTAAAAGGGCCTTGGAGGAATTTAATTGATCTTGTTTAAACAATATATACCTATCCTCCAATTTTATTTTCATTCTCATTTTCGTTTGTTTTCAATTGTATTTGTGTAAGTTGTTTTCAATTTCATTTCAACTTTAATGAAAATTTATTTTTCTTCATCTATTATTCTCATAAAACTTCTATTAAATAATATTAGTGGAAGTAAAGTAGTTTAAATACAATTTAATCTCATTCCCTTATTGTACTTTCTCATTCAATATAAATTCAGTATTTAATTCCCTTTATTGTTTGTGTGTGTGTGTTCGACATAAAACTCTTTTATTATACCTTTATTTTTCTTTACTTATTAATTAATAATCATAAAATTATAACCATATTATTAACCACTAAAATGGATGAGTAAATATCTCATTGGAGTGATTTATAATTTAGGTATGTTAAGTGATTCAGAACTTTTTCTCAATGAATATTCTTTGAATTAACATTGTGTATGTTGGACTTAACATGTCATGGATTAATGACTTGTTTTGTTTAACGAGTGGTTTCCATGGATTATTGAAACCATAAATACACTACCATCAACAAGCTCTGATTAAGATTAGAACCCTATGTTAAGTTAAGGCTTTGATTAAAGCCTTAACACTTGGGAAATCCAATCAACGTGAACTTGTGACATGGGTGTTAATTTAATGCAATATAAAGCAAGACTCAATGATATCACAAACTTAAATACCTAATGATGAACTCACCCCAATATTTATCAATTTTTTAAATCAATATTATTCAATCAATAATTTCATAAGCTTTGTAAATAAACCCCCAATCAGAATACAATTGACTAAAAACAATCGACTATTAAAAAGTATCATAGCCAAAGATTTGACTCGAGTGCTGCTATACACATAAGCAGAGCACCGGAACCTTGACTGGTCGATAGGCGATAATCATCCATGCATTCACCAGTGCGAAAATGGAATTTTTTAATCTTTGTTTTGGGTCAACCCTGTGTGATATTTTTGACATCAACTCCCCCACATTATTTTCCAAAAAAATTAGGGGCATCTACCCCAGGAACCCCCGATATTTCGGGCATGGGTGTTATTCCCTTGATATAGTCATATTTTTCATGTTCATTTTGATTAAAAATACTATGTTTTTATAATTTCATTTTATATTATTGATGTTATTTGACTGTTTTTATTTTTTGTGGTAGGGTAATGAGTTTGATGAAAAATGAACAAAACGAGAAAATTTAGTAAGCCACAAACACTTCGCGCCGCGGTGTGAACTGGTATAACTTGACACCAGATTTTTGAATCTCAAAGATAATGATTTGATGATTTATATGATAAAAATGAGGAATGGAGAAGTTAAGGGAAAAATATAGAGTTTAGAAATAAATAAATGAACTAAAAATGTGTGAAAGGAGCTGGAAATAAACATTACACATCGTGTAAGTCACTTATATGATGTGTGACTTAAACGAATACAAGCCATGAAAGATGTTTTGAGAAGCTTCACGACCTTGCACATTACACATCGTGTACACCACTTACATGACTTGTAACTCTCGTACATGACCAAAAACGGGCCAATCCTACGTAATTAAAGGAGATGTCCAATTTTATGACCTGAGACCCACCGAAATGACCTATTGACCCATTTATGTTGCCATTAATGGCACCCGATGTGGATTGTGGCCTATAAATAAAAAGTTAGGATAGAGGATTTAGAACCAGATCCCGAGGATTTTCCACTGCATTGCACAATTGGGATGCTGCTGGTTTATGAATTCTTTCTTTTTTCTTTTCTTTTTATTTTCAATCCCCTTTGTAATTCAACACATGTGCATATTTTTAATTCACGTGTTCCCCATTTATTCTTTCATATCACTTTCTATTTAAACCATAATCTCATTCGCTCTCTCTTCCATCTTTCATTCATGATTTCTTTTCATGTTATAATAGAATGTCACTAACCTGTAGCTTGGCCCCTAGGGGCTGTTTCATGGAATTATTAATTATTACGTTTCAATTTAGTGAATTTTTATTATATTTTTGGTGGATTAAAAATTATTTCACAAGTGTAGCAGTCATCCACCATGACATTATTTCCAATTCCATTCCCTTTCCTTGATTCAATCTTCTCCCATGTCTTCTCTTGGGAAAACCCTTTATATGGTGGAGTTGGGGTTTCCTGAAGGGATGAAATAACATACAGTACACCCAAGTCTTTTATAAATTTCATTATCGATTGAGGTATTATCGTATTTGACTATTGGAGGAGGTGGGGTTCGGTGTGTTGAAGGCATTCTAAAATCACACACTCAATAAATCAAAGGAAAATAATGTGCTAATGTGGTTTTATAAAAAAATTATAAAATTGACTTTAAACAATAAATAAATAATGAATGAACCCGCATTATCAATCTCTAGACCAAGACCTTTCTTTCTCACCCTCATTTTGTGTTGAATATTTATCTTAGATAGTTTTGTTATTTTATTGAATTTCATTTATTTTCCAAAACCCAAAACCCTAAAATTACATTGTTTTAATTAACTAAAAAAAATTAGTTTAGGTGAATTATAAATTAGTTATTGAACCGAATGTGACAATCCTCAAGTGAAACGACACTGCTCAACCTTTGTGCTGCATTAAGAAAATAAAATTGTTTTTTTTCATGCCCTATGATAGGCGTGTGTCACCCCCTTACAACCCCCATGATGTATATGCCTGAGTCAAATAGATGAGTTGGGGATCATTGTATAGTTTGGTCTACATAATATCAAGCTACATATATCTCAGCATTCTCCAACTTGGAGACTGATTTCAAATATACTCTCATACAAAAATCTTCTCCTACAATACTCCTTGTTGCATTACTCCAATCAATACATCATCCTTGTAATATAACTGAGGCGTAACAATGAATCAATTTATAAATGACCATCACCTTCATCATCATTTTAACCATATTTAGGATTTTATGAATCTTCCTCAAGTCCAAAGTCCCTTACCTTAATATCCCTCTAGTGAAATGATATTTTAACTGAATATGTTTCGTCCTGTAAGTAAATATCAGATTATTTTCCAGATGTATTGCACCCTGTCTATTCAAATATAACCCATTATCTGTTTACTCCCTACCTGAATCCTTTTACAAACTCCCCAACCACATAATCTCATTTATTTATTTAGCAACAACAATATGTTCTACCTCTACAATAGATAATTCCAAAATATTTTGTAACGGTCACACCAAACTAATATTGGTTCCTCCATAGGTATAAACCTATTTTGTAGTATGTCTTCCACTATCAAAATCACCACCCAAGTTTGAATTAAGATATCTTTATAAAGTAAGACCTGTCTTAAAGCATAGAGATATATCGCTACTCCACTTTAGGCATCCCATCCTGCATTTCACAAACTCCCAATGTTGACTTCCTAAAATTTTCAGGTTTTTACTGACAATCCACATTGTATATGCTATTTTTGGTCAAGTGAAAACCATAACATGCATTAAACACCATATTTATGATGAATAAGAAATTTTATCCATGTAATCATGTTAATCGCACGTCTTCGATGACTGTACTTGTAACGTACCTCCACCCCAAAACACTGGATGGTACTCGAATCAGTGGAACACTACATGACTACAGGCGTTCCTCCCTATACACCAGAGGATACCGACTAGCGGTGATGGACCATGAGGTAACCATGGGGAGAATATTCCCCCATCATCATAGTTCACAACACAATGTAAATAGAATAAACTAGACACATGACACAACCAATGAAAGTTCCAATAAGATAATACAACATTAGATGAAATAATAAATAAATGTACCATGCATGACATAAAAGATCCCCCATGGGAAGATCATAAAAAAACAATGATAAAAGAACAAAATATTGAGTCTGACATACCATCCTCATATGGTTATAAGTCTAACCAAACCATATCATCCAACTTCAATATAGTAATCCAAATAACATGCATCAACATCAAACCTTTCCCCAAACTTTGACATGCGATCAAGAATAGTGTACACTCAGGTACCCAAGTGCCATGGAGACCCGAACAGAGTGTGAGTATATAGTGACCAAAGCTAAACATATATAAATAATACATTGATACCATGATTTTAATTAGTACATCTCACAAATAGCCGCATAAGTTAATGGATGATAAGTTTAGTGTGTTGGAGATAAGCTACATAAACATCTTATTTTACTACACTTGTGAAAATTTCTCCATAATTGTAACCCTCTAGACCTTTGTCTAGATATATCTCATGAAACAATAATCCTAATAACCTAGGTATTAGAATCATAATAAAGGGGTGAGCACAAACACTCAGAAATGAAAAAACTTATCATAGAGTAATAGATCATAAACATGGATGAGAACATGAGGAAGACATAAATGTAATAATAAAAGACCAAAAGACCGTATATGATAATAATAAAACATGTTATAGTAACATAATATCATAAAAACACCATTAAGGAATAATAAATTATATTACATGACTCAAACTCATCTCTACAATCATATGAGATGTGAGTATGAAATAAATGTGCAAAATAATTTAAAAATAAGGCATAATCATGAAAACAAGGAATATCAAGAAAATAGAATGCATATTGAAAATTTAATATAATTTTATGAACAACTTGGAAATGTGGAACAACCTTAGGCATAGAAATATTATAAGAAACTTAATCCATGTACCTTATTGGGATTGGAATAATCTTCCCATATACCCTTGGGATTTGGATAAAACCTCTTATGTACCACTTTTTCTTAGGGATAAATAACCCTGTGTACATTTGGCTTAGGATAAATCCTCCTGTGTACCTCATTAACTTGGGATAAATCCTCACATGTACCCTTTAGATTGGAATAAATCCTCTTGTGTACCTCATTGGATTGAGATAAATACTCATGTGTATCATATATCAGCATATCATCTTCCAGTAGCAGATTGAGTAAAGAAAACACAACTTACGCAATGCTGGTTATATTCAACTTCACTTCTACATTCTTCCCCGACACCCTAGTTCCCCCCATCGCCATCATACACATCCCAACCATCCTCATCAACAACATAAGGCTCTATTATTCCTGTATCTCCTATTATACTCTCTAGTTCGTTTAACTCCAACAAAACTTTCTTGAAATTTTATCTATTATGGAACATCCTCTTCCTAGTGCCGCAATTGTTTCTTGAAGGTCTCCAAAATCGAAGTAAGCTTCCCCACTAATGCTTTTAGTTCCACTAGTGCCATATCAACATGGTACAAATGTCAACTTCCTTGAATGTATTAGCAGTAACCATTCAAAGAAATTCAAGCATTAAGGAAGATGAATAGAGAACAAAAGAGATGAAAAGAAGATACTCAAGAGCCCCCCCCCCGACTCTCCCACCCAAGAACTGCTTGCCGAAATCTGAAACTAAAAATATTCCCTTCATATTTACCACTCTCTCCCAAACCCCCTAATTAATAATAGCATCCCTTATCCTCCCATGTGGGCATGGTGGGCCTAACAACTTCCCCCCTAATGAGACAATCATACCCCTTCTAGAAAGTATTTACAAATGTACCAGTTATAACTAGCTCTGGCTGGCCCACCTACTTCCCAAGATGGATCCCCCTCAAATAGAAAATGTTCCTTAATATTTCCAACCTTAATTCCCAGTATTAATTATTATTTAGATGAAATCATAATAAATCGATATATAGGATTTTTTCCATCAAGAAAATTTAAAAAAAAAATTATCAATCTACACAACTTATAAGATAATTTTTCCTGACATACTCACACAAGATTCAATTGTGAATATATAACTGGGACTAACTTGTTCATCCAACTAATAATTCAAAAATATTGAATAAAATATGTTAATAAATCCACTTTGAATGCTTATAATTGGAAGTGTTTAGAGTGTTTTTTGGAAACATAAATTTTGGAGATATAGAGTGAAAACAAAATATTACTTATAAATAGTACACATCTAAGCTCATTCTGATCATGATTTATGATTAATTTCAATAAACATAAGCTAAATATGTGACCAGTAAAATTATTGACCAAAATATGAATAAATTGAATTTAATTCTAAAGTAAAAATGCTTTACTTCTCAGAGAATTAGATCATAAAAAAATCATTTCAATTGATCACAATAACATATTTGAATGGCTCTTTGAAGAAAAATAAAAAGGAACTATGACATGGAATTAGGTGAAGACGATACAAGATGTGGTGTACTGATGCTTTTGTATTAAACATCCATCAATGTAAAAAATATCATGATAAAATTATGCATCATCTAACCAGTACTTTATTCACTTAATTAAAAAAATCACCATATTTTAGTTTTCTCAATACGTGAGTAATAACTGGTAAGTGAGAAATAAATTTCTTGTAGTTCCTATGCTTCATTATACTCATTTCTTTCTTGCTTCAATTTATACAAATTCCACATAATGAAATTGTAAGGTTTTTAATCCATACCAGAATTGAAGACATGGATCCCCATCAAAGCCTTGTAATTCCACTTCAAAATTTCCTCCTATTTCATGGAATTAATGAGAAGGGTCTCAATGATAACATCCTACCAATCAATATTCATGTTATTTTCCTTCACCTTCTTCCCGCCACCATCATCATCATCCATGGAGGGGTTCATGACCTTTTCAATCCATAACTTAGATACCATTATCTTTTCTCTCCTCCCCTCCTCAGATAAGCATCCATTGACAAAGGTCACAGGCTGAAGATTTAACCCCACATCCACCTTCAAAATATACTCCCAAAAATGCTTCGTGTAGAGTGGTGATTTACCAACCCACCACTGCTTAGGAACACTAATCTCACAACTATTCTTCTGTTTCCTCCCAAAATCTCCACCTCATCCTTTCCTCACACGGGATCTCTCATTCATGATCCACGAATAACTCTTCATCCAACATTCATTCCAGCCCCTCAGCATCTTGGGATCATCAAAAATCTAACTTGAATCATAGTATAAAAAATCACTCGTTGTTCCATAGTTACACTACCACAAATGCAGGAAAGGGATGTACTTGAGTTTTATCAGTGCTAATCAAAAAGCGCTGATAAAAGGGTGGATTTTATCAGCGCTACTATTAGTACTGATAAAAATGAGACTTTATCAATGCTAATAGTAGCGCTAATAAAAGTTTTTAATAGAAAATATTATTATTTTATATAAAATTATTTTAGTTATATTAAAAAATAATGTTTATTTGTATACATTAAATAAAAAATGCATGTTTATAATTAATATATATTTTCTAACAATTCAAATATATATATAAATTTCATTAAATAATAAATATATTTATTATATTTATTATATTTATTATGTTTATTGTGTTTATTATGTTGATTATGTTTATTATTCTTATTACGTTTATTATGTTTATTATCTTTATTATGTTTTATTATGTTTATTATGTATATATATGTTTATTATGTATATATATGTTTATGTATTTATGTTTATTTATGTTTATGTATTATTTATGTTTATTATGTTTATTAGTTTATTATATTTATTATATTTATTATATTATATATTTATATATAAATACTTTAATATATATATATATATTTAAATAAAAAAATGTTTCCAATGAATGTGGTTAACTAATTGATGCGTAATGGATGTTTATATTCATCATGAATGGTCATTTATACATTATACCCTAAAGTTGGACACATATATATATGAAGACCCATTTATACTATACTCGATATACTCATTCTTGTTCCTATATATATGAAGCTTTATGTTCTCATAAATACTTAAAATCATGATAAATATATTTCAATAAACAATAAATGTATTTATTATATCTAAAAATATAAACATATAGTTATATATAATTATATACTTTTTAAAATATATTTATAATTATAATTTTATACAACTAATTAAATATATATATATATAAATATGTTTAAATAATTATAAAATAACAAAATATTTTTTAAAATGATAAATATATTTATTATATTTATGAATACCTTTTAAATATATTTATTTATAAATATATGTCTTTAATGAACACACACACACACATATTTAAATACTTATGAAATTAAAATTATATAATTAATATATTAATTTATTTTAATGTCAGTATTATTTAAATAAATGTATATAATTATAATTTCAATTATACATATAATAAATATATTTATTATTAATATATTTATTATAATTTTATAATTATTTAAATATAAATATATATTTATTTAAATATATCCTGAAATTATAAAAAATATATATAATTAATACATATATATTTAAATAATTATTAAATTATAATAAATATATTAATTATATATATTTATAAAATTATAAATGTAATAAATATATTGGTTATAATTTTATAATTATTGAAACAAATGAATAAATGAATGAATGAATGAATGAATGAATAAATAAATAAATGAATAAATGAATAAATGAATAAATGAATAAATGAATAAATGAATAAATGAATAAATGAATAAATGAATAAATGAATAAATGAAGAAATGAAGAAATGAAGAAATGAATAAATGAATGAATGAATAAATGAATGAATGAATAAATGAATAAATTAATAAATAAAGTCATGTTTTATCAGCGCTATATTGAAAAGCACTGATAAAACATGCCTTTATCATTGCTTTTTTAGCGTTGATAAATTCTTCCCCTGATTTCATAAATGAACCTTAACTGCCTCCACTTCCATCCACACCCCTCAAGCTCTCATAGAAGCCTAACCCTATGTCGCTCCCTCCTCCTCCTCCGCTTCCTCCTCCTCCTCCTCCTCTGCTGTAGTGGCAGTCGAATCCTCCTCCTCCTCCTCTGTTTCCAAGTCCTCCTCCTTGTCCTCCTCCACCACCACTACCTCCAACTCTTCCTCCTAGTCCTCCACCACTGTTGTCGCCTCCTGCTCCTTCTCCGACGTCGTTGCCACATCCTTCTCATCCTCATCCACCGCTATCACGGCCATCGCTACTAGTAAGTGTGTTTTCTTCTCTTTTAGAATCCTCTAAAACATTATTTTTCAATAGATTCTTAGCTTGAGTGTTGACTGTTGTTTGGTCATAAATCAAGTGTCGTTTCCTGGATGATTACTTCTCTACAAACTTGAGGTAGGTTCTGTACAAGTTATATCTCATAGTCTTGGTGTTTATTATTGTGTATGTGATCATTTAATTATGTTTATGTTCTTTAAATTTAATATCATGGTAGGAAATGATAAATATGGTGTCTAAATGATCTATTGGACCTTTCACAGGCCTTGTGGGATCTGATGTTGATGGGTAGACTGGGGATATGGTCAATTAATGGGCGAGCCACTCCCATGAACATGATAATTGAATCATTAAATGACAAATTGAAGGAATTAAAAGATTAGATCAGTTTTAACTATGTTAAGAATTATAATATGGAATATGGTGGTGTTTGGAATACCTTGAATATGTTAAATTAGTTATGGATTGAATGTTAGTAAAAGTGTTAAATGGTTTAAGGGTGGAATTTTCATGTTATAAAATTGTTATGAAGTATGTTTAATGGTTTTTATTGTGAGTGAATGGTATAATGGGATAATTATAGACTAGGTTTAATGGTAATGAATGTGATGGACAATGGTAATTATGATAAATGGAAGAGGTTATCCCCTTGATGTATTAATGTGGTAAAAAGGTTCAAGTGTTTTAAACACTGATAAGTTTTTATTGATGAAATGAATGTTGGTGTTGGTCCATGCAGTCCACACCCTGGTGAGAATATTAGTCATGGTGGTATATTGAGTCATACTCACACCCTGATTGGGACATAATTGGGTACCCAGATAGACTTTGTAAGGGTACCTAGGGTCTATATATGTATTATACGGATCTGTAGAAGAAACCCTCTCATGAATATGGAATGCCTCAATGATTTTGGGAAATAATCCACTAAAGAAATTTAAGCCCACATTATCCATGCTCGGTGTGGGAAATATGTAGTATATGAAAATTACCTATGTTATACAAGAGTACACAAAATGATCAAATTCATTAGGGTTGGAATGACATATTGACCATTAGAGGAATCCCAAAAAATTGTGAGGTTGGTTAGGGAAAGACCCCACAAGAATGACTTGATTTACTGGTATATATAGTTACTTGAGGGGGTAAGGCCAAGGGCATTTGAATTATAGTAGAATAAAGGAGATTAGAAAAATTATGCCACCATGAATCGAGAATATCATGTGGCATGTCAGTATACGTGAGGGTTAAACCTTTAGATAGGATCATTGTGATAGTGTTAAGCATGGGGAGGGAACCCAATAAAGGGGGATCTAACATAATGTATCATGTATGGTTGTGAAGTTAGGACTGAAGTTTTTATAGTTTAACATAATGTATAAAGTGTCTCTCTTGGGATTTATGCCTTTTTGAAAATGCCTATGTGGCTCTTTTAAAATGATTCAAGTGTTTTTAAATGTTTCTTAAAAAATTATTTGTGTTCAAAATACACTTTTTGGTTTTAAATAGCTTTAAAATGGTTTAAAAAAAGGAACTAGGGTTTTGAGAAAGGTTGTTTGGAACTAATTGGTTTATTTTAAAAAGAGTGTTATTTTAAAGAGGAATATGTGTAAATGGTTGGGTTTTTAATGGGATTTCAACTATGATTTTTAATGGGATTTCATCTATTATTTTCAAAGAGTGTGATTTTTTATAAATAGTTTTTGTAATGGTATTTCAACTGCATAAATGGTTAGTATAAATTAGCTCTTTGTTATTTTATAAATAGTTTTAAAAAGAGTGTGTTATTTTAGTGTTGATTAATTTTTATATCAACATTTTGTGTATTTATTTTGTTAAATATCAATATCACTGAATCAAATAGGATGGATATGAATAAATAATGGATGGATGCCACTCGTCTGACAAAATAGTATGAAGATGGAGTGAAATAGTTCATCAAGTTTACAAAAGATCATGCATATGACCCTTCTCAAATCCTTTGTCCATATTTACACTATTGTTATTCAAGAAAAGTTAGTCCAGAGGAGTTGGAAGAACAATTGATCTGTCACAGAATAGATCAAAGTTATAAATGTTGGAGTAAACATAGGAAAAAAGTGAATGTATCTATTGGATGGGATAACACCACATTTTACGGATCATCTGATATGATTATAAGTGTGAAAAACGAAGAAGACCATATCGAGGACGTGATTACAGATGTGAATGAAGATGAAGATCATATTTTGGAAATGACAAGGACAATTGAAGATGAACTTTGTGATTTCCCAAAATTGTTTGAGAAGTTAAAGAGTTGTGAAAAGATTCCATTGTATGGTTGTTTCACTAAATATGCAACATTTTCATCCATACTAAATCTATATAATTTGAAATAAGGCAATTGATGGAGTGACACCAGTTTTAAGGAATTACTGGATCTCCTGAATGACATTCTACCAGAAGATAATGAGCTCCTGATCTGAACATATGATGCCAAAAAAATGTCACACTCGATGGGTATGATCTCTGAAAGAATACATGCCTGACCGAATGATTGTATACTATTTCGCAAGGACCAAAAATCACTTAGATAATTACCAAAGTGTGGTTATTATCATTATAAGAAAGATGAATTTGGTCTTGTGATAGTTTCATGGTAATTTCCAATCATTCCAAGGTTTAGGCGCCTATATGGAAGTGAGGAGACTGTAGGGAAATCGACATGGCACTCAAACAGAAGAAATAAAGGTGGAAAACCATGGAACCTAGAAGATTCTTCTCAGTGGAAAAGAATTGATCATGAATATCCTGACTTTGAAAATGAGCCGAGAAACCTTCGTCTTGCGTTATCTACAGATGGAGTGAATCCTTTTGGTTTTCAAAGCATCACTCACACTACATGACTGGTTATGTTGGAAAATTATAACATTTCAACATAGTTATGCATGAAATGAAAACACATAATGTTATCTATGCTTATATTAGGACCAAAAAAACCAGGTAATGATATTGATGTTTATTTGGCTCCATTGAAACGTTCATTGAAAACTATGTTTCTAGGATATCACAGATTTCTACCCTTAAGAAATAAGCACCAATCTTGGACGACGTCATTCAATGGAAGTTTAGAAGAATTTACATCACCATCTCCACTAATAGGTGATCAATTGTTTGAGAAAGTTAAATACATGGACACAGATTTTGGTAAACTGTTTTTGAAAAACCTTACAAAAACCGGTTGGAAAAAGAAATCCGTTTTTTTTAATTACCATACTAGAATTGTATGCATGTTAGAAATTTTCTTGATGTTATGCATGTTGAAAAAAATGTATGTGATAATGTCATCATAATGTTTCTAAATGCACCCGAAAAAAAAGATGAAATTAAATCTAGGATAGACATGGTTGACATGGGAATACGAGAAGAGTTGGCACTAGTGAAGGGAGAAAAACAAACATTTCTTCCTTCTATTTCTTACAATATTTCCAGGAAAGAGAGATATTGGTTTTTCAACTTCTTGAATGACATAAAGGTTCCAGAGGGGTATTCATTGAATATCAAGAACATCGTGTCAATGCGCGATTTAAAGTTAAAAGGTCTAAAATCACATGACTGCTATGTTTTAATAAAATATCTAATTCCTATAGCTTTATATAGAATTTTTTCCAAGAATGTTTGTCATAAATTAATAAAGCTCTGTTTCTTCTTCAAAGTTATATGTAGCAAAGTTATAGACCCGATGAAATTGTTGACTATAGAAAGAGAAATTATCGTCATATCATGTGAATTGGAAATTTTCTTCCCGCTGAAATTATTTGATATGATGGTTCATTTGATGGTTCACTTGGTGAGAGAGATTTGACTATGTGGTCTTATGCACTATAGATGGATGTACCCAATTGAATGGTATATAAATATTTTGAAAGGGTATGTCAATAATTAAAGTTAGCTAGATAGTTGTATTGAGGAGTGATATATTGTTGAGGAAGACATTTAATTCTATTCCAAATACCTATCCGGTGTGCAAAGCATTAGTCTAACAAAATCTCGTCACACTAGGAGACTTGCAGGTGAAGGAATTTCTAGACTTGCAGGTGCATGTCACATGATATACTTCAATTGTGGTCTTTCCAACTATGGACTTCATCGGTAGACTATTCAACTGTGAGCTTCAACGGTAGGTTCTTTATCTATAGGATTGTAATGGTAGCTATTCCTCTGTGTAACAGTAGCTCCCTATCAGTGAACTTCATCGGTAGTTCTATAACATCAGACTACTGCAATAGTGACCTTTCCAGCTATAGACTTATCTCAACAGGTAATTTCATTAACAGTGGAGTATGTCTATTAGTAGACTTTGAACAATAGTCGACTATCTCGATAGTAGGGTTGTCCAGCGGTAGCCTTCTACTAATGGTAGACATGTCCAAATGTAGACTTTGAACAGTGAGGTTCTCAATAGAAGAATTTTACCAGTAGCCTTTAATAGTGAACATATATTTAGATGAATATAAACTATAAGCTAATGCAGCAAAGTCAGTATGCATTGTTCAGGATAAACTAATTATAAATACAGATTAAAAAAATGTTAGCAAATGGCTTAATATATCATGATCAATATTTAAACATGATTTGGGATTATCAAAATAGGTGAGTCCAACAATCTCCCCCTTTTTGATAATCACAAATTATGCCAGTATGTATTAAAGATAGATGTCATATATAATACAGTTATTAAACTAAGATAAAAATGTCTCAAGTATCAAAGATTAATAAGAATGTAAAACCTGAAAATATTGGTACATGGTATCAGAGAGAAAGGTAGATAAGATTCAACATAGAATTATAGTAGTATATTAGAATTTTTCTCCCCAATCACATATCACATTATTATTCTAGAATTAGCACAGTATTTCTCCCCCTTTGTGATTATCAAAAAGAAGCACAAATAGAGAGAACATAGAAAGATTTTATTAATGAAATTACATTACATGACCCAAAAAGGAAATAAAGAGTCCATATAAAAAGACATAAACAGACTAAATCCACATTAGCCTCAAGCAAGTGATCTTTCTCTTTGGAATAAGAAGATGGAGGATGAGATGGTGGATCAGTAGGTTTAAGAAGGGCTGCATGAATGATTGGAGGGGCAGCAACAGAAGCTCCTGTTGGTCTGTAGTGGGTGGCTCGCTGAGGGATCAGTGGAGTAAGGCTTCTGATAGCTTCAGCAGGAGACACCATGGAAGAACCAATGGTTTGAGATGCAGGTAAGGCAAGAGGGATGATAACAGGGGTGCAGTACACATGGAGAAAGGGTAGAAGAAGGTTTCTAAAATCCATAATAATGCTTCCTCCTCTTTCCATAGCAGATAAAAAATCATCTTTATTCTCCAAAAACTTATCCAAAGAAGGGGTCAATTCTCTCAGTTTTCTGACCTGCTCCTTGAATGCCTGAGACACTGGAGGAAGCTGCATATTCTCTATCAAATGCTTGAAGTGGTTGGTCAATTGATGCTTGGTATAGACCTTCTCAAAGTAAGAATCCACCTTATTCTTAATGGCCTCTTGAGAAGCAGTAGCTGCCTGCAAGTGGTCACGAACAAAACTGCTAACTTCCCTAGTGGTAGCAAGTATCTGAGAATCATAGGTGCCACTGGGACTGGCCTTAGCAAGCTCTTCCTGGATCATAGTTCTGATCTGGTCAATGTTCAAAGAGGAGCTAGATGAGGGAAGGGGTTTGACCGAGAAAGCTACTATCTCTTTGAAAGACTGAGTCAAGTTACTAATCACCTTATGAACAAGTGCATCTTGACTGTTCATATGTTCTTTGACTGATTTCTTAAAAGCCTCAAAAACTTCCACAAACTGATTGACTACTTCTTTGATATATCGAATCTCATCATTCACTTGGTTTTGAGAACTAATCAAAGCAATCAATGAAGAAACAGATTGTCTTAGAGCAACCACATCTCTTGTCCAACTTTCAATTTGAGTATGTCACACATTAAATTCATCCATCATTTCTTTCACTGGACAAGACACAGCACATCCCAGAGACAGCTCCAGGGATTTCTCCACACTCCTCATCTCTTCAACAAGGCTATTCTTTAAATCTGCTACTGAATGTCTCACTGCCTCTTTCATTTCAACTTTCAAAGACTCAAGGTCCTCCTTAGTTTCCAAATTGTCATCCATAACTACTGGAACACTTTCAGGTAGGATAACAGAATCTCTTTTTGGCTGGTCTTCCTCATCAGAATCTCCATAATCGATTCCAAGTACCATGTACCCTGGA
Organism: Viscum album; assembly: GCA_963277665.1. NCBI lineage: Eukaryota > Viridiplantae > Streptophyta > Magnoliopsida > Santalales > Viscaceae > Viscum > Viscum album. The sequence goes on from OY728119.1 coordinate 118,125,185, forward strand.
TATGATGACTAACCTTCTATGTCATATAGTACAGAAACTGAACCAAGATTCTCCCCCTCACTTAGAGCTCTCTCCTGAGGAATCTCCTCTATCTGTTTTGTTCTAGGTAACTCCACAACCTCCTCTGCAACTCCAGCAGATTCAACAACCGTTTTCTCTGTTAGTTCAACAGTAGGGTGAGTCTTATCCTTCTCTAATTCATCAATGAATTTCATATCAATGGCAGTAGATGCCACTCCTGCTTCCTGACCAGACACTATCTTATCTGTATTATCTATCAGAGGGATCAAACTGAGCTCTTCTTCTTCATTGTCCTCATCATTAGCTTCACCAACATCCTCCTTTTCCTCATGAGAAAAATGATCTGACTCGGTAGCCTCTTCCTCTTTAGAGGTGTCCTTGACAATATTCTGATATGATTCTTCTTCTTCTTCAGTGGTCTCAGTATCACTGTCCTTTAGAACAATCTCTCTTCTTGGCAGTTCTTTTGGAGGGATAGCTGCTCCGAAATCTACTATCCATACAGGACTGTGAGGCAAATCAGGATCACTATCATCATCAATGGGGGTGATTTCTCTTTGAGGGTCCACAGCTCCTTCAGCCTCCTCCTCATCTGAATAAGCAGGTTCTAGATCATTAGGCTTCAGTCCTGGATCTCTCTTGTCTTTTGTCCTAGAAGGATGTGTAGTGGGGTAAAACTTTTCATATACATTTTCTTCATCATTCAACCATGCCTTCTTCCAGGGATTCCAGCTAATTCTCATGAACTTGCAAATCTCCTTGGAGATACAGACACTATTCTTGGCCACTATCATCTCTTATTGATTTCCAGCCACACCCTTTACCTTTATCATTACGGAAATAAGCTTGGCATGGAATAGGGCATTGGATTTTGAGTTTGCCTTAGTCATATCCTCCAATTGTTCCATCAGTAACCTACATAGGTTAATTTTATTTCCATGCTTCAATAACTACATCAGGAATATGTCCTGGTACTTCATCACTGCAAAGTCTCCTCTCCTCGGACTAAGTACATGCTGAATGAATTTGAACAAAAGCCTGTCTTCTCCATTCATCTTATCTGCAATGATTCTCCTTGATTTTCCATCTCCTGTCAGTTCTTTCAAAGCTTTTTCATATTCAAAAATAGCACTGTCTGGAGGATCCACTCCAAAGTAGTAATCATATATTCCTTCATGAGGAACTCTCAAACAGGTAGCCCACTCACCTGAAGAGAAACTGACTTCATTGCCATTGACTCTGGATATTAGCTTATGCACATCATATTCCTATTCAAACTTCAGATATTCATATAATTCTTTCACAAGCTTCGGGTAGTACGGTCCATTGTTATTGGAAAAAAATTCAGTCCATCCTTGGGCATCTAGTACTTCCAGCACTAATGACTTGCTCGACAGCAGCCATTATTCAATTAACTCCTTCTCATCAAAGATTTCTCTCTTGGTTAGATGCGGGTTTATAGGTCCCGTCGGAGAATTACTGGTGCCACTGGATTCAGCTTGATTCCTCTTTGGCCTTGGCCCATCCTCATTAACAATCGGGGGTCGTTTTGTTCTGGCCATGGAGATTGAAAGAGGTTTGAGGGCTCAGGTGAAGGGTTATGGTTTAGGAATTTTGAGAGAAAGGTTCGAGATTAAGAGAGGAAGGTGGATTGAGATATGTTCATTGCCTTTGGTTTTATCATTTAGGGATTAAAACAAAATAAAATATAAATAATAAATAAGAATAAAAACAGTTCGAATTCCTGCAAAAATAAAGAAAAACAATGAAGTATTCAACAGTGAGATGTACCAGTGAGGTACATCGGTGAGTTCTAACAGTGAGGTCCAACTGTGAGGTACGACTGTGAGGTCTAACTGTGAGGTATAACTATTAGGTATGACTGTGAGGTACAACTATGAGGTCTAACTGTGAGGTATAACTATGAGGTCTAACTGTGAGGTCCAATAGTGAGGTTTCCTATGCTGAAATTAATCATACCTAACTCATGTTTGATGTAATTTAACCTCTCATAATTCAAAGGCTTTGTGAATATATCAGCCAATTGATGTTCGGTGCCAATGAATTCAAGAGTGATATCACCCTTTTGATAATGATCCCTCAAAAAGTGATGTCTACTGGATTTTTGGAAATGTTAATAGCACTTGTATTGTCACACTTTATAGAGACATGTTTGAATTGATATCCATAGTCTAGTAAAGTGTGTTTCATCCACAGAATTTGAGCAAAAAAACTACCAGTAGCTATGTACTCATCTTCGGTAGTAGATAATGCAACATAATTCTGCTTCTTACTACACCAAGATACTAGTGACTTTCCTAAAATGTGACATGTCCCAGAGGTGCTTTTTCTATCTAACTTGAAGACGGAAAAATCAGCATCAGAATAACTCAACAAATCAAATGATTGTCCTTTTGGATAAAATAATACTAAGTTGGGAGTATTTTTGGGATATTTACAAATCCTTTTAATAGTAGTTAAATGAGACTCTTTTGGATTGTATTGAAAGCGAGAACACATGCATACACTAAACATGATGTCAGGCCTACTAGTTGTAAGATAGAGTAGACTCCCTGTCATACCTCGGTAATTGTTTTGATCCACTGGTTCTCCAGTTTCATCAACATCCAACTTACAGGTGGTACTCATAGGTGTGTCACTACCTTTACTACCATCCAAAGAAAAGCGTTTTAAAAGATCCTTAATATATTTACTTTGATTCAAAACAATGCCATTTTTATTTTGAAAAATCTAAAATCCAAGGAAAAATTTGAGTTCTTCCATTAAAATCATTTAAAACTCATTTTTCATCATCTTTGAAAAGTCAACACATAATGAATTTTTAGAAGATACAAAAATAATATCATCCACATAAATCTGTACTATCAAAACATCTTTAGAAATCCATTTAATGAAAGGAGTAGGATCGACTATCCCTTTGGTAAAACCTTTTGAAATAAGAAAAGATCTGAGCCTATCATACCATGCTCTTGGAGCTTGTTTTAAGCCATATAAAGCTTTAGATAGTTTAAAAAAATGATTGAAAAAATGGGGATTTGTAAAACTAGGAGGTTGTTCAACAAATACATCCTCAACTATATACCCATTTAAAAAAGCACTTTTAACATCCATTTGATAAATTTTGAAATTCAGATGAGCTGCATAAGCAAGTAGTATCCTAATAGCTTCTAATATAGCTACAGGTGCAAAGGTCTCCTTATAGTCTATTACTTCCTCTTGACTATATCCTTGTGCAACTAGCCTAGCTTTGTTTCTAACTATATTCCCAGACTCATCTACTTTGTTCTTAAACACTCATTTAATGCCTATGGTCAAGGTTTCCTTAGGTCTTTACACTAATTCCCAAAATTTGTTTATTTTGAACTGATTTAGTTCTTATTTCATAGCCATTACCCAAAATTCATCATTGATAGCATCATTAATATTTTTGGGTTCAAGCTGTGAAAGAAAAGCTTGATGTTCAACCTGGTTTCTTAGAGAAGCTCTGGTTTGTGTTCCTCTATTTAAATCACCTACAACAGCATCTAGAGGATGATTCTTGAGAGTCCTAATACCTCTAGGAAGTGTTGAACTAGATTCTTCATTGTTGTCTGTTGGTTTAGAATCAGCAGGTGCAGATTCTAGAAAATTTCCAGAACTGGACACTTTTACAGGGGACTCACTATTCTTATCATTAAAGTTCAGATTTGACAAATCTTCCTCAAGATGTTCAAGAGAGGTTTTAGGCTCATGTGGATCAGTCTCTTCAATTTTGATATGAACTGATTCTTCCACACATTTGGTTTTCTTATTGAACACTATATAGGATTTACTTGAAATAGAATAACCCAGGAAAATTCCTTCATCACTTTCAGGAGCAAATTTTTCAAGATTATCTTTAGTATTAAGAATAAAGAATTTGCAACCAAAAACTCTAAAATAATTCACCTTAGGCTTCCTATTATTCCAAAGTTCATAAGGATTCCTTTTTAGAATAGGTCTAATTAAAACTCTATTGATAATGTAGCAAGTTGTATTTACAGCTTCAGCCCAAAAATAAACAGGTAAGTCATACTCATTAAGAATAGTCTTTGAAATTTCTTGAAGGGTCCTATTTCTTCTTTATACAACTCCATTTTGTTAAGGTTTCCTAGGGGTAGAAAAGTTGTGATTATAGACATTGTGTGAGCAGTAGGATTCAAACTCATGATTCTCAAACTCACGGCCATGATCACTTCTCAGGGTCTTAATCTTAAGTCCACTAAGGTTTTCTACAGACTTTGAATATTTGACAAAATAGGAACAAGATTCACTTTTGTAAGATAGAAAGTATAACCAAGTATATCTAGAAAAGTCATCTACAAGAACATAAACATAGTGCTTTCCATTTAGACTTGAAACTCTTGATGGTCTAAACAAATCCATGTGAACCAACTCAAGTGGTTGAGAAGTTGAAACTTCTTTCTTTGGTTTGAAAGAAACTTTGTGTTGTTTTCCCTTTTGACAGGGATCACACACTTTATCAATTGGGAATTATAATTTAGGTAAGTCTCTAACTAAACATTTCTTAGATAGCTTCCTAAGTGAGTGCACATTATAGTGTCCTAATCTTCTATGCCACAACCAAGACTCTTTATGAAAAGCATTTAAGCAGGAAATATTTTGTTTGGCTAAGGAATTTAAATCAATAGCATATACATTCTCATTTCTACATGCAATGAAAACTAAATCATTTTTTGAATTAAAAACATTGCATGAATAATTTTCAAACTTAACATTAAGACCATCATCACATAACTGAGATATGCTAAGTAAATTATACTTTAATCCATCAACAAAAAGTAATTTAGAAATTAATATTGTATCAGGGTTACTAATCTGGCCTAAGATAATGATTTTTCCTTTTGCATTGTCACCAAAGGTGACATACCCACCATCAACTTTAATTAGACTCTTGAAGCAAGAATAGTCTCCTGTCATATGTCTTGAACATCCACTGTCCAAGTACTATAGAGTATTACAGTAACTCTTTAAACAACTTCCCTGCAAAATAGATTAAACATGGGATAATTTTGGTACCCAGATCTTCTTGGGTCCAGAAAGGTTAGCCAATAAAACTTTGGGAACCCATATTTTCTTTATAGGTTTTCTAAGATCAGTAAACATATTTTGAGACATGAATACTTTGTTAGGTCCTTTAGAAAATTGTTTCTCAAAAGATGGTCCAGAACTAGCAGTGAACTGTCCAGATTTTGGAATAAATTTGGTTTTGCTAATCTGTCTCTATCCAGGCTGATATCCTAGACCAGTTGTATATTTAGGGGCAATATGTTTTCCTAGAAACTGTGTCAAGTTATCCCTACTAGCAGTGAAATTCTCAATATCCTTTCTTAATTGTTCATTAGATAATTTTAGTTGAGTGTTCTCTTTCAACAATTGAGCATTCTTTTCTTTTTCTACACTTAGATCTGTTCTAATATTACTAGTTAAGGCATGATGTTTCTTCAAAGATTTATATTTATCTTTTAGTTCATTGTAGGTATCTTCTAGTATATTGCAATATTCAAACAGTTCAGCCTTAGACATATTTTCCTCATTATCTGGATCACTGTTATTTCCAGAATAGTAATTATTTAGAGTAGGGGAAACAGGTACCTCAGATATATTAGTCATGAAGCACATGTTGGCATGATTCTTTTCAGAATCAGTAGCTTCTGATTCACTTGTGTTGTCTTCCGAAGTACTCCAGGTTTCTTTCATGGCTTTATTGTACTTCTTGTCCTTATAATCATATTTATTTTTGAACTTTAACTTCAGACAGTCAGCCTTGATGTGTCCTTTTCTCTTGCATTCATAGCAGACTATATCATCTTCATTGTCATATTTCTTCCAATCCTTCTTCCACTTACCTTGTTGATCATACTTACCCTTGTAGTTTGGTTTTCTGAAAAACTTATTCTTCCTATAGAACTTCTTAAATATCCTTGCTATTTGAGCCATTTCTTCATCACTGTCTGAATCTGAATCTTCACTAGTGGAACTTTCAGTAGGTACATGTATTTTCTCCTTGTCTTTGCTCTTTGAAGTAGTAGACTTGAATTCCACAGATTTTCTTTTGGGTTCATCATATTCTTCTTTTTTCACCTTCAGTTCTTCTTCATACATCATTAGTTTACCAATAAACTCCTTAATAGGTAGCTTGGTGATGTCACATGACTCTCGGATAGACACAGAAGTGCCTCTCCATCTGTCTGGAAAACATCTCAATATTCTCATGATCTGCTCCTTCTCTGGAACAGCTTTTCCCAGTGAACTCATGGTGTTGAAAATCTCATTAAACCTAAGGTACATTTCAGAAATGGGTTCATCAGGTCTCATCTTAAAATTATCATATTTAATAGTATATGTATTTAATCTCATTTCCTTAACATTGGTTGTTCCTTCATGAGAAATAGCCAAGGTGTCCCAGATTTCATGAGCTGTTTTACATGCAGAAATTCGGTTAAATTCCTCATCTCCTAAAGAGAAGAAAAGGGCATTCATATCTTTACAGTTATTGTTATACTCAGACTTTGTAGCATCATCCCAAGTAGATCTAGCAGTCTTGGGGATCTCATATTCTGATTCTATAGTAGACCAAATATCAAAACCAATACTTTCCAAGTGAATTTTCATTTTAATTTTCCATTGAGCATAATTCACACCATTAAAGAAAGGTGGCATGTTAGTAGCAACACCTTCTAGTCTATTGTACATAACTAGATTTTAGAAAATATATTAAAGAGAGAAAATTTAGAACTAATAGAAATTTAAGATCTTTAAGATAAAACTAAAATCACAGTTTGAGAAATAGAGAGTCTGAAAACATTTTATAAATAAAAATGTTTCCTCTAATACCAAATGTTGGTCAGAGTGGATACTCAAGAGGGGGGTGAATTGAGTTCCAATTAAAATTTCTGTTAAAAACTTTTAGGATTAAAATCCCCCAAATTAGAACAGCCCAATCAATTAAGGCAATAGAGATATAAGTGACTTATTGTTCAACAGGTTTCTCAAAGGTTGATTACTCCTCAGTAGAATCAGTATGAGAACTAATTCCACTTTTGAAACAAGTTTACTAAATAAATAAGATATACACACTAACCAGAACTAAATATTAGAGTGAATGTAAAAACATATTTATGTCTTTTCAAATATAAGAACAGCGGATAAGAATAAAACAAAGTAAAATATGAACACAATAATTTAAACAAGAGGTTTAGTCTTAAGTCAAGACCTAATCCTCTTCACTTGGTGATCACCTGCCACCAAGAAATTATATTAAAAGTGATACATAGCCTGTATCGGGCTTTATAATAGTTTTCACAAACTGTCCAGGTTTTTCAACCTCTGCCACAGTTATACGTGGGAAAAATAAACTACCAAGCCACACCAGGCTTCTTCCACAGTTATGCATGGGTAACAAATGTAAAAAGAGTTTGATATGGGGATTTTCAGTATCCCTCATTTCAAGCACAAGAGTCAGTGTGTGTAACACAGACACACTGATCACAAATGTAAAATACTTAACCACAGTAGAGCTAAAGATGGCAGGAATAAGTTTAGAATGATCGGTTGTGTTGGCAGATCAGTTCTGGACTCGTTGGAATGAATGAAATGAAGTTTTAGTCCTTCTCTGCAAGTTGACTCCAAAACATAGTGTCACAACTTTCAGGTTATGACTTCCAGATGTACACAGTAGAGCTAAAGATAGTAGGAATAAGTTTATAATGCTCTGTTGTGTTGGCAGATCAGTTATGGACTCGTTGGAATGAATGAAATGAAGTTTTTGTTCTTCTCTACAAGTTGACTCCAAAACAGAGTGTCACAACTTTCAGGTTATGACTTCCAGATGTAGAGATGATTAGCTTCTTGGGTTTTAATCTCTTTGCAGCACACCATGACAGCTTGAAAGAGATTCTTTCAATTGATCCTTTTGAAGCTTTGTGTTCTTCTAAATGAGTGCTTTAGGGTTCTTCTTCAAATTGTGTATCTTTGTCTCTTATAAGTGTTCTTCTGTGTGTATTCAGTATATACACACTTATCTCTTGTTTCTATATGTATTGGCTGATCCCCTTTGAATGTCTCTCTCTTTTTATATATATACTCTTTTTCAATTCACCTTTTCTCATTTGGTTCAGCAGGGTCCGACAGGAAAAATGTTTCAACCACATGTGGTCTTCCTCGTACATCGTATTGTTTCCTGATATGCCTGCAAATAGAATTAAATAATGTCAGGTGTATTGATTTGTCCAGACATGACCGTTATAATAGTATTAATAAAATTGGTAAAGAAAATAATAGAATATCATTAGACTGGTAGCAGGTGCATGTCACACGATATACTTCAACTATGGTCTTTCCAACTGTGGACTTCATCAGTAGACTATTAAACTGTTAGCTTCAACGGTAGGTTCTTTGTCTGTAGGCTTGTAACGATAGATATTACTCTATGTAATAGTAGCTCCTCATCAGTGAACTTCATCGGTAGTTCTATAACATCAGACTACTGCAACAGTGACCTTTCCAGCTATAGACTTATCTCAACAGGTAATTTCATTAACAGTGGAGTATGTCCATCAGTAGACTTTGAACAATAGTCGACTATCTTGACAGTAGGGTTGTCCAGCGGTATCCTTCTAATAACGGTAGACAAGTCCAACTGTAGACTTTGAACAATGAGGTTCTCAATAGAAGACTTTTACCAGTATCCTTTAACAGTGAACATATATTTAGATGAATATAAACTGTAAGCTAATGCAGCAAAGTCAGTATGCATTGTTCAGGATAAACTAATTATAAATAAAGATTAAAAAAAAGTTATCAAATGGCTTAATATATCATGATCAATGTTTAAACATGATTTGGTATTATCAAAACAGGTGATTCCAACAGTTACATTGTAATCGTCACTCAGAAATGCATGGAGATTTATGTAACTTCATGGCACCCTGTTATGGCTGAGATCAAGACACTGATGTGGGGAGATATTATGGTAACATTATGACATCATTTTTTTAATTTACTAAACATTAAATAATGAAACATTTACTTACTCTTCATCATCCCTTGTAGAGTGTATTTATAGTAGATGACTCACACAAGGACTATGTATTAAGGGTTGCGGGAAGGATTCACAGGGGATTTCACACAATTTTAACAAAATTTCATCTTAAATATTTTTGAAGGGAAAATAAAACCACACCAAACTCTTATTTATGCACATCTGATAACCCAAGAATCGTGGGATGCATTTACTGGCTGGAGTGTGAAGCATTATTTTTAGGCACATTGTGTCTGGTAATATTTTGTTTGACGATACATGTATTCATCACTTTGATTGACAATGTTTTATTTATGAAACAAAAACTGAGTGATAAAAACAAATAATGAGAATCAAAACCATTGTACCCCTACTGTAAATCAAGGATGGGGTATTCATATGGCATCCCACTTTTTTATTACATAACTTTTCATTACATTTTACAAATAGAGGATCTTTAAAGTCTAGTGTCTTGGAAATCAGGAACATAATACATGAAAAAAACATAAAAAATTATTCTAAACCACTCTTAAGGCTTAATAATAGGTTCATCATATGCACAATTACTTCATCTTATATCCTGGAGACATACATCAAAGGAAAAGGTGAGCAGAAGGCTCAGTAAGGAAAACAAGTGAAACAATTGACATGTGATCTTGAGCAATATTAATAAGAACATGATAAAAGTCATAAAGGCATGAGCAATGGAAGAATAGGAATATCATAATAAAAATAAATTGAATCATAACTTGAATATGTGGATACAAAATTTCATTTAGACATTCATGAACATATCACCAAGGTTTATCCCCGAGGTGTCATAAAAATTACCAAGGTTATTCACCAAGGTATCGTGAAACTTTTCATCTCTAGATATTAATTCTTTACCCAATGCATTGGAGCGCTATTAGGGTGTACCCTTAATATGTATTTATTTTAATGTGATCCACATAGATCATAATCAAACATTTCATAAATAACCCAAAGAGAGTAAAAGAAATGGGTTTCACTTCAAAATCGCGACGTTTTAAAAGTGCTTAAAAATAAGATCGTTAAGTCATTTATAACCCATGGAAAGGGAGTGAGGGTTACATGTATGTTAATTCCAGAATCAAATATATCATTTTTTTGTATCTATTAACACCCATATAAATTAAATAGGTCTGGGTATTCGCATAAATAAAACAAAAGAATTCCTTGAGAAAAAGAGAGAAATTTTGAGACGAAATTTCTGCAGCATAACGGCTATATAACATGGTTTTAGAAAATAATAAAAAGAGAGAGGACAAGGGTATCCCATCACTAAATGAACCATTTTGAAGTATAGGGACATAATGAAAGGAAATAAGATCATGGTGTGGACATTTGAATGACACACCACATGAAAAGGAAACTTGAAAGGAAAGAGAAAGTACGATTTCTTTTAAGGAAATTCGGCAGCCTAACGATGTCACATAAAAATTCAGAAAATCAATTGATGAGAGTGGAAAGGGTCTCTAATCATTTGGAAATGAAATGGAAAGTAGTAAAGATAAATAATAACAAGCCCCCTCATAATAAAATGTAACTATAAGACATAACATAAAGGAAGTCATAACTTAAAAGAGGAGGGTGAATGGTTCTCTTACCTTGAAGAGTAACTTCGAAAGCTTGAAGGTCGGGACCTTGGGAGGCTTGAGGAACCTTGGGAGGACTCCTTGGGCGGTAAGGAGAACAGAAATTCATTGAGGAGGATTTTGGAATGAAATGAATGAGGGAAATGGCTTGGTATTTGTAGGAAAAGTGAGAGAATAAATTATTAATTTCCAAGGGACACCTCATCGGTGGTATTTGCAAAACCATGGGCTTGCCCATGGTATTTGCCCATGGTATTGGCCACTTGGGACACCTCATAGAATATATCACTATTCATAAGTCGACCAGAAATTTTACATAATTATTACATCATTAATGATTTCATTAAACACCCGGAACTGAAAACTGTATTTTTACTATTCACCGAAAATTCAACTGTTCAGAAAAATCCCAAAAATTCACCCAAACTTAATATCGATGCTATGAATTCAAAAATGAACTCCATTTTATGAAAATAATTTTCTAAATATTTTTAATTTAATTTTTAAATAAAATCATTATTTATTCCAAAAATACAACTTTAAAACTATAATTCATTTTGTAACACCTTAAAAAAATAATCAAGGTCCCATAAAATTATCATATAACCATAATATAATAAAGTAAAAAAATTATGATTACATTTTATGAAAATATATTTCCATTTTAAATTATTAAATTAATTATAAAATTGTAAATAAAATATTTATGACATACAAAAATACTAAAACTTATACTATGATCGTTTTTTCACTTTTAAGATGTTTAAATTGTATTTATACATTCATGGGTGAAGATTCTATTTTTTTGGCCAATTTACTATTCATTACTATTCATACGGGTATGTTACTATTCATACTTTACTATTCACTAAAAATCAAGTTGATCTTATTAGACTCTAAATTTCTCACTGATCACAACTGCAGAAGACCATTTTTTGAAAGTCATTTCACATTATTAATTATTTAAAGAATACAAAAATATTTTAAAATACCCCTTTTTTCCCTAAATTTATCAATAATACACATCCTATATTTATCTGGATATTTGAAATTCACAAACTTTACCATAATAAGAAATAACAATTTTATTTATATAAAAGGATTACACAAAGCAGCTAAGGTCTCATTACATAGCCCCTTATAACACCAGCATAGGACCTAAGTGTAAGGTGTGCTATGGTGATAGAATATTGGGGTGGCTCAGACAACATTTCCTAAGTGGTGATCTCTATCATCTTTAACTTCTCCCTTAGGTGATTACGTTCAAGCTTCATATGTTGAAGTTCGGCTTGGGCTTGGTCCAAAGCAAATCCCAGTGATGCTACCTCCTTCCAAAGCTCCGACAGATGGGATTCATACGGCCTGAGTCTATTGGATGAGGCCATTCAATCTTCTTTCTGTATTAATTAACCAAGATAACTGTATTTATAAAAACACAATGTTAAGGTTATAGTTCCCAATGGTCATATTGACCAACGGTCATATAACTGTCGAAACCCAACAGTCTCATTTTAATTATACCCACTTCATTAATTAAAGGATATAGTTTTGTTGAGTATAAAATAAAATAACACACAAATTTAGGAAACAAATATAATTAAAAAGTTCAGGTCGTTACAATGCATCACTTGAAAAAACTTTGGTACATATTTTAAATCTAACATAATATTTTTATGTGACATAAAACAACACAATAACTATGTTCATTTTTTTATATGCAGCTTGAAGAGTCCAAATCCAAAGACACTTCCATCCCACGCCATGTGCTATGGAAGGAGGCACATGTAGCTAAAGATGGAAAACTAATAGATGAAAATACACAAAAATTGTGGGAAACATGTGTAAGTATGAAATAATATATTTTTTTGATTTAAATCACTATTACATAACAATGATTAATTATTTTCCTATATTTTCTATCTGACATAGTCACAAGAATCAGTAACACCCACACTAGATGCAGACATACTTTTAGTGTCCTTGAAGCAGCCAGAAAAGTATGGCCGCATCAGTGGTGTGGGTTTTGGGGTGACACCCCGAACATATTTTGAAAAAAAACAAGAGGAGGATCAAACTAAGGAAATGAAAAAGATGAGAGAAATATTAGCTATGTTTGAAGAAGAATTACAATGCCAGAGAGAGATGATGACAACTTTAATGGGGAGGAAGGAAAGAGAAGAAACAACTTAAGAACAACCAGCATGTGAAGTTCCCGCACCAACCTCCACCAATTTTGAGGCAAGACATTCCCCTAAAACCCCATCTTAACTGAGGTAGTCAATTTTCTAATAATTGTTTCTGTGAAATGTGAATCAGACAGACACTAGACACTGATACCTTTCCTGTATTGATATTATACAGGGTGAAAATGACTGTGATTTATATTTATCAACACCTACCCATCGCCTTGTAGCCATGGCTATAGTGTTCAATATCCAGAATGACATGCTACACAACATACCAAATTCAATAGGTCATGTCAGAGTGTTAATTACTGTATCCCATGAGCAGAGTGTCGAGCTACCTGTTCCAAATGATGATGCATATATTTATACGGTCAAACAAGATCTTGGAAATTTCATCTTGTGGCCATCAAATCTTATAAAAAAATATGTCAACAAGGAGGTATTCATTTCCAATTTAATTTTCAAGATAAACCTTTAACATTTAATGAAAAAGGGTTTGAACTAATGGATGTTATTACATATGGAAAAAGGGAAGGGGGTTAAATGAAAGACCGGCTCAAAATAATCTCAATGATCAACCGATCGATCAAAACAATCTACCAGAAGTACCTTAACCCCCCATTCTATATCCACATTTGTTTTCATTAAATTGTAATGTGGATACAAAGTTGAAAGATGGTGGGACTCACATAATTGATTTTGAAGCAAATATATGCAGAGGGGAAGATCCATACTTCATTAGTGTTGAGAGTGCAACTGAAATCCTCGACTATGAATGGCTAGGTGGCTTAGTTGTAAATGTATACATGAGGTATGTTTTCATGATTTTATTTTCCAAAATCTGATATACTATGTTAATTATTACTAAATAAATTTCATACTTTTTTCATGAGTATATATGAAAAACAATTAAAGGTATTTCCCCATGAACATAAATTTGCACCTGTTAGTCCTCGGATCACCTCTACGGAACAAACAAAAATAGATTCCAAGAAAGAGGGTGAAATAGTGGTAGGTTTGATCAAATCATTTGAAATAAAAATTATGGATTAAAGACTCTTCTTGATACCAACGATGCAATGGAAAAACTCTACAATTTAATCATATCAAATATAATTTCATTTTATTCATTACTTATTGTTTTTTGTGTTTTTAGGAAACATTGGATGCTCATTACGGTCAATTTGGATACTCCAGAGATTTATTTTTTGGATTCAACGCATGGATATCCAAAAAAAAGACCACAAATGATGTCATTTCTCAATTTGTAATACACTACATCTAATATTTTAGAACTAAACATCCAATTATATAATTTATATTATTGTTTAATGAGGATTATGTTATGATAGGGTGGTGCATCAATATCGTCTACATCATGGAATGAGGCCAGGGGATAAGGATAATAAACATGACAAGTACTATGACTGGAAAAATATCAGGGTATATATAATAAGATTTCATCATCCAAACATATATAAAAAATTACTTATTTTTCTCAATTTTATCACAATGTCCGAAACAAACAAATGGAAAAGATTGTGGTTATTATGTTTGTAAATTTACGAGAGATATCATCTTTCATGAACAAACTAGTATCCCTAAAGAGGTATTTTTGAAGATAATTTCTATTTCACTTAAAATATTTATTAATCCTTTGTGTATTTATATTGTTTTAGTACTTCTATATCTATCGAAAGGAGTCATATTCACAAGATAATATAGATATGCTTAGAAATGAATGGGAAGCATACTTGATGGAGGAATGTACAAAAATAACATAAAGACATGTCAACAAGGAAATGGGTTGGGAATATATAAAGGTGAATTCCTACAAACTTATGTCTTTTGAACTACCATGCTTTAATCCATTAGCTCAAAACATGTCACTCACTGAAAACCAAGAAAACATGCTCCGATTGTCTTCAAAATTAAAGACAATGATTTTTAAGTCCTTTGTGATGTGTATGAAGCATTCTCACATCAAATTGATGAACAATGCGACCTCTATGACTCAAATTGCGTGTTTCCAGTTTGAAACGAAAGTTTAGTAAAAAAACACAACTGGCATACAGAAAACTAAGGAAATTCATTTGTATTGATTTGATACTTTAGGAAAACAATCCATGAGTCATTTTTGACATGTAGAAATCAACCCCACATTAATTCGACACAATGTGTCACCGGTATGACTCCAAATGTGACTTCTTATTTAAAATTGACATTAATTCAAGTAAAAAACTCAACTAACATACATAAAACTGAGCAAACGCATTCATATTGCTTTGATACTTTATGAAAATGATCTATGAGTCAATTATGACATGTAGGAATCAACCCCACCTCAATCCAACGCATGATGTCACCAGTATGACTCCAAATGTGTCTTCTTATTTAAAGTTGACATTAATTCAAGTAAAAAAACACAACTGACATATTGAAAACTAAGAAAATGAATTCGGATTGCTTTGATACTTTAAGAAAATGATCCATGAGTTAGTTGTGACGTGTAAGAATCAACTCCACCACAATCTGACACACGATGTCACCAGTATGAATCCAAATGTCTCTTCTTATTTAAAATTGACATTAATTCAAGTAGAAAAACACAACTGACATACAAAAACTAAGGAAATATATCTGGATTTCTTTGATACTTTAGGAAAATGATCCATGAGTCAGTTTTGATGTGTAGGAATCAACTCCACCTAAATTTGATGCACGGTGTGACCGGTAGAACTCTAAATGTGTCTTCATATTTGAAATTGACATTAATTCAAATAAAAAAACACAAATGACATACTGAAAATTGAGAAAACACATTCTTATAGCTTTGATACTTTATAAAAACAATCCATGAGTAATTTGTGACGTGTAAGAATCAACTCCACCTCAATATGATGCATGGTGTGACCGATATGACTCCAAATGTGTCTTCTTATTTAAAATTGACATTAATTCAAGTAAAAAAACAAAACTGACATACTAAAAACCAGTCAAAATAATTTTTATTACTTTGATACTTTAGAAAAATAATCCATGAGTCATTTTTTATGTGTAAGAATCAACCCCACCTCAATCCAATGCACGATGCAACTGGTATGACTCCAAATGTGTCTTCTTATTTAAAATTGACATAAATTCAAGTAAAAAAACTAAACTGACATACTGAAAATCGATCAAATGCATTCATATTACTTTGATTATTTGGGTAAACGATTCATGAGTTAGTTTTGATGTATAGGAATCAACCACACCTCAATCCAACACACGGTGTGACCTGTATAACTCCAAATGTGCCTTCTTATTTAAAATTGACATTAATTCAAACAAAAAAACACAATTGACATATTGAAAACTGAGTAAATGCATTCTTATTACTTTGATACTTTAGGAAAACGATCCACGAGTTATTTGTGATGTGTAAGAATCAATCTCATCTCAATATGATGCACGGTGTCATCAGTATGACTCCAAATGTGTCTTCTTATTTAAAATTGACATTAATTCAATTAAAAAAGCACAACTGACATACTAAAAACTGAGAAAATGAATTTGGATTACATTTATACTTTAGTAAAATGATCTATGAGTCAGTTGTGATGTGTATGAATCAACCCCACCTCAATCCTATGCACGGTGTCACCGGTGTGACTCCAAATGTGTCTTCTTATTTTAAATTGACATTAATTCAGGTAAAAAAACACAACTGACATATTCAAAATTTGAGTAAACTCATTATTATTGCTTTGATACTCTAAGAAAACGATCTATGAGTCAGTTTTGATGTGTAGGACTCAAACTCACCTCAATCTGACACATGATGTGACTGGTATGACTAAAAATGTCTATTATGAGTTTAAAATTGATATTTTATCTCAAAATGTGTCACTCACTGAAAACCAAGAAAATGTGCTCCAATTGTCTTAAAAATTAAGAAAATCTATTCATAAGTCCTTTGTGATGTGTATGAACCAGTATCACATCAAACTGATGCACGATGCATCCGCTATGACATTTTATTAATGTATTCTTCATATTAATTTTTAATTTATTTCTTCATAGTATTACTAACGTAATATTTGTTTTCTTATACCAGTGGAATCTTTTTATCAAGTTGGGATGTAGGAATCAACCCAGCCTCAATACGATGCATGGTGTGACCGGCATAACTCCAAATGTGTATTTTTTATTAAAAATGGATATTTTATTAATGTATTCTTCATATTAATGTTTAATTTATTTCTTTATAGTATTACTAACGTAATATTTGTTTTCTTATATAGGTGGAATCTTTTTCTCAAGTTAGGATGATTTTTTCAGCAGCTAATACCATCAGAGGAAATTTTTTAGAGGGGACCACATACATCAAAAGAGAAAACATTAATGTTTTTAACTGTTTGTTGGATAATTATAAATGTAATTATATAAAGCATTGTTCAAAATGTATATAGAAGTGTTTTTTTTTGTATATACCATGAGTGGATATTTTTGTATTCATGATGTTAATTAAATTTATATAGCATTGTTTTCCAAACTCTTGTGTGTGCTGCTTGTTTTTTCATTATTTTCATTGTGTATGTGGTTCTTTTTTATATATTATAGATGGTTATTTTTGTGAAGGCATTTTCTGGTTTGGATATTTTTGTGCTTGCTGGTTTAGATATATTTTTTGCAGGTTCCTGGGTGTGTTGTTATATAAACAACACATATATACATTTATCAGTGATAAAAATAGCACTGATAAAGGACCCCCTTTATCAGCACTTATTTAGCGCCAATAAAGGGGACCCCCCTTTATCTTTGCTAATATTAACAGTGCTTTTTTAGCATTGTTAATAGCCTATATTAGTGCTGTTAATGGATACATTTGTGGTAGTGTTAATGTTATTCGTTTGATAAGGCAATGAATTTATCTTGATCACATAGTTATCGATGTCGTATTTTGAAACGTCCTTCAAGTATTCTCTCATTGCGTCCTCTAAACATAACCCAACACCTCCCAAATAGGTGTTCCTCCTCCTCTCCCCCTAGACCTGATCTCCAAGTATTGGAGTAAAAAGGGAGCGTTCTTCAAGATGTTTTTGGTTGTGATGTTCCCCCCCCCCCCCCCCCCCGAGGAAGTGCTTTAGAGACTCCCACAAACGTGTCCACGAGATCCTTGTACTGCTTCTTGCTGGTGGAGACCATCGTGTGCACCTCATTGGACACATATTTGATGTGGGAATCGACCTAGTTCAGTTATTCCATTAATTATGACACGATACTAACCATGGGGAGTGGTCGCCACCCCGTTGGCAGGAATCACTTCATCGCGCAACGCATTAGAAATGTTCCATGCTTGTGTATGTCCTCCATCTTGTCACCCAAAACCCTAGAGAAGGTGGCACAACTCTGGATCGCCCACTCAAACATTTTCATGATATCAAACTCTGGAAGCTTTAGATTCAGGAAGCCCACCACTTGGGTGAACATTCACCCAAGATCAAAAGTTTCACATCGGATCACAAACGCCACCTCCATGAGGGGAAACAACTTATTTGCATTATTCATGATGTTGTAGGAATAGTAACTGATGAGGATAGGGAACCAGTCTCCCTATAAAAATTCTCCCCCATTGATTCTCTCAAGAATCTTCTTGACCTCATATGAGGTTGACATAGATAACCCCAACCTGTGAAGTATATCATCAATTGTATTACCAACTTTAAGATATTATTTTGCTTGTAATTAAGCTTGTTATCAATCCCTGATGTTCCCACTCAGATAAATGTGCCTTCTGATCCTATGAAACCACCAATCGGGGATTTATAATCATCAAAATATTTCACTATGCCATAGGAGGAACATTCCATGTAGCTCTAGGTATCATTGCAGACCAATAACCACTTCCCGGAACTCTTTCAAACACCCGAGAACTCTATGTCGAGGATTCTTTAATTGGGATGCTTGGTAGGTCCCTGTTGTAGAATCCAATGGTCGAATGAGAGAATTAGAACACTAGATAAATTATTAACAGGAAATAAGTAGATATTCATGACCATGAAGATTTGAAAACTCGACTTATTTAAAACAATCATGAGAGAAAAATAGGGAATCTTGGTTGGTATCACACCCTCAGAAGCTTTTCCTTCTTTGTTAACATCAAGAGGTGATTAGATATTTCTTGGTGGAAAATGGCTTAATAATAGACAAAGATCAAAGGGGTAAGAAGTGGTCAAGGAAATAACGACTAGGGATGAGGGAGATTGGGAGGATAATCGGGGACGAAGGATACATGGGGTATGTGAAGAGAAATATAATCGACATAGAGAAGGCATCGGCCATCCAAGGAAGTAGTTCATGGAGCAGGGTGGTGGAAGATATTCGGTGGAAGTGGGGAGGTAGCGGTGGAGACATTGTAGTCATGTAGGGTGGAAGATTATGGTTGAAGATAAAATATAGTTTTTTTTATTTTGGTTTTAATTTTAACAGAACTAAATAAATATTTTATTTAGTTTTTTTAATTTTTTTATAAATCCACCATCATATTTATGTTATAATATTTCTACAATCATTTGAGATATTTTTTTTAGTTTTATTTGGGATACATGGTTTTTAATTGTTTTTTTTTGTTATTTATGATAGATGCTTAGTTTTGGGATGAATGATTATTTTTTTATAGTTATTTGGGAAAAAAATAAAATTTAATTCCAAATATTTTTTCTGATTCAGAAAAAATTATAAATATGACATTATAAAAAACTTAAATATCATCAAATTACTCTCTAATTGAATCAATACCCTTGATTTTTTTCATGAATTTGGAGTCGATAATTTATCTGTTATGAATTTTCATAAACTAAGATCACTTATCAACATTTTTCTATTGTTAATATATATCCATTTCATGAAATAATAGTAAATTATTCATATTTTAATTCAATGTGTTAAGAGATAGTTTTAAACATAATTTTTTATTGATACTAAATAAATTATAACTATATATTTGTTATGGAAATTAGAGAATAAAAAAATGGAAAAAAAATGAACATAATGATTTATGTTGTTCTGATGAAATACCCTACATCTATGGAGGGGAACAACAAATTATTGTTTTATAAGGAGAGATACAAGGATTTGTTACAATAAATCCACCCAATATTCCAATGGTCAAGTACAAATTTAATGGAAAGAAAATAAGTGTGTTATAAATTTTCGAGTTAAGACTGACTGCTAATTGAAATAAATTCTACGCTCATTCGCATACACATCAATGCTAAAATATGGCCTATATATGTTAATGGTCATCCCAAGTGAAATATTTATTTTTGAAACCATGTGTAAACCCCATGTAAAAGTGCTAATTTTGACTTCATGTTTTGTGTAAACCCCATGTAAAACTAGCATTTCTGAATATGTGTTTTGTGTCAACCCCACGTTAGATTTTTGAAATCAACTCCCCTACTTTATTTTCAAAAATAAATTAGTGGGCTCTGCCCCTTGAACCCCCGGCCTTCTGGACATGGGGGTGTTTCCCTTGATAGATTCATACTTTGCATGTTTATTTTTATTTAAAACAAAATTTTTTTACAATTTAACAAGATATTCTTTATGTTATTTGATTTTTTTTATTTTTTTGTGGTAGGATAAAGAGTTTGATAAAAAATGAACAAAATGAGATGAATTTAGTAGGCCATAAACACTTCACACCGCACTGCGAAACAGTACGACCTGACACCAGTTTTTTTAATCTAAAACATGATTATTTGATGATTTATATGATAACCATGAGGAATGGACAAGTGAAGATCCAAATATGGAGCGCGTAAATGAATAAATGGACTAAAACTTAGAAAAAAGAGCTGGAAATCAACATTAAACATAATTTAAGTCACTTACACGATGTGTAACTTAAAAAAATACTAGCCATGAAACATGTCATGAGAAGGTTCATGACCCTACACATTACACGACATGTACATCACTTACACAACTTATAACTATCATACATGACAAAAAATGGGCCTATCCAACGTATTTAAACGAGAAGACAAATTTTATAACCCTAGGACCCAACTAAATGATATGTTGACCCATTTATGATGCCATTGATGTCACCCGAGGTGGATTGAGGTCTATAAATAAGAAGCTAGGCTAAAGGATTCAGAATTAGATCTCGAAGATCTGCCACTGCGCTACAATGTAGGGATGCTGCTAGTTTAGGGTTTCTTTTTTTTTCTTTTTTTTCAATTACCTTTATAACGCAACGCATCTACATATTTTTAATTGAAGTGTTTCTCCTTTCTTCTTTCAAATCCCTTCCTCTTCTAACCCTAAGATCATTCGTTCTCTCTTATATCTTTCCATCATGATTTATTTTCACTTTGAAATGTAAATTGATTAACCTGAGGCATGGACCTGGGGGAGATTTCATGACATTATTAATTATTTCAATTGAATTCAGAATGTTTTTATTAAATTTTTTGTGGATGAAAAAGTATTGCTCAGGTGTAGTGGGTGTCTACCACGACATTATTTACAATTCTATTCCTTTTCCATGATTCATTCTTTTCCACTAACTTCTCTTCGAAAAAACCCTTTATGCAGTGGATATGGGGTTTACTAAATGGATGAAATGACATACGGTTGAACCGAGTCTTTTATAAATTTCATTCTCAGTTGAGATGTTATCCTATTTGACTATTGGAGGAGGTGGGGTTTGGTGTGCTGAAGGCATGCTAAAATCACAAATTCAATAAATAAAAGGAAAATAATTCATTAATAAGGTTTCATAAAATGAATTTAAATAAAAAATAAATAATGATGAACCCACATTATCAATCCCTGAACCAAGACCTTTTTTTCGACACTCGTTATGTGTTGTATTTGCCTGTTATATAGTTATTTTATTTTATTTCATTACATTTATTTTCCAAAACCCCAAATACTAAAATTGCATTATTTTTATTAAATAAAATAAAAAACCAAAAATAATTAGTTTAGGTGAATTATAAATTAGTGATTGAACCGATTGTGATGCTCCTTAAGTGAGATGACACTAGTTAGCCTCTGTGCTGCATTAGGAAAATAAAATTGCTTTCATCATGCCCTACGATAGGCATGCGTCATACCCCTACAACCCCCTCGTGATGTATGTGCCTGAGTCAAACAACCAAGTTGGGTATCAATGTATAGTTTTTTCTACGCCATATTAGGCTCCATATATCTCAACATTATCCTAGTTGGAGACCAATTTCAATGATACCCATCCAAAAATCTTCTCCTACAATACTACTTGTTGCATTACTTCCATCACTCTATCATCCCTAATGTCTAACTAAGGTGAAAAAAACCCTAAATTTCTAAACAACCATCACATTAATTATCATGTTAGCCATATTTAGGCTTTTTTGAATATTCCCCAAGTCCAAAGGCCCTTCCATTAATAGTCCTCTAGTGAAATGATATTTTAACTGAATATGTTTCTTCCTATAAGTGAATATCAGATTATTTTCAAGATGTATCACACTATGGATATTAGAATATAACACATTATCTCCTTAATCCCAATATAAATCCTTTAATAAACTCCCCAACCACATCATCTCATTACTTTCTTCAGTAATAACAACATGTTTTTCCTCTATAACAGATAATTCCATAATATTTTGTAATGGTACACCCAAATAATATTGGTGCCTCCATAGGTATAAACATATTTTGTAGTACCCCTTCTACTATCAACATCACTAACCAAGTTTGAATTGACATATATTTATAAAGGAAACCCTTCCTAAAAGAAAAAAGACATATCCTTACTCCCCTTCAAGTATCTCATCCCTCATTTCACTACCTCCCAATGTTGACTTCTTGAATTTTTTATGTTTCTTCTAACAATCCACATTGCATATGCTATGTTTGGTTGAGTGCAAAGCATAACATGCATCAAGCACCCTATTACTGATGCATAAGAGATTTTCTCCATGTAATCACATACATTGCATGAATTCAGTGACCGTACCAGTAACATCCTACTGCCACAAAACACTGGTCGGTACTTGGAATAACAGAACACTACATGACTACAGGTGTGCCTCCCTATACACTAGAGGCTAAATACTAGTGGCAATGACCCATGAGGTTACTGCGTGGAGACTATGATGTCATCATCAGAGTGCACAACAGAATTTAAATAAAATAAATCAGACACATTATCAAATAAACATAATAGCCAATGAAAGTTACAATAAAATAATACAAAATTAGATTCAATAATAAATAAATGTCCCATGCATGCCATAGAAGACCCCCCATGGGAAGATCATACACATGAAGTGCTAAAAGAACAAAACACCGAGGCTAACAGTCCATCCCCATATAGTTATAAGTCTAACACGACCATATCATCCAAATCCAACCTAGGAATCTAAAAAACATGTATTAATGTCAATCCTTGCCCCAAACTTGGACTTGTGATCGATAATAGTGTATGCTCAGGTACCTAAGTACCATGGAGGCCCGAGCGAGGTGGGAGTATATAGTGACCAAATCTAAACATATATAAATAATACATTGATACCATGATTTTCATTGGTAAATCTCCTAAATATCCATATAACTTGAGGGCCGATAAGTTTAGTGTCTTGGAGATTAGCTACATAAACATCTTATTTTACTACACTTGTGAAAATTTCTCCATAATTTTGCTCCTATAGACCCTTGTCTATATATATCACATGAAATAATCATCTTTATAAACTAGAGACAGAAAATATAATAAAGGGGTGAACTCAAACACTCAACAAGGAAACAACTTATCATTGAGTAATAGATCATAAACATGGAGGAGAACATGAGGAAGACATATATGTCATAATAAAAGACCAAAAGACTATATATGATAATCATAAAACATGTTAGAGTAACATAATATCATAAAAACACCATTAAGGAAGCATAAATTATATGACATGACTCAAACACATCTCTACAATCATATAACATGTGAGCGTGAAATAAAAGTGCATAATACTTTAAAAATAAGGCATAATCATGAAAACAAGGAATATCATGGAAATGAAATGCATCTTGAAAATTTAATATAATTTTATGAACTTGGAAATGTGTGAAAAACCTAAGCATAATAAAATTATAACAAACATAATCCATGAACCTTTTTGGGATTGGGATAATCCTCTCGTTTAACCATGGGCTTGAGATAAAACCTATTGTGTACCCCTTTGTCTTGGGGATAAATAACCTTGTGTACCCTTTGGCTTGTAATAAATCCTCTTGTGTACCTCATTGACTTCAGATAAATCCTCACATGTACCCTTTAGCTTAGAATAAATCCTCTCATGTACCTCATTGACTTTTGATAAATACTCCCATGTATCCTATGTCACCAGATCATCTTCTAATAGCAGACAGTAAAGAAAACACATGTCGCACAATGCTGGTTATATTCACTAACACTTCCAAGTTCTGCCCCGATGCCCTAGTCCCCCCCCAACCACTATACACATCCAATCCATACTCATCAAAAATGTAAACCGCTTCTGCTCCAGCATCAACCAATAATTGTCCCCTCTAGGACTCTTAACTCCAACAAAATTTTCTTGAAATTTTATCTACTCTAGCACATCCTGTTCTGAGTGTTGTAGCTGCTTCTTGAAGGTCACCACCGTCGAAGCTAGCTTCCCCACTAACGCTTTCAATTACACCAGTGCCATATCAAAATGGTCCAAATATCAACTTCCTTGAATGTATTATTAGTAACCAGTCAAATAATTACAGGAATCGAGGAAGTTGGACAGTGAAGAAAAGAGATGTGAAGAAGATACTTGAGAGGCCCCGGGCTCTCCCGCCCAAGCACTGATGACCAGAATCCTAAACTAAAAATATTACCTCCATATTTCCCTCTCTCCCAGACTCCCTCCTTTATAACTACATCCCTTCTCCTCCCATGTGGGAACGATGATCCTAACAACTTCCCCCCTAACGAGACAATCATACCCCTTCTAGAAAGTGCTTTACAACTGTGTTAGCTGTAACCAGCTGTGGATGGATCACCTGCCTCCCAAGATGGTTCCCCCTCTACTAGAAAATGTTCCCTCATCATTTCAACCCTGAAATCCAAGTATTCATCATCATTTAGATGAAATCATAATAAATGGAGGCAAATTATTTTGTCCATCATGAAAAATTAAAAAAAATATCAATCTACACAACTTACAAGATTAATTCACCCAACATGCCCAGATATGATTCAATTCTGAATATATGATTGGGCCCAACTTTTTCATTTAGCTAACACAACAACAATATTTAACAAAATAGGTAAATAAAGACACTTTGAATTCTTCTACTTGGAATTTTTTTGAGTTTTTTATGGAAAACATAAATGTTGGAGATGTAGAGTGATAACACAATATTGTTTATAGACAGTGAAAATCCAAGCTCATGCAGATCATGATTTATGATTAAGTTCAATATGTGACCAATAAAATTCATTTACAAAATTTGAATAAATGAATTTTCATTCTAAATCAAAAATTAATTACTTCTTAGAGAATTAGATCATAAAAAATTATTTCGACTGATCAAAATTACATATTTGAATGACTCTTGGGAGAAAAATAAAAAGGAACTATGACATGGAATTAGGTGAAGACGATACAAGACATGGTGTACAAATTCTTGTGTGGTAAACATACATCAATTATAACAATGACATGATAAAATTATGCATGATCTAACTGGTACTTTATTCACTTCTTTAAAACAATCTCTATATTTTTCTTTTCTCAATCTGTTAGTAATAATTGGTAAGTGAGAAATAAATTTTTGGTAGTACCTCTACTTCATTCTACTCATTTCTTTATTGCTTCATTTTATGTAAAGTCCACATAACTAAATTGTAAGGCTATCAATCCATACCATAATTGAAGACATGGAGCCCCATTAAAGCCTTGTAATTCCCCTTCAAAATTTCCTCCTCTTTCATGGAATTAATGATAAGGGTATCGATGATAAAATCCTTCTAATAAATTTCTATTCCATTTTACATCACATTCTTCCCACCATTATCATCACAATCCTTGGGGGTTTCATGACCTTATCAATCCGCATCTTAGACACCATTACCTTTTCTCTCCTCTCCTCAGATAAGAAGGCATTGAAAAAGGATAGGGGCTGAAGATCCAACCTCGGATCTACCTCCATAATCTGATCCCAAAAAAGCTTCATGCAGAGCGGTGATTTAGTACTCCACCATAGCTCAGGAATACTAATCCCACAAGGGTTCTTCTGCTTCCTCCCAAAAACAAATCCTACTCATTCCCTCACTCGGGAGCTCTCGTTCATGAGCTGTGAATAACTCTTCATCCAACATTCATGACATACCCTCACCTACTTAGGATCATTGAAAATCAAACTTGAATTTGAGTATACCGAATCACTCACTATTCCACATTTAATGTTCATCTCAGAAGGCAATGAATTTCTCTTGATAACATGGTTATCGATGTCTTATTTCGGGACATCCATCAAATAGTCACTCACCACATCCTCAAAACAGAACCCAACACCTCCTGAATAGGTGTTCCTCCTCTTATTCTTATTCCCCCTAGACCTAATCTCCGTGTACTGGAGGAAGAAGGGAACGATCTTTATGTTGTTTTTTCCTGTGATTTCTTCCCCCCACCATAGTGCTTTGGAAACTCCTATGACCATGGGGAGTGGTTGCCGCCCCAACCACTTCATCACACACTACATCATAAATGTTCCCTGCTTGAAAATGGACTCTATCTTATCATCCGAAACACAAGAAAAGGTGGTGAATCTTTGGATAGACCTCTCAAATGTTTTCAAGATATTGAACTCTGGCAGTTTTAGATTCAAGAAGTCCACCACCTAGATGACCATCCTCCCAAGAGGAAGGTGTCACACCAGATCACAGGTGCCACCTTCACAAAGGGTAGGAACATTTTTCCTTTCCGCATGACGATGAAGGAAGAGGCACCGACGCGGATTGGGAACCGGTCTCCCATACCGAATTCTCCCTCTATGATTCTCTCAAGAATCTGATTGAACTGGTATGAGGTGGACACAGATATCCCCATCTTGTGAATTATATCATCGATTGTCTTCCCATCTTTGAAGATCTTCTTTTCCTTGTAATTAAGATTTCTACCAATCCCTGAGGTGACCACCCTGATGAACGTGCCTTCCAGTCCTCTGAAACCACCGATCGAGGCCTGATAATCATCAAAATCATGCACTATGATATAGGAGGAACACGCCACATAGCTCGAGGTTTTGTCAAGGACTAAGCACCGCTTCCTACAACTCTTGCAAATTCCCGAGAACTCCATGATGGGGCTTCTTAAATCAGGATTCATGGAAGTGTTGGGGAGAATCTTGATTCTGGACCGAAAATTGCTTGCCAAAAATGTCGTGAGAAACCCATCAAAATATGGAAGCGATATGAGCAGAATAAATAAATCAGCACGCGGGATTTTTTAACGTGGAAAACCCAAAAAAGGGGAAAAACCACGAGACCTAGTCCAGAAAGAGGATCCACTAAAATAGATAAGTACACGGTAGAGACTCCCCCAAAAATGAAAGGGATCTCAAAATTAATACTCAAGAATAAAATAGTGAATCATAGTCGGAAAGCAGATGCAGTCTGAAGCCAGCCTAAAACAAAGAACGCAGCCTGTAAAAGAAACCCAAATAGATCTGACCGTGAAAGCAGGAGATTGATGCCCGAACAAAAAGTGCAGATGAAAAATACCAGGATCGGATCAAAAACCACCACAGATGAAAGCCGATCAAATCAGAGTAGTTCCGAAGGTTGCAGATCTTAAAATCGCTGGGTAAAATTTGAACATCACTGCACTGAAGATTGTGAGGAGCGTCGTGCACACATGCACACACGGTATCCCATAATATTGTAGATCCACCATCGATGTCTCGTATGCCATTGCTGATGAGCCACATGGGCTACCACAGACGCGACAACCCTTTCTCTCTTGATCTCAGTGGACTACATCTTGAGTAGCTCTCACTTTTTTCTCCACCAGTTGCTTCCCCTTTTATAGGCTCTCATATGCCGCATATCTTGATTGAAATGGAAATATGAAAATATATCTCAAGGAAAAAAGATATCACAAGATCTCTTGTATCACATCCTAGGAGATACACATGTAGCCAAATCTAAAAGATATTTCATATCCAAAAAACATATCTTATCTCAAATCTGGAAACACCCACATGCGGTCAACAACTGTTATTCCATCCATTAATAATGAGAATTAAATCTTCATAATGCTGGGAGAAAATCTCCAATTAATGTTGAGATAAATCTCTCTATTAATAATTTTCTCTCTCATCATAAATGTGATGAATCCCAACAGGAAGGTCCCTGCTATGGAATCTAGTGGTTGACTGAGAGAACTGGAACACTAGATAAATTATTAAGGGGAAACAAGTAGACATTCCTGACCACGAAGATTTTAAAACCCCACTTCTTCAAAATAATCATGAGAGAAAAGGATGGATGCTTGGTTCGTATCACACCCTCAGAAGATTTTTCTTATTTTCTAACATCAAGTGGAGATCAGATATTTCTCGAAGGAAAACTGGCTCAGTAGTAGACAAATATTGAAAGGGTGAGCAGCGGTCGAGGCAACAACGACTAGGGAAGGGGGATATTTGGAGGTGAATCAGGGAGGTGGGGGACATAGGGGATGCCAAGAGGAAGATCATCGACATAGAGAAGGCATCAGCTATCCAGGGAAGCAGTTCATGGAGTAGGGCGGTGGAAGTAGTTCAGAGGAAGTGGGGTGGAAGTGGAGATGAGGCGGTCGAGCAAGGTGGGAGATTATGGTAGAAGATAAAATCTAGTTTTTTTTATTTTGGTTTTAATTTTAATGGTACTAAATAAATATTTTATTTAGGTTTTATTGATTGTTTTATAAATCCATCAATATATTTCATCTATAATATTTCTACAGTCATTTAAGATAATGTTTTTTTAATTTTTTGGTGTTATTTGGGATACAGGTTTCTAATTGTTATTTTTTAGTTATTTATGATAGATTCTTAGTTTTGGGATGGATGATTAATTTTTTTACATTTATTTGGGACAAAATTAAAATTCATTCCAAATTTTTTTTATGAGTAAGCTAAAATTATAAATATGATATTATAAAAAATGCAGATATCATGAACTTCACTACCAAAAAACTGGGTTTTCGTAGTGCCACCCTTTAACAGTGCTAAAAAACACGCTGATAAAGGGGGGTCTTTATCAGCGCTAAAAAAAGCGCTGATAGCGCTGTTAAAAGTGTCCCTCTATCAGCGTTTTTTTAGTGGTGTTAAAGGAGACATCTTTATCACCGCTTTTTTAGTAGCGGTGATAAAGGGGGGATTTATCAGCGATTTTTCCTAGCACTGATAAATTTTATATTTCAAAAAAAATCATGAAAAATAATATATTGTTATATAAATATATTTATATTTATATAAATATAATATATATATTTTAAATATGTTTTAGAAAATTATAAATAGACTACTACATTTAATATATAAGAAATGTAGTGAAAATGACTTTAATTTTTTTTTAAAATATTATTAATTAATAATTTACTAATTATCATCGATTAATAATCATTTAATAACAATTTGAAGACACAAAAAAACAAAAAAATCAATACAAGATCTAAAATAGGTTGAAAATGTAACTCAAACTTCAAACGACCATAACATTTGATCCGGGTGTCCGTTTGAGCTCTACAACATATCAAATCGAAGCCTGCGACGAGATCTACGTGATAATGATTGAGGCATAGTGTTTGTCACATTTTTCAATGCCAAACAAGGCCCAGAAGGCATCCAAAACCGAGTTTTTAGTCGGCATACCCCGATTTGTTAACATTCAAACATGTATAACTTCTGATCCAGATGTTCGTTAGCCCTATACCACATATCATATCAAATATTGTTTCATTTTATTTTATTTGACTGGTTGTAGAGTTGAAACGGGCTTCTGGATTATAAGTTATGGTCGTTTTAACATTCTATGGCTTTTCAAATACACATATATATGTATTTATTCGTAAATATATATGTGTCTGTCTGTGTGTGTGTGTGTGTTGTATATATGTATGTATGTATGTATTTATTTATTTATTTATAAACACACATAAAAACTTTTATAAATGTATTTAAAACTAATCTTATAAACATATATTAATACACAAATAAATATACGGATCAAAAATTGTAACTACAAATATATATATATAAATAGATATAAATATATATTAATATACGAATGAATATATATATACTAATATATGAATAAACATATATGTATTAATATAACTAAATATATTTATATTAATATGAATCTATATTAATGTACGAATAAATATAACTATATATATATATATATATATATATATATATATTACTATATGAATAAATATATATGTATTAATATAACTAAATATATTTATATCAATATGAATCTATATTAATATACAAATAAATATAACTATATATATATAAATAAATAGATCTATCATTAAATAGATAAAAAATGAAATGGCTTAGTGGTAAAGGTACAGGTGCGCAAGGGGGAGGTCGCGGGTTCGAATTCGAGTGGAAGCAAGGAGGGGTGTGTGGCCAAGTGCAGGATGCACAGGAAAGGGCATCGCGCGGGAGTGGGAGGGGGCCAC
Organism: Viscum album; assembly: GCA_963277665.1. Taxonomy (NCBI): domain Eukaryota; kingdom Viridiplantae; phylum Streptophyta; class Magnoliopsida; order Santalales; family Viscaceae; genus Viscum; species Viscum album. Next base: position 118,155,822 of record OY728119.1, read on the forward strand.
CTAACGCTGATAGGGGGGGGGGGGGGGGTCAAGCGCTGTTAAAAGATCCCCCCGAATATAAATTATTTTTTTGAGTTTTATCAGCGCTTTTTAAAAGCACTGATAAAAGTCTCATTTTATTAGCTCTTTTCTGAGCGTTGATAAAAGGGACCCCCCTTTAACTTCTCCTCGATTAACAGCGCTTGTTTTAGCACTGATAAAATCCATGTTTGTATTACTTCTTACTCTGTACTTAAATTAATAGCCTGAATTTTTTCATTAATTTGGGGTTGATACTTTTTATAATATGAATTTTCATAAATTAAGATCACTTATCAAAAATATTATTTTGTTAATATATATTCATTTCAAGAAATAATATTATATTATTAATATTTTAATTCAATATATTAAGAGATAGTTTTAAATATAATGTTCTGTCGATACTAAATAATTTATAGATCTATATTTGTTGTGAAAATTAGATAATAAAAAATGAAAATGGAAAAAATTGAACACAATGATTTATGTGGTTCTGAAGAAATACCCTACATCCTTAGAGGGGTACAACAAATTACTATTTTACAAGGAGAGATACATGTATTTGGTACAATAAGTCCACTCAACATTCCAATTGCTAAGTATAAATTTAATGGAAAGAAAATAAGTGTGTTATAAATTTTCGTGTTAAGACTATTTGCTACATGATGTAAATTTTCCGCTCATTTGTGTACACATCAACGTTAAAAGGTGGCCTATACATGTTAATGGTCATCCCAAGTAAGACATTTATTTTTTCCACTATGTGTGAAGCCCATGTAAAAATGCTAATTATGACTTCATGTTTTTTGTAAACCCCACATGAAACTTGAATTTTTGAATCAGTGTTTTGTGTAAACCCCACATGAGATTTTTGACATCAACTTCCCTAAGTTATTTTCTAAAACAAATTGGGGACCACAGCCCCATGGACCCCCAACCTTTCAGATATGGGGTGATTCCCTTGATAGATTCATATTTTTTATTTTTATTTTTATTTAAAATACATTGTTTTTAAATTTAATTGGATAGTCTTTATGTTATTTACTTGTTTTTATTTTTCTTGGTAGGATAAAGAGTTTGATGAAAAATGAACAAAATGAGACGAATTTTGTAAGCTGGAAAGGCTTTTTTCCACACCATGAAATGGTACTTCCCAACACCATATTTTTTAATATAAAATATTATTATTTGATGATGTATATGATAACCACAAGGAATGAAAAAGTAAAGGGCCAAATCTAAAGCTCAAAAATGAAGAAATGTAAAATGAAAAGTGGTGGAAATCAACATTACCAATCGTGTAATTCACTTACACAACATGTAACTTAAACTAATACAAGCCGTGAAACATGTAGTTATAAGGTTCATGGAACTATACATTACACGTCGTGTACACAACTTACATGACTTGTAACTATCATACAAGACCAAAAAACGAACAAATCTGACGTAATTAAAGGAGAAGACAAATTTTATGACCCGTAGAGTAAGGGACCTGATCCGCATGGATCAACCCTTTGTGTGTTTTCAAAAATCGAAGTGCTCGGAGGTGGCTCAGAAGAAGTTTGTAGAAGTTCGGTTAAGTAAAACTTAAGGGGGGGATTATACGTTGTGTAACAGCATTACATGACGTGACACCCTGTTTCATGGGTTGTTTCATAGTGTAAAATAGGGTTTCATGGCTTAAAGTATTTTGAGGTTTGAAAAATAAATAAAATTCCAAGTTGATGTGTTTTTCAATAGAACTCGACCTCGAGGCATTACATGACGTGAAAGGGGATTACACATCGTGTAATGCCCCGACGCCGTATGTTTTAAGTGTTTTCTAGTCGCTCAGTTTTTTTTTCAAAAACTATGGTTACAATGGCTCTCCCTCAACCCCAGGAGACCCGACAACCCTCTCTTTAAAATTTTGGGGATTCCTTCATCAAGGAACGATCCCTATCTCCCTTCTTCAATCGGTAGCGACCTGCCTTCAATATAAGGTATAATATACCTCCGTTATTGAGGTTTCTTTGATTTTTTTCCTCCCATTTCTCTTTTACATGTAATGACATGTGATATTCATGTTTCTAACAGAGTTTTCATGGTTTTTGGTTGGTGCGATTATTCCTTAACATCCTTGGGTGGATGCAGTTGTTGCGCGAGAGGTAATCATAATCCGTTTCTTTGATCAGTTCTTGTGTGAAGAACATCAATGAACTTTTGAGGTTGTGGAGTTTCTGCTTCTCTATTTATTTACATGAAATCATAGATTTATCATGGTTTATCCATTGGATCATGATGGAATTGACCAAATAAATATTTGAACCGGATTAAATAATTTGTATCGATCGCATAGAGATGTTGTTGCTTTATATTGTGAAAATGGTTTGCCTCTTGATTTTATAGATAGTGTGATATATATGCCTTGTTTGTTTAATATTTTGTTCTTGATGGAATTTGGTAAAGAACATAAATTTGGAATTAATTGTTTAATTAATTGGCTAAAAGATAAATAGGAACGTTTAATGAATCCGGTTGTTGTTGTTGTAATTTGATGATAATAAAATTGATGAAAGTGAGAATGTTTAATTGAATTGGTTAATGAACATGAAGCATGTTGATTCTTATTGATAAAGGATTAAAGTCATGTTAAATTAATTTTTGAACTAATTTGGAGATATCTTATTGCTTAGGTTTTCTATAGTTGGAACCTGTGAATAATGAATCAGTTAATTCAAAATGGAATAAGAGTCGGTTATGTGATAAAGATAATGACTTGTAGGGACTAATTTTCCCACTTTCTTATAAAGGATGAGTGCCTTATTCTTTGGAGCCATGAGAGCTCATTGTGTGTGAAGGATGGATGCCTTGTTTTAGTGCCGAGAGCCCATTGCTATGTTTGTTCCTGCTGCTTGTGAGGTGCTCTAGAAACGAGACTTGTGGTTGTGGGGGAAGAGAGGCCCAGATGTGACGTGATCTTGGGATGGATGATCCTGGAGGGGTGTTGTGGTTTGTGGGGTAGGGAGACCCAGTTTTTGTGGTAGCAGTGGATGCCTGGAGTGGCGAGATTCACCTGTTTATGCATATGGGTGTCAGGGAGAACACTAGAGATGATGGAATGGGTTGAAGCAAGGCTTACTCATTGATATGAAAGTGGTTGCGGATGAATCTGTTATTTTTTATCTACTTTACTTTGCCCAATAATTGAGGTAGATGTTCTTTCTTACCCTCATTCCAAAGGAGGTGAAGACACGTGAGGTATTCCACATGCTTTCCGTGTTTAGCTTCTCAAGAATAGATGAGTCTATGCTTCTGCTATAGGTGGAAAAGACTTGACTGGTAGTTCACCTACTCATCGTGTTGATCCCCCTATGCTTAGTAGCTTAGAAAGTTTTCTTAGAATACCTAGAAATATGGAAAATAGTAATGTTGTTAAATAAATGAATAAATTATGTTTAAACCATGGGGTTAGAGCTTGCTGGGATGCAATGCTGAGGTTGTGATTCTAAGAAGTCATGGACTCAGTATGGTTATGCCTGAAGGGAATTGATATTTGTTGAGATGGTAATTAAATGTAATGTGGAAAATGATAACAGTTAATTAATGTTTAAATAATTAATTAACTTAAAGTGCAACTGATAAAAAGGGATAAAGTAATTTAATGTAGCACTTTAAATGGTTGTGTTCTTATAGGATATCTAGTCATATCAGTAGAAGCCGGGAGTTCGATAGATGTTTTTTGTAGTTGAGTCTAAGACTAGGTTATTCCCATAGTGTGGTTGTGATCTATATTATATCCTATACTTTGTATGTTTCTACATGCTACTCCACCCTTTCGGTTAGGGAAATTGACACCCCGAGGATTATGAGCCCTGGAGGGTGTTTTCCTCAACATCCCGATGGGAGGATGGATGGATGACTACCCCCTTTGGGCCCAATCTCTTCTCTTTCTAGTTAATTTTTCTCGTATAAATGATAGTTAGTTCTCCCCATATATGTGTATATAGGGCTGTAATGGCTTGTGATTATTTCACACACATATATTCTAGATATAGTTTCCTATGGACTACTATAGGTGTAACGTTTATAGGATGTGATGGCTTGAGGATCCTTACTTAGTGTATGGGGTGACTCTTGGAAACTATACTTGGATACTTTTGGTTGTGTGGTTGTGGTGGTGAGTTGAACAAGGTGCATGTTGCGGTGCTTCACCTAGGTGTCTGCAGGAAAGCCTTTTTGGAGAGAGATGCTCAAGACATGCGATGTTGGGGTAAAGCAGAAAACCAGTGGGGAAGTAGTAGCGGGGTAACCATGATATTATTTATTATATTATATACTCTCATATTTGATACTTGGTGAGAGTATCCATGGTGAGGATGGGAATATAGTATACCTATCTAGGTGATGAGTTAGTTTCAACTGTTGTTCATGAAGGTTCCGGGTGCAGCGGAAGCTCGTGGGTGGATGTGCCCACTTGGATTTTTGTCATTAGCAATGATCAATCCGGGATAAATACAACGATAAACGCCAGACTCCACGAATCGAATCACAGAAATAGAGAAAGAAAAAGAATAGTCCCAGAACCACAAATGAGGATCGTCACAGGTTGATTATAATTAATTTAATTAATTGACAAGAAGTACCTTTTACGGTGTTCTTTCTTTGTTGATATTTCTGATCATGTTCTGATGTGATTCATCATTGTATCACAGAAGCCAAGTGTATACTTCCTCTAGTAGTGATCCACACATGCACCACATATCTCTGGACATCGCCAAAGGAGTCTTTGGGTGTTAGCATGGAGAAACCTTTGCTTGCGTTGTCCGCCTTAGATTGTCTTGATCCGATGGAGGAGGATCTCTCTCGGTCTTGAGAGAGTTCTTGGAGGAAGGAGTTATTTCTGTCTTGAGATAATTCTCCAGAATTGTTGTGCACAACGATTCTTAAGAAAAGTGTTGGGGTTGTGAGGATATTTATAATCGGGTTTGAGGTTGTAGAGTTATGAAAATAAATAAATGCGTTATGCATTTTATTTATTTCATTAACGCTTATTGAAAACCTCATGTCGAATCATTAATTCCTTGACATGCGCCCACACTGATTATAATAAATATCATTTAATAAAACAATATTATTTCCTAAAAATCCCAACTGGAAAAACGACACAGAGTGTAATTATTAATATACGGTGTGTACTTGTTTTCCATAAAACTACACGGCGTGTAATCATTAATACACGACGTGTAATTGTTTTTTATTTCCTTTCCAAAATGAAAACTACACGATGTGTAATCATTAATACACAGTGTGTACTTGTTTTCAAAATAAAAACTACACGGCGTGTAATCATTAATACACGGCGTGTACTTGTTTTCATTTTATTCTTCCTCCAACATTAAAATGATCTAGGATTCCTTGAATAATTATTAAACCACGTACGAGAATAATCTTTATTCTACTTGAGATACTTGAATATACTTAGTGTGCGACCCTCTAGGACTCTTTCTTGTTGACATTAGGCGGGCATGCCTAAATTCCAACATTAGTGTCTAGAAACGGGTCAAGGCACCCAAGAGAAAGAAGTTAATGCCACATTGACGTGGTCACCTCATATGAACGCTTACCTTGCAATTTAATCCCTTTGTCTCAATATCTCATCAAGCAGGTTTCATGGAAGTGTCATAAACCTATATGATCGATCTGTCATTCTTTGACTTCCAGAAATAAACTCGTCGTTACACCATGGCCATGGAATTTGGGAAATAGTTATATTTCAATCAAAGGGCCCAAGATATCTACTTCCATAAATATGGAAAGGACAAATCCTTCCTCGACTTATCGATTAACAACATGTCATTCGTGATGCACCCAATGTACCCTACTTCCCGCCAACTGTCTTACCGACAGTTTTTGTCAGCAAATCTAAGTGCGCAAGTCATGACATGAGTTAATGATAATCTTCTAGTCTAAGGACCATTACACATGCTCATAGATAGTAATGTTTGATGACACCAATACATGCAGAATTACTACTGGTAGGTCTGTTCTCATAATCTCACATCTTGGAGATTACCAAGTGCGAACTCCATGAGAGAGAGTCTCATCTTTTTACGAGTACTCACACATGACAGTATGTATACTATATGTCCTATCATAGTATTTCATCCAACCGTAGAACTTTATTTAATAATATTGTTATATTATTTCAAGGTTATCATTATAGAGGGGATTTTCCATGAACTTATTAATGCAACAAATATTCCAGGACATTATTATATTATAGTCATGCATAACAATGAACAATATATAATAAGTGTATATTCACATAATCAAAGTATAAACAGTTGGTTCTTAGGACACCAACTCTAACAAACTCCCACTTGAACTAGAGCCAACTACCTACGAATTTTAGTCTGCTAGACCTCACATGATGATCATGTTTCTGCTGAGTCAAGGCTTTAGTCAAGGGGTCTGCCACATTGTCTTCCTTGGAAATACTGCTCACTGCAACTTCACCTCTTTGAAAAAAATTCCACAAGAGATGATACTTCTGAAGTATGTTCTTTGTCTGCTGATGTGACCTTGGATCTTTTGCAAGTTCCACCGCTGCGGTATTATCACAATAGAGTGTGATACGATCTTTACTGCTAGGTAGTACATCCAACTCTTGGACGAAGCTTCGCATCCATACTGCTTCTTTAGCTGCCCCAGAAGATACGATATACTTAGACTCTGCTGTAGAATTCGCGACCACACCTTTCTTTGAGCTCTTCCAGCTCATTGTACCTCCATTCAAACTGAAGATGTATCCAGTCTGTGACTTCATGTCATCTTGATCAGTCTGAAAACTTGCATCTACATGTCCTTTGATGATTAGTTCCTCATCTCCTCCATAAACCAGGAACATATCCTGAGTACGCCTCAGATACTTAAGGATATTCTTGACTGCCATCCAATGGTGGCCTCCTCGTTCATCTTGATATCTACCTACCGCAATTAATACATAAGAAACATCTATCCTTGTACATAGCATAACATACATGACTGACCCAATCACGGATGCGTAAGGGATCCTTCCCATTTTCTTTCTTTCCTCATGTGTCTGAGGACACATTTTCTTGGAAAGATGAATTCCATGTGACACTGGCAACAATCCCCTCTTAGACCATTTCATACTAAATCTCTTCAGTATCTTGTCAATGTATGTACTTTGACTCAGGCCCAACATTCTCTTGGATCTATCATGATGGATATTGATCCCAAGAATATATGATGCCTCACCCAAGTATTTCATAGAGAATCATTTATCCAACCATGCCTTAACTGACTGTAAGACAAGTAATTCGTTTCCAATTAGTAATATTTCATCAACATATACTATTAGAAAAACAACTGCACTTCCACTAAACCTTTTGTAAATACAAGGATCACATTCGTTCTTAACAAATCCAAATTCTATTACGACTTCATCAAAACTAATGTTCCATGACCTTGATGCTTGCTTTAATCCATAAATGGATTTCTGCAACTTGCATACCTTGTTGGCATCCTTTGAAGTCACAAACCCTTCAAGTTGTGTCATGTAGACATCTTCCTGTAGGTTCCCATTAGGGAATGATGTTTTGAAATCCATTTTCCAAATTTCATAGTCATGGTAAGCAGCAATGGCCAATAGGATTCTGATGGATTTCAACATCGCAACCGGTGAAAAGGTTTCATCATAGTCAATTCCTTGATGTTGTATAAAACCTTTTGCAAACAGTCATGATTTATAGGTACTGACTTGTCCCTCCATGTCCATTTTCTTCTTGAATACCCACTTATTACCAATAGGCTTTACATCAACTGGAGGATCTACCAAAATCCAGACTTGGTTTTGGTACATGGAATCCATTTCAGAATTCATGGCTTCTTGCCACTTGACAACGTTTGTGTCTTCAACTGATTCCTTGTAGGTAAGAGGATCATCATTGTCAACCAATAACGAGTCACCATCCTCGATGACAAGAAAACCATATCATTCTGGTTCTATCACCTCTCCCGTGCTCCTACGCAGTTATTGTGTCTCTGGAACAAATTCTTCTTCCACGAGGCTTTGTGGAATTTGTTCTTGTACCATCTCATGTGTATCTTGAGCCTCGACTTCATCAAAGTATATCTCACTCCCACAATATCTTTTGGATATGTGCTCCCTCTTAAGGAATATAGTGTGTCTTGCCACTGTAACCTTTTTATCTGAGAAGTTGTATAGGTAATATCCCCTGGTTTCCTTGGGATAACCTATAAAGATACACTGTGTACCTCAGGGTGTAGGTTTGTTACCTAAAGAGTCCTTAACAAATTCTTTGCTACCCCACACCTATAAATTCGGTAACATGACTTTGTGTCCACTCTATAACTCGTATGGAATACCATTTATCAATTTAGTTGGTACATGGTTTAGTATGTGTGTTGTTGTTTGTAATGCATATCCCCAAAAGGATAATGGAAGACTCACATGACTCATCATTGATCTCACTATGTCCAACAGGGTGCAATTCCTCCTTTCACTTACACCATTCCACTAAGGTGTTTAAGGAGGAGTGAGTTGAGATAGAATCCCAAACTCCCGTAAGAAATCAATGAAGTCCTGATTAAGATATTCTCCCCCTCTGTCTGAGAAGAGTTTCTTAATCTTCTTACAAAGATGGTTCTCTACTTCATTCTTGTATTCATTGAACCAATCAAAAGAATCTGACTTATACCTCATTAAGTAAATATATCCATATCTACTAAAATCATCAATAAAAGTTATGAAGTACAAGAACCCACCCCTTTCTTCAACTAGAAATGGTCCACACACATCTGTGTGAACTAATTATAGAATCTCTTTAGCCCTTTCACCTTTCCCACTAAATGGGGCTTTGGTCATTTTTCCTTGTAGACACACATGACATACATCAAGTGGTTTTAGTTCAAAAGAATATAAATACCCATCTTGATGTAATTTTGTTAAATGTTTCTCATTGACATGCCCTAGCCGATGATGCCAAAGTTGGGTGTGGTATGAGTCATGCAAATTAAATTTTTTATCGATTTCCATTACTTGGTTTGTGTAGTCTAACACATAAATGTCGTTATATAAATGTGACCTACCAAAACAATTGCTATATTTATAAAAGTAGAAACATTCATTTCCAAACTTGAAGATGAATCCATCAGTATCTAATCCGGATACTAAAATAATGTTTTTGGTTATAGAGGGTATATAATGAAATCCTTTCAATACCAAGACCATCCCAGTAGGAAATGTGAGGTGGTAGTCTCCGACAGCTACAACAGCGAGTCTGGTTCCGTTGGCTACTCGCAGATCCACCTCACCTCGGTTAATATTTCTGAATCTACTTGGTTTCTATATTTGGATACATATGTGAGCACCACAAGCAGTATCTAATACCCAATTAGTAGAAATAGATAGATTTCATTCGATAACAAATGCACCTGAATCTTCCCCTTGCTTCATTGGATGGGTGAAATTTTTCTTCCAGTGGCCCTTCTTGCCACATGCGAAACAAACAACCTCTTGTTCTCTTGCCTCCCCTTTGATCTTTCTTTTCTTGGAAGGCCTTGAATAAGCTTTGGGATTAAATCTCTTCACCTTCCCTTTCCTTTTATTCACCATAAGTACAGAAGGATTTTCACGCTTCATATCATTATCCACTTGGAGAATGAGGATAAGGAGATCAGATAGAGACTTCTCAATTTTGTTCATGTTGAAATTTACAACAAAGTTAGAGAAGCTCTGGGGGTGATGCAAGAATGAGATCGGTACCCCGTTCTTTAGGGAGTTTAAACCCTAGAACCTCTAAGCACTCAATGTAGCCAATGATCTTGACTACATGAGGCCTAGCTGGGGCACCCTCTCCAAGCTTGATCTCGAATAGAGCCTTAGAGATATCAAACCTTTCCTGTCTTGTGCTCTCCTGGTATAGACCATTGAGGTGCTCGAGTATGCTATAGGAATCCATGTCTTCATGGGACTTCATGAGATCACTATACATTGATGATAACATCAAACATTGAACATTGAGTGAATCGTTCAAATGTTGATCATAGACCAGGAAATCTTCATCACTCGCCCCTTGGGCGGGCAAATCAGGAAGTGAGGACTCCAGCAAGTAAAACTTTCATTCATGGTACATGATAACCCGAAGGTGCCTAAACCATTCCTGAAAGTTATTGCCGGTGAGGATATTGTCTTTATCCAGAATTTATCACAGAGAAAATGTGGTTGATGAGTTTGTCATATTGATTCTACAAATTTAATGAGAAAATTTATCACTACCTTTTGATTACATTTTGTGAAAAATAATAAATGAATTTATTAATTCTCCAACTATTTTATCAAGTCCCAATGGCCCTCACCATTGAAATTGAAATGTCTAGTTTCCATAAAATTATAGTGGAAAGGATCCATATTCCCCTTCGCATAACCCCAATAAGGTTTGGTCAAGCTATTTGAAGGTATTTAGGTAGGTAGGTCTTTGCCAACAGTGAGCTTACAATTACTTGATTTGTTGAGTGGACTCCCCAATCCTGAAATCCTAACTTGGATTTCCTCAATTCTTGCCTCCATTTTACAACAAGTCTAGCAAGGTCTACTCCTCTTGATGTAAAATGTTTAAGTCCACCCGAAACTTTCATAAGAGCTTCCTTTATAAAAGTAAGTGTCCCAACAAGGGTTGGTCAAACACATAGTTTTATCAAGTCTTGCCCTTAATAAAGTAACAGAAGGCTTGGTATAACTTAATATGGTATTTGATGGATTTTATTCTTTATGTGTAGTTTTGCATTATCACATGCTTGTTAATATTAAGTGATGATTGCTTAAGCGATTAACCATGTTCTGATAATGTTTACGTATAGTCTGGTTTTTATTTTATTCCATCTTTGCATGCTTTTTTATTTCATTAATTATGTGATCGCAACAACACATACATAATAAATAAACCATGAAATCAACCAGAAATAAAATAAGATGGCATGATCATGAGCTTCTATTGGTTATCTTATCTAGAAGTTTTGATAAGCTAACCCTGACCTAGGGGAAAACACCTTGAACCTGATGGTTCATGTTTTGCAGCTCCCACCTGTCCACCGTTTTATCTTCTTGGGTTGTTTTCACCGTAGCTTTGGGTTTTGAACTTTCTCCTCTGACTTGGTAGATCCTCCATTACATGGGGTTTACATTAAAGAAACCATGGGAACATAGACCCTACATATTATTGGAATAAGGCTCATAGGCCAACGAATTTAAATTAAATAAATTTAAATGAAACTATACACACACAAAGGGTATTTGGTCTAGCTCATGATCATCCATAGCATGAAACGACATTTACGCATATTTATAATTCAAATTCTTTTAATCATTCTTTTATTTTAGATAATTCATGCTTGAATTCAAATAATTATGATCTTATAATTAATCAATTCTTCATCTTAAATTCCTTTCTGAATTTCCTTGAGATTATTTTCATCCATATTCCTTGTAAAGGTCTTTGTACTTTAGAGAAAACCTGGTGAAATTCCACTTTTGGAAAGTACACGGCGTGTAGGATATATTACATGATGTATATTTTTTACCCTTTATCCAAAGTACACTCCAGGGGCTTTGACGTTTTTTCTGTACTTTGGAAATTTTAGAGTACACAGCCTATAGATTAATCTAACACGACATGCACTTCCTTGTTACACGGTTACTGGCCTGGAAATCCCATGTAAGTGGTACATGGCTTCTCCTTGTACACGGTTTCTCCTGGGTCAGATCGGACTACACAGCGTGTTGATTCAACATACACGTTGTGTATTCCGGTTTCCATGCACCGTTCAATTCTGGTCAACATGGTGTAATAAATATTTAGTCATGCTCAATTCACACAGTGTGGTTTGGCGGACCAGTACCGGTTCATTGAACCTAAGTACGCGATGTGTAGTTTTCACTACATGTCATGTATTCTTGTGTTGCACAGACAGAAAGAGAGGCTCCTCCAGATGAGTTCTTAATTTTTCTTTTAATCAAAATTAAAATTAAAAGGTCGTTTCTGTGATGTGAATCGAGAAACACAGGAGGAAGAACAGATCTCATTCATTCAGATTTATAGAACGATTTATCTTGAATTGAATCAAATATAAATGTGTAAATTATCAACGAAAATTAAATAACTATAATCAACGTTGTAACCTCCCTTTGATACCATTTAAAGGTTTCGGGAAAAGTAGAAGATCATGGGTGGATGTGCCCACATGGCTTTTTTTCATTAGAAATGATCAATCCGGGATCAATACGATGATAAACGCCAGACTCCATGGATCGAATCACAGAAATAGACAAAGAAGAAGAATAGTCCCAGAACTACAAATGAGGATCATCACAGGTTGGTTATAATTAATTTAATTAATTGGAAATAAGTACCTTTTACTATGTTCTTTATTCTTTGATATTTATGATCACGTTCCAATGTGATTCGTCATTTCATCGTAGAAGACAAGTGTAGACTTCCTCTAGCGGTGATCCACACATGCACCACGTATCTCTATATGTTTCCAAAGGAGTCTTCGGGTGCTAGAGTGGAGAAATATTCACTTGAGTTGTCCTCCTTAGATTGTCTTGATCTGATAGAGGAGGATCTCTCTCGGTCTTGAGAGCGTTCTTGGAGGAAGGAGTTCTTTCGGTCTTGAGATAATTCTCCAGAATTTTTGTGCATAATGATTCTTAGGAAAAGTTTTGGGGTTGTGAGGATATTTATAATCGGGTTTGAGGTTGTAGAGTTATGAAAATAAATAAACGTGTTACACATTTTATTTATTTCATTAACTCTTATTGAAAACCTCATTTAGAATCATTAATTCCTTGACATGTGCCCACACTGATTATAATAAATATCATTTAATAAAACGATATTATTTCATCAAAATCCTGACTGGAAAAACTACACGACATGTAATTATTAATACACGATGTGTACTTGTTTTTCATAAAACTACATGTCATGTAATCATTAATACATGTCATGTACTTGTTTTTCATTTCCTTCCCAAAATGAAAACTACATGGTGTGTAATCATTAATACAAAACATGTACTTGTTTTCAAAATAAAAACTACATGGCGTGTAATCATTAATACACAGAATGTACTTGTTTTCATTTTATTCTTCCTCCAACATTAAAACAATTTAGGCTTCCTTGAATAATTAGTAAACCACTTATGAGAATAATCTTTATTCTACTTGAGATACTTAAATACACTTAGTGTGTGACCATCTAGGCCTCTTTTTTGTTGGAATTAGGTGGGCTTGCCTAAAGTCCAAGATTACTGTCTAGTAATGGGTCAAGGCACCCAAGAGAAAGAAGTTGACGCCGCATTGACATGTCACCTCATATGAATGCTTACCATGTAATTTAATCCCTTTTTCTCAATATCTCATCAAGCAGGTTTCATGGTAGTGTCATAAAACTATATGATTGATCTATCATTCTTTGACTTCTAGAAATAAACTCGTTGTTACACCATGACAATGGAATTTGGGAGACAATTCTATTTCAATAAAAGGGCCCAAGATATCTAATTCCATAAATATAAAAGGGACAAATCCTTCCTTGACTTATCCATTAACAACATGTCATTCGTGACGCACCCAATGTACCCTACTTCCCACCAACCGTCTTCCTGACAGTTTTTGTCAGCAAATATAAGTGCGCAAGTCATGACATGAGTTAATGATAATCTTCCAGTCTAAGGACCATTACACACGCTCATAGATAGTAATGTCCGATGACACCAAGACACACAGAATTACTACTGGCAGGTCTGTTCTCATAATCTCCCATCTTGGAGATTACCAAGTGCGAACTCCATGAGAGAGAGTCTCATCTTCTTATGAGTACTCACAAATGACAGTTTTTATACTATGTGTCCTATCATAGTATGTCATCCAAACGTAGAACTTTATTTAAGAATATTTTTATATCATTTCAAGGTTATCATCATAACGGGGATCTGCCATGACCTCATTAATGCAATAAATATTCCAGGAAATTATTATATTATAGTCATGTAGAACAATGAACAATATATAATAAGTGTATATTTACGTAATCAAAGTACAAACCGTTGGTTCATAGGACACCAACTCTAACAGTTCACTGTGCTTTATCATGATTTCTTTACTTTACAAGAGAGGATCCGGGGAGGATCCTGTTGAGTATAATATTATACTCACCCTATGTTATATAAAATATTTTCAGGTCACTTGGAGTAGGGTGGAGATCAGGATGGTTACTAATAGATTGGGGGTTTTGTAGGATCAGTTTGGGCTTCATGGTCACTATTGTTTTACTTTCTTTTAGCACATGTAGTTTTCCCTTTTAATTGTAGTCATTTTTCATGACATTACATATGTGTACTTGGGATTTCTTTTACATTGTCTTCTAAGTAGGATTTTGTTGGTGTCTATCTTATCTCTCTCATTTGGATGTGTTCTCTTAGAGGGGAATGCCTCCCATCTGTGTGTTTACTGTACCCTCAGTACTAGTTGCCAACTCAAGGCCTACTGGAGGTGGGACTGGCGGGGTCACTATCTCTAACCTTCCATTGCCAGCCTAGAAGGGGTACACTTTGTGGGGAGGTAGTCGTGACAGAGTGGTATCAAAGGTTTTTTTGAGGGATAGTATGAAGTTGGAGTTAGTCACAAGTGAGGTTGCATGGGTTGGTAGGGAAATAGTGTCAACTAAGTTCAATAGGTGTTATAAACACTAGAAACCAATTGAGACATAGGTATTTAGCCCCCCCTATGATCTAATGCACGAACCTTTAAGTTTAAAATGGCTACTAAATGAGGTGATACTTTTTTTAGGGTAGAGAGCTAGGGAAGGATCATGAATCATTATTCTTTGCACCTGTATTTGAATGGGTAAAACTTTGGATAGGTTAACATAAAATGAATAAAAGAAAACAATTAATTAATGTTAAATCCTTCCATATTTCAGGTTTAGGAGCTCAAAATATTTTTTATTTTGTAGGTATGGCTCTAGGTCGACTTCCTTGTCAGGTTCACGTAGAAGATGTACAGCAGGTTGTGCTAGCTGATCACCACAAAGTAGAGGTTGACGAAGACGACACTTGGAGGAGGACACTCTGAGAGTTTCAGTGACAGAGTATGCAGAAGTACAAGGGATCTGTTTTAGATGTAGTCACAGAAGACTAGTTGGAGTTGATTGAGATAAACTTTAGTTTGATCCGTGATCGGAAGGAGCACTGGGTATCGTTGGTTGTGACGATGTTGTGTGGGGTAGCAATGCAGTGCTGGTTCTTATTCCTCGATGATCGCGAGGAGTCGATAATCTTGTGGGAGAATTTCTGAGAGCAGTTTAGAGCTGAGTTTCTTTATTCAACCATGAAGGTTGATAGTCTCCCATAGATTCCTACCCTTCAGAAGGGAAGATATAACATGCAGGGGTTTAGGATCCATTTTAGGAACCTTATGTGATATGCTTCGGACCTATTTCCAGATGATGAGGCCAGGGAAAGGAATTTCAAGGATGCTTTACATCCAGAGATCTAGCACCGGGTCACCCCATTTATGTTAACTATATATCTCGAGGTGCTGGTAAGGGCGGAGTTCGTCAACAGGATGTTACCCAGAACTAGATCTTCATAAGAGGGGAGTCATCAAGATTCCCCAAAAAGTAGAGTTGTGGTCTATGGTTCTCAGTTTTTAGGATATAAGAGTTTTAGATCAGCCGAGGGTAGATCCCAGACCTCAGTATCTAACTTCTCCAGGGGTGATAGCTCTCCATACTATGCTAAGAGATCAAATGATTATTTTTTTAGAGGATTAAGTCGTCATCAGGAAGAGTTCTTGACCTTTCTGAGTAGTCAGTGTGTGTCAGGTGTTCCACTCTAGGTTCCTCTATTGAGGCAGTTCCATCCGAGAAAGAAGTAGCAGGTTGCACCAGTTTTGGATCAGTAGAGAGTAGATAGGGTAGGTAGAGGAAAACCCTAGGATAATCCCCATACTTAGAGAGTAGAGTGTGGCTATTTAGGTGGTTATCAGTAGGGTTAGAGAGGCCATGGAGCAGTTCATGGCTCGAGGTATCATTTTCTCATTTTCTACTTGGGTGAAATCTTTGTTTGATTTAGGAGAGACACACTTATTCATATCACCCGCCCTTTTCCATGATTTTGGACTTAAGGTAGAGAGGCTTCTAGTTCCCTTGGCGTTGACTACGCTAGTTAGAGGTTGAGCTGACTTGTTTGAAGTATGTAGAGACTGTGAGGTAGTGTTAGGGAACCACCACTCTTGGATAAATTTCCTATGTTTATAGATACAATCATATGATTTCATCCTCAGCATGGATTGGTTGTATTCGGTGCAGACTATCATGGATTATTACAAGAGGTAGGTGGTGTTCTTCGATACATATGGAGAGACAACGATATTTTTTGGCGATCGATACCCTCAGATGGGCCATAGGTGTGTTCTGATGTTGTCATCCTTGATGGATGAGATGATGTTGGGTTCATCGGAGGTTCAGCAGTTTGCATTTCTTAGGGTCATATAAGAGTACCTTGATGTATTTCCAGAAGAGGTTGTAGTGTTACCCCCTCAATGGGAGATTGAGTTTGGGATCAAGTTACAACCAGGCGTGTCTCCTATCTCGGTGTATCCTTATAGGATGGTTCCTTACGAGTTGAGGGGTCTACATATATATCTTTGTGGTCAATTATAGTGTGGATTTGTTTATCCAAGTGCGTCACCGTGGGGTGCACCTCTTTTGTTCGTGAAGAAGGATGACGACTATTTGCAGTTGGGTGTCAATTATCTTCACTTGAACCAAGTTATAGTAAAGAACTGATACAATATTCCATGGATTAATGATTTATAAGATCAAATAAAGGGTTAAAGTTAGTTTTCAAAGATCTATTTGTAGTCAGGATATCATCATATGCATGTGAAGGATGAGGATATCCTGAAGTCTACTTTCCGTTGTCGTCATGGGCATTACGAGTTCGTTGTGATTCATTTCGGTGTGACAAATTATTTAGCTATGTTCATGGGGTTAATGAATGCTGTGTTACATGTGTTTTTGGATAACTTCATGGTTGTTTTCATCAATGAAATCCTTGTGTACTCCGCATGTGAGGAGGAGCATGCAGAGCATCTGCTTGCTGTTTTGGGAGTTCTTCATCAACATCAGTTATTGGAAAGTTGAAAAAGTGAGAGTTTTGGGCCTGAGAAGTTATTTTATTAGGGAATGTTATATCCCAGTATGGAGTGTCTATAGATCCATCAAATATATAAGATTTTGTGTCTTGGGAAGTCCCTAAGACAGTGGTAGAGGGGTGAAGTTTCCTTAGTATTGCAGGCTATTACAAGAGGTTCATATCCAATTTCTCTCAGGTTGAAAATACTTTGACAACATTAACTAGGAAGGGTCAGGTGTTCATGTGGAATGATCAGTGTCATGCAGGTTTTGTGTATATGAAGGAGAATCTGGTCAGTGCTCCAGTTCTTTTTCTTTCAGTAGAAGGAGTACAATTTGAGTTTTTTTTTATGCTTCACATCTGGGGTTAGGCTATGTTTTGATGTATTAGAGATTAATTATTTATTATGGGTCTTGATAGTTATTTCCCCATGAGCATAACTATTCCACCCATGATCTTGAGTTAGCAATAGTGGTGTTTTTCCTAAATTTTTGGAGACATTACCTCATTGATGAGCGCTTTGTGGTCTTCACTGATCATAAAATCTTAAGGTATGTTTTCTACTAGTGTGACTTGAACTTGTTCCAACATCAGTGGATTGAGTTATTATAGTATTAAGAATTTTAAATTTCATACACACCTATAAAGGGGAATGTCATAGCCAATGTGTTGAGAAAGAAGTTGCGCAGTGATAAAGTGTGGGAATTAGGTGATTCTTAGAGAGTGATGGAAGAACTTTCAGCATTTCATCTAGATATGGGAGAAGTTGGGGGAAGAGGTTGTATTTTTCAGACAAAAGTGCAATCATATCTAGTGAAGTGGGTAGAAGAATCCCAATTGGGGGATCTTGAGGTGGAGTTCTAGAGAGACTGAGTTTTTTGTGGTGAGGCCCCTAATGGTTAGTA
Source organism: Viscum album (assembly GCA_963277665.1). Lineage (NCBI taxonomy): Eukaryota > Viridiplantae > Streptophyta > Magnoliopsida > Santalales > Viscaceae > Viscum > Viscum album. The sequence goes on from OY728119.1 coordinate 118,173,980, forward strand.
TGAGGATGAACAACATCGAGTGTTGTTTCAGGGAAGGATTTTCGTTCCTTTGGTATCATGTGAGATGGTTCTCAGAGAGTTCTATAGTTCTCCCTTAGTGGTACATCCTGGCATGATAAATATGTACCGAGCTTTGAGGAGTTAGTTTTTTTGGACTGGGTTAAAGTGAGTAGTTTTAGAGTTTGTGTCTCAATGTTTGGTCTACCAAAAGGTGAAGGCTGAGCACCATGTACTAATGGTTTTCTCTAGCCATTAGCTGTTCCTCATTGTTAGTGGGAGGACATCTAGATGGAATTTGTTACCAAATTACATCGAGATTAGGGAGGCTATGATGCTATATGGGTGGTAGTGGATCATTTGATGAAATCATCCCAATTTATAGTGATCAAGGATTTAAGCTTAGTGGAGGTTATATCGAGTCAGTATCTGGAGAAGGTGGTGAGAATCCATTGAGTTCTGATAATGATCATTTCCGATCAAGATCCTCATTTTACCTCCAGGGTGAGGAGAGGTCTACATCAAGATTTTTCTTCTCAGCTATGCCTTAGCACTGCTTTTCATCTGTAGATGGACAGTCAGACAGAGTAGACCATTCAGACTCTTAAAGACATGTTGTGATCTTGTGTCTTGGATTTTGGAGGTTCATGGATGAGGCACTTACCCTTGGTAGGGTTCTCTTACAAAAATAGTTTTCACTCTACCATCGGTATGGCGTTGTTTTAATCCTTTCATTTCAGACCTTTCCATTCTCTATTATGATGGAATGGGGTTGGAGATTCAATAATTCTCGAGGGAAAACTGGTAAAAATACTACAGAGATGGTTTATGTGATTTGTGATAGGATGAGGGCAGAAAAATATTTTCATAAGACCTATTCCGATCATAGGAGGAGACCTCTGGAGTTTGACATTGGGGATAACATGTTTCTCTCTATCTAGGGTAGTGAAGGTTTGGTCATGGGAGTAATCTTTATCCCTAGTTTTTTGGGCCTTTTAAGGTGTTTGATTGTGTTGGAGTCATGCCATATTAGGTATAACTTCCCCTATATATGATCTGGATACATGATGTTTTTCACGTGTCGCAGCTTATTCATTATCTTCATGACGACTCTCACATCATCGATTGGGGTGAGATAGATGTTGATGATGATGCAACCTTCAAGGAGCAACCTGTAGAGATCCAAGACCGCTAGGAGAATGTGCTGTGTGGGTGTGTTATCCCCTTGGTTTGTTTCTTGTGGAAGAATGGTGGAACAAAGGAGAGTATTTGGGAACATGAGTCACAGTTATGTGCTCAGTACCCTGATTTGTTTTATGTTCAGCTCTTCTCTTGTAATGTTGTTCGTTTGATGGTTGTGGACCCTTTATATTTATGAGATGGGTTTCTCTTGTTTCTTGTTGTGTATTTCTCTCTTTTGAAAGGTATATCCCCTGGTAGAGTGTTTAATATCTGGTTGTGGTTGTTACATGGGTTTTCACTTGTTCCTCTAGTGAGGTGGTGAGCTCTTATGGTGGCGAAAGCTTTAAGAGGTATCTCATGGGGTGGATGTTCAGATAACACCTTTATGTTTCCTCTCTGGGTCAGTTTTGGATTCTTGAGGATGAAAGTTTTTTGAGAGATATATGATGTAAGGTCTCGGATCCACATGGATCAACCCTTTGAATGTTAAAAAAATATTGAAGTGCTCAGAGGTGGCTCAAAAGAAGTTTGGAGAAGTTTGATTAAGTTAAATTGTAAGGGGGGATTACATGTCGTGTAACTGCATTACATGATGTGAAATCCTGTTTCATGGGTTGTTTCACAACGTGAAATAGGGTTCATGGAATGAAGTATTTTGGGGTTCAAAAAATATATAAAATGCCAAGGAAACACATTTTTTGGTGGAACTTAACCTTGAGGCATTACACGACGTGAAAGGGGATTACTTGTCGTTTAATACCCGAATGCAGTATGTTTTAAGTGTTCTCAAGATGCTCAGTTTTTGTAAAAACATATGGTTTCAATGGACCTCCCTCAACCTTGGGTGACCCGACGACCCTCTATTCATTGTTTTGGGGATTCCTTTACCAAGGAACAATCCCTATATCCCTTCTTCGATCCGTAGCGATCTGTCTTCAATATAAACTATGATCTACCTCCATTATTGAGGTTTATTCAATCTGTTTCCTCCCATTTCTAATTTACATGTGATGGAACATGATATCCATGTTTCTAATAGAGTTTTGATTGTGGTTGGTTGGTGCGGTTGTGTTGTGACGTCCTCGGGTGGATGCAGTTATTGCAAGAGAGGTGATTGTGATCCATTGCTTTAATCCATTATTGTACGAAGAACATCAATGAACTTTTGAGGTAGGGGATTCACTACTTATCTATTTATTTATGTGAAATCATTGAGTTATCATGGTTTAGCCCTTGGATCACAATGTAATTTACCTAATAAATATTTGAACTGGATTAAATAATTGGTATCGATTGCATAGCGATATTGTTTCTTTATACCATGATAATAGTTTTCCTCTTGATTTTATAGATAGTTTGATATATATTACTTACTTGTTTAGAATTTTTTTCTTTATGGAATTTGGTAAAGAATTTAAATCAAGAATTAATTGTTTAATTAATTGGATAAAAGATAAAGAGTCATGTTTAATGAATCTAGTTGTTGTTGTTGTAATTTGATGATAATCAAATTTATGCAAGTGAGCATGTTTAATTGAATTGGTTAATGAACCTGAAGCACGTTGATGCTTGTTTATAAATGATTAAAGGCATGTTAAATTAATTATTGAACTAATTTGGTGATATATTGTGATAAATTTTTTATTAGGTTTCCCGTAGTTGGAACCTGTGAATAATGAATCCATTAATTAAATATGGAATAAGAACCAATTGTGTGATAAAGATAATACCTTGTAGGGCCTAAGTTTCCTACTTTCTTGTAAAGGTTGAGTGATTTGTGATTTGGATCCATGAGATCTCATTGTGTGTGAAGACTAGATGCCTTTTTTTACGGCCGAGAGCATGTTGCTATTTTTTCTTGCTTCTTGTGATGTGATCTGAATACGAGACTTATGCTTATGGGGGTAGGGAGGCCCAGATGTGACATGAGCTTGGGATGGATGACCGTAGAGGGATATTGTGGTATGTGGGGTAGGGAGGCCTAGTGTTTGTGGTAGCAGTTGATTCCTGGAGTGGTGAGATGCATCAGTTTATGTATATGGGTGTCGGGGAGGACACCAGAGATGATGGAACAGGTTAAAGCAGAGATTACCCATTGATATGAAAGTGGTTGCTGTTAAATATATTTTTTTATCTACTTTACTTTCTCCACTGCTTGAGGTAGATAGTCTTGCTTACCCTCTTTCCAAAAGAGGTGAAGACACACGGGGTATGTCATGTGCAATCTGTGTTTAGCTTCTTGAGGATGGATGAGTCTATGCTTCTACTATAGGCGGCAAAGACCCGATGTGTAGTTCACATACTCACCGTGTTGATCCCCTTGTTCTTGGTAGCTTCAAATGATTTATTACAATACCTGGAAATATGGAAAATGGTGATGTAGTTAAATAAATGAATAAATTATGTTTGGAGCTTGTTGGGATGAAATGCTGAGGTTGTGATTTTGAGAAGCCATGGACCCGGTTTGGTTATGCTTAGAGGGCATGGATATTTGTTGAGATGTTAATTAAATGTAATGTGGAAAATGATAATGGTTAATTAATGTTTAAATAATTAATTAATGTAAAGTGAAACTGATAAAAATGGATAAAGTAATTTAATGTAACTCTTTAAATGGTTGTGTTCTTATAGGATATCTAGTCTTAGTAGTGGAAACCAGGAGTCTGAGAGATGTTAGCTATAGTTGAGTCTAAGATTAGGTTATTCCCATTGCATGGTTGTGAGATATAATATATCCTATATTTTTTGTGTTTCTATACGCTACTCCACCCTATCGGTTAGGGAAACTGACACCCCGGGGATTCTGAGCCCTGGGGGGTGTTTTCCCCAACATCCCAGTGAGAGGATGGATGGCTGAATACCCCCTTTGGCCCCACTCTCTTCTCTTGGTAGTTACATGTGATGGTATGAAAGACGGTTAGTTTTCCTCATATATGTGTGTAGAGGGATGTAATGGCTTGTGGTTGTTTCACACCCATATATTCTGGATATAGTTTCCTATGGATTACTATAGGTGTAACTTATAGAGGTTGTGATGGATTCAGGATCCTTACTTGGTGTATGGGATGTAATGGATTGAGGTATAATTCCCATGAATGATACATGCTATGGGAGCTATGGTGGTTCCCGGAAAATACCTAGATACTTTTAGTTGTGTGGTTTTGGTGGTGAGTTGCATGAGGTGCATGTTATGGTGCTCTGCCTAGGTGTTTGCAGGCAAGCCTCTTTGGAGAGAGATTCTCAAGACACACAATATTGGGGAAAACTGGAAAACTAGTGGGGAAGTGGTAGCGAGATACCCTTGATATTCTTTATTAAATTATATACTCTTGTATAAGATACTTGGTGAGAGTAGCCATGGTGAGGCTGGGAACATAGTATACCTATCTAGGTGATGAGTTTGCTTCACCTGTTGTTCGCTAAGATTTAGCATGCTTTCTTTAATTTTTCATGAGAGAATTTAGGGAGGATCCTATTGAGTATATTGTTATACTCAAACTATTTTATATAAACTATTTTCAGGTCACTTGGAGAAGGTTGTAGATTAGGCTGGTTACTACTATCTTGGGGGTTTTCAGGAGCTTTTTTGGGATTCGTGGTTAATGTCGTTTTACTTTTGTTTTTTGTACTTATAGTTTTACCTTTTAGTTATAGTGGTTTTTTATGAAATTACATATATGTACTTGGAATTTCTTTTACATTTTATTTTAAGAAAGAGTTGGTTGGTGTCTATCTTATCTCTCTCTTTCACAAGTGTTCTCTTAGGGGGTAATGCCTCCCATATGCGTGTTTACTATACCCTTGGTGCTAGTCTCTAACCTGAGGCCTACTCAAGGCAGGACTCGGGGGGTCACTATCTCTCTCCTTCCATTGTCAGACCAGTATGGGCACACTTTTTGAGGAGGGGGTTGTGATACCGAGACCCACTAAAATGACTTATTAACCCATTTATGATGCCATTGATGGCACCCGAGGTGGATTTAGGCCTATAAATAAGAAGCTAGGATAGAGGATTCAGAATTAGATTCTGAGGATCTTCCAATGCGTTGTGCTGTAGGGATGATGCTAGTTTAGGGTTTCTTTCTTTTTCTTTTCTTTTTTATTTTCAATTACTTTTTTAACAAAACACATCTGCATATTTTCGATTCAAGTGTTTCCCATTTATTCTTTCATATCGATTTATCTTCCAGCCCTAAGCTCATTCTCTCTCTCTTCCATATTTCCATCATGATTTCTTTTCAAGTTTCAATGAAAAGTGGATAACCTAAGGCTTGTCCCTGGGGGTGGTTTCATAGTATTATTAATTATTGTGCTTCAATTCAGCATGTTTTTATTATATTTTTGGTGGAGGCAAAAATTATTTCATGGGCATGACGGTTATCCACTAGGAAATTATTTCTAATTTCATTACTTTTCCTTGATTCATTATTTTCCCCACCCTTATCTTGGGAAAACCCTTCATATAGTGGATTTGGGGTTTCCTTAAGGGATAAAACGACATATGGTGGGTGCAATTGTTTTTAGAGATTTCATTCTTGGTTGAGTTGTTATCCTATTTGACTATTGATGGAGGTGGGGTTTAGTGCACTGAAGGCATGCTAAAATCACACACTCAATAAATCAAAGTAAAATAATTCATTAATGAGGTTTCATAAAACAAATTATCAAATTGAAGTTAAACAATAAATGAATAATTAATGAATCCACATTATCAATCCATATACCCAGATCTTTCTTCTGACCCTCATTTTGTGTTTAATCTACATGTTAGATTGTTTTGTTATTTTATTTTATTGCATTTATTTTCCAAAACCCCAAAACATAAATTGCATTGTTTTTATTAAATAAATTAAAAAAATAGAAAGAATTAGTTTATATGAATTAGAAATTATTGATTGAACTGATCATGACGCTCCTTAAGTGAGACGAACCTAGTCAGCCTTCATGATGCATTAGGAAAATAAAATTGATTTTGTCATGCCATATGACGGGTATGCATCATCCCCCTACAACCCCCTATGATGTATGTGCCTAAGTCAAACAACCAAGTTGAGGATTAGAGTATAGTTTGTTCTATATCATATCAGGCTACATATATCTCAACATTCTCCCACTTAGAGACTAATTTCAAAGCTACTCTCATCCATCAATCTTCTCATGCAATACTCTTTGTTGCATTGATTCCATCACTCCATCATCCTTGAAGTATAAATAAGGAATAGTAATGCATTAATTTCTAAATGAACATCAACTTACTCATTCTATCATACAAATTTGAGATTTTATAAATCTTCTTCAAGTCCAAAGTCCCTTCCATTAATATTCCTCTAGTGAAATGATATTTTAACTGAATATGTTTCATCTTGTAAGTGAATATAATATTATTTGATAGATGTATCACACTATGCATATTTGAATATAACACATTATCTCCTTACTACCTATCTAACTCCTTTAAAAAACTCCCCAACCATAAAATCTCATTACTTGATTTAGTAACAACAAAAATTTATGCCTCTTTAATAGATAATGCTATAATCTTTTGTAATGATTACACCTAACTAATATTTGTTCCTCTATAGGTATAAACATATTTTGTAGTACTCCTTCTGCTATCAACATCATCACCCAAGTTTGAATCAACATATCTTCATAAAGGAAACCCTTAAATCACATAGATATATCCTTACTCCACTTCAAGTATCTCATCCCCAATTTCACAGCTTCCTAATATTAACTTCCTGAATTTTCTAGGTGCCTGATGAAAATCCACATTACATATGCTATGTTTGGTCATGTAAAAACCATAACATACGTCAAACAACCTAATTTTAATGAATAAAAGTTTTTCTTCATGTAATCACTTTCATCGCATGTCTTCTATGAATTTACCTGTAACGTCCTACCACCCTAGAACACTAGTTAGTACTCAAATTCACAGAATGCAGCAAGACTGTAGGCATACCTCCCTATACATCAGAGGCTATCAACTAATGGAAATTACCCATGAGGTTATAGTGTGGAGACTATTCCCTCTTCATAATATTTCAAAAAAATAATGTAAATAAAATAATCCAGACACATGACCAAATAAACATCGTAGAAAACGAAAGTGACAATAAAATAATACAACATCAGATATAATAATAAATAATTGTTCCATGCATGATATAGAAGACCCCCATGGGTAGATCATAAACAATTTGTGCTAAAAGAATAAAATACTGAGGCTAAAAACCCATCCCCATCTAGTTCTGAGTCTAACCTAACCATACAATCCAACTCCAACCTAGGAATCCAAACAATATGCACCAACATCAAACCTTACCCCAAACTTGGACCTACGATCAAGAATAGTGTATGCTACGGTTCCCAAGTTCCATGGAGACCGAGAAGGGTGTGATTATATAGTGACCAAAGCTAAACATACATAAATAATACATCGATACCATGATTTTAATTATTACATCTCACAAATATCCACAGAAATTGAGGGTCAATAAGTTTAATTTCTTAGAGATTAGATAAATAAACATCTTATTTTACTACACTTGTGAAAATTTATTCATAATTGTGCCCCTCTAGAAACTTGTCTAGATATATCACATGAAATAATCATCTTCATAACCTGGGGATTGGAGACATAATAAAGGGGTGAGATAAAACACTCAGTAAGGAAAAAACTTATCATAGAGTAATACATTGTAAACAAGGAGGTGAACATGAGGAAGAAATAAATGTCATAATAAAAGACAAAAATACCTTATATGATAACCATAAAACATTTTAGAGTAACATAAGATCCTAATAACACCATTAAGGAAGCATAGAAGATATTACATGACTCAAACACATCTCTTCAATTCTATAATATGTGGGCATGACATAAACGTGAAGAATAATTTAAAAATAACTAATAATCATGAAAACATGGAATTTCGTGGAAATGAAATGAATCTTGAAAATTTGATATAATTTGATGCACAACTTAGAAATGTGGCACAACCTTAAGCATAGTAAAATTATAAGAAACATAATCCATGTACCTAATTGGGCTTGGGATAAATCGCTCGTATACCCTTGGGCTTGGGATAAAACCTCTTGTGTACCCCTTTGTCTTGGGGATAAATAATCTTGTGTACCATTTGGATTGGGATAAATCTCTTATGTACCTCATTTAATTGAGATAAATTCTCATGTGTACCCTTTATCCTGGGATAAATCCTATCGTGTACCTCATTGGCTTGGGATATATACCCCCGTGTACCTCATGGGCTTGGGATAAATCCTCACATACACCTTTTGGCTTGGGATAAATCCTCATGTGTACTCTTTTGATCTGATGATACATAAACATAAACTAATTAACTAGATGGAGATATAATACCTCACCCTTCATCATCCATACATATGCGTTCCATAAAAAAATCAATCATAAACATATGTTAATGATCCCATGAAAAAATAATGCGTTTCTTAAACATCCAAATGGAAATCATTCAATTTTCATAAAGAACCCACAAAAATAAAATGGGTTTCATAAAATATCCAAATCGTATAATATAACATCATGAATTAAATCAGTTGAAATAGAAAAATTGATCACCCCAAAAATCACATACCATGAACTAAAGAAATTATAAGATATAAAAACTCTCATTTTCAAAAAGAAATAATATCATAATAACATATAGAGGGTGATAAAAACATAACTTCATAAAAGATAAAAATTTTAGGGTAAATATAAGTGAAAATACAAAATAAAAAAAACATTTAAAACATCGAATCACAAATTACATTCAATTTTTTTGTGAATAGAAAGAGAAGACTTTTGAAAAACTTAATATAAAGAGTTATAGATAAAAGATCTTTGAAAATATATAAAGGATTAAAAAAAAGAGAAGTTTAAATACTTTTATTCTTGTTTAAAAATCCTTAATGATGGAGACATGAAAATGACATAAATTTTTCAAGAAAATAAAGTGAAAATAATTTTAAAACTTCTACTTTTAAAAAGAATCTTTGATAATGGAAACATGTAAAAACATTAAGTTTTCAATAAAAGAAGAGAAAATACATTGAAACGTTTTATTTTTAAAAATAATATTTAATAATGAATCCTTTAAAAATACATAAAGTTATCAAAATAAAATTTGGATTGGATGATAAACTTTTTTTTTGGAAAGAATGGAAAACCTTTTGAACATTTTGAAATAACCTTATTGAAAACCCACCTGCTAGAAGGATGATGAAACCTTTATTTTAAAATGATTAAAGGGGTGAAAAATGATTGTTAGAGATAAAAATAATTTGAGTTTAATTGGGGAATTTAGATCATTAGTGGGAAGTAAAAAACATGGATATGGATGAAAAATCCATTAAAAATAATGTGAATTATTCTTAACAAAAATGCATTTTAACAAAACCATGTAACCATAAAGGAAGAATGATTTTATTTAAAAAATTATTTTCACATAAAAGAAGGTGAAACTAACTTCATAATAGGTTATAATAGATCAAACTTGAAAGATAATAGTCAAATAAGAGTGATTATGACTCAATGAAGATATTTGAGTCATGAAAGCCTCTTACAACTTGAGGAGCATGTAAATCAAATCCATGTGAAAGAGAGTGATTACATTGATTTTTTTATGATGAATAAATGTTAATTAATAATATAATAACTCAAATAGTCATTATATACACCATATAAATGGAATTAGGTGCATAGAAGAAAATGTATCTCAAAGAAGTAAATTTTGAGATGAAACCCTTACAACCTAAGTAAAAATTCAATAAAAACCCTCCAAAAAGGGAGATTATTGAATTAAAATTAAAATAAAATGAATAAAATAATATTAATCATATTTTATATCAATTAGTTGGTATACACACCACTTAAATAATAATTGGTTCATAAATAAGAACTATGTCTCAATAAAGGAAAATTGAGATGAAATCCCTTACCTTGTTCCCTATTTGTTATGCATACACACTCTACTTACTGAATAACTAAAGTATGGTTTTAGATACATTATAAGGAACATTATAGTTACATATTTAATTTAATATGTACTATTTATTATCATATTCAATTTATTTAATATATAGTTTATAATTTTGTTTGTGTGAAAATTGAATCGATGTTGGCTTATTTTGGTAATCTCAGTGACAAAAAATGTTACTTTAATAACAAGTTAAATACTTAATATAATATTTAAAAAACCATATAATAATAATTATTTTATTAATATATTATAATAAAATTATTTTTCATGTTTCTATAGTCACCCACAATTAGATTTTAAATCATTTTTCAGGTAGGTGGTTAATCAACTTAAACTTGAACACACCTAAACTCGATTGGAGAGTATGGTTGAGAAGGTGTATCTTTTGACATAATATCATTATAAAATAATTATAATGATGTTATTTTTATTTATTTATCATGGTTAAACAAATTTGAAAATTTTGAGATAATTTATTAAAATATAGTTGAAAAATAAAAAACGCTTCATCATGGAGGTGGGAGTCCTCATGTATGCATGTTTAGCATTCCTGTTTCTCAAAAAATGAGGAGGGGTGAAGGTGGATATTAAATTGAAATTTAAGAATCATAATTAAATTATATAAATCATATTTATTCATCATTACCACCATTAATTCCTGTCATGAAGGTTGGTAATGAGAAAAAACAAATGACGTCGCTTTGTGGAGGCAGTAGTTCACGCAATGCAATAATGACATTCTTTTGTTTTTCTAAGGGGATGGAAATGAATAAATAAGGATTTAAAATTAATATAAAAAACAAAATAGTATAATAATGATACTTAATTCATCATATTATTATGGTTATAAGATATTTGTATGAGTAATATTAATAGAAAAAACTTAATAATGAAACAATGCTTATGTTGGAGGCTTGATCTTTCTTTGGAAGTTCCCTTGAAATTGAACGGATTATGATAAAAATGAGTGAAAAAGGACTTATGTTTTTGGGATAATGTTCTATTAATAGTAAAATTTCATAGTTTAAACGATTAAATCGAAGGTTAAGTGCATCATTTAAGGGTGGAAGCGGCACCCTTTTATTTAAGGAGAAAAGGGGAACTTTTAGAAATCTCATCATTTTTCATTAATTTCATGACACTATTCAAGGGTCGACGACTAAAAAGTGAAAAAATAGGGGGTTTGGGAAACGATAAGGTCAAAAATACTCTAATAAACTAATTTTGAGACAAGTTAAGAGTGATTTAAAGTTTTTTTATTTTTTACTTTTAACCTTTTACCCAAATTAACTTTTACCTTGGTAGTTAATTTTTAACCTTAATAATTAACATTAATGAAAAAAATTAATATTGGATCCTTTTAAATAATTTTAACCTTATGATTTAAAATTTTAAAATAATTTTAACACATAATATTTCTATAGGTTTGAAAAGTTAATTTTTAAATAAACACACTCAATCGCGTAATAACAATTTTTTGAAAAAAAATGTTTTAAGTATTAAATTTATATATAGGATATAATTATATTGGATACTAATTTTAATGAAATAAACTGATTTATTATAAAAAATTAAAATGAATGTGGATTTCATGGTAATATAAAACTAAATATTACCATCTAAACACTTAATTAGAGGTAAAGACTAAAAATAGTTTTTTTTATTAAAGTAAAATTTTAATTTAGTTTTAAAAAATATTGGATATAGAATTATAAGTTAAAATAATATTTTAAAATGAATAATTTTATACCTTAAATATAAATTTTATTTCTTAAAATGTTTTTTAATTTTATAGTATAATCTTAAATAATGATGAAATCATAAAAATTATAATTTTCACAAAAACTGTATTTTTTGACTGGAAATCAATCTTTTCAAAAAAATTCAAAAATTTGAACTAACTAAATTTTGATTTGAGGAATTAAAAATTTAATTTAATTTTTTAAAATTAAAATTATGTTTTTTAATTTATCTTTAAAAATAAAATACATAATTCAAAGAAAGTGACTTTTATTGAAAACAACTTTTTTCAATATTAACTCCGATTAATTATTTACCTTATAAATAATTAATTATCTACCATGTTAGTATTTATTATATATTTATTAAAAATTTATCTTATTATGTTTTGTTTTTTACATTGGGTGTAGCGTGTGACACAATTTACAAAACATAGTATGTATTTTAAAGGATCCAAAATCTTGGGTCTTTACAACCCCCCCCCCCCAAAATAAATTGTGTCCATACAATTTCAGTTATCACTTACTAACTAATATAGTTAAGGGTATGCATAATATTTATATGAATTTATATTTAATTTCCAATTTGGTATTAACCATACTAATTAGGGTGAGATTATAAAACTCATCTCTTCCTTCCTAAGAGGCATATACAAATATTGAGTTTTTTATAACCATTTGAGATAAACATTCTTCATTATTAGGTATCATAACTCCTATAATGGAATAACTTTTTCAAGATGGCTTATAGTCATACTTGTAATGATAGATGATCATTATTTTTTTTTAAATATGAATTGTGAGTTTTTTATTCTCACAATTGATTTTTAATCCATGTAAAGAGAGTTTTTCAATGCCCAAAATCACATAAAAATTCCCCTAAAGGAGAAATTAATAAGTTTCACATGAGTAATATTCCCATAAACATCATACTAGGATGCAATTATAATATAATATAATATAAAACTGTTAGAGTGTTGATTTTATTCTCTTAGAAAAAATCCTAGGCCTTCTAGGGTGGCTTGAACTAGATTTGAATTAGTTATACATAAATCTAGAGTAGAGGGTAAGTGTACCTTTTACCCTTATTTTTCATGACTTACTTGCATCAGTAGAGATATCATTGTTTCCCTGGTTTAGGATGTTACCTATATTTTTTATCCTCATTAGTTATTAGGTTAGGGAATCATTTTTCATAATTTCCCAACTCTAGATATTTTTGGAAGTGGACATTATTCACCTCTGTTTCATTGATTAACTTATTCACCCTAGATCAAAAATCATGAGATATGTGGCTAATAATTCCATAGTTGAAACACTTTATTGTTCCTCTAATACATTCCCTCAGGTTCTCCTTCCAAAATTTTTAACATTTAAGAAGTTGATATTTTTTCCTTCAACATATTTGACACCTTATCTTCTATGAAAATCCATCCTTATCATATTTGGTGAGTTTGTATGTTTGAAAAGACTCAATTTGTTAGTAATAACTTGATATAGTTGGGTGATTATAACCACAAGGTTTTTAATTTCATATTCTATCCCACTTGGTTTCTTATTACTATATTGTCTATCACGTCCATTATTAACTTGGTTTCGCCTTTATCTATAAATTATTGAAACCAAAAGAGTTAATCAAGAGTGATCAATATTTACATCATAAGATAATTATGAAAAACTCAAACTCAAAATGTTTTACTCTTTGAAATCATCACATTATATTTTAGTTCATCCTAAATAATTCTTGTTTCAATCTAGGTTTCTTTAGGTTGGGTTCTCCCATTCTTCGTATCCTAATGCCTTAAACATAATAAATCCATATTAATGGCTCACAAAGAGAATATGATTAACTAATTCATATCATGGAGAGTTTCAAACCATGTGTACAATTATGTGTCATTATCATGCACCATGTGACATTTTAGTTAATAAACAATAATCCCTCTTAGAGGTTATTAACCCTAGGTACATATGCGTTAAGGCCTACATCCCCTTATAGTAACCAGACAAGGATGTATTTCTTGAAAAAACCATATACTCAAGACTTTACTAATATTTTTAGGATATCATCCTATATTGAGACTTATCCATTATACATTTTCCTAGGATTTTCACTAAGGTTTTTAAAAACTAATCTCCAAAAGTAACTAAAATAATCTCTAAAAATAACTAAAACTTTCATTTGATACTAACTATTTTGACCCAAACTAAATATAAATAAAAAAAATATTTATACCATGATTTAATTAGTATATATCACAAATAGTCACACAACTTGAGGACTAATAGGTTTAGTGTCTTGGATATTATATATATAAACATCTTATTTTACTACACTTGTGAAAATTTCTCTATAATTGTGCCCCTCTAGACCCTTTTCTAAAAATTTCACCTAAAATAATCATCTTCATAACCTAGGGACTGGAAACATAATAAAGGGGTGAGATCAAATGATATATAAGGGAAATATTTATCATAGAGTAATAGATCATAAACATGGAGGAGAACATTAGGGAGACATAAATGTCATAATAAAAGATCAAAGTACATTATATGATAATCATAAAACATGTTAGAGTAACATATGATTATAAAAATACCATTAAGGAAGAAAAGAATATATAAAATGGATAAAACACATCTCAATAATCCTATAATATGTGAGAATGATAAAAAATCATAGAGTAATATAAAAATAAGTAATAATAATGAAAACAAGACATTTCATGGAAATAAAATGCATCTTGAAAATTTATTATAATTTGATGATCAACTTGGAAATGTGTTACAACCTTAAGAATAGGAAAATTATAACAAAAAAATTGATATATATTCATGGGATTAGGATAATCCCCCCATGTTTCCTTGGGAATTAGATAAAACCTCCTATGTACCCCTTTGACTTGGGGATAAATCCTCCCATGTACCCATTGTCTTGGGATAAATCCACCAGTGTACCTCATTTTCTTGAGATAAATCCTCATATATACCCTTTATCTTGGGATAAATCCTCTTATGTATCTTATTATATTAGGTTAAATACTCTCGTGTACCTCATTGGATTGAGATAAATCCTCCCGTATACCTTTTGGGTTAGGATAAATTCCCCCATGTACCCTATTGAGATCATGAGGTATAAAATTAAATAAATGAATTTGAGAGCGATATAGGTCCCCACCCATTACCATCTATACATACCTCTTCCATTAAAAAATTAATCATAAACATATCTTAATTAAACCATAAAAAAGAATGAATTTCTTAAATAGACAAATAGAAATCATTAAATTTTTATAAAGAACACACAAAAATAAAAAGAGTTTAATAAAACATAAAAATGATATAAAATAACATCAGGAATTAAATTTATTGAAACTAAAAACATAATCACCCAAAATAATCCCATAACATGAACTAGAGAAATCATAGGATATCAAAACTCTTATTTTCCAAAATAAATCATATCATAATAATATATATAGTGTGATCAAAACATCACTTAATAAAAGATAAAACTCAGAGGGTAAATAGAAGTAAAAATACAAAATTTTATTTAAGAGAACATTTTAAAACATTTAAGTAAAAAATATTTTTAAAAAAATTGTTAAGGAAAATAGAATAATTTTGAAAACCATAATATAAATAGTTCCAAATAAAATATCCTTGAAAAAACAAAATGTTTTTTTTAAAATATAATTGAAAATACTTTGAAAAATGTTTACTTTTAAAAGAATATTTAATAATAGAGACATGAAAAAGGAAATAAAGTTTTCAAGAAAAGGAAGTGAAAATAATTTGAAAACATTTACATTTAAAAATAATATTTAATAATTGAAGATAGTAAAAAAACATAATGTTTTCAATTAAAGAAGTTAAAATATTTGAAAATTTTAATTTTTAAAGAGAATATATAATAATGGAACTTAGAAAAATAAATAAAAGTTATCAAAATAAAATGTGAAGTGGATGATAAAAAATTTAATTTGTAAAGGATGGAAAAACATTTTAAACATTTTGAAATAACCTTGTTGAAAATACACATTATTAAAAGGATGAAGAAACCTTTTTTTTAATTACTAAAGGGATAAAAATGGATCATTGGAGATAAAAAAAATAGTTTCTATTAAGGAAGGAAGAAAATTGGTGGGAAGTAAAAACATGGGTCTGGATGAAAAGGCCATTAAAAGGAATGAGAATTATTCTTAACAAAAAATAAATTTTCATGAAACCATATAATCATCAAGGAATAATACTTTGGTGTGAAACATTATTTACCCAGAAAATAAGGTGAAAATAACACCATCATATGTTATAATAGATCAATCTTTAAATATAATAGTCAAAGAAGAGTGATTATGACCCAAAGAGGAGATTTGAGTCACGAAAACCTCTTACGACTTGTGTAGAAATTACATCAAATCCTTGTGAAAGAGATAGATTAAAATTAAACTTATTTTATCATGACTAAAATGTAATTTATGATATAATATCTCAAATTGGTAATATATACACCATATAAATGGAATTATGTGTATAAAAGAAAATCTGTCTCAGAGAAGGAAATTTTGAGATGAAACACTAAAGACATGGTTAAAATTTCAATCAAAACCCCCATAAAATGGTGATAATGGAATAATAATTGGTTTATAAATATAAACTATGTCTCAATAAAGGGAAATTGAGAAGAAATCTTTTACCTTGTTCCAGATTTATTCTGTGCACACACTTAACTTTCTGAATACCCAAATTAAGTTTATTAGATACATTATTAGTAAAATTATACTTATATATTTAATTTAATATGGACCATTTATTATTATATTCTATTTATTTATTATATAGTTCCTCCTTGTGTTTGTGTGAAAATTGAATTTGTGTCAGCTTATTTTGGTAATTTTAGCAAGCACAAATATTACTTTAATAATAAGTTAAATACTTAATATAATATTTAAAAAACCATATAATAATCATTATTTACTTAAAATATTATAATAAAATTATTTTTCATGTTTCCAAGTCATCTATAATCATATTTTAAAGCATTTTTCACATAGGTGGTTAAATCAACCCAAACATGAACATGCTTTAACTTGATTGGAGAGTATGGTTTAAGTGGTGTTTATTTTGAGATAATATCATTATAACTGAATTATAATTATATTATATTTATGTATTTATCATAGTAAAACATATTTTAATATGATTATATAATGTATGAAAATCTAGTTGAAAAACAAAAAATGCTTTATCATGGAGATGAGAGTCCTCACATATGCATGTTTAGCGTTCATGTTTCTCAATGCTTGATAAGGGGTGAAGGTGGATATTAAATTTAAATTTAATAATAATAATAATAATTATATGATATATATAATATTTATTCTTCATTAAAACCATTATGACCATCCATGAGTGGTGGTAATGAAAAAAAATTAAAAGACAGTGCTTTGTGGAGGTGGTAGTTTGCACGGCACACTAACGTTGTTCTTTTATTTTTCTAAGTGGATAGAAATGAATAAATAAGGTTTTTACCATAAATATAACAACAAATAATTATAATAATGATACTTAATTCATTATATTATTTTGATTATAAGTTATTTGGATGATTAAGATTAGGAAGAAAAACTTAAGAAGGAAATAATACTTATGTTGGAGACATGATCTTTCCTCAGACTTTTCCTTGAAATTGATGTGATTATGCTAAATATAAGTGACAAGGGGATTATGTTTTTGGGAAATGGTTTTAGGGACCTTAAAATATAATATTTTAAAGGATAAAATCAAAGTTTAATTACATCTTTTAAGGGTGGAAGTGGTACCCTTTTATATGAGGATAAAATGGGAACTTTTAGAAATACTCATCATTTTTCAATAATTGCATGACACTATTCAAGGTTAAATGAATAAAAAGTGAAAAAATATGGGGTGTGTGACAATATAAGGTCAAAACTTCTCTCATAAATTAATTTTTATACAAGCTAAGATTGATTTAAGTATTTTTTTAATTTTAACCTTTACCCAAATTAACTTTTACCTTGGTAATTAATTTTTAACCTTAGTAATTAAAATTGATGAAAAAATTAATATTTTATAATTTTAAATAATTTAAACCTTATTATTTATAATTTCAAAATAAATTTAAAACATAAATTTTCTAAAGGTTTGAAAATCTAATTTTAAAATAAACACAGTTAATCGTGTAAAACAGTTTTTAGAAAATAATCTTCTTAAGATTTAAATTTATATATAAGATATAATTATCCTGGATAATGATTTTAATAAAATAAATTGATTTATTATATAAAAAATAAAATATACGCATATTTAAAGGTAACCCAAAATTAAATTTCACCAACTAAACACTTAGAAGAAAAGATAGAAAACTGTTTTTTATTAAAGCGACATTTTTATTTAGTTTTAAAAAATATTATACATAGAATTATAAGTTCAAATAATATTTTGAAATGAATAGTTTTATTACTTAAAAGGTTATTTAATTTTCTAGGATAATCTTACATAATGATAAAAGCATAAAAAAGCATAATTTCTGCAAAAATAATATTTTTCCATTGAAAATCAACCTTTTTAGAAAAAATCAAAAATTTATACTAAGGAAATTTTGATGTGAGGAATTAAAAAATTAATTTTATTTTATAAAATTTAAATTCTAATTTTTTTGAATATATCTTTTGAAGGAAAATACATAATATAAAGAAAATGAATTTTATTGAAAATGTCATTTTTAATATTTACTCCTGTTAATTATTTACCTTCTAAATATTTAATGGTCTAGTATATTAGTATTTATTATAGATTTATTGATAATTTTATTTTATTATGTTGAAGTTTTTTTGCGTTGGGTTTAGCATGTGACACAAGTTATCAAAAATATTATGCATTTTAAAGGATCCAAAATCTTAGGTCGTTATAGTCTACCCCTAAATAAATTACATCCCTGAAATTTTAATTGTTGATTACTAACAAATATAGTTAAGGGTATCCATAATATTTTTATGAATCGATAGATTATTAACAATAAACTATAAACATTACTAATTTAGGCGAGATTATGGAACACATCTATTCTTTCCTAAAAGGAATATCAAAATATTGAGTTTCTTTCTAATAATTTGAGCTAAACATACTTTGTGATTAGGTATCATAACTACTATAATGGAATTAATTTTCCAAGAGGTCTCATAGTTATCCTTGTAATGATAGATGATCATGAGTTTATTTTAAATCTGAATTTTGAGTACCTTATTTTCACAAATAATGTGGAATACATGTAAAAAGAGTTATTCAATGCCCAAAACCACATTGAATTCCCCTAAAGGAAAAATTAATAAGATTAAAATGAATAATATTCCTATAAAAATCATATTGGGATAAAATAATAATAAAAGATAATATCAAATCATCAGGGTGTTTATTTGATGCTCTTAGAAAGCATCCAAGGCCTACTAGGGTGGATAGAACTAGATTACATTTTGATATCCACAAATCTAGAGTGGATGGTGAGTGTATATTTTACCATTTTTTTCATGACCTACTTTAAGCAGTAAGTATATTATAGGATTTCCCTTGTTTACTTGGCCTATGAGGTTGTTGATGTTTGTTATCCTCATTAACTGTTGGTTTAGGGCATCATTTTTCATAATGCCTAAACTCTATACATTTGAGGAATCGTACATTTTCACCTATATTTCATTGATCACCTTCTTTATCCCAACTCTATAATAATGAAATGGATGACCAATCCATCCACACTTGAAACAATTTCTTATTCCTATGAGACATTCCCTTGGGTTATTCTTCCCACATTTTTTGACATGTAGGAAGTTGAGTCTTTTTTAATTCATCATATTCGACACCTGATCTCATATGAAACTCCATCCATATCTTATTTAGTGAGTTTTTATGTTTGTAAGGACTCAATTTATTAGTCATAACTTGATATAGTTGGGTGAGTATAACAATAAGGTTTTCAACACAAGCTTCTATCCCACTTGGTTTCTCATTACTATATTGTCCATCACATCCATTATTATCTTGGTTTCTCATTTCTCTCTCCATTTTTAAAACCAAAATATTTAAACATGAGTGATCAATAATTATATCATAACGGAATTATGAATATATCAACCTTGAAATGTGTTACTCTTTTAAACCATCACATTATCTTTTCGTTCAACCTAAATCACCCTTGGTTCAATTTAGGTTTCTTTAGGTTGGGTTCTCTCATACATAATTTCCTAATTATTTAACAAAATAAATATTCTTAATGTATTTTAAAGATAATTTTATTAACCAAAGTATATCCCCTAGGTGTTTTAAACCAGGTTTGTAGTTAGTCCTCTTTTTCATGAACCTGGTGACAATTAATTTAATACCTAACATGGCCTCTTCAAGGTTATTACCCCTAGGTGAATTTGTGATAGAGCTTTCATCCACTTTTAGTATACAAAAAGGATGCATTCCTAGGGAAAACCATCGGATTAATACTTTACCAATATTTTAGGATATCATCCTATATCAAGACTCATCCCTCAGGCATTTTCCTAGAATTTTTTCTAAAGTTCTCAAAAATTAATCTCCAAAAGTAACTAAACCAATATCCAAAAATAAATAAACCTTTACTTTCATATCAAATATAGAAAACTAATATAAACATACATAAATAATACATTGATACCATGATTTAATTAGTACATCTCACAAATATCCATGAAACTCGAGGACCGATAGGCTTAGTGTCTTAGAGATTAGTTATATAAAATTATAATTATACTACAGTTGTGAAAATTTCTCCATAATTGTGTTCCTATAGACCCTTTTCTAGATATCTCACATGAAATAATCATATTCATAAACAAGGTATTGGAAACATAGGAAAGATGCGTGTTTAAATACTTGGTAAGAGAAAAAAATTTCACAATGTAATAGATCATAAACATGGAGGAGAATATGAGGAAGACATAAATTTCATAATAAAAGATCAAAAGACCTTATATGATAATCATAAAATATGTTTGAGTAACATAATAGCATAAAAAATCATCAAGGAAGCATAAAGGTATGACATGGCTCAAACACATCTCAATAATCTTGTAACATATGAGCATGGAATAAAAGTGAATAATACTTTAAAAATAAGTCGTAATCCTGAAAACATGGAATTTCATGGAAATTAAATTCATCTTGAAAATTTAACATAATTTGATAAACAACTTGGAAATGTGGAACAACCTTAAGCATAGGAAAATTATAACAAACAAAATCCATGTACCTTCTTAGGCTTGGGACAATCTTCCCATCTACCCTTGAACTTGGGATAAAACCTCTTGTGTACCCTTTTTGATTTGGGATAAATCCTACAATGTACCCATTTGCTTGGGATAAATCCTCTCGTTGACCTTATTGGGTTGGGATAAATCCTCCCATGTACCTCATTGTCCCGTGTTAAATCCTCCCATGTACCTCATTGACTTGGGATAAATCCTCATGTATACCTTTTGACTTGGGATGAATCCTCCAGTGTACCCTTTTGAGCTCATGAGACATAAACTTACAGAAATACATTAGAGGGAGATATATAATCCCTCCTATCATTATCCATACATAAGTGTGACATAAATAAAATCAGTAATAAGTATATCTTAATGAACTGGTATAAAAATAATGTGTTTTTTAAACATCCAAAATTAAATCATTCAATTTTTATAAAGAACCCATAAAAATAAAATGGGTTTCATAAAACATCCAAATGGTATAAAATTACACCATGAATAAAATCATTTGAAACCAAAAACATGATCACCCAAAATAATCACATAACATCAACTAAAGAAATCATAGGATATAAAAACTCTTATTTTCCAAAATAAATCATATCATAATAACATATAGAGGGTGATCAAAACATCACTTCATAAAAGATAAAACATGGAGGGAAAATAGAAGTGAAAATTCAAAAGTTTTCAAAAAAACCTTTTAAAACATAAAAGTATAAATTTTATTCAAAACATATTTTTGTGAAGGGAAATATAAGACTTTTGAAAACATTAATATAAAGAGTTAAAAATAAAATATCCTTGAAAATACATAAAGGTTTTAAAAAATAGAAGTAAAACTAATTGGAAAAACATTTAATTTTAAAATAACCGTTAATAATGAATAAATTAAAAGGATATAAAGTTTTCAAGAAAAGGAAATAAAAATACTTTGAAAACGATTACTTTTAAAAAGATTCTTTAATAGTGGAAACTTAAAGAAAACATAAAGTTTTCAATAAAATAAGTGAAAATAATTTAAAAAACTTTATTTTTAAAAATAATATTTAATAATTTAACCTATAAAAATACATAAATGTTATCAAAAGAAAATGTTGAGTGGTTGATAAAACATTTTATTTGGAAAGGGCGGAAAAATATTTTGAACATTTTAAAATAACCTTTTTGAGAACTTACATCATTAAAAGGATGATGAAAATTTTGTTTTAAAATTTTTAGAGGGATGAAAAATGATCATTTAACATAATTTTTTTTAGTTTCCACTAGTTAAATGAGAACATTAGTGGGATGTAAAAACATGTATATAGATGAAATATACATTAAAAGTAATGAAAATTATTCTTAATAAAAATTCATTTTTACAAAACAATAAAATCATCATGGAGGAATAATTTATTGTCAAAAATTATTTACCCAAAAAATAAGGTTAAAATAACATTATAATATGTTATAATTTATCAATATTGAAATAAAATATTCAAAAAACGGTGATTGTGACCCAATAAAGATATTTGAGTCACAAAATCCACTTACAAATTGAGGTGCATTTAATTCAAATCCTTTTGAAAGTGAGAGAATAAAATTGAAATTATTTTATAATTAATAAATAGTAATTTTTAATATAATATACCAAATATATATTATACACACCTCATAAATATAATTAGGTATATAAAAGAAAATTTGTCTCAAAGTAGGAAAGTTTGAGGTGAAACCCTTATACGCTGGGTAAAATTCAATAAAACCCACATAAATAGGAGAGCATAAAATCAAAATTAAAATAAAATGATTATAATATAATTCATGAAATTTTATATCAATTAGGAATTATACAAACCAATTAAATATTAATTGGTTCATAAATATGAACTATGTCTCAATAAAAATAAATTGAGACGAAATCCCTTATCTTGTTCCAGATTTGTTCTGCGCATGCGCTTTAATTTTTGAATAACCAAATTAAGTTTATTGGATACATTATTAAGAAAATAATACTTTTATATTTAATTTAATATGTAATATTTATTACCATATTCTATTTATTTATTATATAATTTCTCCTTTTGTTTTCATAAAAATTGAATCAATGTTGGCTTATTTTGGCAATCTTAGTGAATAAAAATGTTACTTTAATAATAAGTGAAATACTTAATATAATATTTTTATAACTATATAATAATCATTATTTTCTTAATATGTTATAATAAATTTATTTTTCATGTTTCCATAGTCATCTATAATAAGATTTTAAATCTTTATTCATGTAGGTGGTTAAATCAACCTAAACTTGAACATAATTTAACTCGATTGGAGAGTATGGTTAAGGAGATGTTTATTTTAAAATAATATCATTATATTATAAGCATAATGATATTATTTATATATTTATTTATCATGGTGAATTGGATTTAATTTTTTTTATATAATTTATACAAATCTAGATTAAAAAAGAAAAACACTTCATCGTGGAGGTGGGAGTCCTCATGTATGCATGTGTAGCATTCTCGTTTCTCAATGCTTGAGAGGGGGTGAAAGTTGATATTAAATTGAAATTTAATAATAACAATAACATTACATATATCATATTTATTCATCATTATAACCATTAATACCATCCATGAAGGTCATTAATGAAAAAATAGACAACATCACTTCGTGGAGGCTGTAGTTCGTGCACCACACCAACAATGTTCTTTTGTTTTTCTATGTGGATAGAAATGAATAAATAAAGGTTTTACAATTAATATAAAATTAAATTATTATAATAATGATACCTAATTCACTATATTGTTATGGTTCTAATATATTTGGATGAGTAATATTAAGAAAAATAACTTAAGAAGGAAATAACACTCACATTGGAGACTTGATCATTCATTAGAAGTTAACTTAAAATTGAAAGGATTATGATATATAGGAGTGACCAGAGTCTTATAATTGCGGTAGAGGGTTATAATAAGAGTAAAATTTCATATTTTTAGGAAGGAAATGTAAGGTTAAGTGCATCTTTGAAGGGTGTAAGTGGTACTCTTTTATAAGAGGAGAAAATGGGAACTTTTGGAAATACTCATCATTTTTCAGTAACGACATGAGACTGTTCAAGGGACAATGAAAAGAGGGGGTTTGGGAAAATATAAGGTCAAAAATACTCTGATAAATTTATTTTTAGACAAGGAAGAGTGATTTAAGGATTTTTTTTACTTTTAACCTTTTACCCAAATTAACTTTTACCTTGGTAATTGATTTTTAACCCTAGTAATTAACATTAATGAAATAAAATTAATTTTGGTTCCTTTTAAATAATTTTATCCATTTTATTTAATATTTGAAAATAAGTTTAAAACATAATATTTCTAAATGTGTGAAAAGTTAATTTTAAAATAAACACACTTAATCATATAAACACATTTTTTTGAAAAATAAAATTTTTAATCTCTAAATTTATATATAAGATATAATTATCTTGGATACTAATGTTAATGAAATAAATTGATTTATTTTAAAAAAATGTAAGAGGCATTAATGGAAATTCAAAACCGAATCTTACTATCTGAACACTTAATTAGAGGAAAAACCATTTTATTATTATTAAAGTAACATTTTAATTTATTTTTAAATAATATTAGACATAGAATTATAAGTTCATAAAATATTTAAAAATCCATAATGTTATTATTTAAATATATATTTTATTACTTAAAGAGTTTTAAAATTTTCTATGATAAGATTACATAATGATAAAATCACAAAAATTATAATTTTCACAAAAACCAATTTTTTTGACTGAAAATTAACCTTTTTAGAAAAAACTTAAAATTCATACTAAGTAATTTTTTATGTGACGAATTAAAAAATTAATTTTATTTTTTAAAATTTTAATTAAAAAATTAAAAAAATTATATTTTAAAATAAAATACCTAATATAAAGAAAATGAATTTTATTGAAAATAACCTTTTTGAATATTAAATTATATTAATTATTTACCTTTTGAGTATATAATGCTCTACCATATTAGTCTTTTTTATATATTTATCAATAATTTTCTTGTATTATGTTGTGGGTTATTTACGTTGGTTGTAGCGTATTACACATGTTATTGAACGTAGTATGTATTTTAAAGGATCCAAAATCTTAGGTCGTTATAGAGTACATCTCAGTTGGCCACCACCAACAACATCACTCAAATAATTAGTCTGTACATGTGAATGTAGCAGTGATCAATCATAATTGTTACAATCATAACCATTAAAAAATTAAAATAAAAATTTCATAAAACAAACGCCGAACCCAGGTTCCGTGATGACTCCTGAAAATAGTACATACTTTCTTTGGAAAGTGTTAAGGTGTATCTGAGTATATCATGATGACCATGCCAACACATCTATCATAGAGGGTTATATACCTATCCCTAGTCAACCAACCGGTACCTAGGGGTAATATAAATATCCTTAGAGCCAATCCAATTCCACCTGGGGGATAGATTCACCATGTGTTTAATGAGCACCGCCAAAGTCCACCTAAGGGTTGGGTTCATCCCAGGTTTAATGAATATATCCAAAGTCCACTCAGGGGTTGGTTTCACCCCAGGTCCATCAAGAATAATAAAATCCCATTTAATTTTAAATCAAAACACACACACATGCATCTTTTTTACCATATAAAAAGAAAACCCAAAACCCATAATTTTCATAACACAAAATAAATTATTACAATCCATAATAGATCATTTAACATTTTCATTTTGAAATAATACAATTTACCATTTCCCAAAACTATTTAAAAATAAATTTCCAATATCAAGGCCAATTCACCATTTCCAATCCCATTCCCAAATACCGTTTCTGAATAACATTTCAAAAATACCTTTTCTAATACCAATTTTCAAAAACACCAAACACATGTCATAATTACCATTTAAAATTCCCATTTAAAAAACCAAAACCAATTTACATTTCCATTTTTAAGTACCATTTCCAAATCACCATTTTTAAAATTTCACCCCTTAATATTACCCACTTTCTTTTTATAAAACATAGCCTATTGTTATGTCTTTCTAATCCCAAGGTCAATATATTATTAAGGAACTCCTCTATGGTAATATATTTCAAAATTTCATGCATGATAAAGTGAATAGAACCAAGGCAAGGACAAATACAAAGAATAGATAAATTTTAAGGCCATCTCACAGAAAACTAGTGAGATTGATAACATGAACTTAGAGATATAAATAAAGAATATGAGAAAAATTAGGGACCCCCTAACTTTAAGGAAGTTTTCTACACTATTTACATAGGTTGATAGCATCTTTCAAGGATCAATAAGGCTCTCATCACCAATCGGTTACCTAACTCACCCTACAACATCTAAAACAATTAATTCTAATAAATTATAATTAATTGGAAACAAAACCACAAAAGGAACAAGCATCAAAAGACCTACCTGAATCTATCACTACACCATAACCATAGCCAAATGTTTTCTAAAAACCTATAGTGTATCCCTAACCACATTCCGAGCCAAATACCTAACCAATGATGCTAATAAAATTACCAAACCATATCAATTTTAAGGAAACCCCCTAGTAAAATTGATGATGCAACATACCTCCATAGAAATGATGTGTGATTACAGGCATGCATCATCACAAGTTCTACTATACATAAGAAAAATATAAAACCCATGAGAATCGGGTGATTCCACCATGCTCTAGTGGAATCACCAATGAAACCTAAACCAAAGAACTTAAAAATTATAGAGGAGGAAGTAGAGTATAAGTGGAAGCCACCAAAGGAGAAGGCATACCTTGAATCACTGAAGAATGTCTACAAAACACCCCCAAGATCAAGGGGTGTTAAAAAAGAAATGTGATAGGTATGATCGGGGTTGTTCACGCTAAAAAAGTGGGGAGGGGGGTCTTTCCCCTCCAAAACCTAAGGGGGAAATATTTTAATTTCCCCCCTTTAAAAAGTCCACTGGCTGGATGATAGTTTTTTTTTATTTTGTAGAATCCACCCCAACCATTTCTAGATGCTCCCCAAAGCTCCCAACTACTTTATATGCCTCATTAAATATCCAAAAACACCCACTTGAGGATCTTAAACTCTCAAAATTTTATTTTGAGGTTTGGTTTAAAATCCAGACCATCCAATATTTTAAAAATTCAAAAACCTCTTGAATTTTAAAATACCCTTACAGACATGAATCATTAAAAACTCCCCACTATAACACTTCCCATACCTAATAATTCATGTTTCTCATCCATATACACCCATATCTTATGTCAGTTAACAAATAGAAGTTAAATGACTGTGTTTTATTTCTGAATTCACAAAGTATATCTAAAGCATAACCTCTAACTCAAGGAACTTAGATTGCCAAAACCTGATCCAACTCCAGTTATCAAAACTAAAACACTAAGATAGAGATCACTTGAGACCATATGCCTTGAAGCACCAATGATGTTTTCATTTAAACACCATCTAGGCCTACAATGCTCCCCACCATAAACTTCATCTTACAACTACCAATTCTGATGCTCTAGTATCTCCACTATCATGAAACAACCTGGTTTGACCATGAACCTGTCACTTGAGCCGGTCTGTGACATCCCTGAGGTGCATTCCCATTCACCCTGGGGTGACGACAAGCACCAAGTGCATCAGTGAGAGATAGTGAGAATAATCTCACCCAGTAATAATAAACAAAATCAGTAAAATAATAAAATAGAATCCCAATAAATAAAAAAATCAGTTGAATATAAACTAAAAATGAAATCATTCCCAACCTTAGAGCCAAACATATTTATGTGTGACTCTATGAGTCACTCACCAAACCTAAAACCCCACATCACACCACAAAAATTGAAACCAAGATGGAACCTACACCTAAGTCTAAAAACAAGAATAAAGTATAGGTGTGAGTATTAAAACTTATAAGGTGTGAACAAATAAACTATTCCCAATTCATTTCCTTTAGATAAAATATTCACTAACTTAAAGTTTGAAGTACAATATATGAACATTGGTTTTACAAACATTTATTTTAAAAAAAATCATGGCCCATTTCTCTTTCCACTTAAAACATGTTTCTTTCAAAAAGAAGGAGGCTTAAAATTTTAGAGAAAAAGCGATAGAGAATAAGGAATGATGTTTTTATTTAGAAAGGGAGAAAGAGTGTAAATAATTCTAAAACATTTTCCATGAAACCATTTAAAACCAATTATCTATTTTATCAGGGAAGTACACAAAAAAGGAGATAAAGAGAAATGAATAAACAACAATGGAAATGAAAAACACTACAAAATATACCAAACTAGATGATGCACCTAAATAATCCATCATAGATAAATAATTTCTAGGGGAACATGGGAAAAATTAGGATCTAAAGGGAAAATGTAGAAAATATTTTTCCTGAATCCATCATGTCAGCATGCTTGATGAAATAAACATCCCTCATACTCAATAGTACCCTACCTAGCCTAACTGAGGGGCATAATCCTAAAGTAGAGAAAAGTTTGTATTAGGGGCCACTGGCCTGAGCGTAATCCTAAACTAATGTAGAAAACATTCTCAGATAATCTGCTAGCTATGTTAGGTTCTCATGCCATGTCTAAAGTGGGGGTGATCCAAGAAAATACAAATAACTAACCTTGTGTGTGTGTGTGTGTATACATGGAAAGGACATAACCAACACACACAAGGATCACCCCCAAATCACCCCAAGGGATTTACCCTCTCAACTTCAACCAAAAATTCACATGGGAATTCCCATTCTAAGAACCTTCTATATACTCTATAATTTAACAAGGAAATGGTTACATAACAAGGATAGTTTTCCAAAAAAACATTCTAAAGGTGCTAAATGGGCCTCATTAATCCTTTAAGTAACAAACCATTTCCAAAAAAGGGGTAAAAAACACCATTTATGAACCCAAAACATTCAGAAACCCATTTTAGAAACTCTAATAACTATTTGGAAACTAAATAAAATTTTCAAAACCAAGACCCTACTTTAGGAACCAAAAATCACTTGTAAAGGCCAACCTGACATTTTTTTGAACACTTGATGTATGAAGTTAAAGGAAAAAATTTCACACAATTCAATACAAAGAGGAAATAACTTCTTTTCATGTCAAATAATTATTCTAATAATTATACATCACTACTTAATAAAAAAATGTGGTGTGAAATACATGAAATCAATGTTTCTTCAATTTAAAGGTCAAATGAAAAAGGGAAACCTTCCTAAAACTAATGACACTTTGACAATAGAAACCCAAAACAATTCTATGAGGGTTCTAAGAAGCAAGAACATCTAAGGAAAACCTTAAAAAGAAAATAACCCTAATTTAAACCCAAATAAACAAGAACCCATAAACCCAAGATACCAAGGTAGAAGAGAAACTCAATAGAAAATGAAAGAAGAGTGAAGATTAGGAAGAGAGAAGATGATTACCTTGAGAAATCCCTTAATACATTGAATAAATCTATTATAATCACTATGGAAGGAGGAGGGGAAACTTGAGGAAGAAGGGAGAGATCCCCTAGGGTTACATGAGATCAATGAGGGGGATAAGGGTTTTTTGGGGTTAAAAATTGAGTGGGAAAAAGAGTAATTTTACATTTTTAATGAAATTGGGAACTGTTCATAGTTAGAAAAAATAGTTTAGGAAACTATGTTCCAACCATGTGCCCCTCCCTAGAAACATTCGACACCCACATGGTTTTTCCTCATGGTTTGAAAAACCATGCGCCAATTGTGCGACTTAGTTTTATCGAAAATTGAAAATCCAGACACACACTCACAACATGGTTTGGATTGACCATTCACAAGCCATGCACCCTCATCCAGAGACACCTAGGGATCCACATGATTTATCCTGGGAGATACACGGTTTGGATCAAACCATGCACAACTTGTGCAACCCAAACCATGTTAGTTCAAAATGAACTAAGAAAGAGCTCAGCCTTAAGGAATCACACAATTTCCCCTTAACTTTCCACAAAAACAACGATATAGAAGAAAACCAGCCCAAAACTTACAATTTTGATTCGAAACACCCAAAAATAAAAGGAAAATCCAACAAAAATGATGGAACAAAATAAAAGAGTAAAATAAAAACCAAGGGATGAAAATTATTGTCACAACCCATCCCCCGGGGCCCATGTCGTGACTACCCCAAGACTACCTTCTATAGTCCAGGGGCTGGAGACTAGCACTGGAAAGGCGTATCCCTAAAACGGGAAGGCATTGACTTTAAACCTGTATAAACTCATATAGTAGAATGCAACAAGATGCAACCACACAGACTAGAACACAAAAAAAAAACAACTATGAAGTAAAATGTTGTAGTAAAGAGTGTTGAAATTAAAGGAGGATAAAATACGAGCCCAACTAGAAAAAGTACAAGTACAACTAAAAAAGTACAAAACAACTAAAAGGTGAAAGGCATATCCTAGATCATCCACCATATATCCTACCTGAAGGGTAGGTACAACTCACGATCTATAGTCCCTGAGTCAAATCACGCCAAAAAGGTCCAACTCCAAGAACCACCCAGTCCTAGCTCCATCAGACTCGATCAACGTTGTGCGTCATCTGCACCAGACACAACAACGTTTAGGAGAGGCCTATGTAGGGGTGAGTATAATGATACTTTGTAGGGACCCTGAGACCCCCGTAGGTCTCCTAGAGTTCCACAATGGAAAACCACAAAGCAAGAAGCAAAATTACACAACACAAGTCAGCTCACACTAGGTATCACTTCAGGTCAAGGATAGAAGGGTTATCACATCATCGAACTCCTCGATTGCTGGAGAACTCATCCTCTATCGAGTACAGTGGGCCTACCAGGTCACACAGATCCACTTCCCACTAACCTTGAACTGCTGAGGTACTCCTCCCCATCATGTACTGTGGGTCTACTGGGTCACACAGAGCCTCCCAATAAAAACCATAGGGTAACACCATGAAGGTAAAGTACCACACAGGTAAAGTACCGCATAGCATAACCTCAATCACTAGCACAAAGTAAAGAAATCTCACACCAAGATTTATTCTAGGGGTAATAACAAAAAAATCCCCAGTCACAATGTCAAATGCCTCGGTTGCTGGAGAAATTATCCTCTATTGAGTACAGTAGGCCTGACAAGTCACAAGGAGTCGCTTCCCACTAACCTTGAACTATTGAGGTACTCCTCCCCATCACGTACCGTGGGTCTTTCGGGTCACACAAAGCCTCCCTCCCCCACCTGGACTACTTAGGTACTCCTCCCCATCGCGTACTGTGGGTCTTCCAGGTCACAAAGAGTTTCCCTCTCCCACCTTGGTCTACTAAGGTACTCCTCCACATCGCATAACTCAGCCGCTCCCCACCATGGCCATCGAGTCACTCAGAGTCAAAAAGTCACCAGTCGTCCAGTCTCTGCCAGTCATAGGGTTACGTACATAGTGCGCATGGGAGAAACACTCCCCAAGCCATCAGTCACATATCAACTAGTACTAAGTCTCACAAAGAAGTAACCCGATGACCTTTCATGTCATAAGGGTTTCAACGCAATAGGCGTGAGTCAATTGGACACCCTCTCTATGCATTATTGGCATTTCAGTGTCGAGGGCCCGGTTGGATTCAGGTGCGATCCAACCCATCCATACTTCAAGTTTCTCTGAAAATATAATGGAGTAATTCAAAAGGACCGTCTCTCTCTAAGGGTACCAATGTCGTAGACAGTTTGTTAAACGGGCGTCCAGTTCTCAAGATAAGGTCCTTTGAGTGTTTCAGGGCTCGGTGGGTCCCGGGT
Organism: Viscum album; assembly: GCA_963277665.1. Classification (NCBI taxonomy): domain Eukaryota; kingdom Viridiplantae; phylum Streptophyta; class Magnoliopsida; order Santalales; family Viscaceae; genus Viscum; species Viscum album. Next base: position 118,206,002 of record OY728119.1, read on the forward strand.
CCGGTCGGACCCGGTCGGACAAACCCGGCCCGACCTGGTCTCAGTTAGGCCAAGGTGGACTCTTCTTGATGGGCTGATGTTCGGTCCGGCCAGCAAGAGGGAAGACATGCAAGGGCGGCCCAGCTCGCGTGGGGCGGTGGCCCGCTAGGGTGACAACTAAGTCTGGGGGCGACCCACCTCAAGGGCGGCGGCACGGTCCGAGGGTGGCGGCCTGGTCTGAGGGCGGCGGCCCGGTCCGAGGGCGGCGGCCCGGTCCGAGGGCGGCGGCCCGGTCCGAGGGCGGCGGCCCGGTCCGAGGGCGGAGGCCCGGTCCGAGGGCGGCGGCCCCGTCCGAGGGCGACAGCCTGGTCTGAGGGCGGCGGCCCGGTCCGAGGGCGGCGGCCCAGTACGAGGGCAGAGGCCATGTAACACCCTGAGATTTTATAAGATATTTTCTTTTTAATTTCTTTCATATCTTCTGTTGTACGTTACACCAAGATTATCTTGCACTATACGCAACACCGTATTAGCTTGCAGTATACGCAACACTAATCTTGGATCGTGTTACACACAATTTCAAGTTTGTTTGATAGGAGTAGTGATTCTACGCAACATTGAGAGTTTATATATATATATATATATTCAATATATAAATGAAATATGGTAATATTTTATTATACGCAACAACAAAGGAGTCTTGCACTACACGCAACCCTAACTTGGCTTGCATTACACGCAATCGCGACCTTCTTCGATAGCGTGTGTAGTACGCAATATCGTGTTTCACTAAACAACGATATATTGTTATAATATTATTATGGACTATCCGTTATGAATAATATTAACCAAATTTTTAATTTTATAACATTATTATTCATCTTACACATTTTCTAAAACATGGTATGAGAACAAAATAATTTTTTCACGTAAAATAAGTATTTTTCAAAATGCAGTTTTGCTGCCTTTTGACGGAGCACCCACTTTAAACCTAGTTTTTGACATGTTTATAAGTTAAATTTTACAAAATAAACTTCTTCCTTTGAATCAGGATATAAAAATTTACTTTGGATAAAGTTCTGATATTTTTCTGATAACTTTCATATTTTAATGAATAGTAAAAACATGCTATATTTTAATTAAAAACAACTTTTTTCATCAGAATAATTTATATGGTTAAATTATAATATTGAATGATTTTAAAGTATAAATATAATATATTTTTACCATTTAATATAATTTATATAATTAGCATTGATTTTACATTGAATTCGTAGGTAAAATCATTGCAATCTTTTGCAACGTTTTAACTTTTAAAACCCGTTTTCTCAACAGCGGGATTAATTTTAAATTAAATACTGAAACTTTTTTGTTCAGAATTTTGAAAAATGGATTCCATATTTGGAATCAGTAGGTCCAAATTATGTTAATATGCTACTTTTTGTTTTTAGGCATTATGATTAGTAACTACGGTAAATTTTATTTACCATAGTTAAAGGTAAATCGGGTAATTAGGGGTAAATATAATATTATAAAATTACCCTAACACTTGTATTAATATAATTGGATTATTATATTTTACCATAAATCATACTTGGGTCGAAATTGAATCTAATGGAACCCACTTGTATTTTATTAAGACCTTTAATTTATTTTATTTTAAAGAAAGTGAAATATGCCTCACTCAAACTTTAATAATTAAAGTATTTTTAATATAAGATTTTACAGAATATAAATTCGGCTATAAATACTCATTTGAAATATAAAATGTTTTTATTTGTTATGGTGATTTATTTGTAATTTTCAAGAGACATTTAATTACCTTAATAGCTTATACATTAATGATGCAGGAATTATTTATTAAGTGAAAAATCAGTAATATAGTTTTTATTGAAATAATAATACCCATTAAAAGGCCCACAAACCTGACCAAAACTTATTGGTAGTGTATATCTACACAATACGCATCCAATGGACGAATATATGACCATTTTTAGTCTTATAAAAGTGATTATGACACTTATATTATTTTATTTTAAATAATGACAAAGTTGGCACAATCATAATTTAATAAATATAACATTTTAAAAATTGGGTGTTTTAGAAGATAAATCCAACTAAAATTATTATTATGAAATATATAATATTTATCTTCATCCTAGTATTTTATGTTTAATTTTTATATAAAAAAAGTATATTAAATAATTATAAACAAATATTGTAGTAATTATTTTATTAAGAGAAATATCAAATAAATGGTTTTAAAAATATTAAAATAAATATTATATGAACTATTTAATGTTCTCCATGAATTTTATAGATGAATATGAAATGTTAGGAATATATTAAATATTTTTTATCTAATATATATTCTCTGTGGAATTTATTTAAATTCAAATAATTGAATAGTGTCAAAATTGATACTATTGATATTTTATAAAAATAACATATTACTAAATTGTTTAAAAATCACAAAAATATTTAAAAATTAAAAATTAAAAATTATATGTTATAAAATGTAATAATGTATCTAACTATGGAAAATTCACAACACATAAGTAAGTATTTATAATAATTTAAAATTTAGAATATTATTACCACAAATAAAATTAATTAGAATAAAGAAGGATAAATCAAAATGATAAGGTTTAAAATAAAATCAAAACATGTCTAAATTTTATTGGTTAATGATATTACAACCCTATATTACCTCATATACAAATTTGAGTCATTTTGAATGTTTTTAAGTGCGGTTTGAATTTATTATAAATTAATATTTCTTATGTTTCCAAAGGTGCCCCTCTCCACCCTTATAAAAAGGGCACCCCTTCCCTCTTCTCTTAACACCCTTTTGAGCCTTGAATGTCATCCAAAACCTGAAAATTCCTCTTATAAACTTCTCTAGTTATATAATATAGGTTCTGTTATTCTCAAAAAACTAACTCTAGTGCCCTAAGAGGAAGTTTAAAGGAGGTGCGTCGAGGAAGAGGTAATCTCTTCTACCGACTCTTTCAAGTTTCTTCCTTCTTCAACTTCCTCTTATTTAGTTGTTTCCTTATAAAGTAATAACATAAGTATTAATTATATACTGAAATTTTATTATAAATATGAAACAGCCCCATTTCACCTTTTATCCATCCTATGGAAAATGAAATCACCGCGCATGCGTACGTATGGAATACCGTCTCCATGTTGTGGTGTAATCTATTTTTCCACTACCACCTTACTTGGATGGGTATAATGGTGTAAAGAATAACTATATATAGTTATTATAACACCATACTGATTCTGAGATATTATATCACCCACTCCAATTCAATTCAATAATTATGGGAACAATATCATCGCTCGTGCGTACGTACGGATTACCGTTTCCACGATGCGATGAGATTCATTCTCTATGTTAACCATTCAAGAATGATTATAAAGTATATATAATGAATAATAATGAAATATATGACCTGATAAATCTACTGGATTTATGTACATATATATTTCATCTACTTACTTCTATTCAAGTCAATAAGGAAAGGAAAATAACGTTCATGCGTACGTACGACCTACCGTCTCCATGAGCGGTGTATTTCATTTCATTTATCTATCTATTATGTATATATATATACTGAATATATATGATATATAAATCATGATTTAAATTCTGTAAGTAATTAAATCATTATATAAGTAATAATAATATCAAGAACAACAAGTCTAAACACGTACGATAAATAAAACGATTTTACCCAAAACGCTACTTTAACATGGAATTTACAAAAGAACGGGTAATATAAAGTCATAAGTGAACCATATATGATATCATAACAATAAATATGATTCTTTAATAAGTAAATGACATTATTTAAATCATTATACAAGAGTTTCGGATACGTACGAAGCATATCGGACCTAAGGTAAGGGATAACCTTTCCAATCTCGTTCTTATCCGATATTGTTTATTCGTAAATATTTAGTGGGGTTATTGTTATCATCCATGTCCATGTTTTCTAAGAGTTTTTTATGTATGTTTAAAGTAATTTTTACCCATTTATGACTTTTACCACATGTTATGAAAGGAATATTTCTTTTGTTTACCATACGAGGAACTTTTTGACTTTTCTGACAAAAGTACGAGGAGAATGTTTTTTAACTTATACGGAATGAATGGATTTTTACGGTTTCATAAAACCTTATTTTCATGAAGATTACTCTACAATATTTCAAGAATATTTTCAACAAAATCCTCTTCTTTTAAAATTTCATGGCATTTTGTGAAAAGAAAATGATTTTGAATAAGAAAGGATATTTTCCTCAAGAATTTATTTCAAGTGATTTATCAAAACCATTTTCCATCTAAGATGACATTATTTCATATGTGTATGTTTCAAGTATAATGTCTCTATGATTTACATGGTTTCACTTATCTTATGATGAAATGATATCCATTTATTTTATATGGATTATGTTATGATGGGATGATGTTTATGAAACCCATTTTATTCTTTGGGTTATGATGAATGATTTATGTTTATGTTGTGGCACACGTAAGAATGATTTAATTATGAGATGGGTGGGTCCTATATCTCCCTCCAATTCATTGGGTAAAGATTTATATCTCATGATATATACATGGCTAGAATGGTAAGTTAATCTGTTTCGGTGTTACAGGACTGAAACGATGAGTGAACTCGATTCAGAAAGGGACTTTGTCCACTAAGATGGTCTTGGCAGCAATGCCTTGGATACTATGGAAATCATATCATGTGATTAATGGTTTTCCACAATTAAATGTTTTATTCCATTGCTATTTTATCATGATTATTGTTCCTTGATGATCAATGCCTTATGCACTGCCAAGATTTATGTCATTACTCATGATTTTGATATTTTATGTTCATGTTCTTACGTTCAAATGTTTATGGATTGTTTTATGTTCTCCATTTTTACCCTTACTGAGCATTTGAGACCACCCCTTTATATGTTTTCTTTTCCCCAGGATATAAAGAAAGGTTTTAGGTGAGAAAACAAAAGGGGAATATCTTTATGGGAGATGTTGAAGATCCTTCAACATGATTAGAAGATTATGTTCCAAGTTTCCAAAGACACTAAACTATTACGGTCCTTTGGTGTCTATTTTTGTTATGTATTGAGTATTCCACAAAATTAATTTATTTTCTATGTACGTCAAGCAATGGGGTCTCTACAGTTGGTATCAGAGGAAAGGTTTAGTTAACCATTGGAAACTAGGATCCGAAAAACTTTAGTGAGATCCCAAGAGATATTTTAAGGTATGTCTATGGATGTCCCTAAGGTTAAGTATAAGTATAGGTTATAGTCCTAGGATTACGGTAATGATCATAGAATTAAACCTAAGATGATAGATATTGAAAGTAATCCCCCTTTATTATGTTGTTTTTCTAGCATGATTTTTTCCTCATACACTATTCTTTTTGGGTTTTAGACGATAGCTGGAACTTGAAGGAACCGTGTTGATCAATGTAATGGGAAGTGAAATGATTGTCCTCCTAAACAAACCAATGTTATGGGAAATGGAGTAAAAAATATTATATCTATACTTACACAAGCTAAGAATCATTCTGAACTTCCGAATGAGCATAGAAGGGAACAATATTCTGTTGAGTCCTTCATGAGGCAATGCCCACCTTCTTTCAGTGGGTCTTCTAACCACTTGTTGCTGAACAATGGATCAGTACCATTGAAAAGATATTTTCCATAATTTGATGTTTGGAACATGATAAAGTCATTCTGGTTGTTTACCGTTTAGAAGGTGAATCAGACCATTGGTGGACTCTAATTAATAATACAAGGCCCCAAGATGAAATTGAATCAATGGAATGGGACGAGTTCAATAAATTATTTTTCAATAAGTACTTCCCTTTTATTCTTTAAACAAAGATAGAAAAGGAGTTCCTTGAGCTTAAGAAAAAGGATGATGAATCTATTGGTATATATGAAGCGAATTGTACAAGGCTTGAAAGGTATGCATCTAGCTTTATCATCCAACCTGAAAGTAAGGTTGAACGATTATTCAGTGGCTTAAAACCAAGTATTTGAAGAGAATTAGCTATAAGAGACTTCAGTAGCTATGAATAAATTGTGCTTTGTGTTATCAAGGTAGAATTGGAAGTCGGTGTTACATATCCATCTCATGGTTTTGAGAAAAAAAGAAAGATGGAGTTCAAGGAGAAATCTCAGAACAATGGTGAAAAGAATATTAATGTTTCTTTATGCTCAAAGTGTGGAAATAAGCATTGTGGATATTTCCTAAAAGGTACTAGAAATTTTTTTTAAGTGTGGAAAAGAATGTCATCGAGCAGTTGAGTGTCGAAGTAATGGGAAAAAGGTAGCTAATGATGTGAATAGAAAAAAGACAACAGAGAATGCTCCACCAACACTTCAATGCTTCAAGTGCAAGGAAATGGGGCATTATTCTAATCAATGCCCTAATCCAAGGGTTAATGATGATTGACATGAGCAACCTCTTAAGAAAAAAGGCAAAGGTAAGTCACATGCGATCACTATTGGTGATGTTAAATATGACAATGATGTGGTGGAATGATTTAGTGTTTATGTAATGGGATTCCAAAATAATGTTGTATATAGTATCGTGGAATATTGGAATATTTATGTGGTACCGGTAACCATGAAAAGTGATTGAAATATTTTTGGAAAGAAGATGAAATGCGCATAATGAAGGGATAAGGAGAAAATAATATGCATGATAGTATTCTTGATCTCATGACTGATATAAGGACAAAGTGATATCATGGTTTGAGTATATCGAAATTTTGGGATTTTGTCATGTTGAAAGAGTTAACTTTTGACAGCATTCATGTTTTCACTAAGGTTTTATGGTAATTTATGTTTTAAGAGAATACATGATTAAGGTATTCACATGTTTGGAATGAGATCAACAATATATATCTTATGATATATAAATGATGGTATTCACGTGCTTCTTATGTAACCTTTCCAGTAATCGTTTTCTTTATACTATGAGATTGGACAGATGTATTTTAGATAAGCCTAAAGATTTGAAATGGATTATGTTTAACATAAGTTAGTATTGTTTAAGGATAGATCTTTTTTTGATATTATTGATGGAATGTTATAATAGTGTAGTTTAAGAAAAGGGAAAACCTGCAGAACGGGCGATAACCCGTCGCGTCAGACAAGGCTGTGGGAATCAAACCCACAACCGAAGTGCGACATGACTTTATCACCTACCAATAGCCTACAGGAAGTCCCTGGTTAGTAGAAACTAGTTTTATTTTATTAATCGGTATGATAGATGAAGTATAAGTTCATTTTTGGAATCTTATACGATTAACCTTACCATATATGGACTTATGTATATTTGATAATTTTTGCTAACCTTTTACTTGAAAAAGATGGAATGACCCATCATTCTATCACATGATCTGCTAAAACTTCATGAATAAAAAATTCAACTTCATTTCTTTAATAGATGAAGTAGAAATTGTTCAAGGAATGAACAATAGTGAGATTGTACCAAAATCATGTAAGTATTTCTTTTAATTCATAAACTTTAGGGAAATGATCTTGAAAATCAAAATTTTTTTCCTAGTGTCCTCATATCCTATGAATCATATGGTACCTTAGATCATCACAAATTTTGGGCTTTGTGATTGTTGGCTTTTTCATAGCCATGTTCTCTACCGCTCTCCATCAGAACTTGATGGTTAGATTTCTCTTTCATATCCATATTTTCACCTATGTTCTCCTATGTGGAAACCCAGTGATTAGTTAATTTGGGTAACCGTTACGTTTCATACTTTAGTTTTTAAATATAAGTTTTGGTATTCCTTTTTACGATGTGAGTTTCTATGAAAGAAACTCTCATGTAATAAACCATTTATAACCTCGACGAATTTCGAGGGAGAAATTCTTTTTAAGGGGGGTAGAATGTAACACCCAGAGATTTTATAAGTTATATTCTTTTTAATTTCTTTCATATCTTCTTTGTACGCTACAAAAAGATTATCTTGTGCTATACGCAACACCGTATTATCTTGCAGTATGTGCAACACTAATCTTGGATCGTGTTACACACAATTTCAACTTTGTTTGATAGGAGTAGTTATTCTACGCAACATTGAGAGTGTATATATATATATTCAATGTATAAATGAAATATGGTTGGATTTTATTATACGCAACAACAAAGGAGTCTTTCACTACATGCAACCCTGACTTGGCTTGCATTACACGCAATCACGACCTTCCTCGATAGCGTGTGTAGTACGCAATACCGGGTTTCACTAAACAATGATATATTGTTATAATATTATTATGTACTAGACGTTATGAATAGTATTAACTAAATTTTGAATTTTATAACATTATTATTCATCTTACACATTTTCTAGAACAATGAATGAGAACAAAATAATTTTTTCAGGTAAAATAAGTATTTTTCAAAATGTAGTTTTCCCGCCTTTTGATGGCACACCCAATTTAAACCTAGTTTTTGACATGTTTATAAGTTTAATTTTACAAAATAAACTTTTTATTTTGAATCAGGATATAAAAATTTACCTTGGATAAAGTTTTTATATTTTTCTGATAACTTTCATATTTTAATGAATAGTAAAAACACGCTATATTTTAATTAAAAACAACTTTTTTCATCGTAATAATTTATATGGTTAAATTATAATATTGAATGGTTTTAAAGTTTAAATAGAATATATTTTTACAATTTAATATAATTTATGTCATTATAATTGATTTTACATTGAATTCATAGGTAAAATCATTGCAATCTTCTGCAACGTTTTAACTTTTAAAACCCGTTTTCTCAACAGCTGGATTAATTTTAAATTAAATACTGCAAATTTTGTGTTTTAAATTTTGAAAAATGGATTCCATATTTGGAATTAGTAGGTCCAAATTATGTTAATAAGCTACTTTTTATTTTTAGGCATTATGATTAGTAACTACGGTAAATTTTATTTACCATAGTTAAAGGTAAATCGGGTAATTAGGGGTAAATATAATATTATAAAATTACCCTAACACTTGTCTTAATATAATTGGATGATTATATTTTACCATAAATCATACTTGGGTTGAAATTGAATCTAATGGAACCCACTTGTATTTTATTAAGACCTTTAATTTATTTTATTTTAAAGAAAGTGAAATATGCCTCACTCAAACTTTAATAATTAAAGTATTTTTATTATAAGATTATACAGAATATAAATTCAACTATAAATACTCATTTGAAAGCTAAAATGTTTTTATTTGTTATGGTGATTTATTTGTAATTTTCAAGAGATATTTAATTACGTTAATAGCTTATACATTAATGATGCAGAAATTATTTATTAAGTGAAAAATCAGTAATATAGTTTTTATTGAAATAATAATACCCATTAAAAGGCCCAAAAACTTGACCAAAAATTATTGGAAGTGTATATATACAAAATAATCATCCAATGAAAGAATATATGACCGTTTTTAGTCTTATAAAAGTGATTATGACACTTATATTATTTTATTTTAAATGATGACAAAGTTGGCACCTTCGTAATTTAATAAATATAACATTTTAAAAGTTGGGTGTTTTAGAAGATAAATCCAACTAAAATTATTATTATGAAATATATAAGATTTATCTTCATCCTAGTATTTTATGTTTAATTTTTATATAACAAATAAGTATATTATATAATTATACAAAAATATTGTAGTACTTATTTTATTAAGAGAAATATCACATATATGGTTTTAAAAATATTAAAATAAATATTATATGAACTATTTAATGTTCTAGAAGAATTTTATATATGAATATGAAATGTTAGAAATCTATTAAATATTTTTTATCTAATATATATTCTCTTTGGAATTTATTTAAATTCAAATAATTGAATAGTGTCAAAATTGACACTATTGATATTTTATAAAAATAACATATTATTAAATTGTTTAAAAATCACAAAAATATTTAAAAATTTAAAATTGAAAAATAAATGTTATAAAATGTAATAATGTATCTAATTATGGAAAATTCACAGCACATAAGTAAGTATTTATAACAATTTAAAATTTAGAATATTATTACCACAAATAAAATTAATTAGAATAAAGAAGGATAAATCAAAATGATAAGGTTTAAAATAAAATCGAAACATGTCTAAATTTGATTTGTTGATAATATTACAACCCTATATTACCTCATATAAATATTTGAGTCATTTTGGATGTTTTTAAGTGGGTTTTGAATTTATTATAAATTAATATTTCTTATGTTTCCAAAGGTGCCCCTCTCCTCCCTTATAAAAAGGGCACCCCTTCCCTCTTCTATTCACACCCTTTTGAGCCTTGAATCTCAGAAAAAACCTGGAAATTCATCTTCTAAACCTATCTATTTATATCATATAGGTTCTGATATTCTCAAAAGACCAACTCTAGTGCCCTAAGAGGAAGTTTAAAGGAGGTGCGTCGAGGAAGAGGTAATCTCTTCTACCGACACTTTCAAGTTTCTTTCTTCTTCAACTTCCTCTTATTTAGTTGTTTAATTATAAAGTAATAACATAAGTATTACTTATATACTTCTATGTTATTATAAATATGAAACAATCCCATTTTACCTTCTATCCATCCTACGGAAAATGAAATCACCGCGCGTGCGTACGTACGGAATACCGTCTCCACGCCGTGGTGTAATCTATTTTTCCACCAACACCTTACTTGGATGGGTATAATGGTGTAAAGAATAACTATATATAGTTATTATGACATCATAATAATTCTGAAATATTATATCATCCACTCCAATTCAATTCAATAATTATGGGAACGATATCATCGCTCGTGCGTACGTACGGATTACCGTTTCCACGATGCGATGAGATTCATTCTCTATGTTAACCATTCAAGAATGATTATATAGTATATATAATGAATAATAATGAAATATATGACATTATAAATATACTGTATTATGTATATATATATATATGTCATCTACTTACTTCCATTCAAGTCAATAAGGAGAGGAAAATAACGTTCATGCGTATGTACAACCTACCGTCTCCATGAACGGTGTATTTCATTTCATTTATCTATCTTTTATGTATATATATATATACTGAATATATATGATATATAAATCATGATTTACATTCTATATGTAATTAAATCATTATATAAGTAATAATAATATCAAGAACAATAAGTCTAAACACGTACGATAAATAAAACGATTTTACCCAAAACGCTGCTTTAACATGAAATTTACAAAAGAACGAGTAATATAAAGTCATAAGTGAACCATATATGATATCATAACAATAAATATGATTCTGTAATAAGTAAATGACATTATTTAAATCATTATACAGGAGTTTCGGATACGTACGAAGCATATCGGACCTAAGGTAAGGGATAACCTTTCCAATCTCGTTCTTATCCGAGATTGTTTATTCGTAAATATTTACTTGGGTTATTGTTATAATCCATGTACATGTTCTCTAAAAGTTTTTTTATGTATGTTTAAAGTCCTTTTTACCCATTTTTTACTTTTACCACATGTTATGAAAGGAATATTTCTTTTGTTTACCGTACGAGGAACCTTTTGACTTTTCTGACAAAAGTACGAGGAGAATGTTTTTTAACTTATACGACATGAAAGGATTTTTACAGTTTCATAACACCTTATTTTCATGAAGCTTACTCTACAATATTTCAGGACTATTTTCAAAAAAATCATATTCTTTTAAAATTTCATGGCATTTTTTGAAAAGAAAATTATTTTGAATAAGAAAGGATATTTTCCTCAAGAATTTATTTCAAGTGTTTTATCAAAACCATTTTCCATCTAAGATGACATTATTTCATATGTGTATGTTTCAAGTATAATGTCTCTCTGATTTAAATGGTTTCACTTCTCTTATGATGAAATGATATCCATTTATTTTATATGGATTATGTTATGATGGGATGATGTTTATGAAACCCATTTTATTCTTTGGGTTATGATGAATGATTTATGGTTATGTTGTGGCACACGTAAGAATGATTTAATTATGAGATGGGTGGGACCTATATCTCCCTCCAATGCATTGGGTAAAGATTTGTATCTCATGAGATAGACATGGCTGGAATGGTAACTTAATCCAGTTTGGTGTTATAGGAGTGGAACGAGGAGTGAACTCAATTCAAAAAGGGACTTTGTCCACTAAGATGGTCTTGGCAGCAATTCCTTGGATATTATAGAAATCATATCATGTTCTTAATGGTTTTCCATAATTAAATGTTTTATTCCATTGCTATTTTATCATGATTATTGTTCCTTTATGACCAATGCCTTATTCACTGCGAATATTTATGTCATTACTCATGATTTTGATGTTTTTTGTTCATGTTCTTACGTTCAAATGTTTATGGATTGTTTTATGTTCTCCATGTTTACCCTTACAGAGAATTTGAGCTCACCCCTTTATATGTTTTTCCCCAGGATATAAAGAAAAGTTTTAGGTAAGAAAACAAAAGGGTAAGATCTTTATGGGAGATGTTGAAGATCCTTCAACATGATTAGAAGATTATGTTCCAAGTTTCCAAAGACACTAAACTATTACGATCCTTTGGTGTCTATTTTTGTTATATATTAAGTATTCCGCAAAAGTAATGTATTGTCTATGTATTTCAAGCTATGGGGTCTCTACCGGCCCCCTCTGAGGGTGGCAACCCGATCCAAGGACGGTGGCCCGGTGTGTGGGTGGCGGCCCAGTTTGATCCGATGCGGGGGGTGTAACCCCCCGGTCTCCTAGATTCCTAAATAGACCAGAGGTCGTTCGGTTTGAGAAGCGGTGACACTGAGTGGTCACCGGTCGGTCACCGCGGAACTCGTCGGTGGTGGGTTTGGCTTCCACCGTGGCTTCATCCTTAACTTTTGTTCATTGACGGCGCGACAGTCACGCCACCTCCCTTCCCGCGGTCGACCATCGTGCAGGCCACCTCCTCCATTCTCCGCGGCTGACGAGCTGTGACCCTCCTCTTGAGGAGTGCATCGATGTGCTCGCGGTCTTCCAAAGAGGCTCAAGGATAGCAGGATAGTGGAGGGTTCGGGTCAGGTTCGTTAGGCTCGTGCCCTCCGTGTTATCTTGTAAACACAAGGGGGATTAAGGGTTTAATAATCAATTGAATTAAACAACAAGATAAACCCCACAAGATACCCCACAACAACCTCCCACAAAGACGAATGAATCGTGGGTCAACCCATTAGTTAGTTGACCCGTGTTCTTCATATTATTCAAGAATGGAGAAGTGGAAATCAATTAAAAGCATAAACGGATAATCCCTCTACCTGGAAACATATGAGAAATGTCCATTCTTAAAGGTGGATCGTGTTATTCATTCCATCGAGTGGTTCCCAACGACGCCACTCATACGTCACCCTGGGCGAGGGCGTCTTGTTGCGGGGATGGCGAACAATGGGACTCCCTCAACCATGAGCGCCCTCCAACGTTTCAAGGTAGGGTGTTGTGTTGATTTATTTTGGTTCTCCCTACAATTTTCTTACTAAAATGACAAGAATATATCAAATCATTAACAAGTTGATCCGTTAAATGATATCCATATGCGAGAGGGTGTGTTTCTTTTTTTTGAATGAGTTTAGAATTAAGGAATGAAATCCAGTTGAACCTTTCCCCGAAACTCCCCTGGAATTATCTCTAACGCGGAGGGAGCAGGCCTACATGAACAAGGCCTGATCCTCTCCGTTCGTTCGTTGTTTGTGATCACCCATTTTGAAGTTGGCAACAAACTGAAGTCGGGCCTACCGTAGTGAAGAATATGATCCTAGGAGTCCATAGGTGCAGATGGTGCAGGAATGCAGGCCACCGGTGCACGACTGACAGCCCAAAAAACACCTTTCTGCCGACACTAGTAGAAAACGGTGCAACAGCGGCATGCGGCGGCGCTGGCCGCATGTTCGGTGGAAGACCGTTTGCTGCCCAGGGCGGCGATGGAGCAGAGGAGGGGCGTGCCCTCGATAGAGTTACCATGCGGCACCGTGGCCGCATCTTGCGATGGACGCGACGGGAGTAGAGGCCACCGGTTCAACCGACGGCCAGGGGATGATGCGTGTTCTAGTGGTAGGCCCGACAGTAGAGCCACGACCCATTGGCCGCAGTGTGGAGGACCTGTGACACCACGTGGCATCGCGTTGGGTCAACCCCTAAGGGTTGACCCGATGACGTGGCCTCGGGCCAGATCAGCCCTACCCGGACGCATCGTGTTTGGGTGTCCCTGGCAGCCCGTGCCGCCATGAGGGTGGCATCGCTGGGTCAGCTTAGTGGACCGACCCACCGCCCATCGGGCCAACCCACAGACCAGCGGGCCGACCCGCGGCCCAGCGGCCTGACCCGCGGCCCAGCCAGGTCGGGTAGGGCCCAACGGGCCGGGTTGACCCAGGTCAGGTCGGACCTGAGTTAGGCTATGTCAACTAAGGTCGATCTGGGTTGGCCCATGCCAAACCAGGTTGGCCCATGCTGAACCGGGTCGGGTCGGTCCGACCAAGGCAGACCGGACTCGTACCTAGTACCGACTTGTTACACAAAACATGCCCTAACTTCTAAACTGGACGTCAGTTTGAAAAACCATCTATGGCATCAGGATCCTTAGGAAAAGGTAGTCCTTTTGAGATACTTCAATTAAGTTTTGGAGAAAGTTGGGGTATGGCCGGGTTGGATCGATTATGAATCCAACCAGGCCCTCGACACTAAAATGCCTGTATCTTGCAGACCACACATCCGATTGGTGAGATGTTTGCGGCATTGGGACCTTATTGAGGAGACAAATCTTTTAGAATACATTTTGGTTATTTATATGGATATCAAGATGTGGTGAGTGGCTTGAGTAGTAGTTATCCCAAGCTCACTACGTACGAAACCCTGTGACTGGATGAGACCTGACGACTGCTAACTTTTCAACTCGGAGTGACTCGACGACCATGGTACGCGATGGGGAGGAGTACCTCAGAAGGCCACGATGGGGATAGACCATGATAAGTGATGGGGAGGAGTACCTCAGCAGGAAATGGTAGGGGAGGGAGGCTCTGTGTGACCTGGCAGACCCACAGTACGCTATGGGGAGGAGTACCTCAACAGTTCACGGTTAGTGGGAAGCGACTCTGTATGACCCAGAAGGACTACTTTACTCGATAGACGAAAAGTTCTCTAGCATTATAGGAGTTTGATGATGTGATAAACCTTCTATCCTTGACCTGAAGTGATACATGGTGTGAGCTGACTTGTGTTGTGTACTTTTGCTTCATGCATAGTGGTTTTCCTTCGTGGAACTCTAGGAGACCTACAGGGGTCTCGGGGCCCCTACTGAGTATTGTTATACTCACCCCCACACGGGATTTTACCACACCTTGTTGTGTCTGGTGCAGATGACGTAAAAAATTGACCGAGGCTATAGGGAGCTAGGACTGGGCAGTGTTTGGAGCTGGACCTTTTTGGCGTGACGTGACACAGGGACTACAGATCATGAGCTATACCTACCCTTCAAGTAGGATCTGTGGTGGACGATCCATAAGCTGCCTTTCACTTTTCAGTTGTTTTTTACATTTTCAGTTGTAATTGTACTTTTTTCAGTTGGGCATGTATTCTGATCCCCTTTACTTTCATCACTCTTTACTATAGCAGTTTACTTCACAGTGGGTTTTGTTGTGTTCTAGTCTGTGTGGTTGACTCTTGTTGCATTCTACTCTGTGAGTTTGTACAGGTTTAAATGCAATGCCTTTCCATTTTAGGGATACATGTTTTCAGTGCTAGTCACCAACCCCTGGCCTATGGAAGGTGGGATTGGGGTAGTCACGGCATGAGCCCTGGGGGATGGGCCATGACAATTATCCTCACAATAACACTTTATGTCCCCAAAAAGCCTCAAGCTTCCAGTTGATCAAGTTATAAGAGAAGGTATCATCCACCCAAACAACTCAACTCCTCAAACTGAAGAATAACTAAACCACCACCAAAACAAAACTCACACCTCTATTTGAAACAAACCACTGGGATCCAATCATTTCTCAAAAGGCAACGACAATCTCAAACAACAACCATAAATCTTACCAAAACCAAAATCCTCAGACCTACTCCAAGATCCCAACGTTCACCAAAGTAAGAGATAAAAATAAAGGTTAAATGACCCAAGGGTATAGATAATCACCGATAGAAATATTAAAAAGGAAAATCAATGGAAAAGAAACAATATAGAAATTAGTAATCACTATAATTGACCATGTAGGACATGGTGGACTCTCCACCATTTTAGAATTATAGCCAAATTCACAACCAAAACCACCCATCAAAACCAAACCTCCAACCCTAAACAAAGATTAAAAAACACCAAAAAGAATCAAATGAACACAACACACAACGAGACATGATTCACACAAAGATAAAAAATTCAGAAATTCCCAAAAGATTCTTCTATTAAAATAAAGATTATCAAAAGATACACAATACCCCATTCCATCCCATACAAAAGACAACACCACCAGACACAACCATTACAATAAAAGGAGCATTTACAACAATAGAAACATTAAAATAAACCCAAACTAACACCCTACTTATAATACCTCCAGTTTCTATTTTGTAGCCTTTACATGGTGATTTGTGTGTTTATAAAGTATAAGGGTGAAGGATGGAAGATTTGGGTGAAATTTCAATAATTTCTTGTGTAAAAAGGGGATGTTCACGGGTTATGCACAATTTTTATAAACCCTTTGAAAATACTAGAATAAATCATGCGCAGTAGTAGTTTTGAGTTAGTAGCATCCGCACGGTGTGTGTACGGTTAGAGATACCATGTAAGGAGGCCATGATAGGGTTTACTTAAGGTATTATCTAATAAACGATTAATGCATTTTTTTCTAAACGTGTGAACTAACTATGCATAAAGTTAAAGTTAGATCCTAAAAAATAGGATCTCACTTGTTTTTCCTGTAAATCCCTATTTTTTCTCCATAGTGGCCCTAACATGGGATTATTCTCTATTGAAGGTATTATAACCTCTCCCAAGAAATCTGGAAACAATTCAGATCCCTCCCTTGGTGTTTTCAAGTCTTATTCTTGTGATAAGTACTATTCTTCACCGTTCTTATCACGTTTTCTTAGATATACTTATATATACTTGTCCTATCCTCTCAGTTTCTTATATCTACACCTGTTATGGGTAGATATAATATTTTTGATTACAAATATAATAAGATTCAGTCTTGTTGTTGGTAGGATAAGAGATATAAGGTGATTTCATGGAGAATCAACCTGGTTTTCTTGAGCTTTCTTTGTCCGTTTTCAGTTTTCATCCAAACGGTTGAGGTAGGTGGATTCACTCTCAACTCCTTTTAGTAGAACTGAATTATATAGTTTCAAATTGATTACTTTTTTTGTATTTTATTATGAATTGGATGATTTATGATTACTATAAACCCTATTTGGTGATGGTTGTGTAAAATCGGGAAAATTGGTGCTTTTGATGAAAGTAGTTAATTATTGATTTTAAAATGAAGATTTTAAAATGGTATTTTTCTAGAATGATGATAAATGGATTTGATAAAAAGAGTTTTCAATAAAAGGAATGATTTTATTGAGATAAAATGGGAGTTTAGAATTGTCTTGTTTAAATGAGTTTCAATAAAATAATGGTTATTTGAAATGGTTTTGACATAATAGTGGTGTGTGTAGATAAAATTTACTAGGCTTGGTTGGAATATGAACTTGTGCTTGGTTCCAAAGTTGTAATATCACATGGGGTATAATTATCATGTAACTATGTGGTAGATCAACAAGAAACCGCTCATGAGTATGGAACTATCATAATGAAGCTTGCATAGTTAGATGTGTGAATAAGTGGAATGGAATGGTTATGCCAAAATGTTAGAGATAAATGGGTTTATAGCCTTGATTAGTTTTTTTCTAGAAGTACGAATTTCTAGAAAAGTGTTGAAATAGCACTTGTGCACTTTTGGTTTTAAATGGTTTTGAAGCTTGTTTATATTTAGTTATAAACTATTTTTTGAAATTGTTTTATATAAATTATTTTATATAAATTTTTATAACCTTTCTATACTAGTGGAATGAGTAGATAAGTCATTGGGGAAAACCTATTGAGTTTTATACTCACACCTTCTTTGGAAATTTGGTGTTTTTATAGATGCTATCTTTCGGGACATGTGAAAAGGTAAAGTATCACATGTATTTAGCACCACCTCGTGATACTTGGGCTATTTAGTGATATTGGAGCATGGAGATTGTAGATAATGGAGTCTTGTGGTTGTCTTGGAGTTTCTTGTAGTTATCTTCCACTTATTACTTTGATAGTTGTTTTGCCTTCCACTGTAGTATAGTTTGGTGTGGTTTTGTTATAAATTTGATGGTTGAGTTTCCTTGTTTTTATCATGTATAATATAATGGTTGTTTGGTTAGTGGTTTATTTCTTAAAGGGTAAACCGTCCCCCACTTTCATTTGAAACCCTTCAACATTTATTACCAGCCTTTGGCATCTTGGGGATGTTGCTTAAGGCCTTGTAATGATTCATCATATTCTCAAGACAATGGGAATAAGCAAGTCATTATAAATGGTATTATTTTGTTCGATCCAAAAGTTTCTTTGAGATAATTGGTATCAACTTTTTTGGTACTTAATAAATAATTATTCATCCATTTTCTTGCTCATGGAGTTAAAATTCGTTCTTGTCTATTCCTTGGGTTGTGATCTTAGAAAGGAGTACAATTGTTAAAACTTGAAATGTAGAGCATAAAATACATAGCTAACCTTTTTATGATAAACTTCAAGTTACCTAGGAGTTGGGTGCATAAGTGTTTTTGTGACACTTATAAGATCTTGGAATCTCATTGTCATGGGTTTATCCAATGAGATGAGCATGACATGCATTGGAGGAATGAATTCCCACTAGGATTTCAAATTTCATTTGGAGTAATGATTTATGATTTTGTGAAAAGGTGTAAATTTTTTGAAAATGAAGAAATTATTTTTCAAATTAAATATTTTGAAAAGAGAACACTTTGTGTATTTTGAAAATGGTTTGATTTTTAAAAGAAATGGTGGAATTTTTCAGAAACAGTTGAATGGTAAAAAGTTATTTTTGAAAAACAATGTTGTGATAGTTTATGTGATAGAATTTGAAATGTTAATCCATCAGTTTCTAGAGAGTGAAACATACCAAGTTTGTTTCTTGTTTGGAATATGGAACCTAATAGGCGTTGTAGAAACTAACCAACAGAATTTGTGGAGAATGTGTTTGTACCAGAGCCATAGGTGAACCAAGAGCAGGTTCAGAGTATCGTTCAAGAATTTCAATATATGCATATAGGGAACCAGAGGGATGATCCAAGGCATATGGATCATTCCATCTAGTTCATAAAGCAAGATCCACCCATCTTACGAGGTGATTATGAACCTGAAAAAGTGGATGTGTGGCTGAATATAATGAATCATATCTTCAATTTGATCGACACACTATCAGAGATAAAATTAAAGTTGGTGAAATATATGCTCGAGGATCTTTCAAGCCAGTGGTGGGATGTAGTGCTGCATTCTAAATTGGATCAAGGCCTTACTTGGGAGGATTTTGAGGGATTTTTTATCAAACAATTCTATCCTCACATGTTCAGGATCCATAGAATGACGAAATTCTTCAGCCTAAAGTAGTAAAATTCATCTGTCATAGAATATGAAGCTAAATTCATAAATTTAGTGTGCTTTGAATGCACACATATTTGAATTGAGGCTAAGGAAGGATATTTTCTTGAAGATTACAATGCTCTGCATTACAGATTATAAAGAGATGGTGAATAGAGTGGCAGTGGATGAACATGATATCTCAGGATCTGTTGGAGGAGGATGTATGATGATACCTATGGGAAATGGTGGGAACTCTAATGTTGGGAGAAAGAAGAAGAGGGACACCTGTTTCCAAGGTGGGAACATGAATTAGAATAAAAAAGATGGATTAGTGAACCTTCCTCCATGACCCAAGAGCCAAGAGGTATGTTTCTAATGTAGTTCCATTGACCACATGAAGCGAGAGTGTACCACACCACAAAGAGTGTTCCATAATTGAAACAATATGGGACATGTTAAGTGATTTTGTCACAGTGCTCCATGTTCTTGTGTTCGAGACACTTCTCAGGTGTCGTAAGTATCTTATGCTTCGACCAGACGAGGGAATCCAAATTAGACTCTTCAATAGAATAGGGCTAGCCAGAGTGATTCTAGGAACACCATGAATCCTAAATAAGGGAAATCTCAGTAAGGAAATAAGGAGAAGAGTGCAGTGATGAAGTAGTTGTATGGAGCTGAGCAGGTGATTGTGGATGATCAGTCTGGACTATCTATAGTGAGAGGTATGATTCTATTGAATTCTATGCTTATGCAAGTGTTGTTTGATACTGGTGAATCTCATTCCTTCATCGTTTCTCATACTATTGATTTTTTAAATTTAAAGCTTGAAATGATGCCTTCTGTGATAAAACTTCAAACTCCTCTTAGTGAATGATAATGTCGAGCCTTTGTGTGTAGAACATGTTCTATTACTGTTGTTAGAGTTGAGCTGAAATGGGACTTCTTAGTGTTGGAGATGGATGTATTTGATGAAATCCTTGGTATGGATTGGTTAACAATGTTCAAGTCTCACATTGAATGTTATAGTATAATGGTTAGTTTCAAAATTGAGGATGGTGTTGAGCATCTATTTAGAGGAGAAAGGGTTGTAAATGTAGGTGAAATAGGTTTTTTGGAACTAGTAGTGGGAATGGTCTCTTACCAGTTAGTGGATCTATTTTTAACATCAATGGAAGAGATCTAGGATAGTAGTTTTCCAGAAGTTTTAGATCAATTTTCATATGTATTTCCCAATAACTTCTTAGGTTTACAACCTATAAGGCAAGTGGAGTTTATGATTGATCTCCTTCCAGGGACTAGTCCTATTTATCTTCCGTCTAATAGGATGACACCAATAGATTTGAGATAATTGAAAGTAAAGTTGTAGGAGTTGGAAATCAAATGTTTCATTCGGCCGAGTATGTCTCCATGGGAAACACTGATCTTATTAGTAAAGAAATAATATATAACTCTAAGGCTATTTTTGGATTATCGTAAACTTAACCAAGTTACGATAAAGAATTGGTATCCACTTCCATGAATTTATGATATGTTTGATCAATTGAGGGGATCCTAGTGGTTCTCTAAAATTGAATTACGATTGAGATATCACCAATTGCAATTTCAGAAGGAAGATATTACGAAGACATCTTTCAGAAGTAGATACGAACACTAAGAATATATAATCATTCCCTATGGTCTTACGAATGCACCAAAGGTCTTTATAGAATTAATGAATTAGATATTTCAAATATATATAGATTCTTTTTTTGTGGTGTTTTTGTATTATATATTGGTATATTCAAGTACAAAGGCTTAACATGAGAAACACATGGCCACATTGTTGGTAATTTTAAGATATCATCGTTTGTATGCCAAACTATCAAAGTGTGATTTTTGGATATAAGAAGTATGCTTTCTCATCCATGTAATTTCTAAAAAATGCATTTCTATGGATCAAGAGAAGATAGAAGCTGTTATCTCTTGACAACTGTCGAAGAATGTCTTTGATATACGAAGTTTTCTTGGTCTAGATGGTTATTACTGATGCTTTGTGAGTGAATTATCAAGACTAGATTCACCTATGATAGCTTTGAAAAAGAAGAAAGTTCCATTCCAATGGACTAAGGAATTCCATAAGTCTTTTCAAGAGTTAAAAGTTCATCTTACATTAGCACCTATCTTGATTTTTCTAGAATTAGGATAGGGGTACATGGTGTACTATGATTCTTTGAGATCTAGGTTGGGATGTGTTATCGTACAAGGATACCATGTCGCTACTTATGGTTCAAGGCAGTTAAGAGTGCATGAGAATAATTACCCAACACATGATTTGGAGTTAGCTACTATCATCCATGATTTTAAGACTTGGCATCATTATCTCTTTGGTGAGAAATTTACTATGTTCAAAGACCAAAAAATCTTGAAACATATTTTCTCACAATGAGATTTGAATATAAGGAAAAGGAGATGGATGGAGTATCTATAGATGTTTGACTTTGAATTAATGTATACACGGAGAAAAGGTAATTCAGTGACTGACGCATTAAGCATAATGTCTTATGTGAAACTAGTGAAAGAAACTTCAGATGAATGGTAGTTAATGTTGGTCCTAGCCGAAATTCATGTGGAATGTGAATATCAATGTGGTGTTGATGTTTTATTTTAAGTCTCCATGGTTCCTAATTTGGTAAAGATGGTCAAATAAGAACAAACATCTGATGATGAATACCTGGTTATGAGTTAAAAAATCAATGATAGGGAGACCATTGAGGGATAAAGACTTGATGGGAATTCGGTTTTGTGGTTCAGAGATGGGATAGTTGTACCTATGTCTTTTCAGGATCAACTTCTTCATGCCAACCACCATTCGAGATGGGTTGTTCATCCGGGAATACAGAAGATGTATAAGGTTTTGAAAGCGCAGTTCTGTGGATTGGTATGAAATAGAAAGTGGATGAGTTCATTTAAAGGTGATTAACTTGTTATCAAGTTAAGGATAAACATCAATGACCAGTAGGTATGTTGCAGTCTCTAACAATCCTAGTGTGGAAATGGGAGCAATTAGTGATGGAATTTTTTATAAGTCTCACAAGAAATGTTCAAAGACACGATTCCATATGGGTGATAGTAGATCTACTTACCAATTCGTCCCATTTCATTCATATTATTGAAACTCATACGGTGGAGGATCTTTCCAAGATCTATATCCAAGAAGTGGTAAAGAGACATAGAGTACCAGTTTTGATAGTCTCAGATAGAGATATGAGGTTCACGTCTTGTTTTTGGAAATCCTTATAGAAATCCCTTGGGACTCAGTTGACTATGAGTACAACGTATCATCCTCAGATGGATGGGAAATCCGAAAGGGCGATACATATGTTGGAAGAAATGATGCGGGCTTATGTAATGGATTTCAGTGGCTCATGGGAAGAGCACATACCCTTAATGGATATCTCATATAACAATAGCTATCAGGCCTCAATACATATGACTCCTTTTGAAGCATTGTATGGGGATCATTTTCATTCTCTACTATGTTGGGTGGAAACAGGTTATACATAACTAGTTGGGCCAATCCTTGTCCAAGAAATGATAGATAAGATTCAGTTGATTAGAAAGATGATGGAGACAACTCAGATTCATCAGAAATCATATTTCTATCATCACTGAAGACCATTTTCGTTTGTGGTGAGTGATCATGTGTTCTTGAGGATCTCTCCAAGGATTGAAAATCATCATTTTGGGAAGTAGGGAAAGTTATAAAATTAATATATTATCCCTTTTGAGATATTGGAATGGGTTGGATAGGTGGCATATCGGTTGAAATTTCCACCATGGTTCAGTTTGGTGCACACTGTGTTTCATGTATCTCAGTTGAAAAAATATTATCCTGATCTTAACCATGTGATTAGATGGGATCACATTGACCTAGATCTAGATTCTTCGTTGGTACATATCCCGGTGCAGATTGCGGATAGGCAAGAGAAAGTCTTGCATGAAAAAAGCATCAGTCTAGTGCGTGTTTTATGGAAGCATGGTTAGATTTAGGAAGTGACATGGGAATTTGAGAAGGAAATGAAAGAAAAATGACCAAAACTCTTTCAGGGAAGTGGGATTTTTCTACTTTCTGAGGATGGAAAGACCAATGGTGGGGAGAATGTAGTACCCCTGATTACTGGTATATAACCCTTACTTTGGGATTTTTGTGTTTATAAAGTGTAATTATGAAGGATGTAACAGTTGGGTGAAATTTCAATTAGTTTTTTTTTGGAAAAAATGGGATGCGTACGGGTTGTGAACGGTTTGTCTAAACAGCGTGAAATCCTAGAAGGAACCGTGCACAATAGTAGTTTTGGGGAAGTAGCATTAGCACAGTGTGCGCACAGTTCGGGAGACCATGCAAGGAGGCTATACGAGGGTTTCTATAAGGTAGTATCTAATGCATAGTTAGTGAACAATTTGTATAACCGTTCAAACTAACCATATGCAAAGTTAAAAGTTAGATCCTAAAAAATAGTATTTCACTCGTTTTGCCTCTAACTCCCTCATTTTTGTGCATTGGAAGCCCTAAATCATGATTATTATCCATTAAAAGTAGGATAACCTCTTCCAAGTGAATTGGAATCAATCCAGAGCCCTCCCTTGGAGTTTCAAGCCCGATTCTTGCGGTGAGTGCCATTCTTCATCGTTCTTATCCCATTTTCTTAGATATACTTAGATATAATTCTCCTCTCCTCTTAGTTTCTCAAATATACACCTTTTATGGGTATATATAAGATTTTGGATACTAAATATGATAATATTTGGTCTTTTTGTTGGCAGGAGAAGAGATCTAAGGTAGTTTTGTGGAGAATCAACCCGGTTTTCTTGAGCGTTCTTCATCTGTTTTTGGTTTTTATCAAAACAGTTAAGGTAAGTGGATTTACTCTTATCCCCTCTTAGTATAACTGAATGACATGGTTTTATATTTATTTATTTGTGTGTATTTGATTGTGAATTGGATACTTTATGATTTCTAGAAACCCTCTTTGGTGATGGTTGTTGAAAATATGGAAAACTGGTGCTTTTGATTAAAGTGGTTGATTCTTGATTTTAAAATGATGATTTTAAAATGGGGTTTTTCTGGAATTATGGTAAATTAATTTGATCAAAATGGTTTTCAATAAAGGGATTTATTTTATTGAGATGAAATGGGTTTTTGTAATTGGCTTGTTTAAATGGATTTCAATAAAAGAATGACTATTTGAAATGGTTTTGGAATAATAGTTGTATGTGCTGGTCGAATTTATAAGGCTTGATTAGAATATGACCCTGTGCTTGGTGAAAAAGGTGTAATGGCACATGGGGTATAATAATCACATGATTACATGGTTGATTGATGAGAGACCTCTCATGAGTATGGAACTATCATAATGAAGCATGCATAGTTGGATGTGTGAATAAGTGGAATGAAATAGCTATAATAAAATGTTAGAGAGTAATGGTTTTAAAGGCTTGATTGGTTGTTTTTTTGACAGAACAACTTGTTGGAAAATTGTTAAAATAGAACTGGTTCTCTTTTGGTTTTAAATGGTTTTAAATCTTGTTTATATTTAGTTATAAACTGTTTTGGGAAATTGTTTTATATAAAATGTTTTATATAAATTTTTCTAACCTTTCTATCCTAGTGGTGTGAGTAGGAAAGTCATTGGGGAAAACCTAGTAAGTTTTATACTCACCCCTACTTTATTACTTTGGTTCTTTTGTATATTCTACCTTATGGGACATGGGAAATGGTAAAGTATCACATGTATTTAGCACCACCTCATGATACTTGGGCTGTTTGGTGATGTTAGATCATAGATCTTGTAGAGAATGGAGTCTTGTGGTTTTATTGGAGTTCTTGTAGTTATCTTCTTCTATTTACTTTTATAGTTTCTTTATCTTTTGTTGTAGTACACTTTGGTGTGGTTTTGTTATAAAGTTGATGGTTGAGTTGCCTTGTTTTTATCATGCATCATATAATGGCTGTTTGGTTATTGGTTTATTTATTAAAGGTTAAATCATCCCCACTTGCATTTGAAACCCTTCAACATTTATTTCTAGCCTTTGGAATCTTGAGGATGTTGGTTAAGGCCTAGTAATTATTCATTGTATTCTCAAGATAATGGGAATAAGTGGGTCATTACACTACTCCTAAAAATTGGATAGGGTGTTTTCTGAAGGGGTTGATCCAGATACATGTAGATTTCTGAAAAGAACCCAAAAAATCATTGCAAGTGACCTAAGTATCCACAAGTATGACATGTCTTTGATGATTTTGGACATGACAACTTCTTATGACACTACTTGCCACATTGATGACACACTAGGGTCCTATGCCTAGAAGAAGCCAATGAAAGATTGGAATGCCTCTTAATTCAAACACTAACATTTCCAACATTAGGACACTTTACATCTCTTTAATGAAATATCCTTCACCGATTCAAGGGACTGAAGAAAGATTGGATATCCTGAGAACTCATGGTAACACAGATTCAACCCAAAAAACTTGCCACACCACATCAACAAAGGAGGTTAAACCAAACTTTGACACCTTTGACTGGAGATCAGAACAAACCCCATTCTCAAAATGTCGAGATTTCAAAGAATTTTCCTGAACCAAATCTAGGAGATAAAAAACTAGATCCATGAAATAATGGATTAAATCTAGCACCAATCCATCCCCTTGTTTAAGGAAGCACATCTCTATCACATTTTGTACTTTCATAGCCTTATATAAGTACAGTCAGATGAACAAGGCCTTAAAGAATTCCCATGATAGGTATTCTCAAGGCTTGGTACTAATGAACAACTTCGGCCACTTCCAACTTAGAACTTCAAACATTAAGGTTGTGAACCTAACCTTTAGTGACTCAAGAAACTCAAGGAAACTAAAGATCCTTTCGATTCTACACATCCACTCTTCTGATTCAAAAGGATCTATTTGACCATAAAAGGGAGGATGATTCAACTTCTGAAACTCAAGGAGAAAATATTTAGGTTGATCAACTAGAGGGTCAGTTAATGGTTAACCACCCATAACTGCACCTAAAATATCCATTTAATATTTGGTGGGGGTTCACTATAAAAAAGAGAGATCAAAACTCAATCAAAACCAACCCATCATCCAAAACTCACCACAATCAAGCAACAAACACAAAAAGTAGACCAACTCATGAGTTTCACAAAAAAATTTCAAAAAGTTTGCTAGAAACCACTTCGAAAACAAGTTTTTAAAATCCACACCACAATACATTTTATTTCAGATAAAATCCCTATAGATTCAATCCAAAACCCCAATTTTTCCCATTAAACCATTTCCCTCAACTTTAATAAAGTATCATTTCATAAAAAAGAATCTAATTAAAAACCCCTTTTTATCAAAAGTTACTTCATTTTAAAACAAATCTCTAGATTTTATTTAAAATAAATCTGAAAACACACTCATCATTTTCAATAACCAAAACATTACCACTTGAAATCCAGCTTTCACAATTTAAAATAAAGGTTTCAAATGGTTTCAAAGTTAAGAAGGACCCAAAACAAATTCATGAGGGGGAAGTAGTGTTAATGGGTGACTTGTATATATTATTGGAGTCCATATTCCAACCCTTCCACAATTATGGAGAGTTTTTCAAGACTATATCCCTAACCCCACCTGGATTTCCAGGCCCTGCGAGCTCATTGAGACCACTAGCACAATTCTCATTTCATTCCCCAAATACAGAATAACCAAAAAACCCAAACTGGAACCTAAAAATGAGTCTAAAAACAATAATTAAGTATAGGATTAATCATTAAAACTTAGTCGGTGTGTCCAAATAAACCATTCCCAATAAATTTACTTTAAATAAAAGATTCACTAACTACAAGATTGAAATACAATACATTAACATAGGTTTTACACACATTTATTTTTAAAAAATCATGGCCCATTTACCTTTCCACTTAAAACCCATTTATTTTCCAAAATAAGGAGACTTATCATTTTAGAGAAAAGAGAGGGAGAAAAAGGAATTATGTTTTATTTATAAATGGATAAATATTGTAAAACATTATCAAACGTTTTCCATGAAACCTTTTATAATGAAATATCCTAGTTAACAAGGAAGTACACTAAAAAGGAGAGTATGATAAACAAACACACAATAAGGGAAATGAAAAAACACTACATAATAGATCAAAATAGATGAGGAACCTAAATCATCCACTATAGATAAATAAGTGCCACGGGAACATGGGAAAACCTAGGTGCTCAAAGGTTAATATAGAACATACTATTCGTAGATCCATCATGTCAGCACGCCTGATGCAACCAAAATCCCTCATGCTTGGTCATACCCTACCTATCCCAACCGAGGGGCATAATACCAAAGTAGATCAAGGTCCGTACTAAGGGATACTAGTTAGAGTGTAATCCTAAACTACTGCAACAAATATTCTTGAATAATCCACTAGATATGCCAAGTTCCCATGCCATGTCTAAAGTGGGGGTGAGCTAAGAAAATACAAAAAACCAACCTCATATATATATATATGTATGTATCTAAAGAATACAAGAAAAACATGAAAGCATCACCCCAAAATCACCCCAAGGGATCTCTCCTCTTGAATTCAACCAAAAATTCAAAAGGGAATACCCATTATGAGGACCTTACATTTCCTCTATAATCAATAAGGTAAGGGTTGCATTCTAAGGAGATTTTTCCAATTAAAAACCCATTCTGAAAATTCCAACCAGGCCTCATGAATACTTTTATCAATAAAACATTTCCAAAATGGGGTCAAACACATCATTTATGAACCCAAAACCATTTATAAATCCATTTGATAAACTTGAATCACTATTTGGAAACTAAATAAATTTTTCAAAACAAAGACCCTACTTTAGGAACCACAAATCAACTGTAAAGGAAAACTAGGAATTTTGTCAAACACTTGATATTGGAAGTTTAAAAAAAATCAAAAAAATTAATACAAATAGGAAATCACTTATTTTTATGTCAAACAATTATTCTAAGAATTCCACATCACTATTTAATAAAAAAACATGGTGTGAAATAAAATTAATCAATGTTTCTTCAATTTAAAAGAAAAATACAAAGGGAAACATACCTAAAAATCAAGGTGCTTTGACAACAACAACTCAAAAAAAAATCCATGAGGGTTATAAGAAGCAGGAACATCCAAAGAGAATCTTAAGAAGAAAAAACCCCTAATTTAAACCCAAATAAACAAGAACCCTAGACCCGAGAGACCAAGGAAGAATAGGAAGTAAATAAAAAATGAAAAGAATGGAAGAAGAGGATGAAAGATGAGTATTAACTTGAGAAATTGACCTAAATTGTCATTAAAGTTGGTCAAAGTTTAAAATTTATATTCCTACTAACTACTGTATATGTGGAAAGCAGGGTCCAACCCACAGGGAAGGCTAATTTGGCTACTAATCTTATAAAAACTTGATAAACTCCGCTGTTGTCAGCAGTGGAGTGTTTTTTTCATTTTTTTTACTTTTTATATATTTCTATAAGAAATGAAGTGACAGAATATTGAAAACATGTTTATAAACTATATTTAATCTAGAGACTGTTATAAAACAAATAATAACAGAGGTTTAGAATACTGATAAAATGAACAGTCTATTTAAACGCTCGGGGAGTAATCTCCATTCTACTGGTTTTAAAAGGTATTTAGATTCAATTAAAGGTTATCACAGAGTACCACTTAAAAGTGTATGAATTACCTCCCTCACGAGGAGTTAAGTCACACTAGTCAATCTATTCTAGAGTTCACCACTCCAGAACAAATCAACTGAGAATAGTTTGAAAAATTAACAGTAAGACAAACTCACTGTAAGTCTTGGAGTATTTTGAATTTATTATCTTTAGAAAAGTGTTTCCATAACCAGTCTCACCAACTGACTATAAAAACTTGTGATTATGTTCTAGTGGTACAAGCATTTAGATGAACTCAGTATCGATCTCGCTGATCGTTACTGAATTCAATAGAATGATTAAGTGATATGAGAATTAAAAGTAACTAGTAGAACTTCAATTCATCCCCTAACTAGTGACTTACCTAGACAACATCTCTAATACATATACTAAAACAATTCAATTAAAAAGGAGAATAATTGAAAGATAATAGAGGAAGAGAACGCCCTCTTCTAGCATGAACTGTTTCTACTTCTTCCCTCCTTCAGCTCCAAGAAGTGGCTCCAGAGTTGCCCTCTGTTTTTTTTTCTCCTCGACACTCGATCTCCAGATGTGTTTTATTCCTTGGAATTAATGAGCGTACCCCCCGTTGTCTGCTGCTTGCTCTGATTTAAGTAGCTACTGTCAAAAACTACTTGTCACCACTTGTTTTCCACTGGCTTCAAATTCCCTTCACAAATGCACCACACAACGTGCATTTTTTTTCGTGACTGGCACGTCGTGCTAGTTTTGCCCTCGTAACTAAATTCTGCTGAGTTAGTTGCGTGAACCTTGACATGTTTTTGACTTTGGTATGAACCTGCACATATAAAATTGAATAGAAAAGTAAATAAATGAGAATGCAAAGAAAGAAAAATAGTTATTTTTTAAGTTAAGTGTTATATTACTCGTTACAAGTTAACTAAAGTTAATTGATAAATATCTTAATTGACAATTATTATTTACATTTATATTAATAAATTTATTCACATAATATTACTATGGTAAAACATAAGTTTATTAGAAAGTTTTTAATTTAAATTAAGTTAATAAATATAAATACCAAATTTTTTAGTTTATCATTTTTAACTAATTTATTAAAATTTTACAACATGAATAAATAAGTAATTAAAAATTTAATATTTTATATTGTATTAATAATTTTATTATTACTACTTAAGAAATTAAATTGCTAGATTAATTCATTAATTAGTTTATTTTAATTTAATAATTAGAATTAATACTTTATTTTTAAATATTTTTAAATTAATAAGTATATTTTATAGTTTATTTATAATTATTATTAATTATACATTTATACTATTAATAGTATATTAATTTATTATTAACATTTATTATTAATTTATTTTTGTATTTTAATTAATAATTTATGTATTTTTTAATATTATAATTGTTTTAATTAATAACTTTTACAAATTCTATTATATCCATTTGATTTATTAAAGTTAACTTTAACTTTAGCTTTTTTTATATTACTTTAATTATTATTTTTATTATTTATATCTTCTTCTTCCTAAAACTAGCGGCGGCTTCAGCTCCTCGGCACCAGTGGAGCAACCTCCGGTTTTCCCTTGGCTCTAAGTAGTATCCAGCAGCAGTGGCGGTCCAGATTCATCTCCTTCCAGAAATGGCGGCAAGGAATGCGGTGGTCAGCAGCGACCCTAGTGAAAACCCACGTCCGCCTGGCTCCTACGACTCGATTCTTCAAAGTGGACACCTCCAGCAGTAGCAGCTAGCTCCAACTCCTCAATACTGGAGGCAGACTTCCTCTTCCCGGTGAGGGGTGATTCTCCTCCTCAACACCATCATGGCGTCGACCCAACTCGGCATCACCCTTCTTCTTGAGCACCTATTTTAGAAAATCATTAGATTCATCGGATCTGGATTTTCCAGTTGTGTGTTTTTTTTTGTTCGGTATATACACAGTTGGGACTTGTTTCTTCTCTAGTTTAAGGTGTGTGGTGTGGGGTTTGCAGCACTGATGAATGTAGTGATGATGACTGTGAGTATGGAAGATGCAAGAATTGAAGGAGGGGAGCAGGCGAGAAAAATTGTCTAATAGAGAGGTGCAGAAAAAGTATTCTAACGGTGAGAGGGTTACTGATATAAATAAATTAGAGGCTAACGTTATGAGGCTAACAGTGAGGAGGTGAAGGGAAGACAGTCTAACGGTGAAGTAAATAAAATGAAGTAATGGTGAGAACAGATAGCATTTGAGGATGGATGGGAAAAAGGACTACCAGTGAGGATAAATATCGGTGAGGTTGAGGGTAACAGTAGCTGTGAGGGTCTCAAAGTCACCGGTAAAATAAAATAAAAAAAATGGTCACTGGTAGAATTAAAATAAAAGGAGGAAAATCGGTAGGGAAGTCACTATTAGAATATAATTAACAGTGAGTAGGTTACCGTTAGAATTAAAAAGAAGGTCACCGGTAGATAAAAGAAAAGTCTATTGTTAGTATTAAAATTAAAGGGTCACCGTTAGAATAAAATAAAGAAAGGAAAGAACCGGCGTGAGGGTCACCGGTACACAGAAGTAACAGTGATGTGCGGGGGTCACCGTTAAAACTAAAGGTCACTGTTAGGATATAAACTAAGGCTACCGGTCCACAAAATGAAATCTCACCATTACTCCAAAAGAAAAGGGTCACCTTTAGGACTAAAATAAATAACTAACAGTGACCTTCAAAAATTAAAAACACATAAATTAAACATAAAATTAAAACTTAAGTAAACTAAATAAAAAGACTAAAAATAATTAATTAAAATAATGCTAAACACCATTAATTAAGACAAAATTTTTATTAACCTTTAAAACATTAAAATTATTAATTTAAAACACATAAATTATAAACTAAATAATTTTTAAACTAAATTAATAAAAGACTAAAATTAAAATTACTA
This sequence comes from Viscum album, assembly GCA_963277665.1. Lineage (NCBI taxonomy): Eukaryota > Viridiplantae > Streptophyta > Magnoliopsida > Santalales > Viscaceae > Viscum > Viscum album. The sequence goes on from OY728119.1 coordinate 118,238,308, forward strand.
AATAAATTTATTACAGGGTAGCTGAAAATTAAATGAAGAGCATTGGTGACCCAATAGGTCACCGCTAGTTCTTGTCTACCTCACCGGTAGACTAAAATCATTATTTAGTGACTTAATAATTTATCTTCATATATAAGATTATGTAATTAATGTTTTAAAACTCTTAATTAATTAATAAAACAACTATTTGAACACATAAAATTAAAAGCGAACTATTTTATTTAATTAAAACTAAAATTATTTACTTAAATTATTAGATGGATGACTAAACATATTAATTAATAAAGTTAAAATATTTTAATGAATCCATACTAAAGAATAAAATATTAGAATAAATTCTAAGTTGATTAAAACACAAAAAAGGATGTTAAAATATTATTTATTATTAAGTTTAAATTGTTAAGTAGTGAGAAGATTGGTATTAACACAAATAATAAACAAATGATAAATTTAGATAAAACAAAGTAGATTAAACTTATTAATTTTAAGACTAAAAATAAAAAAATTAATTATAAAAAATTGATTAATTGAAAAAATTAACTATAAAAATACAAAAGTACAGTTATTTAGTATAAATTGATTAAATAATTAATTAAATCATTAAAAATTAAGTAAAAATATGTTGCAAAACTATGTAAAAATAAAGCCACATCAAATTCCCCCACACTTAAGCATTGTTTGTCCTCAAACAATCTCATGTTTTATTTCCTTTGAAAAATAGTAAAATGTATCTATGATTAAGATCACACTGTAACATGTCCAGTATTCAAAAAAAAGGACAATACATAACAACAGGCTATAAGAAAATGAATTATTCATATGAATCTTGCCTATAACAAATAATCAATGGTAATTAAGAAAGCTATGAATCATCAAGCAATGAAGATGCCATGCCTCATACGTGATACAACTTAATGACTCACTTCAATCCAATCTCAGGTTCTAATTTCAAGAGTGACATGAGGTAAAATATCAATGGAATTAAGACCTTAATCACGGAACTTTGTACTTTAACTTAATCCTAGGTTCCAAAAATAATTAATTTTTTTCAAATCACCTTATTGATAAAACATAAATGATTTTCATAAAAATCAATTGACCCCTTCTTCATCTGGTGTTCATCATTCCCCTCACCTTAATGAGCCCATTTTTGACTCTAGAAACTTTATTTATTTTTCCCAAGCCATGTATCATTGTGCTAAGCACTGTGCAATGCACTTATTCAAAGTGAATAGAGGGCTTAAAGTAAACAGAACTGCACCCAGCATCTAGGGTCTCAGAGACTCACCGTGGGATCCCAAATTCCCAAATTACTCCAGTTCCAAAAGATTTATAAAGAAACCATTTACATTGGCTCATTAAAGCAATTACTTTTAATAATTACAAGAAGAATGAGGCCCATAAAATCAAAATAAAACTGCTATTTCCAAAGGTATGATCATAATTCCACAAACATGTAACCCATATCACTTTCAGAAGTAGGTCCTAAACCGAATTTCCATCAAATCACTAAGTAAGAACACTCAGCAATCATCCATACTCATTAATTTCAGACTCAGAGTAGTTCTTAACTACTAGCAAGGAACTTTTCCTAAGGCAATACCCAATTGAGTACAATGTAAAGCCTAGAATTATGCAAGAATTTTGAAAAAAAAAACCATTTTTAACAAAAAGTTTGAATTGAAGTGATAATTGATGGACTCTTATTAAAACACAGTTTATCACAGTCAAGAATTGACCCCATCCCCCACACTTTAAACCCAACTTTTTCCCCAAAGTTGACTTCTAAATATGGAGAAGAACAATTAATCAATTAAGGTTCAAAACAGATTTTCAATTTAGCAGATTGATGACATGTATAAAGGTTCTCAATGAAGTTAAAAAATCTTGTTTTACATAATGAATAAATATTCATTAGGTTCATTAGAAAAAACATGCATTAACATATATGTCCAGTGACAAATATTTTGCATTCATCTCAAGATATATCATGTAATTTGTGGGTGCACAATTAATTGGGTGTGAGCATGTTTAGAAAAATTTATTCAGTTAGATATTCAATAAAGCAGACAAAGTTCATCCTAAACACCCCAAAACTAATCAGATTTAAAAGACCAGCAGCATGTACTCCCACACACTTAGTTTCAAGCAGTGAAAATATTTTAATAACAATGCAATTCAGTTTCCAATAGTGAAGTACATGCAGATTTTTTAATAAAACAAATTTTTTTAGTGGTAACAAACAAGAAACATAATTCTTAAAGTAAGAAGAATTTATTTTAGAGCCACAACATATAGAGAATATTTTTTAGTGAAAGATATGCAACAGATTTTTAGAAGATATGTAACAGAATTTTTAATACACATGTAGCGGAATTTCTTAGACAAGAAGAATTTTTTCTTTAATAGAATTTTATTAAAAGGAGCAGAAATAAATGCAGAAAGTTGAAATAATTCCCTAACTGAGTTCTTGTCCAAAAATGATCATGGGAATTCTACTCCTTTATTGACACAAGAAGCAGCAACCTGAGACAGAACATGTAACCCAGGAACAAAGAACAAGAAGTAAAAATTATTTCACAAAAACAGAGCACAGAAGCAGAACTTTATTCAAGGTTAAAAAGAAACAACATAAAGACAAAAAGAACCATGGGTTGCCTCCCATGTAGCGCTAAGTTTAAATTCCCCAGCCAGATTTTATTCAAGAATAGTTTTTAAGCTCAGTGAAGGCAGCCAAGCCCTTTGGATATCCCTCAAAATAAAGTTTCACTCTTTTCCTATTAAGTAACATGGGTTTATTCTCTTCACCTAAAATTTATAAAGCTCCATTATTAAGCACTCTCACAATTGTAAAAGGTCTATAACATTTGGACTTCAACTTTATAGGAAAGAGTTTGAGTCTATAATTAAAAAGAAGGACCTTCTGTCCAGGTTTGAACTCTTTTTTTTGAATGATAGAATCATGAAAGATTTTAGTCCTTTATAAATCCTTGAATTATCTTAAATATCTCTCTTAATATCATCAAGTTCACTCAGCTCAAGTAATATCCTCTCACCAGCACTCTTAAAATCAAAGTTAAGAGCCTTAACTGCCCAATAAGACTTATGTTGCAACTCTACAGGTAAATGACAGCATTTCCCAAATAGCATCCTGTAAGGAGACATACCTATTGGGGTCTTGAAATCAGTTCTATAAGTCCATAAAGCTTCATCCAATTTAAGAGACCAATCTTTCCTTGAGTTTGACACAGTTTTCTCAAGAATTTTTTTAAGTTCCCTGTTTGAAATTTCCACTTGTCCACTAGACTGTGGATGATAAGGAGTACCCGTTTTATGAACACATCCATATTTCTCCATCAAAGATTTAAATTTGTAATTCTTAAAATATGTTCCATTATCAATGATAAAATATCTTCGGACTCCAAATATTTTAAAAATGTTCTTTTTAACAAATTTTATTACAGAATTGGCTTGATTGTTGGGCAGTGCCACTGCCTCAAACCATTTCAAAACATAGTCAACAACAACAAGAATATACTCATTCACATGAGATGATGGAAATGGACCCATGAAATCTAAACCCCAAACATCAAAAATATCAACTTGCAAAATTCCTTTTTGGGGTAACTTATTCTTCCTACCCACATTACCCAGCCTATGACACCTATCACAGCCAACCACAAAGCTCCTAGCATCCTTAAAAAGAGTAGGCCAATAGAAACCAGATTGTAAGACTTTTTGATCTGTTCTTTCACCACCATGGTTACCTCCCCAAGGTGAAGAATGCAAACTCTCTAAGATAGGAAACATCTCTTCCTTAGGTACGTATCTCCTAAGAATACCATCAGTACATCTCCTAAAAAATATAGGATCATCCCAAAGATAATATTTAATCTTAGAAATGAATTTCTTTCTTTGATTATTGGACAGATTTCTGGGGAAAACACCTGCTGCCAGAAAGTTGGAAAAATCTACAAACCAAGTATATTGCCCGATTGACATAGTAAGCAGCTTCTCATCAGGAAAGAAAGAGTTAATCTCCCTAGGATCTTCAGATTCAGATTGAGTAAAAGGAATCCTAGATAGGTGATCAATAACTAAATTTTCAGCTCCCTGCCTATCCTTAATTTCTAAATCAAACTCTTGTAGCAAAAAAATCCATCTAATCAGCCTGGGTTTAGTTTCCTTCTTAGACATCAAGTATTTTAAAGTTGAATGATCAGTGAAAATGATGACTTTGGAACCTAACAGATATTATCTAAACTTTTTTAGAGAAAACAAAACAACTAACGATTCTTTTTTAGTGGTGGTATAATTCTTTTGGGCATCATCTAGCAGTCTACTACCATAATACACCACATGAAACTTTCTATATCTCCTCTTTCCAAGGACAAAACCTATAGTCATGTCACTAGAATCACACATAACCTCAAAAGGTAGTTTCCAGTTAGGTGCAGTGATGATAGGTGATGTAGTGAGTTTCTCTTTAAGAAGATTAAATGATTTCAAACAGTTTTCATCAAAATTAAAAGGTGAATCCTTAACTAACAAAGAACACAAGGGCTTATTTATTTAAAAAAATCTTTTATGAATCTCCAGTAGAAACCGTCATGCCCTAAAAAACTTCTAACACCGTTGACATTTACAGGAGGTGGAAATTTTTGAATAACATCAATCTTAGAAGTATCAACTTCTAGACCTCTATTAGAAACCTTATGAACAAGCACAATACCTTCTATAACCATAAATTGACACTTCTCCCAATTAAGAAAAAGGTTGGTTTCAATACATCTCTCCATGACTAATTCAAGATTTCCAAGACAAATATCAAAAGTAATACCCACAATTGAAAAGTAATCCATGAAAACCTCAATAATTCTCTCAATCATGTTGGAAAAGATAGCCATCATACACCTTTGAAAGGTGGATGGAGCTCCACACAACCCAAAGGGAATTTTCCTGTAGTAAAATGTTCCAAAGGGGCATGTCAAAGTGGTCTTTTCCTGATCCTCTAGATCAACAGGAATCTGGTTTTAACCAAAATACCCATCCAGAAAATAGAAAAACTTGTTTCCAGCAAGCCTCTCAAGAATTTGATCCAAAAAGGGCATTGGAAAATGTTCCTTCCTAGTGGATGCATTAATCATCCTATAATATATACAGATTCTCCATTTTATGGCTTTCCTAACTTGAACTTCTTCATTTTTTCATTTTTAACTACAACAAAACCTTCCTTCTTGGGGAAAACCTGGACAGGGCTGACCCAAGTACTATCAGAAATGGGATATATCATTCCAATGTCTAACAGTTTAATCACTTAATCTCTCATGACTTCTTTTATGTTTGGATTTAACCTTTTTTGACACTCCACCCTAGGATTATGATCAAGTTCCATAGGTATTTTATGCATACAAAATGAGGGACTAATACCCTTGATATCATCTATTGTCCAACCTATGGAATATTTAAACTTCTTTAACACATTAAATAATATTTCCTCTTAGTTTTAATTCAGTTCAACAGAAATTATTACAGGAAAAGTGGAGTTATCACCTAGAAACGAATATTTAAGATGAGTGGGGATGGGTTTTAGTTCAAGAGCGGGTGTTTCTACACTAGAAGGAAGAATTTTAGGCCTGGGAGGTCCAATATCTTCAACATATTTCTTATAAGAAGTATTTAAAGATGAAATATTTTCAATTTCATGCTCAGAATCAGAAGTAACAGTGTCACTGTCCAGCATGGGTAGTACACTGTCCAGATTTTATAGATTAGATTTCAGTAGGTTTATCAAATTAGAATAATCTAATTGTCTTATAAGTTCTCCCTCAGTATCATAAAAGTGATCAGCAAGGTTGGTGTTAACATAAACACCCTCAAATTCACTCAAAAATCTCCTAAGTTCAAAAACAGAGGACCCTTCTATAGCAGAAACTGGACAGTTGTCCAGTTCTGGAAAATTTTCTAGATTTGGAATTTGAGAAGAATTTTCAATTTCTAAAACAAATTCAGAATGATTTTCATCTTCACAAATGTTTTCTTTAACATAGGATTTATTTTCATATTTTTCAGAGTTTCTAATTGAGTTCTCTTTCTCTAGGGACTCTAGCATTGAACAGTTTTCAGAAAAATTTGGTCCTTTAACATTTTTAAACACATTGAACTCTTCTTGTTGTTATCCAATTTTAAAAATTAGTTGACCCTTAGAGACATCAATAACAACACCACCTATGTCCAAGAGGGTCCTACCCAAGATGATGGGCACCACTTGATCACATTTCATATGTAAGACAAGAAAGTCATCACGCAAAAATAGCTTTCCTACCCCAACTAGAAAATCATCTACCCTACCCACAGGATGAGTGAAAGATCTATCAGCTAACTGTAGTTTGACTATGGTGGGTTTAAGGTCACCCAACCTCAACTATTGAAAGAGTGAGTATGGGAAAAGATTAATTCTAGCACCTAAATCACACAAACGTTTCATCTGATCAGAGTTTCCTAGTGTGCAAGGTATGACAAAACTACCTGGGTCTTTCTGTTTAGGTGGGATTTTTTTTTGAAGTACAACACTACACTCTTCAGTGAGGCTATAAGTAGAAAATTATTCTAGATTTTTTTGGTTTGAAACAATTTTATTTAGAGATTTCAAATAATATGGGATTTGAATTAAGTCTTGTATGAAAGGAATGTTCACTTGAAGTTTAGAAAGGAGACCAAGGAACTGAAGAAGTTTATCCCTGTTGTTACTTTGAGGTTTCATCTTCTCAGGGAAAGGGATGGGTGGGGAAATTTTTTTCAGAACAGTAGGTATATCCCTAAACTATTCCTCAACTTTTTCTTTTCCTTTATTCTTTTTGTTTGTAGAGGAATTTTCAGCTTGAGTTTCAGGTGGAAAATTCAAAATTTGATCATATTCAAGACCTTTCTGTGAATTTCCAGCATGTGTGCAAAGCATATTTTTATTTCTAGAATGAAGCATATTTTCAATTTGGGTATTTTCGGTTTCTTTTTCAGCAACAGTTTGAGTATTAATCCCACTTCTAGTGACAAAATCCATGACATTCTCCCTAGGGTTAAGTTCAGTTGTACTTGGAAGTCTACCTTTTTCCCTAGATGAAAAGTCTCTAGAAAGTTGGCCAAGTTTTGTCTCTATGTTTTTCATTCTAACATCATTTTACATTTTATCATACTCATATTTATTTTTATGTTTGGATAGTTGATTCAAAATTAGATCAAGCTTAGCAGACATGTGACTATCATTGTTTCCTTGTGTATTTGAAGACTCACCCCTTTGTTGATTCTAAAAATTTGGTCTTGGTTGGTTAGATTAATTAGGGCCAGTGGATTGTTTAATTAAGTCTTGATCTTTCCAGGATAGATTTGGATGGTTCCTATAGACTTGATTGTAATTATTTGAAAATGGATCTTCTTTAGGAGGCATTCTAGGACCATAGTTAGCAAAGTTATAATTCTCTTGTTGTTGGGCTGGCATATCAAAATTAGGACAAAAATTTTTAGTATGCCCAAACAAACCACACTGGACACACTGTTCCCTTAAATATTGATTGGTATTCTGACAACCTATTTGGTTAACAGTTTGTTTCAAGTTCTGGTTCATTAATGATTGAAGTTGGTTGGTAATTTCAGCAAGTTGAGCTTGAGTTTTATTCATTGAACCATTGTTTTAATTAACATTCCTATTGACTCTTTTTATTATTTAATTTTTATGTTGTGAATTCAGTGCAATATTATTAAAGATTTTTCTATGTTCTTCATCAGTTTTATCATTATAATTACCCCTAGCAGCTTGGTTAACTAGATTCTGTCCAGAGGAGGACAACCCTTCATAGAAAGTATCCATAAGAAGGTGAGATGGGAGTTGATGATGGGGACACTACCTAAGCAGATCCCTAAATCTATCCCAAGATTCATGAAAATCTTCTCCATCCTCTTGATAAAAACTAGTTATTTTTGTTCTAAGTTCACCTTTTAGACTTTGAGGATAAAATTTCATAACAAATGAGTTATACACTTGATCCCAATTTTCGAATATGTTCTCATCTAGACTCAGAAACCAATTTATAGCATTCCCTTTAAGGAAAAAGGGAAAGACTCTCATTTTAAGTCCATTTTCTGTGAGTCTTAAAAGAGTTAATTTCTGCACAGTGTTATAGAAGTCTCTAATGAAGGCAAGAGAGTCCTCATTAGAGAGCCCATTAAAAGCAGGCAGTAGAGAAATATGTGACTATTTCAATTCATAGTTTCTGGCCTTAGGAGATAGTCTAATGGATGATGGATTACTTGATACTTGTGGAATTTGGAACTCCCACATCCCAGGCCTTTAAATTTCATCTAAGAGTTCTGGTTGGTTTTGAAAATTGTTATGCACAGGAACTCTATTATCTAACTTTTCCATTTCAGTTTTGTTCTTCCTTCTTAGAGCAGTGAGATGTTTGTCTAATTCAGGGTTTAGAGGCTCTAATTTAGCACCAGATGTTCTTGTGATCATAAAAATAGTAGTAGACAGTATCAGCAGTAACAATTCAGAATGATAAGTTATAGTTTTTTTTTAAGTTTTCAAAATTTTCAATTTTTAAGGATTTTTATATATGATTTTTTAAAATGTTTTTTTGAGTGATGGCTCGTGCCTTCCCCGGAAGCGGTGCCAAAAACTTTACCTAAACCGTAGTTGAAGTCGGTAAAAGTTTAAAATTTATATTCCTACAAACTACTGTATATGTGGCAAGCAGGGTCGAACCCACAGGGAAGGATAATTTGGCCACCAATCTTCTAAAAACTTGATAAACTCCATTATTGTCAGCAGTGGAGTGTTTTTTTTCATTTTTTTACTTTTTATATATTTCTATAAGCAATTAAGTGACAGAATATTGAAAACATGTTTAAAAACTATATTGAATCTTGATAATGTTGTAAAACAAATAATAATAGAGGTTTAGAATACTGATAAAATGAACAATCTATTTAAATGCTCGGGGAGTAATCTCCATTCTACTAGTTTTAAAGGTATTTAGATTCACTTAAAGGTTATCGCAGAGTACCACTTAAAGTGTATGACTTACCTCCCTCGTCAAGAGTTAAGTCACACTAGTCAATCTATTCTAGAGTTTTCCACACCAGAAAAAATCAACTGAGAACAGTTTAAAAAATTAACAGCAAGACAAACTCACCATAAGTCTTGGAGTATTTTGAATCTATTATCTTTAGAAAAGTGTTTCCATAACCAGTCTCACCAACTGACTATGAAAACTTGTGATTATATTCTAGTGGTACAAGAAATTGGATGAACTCAGTAATGATCTCACCGATCGTTACTGAATTCAATGAAATTATTAAGTGATATGAGAATTAAAAGTAACAAGTAGAACTTCAATTCATCCTTGAACTAGTGACTTAGCTAGAAAAAATATCTAATACCTATACTAAAACAATTCAATTACAAAGGAGAAGAATTGAAAGATAATAGAGGAAGAGAACTCCCTCTGTTAGCATGAACTATTACTGCTTCTTCCCTCCTTCAGCTCCAAGAAGTGGCTCCAGAGTCCCCTCCGGTTTTTTTTCTCCTCGGCACTCACTTTCCGGATGTGTTGTATTTGTTTGAATTAATGATCATCACCCTGTTGTCTGCTGATTGCTTTTCATTAAGTAGCTACTGTAAAAAACTGCTTTTCACCGCTTGTTTTCCACTGGATTCAAATTCCCTTCACAAATGCACCACACAACGTGCATTTTTTTCGTGACTGGCACGTCGCGCTAGTTTTTCCCTCATAACTAACTTCCATTGAGTTAGTTGCGTTAACCTGGACATGTTTTCGACTTTGGTAGGAACCTGCACATATAAAATAGAATATAAAAGTAAATAAATGAGAACGCAAAGAAAGAAAAATAGTTATTTTTTAAGTTAAGTGTTATATTACTCGTTACAAGTTAACTAAAGTTAATTAATAAATATCTTAATTGATAATTATTATTTACTTTTATGTTAATAAAGTTATTAACTTAATATTACTATGGTAAAACATATGTTTATTAAAAAGTTGTTAATTTAAATTAAGTTAATAAATATAAATACTAAATTTTTTAGTTTATCATTTTTAACTAATTTATTAAAATTTGACAACATGAATAAATAAGTAATTAAAAATTTAATATTTTAGATTGTATTAATAATTTTATTATTACTATTTAATAAATTAAATTGCTAGATTAATTCATGAATTAGTTTATTTTAATTTAATAATTAGAATTAATAATTTAGTTTTAAATATTTTTAAATTAATAAGTATATTTTATAGTTTATTTATAATTATTATTAATTATACATTTATACTATTAACAATATATTAATTTATTATTAAAATTTATTATTAATTTAGTTTTGTATTTTAATTTATAATTTATCTATTTGTTGATATTATAATTGTTTTAATTAATAACTTTTACAAATTCTATTATATCCATTTGATTTATTAAAGTTAACTTTAACTTTATCTTTTTTTATTACTTTAATTATTATTTTTATTATTTATATCTTCTTCCTCCTAAAATTGGTGGCGGCTTCATCTCCTCGGCACCAGTGGAGCGATCTCCGATTTTCCCTCGGCTCCAAGCAGTATCCAGTAGCAGCGGCGGTCTGACTTCATCTCCTTTCAGCAATGGCGGCAAGGAATGCGGCGATCAGTAGCGGCCCCAACAAAAACCCACGTCGGCCCGGCTCCTATGACTTAGTTCTTCACAGTGGAAACCTCCAGCAGCAACGGCTAGCTCCAACTCCTCAATACTGGTGGCATACTTCTTCTTCCCGGTGAGGGATGATTCTCCTCCTCAACACCAACATGGTGTCGACCCAACTCGGTGTCACCCTTCTTCTTGAGCACCTATTTCAGAAAATTATCAAATTTATTAGATCTGGATTTTCCAATTGTGTGTTGTTTTTTTTTGTTCGGTATATACACGATTGGGACTTGTTTCTTCTCTAGTTTAAGTTATGTGGTGTGGGATTTGCAACACCGATAAATGTAGTGATGATGACTGTGAGTATGGAAGAGGTGAGAATTGAAGGAGGGGAGCAGGCGAGAAAAATTGTCTAACAGTGAGGTGAAGAAAAAGTATTCTAACGGTGAGAGGGTTACCAATATAAATAAATTAGAGGCTACCGTTATGAGGCTAACAGTGAGGAGGTGAAGGGAATATAGTCTAATGGTGAAGTAAATAAAATGAAGTAACGGTGAGAACAGATAGCATTTGAGGCTGGAAAAGAAAAAGGACCATCAGTGAGGATAAATATCGGTGAGGTTGAGGGTAACGGTAGCTATGAGGGTCTCAAAGTCACCGGTAAAATAAAATAAAATAAAACTTCACTGGTAGAATTAAAATAAAAGGAGGAACATCGGTAGTTAAGTCACTGTTAGAATAGAATTAACTGTGATGAGGTTACCATTATAATTAAAAAGAAGGTCACTGGTAGCTAAAAGAAAAGTCTACTGTTAGTATTCAAATTAAAGGGTCACCGTTAGAATAAAATAAAGAAAGGAAAGAACCGGCGTGAGGGTCACCGGTACGCAGAAGTAACAATGATGTGTGGGGGTCACCGTTACAACTAAAGGTCACTGTTAAGATATAAACTAACGCTACTAGTATACAAAATGATATCTCACCGTTACTCCAAAAGAAAAGGGTCACCGTTAGGACTAAAATAAATAACTAACAGTGACCTTCAAAAATTAAAAACACATAAATTAAACATAAAATTAAAACTTAAGTAAACTAAATAAAAAGACTAAAAATAATTAATTAAAATAATGCTAAACACCATTAATTTAGACAGAATTTTTATTAACATTTAAAACATTAAAATTTTTAATTGACAACACTTTAATTATAAACTGAATAATTTTTAAACTAAATTAATAAAAGAAAAAAATTAAAATAACTAAATAAATTTATTACAGGGTAGCATCAAATAGAAATGAAGAGCATCGGTGACCCAATAGGTCACCGCTTGTTCTTGTCTACCTCACTAGTAGACTAAAATCATTATTTAGTGATTAATAATTTATCTTCATATATAATATTATATAATTAATGTTTTAAAACTCTTAATTAATTAATAAAACAACTATTTGAACACATAAAATTAAAAGCGAACTATTTTATTTAATTAAAACTAAAATTATTTACTTAAATGATTAGCCGGATGACTAAACATATTAATTAATAAAGTTAAAATATTTTAATTAATCCATATTAAAGAATAAAATATTAGAATAAATTCTAAGTTGATTAAAACACAAAAAAGGATGTTAAAAGATTTTTATTATTAAGGTCAAATTGTTAAATAGTGGGCAGATTGGTATTAACACAACTAATAAACAAATAATAAATTTAGATAAAATGAAGTAGATTAAAATTATTAATTTAAAGACTAAAAATAACAAATTAATTATGAAAAAATTTATTAATTGAAAAAATTAACTATAAAAATACAAAATTATAGATATTTAGTATAATGTGATTAAATAATTAATTAAATCATTAAAAATTAAGTAAAAAGATATGGAAAACTATGTAAAAATAAATCCACATCAGAAATCACCCAAAACCTTTAATAAATTTCTTAGAATCACCATCGATGGAGGAAGGGAAGCTTGAGGAAGAAGGTAGAGCTCCCCTAGGGTTGCAAGAGCCTAATGAGGTGGAGAGGGGGAATTTGGGAGTTAAAAATAGAGAGAGGAAAAAAATACTAATTTCACAATTTTAATGAAATCGGGCACTGTAAATGGTTTAAACTCATGGTTTAGGAAAATATATGCCAACCATGTGCCCCTAACTAGACACAATGGACACTTTAATGGTTTGGAAAACCATGCTCCAACTGTGTGACTTGATTCTACATAAAATTGAAGAACTAGGCACACACTTTCTGTACAGTTTGGACTAATCGTGCTCAATCCATACGCCCTCATCCAGAGACACCCAAGGATGTTCACAATTTCTCCTAGGCGCCACATGGTTTGGATCAAACCGTGCATAACTCGTGCAACCCAAATCTTTCAAGTTCAAAATGAACTAAGAAAGAGCTCAACCTTAAGGACTCAAATGATTTCCCCTTAACCATGAACACAAACTATACAATAGAAGAAAAATATCCCAAAACTTCCAATTATTATCTAAAACACCCAAAACTCAAGGTAAAATCCAAAGAAAAAATTATATAACAAAATAAAAGATGAAAATAAAAATCAGGGTGTGACATCCTCCATTATAATTTCCTATAGAAACTCCATACCCATGTTCCAGTGATATAATCGATGTGGCCCCATGTCACCACTTCTAAAAATATATGAGAACACTGGTTAAAAGTAAGTACTCATCATTATTACCAAATTCTAAACTAGGATGGACAGTTAACTATCTTACATGCATAAGATAGTAATATACCATATATTAATTGAAAATATTAGTTTTATTCCTAAAAATCATCCGTTATATCCAAAATGACACACCAGGTGTGGCCTTCAACTTACCATATCTAATTCCACATGCGAACACAAGTCGGACCATCCTCATCTGAATCATTTCGAAGAACTCGAATCCAACTGCCTATGCATTACCAATTCACCCAATAATGCCTGAATACATCCCTTGATCACCCAAACATAATCATTGGAGTCTATACCTGACTCTCAATGAGATTCCTTGTTTAGATACCCAACTATCCAAAATCTTTATTGTGCCCCACCAGACACCAACACACCTCTAATACAATCACCCTTAGATCACTATAATTCCTCTTTGAGCCCAAATCTAGTGCTCAGTCTTGATTTAACACCACATATGATTCCCTATTTGAAATTACCTAAGGAAACCAGATATGCATCTCATTTTTTACACCAACCTCTCAAGGCTACCACAACCACTCCATGGTCCATTACAAAATCATGCAACCCTTCTATAATGAGGGTCATATTCCCACAACCAATATGTCACTCCCCACCATAAGAGTGTCATTGTCACCTCTCCACTTGAGCACCTCACAACTTCTATGAAATATGTTCCAATTATAATCAAAATTAATGATTGGATGTGGATATCCCTATCTCACCAGAGATATAGTAAAAACATCATATGAAACCTATTACCAGCTTACAAGAATAACACCATGACATTTTTTAATATCTGATCCATAATGAGGGTATTTACCTTTGAAGGCCTATGGTGCACTCCACACCATAAAAATTCACTAATATAGATCATTTATTATAACCTCCTTGGTTCCAAATTAATAGAATGTATTCCTCTATTCTAAGATATATTCTATGAATCAATCGACACATGACACCTCCATCTTGTTCAAAACCGATCGTTTTTGCCACTAAAAATTGATACCTCCGTAACGTCATCTCTCACTGTAGGAAAATATCAGTCTCCATTAAAAGGTTCTAGGCTCCCTACCCATGAGTCTATCATCAAATATTTCTCATCTCACTTCCAGAGGGACTCATGAAATGAGATTTTCCATAGACCCATGACTCTCTTTCAAGTAGTCGTGACCAATGTTTATGGTGGAACTACCTCCACCACACTACTCGAGCTCCTCCAAGACCTGGATGATTTTCAATGGAAACACATATAGTCAATTTTACCGATCTAAACCTCAACACACCCCATGCATATAAATAATGTATCACCTTGATTCCACTAGTGAGTAATGGGTGTTTACTCTCAAGAAACCTAATAACATAACCCAAATGACATTTCAAATATCTGGAATGCACCTTACACCTTGACCTCATAAAAAACTTAAGGGAACACACTCCCCTGTAACCATTTACCAAATCCAACTCATTATCCCATGAGTCATGCATTAATAGAACTAGGGTCAAGTTCTCACTCAAGCACCTGTCCATGCCTCCTAGCCTGTTAGTCTCATTGAACTTAAAGAATACTCGATGATTTGATCCAACAAGCCTAACATTTATGATAAGTCAAGTCTGACAACATAACCACCCATAATCATTAGAATTTCTCCAAGATCAGAACCATTTACCCATGTTCCATGAGACTGAGATCTATCCACTTGGGGTCAACACTGATTACCATGTCAAAACAACATCAAAATTGCAGGGTCAGGCATCCTAATGATCACAACCATCAAAACCATATTTAAAACCAAGTCACTAGCACTCAAGGTGATTTTCTTAGAAAGGACCCATGAAATAATAACTCTATTACTATAAACTCAATAGTACCTTCTACACATCAATCCCATATATTTAAGCATCTACCGATGCCTCACATATCCAAAATATCTATGAAACTGGGATAACCCCTCTCATGGACAACCTCGATCACCAAATCATCCATCTAAATACTATTTTGAGTTGAATTAAAAAATCATCTGGGATCTCACCTAAAACCTTAGGTTATGAATCACACATGTCAATTCTCATGGGTGGAACTCCTACACCCATTCCAAAACCCATGGCATCTTACACACCAAATCCAACCACTCAATCTAGGTCCCACACATCCATAAACATACTCATCATCAAAAATGTATGTTCTAGACACACACTCTCACATTTAGTCTTAAAATCCTCTAACATACCTACTCTAGGGTTAGGCATAAACCCACAAGTGTCACAAACAACTGTGATACAAGGAAAGAACTCACCACCTCAAGGTCACAACCCAACTGAAGGCACAACAAGCAGATAATCCACAATATACCTTGATAAAATTGTAAAATTGGCCTCATAATCAACCAAAATCTCTTATTTGTTTGTATTAGGTTCAATAATTGACTTTGTATCGCTTCATGTTTCTCCTGATGAAAAATATTTTTCCAGAAAAATCACCTTGAATGCATTCCATTATGTGTTCTCAATGTCCTTTGATTACTTAGTATTTTGAATTAAGGACCACCATTGGTCAACATCACCTCTTAGATGAAACAAATCCATAATGATTTTTTTATCTCAGAGCATCCTAATGCCAAAAATATTTTCTCTAGATAATTAATACATTTTTTTGCCTCCATAGGATTAGTGGTACCACTAAATGATGGAGGTTGTTGCCTCATAAATGATCCAAAGTGGTTGATCCTTGAAAATGGGAAACTAGATACCACATGTAGGTGAGGTTATTTGTTACAACTTGAGTCAATTATCCTAGAATAGTCATAATTTTTAGCATCAATATTAACTTTATTGTTCTGATTATTCAGACAATCATCAAATTGTCCATGTTTATTGGATGAGCTTTTAATTCTCTTTGTAGGTGCCATTATTTAAAAATAAAATTATCAATTAATTAGTAAAATTATAACATGAATTATATAGTAAAATATCACAACAATTATAGAATGATTTCTATTATTTTTCTAGCGGTAAAATTCATGTTCTCTATATATGTTTTCCTAAATATGGTTCCTAAAATTTCTACTAACCCTTGATATGACACAAACTGTAATTCCCCAACCCCAATTTTCCATATCTATTGGTTATTTATTATAAGGAAAACATATTAAAAGATATTATATTCCAAGTATTATGGTTTAGTAGTAATCAAGATACTACATACATAATAAATACATTACAAATTGATATTTTAAAGAATAAAAGTACATATATTTATTCCATAATTCCTTCCTTAGAGCTACTCAATCATAGTATTCCACTTCATTACTTGGGGAAATGGGAAAATAGAGTAAAGGTGGTGAAATTAAACACTCAGTAAGTGAAAGTGTTCAACAAATGCTAATAAAGGATAAATATGGTGTATGCAACATCATGAGTACAATTGTAGTCATAAAAATTAATACCAAAGTATAATACATTGTATAAAGAGAAATACATAATAACATATATTGCATAATTATCTAAAATATGGAATTGTATAATACCAAACATCATAACCATATCATCAAGGATTTATTCCAAGACATTAAAGGGTATGGATGCTCCCATTACCCTATCTTAGTTATCCCACAACTCATATCAATGCACTGGGGGAATATATAATTCTAGGAAAAAACCTTCACATAAAATTAAAATTAATTATATTACAAACTAAATGATTATAGGCTATACATGGAAAAAATTTCAAGTATGAAAAAGTTAAAAATACATAGATCATTTTCCTAATGGAACTTATCATACATGACCTTCCCATAGGGAACAACAGATTATACAGGTCATTAATATATTTACCATTCAATAAATTAATAAAAATGTACAAGTGAATTCCTTCCACACATATGAGGAATAACTATGGATTCATAGTTTTCAATAGGTAACAATAATAATTAATTTATATGGAGTTATAACCAATAAGTACTTATCAAGATCAAGGATTTTTAGTGAGTTTAGGAAATTGTATTTATAATGGTAGGATACTAAAGAAATACTTACATTATACAAAAACATATAAATTATTTATTTTGTATTCTAATGAGTATGATAATTATCCATAGCATATCTGTTTGGAGTGTCAAACCAGGTGCACAGTAAGGGCCCATTAACTGGACACTATGATGATGATCATGATATACCTGACCAACTCTATTTGGGGTTATTACCCCTAAATTAATTTGATCTAAAACATGTCTAATTTATTGTATCAAGACAATGATGTATTTTGTTAAAAAATCAGACACTTTTTACTTAACTAAAGTATAGGATTTCTATGTCTGCGATGAGGCTTAGGCATAGTAATGACTTATAAAATAGGAATAATATGAGTGAAAGGAAATATAATGTGGATTATATATCTTAAGAATAGAATATAAAATGAAATAAAAAATATATTGAGAAAATGATTTATGGATTAAAAAGTATATGATAATAGTAATGTATATTGGAATGGTTAAGAGAGATAAAATCAACCCATACTTGGGCATAGTAATGGCTTTATAAAAAGGGTATACAGTATGGGGTTTGGGAAATTTATCCATGATAATAGTTAAATTTTTAGATAATAATGTGGATATATATCAAGGATTAATATAGAATTCAAATTTAAAATATATTACAACTAAGGAAATTCAAATAGGAAATGAAGAGAGAAAAATACGAACCCTTACCTCTCATGAGCTTCTTAGATTGGAACACAACCATATATTCAAATAAACTCTTAAAGAATAAAGATAGAGATAGCATAGATACTCTTTAAGAGAGAAATTAAGATATAAATTTGAATTTTATATATAATAATTATTGGATGGGGTTGGTATTTATAGGTGTGGTGAGTGGATTTTCAAGGAATAATTTACTAATTATTTTTTCCCTTTAATTTAGTGCCCCACTATAACAATTGTGCTTCACTACTACCCTTAATTCTCAAATATAGTGTTAAATTCTAGAAATTGTGAAATAATGCTTTCTTAGATGAAATGGTTCATGATTACATAAATATGATGTCATATATACCACATTTATTGTATTTTATCACATTCCACCATTTTTACTGTATTTTACTTTTTAACAAAAAATTATCGAATTTCACCCCTTAGATAATTTTGAAATCCACATTCAAAATTTTAAATAAAATTTATCAAAATAATTTTCCATTTACCTATATTAATATTTTTTTAGGTTGATATATTTATCAAAAATAAAGTATAAGAGTAAGCATCATTCTAATTTCTTATAAAATTTACATTATAACACAACTTAAACCCTAGATATATATTCTATAATCAAACTAGAATATTACCTAAGGGTAAGGTGGGAAATGGTGTTTCTTTCCTAGGGTAGTTTAACTAAAAATTTTTCAGTGGTGATATCCACTAACTTGAACTTTTTCCATAGACAGCTCTGCTCTAGCTTCACTTTTTGGAGTTTTTCTTGGGTATAGTCAAGGGAGAACCCCAATAATGCTACCTCCTTTCCAATATATGATAAATGAACTTCATAAATGATGTTCATATTGTTTAAATCTACAATTACCCATTTATATGATAATTATCTCTCATTATTACCCTTAATATATACTAATCCCAATGGTCAATTCTTAATATCTATACCAATAACTGTTATATTGATAATTGTTATATGGACTAATAGTCATAATTTCCAATGGTCACATAGACCACGAGTCATATTGAAAAATGGTCATATTAAATAATAGTTATATTAATCTTTATATATACACCAATATCTAAATTCCTTCATATCATTCTCTAAGTTCTTACATTATATCAATTCTAATGTTTATTGTTTTCTTCTTAATAGAAATGTATCTCATATAATTGTTATTATTTTTTGAGTATGATCCATTGGAGTACAATATTATGGTGTTTCTTCACATTATTACATGATTTATGGTATTGGTTTTAGTTTCTATTAAAAATTTAATTACTTAGTGCTTTTTTTGTATCAATGTTTTTAATACTATTATGATGAAATAATAAAGTGTGAATTATAAAAAAATGTTATGATTAAATGTTTATTTACTATTTAAAAACATTGGGTATTACACTAGGTCACCTCTATCCATGACATTTTGATTTTTGATGACTACAACATGCAGAAGAAAGGATTTCTGCCTCCTTTCTCATGAGGGATTTGTTCTTAAATTTTTTCGTATATTTATTTATTATGTTCTTTATATTATTAAAAGAGATTTTTTTAGAATAGTAGTAGAAACATATTATCTAAGTCTGTAGTTCATGAATCCTTTTACAAGAGAAACTCAAAACTTAAAATATTTTACTATTAAGAATCAAATCTGTAGTTGAACTTGGTGCTTTGATACCCATTGTTGTTCCTACTAGGATTAGTGTAACCACACTGAGGTAGGTGGGGGTGAATCTGTGTGGTTCAATTTAAACAAATTAATTTTTTCCCTTTTTACCAATAAACTGATTAAAGTTAATGTATATCACACTATTATCTCACACATGGACTACATACATGAAGTATAAACAAAAAAAACACATTTAAAGGAAAAAATATTTTTAAGAGGTTTACTCATAATATCTGAGATAATTCTTGATGTATTGTGGTTTCTATCCCATAATGAGGCAACCTAAGCCAAAAATAAACAATTAATTCATAGTTTTACTTCAATAATCCTTTTATCTTACAAATAGTCACACAATCCTGAGAACCAAATGTTTAATGTCTTAGAATATTAGATATATAAATAGTTTATTTTATAATAATCACAAACATTTCTCCATAATCATATAACTCTAAACTTCCTTCTAAACATATCACATGAAATTCCCATATTTCTAACTTAGTGAATGTGAAAAACATAATAATGGGGTGATATTAAATACTTAGTAAGGTTAAATATGAGAGATAATAATTAGAGAACATAATTGAACATAAGATGAGAAAAGTGGTATGAAAACATAACAAGAATACATAGTCATACATAAGATAAACATATCTAAAAAATAATAGATCATGAAAGAGTTATGGAATAAAAATTTTACATAAATTAAGTATGAATAGCAAGGAAGTTGAAACATAAACCAATTGTAAAGACCCGTAAATTTCAAGGGAAATTTTTTCTTAATTTTCTTTGGAATTATATGAGTACGAAGTTTCTGACGACACCTGATTCTGAGGCCTGGTGTTCCAGGAATCAATTTCTGAAGTTTATCTCGGGTATATTCAGTGAACGAATGAGCGGGTTTTTCTAACTTTTGAACCGGTGCTCGGAATCGAAATCTGAGGGAACCGATGAAACCGCAGCACCGGTAATTTCTTAGGAAGACCTTTTCTGGAGTTTCATTTTCTCAGGAAGAGTTGTTAAAAAAATGGATTAAGTTTAAAGTGAAATAAAAATTGTGTTACAATTTTTATTTCACAACTATGTAGTTTAACTTCCATGTGAGGGAATATCCTAACTCCTCTTATTAGGATATCAATGAGGTGGATCCCACACGAGCCCCACCCGCTTCAAATTCCCTAACTCCCCATTAAACCCCCTCTTGCATTTAATTTGTAACTCTCCCCTCTCCCCTCTTTAATTATGCCAATACACTTAATAAATTAAGTGAGATAAGAGTTTGAATTTTTGAATTCATGGCATGAGTTAAAAAAATAAGGATGAACCTTATTTTATTTTGGTTGGTTGTGGTGTGAGGATAATTGAGGAGAGATCCCTTGTGTGTTTTCCTGAAGAACTTTATCTTCTTCACGAAGAATGCCAAGACTTCGACGAAGAACGCTATCACCACAAGGAGAGATCAATGTGCCGTCTTTTCTCCTCTCTACAGCCGGTGTGTGACGCCTTTTCCGAAGAACAGCGACGCTCCCTCTTTCAATCTTCTTCCCGCGTCAAAGGAAGGGGTACGCCTCTCCTCCTCGGATGTTCTCCGTCAACATATACGGAGCTTCACCCCGCGACGTTGTTTCCTGCGACGATCATCGTTCGACAACTTCTTTGACGTAGGGGTTAAGTTCAAATTTAATTAATTAAATTTGCGCTTTGTTTGTCAATGAGATTACTCGTTCTTTGGCCGCCTGTTATCAAAATAATGGGAGGAGGTCGTACCGCACAAACACGGCCGACCCTCCGCCCGTTTGTTGTTGAATTTCTTCAGGGCTTGGAATGGGGACGGCGCGGTGTCATAGCACCGCACGGGAATGGAAGAATCGCGGACGGAGCGGGCCGCGGTGAAGGAGCGCGGCGCCGTCGCGCCGCGCTGGTGGAGCCAAAGGAAGATGTGGCCAAGGGTGGGCCACAACGGAGGGGCGTGGCACCGTCGCGTCGCGCCAGAGCACCATGGAGGGTCGTGGCCGGGGTGGGCCGCGGTGGAGGGGCGTGGCGCCGTCGCGCGGCGCCGGTCGGACAAGGGTTGCGGCCTAAGGCCGCGTCGGTGTAGAGGAGGGCGCCCGGATCTACCGGCCGGCGGCGCTTCAGGAGGCGGGACCAGCAGGTCCCGCGCGGCCCAACCGTCCGGCCATTACGGTCGGCCGGATCCGGGAAGTCTGGGGGTTGTAACCCCCGTCGGCTGGAAAAAGGGTAGGACCCTCCATGTGGGGGCCGCCATTTCAAAAACAAGGGGGGCAGCGCCCCCCCCCCCCATTCTGCGTTCTCTCAGCGTGCAGGTGCCCGTACAGGGCCGGACTGGCCGCACCGGGCCGGGCCGCCCGCGCCGGGCCGGGCCGCCCGCGCCGGGTCGGGCCGCCCACGCGCGGTCGGACCCCCACGTAGGGCCGGGCCACACACCGGGCCGTACCTGGACCCGGGTCGGGTCGACCCGGTTTGGGCCGACCCAGGGGGTATTGGGACAGGTCGGACCGGGCCCAAACCCCCTGTTTCCGGACAGATCCGTTCAAATGCTCATAAATTGGGCTACAGACCTCCAATCGATGCAACGTTAGTTGCATATCGATACTTGGATCGAGACGGTCGTTTTGGTATATTACACTCAAGGTTTCGGAGAACTTTGTGTATGGCCGGGTTGGTTCGAACATGAAACCAACCGGGCTCTCGGAGCGGAAACGCTTATAACTTGAGCTCCGGACGTCCGATTGACGTGTCATCGGCTTTGTTGGATTCCTCTTAGTGATACGGTTCTTTTGGATTACTCCAATCAAGGTTTGGACACAGCTGGAGTATGGTCGGGTTGGTTTTAGTTCAAAAACCAACCGGGCCCCTAGGACGAAAAAGCCAATAACTCTCAGACCAGGCGTCCGATTGGCGCGCCGTCTATCGCGTTGAGTTCCTTTTGACGAGACAGAACTTTGGGATACATCAACTCCAGACTACGTGTTAGTTGATGTATCGACCCCCCCTGGATCGTGGAGAGGACCCTCTTGGAATCGAGCATGCTGTGTGCGGGAACCCTAGAGCTGGCTGCGACTGCGACGACGATGACGACTGTACTAGAATCCAACGTGGGTTTGCCAGCGATGACGACTGTACTAAAATCCTATGTGGTTTCGGAAACAATGACGACTGTACTTGGATCCTCTGTGGGTTCAGCAGTGACGACGACCATACTGGGATCCTCCGTGCGTTCGACAGCGATGACTACTGTTCTTGTATCCTATGTGGGTCCGGCAGTATTTGACTACTGTTCTTGTATCTTATGTGGGTCCGGCAGTATTTGACTCTGTACTTGTATCCTATGTGGGTTCGGAAGAGTATCTGGCCTTGTATCCTGTGTGGGTCTGACAGATTAGCTGGTCTTGTATCCTATGTGGGTTTGACAGCTTAGATGAATCAGTGGTTATATCTGATCATCTCTATCGTCTTACGAAATGTTTACCTGTGTGAGCTGAGTCTTGACTTTCAATCATTATCTTCGATGTGATTGACTTGATATCCTGTGTGGATTGAGTTATGATTTTTTGGGTGGATTGGGTTGTGAATTCCTATGTGGAATGGGTTATGTTTTCCTGTGTAGACTAGATTGTACTTGGGATTGTGTGCGGGAGCCGAGCTGGAATTGATGACTTAGGTATTTGTATGGGCATATACCTAAGTAGAGTTAGTTTTTACTTCGTGATTGTAACTTTCCTTTGTGGTTTATCCTTCATGGATTATGGGAGACCTTCGGGGGTCTCAGGGTCCCTACTGAGTAGCGTATACTCACCTCTACACGGGCTATGCCCGCACTACGTTGTATTGGTTGCAGAAAACGGACAACACTGATCGATGTGGGAGCTCGTGGAGCTGGACGATACCTGGAGGTGGATCACTGGACAGGACATACACAGAGCGGACAACCGGAGCCGAGGAGCAGAGAAGACTATCTGTACCTAACCTTCAGGTGGGGTTTCCAGGGGACGGCTCGGACTCACTGCTTTACTTTTCAGTTGCTGTAGTTTCTTTTCAGTTGTACATTACTTTCAGTTGGGTTTGTATTCTGACCCATTTACCTTCCATCACTTACTTTTGTACTCAGTTTACTTAGTGTTTACTTCATCTTGCATACTCTATGGTGTTTTTTTACTTTATAAAGGTAATTCCTTTCCTATTATCGGGATTTACGCCTTTGGTCCTACTCGCCAGCCCCTGGCCTATGGAAGGCGGGCTTGGGGTAGTCACGACACAATCCCCGAGGACGGGTCGTGAAAAATTGGTATCAGAGGAGTTCGGTTCTACCGCAGAGCTCGGGACTCTAATCTTTCTTCTATGTGAAGCAATAATGTTAAGGGTATTGAGTGTGGTTATCAGTCCAGGGAGTCCAATGTTGGTGCAGCGGCCGACGTATCCATACACCAGGACTCTGACTTCTGATTTCCGACTCAATGCATGAAAACATTGATTGCATGCGAGTTTCAATGTTTTCTTGGTGATTACTTGTGTCAGCTCACCAGGTATACTATATTGATCGTGGTTCACCTAATTCTTTTCAGGATGGCCCCATGATGGCAGCCAACTAGGGTTCCGAGCATTGTACGAGATGGCAGCCCACCGAGCGACGAGGCCTCGGTGCAGGGCCCCATTACAGCGGAGGCACCGACGGTACCTCTACCCACCGAGCCACTGATGCCACCAGCCTCAGCAGCTAAGATTTCACGTCGCCTGAGTGCACTGCACGACTTTCAGCGTCAGAGACCGCCTAGGTTTCGTGGGGAGACGGGCCCTCAGGCAGCCGAGCATTGGATGGAGGCTGTTGTACGTGTTTTCAGGTTAGTAGGGACACCAGCTGACCTCATGGTGATCCTTGCAGCGAGTCTCCTACACGTGGAAGCAGGTAGACGGTGGATGTTGATGCTCTAGGTGCACGACGAGGCATCACTTTTTTGGACGGACTTCGAGAGCATCTTCCTCTTGGATTTCATTCCAGCCACCCTCCATGCGGTGTGCATCCAGGAGCTACTACAGCTGCGGAAAGGCATCATGACTGTGGCCCAGTACTCGGCGAGGTTTACCGATCTCTCGCGCTACTCCACAGACATGGTACGAGACCCATTCTTCCTGGCCCGAACCTTCGAGAAGGGACTGAGGCATGAGATCAGGGCTTCGATGATCTCCCTCAGCATACTGACGCAGGAAGGAGTACTGGAGTGAGAACTTATTGTAGAGAGCTTTCTAGCTGAGCCTACACCAGCAGCGAGACCTACCGTAGGGTGGCATGTAGCAGAGTCTTCTGCAGCTGGCAGTCAACAGTTTTCACAGGGGTCCAAGCGGACCAGACCATCAGGCGGACGACCTCAGGATACTTGCTCAGAGGTGCGGGGAACACACAGTAGATCCAGTCATACGAGAGGCAGTCAGTGCTATTCATGCGGCGAGCAGAGCCACATGGCTCGTGACTTCCCGACCCGCCATGTAGAGGAGCAGCAGACGATTGAGGGACCACCCAGGCAGAGGCAGAGGTTCGACCGTGGCGGTCCGCAGGGAGCAGACGGACGAGGCCGAGGAGCTAGTTGAGCGGCAGGTGGTGGACGACGATTTGAGTCTCTACCACCACCACCACTAGGAGGTCCACCCAGACCACAAGGGAGAGCACAGCTTCAGGCAGCTAAAGATTACGATCATGGAGCTCCGAAAGTGGGTGGACAAGTGCGGGACTAGCTCTAGGCATGGAGGATTTTGTCCATAATGCTTCTAGCTTCGTTGACTTCGTTGTTTGTGTTTCTTTGTGTCCTTGTACTTTCAGTTGTATTAATAAAAGACACTTGCAATAGTGACATTTTCTTTCTTGTCTTTTGTATGAAAATACTAAGAGGTTCCCGTTAAAAATGTTGACTTGACCCTCACATATGAGATTCCTACTGGAGGAGACCTAGTGACCACACACTGATGCTGACAGTGTGAATCAACCCTTGGAGGTGAGAGTAACGGTTGGATCTCTTGGTAGCAGCGTTGAGGCCTTACGAAGTCATCCATGGCATGAATTACAACTGTTCATGTCAGGATTGACTGTATTGGGCAAGGAACATGGTTCATCTAGGGGATGATACTAGATTTCTCTTTTCGGCAAAGGAGAAATCTTTTCAGCTTTGCAGAACGTTAACGAAGAAGGGGCAACCCTTCGTGTGGTCAGATAGATGTCAACAGAGCTTCCATGAGTTGAGATAGAGATTGACCAGTGCTCCCATCTTGAGGCTACTGGAGGAGGGATTAGGATACGTAGTCTACTGCGATGCATCAGGGACCAGACTCGGGTGTGTCCTGATGTAGGAGCGGGCAGTGATTGCCTATGGATCACGATAGTTGAGGCAGTATGAGCAGAACCACGCTACCCATGACCTGGAGTTAGCAGCAGTGGTCTTCGCTCTGAAGATGTGGCGACACTAACTGATGGGTGAGCGCTTTGCAGTCTACTCTAACCACCAGAGTCTCAGGTACATCTTCTCGCAGAAGGACATGAACCTGAGATAGATGTGATGGCTCGAGTTCCTCCAGGACTATGACTTTGATATAGTATATACTCCTAGAAAGGGTAATGTAGTAGCTGATGCTCTCAGCAGGAGGACGGGAATTCAACTACTTCGAGAGGTGACAGAGTAGTTATCCGCTTTGTAGATATCGTTCGTGGATAGAGATGGAGCAGTTTTTCTTCAGTCACTCACAGTCACTCCTCCACTTCTTCAGTGGGTCAGAGAGGCACAACGTGGGGACGTTGACTGTGAGATGCGACGTGCACAGATATCCTCGGGATAGGCACCTGATGGATTCTCTGTAGGAGGAGAGCACATCGTCCTTTTCAGAGGACGTACCATGGTACCAGCTGCTTTTCTGGAGGAGGTGCTGAGAGAGTTTCACACTTCCCCATTAGTGGTACATCCAGGAGTGGTGATATGTACCAAGATCTCAGACGACAACACTGGTGGCCAGGTATGAAGAAGGTTGTGGCAGAGTTCGTTTCTCAATGCCTCACCTACCATTAGGTGAAGGCAGAGCACCAGGTACCAGCAGGCTTGGTACAACCCTTTGAGGTCCTGGAGTGGATGTGGGATGGGATATCTATGGATTTCATGACTGGACTTCCACATAATTCCAAAGGACACGACTCCATTTGGGTGATCGTCGACTGACTCACCAAGTCGGCCCACTTCCTACCCATCAGAGAGCAGGGCTGAGTGGAGAGCTTGAGACGACTCTATATTCAGGAGATCGTACGGCTTCAAGGTGTGCCATCATCTATCATCTCTGATCGAGATGCTCATTTTACATCCCGGCATTGGAAGGAGTTGCAAGAGGCATTCAGGATGCAGCTATGTCTGAGCACCGCCTTTCACCCTCAGACGGATGGTTAGATGGAGAGGACCATTCAGAATCGTGAGGACATGATCCGTGCATGTGTCCTCGACTTTGGTCGCAGTTGGCCGGGGTGATAAGTTATCTCCGGTCTTCATCGGACCATTTCAGGTTCTCAGCAGGATAGGTGAGGTGGCTTATCGTCTGGCTCTACCACCTCAGTTGCACCGGGTGCATGAAGTCTTCCACGTATCTCAGCTGAGGAGATACGTGCAAGACCCGACACATATCATTGACCATGGGGAGCTGGACATTGATGATGGGGCTACATTTGCAGAGGTCCCGATGGAGATCGAGGATCGACAGGATCGGGTCCTATATGGATGGTCGATTCCTCTAGTGCGCATCAAATGGCAGCACGAGAACCTCCAGGAGAGCACATGAGAGCGGGAGACTCAGATGTGTGCACAGTACCCCCATTTGTTTCCCTAGTTTTTGATGTATCTTTACGGGGACGTAAATCCCTGAGGTGGGAGTAATGTAAAGACCCATAAATTTCAAGGGAAAGTTTTTCTTAATTTTCTTTGGAATTCTATGAGTACACAATTTCTGATGGCACCTGATTCTGAGGCCTTATGTGCCTGGAATCAATTTCCAAAGTTTAGCTCGGGTACGTTCAGTGAACGAACGAGAGGGTTTTTCTAACTTTTGAACCAGTGCTCAGAATCGAAATCTGAGGGCACCGATGAAACCCAGTGCCGGTAATTGCTTAGAAAGACCTTTTTTAGAGTTGCCTTTTATCGGGAAGAGTTGTTAAAGAAATGGATTAAGTTCAAAGTGAAATAAAAATTATGTTACAATTTTTATTTCACAACTATGTGGTTTAACTTCCATGTGAGGGAATATCCTAACTACTATTGTTAGGATATTAGTGAGGTGGGTCCCACACGAGCCCCACCCCCTTCAAATTCCTTAACTCCCCATTAAACCCCCTCTTTCATTTAATTTGTAACTCTCCCCTCTCCCCTATTTAATTATTCCAATACACTTAATCAATTAAGTGAGATAAGAGTTTGAATTTTTGAATTCATGGAATGAGTTATTAAAATAAGGATGAACCTTATTTTATTTTGGTTGGTTGTGGTGTGAGGATAATTGAGCAGAGAGACCTTCTGTGTTTTCCTGAAGAACTTCATCTTCTTCGTGAAGAACACCAAGACTTCGACGAAGAACGCTGTCACCGCAAGGAGAGACTGACATGTCGTCTCTTCTCCTCTCTGTAGCTGGTGTGTGACGCCTTTTCCGAAGAACGACGACGCGCCCTCTTTCAATCTTCTTCCCGTGTCAAAGGAAGGGGTACACCGCTCCTCCTCGGACGTTCTCCGTCAACATATACGGAGCTTCACCCCGCGACGTTGTTTCCCGCGACGATCATTGTTCGACAACTTCTTCGACGTAGGGGTTGAGTTCAAATTTAATCAATTAAATTTGCGCTTTGTTTGTCGATGAGATTACTCATTATTTGGCCGCCTGTTATCAAAATAACGGGAGGAGGTCGGACCGCACAAACACGGACGACCCTCCTCCCCTTTGTTGATGAATTTCTTAATGGCTTGGAACGGGGACAGCGCGGTGCCGTAGCACTATCTGGGAACGGAAGAACCGCGGCCGGAGCGGGCTGCGATGAAGGTGGTCGGCGCCGTCGCGCCGCGCCGGTGGAGCCGAAGGAAGTCACGACCAAGGGCGGGCCGCGGTGGAGGGGCGTGGTGGAGGGGCGTGGCGCCGTCGCACCGCGCTGGAGCACCATGGAGGGTCGCGGCCGGGGCGGAGGGGCATGGCCGGATCCGCCAGCCGCCGACGCTTCAGGAGGCGGGACCAGCAGGTCCCGCACGGCACAACCGGCCGACCATTACGGTCGGCCAGATCCGGGAAGTCCGGGGGTTGTAACCCCTGACGGCTGGCAAAAGGGTGGCCCCCTCCACATGGGGGCCGATATTTCAAAACAAGGGGGGCATCCCCCCCCTTCCGCGTCCGCTCAGTGCACAGGCGCCCCTACAGGGCCGGACCACCCACGTTGGGCCGGGCCACCCGCGCCGGGCCGGGCCGCCCGCGCCAGGCCGGGCCTCCCCAACCGGGCCGGGCCGCCCGCGCCAGGTCGGGCCTCCCCAACCGGGCCAGACCCAAACCCGGGTCGGGTCGACCCGGTTCGGGCCGACCCAGGGGGTATTGGGCCAGGTCGGACCGGGCCCAAACCCCCTGTTTCCGGACAGATCCGTTCAAACCCTCATAACTTAGGCTACGGATCTCCGATTGATGCACTGTCAGTTGAGTAGCGATCCTTGGATCGAGACGATCGTTTCAGTATATTACACTCAAAGTTTTGGAGAACTTTGGGTATGGCCGGGTTGGTTCGAACACGAAACCAACCGGGCCCTCAGAGCGGAAACACTTATAACTTGAGCTCCAGACGTCAGATTAACGTGCCAACGTCTTTTTTGGATTCCTCTTAGTGAGACGGTTCTTTTGGATTACTCCGCTCGAGGTTTGGACATATCTAGAGTACGGTAGGGTTGGTTTTAGCTTAAAAACCAACCGGGACCCTGGGACGAAAAAGCCAATAACTCTCAACTGGGCGCCCGATTGACGCGTCGTCTGTCGCGTTGAGTTCCTTTTGACGAGGCGGAACTTTGGGATACCTCAACTCTGGACTAAGTGTTAGTTGATGTATCAACCCCCTTGGATCGTGGAGTGGACCCTCCTGGAATCGAGCATGCTGTGTGCGGGAACCCTGGAGCTGGCTGCGACTGCGACGATGATGACGACTGTACTAGAATCCTACGTGGGTTCGACAGTGATGACGACTATACTAGAATCCTACGTGGGTTCGGCAATGATGACAACTGTACTTGTATCCTCCGTGGGTTCGGCAGCGATGACGACTCTACTGGGATCTTCCGTGGGTTCGACGACAATGACTACTGTTCTTGTATCCTATGTGGGTCTGGCAGTATTTGACTACTGTTCTTGTATCCTATGTGGGTCGGACAGTATTTGACTCTGTACTTGTATCCTATGTGGGTCCGGTAGAGTAGATGGTCTTGTATCCTTTGTGGGTTTGACAGATTAGCTGGTCTTGTATCCTATGTGGGTCTGACAGCTTAGATGAATCGGTGGCTATATCTGATCATCTCTATCGTATTACGAAATATATACCTGTGTGAGATGAGTATTGACTTTCAATCATTATCTTTGATTTGATTGACTTGATATCCTGTGTGGATTGAGTTATACTTTCCTGTGTGGTTTGGGTTGTGAATTCCTTTGTGGAATGTGTTATGTTTTCCTGTGTGGAATGGATTGTACTTGGGCTTGTGTGCTGGAGACGAGCTGGAATTGATGACTTAAGTATATGTATGGGCATATACCTAAGTAGAGTTTGTTGTTACTTCTTGATTGCAATTTTCTTTGTGGTTTATCCTTCGTGGATTTCTGGGAGACCTTCGGGGGTCTCAGGGTCCATACTGAGTAGCATATACTCACCCATGCACGGGCTATGCTCGCACTACGTTGTGTTGGTTGGATACGACGGACAACGCTGATCGAGGTGGGAGATCATGGAGCTGGACAATACCTAGAGGTGGATCACTGGATGGGACGTACACGGAGTGGACATCCGGAGCCGAGGAGAAGAGGAGACTATCTATACCTACCCTTAAGGTGGGGTTTCCAGGGGACATCTCAGACTTGCTGCTTTACTTTTCAGTTGCGGTAATTTCTTTTCAGTTGTACATTACTTTCAGATGGGTTTGTATTCTGGCCCATTTACCTTCCAACAATTACTTTTGTACTCAATTTACTTAGCATTTACTTTATCTTGCGTACTCTGTGGTGTTTGTTTACTTTATAAAGGCAATTCCTTCCTTATTATCGGGATTTATGCCTTTGGTGCTAGTCGCCAGCCCCTGGCCTATGGAAGGAGGGCTTGGGGTAGTCACGGAACGGGCCCTGAGGACGGGTCATGACACCAATAACCATGGGTCTTAAGAAAAAACATAATATAATCATGTGGAAAAACATAGGAATGTATACCATGTAAATGACTCATATCATTGAAATGAGGAATACCAAAGAATTGTGGCACAACTATAGGTATAGGGAAACACCACATTCATGAGACACACACTTTAACCCATGCTTGTGAGAAACTAAATTGTGCTCATGTATATATTTCTCATGAGATATAAAATTTTAACTAATATATTGGAGGGTTATATAGGACCCCACCCATCATTCATCTATACTTACATGTTCCAATTGAAAATAATTCACTTAGAATATCATAAATAACCCATGGAAATAAAATGTGATTTATAAAACTTTAAAATGGAAACTATTCACTTTTATAGAATAAAGAACCCATGGAAAAAAATTAGTTTCATAACATTTTCAAATAGAATAAAATAACATAATGAATTAAATCAATTGACACTAAAAACTTGATCACCTAAAAGAGAACACTTCATAAGATAAAAATAGAGGGCGAAACATGAAACATAACTCTATTTTATATAGACAGATAAATGAATACCAAATCATGAAAATTTATTTCTTGATTTTTTTTGTAATAATCGATGTAAAAATCATATTTATGAGTCTATTTTCAAGAAGTCATTTTTTAAAGGGTGAAAAGAAGACTTCATAAAAAAACTAGTTTAAAAATAGATACCAAAAATGGAAACTAAACAAAAAATGAATCTTATTTAATAAATATGGATTTGAAGATAAAATAAAATAAATTATTTTTTAATATTTTTAAATTACCATTATTGAAACCCACATCATTGAAAATGAAATAAAATTTCATCTTGAAAACAATTTAAGAGAAAAATTAAGATCACAGTAGAAAAAATAAATTTATCTTTCAAAATAATAAAGGAGAACATTGGTGGAAATTTAAAACACAGATGTTGAATAAAAATAACTATAAAAATTATGGAAATCATTCTTATTGAAATCAAAACTTTATGAAATAATGGATTTATCAAGGGAATAATTTGATAATAAACATGAATTTCCAAAAATAAAATGTTGTAATAAAATCATTGAATTATCATATGTAATAATATATTAATCTTGAAATATCATAGTCAAATATTAATTTTTATGAGATAAAGAAATAATTTGAGTCAAGAAAATACCTTACCTTTATTCCTGTTTATTCAAATGAAATTTATCATCTTTTATAAAAAAAATAACTAAATTAATCACCTATTTTAAAACCATTTTCATACCTATTAACTTTTATAAACTTAATTTATAATTATTATATATATTTATATTAGTTAGTTATTATCTATTTTCAATATCCGATGTGATTAATCATGATCGTTTTGAACTAGTTTTGTAACAAAAATATTGTTATTTTATCTTCGAAAAAATTTCATCATTCCTAGATCATAAAAGGTACCATAATCGATGATTAAAAATTATTTATAATGTTATAATTTCATTATATGGGAGTTTTGGTTATGATCCTTAAGGATGAAAATGACGATAAGCTTGTTTTAGTGATTTTTAACGAATCGATGTTGGTATCTTAATTAATGAGTTTAACATTAATATTACCATTATAGAACCAAGATGAAATAATAATTTACTTATTTATATCATATAACATTAGTAATTATGTTCTCATAATAATCTATGATATTATTTTATAGCATTTTTCAAATAGGGGGTTTGATCAACCCAAACATGAACATACAATAATTGACGGGTGAGTATGGTCCTGGAAGTGGTTTATTTTGGAATAATATCATTATTAAAGAAGAATAATTATATTATTTTTAATTTGGTGAATCATATTTTAATATAATTTAATAAATAATAAGAAACTATATGTAAAATGAGATTATTACTTCATGGAGGCGGTAGCCCACATATACAAATGAATGATGTTTTCATTCTTCTTAATGGAAAATGAGAAAAGTGGTTAATTATTGTTACATTAGAAAAATAAAATTAATTATACAAACAATACTTATGTCATTATATAGGAATGATAAAATTATATTTGAAAAAGTAAGCTAGAAAAGAAAAGAAATAGGGAACAATTTTGTAGCCTCCCACCTCAGAACCCAGCAATAGGTGTCTTGAGATGGTTGGCCACATGACCTCAAGCATGCCTCCCCATATTATAGAGGCTCATAATGAGTATAAAGGACAAGTAAGATTGTATAACAATGTAAATAATAAATGGAAAGTAGTAGAAGCATTAATAAAAAAGTAGCATATGAAATAGAATAAGTCATCCATATAAATAAATAAGCAGAAAATTAATTATAATTAGATACAAAAATGATGATGTTCATGTCATATAGATATACGAAAATGAGGTACATAGGATATAGTAAAAATAGGAATATACCACATAATAAATAAAAGTAAAAAAGACTAAAAGAATCCTTTATTAAAATCATGAGCATAAGATCGATCCTCTGGTCTCGTACTCCATCCTTGTATTGAAAATCAAGAATTGGAAGTTAGATGAATCTCTTTATCTACACCTACAATCATGAAGTATTTTTAGGTAATTTAGGTGGCCTAAACATGGTTTGAGATATACTTAGTAGGACACCACCAACAGTGTCTATACAAATCTAGTCTATGAATTTAAATTAAGCAGTGTAAAGGTACATAATAAATGCAATTCAATAAATAATTCAATATATATTGGCCCGAGTTCTTCATGGAACACCCAACCAACACTATCATCTTTGGCATAATCTAGATATGTATGAAATGAAGGAAACTTTTGAAGATGTAATATGGGTGTATAAAGGTTCTCTATAATACAATCAAGGAAGGGTAACTGAGCCTATAAAAAGGTATGTATCATGTATGGACTATGCCTAAGCATGCTAGTTGGATTGGTGGATGCATATTCTAAATTAATGGATTTATATTTCTATAATTTTAAATATAATCCATCTATAGAATTTAATAAAGAGGCATCTTGGTCCTATCCAAGGTGAACTATAATAAGAAACCTGAATATCACTCTTGGAACACTATAAATACCCAACACCATAAGAGTCTATCCAAGGTACTCCGTAAAGGCATCCCAAGTATCACTTTCGGTGTGGTGTAAAGCATGACCCTTTGAGCCCATCCTAGGTATCTCACATAGGGGACCAAGTATCACCCGTTGATGGTGTATCCATATCACCCACTAATCCCATCCAAGGTATCTCCCCTAGGGAACTAATATCACTCATGGGTAAGTAAGTAATATTCCCGATGATCCCATCCAAGGAAATCCATAAAAAGGATCCATGTATCGGTTCCAACATAAAGGTAACCATTAAAAGTTCTAATTATAAATCTTGATGAGCTTGCCCAAGTTTTCCTTAAATTGGGACCCTTGTATTACCCACAAAT
Organism: Viscum album; assembly: GCA_963277665.1. Taxonomy (NCBI): domain Eukaryota; kingdom Viridiplantae; phylum Streptophyta; class Magnoliopsida; order Santalales; family Viscaceae; genus Viscum; species Viscum album. The sequence goes on from OY728119.1 coordinate 118,272,892, forward strand.
TGATATGATAGTATGATTTAGCTATCAAAAACTCATACTATTTAACAAGGCATAACATTCATTACACTTTAGTCAAGTTGGGAAAACCATTTAATTCAAGTAATTCAATTATAACATAAATCCCAGGGGCCCAACACGTGTCCTATCATTTCTCATTTTCATTTCATTTCATTTATTACAATGGAAACACACAACACTAAAGGTGGTTTAACAATTTGAGGTTAAGGGAATTTAAGCCTTTAAGGAAGGGAACACCCATGGGGGTGGCTCACATCAAGGTGATCAACCAAAAATGTTGATTCACCATAATCTAGGACTATATGAGGCATATAGACCCATTTAATTTAATTTATTAAACATTTAAAGGCATCACCGGAGAAGTCTAGTATGTGGTAAAACAACACATAGTTTAATAAGAAATGAACCTTTAAGGAAAGAACTAGACCAAATACCTTAGGTTCATAGATGACCACTCTTCCATTGACAACCTTTGATTCAAGCTAGAATGAAAGAAAAAGTAAAAGAAGAAAAAACAATCAAAATATGGTATATGATCTTACACTAAAATAATACACAAAATGGGATGATAAATGAAAGAAGGAAGGAAGATGAATAGAGATATTACCATTAAAGATCCAACATAATTGATGGTGAAGCAAATGGAGCTCAGAAGGAGGATATTCAGTGGAACCTAAGTGAGGCAGATAGGGGTTCTATCATGTGTATCCTTCTTCCGTATGGGAAGAAAATAAGGGATCTGTTAAAATAATCCTTTTACCTCTTAAAAAAATGACCCAACATATTTACATGGTGTGTAAGATTTACAAGCCATGTAAAGCTTAGGATTTTCCCTCTCAGGTAAAACTTAATTCATGACTTTAAAGGGGTATAGTCAACCCATTACACATCATGTATTTAATATATGTTGTTTATTTGGCCTGCATCCAGCCTCCAACCCACCTACAACCTTTCCTTACAAAAGGAAACAAACCAGTCTAAGGGCATGATTACTTGGTATTAACCAAAAAGGAAAAATGAATAAGGGTTTGATGTAAATTTAAGGAGAACATACATCACTAAAAATCCAGGAAATTATAACCCCCCATTATTAAAAAAACTCATCCCTGATTTCCCCTTTGGAGGTTTATAAATCATCATCTGAGAAATGTTCCAACCACTAATAATTTACAACATCCTCTCTCTCCCAGGTCTTGTCTTATAAACAACTATGTTACCATATCACCTGGACCAATGGGACTGACATGCCTTGAAGATCCTCCTTGCTCTGATCAAAGATACATATCGAATAATCCTCAAAGGATTCATTTTCCTCAAGATTAATATCCTGAGGGTAAAAAAACAAGATGATTCATAATGATATCGTTGAATATGTGATACAAGGAAGACATCATGTATGGTACCATACCTCTGAGGTATCTACAACCGATAGTATATCATCTCAACTCCCTCCATGATCTCAAAAGTCCCAATGTAATGAGGTGATAATGTGAACTATCTATAAATCCATCTATGATCCAATCTAGGGAAAACCCACAAAAAGACCTGATGTCCCACCTAGAACTCTAATGTTCGATAATGAAGATCGATAAAAGACTTCTATATGGACTGAGATATATCCATACATTTTTAAATTAGATTCACCTTCTCTAATGTATCTTGAACAATATGAGGTCCTCGAAGTACTACGTTACCTATCTCTAACCAGCACATGGGTGAATGTTATGAACTACCATAAAGGGCCTCATAGGAATCCATCTAAATCATTTCCCGAAATCTATTATTATAGGCAAACTCAATGAGAGGTATATGATTCTACCATGAGCCTATGAAATCAAGGATGCATGTTCGGAGCATGTCCTCTAACACCCATATAGTACACTCAGAATGCCCATCGTTCTAAGGGTGATATGTTTTACTCAAAATCACATGTGAACCTAGATCTTTTTGTAACCCTTTCTAGAACTAGGATGTAAACCATGAATGTTAGTCCAATATGATAGAATGGGGAACACTTTGAAGATGCACAATCTTCCAAATATAAATCCTTTCACTCTCATTAACTGAGATGGTATCTAGGATTGGTCGAAAGTGTTCAACCTTGATCAACCTATCGAAAATCACCCATACTACATCAATACCATAAGGGGATATTGGTAAAACCATAAAAAATCCATAGTGATGCCATTCCATTTCCACTTAGGAATGGATAGAAGCTATAGAAGTCTAGAAAATTGTTGGTTCTCAACCTTCACCTAATTACCGGTAAATCACCTAATGATACTACCTAAAATATACTTATTCATACCTATACACCAATACTGATGACATATGTATAAATAAATCTTGGTAAGCCTAGGGTAAAAATTCCCAAACAGAATCATGAGATTCCTTTGTCATCTCTTCCTGTATGTCTTTAGGAACCCAGATATGTCCATGGAAGTGAATAATCTCATCCTCATCGATAACCCAATCAGGAGGTGAGTCCTCTCCCAAGACACTCTCCCTTAAAAGTAATCCCCAGGGATCTTAAAGATGTGTCGTCCACACCTATTCTATAAGGTCCTAATGTCACTACCAAATATACTAAAACATGTTTCCCATAACATTCCTAAACCTCTAGGTACCACTCAGAAAACAAATCCATCAACTATCACTCACTATTATCCTCTTAGATGTCCTATGTATGATTCTTCTGGCTCAGAGCATTAGATACTTCATTACCCTTACTAGGAGTATAAGAATGATCAAAATATAATTACTATAGGTATTCTACCCATCTGCACTACCTAATATTCAAGTCACATAGTGTGGAAATATATTTGAGACTTTTGGGATTTTTGTAAATAGAAAACTACTCACCCAATAGATAATTCCTCTAAAAACATAAATCATGAACCAAAATTGCTGGCTTTAGGTTGTGTTTAGGGTATTTTTGTCCATGGGGTCTCATTTGGTGCGGACCATATGCCACAATTTAATCTACCTATATCAGAACTACTCCAATCCTGATTCTGGAAGCATCACAATAAATTGTATAGATTCTTACTAGCTCTTGAAGAATCTGAATCGATGCTAAAGTTACTCTCCCTTTAAACTTCTGAAAGACTATCTCTTAGGCTTAATACTATAATAACTTCACACCCTACTTAGTCAAGATCATAAGAATAACACCTAGGAATGATAAGTCTTGAATGAAATTCCTGTAATAACCAGCTATCCCCAAGAAATTGTGTATGTCAAATATATTCTTGGGATCCTCCTAAGAAACCGTGACTCTTATCTTTTGTGGGTCAATATATACCCATTCCTATAAAATTATATAACCCAAGAAGTGTACCATATCCATCCAAAAGTGGTATTTTTTAAGCTTAGAGTATAGCTAATTCTCTCTCAATGTATTCAATATAATCTCAAGTTGTTTAGAATTTTTGTGTGGAGTATAATAATACACAAAGATTTCATCTATAAAGACTGACATAAATGAATCAAGATATGGATAGAAAACCAAATCCATCAAGGCCATGAAAATAATGGGTGTGTTCATAATGATGAATGATATAACTAGGTGCTCGTACAAGACATACCTATGTTGGAACATTATACATGGTATGTATGATGGTCTAACATGAACCTGATGGTAGCCTAAACTCAAATTGATCTTAGAGAAAACTATTTCTACTTGGAGCTAGTCGAAGAGGTCATCTATATTGGGTAGTGGATACCGGTTCATAATTGTAAGCTGGTTCAACCTTCAGTAATTCATGCACAACTTGAGAGTAACATCCAACTTCTTATAGAAAAGGATAGGTGAATCCCATGGAAAAGTACTGGGTAATATAAAAACCTTTACTTCCAAGTATTTAAACTATTTATTGAGTTCTTATAACTCTATAGGTGACATCCTATAAGGATAAATAGACACTGGTACTGCTCCTAGAACGAGCTCGATGGTGAAATCCACCTCTCTCATAGGAGGTAAACCATAGAAGTCATCAAGAAAGCCATCAATGAAGAGATCCCCCATCAGTGGTAATTTCACAAGATACATTCTCTATTCACTCATAAAGAGACTATCCACCTATATTATCACTTCGTTTAGACCATGATACTCAGGTCCATCTCGAGTCACCCGAACATCCCATTTTTACTTGTTAATATAAGATCTATTCTCAAGTGATGTAAAAGACACCCTATGGTGACAAAAATCAATATGGGTGTGGTATGGAACTAACCAGTCCATCCTGAGAATGATGTCTAAGCCAGTCATATTGAAGATAAATAAATTCTACAAGAAATAGTACCCACCTATCTCAAGGGAGGACTCATTGCCTTGGTGTATACTCTATGATCCAACCCCTAACAATGTGTCAAGAGTCATGATTCCACATAAGTACCCCATCTTTAGGCCCATACATTCCATGACTGACACAGATATAAAAGAGTGTGAATCAACTGTATAAACAAAGTAGAAAATAAAGTAGAGGCTACTTGAACAGAACCTCATATTGTAGAAAACCTTGGACTCTACTCCTCATGTGTAGGCTACACTGTATAGATATGGCCTGATCTGTGACACTAATATGCAACCTGACTAACCTGAGTGGGACTTCTTTATTGGTGCTAAACCTATGATGTATATATACTATGAACAAGACTACCTCCTCAGCCTGATTGGCTAGTATTAGACCATCTCCCAGCCCAATGTGGAGATATTTATCTTGTACCCGGATGTGGTGTTGGTAAATATCCCTTCTCACTAGGTACTAGAGGGAAAGTTCAGAATAAATGCTATTGGTGACCCATATAGTCGAAATCTTGACACTCGATTGGGTTCCTTTAACACTGGGTATTATTATGCAATGTTCTACAACACTGGTGGCACACCACATAATTGTTGGTTTATGTCATCTGGCTAGCGCTTCCCCCACACACACCCTCAAAATGATGTTTACTATTTTTAGACTAACTATATCTCTATCTCGAAGCTAAAATACCCTAGCTCACACTGCCTACTTCCCTCAGGTTCCACTCAGTGATGATGGCTTGATTCCCTATCTCTGAAATGGTGATCATAGTTACTTATGATCAGATGGCATACACAAGCCCATTCTCAAATCATCTCATAGTCATCATCTCATCAACGATAAGAGTTGGAGAAAATAATTGAAGCTTAGTAAAATTATAATAATACTCCATTATGGACATGGAGCCTTTCCGTAAACTCTATGGCATGGCCCACTCTCAAAGTCTATGGAAATAATAGTCATAGAAGGCTATTTGGAAGTCTTCCTAGACCATACCCTAATGATGATTAGCCTGAGATATGACATCCCACTAATACTTAGTAGAGTCACATATCATGTAGGTGGAAAGATTTACCCTTCACTCTATTGGTGTCTACATATGATCTAAGATTGATAACATGGACTATAGCCAGGAATTAATTTCCTAAGAACCATCATCCCCCAAAAAGGTGGGAGGATGCTGCTATTGGTGTTCCCACATCAACTTTTCCATAGTAGGGGAAGATCGCATATCTACCTATATAGATTACATAAATCACATAAATCTATCTCGTAATTGAGAATTGATTCCCAGTGTAAGATCAATATGCATTTCCTAAGGTGGTACTATAGGAGGTAATACTAGTGGCTTAGGTAACACCACCTCCAAATCATGTTTTTACCCACCCTCCTAGTGTATGAATCATGGATTTCATTGCAGAATAGATCTATAATTACTAAACACATGCCTCAAATATGATTTAATAACATATAGGAATTGAGAAAGAAAGAAATTATAGGTACACAACCTTCCTATAACGATTCACACCTATCTACCTAATCCTAAATCTAGGTCTATGGTGAAAAGAAAGATCATAGAAGTATCATGAGACACTTCCTACTGCCCACTACTAAGGTAGAGTCAGGGTTAAGGTCTCCTACAACACAACATGGGTTCTGGTATATGGAGTTCCAATTTCAAGGTATAGAGGAAAACACCCTTTACTTTGAAACTGGAATCACCATTTAGTGGTAACCATTAATATTTAAAAATTTAAATTAATTGAAGCCCATTATTATTTATAAGGGTATAAATATCTTAATCAAGTTAGATTCATCACTATTCCCAATTTATAAAGGCCAATACTCTTTATAAATTGCAATTGGCACAATAAGTAACTGTGACCTGAAATTTATGTCCAGTATTAAGATGTAATAGTTCATGTATAATGATTTGATTTAATTAACCACCATTTCCAATTTATAGAAGTAAATTATTCTTAAATTAAAATTTCCATTCATTAATCAAATAAACTAACATTTCAGTCATTAGAACCAATGGTTCATGGATCAAACATGACATAATTGGTTAATTAATGGTGTAATCATCAATATATATGGGAAAACACCATTTATAATTATGTAGGCACTTAAATTAATCAAATTATGTTATCCCTAAAAGAAAAATTAGCACATATCTATATAATAATAATCAAGGCACTTGTAACATTCATAGGAAATACAAGAAATTCCTGAAGAAAGTAAATATGGCATGATAAAATGCCTGACATGTGAATTCATAATCACTAAATATGATGTCTCCTTACTGTACCATGCCATGTAAAAAAGGAAATAATTATTAATAATGATACCAATAATAATAAAACCACACGACATGTGCACCAACCAATGGTGAAATTGGTACAACTGTAACAAGAAAAAATCAATAACAACAATATCATATCCCAGAAAGTTTGGGTTACCCCTGTACTGAAGGTTCCGAGCGCAGCAGAAGTGTGGTTGAGACGACACCCAACTTTGATTTTTACCATGATCAATGATTATTCCAGGATCAATACAATGATGAACTCCAGTCTCCATGGAATATAATCAAAGATTTAGATAAAGAATAAAGAGGCCCAAAACCTTAGAGAGGAACTTGAACATCATGTTTATAATTAATTTAATTAATTTCATAAAGAAAAATAATACCTTTATCTTTGTTATTTTTCTTCATTGATGATGTTGATCATTTGGAATGACCCTTCCAGATTATCTCGTTGCGCTTGTAAGGATCCAAACTACAATCTCTCTAGTGGTGATCCACACGTGCTCCGATGGCCTCCGATCGACACTTCTCGTTCTCCTGGTGCTAGCGCGGTGAAGCGAGTGTCTTGTGTCAGTCGTTCTTGATCTCTTGTTCTTCGGCCTTGAAGAACGTCTCTCATTCTTGAGAGGGGAGAGAAGAGGATTTGAGAGAGAAATTTTTTGGCTCAACAATTCTCAATTCACCAGGCGTATGGTGTGGTGTATGGAAAAATAGAGGTACTTTCTTATTTATATACATGGAATTTCAGTTACAATATTTAATTGCATAGCAACAATTAAATACATTCATGAACATAGAAAAAACCCATGCATTTAATAATAATATCATGTCATTATTTATAGTGTGTCAAATTATGCAAAACAGAATTATAAATAAAATTATACATCAAAAAATAATAGCAGCATTATTTTAATTTGTGCCAACTAGTTAAATAATTATTCACCATCTTACAAATAATTATTTTACTACTAGACTGACCTTGGTCCACTCGAACTCCACTTCCATTTATTGAATACCCAAATAAATAAATAAATAATTTATTCTCTTAAATAAATATTTTATTTAAAACTATTAAATAAATATTTATTAAATGTTCAATAAAATAAATAAATATCTTTTATTTAATTTATGAGATCATTTTAACTTGAATAAAATTATTCCATAGTCTTGAGAATAATATTTATTTCATTAATTAAATTCAAATAGAATTTAACTGAGACCACCAAAAACACTTAGTGTGTGACCCTCTAGGATTCTTTCTTGTTGGCATTAGGCAAGCTTGTCTAAAGTCCAAGAGTACTATCTAGTAACGGGTCAAGGAACCCAAGAGAAAGAACATAAAGTCGCAAAAATGACATCCACATACTAACACTCACTTTTTAATATAATCCCTTTGTCACAATATCTCATCAAGCAGGTTTCATGATTGTGTCATCAACTTTTATGCTTGATACGTCATTCTTTGACTACCTGAAATAAACTTGTCGTTGCACCATGGCCATGGAATTTTGCGCGACGGTTCTATTTCAATCAAAGGGCTGAGATATCAACTTCCATAAATGGAAGGGACAAATCCTTCCTTGACTTATCCATTAATAACATGCCACTCGTGATGCACCCAACGTACCCTACTTCCCACCAACTGTCCACATGACAGTTTTCATCATTAAATCAAAGCATGTAAGTCATGACACATATTAATGATAATCTTAAAGTCTAAGGATCATTACACATGCTCACATATAGAAATATCTGATGACACCAAAAAATGCAGAATTCCTACTAGCGGCTCTATTCTCATAATCTCACATCTTAGAGATTACCAAGTGAAAACTTCCTAATAGGAAGTCTCATCTACTTACGAGTACTCACACCTGGCAGTGTGCATGATATGTGTCCCATCATATCATGTCATCCAACTGCAAAACTATATTTAAGAATATTGTTATAGCATTTCAAGGTTCTCATCATAGCAGAAAACTGCCATGACCTTATCAATGCAACAAATACTCTAGGAAATTATTACATAATAGTCATACAGAATAGTGAAAAATATGTAATAATACATTAAATATCAATGTGATCAAAGTAAAACCAGTTGGTTCTAGGTCACCAACTCTTACAAACTCCCACTTGGACTAGAGCCAACTGCCAACGACTTTCAGTCCGCTAGACCTCACATGATGATCATGTTTCTACTGAGTCAAGGATTTAGTCAAGGGGTCTTCCATGTTGTCTTCCATGGAAATACTTCCTACTGCAACTTCAAATCTCTGAGAAAAACCCCTCAAGAGATGATAATTCCGAAGTATGTTCTTCGTCCGCTGATGTGACCTTGGATCTTTTGCGAGAGCCACTGCTTCAGTATTATCACAATGTAGTGTGATGGGATCTTTACTGCTAGGTGTCGCATCTAGCTCCTGGAAGAAGCTTTGCATGAAAACTGCTTCTTTAGCTACCTTAGAAGCTATGATATACTCGGACTCTGCTGTAGAATCTATGACCACACTCTGCTTTGAGCTCTTCCAGCTCACTGCACCTCCATTCAAAGTGAATATGTATCCCGTTTTCGACTTCATGTCATCTTGATTAGTCTGGAAACTGGCATCTACATACCCTCTGATCACTAGTTTCTCATCTCCTCCATAAACTAGTAACATATTCTTAGTACACCTCATATACTTTAGGATAGTCTTGACTACCATCCAATGAAGGTCGCCTGGGTCATCTTGATATCTGCCTACTGCACTCAATGCGTAGGCGACATCTAGACTAGTACATAGCATGTTGTACATGACTGACCCAATCACTTATGTGTATGGAGTCCTTGTCTTTATCTTTCTTTCCTCATGTGTCTGAGAACACATTTTATTGGAAAGATGAATTCCATGTGATGCTGGAAACAATACCCTCTTGGATTTTTCCATAATGAATATCTTTATTATCTTATCAATGTATGTACTTTGACTTAGGCCTAGCAATCTCTTGGATCTATCACAATGTATCTTGATCCCAAGAATATACGCTGACTCACCCAAGTCTTTCATGGAGAAGCATTGATTCAACCATTCCTTAACAGACTATAGGACTGGTATCTCATTTCTAATGAGTAATATGTCATCAACATATACTATTAGATAAACAACTACACTCCCACTAAACCGTTTGTAAACACAAGGATCACATTCATTTTTGATAAAAACAAATTATTTTATATATTTATTAAAATTAATGTTTCATGAAATGGATGATTTCTTTAATCCATAAATGGATTTATGCAACTTGCATACCTTATTGGCATCCTTTGGAGTTACAAACCCTTCAGGTTGTGTCATGTAGACATATTCCTAAAGGTTCCCGTTAAGGAATGCTGTTTTGGAATCCATTCTCCAAATCTCATAGTCATGGTATGCTGCAATAGCAAGTAGAATTCTGATGGATTTTAGCATTGCAACTAGTGAGAAGGTTTCATCATAGTCAATTTTTTAACGTTGTTTAAAACCTTTTCTACCAGTCGTGCCTTATAGGTACTGACTTTTCTTTATATGTCCAGTTTCTTCTTGAAAAACCATTTGCAACCAAAAGGCTTTACATCAACTGGAGGATATACCAAAATCTAGACTTGGTTTTGGTACATGGAATCCATTTCAGAATTCATGGCTTCTTTCCACTAGGAAATGTCTATGCCACTTACTGCTTCCTTTTAGGTTAGAGGATCATTTTTATCAACTAATAAGGAGTCACCATCCTTGATAACTAGAAAAATGTACCATTCTGGTTCTCTAACATCTCTTTTACTCCTATGTAGTACTTGTGTCTCTGGAATAGATTCTTCTTCCACGGGGATTTGTGGAATCTGTTCTTGTACCAACTCTTGTGTACCTTGAGCCTCGACTTCCTCAAAGTCTATCTTACTCCCACCATCTCTTTTGGATATGTTCTCCCTATCAAGGAATATGGCATGTCTTGCCACTATAACCTTTTTGTCTAAGGGTTTGTATAGGTAATATCCCCTTGTTTCCTTGGGGTATCTTATAAAGTTACACTTTGTGCCTTGGGGTGAAAGTTTATTACCTGAAGAGGCCTTAACAAACTCTTCGCGACCCCACACATGTAAATTTGATAACATGACTTTTCTTCCACTCCAGAACTCATATGGAATACCATTTATTGATTTATTTGGTACTTGGTTTAGTATGTGTGCTGCTATTTGTAACACATATCCCCAAAAGGATAATGGAAGACTCGCATGACTCATCATTGATCTCACCATGTCCAATAGGGTGTGGTTCCTCCTTTCACTCACACCATTCCACTAGGGCATGTTTAGAGGAGTGAGTTGGGATAGGATCCCAAAATCCTGTAAGTAATCAATGAAGTATTGATTAAGATATTCTTCACCTTGTTCTGAGCGGAGTTTCTTAATATTCTTACCAAGATGGTTCTCAACTTCATTCTTTTATTCTTTGAACTTATCAAAAAAATCCAACTTATACCTCATTAAGTAGATATATCCGTATCTACTAAAATCATCAGTAAAAGTTCTGAAGTATGAGTACCCTCCCCTTTCTTTAACTGGAAATGGTCCACACACATTGGTATGAACCAATTAAAGAAGTTCTTTATTCCTCTCACCTTTCCCACTAAATGGGGATTTGGTCATTTTTCCTTGTAAACATGCATGACATACACCAAGTGGTTTTAGTTTGAAAGAATATAAATATCCATATTGATGTAACTTTGTCAAGCATTTCTCGTTTACATGACCTAGCCGGTGATGCTAAAGTTGGGGGTGGTATAAGTCATGTGAAGTATCTTTGTTATCTATTGCCATTACTTGGTTTATATAATCCAACACGTAAAGTCCGTTGTATAAATGTTCCCTACCACAAAAAATTCTATCTTTGTAAAAGAAGCAACATTCATTTCCAAACTTGAAAATAAATCAATCTGTATCTAATCTGGATACAGAAATAATGTTTTTAGTAATAGAAGACACATAATAACAACCCTTTAACACCAAGATCATCCCAATTGGAAATGCAAGGTGGTAGTCCCCGACAGCTACAACAGTAAGTCTAGATCTGTTTTCTTCTCGTAGATCTACCTCCCCTTGATCAATCTTCCTGAATCTACTTGGTTCCTATATTTGTATACATATGCGAGCACCAAAAGTTGTATCTAATACCAAATTTGTAGAAACAGATAGATTGAATTTGATGACAAACGCACCTGAAGCTTCTCCTTGCTTCTTAGGATGGGTGCAGTTCTTCTTTCAGTGGCCCTTCTCGCCACATGAAAGACAAAAGGCCTCGTATTCCCTTGCCTTCCCTTTGATCTTATTTTTATTGGAAGGCTGTGAAGAATCTTTGGGCTTAAATCTCTTCTCCTTCCCTTTCCTCTTATTCACCATAAGGATAGAAGGATTTTCGCGCTTCATATCTTTATCCACTTGGATAATGAGGATAAGAAGATCAGATAGAGACTTCTCAATGTTGTTCATATTGAAATTGACAACAAAGTTAGAGAAGATCTAAGGGAGTTATACGAGAATGAGATTGGTGCCCAGTTCTTCGGGGACTTTAAACCCTAGAACCTCCAGGCGCTCAATGTAACCAATGATCTTGACTACATGAGGCCCATCTAGGGAACATTCTCCAAGATTACTCTAAAAGAGTTCCTTAGAGATCTCAAACCTTTTCTATCTTACTCTCTCCTGGTAAAGACCATGGAGGTGGTTGACTATGCTATAAGAATCTATGTTTTCATGAGACTTCATGAGATCACTAGACATTGATGATAGCATCAAACATTGAATGTCGACTACGTCATTCATATGTTTCTCATAGACCAGGAAATCCTCATCACTCACCTCCTTGGTAGGAAGATCAGGTAATGCTGACTCCAGCATGTAAGACTTCCGTTCATGGAGTAGGATAACCTAAAGGTGTCTAAACCATTGTTGGAAGTTACTACTGGTGAGGATGTAATCTTTATCAAAAATTGATCGCAGAAAGAGTGTGTTTGACGAGCTTGTCATTTTTATTCTACAATTAAAAGAGCATATCATTATCAATTTATTGATTAAATTTTATGAGAAATAATAAATTTTATTAAGTCTCCCACTATTTTATCAAGTCTCAAGGGACCTCACCATTAAACTCAGAATTTCCAGTTTCCATGACATTTTAGTGGGAAGGATCCATATTCCCCTTCTCATAACCCCAATAAGGGTTGGTCAAGCTATTAGAAGGTATTTAGGAAGGCAGGTCTTTTCCAACTGCGAGCTTGCAGTTCCTTGATCTGTTGAGTGGACTCCCCAATCCTAAAATCATGACTTTGGATTTCCTCAACTCTTGCCTCCAATATTACATCAAGTCTAGAATGGGCTACTCCTTTTGATGTAATATGGTTAAGTCAACCTGAAACCTTTCATAAGGGTTTCTTGTATAAAAGTAAGTGTCCCAACAAGGGTTGGTCAAACACATAGTTTTATTGAGTTTTTCCCTTAATCAAGTAACAGAAGGCTTGGTCTGACTTAATATTTTATTTAAGGGTTTTTATCTCTTATGCATGAATTGATTATTATCACATGTCTATTAATATTAATTGAAACTTAATTAGTAATTAACCATGTCTTGAAAATATTTACGCATAAGTCTTGTTTATTTTAGTTCCATCTTGCATGTTTGTTTAATTTATTAATTATGTGATCGTAACAACACATCCATGATGATAAACAATACAAATGACAGAAATAAAATAAGTTAAATGGCATGATCATGTGATTTTATAATAGTTATTTTATCTAGTGGTTGATAAACTAACCCTGACCTAGGGGAGAAACACCTTGAACCTTTTGGGTTCATGTTTACAGCTTCCACCTGTCCACCTCTGTATCTCCTGGGATTGGTTTCGTCTCGGCTCCAGCTTGAACCGCCTCCACTAGCTTGGGAGTTCCATCCATTACATATGCCTTTTTTAACTCACATGTAGGTGAGGGGTAAAAATGGGTTTTACATAAAAGAAAACTTGGGCACGCAGGCCCTACATATTAATGAGGATAAGGCTCTCAAGACAACAAATTTAATTTAAATAAATAAATTTAAAAAACCATACACATACAAAGGTCTTGGTCTTGCTCATGATCATCCATACATGCAATGATGTTTACGCATAAATTAAAATTGCATTCAATTCTTTAATTGTTCCCATTTAAGATAAATCTCACTCGAATTAATTAATTATCATCTTTAATTAATCAATCCTTTTATCTTAAATCCTTTTCGGAATTTCACTGAGATTCTCATCCATCATAATTTTAAACAAATAAATTCATTTAAAATTATATTTGTACGTAACTTGTACCTTAGAGGCAACCCGGTGAATTCCTATTCATAACTACCCAATGAGTAGAAATGAACATTACAAAGATGTTAAACTAAACACACTATATATATATATAACACCTATCACGTGTCTTGCATCAACTTTATGCCTACACAATGGTACACGTATCAAGGGTTTGTATAATATAATAATAAATTTTAATAAATCTGTGTAATTTGGATGAGTACACAATGTGTAGTTCCAACTACACAGTGTGTACTATTTTTCACCGTCTATCCTAAGTACACACCCGAGGAAACGACGTGTGACTGTACTTCAGAAATCATTGGATTACACGGCATGTCTAGTGGGCCACACACCATATATTTATTCGTTACACGGTCTCCAGCTGGGAAAACTATGTATGGGGTACACAATCCAACCCTAACTCGAAGGGACTACACGCTGTGTGCATTATGCCACACAACATGTAATCCAGAAACCACGGGCTGCCTATTCCTGGTCAACACAAAGAGTCATTTAAGAATTTGAAAGACTCCAACACACAGCTTGGTTTGGAAGACTGGTCCGATGCATTAAATCTTGAATACATGGCGTGTAATGACGAATACACATCGTGCGTTCTGGTGTTGTATGGCCAGGAAGCTTTGGCACCTCCAGATGAGATCCTCTATTTTATTTTAATCAAAATTAAAAGAAAAGATTATTTCTGTAAGGTGAACGAGAAACGAAAGATGAGGATTAGATCTCGAGATTCAGATTTGCAGTACGATTAACTTGAATTGAAACAACTAAATTATTAAATGCATAATTCATCAAAGAAATATTTAAATAATTATAAACTATTATGTAACTGCTCTGATACCACTTGAAGGTTCTGGGTGCAGCAGAAGCGTGGTTGGGATGACACCCAACACTGATTTTTACCATGACCAATGATTATTCCAGGATCAATACAATGATGAATGCCAGTCTCCACATAATATAATCAAATATTTAGATAAAGAATAACGAGGCCCGAAGCCTTAGAGAGGATCTTGCACATCATGTTTACAATTAATTTAATTAATTTCATAAAGAAAAATAATACCTGTTTCTTTGGTATTTTTCTTCGTTGATGATGTTGATCGTTCGGAATGACCCTTATGGATTATCTCGTTGGGCTTGTAAGGGTACAAACTAGAATACCTCTAGTGGTGATCCACACGTGTTTTGATGGACTCCGATTGACAGCGCTTGTTCTCTGAGTGCTAGCACAGCAAAGAGAGTGTCTTGTGTCGGTCGTTCTTTATTGCTTGTTCTTCGGACTTGA
Organism: Viscum album; assembly: GCA_963277665.1. Classification (NCBI taxonomy): domain Eukaryota; kingdom Viridiplantae; phylum Streptophyta; class Magnoliopsida; order Santalales; family Viscaceae; genus Viscum; species Viscum album. The sequence goes on from OY728119.1 coordinate 118,288,187, forward strand.
AGAATGTATCTCATTCTTGAGAGGGGAGAGAAGAGGATTCGAGAGAGAAATTGTTTGGATCAACAATTCTCGATTCACTAGGCGTATGGTGTGGTGTATGGCATAATAGGGGTACTTGCCTATTTATATACATGGAATTTCTGTTAAAATTTTTAATTGCATAGAAATAATTAAATACATTCATGAACTTAAAGAAAACCCATGCATTTAATAATAATACCGCGTCATTATTTAGAGTGTGCCAACTTGCGCAAAACAGAATTATAAATAAAATTCTGCATCACAAAATAATAGTAGCATTATTTTAGTTTGTTCCAACTAGTTAAATAATTATTTACCATCTTGAAAATAGTTATTTTTCTACCAGACCAAACTTGGTCTGCTCAAACTCCACTTTAATTTATTGAACACCTGAATAAATAAATAAATAATTTATTCTCTTAAATAAATATTTTATTTACAAACTAGTAAATAAATATTTATTAAATGTTCAATAAAATAAATAAATATCTTTTATTTAATTTATGCAATCATTTTAACTTGAATAGAATTATTCCACGATATTGAGAATAATATTTATTTCATTAATTAAATTCAAATATAATTTAATTGAGACCACCAAAAACACTTAGTGTGTGACCCTATAGGTTTCTTTCTTGTTGGCATTAGGCAGACTTCCCTAAAGTCCAAGAGTACTGTCTAGCAATGGCTCAAGGAACCCAAGAGAAAGAACATAAAGTCGCAAAAAAAACATCCACGCACGAACGCTCACTGTGTAATATAATCCCTTTGTTTCAATATCTCATCAAGAAGGTTTCATGATTGTGTCATCAACTTTTATGCTTGATACGTCGTTCTTTGACTACCTGAAATAAACTCATCATTACACCATGGCCATGGAATTTAACATGATGGTTCAATTTCAATCAAAGGGCTGAGATATCAACTTCCATAAATGGAAGGGACAAATACTTCCTCAACTTATCCATTAATAACATGCCACTCGTGATTAACCTAATGTACACAACTTCACGCCAACTATCCGCATGACGGTTTTCATTATTAAATCAAAGTGCATAAGTCGTAACACATATTAATGATAATATTAAATTCTAAGGGTCATTACACATGCTCACAGATAGAAATATCCGATGACACTAAAATATGCGGAATTACTACTAGCGGGTCTGTTCTTATAATCTCATATCCTGGATATTACCAAGTGAAAACTTCAGGAGAGGAAGTCTCATCTGCTTACAAGTACTCGCACCTAACGGTCTGCATGCTATGTGTCCCATCATAGAATTTCATCCAACCATAGAACTATATTTAAGAATATTTTTATATCCTTTCAAGGTTCTCATCATAGCGGGGAACTGCACTGATGTTATCAATGCAACAAATACTCTAGGACATTATTACATCATAGTCATACAGAACAATGAACAATATGTAATAATACATTAAATATCCATTTAATCTAAGTAAAACCACTTGGTTCTAGGACACCAAATCTTACATGTACATGGGTTAACTAATCTGAGACATAGTATCATTACCAAATCTTATAAAATCTTAGTCTCCTTTTTAATACCCAAATAACATGAAAAAAGTAAAAGAAATTTCATTATTACCACTTTATAGTGTCCTAACCTAGAATCCACTAAATGGTGCCCTGAGATAGATGGACACATGATCTCAAACTTGCCTCACTGTATGCCATATACTGCAAACTAAAATTGAGGTCCTAGGGTGTGTACATGGGGAGACTATTCCCTCATGAGTCAAAGTGTAACAAACGTAAATATTAAATGGAAAAAATGGAAGTAGTAATAAAAAAGTAGCAAATAAAATAGAACAATTCATACAATTAAATAAATAGTTATAATCTGAATCATAAACATATAAAAAATAATAATGATCATTTAATGTAGTTATAAAAAAATTGGGTACATGGGATATAGGGAAAATAGGCATATACTACATGCTAAAAAAAGTATAAAAAAGACCAAAATCATCCTCTACTTGCATCACGAGTATAGTATCGATAATATACTTTTATACTACATATAAGCACTAAAAATAAAGAATTTGAAGCTGGAAACTTCTCTTTATCTATAATTGAAATCCTGAAGTTTGTTTGGGTACTGTAGGTGGCCCGAACAGGGTGTGATATATACTCTATAGGCCACCAACAATGGTGTCTAGAAAAATCCAGTCTTTGTATATAAAATGAGTAGTGTTCTGGTACATAATAAATGCAAGGAAATAAATAATTAAATATATATCTATCTGGGTTCCTCATGGGAAACCTGACCACCACTAACTGTTTCATCCTAAGATCTATGTGTCTAAAAGTAAGGAAACCTATGTTGATATAATATGGGTGTATAATGGTTCTCTAGAGTACAAGAAAAAAAATGATAACTAAGACTATAATACGGAATGTATCATGCACGAACTATGCCCATGCATTTTATTTGACTTGGAGGACACATCCTCTAATTTAAGAGATTGGAATTTCTAGAATTTTACATATAAGGAATCTCTATTATTTAATAAAGAAACATCCTAAGCTTGTCCAAGGATAACCATAATAAGGAACCCAAGTATCGCACTAAGAGAACTATAAATACCCAACACTATAAGAGCATGTCCAAATCAATCCATAAAGGAATCCCAAGTATCACTATTAGTGTGGTGTAAACCATGACCCTCTGATCCCATCCCATGTATCTCACACATGGGACTAAGTATCACCCATGGATGGCGTAACCATACCACCCACTATGCCCATATAAGGTATCTCCCCTAGGGAACCAATATCACTCATGGGTAATTAAGTAACCCATATGATGATACCATGGAAGGAAATCTATAAAAACGATCCAAGTATCACTCCCTACGTAAATTTAATCATAACAAGTTCTAATTATAAATCATGTTTAGCCCATCCAAGGCACCCTTAAATTGGGACCCTTGTATCACCCAAAAATTGATATGAAATTATTATTTATATATCAACAACTCATATTATTTAAAAATTAATTTCATTAATTAAACATTAGTCAAGTTGGGAAATCCATTTAACTCAATAGATTCAATTATGGCATAAATCATAGGTGCCTAACACATGACCTATCATTTCCCATTTCTATTTCATTAAATTTATTATAAAGTAAATACACACCTCTAATGGTGGTTTTAAAATTTAAGGTTAAGGGAATTTAAGTATATAAGGAAGGGCGCACCCATAGGGGTGGATCACATCAAGGTGATCAACCAATAATATTGATTCACCACAATCTAGGGTCGTATTAGGCATGGAAACCCATTTAATTAAATTAATTAATCATTTAGAGGTATCGATGGAGAACTCTGGCATGTGGAACAATGAAAAATAGTATAAAAATCAATTGAACTTCAGGGAAATAACTATAACACCTATATTAGGTTCATAGATAACCACTCATTCATTATTGACCTTTAATTTGATCTAGAACGTAAGAAAATGAAAAGGCAGACAAAAACCATGAAAACAGGGTATATGAGATCACACCAAAATAGATTAGAATATGGGAAGATAAATTATGTATGGAATTAAGAGGAATAAATATCTTACCATTGTAGATCCAACACACCTGATGTAGAAGAAAATAGAGCTTGGATGTAGGATATTTAGTGAAACCTAGGTGAGGGGTGGAGGGTTTCTCTCATGTGGATATTGCTCCTGTATGGGAATAAAATAAAGGATTTATTAAAATGAACCTAAAAAACCCCTAGCATATTTACATAGTGTGTAATATTTTTACGCCGTGTAAATATTGATATTATCTCTGTTAAAGAAAACCCAATCCACGACGTGCAAGGGGCCTAGCCAACCCAATACACATCATGTATTTTGACTGTAGCCAACCTCCATACCACCTGAATCCTTTCCTTCTAAAAGGAAACATACCGGCCTAAGGTAATGGTTACCCGGTCTTATCCAAAAATAAAAAATCAATAAGGGTTTGAAAAAAATTGAAATAGTATATACGTCACTGAAAATCTAGGATGTTACTCATTAGTACTCACATTGATAACTTGAGTTTTTCCTTGGATTACTCCTTGGAAAAGGAGGGATTAGGATAAATTCATGTGGAAAGAAGCTAAAGGAAGTATAAAAGGGTTATAGGGGAGAGTAAAAATGGAAAATTATAAATAAGGAACCAAAATTTACAGTGTCCTTTAAGGATTGGTGAGAGGCCCCTTTTATAAGTAGTGATAATGATATTTTTGTAATTATTTCATCTTAATATAAAGAGATCACATGTTGTACACATCAATAAGACTAAAAAATGAACAATAATGGATTGTAGATAAGTTTTGGTCTAGCTACACCTAAAATACTCAATTAGAAATATGTTTTTAATATGTTAGGCCTTTTACCCCTTTGGTTAACCCTTTTACCCTTTTGGATTTTATTATGGTAACTATTTTTTACACATAGTAATTTATATTTTATTAAAGTATTAAAAGACCACAGGGCATCATTAATTTCCTATTGGACTGAAAAAATTTAATAATTTAGAAAAAATAGACTACATAACTAAAAATGTAGTATTTATAAAGTTCGAGTGTCTAACACACAAGAACAAATCATATATTCTAAATTAATTAATGAAATAGAAATTCTTTTTTTTTGGATAAAGAGAAAAATTGAAAACAAATATTAGGTTTGATATCAATATATAAGCATGACAGGTCCAATTATTTTTAGGTTCGTGTGCTAGGGATTCAATTGATAATAGATTTATTCAGGCTTGCTGTCGGAATTGGGTCAGTAGGGATCCTTGGTTTGGGTACCCTACACTAATAATATGATTACACCATTTAAATGGACATATACTAAATGTAATCACAAAACTAGGCAACCCAAAACTCAATTTAAAACCAACTAACCTAGATTTCATAATATTCATAAACAAAATAGGCCATTTAATTGATGCAATTAAATGATAATCATCAGAACACAATAGTGTTCATGAAATATGAAAAGAAGATGAATTATAATCAATAAATAGTATTGTAGAAATCCAAAACAAGAATAAGAAATAGAAATAATCCCTAAGTAGAACATACCACTACAATATCATCACTCAACATAAAAAAAAACTACTTGTTCATGCTAGTCATGATGAGAATGAGCAACATGGATACCTGAGGAAGAATTGCGGTGAAATACGACAATGAAGTAGGGATCCAGATCATCACTCCATGCAAGCATCCTTCATTCGTCAACTCTCCTTTTTCTATTTATCTCTAATGGTGTGTACTAGGGGCTTATTTTATAAGCTCCCCCATAAAAATCCTAAGTTTCCCTTAATTATTTTTTATGTTCATAAAAACTTACACAATGTGTAATGGATTTTATTTCTACAGTATGAAGTAAAAACATGAATTTTGATGTAAGTATGAATCAATGGATTCACATCATGTAAATGAAATACATGATGTGTAAATTTTTTGCTCCAGTATTCTAGCCCTCTTCTTCTTCATGTGTTTTTCATTTTGGCCTAAAAAATTCAGCGTCTCACTGCTTCACTTTTCTCATGGTGTGAAGCATATTTTAGCTCCTAAATTTTTCTTTTTTCACTCCTTTACCAAATACACAATGAATCTTTCCATAAAACATAGAACAAGTTAAATTGTTCATAAATTGGATTCAATAATTCATTTTTAATCCCTTGAATTATAACACAAAAAATTATCATGAATATTTTTATTAAAAAATCATTTTTTAATTATCCTTTAATTATTCTAGTTAAATAATATTCATAAAATTATCACAATAATGATCCTTAGTGAAATATCTACCAAAATGATGCAAGTATACTCATAAATATCCTAATGATATTCTTCATAATTTTATCATTTAATTATTCACTAAAATTATTTATTTAAATACTTTATAATATCCATAAATTATTTTCTATGTTTGATTGATCACATGCACATAGTAATATTATGATGTCTCATCTCACGGTACAACTTACTCCTTTACAACACAAATATATCTCAACTTGTATCATGATAAAAAATAACGATAATTAAGTTTAATCATGAAATAAAAAAACAATATAATATTGTTTAGTCTTATGATTCACCTGAGAACACATATTACTCTTAAAAAACATTCAAATGAATCTTACAAAGCCTTAGAAAACCTCATGTTAATCTTACGTAACATATGAGTTAGTATTATGTGACAATATAGAACATTGAATCATTCTTATGCAATATTTAATTTCTCTTACATAGCTCCTAGGTCACTATTATGAATCTTAATTTATAATTAGTTTACTATTATGAAAAACCAATTAATTCTTCCATAATTCGGAGTTATTTTTATATAGCCTTAGTGAATCTTAGGTTACTCTTATATATCTTGTGAAAACTCCAAGATACTCTTACATAGTCTCAAAATTATTCTTATACAAGATCAGTTGACAAATATTTATTCGTACATGATGTGGAGTTGTTTATATGTAGCCAAGAAAAACTTAAAGTTATTTTTAGACATAGGTGGGTTATTCTTCTATAGTAAATACTTTGACAATTATTCAAAAACCTACAACTAAAAACTTTATCTATCTTTCTAAAATCCACTAAAAAGAACCTCAACCACTTAAATTTTACTCAAATAACCTTTAAACCATATTTCCAAATATATAAACTATCTCAAATTATCTTAAATAATTTTTAAAATCCTTAAAGAAAATCAATGATCTCCCACTACCTCAAACTTCCACAACTATTTTTGAAACTCAAAAAAAGCTTTAATAATTGGGTTTTAATCACTTTCCAATCAATGCATCACCTATTAAAACTCCAACTTAGTTTCTTCAACCCATAATCACCCAAGTCTGATTTTCATATATAAATTAGACTTTATTTATGATAACTAAAATGATAGATCTTAATATCTAGCATTCTTATTCAATATTAAAAACCATATTCTAGATAATTTAGTAGCTCATCAACCAAATTCATGTATCTTCATAAAGAAATAAAATTAACAATATCTATTTCCCATGAAACTCAACATCTCCTATTATTATTACTCATCTCAGTTTAATTATTTTTCACATGAAATATCAAGATGCAATAACCTTAAACTTTAACCTTATTTTCCAATCTATAATAGATACATAACCTCCATGAAATATGATCATTGTATGCATCTTAAATTTTCCTATTTATTGAAAATATCCCATTATCATGATATATAGACAATTAAATTTCCAAGATACTTCTCAAAAAATTCAATCCATTGTATTCTTTAATCTTCCCATGAAATGAGATACTTTTCTTCATTGTTTATACTTACTTAGAACATATGCTTGGGTACTTTTATCTTCTCCCAACACTCTCATCTCAACACATATTGGAATTATTTATTATTAAAAAAATGAAACACCTCAATATACAAGGGACCAACACTTTTATATTACATAATACATTTAATATTCTTAAAATATTTTAATAATATTAAAAAAACTATACATAAGAACCCATATAATCATATCACATATGATAGACTACCAGATAGGCCTTATATTTTCTACACTTTTATGGTTTTGTTAAACTCATTATATCTCCATGTTATTCCTTCCACATCTCTATGTGACCATATGATAAAACATTCCCACCAAAATCTTTAGTGAGTAACATCTATGAAGTGATCTAGTTTGAATAATGATGAGACTTAGGAATCATATTCCTATAATTAAATTCATTTGACATAGTATTCAAAAACCTTTACTCTACAACATCAAATGTTACATTTTTAATAACTTCTATTTTCAATGTAGAACTTTTTTTAAGATCACGATCATTATCATTCTTGGAACTTTTCCATCAATTTTTAACTTTAGATAATTTTGTTAATAAAACAAAATTATTTACATTATTCTTTACCAGCACATCCTAAACTCCTTTTGTCAGATAAAATGACTTTCACTTTGAATTTTTACTAGAATAATCCTTTACTTGTTAATCTATGAATTTCAATTAGTCTAAACAAACTATATCTTTTGTCTTCAACATTATATTATCTTTATAATACCATGATAAGAAACACAAACTCTGTTATGTTAGAAAATAAAAATTATTTATTTTAGTAGAAATATTTACCAAATAAAAAATTAATATCCATATCTTATATGGTATTATATGTGTTTATATCATTATAAAAAAATGGCTTTGTTCCTTAAAATATTTCATTTATGAGTAGTGGGACCACATCCTTCATATTTGAAAATGAATTTGGATGAAATTTTTTATCCAAGATAAAAAATTTATATATTTTTCATCTTTACAATCATGTTATAAAGTCTAATATATCATAAACTATGTGTATTAGAATATCATCTCATAATAAATCTTTGTTAACAAATAACTTATCTTATCACAAAAAATAAACAATATAGAAACAAAATTTTTATTTATATCCATATGAGCATGATAAATTCCTTTACATTCAATTATTTTCTACAACAATACTTAACTTCATCAATTGAATTTAAACTATAAGATTCATCAATTCTTACCTTAATTTGAACTCCTATATATTTATAATATTTATAAAGTATAAATTTTATACAATATACCTTCTCAAAATAAAAAAAAATTATTTCTATAACACCAATACCAAATGTGGACATTACATGGAGTTTCTTAAACTCCTTTGGGTATTTTAGAAAATCTCATCATATATGGAACATTTTCCTCTGGTCTCATTAACTATAGGATTCAGTGACTAAGGATAACTATTAGAAAAATCCAATGTTATTCTTATAGATTAAACCTTTACCAAATTATACTATAAAAAACACCAAAACCTAGACTTAACATGCCCATTTAATCTATCCTAAAAACCTTGATAAAATAAGGAAAACTTTTATTGAAACTCATTCACATTAATCGAATATTTCCAGTGATGTTTCAAGAATGAATTCCATAGATAGATTAATATATAATAGATATCTTTAGTCTCACCAATATATTATCACACTCAACCATATTAAATATATGAGTGAATAATAAAGATAGTTTGGTCATTTATCATATAATACTTTTTAAACCTTAATTAAAACATTCCATTATTAGCATAAGCATCTAGATTCATGTGTTGAACAACATAAACAATTTCTTACTCATGAAGTTGTTACTCTAACACATAAATTTTTCTTTCTTACTTAAGAAAAATTAATAAGAATCTATATTAGTCTAATGAATTTATTACATTATGATTATATTATTAAAGTATTTCTCTCTAAGTTATGTTTTATAATGATCATGAAATTTATCTACAATAGAAATTTTATCAGATGAATATCATTTTTTACTTTAAATAATAAGGAATCTTATTGAATGTGTTACCACTAAAATTATGACTCCTTTTAAATTTCATCATATATATTAGTGGTACAAGATCCATATTTTGGAAATAAATGAGTTCTCTTTATAATTACTCTCACCACTTATATATTTCGGTTGTACATTATGCAAATCATATATATATATATATATGACTCTTGCATGGTTGAGTGGACAACTCTTTGTCAATTCCATCATATGAATAAACTCAATACTATTCCTATGTAATCTTACCCAAGTATTTTCTAGCTAATTATAACCTAATTAAAAAAGGAAAAAATGGGAACATGATCCTACTAGGGTAACCCATTACTTACTTTCCTTACACAAGATAATCCAAGGGAACCCTGCTTTAATAGAACCTACTTGGTTGGAGGATAAAGCTCTTGATAAGTGTAAACTTTGGAAGGAATCTAAAACTTTTTATTTTTAAAGGGGATTTAATCTCGCCATCTTATATCATAAATTTGATTTAAATGTTTTTATTCTTCTAATTATTTAGTTATTAAATCCCCATTCCTTCAACTAAATTAATATGTTCAACCCTTATTGATGTGAAACTCAATACACAACCCATAACTTTTGTTGATAACCAAAATTTAAATCCAACTATATTTATATAAATCACATGAATAAGGTGTATGAAATCATTTCATGTAAAGGCTTAAAATCATATAAAATCAATAATCTCTAAAAGAGTAATCTTGAAGTGATAGATAACCAACCCCCATTTTCTACAAAAGGCATAAGCTTCTAGTAAAGTGAGGAATCCGACACAAAATCCCTCTACCCACTATTACTTTACTCAAGAGATACCTTAATTCCATAACAATTTTAACACCAATTATGTATAAAATATAACTAACTTGTTAATTAAAGCTTTTAACCTAGTCCAATCTAAAGTAAAGGTAGAAGAAAACTAAATCAATTATAATACCAAACATATAACTCTTTATATAAATATATGATAATTTATAGAATCATTTTAAAAATTTAAACTAAAGGATGCATCCATTTATAATATAATAATTATATTCATGAAAAATCAAGGAATAAACTTAATAAATGAACAATTCATATATTAAAACATGAGATAAAATATTTATGAATAATTCATAAATCAAGAAATTATAAAAACTTTATAATTTATCCTTGAATTATAGACATTCCATAATTAAGTTAAATATAAAAACTTTATATTTATTTCTGATATGAACTCCTTTATATTAACCCTTTATATGATATTTACTTTAAACATATGATATCAAAAATTTAAACATTATATATATGAACTATTTATATATTATGTAAACATTAACAATATCACACATTATTTAAACGTTGAACATATCAATTATCACAACTTCATTGGATATGGTAGAAATAATTTCTCAAATAAGACCTTTTAATTTGAACAATTCCAAATAATAATTATGAAAAACTGATAATTTTAAATATAAAATCCTTTAAATTTTTCCTTATTTTTTAATTTATAAACAATTTAAAAATTAACCTTATAATTTTCATATAAAAAATTTTATATCCAAATTATAATTCATGCCATATAATTTAAATAGGTATTTAATATTAACAATTAATATCATTGATATTTATTTGATAAATGTTTCATAGAATTTAATAATTAGTTACTAAAATTTTATAATCAATTAATTTATAAATTATTTATAAATTAAATAAATTCTATAAATACATTTTTTTATAATTTATTAAAATTTAATAGGTTATATAATTCAATTCACAATTTAAAATTTTCAAAAATCAAATTTTTATTGATATATTTTATTTTAAAATATGAACTATTTTATAACCCATGACTAGTATCATTATCACTCATATTTTATGATAGATAAGTATCATTTGTTACATAACCTTTATGGCGCCTCGAAAAACTTAAGTAAGAACCTTGTATTCGATAGCATGTATTACATTCGACACAAAGTGTGTAAGGTAATATCCTGACAGTTTATAATATATTTACTATTTAAAATAGATTCTATATATATTTCAATGCACGTAACACCGAGTTGGCTTTCATTACATGTAAGAGAAACCTTCATCGATAGCTTACATTGAACTCAAGATATACCTTCCTCAATATCTTTCAATACACACAAGAGTGACCTTCCTCAATAGTTTGCATTACACGCAAGACTGAGTTTCACCGAATAACAATGTATTATTAAAATTTTATCATTTAATATTATATGATATAACCTAGCCGTTATATTAGATGTTATGAATAGTATTAACTAACTTATGAAATATATGTTTTATATAAATATAAAATTAATTCACAGGTTACTAATTAATGAGAAATGAAAATAAGAACCAATTGGCTATAAAAAGAAATATTATTATTTTTTTGCTTCCAATGGAGTTTTATCTTAATAAACACAATTAATTATAATTATTGAATTATTTTAGTAAAATATATATGTTATATATTCAATAAAATATTTTTGATATTCATCTATTGTATTTTATATGCATAAGATAAGAACTAACCCAATTTTACACATAAAAACCTATATTTTTATAAAGGCAATTTTACCACCTTTTAATAAAAAACCCATTTTAAATCTAAATTTTGACACTTTAATTGATTTAATATGTCTAAATAAACTTATTCTTTGAAATTGAAACATAATAATTAGTTTAGGGTTAATTTTTGATATTTTTCTGAGACATTTCATTTTTTAATGAATAGTTAAAAATACTAAAATTTAGTTCAAAACTACTTTTTAATCTACATAATTTATAAGGTTAAGTTATGTTTTTGATTTGTTTTAAAGTTTAATTAGATATTATTTTTATAAATTAATACAATTTAGGTTATTGAGATCATGTTCACTTTGAAATTAATTATAATAACACAACAAACTTTCATACGTTTTTTACTTTAAAAACCTGTATTGTCGTCCTGTTTACGAGATTAATTTTAATTTAATTTCTGCCACTTATGTCATTAGAATTTAGAAAAATGGATTAAATATTTTTAATCAGAATAATTTATAATTTCTTATAATACCAAATTTGTTTTTGACCAAAAATATTAGTGTAAGTGATTAAAATTAATTACAATTATTATGGTTAAATTGAGCTTAATAAAGGACTAAACCTTTATATTAAGGGTCAAAATGACATATACACTTGTAAAACACCAATTGTATGTCTATAATTCTTCCATTAACCTTAAATTATTTATATTGGTTATTTTTTTGACTTTTCTTTAGTTAATAACATATGCACACCTAACTTGTTTACAAAAATTCCACGTGAGTCCTTTTCCTTCCCTATAAAAGGCCACCACCTCTCCCACTTATTGACACATATAAAAAATATTATATTAGGAAATGAACTTCCAAAACAGTCTCCCAAAATACCTCCTCTATACCTATAATCCTCCCCTTTTTCAGAAAGAAATCCAAGGAAACTTTTGGTTCAAACCAAAAGTAGTTACCCGATTAAGAGGTAACATCTTCTCTAAAGATTTTTAGTTTCATTTCCATTATCCACCCCATAAAATATATTTTTTATATTATTGTAAAACAAAAATAGTATCCTAAATATACTAGGATTTTTTTATTCTAATTTTCTAACCTACACTTACACACACCTATATCTAATGGAAGCGAACATACTGTTTCTCTGTATGACGACCTATTGCCTCACGAAACGACGATTAATCAACTTTCTCCTACTGCCTATCATGGTGGTCATTATGATGGACACTATATTTATATATTTTACATATTATATTTATAATTTACCTATTATTCTATAATTTTTATGTAGAACATACCTTTATGCTTTCCAAGTTGTGTAAATATGATAATTTTGTTTGAGGAAGTGTGAACTACTACCCCCTCAAAGCGATATGACTCGTTCATGCCAAACATGGAACGTATAAAGGATGGATCTAATTAAACATATGAGAAATAAAAAACCTATAAATTATATTAATTACATAATTATATTTCTGTAAATATAATATATATCATTTTCTCTATTACCCTTTCACACACTTTAAAAGAGATAACGTCATTTGTGGACATGTGGACTGCCGCCTCCTTGATATGATGTGATTACTTTTACATCACATAATTATATATATATATGTGTGTGTATATTATTAAATAACATTTTATTTATTATATAATTATAATTATGTAATGATATGGTGTTACTTACCTTCTTTCCACAACGATCGTTTAAACATGGAAATGTTACTCAAGTGTACGTACGACCTACCGTCTCCATAATTATAACATTGATTCATTTTGAATAACCATATTTAATAATTGATTTTAAATTTATAATTTATGTATAAATATAATAATTATTTAATTATTATTATTTTGGGTATGTTTATTTAATGAATTATTAGACCATAGTTTACCTACCAAATCTGTTTTTGAAACATAAACCAAATTTGGTAAAAAAACACCCGCCATAAATTTAATTGTTTAAGTAGTTGTAAAAACATGGTAATAAGTAAAATAAAATTAATTATAAAAATGAAAAAGGTTATTAAGAAATTATAAAATTAACATAAGTTTATTATATATGAATTTAAAGGACGTTCACCCAAAAGGAAACACAAGTTAAGGATTTCCATCTCACTTTTTACATTCATGAGATAAATGTTATATTCACCACTTACTTATTTTTTGTGGTGTAACTGCTGACCATTTTGATATATTATATTAAGAATTAATTTATCTTAATGGTATTTAGATTTTTCATTTGATTATTATAACTTTTTGTTATTTCGATTCATACATAAGAGATTTCGTCTCAATTTCATTTCATTGAGGCACATTGTATTGTTATGCACCTAGTTTATTTTATATGGTGTATCTATTTCTATTGAAATTATATATCATAAATCTCATTAATCTCATGATATTATAACTTTCATTAAATATTACTCCTTCATGAGGTTATTATTTAAAAAATTTCGAAGTGGTATGGGACACTTTGGGATGTTTAAAGATTATTTTCCTCAAGACTAATCCTAATGATTTTCAATGGAATTTCTATTAGAGGAAATTATATAGACATTTTTAAATAAACCATTTAATTATTATATGGTTATTCATGAACATTTTTAAGTATTTTTACCATCTTACACTCTTTGGTACTCAATTTTTTTTAGAGCGTGTTTTTAAGAAAACCTGACTTTATTTCTCTCTTTAGTCAGAGAATCTGTTTTCATTTAAAACCCATGTTTTATTAAAAAAAGTTCAAAAATTATTTTAAAATGATTTGGTAAATAAATTTTTACCCATTTTTTATTTATTGATTTTTTTCAAAGGAATGCTCTTATCTCTTTCCAAACGAGGCATTTTATACCCTTTTACTGTACAAAAGGAATATTATTTTTACCTCGCATGACATGTATAGATTTATTCTCCATCATTTCTTTGAAGCCTCATTTTCAAAGTTTAAAAAGTTTATTTTTAATTTTTTTAAAAAGGTATTTTCAATTAGAAATATTTTTAAAAGGTTTTTCAAAAGAAAAGGATATTTTCCTCAAGAATATTTTTAAAAGTTATACTTTTATTTCATCAATGAAAATAACGCTCTATTTTACTCCACATGGGATTTGTTTTATTGATACCATCCTTAACCTTCCTCTAGAAGGTTTATGTTTGATTTATCCAAGGAAAATATTCACATTCACTTCTTTGGTTCCTTTTAGTCCCCTTGAAATATTAAATTACCTATGATCATTAAACATTGAATTTCTCCTAGCTATCCATATAAATTATCATAGATATGTTCATTTCCTAAACCGTATATCATTTTACATATAATGTCTACTTAGACATTTATTTGATTATTTTGGGAAATATTGATCTATCCATATTTATCATTCAATATGGTTATTTGATAAGGCATATTAGTTATTTTTATAATTCAATATGAGGAATACTTCGGTCTGACAATGATGGGTGGAGCCCAGACTTTATATAGCTCCTCGATGCATCGTCAGGTTCTCATGAGATGAATAATTATGCTAATAGGTTTCTACCCTTAGTTTTAAACCGTCTTGTGAAAGGTATTGATAGTAATAGGTCCTTATGTGCCTTTGACATGACCTCCTTTAAGAAATCATTTCCCACATAATAGTTTTAGTTATTATTCATCCATGAGATTTTAGGTTGATATATCTATGGATACATTTCATTTCAGTTCATTTATTAATGGTATGTGTTTTAGTTTCATAAATTTACATATTTATTTTTCCTTATCTATTTATTTTATTGACATGTATTTCTAGTTATTTACCTTTCCATATTGACTATTATCATTGATTCATTATTACTTATTCAATATTTTTCCATTACTGAGAATTTGAGCTCACCCTTATTATGTTTCTTTCCCCAGGAATCCAAGAAGTGTGCTATGAGAGATATGTAGGAATATAATAGATGGATTAGAGTTATCCTCAAAGTTTTTTATTTGTTTATAAGAAAAAATATGTTATAATTAGTGTATCCATTTGTAATAAAATTCTCATTTATGTATCTAGTTTTCCAAGACTACTAAACTGATCATTCCTTCAGGGATTGATTCCTTATAATCATTCCAATGTAATTGATAATAGACAAAAGCTATGGCCTATCTAGGGCTAGGGTGCTACAACCTTTGTTTCCCAGGAGTCATATTTTACAATACATCAATATCACATCAATTATACAAGGCTCTATTTTACATATGGGAATTAACCCCATTGCATCGAACTAATCCCTATATTATACACTGTGATATATTAAAATCCAAAATATTTTATTTTCATCACCTATTATAATATCACATATCACAACAAGCAATAATAATTTAGATTATGATGTCAAATATCATTTTTTAGCTATTGTTCAAATTCTCTCTTATATTTGATGACATCTAATACAAAAATAATATAATATCAAAATTTATTCATTTTCAAGAATTATTTTGGGAATAATATAACATGGAAAGGATCAGATACCACTAAAGGGTTTCGAAGGACCGAACAACACTTGTTCAAAGTAGTGAAACAGATTAGAAACCCTATTCACATGATCACACTATGATATAAAAAACATAAATCATGTATAAAAAAATAAAGAGCATGTACCTTACACTAATGATTGATATTGTTGTTGTCTTAAATTAGTTATTAATGAAGATTAATAGGAAAAAACAATATAATTTCCCCTCTATAGTGTATCTACATATCAACTAAATTATCCAATGGTTAGGTGGGTTTCTATATATCTCCCATGGTATGCTAGTTCCTCTCAATGTATATGGGAGAGGGAAGTAGAGATTAATGAGATAATCAATAGGAGGCAATAATGTAATCAAACCAATATATCATTGGCTATTTCCTTATTTATATAATCCTTGGGTTTCTCCCAAAACATTCATGGAATTTACTCATACATAACTAAATATATGGGTAAATGGAAATTGTCACAATTTATTGTAGCATTTATCCAACACAACTCCCATATGTTTAATCTTTAAAAACATTTAATAATAATGGTATCCCAAGTGGGAAATATGAATGGAAACTACTTAAAATTTGACTATATCAACCAATTACAGAGTGGAATATGTTTTTTACAATACAATTAGTAATGACTAATGATATAGCCAATCATAAAATATTATTAGTACAAGAAAAGGTAGTACAACATCACTATATTGTCCTTCATGACATTCCTATCAAATTCAGGTTACTTTAGCATCCCATACAATATCCATATATCATACATTATGAAATATACTAACATGTATCATATATATATATATATATATATTAGACTTTAGGGCATATCTCCATCGATTTAAAGGTTTCCCCAGGAATAAAACAAACACTGGTATAATATATACATATCAAATCTCAATGTATATATATTTTCAACTTCACTAACATGAGCAAATCTCTATCAAATAACATAGATATTTAAAAATAATAATATTTTAAAAAATAATAATATTTTAAAAAATAATAATGCTAATAATTTTTATTTTGAGGGTATTCATAGCTCCATATAAGAGTATATTTTTATCATGGAGTGGAGTCGATTCCCCTACTTGGTAAGAAGTAGATAAAATGGTGGTCGAGTACATTATCATGCAAAAAACTTTATTATCATGTCCTTATGCTATGACATATTCATTTTTTAGATCCATTGACATATAATAGAGGATATTACACATAAATCAACCATCACAACTATTGGAAAAATATTCCTTTACTGAAAATTTAAATATATAGTTTTCTTTATAATAATCATGGTGTTTTCTTTTTCATAGATAGATATTTCCATAAGAACTTTAGAAAATCAAAATAATACAACTACACTTGAAACAATTCACATAAGTTTCAATATAAAACATCTTCAAGATAACAAATAAAATTGTGACCTACAAAATATTTATATTTAGTTAACTACCCTCATGAGAAAGATTCACACACAAGTCCTAAGCTCCACCAACATTTCCTAATTTTTTAATTATAAAGATACAAAAAAATAATTATATGAAGATCCACATCATCTAAAATGATAACTATTGTCTAAAATAACCTCTATAATTGAACATAAGTAATGTCTACTATTACAAAAAATAATGAACCATAGATCAAACTCATTGATAAGACTAGTACTTGAGGTTGATGTTTTGAGATTTTCTCTCAACAAAATCCTCATATTTTATGAAATGATTTGTAGCAGGACAATATCTTTATTCAATAAATGACATGACCCAAATCACCAAGGGACCTTTTAGTTGGTGGTAATCTAAGTGTTCCATCCTAGGACCACCTTCAATAGTCCAAGGGATAGACACTTACAATAAGAAATCAAAATCATGCATGGACACCATTAGACTATATAAACCAGTAATAGACATAAATCTCTAATATTTAAAATAAACAGTAACACTAGTAGTATATATATAAACAAATAAACTGTGTATAATTCTTTCATGATACATCAAATGATAAGTACATTGAAACACATGAAAACACAATAAGAACTGTACATCTAAAAAAGTCTACAAATATGAAGAATAAGAATAAGGTGAATCTATACCTCATTTTAAGGACTCCTAGAATGGTCTCCAACCACAACAATCATCAACACTATAATAAAACCCCAAGTTCCACTAAGTGTTATCTCCAAAAAATCCACACCATCTCTAAATCCACCAAGAGAATCTATGAACTATACACTATCCGTACATGCATAGAACGTGTGGGCATAAATCTCATGTAGGGGTGAGTATAAAATAACTTAGTAGGATGCCCCAAAACCATAAAATAATTTCAATACAACAAGTCATATTTGATTATAAAATAAGAGAGAAACCGAAAAGAAAATAAAGAATCTAGATAAGATGTATGACTAGAAGTATTAGGGATATGGGAAAGTTCCAGTCATCTCAACTCTATTATATAAAGGATCATATCTCACAAAAAAATAAGGATGCTCAGAGTACCATAAAGATAAAAAAGTTTGGTAATGATATCCCAGTTGTAAGTCATATCTCAAAGGTAATCAAGAATTCCTAAAAAGTTATAAATCCCAAACATCCTCAATTTATATCATTTTCATACCACAAACATAAAACATATTATGAACTCATTACTCACTAAGGTATTCATGTCATTCTAGGAATATCACACCTTACCACCAGAAACTAATGTGTTACCTTGTTAGAAACATATTTGGGAACCTGCACCTTATTTAATAATAATTATTTATCAATGGAGTACCAAACACTAATTTTCATGACTTTTAATCCTTATAAACACACACAAACACACAATATAATCTGTTTTAGGGGAATCACCCCTCATTGAAGTATGCAAGTTTATTGAGGGAGTTCCAAATCCCATTGGAGGACCTGTGCCTTATTGAGAAAGACACATAAAAAAGGGAGTACTTAACTCTGGATAAAGACCCACACCTCATGAGTGGGGTAGTTCTTGACTCTATATATCATGTAGGGACCTATACCTTATTGGAAAAAAGGGGTACCAATCCCATGCCCGAATATAGAGGACCCACACCCTGAGTAATCAGGGGAGTACCGATTATGAGAAGAATTTGGGGGATATATACCTCATCATTAGAATATCTTTAGGGGAGTACCTGATCCCATATTCACTTTGATCATCTAAAACTAACCCAATAGTCACCTTTACAGATCTAAAATCCTTAAACTAATAAAGATTCCCCATAATTAGTCTCCAATTTATAATAGTATCATACCATTATGCTCTATATAAAAATTCATTCGTAATAGACTATTTTTGTTCCCATATCTGAGTCATGGGAAAGAAATTCTGAAAACCCCATAAGTTAGATAATATATGGTGTGTATAGTAGGAGAAAAATGTGTGACTCTAGGTAAGTATCTGAGTTATTTACTACTACTAGTTCTACTATGCGGGGGTCAAAATACATGACATGTATGATATGATACATTATGTGTGAGACCCTCAATAATTACTTGGTGTGTACCACCAATTTCATAAGTTGTGTAGTCCTAGACTATAAGAAATGTCTCAATGGACACACGATGTTTGTTCCGTGAAGTTTTTCATGGGTTTGTACCCTAACCTAGTACATTTAGTCTAGTTTGTACATGGTGGGTATTTCCACTACATGTCGTGTTTAACCAAAAAGGGTCTCTTTGTGTGTATACCTATATATCTCCAGACCCACACTACTAGAATTTAGTGTGACTAAATACCTTCTTTACATACCATCTTTGAAATGAACCAAAGTGACACAATTTTAAACATCAATAATTACAATATCACTAACAAATATTTATCAACTTACATCTGAAGGACCTTTTAGGATTAGAGTTTTATAGAGTTATAAATTTTTTTAACTAAAAAAGACCATGAATATCACATTAAATTGATATTTTACCACTATATAGAAAACTAATTAATCTATAATAATTCGGAAAAATCTTCCACAAATTTCACCACACAAGATATTTTGTTAGAGATGTAACACCACGAGCTTCCATGATACGCTTCTCATTCAATAATGCAATAGCTTGCATTGTACGCAACTTCGAGTTCTAACACACCGCAACTAATCAAAGTAGCCGTTATGAATAGTAATAACCGCTTTTTAAAGTTATAGAAATTTTATATTTCAAAATGGACTTCATTTTTGTATTCCTAATATTGAAATTAGCCTATGTTGAATTTTTTGTAATTTTCTGAGAACTTATAAATTTTTATGAATAGTGAAAAATACTTAAAACAACTTTTTTAATCAAAATAATTTATAGTGATAAGTTATACTATTGAGTGGTTTTAAAGTATAATTAGAATATATTTTTACCATTTTATCCAATGGTGTTCATTAGAATTAATTTCACTTTGAAATTGGACATAAACAATTGTCAATCTTTTGATATAAATTGTTTCTTAAATACACGCTATTTGTTGTGAAAGCGGGAATTAATTATAAAATTAATTAATGAAACTTATATGTTTGGAATTTCATAAAATAGACATCATTTTTGAATTCGGAATATCAATTATATCTTAGGGTGAAAGTTTGGCATTGTTCTGAAAAACTTCAATTTTTGATGAATAGTGAAACCACTAAGTTGTAGTTAAATAACCGATTTTTCATTTAAATGAAATATTACCACTTCTGTGATTTGATTTTAAAAAATCCGACATACATGGTTGTCATTAAGAAGTAAAATTTGGTTCAATGAGATTAAAATAATTTTTGGTGAATAGTAACTTTTAAGTTCTTAATCGCGATTAGAGGTAATTAGTGTAGTTTAAGGTAAAAATAATGTTTTAATAATATGAGATGAGCTTGACACATGTCATACCATCATTGGATGTGCCATGGCCGACCAAGACAATTCATGGGTCAACTTGGGGACCCCATGGATCCACTTTAGTTAGAAAATGACATAAATACCTTTTATTTAATGTTAAAGTAAAAAATGACACAAACATGAAATATTTTACTAAAACAATTTTTAAATGGGGTTATACAAGTCATATTTTTGACTATAAATATTAATTGGAAAGATAAAAAGTTTTCCTACATCATAGTATTTTTTTATAATTTTTATACATTAAATAAATTAAATTATTTATGACATCATTATGATGCAGCGATGACCTCATTATTTAATGATTTTAATAAAATGAAAAGATAATGTACAATACAAGGATTACACTTGTCCAAAGACTATTGGATGGGTATATTTAGAACCCTTATCACCTTAGACACGAATTATATAAGTGTGGGACCTTTAGAATCGGAAAAGCATTGTATAATAATGTAAAATTTCCTTACTTTCCAAGAGTGCCCCTCCTCTCCTCTTATAAAAGGCCTCCACCTCTACCACCTCATTCACACTTTCAAGCCATTTGCCTCGGCCAAACTCTACCCAAATACTCTCCCAAATTCCCCCTCTTACTCCTAGAAGCCTCACTTTGGGCAGAACTCTTCCCAAGGAAGCCTTTGGCTCAAATCAAAAAGAGTTACCCGATTTTGAGGTAATGTCTTCTCTAATGTTGTTTTGTTTTATTTTTCTCCTCCAACCCCCTAAACTATTTTTATTCATTTCTTTTGTAACAACACCAGTATACTAAATATACTAGGATGTTGTTATAATAATGATTCGAGCTACAATTACACACACCTACATCTAATGGTTAAAGAACATACGGTTTCTGTGGATGGCGAATTTCTGCCTCACGAAACGATGATTGTTCAACACTCATATAACACCTTCAAAGGTGGCCATTAAGATGTCACTATATTTATATATGATATATAATATGTTTATGTTTTACTTATGCTTCTGTATTTCTCATTTATGGCATACTTTATGATTTCCATTATGGATAAACGCGATAATTTCATTTTAGGAAGTGCGGACTACCACCCCCTCAAAGTGATTTGAATCGTTAATGTCATATGTGGGATGTATAAAGGATGGAGTAAATGATATTATATATGATTTTATACTGGAATTATAATATACCTTTATATCATTATGATTTCATTAAATACGAAATAGAAATGAAAGTAGCGTTCATGTGTACGTACAGCTTACCGTCTCCATGAACGGTGCATTTCATTTCTTACCTCTAAACGTTATGGAATATTATAAATTCATGTATATACTGGATATATGATATCTATATCATGAATATAATTCTGGATATAATGGATATATCACCACATGAACAACTTGTAATTATAAGAATGTTATTTTTGACTCAAGTACCTAAGATTGACAAAATGACCGTTATAAACTTAAATAATTACATAATGTTCATAACATGGTAATAAGGGATATAAAAGTAATAATGAACATGAAAAAGGTTCTTAAGTAAATAGGAATTAACTCTAGTTTATTATTCAGGAGGTTAAAGAACGGTCGAGTCAGGACAGGATGCAAGGTAAGGGAACTTCTTAACCCAACTTCCATTCTTTGGGTTAATCTCCTACTTTCAAATTATGTCATGATATTATTATGTATTATTTTGTATTTTTACTTTCTTTATGTGTACCTATAGTGAATACACATAATAGATCTATTTTATTTTAAAAATGATCTTTTTAAGGACTTCGTCTCAATCTCCTTTCATTGAGGCATATTTGGTTTTATACACAACTTTCTTTTATACGGTGTATAAACCCCTTTGACTTTTACGTTTATTCAAAAGGAATGTTTTTATACGAAGAGTTTTACTAAACGACAAAAAAGGAATGTTTTTCTTTCTGTACATATGCGGCGACAACGACTTCTCCGCCACCGTGACTATTATTTGAGTTTCGGCTTCCTCTACAAGCCATCATTTTTCTTGATGAAAAATAAATACAAAGTTTTAACTTTCATTTATTTTGGTATTGAAAATGGTTTTTAAAGAGTTTTTATTATATCAATGTGTTGTATTGATATCTTGTGATTGAAATGTGGAAATGTTATGTTTCCTTTATGCATGTTTTATGTGATACGATTATGTTATGGTTTATGATATGTTTAAACCTATTCATATGAGGAATTCATTGGACTTAATAAGTGACGGGTGGAGCCCGCTATAGCTCCTCGATGCATCGGTAGGTCTCATGAGACAAACTAGTGTCTTGGCATGAGGCCTTGACAAAATCTTATTTGTGGTCTTGGCACGAGGCCTTGGCTACGTGGTTATGATAGTCTGGCATTATGCATTCCATCATTATGAAAGTGGTTATTGATATTGCATGTGATTATTCGACCAGTAGAATATCCATGTGAAGATGTAAATGGCATTATCTCATTTTACTTTTGCCATATTATGTTGATGTTCAAGTTTAAAAGGCTTTTGTTTTAGTTATACATTGCCTTAAATGTTTATGTTTATTTATGAAAGCTTCCGCAATATTTTTATCCTTACTGAGCATCTGAGCTCACCCCTTTCAATGTTTTAATATTTTCCAGGATGTGAAGAAGTTTTTTATGAATGACCTACAGGGATAGTCAGAAGAGTATATGAGTGTGGACTATGGAGACTTTGTTATTGTAGATTTTCAATTTATGATGTAATGTAACATTTATGAATGTATCTAGTGTTTCCAAGGCTACTAAACTAATCATTCTTTTGAGACTTGATATTTTGTGATCATGCCAATGTTACGAAGTAATGCACCGACTCTGGGTAACTGGGGTTGGGGCGTTATAGTTGGTATCAGAGGGAGTTTAGTACTAACCTTGGAAGCTAGATTTAGATAAACTCTGATTAGAGCACATAGCCCGAAGATAGACTTTAAGGATTAGTATAGAAGAACTTCCTAGCATTTTGGTATTATAGATATTTTGTAAGTTTTCCGAGCAATACATCCCTGTCTGGATACGAGCACGTAGAGGCGGCTCTGGCACAGATGTACCTAGGGGTAAAACCCGAAAACACCGCTTTGAGCTAGACTCGAACGAGAACTGGTGTATGAAAACGGGCCTTACTGCACTCTTGGTTACGACACTCCCGGGGGATATGCTTAGGATAATTCTCATTTTCTTTAGAAACCACTATGAAGGGTTATGATTATATACTTCCTCAAAGAAAACATTCCTTTTTATGATTATGGATTATATCCATAAATAGATCAATTTATGTAAAGTGTTTTACAAATATGGAATTATGTATTTTAATTCATAAACTAATCTAGTTTATGCCATTGTTTAGAAATGGCGCCTAGTGGAAGGAATGGAAACCGTATCAATGCACGCACTTCGTGTAGGGATTGCCCTCCTGCTCAAGATAATTATTGTGGATCTGGAGATACAACTGGTGTTGATCAACTTATTACCATACTGGGACGACTCACCCAGGTTATGAATAATAACCTTACTCGTATGGAGCACCCTGATCCGCAACGTGGAGGATCAATGTTAGACCGCTTCATGAGGCAACAACCACCAACATTTAATGGAGGTACAAATCCGTTAGTAGCTGAGCAATGGATAAACTACTTAGAGAAAATATTCCACGCCTTGGGGAGTAGCGAAAGGGAGAAGGTTATCATGGCAGTTTACCGCCTCACTGGAGATGCCGATCAATGGTGGTCGCTGAGTCAAAACACAAAGTAAGATAAAGAAGTATCAAATATGGAATAGAGAGAGTTCAAAGATCTTTTCTTAGAAAAATACTTTCCACATGACCATCGAGCAGATATGGAAAGACAATTTTTGAGTCTGAGACAAAAGGAGGATGAGAATGTCGCAAAGTATGAGGCCAACTTTACAAGGTTAGGGAGACATGATGCAGATTATATACGTAACCCAATAAGTAAGATTGAACATTTCTTTGATGGGTTAAAACCATTTCTCCGTTGAGCTTTAGTATCACAATCTTTCTCAACATACGAAGATATTGTCTCGTGTGCAATCAAGACGGAAAAGGAATTCTCTAAGTCTCATGACTTTAAAGCAAAGCAAGAAAAGAAGAGAACGGTGGAACAAGAGACGGATAAAGGGAAAAAGGGAAAGAAGGATTTTACATTATGTGATAATTGTGGAAAGAATCACCCTGGTACTTGCCTAAAGGGAATGGGAGTTTGTTACAAATGTGGAGAAAAAGGTCACCAGGCTTGTGATTGCAAGGGAAAGAAAAAGTCTATCAATGTTGAATGTTTCAATTGTTGGGAAATGGGGCATTATGAAAATGAATGTACTAAGCGTCAGGAAAACATACCTCAGAAAAGGCCAAGGGATCAAGGCCAAGCTTATGCTGTTACTACAGTTGAAGTTGAATAATTAATGTATTGGTGCTTTTGGACTCATGGATTATATTCTGGTTACTAGAATAATGTGATATATATATAAGGATTATACTTTAGTACTTGTTGATTTCAGTAAGGTTTTAATATGATGAAGGTAATCATATTTTTAGTATGTGACAAAAAGATAAACTTTATTTTGTTTGGGGAATCTGATGTTACAATTGATTTCGCAATTTAGAGACCTTTTTGAGAAAGTCTGGACGGAGGTATTTTGGATAACTATAAAGGTTGGAATGGATTAAGTTGATCTTTGGATAGTATTGTTTAAGGTTAAAACATTTCTGAGGATTATTTTTGGAATATTATAATACTATAGTTTTAGGAAAAGGACAACCTGCGGGGTGGGGAATAACCCGTCGCGTCGGACAAAGCTGTAGGAATCGAACCCACAACCATAGTGTGACAGGCCTTTATCACCTACCACTAGCCTACAGGAAGTCCCTGGTTATTACAAAATAATTTTACTAATATAAATGGTATGTGTTAATATTTGGAACCTTATACAATTAGGATAAGTATAATATTTTTGAGTTCTATTATCTTTTTGAGTGAAAGATGAGTTGAAGGTTGAAACTCTAATTGTCAAGCATAAATATATATACCTATCTCTTATTCAATGAATAAATTAATTCTTAAACTTTAGTAAAGGGATATTAAAACAAAAAATGTGTTCTCCTAATACCTTATGTCTTGTTCAACTGATGATATTTTAAATCAACATAGATTGAAGGCTTTGAGGCCCTCAATTTGACAGTTGATTGTGATTGATGACCTCAATCACTCCCTACAAATATTTACATTTTTCCTACAATTATATGTCTCTAAATTCCACCAATGTTCTCCTTATCGAGATCATAATTTGGTGGTGACTTTCTTATTTCCATTTCCCTCTTATTAAGACTAAATTTTATTAACCTTATTTCCGATGTGGGTTTTCCACAAAGGTATTTTCTATTTTCAACCTTTTATTTTCCAAGAAAATTTTCAAATTGCGAGGATGCAATTTATTGAAGGAGTGGAGAATGTAACACCCCGAGCTTCCATGATACGCTTCTCATTCAATAATGCAATAGCTTGCATTGTACGCAACTTCGAGTTCTAACACACCGCAACTAATCAAAGTAGCCGTTATGAATAGTAATAACCACTTTTTAAATTTATAGAAATTTTATATTTCAAAATGGACTTCATTTTTGTATTCCCAATATTGAAATTAGCCTATGTTGAATTTTTTGTAATTTTCTGAGAACTTCCAAATTTTTATGAATAGTGAAAAATACTTAAAACAACTTTTTTAATAAAAATAATTTATAGTGATAAATTATACTATTGAGTGGTTTTAAAGTATAATTAGAATATATTTTTACCATTTTATCCAATGGTGTTCATTAGAATTAATTTCACTTTGAAATTGGACATAAACAATTGTCAATCTTTTGATATAAATTGTTTCTTAAAAACACGCTATTTGTTGTGACAGTGGGAATTAATTATAAAATTAATTAATGAAACTTATATGTTTGGAATTTCATAAAATAGACATCATTTTTGAATTCAGAATATCAATTATATCTTAGGGTGAAATTTTGGCATTGTTCTGAAAAACTTCAATTTTTGAGGAATAGTGAAACCACTAAGTGGTAGTTAAATAACCGATTTTTCGTTTAAATGAAATATTACCACTTCTGTGATTTGATTTTCAAAAATCCGACATACATGGTTGTCATTAAGAAGTAAAATGTGGTTCAATGACATTAAAATAATTTTTGGTGAATAGTAACTTTTAAGTTCTTAATCACGATTAGAGGTAATTAGTGTAGTTTAAGGTAAAAATAATGTTTTAATAATATGAGATGAGCTTGACACATGTCCTACCCTCATTGGATGTTCCATGGAAGACCAAGAAAATCCATGTGTCAACTTGGGGACCCCATGGAGCCACTTTAGTTAGAAAATGACATAAATACCTTTTATTTAATGTTAAAGTAAAAAATGACACAAACATGAAATATTTTTCTAAAACAATTTTTACATGGGGTTATACAAGTCATATTTTTTACTATAAATAGTAATTGTAAAGATAAAAATATTTCCTACATCATAGTATTTTTTTTATAATTTTTAGACATTAAATAAATTAAATGTTTTATGACATCATTATGATGCAGCGATGACCTCATTATTTAACGATTTTAATAAAATTAAAAGATAATGTACAATCCAAGGCTTACACTTGTCAAAAGACTATTGGATGGGTATATTTAGAACCCTTATCACCTTAGCCACGAATTATATAAGTGTGGGACCTTTAGAATCCGAAAAGCATTGTATAATAATGTAAAATTTCCTTACTTTCCAAGAGTGCCCCTCCTCTCCTCTTATAAAAGGCCCCCAACTCTACCACCTCATTCACACTTTCAAGCCATTTGGCTCGGCCAACCTCTGCCCAAATACTCTCCCAACTTCCCCCTATTACTCCTAGAGGACTCACTTTGCGCAGAACTCTTCCCAAGGAAGCCTTTGGCTCAAATCAAAAAGAGTTACCCGATTTTGAGGTAATGTCTTCTCTAATGTTGTTTTGTTTTATTTTTATTCTCCAACCCACTAAACTCTTTTTATTTATTTATTTTTTAACAACACCAGTATCCTCAATATACTATGATATTGTTATAAGAAGGATTCGAGCTACAATTACACACACCTACATCTAATGGTCAAAGAACATACGGTTTCTGTGGATGGCGAATTTCTGCCTCACGAAACGATGATTGTTCAACACTCATATAACACCTTCAAAGGTGGCCATTAAGATGTCACTATATTTATATATTATATATAATATGTTTATGTTTTACTTATGCTTCTGTATTTCTCATTTATGGCATACTTTATGATTTCCATTATGGGTAAACGCGATAATTTCATTTTAGGAAGTGCGGACTACCGCCCCCTCAAAGTGATTTGAATCGTTAATGCCATATGTGGGATGTATAAAGGATGGAGTAAATGATATTATATGTGATGTTATACTGGAATTATAATATACCTTTATATCATTATGATTTCATTAAATACGAAATAGAAATGAAAGTAGCGTTCATGCGTACGTACGGCTTACCATCTCCATGAACGGTGCATTTTATTTCTTACCTCTAAACGTTATTGAATATTATAAATGCATGTATATACTGGATATATGATATCTATATCATGAATATAATTCTGGATATAATGGATATATCACCACATGAACAACTTGTAATTATAAGAATGTTATTTTTGACTCAAGTACCTCAGATCGACAAAATGACCGTTATAAACTTAAATAATTACATAATGTTCATAACATGGTAATAAGGGATATAAAAGGAATAATGAACATGAAAAATGTTCTTAAGTAAATAGTAATTAACTCTAGTTTATTATTCAGGAGGTTAAATAATGGTCGAGTCAGGACAGGACGCAAGGTAAGGGAACTTCTTAACCCAACTTCCATTCTTTGGGTTAATCTCCTACTTTCAAATTATGTCATGATATTATTATGTATTATTTTGTATTTTTACTTTCTTTATGTGTACCTATAGTGAATACACATAATAGATCTATTTTATTTTAAAAATGATCTTTTTAAGGACTTCGTCTCAATCTCCTTTCATTGAGGCATATTTGGTTTTATACACAACTTTCTTTTATACGGTGTATAAACCCCTTTGACTTTTACGTTTATTCAAAAGGAATCTTTTTATACGAATCGTTTTACTAAACGACAAAAAGGTAATGTTTTTCTTTCCGTACATATGCGGCGACAACGACTTCTCCTCCGCCGTGACCATTATTTGAGTTTTGGCTTCCTCTACAAGCCATCATTTTTTTTAATGAAAAATAAATACAAAGTTTTAACTTTCTTTTATTTTGGTATTGAAAATGGGTTTTAAAGAGTTTTTATTATATCAATGTGTTGTATTGATATCTTGTGATTGAAATGTGGAAATGTTATGTTTCCTTTATGCATGTTTTATGTGATACGATTATGTTATGGTTTATGATATGTTTAAACCTATTCATATGAGGAATGAATTGGACTTAATAAGTGACGGGTGGAGCCTGCTATAGCTCCTCGATGCATCGGTAGGTATCATGAGACAAACTAGTGTCTTGGCATGAGGCCTTGACAAAATCTTATTTGTGGTCTTGGCACGAGGCCTTGGCTACGTGGTTATGATAGTCTGGCATTATGCATTCCATCATTATGAAAATGGTTATTGATATTGCATGTGATTATTCGACCAGTATAATATCCATGTGAAGATGTAAATGGAATTATCTCATTTTACTTTTGCCATATTATGTTGATGTTCAAGTTTAAAAGGCTTTTGTTTTAGTTATACATTGCCTTAAATGTTTATGTTTATTTATGAAAGCTTTCGCAATATTGTTATCCTTACTGAGCATCTGAGCTCACCCCTTTCAATGTTTTAATATTTTACAGGATGTGAAGAATTATTTTATGAATGACCGGAAGGGATAGTTAGAAGAGTATATGAGTGTGGACTATGGAGACTTTGGTATTGTATATTTTCAATTTATGATGTAATGTAACATTTATGAATGTATCTAGTGTTTCCAAGGCTACTAAACTAATCGGTCTTTCGAGACTTGATCTTTTGTGATCATTCCAATGTTACGAAGTAATGCACCGACTCTGGGTAACTGGGTTCGGGGCGTTACAGTTGGTATCAGAGGAAGTTTATTACTAACCTTGGAAGCTAGATTTAGATAAACTCTGATTAGATCACATAGACCGAAGATAGACTTTAAGGATTAGTATAGAAGAACTTCCTAGCATTTTGGTATTATAGAGATTTTGTGAGTTTTCCGAGCAATACATCCCTGTCTGGATACGAGCAGGTAGAGGCGGCTCTGGCACAGATGTACCTAGGGGTCAAACCCGAAAACACTGCTTTGAGCTAGACTTGAACGGGAACTGGTGTACGACAACGGGCCTTGCTGCACTCTTGGTTACGACACTCCCGTGGGATATGCTTAGGATAATTCTCATTTTCTTTACAAACCACTATGAAGGGTTATGATTATATACTTCCTCAAAGAAAACATTCATTTTTATGATTATGGATTATATCCATAAATAGATCAATTTATGTAAAGTGTTTTACAAATATAGAATTATGTATTTTAATTCATAAACTAATCTAGTTTATGCCATTGTTTAGAAATGGATCCTAGTGGAAGGAATAGAAACCATATAATTGCACGCACTCCGTGTAGGGATTTCCCTCCTGCTCAAGATAATTATTGTGCATCTGGAGATACAACTGGTGTTGATCAACTTATTACCATACTGGGACAACTCACTCAAGTTTTGAATAATAACCTTATTCGTATGGAGCACCCTGATCCGCAACGTGGAGGATCAATGCTAGACCGCTTCATGAGGAAAAAACCACCAACATTTAATGGGGGTACAAATCCGTTAGTAGCTGAGCAATGGATAAACTCCTTAGAGAAACTATTCCACGCCTTGGGGAGTAGCAAAAGGGAGAAGGTTATCATGGCAGTTTACCGCCTCACTGGAGATGCCGATCAATGGTGGTCACTGATTCAAAACACAAAGGAAGATGAAGAAGTATCAAATATGGAATGGAGAGAGTTAAAAGATCTTTTCTTAGAAAAATACTTTCCACATGAACATCGAGCAGATATGGAAAGACAATTTTTCAGTCTGAGACAAAAGGAGGATGGGAATGTCGCAAAGTATGAGGCCAACTTTACAAGGTTAGGGAGACATGCTGCAGATTATATACGTAACCCAAGAAGTAAGATTGATCATTTCTTTGATGGGTTAAAACCATTTATCCGTCGAGCTTTAGTATCACAATCATTCTCAACATACAAATATATTGTCTCGTGTGCAATCAAGACGGAAAAGGAATTCTCTAAGTCTCATGACTTTAAAGCAAAGAAAGAAAAGAAGAGAACGGTGGAACAAGAGACGGATAAAGGGAAAAAGTTAAAGAAGTATTTTCCATTATGCGATAATTGTGGGAAGAATCACCCTGGTACTTGCCTAAAGGGAATGGGAGTTTGTTACAAATGTGGAGAAAAAGGTCACCAGGCTCGTGATTGCGAGGGAAAGAAAAAGGCTATCAATGTTGAATGTTTCAATTGTAGGGAAATGGGGCATTATGAAAATGTATGTCCTAAGAATCAGGAAAACATACCTCAGAAAAGGCCAAGGGATCAAGGCCAAGATTATGCTGTTACTACAGTTGAAGTTGAATAATTAATGTATTGGTGCTTTTGGACTCATGGATTATATTCTGATTACTAGAATAATGTGATATATATATAAGGATTGTACTGCAGTACTTGATGATTTTAGTAAGGTTTTAATATGATGAAGGTAATCATATTTTTAGTGTGTGACAAAAAGAGAAACTTTAATTTGTTTGGGGAATCTGATGTTACAATTGATTTTGGAATTTAGAGACCTTTTAGAGAAAGTCTGGATGGAGGTATTTTGGATAACTATAAAGGTTTGAATGGATTAAGTTGATCTTTGGATTGTATTGTTTAAGGTTAAAACATTTCTGAATATTATTTTTGGAATATTATAATACTATAGTTTTAGGAAAAGGACAACCTGCAGGGTGGGGAATAACCCGTCGCGTCAGACAAAGCTGTAGGAATTGAACCCACAACCATAGTGTGATAGGCCTTTATCACCTACCACTTGCCTACAGGAAGTCCCTGGTTATTACAAAATAATTTTACTAATCTAAATGGTATGTGTTAACATTTGGAACCTTATACAATTAGGATAAGTATAATATTTTTGAGTTCTATTATCTTTTTGAGTGAAAGATGAGTTGAAGGTTGAAACTCTAATTGTCAAGAATAAATATATATATACCTATCTCTTATTCAATGAATAAATTAATTCTTAAACTTTAGTAAAGGGATATTAAAACAAAAAATGTGTTATCCTAATACCTTATGTCTTGTTGAACTGATGATATTTTAAATCAACATAGATTGAAGGCTTTGAGGCCCTCAATTTGACAGTTGATTGTGATTGATGACCTCAATCACTCCCTACAAATATTTACATTTTTCCTCCAATTATATGTCTCTAATTTCTTCCAATGTTCTCCTTATCGAGATCATAATTTGGTGGTGACTTTCTTATTTCCATTTCCCTCTTATTAAGACTAAATTTTATTAACCTTATTTCCAATGTGGGTTTTCCACAAAGGTATTTTCTATTTTAAACATTTTATTTTCCAAGAAAAATTTCAAATTGTGAGGACGCAATTTATTGAAGGAGGGGAGAATGTAACACCCCGAGCTTCCATGATACGCTTCTCATTCAATAATGCAATAGCTTGCATTGTACGCAACTTCGAGTTCTAACACACCGCAACTAATCAAAGTAGCTGTTATGAATAGTAATAACCACTTTTTAAATTTATAGAAATTTTATATTTCAAAATGGACTTCATTTTTGTATTCCTAATATTGAAATTAGCCTATGTTGAATTTTTTGTACTTTTCTGAGAACTTCCAAATTTTTATAAATAGTGAAAAATACTTAAAACAACTTTTTTAATCAAAATAATTTATAGTGATAAGTTATAATATCGAGTGGTTTTAAAGTAAAATTAGAATATATTTTTACCATTTTATCCAATGGTGTTCATTAGAATTAATTTCACTTTGAAATTGGACATAAACAATTGTCAATCTTTTAATATAAATTGTTTCTTAAAAACACGCTTTTTGTTGTGACAGCGGGAATTAATTATAAAATTAATTAATGCAACTTATATGTTTGGAATTTCATAAAATAGACATCATTTTTGAGTTTGAAACATCAATTATAGCTTAGGGTGAAATTTTGGCATTGTTCTGAAAAACTTCAATTTTTGATGAATAGTGAAACCACTAAGTGGTAGTTAAATAACCGATTTTTCATTTAAAAGAAATATTACCACTTCTGTGATTTGATTTTCAAAAATCCGACATACATGATTGTTATTAAGAAGTAAAATGTGGTTCAATGAGATTAAAATAATTTTTTGTGAATAGTAACTTTTAAGTTCTTAATCGCAATTAGAGGTAATTAGTGTAGTTTAAGGTAAAAATAATGTTTTAATAATATGAGATGAGCTTGACACATGTCCTACCCTCATTTGATGTTCCATGACCGACCAAGACAATCCATGGGTCAACTTGGGGACCCCATGGATCCACTTTAGTTAGAAAATGACATAAATACCTTTTATTTAATGTTAAAGTAAAAAATGACACAAACATAAAATGTTTTACTAAAACAATTTTTACATGGGGTTATACAAGTCATATTTTTGACTATAAATATTCATTGGAAAGATAAAACAATTTCCTACATCATAGTAGTTTTTTTATAATTTTTAGACATTAAATAAATTAAATTATTTATGACATCATTATGATGCAGCGATGACCTCATTATTTAACGATTTTAATAAAATGAAAAGATAATGTACAATCCAAGGCTTACACTTGTCCAAAGACTATTGTATGGGTATAGTTAGAACCCTTATCACCTTAGCCACGAATTATATAAGTGTGGGACCTTTAGAATCCGAAAATCATTGTATAATAATGTAAAATTTCCTTACTTTCCAAGAGTGCCCCTCCTCTCCTCTTATAAAAGGCCCCCACCTCTACCACCTCATTCACACTTTCAAGCCATTTTCCTCGGCCAAACTTTTCCCAAATACTCTCCCAACTTCCCCCTATTACTCCTAGAAGCCTCACTTTGGGAAGAACTCTTCCCAAGGAAGCCTTTGGCTCAAATCAAAAAGAGATACCCGATTTTGAGGTAATGTATTCTCTAATGTTGTTTTGTTTTATTTTTCTTCTCCAACCCACTAAAATCTTTTTATTAATTTATTTTGTAACAAAACTAGTATCCTCAATATACTAGGATGTTTTTATAAGAAGGATTCGAGCTACAATTACACACACCTACATCTAATGGTTAAAGAACATACGGTTTCTGTGGATGGTGAATTTCTGCCTCACGAAACGATGATTGTTCAACACTCATATAACACCTTCAAAGGTGGCCATTAAGATGTCACTATATTTATATATGATATATAATATGTTTATGTTTTACTTATGCTTCTGTATTTCTCATTTATCTCATACTTTATGATTTCCATTATGGGTAAACGCGATAATTTCATTTTAGGAAGTGCGGACTACCGCCCCCTCAAAGTGATTTGAATCGTTAATGCCGTATGTGG
Source organism: Viscum album (assembly GCA_963277665.1). NCBI lineage: Eukaryota > Viridiplantae > Streptophyta > Magnoliopsida > Santalales > Viscaceae > Viscum > Viscum album. The sequence goes on from OY728119.1 coordinate 118,323,273, forward strand.
GATGTATAAAGGATGGAGTAAATGATATTATATATGATTTTATACTGGAATTATAATATACATTTATATCATTATTATTTCATTAAATACGAAATAGAAATAAAAGTAGCGTTCATGCGTACGTACGGCTTACCGTCTCCATGAACGGTGCATTTCATTTCTTACCTCTAAACGTTATGGAATATTATAAATGCATGTATATACTAGATATATGATATCTATATCATGAATATAATTCTGGATATAATGGATATATCACCATATGAACAATTTGTAATTATAAGAATGTTATTTTTGACTCAAGTACCTAAGATCGACAAAATGACCGTTATAAACTTAAATAATTACATAATGTTAATAACATGGTAATAAGGGATATAAAAGGAATAATGAACATGAAAAAGGTTCTTAAGTAAATAGGAATTAACTCTAGTTTATTATTCAGGAGGTTAAAGAACGATCGAGTCAGGACAGGATGCAAGGTAAGGGAACTTCTTAACCTAACTTCCATTCTTTGGGTTAATCTCCTACTTTCAAATTATGTCCTGATATTATTATGTATTATTTTTTATTTTTACTTTCTTTATGTGTACCTATAGTGAATACACATAATAGATCTATTTTATTTTAAAAATGATCTTTTTAAGGACTTCGTCTCAATCTCCTTTCATTGAGGCATATTTGGTTTTATACACAACTTTCTTTTATACGGTGTATAAACCCCTTTGACTTTTACGTTTATTCAAAAGGAATATTTTTATACGAAGCGTTTTACTAAACGACAAAAAGGGAATGTTTTTCTTTCCGTACATATGTGGCGACAACGACTTCTCTGCCGCCGTGACCATTATTTGAGTTCCGGCTTCCTCTACAAGCCATCATTTTTTTTAATGAAAAATAAATACAAAGTTTTAAATTTCTTTTATTTTGGTATTGAAAATGGTTTTTAAAGAGTTTTTATTATATCAATGTGTTGTATTGATATCTTGTGATTGAAATGTGGAAATGTTATGTTTCCTTTATGCATGTTTTATGTGATACGATTATGTTATGGTTTATGATATGTTTAAACCTATTCATATGAGGAATGCATTGGACTTAATAAGTGACGGGTGGAGCCCGCTATAGCTCCTCGATGCATCGGTAGGTCTCATGAGACAAACTAGTGTCTTGGCATGAGGCCTTGACAAAATCTTATTTGTGGTCTTGGCACGAGGCCTTGGCTACGTGGTTATGATAGTCTGGCATTATGCATTCCATCATTATGAAAGTGGTTATTGATATTGCATGTGATTATTCGAGCAGTAGAATATCCATGTGAAGATGTAAATGGAATTATCTCATTTTACTTTTGCCATATTATGTTGATGTTCAAGTTTAAAAGGCTTTTGTTTTAGTTATACATTGCCTTAAATGTTTATGTTTATTTATGAAAGCTTCCGCAATATTATTATCCTTACTGAGCATCTGAGCTCACCCCTTTCAATGTTTTAATATTTTCCAGGATGTGAAGAAGTATTTTATGAATGACCTGTAGGGATAGTCAGAAGAGGATATGAGTGTGGACTATGGAGGCTTTGTTATTGTAGATTTTTAATTTATGATGTAATGTAACATTTATGAATGTATCTAGTATTTCCAAGGCTACTAAACTAATCGGTCTTTTGAGACTTGATCTTTTGTGATCATGACAATGTTACGAAGTAATGCACCGACTCTGGGTAACTGGGGTCGGGGCGTTACAAGAGATATCCTCTGTAATAAATTTCTTTATAACTTAGGGAAATAAAAACATAATAATGAGTGAGCTAAAATACTCAATAATGGTAAATATAAGTGATAAAAAACAAAAATCATAACTGATCATAAATAATATAGCAGTAATAGATAATCAAAATAATTTTATAATCAAAAGAAACCATGAGAATAGAATATCCATGGTTGACATTTTAATAAATAAATGCATGGATAACAATAACTGACACCTTAAAGATAAAATAAATAATTTTGGATAAATCATTCCATGCCCTAAGACAAGACATGTTGATCTTAGAAAACATGATCTTACTATTAATTCATGATACTACACCAAAAATCATCTATTAGTCACGATCTCTTAAACTGCCACTAAAATAATCGTAAAAATTTATCAGTGGTATCTGAATAACCACCACTAAATATTTTAATTTTTTTAAAGAACCCACTTTTTCCCTAACACCCACAAACCCCAGCCCCCCACTCCCCCCTTAATCCCTCTGATCCTGAGACCTCACCATCGACATTCTTACCTGATCCATCTCTATCTGGCCCCTTCTCCCCCTTCTCCCCTGAATCCTATCCCTCATCGCCAACTCCCCTTCTCCCATGAGCCCCCAAGCCCGAGCCCGAGCCACCGACCCCTCTCTCCCCCGAACCCTCACCACCACTACTCCCCCTCGCCACTACCCTACCTCTATTCCCCCTCATTTCCACCCCTTCCCCCTCATCGCAGCCCCTTACCCCTCGATTGTGGATCCTAAACCCAGGGACAGATCCGAACACTTACTCCCTCTAACTAAATCTAATATTTAGATAAAAAGCTACATCTAATTTACCTCTTCTCGCTAAGAACCCTAAAGTAGACCTAAATCTATGAACCCTTGTCTTACTGTGAGTGAGAAGCTGTCAATTTCAATCTCCCTATTAAGTGGGAACTCCCCTTCCTCTTATTGTGAAGTTGCATCATTTAAATCCAATATCTATCACTAATCACTTCTCAAGATGGTTTGTTGATCAAATCCTGTAATGTTTAGTTTTTCATCTCTCAATGAAGTTAATCTAATTTGACCCCTTTATTGAAATCTACACACACCACTATAAGGTAGTGATAATATCAGTGTTTTTTATTATTTGTTTATATTTTGATTCTATTAATCATTTCATATTGAATTGTTTTCATTAACACATGGTTTGTTATATATAAACAAGTATGGATTTACCGTTGGGTTTAGGAAGGTTGTTTATTGTTTAACGATATATTGTATTCTTTGTTTGGTTGAGGATGGGAACATATCGAAGACTTGAATTTTTTATCAAGCACTTATACAGGTGTTGGAGACTGCATGTTGATAAATGTATTGAATTTTACTACTTAAGGCACAAATGAAGTTCTGTGGGAAGCGTTGTTTAGTGTTTTTTTTTTGAATTTTTATTGAATTTTTTGTTATTTTTTAGGGAATTTGATGAATTCAGTAGGTTTCACTGCTCACACAACCCATCCAAATCCTAACTTGATTTTGGGTGTTCTATTTATTTATTCTTAGTATCTAAGGTTCGTGAGCCCCGATTGAGGCCAATCCTTTCTACGAAAATTGAAAGTGGTGAATTTCTATTGATTTTAGGTTGTGTTTTGGTTCGTTCTTCCATTTAGGATTTATTTTAATTTTGTGTTTTCTTAAATTTTAGGTCCCAATTTTTTCTCCAGGGTCTCTTGGACTTTGTTGAGGTGGGATAGTGCCACCATTTTCAAAGACAGTGAGTTTCTTGTAAGTGGCCCTTTGTTTTGGGTCTTTAAATTTCCGAACATTGCTTGATTTTATTTTTCATCATTCGTTTGGATATCAGATTATAATAATAATTATGTTTAAAAGGTTTTTGATATGGAAATAAATTTTCACTTGATTTCCACTTTAGTTATACGGGTTTTCTATAATTTAAAGTTTTTTAAAATCCTAATTTAATTCTTTTCACATGCCAAATGTTTTATAAATTCCCGAAAAACCTTTAATTAATAAGTTAAATATTTTAAGTGAGGTTTTGGTTTTAAAAGTGGGGTTATCCATTATACCATTTTTTTATTAAATTTACATGGTTTAAAATGTATTTTTATATACATATATATATATATATATATATATATATTGGTTGTACACATATACTTAAGTTTACATAAATTCGTTTGTGTGTACAAATTCACATGAGAAAATGTGAATTTATGCAATGGGATATATGTATTTACATAAATGTGTAAATGTATATAGTTATAACAATAAAAATAGTGACTTTTTAACCTTAAACTTGATTCTTTGTTTGGATTTATAAATGATTATATGTATTGGAAAGAGACTTGTTTATTTAATGATTAATGAAATATTTTATGTTACCAGTTGTTCTTGTTTTTTAAACCTTATGAGAAAACTAGGGTTCTTGGGTAAGCTAACCTAGACAGGAATAGGTCCTTCACCACTATAAATTCTAGTGAATAATTATGTGACACCCCTTCTAGCTAGAGATATGTTAGAGCTCTAAATCCACTACTTAGTTGACATTGAATTACTAAGTTCACCTAGACTTAGTTACCGTAGGGTATTTCTACAATTGATCATGTTTTAAATTAATGATTGTATGGTTTTTATCTTTCTTCTATTTTATATAATACTATCCATGATTGATTTTATTTTTTTACTTTCTCCTTTTTAGTACTAATATGAATCTTCTTATAACTACTTGGGTTGTGTTTTTTTTCACTTCAATTTATCTATTTTCCTACTTTGTAATACTTATATATTTTAATATTTTTTTACAAAATATAGGAAAATTGTGATATATATGGATAAAAGTTGGATCACATTACCAAGAAACACAACAAATTATGTTATGGTTTTGGAGGAGTTAATAGGTTTTTAAATTTCCAATTGATCTGTTAAGGGGATAATAAGATTTCAATGTCCTAAATGTAAATTTAGAAGATGGTTGAATAGACAAGAAGTTTATGAACACTTGATATTGAAGCAATTCCCTATTCAATATTTGTGTTTTATTTGGCATGGAGAATCAAATGTTACAAAAAGTTTGAGCACTAATGTCAATTAAGAGAATGAGCTCCCAAATTCATCAAAAATAGACAATGAAATGAAAAACCTTATAAATGATGCTTTCAAAATTGCAAGACAACATAATAAATATAAAAACATACCAGAACAACCAGTTGAGGGTGATACAAATAGTAACTTAACAAGTGGTGTTTTGGGACTATCGAACAATCAGATCAAGATTGTAACATATCATTGGATAATACTCTTGATTTTGTGGAGACTAATATAATATAGAACTTCACTAAGTATAAATATGAATTTCATGATTTAGTTGATAGTGGAAATAAAGAGTTTTATGGTGGATGTTTAAAATATTCAAAACGTTCTTTTCTGTTGAAGTTGTACCATATCAAATGCCTATACAGAATTAAAAATAAGGTGATGTATTTGATATTATAATTTTTGTGTGATGTATTTACTAAATCTAATAACATTGAGTCTTTTATGATATGAAAAAAGTTCTTAACAAGCTTGGTATGAATTATAAAAAAAAATACTTGTCCCAATGATTATATGCTTTATTGGGGATAGGGTTCAAGAAGACATGATTTGAAAAAATGTTATTCTTATATATGGTAGACAATGGGTGATACTGGAAGTCTGAATCAAAATACTACAATAAATTAGAACAAATATAAGACAACTACAAAGGTTTTTCATTACATCCCTTTAAAACCTCAATTTCAAAGATTATTCATGTCATCGAAAACCACTGAGCACTTGAAGTGGAATTCTATAGATAATAACAATGATGGGTTGATGAAATATCTAAGAGATTAAAAATTGTGGAATACATTTGATTCATTACATAAAAATTTCTCATCTGATCCAAGGAATGTGTGATTGGGATTAGCTACCGATGGATTCAACCCATTTGGGACTTTGAGCACCAGTTATAGCATTTGGCCAGTTTTTTTGATCCCTTAAAATATACTTTTATAGATGTGTATGCACCAATAATATTTTATCATTTCATTGATTATTCTTGGAAAATAAATATATAGAAATTATATTCATGAATACTTGCAATCTCTAATTGAGGAATTATAGGAGTTATAGAGCAACCTTGTTGATACTTTTGATCCATCTTCTAGAATAATGTTCAAAATTCATACTACTTTAATGTGGACCACTAATGACTTCCCTGGACTTGGTAACTTATCTAGTCGGAACACTTACACTAGTTTGGATTTTCCTATTTTTAGCTTTGATTTTGATCTCGAATGACTACCTTGCAGTAAAAAGTGGTGCTTTTTTGTCATTGAATATTTCATGATGCATCTCATTGATTTAGGTTGAAAAGTAATAATTTAATGGTTCTATTGATTACAGACCACCTCCAATGTTTTTTTTTTCAGGTTCTGAAATATTGGAACAAATTGGAAATGATGAAAACAAACTTGGGAAGGTTAATCGTTTGAATAATATTAGGAAATGAGTTTGAAGTGCATCATCAAGTGAAATTGGAATACAATAATGGAAGAAAAAAAGTATTTTATTCAAACTTTCATATTGAGAATTTAATTTATTATGGAATAATATTGAAGTTATGCATATTGAGAATAATGTTTGTGAAAATATGATCTTCACATTTCTTAATGAGCATGGAAAATCTAAGTATCTCAATGCTCAGAAGGACTTAAAAACAATGAAAATAAAGCATGATCTTTGGACAGATAATAATGGATAGTATGCTCTTAATTTTTTTCAATAAAAAATAGGATAAAGATACATTTTTTGGAATTTTAGAACATGTGAAGGTTTCTGATGGGTATTCAAGTAACATCTCATGGTGTGTCAACTTAAATAACCATAGGTTGCATGGATTGAAAGTCATGATTCACATATTTTGTTATATTAATTACTACCATTGGCATTGCGTACATTATTACTTGAAAAGGTTACTATAGTTTTACTCCAATTTTTCACATTCTTCAGACAACTATGTGAGAAAACTCTAAACCCAACTGAGCTTGAAAACCTTCAGGCTAGATTTGTATTGACACTGTGCAATGGATATGATTTTTCTTCCATCATTTTTTACTATCATGATGTATTTAACCATTCATTTGGCTAAGAAAACTTAATTAGGAGGCCCCGTACATTATCGATGGATATATATAATTGATAAGTACTTTATTTATAGGTTTTTACTCTTAATTAAACAATTCTTGGAACTTATATTAAATATATAATTATATTTTATTTATTTTATTTCAAATATTTCTTGGTCATTTTAAATCATACATGAAAAAAATATCAACATGAAATTTCTATTTCTAAAGGCTATTTATTAAATGATTTCCTTAACTTTTGTTCTAGATAATTGGATGACATTGAGACAAGATTCAATCAAGTTGGAAGTGTTGAAGACACATTGACTCAATCTCAACCACATGGGAAAAAATATTTTTTTACTATTGGATGATCATTTGGGAGGATATAAAATGTTATACTGATAGAAATAGAATTATTATAGATATATATATATATGTACTATTGAATAGAGAAATTACAGATACATTTATTGAAGAGATCATGATACAAACAAAGAGACAAATGAGAATATGAATATTAAATGAGAAAGATATAAAAAAATATATTAATAAAGATATTGTATAATGGTTTTCAAAATGTGTAAGTTTATAAATATTGAAATAAATATGGATATTATGTTAAAACATATTTTTTAAATATAACAATGTATATTAATTTTTTTATATCATGAATATTGATACTCGAGATGAGTTTCATACGATTTAAATTTTTGGGATCAAGGTCCTCTAAAACATGCTAGAAAATTAAATGATTGCAATGTGAATGGATTTAAATTTTGTACAATCAATAGATAAAAGGGTTGGAAAACATAGAATAGTGGTATAATTATAGTTTCAGAATTGGGATACTTTGAAAAGTTGATTGATATTATCAAATTAAACTACTATGGGAATTTTCTAGTTGTTTTATTCAAATGAAATTGGTTCGATATTACCGGGGGTATTAAAATATATTCCTTGTAATTTATATCTATAAAATTATCTCACTTGATGGATGTTAGTGACCAGGAATTAAATGATCAGTATATCTTATCATCATAAGAGAAAATGGTATATTATATGAAAGATGTCATGGATTAAGGGTGGAGTGTAGTTATTGACATAAAACAAAGAGACTTGTATGATATGGGTGATGAAGTGGAATATTTTACCTCTGACATTGAATCACATCAAAAATAAGAAATGAACTTATTTTCTCATCATGATATTGAAAATTTTAGTCTTACAAGGGTGGATGAAGTATATGTAGTAATGATGGAGAAGTAAAATGACAATATTGAAGGGAAATATGATTATATGTGCAATTATAAATTAATTTATCAACCACTTATGTTACATTTGAAGTCATTCATTATCATAGCTATGTATATTTTATTTGTTATTACTGTTCATCTGTTATCATTTATAATTTTTTATGCATGATTTTTTTGAAATATATGTTATAAAGTTAATTTTATTTTATTAGATGAATGAAATAAAAATGAAGAAGCATTTCAATGATCCTAGTCAACTTCTAGTTGATGTTCCCTAAACCACATAGAATGATGACGATCCATTAGTATCCCTCCCTATAACATCCAAGACACCCATGTTTACCCCTATTAGTGTCTCTCTCACCCTCTTCTATTTAGTCATCATATGACACACCCTTGTTCTCCATCCCATCAGAATCTGGAACATTGATTCCTCATTTAATAGCTTCAGTAGTGAGGGGATAGGTCATAACTCTGGTTTCTTCATGGGGATATTAGAGGGTCAGAGTTCTAGGTATAAATCTTAATGCGGATAATGTTCATTCACCTTTTTTATACTACTAACTATTTTTTATAAAAGATGAAAAAATGTTACTATGGAGACAAATATGAATAGTTCATATGTTTGGAATCTAAATAGATTTAAGATAGTTGTCCCATTTGATTGTTATGGGATCCCCACAGATGATGTCATCGGATTATTTGGCCAGATTCTAGGGCAGCTGATGGCGGAGCCAATTACCCTTCCGATTATCTATTTTGATTGGAGATATATTCCTCAATCTTGAAAAAATGATGTATTTGATTGCTAGATAAAGGTAATTTTAATACATTTTGGTGTAATTGAATGTCATTATGTAATTAAATTCTAATATTTTAAAAATAAATCTCTTTGTACATGTGTTATTCCACTTTACCATTGATGATCTAATCGCATGAAAGTGGGCGTTGAAAAATTTGGGAAAGAAATGGAAAAATTTTAAATAGAGATTATGTAATAAATTAAAGGATATATCATTGACCACTCAGTAGCTATATGATAAAGTACCTAAAGGGTTACCTAGAGAGTAGTGGAAGGTGTTTGTTGATAGAAACACATGGTATTGAAATATATATTATTATATTAATATAATTTTACATACATACATACATACATATATATATATATATGTGAATATAAAAAGGATATGACATTGAATACATTACTATTAAATTAAATTGTATTTATTTTAGGCTGTTTCAATGAAAAATACATCAAGTCAAACTAAAAAAATCATCCCCCATACTGTTGGGTCAAATATTTTTTCTAGAAATAGATCAACTCTCATAATATTTTCATTAGTTTAAATATTTATAAGATAAAAATTCTCTATTTCAAATATTAAATTGTTGATTAATCTTTTTTTAATGTATTTAGGGAATTTAGGGCACCATGTATCCTGAATAGAACTTTTTTTGGATGTTCATAAAAATATAATGGGAGTTATGTGAATGATCCTGTCAAATAAGTTGGGGTATAAATTCCTTTTTCATTATAATAACTTATTTTTAGTGGTCACTATATTAATATATATTTCTTAAAATATGACTGAGATTTGATTTATAGGTAAAAATAAAATAACTATGAGATGTCAATCCTACATAGTCCTTCTCAGTCTCCCAAGATGATTGAGTTGATCAAGTAATTGGGAAGGAGCATCCTGTTCACATGTGTAGGATGGGTTTGGGACCATTACCATCTAAGTTTTTTAGTAGGCCACTAGGGATTGCAACAGTATCTACTCCGGGTTTTATGTACTCCCTACCTCTATATTCTTAGAGGTATTTTTTTCAATGTAAAGAATAATTCAAGAATAGGGGGATCATATAAAGATGGAAGATGCAAAGTTCATCACTCTATAGAAAACATTGATTGAATTATATCATAAGATGATTGGATCTATCCCTGATGATATTGTTTCGATGGATGGTAGTGAGAAGGTAAATCATACAGCTTTATAATAATTTATTACACAAACTTTTATTGGTTTTAAGTTTAAATTTAAATATGCAGTACTATTTAATTTTTAAGAAAATTGTCATGTAGGTGCCGATAGCAGGGAGTAGAGACTGAGACAAAGATGATGTAGAACAAATTTTATCGGGTAGTGATTAGGGTTCACTTTGGATTCAGTGATGATTTGTAACTAAACTTATGATAGACTAACATTAATATAGTGATTCAGAAACCATGTTTTGGTTTCTGGTAGGGATATCTATATTTCCTTTACAGTGCATGAAAATCTATAATCTTGGTTCATTTTCTACATTTTATTATAAATTTTACCTTAAACTAATCATTATTAGGAACTTCAGGTTTTGTTTTGTTTTAGTATTCCTTAAAATTCCATCTCTTATATTTCTTTTCAAAATTTATAGAATCTTTTAACAATTTATGAACTTTATTCAGTTATGACTTCCACTTGGTAATTCACCAAGTACTACCTGGACAACTAAACATACTGGTCAGCTTGCATCTGGACAAACCACTAGTATTTTGATTGTTTGTGAAACATATATATTGTTAGATTCACTCTCCTCTTAGATAGAATACCTTAAACCGGTTTATTCATAGAGATAAAATTTCCATCAATCTATATACTTCAGAAAAATCTTCTCTAATTGTAATGTTATCTTAAAAGTCAGTTAATTTAAAAATCTTACACAATAATTCTGCATAATGAGTGTATTGAATATATTCATGCTATAAGATAAAACATCTACCTCGTCTTTAACCCGCTTTTACAAATGATTATTCTCCATGTCATATTATTAATGGAAGAAACTTATTCTATCATATTAACTTTTATTTAGAATGGATAAACAATGAGAGAACATTCAACTCTATTATCATAAACATGCTTGGGAACTCCGAACTAATTCACATGTGTACTCTAAAATACATATTGAGTTAATCCATATTACCTAAATCATTATGGATGAAAAATAAAAGAAAAAACAAGTGGTTTCAATATTTATAATAGATGATTCAACACCCTCGACTACAAAAATTTATTTTCCCACCCATAAAGCTTATGTGAAGGTATTTTGGGGGTTTTCAAGTACACATTAAGATGTTATCAATATGTGAATTTTAATGTGATAAAATATATTTAAATATATTGGAACCTTGTCACATAAGTGTTTGGGTGAAGGAATTTATTGCCTTTATTTATCCTTTCTCTCTTTTTGTGTCAGTTTCCCTATAAAATTACAACCCTTATAGATAAATGAATGGGTATTTTTGGAAAATCTAGTCATTATAATCTATAAAATGGGCTTTATTATACCTATTAAGAGACACACCTGATGTTCGATTTATTAGAAGTGAATTGTCCGTATTACATCCCTTAAAATTAAATATCATGTTTGGAATCTTATTATTTTATGACGAAACTGTAAGTCCTCTAAACAAGGAAGGTTTAGAAGTGAGAACTTGAAGTTATTCTCTATAAGTAATAAATTTTTTTCCTTATTTTACTTTTATCTTCACATCCACTTTCATCATGGATTTGATTTATCTCTTCTATAACATCTAAATAAAAACATTATACTTACATAACAATGTTATTATAATAAAATCACATCATATGCATTCACATCCACTATAAATGTGCATGTTGATATGACATGATATATAACTCACATCCATGGTGGGCATGTTTTCACTGCTCTCTTCATATAACCTAGTCCATTATAATGTTCATATCCATGGTCAGACTAAATTCCAAAAACAAAACACATAATATGTTTGATAACATCTCACATGTCCATGGTTGACATGAACACCCAACCCACATTTCCATTACAACTCATAACATCATTAGCATCATCAACCAACCCAATCCACATAGCCATTATATAAAATCACATTCCAATGGTTGGTATACCCACCCAACTCATGTGACAAGTTACCCATATAAAATAAAAGCGTAGATAATCTTAAGACACAATTAATAACTCACTATTCAAAATGATAATATTATATGTACCAAGAACAAACATAAAAGGCCAAGGGTTCTCACATGTTAGAAAAACACCCAACAGTAAATTCTATAAAATCTAGGGTAGCTATATCCACACACCCAAACTCTTTAAAATTCCCACTAATTCATAAGGATACCAACAATGTTTCCTTACCTTAACATTATATAATTTATCATGGAGGAATCCAAGGTTTATAACTTAGTTCAATATTCTATGACATGACACTTGTGTTTATTTATATCATTTATATATCATGAGGGTCAAATGTGTTTTAATAGTGGGTTCCCTAGACCCAACATGAATAGTAATTTTTATTACCATTACATGTATGTAGTTTTATATATACATGTGTTTATTCTTACCATAATTCTGTTGATATTTTTGAATTAACTATTTACATGGTAATGTCCATAGATTATGTGTTGTGTAAAAAGGTTATAACAGTTCCAAGCTATAATGAGAACCTGGAGATACTATGATAGTAATCTTAAATATATATATATATGTCCTATGGTCTAGATGCATCATAATGACAGGACACATATGATGTATAACTATCATGTGCTGGGGGCTCATAACCATTGAGCCTTCTTATCATGAAGTTCTCACTTGGTGATCTCTAGTAGTAATATCACGAGGACATACCCTCCAATAGGAACACCACATGTTTCAGGTGTCATTTTTTGCTCCTATCTATGAACATGTGTATTGGTCTCTGTACTTGAGATCATTATCAGTGTATTCTATTTGATTGTATACTTTGATGAAAGGCTAAAACCATGATAATGAAATCATAGAGAGGTAGTTTTTTGGGTGTTTCATTGGTGGTATGGAATTGGTTGATATATCAAGATAGAATTTGTTGCTTTTGAGTTGAGGAAGAGATATCTCATGGTATGAGGTTAACCAAGATGGTAGTACCTTCATAAATCCATGTCCATGGTACAAGAAGGTAAGTCTATATAGTAAGGTCAAAAAATATATAAAGAAATAAAAGGATTACGACACAAGTGTGCATCCTACTTTATGAGATATCATCAGACAAATAGATTATATTACATAGTAAGTGTTTGTAGGAGGAAGTCATAGCTATGATGTTCCTTATCTCCTTAGAGGCTGTGATGAGTTTATAGAATCCTCTCTTGTTCTATGGTTTTGACTTAGTACTATAAATATAATTACCTAGAGGGTCACACACTAAGTGTATCCACATGTTCTACAAATTATAATGTATAGGAGTTTAAGACGATGTGGGCCCCACTTGCATGGGATGGTGAATGTCCGAGTATGATCGATCACAAATAAAAATTATTCAATTATATTATTCATGTTTATAATAGTTATTATTTAATTTATTTCTCAAGGAATTCAAAAGTTGTTTGATCATAAAAGTGAATATGAGAAAATATAATTTTTCGAATGAACATTGGATGTTCAATATTTGTTAAATTATTTGGAGATATTACATGCTAAAGTTAATGGTTTTTATTTTATCTTGTAACATTTTATAGTATTAAAAGTGAGTGAAAAAATATTTTTGATATTTATGACAAGTTTATTAAGTCATACATGTGAACTAAGGTCTAAAATGAAGGTTATTACTTTTTAGGGAACGTAGCACAATTTTGGAAAGTGTAACAAAATTATAAATGCTCATTTTATCCTCTTTAATTATAAGCTCCAAAATTTACATGAATTTAGATAATCTTCCCTCCCCCCTTCTTTCATGTTGTTATATAGAGATTCTAAAGGAAGAACAAGGTTGGATCAATCCATCTTTCTTAATCGAGTCTGTATTCTTCAGGCAATTGAGGGGACGTCCTAAAGCTCTTATATTTCTAAAGCTAGTACCCAAGGAGCATAGAGCAAAGATCCTGGAATTATGTAGCATGTGCGGAAGATATAGAGGATGTCTAGTTTGACATCTTATAGCCATGAAACATCAACGGTGATCAAATCAAAATGGTGACTATAAATGAATGAGGTACTATTTAAGATTTTTTATTTATTTTATTTCTTGTCATTAAATTGAATTACATGTGATCCTTAAAGAAGTCAAGAAAATTGGTTTTTCGGATTTAGTGTTTTTAACATAAATAAAAACCCAAAATTTTAAATTGAGTCTATTTAACACTTCCCATGTACCCTGAGTTCCTTCAAAAGGAATGGTAATCTATGACCTAGCCATCAAAATATACTCAATAGGAACATCAAATAACACTATTCATGTTAATTAATTATTGGTTTTTATAATTTATATATTAAGGATTTTTTGTACTATTGTTTTGTATAAATTAAACATGACATGGTATGATTATATTTTTATTATACTATAATATTTTGAACCGACGTGAGTTGGATGATGATGCCAAATTTAGCAGCAGTTTTTTGATACCATTGTGAAATCATATGGTGGTGGTTTAAACTTCTACCAAATAAAAAAATAACCATCAATATCAGTTGATTTTTTTGTGGTTTGGTTTCTAGGTAATATTTGGTCTAGATTGGAATACAAAAAAATACCCAAGCTAGTTTGTCTCACGAGATATATCGATTCATCAAGAGGCTATCTATACCGGGCCCTGCCTGTCTCTAATTAAGTCCAATGCATTCAACATACGAGGGAATGAATAAAATAGAAAATATATAACCATTATTACTTATTAATCATTAAACATACATATTTAAATAACGATAATATATATTTTTAATATTTCCTTGATCAATAAAATGAATTTCTTTCTTCATAAGAATGACTCAAACTAACATTGTATAGAGCTAGGGGAATACAGTTAAGTCAATAATTTCCCTAATCAATCAATGTATGAGATCTAGATGAACAACCTTAAATCAAAGGAATAAAAAATAGGGTATTCATAGAGGAAATTCATTAAAAGAAAAACTATGGTTATACATTGAAGATGATTATACAAGACAAAGGCAATGATGGATCATTTATCTTATAGATATTTAATGCTTCTCATTTTTGAAAACATAAGTAAAGAATCAATTGGTAGATGAAGAATTATTTTAGAATAATAATAAAATTTTACTTTGAAAATCATGATAAAAACGACCATTTTCCCATGAAAATAATTTTTAAGTAAAATTAATGGATTAATGGTAAACTAATTTACATTATAAAACCATGAAATATGGTAAATATTATTCAAAATTATAATGATAACACTATAAAACCACATAATTACATGATTTATAATAAGGGTTTCACTTCATTACATTTCTACGATATTTTTATTTTATATTTTCATATAATTATGTAAAAAATTATAGAAAAAGGTAGAAATTTCCACACAGTATCTATTTTCCTACAAAAAAAATTCTTTATAAAGACACACTTTCTTTATTTAATTTAACTCTCAAATATGGAAATCTGAATTTATTAATTTTTCTACCAATCCTTAATTATTATGAAAAATTATTTGAAAATGTGGTATGATAAAAAAATCTTAGTAAGGGATATAAAAGAAAATAAACCCACTAGTCAATTTTTAAATTTGAAAAATCCCTAAGTAAGTTTTCCTTTTTCACAATGAACATTTTATCTCAAATACCCATTTACTTTTTCATGAAAACAAATTAATTTATTTATAGATTTCATAAAACATTTCATATGAAATAATAAAGGAGAAATCATAATAATAAGGGTTTATTGGAAAACATTAAAACTCATGAATACCTTTTCATGAAAATGTTCCTTTCACCTTTATTTTAATTTTTTTAAACTTTCCTTAAAAACATAAGCTCAAATTATTACCTTTTAAAATAAAAATATTTTCTTTATAAACCATAACAAGCACATAATATAGGTAAAATGGGAAATTATCCTTAAAATAAGCCTTATAGTAACCCTTAAAATAGAATCACTTACCTGTATAATTCCTATATATTATAGGAGTAACCTATAACTGATAAACTGTGTCACTTTACTCATTGTATTGGAGAGTTATATCGACCTCACCCATCATTAGAGCTATATCGGGTTCAACCATTATGTCATGACTCGTCCCCTGGGGCCCATTACATGACTACCCCAAGCCCACCTCCCTTAGGCCAGGGGATGGAAACTAGCGCCAAGTAGGAATTTCCCACAAAGGGGATACATTTGCCTATGAACCTGCACACACGCACCCATCCCCAAGAAAAAGTAATGAAACTAAAAAGACTGAGTAAATAGAGATGCATCCCACTAAGACAACCACTAAGAGTAACAATAAAAATTAAAAATTAAATGGTCCAGAATACAAGACCAAATGAAATATAAAAATACAAGCTCTTGGGTCTCATCTATAGAAAACCCTACCTGAATGGTAGGTACAGTATTTTGTCTGAATGTTGTTGAAGTGTACCACGTCTGTTAGGTAACCCTCAAGCACCACCAGTCTCTGACCCAACAAGGACTATGTCTATTGATCATCTGAACAAGACACGACATGTGTGGGTGAATCCCGTGCAAGGGTGAGTAAAATAATACACAGTCGGGACCCCAAACCACAAAGGTATAACACAGCACATACTACTAAAGTGGTGCAAAAAGTGTAGCCTTTAAGAAGTACAATCAAAATAGTCACTAGAGTCATCTCACAAAAGGATAAATATACTAATAAAGTATAGGAATGTCCAAATCCAAGGAGAAACACTCTAGGTCTTCATAGGAGACACACTCTGTATAGGTATAGGATACAAACTCCATAGAGGTGTAGTAAATACACTCCGTGTAGGAACAGGAGACACACTCCCTAGGAGACACCCTTCATGTAGACGCAGGAGACACACTTCGTATGGGTGTAGGAGACACACTCTGTATGGGCACAATAGACACACTTTGTAGGAGACACACCCCATATAGGAATAGGAGACACACTCTGTATAGGTCAAAACCAGTCACATGATTCTATCCTTAGCGTGCTCACTCCAAGAGAACCTACTCCTTGAGCCAAAAGTCCATAAACCAAAATCTATGAAAACTCTCATAGTGTATCTCAAAAGTACCACCTCATCATGAGGGTCCCAACACCACAAATAGATCATCAAATAGAAACATAGTTTGAGAGTTATGAGAATTTAAGTAAAAAGGGGCCCTGTTGGGTCTGGGTCCGGTCTGACCCGGGTCCTCCCGCCCTGGGTCCGGCCCAACCCGCTGCCAGCCCAACCTCCCAATTTTATCCCAGCCCGCTCAAATGCAGGCCAGTTTGGTCTGTCCAGACGCGGTTGGTGTCATGTCCCCGCCTGGTCAATGCAACTGACCACCACGTTCAATGCGGTCGGCCGCGGTCCATCTGGACCATGATTCCTCTGTCACATGACGCAACTTCATACCATGTATGGTCGAGTCCGCCACCAGCCATCGAGCTGATGGTCCTATTCTCCACCTGCAGCTGCTGTGCCGTGGGGTCTTTCTCCACCATCCATATAACCGGCGACCTCCTAAAGTCGGGTCGTCGTGCCGCTGTGTGCCCCCACTGGTGCCGCCACGCACCTCTATTGGCACCGGCGGTGGAGAATGATCTTCTGCAGGAAACCCTTGTCACTGTGGTATACCATTCTTTAAACCGAGAGCACCGTTTAAAACCTATGGTCATCACCATCTCTGCTACGGGCTCAGGATCATCTTGTCATCGCTCAGGGGGTCCGATCACATTTAGAACCAATCGAAAAAACATGTCGTGACCATGAGGGTCTATCGACAAAGAACTCAAGAATGGGGAAGAGAGATAAGCATAATAACACCCTTATAATGGACCTTGTCCTTTTTTGTGTCGGACTTGGTCCATTCATTTTAGAAGAATTGTGAAGAAGAAATAATTATCAGTCTATTCCCTCTAATCCCGCAGTTTATCTATCCCGTAAGAACGATTGAACCGAAAATCAACATGCTCATGGGTTGGTCCATGTTCATCATTGGAATAAAGAATGGGTAAAGGAATAATAAATAAATTTAAACCCCCTACCTAGAAATAGGATCAGTTGGAGGATATAATTCATCGTTTAAGGAAATCCATCTACAAACGTCTTTGATCCGTCATTCTTCGGCGTTCATCATTCGTCGTCACCTATAGAAGAGCTTCCTTCTCCTTGCCTCTGGGAAACTTCAGTGCTCCGGGGAGTAATTCTTGAGAATTATTAATTGTAACACTGCTCCCTATATATGATTAATGGACGAAACACGTTAACACATTTTAGTGTTTTAAATGAATTTCAGGGTTCCCACGACGTTTCATTGCAGCATTGCTAAGTTGCTGCATCGCAGTGCTGCTAAGTCGCTACGTAACATTGAAGAAATAAAATAAAATAACTTTTTAAGTATATTTTATTTTTATCTTAAAATGTCCATAAATTAATTTTTATAGCTGACCCGCACCGGTCGATGTTAGGACCTACCTAGGGTAAACTTGTTATTCTGAGCTCAACGGTGCCCTCGGATTTTTGATCCTGACACCTGTTTAGAAGTTAC
Source organism: Viscum album (assembly GCA_963277665.1). NCBI lineage: Eukaryota > Viridiplantae > Streptophyta > Magnoliopsida > Santalales > Viscaceae > Viscum > Viscum album. The sequence goes on from OY728119.1 coordinate 118,341,937, forward strand.
TAAAACTATACATGTGCACTATTTTTAATAAAATTAAAAATACTTTGAAAATTTATTTTGGGCACCCCATGCCTCTAAATCACGTTCCGTCTCAGCACCTGTTCTTGAAATAATCCCACATAATTTTTGAAAAAAATTACATGGAAAATCCGGGACATTACACGTCATTCATATAAAATTTTCAAGAACCATATCGTGAAAAAAACACATACATATTTCACTTTAATTATAAAACCCATTTTAATTTTCAATCAAGTCCATAATCAATAACATTTTCAGTTATCTCATCAAGATGAGAAATTTTTTCCATTTTCTTAGAAAAAAATTTCATTTATAAAAATTAAAAAAATATTTAGAGAATGATTTTATTTAAAAATAAACATGAAATATTTCTATGTAATATTTCTAACAAATAATTTCTATGAAATTGTAAAAAATTGGTGAATCCGTGGATGTCAAAAAACTATTCATTTTTTACTTTGGCAAAAAAATGTCAAAATGACCTATAAGGTAAATGTTTCAAAGATTTATTTTTAATCATTTAAAAAGAAAATATAATTAGTTTGAAATGAAAATTAATGTTATTTTATTTATAAATAAGAAAATATGTGGAACATTTTTATGAAAATGGATATATATGTAAAATATTTTAAAGAAATACTTTAAAATATTGTTTTAAAGAAAAATCACTTACCTTAAGTCCTCTATATCTTCATACATTCTATAAATAATAAATAATAAAATTATATTAGTTTTATACTTCATTAATAAACTTTTAGTGTTCATTTAATCATTATTATAAATTTTATTTCATTTATTACCATGTTTTATTTATTAATTAAAATGGTTAAGTTCACATTGGATGTTTTGAGGATGTTTGATCATAATACCAAAATAGCTTTGGTAGGACGGTCATAGTCAAAGGGGTCATTATTATATAATTTCTAGAATATTAATAATGATATTATTATCATTTTTATACATTAAAAACAATTTTATTACCATCCATGCAAGGCATACGTAAGAAACAGATCACTCACTCTGTGATGGTGGTAGTCCACAAGTACGTATGAACGATGTTATACTTTTTTAATGGATGGAAAGGTAAGAAAATAGATGATATATTATATTTAAATAATTATAATTATGTTATTAATATCATACATATTAATTAAATCCATCATAATAACCATCCTTTTGAGGTGGTGATGAAAAAAAAAGCACATTGCTTCGTGGAGGTGGTAATCCACACAAACACATGAGCAATGTTTGAATTTCCCATGGGATGGAAGATGAGATGAAAAAGGGTTATAACATAATCATAATAAAATTTTAGTATACCCAATATACATATGATATTATATTATCAAGGCTAAATATTATTTGAAGAAGGTGGAAGAATAAATAAACTTAAAATACGCTAGTGAGGACTTATACCTTCTCCTTGGATATCTCTATCTAGATTACACATAAATATTTCTAGGATTGGTATTTTGGTAATACCAAGACCTATATAACATGTTTAGGGATATTTGGGAGAGATTTGGGTTATTTTCCAAACTACAGTGCTTAAAATGTGTGTGGAATAAAGGGTATGAGGTTCCCCTTTATAAGTGAGGGGAGGGTCACCCTTGGAATTACTTAAATTATTAAATTAATATAACATAAATTTCTCATTAAAGTGGTACCAAATTGACATATTTATAATATAGGATGCCTAGGAGTCTAAATAATCTCACATAATAAAAATTTAACAAGTTTAGATGATGTTTTCACCCTTAATTATTAGTTTTAACACCCCATTAACCCTTTTGATGATTACCACAAAATTAATTTTTTTTACTCTATAGATGTCAATAAAGTTAATATAAAATGAAAAATATATCATAAGTGAATAATGGTTTATATTTTAAACCATATCCCATTCCATTTTCCAAATATATGAATTTTCTAAATTTTAAATCATTAAATAAAATATTATTTATTATAACATACCATTAAAGCCATTTTCTGGACTATTCACAAATTTTGACTTTAATGACATCAATATAGAAATTAAATTCAAATATTAATTTTTTAAACACCACTAATATGTTATATTTATTAAAAAAAATTCATGGAAAATAATAATTCATCCAAATTTTATTACTTTTAATATTTTTAAAAATCATGTACTTGATTTTTTTATTTCTAGAAAAAGCATTGTGTCGGTGTTGTGCAATCACTTAAGGTAATTAATCCAAAACTAAAAATTGTAAAAAAAAATCCATGATAAAAAAATTACTCATATTTCAAATAAACATTTAGAACCAAACATAAACTCTTTTTATCCCTATGAAAAAATATTATAGATATTAAAACAAGGATAGTGACATTTTTATTTTTATTCTTTACTTAAAATCATACTAAGGTCATTATCAAAGGCTGGTGGAAAGGAATTTACAAATTTTAAAAACTTTCATTATTATGGTAAAAAAATCCAATAAAATAAATACATGTGTTATAGAGTGTTTTAGGTCATATCTCATAGTTTTAACCCTTTTTACCCATTTTACCCTTACATATGTGACAAATATTTACTATAGTTACTATTTATAATGGAAAAAAATAAAAGGGTCCCATTTTAAAAATTTAAACCTCATGATTCTAAATATGGAATAAAATTTTCAAAATTCAATTTCTATAAGTGAAAAAATTAATTTTCATTTAAATTCTTAAAACAAAACAAAAAATAGTTTTTCAAAAAATACATTTTTAATCCCAAAAATGAACTTATAAAAAAATTATTTATAATATTGATTACTATGTAATTAATTAGATTATTTCTAATTAAATAAAATTATGTTAATTTAAGATAAAATTAAAAACATAATGAGACTTTTATATTACTTTATTTAATGAAAATAAATGACGGGTTCACAAAAATCTATATCTTTCAATATTCATTTAAAAATAAATATTTCTAAAAACAATCCAAAAAAATCATTCTAAGATAATTGTTACTTTATGATTTAAAAAATTAAGATAAATTTTCAAATTAAAATTATAAAATTTAGAAAATAATAATTTAAATAAAACGATATAATAAATGAAGAGAAATTTAGTAAGAATAAAACTATTTCCTTTTTTATTGAAAAAATAATTAATATTCTTATAATTAATATCAATATATTCAATATTATTCATGAATATTAACAAAGAATTTATTTAATTTACTATTAAAAAATTTGTCACATTATTCCTCCCTTTTTAAAATTTTGTCTTCATAATTTTATCTCTTGCCTGATAGAAAATGTTTAAAACATTTTCAGAATCAATTCTAAGGTGCGGAAGATAAAACATATGATCATGAAAGGATTTTTTTAAAAAAAATTAAAAATATTTTTTTTGAAAACCCACATAGAAAAAAGGTATAATAAAACACCCTGTTAAAAATAGGAGATTGAAAATATGAAGGTCACTTATAATAACACATTATAAGGTTCCCAAATAAGGAGATCATTGGCAGGAAGTAAAAATATGGACATAGAGAAAAAAGAAAACATCCAAGGAATAATAAAGAGTGATATAGAACTTGATCATGAGAAATTTAATGACCATAAAACCATAAATCATTAGTGGATAAAAAATACCATCAATTCATCACAAATTAATGTAATATGATAACATTTTTATTCTAAGATCTTTTTCATAGAGTCGAAAGATTCTTTTACTATCAAGGAAAATAACATGAGAAAATATACTTACTTAATTTATTTCCATTCCAAAAGCATAACATCATCCTTTGGTTGTTATTTGAGATGTTTTTTCACTTATATCACATATATTACTCTAAGAAATGAATATTAAAGATTAATTTTAAATCTTGAAGCACTAAAAATAACTTTTAACTGACCACAAGATCTATAAAGGGATGAAAATTTATTTCTTCTTCTCCTATCCATTAATAAAAACCAAAAAATATCACACATTATTCCAAAATAAATTTAAATTTATCTCCAAATAAAATTACTCACTCAAAAAGTTAGATACCAAAAATTTATATTCCCTAATCATATCATCTCCAAAATATACTAATATTTGTCATCCTGAATCACTATAACACTACAATAAAATCATATATACCTCTAAAAGATAATTCAACCTCTATTACTTAAATAATCCCCCATATTAGACAAAAATATTTCCATTTAACTAAATTATATAATGTTCCCAAAATAGTGAACTTATTCAAAAATAACATTAATCACATAGAATCCAAATCAATTTTCAATCCCACTATTATCATAATAATAAAACATATTTTCCCAAAATGTTATAGGACTGTTATCTCAATTAACTATAATTACCTCAATATCAAAGATCATATTAACCCTAAAGGTTATCGATACCCTTATACTTATGTCCATAAAATTTAAAATCACTATTCCTTAAATAAACTTTAATTTAAAAAAAGTTAAACATAAGGGTTAAATATACCTCAAAAATTTATTAAAACTCAATAAATGTCTCCCAAAGCAATCCCATCACATAAAACTTCAAAAGAGTTAATAAATTTAAAATTATGATCATCCATAAATTTTTATATCCTTACATAAAATATCATAAATCTTGAAATCCTATTTATATACAATTCAATCATTCAAAATTATCTATAATTATTTTACTAAGATTTTACATATTATTCCTTTATACTTCCTTCATAAAGTCAAAAATATGAATCATGTCCTAAGATTAATCAATCTCAATCTATTCATGTTTCCTACTATCACGACCTAATGCACCGAGTCCTGCCTGACAGACAACAAGTTGAGTGTGAGACCCCAAGACCACCTCCAATAGGTCAGGGGATGACAAATAGAACCGAGTATAAATATCACACACCTGGAAGGTCTTAGCCTAAAATGGTTTCCCAAACACACACACAAACACCCAAATCCATAAACCAGTAATGAAGAAAGGGTAAAAAACTAATACCAAGTATGAATACATAAAACTAATCCTATATCAGATTATTAGAAAGAGTATTGAAAAGTATAGGGATAAATAAAATCCCACCCATAACTATAAAAGAGTCAAACCTACTAACCAAAGGGGACTACTATCTAGATTCAAATCCTAGAACCGTATGAGGTTCATCTAGCACAAAAAAGATCCAACTACTTCTGGTATTCCTAGGACTCTGTCAAAATTCATATAATCTAAAAATGACATGGAACATGAAGGCATGGCCCATGTTGGGGTGAGTATAAATATACCTTATAATACACCCCCAAATTACTAAACATAAAACAATAAAATAGAGTCAAATCAATATCACAAAGGTGAGTCAATCAGATGGAAAGATGATAATAAACCATATATGCTCAAAGGTAGAAACCAAGTCTCAAAGTAAGTTCACATCATCATTTCAAGCTTAAGATTATGCATGAGTCTCAAAGGTCACATTCATCCAAGGGTACACTTCTCAAGTCTCACTGATATTGATGGAACTCATTCGAGATGCTGCACTCATCAGACCTTTCCATTCTCAGTAGGTATTGGAACTCACAAGATATCAATACATAGGTAGGGGATAATTCCCATGTCTTATGGGGTATTCCTAACCATATATGGAATGACCAACTAGGAAGGGGATCAAATGAACTGTATATCGAAATGGGATACTTGACCCAACCTAGGAATAATGATAGAGGATTACACTTTGGGCCATATAGAGGGAAACTCGACTGTATCCCAAACTAACCCATTGAGGGGATCACTCATCCTATACTCAGGAAAAGATACTACATTGTACCCTATTAGGAATAGTCTAGTGGAACACACCCATGCCGATACTATTATCAGACTAGGGGAAACAAGGGATACCCACTTCTCTGAAAGGGATAAATAGTGTGCATAAGGGGAAAATGGTGTGTCCCATTGGGTCTGGACCTACCGTGTTTGAGCCCATGAAATCTACCCATGCCCATGTACTCTGGCCATTCCCATGTACACTATCAATTTCCATTCCTATATACCCAAGGGTACATGTTAGGTCACTAACTTTAGGTCACATGGCATGTTTTCAGGTCACACATCCGTGCATTATTTATCTCAATGTGTAAACCCTAGAATCCGTGGAAGGGTTCCACATGGCATGTGTTCTTCCGAACTACACATTGTGTATATTAGGATTTTCTATAAGATTTTAGTCTTCACATGTATCCCTTCACATAACATAATCCACCACTTTATCCATGTATAACAACATAACTTTCAAATCTAATGTTGACCAAACCCGATTCATCGTCGGTGGTCAGATTCCAGCCACCCATCTGCTCAGAAATCATTTACCATTGTGATATATCTCCCAAATTTCAATACCCATGAGCTAATATCCATTTATCTAACATTGATCTTCCATCATCATCAATAATTCTCCATTGTTCATTCAATCCTGAATTAGAATCCATAGAAATAATTAACAATGCTATAAATTTATTACACAATGATTGATTCCGGGGTATAGTCAAACCATTAGTAAAATGAAATAATGATAATGAACATTCAAAGAAAAAAGAGAGAAAAACATGAAACAAAAAAGGTGAGGAATGAAAATTGGCCATTTCATGTTAGAATTTATCTATTTATGGTGAAATTGATGAATATAAGTAAAATACGGGCTTAACTATTAATAAATTTAAACCATCAATCAATAATGATCTAAGAATTAATTTTCTAAAATAATTAATCCATGTTCACCATGGAGTAATAAATAATGACGATTAATCTAAAAAAACATCCTATATTTATATCATACTGATTGTTGATGAAGAAAAATCATGCATCGTTGTATTTGGTGAGATCCAAAAACTCTATTGATGAAGGCATTATAGCATGAGGGACCATTGATGAATTTGTTGCATTCGTCATCATCTCCACCAAAACTCTTCTCTAATTCCCTCTCATCCAATATCTATTATTGTGTGGATAACCCTAAGGTTTTTCCATAATAGGGATAAAATAGATGAGGATTAAGTTTATACATTGAATAAGACAATAACTAAATTAATAAATTTAATTCATTTATTTTATCTAATATCTGTTAATGAACACACTTTAACAAAACACCCAATACACAAAAAAGTTATTTCATACCTAGGGTAAAATCAAAATTCTGGATTTAATGGTGGTTTTAATTTTACCATCTAAGATACCATTCTACAGATATTCTATTAGTACTAAAAAACAACATGCACATGATATAATAAATTTAATATTTTTAATATATCAAAACTAGGGCTCTATAGACCCCATAATCCCACACCAACTCCACTCCTAACTCCAAAATATTCTTTAAAATATTTGAAAGTATTATATAGAAAAAATAGATTCATTACACATACTTTAAAGATAATTAACTCATACCTTTGAAATATAGATCACAATTCATTCCAATCCCATTTTCAAAGACAGATGCCCCATAATCTACTATGTAGAGTCTATAAATTTTCAAAATCCCTAAAAAACTTTCAAAGTTCCTCTACTTCCATTATACATGTACAAAAATTAAATATTATTTTAAATATATATGTACATAGATTGATATATTTAAACAATATCGTGTTTTGAATATGTAGCTTTGAGACATTGTTGGCACCAAAATATCATCAAAGTCTTCAAAAGACTAGTTTTGGGTAAACTGAACATGTTCACCCATTAAGAAGGACCATTCTCAAATTGATGATTATGGTGAATGAAAGATTCCACAGATACACGCAAGAGAATCATTTTGTAGGAATAGGCCTTGCACACCAAAGGTGAAAATATTTTTCATACTTTCTACCAAGTATGATTGGATTTCCAAGGAGATCACCTGTAAGGAAGGAGAGGTGTGCGCAAGAAATGAACGTTGCTCACAACATTCCTTCGTTGCATTCCAAAGGTGATGTCAAGCTAGGCATATTTTGTGGCCGAGCCCCCATGATAAAGGGAACAAACATGCTCAAACCCCCCTCTATGCCTAAGGAATTGCACACCCACTATTGAGGATTTCATCTATAAATAGAATCTTACCCCCTCACCAAAGTAGGCTCCCCATAAGATGAAACACCACTCCCATGTGAAAAAGTAATCCTTTTTCACAACAAAATGAAACATGGACCACCCAAGGTAGAGGATATTATGTGACAGATATCATGTGGGGCCAAACTTGACTTGGACCATGGTGGAGTAATCCTCATGCAACAACCCCCAAGGCTAGGTGGGTGCATGGAAATAACCTTCTTGAACACACCTTGATCTTACATGCAACCCAAAACTTTTTCACACCCTTGCCTCTTGCCTCCATGGAAAACCCCTATTCTAAAGCACCCTACATAACAAAGTATTACACGTAACACTCAAAACCTGAATCCAACAACTTTTTGGTCCCCTTATTGAGTTCCATTATGATTTTAGTGAAACCATTACCCTACCTCTTTATGCCCATCATAGGTACCTAAACCCTTGTTTCTTATCAGCAAAGGGACTGTAACATGGAACCTATGACCTACTACTCCTCTGTGGCTATTCCAACACCAGGACAATCCTAAAGGTGCATGAGAAGTGGTCATGTAATCCCAAGGGGTAAAGACTGAGTCCAACCACGTCTGTGATGTATGACATATAATTTCCTAGTTCCACTTCCTAGTTGTACGACAATAAACTGCTCGATAACATCCTCATCACATGACATTAAACTATAGCCTTACCCTGTGTAAAGAACATCAGATGACCCATGTACGATCATCATGGGATTCCACCTTCTCTACCACTATCAGATATGAGTCCCCAGAAGAGAATATTCCATGCGTAATCCCAAAATATCATGTTTAATAAACATAGAATAATTCATGAATGACTCACATGGATTGATATCCTCTAAGTGGATCAATGCGTAAGCCCCATACAATTCCAACCAAGATAAATCCTATCATTAAGGGTAGATTACATTCGTACACTACTAGAAAAATGACCTATATCCAAAAAAAATATAGCCACAATTTAATTGTTCCATGGATATAGGTTAATATATATCCATATTTATTTAAAAACCGTGGATATATATTAGTTATACCCACAAATATAACATCCCCTGTGGAAAAAACTTCCCTTAGTTTTTATCCTCCTTCAGGGATTTCTTCTACCACTCGCCCACTCGCCTAATCCCTCTCCCAAAACCCTTATCCTTAGCCTATAATCACCTGATCAAATTATCCCTCATCTGATCCTCATCGACTTCTCCTTCACAGTCCCTCCATCCCTCACCAACTTCTCCATTCGAGGTTCCTCCATCCCTCGCACATTCCTTCCCTCCTCCATACCATTCTCCGGGTGTTCCTCCCCCATTTGGTGTGTCGACTGGTGATTCCCCTCATCACAATTGATCTCCCCATCCTCTGCATGATCGAATTACCATTCCTTTCTTCCTACTCTCATGAATAACCCAATCAGGTCCCTACTGTTCTACATCCCCTCTATTATCACTTTTCAATTTGGGTGGTTAGGTATGGTTTCATTAAATTGGTTTTAAGTAAAGTATCTCCTCACATATCCCTTGTTCCTCCTACTTCACCATCTTTGATTTTAATTCAACTATTTAGGGAGAAAATTTTACCAGTGCATGGTGAAATCAGACCACTTGATAGAGCATTCATATATGGATTTTAGAGGATATCTCAAGAGGACATATTCAAACCAAAGTTTATTTTTTTGACTTGATGTATGTTTCCTTATGTATTTTTTTAGTGTTTCTATCAATTTTGGATGAAATTGGACATCTATTTGGGTGTTTAATTTGGGTATTTCATATGGATTAATTTTGGGTGTCTACCATGAGTGGAACACACCCCTTTTCTCAAGGTTTTTTCATTATGAGGATGTCCAATGACTTTTTAATTTGTTATGATGATTTGTGATTTTTTGTTTATTAATATAATGTTTTTATTGATGATATGGGAACTATTGGACTCAGAGGAGGTCGATATGATCTTGTGATGGATATATGGTTCATCAGTTGAGGTAGGTGGTCTTGTATTTATTGAGTATCTTTCTTAATTGATGATTTTATGTTCATGTTCCCTTATTATTATTATTTTCTTCATGTTTCATGAATTATGTAATATTTTACATAGATTGGGATGGGATCACATTATCTTAATAGTCAACATTGGATGCATAACTTTCTAAATAGTTTGATTGTGGAACCTTAGTTGAATGAGTGTCAGTGACCCTCTTTAGTGATTACTTGGACAACACCTCATAGCACTGGTCATTTTCATCATACGAGCTCACTGTTTAAATTGAAAATTCCAAAATTAGCATGTTATAATTGAACTATTTTTCTTCGTTTAATTATTTTATTTCCAGGAATAAATTATGAAATTCTTAGATTATCAAAGGAATATTTTTATTCATGATTATAGGTAATTTTCAGGGGGTATTTATTTCTATAATTTATTTATTTTTTCAGTCATAATCATCATCATCATTATTATTCTACAATTTTTTCAGAATATAGATACATTTAAGAATCATTCATGTGACATATTTAAGAATAAGTTTTGGGGTTTGTCTTAGTGGTAAGCACCCCAAAATTCTACATAAAAAATGGGGGTTAAAAACCCATGGGGTGCAGGTAATGTAGCGCTACTGTAGAAGCTGAGGTACTGTTTCAATGGAGGCACTGTAGCGGCGGTAGGGTTACTGTAGCGACGGCGGGTACTGTGCGGTACTGTAGTATTGTAGCAGTACTATTCACAGAATGGATCTTGGGCCTACGGTGTATATAATGGGATTAATTCTCACTGGGCCTACGAGATATGTAATGGGTCTCTCTCTACCCAGTTAAAGAGGTCTTTGATTTGGTTTAATAATAAAAAGGAGGCTTCGGCCCCAACCTTTAAAAAAAAGAATACATTGAGAGAAATGATGTACTAGACACAATTGTTTAGTACATAAAAAATTGAATCCCATTATTCTACTATACTCACTAGACATTATCATTTGATACTCAAGAAGGTTCATCATTAATACTAACCTTTCTAGTTTCACATGAGCTTTATCTTCTTCATCCTCAAGGTAATGTGCTCTACCTATTTTAGAGGACAAAATCTTCGTCAACCATTATTAATCAGCTTCATTTGTTATTTATTCACTTTATGTAATTGTATACAATATAAATTCTTTTATATAGTGCATCTTTTATAGGGTTATACTACCATTACAAAAGGTATTTGGGTTCTACTTTTTACCCATAAAAGGTATAAGTCTTACGGTTACACCTTAGGAGTCCTAGGTTCCACTTAACCTAAAAAATATTAGAGGTTAATACTGTAACATAAAATTCTAGGTCTAGGATTTCTCCTGTAAAGGCCCAAGTCATGATTGTAACTAAAAACGAAGGAGGTTATGAATTATCCTTTGAATGTATAATTTGGGTCTTCACCTATAAATGCATGGGTTTTTTTTATAAACTCAACAGATAAGGTGTTTTTGGTAGTGAATCCAAGTTTAAAAAATTCAGGATATAAAGGGTAGTGACTCCACATCAAAAGTCGTTATTCTTATAATGGGAATCATACTATTAGATTATGAGTGTTATGAGTAGACATATGATCATTTAGATTTAAACTACTACAAATCTCTTTTTTCTTTCTTCTTTATCTATTTTATTTTTTTACCCCTTACACTTTAAGTACATAAATATTTATAGTTGAATTATTTATACTTTAACCCATCATATTCTATTATTAAGGTTTAACTCTGATTAATATTTTGAGCTTGAAAATTTTCACCCATATTCTCCATTTCTATCACCCATTTGAGGTCAAACAATTGGTATCATATAAGGCTCTTATTGGGATATATTTTGATCTAACTTATTATCTATTTCATAATTGTTTTTAAAATAACTTGTATCTTATCTCTTAACAAGAATAACAAAAATACCTTTCTCAGTGATTGTTTTCTTAAGGGTTTTTTTTTGAAATCTTCCTTTCAATCAAGCTTCAATGGTAGTAAGAATATTCAGTGATAAATAATTCTGTAATCTTATCTTGAAAATATTGATATTTTATTTTGGGATATTCTAATTAAATATTACGATTTACTTAAATCTAATCTAGTTTATTTGAAAGTAGATGATTCTATAAAATATGATCTTAATTTCATGGTAATGAATATTCTTTATTTATTTTATTTTTTGAAATATATTTATTTTTTTTTTGATTCACTAATACTTATGAAATTGGAAAAAACTTGAGATGACTACATTCAAATAAAAGAGTATTAGGATGTTATTATGTTTTAGTTGTAGGAAATCTAGTCACATTAATGTGGTGTATCCAAAAAATAAAGAAGTAAAAGTTATTTTTCCTAAATGATAGATCACTTAATATAATTCATGTTTGAATATAAATAATTCAAATCTTATATATTATCGATTCAAGAATAAATGAAACATCAAACTTGATTTTCTGAGACTAAAAAATCATAGGAAATATAGATGGAAGAAAAATAATGTAATTACTACTTGAAGTGATTCTATAAGCTCAAACTTAAATGATTAAATTTAAAGTTAAGATGAAACTTGTAATATTTATTTTATGTATAAATATTTGAAGGTAATATATTCACCACCTCATTCTTCATCTTTCACCTTTTTTAGATAAAAAATTATCTACTTCAAGCTACCAGACACCTTATCCCCACTATATTGAACACATATTTTGAAAATACCATCTCATCCAAGATAATGAAAATTTTTCTCACCAATATACTAAACACATATTAGTTGATTGTCATGTGACGTACTAATCTACTTAGATTAATAACATGTGTCTTTTTTATTCAAATTGGTTAATCTATTTTGGTTAATTGAGAACATATGAGATTTTATATAATAGATTAACATTTTATATGTCTATTTATTACTCAATTCATTAAAAAAATATATTATAAAATAATTTAAATGATGTATATAGATATATTCTATGGTGGATACTTTCATTTGAATATATGAGCTTTTTATTATAGTCACTATAAAACCCTTTATAGCTTGAGTAGAAATGATGTTTTTGTATTGGATACCATTTTGATACAATTATTAAATGGGTAATTATAAATTTTTTAAATTCTTCAAATTCATGTAGTGTTATACAACATGACATATAATTAGGATAAATTTTGGTATAATGTTTTCTCCTAATGTTTGAGGGTGTTCATATGAAAATCATATACAAAAGAGTTGGAATCATTTCACAATGATTTTCAATGATTTGAATAAAACCTATTATGAATACATTAAAGTCGTATATTATTGTAAATATTCACCAATATATAAGGTATGATGTACAAAAATCCATCATGTTGTGTTTTGTGTCATATAGTTATTCATGATTCCACTCCATGGTGTATGTATTGAATGACATTGGATATCATTTGAACAAAAATACTTTATTAATGATCATGTTATTTAGTATTGATATGTATATATAAATATTAGTATTCATTGTTCATTGTTGGTTATAGAATCATGTCTCATTTATCACGTAAAATTGACACACTGATCATATATATATAAGAAGTCATTATATCACACTTCTTTTCCCATTATTTCCTTATAGATGGTTTCTTATAATGAGACCATTTCTATCCAACACCATAAAAGGTAGTGAGTTTGACATCAAATTCGGGTATGTTTTCTTCCATTTGTTTTCTTTAGCCCAATTTTAATTAGGGTTTTTGTAATTTTTAGGTTCCCTATGTTTTTGTAGTGCATTCTGGATCTTTTTGAGGTGGATTTCAGATGCCATTGTTTAAGGAAACTTACATGTGTATGCATAGGTATGAATATACATATATAAACTCCCTATTTATATATATTCACTCACGGTAGTATGAATATATATATTGGGGATAAGTGTACTTATATATATATATGTGTGTTAAAAATGAAAACGTGTGTAAGTGTAAAGGGTATATTCAAGTATAAACATATATATAAGGACTCACTTGTGTATATTTAGGCATGAAAATATGTAAACAGGGGATAGGTGTCCTTATATATATGTGAAGGTGCATATAAATTCAAGAAAAAAAATATAATATTTGAGTTGTCATTGTTAAAATTAGTGTGCCTTGAGGTTGAGGTACGTTCCCTATTCCTAACCCTTGAATTTGAATTCCATAATTTCTTAATTATTTTAAAAACTTGTTTTCATTATTAAATATTTGTTTTTTCAATCAAACACAAAAAACCATCCTTGAAAATTTGACACTTTCTTCAGTAGCATCACTATGAAATTGAGCTAGATAAAATTGAATACCTTACTGGGAATAATTCACCACTTAGTACTTAAGTAATTAGTTTTCTTTGACTACTTGAAGCACCTTAATCAGTTCTATTTGATATCCCCATACCCGATTTAAGTTTTAATGTACAAGTGACCGAGGAATAAGGTTCAAAGTGCTTAGAATTTGGTGATAAATAGAATGAACTATGGTGTTTCCTCACCGTCTATCCTATAATTTCCTGAAATTGAATCTCTTTCTATAATAAATAATATCATATTGAAATAATGAGATTCCTGATAGATGAGATCTCAATTGATAAAGATACAATAACCATTAAGGCATTACTATTGATTGGAATCCTTTAGTGTCTAAGTGGGAATGGGTTAGTAATTATCCTAAGGGTGGGATGAGGAGTTGGTTTATTGATGGGATCACTAACATTCATAGGCGAATGAGATTTTTTTGGGAATATACCTTCGGGTTGTAACAACTGTAAAAGTAGTATTGAATTGATGATATTAAGAGTTAGACATCACTTGTTATCTTGAGATAAAAATGGGTATGTTCTATATTTTATATAATAACCAAGGATGAGAATAGAATGATTCTGCTGTAATAGGTATGAAATTTAAATAGACCTTATGGATCAAACTATGAAATATTTCCATGTATGAAGTAGTATAGCTAATCCATTCAATTTACTATGGCTTATATATCAGAGTATAACCTATGTTGATTAGTGAGTGATAGTTTATATTATTATTATTATTAATTTATTCCATGATAGGATGACATGTACTATATATATTTTAGTTAGGATATAGGTATGATGGATATTCTAGAAATTAGTACAGTACTAGGATTTGGATCTATATACCATATATTATTTTGATAACTGTCTTAATCATGTTGTTATAAAACATTATTTTGAGATAATAAAGATATTATGATTATAATTCACATACTTTGAACACAATGGAAAACTAAGAAGACAAAATATATTTTATTTGGAAGATTTTCCATGATCCATCACCTATATATATACCTATAAAAGAGAATTGGATAGACCAATATTATGTTGGGTCTCATTGTAAGTTTATAGCTTAGAATACCTGGTTCTCTAACCAATACTCCATGCTAGTACATCAATTATATATATATATATTTTGTTATAATTAATCCTTCCTACTAAAAGGATTCAATAGAAAAATATTATAATTATAAATTCTTTCTAGTATATAGATTAAATAGACTAGTTCTATTAACAATACACATTTCTAACCTATTTATTAGATATATTTATAGTGTCATAAGGACTCCATACTATTATATAAATATAATAAAGTGGTTTTTTAAACATTACCCCATTTTAGTCTATGGTATGTTCTTGATTAAAATATTATACTTAACCATTGATGAATGAACATAGTAGGTTTGTGATTCAAGGTAGTTAGGTAAGTACATGATAGAATGAAATTAATTAATTAATTTTCATGTTACAATATTATTTATTTTCTCATGAGTAAAGTACTATATTATTTTATTTTTTATATTAGGGGAATATTTTTGTTATCCTACCATGATTTACTCTCACATGTTGCATGTGTACCTTAATCGATATGTGGACCATATATTGTAATTGAAAGTGCAACTAATTAGAGGAGTACAAAGAATTCATGGGCTTGAGACTATGATATATATAATGATAACCTACAACCTCATCCATGGGTATTGAATAATGGATAATGGTGCAATAATCAAAACCACACCAAATTTTTTTTAAATTTCATTGAAAACATGGGAACAATAAATTTTTATAAGGAATAGATCACTATGAAATAGCACCTTATAGAACCCTACTTTATTGTGCCATGATAAATCATGGTGTAGTGTTATAGGTCATTCTACAATCAAAAAAAAGTGTAGATAAACATAATAGAAACAAACATTCATAAGTTCAATCCATGAAACAATCCTTCCCACAATCTTTAAAGTGGAAAAATTACTTGGTAAAGTTACATTGTGATGGACCATCCCTCAATGAAACATTTCAGAGAAAATAATTTGAAAAAATTTATGGATCTGGAAAATAGATAAATTTATATCACATCTAATGGTTTCACATAATAACAGTTGGAATGCCTTTAAATACCCAACATAAACCCTAGTTTTAATCCTGAACTCCATACCCTCTCCTTGTCATGGTTCCACATCTAAGCCACCCAATCCTCACACAAATCCACTACTAAGACCTTGAATCAACCGGGTAACCCCTCCAAACTCTACTTGAGTTGATTCATATCCTTATTGTCATCTCTTCACAACCATATATTTCCTCATATCCCAACCAACACCCCAAATCCACCAATATCTCCTAAAACCATTACCTCTATTCTAAAAAAAATCAATGAACCTTTCTCAAAACCCTATCTAATATCTCACTCCTTACTCTCTACATGGATCATTGAAAACAAGTCAACCACCTTTCCAAATGAAAATGATCACCACCTCAAAAAAACCAATAAGCTACTAGTTAAACACAAAAAGTAGTGAAATACCAAGCCTACTCAACCACAACCCAACCCATCCTATAGAACTACCTCTAGCCCCCTTTCTTCTCAAAACCTTATCCATATTGAGCATTCAACCCCTTAATCATCCTTGAGTGAGGTTTTACACTAATTTCACCTCTATATTTTCTTATTCTTTACAAACCCCATTCACTAATACATGATTGGGAAACCACAGAGGAGAAGGTTGAAAATGAATAAAACCTTGGATATATGGGTTATGTAGTAAATTGAAATAAGAAACAATATCATGGAGGCACTATAGTGTGAAGTTATAAAATGAACCTCACAAAAAAAATGTTTTTTGAGTTGTAAGTGATATAATTTCATGATAGTGTGTAATTGAATGGCGTTGTTTTCCACTTCCCCTTGTGGTTATTCCAATACATTGGGAATTTTAAAGTGTAGTTATTGGCCTTAATGTGTTGTTCTTATGACAATGTTGTCAATAAATTATTACAGTTGATATGCACATCTTCTTACAACACTTTAGGAATGATAGGTATATGATTAGCTGTGGTATGTTGTGTGGGTGAGCTATAATTTGGTATGAATTAAGTTGTTCAAACTCCATGCGGTATTGGTTTTGGTGGTATGTTTGGTTAGAGGCCTATTCAACACATTCACTATTCCTCTACAGTTCTTAGTTTTTTCCCTAAGGCTCTATTTAACCTTGAATTTAGTTTCTAGTCTATGGTTTATTTTAGATTGTACCTTTCATGATTTAGTTTCATTCATGTGGATAGTAGTGTATGTGATATGGATATAGAGTTGGCACTCATGTGTATGAGTATATAGTGGGGTGGGGTGCAGTGGAGTATGTAGTGGGGCGGGGTGTAGTGGGGTGTTGTAGGGGTATGCAGTGGGGTGTTGTATGGGTATGAAGTGGGGTGTTGTCGGGGTGTAGTTGGGTACTATAGGAGTGCATTACGGGTATGCGATGGGGTGTTTTAGGGGTGAAGTGGGGTGATGTAGGGGTGCAGTGTAGGGTGTTTGTCTTATAGAGGCTGGAAAATGTTGCCATAGTTTAAAACAATAGTAGTATAAACTAGTGTTTTTTTGGAAAATAAAGGATATAGCCACAAATTTAAACTGTGGAAGTAGACCTATTTCCAAATTTTTAACTGTGGATATTAGCCTAGTGCCATGATTACAAACTGTGGAAACTAATCTAGGTGGTAGTATCTAATTCCATGGTTTATAAATGTGGCAATATACCTACTACCATGGTTGAAACTATGGATATAGGCTTTGCCTTATAACCACACCATTTCTAGACACAACCAATGAAACCATGGCTATTACCTATATTCATTGTTATAAAATATTTCTACATGTATTTCTTCTAGTAATAGTGCGACCCAAACTATCCCTCATCGATTCTCCTTCCGCAACACGAGCGTCCTTACCGTGCGACGTTAAACTACAAGGATCGGTCCAATCACATGAAATTAAATTGCGGCATCAAACTATGTGGGTTTTTATACCTATTTTCTAAATGGGGAACATTAGATGATTCCCTGAGATCCAATCCCAACAATGGTAAACTCTTGGTGTTCCCTCCTAGGGAAACGCATCCTGGATATGCCACAAGGGGTATTCTGATCCATCCCTCTGGGCCTGCTTCATGGGGTGACCCATCCATTGGTAAACCTGTCAGGTGTGACGTCATCCCTTCTAGGGCACACCTCCCTAATCTTCTTCAAGGGGAATTCTTATCCACCCTTTCAGCTCCACCTAAAGGGGTGACCCATCCATTGGTTAACCTATCATGTGTGACATAATCCCTCCTAGGGACACACCTCCCTAATCCAACTCAATGTATTTTCTAATCAACATCCTGGATCTACCTCAAGGGGAATTCCAATCCATCCCTATAGGTCCTCCTCAAGGTGAATTCCATCCATTGGTAAACTCTCTGGTGTGACATGTTCACTTCTAGGGACACACCTCCCTACTCCACCTCAAGGGTTGTGATCAATGTTCCAGATCTGTCTCCATAGGGCATTTTGATCCAAATATCTTGTCCCTACATGACATTAAACCTTTGACCAATCTATCCTTGCAATATGTTAAACCTATTTCCAATATATCCTTGTAATATTTTCAACCTTGGACTAATTTATCCCCATAATATGTTAAACCTACACCCATACCATATCCACAAGATGTTAAAATCATTCCCCTATTTGTCTCGACTAGATGTTTCGATCTATGTCTGCAAGATATAAAACTTGAACCCTGAAAAATAATACCTAACCCATTCAAAACATGGGATGCCTAAGGTAAAAAATCTTGGAAGACTTACACCCCTATGTTAATTAAATTTTGAGAGACAAAGGATGACTTAGGTTCTATTCCTAAGATTCCTTATATGAGATACCTTCCCAACATGACTACTCCCCTAACAGAAGGTTACTTCAATTCCAGATAGAATTAGTGTAACTAACTGGTTTCCAAAAAGATATGGCACTAGGAATTAGTTCCATGAACATGAATTAAATCCATGAGGGAGACCCGGACTGGGAAACAATCTCCAAAGAGGAATCCATGGATGGAGGAACCAACATCCCATCATCCCATTTAGATCACGGAGTAGACATCGCCGAAGTGATGAAATTTTCCCACATTTGGAAAGTGGTAATGTGAGGATACAATTTTCATCATGTGCACACAATCATGTCAATACGTAGGTGGTCCCCAGTAAAAGCACCAAAAATATAAATTGTGAACCTGACATGAATCTCTTCTCCTCGACATGTGGGTTAGCAGCATATGGGGAATAATCATATTATCATGTCACCGAATTTAGAAATTCAGCACTAGGTCCCAATAAGAAAATGGTGGGCCCAACATGGAACTCACTAAAGGATTGGGACAGTTATCATTTGGGAATCCTTGGTCTGTGACATTGTTAGCATGGATCCCTCTCAATATTCAGAAGATTGGACAATGTTGGGCCATTGGGAATTGTTTTCCTTGTACTTTTACAAATGATTGAATCATCCTTCCTTATAGGACCCAATATAAATAAAATAAACCACCCAATGACTGCAGAACATGGGAAGAAGAAATATGGATATGACAATCCCGAATAACTTTAAATCTACCACGACTTAAGCCATAACTATAGATACTAGGCACCCACGTCCCATATCACCCTTGGAAATCATCCAAAAGAGGATGATCAATACCCTCATATACTGATATGAGTGAGAGGGGGTTATTACCACAAGGGGCATGGACCTCTAGGACCTGGAGGCATCAATGCCTCACTAACACCACCACCCCCATGGGCCGAGCTAGGGGAAACTACCCCCGTTCCAACAAAAAAGTCACTTTGGGAGTCCCTCCCAAGAGCAGTCTCATTACTTTCTACCCTATGAGGAGGAGGTGGGGATTACCAAGTCAAAATTTCTATGACTACTACCCAAGATCCATCAAGGAGGGTTCCCACCAGGATTCGTCAATTCCAACAAAAATCGGCCCCTCAGGCCAAAGAATAGGTGGAATTTACCCTTGCTCTACCATCCTCAGTCAGAACCACCTAACACCAACATTGGGGGAATGTTTAGAAGAATTATAAACAAGGTTAATAATATTCTATGACCCCATTTTCCCATTCTACCATTGGCGTATACCTCTAGATCCCTACAACAGGTGACCCAGGATTTATTTTTGCCCGATTGGGATCAAGATCCCATCCAAAACATAGGAAGGTTGGGTTGAACCTTTCTATCCTTGAAACCACCACCAACCATTATGGTTTGCCTATAGTGAAGAGATGTTTTGTAGAGGTCCTTCCTGTATAGTCGTCAACCCAAGAAAAGATCGTACCTGCTGTTTCGATATCCAGTACAAAGGTCTTCTCTACACTCCCACTTCTCAAAACAGAGTTCCTCCTCACGTCCATTTCAACCAGCATGAGTTCTTTAGGTTAGTGTACTTATTCAGCATGGGTAAGAACTACGTATTGAGGAGGTACTTCATGCTGTTTGAAATAGATAACCGTCGCTGAAGGAAAAATCCTGGGAAGCACTAAGTCTTCATTAATCTCATTAATCTTTTGGATTCTAAGGCACTGACGACTCAACAATTACACCTCCACCCCTAATTCCAAAGTATGTGGAAAGATCCTCATAGATAAATTTTTCCATCCCAAAGGTAGAGGTCTATTTGATCCCTATATCCCTCTACAGGTTCATGTAGGTGGAGGAAGTTTTGGTTCCCTTTTGATGCTCACGGTGTAGCCATCCCTATCATGACCGGTCTCCCTCTCTACCTATACCCAATACAATAGAGAGATGTTCTAGTCTAGGTGGACTACTCTAGAGGATGAGAAATATGCTAAGCTGCATATGAGTTCCACCACCTTCATGCATGAGACAATGTCAAATACACCATCCTACAAGGATGTGATTATGCGGTTGGTACCACCCCTGATATATGTCCTAGAGTGATGTGAATAGATTAATTGTGCCATGAATCCTTTTCCATCCAGCTACCCCCCAAACTGATCCATATCGATGCTGATGTCTATCTCCCGACCAACACTAATCAAATTATGGGCCAACTAGGAAGATGGAATTTCCTATAAGAAAGAGGGTTTTTGGGAAGATTTGTCTTAAAATTAGATTATTGTGGTATTCTGGATGCCAGAAACCCTAAACTTCAACATCCTAGAGTTCCTTAGTGAGTTATATGTCGTGTATTTCTACTAAATTATCTGGGAAATGCTTCACTGCCTCTATGATCATCATATAGCTTTCCTAGTAAGTCTTGGGAACCTTGAGGACATCGACCAGAAATCCTAAATGTTATGAGTTGGAAACACTCCCAATGGATCAACACCCCTCTTTGTCCAGATAATATCAGAACCCCTATAAGAGATGTGTCAAGAGCCTCATAGTGATCTTCTGAATCATGGAAGAGGTTCCTCCACATGTGAAAATTAGGGTATGAGGACAGTATTCTACTATCCAATTCAACCCAATATTGCACTAGCCCGACCTTCCCATTGATGATGAGGGTTCCCCTCTAGGTACCATTATGGTGAACATGGTTGTTCTCAAGATACTTGGGTACATGGAAACTGATATAGGATTTGATAGGGAAAACCCTCCCCAAGGGGTGGTGTAGTACTAGGAAGACCCTCATATAGGTGTCCGTACTTTTCAGTAGAGGAAGACACTTATCCTTGGGGATCCTGTAACATCCCCGACCCGGGTGGCCACTAAATCGGTGCCCCAAGCTGGGTCGTCATATGACCTCAAGCGTTCCTCCCCATACGTTAGAGGTTGATGACTAGTAGGGAAAGTCTACTAGGTCATGTGGGGATACTATACCCTCTTTATCACAGTAAGCCACAATAGATCAAAAAATAAATAACAGAAGCAGTATGAAACAATCAATAACATGCATAGCCAAACATCTCCCAAATTGGGTACAAACCACAACCAATAGTAAATATGTCATTCTATGATACAATTCCAAGTAAAAAACCCCAAAATAAATAAAAACAATGGAATCGCCAAAACGGTCTGGATTCCAAGTCTGAAACCTCATCCATGTACCTCTCGATAATGACTCAACTCCTAACCTTGGGGCCCTTTTCCTTTTTCTAACTTTCAAGTATGAAATCTTCTCGGGTTCCCAATAGAGACCCGAGCAGGGTATGAGTATAACTTAGTAGGCCACAACTAATGATGTCTAAAAAACATCCAATTCAATAGACAGTGCATGCCAGAACTAAATAGAGAATAATAAATAGATAACAATTCAAGTACTCATTAGTGATAATGTTTTCCCTAAGTTAATCTATTAACAAATTCAGATTCAATACATATAAAGACTATGTGATCAGTTCAACTTTCTCAATGGTTCAATGGATTAGGAATGTTCAATAATTACAAGGCATATGGGAATAAATCTATTCCTATCTCACTATGGAAACACATTACAATAACCTCATTATCCTCTCCTTGAAGCCTTAGTCCGAGTGGAATGTAACAGTTAGGGGAATAGAACTCCATCCCCTTCCCTAACCTGTGCATTAAAGGGGTGAAGTTTAGATCCTTGATCCAACTCGACCCATGGGTATACAACCTCATGTCTATACTCCACTCTACCAATTCATGTGCACATGATTATTTATTTTTTCACCACACATGACCATAATACAGCCCAAGAATAGCCAATAACATTAGCAACATCAGATAATGAAAATTAAAATTTGAATCATTATTATGACATATTCCATTATCACATTTATCATTTATATACCATAACCATTTAACCCAATTCTTATTTCCCAAGTCTAACTCACTGAGCTTATTCTAGTACAAAACATAATTCATTGTCACATTACCATTAATATCATTCAAAACATTTACATGCTAACTAAAAAATCCCTTAGACATTATAAAAAATGGAAAAATCTACCCATAATATTTCCAAATTCATTATATTAACCAATTAAAATATTCTTCAAATGATCTACATCAACAAAAGTCAATTTCACACCCTACTCTTCCATTAGCCCCATTTAGGAGGGTTGATGCACCCCATGGGCGGCCCTAAATCAGCCAAGTCATCCTCCATGCATCCCATAGGGATCATGAGGGGTTCAATTGGTTATTTAAACACCCAATATATCAAGTCTTGAAAAAGAAACCAAGGACACAACAAGGGGAGAGAAATAACATTCCACTTGCACAAATCTACATCAAAACCAAGGGATGTTACTTGTAGACTACCTACCTCAATTATATTGTTGAACGCATTTTCAAACAATGCCTTAGATCCCAATCTAAACTCCTTAGAAGCTTCAACCTATATCTCACCAAGAAATAAGGTTTTTAGAGCTTTGGAAGGAGATAAAGGAGAGATGAAAACCCTAAACCAAAAGTATAAGCAAGAGGGGGATTAGTATTACCTGGATCATCAATTCACAACCAACGACAGTCCAAACGACCTAGACATGAAGGAGAATCACCCTTGAAAGTTTTTGGGAGATCTTCCTCATCACTAGGGTTGCAAGGGGGAAGAAAGGAGGAAATCCTAATTTGGGTTTAAAAATCCCATAATGTAATTTTTTTAAATTTCTCAACTTTATTGGGTTGCACGGTTTACCCGCACGGTTTTCCAAACAATGTACAAACCATGCGTGAGCCACTATAACAAAATCACCCTTTTCATAGTTTCATGGGAATTCAACATGGTTAGCTTAACTGTGCGATAATCATGCACAAGCCTCTGTCCAAGGCTACACGGTTACATGGGATGCTCCACACAATTTTCACTAACCGTGCAACATGCCCAGAAAAATCATTTCCCCCCCTCTTTTGTTCCTCAAACCCCCGTAAAACCCCCTGAGCATTCTCATGAACTTGGGGAAACACTTATTTAACCAAAATAATGTAATTAAACTAAAACATAAACAAACATACCTTACAAAGAATCCGGGATCTTACAACCTCCCCACCTTAGGACAACTCATCCTCGAGTTTTTTTTCCTAAGCGTCATTAGGCTTCCAAAGAAAAGAGATTGATCCACTAGGCCTGCATATCTAATTGTCACTTCCAATTTTCTTCTTGGATGCTTCCATGCTACCATAGAACATGAAACAAAGGTACAACATTTCCTAGTAAGACCTTCTCACTATGATCCAAAATATGAACCAAATGCTCCTCAAAGGACGCATTAGGGTCAAGCTCAACATTTTCAACATAAATCACATGGGATGGAGTAGGGTGATACTTCCAAAGTTTTAAATCATGAAAAAAAATATTTCATCGGCCTATACTTATATGGAAGATCCAATTGGTAAACCACCGGTTTGATCCTCTCCACGATCTCAAATGACCCCACATACCTGGGCGCCAAGTTGCCCTGTTTCTGAATTCGATGGTGACCCAACCGTGGTGAAACTCGAAGAAACACACTATTACCCACAAAAAAAATCAAGAGGTATACAATACTTATATGCATATAAATTTTACCTACTCTGATCTATCATTATGAAATTTTTAATCAAACTAACTTTCTCCAACATCTCTTGCATGAGACTCAGTCCCAACAGCTTAGATTCCCCGGCCTCTAACCAACACAACAAAGATCTACACGGTCTCCTATAGAGTTCCTCAAAAGAAACCATATGAATCATAGCATGAAAACTTTTATTGTAAGAAAAATCAATGATTGATAAGTTCTCTTCCCGTGAACCACCAAAATCTAGAACAAAAGCTCACAACATATCTTATAATACCTGAATCGTACGTTCTGACTTCCATCCATCTGCAGGTGATAAGCCATACTCAACAACACCTGGGTACCAAGCGCCTTCTATAATCCCTACCCGAAGTGTGATGTGGAACATGGGTCATGATCTGAAACTATGGTTCTTGGGATTCCATGAAACCACACTATCTCTCTAACATACAACTCACCTAACTGATCAACTGTGCAAGTCTCATGGATTGTCAAGAAATGATCCACTTTAGTCAGCCAATCCAAAACCACCCAAATTGTGTCATTATTACGAGGAATCCTTGGAATACCCACTAAAAATTCTATCATTATGTCATTCCACTTCCACTATATAATCGTCAATGACTATAACAAAACAATTGGACACTGTTGTTCGATCTTTACTTATTGACAGGTAAGGCATCAGGCTATAAAACCCACAACCTCTTTCCTCATTCCTAGCCACCAGTATTTCATTTGAAGATCATGATACATCTTAGTTAAACAAAGGTTCACTGCCCACTTCGAGGCATGTAACTCACACATCAACTCTTCCTGCATACACACTGGTAAAACTAAATGGTCATAAACATTGACAGTTATATCATCTTCTATAACCCAAATAGAAGGTGACTCCCCACCTTTAAGACTTTTCTTTATAGCCAAACACTCTGGGTTCACTAGATGACTCTCCTTAACCCGAATCAGTAGCATGGACTCTATTTTTGTAGATGTAAGGGTCCTCTGCTCATGCCCATATTGTACCTCTAGGTTCGTCTCAGCAAACAAGGCCATCAATCTCCACTCTGAGTTGGATTCTTGAACCACCTAATTCTGATTCTTCCAGCTCAGAGCATCCATAACACTATTCCTTTTCCCTGGTATGTAAACCAACTCAAAATAGAAGTATTTAAAGTATTAAACCTACCTTCACTACCAAAGATTCAAATCCCACTCACAAAAGAAGTATTTCAGGATTTTGTGATCGGTAAACACTATGAACTAAACTCCTAACAAGTAATGCCTCTATAGCTTTAAGGTTTAAACCGCATAGGCTAACTAAAGATCATGATTAGGGTAATTTCTTTCATGAGCTCTCAATTTTATTGACCTAATAGTTCCAAATCGATCATCCTACATCAACACTACCCCAAGTCGAACACCGAATGCATCACAAAACAAGATGTATCCCTTTCCTAGTTTGGGTAAGGTTAGAATCATTGTGGTATTCAATCACTTCTTTATCTCTTGAAAAACACTTTCACATACCCCTGAACACTCAGTATTAACCCCCTTCTTGGTTAATCTAGGGATCGATGCTGCCAAACGAGAGAAATCCCTAAGGAACATTCTGTAATAATCAGCCAAACCTAGAAAACTCTGAACATCAGAAACATTCTTGGGCTGCTCCCAAGAAACCACAACCTGAAATTTCTCCAGATCCATTGATACAACCAATTCATAAATTACGTGACCTAAGAAATTCTCCTTATAAATCCAAAATTGACATTTTGATAGCTTGGTGTAGATCCTATGCTCTCTTAGTGTACTTAAGACGATTTCAAGGTTTTTGGCATGATCCCCATGAGTTTTGGAGTACACCAAGATGTCATCAATGAATAAAACTATAAATTTATCTAGATATAGATGAAATATTCAGTTAATTAGAGACATGACCATAGTCAATGCATTGGTCAACTTTAATGACATCACAAAAAACTCATACAACCCGTACCTACTCCAGAAAGCTATATGCGATACATCAATTGGTCTCACCCTCAACTGATGGTATCCTGATATTCAATATATATTGGAGAAATCCAAATCACCCCTTAGTTGGTCAAATAAGTCATAAATCCTAGGAAGAGGGTATCAATTCTTAACCTTCATCTGATTCAACTTCCTATAATCAACACATAGCCTCAATGATCTGTCTGCCTTCTTGGTAAATAGTACGAGAGATCCCCAAGTTGATGTACTAGGATGGATAAACCCTTTAATCTTTAACTAATCTAGTTGAACATTAAGTTCTTGAAGTTCTTATGGTGCCATTAGGTATGGTGGAATGGAAACTGGCTCCGCCTTAGGCATCATTTCAATTGTAAAATCAACATTTCTCTCAAGTGGTAACCCCAATAATTCTTTAGGAAACACATCTTGAAATTTGTCCACAATGAGTGGGAAAACTAGATGATCTTTTTCCCCATCATCTAACATAAGTAATTCTTCTTGGGCTATGAGTTCTTCCAACTGTTGACAAATCAGTCCTGCACAGCCTGCTCAAACTTCCCACTCACTATGAAAGATATAAGTGCTTCCATCTGGAGATTTGAACATCACCCTATGCCAGTAACAGTAGATATGGGATTGATACAACACCATCCAATCGTTTCCCAGAATCAGGTCGAAACCTAAAATCTCAAGAACAAATAAGTTCCATAGAAAATGATATCCTCCCACATCCAAAGCACAGTCCTTAAACTTCTTGACATCCTCCATTCGTACCCCTAATGAAGTATCAAGTGAAATTACTCCAAAATAATTTTCCATGCTTAATCCCAATAAAACCACAGACTTAGAAGAAATTAAATAATGCATAGAACCCATATCAAATAAAGCATTAGAATGTTTTGAATCCACAAGAATCATACCTCAAATGGTATATAGTTATACCTCACCACCTTCAGCTGTAGTCTGAACTAAATGAAGATGACATGTCCATCTACCCTGGGCCCAAACCTGAGCACCCTGTAATGAACTACATAGATGGTTCCAATTCTCTCGCCCCAGAATTCCACATCCACTACCACTATCGGTAAGACCTAGGGAGATCCAACTTCAAGCATGATATGGAGTCACTGAACCCCTACCTACACTCTCTATCTATCTATGCACTCCATCATTCCTTGACTGCCATAGGTTCCTATAGAACTTCTATACATAGACCACCCTGCCACACGATCTACACTCAACTGGTGGTCAGGGACACTAGCCAAACATGTTCCATGACCTTCCACATTCATAACATAATACCCAGTAGCCACCCTGAGAGATTGACCCTATCTTATGACTACTCTGTGCATTTACCCTCTAATAGAAATTTCCAAAATGGCACTTCCTGCTTTTTGAAGCCATGCCACTTTCCTACCCAGTTGGAACCATAGGTTCACTACCTAAATCTCCCTTTATGTTCCCCACAAAGATAATAGATTGATATACTACCTCTTTAAACATTTTCAAATGAAATATGTTTTCCTGGGACATGATCTCATGTCTGTGACCGCCCTGAAAATGTTTTTCTACATCCAGATCATCTCCTGCCAATGTCGAGATGAAACATCTCAAATCAATGAAGTAACTAGAATAATCCATCACTAACATTTTACCTTGGGTAAAACTCATAAAATCCACAGGCTTCGCCTACCTCAAAGTTTCTGAATAGAAGTTTTCAAGGAACTTCTCCTATAAATATTTCCATATCACTCCTCTAACCTACTTCGTTTGAACCATGATGTCCCACCAATGATTTTCCTGACCTCTCTACATATAAGCCTCCAACTTGACTCTCTTTTCAATAGGGGTCTCCATATGATCAAAAATATTCTGAATAGACTCTATCCATAACTATACTTCTTCTGGACCACCCTCTCTGATAAAGGTCGGAGGGTGCTACAACAGGAATTCCCTGGTCAACTCAAACATACTCGGTTCAACCCACCATGGTTCTCGCACCAATATATGAATAAAACATGAAAAGTTCTCATAGAACCAATCTTCTATATTCTCCCAAATCCCCACATTTTATTACTCTACCATGAGAGGAGTGTTCTCAGAACCATCCTCCTATTGCTCGACCGACACACATCTTCGTGGTGGAATTTCACTATAATGCCAAACATGATCTTTAGAACACAATCTATAAATATTTCACAAAGTATAAGGGAAGGATCATCACTATCCATAAAAACAATTTCTCATACACTACCCATTGGGATTTATTATATCTGGAACACTACCCTCAACCATCATTCCTAAGGCCATGGCTAACACGGGGTAACTAACTCACATGGTTACAAGCCCTATATTCTACACCCTTTTAAAAATATTCCCACATCATAACTTATTTCAATTACATTTTAATTCTCTTTACACCCTTTATCAAGAATAATTCCTTAATTATTGTTTAAAATTTACCCCCCTTTTAACCCATTTTTATTGTATTGTTAAACACAATTTTCACCACTTTTAAGAAAGTCAAATGCATTCCACCCTTTATGTCCCACACACCCATCCCATGTGTGTGTTCCTACAATGATGCATGTCACATATATACATAGGTTCCTAGAGTGATGCATGAATGCATAACCTCATTCCATTCTGTCCATGAGAAAAATATCATAAAATAGTTACATCACACCACATGCACACCACCTAATAGTGAAATATCATCAAATGTAACAACACACAACAAGAACAATAATTAACACCCAAGGGACTTGGTTTTCCCCCCGTACTTGGGTTAGCCACTCCCAAGAATGAGCTCATTACCAAAGCTCAACACCTACCTAACCTATTATCTACTATTTCCAAATAGTAAGTTATATAAAAATACATCCTCTAATACCACTTTGTAATGTCCCCGACTCAGGTGACACTAAATCGGTGCCCCAAGATGGGTCATCACATGACCTCAAGCGTGCCTCCCCATACGCCATAGGTTGATGACTAGTAGTGAGGGTCTACTAGGTTACGTGGGGAGACTATACCCTCTTTATCAAAGTAAGCCGCAATATATCCAAAAATAAATAGCAAAAATATTATGAAACAATAAATAACATGTATATCCAAATATCCCACAAACTGGGTAAAAACCACAAGAAATAGGAAATATTTCATTCCATGATAAAATGACAAGTAAAAAACCCAAAATAAAGACAAATAATGGAATCCAAAAAATGGTCTTAACTCCAAGTTTGGAACCTCATCCATATACCTATTGATCATGACTCAAATCCTAACCTCGGGGTCTTGCCCTTTTCCTGACCTGCAAGTATGAAATCTTATCAACTTCCCAACGGAGGCCCAAGAAAAGTGTGAGTATAACTCAGTAGGCCACCACCAATGGTGTATAAAAAATATTCATTTCAATATATAGTGCATGGAAGAACTAAATAATGATGAATAAATATATAAAAATTATAGTAGTCATTAGTGACTGTGTTTCCCTTTAATACATTACCAAATTCAGATTCAATACATATAAAGACTATGTGCTCAGTTCACCTTTATCACATGTTTAATAGATTATTAATGTTAAATAATCTAAAGGTATATGTGAATAAATCAAGTCTTATCTCACTAGGGAAACACAATATAATAACCTCATTATCCTTACCTCGAATCCTCAGTCTGGGTGGAATGAAACCATTGGGGGAATAGAACTATATCCCCTTTCTTAAACCATGCATTAAGGGGGTGGAGTTTAGAGCCTCATTCTAACTCGACCCATGGGAATATAACCTCTTGTCGATACCCCACTCTACCAATCCGTGTGAATATGCTTATTTATTTTTTCACCACACATAACCACAATACAACCCAAGCATAACCAATAACATTAGAAATATAAAACAATGACAATTAAAATGGGAATCATTATTATGACACAATACATTAACACATTTATCATTTATTAACCATAACCATTTAACCAAATTCTCATTTCCCAATTCTAAATCACCAAGCCTATTCAAGTACAAAACATAATTCATTGTCACATTCCCATTAAAATCAATTAACCCATTTACATTCCAACCAAAAATTCCTTAGAAACTATCCACAATGGAAATATCTACCCATAATACTCCATAAAACATTATATTAACCAATTAACACATTATTCAAATTATCTATATCAGCACAAGTCAATTTCACACCCTATTCTTCCATTAGCCCCATTCAGGAGGGTTGGCACACCCCATGGGTGGCCCTAAATCAGTCAAGCCATCCTCCATACATTCCATGAGGATATTGAGGGGTTCAATTGGTTATTTAAACACCCAATATATCATGTTTTAAAATAGAAACCAAATACACAACAAGGGGAGAGAAATAACATAACCCCACATGCACAAATATACATCAAAACAAAGGGATATTACTTGTAGACCACCTACCTAGATTCCATTGTTGAAAGAACTCTCAAATAATGACTTAGATCCTAATATAACCCCCTCATAAGATTCAACATAGATATCACCTAGAAATAATGGTTTTAGAGCTTCATAATGAGATAAAGGAGAGATGTGAACCCTAAACCAAAAATAGAATCAAGAGGGGAATTATCCTTAACCGGATCTTTGATTCACAACTGAAGGAAATCCAAATAACCTAGAGATGAAGGATAATATGCCTTGGAATATCTTGGAAGATCTTCCTCATCACTAGGGATTCAAGGGAGAATAAAGGAGGAAATACCGAGATAGAGTTAAAAAATACCGTAATGGAATTTTTTTTAAATTTGTCAACTTTACTAGGCTATATGGTTTAACCGCACAGTTTTCCAAACTGTGTGCAAATTTTTCATGATCTATTATCCCCAAATAAACCCTTAACATGGTTTCTTTGGAATTTCATACAGTTATCTTAACCATATGATAACCATGTGTAAGCCTCTATCTAAGGCTTCACGGTTACCTGGGATGCTCCACACGTTTTTCACTAACTATGTGCAAATCATGCAATATGTCCAAGAAAAACTTTTTTCCTCCTCTTTCATGCCCCAAACCCTCATAAAAACCCCAAGACTTCTCATTAACATGGGGAAACACTTATTTAACCCAAAAAATGGACTTAAAAGAAAATATAAACAAACATACCTTATGAAGAATATGGGATCTTACAGATCCCCCCAATGAGACATTTCCCCTTATCGGTATCTCAAAAATGGAAAGGATCATGTTGGATCCTTTGATACACAAGAATTTGTGAAAAAATATAGGTATAGACCACTATAGACTTCTTACTCTAGGATCTTTTAGAACACAAGAATCTTATCACCGATTACATGTCTGATTTGCCTTCGGATCACAATCATGCTCTAAGAGATCCTGTCTCTTCTCTAGTGGGGAAGCAACACCAAGTCTTCTTTATCAAAATCCACCCAGTAGACCTTGTAAACCCTTTCCATATAGACATATCATAGGTGGGAGTGTACAGAAAGTGACTAAGGTATGAGTTTCCGAACACAACCGAGCAGCGTAACTACCCTCCTCAAGATCCAGATTGAGCCACTCCACGAGTAGCTGAGTCTTCTAACCGAGATGATGATTCTTCCAATGCATTGGTGGCGAGGAATCCCTATCAAGATAGGGAACTCTACCAGGATTACTTGATAACTACTCTAACTACTCTCCTCAAGGCCCTAGAGATGCGATGGGAAGAAATAACACATAAAAAAACCTATACCAAGCATGGGTAGATGACATGTGATCACCCTCAGAGTTTAGGAATCCAAGATTCACCTTGTTAAATAGGACGAGTGACCCATTTTAGCACTTTTCCAACTTCATCTCAAGGTTTTGTCCTATGTTGGGAACCCCAAAGTAGAAGGAGGCCACCAAGATTCAGTTTTTCATCTAAACATTGGAGGGATCTATATTTTTTGGTATATCTAGCTACCAATAGGGTCCATCACTAGTTGGGAAGACCTTTACAAGAAGTTCCTCTACCATTTCACCCCCACCATAAAAAATAAAAGAATTTCTAACCTCTTAAAGTGAAATAAAATTCATGATTATTGAGTCACGTATTTCTTCACCCAGTGGAAAGGCCTCACATACTCACTCCACATGATGTTGACTCAAGAACAACTACTAATGATGTGGATGGAGAACATTAAGATTGATATAGTCCATAACCTCATCACTCAGAACTTCCTAGGTGGGTTATGAATTTTTTTATGATAAGGCCCAACATATAAAGGAATCCTTGAAACATGATAAAAAATCATGCCCATTTCCTTCTCCATATTCTATGAGAGAAGGTATTCTAAAGTAGATACTACCGCCTCCATATTGGTAGAGTCCCCTGAACCATTGGAGTTGTTGTCCCCTTTCCCAGAGGAGCCTTGCAAGTACATCCTTATCAGGATCAACCTCATCTAGAATAGAACCATCAAACACCACCTCACCAAGAAAAATCACCTAGATGATAGAATGTGGATTCAACCCCTCATCAGGGCCAAGATCCCAGAGCAAACTTCTCGAATAGAAGAAATCAGACCTACTCCTTCAAGGATGCACAGGTCCCTAGTTATTTCATCTATTCCTTGGATAAGGGGATTCTGAAGCTTCCATATTTCAAAAGTCTCTATAATGACCCAATCCTGATGGATATATACATTACAAAACTTTTTTGGAATACATAAAACATTATAAAAATAGACTCCCAAAGACTATATTAGTTTAATTACTTTGGAAACATGGAACAAAAATATTATAAATTAGTGAAATATCTTCAATGATTCCCATAAATATCTTCTCCCTTATTATTTCTACTTAAAAACATTTCCTCATAACCTAGGTAAGGTAAATATAAGAAAGGGGTGAGCTTAAATTCTCAGTAAGGGTAAATAAAGGAAATGCGTAAGCACATCATGAACATAAGGGTGTGATAAATTGATCGTTATCATTAGAAGATCATACCATGAATATCAAAAATAATAAACATAAATCATGGAATAAATATTTTCAGTTGATAATACATTAATCATAAGGAAATAAATACCATGAACCATTAAAGAATAATATAAGAATAAGACTTGGAATTATGAAAGACACATAAGCATATAAAAACCCTATGTCAAGGATTCCTACTAAGACCTTTGTAACATGTTAGGCTTGGGTTAATCACCCGTGTACCTACTTTAGTCTTGGTATTCCCTCCTATGTACCCTCTTCTTTCAGTCTTGGGATTTCCTCACGTGTACCATCTTGTTTTGAGATTGGGATGTCCACCCATGCACCCTCTTATTTCATGCTTGGGATGCCCTCCTCTATACCCTTTGAGCTTATATAACAATTATAATCACCCAATGCATTGGAGGGTGATATAGGTCTCACCCATATCATAATGAAATCATATATACATGTTCCAAAAAATCATAAACAATCATATCATAACCTATGAAATGAAATGGGTTTATAAACATGTAATAATATCTTAACCTATGGAAAAGTGATAGGTTTCATAATAATTTCATCAAATAATAACCTATGAAAAGAAGTGGGTTTCATAGGAATATAACCTGTGAGGCCAACCATCTTACTGATAGCCTTGCTAACATGGGGATCTTTTCACACTCTTGTACTCATATTTCCATCATCCCAAGTGATTTGCTCACAATTTTGAAAATAGATAAATGTAAATTTCCTATCTTTATACTTTTGTAATATTTTCTTTCACTTTAATGAAGCTTTTATTCTTTCTCTTTTAAAAAAACATTGAGGGGGTTGTAGTATACACTTCCACAAATGATGTTATCGTGTTTTCATATAATGGAAAGAATTAAGGAATTTGTTATAAAATAAATACATAAGAATAGAGAAATTATATATATATATATATATTATATACATAATATATAAATATATTTTCTATCATAATTCCCAACCTTGAAATATGGGAAAGTAAAAAATGAACAATCATCATTTCGCGAGACGATAG
Organism: Viscum album; assembly: GCA_963277665.1. Lineage (NCBI taxonomy): Eukaryota > Viridiplantae > Streptophyta > Magnoliopsida > Santalales > Viscaceae > Viscum > Viscum album. The sequence goes on from OY728119.1 coordinate 118,376,800, forward strand.
TTTGCCGTATATGAACGATAAGCCGGTTTCCCATTAGAAGGTGGTGTGTGTAAGTGTAGATAAAACCCTTAATATGACAACATATCGGTATATTTAGGATAATGGTTTTTTTATAATCATTAAATAATAATATTTTATGGGGTGAGTAAAGAAAATAAAAAAAGGAGTTCAAGGAAGGATGTTACCTCTTCTTTGGGTAACTCCCTTTGGTTTGCACCAAATGGATTCCTTGGATGGATTTATTCCCAAAAGGAGTATTAAAGGAGCAAGGGAGGTATTTTGGCAGATTTAAGTCTAGAAAAAGTGGGTTTATAGTTTTGAGGAAGTGGGAGGAGAGGAAGCCTTTTATATCGGAGGAGGAATGACACTCTTGTAATATTTTAGAAAAAGGGAAACCACAACCACGTTTTTTTATTGAAATTGGATCCAATAATGGTCCAAATTTTATCCACATAAGTATATGGTCTAAATATGTATAGATAATGGATTTTATACATGTTTATAGTTTTTTTGACCTTAAGTTTATGGTTTAGTCCCTTATTAAGCTTAATTTAACCATAATTATTGTAATTAATTTTAATTAATTTCACTAATATTTTTGGAAAAAAACTAAGTTGACCTTATTATACATTATAAATTATTATTATTACAAATATATAATCCATTTTTTCAAATTCTAAACACAATAGTGGAGTAAATTAATTTAAATTAAATCCCACATATGGGATGACAAAGCAGGTCTTTAAAGTAAAATTGATCAAACATTTTCTAGGGTTTTTATAACCAATTTCAATATAAAATTGATTACAATGACCTAAATTGGATAAATTTATAAAAATTTGATCTAATTAAACTTTAAAATCAATTAAAAATATAATTTATTCTTATAAATAAATTATATGAAAAATCAGTTTTGAGTTAAATTTCAGTGTTTTTCACTTTTTATTAAAAAATGGGACTTTATAGAAAAATACCAAAAATTAATCCTAATATAATTTTTATGTTTTTTTTAAAATGAATATTATTTTTAAATTAAATTTATAAATTTTCAAAAATTTAGATTTAAAATAGGTTCGCCATCAAAAGGCGGTAAAAATACCTTAAAAATATAGGTTTTGATGTGTAAAATTTGGTTTGTTCTTATCTTTTACCTATAGAATATATTGAATTAATATAAAAAATATTTTATTTAATATAATATATATATATATATATATTATTAACATCACTTAATAATTGTAATTAATTTAATTTATTTGGAAAAAATAGTTTTCTATAAAAATATGCCTTTATATTCAATTGATTCTTATATTCATTGTAACTACTGAATTCATTTTATACTTGTGTAAACAATAGATTTTCATAAGTTAGTTAACAGTATTCATAACTTCTAAATTAATGTCTATATTAAGACTTAATGTATTAAATAATAATACTTTAATAATATATTATTGTTTGGTAAAACTTGCTCATGTTTGTTACACAATCCATAGAGGAAAGTCAGTCTTGCATATAACGCAATATAACCTCAGTGTTCTATATAGAGAAAGATAACCTTTATATTACATTTAGTGCATGATTAAATTGAAATTCCACATAACTCAATCCAAACTTATTACCTTAATAACTATTTTCTATGTTGCGTGAAATAAAAAATACTAAAAATAATAAATTAATTTGAAAAAAATAATTCACAACATCTCAGGGTGTTACATTCTACCCCCTAAAAATAATTTCACCCTCAAAATTAATCTGGGTTATTATATGTTTAACACTTTTGATTTCCTTCAATAGAAACCCACATCTTAAAAAAATGAACACTAAAACTTCCTTTTAAAAAGAAAGTTGGAACCGTAATGTTTACCCATAGCAACACATAGTTGGGTTTCCACATAGGATAACATAAATGGAAAGTGAAAACATGGAGATATAAGAGAAATATAACTATAAAGTTCTGGAGGATAGTGATATAGAACATGGTCAGGAGAAATTTAACAATCATAAATCCATAAACCTGCAAAGACCTAAGGGATTATTTGATTCATCAGAAAATATGGTACTAGGATAACCTTTTCAGTTTCAAGATTCTTTCCCTAGGGTTGCATAATCTTCATGAGAAGATATACTTAATTGATTCAATACAATCTCATCCTTTTTTGTTCCTTGATCAACTTCCACGTCATCTCTTATTCTAGGAAATGAAGGTGGATTTTTCATTCCTAAAGCATTAACAGACCATGATTTCCATAAATAGAATAAGAGGTTATTACATTTAAATTTTTACAATAAAAGGTTAGTACAAGTTATTCAATATGTCATAAATCCACATTTGAAAATATAATACTTTAATTATCACAAACTTTATCTGATATTTAATCTAAAATTTCCCTAAATGGTTAACCCTGTAACCCTTCCAAAATATAATTCACCCTTTATTACTTAAATAAGCTCTTATCTTAAACCCAAAATATTTTCATTAAAAACTTGGGTCCATCCTTTCACTGATGGAATATCAAATGTGATTTTATTATTCCATAATCCATGTAGGGAAATAAAATCACATGAAATCTCACCAAAATATTAACAATAAGACTTTCATAGGGATTATTCATAAAAAATCTAACATAAAATTCCCAAATAAGAAGGGGAGTATAAGTATTTAATAATTATATTGGTTCACTTCATCCATTATGATAGCATAAGCTTTCCATTTTTATTTTTTATTCACATTTTTTGTGGCTTATCATTCACATTAGTCCTTGGATTGGGGCACTTGTTAGCGTAATGGATAAACTACAGGAAATTGAAACACTAAAGTGTGGGAGGTTTATTATATGGATATTTCTCAATATTTTAATCATTATCTAACTTCCTCCCATAACTTTTACTTTAATCCACTTGATGACCTTCCCTTCCACACTTAAAAAATTTAGTATACCCCTTAAGACAATTCCCTCCATGCTTATTCCCACAATTTTTTCATAACGGAAGGCTCATTTTCTTTTCTCCATGGTTGTTAGATTTTACTTTGAACTCAATCTTCATATTCTTGTCAAAATAATTATATTTATACACATTTCTAACCTCCATTTACACCTTTATAGCACATCTAACCACTTTTTCATAGTTGCTAAAGTCTCTTCTAGACAAGGACTTTCAAAGACTAGGTTTCAGACCACAAAAGAATTGATCAATTTTTCTTTCATGTTGAATGATAATACCCAAATATTAGATCATAAGACATGTAAAATTTGTTTCATAGGCATAAGAAGATTCATCATCCTTTTTCTAAAGCTCTATGAATAAATTCTCTATCTTCGTACAAATAATATGATTAAAATACTTATTAAAAAATATTTTCTTGAACTCTTCCCAATCCATTGAGTCAATTTCATCTTTCTACCTTGTATTCTTGATTAGAGTCCACCACTAGTATGATTTACCTTATAATTGATAAAAACCTAGATTAACTTTCTCATGTTCTAAAAATTGAAGAATGGAAAATATCTTTTCAGTGGTATTGATTCATTATTCGGAAACAAGTGGATCGGAAGACCAGATAAAAGAAGGAAGACATTGCATCATGAAGGAATCAACAAAATATTGTTCCCTCTTTTCTCATTTGGCAGTCCATCATGGTTCATATCTTAAGAAATTTGGGTGAGTATAGAAAAGATAATTTTCATTCCTACTCCCATAGTATTTGGTTTCTCAAGAGGACAATCACTGCATTGTCTATTTCAATCACCATTAACGCATTTCCTTTAGGTTCCATCCATTTATTAAACCAAAATCATAGAGTAAGAAATAGTTATAAGAGTGAGGAACCACATAATAATTAAAAACCACTTATATGATGTCTAAATTATGACAACTTATTTAATCCATGTCAAATTAGGTCTACCCTATGTTACTTATAGACAAATTATATTTAAATCCTTCATGATGGTTCATGAAGAGTTTGTGAATTTCCAAAGAATATCCCCTGGGAGTGTCAAACCAAGTGTTAAGAAAGGCCCATTTTTGTGTACTAGATTACCCTGAGTTAGTCTTGGGAAATCTTGTTAGAGTTGTTACCACTAGGTACATCTGTTCCAGATCCACATCCACTTATAGTATTCAGATATGGATGTATTGATAGGAAACCACTCACCCTATCTTTTACAAAAATTTGAAGACGTTTTCCTATAATTTTACTTATCATTTGAATAATCCTTAGACATGTACTTAGAGTTATCACTAAGGTTTTATCATCCTAGTTTCTAAAGGTTAAATAAACCTTTTATCTGATACCAACCATAATTACCAAATCCAAATGTACATAGACATTACATAACCTTTTCAGATTATATAAAACATTACAAAAACAGATGCCCAAAGACTGTATTAGTTTATTGACTTTATAAACTTGGAACAAAAATATTATAACTTAGTGAAATATCTTCAATGTTTCCCAAATCTATCTTTCCCCTTAATATTTATACTTAAAAACCTTTCTTCATAATCTGGGGAAGGAAAACATAAGAAAGGGGTGATCTCAAATTCTTAGTAAGGGTAAATAAAGGAAATGTGTATGCATATCATGAACATAAGGGTATGATAATGTGATCATGATCATTATAATATCATATACTGCATATGAAAAATCATAAACATGAATCATGGAATAAATATTTGCAGTTCATAATACATTAATCATAAAGAAATAAATACCACGATCCATGATATCATAATATAATAATAAGACTTGTAATTTTGAAAGATACATATGCATATAAAAACCCTATGTCAAGGCTGCATACCAAGACCTTTATAACATATTAGGATTGAGATAATCACCTGTGTACCTAATTCATTCTTGGGATGGCGTCTTGTGTACCCTCTTGTTTCGGTATTGGAATATCCTCATTTGTACCCTCTTGTTTAGGGCTTGTGATGTTCTCCCATGTACCCTATTGTGTTGGGCCTGATATGCCCTACCATGTACCCTTTGAGCTCATAGAACATTTATAATTACCCAATGAATTAGAGGGAGATATAGGTCCCACCCATATCATAATGAAATCATACATACATATCACACAAAATCATAAACAACCATATCATAACCCATGAAATGAAGTGGGTTTCATAAACATGTGATCATATCTTAACCTGTGGAAAAGAGAGATGTTTCAAAATCATTTCATTAAATTATAACCTATGAAAAGAAGCGGGTTTCATAAGAATATAACCCATGAAAGAGAAAAATATTTTGAAAACATCATTCCATAAAACATAAACCATTCAGATAAAAAATTGGAATGGAAACATTGTATCATTTTCCTAGAAAATCATGAGTAACACCAACAAATGTTATATTATATGGGAAATAATTTTGAAAGATCATTTAAAAAAATCATGAGGAAATTATCATTTATACTTTGAAAAATTATCCTTAAAACATAAATCCTTTTGAAAACCATTTTAATGAAAATAAAATTGAAAACTTATAAAGGAAGTATTGAAAACATTTTGAAATCCTTTTATCTTTGAAAACTTTTAGAGGATCTTAAAAACATTTTAAAACCCTTTTTCCCTTGAAAACTTATAAAACAATCTCAAAAACCTATTAAAAATTATTTCTATGAAAATCACTTTAAAAAAATTCTTTAAAATTAAACTTTTAAACATGAAAATAAGGCTTCAAATAATTGACGGCGGGTATATCCATACATGTCGTATGAGTTAAAAAGAACATTCCTTTTACACGGTAAAAAGGTTAAAAAAATTCCTCATTTAGAAAGCAACAAGAATATTCCTTTGAAAAAATTGGTAAAATAAAAAAGGTTAAAAATATCTTTTAATGATCATTGAATATTAGTATAATATTCTTTTAATCCCTTTTTGGAAATCATAGTTTTGAAGGAATGTATATTTCTGACCGAAGAGAGAGGTAATGTCATATTTTCCTAAATGGATTTTATTAATTATATTGAGTAACAAAGAGTAAAAAAATGGTACTAATACATGGATACATCAACACTAACTAGAGTATAAGAAAATTTATGATTTTTCTTGAAATATGGATCATAATATTTCATTAATTAAAACATGATCATAAAAAATCTCAATAAATGATGATATTATTTCAATAAACTCTTACCACATGGTAACTATGAATAGTGTTCTCTATGTAGGGAAATGAAATTATATGGAGAATTAAAATATCATGAAAATAAAGATATTAATTTTATAACATGTCAAAGTTTTTTTATACACCACATATAAAAATATAGGTGTATAATAACACATGTGTCTTAAAGGAGGAAAAATCGATACAAAATTACTTTACCAATTTGGTAACTTTTGAAACATAAAACCCGTGATAGAAAGATCATAAAATGTTTATGTAAATACCCATATATTTAAGTATAAGAGTCATATAATAGATTCATAGTCAGTATATACACCACACAAAATAATCAAGTGGTGAATAATGCATGTATCTCACAAAAAAAGAAGTGAGATGAAATTACCTTACCTTGAGTTCGAATTGTCTCATGTGTATTTGTATTTATGAATAATAAACTTATGTAAATTAATTACTTGATGCAAAAAAATTTTCAAGTTTATTAATACTTTTAATTCACTTATTACCATGTTTTATACAACTAATTAAACAATTATGTTTAAGTCAGATGTTTTGTCCAAATTTGGTTCATGTATTAAAAACGACTTGGGTTAGCCGACTATGGTCAAAGAGGTCATTATATAAACATATCCAGAATAATAATAATTACATAATTATCATATTTATAAAATAATTATACATTTGAAACTAATCATGAAATATGGTTGTGAAAAATGAATCAATGTTACAATCATGGAGACAGTTGGCCATATGTACGCATGAGTAGTGTTCCCATTTCTTAATGATCGTTATGGAAAGAAGGTAAGTAACATTAATATTTACAGAATGATAATTATATCATAAATATAATAATATTTAATCATTTATATTTATATATATAATTATTGTGATGTAAAATAAATCACATCATGTTGAGGAGGTGGTAATCCACATGTCCATGAACGACGTTATCACTTTATAAGTGTCTGAAATGGTAATAAAGAAAATGGTATATATTATATTTTAAAAAAGTAAATTATGTCATGAATACCATATATATTTTGTGTTTGTCACATATTTATAATTAAAACAAACCTTTATACATTACATTTATTGTGTAAAGGAATCACATCACTTTGAAGGGGTGGTAGACCACATTTCCACAAACGATGTTATTGTGTTTACACATAATGGATAGATAAAGGAATGTGTTATAAAATAAAAAAAATAATCATACATAAATTATATATATCATATATAAAATATATAAATATATTTTCAATCATAATTCCCAACCTTGAAAATGGTAATGTAAAAACTAGAAATCATCATTTCGCAAGATGATAGTTCATTGTACACGAACGGTATGTTTATTACCCATTAGATGGTGGTGTGTGTAAGTGTTGGTAGAACCCTTAATATAAAAACATATAAGTATATTTAATATAATTTTTTTGTTATATAAGAATAAAATAAGGATATTTTAGTGTGTGTGTACTGAAAATAAAAGAAAGGATCTTGAGGAAGGATGTTACCTCTTCTTTGGGTAACTCATTTATGTTTGCAATAAAGGGATTCATTGGATGGATTTATACCTAGAGGGGGGATTTAAGGAGGAATGGAGGGATATTGGGGAGCTGTTTGGCTATATTTTGGTCTATCCAAAGTGGATTTATAGATTTTAGCAAGTGGGCGGAGAGGAGGACTTTTATAAGGGAGGAGGAGTGGCACTCTTGTGATATTTTGGAAAAAGGGAAACCCCACCAATGTTTCATTATTGAAAATGGATTTAATAATGGTCCAAAGTAGATAAAAGGGAATATAGGGTCTAAATATGGCCATAAATTTTCTTTTGGATAAGTTTATAGGTTTTTTTGGTGCCTTATGATTATGGTTTAGTCCCTTATTAAGCTTAATTTAACATTAATCATTGTAATTAATTTTAATTACTTTCACTAATATTTTTGGTCAAAAAATAAGTTGAATTTATTAGAAATTATAAATTATTATGATTCAAAATATTCAATAAGTTTTTCCAAATTATAAACACATAAGTAGCATAAATTAATTAAAATTTAAACCCGCAGATGGGACGATAAAGCGGGTTTTTAAAGTAAAAATGTTCAAAGGTTTGCAAGTTTTTTTATAACCAATTTAAACGTGAAATTGATTATAATTACCTAAATTGGATAAATTTATAATTTTTTTATCTAATTGAACTTTTAAAAAAAATTAAAAAATCAATTTAACCTTATAATAAAATTAGATGAAAAGGCAGTTTTGAGTTAAATTTCAGTATTTTTCACTATTCATTAAAAAATAAAACATCACATAAAAATACCAAAAATTAATCCTAACCTAATTTTTATGTTTAAATTTCAAAAATAATGTTTATTTTTACATATAAAATTTATAAAATTTCCAAATTTTAGATTTAAAATAGGTTCTCCATCAAAAGGTAGTAAAAGCGTCTTAATAAAAATATAAGTTTTTATATATGAAATTTGGTTTTTTCTTATCTTATGACTATAAAATATATTGGATGAATATAAAAGATATTTGATTTAATAATATATATATATATATATATATATATATATATATTACATTAATATCACTTACGAATTGAAATTAATTTAATTTATTAGGAAAAAATAGTTTTCTATTAAAATGTTCCCTTTATATTCAATTGGTTATTATATTCATTATAACTACTAAATTAATTTTATACTTTTTGTAAACCATAGGTTTTCCGAAGTTTGTTAGTACTATTCATAACTTCTAACGTAACGACTAGGTTAAGTCTTAATGTATTAAAAAATAATAATTTAATAATATATTATTATTTGGTAAAACTTGGTCTTGCATATTACGCAGGCCGTTGAGGAAAGTCGGTCCTGAATGTAATATAGAATAACCTCAGTGTTCCTTATAGATAAAACTAACCTTTATATTACATTCAATGCATGATTAACTTGTAATTACATATAAATCAAGCCAATCTTAGCGATTTAATAACTATTTTCAGTGTTTCATGAAATACAAAATATCAAAAAGAATAAATTAATTCAAAAAAATATAATTCACAATATCTTGGGGGGTTACAGACCCTCGGAATCTAGATGTACTGACTATCCTGAATATTTCCCTTACCACAGGATCCTTGGACATACCATCAAGGAATGTTATGTGTTCATGGATTGACTCATAGACCAGGTGTAAAATGGTTTGGTCAATTTGGGTGATGTACCAGCATAGGAAACTCATATCTTTGATGATATTGACAGCAATAGTGAGGGTTTAGGTGAATGGAAGCAGGTTTCCAGCTATGAAACCCATAATTATGATGACTTGTTGGCTCACAGAGTAGTTGCTCACACCCATAGTTTCATCTGCGGCTATTTAAGCTTGATCAAAACTCTTGAAGTCACTATGCCTTCACTAGATACTAATTCTACAACAACATTACGACCTTACAAATCCTATATGAGTAGGAACCAATGGTGTAAGAGAAATTATATTCCCCTTCCGGTGTCAAATCCATATCGCACTCTTGGAAATTTCATTCCTCTTGAGTTTGGAACCGCCCCTAGGGTCTTCTCGATACCGGAAGAACCATCTAATGATGAGATGGAGTGTTCCTCTGTGACTGTCGTCAAGATAGTAGACCACTTCATAGTGATTGATAGTGAGGAATTCCATGCAAACCCCCTGACTACATTGGCTGACATCATCGTATGAGAGTTTGAATACATGATAGATGATAGAATACCTAGGCCAGTGTTTCATACTTAGTCATACATGATACCAAAACCAGCAAGTAAGTGTTTCACATACTTCAACAAGCATTTTCTTCCCAACCTTCTCCATCAGATACACCACCACAGTTGACTATGCTAACTTATTGAGAAGATCATTCACAACTGATCGTGTTAAATTTCTGAGTAGAGAATCCGCAACTTCACCATGATTGGCCATATCCATCCAGTTCTAATCCTCAGTGAACTAATAGTCATCCAAAAATGGTTTATAGAAAGTCAGTCGGTTAGCAGTAGGGTATTGTTAGTACTATCCATAATCCCATGGTACAACTGCAACACCCATTGTGTATCCTTCCAAGGAGAGACCCCTCATATAGGAAAATAAATTCATTTGGCATGAAATTATGACTTAATGAATCACCTTTCAAGAATACCCATAAGGATCTCGATCCTCAAGTCCCTCCACTTGTAAAAAGAAAATGCATAAATCCCGCACAGAAGCATTGAAAATCCCCCTCCAGTTTGAAATATAAGTCGATTCTATATAGTTATATTATGCAGAGGATGCCGACCAAATAGAATTCAAATCCATCATATCATTCTCTGGATAAGATGAGGGTGACCTCATTCAAGAGAACATATACCCTCTGTAAATCACTATACAATTCAATGAAATGGAGATACTCTATTTCCTAGTGGAGACAGGTTTTGGGATAAACCTCATCCTGACCCAGACACTCCATAAGCTGGGACTGACTGAAGTATATTTGACTCCCTCCAACCTGAATATTCCAAGTTATGACAGGACTGAACAGATACTATGTGGTAGAATCTGGTTGAAGACCCAATTTGGAGGCTTAGTAGAAAGATCTGAGTTCATGGTAGTCTCATAGGACACCACTTACAATGCCTAACTAATTATCCCATGGATTCATTTTCATGCGGCAGTCCCCTCCTCGTATCACCAGTTCCTCAAGTACTCCCTCAATGGTTGATTTGGGGTGCTTCAAGGTGATGTGTCCCCATTCAACTCTTGTGAAGACCATAATTTCGATGTCATGTATTACAAGAGATGGGGGAAGAAATTTCAGACCAATGAGGTTTAGCACACAACCACTTTGGTCGGTCCATGGTAAGAGTTTGATGATGAAATCATCATTCTGATTCATCAGATAGAGGGAACAATATCGAACTTGGTAAGCTAATTTTCCATCTCTAAGAAGAAAGGTTTTCACATCCCTAAAAAGAAGAAGCGTCTTGAGATTACCTCATACTCCTAAACAAGACAATCCTGGGTGATACCAAAATCCCATACCCTTATGAAGTATCAATAGGTTCTACCAATGGACACCATTTTACAACACTCCCACATGTTCTATAGAGAATGTTTGAATCAATGGAATATGAATCACCACCATTTATTTGACATCAATCATGAAACCCAAAACTGGGGTTAGAGGCCATATGGAATTAGATCGACAGCTTCTATCACCATGGTTTCAACATATTTGTAACCCCTCAGTGGTGATCTTGTGTTTTCCCAAGCTGGAACCAATGATTCCCCTGACTTAGTAGGCCTGGATAGACCACATCTCATGGATTATCCACTATCATATGATGAAGAGAATTTGGAAGATGATTCTAATTAATTTGAGTAGGGATTATCTACCACCATTGATGAGTTTTTCTATGTGAACCTTAGAAAAAAAGAAGATTTGAGGCTGTTGATGATCAGTGCATCCATTCCACTCATAGAAGCAATAATAATATGTGTTTCCTGAAACATCATCATGATATATTTTCTTATATCTGCGATGAGATTACAGGGATAGATACTCAAGTGTACATACACTGTGTTGGTCTCCCAGGGATTCACTACAAGTTTAAGAAGCCTCCTTGGAAAATGCATCCCTCCTATGGTGCCATGGTCTAGGCCGAGGTTGATAATATTATCAAATCCAACATCTTCTAGGAAGTCCAGTACCTCAGGTGGCTAGCCAACATCATTTTGGTCAGAAATAAGAATTGATATATTAGAGTTTGTATCGACTTTCAGGACCTCAACCACGATTCTTTGAAGGATGATTTCCCCCTTCCAATGTCAGAGTTGTTGATCAATGTTACCATTGGTTTCTAGGCCCTATCTTTCATGGATGGATACTATGGGTATAATCAGATCATAATGGATCCTAAGGATGAAGTTTATACCACCTTCAAGGTTTCCCAAGGGCCCTTATGCTACTAGGTGATTCCATTAGGTCCTAAGAATGTCGAATCCACTTATCCACAGTCCATGTACCACATATTCAGACCAATTCTCAAGATGTTGGTAGGATGCTACGTGGATAACTTGTTGGTAAAATACCTCCAGTGTCAGGACCATCTCAAAGACCTTGGTAAAGTGTTTGACTTCCTATTATCCCATCATTTTAAGGTGATCCACTTTAAGTTTGTGTTTGGGGTTACCTTTGGGAATTTTCTCAGCTTCGTTTTCAGATAATAAGGCACCGAGATTGACCCGAAGATGATAAAAAAAATATCTAGATGCCTCTACCAAGCAACCTACAAGAGCCACAAGGCTTGCAAGGACACTTGGACTATATATGTCAATTCATCATGAATCTGGACGGAAAGTGTAAGCACTTATGGAGGATGATTAATAAAGAAACCATATACTAGTGAGATGAGGAGTGATGGACCACCTTTGAAGAAATGATGCAGTATCTTCTACAACCCCCAGTTCTGATATCGCCTATTTCTAGGAAGACTCTAGTCCTCTATGTGACCACCATGGAATAATCCCTTGGTGAATGAGGGTATAGAAAATAGTTTACACTATCTCATTCACATGCTCCTTGACACAGAGACTAGATAATCCCCTACCAAGAAGAGATACCCACACTGGTTTTCATAGTGAAGAAGTTTCAGTATTATCCATATCATCATGAGATATGACTGGTGTCCCATGAAGACCCTCTAAATTATATTATGAATCACCCCATGTTGAAGAGATGGTTGGAACACTAGGTAGTGATCCTTCAGTAGTTCAACATCAGTTTCATCCCACAGAAATCCACAAAGGGTTAGGAACTGAAGTCTTTTATGGACACTCATACTTCCCCTAAATAACTACCCCTAGATGTCAATTTATGATATTTTTCTATACTCTTAGTGTATCAAGCCTTTTCATAATTAAAGATACATTTATATGCTACCTCCTAGATTTTGACTGATATAAGGATCGACAATCCCAATCTCAACATAGTAGTCCTAGGGATCATCTTCATCATCCCAAACAAGGCTATCCTTCCATACTAATTCCTATAGTTAGAAGGCTATACCACAAATGAGGAAGAGTATCATTCTGTCATTACTGGTCTAGCTAAATCCTTGACCAATTTAGTCATGTCCCTTAAAGATCCTGATTAGGGTGATCTATTCATTCATGTGTCACATCAGAGAGTCATCACTCCCATCATTCCAGATAATGATGACAAGGAGTAAGTAAACCAGATGAATGCCGGTTCTTCTACATCACAACCTTAAGGGTTCCCCCACAATTGAAGAAACCTCTGATCAGACAACCCCTTTTATTGAGTATCTCCAACATAGTATTCTCTCATCATACCAAGTTGATTTTCAACAAATCTATTGGTGTACAGTGCAGTTTAACCTTCATAGAGGGCCTAAACTTTAATAAACTCTCTACAAACATGAGTTTGATAGAATTATCCTTCATTTCATCCAAGTATATGAGAATCCCAAAGTTATGTAGGAAGTTTATTCCAGGTCCTATAGTGATCATCATAAATAATTGAAGTTATCCCACCAGATTCAAAGGCTGGGTTACTTCTAGAATGCTATAGTCCACGACTACATCGATTTTTCCAAGAGGTGTCATGCATGTCATATCCATGCCAATTTTTTTCATCGACTGCCAAAGATCCTCTAGCACACCATTTATTCTTGGATATTTTCAGTATAGGGATTCAATATTGTGGAACCATAACCAACAATGATAGCTCACCAGTGCTGGTTCATCCTGATCGGATCATATTTCTTCTCCAAGTGGGGAGAAGTGATTTCCCTAAAGGAAGTTAATGCCTGACCAGTGATAAAATTCTTGATCTCCCACTTCATACTTTGATTCAAATTTCCTCATTCCATTATCACTGATAACGTCACCAACATCTAGGATAGTGAGATAAAAATATTGTATGCCAAGTACAACATCCAGTCAAACCATACTTCCCGCTACCATGAATAGTAAAATGGAAAGATCAAGGCATTGAATAAGAGACTCACTAACATTTTGTAGAATATGGTGGGCTAGAAAAAAAATAGTTGGTCAGAAAATCTCCCCAATTCCCTCTAGTTCTATTGTATGAAAACATATAATTCTAACCAAGGGACTCCATATTCCCTAGTATACGGAATAGAGGTAGTCCTTCCCATCGAGGTTTAGTTCCATCGCTCTGAATAGTTGTCTATGACTAGTAGATTTTAAAAAAAATAGAAGAAGTCCATATGGATGAGCTGGAACCCCTAAAAGTGAATAGTCTTTAGGAATTTTCTAATTTAGATGGAACCAAAATAGGGTATAAAGAGCATTCAACAAGAAGGTTATCCTCTTCTCTTTTCTATAGGGTGACATAGTATTGGCTCTCAAAAATTCTAATGATACCTGGCAAGAAACCACCAAATTTGGATCCCAAGTGGTAAGGAACTTATATCATTCATAAGGTCTATTCTAATGGTGCATACTCTTTGATCACCATGGATAGAGAGTGTATCAAACCTCTTACAAATTCCAAGTTTCTCAAATAGTACTTCACATGAGAAGCTTTTCACATCCTAGGAACACAATATTAAACTATGCACCTAGTCCAATCTCTATTGCATTAAACTAGGATCCCAAATCCTTGGTACACAACATTAAACTATGCACCAAGTCCAAAGTCTATGACTTTTAACTAGGATACCATGTCGAAGCATCACAAATTTAAACTATATATGAGTTTACTCTAGAGTGTTTCATGCGGCATTAGGCCTCCTTGGTCCTCATTCATGTTTGGTTTTTCTCCCCATCATACTGCACATAACCATATGATACGATCTTCCCTAATCCAAACTCTATGACCTTAAAATAAGAGTCCCAAAGGTCTGAACTCTATGAACCTAAACAAGGAGTCCAAGTCCAAGCATCATGACTATAAACTATATGCAAGTCTCCTTAGGAGTATGTGGTGTGGTGTTGGGCCTCCTTGGTCCCCCATTCACGTCGGTTTGTTCCTTCCACAATACACATATCTCTTTTGGAGTGCTCACCCCATGATCTAAGATTTAATAACTCAAAATAATAGCCACCTCATATTCCAAGCATCATGACTCCAAACTATGTGTGGGTATTCTCCGAAATATGTGGTGTGGAGTTGGAACTCCTTGGTCTTCATTAACATCGGTTTTACATGCTATGTATATCTATTTAAGAAGCCCATTTTCATGGTCCAAACTATATTACCTTAAACTTAGAGCCTTTTTTTGGGAAATACAACCTTAAACTATTCACAATAGGTCCAAGAATTATGACCTTAAACTAGTTGTATCCCCTACAATCTAATGGATTTAAACTATAGAGCTTGACATCCTTAATGCATGAAATTAAACTATGATCTTACTATATTTGAAAAAATTATTCCAATTAATAAGATATGATATTTACCCCGATTCCCCGAACATGGGATTCCCCATGATAATAATAGAATGCCTCAAATTCCCTCACTAGAGAGGATCACCCCCACCAATGTCATTCTCTTACCACACCATGTTATCAAACTATGTGTGGCTTGATTCCAATCCTTATGGGATATATAGAGATTCCAGGATGTTTTACTTTAGGTCATATCCACAAATATATCCACCCTTCGGTCCCCTAGTGCATGCATCATGACTTTAAAATATTTTCTACCTTTTCCCCTATCCAAACATTATGACCTTAAACTATGTTCTATTTTTTGTTCATACTTTTTTAGTAAATGAGCCTCCTTTTCCCCATTCACTTAGGGTTTTACATCTTTCATGCCACACAAGAACTCTTGAAACAAACACTTATAGTCCAAGCATCATGAATTTAAAGCAGTTTCCCGTAGTCCAAGAGACATGAATCTAAACTATTTTACATGGTCCAGAGCATAAAAGCTTTAAATGTGTGCATTAACTTCAAGAACTATGTTAGTATTGATTCCCATCCTCATGGGATATGTAGTGACACCTAGACTTCCTATCTCTAGGCCCAGCTACAGATCCTCCACAAAACCAACTATTTTTACAGTGCAATCACCCCAAAATTGTCCCATGGGTCTCCTTATAGGTATAAGCCCCATTCAATTATCTTGAACCATCAGTGGGCCAAGATGAAATCATATCCTTATATGAGGAAGGAAAGGATGAGCGGTCTAATGTGCAAGCTCTCCAATATCCTCATCACATGATGTTAAACTGCAGTCTTATCTTGGACAAGTCTGAGATGCTTCTGAATAAGAGATGATTTTACCTTATGTCAAACCAAGATCCCGATGTGAAAAATGTGGGTGAACAAACATCCTATGTACATGATTTTAAACTATATCTTTACCCCTTATATATTCTGGATTCCTTGTGTCCATGTATGAGAATATTTGATACTCTCATTTAGGAGGGTAGCCCTTGATGGCATCAATCTTCTACCTCATCGTGTTCCAGAACTACTTGTGTCTTGATTCCCATACTCATAAGATATATACTGACACCCATATATTTTATCTTGGACCCAACCCCTTAGATGATTCATCTCAAGGCCTTTTTCCCTTCCCCAGTTTCATGGACCAAAATTTATTGCCTTAAACTAAAATCCGTAGTCCAAGAAACATGAACTTAAACTATTTTCAACCCACCCATTTTGTTTCTCATGGAACAGGGACTTTCTGTTCAATCCATGACAAACACTATAGGGGTCCTATGGTCCGAACTCTATGACCTTAAACTAAAAGAAGAACCCAAATCCTAAAATTATGACTCTAAACTACATGTATGCCCCCCTCAATAATGCATTGTGTGGTGTCAGACCTCATTTTTCGTCTATTCATGTCGGGGTTTTCAACATTCCATGTCATGAATTCCAATACAAGGTGTTTCTTGTTCCATGATTCATGACCGTAAAGTGAAATATATGGTCCAATCATTATGAACATAAACAACTTGCAGCAGGTCCAAGCTTCATGACTTTGAACTGAAGCCATAGTCTTATCATTGTGACCTTAATATTTGTGTGTATTGTCTCAGGGGCGTTCTGTGTGGCATCAGGTGGCCTCCTAGGCCCTCCATTCATGTCGGGTAACCTTCCTTTGATGCTTCACACATTCCTTTGAGACACCCTCTTCATGGTACAAGCATCACAACCTTAAACTATGCGCCTGAAAAGTGATTTTGAGATATCCCATATGGAAGTTCCTCCTAGGATTTCTATTCATTCCAATTGACTACATCCCTTTCTAAGCAACACTAAACTACAATTCTAACCCATGAAATGAACATAAGATTCCCTATTTACATGACAAGAGAAAGAAATGTTGGGTGGCATAGTGCATAATCCCCACACACTCTATGTTCTGATCACATAACATTAAACTATGAGACGCACCCTGATCACATGACATTAAAATATACACTAAATCATCCTCACCATATGATGTAAAACTATGTTTCCATCATCCTCATTGCACGATGTAAAACTAAAATACATCTTAGGCCCTCACCCGA
Source organism: Viscum album (assembly GCA_963277665.1). NCBI lineage: Eukaryota > Viridiplantae > Streptophyta > Magnoliopsida > Santalales > Viscaceae > Viscum > Viscum album. The sequence goes on from OY728119.1 coordinate 118,394,470, forward strand.
GAAGTAATTTCCTCCTATTCCAATCATAAATCTCATCATTCATGTTCTTTGATCGTCACTCGAAATTTGAGATGACACTCCCTTAGAAGATGAGTTTTTCCTTCGTTCAAACTGATACACCCACCCCAATGTTCCCTAATTCATGGTGGAATAGTTTTAGGAGTGTTGGAATCTATTCAAACATTCCATCAATTTATTTCCACGATTTGTGTGCCCCTTATTTAGATCCTCATCCTCCTCCACATCTGAAGTGACATCCCCCCAATGACATAGTTCCTAGATAAAATAGATCACTCACCATATTGGATAACATCTAAAAGGACCTTGGATGACATTATGAGATAGGTTCTGTGTTTCAAACATGTTTAGAGGATAACCCTTAGTTGTTTGTCCCCATTTCCATCTAAATGGTATAGATATTGTGTTTCAATCAAGGTAAGAAGTTATCCTATATCATCATGACACTCCTCTTGTGTTACAAATTTTGTGCATCATGATGCACACTTTTCATCCACTTTTTTTGGTATAATTAAACACCCCTGATGTTATCTCATTCGTGCACTAGTGCACATTGGAAAAGAAAGTCGGATGTTCAGATAATCCCTTTCTCCAGCCATAGCCTCTCTCATTCCGAACACTCTCGGTGGCCAGTCAACCATATCAGACAACTGAGTGCTCGATGATTGTCTGACACTCTCATATAAATTAGAAATCACATTTTCATCCCTTGTTTCTCACATCGATCATGACTCACATAAGCTTACAGATTGATTTCTGGTTGTGTTACAAATATGATTTAGGTGAAATAATTGAATTTGATGAAACAAATATGTTTAAGCATGTAGGATTTGAAAATAGACCAACAAATGTTTTATAGGGTCACCCACATGTTGGACCCTATCCTTTATAAAAAACCCTTTGGCTCCACCATATAAATCAATCACTCTAACTCATCCTAGCTCTAGAATGTGGCTTCAAGGACCCACTATCTCCTATTTATCTATACTTATAATTCCTCATCTATAAGATGAATCTCATTGACCCTAATTTGTACTCGGTCTTGTTCAGCTCAGAGCTCGACTATCTAAGAAATTTTTTTCTTCTATTACTTCTCAACCTACTAAATATGAGACCTTATTTGGAATATAACATTGGATTGAGAGTTGAGTAAGGTAGATCACTCCTCCAGATGTTGGATATCTTTGTTGGGATCCCAGAGATTTTGACTACTGTTAGACTTATGCTAATACTAGAAAAAATATAGGTGTTGTATTTCATCACACACCCACTTGGAAAGTAATTAATGGACTAGATAATGAGTAGTATGAGTTTCCAACCCTATGATTCCCAAGTTACGCAACCAGTGTAAGATTTACCCCATACAGATCACCAGGTATGACTCATGATTTTGAGTGATGAAGAGATGTATGCTCCTCTATGACCTATGCCAGACAGTAATTTTCCTCAGTGACCTTGGACATGGAGTCTTCTTGGTCTTCATGGGGTGTAGGTTAATACTCAGGGAAATCCATATGAATGGTAGCAGTAGGGTCCTCTTCTGGGATCCTCTTAGACAGCTCAGGCTCTATGTCAAGGGGTTGATCGTCCTCACTTGACCTTTCCTTGGTAGCCTCGCCTCCGCAAGCCCCAATTTCTTCTCCACTAGTGGAATCACCTATGACCGCAGTAGAATATTCCCCCGAGATTAAGGCCGAATCATCTTGGACGTCCATATTTTCTTGGCATGGTTCTTTAATACAGGAGACCCCTCAACACTAGTTGGGATGTCAATGGATAATGTTGGCTCCACTTGGATTAATATTGGAGGCGTTGTGTGAAAATAGACAAATACATTGATTCAAAAGATTTGAGAAAGTTTGAAAATTTCCAATGTTAATTTAGATTCAATCTTAACTTGAGGTAGGGGGATTTAGATGGTAATCCACCCTGAGCATTCTGCTTCCCCAACAGTGGGTGCCGTTTTTGGAATACCAGGGCACAATACCTCATAGATGATAGGGAGAACCTGAGAATTCAAGGTCATCACTCTGACTTCCTCAACTATCCCTACAGTTTCTTCTTCCTAGAGAACAAGCCCTAGGAAATTCCCCTCAGCAACCAATGGTCCACCTTCTCCCCCTCTAATAAAGATATCCTTTCTATTTACAAGTTTCTCTTGTACAAGACATGTTTTAGTTAGAGTTCCTAAATAAAAAAAGGGATGGATCAAGGGAGGATTTGTGATCCGGAACTAGGGGATGGCCCCACACTTTCCTGGTCCCCTCGCATCGGCCCTTCACTAGGGTTTCTCCCTTGGTTTCTTCATGGTGGTGGATCTTCATGGTGACCCCCGTCATCGATTATATTTGTCTCCTACATGTTATTAATTTGTTTTTTCTTTGTTTCATACTTGGTTTTATGTCTTTTCTTCTCTATATTTCCTCTACTAGGTGAATCTTCATCGTTCATATTAGGGTTTTTTTCCCATGTGTTTCCCCTTATTTCACCTTCTCTGGTGATTTTAAGATCATTCCTTATTCTCCTTGACAAACAGGACACGATCCTGGTTGGGGGATTCAATAAGGGTATGATCAGGCTCGAGGAGTACATTCAGGTCTAGAATAAACTGACTTCTTCTTTTGAAGACCTGATAAGGGGAGATCCACATTCTCAGGTATCTAACATATCCTGGAAGTTGTTTAGGGATACAGACTCTGGCAGAATTCAATTAGTTTTCAATGATTCTTCTTACTCCTTTTCTAACTAATGCTTGGTTGCGCTACCTCCCTTGTTGTGTGTGGAAATGTTTGAGGGTCAGATCAGCTCCATTGGGCTAGAGCACGCTTCTATTTCCTCTGCAGGTCATTCGGTATATGGTTGACTAAGAGGGATGGCTTTCCATCTGGAGGGAACATGCTTGCATGGGATTGCTGAGTGGTCCTTCATTGGAGTTGGAGGTTGCTGCTTATACTTGGAAGAGGCTATTTCTGGTTTTCTGTTTGGGTCTGTTTGGTGTTTGTTGAACTTTATGGTTTCTCACTTTTCCCTCAAAAGTGTCTTTCTTAATAAAAAAATAATTTTCAGTCAGTCTCATGGTTCCCTCACCCCAGTTCGGTCTTTGTCTCTTCCCTCATGTAGCCCTAGTTTCTTGATTCCTCCTACTCTACCCTTTCGGCCTTTACCATCTTACTAAGACCCCATCTTGGTCTAATAAGATGGTGACCTAGACTGTTTGGGATGGTGATGGTGGAGTTCTAGTGATCTTTGGCAGCTCAGGTGTTGGTTTGGCGTTGTCTGTTTTCTCAGGATCTGTTTGATTTATAGCCCTATGATTTTTCTCAGTTATTCCACCTCGACAATGATGTGGTTTTCGAATTTATGGTTTTGTAGGTATTTGTTTTTTCATCCTTATCAATGTTGATGGTCTTCATTTGGAATGTTCTGATGGTTTGTCTTTTATGGTTTCTGGGATTTTGTTTCTGGTGCGGTGATGAATGGACGACGATAACAACGTGGTGATGTTTTTTGGTGGGTTGATGGTCTTAGACAGTTCCATATCCCTTCCTCTTTATCTTGTTCCCAATATATTCTATTTTATGGATTCAGATTCCACCATTATCTCTAAGGTGGATCTATGAGGTGGTATTCAAGGGTCTTTGGTATGTGAGTCTGAATGGGTGGCATCAAAAGGTGGATGGTGACGACGAATCAACCATTGATGGCATGGTTGTGTTTGGATCTGGAAAGATGGTGGTGGTGGTTGGAATTGAAAAATGATTCTAGAGACATGATGATGGCAGTGAGGTGTTCGAGGGTTGGTTTCTCAGGCAGCACAACGACATGTGGTCCGTAATCTATTTGACATCTTTTTTTAATTTTAATTTTAATTTTTAAAATCTTCAGGCACTGTTATTGAATACAGTTGTGGGATGTGATGTTTTATTTTTTGGATGATTTTAATCTAGTGGGATTATGTTAGGGTTCACAGTCAACCCTTTAAAGTGTTTTTATAAAATAAAAAAATATGGATTGTGTGTGTGAAGGGGAATGATCAAGGGATGGAGGTAATTTAATAGGTTTAACTCTATTATTTTGACCAAATCATAATAAGAGGCCACAATTTCAACACTCTCTTGAGGAATCCCTTGATTAGGGGATGATCCCTAGGATTCTCTATCACTGGATCCCTATGCATCCACATCCATCGATTCCTCCTCCAATGAGTCATTGACTGGTGGTGTCTCTTCTTACCTCGGTTCACTACTGAACATGTAACACCCCCAAGATTTTATGAAAAATATTCTTTTTCATTTTATTGATGTCTTGTGTTGTATGCTACAACAAAAGAGTATTACACAACATGCAAACCTAACTTGGCTGCATTACATGCAATCGCGACCTTCCTCGATAGCGTGTGTTGTACGCAATACCGAGTTTCACTAAACAACGATATGCTATTAAAATATTATTAAAACTAGCCATTATGAATAGTAATAACCACTTTTTGAATTTTTTTAAATTTCATCTTTCAAAATGGACTTCATTTTTGGATTTGGAATATTGAAATTAGCCTAGGGTGAAATTTTGGTATTTTTCTGAAAACTTTCAATTTTTTATGAATACTGAAAACACTGGGTTACTATTTAAAAACCGACTTTTTATTTAAATAATTATTTATTTTATTTAAATTTATTTTAGGTCAAAATTGACATATAATACCTATATAAGTTCAATGTAATTCATTAGAGTCATTTTATAATAATTTTAGATATATAAAAATTTTATTGAACTTTTGACCGTCTTTTACCCACCTCCTAGGAGAATTTGCAAATTTACATAAAACTTAATTTTACCGCTTTTGTGAATGGAATTTCAAAAATCCGAGAGACACAGTTGATGTCAGTAAGTAAAATTTGGTTCAATGAGATAAAAATAATTTTTGGTGAATAGTAACCTTTTACTTTTATTTACCACGGTTAAAAGTAAATAGGGTAATTATGGGTAAAAATGATATTATTATTACCCTAAAACATGTCCTAATTCTATTGGATAAGTGAAATTAGACCAAAAACAAACTTAGGAATAAAATATGACCATTTAGGCCCACTTGGATTAGATTAGGACATTTATTATTAATTTATTTAAATAAGGGTTAAAATAGTTAAAATCAATGTTTAATAAGTAAATTATTTTTAATATAGGGTTATACATAAGATAAATTCGACTATAAATATTAATTATAAAGCTAAAACGATTTCATAAATAATGGTATTTTATTTTTAATTTTTAGACTTTAAATAATTTAATTTATTTATAACACAATGATGATGCAGTAATTATATTATTAATAAAATATTGACATAATTGATGTTATAAATACCCAAATAAATGTAATTTGAGACTTTTTATGAATTACAATAATCTTATATGTTAATATGACATGTTATTATTTATTTAATTAACTTTTTTCGAACTAATCGTTCTGTTATGATTTTCAGAAAAATCAATTACCAAATAGTATCAAAATTGACATAAAATAGTTTTTTTTTTAAATATTATTTTATTAATTGTTATTTAATTCCTAAAAATCTAAGGTTCGGCCAAATGACTTAGATAAGGTTATATATATTAATAATAAAAAACTTGGGGTTCGTTTGGCTTGTTATAGTAAGTTTATTAACCTTATAGTGTAAGAAAAGAAAGAGGACACGGTAAAAGAAAAATTATTTAACTTAAAGTTAAATCTAAATGATAAGGTTAAAATAGAAACCTAAACTTGTCTAAATTCTATTGAATGAGAGGATTTCAACCCATCCCCACCTTATCTTAAAAATAACTCAATTTGGAGATATTAAAAACCGAATATGACTTTATAATAAAATAATATTTTTAGTTATCCCAAAGGTGCCCCTCTCCTCCCTTATAAAAGGGCACCTCCTCCCTCTCTTCCTCACACCACTTTGAGCCTTCAGTATCGGCCAAACCCTTCCAAATTCTCTTCTACACTTCCCTAGAAACATCCTATAGGTCCTGGTCTTCTTCAAAGACCAATTTTGGTGCCCTAAGAGGAGGTCTCAAAGAGGCGCTTCAAAGAAGAGGTAATGTCCATTACCGATTCTTTCAACTTTATTTCTTCTTCCGCTTATTCTTCTTTAGTTGTTTCATTATGAAGTAATAACATTAGTATCAATAATATACTTATATGTTATTATAAGTATTAAACAACCCTATTTCACCATCTATCCATCCTATGGAAAACGAAATCACCGCGCGTGCGTATGTACGGAATACCGTCTCCACGTCGTGGTGTAATCTATTTTCCACCACCACCTTACTTGGATGTGTATAATGGTGTAAATAATAACTATATATAATTATTGTAAAGTGATATTGATTCTGAAATAGTATAAATACACTCCAATACAATTCCACGATCATGGGAATGATATCATCGCTCGTGCGTACGTACGGACTACCGTCTCCATGACGCGATGAGATTCATTATCCATGTTAACCATTCATGAATGATTATAAAGTATATATAATAAGTAATCATGAAATATAAGACATAATAATGATACTAGATTTATGTGTATATATATGTATGTCATCTACTTAATTTCATTCAATTCAATAAGGAAACAAAAACAGCGTTCATGCATACGTACGGCCTACCGTCTCCATGAACGGTGTATTTCATTTCATTTAATTGATCTATAATATATATATATATGTATATACTGAAATATATATTATATTTAAATCATGATTTACATTCTGTAATTAAGTAAATCATGATATAAGTAATAATATCAAGAACAACAAGTCCAAACACGTATGATAAATAAAACGATTTAACTCAAAACGCTGCTTTAACATGGAACTTACAAAATAACGGGTGATATAAAGTCAAAAGTGAACCATATATGATATCATAAAAATGAATATGATTCTATAATAAGTCAATGAAATTATTTAAATCATTATACAGGAGGTTCGGAAACGTACGAAGCATATCGGACCTAAGGTAAGGCATAATTTTTCAAATCTCATTTTTATCCGAGATTGACTATTCGTAAGTATTTACTGGGGTTATTTCTATCATCCATGCCCATGTTTTATTAAAATGTTTTCAGGTATTTTTAATGTCCTTTTTACCCATTTTTGACTTTTACTACATGGTATATATGGAATCTTTCTTTTACGAGGTACTTTTTGACTTTTCCGGCAAAAGTACGAGAAGAATGTTTTTTTAACTTATACGGAATGAATGGATTTTTTCGGTTTTATAAAGCCTTATTTTCATGAAGCATCCTCCAAAATATTTCATGACTATTTCCAAAAAAATCTCTTTCTTTCAAAATTTCATGACATTTTGTGAAAAGAAATTTATTTTGAAGAAGAAAGGATATTTTCCTCAAGAATTTATTTCAAGTGTTTTATCAAAACCATTTTCCATATAAGATGATATTATTTCATATGTGTATGTTTCAAGTATATTGTCTCTATGATTTACATGGTTTCAATTTTATTATTTTGAAATGATATCCATTTATTTTATATGGATTATGTGATGATGGTATTATGTTTATGAAACCCATTTTATTCGTTGGGTTATTATGAATGATGTATGTTTATTTTGTGGCACAAGTAAGAATGAATTCATTATGAGATGGGTGGGACCTATATCTCCCTGAAATGCATTGGGTAAAGATTTATATCTCATGAGATAAACATGGCTGGAACGGTAAGTTAATCCGGTTCAGTGTTAAAGGACTGAAATGAGGAGTGAACTCGATTCAGAAAGGGACTTTGTCCACTAAGATGGTCTTGGCAGCAATGCCTTGGCTACTATGGAAATCATAACATATTCTGAATGGTTTCCACAATTGCATGTTTTATTCCCATTATATTTTATCATGGTTGATGTTCTATTATGATATATTCCTTACGTACTTCCACGATTTATGTCTTTGCTCAAGATTTTGATGTTTAAATTTCATGTTCAAGTTTTTGCTTCCAAATGTTTATGGATTGTTTTATGTTATCTATGTTTTCCCTTACTGAGCATTTGAGATCACCCTTTTTATGTTTTATTTTCCCCAGGAAATAAAGAAAGGTTTTAGGTAAGGAAACAAAAAGGGGAAGATCATTATGGGAGTTGTTGAAGATATTTCAACATGATTAGAAGTTTATATTCCGAGTTTCCAAAGACACTAAACTATTACGGTCCTTGTGTGTCTGTTTTTGTTATGTATTAAGTATTCCTTAAAAGTAATGTAATGTCCATGTACGTCAAGCTTTGAGTCTCTGCAGTTGGTATCAGAGGAAAGGTTTAGTCAACCATTGGAAACTAGGATGCGAAAACATTAGTGAGATCCCTAGAGATATTTCTAAGGTATGTCTAGGGATGTCCCTAAGTATAAGTATACATATATGATATAGTCCTAGAACTACGGTAGAGATCTTAGAATTTAACCTAAGATGTTATATATTGAAGGTACTCCCCCTTTATTATGTTGTTTTCCCTAGCATGATTTTTTCCTCTCACACTATTCTTTTTGGGTTTTAAACGATGGCTGGAACCCGAAGGAACTGTGTTGATCAATGTAATGGACAATGCAATGATTGTCCTCCTGAACAAACAAATGTTATGAGAGATGGAGTGAAAAATCTTATTGCTATACTTACACAAGCTATGAATCATTCTGGACTTCCAAATGAACAGAGAAGGGAACAATATTCTATTGAGTCCTTCATGAGGCAACGTCCACCTTCTTTCAGTGGGTCTTCTGATCCACTTGTTGCAGAACAATGGATCAGTACCACTGAAAAGATATTTTCAGTTCTTCAATGTTCTGAACATCATTAAGTCATCTTATCAATATATCGTTTGGAAGGTGAAGCTGATCAATGGTGAAATATTATCAATAATACGAGGCCAAGAGATGAAATTGAGTCCATGGAATGGGATGAGTTCAAGAACTTATTTTTCAATAAGTACTTCCCTCGTATTCTTCGAACAAAGATGGAGAAGGAGTTACTTGAACTAAAGCAAAAGGATGATAAATCTGTTGGTATATACGAAGAAAATTTTACAAGGCTTGCAAGGTATGCATCTGGCTTTATCATCCAACCTGAAAGTAAAGTTGATCGATTCTTCAATGGCTTAAAACCAAATCTTAGAAGGGAATTAGCTATAAGAGACTTCAGTAGCTATAAATAAATTGTGTGTTGTGCTATCAAGGTAGAAATGGAAGTTGGTGTTACATATCTATCTCATGGTTTTAACAAGAAATGATAGATGGAGTTCAAGGAGAAATCTCAGAATAATGGTGAAAAGAAGATGAATGTTTCTTTATGCTCAAAGTGTGGAAAGAAACATGGTGTAGATTGTCTTAAAGGGACTAGAAAATGTTTTAAGTGTGAAAAATAAGGTCATCAAGAAGATGAGTGTCGAAGTAATGGAAAAAGGTTTGCTAATGGTGTGAATAAAGAGAAGACTGCAGAGAACGCACCACCAACACTTCAATGATTCAAGTGAAATGAAATGGGGCATTATTCTAACCAATTCCCTAATCCAAGGGTTAATGATGATCAACATGAGAAACCACTTAAGGAAAAGGACAAAGGGAAGTCACATGCGATCACTATTGGTGATGTTGAATATGAAAACGATGTGGTGGAATGATTAAGTGTTTATGTAATGGGATTCCAAAATAATGTTGTATATAGTATCGTGGAATATTGGAATATTTATGTATTGATCTATTGTGGTTTTCAATAATTTTATGGTACTGGTAACCATGGAAAGTGATTGAGATATTTTTGGAAAAAAGATGATATGTGCATAATGAAGGGATAAGGAGAAAATGAAATGTTTAACAGTATTCATGGGCTCATGACTGATATAAGGTAATAGTTATATCATGGTTTTAGTATATAGAATTTTGGGGTTTTGGTATGTGGAAAGAGTTAACTTTTGACAACACTCATGTTTTCACTAAGATTCAATGGGTATTCATTTTTCAAGAGAATACATGATTAAGGCCTTCGAATGTTTGGAATGTGACCAACAAGACATATCTTATGATATATGGGGATCAACGATGGTATTAACATGCTTGTTATATGAAATCTCTGGTAATCGTTTTCACTATATTATGAGAGTGGACTATAGAATTATGGATAAGCCTAAATATTGGAATGGATTATGTTGGACATAAGTTAGTATTGTTTAAGGATAGAAGTTTTTTTTTCGATATTATTGATGGGATGTTATAGTAATGTAGTTTTAGAAAAAGGGACAACCTGCAGGATGGGCGACAGCCCATCGCGTCAGATAAGGTTGTGGGAATCGAACCCACAACCGAAATGTGACTGGACTTTATCACCTACCATTGGCCTACAGGAAGTCCCTGGTTAGTAGAAACTAGTTTTATTTTATTAAGCTGTATGATATATGAAGTATAAGTTTATTTTTGGAACCATATAAGATTAATCTAACCATAATATGGACTTATAACTTTTGATAACTTTTTGTTTGAAACATATGGAATGACTCATCATTCTATCACATGATCTTCCAACACATCACGAATAACAAATTCAACTTCATTTCTTTAAGGGATGAAGTGGAAATTTTTCAATTCACGAACAATAGTGAAATTGTACCAAAATCATGTAAGTATTTATTTTAATTCATCAACTTTAGGGAAATGATCTTGAAAACCAAAAATGTTGTCCTAGTTTCCTTATATCTGATGAATCAGAAGGTACCTTAGATCATCAAAAATCTATGGCTTTGTGATTTTTGGCTTTTTCATAGCCATGTTCTCTACCACTCTCCATCAGAACATGATGGTTAGGTTTCTCTTCCATATCCATATTTTCACCTATGTTCTCCTATGTGGAAACCCAATGATTAGATAATTTGGGTAACCGTTATGTTTCATACTTTAGTTTTTAAATATTGGTTTTGTTATTCCTTTTTACGATGTGGGTTTCTATTAAATAAACTTTCGAGTAGTAAACCATTTATAACCCCGACAAATTTCGAGGGCGAAATTCATTTTAAGGGGGGTAGAATGTAACACCCCGAGATTTTATGAAAAATATTCTTTTTAATTTTATTGATGTCTTGTGTTGTACGATACAACAAAGGAGTTGTACACAACACGCAACCCTAACTTGGCTGCATTACACGCAATTGCGACCTTCCTCGATAGTGTGTGTTGTACGCAATACCGAGTTTCACTAAACAACGATATGCTATTAAAATATTATTAAAACTAGCCGTTATGAATAGTAATAACCACTTTTTGAAATTTTTTAAATTTCATCTTTCAAAATGGACTTCATTTTTTGATTTGGAATATTGAAATTAGCCTAGGGTGAAATTTTGGTATTTTTCTGAAAACTTTCAATTTTTGATGAATAGTGAAAACACTGGGTTACTATTTAAAAACCGACTTTTTATTTAAATAATTATTTATTTTATTTAAATTTATTTTAGGTCAAAATTGACACATAATACCTATATAAGTTCAATGTAATTCATTGGAGTCATTTTATAATAATTTTAGATATATAAAAATTTTATTGAACTTTTGACCGTCTTTTACCCACCTCCTATGAGAATTTGCAAATTTACATAAAACTTAATTTTACTGATTTTGTGAATGGAATTTCAAAAATCTGAGAGACATGGTTGATGTCAATAAGTAAAATATGGTTCAATGAGATGAAAATAATTTTTGGTGAATAGTAACTTTTTACTTTTATTTACCACGGTTAAAAGTAAATAGGGTAATTATGGGTAAAAATGATATTATTATTACCCTAACACATGCCTTAATTCTATTGGATAAGTGTAATTCGATCAAAAACAACCTTAGGAATAAAATATGACCATTTAGGCCCACTTGGATTAGATTAGGACATTTATTATTAATTTATTTAAAGAAGGGTTAAAATAGTTAAAATCAATGTTTAATAAGTAAATTATTTTTAATATAGGTTTATACATAATATAAATTCGACTATAAATATTCATTAGAAATCTAAAGATATTTCCTACATAATGGTATTTTATTTTTAATTTTTATACTTTAAATAATTTAATTTATTTATGACACAATGATGATGCAATAATTATATTATTAATGAAATATTGACATAATTGATGTTATAAATACCCAAATAAATGTAATTTGAGACTTTTTATGAATTAAAATAATTTTATATGTTAATATGACATGTTATTATTGATTTAGTTAACTCTTTTAGAACTAATATATCTGTTATAAGTTTCACAAAAATCAATTACCAAATAGTGTCAAAATTGACATAAAATAGTTTTTAAAATAAATATTATATTATTAATTGTTATTTTATTCCTAAAAATCTAAGTTTCGGAAAAATGACTTAGATAAGGTTATATATATTAATAATAAATAACTTGGGGTTCGTTTAGTTTGTTATAGTAAGTTTATTAACCTTATAGTGTAAGAAAACAAGAAGACATGGTAAAAGAAAAATTATTTAACTTAAAGTTAAATCTAAATGATAAGGTTAAAATAGAAACCTAAACTTGTCTAAATTCTATTGAATGAGATGATTTATACCCATCCCTACCTTATCTTCTAAATAACTCAATTTGGAGCTATTAAAAACCGAATATGACTTTATAATAAAATAATATTTTTAGTTATCCCAAAGGTGCCCCTCTCCTCCCTTATAAAAGGGCGCATCCTCCCTCTCTTCCTCACACCACTTTGAGACTTCAATATCGGCCAACCCCTGAAAAATTATCTTCTACACTTCCCTATAAACATCCTAGAGGTCTTGGTCTTCTTCAAAGACCAATTTTGGTGCCCTAAGAGGAGGTCTCGAATAGGCGCTTTAAAGAAGAGGTAATGTCCGTTACCGATTCTTTCAACTTTATTTCTTCTTCCACTTCTTATTATTTAGTTTTTTCATTATGAAGTAATAACATCAGTATCAATCAAATACTGATATGTTATTATAATTATGAAACAACCCTATTTCCCCATCTATCCATCCTACAGAAAATGAAATCACCGCGCGTGCGTACGTACGGAATACCATCTCCACGCCGTGGTGTAATCTATTTTCCACCACCACCTTACTTGGATGGGTATAATGGTGTAAATAATAACTATATATGATTATTGTAAAGTGATATTGATTCTGAAATAGTATACATACACTCCAATACAATTCCACGATCATGGGAATGATATCATCGCTTGTGCGTACGTACGGACTACTGTCTCCACGACGCGATGAGATTCATTATCCATGTTAACCATTCATGAATGATTATAAAGTATATATAATAAGTAATCATGAAATATATGACATAATAATGATACTGTATTTATGTGTATATATATGTATGTCATCTACTTAATTTCATTCAATTCAATATGGAAACAAAAACAGAGTTCATGCGTACGTACGGCCTACCGTCTCCATGAACGGTGTATTTCATCTCATTTAATAGATCTATCATATATATATGTATATAATGAAATATATATTATATGTAAATCATGTTTTACATTTTGGAATTAATTAAATCAAGATATAAGTAATAATATCAAGAACAATAAGTCCAAACACGTACGATAAATAAAACGATTTAACCCAAAACGCTGCTTTAACATGGAACTTACAAAATAACGGGTAATATAAAGTCATAAGTGAACCATATATGATATAATAACAATGAATATGATTCTGTAATAAGTCAATGACATTATTTAAATCATTATACAGGAGGTTTGGAAACGTACGAATCATATTGGACCTAAGGTAATGGATAATTTTGCAAATCTCATTTTTATCTGAGATTGCTTATTCGTAAGTATTTATTGAGGTTATTTCTATCATCCATGCCCATGTTTTATTAAAAAAATTCATGTATGTTTAATTTCCTTTTTACCCATTTTTTACTTTTACTACATGGTATGTATGGAATCTTTCTTTTACGAGGTACTTTTTTACTTTTCCGGAAAAAGTATGAGAAGAATGTTTTTTTAACTTATACGACACGAACGGATTTTTACGGTTTTATAAAGCCTTATTTTCATGAAGCATCCTACAAAAGATTTCATGACTATTTCCAAAAAAAATTCTTTCTTTGAAAATTTCATGACGTTTTGTGAAAAGAAATTTATTTTTCAGAATAAAGGATATTTTCCTCAAGAATTTATTTCAAGTGTTTTATCAAAACCATTTTCCATATAAGATGAAATTATTTCATATGTGTATGTTTCAAGTATAATGTCTCTATGATTTAAATGGTTTAAATTTTCTTATTATGAAATGATATCCATTTCTTTTATATGGATTATGTGATGATGGGATGATGTTTATGAAACCCATTTTATTCTTTGGTTTATTATGAATGATGTATGTTTATTTTGTGGCACAAGTAAGAATGATCTCATTATGATATGGGTGGGACCTATATCTCCCTCCAATGCATTGGTTAAAGATTTATATCTCATGATATTGACATGGCTAGAATGGTAAGTTAATCCGGTTCAGTGTTACAGGACTGAAACGAGGAGTGAACTCGATTCAGAAAGGGACTTTGTCCACTAAGATGGTTTTGGCAGCAATGCCTTGGCTACTATGGAAATCATAACATGTGCTGAATGGTTTCCAAAATTACATGTTTTATTCCCATTATATTTTATCATGGTTGATGTTCTATTATGATATATGCCTTACGTACTTCCACGATTTATGTCTTTGCTCAATATTTTGATGTTTAAATTTCATGTTCAAGTTTTTGCTTCCAAATGTTTGTGGATTGTTTTATGTTATATATGTTTTCCCTTACTGAGCATTTGAGCTCACCCTTTTTATGTTTTATTTTCCCCAGGAAATAAATAAAGGTTTTAGGTAAGGAAACAAAAAGGGGAAGATCGTTATGGGAGTTGTTGAAGATATTTCAACATGATTAGAAGTTTATATTCTGAGTTTCCAAAGACACTAAACTATTACGGTCCTTGTGTGTCTGTTTTTGTTATGTATTAAGTATTATGCAGAAGTAATGTAATGTCCATGTACGTCAATCTTTGAGTCTCTAGAGAACATCACCCACAAAAGGGTGGAAGGATGATCGTACTCCCCTTGTTGGCACACAACTTCATCCATGGTAGTTAGGCACATTTTCATCTCATGAAAACTCACCCTAGTCATAATCCAGAAAGGCCAAATATCTAGCATCTCAACTACATCCAAGATCATCTTCTACCACAAGTCCTCCATCAACATCGATATTCACCACATCCTCCAAGCTATCTTGAGAGAGGGAAATACAATGTCGGTTGCTGGCTGTAGTAGATACCTCAGCTTATTCTGGAAATCATCCCTGGATCTACTTGTCTCATCCTAGGGCCCCTTATTTCCCCAAAGAGTGCTTTCGAGATCCCTGTCCTCTTAGATGAGGGGGTATAACAACACCTCATGTCGCTCCTACCGTAGCTCCTGCCTGAGCCACTCCAGAAGTCTGGACTACTCCTTAGGGAGAATCCCGCCTGCCACCTTATTTCTCTGGTGCCTCACTAATTGGGTCTATCACCTTAATTTTCTTCTACAATATTGAATCTAAATACATTAGCACCTATTTTCTAGAAAAATCCTTCAACTGGCTATTATTGACATTGGTCATCGATAACATGATAGTCTCTCTGGTGACCATGCCTATCAGCATCAACTATAACTGTAGAAGTATACAGGGATGTTGTTATTCATAAAGATCTATGTATACTCACTCAACTGGATGTTGGAGGCCTCTAAAATTTCCGTATAACTAAGAAGGTGTATACAATTCTTAGTAGAAATGGTTGTCAATCCGGACCACCGGTGATCCACACTGAAAGCTCTGTAGGTACTCTTTCTATTAACATGTCCCCTATAGGTTTTACACTACTTTATCAATCGTGTATGATAATGGGTGTAAGTTTAAGTTCTCATGGTTTCTTATTACAATTGTGATCGAGCATCACTGGTCAGACCATGGAAATGTTAATCAAAGATGTCCATAAATCGGAATTTGGTAAGATGATGGTGTTTAGAAATTAATAACCCCTAAAGTGTGCCATGGTCTAGCCATGAAAGAACTGGAATGTTCCAAATATCCTCATCAGTGTGTCTTACCTTGTAACATGGCCTAGTAGGCTATATAACTAGGCTACCACAGGTACCCCTAGGTTCACCCTATTGTTGACCGCCAGGATTGTCACCATCAACAGTGTCCCTGGGTGTAGTCCCATGCTGGTGTACCTATATGGAAGTATCCAACCGCTATGGAAGGTGGTGAGAAACATGGTGTAGTGTACTAGTGGATCCCAGCCTTCTAGTATTTTGTACCCCCACTGATAATACTACCCCTCTTCAAGGATTAACCAATACGATCCTAGAATCCGCATCTGTGGTGTTGTCAGGCATTTATTTCCCCACCCTAGAATCCTCACAACTGAGTTCTTCTTCAATAACATGTCAAACCATTACTTTAAAGGTATATCCTTGTGAAAGATGAGAGAATGATCTATCATTTCCTTTAATTCCTCTAGAAGGTGTTGTTCTAGGAGATAAGTCTTCTAACTGTTGATACAGGTGTTCTGCTATGGAAGAAACTTGTCGTAATAGAAACCTTCTAGTGGGATTCCACAAATGTAGTGAACATCCCAAAAAATGATGATCACCTACTCGCGGTAAAGTTGAAAGGTGTTGGTATCTAGGGACCACCGATTAAGGAACTCTATAACCAGCTCCTATTGGTGGTAGAAATAGAATTGGGTTGTCCAAAATTCTTCAAACAACCCAAAGTTGCATAGATCAACCCTATATTCAATGAAAGTATAACATAGTTAGTACGACCAATCCCATTCACTAGTAAAATTTCCTATAGACTGTAGTACATATTCCTTATTCTAGCCCTTTCCATTATCCTTCATACTTCTTTGAAGGTTTCTAGTGTAGTGGTAATGAAATTCTTTAGCCTATGGTGCCTCACTTATGCTTGTCTTGGTCTAAAAATTCAGAACGTATACAACTATGACTATATCCTCCATGGAAGGTTGACCATAAACAATGATGTTATTGCTGTTGAGATCGTCCTTGTGCATGAATCAATATCGTGGCATGTTAACCTTGAATTCTGGGATGTTCACATCATCTAACAGCCCAAAATTCTATATTGGAAGGTGATATCTCAATGGATAGTTCTTTTGGGCCTCGATCAGCATTCACATAAGAATTTGGTTGTTTGAAACAACCCTCCAATCTCGAGGTATTTTAGGATTCCCCTCCATTTTAGTTCTCTGAGCAGAAGTTGTAGCATCGATCTCATATTGGATTTGTTCATGGGCCATTACAAATGAGTATGGAAAGTTCATGGAACGTGCATACAAGAGCAAAGTTCCAGCACATAAAATCCAAGTTGGCACACAAGATCAGCAGATTGCATGCAAAACATGGTCTTGGTCATAGAAGTAGATGTGTGAAAGGGAAGTTTTGTGAAAGACAAAGGTCTAAGATTGGATTTTTTTCATGTAAAAGGATGAAATATGTTCATAAGAGAAAGAATTCATATCATATAAGAATTTAAGGTACCATACAGAGGGCCCCCTCCACTTATTTATAGGCATGGACCGTATTATTGGGTGCATGGGAAACCCTTTTGCGTGGCCAATGATGAATGTTTCATACACCCATGGGAAAGTACCCCAATATTTGGTGTATCCTGGTCCCCTATCATCTCATATTATGAGGGGGGTCATTTTTTGGAACCAAAATCTCATCAAAGGCCTTGTGTATACTGAACATGTGACCCACATCGAAGAAAAATTCTGGGATTGATAAGCATGGTGCATGCAAAATTATTCTGATGCATGCAATAGTCTCATTCTATGTGCAAAGGCCTTAAGTGACAAAGGTGATGCAATTTTTCATAGTTTTCACCAAGGATAATAGGATTTACAAGGCTATAGAATGCAAGAAATGAATGTTATGTGCAACATTCCCCCTTTTCCCACCAAAGGCAATGTCAAGACTAACATGCTGCATGGTTTAGCCCCTAAAAAAATGGAATAGTCATGCATAATGACCCATTCCACACTAAAGGCCTTGCTCACCCACCACCAAGTTTTAGACTATAAATAGAATCTCTCTCTCTCACTGAAGGAGGTTCTCGAGAAGAAAAAAATCCACTCCTGTGTGCACAAGTACTCATCTTTCGTGACATCGCACAACATGGACCACCCAAGGTAGAGGATATTACACAAAAGATCTCCCTTGGGACAAAACTTGACGTGGACCACAATTGATTAATCATCGTGCAACAACACTCAAGGCTAGTTGGTTGTGTTAAAATCACCTTCTTGCGTGCAACCCAAAACTTGTGCACACCCTTACCTCTTTCCTCCATGGCCAACCCCAATTATTGAGCACCCTACATGAGCAATTCTTGTGTGTAACACTCCAAACATTCTCGTAAAAACATCATGGTCCCCTAATTGGTGTCCCTTATGCTTCTAGTGAAACCATTACCCTACCTATTTCTTCTTTTCATAGGTACAGTAATCCCAATTTCTTATCAGTATAGAGGCCATCACATGGACCATGTGATCAATCACTCATCTTAGGAAGTTCCAACATCATGCCCCTCCAAAATATGCATGATCAGTGGTCACGTAAACCCAAGGGGTAAGGAGTGATTCCACCCACATCTGAGCTGCATGATGTAAAACTGCCTAGTTCAATGTCATAGTTGTACAATAGTAAAATGCATGATAACATCCTCAACACATGATGTGGAATTGTAGCCTTACCCTATGCGATGAACGTAGGATGCCCCATTTATGATTGTCATTGGATAACACCTTCTCTCCCACCTCTAGATATGATTCCTCAAAAGGGAAACTTCCATGCATAATCCCTACATACCCTATGTAATAAACACAAGATACTCTATGTGTGACTCACATGGAATGAGATCCTCAGGGAAGATCAATGAGTAATCCCTACATCATTCCAAAAAAGAGAAATACTCTTGAAAAGAAAAGATTCCATGCATAATCCCCATACAATCCCTCATTTATTCTCCTCCCATGGCACGAACATCCTTACTGCATGATATAAAATTTCATGGATCGGTCTTGTCACACAACCTTAAACTACAACATCAAACTATGTGAGTTTTGATCTATGTTTTCTAAGTAGGGTACGTAGGATGACTCCTTGATGTTTAATCCCAACAATGGTAAACTCATGGTGTTCCCTCCTAGAGACACACATCCTAGATCCGCCTTAAGGGGAATTCCAATCCATAATTCCGAGTCCACTTTGAGGGGCGACCCATCCATGAATAAGCCTTTCAGGTGTGAAATCATACCTCATAGGGAAAAACCTCCCTGATCTGCCTCAAGGGGAATTATAATCCACCCTTCTGATTCTGTCTCAAGGGATGACCCATCCATTGGTAAACCTTTCAGGTGTGGCATCATCCCTCCTATGGACACACCTCCTTGATCCGCCTCAAGGGGTGTTCTGATCAACCTCCCGGATCCGCCTCAAGGGGAATTCTGATCCATCCTTCGGGGTCCACCTTAAGGGGAATCCTATCCATTAGTAAAATATCAGGTGTAATATGTTCCCTCCTAGGGATACACCTACCCGGCCTACATCAAGGGGTGTGATAAATATCCTATATATGCCTCTACATTGCGTTTTGATCCAATTATCCTCTCCCCATAAGACATTAAACTCGTGACCAATCTATCCCCACAAGATGTTAAACCTACTCCCAATATGTCCCTTCAAGACTTTAGACTTTCACCCATCCCATCTCCACAAGACTTTAAACTCATGCCCTAATCCATCTCGACCATACGTTTTGATCCCTCTCTGTAAGATGTTAAACTCACGCACTGACCCATAATATCCACCCCATGAAAAACATGGTATGGTTTTGTTGAAACACCTTATAATACTTACCCCATATACATTAATTACCTTGTGAGTGAAATAGAGTACCTTAGGTTCCATGCCTAAGATACCTCATATAATATTCCATCCCAAGAGGATGATTCATAGGTGACCAATGCTCCCAACGTTCATACATGCTCAAAGATGCCCAACGCAACTAATCCCCTAAACAAACATTTCTTACCTTATTTACAAAAGAAGTGTAATTAACCAGTGTACACAAAGATATGACACCAATAATGAGTTCTATAAACATGAATTAAATTTATGAGGGAGATCTGGACTGGGAAAATATATACAAGGATAAATCAATGGAAGTAGTAACTGACATCCCATCATCTAGTTTTGATCAAGGATAAGACATCGTTAATGAAAGTGACAAAATATTCTTAACTTTGAAAGGTGGGAATGTGGGGCTACAATAGCTATCACGCACATGCAATCATTTCAATGAACAAGCATCCCCTGAAAAAAGTGTCAGAAATAGACATCATCTAATTTTTTTTACCATAATACATTAGGATATGGTTTGAATTGGATTTCTTCAATAATGGTTTGTGTTTATAAAAATAAAAAAATTAGATAACAAAATAAAGGCATAAGCTACTCAATGACCACCCTCAATTATAGGCGGGTTGAGGGTTGGAAATCCTTTTATGAGTCATCCCTTAAAAAAAACATAATAAATTCTCTTATGGTATTTTCCAAAATGGGTATGATAAGATAATTTTCATTTCAAAACATGGTTAAATTTTTCCCAAGTTCCTTTATGATATCTAAGTATATAAGAGGATTGGGATACATTATAAAGTTTTTTAAAGGTAAGTTGAATACTAAATAATGTTTCTAAGTCACATGAGTAAGATTTTTCAATTATTATTTCAAGTGAATCCTCTGAAAGATAAAGGAGGGTTGTGTTTGATTTCCAACCTTCCATCTAAGGGAAGATCTTTTACTGTGATAGAAGAACTTTTTGAGTCAAAAACTAATAATTTTATTAAGTAAATTAGAGAAAACAAGTAATTAAATTTTATTATGAATGTCTTACTTTATAAAATACTTATTTTAGGCTATGATACTTTTTAATCATCATAGGTTAAACCTAGGTTTCCTAAATTTTGGTTCTATTATAATTCTTAAGATAATCCCCAAATAACCATAATTAATCTTAAAATACCAACCTTTAAGATTATAGAAGAATTATAAATTATGATCTAATAACAAAATTAATAACCCCTAGTGTTTTATAAATCTTTTAGCATTATCATATCCTCTAAATTTATTTATACCTTTTATTTGATACTAACTATAACTCCCTATGCCCTAAAAACCATTAATTACATGATTTATAAAAAGTGTTAATATTTATTTAATTTCCAATATCTTTTTAGATGATAATTTTAGAGAATTAGGAAAAAAATTGCATAAAAGTGGTACATTTCCACATAGTTTCCATTTTCCCCATAAAACAAGTTCTTTATAATGACACATTTGCTTCGTTCAAGGTAACTCCCAAATATGGAACTCTAAATTTATTAAAATTTCTACCCGTCCTTAATCCTTTTAAAAATCATTTGAAAATATAGTATAACAAAAAAAATTAATTAAGTGATATAAAATAAAATAAACCCATTAGTCCATTTTAATCCTTTAAAATCCATAAGTAAGTTTTCCTTTTTTCATAATGAACAGTTAAAACTAAATACCTATTTAATAATTTATGAAAAAAAATTAATTGATTAATTGATTTTGTAAAACATTTCATATACAATCATAAAGACCAAATAATAGTCATAAGGGTTTCTTAGAAATAATGAAAACTAAATAATACATTTCTAAGAAAACAATCCTTTTAACATTATGTTTTTAAAAATCATAAACCTTCCTTAAAAAGATAGGCTAATTTTATTACCTTTGGAAATCAAAAGATTTTATTTATAAAAAATTTCTAGCATATCGTGTATGTAACTTGGGAAATTATCCTTAAATTTAACCTTATAATAACCCTTAAAATGGAATTAACTAACCACATAATTCCTATACTTTTTGGTTTAACCTGTAATTGGTAAACTTCCCCACTTTACCCAATTCATTGGAGAGCTATATCGGGCTCACCTATCATTAGAGCTATATAGGGATAACCCATAATTCATATAAAATTTTCAAGAAATATATCATGAATAAAACATATATATATGTCACATTAATCATAAACCCATTTTAATTTTCATTCAATCCCAAAATAAATAACATTTTTAGTTATCTCATAAAGATGAGAAAAAATTTCCATTTTCTTAGAAAAACCTTTAAAAACTAAAAATTCCCAGAAAATTGAGGGAAATATTTTCATTGAAAATAACCATGAAATATTTTATATGAATATTTATGAAAAATAATTATTATGTGGTTTGGAAAAAGTGATCAATAATTATACATTAAAAAAAATTCATTTTTCACTTTGGTAAAAAAACATCAAAATGACCCGTATAGTAAATGTTTCAAATATTCCCATTTAATTATTTATTTTTTTTAAATTTACTTTAATGATATTTTATTTATAGAAAAGAAAATACATAGAACATTTCTCAGAACATGTATATATAGGAAATATAGTTTAAATAAATACTTTGAAACATGGTTTTAAAGAAAAAATAACTTACCTTAAATCTCGTCTAGATTTATAGATTCTCTAAATACTAAATAATAAAATTATATTAGTTTTATAATTTTTTAACAACCATTTTAATGTTAATTTTTTTTTTATTCCTTTTATTTCATTTTTTACCTTGTTTTATTTAGTTACTAAAATTGTTATGTTTACGTTGGATGTTTTGAATATGTTCGGTTCATAACCCCAAAACAAATTTGGTAGGATGAACGTGGTCCAAGGGGTAATTTTTATATAATGTAAAAAATATTAATAATTACATGTTTAACATTTTCATAAATTAAATACAATTTTATAATAATCCATGAAATTCATACATGAAAAAAATCACATCGCTCTATGGAGGTGATAGTCCACACATACGCACAAACGATGTTATCATTTTTAAATGGATGTAAAAGTAAGAAAATAGATGAAATATTATCTTTTAAAAATGATAATTATATCCTTAATATCATATATATTAATTACACCCATCATAATAATCATCCTTGGGTGTGGTGTTGAAAAATGAGACAGATCACTTCTTGGAGATGGTAATCCACACGTACACACTAGTGATGTTTTAATTTCCCTTAGGATGGAAGGGGATATGAAAAGGGTTATGACATAATAATAATACAGTTTATATATATATAATATATTTATTTTTTTATTAATTAAATGATAAATAATGTTTTATGAATTTAGAAGAATAAATAAACTTGAAATTGGTAGGTTAGGACTTATACGTTCTCTTTAGATATTTCCCTTTGTATTACATCTTAAGAATTCTAGGATTGGTATTTTTGTAAGTCCCTGACCTCTAATACATGGGTAGGGATGTTTGGGAGATATTTGAGTAAGTATTTTATGAAATATAATCCTTAAAATGTGTGATTTAGGGAAGAGAGTATGATCCCTTTTATAAGTGATGCGAGAGACACCCTTGGAATTACTTAAAGTATTAAGTTAAAAAAAATACCATTAAATTGGTAAAAAATAACACATTTCAAATATAGAATTAGTATGAGTTTAAATCATCTCTTAAAATAATATTCAAACAAGTTTAGGTGATTTTTAACCCTTATCTCTTAGTTTTAGCCCATGTTAACCCTTTTGAGGATTATTGCGATATCCAAGTGTTTTAGTATATAAAAGTAAAGAAAGCTACTATAAAAGAACAATTGTCCTATAAGTGGAAAATGGTTGATATTATAGAACATATACCATTAATTTTTTATAATATAATATTTATATGAATTTTAAATCATTATATAAAATATTATTTAACATAATACACCATTAAATCATTTTCAGGACTCTTCACATAGTTTGACTTTAATGACATCGATATACTAATTAAATTTGAATATAAACTTTTAAAACATAAATAATATGTTATATGTATATGAAAAAATCATTTAACACAATAATTAATCTAAATTATTTCACTGTTAATGTTTTTAAAAATCATTTACATGATTTTTCTATTAATTGAACATGCACTGTACTGTTATTCTGAAAGCACTTAAGGTAATTATTCTATCACTAAAAATTAAAAATAAATTACCACGATAAAAAAAATAATTCATATTTAAATTAAACACTTATAAAATTAAAAAAAAAATCATTTAATCCCCATGAAACATATTATAAATATTAAAATAAAGAGAGTGGAATTTTGTTTATTCTTTACTTTAAATCATATTATGGTCATTGCCAAAGTAAAGTGGAAATAAATTGAAATATTTTTGAACCTTGGATTTTATGTTTGAATAAAACTTATTCAATAATATAAATACAAGTTTTTGGGATATTTTTAGGCCTTATATCATAGTTTTAGTCATGTTTTACCTGTTTTACCCTTACGGAGGTGAAAAATATTTACTATGGTTATTATTCATAGTGAACAAAAAATGGATCTATTTACCAATTTGAACCTAATAATTTATAATCTTTAATAATTTTTTTAATATTTTATATCTATAAGTGGCATAAATATATTTTAATATAAATGCGTTAAACACAACAAAAATCAATTTTTAGTAAAATGCGTTTTAAGATAAAAAAAGAAATTATAGAAAAATTAGGTATAATTATTATTCCTATGGAATTAATTAGATTATTTATAAATAAATAATAATTATTTTAATTTAATATAAAATTTAAAAAATAATTATACTTTTTAAATTACTTTATTTAACGAAAAGAAATGATAGTTTTATGAAAATCGGCATCTTTCACTATTCTCATAAAAATAAATCATTTCAAAAAAATAAAAAAAATCATTACAAGATAATTTTGAATTTTTTATTTAAAAAATGAAGTTTTTTTACAATTAAAATTATAATAGTTAGAAATTATGTTTTTAAATAAACCTATATACTACATGAAAACAAATTTAGTAAGAATAAAACTATTTCCTATTTATTGAAAAATTACTCAACATTATTATAATTAAAATAAATATATAAAATCTAATTATTGAATTTTAATAAGTCATGAAATTAATTTAATATTACTTGGGTTGTCACATTATTCACCCCTTTTGGAAATTTCATCCTTTCAATGTTATCTCATGCCCGATGGAAAGGGTTTAAAACATTTTCATAATCAATTCTAAGGAGTGGAAGATAAAACATATGATCATGAAAGGAAAAGGTTTTTACTATTTAGAAATAAATTTATTGAAAACCCACATTATAAAAATGGATAATAAAACAACCTTTTGAAAATAGGATAATGGAAATTTGAACGTCGCCTAAAATAACACATTATCAAGTTCTCAAATAAGGACATTATTAGTGAGAAGTGAAAATGTGGACAAGGAGAAAAACATAACATCCATAGAATAATAGAGAGTGATAGAGAACATGACAAATAAAAAGTAGATCACTATAAAACTATCAATCAATAGAGGATAAAGAAGACCATAAATTCGTCATAAACAAAGGTAATGGGATAAAATTTATATTTCATGATCATTTTCCTAGAGTTGAGGGATTATTTTAATATCAAGATAAAGAACAAAAGAAAATATAATTAACTGATTTATTTCCATTATAAAAGAAAAAAATTATCCTTTAGTTTTGATTTGAGATGTTCTTTCACTTCTATATCATATATTAGTCTAATAAATGAATAAACAAGATTAATTTTTCATTCTTGAAGCACTAAAACTAACTATTAATGGAGCAAATTATCCATAAATTGATGAAAAGTTGTTTCTCCCACTTCTATACATTAATTAAAAATAAAAATTATGAAAATTTGATCACATATTCTTCCAAGAAAAAATTAAAATTTATTTCCAAATAAAATTAATGAATCCTAAAGTTACATATAGAAAATATATATTTCCTAATAATATAATCTCTAAAATATGATAATCTTCTCCATAATTAATCACCATAAAGACACAATAAAATCATATATGATTTTGAAAGATAATTCAACCTTTATTTCTTAAATAAAATTCAATATGAGAGAAAAAAATTCCATTTATATTAATCATATAATATTCCCAAAGTAGTGAATTTATTCAAAAATAACATTAATCACATAGTCACCAAATAAATTTTAAATCCTATAGTTACCAATATGATAAGACATATTTTCCCAAAATATAATAACCCTATTACCCCAATTAACCATAATCAGATCAACATAAAAGATCATATTAAACCTAAAGTTTATCAATACCATTGTACTTATGTCCATAAAATATCAAATAATTATTCCTCAAATAAACTTCTCACTAAAACAAAAGTTAAACATAATGGTTAAATATACCCCAAACATTTATTAAAACTCAATAAATGACTTCCAAAGTACTCCCATCACATTAAACTTTAAATGAGGATTAATTCCTTTTAACCTTATGATCATCCTTAAATTTATCAACCCTTACATAAACTATCATAAATCTTGAAATACTATATATATACACTTAAATCATTCAATGTTCTTCACAATCCTTTAAACAAGATTCATCATATTATTACTTTATACATCCTACAATAAAAAAATTGAATCATGTGCTAAGATTCACCAATATCAATCAATTCATTTTTCCTACTTTAATGATAAATAACTCATACCATTGAATTATATATCATTATTTATTACAATCCCATTTTTGAAGAAGGATTCCTTATGATATATCAGGTCAAGTCCATACATTTTTAGAATACCTCAAAACCTTTACAAGTTCCTCTTCTTCCTTTATCCATGTAAAATCATTATATCTTGATTTAAATAGATGTTATAAGATATTTATATTTTTAAACAATACAATTTTTTTAATATATATCTTCTAGCCATCATCTCAAACTTTTTTCCCATAATACATTTGGATATGGTTTGACTCAAAGTTTTTAAATAGGGTTTAATGTTTATAAAAATAAAAAAATCAGATAATAAGATAAATACATAAGATAATAAAAGGTAACCCTCTATTATATCTGAGTAGAGAGTTTTAAATCCTTTTTATAAGTCATTCATTATAAAAACTTGATAAATTCCCTTATGGTTTTTTTAAAAAGCGGTCTGTTAAAATATTTGTCTTTTCAAAACATTATCAAATGTATCTTAAGATACATTATGATATCAATGTATATAATATGATTATAATACATTATACTGTGTTTTGAAGGTAATTTGTATTCCAAATAAGGTTTCAAAATCACATGATCAATATTTTTTAACTTTTATTGCAAGTGAATAGTCAATAATAGAAAGGAGTGTTGTGTATTATTTTTACCCATAAATCTTGAAGAATATATTTTACCCCAATGAAATAAATTTATTAGTGAAAACCCAATAATTTCATTAAGTAAATTAGTGTGAACAGCTAAATAAATTTGAATATAAATGTATTACTCAATGAAACCCTTATTTTAATCTAAGATACTTTTGATTCACTATAGGTTCAACATAGGTTTTTGTAAGTTTGGTTCTCTTATACTTATTAACCTAATACCAAAATAACTATAATTCATCTTAAAATTATAACCTTTAAGTTTACATAATACTTCTAACTTATGAACCCAAACCAAAAATATTAACCCTTAATTTTTTCTAAATCTTTTAGCGATATCCTATCCTATAATGTTATCTATAACTTTTCTTTGATACCAACTATAATGCCTCTTACCTTAAAAAAATCATAATTACATGATTTATAACAAGTGTTTCAATTTCTTACACTTCTAATATATTTTCAATTTAGATTTTTATATAAATAGGTAAAAAAATTAGATTAAAAAGTGTAAATTTCCATATAATATCCATTTTTCCATAAAACAAGTTATTTATAAAGACACACTTGCTTCATTCAAGGTAACTCCAAAATTTGGAACTCTGAATTTATTAATTTTTCCACCCTTCCTTAAGACCTATGAAAAAAAATTTGAAAATTTTATATGATAAAAAATATCCGTGAGGAAAATAAATTAAAATAATCCCATTAATTTATTTTTAAACCAAAAATATCATAAGAAAATTTTCCTTTTTTCACAATGAACATTTAACCTCAAATATACATTATCTTTTTCATGAAAAAAAACATAAATACTTAATATATTTCATAAAACATTTCATATAAAATTATAATGTAAAGATCATAATCATAAGGTTTTCTTAGAAATCATTAAAACACATTAATACCTTTCCATGAAAACAATATTTTCACCTTTATTTTTTAAAAAAAACATAAACTTTCCTTAAAAACATAAGCTCATTTTCTTACCCTTTGAAATAAAAATATTTACTTTTTAAAAAAACATGGGAATATCATATAGGAACCTTTGAAAATTTCCTTACATTAACCATTACAAAAACCCTTACAATGGAATCACCTAATAATATAATTCCCATATCCCTTAAGTGTAACATATAACTGATAATCCCCTTTACTATACCGATTTCATTAGAGATAAATATCAAGTTTACTCATCATTAATATAAAATTTACCAAATCCATATCATTAATAAAAAACATATCTATTTCATTTTAATCATGAAACCCAATTGAATTGAAATTCATTACTATAAGAAATAACATTTTCTATTATCTAATAAAGATGATAAATTGTTTCCATTTTCATAGAAACCCTTTTTAAAACTAAAAAATACAAAAATATTGAGAGAAATGTTTTTCTTAAATAACCACAGAATATGTTAGAGTAATCTAGATAAAAAATAATGGATATGATGGTGGGAAAATCAATTAATTCGTATAAGTTAAAAAATAATTTTCACTTTGGAAAAACATCAAAATGACCATTATGATAAATGTTTTAAAGATTCATGTTTTATACTTTAAAAAATAAAGTCAAAATTATTTGAAAATTATATTTAAATATATTTTATTTATAAATAAGAACATATATGGAACATGTTTAAGAACATATATGGAAGAAATAATAGTTTAAAGTAATACTTTAAAACAAGGTTTTAAAGAAAAATCCATTACCTTAAGTATTGTCTATCTTTGTACATTCTATAAATACTAAATAATAAAATTATATTAGCTTTAGACTTAATTAAGAAAACATTTTCAGGTTAATTTAATTATAATTATTCCTTTTCATTTCACTTATTACAGTTTTTTATTTATATACTAAAATGGTTAAGTTCACGTTTGATGTTTCGAGGATGTTTGATTCATAATCCCAAAACAGCTTCGGTAGGATGACCATGGTCAAAGGGGTCATTATTAAAAACTATATAAAATCTTAATAATGAAATTATTATCATTTTTATATATTAAATTAAATTTTATATCCATATATGAATGACATACATGAAAAAAAATCATATCATTTTGTGGAGGTTGTAGTCCACATATACGCACAGACAATGTAATCATTTTTAAATGGATGGAAAGATAATAAAATAGATGATATATAATATTTAAATAATTATAATTATGTTATATATTAATCAAATCCATCATAATTATAAGGACCCAGCCTTACACATTACATAATCTTGAATTATGTCAAGAATTCACAATGTGGATCTTTTTAGGTTTATAGTTTTAGATAATTAGGCCATAACTATTACATAACAACTTGAATATTACATGTAGACACTACTACTCAGTATCCACTTTTCATAAAATAAAAACTCTTAAAAATATACATGTCTAGTTCCATGTTTTAGACAACATGACTTTTCCTTGAACCCATCCTTGACCCTATTCATCTTTAAGTCATGTGGAAAACATTTCAAAAACATGGGATGAGCATAAAAAGATCAGTAAGGGTTATAAAATAAGAAAGGAAAACATTATCCCATCAATAAATACAAATCAATGAAACCAATACTTTTCCAATCATAATATACCTTACAAAATCATAAGATTCATGAATAACACATAGAAATCATAAATCATAAAGGTAACTTATGGCATACATAACATACTTACATTGTAGCTATCACAACTACATAGGGAGTCAAATTTGGAAAACCCATCATAGTATATTCCCTAAATCTCTTAGGATAAAAATTAACATTTACTGCAATCACATTACTCAATGAATTGGAGAGCTATCTCGGGATCATCCACCCTAGGTTTATCACGGAACCAACCGTATACGTAAACAATGCCCAATAACCATAACATATTCATAACACATAAAACAATAATAAAGGAAATATAAAATTTCCATATTGAAATCAAAATATATTATTTCAAGATATTGACATAATTAATTATTTATCAAACCATTTTCAAAACCATTTAAAACATTTAATAAAGTGATTTTTGAATCAAAGTGTCCCATACCACTTTGAAGATTTTAATGGAATTAAAATTTTAAAATAGTAATGTCCATATAAATAAATCCTTGAACCCATTTTTAAATCATGGAAATTAATGAGAAATATTTAGAAGAATAAATCATTAAAATGATATTTTAGTTAAGGAGTTATTAACCAAATAAAAGATGCTTGAATACAAATAATTGAAGAATAACATTTAATCAAAAATTTATAATATCATTAGAATAAAGGTATTCATGATATAATATGTCAAAGGATAGTATATACACCATATAAAAGTGAATTGGCACATAACGACAATGAAGTCTCAATGGAATGTAAATTGAGATGAAATCCATTATAAAGACGGTATCCTTAGATTAAGGATAAATCAATTACATAATTATGTGTGAAAAATATAAATACACCCAGTATAATTAGATATTAAGTGTAAAACAATCATAGGTTATTCACACATATTTATAGAAATGCATAATCAACAAGTAGCAGTTTAACCCAAATAATTGAAATTGGGTTAAGGAGTTCTCTTACATAAATTCGACAGCCTAACGACGTCACATAAAATTTCTGAATGAATTGATGAGAGGGAAAAGGATCTATCATCACATGGACATAAAATTTACAGAAATAAGGATATATAAGAACATATCCCAACATAAGAAGATGTAAATTAAAAGTAATAACAAAAAAGAAGTCTTTTAAAAAGAGGGGGTGAAAGGTTCCCTTACTGATTTGGTAACTTACGAAATATACAACCCATGAAATAATGATCATAAAATAAAGATGTAAATACCCAAAAATTATAGTATATTACACAAGGAATACAATCATGGATAGTACATACACCACACAAAATTAAATGGTGGAAAATATAGCATGAATCTCATAGAAATAAATGTGAGATGAAAACACCTTACCTCGTTGTAATCAATCAAGTTATATGACCAAAAGACAATAACCACCAAATGAATTACAAAATACCATAAATATAAATGGAATAATGATAATATATATCAAATGACAGTACATAATACACCACATTCAAGAAATAAGTGGCGAACAATTGAAATCTCACGGACTTTAAAGTTAGATAAGAATCCCTTACCACGTGTCTGACTTGACTCACTCGTATGTTCCTTGTTATTACTGAATGATAAAATTAAGTTAATTTATAATTTATTAAGAATATTTTTCAATTTTTTTATTCCTTTTATATCACTTATTACCCTACTATAACAATTAGTTAATTTTTTGAGTCTATATCAGACATTTTGTCGATGTTCGGAACTTGAGTCAAAAATGAACTTGTTATAATTATAAATCGTCCATGTGGGAAAAATTCCATTATCTCAATAATTATATTAATAATTTAGATGTCATATATATCATATATATTCAGTATATATATGTATTTATAATAGTACACAACTTTTGGAGATAAGAAATGAAATGCACCGTTCATGGAGACGGTATGTCGTACGTATGCATGAACGCTACTTTCATTTCTATTTCATATTTTAATGGAAGGAAAACATAGTGATTAATAGGTATATTATAATTTAATTATAATATATATGTCATATATGTTACATAAGTTCATAAATTCTATCCTTTATATGTTCCGTGTATGGCATGAATGAGTCATATCACTTTGAGGGGGCGGTAGTCCGCACTTCCTAAAATGAAATTATCACATTTACCCATTATGGGAACCATAAAGGTATACTATAAGAAAGAAAATACAGAAGCATAAAGAAAAAATAAATATAATATATATCATATATAGATACATTGCCATCATAATGGCCACCATGATAGGTTGTAGGATATAATTGAACAATCATCGTTTCGTGAGGCAGTAGTTCACCGTCCACTGAAACAGTATGTTCTTTACCCATTAGACGGAGGTGTGTGTAAGTGTATCTTGAATAATTATCATAAAAACATAATTTTATATTGATTATACTGGTGTTGTTATAAAATAATGCAATAAAAAAAGTTTAGGGGGTTGGATAAGTAAAATAAAACAAAAGAACTTAAGAGAAGACATTACCTTTAAATCAGGTAACTCCCTTTGGTTTGAACCAAAAGGGTTTCTTGAAGTGGTTTCTGCCTAAGTTAAGTATTCTATGATTAAGATAGGTATATTGGGAGATTATTGGAGTAGATTTTGGACGATCCAAGGGCTTTAGAAGTGTGAGAAATGGGTAGGAAGTGAGATTTTTTTATAAGGGAGAGGAGGGGCTCTTTTGGAAAGTTTGAAAATATTATTTTATTATATAATTATTTTCGGTTTCTAAAGGTCCAAAAATCATCAAAGTAGAATATAAGGTGGACCATTTTCGAAATAAAGTCATCCAATAATAATTGGACAAGTTTTGGATATTGTTTTAATTTTTATTTTCTTATTTATTTAAATCATTCATTAAGGACGTAAACACTGCATCATCATTGTGTCATAAATAATTTTATTTATTTGATGTCTAAAAATTATAAAAAAATTACCATGATGTAGGAAATATTTTTATATTTCTAATTAATATTTATAGTCAAATATATCAATTATATAACCCCACATTAAAATTGTTTTACTAAAACAATACATGTTTATGACATTTTTATTTTTATTTAAATAAAAACGTTATTAATGTTATTATCTTACCCAAGTGGCTCCATGGGGTCCATAAATTGACCCATGGATTTTCGTGGTCTTCCATGACTCATCCAATAATGTTAGGACAAGTTTCAAGGTAATTTTATAGTATTATAATATTTTTTTACTTTAAATTACCCTAATTACCTTTAATCACGGTTAATAAAAGTCAA
Organism: Viscum album; assembly: GCA_963277665.1. Classification (NCBI taxonomy): domain Eukaryota; kingdom Viridiplantae; phylum Streptophyta; class Magnoliopsida; order Santalales; family Viscaceae; genus Viscum; species Viscum album. Next base: position 118,427,762 of record OY728119.1, read on the forward strand.
AAGTTACTATTCACTAAAAGTTATTTTCATCCCATTGAACCAAATTTTACTTACTAATGAAAACCATGTATGTCGTATTTTTGAAATTCAATTCACAGAAGCGGTAAAATTACGTTTTATGCGAATTTTGAAAATCACTTAGAAGGCGGGTAAAAAGACGTTAAAAAGTTTAATAGAATTTTACATATATAATATTATTATAAAATGACTCCAATTAATTACATTGTATTAATATAGGTATTATGTATCTATTTTTACTTTTAAAAAAATTAAATTTAAAAATAATTATTTAAATAAAAAGTTGGTTTTATACAATAACGTAGTGTTTTTCACTATTCATCAAAAATTGCAAGTTTTCAGAAAAATAAAAAAAATCACTCTAAGCTAAATTTGATATTCCAAATTTAAAAATGATATCTATTTAACCAAATTCGAAACATAGAAGTTTCATTAATTAATTCTATAATTAATTCCCATTATCAAAACAAAAAGTGTGTTTTTAAGAAATAATAACCATCAAAAGATTGATACTTGTTAATGTCCAATTTCAAAGTGAAATTAATTCCAATGGCCAAAATTGTATTAAATAGTAATAATATAATCTATTTACACTTTAAAACCAATTAAAAAGATAATATAACCATATAAATACATTATATTAAAAGGCGGTTTTGAATTAAAATACATCATTTTTGCACTATTCATTAAAAAATGAACATTATCAAAAAAATATCAAAATATCATCCAAAGTAAATTTTTATGTCCCTATTCTAAAGTTAAAAATTATTTTGTCAAATATACCATATAAAAGTGAAAAAAAACTAGATTTAAAAAAGGGTTATCCCTCAAAAGGCGGTAAATCAACCCTTTAAAGAATATTAGAGTATTTATGCTTAAAATTAGATTCATTCACATTTTAAGCCTCTAAATTTTATTGGGTAAATGTAAAAAAATTAACAAACATGTATAATCATATTGTAGTTAGTTATTTTCATTCTCACCAATACAACGGCTAGGCGTTAACTACCATTTAAAATAATAATATTATATTGTTAGTGTGTAATGTAAGATTTCAAAGAAACCTGTTGTTGCGTATTGGGTACGCTATCGAACATAACAACCCCTTTAAAGTAAAATTAATAATTAATTTACAAATATTAATAAATATGAAAATTTATTATTCTTTATTTACCTGGGATTTTACAATAATAACCATCCTTGTGTGGTGGTGATGGAAAATGAAACACATCGTTTCAATTAGGTGGTAATCCACATGTACACAGAAGCGATGTTTTCATTTATAATGGGAAGGAAGAGAATGTGAAAAAGAGTGATAAAATAATAAAAAAAATTAGCATTTTTTAGATACTTATGTAATTATTTCATCAAGCTTAAATAATATTTTAAGAAGGTAGAAGAAGAAATAAACTTGAAATTGGTCGGTTATGACTTATACCTTCTCCTTGGATATATACCTTTGGATTAAAACTTAAGCATTATAGGATTGGTATTTTGGAAATAAAATGACTCTAGGACATGTTTTGGGATATTGGGGGAATATTTTTTCAGGAATTTATTGAACTATATTACTCAAAAATTGTTAGTAAGTGAGGAGAGGAGGTTCCCTTTTATAAGTGAGGGTAGGTTCACCCTTGGAATTACTTAAATTATTAAATTAATATAAATTAGTTTTCATGTTAAAGTGGTAAAAAATTTAAATAATTAGAATATATGATTATTATGAGTCTAAATAATATAATCAAATAAAATTTGGACAAGTTTAGGTGATGTTTTCACCCTTATCTCTTAGTTTTAACCCCTTGTTTCCCCTCTTGACAATTACCGCGATATCAAAGTTTTTTACTATATAAGAGTCCGGAATGTTACTATATAATGAAAATTTTCCCATAAGTAGATAATTGTTTATATTATATACCATATCCAATTAAATTTTTTAAATATAATACTTTTATGAATTTTAAATCATTAATATTTTTTAACATAATATACTATTAAAGTCATTTTCAGGACTATCCACAAAGTTTGACTTTAATGAAATCAATATAGTAATGTAATTCGAATATAAAATTTTAACACATCAATAATATGTTATATTTATCTAAAATATTCTTGAAACATAATAATTTATTCAAATTATATTACTTTTAATTCTTCTAAACATCATTCACTTAACTTTTCTATTACTTGAATATGAATAATGTCGGCATTGTACAAGAACTTAAGGTAATTATTCCATCAATAAAAATTAAAAATAAATTACCATGATAAAAAATAATTCATATTTAAAATAAAAATTTATAACTTAACATAACCTACTTTTATCCCTATGATAAAGTATTAGAGATATTAAAACAAATAGAGTGACATTTTGTTTTTATTCTTTACTTAAAATCATATTAGGGACATTATCAAAGAAAAGTGGAATTTGTTTTCCAAATTTTCTAATATTTGATATTAATTATGGAAATAATTTATAAAATAAAATAAATAAAAGTGTTAAGTATATTTTTAGGACTTATCACATAGTTTTAACCACATTTACCCCATTTTACCCTCAACGAGGTGACAAATATGGACTACAATTACTATTCATAATGAAGAAAAATGAAAGAAACCTATTTACCAAATTTGAACCCAATTATTATAATTAGGGAATAAATTTTTTAATATTCAATTTATAGAAGTGGAATAAATCAATTTTAATATAAATACATAAAATTCAACAAAAAACAGTTTTTTAGAAAAATGTTTTTTTAAGCCAAAAAATGAACTTATACCTAAATTAGGTATAATTATAATTCATATGTAATTAATTATAGTATTTATAATTAAAGTATAATTATTTTACTTTAATATATAATTAAAAACGTAATATTAATTTTAATTACTTTATTCAATGAAAATAAATGACAGTTTTAAAAAAATCGGTTACTTTCAATGTTCACTTAAAAATAATTCTTTTCAGAAAAAATATCCAAAATTAATTATAAGAAAATTTTTAATTTTTAATTTCTAAAATAAAGTTCATTTTTTAAAAAATTTAAAATTTAAAATTTATAAATTATTATTTTAAATAAAACCATATAATACATGAATATGAATTCAGTAAGAATAAAACTATTTCCTTTTTGATTGAAAAATTTCATAATATTACTATAATAAATATAAACATATAAAATTTAATTAATTAATGTTAATAATTCATAAAATTATTTTTATATTCCTTGGATTTTTACATTATCCCCTCATTTGGAAATTTCATCCTTGTAATTTTATCTTGTTTCCAATAGAAAGTGTTTAAAACATTTTTAAAATCAATTCCATAGAGTGGAATATAAAACATACGATCATGAAAGGAAAACCTTTTAAATATTTAAAAATAAAATTTTGGAAAACCCACATCATAAAAAGGGATAATAAAATACCATTTTAAAAATAGGCTAATATAAATATGAAGGTCACCTAGAATAAAACATTATCGGGTTTCCAAATAATGAGATGATTGAAGAGATGTGAAAATATAAACATTGAGAAAAAAGATAACATCTAAGGAATAATAGAGAGGGATATGGAACACTATCATGATAAATTTGATGATCACAAACCAATAAATTCTTAGGGGATAAATAAGACCATCGATTCATCAGAATAGAAGGTAAAATGATAAATTTTTTATTTTAAGATCATTTTCCTAGAGTCAATGGATTCTATTACTATCATGATTGAGAACATGAGAAGATATAATTAATTGATTTATTTCTATTACAAAATAATAATTTCATCCTTTGTTTGTACTTTGAGAATTTTTTCACTTATATCTCATCTCTTACACTAATAATTGAATATTAAAGATGAATTCTTCATGTATAAAGTACTAAAAGTAAATTTTCATTGATCAAAAGATCCACAAAGGCATGAAAAGTTATTACTCATACTTTTATAAATTAATAAAAACCAAAAACCGGATATATTTGATCAAAAATTCTTTAAAGATAAACTTAAAATTTATCTCAAAATAATGTTAATCACACCCATAGTTTCATACAAAAAATATACATGCCATAATCAAATAATCTGAAAAATGTGCTAATATTTTCCATCCTGGATAACCATAAATCCATAATAAAATCATATATACTTCCAAATGATAATTCAACCTTTATTCATTAAATAAAATCATATATTATCCAAATATATTTCCATTTATCTTAATCATATAATGTTCCCAAAATAGATAACTTCTTCAAAAATAAAACTAATCACATAGTCAACATATCACTTTTAAATCCAATGGTTATCAATATGATAAAACATATTTTCCCAAAAATGAAATAACTCATTTATCCAAATTAACTATAATTACCTCAACATACAAGATCATATTAACCCTAAATTTTTTCAATACCAATATACTTATATCCACAAAATATAAAAGCATTATTCCTAAAATAACCTTTTCACTAAAACACAAGTTGAATATAAGGGTTACATATACCTCAAAAATTTATTAAAACTCAATAAATATCTCCAAAAGTATCCCCATTACATAAAAATTCAAAATATAATTAATACCTTTAAACTTATGATCATCATTAAATTTATCAACCCTTACAAAAAATATCATAGCTCTTGAAATTCAATATATAAACACATCAATAATTATCCATTCTACACACTACTTTAAACAAGATTTACCATATTTTTCATTTGTACCTCATTATTACAATAAAAAATATTAATCATGTCCTAATAATCAATATTAATCTATTCATGTTTCCAACATTAAAGATAAATAACTCATACCTTTGAAATAAATATAACTATTCATTCTAATCCCATTTTTGAAGAGGGATTCCCCATGATCTAGCAATCTGAGACCATACATTGTTAGAATGCCTCAAAAACATGTTAGGTTCTTTTGATTCCTTCATCCATGTACAATAATTACATCTTGATTGAAATTTATGTTGGAATAGATAATTTTTTTAAAAATCTAATGTTTTTAATATATAACTCTAATACATAATCTCAAACTTGTTTCCCGTAATACATTAGGATATGGTTTGACTTGAATTTTTTAAAAAGAAGTTAGTGTTAATAAAAATAAAAAGTTTCAGATAAAAAGATAAATACATAAGATTATCGAAGGTCACCCTCCCTTTTATCTTAGTAGAGGGTTTAAATACCTTTTTTTGATTAATCCATTTTAAAAACTTGATAAATCCCCTTATGGTATTTCCAAAAACGGGTATGATAATATATTTTTATTTTAAAAACAAAGTTAAATTTATCCCAATGTCATTCATTATATCAAAGTATAAAAGAGGATTCAATTACATTATAAAGTTTTTTGTAAGTTTAATACTAGAGATGGTGTCTAAATCACATGATCAAGATTTTGTAATTATTATTGCAAGTGAATCCTCTATAAGAGAAATGAAGTTTGTGTTTAATTTCTTCCCATCTATATTAAAGAAGATATTTTACCCCAATAAAAGAAATTTTTGAGTCAAAAACTAAAAATTTAATTAAGTAAATCATATTGTACAACAAAATAAATTTTATTTATGATGTATTTCTCTATGACACCCTTTTTAGTCTATGATACTTTTGATTCACCATAGGTTAAACCTAGTTTTCCTTAAGTTTGGTTCTCGTATACTTCTTAACCTAATCCCAAAATAACCATAATTCATCTTAAAATATAAACCATTATGTTTATAAAATACTTCTAACAAAATATCTCAAACCAGAATATTAACCCTTAATGTTTTCAAAATATTTTGTCAATATCCTATAATGTAAAGTTTTTAGTAAAGTTTCTCTAATAGCAATTATAATTCCAGATACCATAAAAAACCAATAATTACATGATTTATATCAAAGGTTTTAATTTACTAAATTTCTAATATCTTTTTATTTTAGAGTTTTAGATAATTAGGTAAAACATTACATAATAAAGTGGACATTTTCACATAGTATTCACTTTTCCCACAAAACAAGTTCTTTATATGGAACTCTGAATTTTTTAACATTACAGACTTACTTTGTTTAAGGTTACTCCCAAATATGGAACTTTGAATTTTTTAACTTTTCTACCCATCTTTAATTCCTATGAAAAATCATTTGAAATTTTGGGATAAAAATAAAAATATAAGTAAGGGTAATAAAATAAAAGTAACTCACTTGTCCATTTTTAACATGAATAATCCATAAGAAAGTTAGACTTTTCATAATGAACATTTGACCTCAAATATCTATTTACCTTTTCATAAATACAATTTAATTTCTTAATAAATTTCATAAAACATTTCTTATGAAATCATAAATCCAATATCATAATCAGGAGGTTTTTTTTGGAAAACATTAATAATCATGAATATATTTCCATTCAAACAATCACTTCACCTTCATTTTTAAAAAAGTCATAAACTTTCCTAAAAAACTATAAGCTCATTTTATTACATTTTAAAATAAAAAGATTTTATTTATAAAACATTACAATTATATCATGTAGTTACATTGGGACATTATCCTTACATTCACCCTTAAAATAACCCTTATAAAGGAATCATATAACCAGATAACTCCCATATCTCTTAGGAGTAACCTATAACCAGTAAACTAAATCAATTTACCCAATACATTGGAGATATATATCTGGATCACCCATCATTAGAGATATATTAGGATCATATGTCATTAGTATAAAATTTTCAAGAACCATATCAGGAATAAAACACATATATATTTCAATTTAATTATAAAACCCATTTGAATTGGCATTTAAGCCCATAATTAATATCATTTTCAGTTATCTTATAAAGATAAGAAGACGATTATGTTTTCTTAGAAAAATATTTAAGAACTAAAAATTCATAGAATATTGAGGGTGAGATTTTTTTTGAATATAACCATGTGATATTTTAAATGAATCATAAAAAAAATTCTATGACATTTGTAAATAGAGTTCAATCCTTATATGTTAAAAAACATTCATTTCCCCCTTAGTAAACAAAATGTCAAAATAAAACATACAATAAATGTTTCAATGATTCCTTTTTAATCCTTTAAAAAGAATGTAAAAAGTAGTTAAAAATAAAGTTTAAATATATTTTATATATAAATATGAAAATATTTGGAACATTTTTAAGAACATGGATATGGAGGGAAAAGAGTTTAAGGAAATACTTTAAAACATGATTTTAAAGATAAATCCATTACCTTAAGTACTGTCTAGCTTCATATGTTCTATAAAATCTAGATAATTAAATTATATTAAATTTATAATTTCTTAATAAAACTTTTCATATTAATTTCATTATTATTATTCCATTCATTTCATTTATTACTATGTTTTATTTAGTCACTAAAATGTTTAAGTTCACATTGGATGTTTTAAGGACATTTCTTTAATAACCCCAAAAGAGATTTGGTAAGATTATTATGGTAAAATGGTTCATTGTTACATCATATAAGAAATATTAATCATGAAATTATTATCATTTTCATACATTAAATATAATTTATAACCTTCCATGAAATACATACTTGAAAAATGAATTGCATCGCTTCATGGAGGTGGTAGCCACACATACACACGAACGACATTAACATTTTCATTGGATGGAAAATTTAGAAAATAAATGGTATATTATCTTTAATGAATGATAATTATTTCATAAATATCATATATATTGATTAAATATATTGTAAAAATCATCCTTGTGTGGTGGTTATGAAAAACGAAACACAATGCTTCATAGAGGTGGTAATCCACATGTATAAATACTCAATGTTTTCATTTCCCATAGGATGGAATAGGAGATGAAAAAGGGATGTAAAGTAATCATAATAACATTTTATTATACAAAATATAATTATTTTATTATTTCATCAATTTTAAATAAGATTTTAATAAGTTATAAGAAGAAATAAACTTGAAATAGGTCGGTTAGTACTTATACATTCTCCTCAGATATCTCCCTTTGCCTTACTCCTTAATCCTTCTAGGACTAGTATTTTATTAAGAAAAGAACCTCTAGGACGTGTTAGGTGATTTTTGGTTATATGTTGGTAGGTATTAGATAAACTAGAGTGCTCAAAATGTGTGAGGAAGAGTGGATATGAGTTTCTCTTTTATAAGTGAGGGGAGGGGCACCCTTGGAATTATATAAATTATTAAATCAATATAAATTAATTATCATGTTCAAGTGGTAGAAAATTGAAATATTTAATATATAGGATGATTATTTGATTAAATACTCTCATGAAATAAAATTAGGACAAATTTAGGTGATTTTTTCACTCTTATCTTCTTGTTTTAACTCCTGTTAACCCATTTGATGATTACCATGATATAAAATTTTTTTACTTTATAGGAGTCAATAAAGTTACTATAAAAGGAAAAGTGTCCAATAAGTGGATAAGGATTAATATTATATACCATATCCCATTCAATTGACCAAATATAATATTTTTATAGACTTTAAATTATTAAATGAAATATTATTTAATATAATATACCATTAAAGTCATTTTTGGGACTATTCACATAGTCTCACTTTAATGACATCAATATAGTAATGTAATTTGAATATAAATTTTTAACACACCACTAATATGTTATATTTATATAAAAATTTCATGAAGCATAATAATTAATCCAAATTATATTACTTTTAATGTTTTTAAAAATTATTTACTTGATTTTTCTATTACTTGAACAAGCATTGTGTCAGTGTTGCGCAAACACTTAAGATAATCTTTCCATCAATAAAAATTAAAAATAAATTACCATGATAAAAAAATCATTCATATTTCAAATAATAACTTAGAACCAAATAGAACCTCATTTTATCCTTATGAAAAATTATTAGAGATATTAAAACAAATAAAGTGACATTTTATTTTTATTAATACTTAAATTAATATTAGGGTAATTATTAAAGGAAATTGTAAAAAAATCAAAATTTTCAAAAAATTTATCATTATAATTGAAAAAAATTATAAAATAATATAAATACTGGTTTTACAGATATTTTTAGGTCTTATCTCATTGTTTTAACACTATTTTACTTGTTTTACCCTTACCGAGGTGAAAAATATTCACTATTTCTAATATTCATAATGAAAAAAATAGAATGTAACTATTTATCAAATTTATAACATTCTATCCTAGGTTCCACACACTAGTTCCATGATCCGGTGTTCCACATGACCTCAGGTGCACCTTCCCGTATGCTAGAGGCTTCCGACTAGCAGTGAGGGTCTAATATCAATCATGGGGAAACTATACCATCTTTATCAGAGTAATAACATAGTTGAAAAAATCAGCACCAATAAAAACATTATATAACCAATAACCAAACTACACCAGTATCACAAGATGACCAAAACAGGAAATACAATATCCAAACTAAACAATAGATATGTAATTCCATGCATGTGTCAAGTGTCAATATACAAAACCCAAAATAAATAAAGACACCGAAAAATACCAAGTGGGTCCTTAATCATGTATGATTCCCTCATCAATGCTCAATCCCAACTCATCCATCTAACATAGGGCTCATTCCCTTAAATTGTCCTATAGACATGAAGTCTGTTCGAGTACCCATCAGGAAGCCCGAGTAGGGTGTTCGTACAACTTAGTAGGCCACCAACAACAATGTCTAAAATAATATTCAGTCCATAAAAGTTTATATAGTTGAATAAAGAATAAAATAAAAGCAATAAATTAAAATGTTGACATTTATTCAATTACTCTTTATTTAACCACATAACTCTTGGGTTCTTGAGGACACCTAAACCAAAAAAACCTTCTTCGTCCTGTGTTGGAGTCCAAAAAAAACTTAAAGGAAATCACTTGTCATAATACCAAGTTTATCAATTATCATTTCAATTAAATTTATTTTCTCACCAATTAGAACCATAGTCTAATGCCAACATTTTGGGACTAGAACACCATGGCGAGGACCCCATGGGTATTTAAAGCATCAGTTTGTGTCCCAAAACCCATATGTCAAACAATCACATAAGTGGGATTTGAAGAAGTAGTCTTTGTACTACAATCATTATCACATTCATGCATTTGGGTCTAGAACACCATGTCTACTTCCCCGTGGGTATTTTAAGCATGAGTCCAAGTCCCATAACCAGTTTATCAAACAATCACATGCATCACAATATCATATGTATCAAAATATCACATATATCACAACATCCCATTAATTAATTCAGTATTTAATTAATCAAAATCAACAATTCAATAATCACATTATTCCATTAATTAGTTCAACAATTAATTAATCACATCACTTCTATTAATTAATTACATAATTAATTAATCACATAAATTCCATTATTTAATTCAAAAATTAATTAATCACATAAATTCCATTAATTAATTTAACAATTAATTAATCATAACACTTAAATTAATTATTTCACTAATTAATTAATCATATCACTTATTCCAATTGCATAATCTCAACATTACATGTTTCCATAAATCAATTAGTCAATTAATTTATTCAAATCAAGATTCAATTTTCAAATGTTTCAATTGAAATCTAACAACTCATACGTGAAATTTGGAATCAATACTATGGAAATTTAATTTAGAAAACCTACCTAGAGATCATTAAAAAATGATCACCATTAGAAATCCCCAATTTAAATAGAATGATCGAGAATACAATGAAGAAAATGATCTAGATATGAAACCTAGATCCAAGATAAAATTGGTTAGATCTATTAAAACCTAGATCTAGATCCTTCAAAACCATAGGAAAGAATCCCTTCAAAGGATGAGAGAGACCCAATAAAGAGAGATAAAACTAATTTGGATGATAAAACCTTACCTATAGGGGTGTAGATCTAAAATAAAGGCTTTGAATCATCAAAAACAGACATTTGAAGGGCTTGGAATCTGTCCATAAGCCTCCAAAAATGAGATAAATAGTTTAGGTCTAAGTTGGGTTGATTTTGGGTGAATTCTAGGGGTTTGGTCTTTTTTAAAACCAATTCTCAGATTAATTAAAATCATGCTCTCAGTTTCCTGTATGGGGTGTACGATTTCCATTAACTATACTTCCTAACCGTGTGACCCACCTAGGGGTGTCACACGGTTACTCTTAATAGGTCACATAGTTTGGTGAACTATACTCTAACCATGAGAAACCCACTGTCTCAAGGGTTCATAGTTTTCTGAGTCGGGTGCATGGTTTGGTAAAACCATGCGCCAACCATGCACAACCCATATTCCTTTCAAAACATTCAAATTTTCACTAAAACACACCCAATATTAGACCCAAACAAAAATCACCCAAAACAAGATAAAAGACAACATATATATGAGTCTAAGACATCTCCAGAAAAGTTTGGGATCTTAGAATCTCCCCACCTATAATATCTATTCCTCTAGTTGTACTCCTAAGCATCTCTAAGATTATGAGGTAAAAATATTGGGCCAATGATCCCTCATATTCTATTTTATTTCCCATGTTTCCTCCTAAACATGCCCATATTGCCACAATACACAACCTATCAACATGGTATTTTCCCACAACAATTTATCACTACGATCTAACACACATATTAGATTCTCTCCAAAGGAAACATCTATCACAATCTCAACATCATCCACATAAATCACTTGAGAAGGTTCAGGGTGATACCGCCTAAATTTTTGACACATGAAAAACATCATGCATAACATTTTACCTCTATGGAAGATCCAATCGGTATGCCACTGACCCTATTATTTCCACTACCTCAAATGGTCTAACAAACCTGGGTTCCAACTAACCCTATCTTAATATCCTATGGTGACCCAATCTAGGTGAAACCAAAAGGAATACATGGTCACCCTCTGTAAACTCTAGGTTTCATTGATGTTGATCAACATATGACTTTTGTCTACTCTGAGCCATAACCATACATTTCTGAATCAACTGAACCTACTCCAACATATCATTCATGAGACCCAGTCCTAATAACTCTAACTCACTAGCCTCTATCCAGGATAGAGGTGATCTGCATGACCTTCCATAAATATCCTTTTATGGTTCCATCTGAATAGTTTCCTAGTAACTATTTTTATAGGAAAACTCTACCAAAGCTAGGAGATTCTCCCAAGACACATCGAAGTCTAAGACACATGCCCAAATCATATCCTCAAGCACTTTTATTGTATGTTCTGATATCCCATCTTCCAATGGGTGGAATTTTGTACTCAATAAGACCTACGTACCAAGATCCTTCTATAAGCCCTACCAAAAGCTTGAAGTAAAGCGTGAGTCATGATATGAAACTATAGTCTTTGGCACTATGTGCAGATGCACTATCTCCTAAATGTATAATTATCCCAAATATTCTACTGATAAATTCTCTCGTACCAAAAATAAATGATCTATATTTTTTAAATGTCCCAAAATCACCCAAATAACATCATTCGTCTGAGTTATTATTGGGAGAACCACTGCAAAGTCCATAGTAATGTCACCACTTCCATTTTGGAATGGGAAATTACTGTAGTAAGCCTCCATGTCATTGGTGCCCAGCCTTCACCTTTTTATAGGTGTAGAACATGTCATGAACCCTACTATCTTTTTTTCATGCTTGGACACAAAAACTGAGTATGTAGGTTATAGTACATTTTAGTTACACCTGGATGCACTTCCCACTTTGAGGCATGAAACTAATGCATCAAATCCTCTCGAATTATCCTAGGCACAACAACTTGATTCCTAACATAGATGGTATTATCCTCATCTATGTTCTAATATGAAGGTGACTCCCCACCTTCAAGGATTTCCCTTAAGGACTAACATTCTGTATCCTTATACTTCATATCCCTGATCTGCCTCAAAAGTGTAAACTCCACTGTAAATTATATGTGATTCATCTTCTTCTAAACCTCCTAAACCACTACATGCATCTAATCTAGTAAATTCATCATCTTCCACCCAACGATAGATTCTTGAACTACTTGATCCTATGTTTTCCTACTTAAAGAATCATCAACATTATTTCCCTTCCTGAGTGTATATGATAGCTCAAAACTAAAAGACTATATATACTCAACCCACATTTTCTATTAAAGATTCAAATATAATTTGGAAAATATATACCTTAATCTCTTGTGATGCGTATACATAGTAAAATTCTCACCCAAAAGATAATGCGGCCAACACTTTAAATCATAAACCACTACAGCTAACTCAAGGTTGTGCATAGGGTAGTTTCATTCATGTGGCCTCAACTAACGTGACACATACACCACAAATCGATCTCCCTACATCAACCCTACTCTAAAACCAATCCTAGAAGCATCACAAGACACCATATACTCCTCCCATGGATTGGGTAGGATCAATATTGGTGTTTTTTTCAATGGATTCTTCAATTCATAGAAATAATTATCACATGCTCCAGACCATTAAAATTTTATTCCCTTCTTGGTCAATCCCTAAATAGGTTCTTCTAAATTGGAAAAGTCCTGGATGAACCTCTGGTAATACCATTCTAATCCCATAAATCTACAGATATTGAAAACATTATTGGGATTCTCCTAGGAATCCACTACCTAAACCTTCTCTATGTCCAATGACACACCTTCCTCCGATATGATGTGTCCCATGAAGTGTACTTGATCAATCCAAAACTGAAACTTAGATTGATTATCATATAGATGATTCTCTCTCATTGTACTCTGGATTATGTTAAGATGTTGGGAAAGATCATCATTATTCTTGGAGTACACCAAGATGTAAACCAAAATTACAAAAACAAACTGGTCTAGGTACGGACAAAAGATTCTTTTTATCAAGGCCATAAACACTAATGGTGCATTCGTCAGCCCGAACGACATCACTAAGAACTCATATAGGCCATAACTCCTTATGAAATTAGTCCTTGTTATATCATATGGTTGAACTCTCAAATTATGATACCCTGATATCAAGTCAATATTTGAGAAAATAAAAGCTCCTTTATAATGGTCAAAAAGATCATCGATACATGGAAGAGGATAACCATTCTTCACTTTAATCCGGTTTAACTTTTGGTAATCAACACACAAGCATAGAGTCTCATTAGCCTTCTTATAAAATAAATCTGGTGAACCCCAAGGTGACGTACTTAGATGGATAAACCCCTTATCCATAACTCCTCCAAAAGAGTCTCGAGTTCTAAAATCTCTATCGATGCCATTATGTATGGAGAAAAAGAAACTGGCTCTTCCCTCATCATGAGATCAATAGTAAATTAAACATCTCTCTTAGGGGGAATCCCTAGGAGGTATTCAAGAATCACATCCTAAAACATGTCCACTATGGGTGGAAATAAATCATGCTTCACACCCCTGCCATCCAAAAAAAATCCAACAGCCTGGGCAGTGATCTCTCATAGTTGTTGATGAATTGACCCTTCATGGCCTTCCTGGGTATCCCATTCTACATGATGGATATAATTCTCACCCTTAAGAGACAAAAAAGTCACTCTCTTGTGGTAACAATCTATGTGGTCTTGGTATACTATTAACTAGTCCATATGAAAAATTAGGTCAAAGCTTTACATGTCAAGAATATAGAGATACCAAAGAAAATGATACTCTCCAACCATGAGAGAACACCCCTTGAATAAATAGATGTATCTCAAACATAATCCAAAAGTTGTATCTATCATCATCACCCCACTCATGAACTCCACCGCCAAGCTCAAATAATTCAAATTTTGTGTAGATATAAAGGAATGAGAGGTACTAGTATCGAATAAGGCACCAGATAGCATAGAATCTATAAGAATAGTATCTCTAATTGTAGATGATCCAACCTCATTATCCATCAGTATAGGATGAACTTCATGAAACTGACTAGCCCCTCTTCCTTGTGATGTAGTCTAAGTCCCTTGATCTTCACCACTCTAATGATATGGGAACTATTTCCTAGAAGCACCACATTCATTACCTCTACCACCATGACCAGTAAAGCTACATCTTCTAGACTGATACATTGTAGAAAATCCCCTTCCCACACTCTAATTATGCCTAGCTGCTCCGTCATTACCTGTCTATCATGGGTTCCTATAGAAACTCTGTAGATGAACCATCTTGACATGGGCTTGACACTCTACTAATGGTTAGGGACAATTTTTACAAATGTTACCTAGCCTACCACACTGGTGACATGTTATTCATGAAGGGTCCTGTGTAATTGACCCTTCCCCCTAGTTACTCTGCTTTCTATCTCCCTGGATAGAATTTTCATAATGATGCTTCCTATTCTCAGAATTCATACCTCCTGATCATCCTTCAGAAACCACCTTTCCTCCACTATAATACTCCTTTGGTTTCCCCTCAATTATGAGAGCCTAATTCACCACCTCTGATTTTTTTAACCTGAAGATATTAACCTGGGACATAATTTCACATTTGAGTCCATTTTGAAGTCATTTTTCTGAAGTAGAATCATCTCCTTAAAACATTGGATAAAGGAACTGAAAATTTGTGAAGATTCTAGTATAGTCCATCATATACATACTCCCCTGAGTCAACCTCCTAAACTCAGCTTCTCTCTCCTACTTGAGTGTCTCTGGATAAAAGTTCTCTAAGAAACTCTCCTAAATGTCATTCCACTTCATATTGTCCAGCTGTCCATCCCAAGTATGAATGTCCCATAAATTCTTCTATTGACCATGTAACATGTAAATTTCTAATTTGAATTTCTTCTCAGTAGGAGTCTCCAAGTTTTAAAGTATAGTATAGATTGAATCAATCCACAACTCAACTACCTCATGTCAACCCTATCCAGTAAACATAAAAGGGTGTTGCAAATGGAACTCCTATTTTAGATTAGACATGTTCTTCACAACCCACCCATGGTCTCTTCCCATGAGTTTCATGTAGTAAGAAAAGTTCTCATGATACTTCCCTCTAACTTCCTCACCCGACAATATCAGTGCCTCGGGTTCCACCACTGGAGGCACATTTATAGCCATGACCTCCTACCATCTTATCAAAAAACATCACTGTGGAGGCATATCTCTACACCTCAAAACATGTGTATTATTACACATAACACAATTTATCACATTTATGCGAGAGGGATTCAAAGTAATCTATAACAATTAATTCCACAAACCTCACCACACAATCAAAACCATGGCGCTATTCTACCATTAATAATCTTATATCTATGTAAAGGTTAAAAAGGGTAAAATAATTCATGTTATTCAAGATTCAAATTGGACAACATTCTTCAGTTCAATTACACAAGTAAGGAAAACATTTCATTTTCAAAAAATACCCAAACCTACTTTTCTATAGATTCCTAAAATGATGCATGTCAAAAAATAATCATGATTACCTAGAATGATGCATGAATACATAACTGTCATGCCTTACCAGGCCACAAGTTAAATCTCATAAAATCTCAGAAACAATAATCACATCAAACAAAAAGTGTATCATCCAAGGTTAAACAACATCCAAATGTAACAAAAAAAACAATAACAACAATCCCACCCTAGGTACTTGAATTTTACACTTGTACATGGGTTAGATACTATCATGAATGATCTCATAACTAAGGCATAACTCTTTCTAGTCTTTTTTATGCCTTTCCCAAATAGTAATAAAAAAAAAGAAACTTGGGCTCTGATACCACTTTGTAACATCCTATCCCGGGTTCCACACACTAGTGCTTCAAGCTGGTATGCTAAGTGACCTCAGGCATGCCTCCCCATATGCCAGAGGCTACTGACTAATAGCGAGTGTCTAATATTGATCACGTGGATACTATAACCTATTTATTAGAGTAATAACTTAGTGAAAATAAAAAAAAAATACCAAATGATATAACCAATAACCAAACCAAAATAGTATCACAAGATTACCAAAACAGGAAATACAATATCCAAACTAAAAAGTAGATATGTAATTCCTTGTAAATGTAAATTTTCAATATGTAAAAACCCAAAATAAATAGAGTGAAAACTCCCAAGTGGGTATCAAATCATGTCTAGTTCCCTCATCCATATTCCATCCCAACTCATCCATCTAACTCATGGCCCTTTCTCTTAACCTGTCTTGCAAACATGAAGTCTATTCTGGTACCGATCAGGAAACCCGAGTAGGGCGTAATTATAACTCAGTAGGACACCACCAATGGAATTTAAAATAATTTCTAGTCTACAACAATTCATTTAGTTGTATAAAGAATAAAATGAAATAAATACAATAAATGTTTTACATTTATTTAATTAATATTTATTTAACCACATATATCTCGGGTTCCCAAGGAAACCCAGACAAAAAATACCTGCTTCATCCCATGATAGAGTCTAAACTATCCCCATGGGATATAAAATTTCAGAATAACAATTTTATCAATTATCATTTCAATTCAATTTATTATCTGGCCAATTGGAACCATTCTCCAATTCCATCATTTTGGGCCTGGAATGCCATGGCTAGGACCCCTTGGGTATTTGAAGCAATATTTTGTGTCCCACAACCTGTTTATCAAACAATCACACAAGTGGGATATTAAAGTAGCAATTTATGTCCCACACTCATTATCACATGAATTAATTTGGGTCTAGAACGCCAAGTCTAAAACCTCATGGGTATTTGAAGCATCAGTATATATCTCACAACCCATTTATCAAAAAGTCACATGCATCAAAATATCACATGTATCACCATATCACATGTATCACAATATCACATATATCACAACATCCCATTAACTGTGTCAAAAATTAATGAATCCAAATCAAAAATTTCATATTCATATCATTCTGCTAATTAATTAAACAATTAATTAATCACATTAATTTCATCAATTAAGTCAACAATTAATTAATCACATCAATTCCATTAATTAATTCAACAATTAACCAATCACATAAATTTCGTTAATTAATTCAACAATTAATTATTAACATAAATTCCATTAATTAATTCAAAAATTAATTATTCATATTAATTCCATTAATTAATTCAACAATTACTTAATCATATCACATCCTCCAATTACATAATCCCAATATTATAGGTTTCCATAAATTAATTAATGAATTAATTTATTAAAATCAAGATTCAATTTTCAAGAATTCCAATTAAAATCTAACAATTCATATGTGAAATTTGGAATGAATACTATAGGAAATGAATTTATACCACCTACCTAAAGATCATTGAACAACATTGACCAAAAAAATCCCCAATTTAAACAGAACGATCAAGAATACGACGAAGAACACGATCAAGATCAGAAACCAAGATCCAAGATCAAACAAGTTAGATCTATAAAAAACTAAATCTATATCCTTAAAACCCAGAGGAAAAAATCACTTCAAAGGAGGGTAGAAAAAAGGGAAAGAGAGAGCAGAAACTAATCGGGTTGTGAAACCCTTACTGATAGGGGTGGAGATCTACAATCTGAGCTTCGAATCATCAATAATCGAGGTCTAAAGGGCATGGATTCTATCCAGAAGTTTACAAAAACAAGAGAAAACATTTAGGGCCGATTTGGGTTGATTTTAGTTGAATTTCAGGGGTTTGGGTATTTGAAAAACCAATTTTTAGATTAATTAAAACTGAGAACACAGTTTCCTATATAGGGTTCATGTTTTCCCCTAGCTGCGCACCTCACTTAGTTGTGTCACATGGTTACTCCTAATAGGGTTCATGGTTTGGTAAACTATGCTCCAACCATGGAAAACCCACTATCTCAAGGGTACACGGTTTTTTGGGATGGGTTTATGGTTTGGGGAAACCGTATGCCAACTATTCACAACCCCTCTTCCTTCCAAAATGTTCAAAATTTCACCAAAAATCACCCAAGATTAAACCTAAACAAAAATTACTCAAAAAACAAAAAAAGAGTACCAATATTCAAGCCCGAGACATCTCTAAAAAAAGCTAGGATCTAAAAAACTTTAAACCTCTTGATTCCAAATTCGGAATTAATTTTTAATGATTCGATTTATAGAAGTAAAAAAAATCAATTTTAATATAAATTCATAAAACCCAATGAAAAATAGTTTTTAGAAAAATGTATTTTTAAGCCAAAAAATGAACTTACATAAAAATCGGGTATAATTATAATTCATATTTAATTATTTAGATTATTTATAATTAAATCATTATTATTTTAATTTAACATAAAAATAAAAATATAATTTCACTATTTAATTAAATTATTAAATAAAAAAATGATAGTTTTACAAAAATCGATATCTTTCAGTATTCACTTAAAAATAAATATTTTCAAAAAATACCAAAAAGTAATTATAAGTTAATTTTGAAATTATGATCCCAAACATTAAGTTATGTTTTTGAAACAAACATTATAAAATTTATAAATTATTCTTTTCAATAAAACCAAATAATACATGAAAACGAATGTAGTAATAATAAATCTATTTCATTTTTTATAAAAAAAATACTTAAAAGTATTATAATGAATATAACTATATAAAATATAATTCATGAATATTAATAAGGCATAAAATTTATTTACTATTACCTGGTTTGTCACAAAAATGATTGTAAATCCATTCTTGTGATTCTTTTTTAAAATAAACGCTTTTATTTTTATAAAGAAAGTGTAAGCGACAAAGTCACCCATTTATTTTAAAAATTAATTTTCAAAAAAGGATGGAATTAAAACAATTTTGATATATTAAAACATTACTTTTTTTAATAAACATCCATTAATGGAGTCTTGAAAAAACATAAAGGTTGTATAGAGAAAATTTGGAGTGGAAGATACAAAATATATCCATGATACTTAAAACCTTTTAATATTTTGAAACACATTTATTGAAAAACCAAATTATAAATAGGGAAATAAATTTTTAATTTGAAAAAAGTTGGTGGGTATGAAAATATGGACATGTAAGAAAATATTCATCGGTAATAATGAGAGTTATTCTTACCAATGATATACTTTTATTTTGGAAAATATTTTATTCAAGTGGTGGTTATCAGTGATGGTAAATAATTTTCATAGAGAATAAGAGGAAATACCATTTAAAATATGGGAATGTTAGAATCAAAGAAATTATGAAAATCATATTCAATTAAGAAATACTATGGCCTAATGTATCTGAAATTTAGACAACGAAACCCTTACGACATAAGAAACTTTTGAATGAAAAAATCTTGGAGGATATGATTTAAAATAAAACATTAAATACCATGAATAATGAGAGGATCATCATTAAAAATATTAAAGTGGAATTATATAGAAAATTATAAATAAAACATGGAGTGTACTTAGGAATATGTCTCAAGAAATTAAATTTTAGATAAGAAACCCTTACAAATAATGCAACCATTGAGGTAAGAATCATTTAATAATGAGGTTATAAGGAAGAATTATTAAACCCCAAAAAAAATAAGTAAACAAAATAAAAATTATTCATTAAGTATAATAAATAAAACTTGGAATAATATAGTTAAATAAGAATGTTTTAACTTAATGAAAGAAAATTGGGTTAGTTAAACCCTTACTTGTTCCTAATTCATTCTATGCATGCACTTAACTTCTTGAATAATCAAATTAAGTTTATTAGATACCTTCCTTGGAAAATTATTCATATATATTTCATTTAATATTGACCATTTATTATCATATTCTACACAACTATTTTATAGTTTTTCTTGTGTTTTGTTAAAAATTGAATCTATGTCAGCTTATTTTTGGTAATTTTAGCGATCAAAGATGATATTTTAATAAGTTAAATACTTGATATAACCTTTAAAGAACCACAAAAAAACCATTATTTTATTATTTAATTATAATAATATTAGTATTTAAGTTCCCATAATCATCCATGATAGATTTTTATATCATTGTTCAAGTAAGTTGATAAACCAACCCAAACATGAACATACCATAATTAAGGGATGATTATGGTTATGCAAGTGGTTTATTTTGTAATAATATCATTATTATATAAGAATAGTGATATTATTTATATATTTTTGAGATAAAAAATCATATTTTAATATAGATTAATAAATAAAAAATAATCTAGATAAAAAATGAGATATGTTACTTCATGGAGGTTGTAGTCCCCAAAACACGTTGTCAATGTTTTCATTTCCCAATGAATGAGAGGTAATAAAGGTGAATTATAATCTTTATCTTAATAATAATAATTATATTATATTTTTAACATTTATCCTTAAATTAAATCATTACAACATGTTACTATATTAAGTGGTAAAAAGACGAAGATGGCCCTTTGTGGAGGCACTAGTGTGCATAACACCTAATCAACATTATTTTATTTTCCTAAGTGGTTAAGATAGAATAAATGATAGAGTGATATTTACATTTATTTTTTCATATAAAACTTAATATTATTATACTATAATTTATTATAATTTCTGGTATTTAATTGTTTTTGTGATTTATGGTAAGATACCACAAATGTTTTGAATACGAACAAAATGAAAGAAACAAGAAAGCTGAAGACACTTTGCACCATGTCATAAAGTAAAATGACATGAGATCGGATTTTTGAAGCTATATTGAAGATGTATAATATTCAATTATAATTCAATACTTGAGCCCATAGATTAAAAATAAAGAACCATGTTTATTCGGATAAAAAAGAAAAGTGAAACAAAATTATATGTTGTGTAAGTCATTTACATGACATGTAACTAGAGATATTTGCAGGCTATGAAGAAAGTTGTGAAATGTTTTGGCCACACACTTTACATGTCGTGTAACATTTATACGACATAAATACTTCATTAAACACACAAAAAACATTATATTTGATGGAATTTAATGGTTGGGCCTCATTTTTATTACCCCTTGACACACTAGGATGAATTTTTGACCCATTTATGATGCCATTGATGGAAACCTAGGTGGATTGAGGCCTATGAATTCAAGCCTAGGAAAGAGGAGAATGGATTTTTTCCTGAGGATCCTGCACTATGCTATGCTATAGGGATGTTGTTGTGTTATTATTTCCTTCTCTCTTTTTTTATTTTCAGTTACTTTTATAATGTAACGCTTCTGTATATTTCTAATTTAAACATTTAACCTTTCTTATTCCATCCCTCTTTCTCTTCCAACCCTAATCTCATTCACACTCTCTTTCATCTTTCCCTAATGATCTCTTTTCACTTAGAAATGTAAAGTGACTAACCTGATGCTTATCCCTAAGAGAGGTTTCATGGTATTCTTAATTTATTTTATTTTATTTTATTTTATTTCAATTCATTTTGTGGTGGATGTGAGAGAATTTCATGGGTGGGATGGTATTCCACCAAGACATGGATCTCAAATTCATTTCTATTTTCTATCAATGGTAGAGATATTTGGTTTACTAAAGAGGTTTCTTAGGCATGATAAAAATCCCACTCAGGGTAGAGAATAGAAATCCATGTACAAAAAATTAATGTATTGTCAAATTGAAATAAATAATGAAAGAACCTGTGTAACAAATCCCTTTGACCAAGGAATTTTTCCCTAATTTTCATTTTGTATCTATCTACATTTAGGTTTTAATTTGGTATTACATTATTATAATTGTGTGTTTTCCAAAAACACCAAAACCATTGCTTTCATGCATAATATAAAAACAAAAAATAATTATATTAGGTGAATTAGAATTACTTATTGAACTGACTGTGACACTACTTAATTAAGGTGACCCTAGTCAGCCTTTGTGCTTCATTATGAAAATAAAATTTTCTTTTTCCACACCATACAATATGAATACGTCAATAAATAAGGTTTGTTCCATTGTTATAATAACAATTAATTATTATAATTTGTTCATTATATAACTATGTTTATGATAGGTTTGGAATAGAAAAAATAATAAGAAATGTTTAAGGATTATGTAATACAAATGTCCAGACCTTCAACCTCCTCATGATGAAATCCTTATAATTCAAGGAATTTTGATAACTTATAGTGAATAGGGGATTTAGGACATGTAATGAAATTATAGGAGAGGAAAAATTGGGATGGTCTTAAATGATATTTTTAAGGGGAAGAGGAGCCTTGAAAGGGTGTAAGTGATTCCCTTTTAAAAGTGAAGAAAATGGACCTTTTGTGAACACCTATTAATTTTCAATAATGGAATGACAATATTCAAGGGTCAATGGTTAAAAAATCTCAAAATAATGGATTTTTTAGTGAGTTTGGGTCGATAAAGGCTTAAAAAATCATTTCCACACATGTTTTAAACATGTTGGAAGTCATTTGTTCTTACATTTTTACTTTTTTTTTACTAGGGTGACTAGTTTTTACCCAAGAAACATATGGTTTAGTAAATATATAAAATAAACAATATTAACAGATTTGGGTGTGTTAAACATAACTTATATTTAATATAATTCAATTTCTAATTAAGATAAAACTATCCATTTAATTACAACATTTTATATATATAAAGACTGTTTTGTAGAAAAATTTTGTTTTCACCATTATGTGTTCTTAATCTTATTTAGTATTTGATCCACATTTTAATGAGTGATAATTTATTTAAATATATAATTAAAAATTAAATTAAATTTTTATAACATATTAATTTATTTAATTAGATAAAAATTAAACAATATTAATAAAATAGTTCTTTAAAAATAAAATTTTTACAATTATTATGGTCATTAACCTAAATATTAGTAATCATATTTTTATGAAAAAAAAAATTAATTAAACTTATTAAATAATATGATAATTTTCATCTAAAATATGAAATCAGTTTTATTCAATTTAATTTCTATAAGTGGTGAAAAGTATTTCTTTAATATAAGCGAATAAATTAGTTTATATTGTAAAACATTGATTATGTTTCCAAAATGATATACATGGGTTTTAAAAATAAATTATTGGAATTTTAAATGATTTATTTTTAATATAAATATATATATTTTATATAAAAAGTTTTCAAAATCATTTAATTCTTTATTATATTATGATAATTTCATAAAAGTGTTATTTTGAATAATGTTGGTATTTTTCAACTATTCACTTAAAACCCAATGTTTAAAGAAAATAACATAAATTCATAATAATATGATTTTAACATTATAAATCAAAAATGAAAACTATTTTTATAGAAAAATTAACATTCACTTTTTCTTTAAAAGTTAAAATGAAAAATGTGTAAAATAAATGTAATAAATAACTTATTAAATTAATAAACAATAAATTATATCATCCTAGTTTCTAGTTATATAGCCCCAAAATATCTCCATCTAAGATCTAAGCATAAGGTACGCTATGGTGGAAGTCAAGGGCAATGATTATATTAACATAGATATCATGGAAATACCATGAGATTGAATTTCACTTGCATATGATTTCACTCATACCATAATTTTTTAAGTTCAGATGAGGATGGGTCTAGAGAAAACCCTATCAAAGATACTTATTTCTTAATATTGAATAAATTAGTTTTATAAGGAATATTTCCACTACACAATGTCATTTCATTCCTTTTTGGTCATAGATTCCATAGTATTATTAATTCCTTTTAAACCCACTAATTTAATGGATAAATTATAACAATAAAATTTTATTTTAATATATCAAGTTTTCGTTTTAGTTCAGTGTTTTATATATAATAATATATTATATAATGTTTACTTTATGAAAATACATAGCGATGTTTTGGGTCATTATATTCTCTTCCCATTAGATAAAATACATCCTCACAATTTTAATTACTATTTAATAATGAAAAAGTTAAGGTTGTTTATAAGATTTACATGACTCCAAATTTAATTTCTAATGATCTTTCATCCTTACTATCCTTTTTATAACTATTGAACTCATCTTTTCTCTCATAATCTGAATGTATCTAACGTTGAGTTAAATAACCCAATTTAATGGGAGTAATTTTTCATAGAGAGTTTATAGTCAACCTTGTATTAATAGGTGATCATGGGTTAATTTTTAGATGTTATTTTCCCATCATTGAAATTATAACTGCCTCTATTCCAAGAGAAATAATCCATTCCTAATATCACATCAAAATTGACTAAGTTAAGGATAATAGGATTTTATAGGAAGCATATTCCTATAAATATCTATTAGATAGGAGTAATATACTTGTGGTACAATAATTATGCCACTAAATGTTTTTATTAATAATTCAACATATAGTCATCAAGGTGGAAATTTGATGTTCTTATAAAATATACTTAGAACAAAGGAGTCTTTTGGACATGATATTAATGCAATACTCAAAGTTATTGAGTGGGTAATCTATGATCCTCACTCAACATTATTTTAGGAACTCACTTCCATAATTGTTGTTTCATAAGAATTCCCTTATCTTGAAATTTATTAGTTCCTATAATCCTCATTAGCCCTTAGATTAGGGAATTGACTTTGATAATTTTCATGTTTCCAACATATATGACAGTGAATTTTCTATGGAATTTTTGGATGAACTCTTTTTATATTTTCCCAATTTAAACTAATATATTCACTTTTCCTCATTAATTAATTTTTCTATGCCTTACTTTATGAAAAATAAAATATCATCTAGTTAATTTAAGACATTTTCCTTGGTTCTTATTCCCATATTTTTTACATAAAGGAAATTTAATCTTCTTTCCTAAATCATCTTCATCACTTGAACATTAATGAGACTCTATCCTTCTCTTATTTGGTGTTATTATAAAATCAACTATATTCATATCATTATTGATAATTATTTATTGATTGTTTTTCACAATCACAAGGTTTATAACTTCAGCTTCTATCCCAATAGGTTTCTTTTTGGGAAAATCTCTACATTTTACATGATATCCTTTGTTAACATAGTTACTTCATTCTTGATCCTTTAATAAAAATAAAAACTTTCTCTTAATACTTAGATTCATCTACCTTTTCTCAGGAACCTTCTTTCTCGTGATCCATGGTGAGTTTAATAACTTGTTTCCACTCTATTTTTTATGGTACTGGGTTTTTTTTAAGGTATGAGTTTGTTTACCTTCCATATTCCTAATTTCTATAAAATTATTATACAATTTATCAAGTCCTTAACATTGTGAAATCCAAGTGGAAATACCATCCCCTTTTCCATCGTCTTTGGTATAGTGAGAAATATAACAAACTCTAGGTAGGGGATCCTTGTTCTATTCTTTTTCACATCTGTGTAATTATATTGCTTTTGTTTTTCAGTGGGTGGGTGGCACAAATTATCTAATAAGGATAATTAACTAAATTAAATTCAACTATAAGGGAAGGGTTATAATATCATGTGATTATCTATTTACTCATTATTGAAAATTATTTTATCTTAAAACATCTAACCTGATGTGATATGAATGTTGTGGCCATTATGAAGTGTAAAACCATATTTTGGATTGATAAGCCTTTATTTTAATTATTGTGGATTGAAAAAAAAATCATAAACTTGATATGTATTTTGTATCATGATTTTGTTTTCTATTGGTTGGATGGTATGAATTAAATAGTGTAGATAATGAACTATTAAATTTAATTGGAAGAGAGGGGGTGTAATCACATGTGTTTATCCATTTCCTCATTATTTTCAATTATTTTCTCTTGAAACACCTAAATTACTGTGATATGAATGTTGTGACTACTATTAATTATAAACCCCTATAATTATTGATTAAATCCACTATTCATAAAAGGATTAACACATATATTTGACTAAGAATTGGTTACCCATGTAAATCTAAAACTGTGTGAAAATACCTATGCATGAAAAGATGGATTACTATGAAATCCCCTTATAAATAAATCATGGTAAAATATTTGGTTTAGAAACATGATGTTGTATTCTTATAGTATATCTATTGTTGTCCTTGTGGCTGTGTGGACGTTTTGGGGTTTGTGTGATGATGGTGGATATTGATTTAGATTCAGGATGTGTTGAAATCATTGGAATTATGATGGAAGATATTCATTTTTTGTGGTGAAATGGTTGGGTTGTGATGTTGAATTTTTCAGTAGATGTGATTGTTGTTATGGTAAGGTGATGGGTTACTATGTGATTCTTTATTATAGTAGCATCTCAGTAATAAATTATAAGGATGGTAATAATTAAATGGTAATGGTGTGTGCTAGAATTTAATAAAAGTGGATTGTAATTCATATTTGGTAACTAGTTTAATGAATTTAGTAAATATGATTAGGTAAAAATTAAATGGGAATTAAATGCAGATGTTGGTCACAGTGGGTTTTCATCAAATATGAAGTTAAATGGATTAAATAAGGAATGGTATATTTCAATGAAATAATCTGGAAATTAGGATAAATATGTAATTAAAAGAAAGGAAATTGGGGGTTGTTTGTGGTTGTTATGTGTGATGGGTTGCATATAGTCAGTGGAATCATGTGGTAACAATAGTATAGTGTGAGTGATAATGTAGAGATGATGAAGTATTGTTGTGAAAACTTTAGGCCGAGATTATGTGTTTTCTATTTATATATATATACCTATATGTTCATGTTATTTATATATACACCCACCCACATTAAGTAATATATACCGATTCCTAGATGTTATGGGATGAGTTTTCCCCAACATCCATATAGTGAGAAATGGATGGGTGATTTCCCCCTATTCCCCGTTCTTCCTTCGATTATAGTATTAAGCTATGGAATAGTTTGTGGTAGTGCATAGAACATGATGAAATCATGTTGGCAGTGATGGGTGATGATGGGAGAATGTGATATGTAGTGGGGAACACATGTGGTAGGAGGAGGGCACAAGGTTTATGTCTTTCATGTTCATGATACCATACTACCCTATTTGTGATATTGCAGATGTATGTGTGATGATGTGAATAATGATGTAGTAGTAGCATGAGAGATGTTCATGATGACATTGATTCCATCACAATATTATGGGCCTTGTGTGGGGATGGGATAGGTAGGTTTGTGATCCAACCAACATGCAAGATCATTGGATATGTAGTAATGAGATAGAATGTGAGGGACGAGTGCATAAGATGTTTGAAGTTGGGATGTGAGAGTCGCAACTTAGTGGGGGATGTGGATACAATGATACTTTATCAATGTTCTCATTTTATTATCTTACTACTTGTTGGCTTTATTTAGTGAGTGATCCATAATGAGGTTTGGATGGATAAATGACCTATCTAGGTGCCTTTTGGTTCTATTGTTTGGTCATTGGAGAATTATTTTGATATTTTCATATTTTTGTGGGATATCTTGGGCATGATACTACTGATTATACATGTTAAACTCATCCTATATATATAAATTATTTTTAGGTTTTTAGGGGGTTTTGGGTACAAAGATGGACATTACTAGTTTGGAGGTCAGTGTTATTGTGACGTTTCTGCCATAGGTTTACCTTTGGTTTTATTTTAGAGACTTTTATATGTATTGATTGACTTACACATGTTGTATGGTCTAGTTTATTTTGTGTTATATGATGGTATTTTTTGATGGGTTTTTTAATCTTTTCTCACTATTATTTTTCTATAATAAGGTTAATGCCTCCCATTTGAGTGTTCTACACTCTCGATGTTAATCACCGACTCAGGACCTACTGTAGGTGGGACTCTGGGGTCAAAAATTATATTCACTATTGGTCCATGAGTGGAACTAGTATAGGGGGTGGGGGTCATGATATAATGGTATCAAAGGTTTTAGTTGATTGATATGATGAAGTTTGGGGTTAGGAACTAGTGAGTTTTTCATGGGTATGGAAGGGGAATAATGGTTGTAGAACCTAGTTTGTGATGTCGTGAGGGAGATCACCTAGGAAATAGGTTTTTAAGAACCCCTAGGATCTGATGCAATGACCATAATCCTACTAAACACCCTAGGGGAGATAATTATGACTATAGGGTATAAACCTACAAGTGGTAAATGTATCATGTTTGTTTGTATTTATGATTGAATGGGGTGTTTTTTGGGAATAAAAATGGTTTTAATTAATTAATCTATATAAGATTCATGGTACCAGGATTAGGCTTCCTCCAAATTTATTTTTTTGGAGATGGATCCTGGTCACTTCCTATATAACGTTCAAGAGGTAGAGGCTTAGCAGGTTGATCTAGTCAATATCTATAGGAACAATCTAATAGAGGAGGATTAGATGTGGTAGAGGGAGTTACATTATTTCTAGCATCAGGGTATATAAAGGTATGGGGGGTTATCTCTTATCTATAGATAAACCATTGGATGAAGGAGCTTGATATTTCCTTTAGTTTGAATCAAGCTTAAATTGAGAACCGATTTCAATTTATAGTTAGATAGATGTGAGGGGTAGTACATCAGTGGTAGATTCTATATCTTGGAAAGAAGTAGGAGGATGTTTATTAGGATAAAATGTATAAGGAGTTATTCTTGTAGTTATTTTCATAGATAATTAAGTCATTAAAGAGGTGATATCTTCTCTACCTTTATCAAGGGAGCTTGATCATGTGGGTACTTGCGTTTAATTTTAAGGACCTCAAACATTTTTATCTTGATCTCTTTCCAGATGATGAGTCTAGATCATTACATATTGATAAGGTTATATTTCAAAAGATCAGATATGAATTCACTCTATTTATACTTCCTATGTATTTTGAGGGGTATAAAAGGAATAAGTTATCAAGAAGATGCACTTGTAGGAGGATTTACTTAAGAGGGAGGTCAACAGAGATTCTCAAGGAGTAGATATTTTGGCATGCGATCATAGATATCAAGGAAATTAAGGTTCTGATCAGGAATTAGTTGGTCATAGTCATTTTATTCACATTTTTTCAGTGCCAGTAGTTCTTGAGCATCTATCAGGGTCTTCTGATTTGTGTGATATGCCTATAAAGGTTATGGTCACTATCAGGATTAGTACATAAATTCTTAGGTAGGATGGTTTGGTTTTGGTGTTCAGGCCCCTCACTATCCACAATAGTAGCATATTCCATCAATGTTTATTTAGAATAAAAGAGGTTATGGATTAGTTAAATATTAATCCTTGTGATGGCCCTCATGCTTATGGACCAAGACCATAGTGTGTATGTGGAGGTTATCGGTAGTGAGGTAGAGGATATGGATGTGGGCATGTGAATGATATAGATTTGTTATCACTAGAGGGACTGGAGGTTTCTCAAGGTATGATCAATTTATCATTTAACATAGTTTCTCCTTTTTTTGACTTTAGAGCTTCACACTCATTCAGTTCACCCACTTTGATCTAGACATTAGGACTGGAGGTGGAGAGGCTTCTAGTTCTCTTGGTGTTATCCATTATAATTAGTGGTTAGGATTTCTTGTTTGATCTATACCAGGGATGTATATTGATAATGGGGAAACATTGATAAGAGGGGTAACTTCTTATTATTATAGGCACAACCATACAATATCATCCTTGTTATGGATTGTTTATACTCTCTGTGTGAAATTATTGATTGATTTCATAGGATAGTCATGTTTTTTAATTTTAAGGTCCTGTTAGTGGTTTTCATTGGAGAGGGGGGCTATTAGATGGGTAGTAGATGTGAAGAGACTCTTTTTTTCTTAGCTGGTGGTGTTTTTATCAGAGAATCTGGTGGTGGAGGATCCTAGATTTGTTGAGGAGTATGTAAATATCTTTCTAAATGTGGTTGTGAAAATAACCTCTTGACATGACATCGAGTTCATAATAGAGTTATACTTGGGATCTTCTCTAATTTTGATGGATCCTTATCATATAACACCCATGAAATTTCATTATTTGAGGCACTAGATCAATTATTTTCAGTATAAGGGCTTCATTCATCCCAGTGTATCTACTTGAGATGCTCTAGTGTTGTTTTCCAATAAGGTTAATGGTAGTTTGATGATATATATGGAATGTTGGGAGTTGAATAATACAATAGTCATGAATCGTTACCGCCTTCCAAGAATAAATGATCTATTTGACCAAATAAAGTGGTCTGATAGGTTTTTAAAGAATGATCTATGGTTTAAATTTCACTAAATGAGGGAGTAGGAGGATGATATCCCAAACACTATTTTTTTGGGCAAGTATGAGCACATAAAGTTTTTTTTCATGTAATTCATTGTCACAAATTCACTAGATGAATTCATGGCGATCATGAAATCTATATTCTATATTCTCATGGACTGGTTCATAGTCATGTTAATCAATGATATCATTATATAATCTAAGTTTTTGAAGGAGTATGCCAAGAATATTAGAGTTTTTTAATAGGTTTTTTAACATCATCAGCTCTATGGAAAGTTGTACAGGTAAAATTTTTATACATGGGAAGTGAATTTCTTTGGAAATTTGTATTCTCAAAAGGTTGTGTCTTTGGATCCATCAAACATTGAGCTGGTTTTTTCTTAGGTAGTACTTAGAAATGTGTAATATCTTCATAACTTACTTTGTCTGTGGGATATTACAAGAGGTTTTTTTTATCAGATTATAGGCCCAATGATAGATATGAAAAGGAAGAACCATGATTTCATCAAGATTGATCTGTTTTAGGAAGTATTCTATTACCTGGAGGAGAGGTTGATTAGTTCCTATATGTTTCAATTTCTAAAAGAAGGGTTGATGTTTGAGGTATTCTTTAAAAAACTTCATATGGGATTGGGATTCATCTTGATGAAAAAAAGTGATGTGATATATTATGGGTCTAGATAGTTACATCCTAGTAATAATAACTATGAAACACATGAAATTGAGTTTGAAACACCGTTGTTTTCCATGAAGCCATGGAAACATTACCTCATTAGTGATAACATTGTGGTCTTCACTAACAATAATATTCTAAGGTATATATTCTCTCAATAGGATCTGGACCTACATCAGTAGTTTTGGGTGGAGTATCTATAGGATTGTTACTTTTATATCTCTTATACCCAAGGAAAATGGAATGTAGTTGCTGACATGATGAGTCAGAATTCATGGGGAGATGTTGTTCTGGGGTCTCAATATGTCTATAAAGAGATGGAAGAGCTTGTAGCAATGCATCTTAATATGAAGGTAGTTTATGAAAAAGGTTTACTCTATCAAATAAAAATCAAATCACATCAAATGTGGTGGGTAGAAGAGTCTCAGTGGGGAGACTTAGAGGTGGAGGTAATGCAAGACCATGTTAGTCATGGTGATTCTATAGAGAGGTAATCAAAAAATTATAAAAATAAGATATTGTTTTTAGGGATAATATTTTTTCTATTTTCCTCGTGTGAGAGAGTTATTTGTGAGTTTCATAGATCACCCTTAGTAGTGAATCCATGTGTATCCAAGATAAACCATGTTTTGATAAGGTAGATTTAGCAACCTAGGATAAAGAAATAAGTAGTGGAGTTAATGTCATGGTGTTTGGTTTATTAGTAGGTGAAATAAGAGAACCATATTCCTGTTTTTTCAGCCTTTATATGTACTTGAGTCAAAGTTGGAGGAAATTAAAATGGATTTCATAATTGGTATACCCTAAGCCTAGGGAGGTTGTGATTTTGTTTTGGTGATCATGGTCTGACGGATGAATTTGGACCAATTTCTAGCGATCAAGGAGTCGAGTGCTATGGATGATCTAGCTAGGAGGTGTGTGGATGAGGTTGTATGACTCCACATGGTACCAAAGACCATTATATCTAACCAATACATTCATTTTAACTCATGATTTTTGAGAAGAATACAACATTCTTTTGGCTCTCAGCTATGCCATAATATTTCTTTCCATTCCAAAAAATATGGGGAGACATAATAGACCATCCAAAAATTAGAGTATATATTGTGGGATTACATCTTGGAATTTGGAGGATCATGATACACCCAACTACTTTGGTTGTGTTTTCCTATAATAACAACTATTACTCATCCACCAGCATGGGTTCACTCAAGTAATGATATGGATGATTTTTTTCATTCTTAATTATAATGGATTGAGGTTGGGGAGTTGGTAGTCCTTAGTCTTGATGTAGTTCATATCATAATAGATAATATCCAAGTGGTTTTAGAGTGAAAAAAGGTAGTGTAGAACTATAAAAATTCCTATGAAGATAGTAGGTAGAGGCCCCTAAAGTTTGAGCTTGTAGAAGTTGTTTTATTAAATTTTTCCACTTATTAGGGTTAGTGGAGGTTTGAAAAAGGGAGTAAGCTTTCCCCTAGGTTCCATGGGCCCTTTGAGGTGTTGGAGTTTGTTGGTGATGTGTCTTATCAGTTGGTGATCCCATCACTGGTTAAAAGAGTTCACAACATCTTCCATATATCCATGCTTCATTGTTATCCTCATGATGAATCTCATGTAATGGATTGGGGAGATTCATACATCTAGGATTATTCAATGTGTGTTTAGTGGATAGTTTTGATCCAATATTTTTGAGAGAAGGTGTTGTATGGGAGATTTAACCCCTTGGTTCATATGTTGTGGAGGCATGGTAGCTTAGAGGAGATCACTTGGGAGTGGGATACACATATGAATTCTCAACACCCAAAGTTATTTTGACTCTAATTTGTTACTTTATATTGGGATAATGTGTCTAAAATTATGATTTATATGATAATAATTCTCTCCCTTTGTTGATGATGCTGCTTGTCTATGTTTTTTTTCTGATATGTGGTTGTGTTTTTGTTTTAGAGAGATCCTTGAGAGGCATCTCATGAGTGATTGTTTGGAAAAAAATTCCCTTTTCATTCCAATTATTCTTGATTATTGAGGATGATAATGATTTGAGAGTTATATAATGTAATAACCCAGGTTCCTAAAACCTTTCCTTTGTGATTTCCCATGTCTTTAAAGTGTTAGGATGGAGTTAAATGCCTTTTTTCCTTTAAAATTTCTATGTTTTCTCACACGGTCACTTGAATGGACATGGGGTCACTTTCCCCTTCATACTGTTGGTTGGTTTCTTCTTGTAGCTGGTTGGTTCCTTTATATGGTTGTTTGGTTTCTTCTTATGGTCAATTGGTTCATTCATGTGGTTGGTTGGTTTATTCTTAGGGTCACTTGTTCCTTTATACAATCTAATTATTTCTTCATGCCGATGGTTGGTTCCTTCATACACTTTGTTGGTTTCTTCTTGAGGTTTTTTTATTTATTTATGTGGTTGGTTTATTTCTTCTAATGGTCACTTGTTCCTTCACGTGGTAGTTGGTTTCTTCTTGTGGTTGGTTGGTTCCTTCTATGGTTGGTTGGTTTCTTCTTGCAGTCACTTATTCCTTCATGTGGTTGGTTGGTTCCTTATTGTGGCCAGTTGTTCCTTGTTTAGTTGATTGTGTGGATCTGTGTGGTTTATCCCTTCTCAAGATCGATTTAACGGTTTATATTTTTTTTCAAAATACCCTGATTTTTCCAAAATGACATGAAAAATACATTTAACATAAAATGTTGAATTAAAGGATTCTATTTTTAAAATATATTTTGAGGAGATTAATTATAGTATTTTACTTCCATAAAACCATGGTTTTAAATGTTTTGTTACACATGTTTTAAATGAAACCTAATTAAATGAAAAATAAAAAGGAAGGTTGACCAAATTAATCTCTAGAAGTATTCTATGATCTATATCTAGAATATTAATGTATATAATGAAGTCTTTCTTTATTTTATTCAAGTACAGATGAAATAAAACCTTACTCTTGATCCATGTATTCAATTACTTTTCTCTAAATCCTTCCTGCTTGTGATTCTAGGTGCATTCAACAACCTGGATCCCCCTCTATTTTCTATGTTTGTGAGTCTCATTTATGGTCGAAGTTTGTTTCTCTTTATTATTCATAACTTATGTGAAAGTATTGTATTATCGATGAATCCCTTACCTTAGTGGTATCTAGGTGACCAAACCACCCCTTTCCCTCTATTTTGGTTCAGTACAACAAATAAGAAAATCCAGGTAGATGATCCTTATTCGCCTACTTTTTTTTCATCTGTACTATTAGTAAGCTTCTGTTTTCTACTTAGTGGGTGGTACAGATTAATTGATGAATATAATGAACTATATTAAATTTAATTGGAAAGGAAGGGGTGTATTCTCATGTGTTTATCTATTTCTTCTATGAAACATATAACATACTGTGATATGCATGTTGCGTCTACTATGAATTATAAACCCCTATTCTGGATTGATAAACCTTTCTTTGAATTTTTATTTAAACCAACAATTCATAAAATTATTAGTATATAAATTTATCTAAGAATTGGTTTCTTGTGTAAATATAGAACTCTGTGAAAATACCAACACATTAGAAGATGGTTTAAGATTAAATCCCCATGTAAATGAATTTTTGTAAAATATGTGGTTTGTAAATTTTCTTTTGTATGCTACTAGTATTTTTATTCTTGTCCCTATGGTTTCATGGCATTTAAGCGGTTTGTGTGATGATGATGGTGACCAGTTTAGATGTGGTATGTGTTGTGGGTAGTGGAAGTAGGGTGGTATATATGTGATTGTTGTGATGAGATGGTTGGGTTGTGGATTTGCATTTGACAATATATGTGACAATTTCTATGGTAAGGTGATGGGTTACTATGCAATGCTTTGTTATAGTATCCTGGTAGTGATGGAATATGAGGTTGGTAGTGATGAAAGGGTAATAGTGTGGGTTGGAATTTAATAAATGAGAACTAGAATTTACATGTGGTAACTGGATTAAGGAATTGAATAAATATGAAAATGATGGACTTAAGTGGTAATTAAAAACATATATTGGTTATAGTTTTTTTCATCAAATATGAAGCTAAAAGGATTAAATAATGAACGATTATTGTTAATAAAATAATCTAGAAAGGTGGATGGATATCTAATTGATAGAAAGGAAATTGAGGGTTGTGTGTTGTTGTTCTGTGTGATGGATTGAATCTGGTAAGTGGTAGCATGTTGTAATGATAGTATAGTGTGATTGGTAAGGAAGATATAATAAAGTATTAATGTAGAACCTTTAGGTCGGGCTTCTATATTGTCTATGCACATATATATATATATATATATGCCTGTATTTTCATGTTATTTCTATATGCACCCGATCCACATCATTTATTATGTACTAACACACAAATTTTTTGGGGGGTGTTTCTCCTAACATCTAGATGGTGAGGAACAAATGGATGATTGCCCCCTCTTCCATGCTCTTCCTCTGGCGGTAGTATCGTGCTATGGTGTAGTTGGTGGTTAAGCCTATCCCTTGATCATGACATAGTTAGTGGTGATGCTTGATGATGAGGGGATGTGATATAAAGTGAGGTTCATGCATGGTATGATGAGGGTACAAGGTTGATTTACTTCATGTTCATGGTACCCTAATGCTCTGGTTATGATGTTATAGATAGAGGTGTGAAGATACAGATAATGATGCAGAAGTAGCATGAGATATGTGTATGATTAAATTGATGCTAGAAATAGATATTAGGACCTGTGTGAGGATGGGGTAAGTAGGGTTATGAAATTGACCCACAATAGAGATCATAGGATACATGGTGATGAGATGAAATGAGAGGGATAAGAGCACATTACTTTTTATATTGGGGCCTGAGAGTGACAACTCAGTGGGGTAAGTGGATGCAGGGCACCTTTATCAAGGTTCTTTTTTATTATCTTTCTACTTGCTGGTGTTATTTGGTGACTAAGCCATGATGAATTTGGATTGATAGATTAGCATTATAAGCACTTGTGGGCTCTATTATTTGTTCACTAGTGCATTAGTATGTTCTTTTCACATTTTCGTAGGAGACCTTGGGTATGATCCTAATGAGTATACATGTTTTGATCACCCTGCACATATATAAATTGTTTTTAAGTTTTTAGGAGGGTTTCAGGGACTAAGATAGACATTAGTATTTTGGTGGTCGGAGCTGTTGTGAAGTTTCTACTATAGGTTTCCCTTTGGTTTTATTTTGGATATTTTTATATGTATTACTTTCCATACACATGTGGGATAATTTGTTTGCTTTTATGTTACGCGATGGATTTGATTGTAGTTTGTTCATATTTTTTTCTAGATCCTTTTTTATAATGAGGGTAACACCTCTCATTTAAGTGTTCCACACCCTCGATGCTAGTCATCAACTTGGGGCCTACTGTAGGTGGGACTCTGGTGTCATACATTTTCTTCACTATTTCCCCGGGAGGGGTACCAATGGGGGTGGAGGGGTCATGAAAAGTCTACTTTCAAGGGATAGTCATCAGTCACCCTTTAGAAAGCATCCACACATTACTTCATAATCATAGGAATTGAATTCTCAACTACACCCATAGCACACAAATCCATGGTTTCCATCTTATGGGTAGTTTCCTTCAACCTCTTGAGGGTTGGCTTTGCTTGCCATACCTGGGGCCCCACTCACCACTAAAGTTAGAACCCACCCAATCTTATCAAATGTGTACCATTGTGAAATATTTTTAATGGACAACCAATCCATACCAAGAATGATAGTGCTAGGTCTTTTCTCTATTTTGAAGTAATCCCATGAAGGGCCTCTTTCTCCACCAAGGATAGACCCACTTCACTATAATGCGTGATTGAAACATGATTGGAATCAATGGAAATTCTTTAACTGATAAAGGTCTAGCCAGGGGTTCTTTTACAAAATTTAACTCATGAATAGATAGTTTAGGAAGAATATTTCATGCCTATGTTGACCAGTATGAGGGACCAAAAAGATGGGACATGTATCATACATCAAATAGTACTGGATGTCGCCTGACCATAGATATATGTTGCATGCATTAACCTATATCTCTAACTATTTTCACACCATGATTAATATAAATTATCTGATAGTGGTGATGTAGAGAATGGATTGAAGCATTGTTTGTCACAAACTACTCCAACAACATCAGTTGCTCAATTAACACAGCTTTTTTCTAGGTATTTGTGCCTAATGTTACGTCCTGAGTTTTTGGAGTGGGTCGAAATCCTCAACCCGTTTGAAATTTTGGAGTTTAGTGGTCGGACCAACTATTTTCTTGATCTTGAGAACTTAATTCCAAGTGTTACCTTGACCCAATTCTTTGTTTCTAGATGGGTTTTAAGGCTCGTAAAGTGCCATTGTGGTTTCAAGTGGGTTTTGGGTGCATCAGCGGTTGAAAACCCAACCTTTCAAAAGGAAAAAATTGAGGTGCATAGTTTAGAAAAACCTTGCAGCTTCCCAAGAGAAACCGTGCAACTCTCCAAGTGCACTGAGCATGGTTTGTCAAACAATGCAGGAGAGGGTGCATGAATGTGCAAGGAATTCTACAGTTTTTAGCATAGGCTCATGCACAATCTACGCACAGTTGGGGATACCATGCGCCTTGCTAGTGTGGCGTGTGGTTCCTAGATAGTGGGTGTCGCACGGTTGGCGCACGGTTAGCCAAACAGTGTGGCCAAACCATGTGGGTAATTAAAGATGGGTGAAATGATCAAAATACCCCTCCTTATATTTATTTCCCCCCTCATTTCCTCCCTTATTCGCCCACACACATTGGGGGTTCCTCCCAAATTCTTCTCTCGCTAGTCCTTGAGCTCCACTCCTCGTCTGAGCTTAATTTTGATCATTGTTAGTCTCATTGAAACTGCATCAGTAATACCTTTAATCCACTACCCTATTTTCTTCTTTGATCTCACCATACGGTGCACTAAATTCGTGTGAGCCATTTTACCCTATTTTCAGGGCGTTCATCTAAAATAATAATTTCTCTCGAATCAGATTGAGCTATAGTCCGATATCAGATGAGTCTATGTCTACAAGTATGAGGTAGGTGGTGCCTAGATTTCTCTATGTTTTTGCGGTTTTTTCGACAGTGCCTCTTATTGCGCCATGTGGGTTGTCCAAGAGAGACCCTAGTAGTTTAAATTCTTATCTTTTAATTGTTAAAATGATGATGTGAGATGTCTATGAGCATGCTCTACTACACTACCGATGGTTAAGCCCAGTGAGGGGCTTCAGACCACTTGTATGATTAGGTAAGGTGTTTTTTTTAATTTAATTAAATTGTTTATATTGGAATTCTTGGTTGCGTGGGGATGAATTTTGACCGTTACGTCCGAGAACGCGCTTCATGCGGCACCGTCTCCTTTGGATGCTCCTCCTTCTGTTCTCGGTGGCTCCTCCCGTGCCCTTCGCTCCCCTGGTTTCTTGCAGGCCTTCTAGTGTTAGTCCTCCTCCTGCTCCTTCGTTCAGAGATGTTATTTTTCGTAACCCTTTTTCGCCGCAAGTGGGTTGTGATTTGTCCTCATAGGCTTCTTTGGGTTCAAAATCCTTCTTGGAATATGGCTGTCTGACCCTTGATATCCTTGCTGATGTTTTCGGTGAAGCGGTGGATCACCTTCAATGGACTTTGGTAGCGATATTTGGAATTGATAAGCCGCCACTCGCAGTTCTTCAACGGTTCATCAACTCGTGGGATTTGAATTCCCCGGCCTGGGTTTTGGAATTGAACCAAAAAGCCTTCTGCAGGAGGACTTTGTTTCAGTGTGGGGTAAAATCGATCGCTCATTGGACCGCTGGAAATTCAATCTCTTCTGTTGGTCCATGGAGGTTCATTCAGGTAAAGATCCCTCCTCAGCTGTGGTTTGGGTCTCTCTCCCTGGCCTACCCCTTCCTTTCATGAGATTTGGTTTCCCCCATGATTCGCTGGGTTCCTTTCTTTGTGCTGATGGGAAATCCCTCCGCTTAGAGGATGAGGCTGGGGCGAGGGTCTGTGTCGAGATTGATCTGAAGATTCCACTCCCAGCCAAGATTCTTCTTCGGGTTGAAGGTATTCCAGACTGGTCTAAGGTTCTGGTTTTTCCTGCTCCTCCGTGCTTCTTCTCGCATTGTCACATCCAAGGACATGCTTTGCCCGAGTGTCGCAAATCTCACATGGAAAGCTGGGACCGTGATAAGAAGAAGGTCCCCCACCATAATGAGAAGTCGTCTTCTTTTCCTGATGTATTTTTGATTCTGTCTCACTCTGATCCTGGTCCTAATGATCGTGGGAAGAGGGTCCTTCTTTCACATTCTCCCCTGGCGTCATCTACTTCCTCTTCACTGGCGGTTGGTCTTCCGATTGTGATGAGTCCTCCTTGCCAGGATTTGGTGCTGTTTTCCTCTGGAAGAGCATCCTTCTTGCCTGAAGTTCAGCTACCGTGACCCCAGGTTCTATCTCTCTCCCCAATGATTGGGAGGAAC
The DNA here is from genome assembly GCA_963277665.1 of Viscum album. Taxonomy (NCBI): domain Eukaryota; kingdom Viridiplantae; phylum Streptophyta; class Magnoliopsida; order Santalales; family Viscaceae; genus Viscum; species Viscum album. The sequence goes on from OY728119.1 coordinate 118,467,855, forward strand.
TGTGCATTATCGCAGGCTTCCTCTACCCTTACCATTGCAGTCTTCCTGCTCTTCACTGGTAATCAGTTCTCCCTCCCCGACAATGGTAGTCTCCCTTCCATTCTGAAAAGGCCTTCTGGTTAGATCCCGATCTCCTACTTCTTCATGCTCCATTACAAGTGGAGTTTGCACCAGGTCCAAGACCAAATCAAAAGTTATGCAGGGCCATGTAACTGGGGCCAAATCCAGGCATCTCTTCAAGCGATGATTAGCCTCCTCATTTGGAATTCCCATAGATTGGGTGCTCGGCTAAAATCGGATTTTATCTCCAATAATTCTGTCTTGTGGGGCCACTCCCTATTTGGGAGTATTCATTGTCGGCAGAACCTACCCAGGTGGCTGTGGGAGAAGTCCCCTTTGGTGAGCAGCCGGCAGGGATGTATTCTCAGGGTAGATGAACCACCCCAACAACCGAAGGAAAGTCTGGTCTTGGTTCATCTATTTAAACGGGATTGAATCCCTTTGTTTGAGAGAGATTGTGTGGTGTGGTGTATGTTTGTAATCCTCCGTCGAGAACCGTAGAGACGTGAATAGAGAAGATCCCCTGTTTCTCCCGTGGACGTAGGCAACTCGCCGAACCACATTAAAATCCTGTGTTGGTCCGTTTGCTCCTGTTTTTGTGTGTTTGAGGTATCACGCACCTCCGGTGCGCCCCAACAAGTGGTATCAGAGGCGAGTCAGAGCGAACGGAGCTGAGACGGCGAGCCCGCAACGAATTTTCCAGTGGCCGGAAAATTGAAAGTGGTCGGAAAATTTTTCCGAGCCCATATTCGGGAATAGGACGGCGAGGCGATTCCAACGGCGCAAGCGGCGATAAAAACGGAGCTGAAACGAAGGAGATAACCGCGGTCAAAGTTTGGTCAAACCCCGGGTGAACAGTTCCCCGTGCTGGAGAAGACGACGCTATTCATGCCGCCGGTAACTATTCCGGCGTGCCACGTCAGCTCCATGTCAGCAGGTGATCTGGACCGTTGAACGTGTTTTGATCATATCTCGGTCAATTGGTGTCCGATTTCAGCAATCCAGGAGTTGATTCCAACTATTTCGACCATTTTGGACGCATCCGTATGGTTAGTTTTTCAAAATTCTCACTCTATCGGATGGTTTCAGAAGGGTGCGACATCGACGGTGGTGATCGCGTTTTGCGACGGCGATGATGACGGGTGGAGCACTACCAAGATTTGAGATTGAGAAGTTCGATGGTCGAAACAATTTCAGCTTGTGGAAAAGCACGATGAAAGATCTTTTGGTGCAGCAAGGCATGATCAGACCGTTGATCAGAGAAAAGCCTGAGACAACTAGTGCCGATGATTGGGAGGAACTCGAGATGCGGGTCGTCAGCACAATTCGGCTATGTCTGGCGAATGAGGTAAAGTACTCGGTATTGGACGAGACATCACCGAAGGAGATCTGGAGGAAGTTGGAGCAGCGATATATGACGAAGTCGCTGACCAACAAGTTGTTCCTGAAAAAGAAATTGTACCAATTGCGAATGGATGAGGGGACAAATTTGTTGTATCACACCAACGAATTCAACAAGATCCTAACACAGTTATTGGGGCTCGGTGTGAAGGTTGGAGAGGAAGATAAAGCGCTTTTGCTTTTGTCATCCCTACCAAGCTCATTTGATGGGCTTGTGACTGCATTGCTCGTGGGGAAGGAGACATTGAAGCTGGACGAGGTGATGGTGTCGCTTTAAGATTCGGAGGCATTCCGAAGACCCGTGATGCATTCAGGCGAGCAAATCATGGCGATGCGAGATGATCAAAGTGGGAGGAGCCGACATCGGCAGTCAGGAGGTAAAGAATGGCGGTCAAAATTCAGGGGGCGTGATCCTAGCGAAATCACATGTTTCTGGTGCGAGAAAAAGGGTCACTATAAAAGTGATTGTGGAGAGCGCAAACAATACATTGCTGGGAAGAAGAATGTTAAAGAGGAGGATGTGAACATCACAGTTTTATCAGCAGATGATGAAATCTGCGTGACAACGGGAAGCTCATACTCAGATGAGCGAGTTGAACGGGAAGAAGTGCAGTGTCATTACTGCAAAAGATACGGGCACATGAAGTGAGAATGCCGATTTCTAAAGAGGAATAACGAACGGGCTCAAAATCCAAAGGAAGACGAATGGGTTCTGGATTCGTGGAGCTCGATACACATTTGTACGACGAAAGGTGTGTTTCATACTTTTCAGCAGGTGCGAAATTCGGTGAGACTTGGTGATGGGTCAACATGTGAGGTTCGAGGAGTCGGGACGGTGAAATTAAAAACACCCGATGGAGGAATTCGAAAACTGGCTGACGTGAAATTTGTTCTGAGGATGAGACGGAACTTGGTATCATTAAGCAGGCTCGATGCGAAAGGGTTCAAGATTTCCATAGCAGGTGGAGTTTTGAAAGTCTCGTGTGGGGATGCAGCAATGTTTACTGGGAAGGAGTCTCAAGGGTTGTATCATTTGATGTGGACCACCGTCAGCCCGAGCTTGAGTGAAGATGGTGGAAGTGCCACATCATCCGGCATGAATAAGCGTGTTCGATTTGCTGATGAAGTTTTCAACACCTGCAAGGAGACTGCAGGTCAAGCTTCTACCCCAAATTGGTCGTGAGAGGGAGATTTGTGGGGGCCACTCCCTATTTGGGAGTCTTCATTGTCGACAGAACCTACCCAGGTGGCTGCGGGAGAAGTCCCCTTTGGGGAGAAGCTGACAGAGAGGTATTCTCAGGGTAGATGAACCACCCCAACAACCGAAGGAAAGCCTGTTCTTGGTTCATCTATTTAAATGGGATTGAATCCCTTTGTTTGAGAGAGATTGTGTGGTGTGGTGTATGTTTGTAATCCTCCATCGAGAACCAGAGAGACGTGAATAGAGAAGATCCTTTGTTTCTCCCGTAGACGTAGGCAACTCGCCAAACCACATTAAAATCCCGTGTTGCTCCATTTGCTTCTTATTTTGTGTGTTTGAGGTACCACGCACCTCCGCTGCGCCCCAACATGTCTTTATGGTTCCATTTCTTGAACCTAAACAGGATGCTTGAAGTATCAAAGCTTTTGCTCAACGTATGAGAGTTCAGGGCTTTCTCCATGGCTCACCCATCAATTCTCACATATGTATATTCTGTAAGTCTTCTATCTCAGTCAAATTATTATCTTCATCAGATTAATTTTTTAATATAGAAGTTTTAGTGGGTTCCCAGAAAATTATGTTATCGGTAGTTTATGCGAAATGTGATGCCCATGCCAGGGAAACTCTTTGGGATGATCTGAGCTCTCTCAAGCCTAGCGACTTACCTTGGATGGTGGGAGGTGACTTCAATATTGTGGCTAGTTTGGAGGAGAAAAAAGGAAAATGATATTTCCCAAGAAGAGAAAGTCAATGCTTCATGGAATTCATGTCTAGTAAAGGGCTTATGGATGCTGGCTTCATAGGTGATTCGTTCACCTGATGTAATAACCAGCGTGGGAACCGCCATTCTTTGAGTCTCCTTGACCAATTTTTGGTGAATGGGACTACTTTCTCATCTTTTCTTGATATCAAATTCACTCATATAGCTCAGAATCTCTTAGATCATTCACCCTTCCATATTGTCCTGAAATCTAGAATTGATCAGGAAGACTTCTTTCACTTCTCTCCCTCATGGGCGGTTGAACAAAGTTATTTGGAAGTAGTGCAAGTCTCTAGAGGAAACCCCCGATTATATTTACACAATAATCTCAGGTGTCTTATGGGACCCCTCCATTCTTGGGCCATGAATCTACCCTGTGACCGAGACCTCGAGGGGATCAGTAGGGACATCCAATAGTTGGAGTTGCGCCTGGAAGCTGAATGGGATGAATCTATATTCGCTGATCTCATAAATTTGAAATGTTTTTTTGGCTGAATTACTATTAGAGTAGGAATGCATAGCTCAAGAAATGTCAAGGGTGAAATGGTTTCATGAAGGAGATAGAAACACATGATATTTTCATGCTTGTATCAAAGAAAAATGCTGGTCCAAGATGCCCAAATTACTTCTGGAAGATGGTTCCTATTCTAATGATAGATATGTGGTTGGGAGTATGTTTGACAACTACTTCAAATCCTTATCAGTGTCCCCTAACCCGAGCATGGAAGGAGGATATCTGAGGGACTCTACTGTTCTTTTTTGAGTTAATTCCTTGCTCGGTGACACAGGAGGTTAACAACAAGTTGGAGGCTATATCGGATGAGGAAGAAATTCTTGATATGGTTTGGTATGTGAATCTAGACAGTTCTCCAGAACCGGATGGATTCTCGGCTTCTTTCTACAGGGCCTCTTGGGATATTGTGAAGAGGATCTTGATCAATGATGTTCAGGACTACTTTCTAGGTGGAAACCTACCCCATGCGGCCTATGCAACTAAAATTGTTTTGGTTTCCAATATCAAAGACCCTCAGTCTTTGAATCATTATCGACCTGTTACCATGTGTAATGTTCTATATAAAGTGTTGGACAACATCCTTAATAAGAATCTCACTCCTTCCCTTCCAAGCTGGGTGGCCAATGAACAACATGGGTTTATTAAAGGTCGTTCCATCCAAGGCGAAATAGGCCTAGCTCAAGAGGTTATCAATGACATAAACCTGAAAACTTTCGGTAGTAATGTGGACATTAAGCTAGATATGAATAAAGATTTTGATAGAGTTGAGTGGAACATTATCATGAGGGTTCTTTCATGCATGGGGTTTTCGGTTTGGGCCACTGATATTTTATTCCTATATTTCAGCTCTCCATGGATCTCTACTTCATTATTGGGAAAGAAATTCAGATTCTTCGAATTTGTTAGAGGTTTGAGATAATGATACCCCCTTTCCAATCATTATTTATCATCACCCAAGATGTTTTAATTCGGTACATAAATCACTGCATTAATGTGGGTAGAGTTCTCTCATATCACAATAAGCACTTGGTTGGGAGTATCTCCCACCTCATGTTCACGGATGATACCATTCTCTTTGTCAATGGCTATAGGAGCTCAATTCAGGGGGTTAATAGTGCCTTATAGGATTATTGTGCATGAAGTGGTAAAGTTATCAATCGCGATAAAAGAAATTTCTTTTCCCCATACAAATGTTCAGACGTGAGGATAAGGTCTCTGGAAAGCAATCTTGGTATACACAAGGGAACCTTCCCAATGGATTACTTGGGAGCTCCAATTTCCCCAAAAAAGTTCCTCATCAAACACTTTTATATGACCATTGATAGGACTTTGGTGTGTATCCATAACTGGAAAAATAGATTCTTATCCTTTGGAGGGAGAATCTCTATCATCAATAGTGTCCTTTCTTCAATACCAATGCACATTCTATCTACTCAAAAATTCCCAAGAAAAGTGATATCCAAACTGGAGATCTCAATGATTTCCTTTCTCTAGGACATCCACTTTGAAGGTAAATATCACTAGGATTCATGGAATAAGATTTCTAAGTACATTAAGGGTGGATGTATCAATATTAAGAGTGTTTTCGGCACCATGTTGGCTATACATGCCAAATTAGCTTGGGAGATCATTTAGGGGAGGTCAATGTGGGGAAAACACATCTTCCACTCCTATGGAATTGAATGGATCTCACACACATTTAGACCCTCTATCATCCAGAAGATGATCCAACCCAAACTTCCTATACTCCAACTCCATAACCAGTGGATAATTGGTAAGGGAGACATCAGAGTTGGTCCCAAAATATGCTTGGACTCCCTGGATCTCCTACTCTTGATATTAGCTTCAAATAGGCCAACAGTCATCCTAATTTCATCCATGCCAATTTGGATGACAATAAAAGGGAAATATTTTACAACATTGTGCTTAACCAAGTCACATATAGATGTTTTTTCATGGTATCTACTTCAGGAACATTTACTATTAGAGACTTCCAAAGACTTCAAGTAGATTTGATCTCTTAAGACCCCCAGGGTGAGACTTTATAGTGTAAGGAACTCCCTTCAAATCTCAATTTTTTGGTTTGGTATGTCTGACATAAAGCCATACCAACTGAGGAGAATATTAGGGGAGGGGTATCAGTCTTGTATCCAAATGTATTTGTTCCAGGGATCTAAGGGTTGAGTATACCGACCATTTATTCTTTAATAGTGAATGGGATAATGCTATTTGGGGCTTATTTGTGTAGTTCAATAGGTGGAAGACACAAGAGTTTTCCATCAACTACTTCTTATATCAGTGTTTCCAAGTTGCAAATCGGCCTGGTGCGGAAAGGAAGGCTAAGGCTGTAATTCTATCAGCAGGCTGCTAGCTCATATGGTCTACCAAGTATAATATCTGACACCAAAACACTCCCGGATCAATCCTAGGTATCTTGCTCAAAACAAAAAATAATAATTTTAGATTTTTCTTGGTTATGAAGGGACTCAGAGGCAGCCCCTTCTCTTAAGAACCTCATGCCCTTACGCACATCCACTATGATTAATATTGAGGCTCAGGGGAGAAGGATTAGTTAGATTCATCCTTCTCAGGGGAACAAATTAGACACAGACGGATCTTGCCTCATGGGATCCATGCATGGAGGAGGTGTGATAAGGGATTCAAGGGGCTTGGTTGTAAATGCTTTTTATGCTTTCTTTGGGAATGAATATTATCTTTCAATATGAATCCCAAGCTATGCTCACAAGCCTAGATCTATGTAACTAGAGAAACATCCCTATCAAAGAGTTTGAGACATAATCCTTAACAGCTTATAATGCAGTTACAGGAAAATGACCAATTCCTTGGTCTATCGAGTTCTCTATCAGAAGGTGTATGGGGCTGTTTAGAAACTAGATGATCATCCTCCATACCTAGTGAGAAGGAGATTCATTTGCTAATTACCTATCCTCCAAATCTACCCACAATGTCCATTTTCATTTATTTTCAAGTCTTGGGTATTTTCCCCCACAAGGGTCTAATTATTTAAGGCTGACACTCTAGGCCTTCATTACTATAGGACTTCATAAGTTGTATTTATAGGTGCTCCTACCCTTTTTATTTCTAAAATAATAAAAATTATTCATGGTTGGTTGGTTTTGTGGGAATTTGATGGGTTTGGTCCGAGGATTGAGGTGGTTCCAACCACCTAGAATGAGGTGATGTAATTCATTATGATGAGATTGGCCGAGGTTACTTTTGGTGATATTGATCACTGATTGAGATGACTTGGTTATTGGATTGAGCCAATGGGGTCGTCAAGAATGGGGCATGGAACATGAATTTTAGATGGTGTTGACCATTAGGATGAGTGACATGGGTGCAGAGAAATGAGGTACCAGATGATGTGGCTTAGGTACTTTGTTTTGATGATCACTGCTCACCGTGATTGGCCGATGAACCATTGGAGTTGTGTTCACACAGACAAGAATCAAATGATGAGGAGGTGTTGACTACTCATGTGGGTAGAGGCCACTTTTAATTTGCAACTTAAGATGGTGTTGACCATTGGTAAGGTTAGAGGTGATTACCATAGAAAACCATGTGAATGGTGAGGATCCATTGGTTGACGGTGTTGAGGTCATCAGTTGGGGGGTGAGGCTTTCCATATTTCTTAAGGCCATGGGACGATACATGGGAGGACAAGTATCATTGTTCCTCAGGATGTCGGATATTGAGCCAAGAATGATTATTATTAGAGGACAAATATCGATGTGCCTCAAACATCGGGATTCTGAACTGACTAGGATTCTTATGAGTTAATGTTCGAGGGACCAGGTAATCATTGTTTTGGAATTCCATATGGGCGTCAAGTGATATGATTGATGGAACGAGGTTCTGATGACTTGATTAGAGGGTGGAACCTGAGGGTTCACCTAGGATTCATTTTTGTTAGGGGATTCCTTGGGCTTTATGCTAAGGATCCACAAAACTACAATTATACATATGTAGAATGTGATGTATTCCATATGGATATACCAGCGATGGCTGAATTATGTAATTTCTTCCTTGTGGATGTTGAGCATAAGGGAGGTAAGTTATATATATTCTATGCATGTGTTGTTTTCATTTATTTTAGAACACCTACTTATTCACAGATGTAAGTTAGGTACATGTTGGCGATGGACTAATGAGATTCATTCTCACGCCCTACATGGGCCCCTCCATATGTTTGTAGACTTTATTCTTTTACGATCAAGCATGGGTTTTGGCTCTGGAGCTGGATCTTCATGATCTTGTTGTCCTGTTTATCATGGGATGGATAGAAAGGGACATGAGAGGTTCTTGAATAAGCTAGAATTTACTTTTTTTACTTTCTTTTGTTCCAGCATACTTATATGTATATACTGATATGGTCGGACACATGTAATCTTTCCTTCTTACTATTTTGTATGACCTGAATTGATGGATACTTAGCTATAAATGGTGTTTTATTCTGAAATTAGTTTGTTTTATTTTTTTTATTTTTATTGCTGATGTCTATTTGTGATTCCACTACAATAAGTTACTGTTCATATTTTCTTTTGGTCATTCTTTTGCTATTATATTTATATAGACAATTATTATGATCACCACTAGAGGGTATAGTCCTCCCACTATAACCTATTTACACTCTCGTTGCTATTTGACAGCCTTTTGCATATGGGGAGGCAAGCCTAAGGCCTAGTGGTACTCCGACCTAGAGCATGGTTTTTAAGTTGCTCCTGGGTCGGGCTGCTACAAGTGGTATCAGAGATGATCATGATTGATAATTAGTGAAAATGTTCAGCTAGATACTAATGATATAAAATTTTACTTTTATTTTTGGGTATTACTATTTGGGTTATGGTAGACTGGATATTAGGATGTTTTCGAAACTGGGTATCGACCTCGTGTTTTGGTGCCTGAAGCCCCATGCACGAGGGACAAACCAAGTTGCCAGGGGTGGGAAATTGATATTTTTCTTTGCTGTTTAGATAGTTGATTTTATTTACACCTCTATTGGTGCCCTTGGGTGTGCTTATTATCTATTATTTAATGTTACCCTTGGCTCGGTATATAAAGTGAGGATCTTTGACCCTTAGCCTAGTATAGAAAGGGAGGATTGATTTTTCTTTATGGTAGGCACATAGGGTGTTTTGATATGTGTATGTGCATGTGATGAGTTTTCATTAGGAACTTGGATTTCTATAAGAGGGGTTGGGTTGTTTAATCTATTAATAAATAAATCTAAATAGTGTTTTCCAACTTAGCCTCTCTTTGGTGGCATTCTACTCAACCAACCCAGGCATGTGGTTCTAATGAAATCCATATGGTATGTGATATTCATGTGATCTATGGGACTAACTTTGATGTGGTTAGGCATCGATGATAATATGGGGTGAGTTTTTTAAAGTGCCAAAAAAGAATCCAAACAGTGTTTTCATGTATATCCTCTTTGGTGGAATTCTAATTAGCTACCTCAGATGATATGTGATGCCTAAACCTATCATGGGAAGGTGAGGGGCCATGAGGTCAGACTATGTTTGATTATTGACTCCGATGTGGGTAGTTAGGGGTCCATGAGGATGGGTTACATGTGATACCTGACCTTAATAAGGGCAGGTAAAGGGACTTGAGGCTGTATATCTTATGAAAGGGTGTGATGTGGTAGTGTAAGGGTGGTGATATGTACTTCCTATTACAACCTTACCTATTATATATATATATATATATATATATATATATATATATATATATATATATTATAACTATCTGACTATGGAATTGGTATTCAGTGTGATGCCACCTAGATAGGATCCAATGGAGCGTCATGAGGGCATTGATTTGGAGCCGCATGAGCGTGAATATGATGAGTCTCTTGAGGGCCAATATGAGGCCATGGAGGGTTAATATGATCATGAACCACTAGTACAGGCATAAGTATAGGCTCATGTATAGGAAGGAAAAATGTAGGATATGGCATATTTTGGTCCATGTCTTGACGAGCAACTCATGGAGAGTCTGGTTCTAGTTATGTAATGTATCAATTGGGGAGCTTAGGGAGTTGATCTATTGATGGAATACCCAACTCGAGAGTTACAGTCACAACACCCACTACTATTTTAGTGTGAGTGTGGACCACATGTGGTAGAGAATTGAATAGATTTAGTGCAGAACTTCTTTGACCAGCTCGAGACACCCCTAGGCTTGAGGGTGAAGCTAGTGGGACATACAAGTATAGGCGGGTAGACACGAAGTACTATCTTGGAAGGAATTTGAGGCTAGATTCTTCGAACACTTGTTTACACAGACACTAAGGGTGGAGAGAGCTTAGGAGTTCCTGAACCTTTAGTTGGGAGACATGTCCATCATGTACTATGTAGTTACTTTTATATACTCTTCATGTTTCATACTCGGTATTGTGGGTGATGAAACCTTGAGAGTGGGGTGTTTCAAGGATGGTTTATGGAATTCCATTAGGGTGTTGGTAAACATCATCAGTTTTGCCTCATTATTGGAGGTTGTGAACTAGGAATTGATATCCGAGGGAAATTTTAAGGACTGATCATTCTCGAGCCAAGTGACGATGTTAGGTGTTATTAGTGGCGATGATTTGGATAGTAGGAAGTGAGGCCATGAGGAGTCTTAGTAGGGTGTTCAGGCTAGATATTTTAGCATACCACCAAGGAGTGGGTCTTAGATGGTGTACTTCTAGTGAAGGCAGCCAAGACATGTGCAGATGCAGTGTGATCAGGCACCGAGGGAGTGTCAAGCATGTGGCCAGTTTGGGCATCCCGTGAGGCTCTGTAGGAATACTTCTCAGGAAGCTGGTAACCAGAGACTGAGGAAGTCTCAAGTGTCTGAGGTCAGACTGGGAGTGGTACCTGGATCTAGTAGTTGGGGTTCAGTTTCATGTAAAGTTAGTGACATATATAGTGGGATCCATCAGTGGGGTTAATGCTTGGTAGCTGGTACAACTCCAAAGAGAGGACATGCCTCAGGTAGTCGGGCTTCAGGATAGGTGCACATAGTGGAGCTATTAGGTACATAGCAGGTCAGGGAGCCCACTACATTCAAAGGTATTCCATGAGGATGGGCATGACCTAGATCCTTTTATTTTGGGATTTGGCTAGTTTTGATTCACATGGTGCATATATATTGTTTTTGGACTAACCAGGTGCTGGTTATTAGGTTGGCATCAGTTCAGATGTGTGATATATATATATATATATGAGGTGTATGGAACCTGAATATCTATTGGTAATCGATGCGATGGAAGATTTATTTGAGGTGCGTAGGCATCTGGGCATCGATGCGATGTAGGTTATTTATGATTTTGTGGCACCAGAACTTCTTATTAGCATATGATGAGATGCAGGACCTTAGAGGTGTCGTGTGGGACATGAGCATGAGGTGGGCATATGATGATATGCCAGATATGATTGGTTTCAGATGTGACACATGCACAATTTGAGAAACTGATGAGGTATAGGAGTGAAGATACATCATTGGAGGACTCTGTATTCCTAGGATGGTTGGTGGACTATTGAATTTTCTCGTTTTTGGGTCGGGATGCAATCAGGTAGGTAACTCCGAAGGTGGGGAGATCCTTGAGGGAGTTGACATGTGAATTTATAACTAGGGTCGACTTGGTTTTTTAAAGATATAGGTATGTTCAGTACCATATCCAGGTAAGTCTTGATAGCTCAAGGATGAGCTATGTTAAGGTGGGAGAGATTGTAATGTCCTGGGTTTTTGGAGTGGGTCGAAATCCTCAACCCATTTGATTTTTGGAGGTTTGTGGTCGGACTAACTCTTTTCTTAATCTTTAGAACTTAATTATAAGTGTTCCCTTGATCCAAGTACTTTTTTAGATGGATTTTAAGGATCAACAGTGGCTCGGGGTTTTGAGTGGGTTTTAGGTGCATCAAAGGTCGAAAAAACCAACTTTTCAAAATACACAGATAGAGCCACACAATTTGGAAAAACTGTGCAACCTCTCAGGAGAAACCGTTCAACCCTCAAGGTTCATTGACAATTATTTTTCAAACCATGTAGGAGGGAGTGTGCAACCATGTGGGGAAATTCTTTAGTTTTTAGAAGAGGCTCACGAATTGTATGTGTATGGTTTGGGAAACCATGTGCCTTGACCGTGCGTGGTGTGGTTCCTAGACAATGGGTTTCACATGGTTGGTGCATGGTTAGCCAAACTGTGTGGTAATACTGTGAAACTCATTAATGTTTGTTGAAATAACCAAAATAACCCACCTTCTACTTATTTATTTTTCTCCTCTTTTCCTCCCTCATTCATCCACACACTTAGGGGGTTCCTCCCAAATTATTCTCTCACTATGACTTGAGATTCACTCTCTATCTGAGCTTCATTTTGATCGTCATTGATCTCATTCAAACCACATCAATGAGAACTTTAATCCACTACCCAATTTTATTCTTTTATTTTTCCATATAGTGAGTTAAATCCATGTGAGACGTTTTACCCTATTTTTAGGGCATTTGTCTAAAATGACTACTTATCTTGAATCGACCTAAGTTAGAGTTTGATATCGGATAAGCCTACATCTATGAGTACAAGGTATGAATTGCCTATATTTCTTCATGTTTTTGTAATTGTTTTGTGGGTTTTCTCTTATTGCGCCATGTGGGTTTCCTGAGAAAGACCCTAATAATTTAGATGTTTGTCTGTTAATTGTTAAATTGATGACGTGAGATGCCTATGAGCATGCTTCTTCTACACTACTAATGGTTAAACATGGTGATAGGCTTCATACCACTTTGGAATATTAGGTTGAGTGTTATTTTAATTTAATTAAATTGTTTACATTGGAATGCTTGGTTCCATGAAAATGTGTTTGGCTTGGCCTGAGGATTGAGGTGGTTTTGAACGCTTGGAATGAGGTGATGTAATTTGTCAGTATGGGATTTAATTTGGGTGATGTTGATCACTAGTTGAGGTGACTTGGTCATCAGATTAAGGTTAAGTGGTCGTCAGGATTGGGGAATGGCCTATGACTTTGATATAGTGTTGACCATCAGGATGAGAGACATGGTCATAGGGGCACGAGGTGCTGGATTATGTGGATTAGGTATTATGTTTTGGTGATCGTCGCTCACCATGATTGGCCAACACACTGTTGGATTCATGTCCACACAGATAAGACTTAGATAATGGGGTGGTGTTGGCCACTCATGTGGGTAGAGGGAACTATTAGTTTGCGGCTTAGGATGGTGTTGAGCATTTGTGAGGCTAGATGTTCTTACTATAGATATCCACATGGACGGTGAGGATACATCTATTCATGATGTTGAGATCATTAGTTAGAGGATGAGTCTTTTTGTATTGATTGAAATTGTGGGTTGAGACATGGGAGGATAGTCATTTCCATACCTTGGGAAGTTGGCTATTGAGTAGATGATTATTATTATTAGAGGAAAGATATCGATGTGACATAGACATTGGGCTTCCAAACTGACAGGGATTCTTATAAGCTGAGGTATGAGGGACTAGGTACCTATTATTTGGGAATGCAGTATGGATAACGGGTGATATGATTGATGGAACAAGGTTCCGGTGAATTTATTAGAGTGTAGAACCTGAGGGTTCACCTAGGATTCATTTTCATCAGGGGATTCCTTGATATTTATTGTAAGGATCCTTACCACTATAATTATACATATTCAGACACATGTTGTATTCCATATGTATAATCGGGGGCACATGGTATACCTACGATGGTTGAAGTAGATGATTGCTTCCTTTTGGATACTAAACACAAGGGAAGTAGGTTATTTATATTCTAGGCTTGTGTTATTTTCATTTATTTTAAAACACCTACTTATTCACATATGTAAGTTAAGAACACATTGGTGGTGGCCTACTGAGATTCATTCTCACACCCTACACAGTCCCCTCGGGACACATGTATACTTTATGATTTTGCGATCAGGGAAGGGTTCAGACTCTGGAGATGGACCTTAGTGATCATGCTGATCTGTTTATCATGGGATGGATGTCATGGGACCTTGGAGGTTCTTACATTAGCTGGAGTTTAATTTTTTTTCTTTCTTTTGTTTCAGCATGCTTATATGTATATACTAATATAGTCAACCACAAGTGAACTTTACTATTTACTATTTTTTTGACATGAATTTATGTATACTTGTTTGTAAATGGTGATTTATTGTACAATTATTATGTTTTAGTTTGTTTATTTTTATTAATACTATATGTTCATGCTTCTGCTATGGTGGGTTACTGGTCCAGTTGTCTTTTGTTCTTTCTTATGCTATTATATTTATATAAACCATTATTATAATCGAAACTAGAGGCTATAGTCTCCCTAATGTAACCTCTTTACACCCTAATCACTAGTCAGTAGCCTTTCACATAAGGGGAGGCGTGCTTAAGACCCATTGGCACACCAGACCTGAGAAATGTTCTGGTGGTAAGATGGGTCAGGTCTCTTCACCTTAAATAGGAAGGTCTCCAATCTCAACATTATATTTAACATATATTTAAGTTCCTGGAACTAATATGGAAATACTCATGAAATATACTAACTTAATCCCATGATCATGGTGAATATATGGTAGGAATTCCCAATATTTCAATTATAACATCCCTGAACCCGCACTCTCATATCCGGTGCTAAAAACATGAACTTTACATTTTCATATTTGATACTAATAAAGGCGACCCAATTTTGGCCATCCAAAACTTATAACATCAAAAGTAAAATACTGGATCACATACATTCTCAAGGACACTTTAGGTTTATAGTTTTTGAGAATTAGGACAAACTATTACATAAACAATACTCGTGCCTTTAAATTACCATTTCTCTCACTTAAACTAGTTTTTTTTAATTCACATTAGGTCATAATCATTATCCCTATGAAACCCATCTAGATATAATTCATTTAACATAATTATTGATAACTTGGGGAAAAAACATAAGAAGTGTGATCTCAAATTCCCTATATGGGTAAACATAAATGTTAACAATTTAATGTCATTAGTGAGAATAAGATGAGTATAAGGGTATGATGACATAATTAAAGTGGAAGAACATAACACAAGAGAACTCATACCCATCAATACCTAGATCATCAAACATGAAAAAATAAAATAAGGCTTTAAAAAAGGAAAGATTCATCAAAATCAATGATTTTGAGCCATGTAATATCAATCATGATCAAAGGATACATTTATAACCCATAGAAAGCATAAAAAAGATGTATTGGTATCCTGGGAAATCGTTATTGTAGAACCCTTATAGAACCCTTACAATTGGAATAACTATACATGAAAATTATAATATAATTATCTGGAGAACATAATCATTACCTAATGAATTCGAGAGTAATCTGGGTGTACCCATTGTATAATCTATATCTGGCTCACCCAACACTATCTTGGCACATCCATCATATTGCAATTTCCAAGAACTATAAATAAAGTACATATAGATTGAATTTAATTATAAAACTCATAGAAATAATCATTATTACTTTTATAACATGATTAACCCATGGAAAAGAAACATGATCCATAAAAATCTATTTGAAACATGATTAACCCATGTAAAAGAAATGAGTTCCATAACAATCTCTTTGAAACATGATTAAATAGTGGAAAAGAAACAGGCTCCATAAAAATCTCTTTGAAACATGATTAACCCATGGAAATGAAACAATTTCCATAAAAATCTATTTAAAAAATGATTAACCCATAGAAAAGAAATGGGTTCTAAAACAATATATTTTAAAAATTATCATCCCATGAAAAATAAATGGGTTCTATAATAATATCTTTGAATCATGATTAACCTGTGGAAAATAAATTGGTTTTATAAAAATATCTTTGTAGCATGATTAACTCGTGGAAAAGAAAAAGATTATATGTCAATATCTTTGAAATAATATTAATCCATCTAGAGAAAGAATGAGAATGAAATCATTACAAAATATCCCCATTGTAACATAAGTAACAACAATGGTTGTTGACATTGATTGATGAAAATACCATTAAAAGATCATTAAAAACATTCTTGAGGAAAATAACCTTTTCATTTTGAAAATCAATTTTAAAAACTCAATTTTTTAAAAATATTGTGAAAATAATTTTATTGGGAAAAAACCATTTAAACATATAAATGAAGGTTCAAATCAAATAATGGTCATGAAAGTGGGAAAATACATTCATTTTTTAAATGATAAAAATAAACATTCTTTTCAAAAAAAATTGTAAAAGGGATTAAAAAGTGACTCATTTGGAAAATGTTAATAAATTTTCTTTCAAAACCATTAAAAAAATAAGTTCAAAGACTATATAAATAGATTTGGAAATTCATTTTTTATAAAGAATATTTTTTAAAATATTTTAAGAAAAATGGATATTAAAGATAAAGATAGCCGATCTAAAAGAAAATACAAAATCAATATCACATACAAATGACTTTATTAATGTTTATTTAAGCAATAAGGAAGGAAATGAGATTCAAACATGTTAACCACATTCATAATTAGCAGATAATAAAGATATTTTGTTCATGAAAATAATAGAATAAGATTTCTTATAAAATAACCTTCAACATAAACAATCCTCAAAATAAAGAAGATTATAACATAAGTCATTTTCCACTTTGGTAAATCTTCCTTCGTAAGCCACATGAAAGAATAAAATAAAAAGATACTTTAAATATCATGAATATAAGGATATATATGATATAAAATGCCAAAATTTAAGTATATACAGCTCATAAATAATATAGGTTCATATAATAAACATGTTTCCCAAAGAAAGGAACTTAGGATGATTAACCCTTACAAAGATCATATCACTGAATTGAGCATTAATAAATGAAGATGTTACGTGTAACAAATGGAAATACTTAAAAAACAAGTTTAAATACAAAATAATACAATTTAGGTATTAATTCACAGATAATAATATCTCCACAAAGTCAATTGAGAAGTTTTATTACTCAATGAAAGAAAATTGAGTTAAGAAACTCTTTACTAGTTGGTAATTTTCAAGTTAATCCCATTGGATAAATTAATTAAAATTGAAAGTTAAAGTACCATTATTTGTGAATTATTAATGTTATTACATGTAAATTTTATATTGTACACCCCACACAATAAAAACAAGTGGTGAATGTGTCATATGTCTCATAGAAATAAAAAGTGAGACGAGAAAAACACTTGCATCTAGTCTAAAATTCCATTGTATGTACTTTAACTCCTATATAATAAGCTTACATAAATTATTTTATTTTTTAAGAAAATTTTTGAAGTTCAATAACTTAAAATTAAATTATTCTTTTATTATTTTTAATGAAATATTTAAATTTTTAATCACTTAAATCCTTGTCAGGTGTTTTGAGGACATTTGGTTCATTATTTCAAAATGGATTCGGTGTATTGACCATGGTCAAAGAGGTAATTATTTCAACATATAAAGAATAATAATCATAAAATATTTATCAAATTTTTGTATCAATTATATTTTTAAAACCAATCATGAAATATGGTTATAAAAATGAACAATGTTACAGTCATGGAGATGGTAGGTTATACATACACATGAATAATGGTTCCATTTTTCATCGATCATTATGAAAAGAAGGTAAGTAATATTTTATATTTAAATAATCATAATAATATCATAAATACATATTATTTATTTCAATATACTTATATATATATATATATATCATCCATGTGTTTTGGTGATGAAAAATGAGTCACATCGCTTCATGGAGGCGGTAGTCCACACGTACGCACGAATGATGATATCATCTCTCAAAGAGTGGAAAGGTAAGAAAGAAAATGATATATTATATTTTAAGAATGATAAATATGTAATTAATAAAATAATAATTTCATGTATATCACATATATTTATTAAAATTATCCTTATTACCTTCCATGTATTGCATTAGTGAAAGACAAATCACAACGTATCGCGAGGCAGTAATCCACCGTACACACGAGCGGCATTATTGTATCCCACATGAAATAGAAATTAAAATGGTATATGAGATATAATATTTAAATAAGTATAAATATGTCATAAATATTATATATATACTTTTAATCCATTATTATATTATGTTGTGAGAGGTGATGATGGAAAACGAATGACATCAGTTCACGAGGTGGTATTCCGCCATACACACGAATGATGATTTTGTATCCCATTTGATAGAAGAGGAGATGGATTTAGGTTATTGAATTAAAATAATAATATATCAGTATATGTTATTTACTATTGATATTATATAATCAAGATTTAATAAGATTTTATGGAGGAGGAATAAGAAATAAAATAAAGATTCTCAGTTAAACAAGATACCTTTTCTTCGGACATCCTCCTTTGTTAAGTGCCAAAAGGCTTCTTATGATGGATTTATGTAACACCCCAAGGTTTTCTAAAATAAATGGAAATGCATGGAACTTTATTTTAAGTAGATATTTATAACTAGCCTTTAAAAATAATTTTTCCACTGATGTTTTGAATTTCAAAAAATGGCCATCTACAATTGTGTTCAGTATGTTATTTAGAGTTTGATGGAACCAACTTGTGTTTTTGGTGAATAGTAACATACCCTTATGAATAGTTGTAACGCCCCGACCCTAGTTACCCAGATTTAGTGCATTATTACATAACATTGACATGATTACAAGGAATCAAGTCCCGAAGGACCGATCAGTTTAGCAGTCTTGGAAAATAGATTACATATATGAAGTTCAACATTAAAACTTAAAAAGAAAAACAACAATAATTTATTCCATTAGAAACATCCAAGCCTCCTAGATTATTCCTTCAAGTTACTCATAACTAAATTCTTCATATCTTGGGAAAATAAAACATAAGAAAGGGGTGAGCTCAGATGCTCAGTAAGGGTAAATAATTTAGCGAAATCTATAAACTTTTAAGGAAATATGTGTAATAAAACAACAGCCTTTTAAACATAAAATTTAACATAATATGGAAAAAATAAATCAAACATTACCATATAAACATGCACATGGATATTATTCTAGTCGAATAATCACATGTAATAACTAATTTCATAATGAGGGAATGTATAGTACCGAACTTTAATTTCTGTGTCATGGCCTTGTGGTAGGACCTATGGGCTAACTGTAACTGGACCCAAACCCAGAGAGCCTCTGTAACTGGACTCCATCCTAGAGAGCCTCTGTAACTAGACTTCAACCTAGAGAGGCTCTGTAACCAGACTCCAACACTGAGAGCCTTTGTAACCGGACTCCAACCCGGAGGGTCTGCTGTAACCGGACCCCAACCCGGAGGGCTTACTTTTACCGGTCCCCAACCTAGAACATACTAGTCCAATACATTCATCTTAAGAAAAGGTTGAAATATAACATAAACATTCGTATTAAAACTAGCATACGAAATGTCAATAATTTATCCATAAACCATGAATGGCATAAAAATAACTCATCCACAGTCAAACATATCACAAAACCTTAAATACAATATGGGAGATTTGTATCATAATAAATCAACTTCAAACAAGTGTAAAATTTATCAAAGGATGTTGACATAGATGAAATCAAAACTATTTGAGAGAAATATCTCTTTGTATTTTGAAATCATTTAAGAGTCACATAATTATAAAGAAAAAATTTATTTTGAAAATATTATTATAAGCTTGTAAGGGAAGATATGATGATTTTATAATGGTAGAAAATAGTCGCACCTTCCATATAAGTTAAAAAACATTTTTACCTTAGTTTTGTCGAAAAGGTCATAAAGTACCTTGTTTGGAAAACGACGGAAATATTACTTTATAAACATCTTATAAAAAGTCAAAAAAGGGTATAAATGACTTTATCCCATAGTCTAGTAAATAGTAAAAATGTTTTGAAATACATTTTTAAGAAAACACGGATGTGGATGATAAAGAGGTCCCAGTAGATACTTACGTAAAAACAATCTTGGATAATAAAGAGATTGTGAAATTAACCCTTACCACGTTGTAATCAATCAAGTCATATGACCAAAATTTAATAACCACAAAATTATTCATAGAATACCATGAATATAAATAGAATCATGATAATATATATCAAATGGAAGTACACAATACACCACATTCAATAAGTGGCGAATAATGGAAATCTCACGGAATTAAAAGTGAGATAAGAAACCCCTTACCTTGTACTTTCCTTTAGTCGAGGGTACGTTTAACCTACTGTATAAATACCGTAGTATGTTATTAAATTATTCAAGAACCATATTGATATTTATGATATCATACATGATTCATTTATGACTTTATACTACCCATTTAATAATAATTTCCATGTTAAATTAACATTTCGGGTAATAATCACTTTCTTTATCGTACGTGTTTTAACTTGTTATTCTTGACTGTATCACTGAGATAATTATTTAAATACTTCCAGAATATAAAACATAATATATATTTAGAATATAAATATGTATAATAGACATATATATGAAATGGAAAACACCGTTTATGGAGACGTTAGGTCGTACGTATGCATAAACGTTGTTTCCGTTTTCGTATCGTATTGAATGGAACTAAGTGAATAAGATATATGTAAGTACATAAATATATATATTTATATCTCAAGTATCATTATTATGTCATATATTACATACTTATTAATGATATATATTTTATAATCATCATTGAATGGTGAACGTGGAAATGAATCTCATCACGTCGTGGAGACGGTAATCCGTACGTACGCACGAGCGACAATATCATTATATTGATGGATAAATAGTATGTAATTGGATGGTATATCATATATAAAAAATCTTTTACATGTTATATTTATTATTTACATCAGTTATACTCATTATTATACCCATAAAAATAATGAAGTGTTTGAATAACAAACTACACCACGACGTGGACACGGTAATCCGTACGTACACACGTATGGTGACTTTTTCATTTATAGTATGAATAGAATAATGAATATGGTTTTACCTTTTTTATAATAATATCACAGTATATAGAAGATACTAGAGTTATTATTTTAGAATGGAAACAACAAAGAAAGAGGTAGTGGAAGAAGAAAAGAACTTGAAAGAGGTGATGAAATATGTACCTCTTCTTCGAGTTCTTCCTTTTGATTTGATCAAAAGGGATTCTTATGTTGGCTTTCTGACCAGAGGAAGGCCTCTAGGATGAAGGGATGAAAGTTGGGAGGATATTTGGGCAGGGTTTGGATGAGACAAAAGTCTTTGGAGGTGTGAAATTAAGATAAGGGGAAGTGCCCTTTTATAAGAGTGGTGAAGGTCACTTTAGGAAAAGCTTGAAATATTATTTTATAATAAAATCATTTTTGGTTTCTAATGGCTCTAAAATGATTTATTTAGAGGATAAGGTTGGGATGGGTCGAAATAATCTCAACCAATAGGTTTTATACAGGTTTAGGTCACCATATTAACCTTATCTTTTAGATTTAACTCTTAGTTAAATAGTTTGACATTTACCATGTCTCTTTGTTTTTTTATTTTATATGGTTAATAAACTTACAATAAAATGAAAATAGAACCCCAATTGGTTCATTAATGTCATATATATTATTATATAAGTCTTTTATCCGAACCTTATATTTTTAGGACTACTATATCAATTAATAATATAATATTTGTTTTAAAAACAATTTTATGTTAATTTTGACACTATTTGGTATTTGTTTTTTTTATAATCACAATAGCATGATTAATTCGAAAAAAAATTGATTTAATCAACCCTAAAATGTCATATTAACCTATAAAATTAGTTTAATTCATAAGAAGTATCAAATTACATTTATTTGGGTATTTATAATATCAATTATTTTAATCTTTTATTAATAAGGTAATTACTACATCATCATTGTGTCTTAAATAAATTTAATTATTTAATGTCTAAAAACTATAAATTAAATACCATTATGTAGGAAATATTTTTGTCTTTATAATTAATTTTTTTAGTCTAATTTATCTTATGTATAACCCTATATTAAAAATGTTTTAGTTATGAAAACTTGAATTTAACACTTTTAACTCTTCTTTAAATTAAATAATAATAAATGTATTAATCTAATCCATGTTGACCTAAAGGATAATATTTTATTCCTAAGGTTTTTTTTGGTCGAATTAAATTTATCCAATAGAATTACGACATGTGTTAGGGTAATTATAATATCATTTTTACCCTTAATTACCCTATTTACTTTTAACCGTGGTAAATAAAAGTCAAAAGGTACTATTCACCAAAAATTATTTTCATCTTATTAAACCACATTTTACTTACTGATATTAATTGTGTCTCTCAGATTTTTGAAATTCAACTCACAGTAGCGGTAAAATTAAGTTTTATATCAATTTGCAAATGCTCCTAGGAGGTGGGTAAATGACGGTAAAAAGTTCGATAAAATTTTATATATCTAAAATTATTATAAAATGACTCCAATGAATTATGTTGAACATATATAGGTATTATGTATCTATTTTGACCTAAAATAACTTAAAATAAAATAACTAATTATTTAAATAAAAATTCGGTTTTAACCAATAACGCCATGTTTTTTCACTATTCATAAAAATATGAAAGTTATCAGAAAAGTAACAAAACTTTATCCAAACTAAATTTTTATGTCCCGATTCTAAAGAATAATTTAATTTAATTAAACTTAATATATAAAATTTTAAAATATTGGTTTTAAAAAGGGTTCACCATTAAAAGGCGGTGAAATTGCATTTTTTGAAAAATACTTATTTTATCTGAAAAAATGAATTTGTTCTTATATTATGTCTAATAAACACGTAATATGGATGTTAAAAATATATAGAGTATATAAGATTCAAAATACAGTTAATAATATTCATAACTGCTTTTTGAATGGTTAGTTTAGTAAGTTGTGGTGAAAGGATGGTTTAGATAACTTTAGGGGTTAGGATGATGTTAAAAGAATACCATAAATGATTTTTACTCTATGGATAATTTGATATGTTATAACATTTAAATATTACCATGATGCTTCATCTAAGGCATGTTTGTTCAGAATGGTGGTTCGCAGAAGAAACTAGGAAGCTGAAGAGGAGAGGAATCAACAAAATGACATCCTTTCGAATTTGCAGCCCAGAATAGTAGGTATTGGTACCGAGCAGTTTGTGATAGTAATGGCTCAGCTGACGCAGCCAATAAATGGTGGCATCATCCATGTAAGAGAACAACTAGAGGTACCATAATGGAACAAGATAATAATGGAACATTTTATGAGAAAAAACCCTCCTACTTTCAATGGATCTTCTGACCCAGTAGTGGCTGAATGATGGATTAAAGTCCTTGAAAAGATATTCGATGTTATGGGATGTTTAGACTATAAAAAGGTAAGTCTTTCCATTTATCGTTTTGAAGGTGAATCTGATCAGTGGTGTTCAATGGTAAAGAATATCAGGGATAGAGTGGATATTGATGCCTTAGAGTGGGATGAATTTAAAAGTATTTTCCTTAAAAAATATTTTCCTAAGGTGGTGCGTCTTAGGATAGAGAAGAAATTACTTGAATTGAAACAGAAGGAGGAATATTCAGTGGTCGTGTATGAAGAAAACTTCACTCAACTGGCGAGGTGTGCTCCAAATCTTATTTTGGATCTTGATAGCAAAATCAACCACTTTTACTTAGGACCGAAGCCAAGGTATCGAAGGGCGTTGGCCTTCTGTGAATTCAAAAGTTAGGAGAAACTTGTCTGATGTGCTGAGAGGGTAGAAATGGAGTTTTTTGATGATCACGTTCATTTTGGAAACAAGGAGAAGAAGAGGTCCAGATGGAAAGTGATGGGTAAGAATCAACAAAATAAATCTGATGGTAAGAAAATCCAGTTTCTAGTTTGTGAAAAGTGTGACAAGAAGAACCCTGGGGAATGTCTTATCAAAAATGGGAAGTATTTTAAATGTGGTAAATTTGGACATATGGCCCAAGATTGTAATGAAAATGATCCTAAGAATAATCCTGAAAAGAAAACTATAATGTGTTTTAAATGTGGTGAGATGGGTCATTATGCAAATGCTTTCCCAAAGAGAGATCTGGATGATGAAAAGAAGCCAAACTACAAGCAGAAAGGTGTAGTGAGATCCTTCGCGACCACGACAGCAGACGTCAGACCATCCAATGAAATTGTATCTGGTAATTTATTTGTTTACTCATATTTTTCTAAAGTTTTATTTGATATGGGTTCTACACATTCCTTCATATCTGAGAAAGTTTTGGGTAAATTGGAAGTATCACCTTAACAAATGAAACCAGAACTTGTTGTAAAAACACCTGGGGGAAATATTATAGTAAAGAATAATTATAAGAATATTTATATTGTGGTCTATTGAAAGACTTTACCTGAAATCATTGTTGTTCTACCCTTAGTCAAGTTTTATGTGATTATGGGAATGGATTTTCTTTATGTTTATCATGATAAGATTGGTTGTAGAGCTAAAGGAGTTGTTTTTCTGAAAGAGTTTTAGTTTGTACATAAGAACGAACCCATACATTTGATAACATATCAGGAAGCTGATAAACTGTTGAAAGATTTAAATGAATGTTATCTTGCTCATATTTTTTAAAACAATGGAACTTTTCAAATTAATGATGTGCCAGTGGTAAATGAATACCTTGATGTTTTTCCTGATGAGTTACCCAGTGTCATACCTGATTGAGAATTCAAATTCACAATCGTCTTAGTTCCTGATACTAAGCCAATTTCAAAAACCCCATATCGTATGGATCAAATAGAACTTCTTGAATTGAAAAATAAATTTCAGTATTTGCTTGATAATGGATTCATTCATCCTAGAACTTCACCATGGGGTTCTCCTGTTTAGTTTGTTAAAAAGAAAGATGGTTCCATGAGACTTTTCATTAATCACAAAGAATTGAATAACATCACTATTAAAAACAATTATCCATTGCTTCATATTGATGACTTTTTTGATCAGCTCCATGGAGCTCGGTACTTTTCCAAGATTGAATTGAGATCTGGATATCATCAGCTGAAGGTGAAGGAGGATGACATCCTGAAAACAATCATTCGTACTACATACATACCTTATGAATTTTTTGTTATGCCATTTGGATTAACTAATGCACCTGTTGTATTCATCAATCTTCTAAATAGAGTATTTCATGAGTTCTTGGATAAGTTTGTGGTTGTGTTTATTGATGAAATTTTGGTATTTTTCAAAAATAAATAGGATCATGAAAACATCTACGGGTTGTTTTGAAAACCTAAAAGAAACGAACCTGTATTGAAAATTCAGCAAGTGTGATTTTGGGTTGCAATAGATTTCTTTTATTGGGCACATTGTAAATAAATATGGAATAAAAATTGATCCTTCTAAAACAAAAGTGGTTGATGAATGGCCAAAATCAAAAAATATTACAAAGATTTATAGTTTTCTTGGATTAACAAGTTATTACTAACGTTTTTAAGAACTTTTCTCGGTTATCTAGCACGATAAATAAGTTAATACAGAAATGGGTTAAATTTTTTTTTTTGATAGAAGAATGTGATGTTTGTTTTCAGGAACCCAAGAAGAAATTGATGAATGCTCTAGTTTTAGCCTCACCTTCTCGAAATGGTGAGTTTTTCATTTACAATGATAATTATTTAAAGGGACTTGGTTGTGTTTTGATGCAGAATGATCAGGTAATTTCTTATGATTCAAGACAACTAAAACCTCATGAGTTAAATTATCCCACTCATGATTTGGAATTGGCATCTATGGTTTTTTCTTTGAAAATTTGGAGGCATCATTTATATGGAGCCAAATGTCAAATATATACTGACCATAAAAGTCTGAAGTATATATTCACGAAGAAGTAATTAACCATGATGTAGAGAAGATGGCTTGAACTAATAAAGGATTATGATTGCACGATCAATTACCATCATAGAAAAGAAAAAAAAGTGGAGGATGCCTTGATTCAAAAACATCATGCATCATTAACCATGTTACATTTGGAACATGATCTTTTTATTAATGATTTGATGAATTTTGGATTAGAAGTTTTTAGTGTGGGAAATACCTCTGTTTTGTTTCAGTATTTAGTATAGTTGTCGTTATCAGACAAAATTAAGAAAGAAAAGAAGGAAGACTGTGAGCTACATAAAAAGGTAGAATTGGTTAAAATGGGTAAGTTTCCAGAATTTAACCTTGATAAAGATTGTGTTTTAATATTTGGAAAAAGGTTGTGTGTGCCTAGTGATTCTCAGTTGAAGAAAGATTTTTTGTGCGAAGATCATAGTTCTCCATTTTCAGTTCATCCTGGAAGTACTAAGGTGTACATAGACCTTAGGGAGTATTATTAGTGGGATGGAATGAAAAGAGATATTGCTAATTTTACTGTGAAATGATTAACATTTCAATAGGTTAAAGAAGAGAAGTAGTTACCGAAGGGGATGATTCAGCCTTTTCCAGTGCCAGAGTGGAAATGAGAGAATGTATCCATGGAATTTTTTGTGGGACTACCAAAGACTTCTCGATATAATAATGAGATTTGGGTTATTGTTGATCGGCTGAAAAAATCTGCACATTTTCTTTCTATTCGAGATACAATGTCTTTGGATCGGCTTTCTTGACTATACCTTAAAGAGATTGTTAGGATACATGGAGTTCTTATTTCCATTGTATCTGACCAAGATCCCAAGTTCACTTCTAACTTTTGGAAGGGACTTCAGAAGTCATTGGGCATAGAATTAAATTTCATTACATCTTTTCCTCCTCAATCAGATGGGCAATCAGAACGAACAATTCAGACATTGGAGTATATGCCTCGAGCTTGTTCAATGGACTACTAGGGAAGTTGGGATCAACATCTTTCTTTAGTCGAGTTTTCTTATAATAACAGTTTTTATTCCAGTATGCAGATGGAACCTTTTGAGGCTTTGTATGGGAAGCGGTGTCGGACTCCAGCGTTTTGGGATGTGGTTGGTGAAAGAAAGTTGATGGGGTCAGAATTAGTAGAGGAAGTGGCTGAGAAAGTGAAGATTATACAAAATCACATGAAGACAGCTTAGAGTAGGCAGAAAAGTTATGCAGATAACAAAAGGAAAGACTTCTCCCTTGAGTTAGGTGACCATATTTTCCTTAAAATCTCTCATTGGAAAAGTGTGATGCGTTTTGGTAAGAAAGGGAAGCTAAGTCCATGGTTCATTGGTCCTTTTGAAATCTTGGAGAAATTTGGACCAGTTGCATACCGAGTAGCTTTGCCTCCGAGTTTATCTCAGGTACATAATGTTTTTCATGTTTCGATGTTGAGGAAGTATGTGCCAGATTCATCACATGTCTTGAGCCCAGAAGCAGTTCAGCTTGAAGAGAACCTTTCATATGAATAGAAACTTGTTCAGATTCTTGATCGAAGGGAACATGTGATGCGGAATAAGGTAATCCACCAGGTAAAGGTTTTTTTGTAGAAAGCACATGGTAGAAGAAGCAACATGGGAGTCTGAAAATTCTATGAGGTAAAAATACCCTCACCTATTTAATAAGTAAATAAAATTATGAGGACACAATTTTCAGAAGGTGGGGATAATGTAACACCCCAAAGTTTTCTAAAATAGATTGAAATGCACGGAACTTTGTTTTAAGTAGATATTTATAACTATCCTTTAAAAATAATTTTTCCACTTCTATGTTTTGAATTTTGAAAAACATTCATCTACAATTGTGTTGAGTATGTTATTTAGAGTTTGATGGAACCAACTTGTGTTTTTTGTGAATAGTAACATACCCTTATGAATAGTAATATGGCTCTAATGAATAGTAAATTTAATTATTATTTTATTTTCTTAAGTCTTTAAGATAATAAAATCCTGGTTAATTTTTCAATGTGATATAAAAGTAGAATTAAAACTGTTAATTTTTTAATTAAGTATGCTTTTATTTAAAAATTAAATTAATAATATTTAGAAAAATATATTTAAAAAATGGAGTTCATTTTTGAATTCTACACGTCAAAAAATGTTAAGGGTGATTTTTTGGTATTTTTCTAAAATTCTTAAATTTTTGATGAATAGTAAAATATGATAAAATACGATAAATGCTAAATACTTGATTTACTACATCATAGGTAATGCAAGAATGATGTAATCCCACTTGGTTCGAACTCAGATGACATTATTACTATTTGGGGTCACATGAATTGATATTATTCATAGTCTTGGGCAAAAATATTATAATAATGATTAAAATAATGAAAAATACCCCCTCTCCTCCAATATAAATACCACCCTCATTTCCCTCTTCCTACCACACCTCTCAAGCCTTTAGACTTACCTAAGTTATGCCCAATACTTCTCCCAAGACTCTTCCCCATGTCCTAGAGATTATGGTCTCACCAAAAGACCAAAACCAAAGCCCTTAATAAGGATCTCAAGGAGTAGAGATCAAGAGGTAAACATCCTCTTTTATTTTCTTTCTTTTATTTCATTTTATGTTAATTACATTTGGATTATGTTAAGATATTCCATTCCATATCCCCCCTTACTTCCCATATTATGTAATATTTATGATAGACCCCTTTTCTCTCATCAAAATATTTTATGTAATTTTAAGCGATTCTGTTAGGCTGTCGAATTTTCATAAGAGATTTCTCAAATTTTCTTTTATTTCAAGATTCCTTTGTTTTATTACTCTTTCCTCACCTCCTCTTATACAAGAGGCATGAAAGCTCCAGAATATTGTATATTCTATATGTTCTCATGTTCATGTAAAATTCATCATATTTCTTCTTCTCCTCTCCCACTTATTCAAGGAGTTAAAAACATTGTCCATGATGTGTCGAATTACCGACATCATGGATGATGTGATTTCATTTTTCTTTAAATCCTTCAAGTATGGTCATTAAACCATTTTTATGATTGAACCAGGTTATAATATATGTATTATGTATCATACATGGTTCTGGAATTATTTAGTGCACATGGTTTTAATTTAAAAAACAAAATGAGGTCGTTATTATCAAAGAACCACTAAAATGATCTAAACGAACATCATTAATGTTTTAACTTATGAATCATCCTCATGTAAGAATTAAAATTGATAAATGGTACTGTAAATATTTAAATACTACTACATTCTAATTTTAGAGTTTCACTTCCAATCGACAAGAACATCTATCATGAACCAATCATGGAAATCATGTAAAGAACGATCCCTAAACAATGCAAGGAACAAAATACAAACAATTAAAGGGTGAAATGAGGTTATGAAATGATCATATAAGATATTATAAACATGAAAATGTTTCTTTAAAATACTAATAACACTCTTTTAACCATTATATAGTAGTTTTAAACAATTTTAAAGTAAGACAAACCCAAGGTAAGGGAATTCTTAACCCGATTTCCATTCTTTAGGTTAACCTTCTACTTTGTTATTTTTTGTGGTATTAGAATTGTTGTGTGTGATGGGTTCTGTTTATATTATGTTTTATTATGTGTTTTTATAGTATATATACATATTCCATCCACACTATTAAGTTTCACTTGAATTATATGATATTTCTAAGGGGCTTTTCCTTTAAAATCTTCTTTTAAAACTCTATTTTACAACATTCAAAAGCAATGTTTTTATGCAATTATTCAAGTTGTATGATTATGTTATGGTTCTTGGGAATTGTTTATGATGAAGGGTGGGACATATATGTTCCTCTAATGCATTGTTTATGTGTAAGTTGTAGGTCGGCCGTATGGTTACACCATATTTAACTGCGATGGTTACACAAATTGTAAGGTAGCTGTGAGGGTTGCAGTTTATAAGGTAGCCGTGAGGGTTAAAATATTATGTAATTAATGCCCCAAGATAACTTTATGGTTATATTTATATTCTTATGTTTTGTGGGAATATTTTGGAAATCTCATGTTTTACGAAGTAAGTATATATGGGTGAAAATTACTTCTTTTTAAAGTGATTTCATATGTTACAAGTATTCTTGGACTGATGTGTTCTTTTTTTTATATCCCTTACTGAGATTTTTTTTCTCATCCCAAGTTTTTAAATGATTTTCACATGTTATAAGGATGTGTAATAAAGTGAAGGAAGCCAAGATAAATTTTTGAAGAACTGTCAAATAAATCATGTTTTATTTGAAAAGTTTTAAATTTTTTAAGGAATGAGTACTGTTTCTAGGGTATCCAGTCTATAATAATGTGTAATGTTATAAATGTATTATATCCCAATTCTCTAAATATATAAAATTTAAAAGATCCTATATAATAACCCGACCCCTCTAGACCGGATCCGGTGCATTACTTGTTATATTGGCATGGTTAGAAGGAATGAAAATCCCGAAGAAACGATCAATTTAGTAGTCTTGAAGAAACTAGATAGATAAACGTAACTCAAATTCCATTGGAGAAGGTTAAAAAATATAATACATAATAAAAACTAAAAAATGAATCCACAGGAACTCAATAAATGATATCCTCTTCATCACCTGTTGAAGGTAGACAATGAAAGGGGTGAGCTCAAATGCTCAGTAAGGGTTACAAATAGCGGAAGCATGAATAAATAATAACTAAATCATAAACAAATATGGCATGGTGAATAAATGAAAAACACACGCTACTAATAAACTGAGAAAGGGTCTAAATCCATAGATTTTGTCATAGTGAAAATCTAATGGATAGTAATAACTGATAATGAATAATGAGAATTCTTATTAATTGAACGTCATTTATCTGGCACATGAAACCATAATACCGTTAAAATGGTTTAGTTCTGTGGGTAGAAACCCATATGATTTTTTAGAAACAAACTTGAAGGGTTTGTCACCAACAGATTTTTCTCATGAGACATACCGATGCATTGAGGGGAAATAGTGGTCCCCACCCACCACTTTATTTCCAAATCATTCTTTATACATTGATTCAATACAATAGCAATATGCCTTTCCAATATCCATATAGAGTATAGTATACTGATTCATCAATATTTCCATAGTTAAAATAACTTTCCAAATAAACACCGTATGTAAAATGGTATATGATTTAGAAAAAAAACATATCCATGATATGAGATTATGGATATTTAATATAAATATAATTTCAAATGAAAATTATTAGGTGCACAATACAAATTTAGTCACAACAAAATAGTAGTTGAGACAAAGTGTCTTACCACAATCTAATCGGTCGAATCATATGACTAGAACATAATAACCATCAAATGAATCATTTAATAACATGAATATAAATATAATCATGTTTTTATATATCAAATGTAAATACACATATACCACATACAAGGAATAAGTGGCGAACAATGAAAAATATCACAGAAATGAAAGTGAGATGAGAAACCCCTTATCTTATGCTCGAGTGTGTTCTTCATTTGTTTTAATGACCTGAATAATAAAATTTAGATTCATTAATTAATAACTCCAGAACCTTATATACATGTAATCAATTTATTATAACCTTATTAGGTTCATTCATGGCCCTTTTATGGGTTTAAGAGGTTCAATTTGCTTGTTTTTAAGCATTTTCTTCCTTAGTTTTCATGATTCGTTTACTTGTTTTCATGAATGGAATTTCATTTGAAATGTGGTTAAACATACAGAATTGTTAATATATCTTATTAATTACATTAATGATGTATAAATGATTTTAGGTTATATACCATGATGATGATTCATTAGTTAATTTGTTTTACAAATATTTGGATTAACTTGGCCGTTTTGTTCATAATGAACTTGTTTTGTATTATTATATTATATTATGAGTGTTTAAGGATTACAGAACATTAATGAGATTAAATAAATATATTCTTATCTGGTTAAACCATTAAAATGGTTTCATGACCAGTAATGAATGAGAAAGTGAAGAACGAAACTCCGTCGTCCACAAAGGTTATAAATTGGAATCTCATGGACGTTGATTTCGTTTATAAAAATAAAAGGGAGGGAGTAAAAATATTGATGATATTTCTTCCATTCACATGATATAATTACATTATATAGATGATACTGGATTTTATCATGTTCATTTGGGCAGAGGAGGTGAGGAGAGAAAAATGAAAGAGATGAACTTGAAAATAAAAGAAACGGTGAGAGATCCCTTATGAAAATTCGGCAGCCTAACGACGTTGCTTAAAACATCATAAAATGAAATGATGAGAGAAAAAGGGTATATAATCATATTGAAATCCAAATTATAGTAATAAGAACACATAAAAACAAACACCAACATATGAGAATGGAAAAATCAAATAGATAGCATAAAAGGAGTGTCGACTAAAAGAAGAGAATGAAGGATTCCCTTACCTTGTAGGGTAACTCCTGGATCTTGAAGGATGAGACCTTGGGGGATTAAGGAAACCTTTGGAGGAATTATAGGGAGTAAATACCACTATATATTCGAGTATATTGAGTTTTTAATGAAATAAAACGAGGGGGTGAGTGGGTATTTATAGTAATTAAGAGAGAGTTTTTTATTAATTAAAAGGGACACCATGTTAGTGGTTTTCACAAAACCATGGGATTTCCCATGGTATTTGCCCATGGTTTAAGCCACTTGGGACACCTCATGTCATAAGATACTGTACACAAGTAGACCATCATTTTATATTAATTATTACATCATTATGATGTCATTAAACTACCGAAAACTTAAATCTATATTTTTACTATTCACAAAAAATTCAAGTATTTTAGAAAAATCACAAAAATTTACCCGAACCATTTTTTGATGTGTAGAATTAAAAAATGAACTCCATTTTTTGAAAATAATTTTCTACATATTTTTAATTTAATTTTTAAATAAAATCAAAGTTAATTCAAAAAAATAACAATTTAAAGGTATAATTAGTTTTGTATTTCATTGAAAAATTAATTAACTTCTCATTATATTATTACCTTAAGAAAATAAAATATTATCATTATTTACTATTTATAAGGGTCATATTACTATTCATATTTCTATTCATAAGGGTATGTTACTATTCATAAAAAATCAAGTTGGTTCTATCAGACTCTAAATGACTTACTGGTCACAACTCTGGATGACTTTTTTTCAAAATTCAAAACATAGAAGTGGAAAATTTATGTTTAATGGATAGCATATAACTTTCTCCTATAATGTTTTGTTTCACAAAAGACTTAGTGCTTCTTGCAATATGGGGTATCTAATGAATAAAAAGTATTTAAGAGCAACATACCATAAAATGTTTGGGGTGTTATATTATTCCCTCCTTCAGAAATTTAATCCTCAAAATTTTTTGTATAAATCCCACCAAAAATATGTGGGTGGTTCTTCTTCATGAAATCCTCTGGTTCCCATGTTGCTTCCTCCATATTTTGGTTTCTCCAAATAACCTTTACTAGACGATTTTTCCGATTTCTCAATACCATCTCCCTTGTGTCAAGAATCCCGATAGGCTTTTCAGAATATGACAAATCAGGTTCCAATTCTATTTCTTCATATGTGAGTACATGAATTGGGTCTGGCATGTATTTATTTAACAATGACGCATAAAACACATCATTAACTCTGGAGATATTTTGCAGCATCGCTAAACGGTATGCTATAGGTTTGATTCTTTCTGAAATTTCGAATGGTCTGATGTACCTGGGGCTCAGTTTCCCTTTCTTACCGAACCTTAAGACACCCTTCCATGGAGATACTTTCAGAAATACATGATCTCCCACTTGAAATTCCAAGTCCTTTCTCTGGTTTTTAGCATAACTCTTATGCCTACTTGGGGATTCTTTAATATGGGCTATTATTTTATTCACCTTTGTCGTGGTCTCTTAAATAAGTTTTGGGCCTATAAGTTTCCTCTCACGAACTTCATCCCAAAAAGTTGGAGTTCGATATCTCTTTCCATATAATGCTTCATATGGATCCATTTGAATACTAGAGTGGAAAATATTATTGTAGGAAAATTCCTCCAAAGGCAAGTATTGACCCCACATACCTTGGAAGTCAAGAGAGAATGACCTCAGCATGTCTTCTAAAGTTTGAATAGTCCTTTCAAACTGTCCATCGGTTTGGGGGCGATATGCAATACTCATACAAAGCTCAGTATTCAAAGACTTCTGGATACTTTTCCATAATTTTGATGTAAATTGGGGATCTCAATTAGATACAATTGATAGAGGTGTACCATGAAGTCTTACAACTTCATTAATATAAAGTCTTTACAAGCACTCAAGTGGAAAGTCCTCTCTTATAGGAAGGAAATGTGCTGATTTTTTGAGATCATAAACAATTACCCATATTACATCATTCCTTCTAGGTGTCCTTGGTAGTCTGGTGATAAAATACATCATAATGTTATCCCACTTACACATAGTAATAGGTAAAGGTTGCATCACTCCTTTGGGATGTTGTCTCTCTACCTTCACTTGTTGACAAACTAGACACCTTGACACGTAGTCAGCAATTTCCCGCTTCATATTATCCCACCAAAATTATTCCTTCAGATCTCTATACATCATTGTGCTACCTGGGTTTATAGAGAAATTTGAGCTATGGCCATCATCTAATAGTTCCCTTTTTAGCTCAGGTACTGATGGAACACATAACCTCTTCCCAAATTTCAGAACTCCTTCTTCATACACGAATTCATCCAGTCTCCCATCCTTGACAGGATTAATTTTCTTGTGCAGACTCTCATCATCAGATTGAGAGATTTTTATCTTCTCAAATAAATATGGTTTAACAATAATTTGAAAGAGAAAAGATGTTTCCCCTTCCTTAACAATTCCCATATCCATCTTTAGTAGATCAAAAAATATAGGATCTTTCTCAATCCTCATTTGAGTCAGAAGTCTGTGATCCTTCCTACTTAAAGCATCTACCACCTTATTCGCCTTTCCGGGGTGGTAGTGTATTGAACAATCATAATATTTATGTAACTAGAGCCATCTTCTTTGCCTCATGTTGAGTTCTTTTTGTGTGAAAATGTATTTCAAACTCTTGTGATCTATGTATATCTCACATTTTTCACCGTAAAGATAATGTCTCCATATTTTCAGAGAAAATATTACGGCTGATAACTCAAGTTCATGAGTTGGATAATTTTTCTAATGGGTCTTAAACTATCTTGATGCATAATAAATAACTTTATCATTTTGCACAAGGATGCAACCCAGACCATTATTTGATGCATCCCTATATATTACAAATCCATCACTTCCAGATGGAAGAGTCAAAATTGGAGCATTAATCAATCTTATTTTAAATTATTTGAAGCATTCAGTACATTCTTTTTTCCACACAAACTTAACTCCTTTACATGTGAGCTTGGTTAGCGGGTTAGCTAGTCGGGTGAAATTCTGAACGAAACACTAATAGTAACCTGCTAAGCCAATAAAACTACGTACCTCGGTTATGTTTGTTGGCGTGGGCCAATCTTGGATTGCCTTTGTCTTTGTAGGATCAACTAGTATTCCATCCTTATAGACAATATGGGCTAGAAAAGAAACTGATTGAAGCCAGAATTATCACTTGCTAAACTTCCCATATAATTTATTTCTTCTAAGAGTTCTCAGAATAACCCACAAGTGATTCTCATGGTCTTCATAGCTTTTTGAGTATATGAGGATATCATCGATGAATACCCCAAAAAAGTTATCAAGATATTCCTTGAAAACTCTATTCATTAAATCTATGAAAATAGATGGTGCATTCGTCAGTCCAAAAGGCATCACTGTAAACTCATAATGCCCATACCTGGTTTGAAATTTTGTCTTCAGAATATCTTCCTTCCTCACACTTAGTTGATGATATCCAGATCGAAGGTCAATCTTTGAAAAGTATTGAGATCCATGAAATTTATCAAATAAATCATCAATTTGGGGCATATTATACTTATTTTTTTATTGTAATATCATTGATTTATCTATAATCAATGCATAGCCTTATGGATCTATCTTTCTTTTTGACAAACAAGACCGGGGCTCCCCAAGGAGAAACACTAGGTCGAATAAATCCGTTGTCATTAAAATCATCTAGTTGTTTTTTTAGCTCCACTAACTCCACAATGACCATTCTATAGGGAGTCTTTGATATCAGTCTTGCATCAGGAATTAAATTAATAGAGAACTCAACTTCCTGCTCTGGAGGATGTCCAGGTAAATCCTCTGGAAATACATCAATGTACTCTTGCACTATGTGAACATCTTCAATTTGATTATTTCTTTCCTCACCCATAAATATTGGTTTATCTTCCTCTCCAAGTATTTCATTTAGTAGAGCTACTAGGGGTGGTTCTAGATAAGAATCGGGTGGCGAAGTTTTTGCCCTAAAGACAAGGGATTCTACACCATTTTTAAAAATTGTAATTTCCTTCTTCTTACAATAAATCTTCGCTTCATAATTTTACAACCAATCCATACCAAGAATTATATCAAATTTAGTCATTGGTATGATGATAAGGTTAGCAATTAAAGCACATTTTTCTGTCTGGAGGGGGACTAGTCGACATGCCTTTGTTGCAATGATACATCTCCTGGGAGGTTTGACTGACAACTCCTTTACTAAATCAAATTGGACATATCTAATTTTCTCGGAAAACTGGGAAGATATAAATGAATGTAATGATCCATAATCAAATAAAGTGTTGGATAAGTTTGAGGAAACAATTAAAGTACCTACCACCATGTCATTAGGAATTTCAACCTCCGCGGTTGTAATCGCATAGGCTCCCCCTTGTTCTCTTGGATTTTCTTGAGGCATGTTTCCTTGGTGCTTAGGACACTCATTTTCATAGTGTCCCATTTCTATACAATTGTAGCATTGAATATCATTGAATTGTTTCTTCCCCTTGCATTCATCAGATCGATGACCCTTTTCTCTACAGTTTTAGCAGACTGCCATGCCTTTCAAGAATTTCCTGAGATGATTCTTTCCATAGTTCTCACATAATGAGAATAGCTTTGTTACCTTGCTCTTCATTGGTGCTTCTCATTTTCCTTTGTTATCAGAGTACCGCTTCTTATCTTGGTTTCCTTTGAAAATATTTAATCTAGTGAATTCCCTCTCTGTTTTGATGACACTTGATACAATTTCGTCATATGATGAAAACGATTAAGAATCCAGTGCCCTTAGAAGACTTGGTTTAATACCTTCAAAGAAATGATCTATCTTGTCTGATGAGTCACGTATGTAATCTACGACATACCTGGCCAGCCTTGTGAAAGTGACCTCATACTCTACAACACTGTCTTCTTCCCTTTGTTTTAAGCTAAGGAATTTTGTATTCATTTCAGTTCGTTTTTCACGAGGGAAATATTTTATGAAGAATATTTCCTTAAAAGTTCTCCATTCTATATATTCTATTTCTTCTTCCTTCGTGGTATTCTGAATCAAGTACCACCATTGATCAGCGTCTCCCTTGAGACAATATACTGCCAGTACTACCTTTTCATTTTCATTGCATCTTAATGCAATGAATATCTTTTCAAGAGACTTGATCCATTTCTCACCAACCACTGGGTTAGTAGTCCCGCTGAAATATGGGGGCTTATACTGCATGAAACAATCCAACACAGGTGTGGAATGGTTATTCGTTACAACCTAATTAAGTTTTCCAAATATGGTTATGATCTGATTTGCTCCAACATTGACTGTATTGACTTTCTCAGTAGGGAGATCCCTACCTTGCCCACAAGTATTGATTCCCCTTCTTCCATTAGACACCATTTCTAAATAATGGGATACACTAGATTAGTTTATGAATCTCAAATATAAAATCACTCAATATAGATTGAAATTATATGCATAGCTAATCTTATAAACATGGTTCCTTTGAGGAAAAAATTACATTAAACTCCTTCATAATGGCATGTAAAGAAAATTTGAATTATCCTAAGCATATCCCCTAAGTGTGTCGTAACCAAGAGTGTATCAAGGCCTATTTCCGTGCACCAGTTCTCATTCGAGTCTAGCTCAAAGCGGTGTTTTTGGGTTTTACCCCTAGATACATATGTGCCAGAGCCGCCTCTACCTACTCATATCTAGACAGGGAAGTATTTCTTAAAATATCCACATAATCTATTCCTTACCAAAATACCAGGACGTTATTGTACGTTTATCCTCAAATACTACCTTAAGGCTTTGTTCCCTACTATACATTTCCTACTCTAGTTTCCATGTTTTCTACTAAAATTCCTCTGATACCAACTGTAACACCCCGAACCCTCTAGACCAGAGCTGGTGCATTACTTGTTATATTGGCATAGTTAGATGGAATGAAAATCCTGAAGGAACGATCAGTTTAGTAGTCTTGAAGAAACTAGATACATAAACGTAACTCAAATTACATTGGAGAAGGTTACAAAATACAATACATAATAAAAACTAAAAAACTGCGTCCACAGGAACTCAATAAATGATCTCCTCTTCATCACCTATTGAAGGTAAACAATGAAAGGGGTGAGATCAAATGCTCAGTAAGGGTTACAAATAGCAGAAGCATGAATCAATAATAACTAAATCATAAACAAATATGGCATGGTGAATAAATGAAAAACACACACCACTAATAAACTGAGAAAGGGCCTGCATCCATAGATTTTTTCGTAGTGAAAATTTAATGGATAGTAATAACTGGTAATGAATAAAGATAATTCTTATTAATTTGAAGTCATTTATCTGGCACATGAAACCATAATATGGTTAAAATGGTTTAGTTCTGTGGGTAGAAACCCGTCTTATTTTTTGGAAACAAACTCGAAGGGTTTGTCGCCAAATAATTTGTCTCATGAGACATACCGATGCATAGAGGGGATATAGAGGGCCCCACCCGCCACTTAATGTCCAAATAATTCTTTATACATTGATTCAATAAAATATCAATATGCCTTTTCAATATCCGTATAGATTAGAGTATACAGATTCATCAATATTTCTATAGTTAAAATAACTTTCTAATTAAACACCATATGTAAAATGGTATACGGCTTAGACAAAAAACATATCCATGATATGAGATTATGGATATTTAATATAAATATATTTTCAAATGAAAATTTATCTCAAATGGGAAGTAGGTAAACCACATAAGGATTATTAGTTGAAAAATACAATGTTAGTCACAACAAAATAGTAGTTGAGACAAAGTTTCTTACCACAATGTAATCAGTCAAATCATATGAACGGAACATAATAACCATCAAATAAATCATTGAATAAAATGAATATAAATATAATCATGTTATTATATATCAAATGTAAATACACATATACCACATACAATAAATAAGTGGTGAACAATGAAAAATATCACAGAAATGAAAGTGAGATGAGAAACCCCTTACCTTATGCTCGAGTGTGTTCTCAGTTTGTTTTAATGACCTGAATAATAAAATTTAGCTTCATTAATTAATAACTCTAGAACCTACTATACATTTAATTGATTTATTATAACCTTATTAGGTTCATTCATGGCCCTTTTTTGGGTTTAAGAGGTTCAATTTTCTTGTTTTTGAATCATTTTCTTCCTTAGTTTTCATGATTCGTTTACTTGTTTTCATGAATGGAAGTTCATTTGAAATGTGTTTAAACATCCAGAATTATTAATATATATTATTAATGACATTAAGGAGATATAAATGATTTTGGGTTATATACCATGATGATTATTCATTAGTTAAAAGTTTATTACAAATATTCGGATTAACTTGGCCGTTTTGTTCATAATAAACTTGTTTTATATTATTATCTTATATTATGAGTGTCTAAGGATTACAGAACATTAATGAGATGAAATAAATATATTATTATCTGGTTCAACCATTAAAATGGTTTCATGAACAGTAATTAAGGATAAAGTGAAGAACAAAACTATGTCGTCCACAAAGGTTATAAATTGGAACCTCATGGACGTTGATTTCGTTTATAAAAATAAAAGGGAGAGAGTAAGGATATTGACGATAGTTATTCCATAAACATGATATAATTACAGTATATATATTATACTGGAGTTTATCTTGGTCATTTGTACAGAGGAGGTGAGGGGATAAAAAGAAAAGATATGAACTTGAAAATAAAAGAAACGGTGAGAGATCCCTTATGAAAATTCGGCAGCCTAACGACGTCGCTTAAAACATCTTAAAATGAAATGATGAGAGAAAAAGGGTATCTAATAATATTGAAATCAAAATTAAAGTAATAAGAACACATAAAATCGAACCCCAACATATTATAACGGAAAAATAAAATAGATAACATAAAAGGAGTGTCGACTAAAAGAAGAGAATGAAGGATTCCCTTACCTTGTAGGGTAACTCCTAGATCTTGAAGGATGAGAACTTGGGGGCTTAAGGACAACTTGGGAGGACTTATAGGGAGTTAATACCACCATATCTTCTAGGATATTGAGTTTTTAATGAAATAAAATGAAGGGGGGTGAGTGGGTATTTAAAGTAATTAAGAGAGAGTTTTTTGTTAATTAAAAGGGACACCTCGTTAGTGGTTTTTGCCAAACCATGGGCTTGACCATGGTATTTTCCCATGGTTTAAGACACTTGGGACACCTCATGTCATAAGATAATGTAAAAAATCTGACCATATCTTTATATTAATTATTACATCATTATGATGTCGTTAAACTACCGAAAACTCAAATCTGTATTTTTACTATTCACAAAAAATTCAAGTATTTTAAAAAAAATCCCAAA
The DNA here is from genome assembly GCA_963277665.1 of Viscum album. Taxonomy (NCBI): domain Eukaryota; kingdom Viridiplantae; phylum Streptophyta; class Magnoliopsida; order Santalales; family Viscaceae; genus Viscum; species Viscum album. The sequence goes on from OY728119.1 coordinate 118,508,492, forward strand.
AATTCTCCCTTACCATTTTTCGACGTGTAAAATTCAAAAATGAACTCCATTTTTTGAAAATAATTTTCTAAGTATTTTTAATTTAATTTTTAAATAAAATCAAAGTTAATTCAAAAAAATAACAATTTAAATGTATAATTAGTTTTGTATTTCATTGAAAAATTAATTAACTTCTCATTATCTTATTACCTTAAGAAAATTAAATATTATCATTATTTAATATTTATAATGGTCATATTAATATTCATATTACTATTAATAAGGGTATGTTACTATTCATCAAAAAATCAAGTTGGTTCTATCAGACTCCAAACGACTTACTGGTCACAACTCTAGATGACTGTTTTTCGAAATTCAAATCATAGAAGTGGAAAATTTATGTTTAATGGATAGCATATAACTTTCTCCTATAATGTTTTGTTTCAAAAAATACTTAGTGATTCTTTCAATATGGGATATCTAATGAATAAAAAGTATTTAAGAGAAACATACCATAAAATGTTTGGGGTGTTATATCCTCAATGTTAAAGGAAGTGATTTCTTGACTAATTCAAGACTATGTGATGTAATAAGGCCGGGTCCTTATAATTTATGTTCAAAATAATGGATATTTTATGTGGGGAGGGAAGTGAGGAATAAAGTTTCGTAGATATTGGTTGATAAAAATGAATTTCAAGGTGTTAAGAAGAGAGAAGAGGGGGTAACCTTTTATAAGTGAGATGTGTAGCACACTTGTAATTTTGGAAAATTAAAAGGTGTACCAACATTTTTTACATGCCAAAAAGATTCAAAATGGTCCAATTTGAATATTTAGACATTATACGATCGAAATATGGCTATAAAGTATTTTTTTACAAGTTTTTAGATATTTTTTATCCTTATCGGTTTAGTTTAACCCCCCAGTACAACCATTTTCACCTTAACCTCGATAATTAATTTTTACTGTTTTCACTATTAATTTTGTTAAAAAATTAAGATAAAATTATTATATAATTTAAATTATTATTATTAAAAATATTTAATGAATTTTAAAAAAACTAATTCATATAATTAAAAAATTAATTTAAAATTAATCCCGTAGATGCGACGAAAAAATGGGTTTTCAAGAAGTGTATTGTTCATGAAAAACATGATTTTATATTAACTATATGACCAATAATAATAATAATTATATGAATATAAATTAATATTTATTGATATATAATATATAAGTTTCATTTAAATAACTCCTCTTTAGGTGTTGTTTTAATTAATTAAAAAGGAGAAACATTATGATCTTTAAAATAGTTTAAAAAAATACTATTTTTAGTCCCAAAAATAAACATATACTAAAATCTAATAAAACGATTATTAAATTTTAATTAAGTGGATTAAATATAAAAAAATAATATTTATATGACCTTAAATAATATTAAAAATATTACGGTACTTTTAAATCTTCTTAACTTATTTAAAATAAATGTCATTTTTACGAAAATCAGTATTTTTCATTATTCACTAAAAAATTAATATTTTTTGAAGAATACCAAATTTCACCCAAAGTAAATTTTGATATGAAAATTTCAAAAATTAAGTTCATTTTATCCAATAAATTTTCTAAAATTTCCAAAAAATAATTATAATATATTTTCCTAAAAATCAATAAAAATAATTTTTAAAGAAAACGTATATTTGAAGAATAAAATTACTTAAATAAAAATTGATTGATTATTTTCTAAAAATTTATAAATAATTTATATTCAACAGTAAATTTATATATATATTTCATAAAGTAGTTAATACTATTCATACCCGCAAATTTAATGGATAAGTTATAATGGTAATTTATTTAATTGGGTCATTTAAACTTAGTGTTGTGCATAAAATATGCTATCGAACATAGTTTTTTCCTAAAATATCAAGGTGTTATATCCTCACCCCTTTAATAAATTACATCATTGAAATTTAAACTTTATATCAATAATCAAAGGTTTTAAGTTTGAAAATTCCTTTTTGTAAACCCATATCATAAAAAGGGTAAATAAAAAATCTTATTGATGAGAGAGAAAAGGAAGTAAAAAGTTCATCTTGAATAACATATTATAGGTTTCCAAATAGGATAACATAGGTGTTAAGTGAAGACTTGTACATAGAATAAATGAATAATTACCATATAATGATATATAGTGACATATATCATTGATCACAATAAAGTGAATGATCAAGGAGAAGTTAACAACTGTAAAACCATAGACTAAAGAGGTGTGAAAAGCTCATTGATATCATCGAAAATGATGGTAATAGAAAAAAATTAGTTTTAGGATCCATTTGGTAGATTTTATGAATCAATTTCCCTCATATGCTAAGAGAATAAGGAAATATACTTACATGATTAGTATAATTTCATCCTTTTTTCAATTTCCACCACCATCTCATTTTTTTTGAAACGATGAGTATTCAAGATGCTTTTTTCATGCCCTAAGCACTAAAATAATATTTTAAATACCACATAACCATAAAAGTGATATCAATATATTCCTCCTTTATTTATACATTAACCAAAACCAAAATTTTTAGAACATGGTAAGATAATTAACAACATGAATAAACCGCCATATAATTAATCTCCAAAATTAAACATTAATACCAAAAGGTCAAACTAAATCATTTCATAAATAAATAATCCTATATCCAAAATACCCTCAAAAACTTCAACATTAAATATTTTTTTAACCTCATTGGGTTTCTCATACCTTTCATCTTACAAGAACAAAAATATGGTGATATCCATTTAAAATAACATTAGTCATTTAGTCACCAAATCACTTTTCAATCCCATTATTATTTATATGATGAAACTTTTGTTCTCATAACTGCCTCAATATCCAAGATCATATAAACCCTAAAGGTTATCAGTACCTTAAAACTTATGTCCAAAAAATTTAAATTAATACTTCAGATTAAACTGAAGATTTACATCTACTTCAACTAAATAAAATGCCTCCTAAAGTTTCATTAATCACTTTAAGATCTCATCACTTAAAAACTCAAAAGGGTTATCTATGTATTTTAACTTATAATCGACATCTATATTATAGAACTATGATAGTATCCATAACTCTTAAGATATCCTCACATGAAAACATCATAATATATCTAGGTTCACCCATTATATAATAATGTCAAAAACCATAAATAAAGTACATTAAACTTGAATTTCATCATAAAAATCATATAGAAAATCCTTTTTTTCCTTTCATAACTTGATTAACCCATGAAAAAATAGGATTCATAAAAATATATTTTAAACATGATTAACCCATTTAAAATATATGGGTTCCATAATAATTTATTTGAAACATGGTTAATACATGGAAAAGAAACATGCTCCCTAAAAATCTATTTGAAAAATGATTAACCCATAGAAAAGAAGTGGGTTTCGTAACAATATCTTTGAAACATGATTAAACCATGGAAGATAAACGGGTTCCACAATAATATATTTGGAAAACGATTAAACCATGGGAAATAAATGAGTTCCATAACAATCTATTTAAAACATGAATAAGCTGTGGAAAAGAAACAAGTACCATAACAATCTATTTGAAACATGATTAACCCATTTAAAAGAAATGGGTTACATGTCAATCTATTTGAAATAATATTAATCCATCCATATAAATAATAAAGATGGTATTATTATAAAATATCCTCATTGGATTATAACTAACAACAAGGGTTGTTAACATTGATGAAAGGAAATACCATTAAAAGACCATTAAAAACATTTTTGATAAAAATAACCTTTTTATTTTGAAAATCACTTCTAAAAATTAAAAAATCAAAAAATATTTCAAAATCATTTTCTTCAAAAAAATCCTTGGAAACATATAAAGGAAGGTACAAATAAAATAATGGTTATGAAGGTGGAAAAATTAGTTCATCTTGTGAATGTTAAAAATAAACCATCTTTTCAAAACATTTTGTAAAAGGGATTAAAACATGATGCATTTGGAAAAGTTAATAAATTCCCTTTCAAAAAAATTTCAAATAATTTCAAAAACCATGTAAAATATATTTATGAAATAATTTATTTTTAGAAATAAAATTTTTGAAAACATTTTATAAAACAAGAATATGGAAGAGACAAATACCTAATCTAAAAGAAAATACAAGATCAATATCACTTACAAATGACTCTATTGATGTTTATTTATTCAATAAGGAAGAAAATGAGAATAAAATATGTTAACCAGGTTCATAACCAGTGGAGAATAAATATATATGGTTCAATAAAATAATATCATATGATTTCCTCTAAAAACCTTCAACATAAACAATCCTAAAAAGAAAGGAGATTTTAACATAAAGCCTTTTACACTTTTATAACTCTTCCATCCTAATCCATATAGAAGAATAAAATAAAATGATGATTTAAATATCAAGAAAATAAGGAAATAAAAGATATAACATGTCATAAGGGAAGTATATACATATCATAATTAAGATAGGTGCATATCATAGACATGTGTCCCAATGAAAGGAATTTGGGAAGATTAACCCTTACAATAATCATATGAATGAATTGAAAGTCAATAAATGGAGAAATTATGTGTAAAAAATGTAAATCCATTAAAAATAGGTGTAAATAAAAAATAATACAATTTAGATATAAATACACATATATTCATATCATAATGGGTTCAATGAAGATGTTTTATTACCTAACGAGATAAAATTGAGTTAAGAAACTCTTTACCACTTGGTGATTTTCAATCCAATCTAACTGGATAAATTAATTAAAATTAAAACATAAAATACCACAATTTATGAAGTATTAATGATATTACATGTAAAATTATAAGTATATAAACCAAACAATAAAAATAAGTGGTGAATATGGAATATGTCTCACAAAAATAAAAAGTGAGCTGAGAAAACCCTTACGTTGAGTCCATACTTATTTTGCATTTCCTTTAAATATGATATAATAAGATTACATAAATTATTTGATTTATTAATTAAATTTTAAAATATTAATACCTTATACTTAAATAATTTATTTTTTATACTTTTAATGGCATATTTATATTTTTAATCAGTTGAGTCCATGTTGGGTGTTTTGAGGACGTTTGGTTCATTATTTCAAAATGGATTCGGTGTTTTGACCGTGGTCAAAGAATTAATTATTTAAACATATAAAATAATAATCATTAAATATTAATATTATATTTACATAAATTTTACTTTTAAAACCAATAATTACTGATGGTTATGATAAATTAACAATGTTACAGTCATAGAGACGGTAGGTCGTACGTATGCATGAGTAACGTTTCCATTTTTCAACGATCATTATGGAAAAAAGGAAAATAATATTTTATATTTAAAAAAGTATCATAATATAATAAATACCATATTATCTCTTTAAATATACTTATATATATCATCTATGTGTTTTGGTGATGAAAAAAGAGTCACATCGTTTCGTGGAGGCGGTAGTCCACACATATGCACTAACGACGTTATCATTTTTTAGTGAGTGGAAAGGTAAGAAATAAAATGATATATTATATTTTAATAATGAAAAATATGTCATTAAAGTAATAATTATTTCATTTATATCACATATACTCATTTACATTAATATTTTTACCTTCCATGTAAATCATTAGTGAAAAATGAATCAAATCACATCACGAGGCGGTAGTCCACCGTACAAACAAGCGACGTTATTGTATCCCCCACAGAATGGAAAGTAAAAGTTATATGGGATATAATATTTCAAAAAGAATAAATATGTTATAAATATAATATATGTACTTTTAATCCGTAATTTTATCAATCCTTAAGAGAGAATAATAGAAAACAAATGACATCGGTTCGTGAGGTGATAGTCTACCGTATACACGAATGATGATTTCATATCCCATTTTATGGAAGATAAGATTGATTTTGGTTATAAAATTAACACAATAACATATCAGTATATAGTAGATACTATTGTTATTATATAATCATAATTTATGAATAATTTTTGGAGGTGGAGGAAGAAATAAAATAAGGATGCTCGGTTAAACACGACACCTCTTCTTTGGAAAGGTATTTTCCCATAAAAATAGTTTTTAAGGTTTGAATAAGAGAGGATGGGGTGGCCTTTTATAAGTGAAGTGAGAGAACACCTGTACTTTTTGAAAAGAAAAAGGTGTACCAATGTTTTTCACATACCAAAAGGATCAAAAATGGAAAATTATCAAGAATTAGAAATTACAAGGTATAAATATATCTATAACTTAATTCAAAATAAATTTTTATGTCATTTTACTCTTATATTTGTAGTTTAACCCCCAGTAAAACCATTTTCACCTTAAGCACGATAATTGATTTTTACTACATTCACTATTCATTATGGTAAAAAAAACTAAGTTGTAATCATTGGATAATATAAATTATTATGATTAAAAATATTTAATCAATTTTATCAAATTAAATATACATAATTTGAAAATTTTAATTTTAAATTAAAACCGCGAATGTTATGAAAAAACAGGCTTTCAAAAAGTGCATTTTTGAAGAAATATATGATTTTATATTAAATCTATAACCAATAATAATCAATATATGAATATAAATGGATATTTATTTATATATAATATATAAATTTAATTTAAACAATTCCTCATTAGGGGTTATTTTAATTTATTTAAAAGGAGAAACATTTTACACTTTAAAATAGTTTTCAGAAAAATCCACTTTTGAGACCCAAAATTAAACTTATACTGAAATCCAATGTAAAGATGATTAAAATGTAATTAAGTGGATTAAATATTACTAATGAATAATTATGTTACTTTAAATCATATTCCAAACATAATTTTACTTTTAATTTTACTTAATTTTTTGAAAATAAATGACATTTTTATAAAAATCGATATTTTTTACTATTCTGTGAAAAATGAATATTTTCAGAAATATCCAAAACTTTCACCCAAAGTAAATTTACATATACCAATATAAAAAATGAGATTCAATTTATCAAATAAATTTTCTAAAAGTTACTAAAAAAATTTAATATATTTTTTCATGAAAAGCAATAAAAATTATTTTTGAGGAAAGCATATTTTTATGAATAAAATTACTTTTCTAAAAATTGATTGATTATTTACTAAATATTTTTAAATAATTTATATTGATTATTATATATGTATATATATCATAAAATAGTTAATACTATTCATACATCCAATTTAACGGCTAGGTTATAATGGTTTTATATTTCACGGGTCATTTAAGCTCAACATTGCATGTCAAATACACTATCAAACATAGTTTTATTTTCTAAAATATCCAGCTATTACATTGATACTCTCCTAGGTACTTCAAAATTTATAGATTTTCATAGAAACACAACCCAATTTTGAGTTATCTCTTCAAATAAACAAACTCAAAATATTGAGCTAGAACATTTTCGTTATGAATAATGTCTTTAGAACAACTTATGAGGTCCAAGGGCCTTGAAGAATACTCAGACGTGATTTTTTTTCTTGCATAGGGTCTAACGTCTCTTATTCTATTATCAAGATAACCAAATAGAAATCCATCTAAAAAATGGGCTCAAACTCCAACAATAATAGATAAGTCCCATCAAGAGTTCAAGAAAAACACCATCCACTAACTACTCACTATGCCATGTAGGGTTATGAATGAAAGAATATTAATCTAATTGGATGTTTTCTAAAATAAATGAATTTTACGAGTTGATAATTCCAATAAATCCTCTATCGCATAAGTATTAGGATCATCCTAGAATCTAGGAATCCTTTATTGTTGAAATCATGTAGAAGACTCATTATATGGGTAGTTATATCCATCTTAGTGAGAACTACTATCCACTATACAAGAAATTATATATTAACCATGAAGATTATAGAACCTTAAACTACTGATCAGGTGATTATATCTCTCAATCTAGTCTAAAAATCAATTCATCGTCACTCAAGTGATCTGTAATGAGAGGATCGACTACTGGAATGGGCTCATCATGACCCTACATTTGAATTAATATGATATGTATGGGTGGAATCCTTCATTCAATATGATGAAACCACATTGAGTAGATCATATCTGGGTGATCTAACTTAGGAAGTACATGAAAAATCACAATTTACCACAATATGGTGAATGTACCACCTTGACCATACCCTATAACTGGTACCATAGAGTTTTGAGTCATTCAACATATTATAAAGGTCCTGGTGAATGGACACATAGGTTTAAACACCAATAATAGGTTCCCTAGTCTGTTAACCAAACTAAAAATACCTTAATACCATTTCCTAAATTCTCAAACTAATGCTCATATATCCAATAAATCTATAATCCATCCATAAGATTCAACCACTTTTATACCAATCTAACATGCCCTGGATACTGGGGCCACTCCCAGGCTAGTGGTAAGTTGAGTGTTCCACCCCAATCCTTCCTTTAGTAGGATATGGGTAGGCAACTAACACTAAGGAGGAATAAACATAAATGGGAGGCTATATCCTATATAAAACTAAAATATAAATACATATCTATTATGAAAAATAACCTGTAACACCCTTAATATATATATATATATATACATATATATATATATATATATATAATGAACTGAACTGTATATAATACATTCATGATACATCACATGATAAGTTCTTATCTATAGAGAAAAACACCGTATGAACAATATATTTGAAAAATCAATGAACTTGGTAGAAAAGAACATGGGGAAGATCCTCCTAATTGAAAATCATCCTAGAATGATCTCAAATCATAGTATCCACTACCACTATTAGGAACCACTAATCATAACCAAGAATTATATTCGAATAATATACACCTTCTTCACATCCACCAAGATCATCTCTGAACTATGTGTCATCCAAAAAACACAACACATATGGGATTTAATCATATGTAGTGGTGGGTATAAACATGCTCATTAGTACGAACCAAAACTACAAAGGAAATAAAATTCATTAAGTGATTTCAAACTCTAGAATAAGAGATTAATTAGGAAAAGAGAAATAATCAAGATATGATCTATGAATAGAAGTATCAAGGATATAGGGAAGTCTCAATAATATTAGATATATTCCATGAAGGATAATATCTCTTGGGAAACTAGGGATTCTATAAGTACCATATGGATCATAATGTTTTATATTGAAATTACAACCATAAGTTATATCTTAAATTAAACTACAAATTCTTGAGGATTCATAAGGCCTTCACATCAACACATCTCATCCTTTTCATACCACCACCCTAAAACATAGTGGGAAATCATGCCTCACTAAGGTATACAAGTCATTTGAGGGATTAATTATAATTTTCACCCATCAATACCAAGTTATCCCTCTAAAAACATATTGGGGAACTTGAAACTTTTATAATAATATTTTTCAATCAAGAGAGTCTGTAACTATACTTTCATTGACTATACAACCATGAAAAAAACCAATGCACCTTAGAAAATATAAATATAGGGACCCATGCCTCATCAAAGTATTCATTTAATTAGAGGTAGTTTCAAACCTTGATAGAGGACCCAAAAATTGTTGATAAAGGAACACTAAATGTTGGATCACCTGAATCCATAAATAGAGGAACCATGTCCCGTGACTGGGGAAGTTCTTGAATTTATCTTTAACGTGGGGACCATTTACTATTCAATAATAAATGGATAAAAACCCACATCTTAATATAATAAAACCATTACATGAGTATATGGAAGAGTATAAAATTTATAAAGAATGTGGGGGAACTATACACCATCATAAGTAGATCGTCGAGGGAGTACCTGACCTTGTGTCTACTCCAATAATCTTTCCCAAACCTAATAATCCCCTCTACAAAGATAAAATCCAAAAATCACCTAAGATACCTCATAAATAGTCTCTAATGAATAATAAGATAATATTATTGTGATCCACATGGAAATTTACTCAGAATGGACAATTTGACTTCCTAAAGACGAGCCTTGGGAAAGGGACTATTTAAAACCCCATAGTACAGACATTATATAGCGTATATGGTAGGGAGCACATTGTGTGACTCTAGAGAATTAGTTGAGTCGTGTATGGGTTTTACTCCACTATGTAGGAGTCTATATACATATAATGTATGATATGGTACAAAAAAAGTGAGACCCATGGGAATTACTTGGCATGTACCACCAGTTTCCCAAGTTGATCTATCCTAGACTACACAATATGTATTAATAACCACATGATATGTGGTTCATGGAGGTCACTATGGGCATGTACCCTAAACTAGTATATATCATTTATTTTTTACATGTATTGTAGACCCAACACACACATTGTAATCCAAAAGTGGTGGTTGGGGATGTGCTCAGCCCTACAATGGGCCATACAACCTAGTGTTACATGATTTTTATCCTAGAACCACTTAATGTGTGTGGACAAACATGGTAGTTATGCCTTATACTACAGAACACCCTGAGCTGTTTAAATTGGGGATATATGATGTGTTTAACCGAGTCTCACACCATATGATATTTATAAACAAACAAAATCCTAACATTGTATGGAAAAGGAATACATGATGTGTGATCACATTATCACTTGTCATTTAGTCAAAAATATCAGATCCAAAAGTTTTAGATCCCCATGATTGTCACCATTATCATTAACTTTTTTTCCTCTATATATATTCTTCACATATTTCAATGTGCTTAGATCCCATTGTGAATCCTTTATATTGAAATTTATATCCCCATTAAACCTCCACATTACCGATCCACTACATTAGCCCCATATCTAACATGACCAATACACTAACAATGCTCTCCTTTGGCAGCCATCCATATTGCCTCTACCATCATATGAATCATTTCACCTCACCTAAGTCTTGTTTAATTAAAACACCTCCACCCACTCTATTCCATTTTAATTTCCTCCCCAGCTAAACTCACCAAACCACTATCCAGTTTATCCCTACCAGGCCAACTCACCCATCCCAGTGCTAATCCGATCACCTAGAATTGTGTTTTACAATGCATTCTTACTTGATAATATGGATCTAATAATATAGGAATAATGATTTCAATAATAAAAAAGGTTAAAAATCTATAATAATTAAAAAATATAGAAATATATAATAGAGGATTTATGTAATTTGTTAACATGAATAATGAGGCATGAATTCAAAGGAAGAATCCATACCTCATGGTATTCAATGTATTTACTTAACAAAATGGTTTCTGATAATGCCACGCAATTCGATTTTAAATGTCACATGATATGATGATCAATGATATGGATGATCCAATGTCAATTCTATTTGAAGATCACTCTTACCTCCCCGTCCTCTAGGTTTTATTTATTTGGAAATATCACTAACCCTAAAGAGGATTATAATGAAGATATTTATAAATTGAGAATTTTTTAAACCAACCTTTTAATTAAAAGTCAAAAATAGCCTAGTTTGGGGCATGAAACATGATATAGAGACCCATTATTTTCATAAATTAACATTTCATTACTTTTTCATAATTAATTAATACATTACACAAACAAACACCCAAAGATCGTAGTAGTCTAGTGCCATTGGAAACATTGAAACATAAACAATGGTACATAAGTGAGATACATTATCTACCACTAGTTTATTATTTACTATCACCCTTCCTAGATACATCAAAAAAAATATCTTCATAACTTTTGTGAAAGGAAAAAATTTAAAGGGGTGATCTCAGATGCTCAGTAAGGGTAAACAAGGGAGATATATAAACATAATAATGAACATAAGGGTATGATAACACGATCATGAAATTAGATGATCATACCCTATGTATCAAAGATCATAAACAATATCATAGAATAAATATTGATAGTTTATAAGACATGAATAATAAGTAATTAAATAACATGATCCATGAAAGAATAATAGAGGAATAAAACATGGAATTGTGGGAGACACATAAGCATATAATAATTATTTTTATGGTAGTCAAGGCATCGCTACCAAAGCCATCTTGGTAATATGATCTGAATTCCCAAACCATCTTGGTAGTCATGGTTCAATACCATGACCATATTAATGGAAAAAGTACCATATGTATACCTCATGAGATATAAATCTTTACCCAATACATTTGAGGGAGTTATAGGTCTCACCCATCTCATAATGAAATCATACATACCTGTTCCACAAGATCATAAACAATCATATCATAAACCATGAAATGAAATTGGTATCATAAAAATTTAATCATATCATAACCTATGGAAAATAGATAGGTTTCATAATCATTTCATTAAAGCATAACCCATGAAAAGAAGTGGGTTTCATAATCATATAACCAAAAGAAGAAAAATAGGTTTCATAAACATCATGCCATAAAAAATAAAACATTAAGAGAAATAATTTGAATGGAAACACGGATAATTTCCTAGAAAGGAATGAGTAACACCAATGAATTTCATCTTTGATGATAAATAATTTTTAAAGATCGCTTGAAAATAATTCTTTGACGAAAATATCATTTTCTTCTTGGAAAATGTTTTCTTTTCTTTAAATGATGAGAAATTTTAAAAGAAAAAATTTTCTTTGAAAATAAGCTTCTAATATTATAAGAGAAGTTTCATGGAAATAAGGTGTCATGAAAGTGTACAAATCTATTTTTTCTGTATAAGTTAAAAGAAAACATTCTACTCATACATTTGATGAAAAATTCACAAAGTACCTTGTTTGGAAAACAACAAAAAGATTCATTTTAAAACATATAGTAAAAAGTACAAAATAGGTAAAAATGACTTTAAAAATCCATAGGATAATAGTAAAAAAAATTATAATTTTTTTTTATAAAAACATTTTTATAAAACATCAGAATGGATGATAAATATTCCCCAATAGATTCTAATGTATAAAAAACCTTAGATAATAATGAGATCACAAAATTAACCCTTACCTTATATCCTGGCTATTGTCATACTCATTAAAACTTCCTGTATAATAAATAAATTTTATTATACATATATTATAGAAACATATTCATAGATTTAATACCATATATGATTTTTTTAGACTTTATATTAACCATTTTTTATTAACTTCTTGTTAAAGTTACGTTTTAGGTGATAACAACCTTGTTAATCATACGTGATTTGACTTAGTACTCTTTATTCTCATACTTTGATCATGATTTAATTATTTACATAATATAAAACATGATATAAATATATTATATATTCATTATATAAGTATTTATAATAATCTTTAATGATAAACAAAATACACCATTCATGGAGACGGTAGGTCATACGTACGCATGAACATTGTTTTCATTTTCATGTTAAGTTAAAAGAAAATAATGTATCTGATGTATTATTATTCCATAATCATTTTAATGTCATATATAACACATATATTCATAAAATTTATTCTTATTACCATCCATGTGAAATATAGGTGAATAACGAGTCACGTCATATCATGGAGATAATAAGTAATATGTACACAAAAGTGACATTATAATTTTCCAAAAATATTAGATGGTAAAAGGTTGACATGATATTATTTTTATATAGGTATAATAATATTATAAATATCATATATAATCATTAAAATCATCATAATTCTTAGAAAAATACTAAAAATTTAACCTAAGTTAATTTTGAAATTTCAAATTCAAAAATGAATGTTATTTTATCAAATTAAATTTCTAAAAGTGTTTAAAATAAATTTTAATGTTATTCATGGAAGGACATGAAAATAAGTTCCTTTATGAAAATAATATTTTAAAACATATAATGCTTTTACCAAAAATTATACATTTCATTATAAATAATTTTTATTTATGTGAAAACATTTAATAATTATTTATTACTATTCATATTACTATGTTTAATGGATATGTTATAACTATATCATTTAAATAATTATAATAGTAAAGTGTTCTTTTAGAGAAACAAAATGTTGCATGTAATGCAAGCAACGTCGGTGTTTCATGTACTGAAAGCTTCCCTTGGTGTTGCATATATCATAATCCAAACATAGTGCTTTTATATAATAAATAAAATCTATATTCATTTTTTTATGAAGTGAAAATATCAAAATATTAAATTAATTAAAAAAAATTCACAAAATATCAGTGTGTTACACTTGAGCACATAAATAATTTATCTCTTAAAAAATACCCCATTTTAGACATAAATGTGGTGCTGAAATTTCCATCCAGTGCTTTGTTTAGGAGATATCAATGTTCATCCTTATAGTATAAATATTTATTTAATTAATACATTTTAAAAATCCAATAAAGTTTTCAATGAATTTAAAATCATAAAATCTTAGACCAAGGGTAAATGCCATGCCCTAATATTGGTAAAAATTTCAAAAAAATATTGGAGGTCTTTTTCTTGGGTAAATTTACTATTTTACACTTTTAGATGGATTGAGACTTTGAAATTTAAAATCAAGCTAAGTCCCGATCATGAAAAAATACAAGTTACTATAACTACATTCACATGTAAGATCAAATATAAGTAAGTCACTATTTTTTATATTAATGGTATTGATAAGAACCTATATAGTAATATATTTTATCTACTAAATAAATGAACACATTAAAGATGTCATGCACACAATAGAAATTATACGCTATCATTATTTTTTTGTATAAATGACTTTTGTGGTATGGTAAAAGGAATGAGAAATAATAATAAGAAAAAAACAAAAGGAAATTCAAAAATAATTTCTCATTAATAGGAGAGGAAATATAAAAATTTGACTTCATGATAAACTATAGATTCAAATAATGACTCCTTAGGATGAAGATCAAGAATGGTAAAAACACCCCATTTAAAGAAAATAATTTTTTGTAGACATAATTAACTAGTAAAAAAACAAGTCATTTTTATTAGTAACACTCACAGTATCCTCCAATAACAACCACTTTCTCTATAAAATATTCAAGTCATTTAAATCCTATAATAATATATATATCCACAAGGTAGTAATATTAAATCCATTTGATCATAGACAAGTCTTTAGAAAGTAACCATGCTATATGAAATATCAAAATGTAATTTTTACACTTCATTATAGCTCCACAAAATTATTCCACCTCTAATGGTGTATATTTAAAAAAAATGTAAATATAAAATCTATGAGACTCTAATAAGATTAATTTTCAAACCAAACAATAATATGAAAAATAACGATAAATATACTTTTTTATTAAATATAAGCATTTAAACCATTATGTTTTGACTCCATTGAACTACTGATAACAATTTTAATATTCCTTTACCATCATAACATAAAAAAGCATACAATAAGTTTGGGATTTCATATAATTTTTTGAAATATTGGGGTTTCCCAATCCAAAGACATAAAAAATCGAGGAACTTATGACATGATCATGTGAATATACCATGAGATGACATTTATAACATTAGTTGGAAAAATACTTAATGTACCACCTATTTCCCTATTTTTAAATATAATTAAATATTAAACCCTTAATCCATAAATATTAAAATAAATAATGATATTAGGTTGACACATATTTTTTAAATCTAATAACGTATATTACATTTTTCAGATCATGGATACTAATACTCAGGTTCAGTTTTCAGAAGATTTCAATTTTCTAGATCGAGGTCCTCTACAAAAAGCTAGGTAATTCGACTCTTATAATGTGAATGGATTTAGATTTCATATATTTAATCAATAAGAGGGTTTCAAAACACATAATTGTGGTATATTTACAGTTGTTGAGTTGGGATACTATGAAAAGTTGAATGATATTATCAAATTAAACTACCACGGTCATTTTTCATTTATTTTATTAAAATGAAAGTGGGTTGATATTTCTAGGGGTATTAAAAGTCATTATTTTCAATTTACTTCTGCAAAATTATCTTACTTGATGGATGTTGGTGACCGTGAATTACATGATCCGTATATCTTATCATCACAAGAAAAAACAGTTTATTATTTGAAAGATTTCATGGATGAAGGGTGGAGTGTAGTTGTTCACATAAAATAAAGAGACTTGTATGATATGGGTTATGAAGTGGAATATTTGACATCTGACATTGAATCCCATAAAAAACAAGAAATGATCTTATTTTTCCATAATGACATTGAAAATACCAGCCTTGAAATGGTGGATGAAATAAATGGAGTAATAATGGAGTATGACAATGACACGATTGAAAGAAAAAATGATTGCATGTGTAGTCATCCATTAATTTATCAACCACTTATGTTATATTTTCAATCATTCATTATCATAGATATGTATATTTTATTTATCAATACCGTGTATCAATTATCATTTATATTTTTTTCTGCATGATTCTTTGAAATATATTTCCTTAATTTAATTTTATTT
This sequence comes from Viscum album, assembly GCA_963277665.1. Lineage (NCBI taxonomy): Eukaryota > Viridiplantae > Streptophyta > Magnoliopsida > Santalales > Viscaceae > Viscum > Viscum album. Next base: position 118,524,882 of record OY728119.1, read on the forward strand.
GATTAGATGACTATAATACCAAGGAAGAATAATTTCACTAATCCTAGTCAACTCCCAGTTGACGTTACCTTGACCACACAAAATGAATACAATCCATCAGTCACGCATCCTATATCATCTGATATAACCTCTGTCTACCCCTGTTAGTATCTCTCACACCCTCCTCCATTTTGTCAGCATCTTGTACACCAAACATCTACATCCCATCAGCATCTGGGACATTGCCTCCCTATTCAACAGGTTTAGCGGTGAGGGAAACTATCACCACTCTTGTTTCTTTATGAGGATATTGTATGGTGATAATTTTAGGTACATATTTTAATGTGAATAATGTTCTTTCACTTTTTTTATATTACTAAAAAAAATTATAAAATATGAAAAAATGATACTACGAAGAAAATTTTGAATAGTTTAGATGTTTGGAATCTAAATAGATTTAAGATAGTTGTCCCATTTACTGTTATGGGGTCTCTATGGATGATGCTGCATGATTATTTGTCCAGATTCTAGGTCGGATAGTGGTAGATTCAGCTGCCCTTCCGATTACCTATTCTGATTGGGGGCATATACCTCAATATTTGAAAAATTAATTCTTTGATTCCCAGATAAAGTTAAATGTAATATATTATGGTGTAATTGAATGTCATTATGTATTTAAATTATAATATTTTAAAAATGTATCTCTTGGTACAGATGTTACTCTAATTTATCATTGTTGATCTTATTGCACGAAAGTGGACGTTGAAAAATTTGGGTAAGAAATGGAAAGATTTTAAATGGAGATTATGGAATAAATTCAATGATACATTGTTGACCACTCATCAGCAGTATGATAAGGTGCCTAAAGGGGTACCTAGAAAGTAGTGAATGGTGTTTTTTGATATCCATCTTCATGATAAGCATGTGGTATTAAAATATATATTATTATATTAATATCATTATATATATATTCATATAACATGGACATTAAATTGAATACATTACTATTAAATTGAATTTTATTTATTTCAGGTTGTTCCAATGAAAAATGCATCACGTCGAGCTAAAAATATCAACCCCACATTGTCGGGTCAAAGAGTTTTTCTATTGCATGTATATTAAACATTCATGTCAATATACAACATATAATTTTGTTTATGTATATACAAAGAGTGTGTATATATTATACATTCTTATATTTCATGTATGTTCTCATGAATCTTATAAATTTTATATATGCATGTGATACATATATTTTCTTTTTCTAGTTTTAGGATCTGCAACCCAAAAATGTCACATGACTTCATTTAATTCCTTCATAATAATAGTGACATTATTGATTGGTTTTAATATCATTAATCCATTAAATATTGATTAAAAAATTTAAATTATAATCATAAACTCAATCCAAGGTATCGTTAGGTGACACCAGTAATTCATAATGTGTTTGTATTTTATGGGGGAACATCAAGACCTCAACTATAAAAGGAAAATATGTTCTTTTTATTATGTGTGGATTATGTTATTTTGTTCCTTATTTTTAGATATCTTCCCTTTTATGAAATCATCTTTAATTTTATCCTTTATAAATAACCTATATCCTCTGCCCCATGAAGATTCTAGAATCACTTCAAGGGCATTGGGTATCCTATGATATAGATTTAGATGTAATAGTTATTGTCTCTCCCTTCAAAGGTTGTATATATTTTGAAACCACTAATTTTTTATCATCGTCATGCATTTTCCCTATATAAAGGTAAAAAAACACTCCAACATTGATCCTAATATGAGGTATTTTTTATTCATTCATTATATATCATTCAAATTTCACATTTTTTGAGGTGGTTTCTACCTGTTTAGTTATTCATCTAATATGAAATGATGATATGATAGTCCAAAAAACATTACATATGAAACATACAATAATTGAATCATTATAAAGTAGCATATGGTTTAATTCTAAATGGAAGGTGTGGTATAGAAGAGCTGGTTGTTGGTGTTGGATCGTATGGATATGTGGGGGCCATCAATTTTTCATTCTCAAAAAGAATTATTATTCTATATAACCATCACCAATGATGTGACATTCTTGATGAGAGTTCTCTTTCACAAGAATAGGTATGAGGTATTCAAATAATTTATCCTATGAAGATATATAGTGGAAAAGGGTACTAGTACTAAATGTATGTTTTTATGTATGATAACTGTGTAGAGTAAATATTTATGTAGTTTTTAATATTCTATTAGAGGAATGGAATATGGTATGAGAAGAATATAAATAGTATATAATACAATGGATTCATTAATAGAAAAAAGCATTGGTTGAGAAGGAATGACTTATGATAATTTACATGGGATTCCTCGTGGTTTTTTTGAGGAAATGGTCAATTATAAAACATACTTGAACCACAAGAGTCCCTCTTGAACATTATGATAGGAACTCATGGAATCGTATTGGTTTAAAATGGAGTTATATTTCACCCATACTAAAGTCTTTAGTGCACTCTTATATATATAAGTTGATTTAATAGTGGGGAGAAATATATAGGATATGTTTTTAACATGTTACTTTATAGGATATTATAACGATGAGTTTGGTTTTTGAATTTGAGATAATAACTCTCAGAAGGTTTTTATAAGGTGATATGTTATCATCAATAATGATATTCCATCATGGTATCAAAACTTCACTAGGGATATTGATGAGTGAAAACTACCAACATAGGTTAAACTTCAACTAAATTGACATATATAATACAGTGATGTTATAAATAATTTAGGAATTATGTCAACTCTAGGAACACCAGATTATTTGGAAATTAAAATTGGAAAGTTTCTTGTTCTAATTGTGTTTTGGTGGTATGAAATATTAAAAATATATAGAACTATAAATTCTATGGGTAGATATTAAAAAATATCCCTAGGATAACATTCTGGAAGTTTTCTTACCTAAAGTAATTGATCCTCAAAGGGATTTTCAAAGGTCAACTCAAGTTAGGAAACCAGGGAGGAGTTATGAAATTGATATTCACTATAAGATTCTTATAGATGATGGGGAGTTATTTGAGATCTCTAGTGGAAATAAATTACTTCAAAAACAATGGGTGTTTCGATGGAAGGAAAATAAAAAAGTAAATAAAGGTACATGAAATGACTAGTCATGGAATGATTTTAACAAATGAATGGTGAGTATTTATTATATATATTTTTAGTGATAATTGATAATATGACTATTCATATTATAAATAGTGTAGTTTGCATGGAGGTTTTTTTATTTATAACCTATTCTTAATTACTCACATTTTTACAAGTTATAAAATTCAATGTAAATTCAAATTTTGATCATTGAGTTTTAGTTTTTCTGAGAATTTGGATTCATATTGAGAATCTACATGTTGTAACATATCTATGGAATGTTTTTATGCATGTAAAAATGAATTGATGGTGGTTTGGGTTCTCAAGGAAGTATCTGAGTATGGTCTTTGAGGATGAATATTTAATTTTAATTCCATGTCATAGATCACACTACAACACAGATGGATTGCACTACGATGAGGGACAATCAAGGGAGGCCCCTCTTTATAGTGGCCTTTAGTACATGAAAAAAACATAGTGTGGGTATTAATGTTATAAAATATGAAATAGGTTTCACCTATATCTCATAGTAGTGATTCTCACTATGACCCTCTTGTCACACAGTGAATGTTTTGAGTGAAGTATCCCTTTATACCATGACCTTCATAGTTGTACCACAACTGAGGCCTATGTCTAATTTTTTATCATAGGAAAACCCATATTTTTAGGGTTTTCCATATAATGTTTTTTAGGATCAATATAATTACGAGGAGACCATTTTATTTGGTATTTTTTCATCCCTTTCCAACTATGGTTCCTCCATGTTAGGGGAAGTTACTGAGGAATTTGTGTGGTGGTTTATGTTACGTTCCTCCCTCTGATGTCTTCCATTTTGGTTTTTTATTTCTAAGTACTAATTTAGAAAAAATTTACAATGGTCTTGATACTAATTCCAATATATCTTGTTATATTTTAGTATGGAATATAGTTTTTCTATGTGGATTTTCTAGAGGAGGACAAGAGAGGATGAACACATGCCGTTGGGGGTAGTTTAATTAAAACGATTACGTCGAGTGATTTTTTAAGTATTATTACTATTTTTTAAAATAAATAAATAATAATATATTGTTATGATTAATTTTATATAGTGTATTTCATGAGGTATTATCTTGGTTGGTATTATGATATTTAAGAATAATGAATGATTTGGCCGATTGTGTGTAGAGTGCGACATGTATGGTAATAACATTTAAGTGGTAGGTGGTCCGTATATGGAAAATCAATGTGTATTTTTTATGCAAGATTTATTTCCTTAATACATGTTTCATTGTAATATTTAGGAGTATATGATCCAAGATTTCCCCAGTGAATGATGTATGGTGGAGTTCGGCCTCTTATTCTTGAAATGAGTGATTTTTATAACTTTACAATACTGTGATTGAATGAAAACAATGTATCCAATGGGTGAGAGTGTTGATTGGGTTGACATGTGTTTTGGGGTAGTTCTTGGGATATGAGTGGTGATTTGGGTTGCCTATAATGGGTTACCTATGAATATTTACATAGTTGAGATGCTTCGACCTAGATACGATATGCGATATGAATATTTTTCTCAAACCTAGGGAGTTACACCATCATAAGGCTGGATTGATAAATGGTGAGAATAGTGAATAAGATGATTCCATTATGATGAGGTTATATTTCAAATAGATGTATTTAATTTAGTTGAAGGACTTTGATATGAACCATTGTAGATGTGAGATGATACCTGGGTGTCAGTATTGGAAATTATTCAGGTCTTGGCATCGAGTTCCCAAGGGGCTTATAGGAAGATGGATTTGGATGGACCTTAGGTAGTAGGAATAAGAGTGATGTTTGTTTATTAAATAATTAAGAGTGGCCTTTATAGATCCATGTTATTAAGATCTTGTTGTTAGTGTTTTCAATAATATAAAAACACCATGTGATGCATTGATGAATAGAGACCAGAGTGGGATAGAAGGTCCCAATGGATGTCTGCACCAAACACACGATGTTATCCAAATGATAAGTGGCTAGGTCTAGATGACCATTACATAATTGATGGGATGACGAGAATGTGTGATGGGATATAGGCCATGTGTGAGATTACATGTGTGTACATGCATGTTCTCATGATAGGTGAAAGTTCAGGTGGATGATAGGGACCCTAAATGTTGGAACTTCCGTGAGAGAGATGGATATGGTTAGACATCCATGGGTGCGATGAAGTCCTAATTTTCCTCAATTGGGACATTACAATGATTGAGAAGGCTTGGGACATGGTATTTCACATTTACTTTAGTAGGTATATGTCATGGAGGTGGTCATCCTTGAGTGAGATGGTAGGGTTGTGGTATGATGCAAGGTATAGATTATACACATAACCTTGAGTGATAAAGTTATAGTTTGTGATTTGGACATGAGATAATAATTTTTTCCGTTAGGTAGTAAAAATTGTATGATAACCACCACTAAGTATTAGTGTATGAAAAGGGTTATATGAATACCACCATATGGTGATGATGAGATTCCAATATTGTTTTGAACTTGTTATGATCATGTTTCATGGTTTCTTGGTTAGAATATGAGAAACTAATGTGTAGGGGATAACAATGGCTTGGTTATCACATGATGTGCACTAGTTTTTGTGACATATTTATTTTATTATGTTTTATTGTATGTGATGGAATATATTATTATATCTTAGAGATAGCCTATGGAGATGTATTTCTTTTTCCTTGTACATGAACTTTGGTGTACAAGAAAACCATACACCTTATTTCAAGTTAGAGAACATAAAATGCAGTGGATAAATATTGGGATGCTAGATGTGTATTTAGAGATAGGGTTATGAGTTATGAAGATAATAGTAGGGGTAGAGTGTTTATTTGAATTATTTTATTTATTTTGTATATGGGATCAGGCCTACCATTGATCAATTCATTTATTTGTTTACAATGTGTTTGTTATTGAATTATATTAATTTAATTTAATGTACATAGATACTTTTGATGAATACAATTTATTTATTTTTATAATATTTATATTACTCTAATTTGGGGATATATTCTTTCCGTTGTATTAATTCATCCCTCACCACTAGTCGATACCCTTCTGCATTTAGTGAGGCGCACTTGAGTCCATAGAGAGTCTGCAGCCCATGCACAATTAAGTGGATCAAGGTCGGGGAACCACAAAATGGTATTAGATCATTTAATTAGTTTTAATATTTGATGTGATGGTAGATAAGGTGTCTATAAATTTATGAAAAAAATGTGATGGACCTCTAACTACTAAGTTATGAACACCATTCTTGTGGGATGTCTTAATTACCAATTCTATTATATTTCAATTATAGGTTGAATTATTATTATGATGTTTATTAAATGTGATTTATTATTATAGGATGTTATATATGGTTTTACTTATTTGACAACTATTATGAGGCCCATGTACATTCATAACCTTAGGAATGTTAGACTTACATGAAATACAATTGATCCTATGTGATTGTTTTATTGGCAAGAGTTTAATGTATTTAAAGTTTCAATCACAACTTATAGTTTTTTTACTATATAACTTGTTGGTGTTATCTTACTCTACTAGATTATGACCTTCACTCACCAGGAGTTTTTTGATGATAGGTCATGTGGTTCTTGTAGTGTGGAAATCTATGGTAATGACTATATAGTACGTTCGTGCATGGGATATATGGAGTCACTTGGTAGATGTATGTAGGTAATTGGTGCCTCAGTGTGTGAATAATGGTGGGTTACATTCAATAATATAATACATATGGGATGATATGTGGATGGGCATGAGTTAACATGTTGTTGTGGGGTTTAGCTATATTTTTTTTCTACAATAACTTATCTAGTTTTTCAACATAGAGTATCAGTGGGGAATTATACATAACTAGACCCAGTAATTTAGGAATGGTATTTTGAAATTCATTATGTTGAAAATGAGTGAATCAATCTATGTACTTATCATATAATTTTATGGTTTTGAGTGTACAAGATCAATTATATGACTGACCCTCCTAGTTCTTATTACACTTCATATAGAATGGTGGGATCATGGGTGGATGATCATTATTTGGGATGAAATATTTGAGGTATGTGATTATATTAATATCCTTTGAATTTGTGATATTCATTAGGATATTAGATGAATTTAAATGCATTAGGAAATGGTTTGTGGGTCAAGTATGTCATCCTAGGTTTGGAGAGATGTGACTGATGGGAGCACGAGTTGAGTAGTGATATCAGGTTATTTATGAGTGTGCAATTATTGGGTTCATGAAAGATCTAGTAGGATCAAGAGAGAGAACCCATTATAGGGTTACTTAGTGGATCACTATACCATGAGGAGAAGAGTGGTCATTTACCTAGATTATCTTGGAAAAACATCAGTGTTAAAGGGATGGTGTGCATTGGTTATGAACAAGGTTCATTAGAGTTATGAATTTTTAAATAAGTCATGGATGGTTTTGTTCAAAATTATTGGGTATTTCTCTGAGAATAAGAATTTATATAGAGTTATTGCGATGGATAGGAAAATATAGACAGAGGATCCATATTTTTTCCTTTGGAAGGTTTTTTCTAGGATGGGTGAGCATGGAAAAGGAGGAGTAAAATGTGGGATGTGTTAGATATTTGGTGGTTAACACTCAAGGAATAACATAAGGAAATCCATATTTTGGGAATAACACATTTTAAAAATTAAGGATGCAGTCTATTTTTTAATCCTATTATCAATTGAAAAGGATTGCAATCCTGGAAATCCAAGAATAGTTATTTGTCTGTGATCTATATTGGTGCTTAGTTGTGAGTGGGATGACCATATCTAAGCATTTTATGTGGTAATTGATGAAGTGTGGTCCCTATATATCAGGTGTTGGGTTCAGTGGGGAGGATAAAAATCATCCTAGGGTAGGGAGTGTTTTTACACTACACATTCCTCAATTTTATTATGCAGTAGTAGTTCAACACTCACTCCTTTTTTATGTCATGAAAACTTTTCTAGAAACCATTTTCCCAATCCAATCCTAACAATTCACGTAGATTTCAATAGATGTGTGATGGTATTTAATTTTTTAATGTTAGTAGTGATAATATTCCCTTTAATCACATTAATATAGAATATGTATTGAATCATGTACACTTGTTTTTATATATATGGATTCTCATAGATCTTTGAAAATGATTTCATCATTCCATTATTTATCATTTCTACTATAATGTTAAATGTCAAATTGGTTTCAAATATAAGAATAAAAACTCCTAGAGCATGTTGATCTAGTATATCACATTGAATATTTTAATGCTTTATTGGTTTAAACCCTACATGAAAAAAACTAAATATTTTTCGTGATATGGATATCACTCTATTATCATTCTCTATAATTAAAAGGAATACCCTTTGAAATGAACAATCCTCACATTGAATTATTCCTTATACATAATTTAAATCAATAGATATAACATAAATTTATCAATATCAAACTTGTATAAAAGTTATTATCTAAATAGGTACGACCCACTGATAAAATAATTCTTTAAATAAGATAAAACAAGTGGAAGGAAAAGGAAAATATAAAGAACACATAAATATTTACATGGTTTGGGAATAATTCCAATACCCATAGGGTAGAATAATGATTTCACTAATATTTATAGTGGTTCATAAATAATTAATATCTTAAAATGTTATTATAATAAAATAAAGTGCTATAGAAGCCCATGTTTCTACAATACACGTCTGCATAGTGCCCCATGGTGATGAAGTACTTGATGTCTATGTCTCACATAATATTTGATATTTTATATTATTCTAGTGTTGAACCATGTAAAGATGTGGACTAGTGTTTTTTATAGGCCCCTTTAACATAGTCCAACCACATTCAACCAATCATTCTCCACCATTCAAACATGTTAATCGATTGAAACGAATACCATCTATTTTTTTAAAACTACAAGTGATGATTATTTTTATTTGATCAAAGTGGAATATAAATTAAATATTTATTTATTTTAATTAATGTTTCACATGGTAATCATATGTGATGTTTGAATGAACATAAATCATTAAACCACATTGTCTGTTTTTATAGCTGCAAATCATTTTTTTTTTTTTTCATTTTCTAAAGGCCGGTTTAAGGGTTGCCGGTACCCAATACATGAATTCACCACTTCCACTTAACCACTTCACAACATCATGATTTCACCATTACAAAACCACAAAACAGCATTAACACCCAAAAACCACACAGCAATAGCAATTTCAACCACATCATCAGACTCAAACCAGATCAAATTCAACAAGAGCAAGCGATCGCACCTATGCAGCGCCTCCTCGATCCCAGCTCACTGCCATCATGCTTCAATCTCAAGGAACCAACATGTTCAATTCTTGTGAACCAACGAGAAGCAGAACCACCCACAACCAATTGCAAAATCAACGAAGCGAATTCATCACCACCCAAACCGGGCGAAACCGGAAGAAGTTGCGCCACAAATGACCTGAACCAAATCTCGTCGCCACCACAGCTCATGAAGACTGAAGATCCACCCAAAGCGCCCAGGGAAGACACACAGCTTCGACCTCAGACCGCAGCAAATCGGATCTCGACCACGGACCTCCAACGCGCCGCCAAGGAGAAGCCGAGCCCACCGAAGATTGCGAGCCTTCGACGCCGCAGAAGCTCAAACTACCCACGACGCCGCCATAGATCCCGCGAACCCTCGAAACCAAGGAACCCGTACCATTGACGACACTGAAACCTAGATCTCGATTCACGACGACGCCACAACAAGAATCGCAAGCCGCGAACTCACCGAGAACCGTAGAGCAGATCCGCAGCCAACCGATATGATGGCGGCGACGGGCTGGGCAAAGAACCATGGCCTGAAGCAATCCCGCTCAGAAAACACCAAAAACAGATGACCATCACTTTGTGGCTAAGTGAGAACCAAACAAGCAAAAGGAGACGCAAACCCCAAGATCAGACCACCGTTGCTAGAACCTCCAACACCATCCCAAAAAGCCATGAAACCTTCGAGCCTAACCAGTATGGGGTCGTGCTTGGAGGAACAATGCAATAAGGGCAGTGGAGGGCAAACAAACATTAGATCCGAGCTGGGGCAAAGCAAAACCAGCAAACCACATGGGGAAAAACAACGTCGGAGCATGTCCGCGGGCAATCGAGAACGCAGAGTCCCACACGCAGAACCAACGAAGGAGGGTCGATGATGCTGGAGGATTCGTCGAGAGAGCTCCAAACGCGGAACCAGGGGATTGCTGAACCGAGAGGCCGAGAGAAACCTGCAACCAAAACGTCTGAGGAGAATAGATGAAACCGGAACCAGTGGCACACAAGCGTCGCGCCATCGATGGAGAATGAACGGCGGAGGAAGTTTCGCCGACATAGATCTCAAGAGTTGACACCGACGACGCAAGAACAAGGGAACAACAGCAAAAGGGGCCGCCGCAGGGCTGTATCCTCCAGGCGACTGCGCACGCCACGATACACGGGATCCGGGGGCCGAAGGGCGCGCTCGACGACAGCGGCCTCATGGCGGCGGGATCCAGGAGGGAGGCGTCGACGTCGTCGCGGACAGTGCCGCTCGGGGGAGATGCAGACCGCGCCATACGCGGGGGAATCGCGGGGTCGTCGTTGGCGACAGGCAGCTGGGTCGCTCGAGGGGGAGCCGGACGCGATCCGAGCGGGACGAAGCCGGCAGCGTGCGGGAGGATCGGTGCAGAGGCGGCGGCGCAAACCCTAGGTCGCCGCGGGGAAGCTCTCGCGCAGCCCCTTACGGGTTCATCCCCACTCTTTGTATGTTTTAATGATATTATTATTGTCTTTTAATGTTTCTCTTTTTGTTGACCCAGTTGTATATCATAAAGCTTCATTAATTTTAAGGTTCAATTAAATATTATGTTTTATTTTTCTCACTCTAATTATTATTTTATCCCGATCTTCACATTTTCTGAGAACCCTTCATAATAAAAGTTTATGGTTTTACACTAATTATTTTATGAATTGTTGTCGCATCATAAAATTATTTTCATTTGTTTCATCAACCGGTTTAAACTTATTGTAACCGATGTAAATGGATTGATTCAGTTTATATATATATTCTAGACTTATTTTAATCCAATTTTATTTTTCTTAGAAGGTTATTTTGTTATAATAGGTTAGTTTAGACTACTATTCTTAGTTGATTAAAATATGCAATGCACACACCTATAAAAAAAAAAGACAACTAACATCAGATAGATAAGGGGTTAATGTGAGTACAAGTCGTACAAAATATTCATAAACATACTCAGTATGTTTATCCTTTAACACGTAATGTTTATCCTTTAACACGTAATGTTTATATATTATTGGTGAATATTAGTGTATTTATATGATTAAATAAATGAAACAATAAAACCATCAATCCCGTAGATCTCAATACGCCAACCATACAAGATACATAGTTCACTATGTCAATACTCTCTCATTAACATTATTTAGAAGTCTATCGTGTACATAAATTATATTAAATTTACTTATATAAAAACAAAACATCCAATATGAAATTATCTCATTAATTTAGAACACCATAAAAATTAATCAATCATTCCATCATGGTACTTCACTCAAACATCACATATTGTACCAAATATACTTACTAAGAGGGAGTAAAACTATATAGTAGTCATGGAATGGTACCTTTAAATACCATCATTTCAATATATAATCTATTATATTCTCAAAAAAATTATTTTTTAGATCATCTCATGATAAACCGAATTGAAGAAAACCATTTGAATGAATGATCTTTCATCATCAGATCAGCACGAATGAAGAACATGAAGCCCAAATTGGTGTACCTGAAATGTACTGTGCTCCATCTCTTCAAAATAAAGTAGAACATTTGATAGAAATATTCAAGTGAAAGAAGAAAAAATATTACCTATATATATATATGTATATCTATTGCAAGAATACTCGTATTCTTTTTGACGACTCTTTATATTCCAAAATTTTTCTAGAACCTTCCTCAAAGAATACAAATGGGGAAGCATGTAACATCCTCATTCTTGAAGCCTCCAAATGCAGTTCTAGTCATATTTTGTATATAAACTCACATGTACCTCCATAAATTCTATTGGGTAATTCCTAACTATGAAGGTATATGAGGATCCTATGGGGGAACTCTACCCTTTTACCAAATAAAAAATAATAAGAAAATAACATCAATCACACTAGACCATCTAGATAATATCATAACTAAGACTAGGGAAATGTTATAAATATCTATTGTACCAAGATTTATAAAAAATTAAGATTTCATACATGTCACAAGATCAAATTTAGAAGGATCATATATAAATGATACAAAAGAACAAATGTATCTAATCTAGATGAAAAAAATCTACTAGATGGTCCCTTTAACAACACATAATTTCACTAATGGAATCTCCATTATTATAATTATGTCATGTTTTATAAAGAATATACATCACATAGACAAAAAACAACACATTATTCTCATAAATTAATATTTATACATTAGTCAACAATTAAATAAATAATAATGAAAAATATTACAGAAATAAATTAAATAGAAAATAAGATAATAAGAATACGCTAATTTGGATCTACTCTATCGATCAGAATGACTGCAATGAAAAACATAGGTGTAGAAATAAAACATAATTTTAATAATAAAATATTATTTTTTTAATATTAAATTATATATAAATAATATATAAAATAGAATTGGCTAAGGAATGAATTGAATAAGTGGTTTTTATATGAAGTATGGAACCCATATGACCATTATAAATCTGACCATTGGAATAGGAATATTACAATTAGGAATAATAATATGACCATTAGAATAGTAACATCAGCTATGGAAATGTAAAATAATTTTTAGTTATCATATAAATGGAAAATATTATATATTTATATCACCATACAAATAAATATTTTTTTTGTAAATGATAAATCAAGTGTTCGTATTTTTTTAAAACATAACTATTTATTTGCAATTTTATAATGAATATACTGACTTAAAATATTTTTTCTTCATAAAATGGATTCGTAATTTAATATTATATTTTATTATAATTACAATACAATTTTATAAGACCAGAAGTTATTTTTTAAATGGTCATAAAATCAATTATAATAATAAAATCAGTATTTCTGGAATAAATCATGATTTAATTTAAAAATTAAAATTTTCATAATTTGAAAAATATTTTCATAAAATAGATTCCATTTTTCCAATATAAATATCATGAAATGTCTAGGGATTATTTTTTATATTTTTCTAAAATAAAAGAATTTTTGGTGAATAGTGAAATACAGTAATTTACAATTCTTAACATTTTATGCCAAATACATGATTTTTTGAGTCATGGATGATGTAATAAACAATTATTTCATTCTAAAATGCACCATTTACTATATATAGTCATAAAAATAAATACTATTTAAATTCTTGAGCCAAAATAATAAACAATTGAACGTAATTAGCAAAAACATCCTCTCACCCCCTTATACATACCACCCCTCACAACACCTTATCCTTACACCTTCTAAGACTTTATGTTGTAAATATCTCTAAAAAATACACTAATAACTAATATTTACATGTCCAAGTACTTATATTCTCACTGAAAGATTAGTTACATGTTCTTTAAGGGGTTATTCAAGGAGGTGATATTCAAGAGGTAACATTCTAAAACTATCTCTTATGATTTATTTTTTTCTTCCACCTTATCCTCAATTAATTCATCCCTCAAAGTATAATAACTTCATTATCATGTATATACTAGAATATTATATTTCTAATATAATATATTTTATCCATCCACCTTATCCTCAATTAATTCATCCCTCCAAGTATAATAACTTCGTTATCATGTATATACTAGAATATTATATTTCTAATATAATATATTTTATCCATACCTTTTCTCATCTCCTCTTATTAAAATAATTGAAACCATTGTCCAAATTTTGGTGGCGAACTGTCTTTGTGGATAGTGAGTTTTCATTTTCAATTATCACATTCAAGGAAGGTAATAAAACTATTATTATTATAAAATAAGATTTAAATAAGTATATTAAAACTAATTTCATGTTTTGGATCTAATATATATGGAAATTATATTAATTAAAATTAAACTAGTTTGTGATGGTCAGTAAAACTGCCCAAATGAACTAACCACATAACGATTACGTTTTTACTCAAATAACCATACCCATGGAAGGGAAAAAATGATATATGAGAGGATTTAAACTTATAGAATTTCATGAATACCATTTAATTTCACTTTTAGTGTATTATTTCCATTGAAATGAATATCCATAATTTTATACAAGTGAACCGATCATTAAACCATGAAACAAATGCTCCCAGAACAATGAAATTTAATATTATAACTCACCGAAATTGCCATAAATTAACATTATAAAATTAAAAAAAATAAAATATATATGCATGAGGTTAATAATTATGTAATTAATGAATATAATTTTATTATCCAATACATTAAGTGAACGTGCAAAATATATTAAAAAATAAGGTAAGGGATCTCTCTGAACCTCCATATTTCCTTTGGGTCACGCTTTACCTCTTTTCCCTTTATTTATTTCTTATTTATTCTTATATAATTAAATAATTTTATTTACATATTCCCCAAAAATATATTCTATATCAATTCATCTTTATTTTACAGGGAACACTTTTTTTAAAATGTCCCCATCTCAATTCCTCTCAATACGAATATCTGATTAAAGAGAACTTATCCATTCCTTACCTTTTATCAAGTACACTACAAAAAATGTTTGAAGACACCAATTTTTTCTAAAATCACTAATTTTTTCATGAAAAAAAATTATGACATTTCTGTTTTTATGTAAATAATTATGAAACCTATTTATATCCATGGCTACGTCCTCATGTTGATTTCTTTTTCTGAAAAAATATGAATGTACATGTTATGATGAGTGCATAAAGTTTTTTCTTCAATGAATTGGGTAATTTTTATTCTCATGATACATTTTTCATGGGATTAGGGAGTAAACCTTATCCATTATGGGACTCGGTCCACCATGTGACATCATATTGGTAGTTATCCTTGAATCATGTTTATGTCATGATATATATTGGTTCCACACTACTATATTCCCACAATAATATGATTCTAAGTTCTATAAGTTATTCTTATATATGTTTATTCATGATCTATCCATTTTATGTTATCATGTTATGCCTTTAGAATCATGTGTTAATATTCTTTTCCATGTTTATACCTTACTGGACTTTTTAGATCATCCCTTTTATCTATGTATTCACTAGGTTATCATATGTAGTTTTAGAATCTCCAATAGAGTTAGGATATCATTATGGATATTAATAAAAATAATTTATTGTAGTTTTATGTTTTCTAATTATGTATCTTTTCCTATAAATAAACAAGGATTTTCAGTCCATGGTTTTTATTTGATGTATAGTTATTCTTAAAATCATTTAATAATATGTTTAAAAGGCCTTTGTCACTATAGTTAGTATCATAGGAAGGTCTAGATATGTTTTGGGATTATTACTATAAAACATTAGTAATAAAACTAGGGATAATTATATTAACATAGATAACCTAGATTGAACCATAGTGAATCGTAAGTTAGGATATAATTTTCATTTATATGTTTGTCCTTCAACATTCATAGACACCCTTTTACATTCTCATTTTCTATGCATCAAAGCCCACCATAATTTTATGTTTATTTTTAGTTAATGGATGGAAATATGGGAACCTATTCTAACAACTAATGTGATAGTAAATGCGATTATTTCACTAAAGATATGAAAAAACTGATTAAAACAGGTTCTCAGAACATAATGACAATACTAGGTTAACTGTATCATGTTATGAATAATAACATGAATTGTATGGAATTACCTTCTTCTCCTAATAAATATAATTTTGATGTTGAATACTCTATGTAAAAAATGAATCCTCACTTTATTGTATATTTTGATCCCCAAATCACATGATAATGGATTAACTCTATTGAGAATATATTATCTATCTTGCAGTTATCAGAAGAAGAGAATATCACGTTTCTAATATATCGTTTTGATGGGGAAGCTGATCAATGGTGGACACTGATAAAGTATTAAAATTATAAAGGGGGAAATGATTACATGGAATGTTAAGGGTTAAATAAAATATTTTTCAATAAATATTTTCCCCAAACTATCCATATTAAGATGGATAGGTAGTTCCTTGGACTAAAGAAAAAGGAAGATGATCCTCTCAGGGAATATGAGGAAAACGTCACAAGGATTTCATGATATACCTTATATTTTTCATGAACACCGAAGGAAATCTAGATCACATCATTAGTGGATTAAATCCTAGTATAAAAGTAGCATTGGATATTTGAGACTTTGATAGATATGAGGATATTTACTATTGTGACCTTAAGGTTGAGACAGAGATTGGAGACTCTTAGTGGTCTTGTGGGATAAAATAAAAAAAGAGGAAAATTTAGTTTAATATGGGAGGATGAATAGATAAATCCCATGGAGGCAGGAAAACCCAACACCACACTTCTCCAAAGTGTGGGAAAAATCATCCTAGTAACTTTCTAAAGAGAACTGGAAGTTGCTTCAAATATAGAAAAGAGGGGCATAAAGCTAATCATTTCCTATGGGATATGATGAATCCCACTAATGTGGAATATTAAAGGAAGGTTTAGATCAACACTCAGCCTATAATATAGGTTTTCTAATATAAGGAACAAAAGTATTGTGTGATATAATTCCCTAACCTAATGGTTGTCAGAGACAATAAACGACAACAACCTCCAAGTAAATAAGGAAGGGAATACGCTATCACTACTGCAGAGGTGGATCCTGAAAATTATGTAGTGACAAGAACACTAGTTATTCATTAAATCATATAAAATGTAATTTTTTATTTTGGTTCTACATATTCTTTCATATATTTCAAGTTTAGTAAAACTATTGAAACACCAACTCAAAATATAGAGGTTGAGTTATCATTGAGAATAGGGAATTAAGAAATTATTACATCTAAAGAATATAACTCCTCTCTGGTCAATGTTTGTGGAGTAAAACTCCTATAAAATCTTGTCTTATATCCTGTGATAGGGTTTGATTCTATATTGATAATATATTGGATATCTTTATATAAATCAATAATCAACTTTTTGGACAAGGATATAGTTATTCACATCCCAAGGAATCCTATAATTCTATAAAATTTTAAGAAGGAGGATGAGAATCAATTGAAATATCCTTATAAATCATGGATACATTTTTGTAAGATCCCGGTTTTTGGAAAGGTATGTTTTTTTTGTGTTTTGGGTTGAAACCTTTGATTTTGGGACTTTAAAAGGTTTCTTGGAAGTGTGAGAGGCCTTGGGGGTGTTCTGGGGGCTCGGGGCACGGAAGAAGGGAAGTCTGGGCAAAGCAGACCAAGGTGCACGACCTGCGCACGGTCAACCAAATCGTGCGGCCTGCCCAGACTAAGCCGTGCGACCCTCCCTCCTCTGGACAGAAGTGAGCACACAGTTTGCGGATGGTTTTCCAAACCGTGCGGCTAAATCGTGCAACTCCCCCTCCTCCGGGAAGTGGCGTGCGCACGGTTTGCACACGGTTTCCCAAACCGTACGGCTAAACCGTGCGGCCACTTAAAGTTGGAAAATTTACAAAATTTCCACTCTGGGCTTTATAACCCCAACTCGATATTTTCCTCCATTTCCTCCCTCTTCACCCTAGGAACGAACCGATTCGCCCAAGAGCTCTAAGAGATCGATCTCCCTCGTTTCTAAGGTGTTTTTGGTGCCGTTGGTTGCGAATTGAAGCTCTGAGTTAGGCTAATCTCCTCCTTTGTTCTTTTCTTGGTTTAGGGTTTGTGTCTTCTCTCTCTCTTGTTCTGAAACCCTAAAACCCTATCTTTTGGGTGAGTTCTATGTTGAAGCTCCAAGGGTTGGTCGAATCATGGTCTAAGGACTCAATTGAGGGTGAGTTCAACCGTGGATTCGAGGTAGGTGGTCTACAATTTATATCCCATGGTTATTTGGGTATTTTTGTGCATGTTAATTTGTGTTCTAGCTTTCCCTTGGTTATGTTGTGAATAGACTTTCCATGTTTGAGAATAATGATGTTTTAAATGGCTAATGGGAACCCTCACGATTCCCATGGGATGTGATGGGAAGGACTTGACCTATTTGGGGTCATCCATGTGATGTGTCGGCTTATCCCGGGTTTAGGGATTGTCATTAAATGAGCGACCTTGTTGTAATGAATTGTATAACCCTTGATAAACATGTTGGCATGAATGGTTTATTCATGGAAATGATGAACGGGTTAAATGGGTTAATGTGAAAAATGATTAAAGACCATAATGGGATAGATTATGGGTCTAGGATGGAATGCTTAGTGAGATAGGCATAACACATGGGAATTGAGTGAATGGTTAAATGATGTGAAATGGTAATGTGTTAATGGGTTAAGGCATGATGTGGTTCCCCATGTGGGTTGTTGTGAATAATGGTTGCTGATGGACAATGGTTGGAAGGTTGATGGTTACTTATATATAAGCATGTACACATGGCTTGGTAGAGTGGGGTATGACTTGAGGATCTATGCCCATGGGTCGAGTGAAGACTGAGGCTATAAACTCCACCCTAAATGCACGGGTTAGGAAAGGGGACTGAGGGTCTATTCTCCTAATGGTTTCATCCACCTGGAATGAGGCTTCGAGGTGAGGTTATGGTTACTATGAGGGGTTAGTCCTAGTGAGGTAGGATAATGATGTGCTTACCCTCTAGCATGTGATTGTTGGCCTTAGACCCATGTAACAAAATGTATGTGAGTAACCCATGGAAATGGGATGGAATGGTAAATGGTGATAATTGGCACAAATGGATTGTTGAGGAACTGGTAATTGCTTTGGCTCAGAATTGGTTAATGGAATCTTAACTAATTAATTTTCATTTATCATTCATTTTCCTTGTTTCATGCACTACCTGTTTATACTGGATATTTTGTAGACACCGTTGGTGGTGGCCTACTGAGTTGTAATCACACCCTTATCGGGCCGTCGTTGGGTACCCGAGAAGATTTCTTGTTTGCAGGTCAGGAAAAGGGCAAGGGTCCTTGCTAGATAGTTGAGTGGACATGGGTAGCACTTGGTGGAGGATCCGAAGTTGGAGTCGGGACCATTTGGGGATTTTGGCCGTTGTCCTTATTTTGGGTTTTGTTCACTCCTACACTTGTAGTATGGCATGGCATATTTATTGTTGGATATGATTTTTATACTTGTTTCGTGTTTACTGGTTATTGGTTCCACTATTTGGTTTATTTCTATTGTGGCTTACTCTGATAAAAAGAGGGTATAGTCTCCCCACTTGTCTTTATAGACCCCCACTGCTAGTCGGAAGCCTTTGGCGTACGGGGATGTGCGCTTAAGGTCATGTAACCACCCGGCTCGGAGCACCGGTTTAGTGGCTTCCGGGTCGGGGGACGTTACAAAGTGGTATCAGAGGAGTTCTTTCTTCTCCTTCTCTGAGGTCTTGTTATTTGGGATTGATATCCAAGGGTTAGGATGTGTCAGGCCTTGGCAATGAGCTTGTGCTTGGGAGTAGCTAACCCAGGTATGGGGGAAAACACAAGTCACCCTGGGTGGGAAATTTTGTTCTTGGTTGTGTGTTGTTACAATTGATGATATTTCACCGTTGAGTGATGCACATGTGGTTTGATGTGATTGTTTTATGATATTTGGCTCGTGGCCTTAACGACACAAGGATTGGCATTCATGCATCATTATAGGCACCTAGGGAGATAGGTTACATGCATTGTATGAGACACATGCACATGGTGGGTGTGTCAGGAAGGAAAGTAGTGTGCATTATGCATTTCATGAAACCAAGAAATAATGAGAAAAATGAAATAAAACAAGTGGGTAAAGGATGTTTAATGAAATCTAAGGGTCTGAAATGAAGTGGAAAATGTCTTGTAAAATGTTGTGTGAGTTGGTGGTAGTGCATGGTTGTTTTACCCATATGGACCATGGCCGCGGTAGGGATGGTTGGGGCAGTTGTAGCTAGTGAAGATCTTTTGCTGCAGTTGTGAAGTTTTATGGTATGCGTTCCAAATCTCGTGCTTGGCATTGTAGAGAGATGCCACCATGACGTCGTTTACCAGTTGGGCAACAGGAGGATGTTGCTGAGAATACTCCTCCAGTAGAGGGGCAAGAAAATGCAGTAATCAATGAAGGAGGAGAAGACCAGTTCCAGGGGAACTTGGATCGCCTCATGAAAATGATGGATTGGGACCCAGGACAGGGTGCACCGAGTATGTTTGAGCTGACCAGGGAATTCTAGCTACAACACCCTCCGACTTTCACCGGAGAGGGTGGGAAAGAAGCAGTGGAGTTCTGGTTAGAGTCTGTCCAGACGATATTGGATCATCTGGAGACCCCTGTCGAGAAGCGGGTAAAGCCGAATTCTTATATGTTGCAAGGCCAGGCTAGGTGTTGGTGGGACATTCAGGCTCAAATCGAGCAGGCTGAGGGAATGTCGTGGAAATTTTTTCAGGAAAAGTTTCTAGAGAATTTCTACCCAGAGACTTTGAGGCAGGAGCGGGCTGTAGAGTTTATGAGCCTGACTCAGGGATCACTGTCGGTGATGGACTATGCTAGTCGCTTCATGGATTTGAGATGCTTCGTTCCAGTGTTAGCAGGGGATGAGGCAGCGGTGGAAAGGCACTTCCAGGATGGGTTGAGACATGAGATCAGGTCTCAAGTAAATATCTTCCGCTTGAAGAGGTTTGCAGAGGTAGTAGATTAGGCATTGATCTCGGAAGGAAACCTAAAGGGAGATTCGGGTAGTGGGCTTGTGGTGCCGGTGGGGCAGACGAGTGGTGCAGCTTCTGAGGGTTGGAAGCGACGCCATGAGAACTCATAGCATGGCGGTAGCATACAGAGTGGCTGGAAGAGAGGGTCAACCTCTCAGAGTGGGAATCAGGTGTTCTGCTATCAGTGCGGTAGGCCGGGGCATGTGCTTGGTCAGTGTACTCGACCTCCAGTTGAGTGCTGTTCGTGTGGAATGATGGGGAATGTGCCGAGGTTCTGCAGAAACCCACAACAGGTGGGTGAGTATGATGGTGGGAAGCAGGTACCAGATATGAGAAGGGGATCAGTTCCCCATATCAGGCAGTCAGTTGGAGCTCCACGGGCCGTACTGGTAGGGGCGGTGGACGTGGAACTCCAGGGTAAGATCGCTCACGCCAGCAGGGCAGTGCGGTGCAGAGTATTCAGGCTGGAGCCCAGGGCAGAGGGGCAGGTCAGCTTCAGGCAGTCAGTTTGCGCCCGGTGATGGCGAAGCCGGACCATCGACCATTCGAGGTACAATTCTTGTAGCTTCCACTTTTGCTAGTGCATTGTTTGACACATGTGCCACACACTCTTTTATCTCTGCTCAACTTGTGGTAGTGCTGGGTTTACCTATAGAAGGGGTGTGTGGAGTTATGTCAATTGACATTCCGTTGAGGGTGCGGGTTGAGGATATCAAGCAGTGCAAGGGACGTGCCTTGGAAGTTGGTGGGTATTGCTTTCTGTGGGACTTGTTCATCCTCTAGATGTCATGGTTTGAACTAATCTTGGGAATGGATTGGTTGGTGTTGTACCGAGAACATATAGAATGTTATCGTCGCAGAGTATCGTTCAGGTCACTTGAGGGTGACGCTTATGTCCATCATGGCGAGTGGGATGTTCGAGTAGGTCGTGCAGGACCGTTGGGTCAACGGATGAGTGAACTCACGGCTCAAGTGGCATGCCTCATTCTTGATGATGATGAGGGAGGAGAACAATCAAATTTTCCTCATGTGGTGGATCAGTTTCAGGACGTGTTTCCTGAGGATTTCTCGGGGTTTCCACCTGAGAGGGATGTCGAGTTCACGATCGAGTTGTTGCCGGGAGCGGAGCCAGTTTCTATTCCACCATATCGAATGGCACCAGCAGAACTCCAGGAACTGAAGGTTCAGCTTGAGGATTTGGAGCGTAATGGGTTTATCTGTCATAGTACGTCTCCTTGGGGATCTCCCATGCTTTTTGCAAAGAAGGCCGATGGGTCGTTGAGGCCGTGCGTGAACTATCAAATGTTGAATCAGATGACAGTGAAGAATCGGTACCCTCTTCCTAGAATTGATGACCTGTTTGATCAGTTGAGGGGTGCATCAGTGTTTTCTAAAATTGATCTGAGGTCGGGTTATCACCAGTTGAGGGTGAGGTCTTCTGACGTACCACAAACCACTTTTCGAAGTCGGTACATGTTGTTTGAGTTTGTGGTAATGCCTTTCGGCTTGACCAATGCACCGACGGTGTTTATGGATTTGATGAACTGGATCTTTCATCCCTACCTAGATCAGTTTGTGGTTGTCTTTGTTGACGATATCTTAGTGTACTCGAAAACTCACGACGATCATGCCCAACATCTTGACATCATCTTGGGTATGCTAAGAGAGCTTCAGCTATACTCCAAGCTATCCAAGTGTCAATTATGGATAGGTGAGGTACATTTTCTGGGTCACATCATCTCAGAGGCAGGTGTGTCAGTGGATCCAGAGAAGGTGCAGGTATTTGTATCTTGGGAGCAGCTCAAGAGTGTTTCTGATATTCAGAGTTTTCTAGGTCTGGATGGGTATTACCAAAGGTTCATTCAGGATTTCTCTCGCTTGGAAGCACCACTCTTGGGATTGACCAAGAAGGGAATCAGGTTCGAGTGGTCAGGGGCTTGTGAGGATGCCTTCCAAGAGTTGAAGAAGCGGTTGATGACCACACCTATCCTGATCTTACCTGAACCGGGTAAGAAATACGTCGTGTTTTTTGATGCATCCGGAATCGGACTTGGGGATATGTTGATGAAGGATGAGTGGGTTGTGGATTATGGCTTATGGGTCGAGGAAGTTGAGACCCCATGAGTGGAACTATCCCACTCATGACCTTGAGTTAGCTGCATTAGTGTACGCCTTGAAGTTCTAGAGACACTATCTGTTGGGGGAATGGTTTACCGTGTTTACGGACCATAAGAGTTTGAAGTACATCTTCTCGCAGTGGGATATGAATCTTCGGCAGTGAAGATGGGTTGAATATCTCCAATCTTTTGTCTCTGAGTTGGTGTACACGCCGAGAAATGGAAATAGTGTTGCTGATGCTCTGAGCAGGAAGGTTCAGAATCAGGCAGTTCAGGAGTCCAGCACTGAGTGGAGGGTGATGGCTTTGTTTACAGAGATGCACCTAGAGGTGCAGTAGGAAAGTGGTCAGGTCAGTCTTACTTCCTTAACAATGGAGTCGACGCTTTTGAGTCGAGTTAAGGAAAGTTAGCTTGATGATCCTGATTGTTTGGCCATGAAGGAAAAGATTAAAGGTGGGGAGCTACCTTCTAGTTGGTCCGTCAACGCGAAAGGTGTTGTTCGCATTCGTGATCGTGTGGTTGTGCCCATGTGTGTGCAGGAAGAGTTGATGCATGAATCCCATGAGTCAAAGTGGGAAGTGCATCCTTATTTGACCAAGATGTACCTGTTGGGCGGAGAAAAAGGGAGTGATGGCAAGAGGGGGGGTGAATTGCCTTTTTAAAAAATGATTAACAATTTAAAATCAAAGTTGAAAGTGCAGCGGAAATAAAGGAGGCAAAACACAAAACTTGATAACGGAGTTCGGCCTAAAACCCGGCCTACGTCTCCGCTCCCAACTCAACCGTTGAGAGATTTACTACCGCTTTCTTTTCAATGGTTGTAGCAAGAAACCCACTAGCCTTTTTACAGGTGAAGGCTAGCTCACCTATTACAGCTTGATTTTAGTGGTTATGCAAGAACCCACTTGCTTTTAATGGTTGAGCAAGAACCCACTAGCCTTCTTACAGGTGAAGGCTAGCTCACCTATGTCTCAAGCCTTTTAAAGGAAAGGCTTGACCAACCTCTTCACACCTTAAAGGTGATGTGAAAACCCAAAAGAATGGAGGATGAGAGAAATGGGAGTTTGTAGGCACAAACTCAATTTAAAGCTCAAAAAATGATAAACAAGAAAAACCGTAATGAGGAAGTCTTGGGCGCCAATGGATTGATGGAGCTGATGAAGGGCCCTCCCAAGCTTCTTTGGTGGTGCTCCTTGGATGTGGAAGTGTGTTGGAGCAAGTGGGGTTCCCTTGGAGGAATCCGCCGGAGGTTCGCCAAATGATGGAAAATGTGTCCGTTGGCTTCACAATAGTTCCGGCTATGTTCCTTAGGCTTCCGGGGGTTCAAGGTCCTTTATTTATAGAGGGGGAACCCTCAAATGGCCTTTGGGAGGCTTCGGAGCCGTTGGAGGCCAAGTGGACAGGCTGGTCAAAAGCCCAACGGCTAGTTTGACTGGCTCCACCGGCTGACCGGTACTGAGCCACCGGTTGGCCGGTGTGTGCAAAAAGGAGGAGGGATCGGGCTCAGGCTCCACCGGCAGGCCGGTGAGGAGTCCACCGGTTGGCCGGTGCTAAGGCAGTAGGTGTCACTGTTCTGGCTGGGTGCCACCGGCTGGCCGGTGCTGAGGCCACCGGTTGGCCGGTGAGGAGGCAGTGGCTGGACTCTCGGTCTGGGCTCTACCGGCTGGCCGGTGCTCTGGACAGTGGAGAGCCTTCTGTCTAGGGTCCATCGGCTGGCCGGTGGTGAAGCCACCGGTTGGCCGGTGGACTGAATTTCAGTCCACTTTGGCTTTTTGCCTTCTTGGCCTTCTTGGGCCAATTCCTTGGCACCCTGAATTTATACCTATCAACCAAAAACACTTAAAAAAATATTATAAAAATAAGAGGGTGATTGTGATCATGAAAATCAAACCACGAGGGGTACGAGAGGTACAACAATCTCCCCCTATTTTGATGATCACACTCACCAAAACAATCAATGTAAAAACTGAAATGAAAGGCATCCTTTAAAAGATTTTTCTCCCCCAATCAACCAAGAATTTCTCCCCCTTTGTGATTATCAAAATAGCACGGGGCATAAAACTTGATTGAGGGAAAAATTGAAAAAACGAGATCGAGTTTTTAAACCAATTGAAATTTTCGAAATTTGAATTGAAAGTTTTGAATCAAAAATTGAATAACAGTTTGAATTGAAAGGTTGAAATGAAAATATTTGATACCAAGTGATGAAATTGAAAGTTTGAATCGAAAATTTTGAAATTGAAATCAAAAGGGCTCAAACGATCCTAACTCCCCCTAAATAAAAACAACAAATCACCGGGGAGAGGTGTTTAAAACCGAGACAAATTTTGGTCCGGTGAGACTCGCTAGAAGGGATTTTTCAATCCACACTTGTCTAGTGGCGGGTCTTCTCCTAAAAAATTCATCATTAAAGAAGATACTTTTGGGGCGGCCATACCGGGCATTTTTGCAATTGCACTCATAGATTAAGTGCCCGAGTTTTTTACAATAATTGCAAAATTTAAATTGGGAGCTCCCCCTTACAAAAATAGTAGGTGCATGGGAATAGGAAGCTTTCTTGGAATAGCCAAGCCCTTCGGTGGTTCTAGATATGCGTTGGGAACCAAGAAAATTGTTCAAATTTTGTTCACCTTGGGTGAACTTGGCTAGAGTCTCCCTTAGATCTTTGATGGTTGATTCCATGGAATCAACATCGGGAAGATTTTGGATTTTGAGGGACAGCTCTTCCTTCTCTTTGAGAAGTTGTTCTTTTTCGGAAGAGAGTTTTTTGAAATTCTTTTTTAAAGCAACAAATTTGGAAGAAAGTTCGTGAAAACCTTCCTCCAATTGATCTCGCGCATGTTGGAGATCCTCATATGACATGTGATTGAAGGAATTTGAAGAGCTAGAGGATGAGGAGTCGGAAGATGTTACCTCATGAAATGCCATGAGGCATTTGTTACCGTTGTCGCTCGAGGAGGAGGAGGAGGATGATGTGGAGCTATCACTCCATGTGGCCTTGAAAGTCTTCTTCTTTTCCTTTTGCTTGGCCTTTTTCTTGTTGAGTGGGCAATCGGGCTTGTAATGGCCTTTCTCTCCACACCCGTAACATTTTACCTTGGGCTCGGATTTTTCGTGGGGTTGAGCCTTGCGGGCCTTCTTCTTTTTGTTCTTCTTCATGAACTTGTGCATTTTGCGGGCAAGGTTCTCCATTTCGGAATCGCCGCTTGAAGAGGAAGAAGATGAGGAGGAGGATGAGCTTTCTTCTTTTTGTACCTTGAAGGCGATGTTCTTTGGAACTTTGATCGGTTTGCCTTCCTTTTCAGTTTGCCTCCTCATGGTGATCTCATAGGTCATGAGGGATCCGATGAGCTCTTCGACCGGCATGTTTTTGATGTCCTTCGCTTCTTGGATTGCCGTGACCTTCGGAGCCCATGAGCTTGGTAGGATCCATAGGATCTTCTTGACCATTGTTTCTGCAGACACATCATCACCAAGAGATTTTCTACCATTGCAAACGTCAGTAAAGCGAGTAAACATTTCAGTTATATTTTCAGAAGGATGCATGGAAAAAGACTCGAAATCTTGACGATACATGTCCAATCGAGTATCCTTAACTTTGTTGGTCCCCTCATGGGTAACCTCCAAAAGTTTCCAGATTTCATGTGAGGAGGTGCATGTGGAAACTCGATTGAACTCATTACGATCAAGGCCACAATGTAGAGCGTTCATGGCTTTTCCATCAAGCTCTAAATTTTTAATATCGGCTTGGGTCCATTTGGATTCATCGGGAGAAGAGAGGGTGTAACCTTGCATGACAATTTTATAAATGGGATAACCTATACTTCTAAGAAAAGTGGTCATGCGGGTTTTCCAATAATTATAGTCGGTTCCATCAAAAAATGGAGCACGACCCAATGAATAGCCTTCGGGGGCAAAAGAGGTTGAAGCCATCAAAAAAGATCTTGAATTTGAAACCGGTTAGGGTATTACTCAAATTTTGCCTATGATACCAATTGTTGGGTGGAGAAAAAGGGAGTGATGGCAAGAGGGGGGTGAATTGCCTTTTTAAAAAATGATTAACAATTTAAAATCAAAGTTGAAAGTGCAGCGGAAATAAAGGAGGCAAAACACAAAACTTGATAACGGAGTTTGGCCTAAAACCCGGCCTACGTCTCCGCTCCCAACTCAACCGTTGAGAGATTTACTACCTATTGCTTTTCAATGGTTGTAGTAAGAAACCCACTAGCCTTTTTACAGGTGAAGGCTAGCTCACCTATTACAGCTTGCTTTTAGTGGTTATGCAAGAACCCACTTGCTTTTAATGGTTGAGCAAGAACCCACTAGCCTTCTTACAGGTGAAGGCTAGCTCACCTATGTCTCAAGCCTTTTAAAGGAAAGGCTTGACCAACCTCTTCACACCTTAAAGGTTATGTGAAAACCCAAAAGAATGGAGGATGAGAGAAATGGGAGTTTGTAGGCACAAACTCAATTTAAAGCTCAAAAAATGATAAACAAGAAAAACCGTAATGGGGAAGTCTTGGGCGCCAATGGATTGATGGAGCTGATGAAGGGCTCTCCCAAGCTTCTTTGGTGGTGCTCCTTGGATGTGGAAGTGTGTTGGAGCAAGTGGGGTTCCCTTGGAGGAATCCGCCGGAGGTTCGCCAAATGATGGAAAATGTTTCCGTTGTCTTCACAATAGTTCCGGCTATGTTCCTTAGGCTTCCGGGGGTTAAAGGTCCTTTATTTATAGAGGGGGAACCCTCAAATGGACTTTGGGAGGCTTCAGAGCCATTGGAGAGGCCTTCGGAGCCGTTGGAGGCCAAGTGGATAGGCTGGTCAAAAGCCCAACGGCTAGTTTGACTGGCTCCACCGGCTGACCGGTACTGAGCCACCGGTTGGCCGGTGTGTGAAAAAAGGAGGAGGGCTCAGGCTCAGGCTCCACCGGCTGGCCGGTGAGGAGTCCACCGGTTGGCCGGTGCTGAGGTAGTAGGTGTCACTGTTCTGGCTGGGTGCCACCGGCTGGCCGGTGCTGAGGCCACCGGTTGGCCGGTGAGGAGGCAGTGGCTGGACTCTCGGTCTGGGCTCTACCGGCTGGCCAGTGCTGAGGCCACCGGTTGGCCGGTGCTCTGGAAAGTGGAGAACCTTCTGTCCAGGGTCCATCGGCTGGACGGTGGTGAAGCCACCGGTTGGCCGGTGGACTAAATTTCAGTCCACTTTGTCTTTTTGCCTTCTTGGCCTTCTTGGCCCAATTCCTTGGCACCCTGAATTTATACCTATCAACCAAAAACACTTAAAACAATATTAGAAAAATAAGAGGGTGATTGTGATCATGAAAATCAAACCACGAGGGGTACGAGAGGTACAACAGTACCGTGATCTCCTAAGGTAGTTTTGGTGGCCTGGAATGAAGAAGGAAGTTGCGGGCTTTGTGGCACGGTGCCTTACCTGTCAGTAGGTGAAGGTCGAGCATCAATGCCCAGGTGGTTTGTTGCATCCATTTCCCATTCTGGAATAGAAGTGGGATGATGTAATGATGTATTTTGGCGTGGTTCGTCCAAGGATGCCACAGAAGAATGATGCAATCTGGGTGGTCGTGGGTCAGTTAACAAAAGTGGCTCATTTCTTACCGATTCAAGAGACCTTTACAGTCGACCAGTTGGGTGAGCTGTATGTTCGGGAAGTAGTGTGGTTGCATGGGGTACCACAGACCATAGTTTCGGACTGAGCTCCACGTTTCACATCGCGTTTCTGGCAAGGGTTGCAGAAGGCGCTTGGTACACAAGTGTTTTTGAGTATGGCTTTCCACCCGCAGACGGACGGGCAATCGGAGCGTACGATCCAAGTGTTGGAAGACATGTTGAGAGCTTGTGTCTTGGACTTTGGTGGCTCTTGGGAGAGGCACCTATAGTTGGTTGAGTTTTCCTACAAAAACAGTTTTTAGGCTACAATTCAGATGGCACCATTTGAGGCACTTTATGGGAGACCATGTAGATCCCCGTTGTGTTGGCTAGAGGCCGGTGAATCTGAGTTGTTGGGGCCGAGTCTCGTGCATGATACTTCAGAGAAAGTTCATTTGATCAGGAATCAAATGGCTACGGCTCAGATTAGGAAGAAGTCGTATGCAGATCGGAGGCATAGACCTCTTGAGTTTGGGGTGGGTGATAAAGTATTCCTTCAGGTGTCGCCAAGGTTGGGTCACCATCGGATTCGGAAGCTGGGTAAGTTGGTGCCCATGCATGTGGGAGTTTTTGAGATTGTGGAGAGGATCAGACTAGTGGCTTACCGATTGGCTCTTCCACATTGGTATGGGGGGATGCATGATGTGTTTCATGTGTCGCAGCTTCTATGGTATCACCCTGGACCATCTCATGTTTTTGATGTTGAGGATGTGGAGCTTGAGGTTGATGCGTCCTTTGAGGAGCATCTAGTTCGTGTGGTGGATCGTAGTGAAAAGGTCTTGTGAGGCAAGGTTGTGCCATTAGTGTGAGTACTATGGCAGCATGGGAAGGTTCAAGAAGAAACTTGGGAGCGGGAATCGGATATGCGGGATCAGTGGCCTGAACTCTTCTCTTCGGTGGAGCAATGAGGCTTGGAAGCTCGGCTCGAGGACGAGCCGTTATAAGGTGGGGAGGTTGTAAGATCCCGATTTTTGGAAAGGTATGTTTTGTTGTGTTTTGGGTTGAACCCTTTGATTTTGGGGCTTTAAAAGGTTTCTTGGAAGTGTGAGAGGCCTTGGGAGTGTTTCGGGGGATCGGGGCATGGAAGAAGGGAAGTCTGGGCAAAGCAGACCAAGGTGCACGGCCTGCGCACGGTCAGCCAAACCGTGTGGTCTGCCCAGACTAAGCTGTGCGACCCTCCCTCCTCTGGACAGAAGCGAGCGCACAGTTTGCGCACGGTTTTCCAAACCATGCGGCTAAATTTTGCAACTCCCCCTCCTCCGGTCAGTAGCATGCGCGCGGTTTGCACACGGTTTTCCAAACCGTGCGGCTAAACTGTGCAGCCACTTAAAGTTGGAAAATTTAAAAATTTCCACTCCAGGCTTTATAACACCAACTCGGGATTTTCCTCAATTTCCTCCCTCTTCACCCTATTAACAAACCTATGCGCCCAAGAGCTCCAAGAGATCGATCTCCCTTGTTTCTAAGGCATTTTTGGTGCCGTTGGTTGCGTATTGAAGCTCCGGGTAAGGCTAATATCCTCCTTGGTTATTTTCTTGGTTTAGGGTTTGTGTCTTCTCTCCCTCTTATTCCGAAACCCTAAAACCCTATCTTTTGGGTGAGTTATAGGTTTAAGCTACAAGGGTTGGTCAAATCGAGGTCTAAGGACTCGATTGAGGGTGCATTAAACCGCATATTCGAGGTAGGTGGTCTACAATTTATATCCCATGGTTATTTGGGTATTTTTGTGAATGTTAATTTGTGTTCTAGATTTCCCTTGGTTATGTTGTGAATAGCCTTGGACTGTTTGAGAATAATGATGTTTTAAATGGCTAATGGGAACCCTCACAATTCCTGTGGGATGTGATGGGAAGGACTTGACCTAATTGGGGCCATCCATGGGATGTGCCGGCTTATCTCAGGTTTAGGGATTGTCATTAAATGAGCGAACTTGTTGTAATGAATTGTAGAACCCTTGATAAACATGTTGGCATGAATGGTTGATTCATGGAAATGATGAATGGGTTAAATGGGTTAATGTGAAAAATGATTAAAGACCATAATGGGATAGATTATGGGTCTAGGATGGAATGCTTAGTGAGATAGTCATAACACATGGGAATTGGGTGAATGGTTAAATGATGTGAAATGGTGATGTGTTAATGGGTTAAGGCATGATCTGGTTTCCCAATAGGGTTGTTGTGAATAATGGTTGCCGATGGGAAATGGTTGGAAGGTTGATGGTTACTTATATATAAGCATGTGCACATGGCTTGGTAGAGTGGGGTATGACTTGAGGATCTACGCCCATGGGTTGAGTGAAGACTGAGGCTCTAAACTCCACCCTAAATGCATGGGTTAGGAAAGGGGACTGAGGGTCTATTATCCTAATGGTTTCATCCACCCGGACTGAGGCTTCGATGTGAGGTTATGGTTTCTATGAAGGGTTAGTACTAGTGAGATAGGATAACGATGTGCTTACCCTATAGCATGTGATTGTTGGCCTTAGACCCATGTAACCAAATGTATGTGAGTAACCCATGGAAATGGGATGGAATGGTAAATGGTGATAATTGGAACAAATGGATTGTTAGGGAAGTGGTAATGGCTTTGGCTCAGAATTGGTTAATGGAATCTTAACTAATTAATTTTCATTTATCATTCATTTTCCTTGTTTCATACACTACCTGTTTAAACTGGATATTTTGTAGACATCGTTGGTGGTGGCCTATTGAGTTGTACTCACACCCTGCCCGGGCCGCCATTGGGTACTTGAGAAGATTTCATGTTTTCAGGTCAGGAAAAGGGCAAGTGTCCTTACTAGATAGTTGAGTGGACATGGGTATCACTTGGTGGAGGATCCAGAGTTGGAGTCGGGACCATTTTGGGGATTTTGGCCGTTGTCCTTATTTTGGGTTTTGTTCACTCCTTAACTTGTAGTATGGCATGACATATTTATTGTTGGATATAATTGTTATACTTGTTCCGTGTTTACTGGTTATGGTTTCCTCTATTTGGTTTATTTCTGTTATGGCTTACTCTGATAAAAATGGGGTATAGTCTCCCCACTTGACTTTATAGACCCCCGCTGCTAGTCAGCAGCCTTTAGCGTACGGGGAGGCGCGCTTAAGGTCATGTAACCACCCATCTTAGATCACCGGTTTAGTGGCTTCCGAGTTGGGGATGTTACAATTTTCATTGTGGGAAATAATATCTACCTCAAATTATTTATACAAAGTAGAGGATCATGCTTGAAGACATTCCCATTGTGAGGGACTACACTGATGTGTTCCTTGAAGAACTAACCAGTCTTCCTCTTGGAAAAGAGTTTGAGTTTTCAATAGAATGTATACCTATATCTATACCCATAAGCCTTACCATATAGCCACCATTGAGTTAGAAGAACTGAATAAAGAGTTATAAGAGAATCTAGACAAGTTTTTTATATTCCCAAGTGCTTTACTGTATGGTGCACCGATCCTATTTGTTAAGAAGAAGGATTGATCAATGTGCCTCTACATTGATTATCATGAGCTCAAAAAAACAATGATAAAGAAAAATAATCCCATTCATTGATAGATGAATTGATTGATCAAATATGTGGGGATAATTATTTCTCTTTGGATGAATGATGGTTAATATATCACTAAACAAAAGGTGAATAAGGAAGATATTCCTAGGACATCCTTTTAAATGAGGTATAATCATTATGAGTATATAGCGATGGCCTTCAGACTTTATAATTCTCCAGAAATTTTATTGGACTTAAAGAATAGAGACTTTAGATATTACCTCAAATTGTTCTGGAGTCTTTATAGATTTTATTCTAATATACCCCATGATCAATGTGGAGTATGAGAAGAATTTGAATAATGTACTAAAGAATTTTCCAAGGGAGGAACAACATGAAATGTATAGTAAATGCAAGTTATATATGGAGGAAGTATCTTTCTTTGGTCATGTTATTACTAGTAAATGGATATATATGGAACCTTATAAAAAACTTAAATTATGGAGTGAACCATAGTATCATTTGTAATATATTTCCATAGTTTCCTTGGTCTACATGGGTTTTACTAATGATTTGTGAGGAACTTATCAGGATTTTCAAACCCACTAAACAAGATGACTCAAAGGAGGGTAATGTTTATCTAGAAAATTGAATAGGAAGACTAATTTAATGAATTGAAAAATAGTATTATATCTTCACTAGTACTTAAACTACCCACAAGTGGGGCACTCTTTTTGGTAAACACTAATACGTCAAATAAGGGCTTAGTATCTTTACTGATGAAACATGATAAAGTGATAACATACACATTAAGTCATCTGAAAGTTCATAAGAAAAAATAGCCAACACATGATCTGGAGTTGGTGGTTTTGATCTTCACATTGAAAATCTGGAAGAACTATCTCTATGTGTATAAGAGTGAGATATTTACTAATAAAAATATCCTAAAATTTATATTCACACAGATGAATCTTAATATGCGCTAGTGAAGATGGTTAGATCTAATTAAGGATTATGACTACTAAATCCAATAATATCCAGATAAAGAAAATAAAGTGGAATATTCTCCACATCATTAATGACAAGAATTGAGAGGGATCCAATATTCTTAAACATGGAAAGAATGGACATGAGAATTATAAAATAAGGGAAATATTTATTCCTTTTATCACAAGAATTATCAACCATTCATTTTAGAGAAGATAAAGGATGCTCAGAGAGATGATGTGAAAATATAGGCGATGGTGTAAGTTATCACAAATGAGAAACCCATGTAGTTCAAAATCAAGGATAAAGGAGTCACATGATTTGTATCATGACTATGTGTTCCATAAAATCCTAACATAAATAGGGATATTTTGAACGATTCACATAGAAGGACCTTCTCCATTCACCTAGGGATAACCATGATGTATTGAGATTTATAGAAGCACTATTGGTTGGACAATATGAATAAGGAGATCACTGAATGTACATCAAAGTTCCTAGTATGTTGGGATGTGAAGGATGCAGTAAAAAACTTTAATAGGATGGTAAAACCATCATCCATAACTACATTGAAATGGAAAAACATCACAATGGAAAGTATAACTAGACTTGTGAATACATATATAGTAAATAATACTATATGGGTTGTTATGGATCATCTTACAAAGATTTCTCACTTTATTTAAATTAAATACGACTTCCCACGTGATCAACGTGCATAAATATACATCATAGAAGTTGTGAGGCCTTATGAAGTTCCATTACCGATTATATCTGAATGAGATCCAAGATTTACCTCAATGTTCTCGAAAAATATCCAACAGTCCCTAAACACTATGTTGAACTTCGGTATGGCTTATCACCCTTAGAAATATGGCCATTCTGATCAAACTATTTAGACATTGGAAGATAAGTTCAAATAATGCTCAATATACTTCAAAGAAGGATAGAACAAATATATTCATATGACCAAATTATCTTACAATAATAGTTTCCACTCAAGAATCCAAATGGATCTATATGAATCCATTAATGGGAAAATATATGTAATTTCTTCATATAGGGATGGTGTTAGTGACCATATGCTTTTGGGACTAGAAATGGTTGAGGAAAAGGTAGAAAAGGTGAATACCATTCAGCTGTAGATCAACTTTTTCCAATGTTGACTGAAGAACTATAAAAATAATCATTGATGGGGCCTGGAGTTTGAGGTTAGAGATAAGTTATTCCACTACATATCTTCATGGAATAGAATCATGAGATTTGGGAAGAATGGAAATCTAATCCCTATCTTCATCGACCCCTTTAATTTTCTTGATCATGTTAGAGTTTTGGAATATCAACTTGCACTTACACTATCCATGAATCAAGTACATTATGCATTCCATATATCCCTATTAACGAATTAGATACTATATTCCCCACATGTACTAAATTAATAAGTGGTGCAACTTGAAAATGATCTCTCATATGGGGAGAAACCGATGAAGATCATTGACCATAGAGATAAAGTTCCATGAAACTACTAACATGGTCAAAGAAATATGGTGGAACCATGAATTCCAAAAGGTGAAATGAAAACTGGAGGACGCATTTTAGGATAAGTACCCTCACATTTTTTCTCCATAGTATGTAAAAAAAATTTAGAGGGAGAAATTTTATAAGGTGGGAATAATGTAACCACCTCAAATTTTATTAATAGAATTTCCCTTATTATAATTATGTCATATAGTATAAATCACATAAATAACATTGAGAAACTAAGAAATAATTATTCTCATTAATTAAGAATGACACATTTTTCATTAGATGATATAATAAGAATGATGAATATTACAACGAGATAATAAATAGAAAATGAGAGAACAAGAGAAAGATAATTTGAATCTGCTCGATCCATGATAATGACCACACTCATAAAAAAATATGTATACATAAAATATAAAGTTAATAATTCAATATTAATTTTAAATATGAAATTATATAAAAGTATGAGAAAAATAGAACTGGATAAAAATGAATGATATATGAGGTATTTATAGTAATTAGGGAACCCATATGACTATTATAAATATCATCATTGGAATAATAATATGACCGTTAGAAATAGTAACATAAAAATTAAAATAGTAAACTCACCTATGGAAATATAAAATAATATTTATGAATATTATAAATGAAAAATATTATATATTTATATCAAGGTACATGTAAATATTTAAAAAAAAATGATAAATAAAGTGTTGGTATTTTTATTAATTGTAACTATTTATCTAAAATTTTAAAATGAATATAATGAATTAAAATAAAATTTACATTCACCAATTATAAAAATTAATTAATATTATGTGTTATTATAATTATAATATAATTTTATGATACCATATGTAATTTTTCAAAGGGTCATAAAATCAATTATAAAATTAAAATTAGTACTTCTCAAATAAATGATAATTTTATTTAAAAATTCAAATTATTATATTTAATTTTTTTTCTTAAAATGGAATCAAGTGTTTAAACCTACACATAAAAAACTTTTTAGGTTTAATTTTTTCTATTTTTCCAAAATAGTTGAATTTTGGGTGAGTAGTAAAATATGGTAAAATATGGTATTTAAAATTTTATGACAAATATGTGAATTCATGAGTCATTGATGATGAAAGAACCCATTATTTTGATATACCATAAACCATTCACTATATATAATCACAATAATCAATAATATTGATATTATTCATCCAAAATAATAGTGTAATGAATATAATAATAAAAAATATTTGTCTCATAACCTTATAAATACCACCCATCAAAACCCCTTCTCCTCACACATTATAATCCATAAAGATTCCCAAATATCATCCAAACCGTCTCCTCTTAAATCTACCCATGTACTAGTGCTTTTGGTATCACCAGAGGACCAATTCCATGTTCTTTATTAGGCCCATTAAGGAAGTGATATACATGAGGTTACATTCTAAAACTACCACTTAATATCTTTTCTTATTCTACCTTCTACTCACCTCATTCATCCATCAAAGACTAATAACTCAAATATCATGTATATATTGGATTTTTATATTTCTAATGGAATATATTTTATCTATACATTTTCTCATCTATTCCCACTCAATGAAATGAAACCAATTTCCAAAATATGGTTGTTAACCATCTCAGTCGATAATGAGTTTTAATTTTCCATTAGAACATTCAAGGTTGGTAATAATACTTTTAATATGGTTAAATAATATTTTAATAATTATATTATAACTAATTTAATGTTATTGAACTAATATATTAACATAATATTAAACAAAATGAAATTAGTTCATGATGGCCGGTAAAACGACCTTGATGAACTACACTTATAACGACAACTATTTTACTCAAAGAACCATCCCCATGCCAAAAAAATATACATGGGACCATTTAAAACTCAAGAAGTTAATGAATACAATTTTATTTCACTTACTTAGTAGTATTCACATTTAAAATAGCATCCAAAATTATATATATGTGAATCGAAAATGAAACCATGAAACAAACGCTCCCAGAATAATGAAATTTAATTTTAAAACTCATAAATATAGAAAAGATGAACTTAATAAAATTATAATAAATCAAATATATTTATAATAGTTTTTTCATTAAGTAATTAATGAATCTTATTTTATTATCTAGGACATTAATTGAAAGTTAATAACACATCTGTACATAAGGTAAGGGATCTCTCCAAACATACATATTTCTTATGGGCAATACTTTACCTCTCATTACCTCAATTTATATGTTAATTAATCTTATAAAATTATATAAAATTATATATATTCCTAAAAATAAATATTATATCTCAATTAATCATTATTTTATGGGAAATAAATGTCTTAAAAATGTTCCCTTTTCAATTCCTCTTGACTAGGACTCCCGATTAACGAGAACTTCTCTATTTCTAAACCCTTATGAAGTACACTGCATAAAATGGTTTAAGCCACCAATATTGTATAAAGTTACTCAATTTACCATGGAAAACTATTTTAGTTAATTTATAGTTTTTTTAAATAATTATTCCTTTATATTCATTAAGGATGCTTTAATCTTTTCCCTTAGCCCGCACTAAAGTTGAAAATTTCTAACGTTACCAAAACATTCTTTCATGTTTTCAAAACTATTGGAAATATTTATTCATGATATATTCATATATTTACTTTATTATTTTCCATTAATTATTTAATCCTCTATTTCATGGGTACCATCATGATATACCCTTTGTTTATTCCTTATGACATGATTACATGGCCCATTTCTTTTCCATAGGTAACCCATATGTTTATTCTTAATGTTTGGTTTTTTTATGCGGAACACATACAAATGTACCTATTATGATAGGTGAACTTAGATAGAACTACAATTCATTGGTTAATTATTAGTCTCATGATATGTTATGTATGAGATTAGGGAGTAAACCTAATCCATTATGGGACTCTGTCTACCATGTGATATCATCTTAGTAGTTAGACTTGACTCATGTCTATATTAGGATATATGTCACATCCAAATTACTATTTCTCCATGATAATATGATTAAAATTTCAATATGTTATAATTATATATTTTTATTCATGATCCATTCCTTTTATGTTATCTTGTTATGCCTTCTAACTCATGTGATATGACTATTTTCTAAGTTTATTCCCATATAGAGATTTTTAGGTCATCTCTTATATATATATATTCCCCAGGTTATCCTAAGTAGTTTTAGTAGATCTAAGATAGTTAGGATCTCCTTATGGATATTAATAAAAAAAAATTTCTTCTATTTTTATAATTTCCAATTATATAGCTAGTCTTTCAAAGACACTAGGATTTTCGATACTTGGTTTGTATTTGATAGATAATTATGATTAAAATTATGTCATGATATTTATTAAAGGCTTGAGTATTTATAGTCGAAGTTCATACACTATCCCAATATCTCGAAACCATCCAATCTATATAGAATCAACCATTAATCATTATCCCCTTCCCCTATCAAAAACCGCAGTAATGAAGTCCACTCAGGTTCCAACTAGAATCTCAAGAAAGGTGTGAGTACACCTCAGTAGGCCATGAACAATGAAACACATAGATATAACAAGAGTACGATGTCTTTTAATGAATGTTACTATAATTATGAAATTCAATTTTTTGAAAATAAATGATTTAAATAAAACCTCACTGATGATTTGGATCTACGGTGACATCAATGGTTGGTCATACCTACATTGTCTTATATTGAATGTCTTGAAGCACATCATGATACCATACCTACTCAAGTGACCATAGTGAAACCTAGTCCTTCCTAAAAATAGAAATCCAATATCATCCTTATTTATCCAATTCTAAATATATCTAAACCCAAAAACCCATTTGTTCAAGCCAAAATATACAATAAAGGAGTGTACAAAGAACATCATGAGGGTTTTCTTTTGGAATCATGGGTTATTGTTTTTAATCTAATTGGAACCACCACTGAATAAATATACATATTGTTTGAAGATAATTTTATATTGGCCTCATGTTAACATTATTTTCATCTAAAAAATCACTATTAGACCCGTTTACAAACCACATCAAGAGAAATTTACAATTTTATTAGGACAAGCCATCATACTACCTATATAATGTTGGATAATTCATTCATAATTCGCAAATTACATATGAAATCATTGTTAGAAAAAGTACAATTTCATTAGGTTTCATAGATGGACATTTATCTTCTCTTCTAATGGGGAAAAATCACACTACAAAACCACATTGTATTGTATAATTTCCTTATTCATCAATGATATGGCCTAGAAAAATTCCACCAGTATTTCCGAGGTTGAAACATAACTCACTATTTAATTTATCATATTTTTGGTCAAAATATAGATTCATGGAATCCCATTAGGATCACTTTTCATGTAGGAATTTTCAATTCATTTTTGGAGTATGATCATGGAATTAAAATAGTATATCTCAATTTGAGAAAAAAGGCTTTT
Organism: Viscum album; assembly: GCA_963277665.1. Classification (NCBI taxonomy): domain Eukaryota; kingdom Viridiplantae; phylum Streptophyta; class Magnoliopsida; order Santalales; family Viscaceae; genus Viscum; species Viscum album. The sequence goes on from OY728119.1 coordinate 118,564,134, forward strand.
TAAATGTCATCACATGACAAGGCAGTTTGACCACATAGTGAATCTGTTTTCGACACTTTCGCAAGGGCACACGCATCTGTCTGTTTCAGTGGACGTGATGCTTGTGTTGCCACTCATTCTCACTTTCTAAAGGTAGGTGACATCCGTCGCTTATTTAGGGACATTTTCTCCTTAATCGAAATAATATTATGGGATTTAGGTTCCTCCTTCAATGGATTCCTCCTCGGAACTCGTTACCTAGTTTGGGTCTCCCTTGAAGATTAAGACGTTGTTCGTGAATCTCAATCCCGATGCCATATCTTTGCGGATTCCGGTTAATTATGCTACTTCTGTCAAGACATTCCATGGGGTCCTGACATGGTAGCATCCTTCAGTCAGAGTAGATAACAACATCAGGCATGTTGGGGCATCTCTGGATGCGTGGACATTGGGGAACCTGTATTCTCCCTCATAGTAGGGCATCTCAAGGGTGCAGAACCCGAGACATCCCATGTCAATCATGGTGTATCTTATGCCGAAGGCATGTATATGAGGTTTTCCTTATCTTCACATGTTTAACACAAGGTATTCCATGAGTTTAATGTCTAGTGGAGACAATTATGCCAAAGGTGTATCATCTGAGGTTTTCTTCAGGCATCTCATGTTTAACACAAGGTAGGCTGCAAGTTTAGCATCTTGCAGAGGTATAATGAGAGTGATTAGAATGTACCATAGATACAGATCATATTGGTACATCCCTAGGAGGGAACACCTAGAAGGATTACTAGATGGATGGATCAGAGTTCCCAATGGGGACGGATCTGAGGTGGTGTGTCCCATAGAGAGAAGATATCACACTGTGAAGGATGATCTGGACACCACTAACGGAGGATCATAAATAGTGCACCCCAAAATGAGGAACACCAGATGGATAGGTCAGAATTCCCAATGAGAGAAGACCCTGAGTGGTGTGTTCTATAAAGGGAATATGTCACACCATGAAGGCTGATCTGGACACCACTGAGGGTGGATCAGAAAGTGTGCACCCCAAAATAGGGAACACTAGATGGATAGGTCAGAATGCCCAATGAGAGCATACCCGAGATGGTGTGTTTCATAAAGAAAAGATGTCACAACATGATAGCTGATATGGAAACCAATAAGGACAGATTAGGGAGAGTTCCCCCAGAATGGGGAACACCAAGGTTTACTATTGTCTAGGATTGAACCTCGCAGAGGTTTCCTACATACCCTGTGTAGACGATAGGGATCAAAACCCATGTATTTCAAAGGGGTGATGAATCGGGGTGTACACAAAGGAAATTAACCCTAATACATAATGGGTCTTATGCATGGATATCGTCCCATCACAAGAGGTATACTCTTGGTTGGATAGTTATGGATTGAGTGGGGCTTATGCATGGTCAGCAGCCTAATTGCTGCTAGAAGTAGTGGGGAAGTGGGTGATATGATCTCACTGGGATGTGGCATCCCAGGTAAGAATAAAGATGGATATGGATTTTTGAGAGTGGATAGAGAATGATACAGAACCATCGTGAGGGTGATGATGATGTTGGTCTTGAGCCTCTAAGAGACTTCCTACGTATCCCTGTGGCAGGGAATCAAAGTCTGCATAGTTTGGTGAGGGGAATGGAATCGAGGTGTGCACAGAGGACAACAACCCGACAATATGATGGGGCTTATGAATGGTTATCAACCCGATTTGGTCCGACACCATGGGGGCGGACCAGAGATATGGGTCCCAGTGAAGGGGACTACAACGGATTACCGTCGATTGCAGACTACAACGAATTACTGCTAGTTGAGGCTAAAATGACTTACCACTATTTGGGGTTGGCAACGACTTACCACTAACTGGGGTTCCAACATCTTACCATCGATTGGGGAACACAATGACTTATCATCAGTTGGGGAACACAATGGATTACTATTAGTTGGGGAACACAACGTCTTACCTTCGATTGGGGTTAGACCTTAGGGAGGCTTCCCATGTACATTTCTTAGGAGATAAAGATCAAATCCCACGTAGTTCAAACAGGTATAGTTTAACGTCTTGTAGGATAAAAAGGGGCGTATAGTTTAATGTCATGCAAGATGGAGGTGGACCGACGTGAAGTGGTCAGGACTGATAGGTGTTGGTATTGAACCTTAGGGAGGATTCCTACATACCTTGACTTGGAAAGGATTAAAGTCCACACAGTTCAGAATGGTTTTGTGAACCGATGTAAAGGGGGTGGGGCCAATAGGTGTTGGTCTTGAACCTCGGGGAGGCTTCCTACGTACCTTGACTTGGAAAAGATAAAAGTCCATGTAGTTAAGAATGGTTTGGTGAAACGACATGAAGGGGTCGGGACCAATAGGTTTTGGGATTGAACCTCAGGGAGGCTTCCTACATACCTTGGCTTGGAAAGGATCAAAGTCCATGTAGTTCAGAAAATGGTTTGGTGAACCGATGTGAAGGGGTCGATACCAATAGGTGTTGGTCTTGAACCTATGGGAGGCTTCCTACGTACCTTTCCTTGGCAAGGATCCAATTCCCCATAGTTCAGGATGGTTTGGTGAACCGACGTGAAGGGGTAAGGACCAATAGGTGTTGGGATTGAACCTCTGAGATGCTTTCTACGTACCTTGCCTTGGAAAGGCTCAAAGTCCATGTAGTTCAAGATGGTGTTGGTGAAGCGACATGAAGGGGGTCAGGACTAATAGGTGTTGGTATTTAACCTTAGGGAGTCTTCCTACATACCTTTCCTTGGAAATGATCAAATTCCACATAGTTCAGGATGGTTTGGTGAACCGACGTGAAGGGGTCGGGACCAATAGGTGTTAGGCTTGAACCTTTGGGAGTATTCCTCTGTACCTTTCCTTGGAAAGGATCAAAGTCCATGTAGTTTGGGATGGTGGTTGGTGAAACAACGTGAAGTGGTCGGAACCAACTGGGTGTTGGTATTGAACCTCAGGGAGGCTTCCTATGTACCTTTCCTTGAAAAGGATAAAAGTCCATGTAGTTAAGGTGTGGGGTTTACATGCTAAGGCAGCCTTGGGAGGATGTCATGGTCACTATTTACTCTAAGATCACATGAGTCATGCTCGGTGTGAGAAACAAGAGGCAACAACAGACCTGGCGATCATGGTGAAAAGGTGCGAGAATGAAGGGTGGTGAATGGGGCTTACGCATAGAAGCTGCCCGGGGTACCGCTTTGGAGAAACAATGGTGAATGGGGCTTACACATGGAAGCTACCTGGGTGCCGCTAAGGAGCGGCAATGGTGAATAGGGATTACACATGGAAGCTTCCTAGGTGCCACTATGGAGCGACAATGGTGGATAGGGATTACACAAGGAAGCTGTCCGGGTGCCACTATGGAGTGACAATGGTGAATGGAGCTTACGAAAGGAAGCTGTTTGGGTGTCGCTATGGAGTGGAAATGTTGAATGGTGCTTACACAAGGAAGATGCTAGGGTACCGCTATGGAGCGGTAATGTTGAATGAGTATTACTCAAGGAAGCTGCCTGAGTGCTGCTATAGAGCCAAAATGGTGAATGGGGCTTATGCAAGGAAGCTGCCTGGGTTCTACTATGGAGTAACAATGGTGGACGGGGCTTACGCAAGGATGCTGTCCGGGTGCTGCTATGGAGCGGTAATGGTGAATAGGGATTATGCAAGGAAGCTGCCCTGGTACCGCTATAGAGTGGAAATGTTGAATGAGGATTATGTAAGGAATCTACCCGAGAGCCTCTATGGAGTAAAAATGTTTAATGAGGCTTACACAAGGAAGCTTCCCGGGTGCCACTATGGAGCAGCAATGGTGAATGGGGCTTACGCAAGGAAGCTTCCTGAGTGCCGCTATGCAGTGACGATGGTGGACAGGGCCTACGCAATGAAGCTGCCCATAATGTGTTCCTCATGTCTATCCATGAGGGAATCCCAACTCATTGGTGGGTTGAGGCATATAAATTTTACTGACACCTATGGACAAGTGCATAAGTGGGATAACACCAAGGGCATTGGAATCAGTCCGAAAAAAGGGAGATGAAATGTGTGAATCACATGCCCGACAATTGGAACACAATGAGGGTGGCATGACGATGGAGGATAACTGTTGACTGTGTTTGAAACACAGCATCCATATCACATTATCTTGAAATGGGGACAAAAAATTAGGTTCGACTGTTGACCATGTTCGAAACACTAGACCTGACTTAAAGTGTTGTCCAAATTCATCTGGGGTATTGGCCCAGAATAGTAGGTGAGCTGAGGTGGCATGGGACCAAGATGTTACGGGGTCCCTTCAGACATGAAAGATGATAAAGATCCGAATGAAGGATATTCAAATCATGAGGTAGAGTGATGAAATGTTTGAATGTATTTCAACGCTTCTGAAATTATCCCAATGTAATCATGGCATGATGTATCATATTCTTTTCACATAATCCATCTCTTATTTGGAAAAAAGGAATCCTATTATTGAATGATAGGGTGTATTTAATTTTATAGTCATGTAGAGAGGATTGTTGGCATCTTATACTTGGCCTATAAGGCATCTCTTATTTAGAGTAAGCGACATCTTATTATTGGCACATAGGGTGTGCTAAAGTTTATAGCCATGTAGAGAGGACTATTGGCATATTATGATTGGTGCATAAGGAATCTCTTGTTTGGAACAAGAGGCATCCTATGTTTGGAACATAGGGTTTACTATAGTTTATAGTCATGTAGATATGACTATTAGGCATAAGGCACCTTGCAACAGATGGTGTTGGGAATTATGTAAGAGCAGCCCTTTCTGGTTCAACCTGGTATTAGAGTCAGCTGATGGGGTTTGGAGGTGTTTCTTGAGGTATGGTTCAACTCAAGGTACTCAGGGAATTGATGATGAGAATCTCAACTAACGACATGTGAAAGGGACTAATAGGAATATGTCAACTCAAGGTGTTTCATAGTGTGTGGAGGAGTATCTCAAATCATGGTATTCCATAGGTGGAAGGTGGGTGTGCAATAGAAAATGCCGACATCCCGACCCAAAAAGTTCATGGTGCGACCCTCCATTTTTTATGTGGGTCAGTGATTGAAGTGAAGGGACCGACCCAGAGGGCCAAGACCACTGCCCAAGACTAAACTTGAGCGGGGGTGCGGGGGTGAAACCCCCGTGGTATAAACCGATGGGCGTGAAGGTAGGAGATTCATGAAGGATAAGGCTTCGTGAAGTAGCTTCGTGGAGGAAAGGTGCTCACAGAGCATGGGGTCTTGCAAAGAAAAGTATCTCACAGAGCAAAGGCCCTCACGGAGCATGGGGTCTTGCAAAGAAAATCATCTTTTGGATCAAAGGCGCTCATGGAGAATGTGGTCTTGCAAAAAAGCTTCACAAAGGAAAGTTGCTTGCAGAGCATGGCGTCTTGCGAAGCATAGGCTTGCAGAGCAAAGAGGATCGCACAGAAAAGTGGCCCGCGGAGCCTCGAAAAACTCGAAAGAGATCCCTCCTTCACAAAGGGAAGATCCCTTTGTGAAGGGAATCACTTTGCAGAGCTTGGGAGCACCGCGAAATGGGAGATCGACTGCCTAAGGGGCGATGTGACCGTTCCTATGAAGGGGGGTGTTTCAGATATTTATAGGTGCTGGAGGTTGGAGAATCACACCACAAAGCACAAATGTGTGCCGTGAAGAGACAATGGTGCCACAAAGGAAGTTGCGCTCCATAACTGGAGGGAGTTCCCTCAAGTTTCTCATAATCGCAGAGTCGACCGTCTTCAACCTTTGTGGCACACATAGAGGCTCCGGTCAAGTTTCCTTATGTTCGTCGTAACAGCGGAGTCTACCATCATGGACCTTCACGACACTCGCGAAGGCTCCAGTCAAGTTCCTCTGCTCCGCGATCACGGAGGGAGCTTCACGAATGGGCTCCATGAACCATTTTTCCAACCCAAATTCAAATTTCCATAACTCCAAAATCGTAACTCTGTTCGGGCTCTACGACTAGTAAAATCGAAGCTTGTAAAATGGAATATGATCTTGGATCATGTATCAAAGCATTCAGAATATATTGGGGACGTGTTTTCTAGTGCCAATAGAATCTTAAAGAAAAAGAGTGAGACTATGGGAAATAAATAGGGAACACCTAACATAGGTCTAAAAGATCCTATACATTAGATATAGGTTTTTAATTTTAGGTATAATTGGAGGAATTAATAATGTATAAAAAACCCTCATTCCATCAATCGTAAGTGAGAACAATTCAAATGAACAATATCCAAGGGAGAAACACCATGGGTGGGGATGAGGAAGGGGGTCCTATGGGAGGTGTTAAATTCCAAGAAGGAGAAAATTGAGTTGAAAGTCTTGAGGGATGTAAGGTTAGTTTATATTAATTAGTTTGGAATTGGGATCATGGTTTGGTTATACAATTTGACAAATTATGCTCCAACCATGATAACCTCACTGTCTATACATAATATTTCACATGGTTATGAAACAAAATTAACAAACTATGTGCCAACCATGAAAAATTCCTCTAAAATTCTATACATGCATTTTAATAATTTTCCATATCCCTATGCATGGTTAACAGACCATGAGCCTATGTAAATTAGGCCACACAGTTCTAGGGAATGGTCTTCCCTGATTATCATCCCTAGGATGTTACTTTGAAACCTAAAATTATAATCCTAAAACCCCCAAAACACTCACGAGACCACCCCTACACCCATAAACACACATGATAAAAAATTAATAGTAGTTTTACAATATATAGTTTAGCATACACATCAAGATAAGTTTGGGAACTTAAATCATCCACACAATATGTCAGATCATCCCTGAGTTAAACACCCCATAATCACTAAGCTTCAATGAAGAAAAACACCATCCATTGGGTATGGATATCAGATCCCCTATCCTAATCCTCATACTTATTGTGATCATTTTACCTGAGAAAGTGTTCCTGATGGGTGATTTTAATTTACCAAAGATACTTCTCACAACAGTCCACAATACAAATGGGATGTTCTACAAATGAATAATCAACCTCTAGTGTAATTTCATCTATATAAATAAAATTAGAAAGATCTGAATAAAACCATTGGTGATGATAGATGTGAAATATACCATTCACAGGTGCATGCCATAGTTTAAGAACAAATTAGTATGTAACAACACTGATGATTCAAGTTAATTACAACATCCATATAAACCACGATGCCAAATTACCTTGTATCTGAATGCAATTCTTACAAAATCCCAAAAAAAAAAACTATAGAAAAACACAATATACCACCTTAAACTCCAATAGATGACATCTCTGGTCGATATTAGATTTCACTCTAGTTTGGGTGTTTTTTATCCGTTTTATAATAAATTAAATCTTCTCGGTGGAATAATTTACAAGAAACTATTGAAAAATTTCTAACTCTATAATATCCCACTAACAAAAATGCAATCGACATGAACTCCCAAATAGGTCCTCAAAAGGATCTATTCGGATAGACACTTGCTAGATTTTATTATTTGAAAATTACACTAAAGTCTAAAAAACCCTCCCAATGGCCTCAAAAATCAAGGATACATACTTAGAGCATACCCAAAAAAATCTATATAATATTCTTAGATCACCCATCTATATGTAGGTGATAAGTCATATTACAATGTAACTTTATTATTAATTCCTTCTAGAAGCCCTTCTAAAATCTTTTAGTGATATATGCATATGTGTAAGAGATTATTCTCTATGGAATCCCATTACCACAGACCACTTCAAAGATATATAACCTAAAATGATCATCCATTTAATAAGTATATATATTTTTTAAGTGAGATAACTTCTATGAATGGTCTATGACAAGTTGAACAACATCTTGTCCATGAGTGGTCCTTGGAAACCCAGTTATAAATATTATCAACACATCTTCTCATTTCCACTATAGAATGACTATTTACTATAGAAGACAATTAGTTCAATAATGATTAGCCTTCACTTAATAATAAGTAGATCATAATGTGTTGAAACCCACTACATATTTTTTCATTTCATTCCATAAATACTACTTACACACATCAGGATACATCTTGTTATGACCTAGATATTTCAACCAATTTTGAATCCTGGAAATACCACATTTATTCCATGTACATAATTATAGAAAATAATACATGGAATCAAACATGGAGTACCACATCGGTATCTAATTATAATTATAATGGTAGATACAAACTATATATTCTTTCCTTCATCACCAAGAGACACAAATCTGAATGATTGGTTTCCTTCACCCTTTACATAATTGATCTCATGATCTCTAAATATACTAGAGATGCTTTGATATAGTACTCTTTAACATGAACATGTAATTAAACAAAAAGATCCATATTCTACTACATCATACTAAATTCATAAACCACTTGTGTCAGATTGTCCCTACTCAAATAACCTATAATGAGATTCCCCTTTATAGGGGTGTACATAAGCACATAATCAAAGGACCTTCAATACTAAATGCATCTCCTCAAATGATGATTCATGTCGCACTGACAGAAAAGTTATTATAGGATTTTATGATCCAGTTAAAACATGAACCTATCTCCCATGAGGTAGTTTCACGATCAACTAAAAGTGTTAGCCACTATAACTAACTCAAGATATTGGTTAATGTAGTTACCCTCATGTAGATATAGGTTCTGAGACTCGTAAGCACCTACCCACCCATTCGACATCAATAATGAACCTAAACCAATACCCGAGGCATGAAAAGAGAGTAATCGTTACCTGTAGTTGTTAATATAAGAATAATTGTAGAATTAAAGCTCTATATTATCTCCCAAAATGTTTCTTTATAGGAATTCGACCAATCAAACTTCACCCCCTTCCTAGCCATGCATGTCAATAGATATTCCAGGAGAGGTAGGTACTTGATTAAACATTTATAATATCTAGAAAACCAAAATAATCTATATAATACAATTTATTCATGAAATTCCATAAGGAAATTGTGACCTCCACATTCTGGTAATAAACTTACACAAAATATTTATAGATTACATGGCCTTAATTTTGAACTCAATCAAGAAAAAACATTCATTTTGAGAATATTTCATAAAGTTTCGGTCCTCAATTTGGGCTCCGAACAATCTCAAATTAACATTATTGTTCCTATACTGACATAGAGTATATGAATATGTTATCAAAATCATGTTAATGAAAGTTTCTATATTGTGGCGGAGGACCTTATTTATCATGGCTATGAATATTTATGGGTATGGTCATTATCCCAAAAGTTATCACAAGTTACTCATAATAGTAGTTCCAAATCCTGAATGTCATGAGAAGAATATCAGAATTTAACACACTCAACTGGAAGTACCCCAAGTGAACATTATTCTTGGAGAAAACATGGGAACCTCACAGTTGGTTAAGAAAATCAACTATTTATTTTAGGGAATATCGGTTTTTAGTATTTTCACGATTCATCTTCTAATAGTCCTTACATCACCAAAAGTATTCATCCATTTTTTGGATGAATAATACTAATGCACCACAGTGGGATGTACTCTAATGGATGAACCCATTTGTTTCCATGTAATCTAATTGAGATCTTAATTTATGATGAATTATAGGTTCTGTCCAAGGTAGATGAATGGAAATAGGTTCTTCACTTGTAATTAGTTCAATTGATTACTCAATATCATATTTTGGTGGTAATACTGAATAGTAATTTCAATATAAATATATATATAGATAAAAATGTGAGGATAGACTATTTGGAATGTCTCACCCTCATCCATAATGGAGATAGAGACCTTGTATATGATAGTACCCAGTCACTAATGATCTTATCTTACACAACCTTCTAGATTATACCACTAACCAACATATGTAAAGGTCTCACACTATGGAGATGTAAATCACACCTATAAAAAATTACAATAAATATTCACTCAATATCAAATGAGTTATTTTTTCTCATGCATCACATTACAATCACCCATCCTTAAATCAAAGGAATCATAGATGAATCAATAATTACCAACCATTAGTGAAAAATATTTACACCTATGAATTCCATTTCATGTCATACATGTTTAAGTATCAATCGATGATACTTCATAGATATAATATCCATATAATACCAAGTCACAGATGAACCGAGTAGATATAAAGGAATGAGAGGCCCCTATATCAAATAATGAAACTGTAAGGGTATATTCTACAAGAATAGTACCTTGAAAAATTGATGAACCAAAATCTCAGACAGTCAGAGTAGGTTTGATGACATGTATCTACAATGTTATATGAACTTATTCCCTATACATACTCCAATTTGTTGTATTCCCTTACTGTCTCTTTTTTACATATCCATAGGATTTATGTCATCCACCACTATCCAAAATTACTATTTGAAATCCAGCTACTGTCCCATTATGGAAAAGTTGATCCAACCCTAGAAAAATTTATTAACCTAGATACTCTATTATTAGCATCCCATTAAGTGTGCCTATATAAGTGGAATAGATTCCCCAATATTGTATAATAGTGGTACTCCATGGGTTCTTAGGTGCATTGTGACTTAACATTCCCTTATATTCCACACTTCAAACACTATAATTCAATTTTTTCTCAGATAGGAAGAGAATATTCATAACCCAACATCGAATTCCAACCACTAACATAATGACTCTCATCTAACTGATTCTTCTGAATACCCATGAAATGACCACTACTACCTAAAAAAATTGAATACTGTATAGCACCATGACCCTAACTAATATTTCTCTTAGTAATGATAACTTGGTTCATTATCTCTATATAAGAGATCTTGTAGAACACATTGACCTACAACTTAATTCTGTATTGTAGATCATACTCAAAATACTTATATATGGATAAATAATTGATAGCAAGGGTGAGGGGAAAACAATGTAGCTAATTGGAACAAGTGGAATGCTCCAAATAAGACATCCCTTTATGGAAAAAATACATAAATTATCAGGACTTGCAGATAACAATGACTTTGGGAAGAATTTCCTAAAAAAATGGGTCTAAAATTTATTCCAGGTCAGTGCAACATATTGATTAACTCAAAAAAGCACATATTACTAGTTCCTCACTAACCCCTATAATATATTGACTGATATATTTATTTTCTAATATGAGGAGTATCAAAATGATTAAATATGATATGCATTGACTCTATTTGTAGATTAATATCTTGGGGAAAACCCTCTCCCTTGAACAATAGAGGGTTCTATAATTGGATCTCATGGGCTAGGTCATCCATAGATTTTTTATACCGATGAGTCTCCCTCTTTATCGACAGTAGTATTGAAAATAAGTGCTCATTAAGTGCTTCATCAAAGGATGTAATAGGAATTAATAGAGGCTTTGACCCACCAACTTTTGGGTGTGGTCTCCATCACATTATTGGTATGATACCATGGCTTTACATGGTTAAATATATCTATAATTCCTTGACTTTATACATCAGCATATGAAAATAATGAATCCATTAGATCTCATGAAAAATATTTTAAGTATAGAACCCTGGATGACATCAACAATAAGGTTTTTCCTTGATCCATTCATATATCTGATGGAATCCTTCCTCATATATCAATATTCACATCTCAATTTTACATTATTTATTTAGGTATAATGCTCATAATATTTATAAAATAAACAATAATTAAAAATTTATCAAAAAAATGCCTTATTATTTGAAAACTAAAAGATTATTTAAACATTTTCATTATTTAATACTTCATTTCCAAAATGATAATCTAATGTTACAATTTAGGAAATTGGTTAAGTATAATGTAACCATAGTAATACATGGGAAAAAAACATATAATACACTATATAAACCACCCCCATTTTACTAAAATTAAATTATAAATCCCAAGTAGATTTTAATAAGTCATGTATAATCATAGGCTAAAATAAATCACAAGTACCATGCAGTCAACATTTGAATCCTATGTCTCTTGCATGATACATATCATAAAAATCTCTAAATTCATAATATAATGAATGAACACACACCGCATTTCCATAAAAACCAAGAGTAATAATCCCATAGATCAATAAAAACATTAATCAAGTGTCTCACTATATGTGAAAATCAAGTACAACTATAATAGATGAATTTCAAGAACAACATGTCCTATCCCTAGTGACTATAATTTTCTCCCATACGTAGGTTAACAACTCGTAGGAACACACTAATTACCATTCCCTAAACATCCTTGTATCTTTTCTACCTTTATTATATATTTAAATAAAATAAAAGGGCCATTGATACTACTTTTTAATGTCACCATTTTAGAGGGTAAAAAGTGGTTCCCCACTTGGAGTCATTCTAAAATATTAGGAACACATACATGAATTATAGAGGTTTTAGACTAGCACCAACAGTCTATGGTGATGCTATGAGGTCTATTACCTCTTACCAAATCTATAATAACAATGGAATAAAATAAACCACATAAAACCATCTAGATAACATCATAATTTGGACAAGGTATGTTTTGGTAAATAACTATAGTATCATGTCCTATAATAATTTGATGGTATCATATATGTAATGAAATCCCCTATGGATGGATAATATTCAAAATATTCAATCGTTCAAAATTATCTAATGTTGAAGAGAAACCCAATAAGCTAGTCCCTATTCCTACCCAGTCCTAATTTATAAACACCATCATAGCTAGTCCGGATCAACCATATTGCACCAACCCTTATCCTATGTATAAACTTACAAAAATAAATTATACTTGGTTACTAATGGGTTTAATGAGCAGAGATTCAATATAAATTAGTAGTCCACCACCAATGCCACCCACAAATTTAACCATCCTAAGATGAAAGTGCATGTAAGTTTCTACAATTATGAAACTAAATTTATTATAGATAAAAATATAAATAATACATTATTAAAGGTTGAGCTTCAAAATGACACATAGATTAGGTCATACAATTTTATATCAGTGAAAAATATCTTTGAGAAAATTTTGGTATTTTACCTCATCAAGTTACCCCAGGGAAACTCAGTCATTCCAAAAACTATAACCCGACACCATCCTTCTTCTCCCAAATCCAGTTATCTCTAAACCCATGATCCCAGTTTTTCTGGTCAAAACCCCTGATAAAGGCATATACTGACCTCTTTATGAGTGTTTTATATTATATTCATGTGTGATTGTGTTTTATCTAATTGGAACCACCACTAAATTTGTGTAAAAACTACCAAATTATAAAGTTCTATTGGCCTCATGGGAGCATGATTTTCATCTAATTTGGTCCACCACTATAGTCATGTACAAACAACTTAAATAGAATTTTAAAATTTCAATAGGACAATAAATCACAATAATTACAATATTTTGGAAAATTACTACATAACTACAAAGTCAAATATGAAATTTTTGTCAGATATAGTACCATTTAATTTGGTTTTATACAATTTCATTTTTCTTCTACCTTACTAATGCTAAATAATACTATGAGACCAATTTTTAATTTAATATTTCTAAAATCATCCAAGTTATAACCCACAAAAATTCCCCCATTATTTCATATGTGAAAAAACAAGAAACCATTTCATTTATCATGTTTTGAATCAAAATTTGCTACCATGGAATCCTATTTGGATCAACTTTTGTATAGGAATTTATTATTTATATAGGGAATATGAGCATGGTATTTTCATAATGTAAATAAATTATAATTTAATATTTCATTAATTTCAAATGCACGATATGGGGATGTGAATAAAAAATGAGACACAATGAAAAAGAGAGAAATTATATGCAATAATTAGGGTATACCTACCTTATGTCTAGAAGAGAACACCAATCAGATATTATCTAGAGTTTAGATATAGAATGAGAGAAATATAAAATGTAGATGAAAACCCTCAGGACATCATTTACAAGAGATTAAACTCTAAATGAGAATGAAATAGGGGAGAAGCACCAAGGAAGAAGAGAATTAAGGGAGGTCATGTATGAGAGGTGTTAGTTGAAAAAAGATAAAAAAATCAATTTTAAAAAGATTTAGGATCAGAAGGGTAGTTCTATAATTTTCACATTTTCAATGAGCACATGGTATTATCACATAGTTTGGAAAAACATGTGCCAACTACAAAAACATCACTATCTTGGATATGAATTTTCACATTATTACTACACACTATTAACAAACAGTGTTCCAACCCTGCGATATGGATCTACAAATCTCTATTGATTTTTTTTGGTTTTCCCAAGCCGTAAACATGGTTACCAAACCACGATCCTATGAAAAAAGGCCACATGATTGGTATTAAAGGTTATAAATGACCATGTACCCCATTTTTTAACTCCATAACCCATAATTCTGAGCTTCGAAGCCCTAAAAACTCTTAAGACTGTCCCTATACCCATAAACACACATTAATGAAAAAACTAAAATAGGTTAAAGAATATTTATATAGAATCATAGAATAAAATGAGGTTGGGATCTTATAGATCAAGATTGATGATAGTTTCTACTATAGAGAGATATAATCTCACACATAGCAAAAAATGGTTCCCATACTTTATTTATCATCCTTTTATTCAATGAAGGGAGTCTAGATCTAACTACCAATGATTAGATACTGACACGTATTACCATAACACAGGTTGAATAGTGTTTCATATTAATTTAACATTTAAATTATTTTTCATGTCATAAATGAATTGACATGTTGAATAATAATTAATTATATACCATTTGAAATATTTTTTCATGAATATTCACGTGATATCATATTTCATAGAAAAATCATATCACACAATAGTGGAATGTCATTCTCTTAATAATGTAAATATATTATTATATGTGATATGCATTATTTGAATATCATTTTCTGTAACTAAGGGTATAAAAAAAGTATGATATACCTTATTTATTATATATCCAATAGTATCCCACTTGCATAAAAATACCATAAGGGATTTATGAAAGACATCACCACTCTTTATGAATCCATCAAGCCTCTTTTGAATATGATTTATCAAAAAATCTTTATTTGGGAATTTGTTTCCAAAATTTAATTCTTATTCTATGACCTAACTATTTGACCCTATGGTCCATTTTATTTTTGAAAAAAATAATATGAAATTGCAATTTCAGAAAGTAAGAAATGATAATCCTATAGAAAAACACAAGTTCTACTCAAGAAAACAAGGGGTTAGGTGTGATCTCAATCAATAATACTCATATGTCCATATGTAAAAATCCACCATATGATGTATCATATACATCATACACATTATTAAATAATCCTTTCTTTCATGAAATTTCATGATCACTAGGCATGGAACATATCAATATAGTATTGGATAACTCATAAATTTGTGGTTTTCTAAAATAGACAGACAAGTATTAATGAATATATTAAATTACATTAATCCATTTTATCGATCCCATCATAAGTATCTTTACTAATAATGGTTAATCATTTCTATAGAAAAATTAAAACAAGGATCAAGATGCCTTTTTTGTCATACATGAGGAAAATTGCCTTCTTTGATAGGCTCTAACTGATGACATGATTAACAACATACCCAACCACCCTTGATTAGCTAAGCCTTAAATATTCTATAACAATGGTTACAGTGATTTAAGGCTATCATTATAGGTATTTTCCAAAACTAAGGCATTGTGAATTCATAATAATCGTACTCCCATAAGTATATTAGTGACTATATAAAATTCTATGTGATATAATTTTGTGGCTCATCCATGAAAAAGTCTTGATTTATTATCACATTAGTCTATTCTTTTTTTATCTGAAACAACTCTTTATAATTAATAAAATATTTTACTAATTCTAATAATAACACATTATCATATCCCATAATACTCTATGATGATTATTGACTATGGTAAAATAAATTTTTTAATTATATGGGATAACATTCCACTGTCTATGAAATATAAATTCAGTACACATGGATGAATTATAAATGGACATTGGATTTATAGTAAAATAGTGATAAATTTTATTACAATTTTCATAAAATATATAATGTATATGATACCAAGAAAATCAATATATCCCACATTCATTTACAATACTAATGGTTTTGTCAAACGATACACTACATTTTCTTCTATAGAAACCCAAAGGATCATTATATGTACCCTTTAAATGATATATTTAATTAAATAGTATTTGAAAATATTTTTTTAGTCATTTCATGAGATATGGGTCCCTTAGACTGAAAAATAAATCCCTTTTTGTTACAGTAATGTAAAATTAATCCTTTGATGCTTGAAAACACTCCATGATTAGAAATGAACATCATTATCTAATCAAATTATAATACTATATGAGAAGCACCAATGTGATATATATAATATTGATTCACTATGATGTCTTATCTGGAACACTTCCAATTTATTTCTCCACCATTCATGAAAAAATGAAACTAAATTGAGATCTATTGAAATATTTTTTTGATTGGAAATAAACATTATAATAACCCCATATTGCGATCTCATTCAAAAATTTGAATACCAAGAACATATCATTACTTATTCTAAAATTTTTAACGAACTTATTGACTATATTCTAATAAATATCCCTAGTATTTTATTAAAATTAACTTATTATACTTAAAAAATATTTTATATAGGGTCTGTTACATAACATAGAAAATTTGATGGATCATATGAAAAAAACATATTGAATCCAATCCATTCTTTCTAAATATTTAAAAGGATAATGAATCTTCATAATAATGTTTCTATGAAACAATGTTAAAGACCCCTTATTGTAGTTATCCATGCTAAAATTCATTATAAATTTACTAATTTATGTTTTTAACATAGAAGTAGCATGTTATATATATCTGTTGATGCTCCTTTCCGTCACAGAGTCTAATGACTGAAAAAAAGGAAATACCTTAGTCCAAAGTGATTCAACCTTTGAAGAAAATATCAAAAATCGACAAAGGCATGAAAAAAGGATCAAAAGAAACTTCACCGCGCAAGTGATATCACTGTCGCGCAAGTCCACTTGCGTGACGCCCTTGGTCGCGCAAGTGACTTGCGCGAATTAAGTGATAACCGCCCGGTAACCGCCCGGGGTCTTCTCCTGCCTATAAATAGACCCTTTGGGCCCCCCATTTGGGAGGATCTTTTTTCAGAAACTCGGATTGAAGCTCCCGACACCCAAGTCTCTTCTCAAGGCTTCCGGAACACTTCTAAGGTAATTTCTTACCTAGAACGGAAGATCTAAAGAGAAGGAGGAAGGCCTAAGTGTTGAAACTCATCAACACTTGCGCGCTTGAGTGGTCAGCCCTGAAGGTAAGTGACCACACTTGCGCGCCGCCTTATTTCCTTCAATAGAACTTGCGCGTCCCTTTTCTGGAAGAACCTCAAGAGGATTCTAAAGGGATTAATAAAGAGTCGCTCAAGTATTCTAATGCTGGTTGAAAATCGCGCAAGTACCCCACATGTCGCGCAGGTATACCTGCACGACCAATACTTGCGCGCCCACGTAAGACTTGCATGCCTTTCAATACTTGCACGCCCCTACCTTTTTGGGTGCCCATCTTTCCCATTTTACCCCTCTTAAGCCATTTCACCTTTCCTATTCAAGATTCAGTCTTCAAGATACTCTTCAAAGCCATTTATGGCATGATTTCTTGATTTGAATTCCTTATTTGAAAGGAATTCTGTGAAATATCTCTCAAAACATAGTGATTTATACATTTTTATGTCACCAAAGATTGAGAGTTCATTCATTCAACCTCATCCTTTAAGATGAGAGAATCCTTAACCTGGGTCTCCTTTTCAGGAATAATTCCCAGTCATAATTTTGGGCATCCTTCTTAGGAGTAAGCCCCAAGTCCTCTAATTTTGGGCATCCTTCTTAGGAGTAAGCCCCAAGTACCTTATTTTGGGCATCCTTCTTAGGAGTAAGCCCCAAGTCCTCTAATTTTGGGAATCCTTCTTAGGAGTAAGCCCCAATCTCAAATATGGGCATCCTCCTCAGGAGTAAGCCCCAATCCTTAATCCCTAATCTGGGTCTCCTTTTCAGGAATAAGACCCAGTCATAATCTTGGGCTTCCTTCTCAGGAGTAAGCCCCAAGTTCCCTAACCTGGGCCTCCTTTTTAGGAATAAGTCCCAGTCATAAATTTTGGGCTTCCTTTTCAGGAGTAAGCCCCAAGTCCCTTAATTTCTCTTAACCAGTCCTAATTTTCATTTGATCTGGGATTCCTTCTCAGGAATAAAACCTAGTTATCAATCCTCTTCTAATTTGGGCTTCCTTTTCAGGAATAAGTCCCAAGTTAGAGTATTCAAATCTCCATGAAGCACATATACCTTTATGGACCCTGTTCCTGGATTTTCTCCCTAAAAGCGAATCCTAAACTTTCATCTGTCTGGGCAGTCATACATACATAAGACCCAAACCATTTCTTATGATTGCATCTTTCATGGCACAATTGTCTAATTTTTACCAATACCTCTTGTTTCTCACACCGAGCATGACTCACGTGAGCTTAGAGTGTAAAAGTAATTATGACATCCTTCTTTGAGCCATCAATCATAAACGTCATACTCCCTTACTCGAACTACGTGGGTTCTGATTCCTTTTCCAAAACAAAGGATACGTAGGTAGCCCATCTATGGGTTCGATCCCAACTCTAAAATAATTCATGTCCTTCTGAATGACGATAAACTTCAAGTGCCCCACCGAGTGGCTTTAAAACCAGCCTGGTCATCATAAATGACCAAGAGACTTTTATATAAATGTTTTGAAGGATACCATTGACCAAGAATCTCTAAATAGATATAGATGATTCTCTATTGATGAAGAACCTCGAATACATATAAAAGATTCTCTAAATTTCTTACATATTTAATCATTGATTGTTAAAACTAAAGGAAAGATCATTTTATACTTGGTAATGTAATAAGGATTCACGAACATAACTTAAATCTATAAAGAGAGTCCCGGAGTAGACAATAATTCCCCTCAAAAAGGTGTGATGAGTCCGACCTCCCATCCTCTCGACCAATGCAAATTCCCAAGCCTCATTAGTCCACAAGCTAATGAGCGCCTACCTTTGGAAAGTAGGTCCAAATGGATGTGGAATCATTGGATGTTTCCGGTTCTACGAAAAAACCCGCTAGAAACCGATCAGAACGTTTGAATCTCCCATCCAGGAGGTCATCCCTGAATTCCGAGGGAAACAAAAAATGGTGAACTCGACGTGAATCCTTAACTAAGTTAAAATGATGTTTTACCTATTTGTTAAGACTCTATTTAAAACTCAATAAGAGGGCTAACAAAAACAATCATTGACATATGTGCTCATCCAAAGGATGAAGTAGCTGAGTTTATCTTGATTACATCTGTTATATCAAATAGGCATTCTTTTCCAAGATTTTCTGTATTTTCATAATGGCTGCTCTCAAATTCACATCTGTGAATACTGCTGCTGCAAATACCACTACTGCTATTCCTACTGGATCGTCATCCGCTCTGAGGATGACATCACTTACTCAGCGTCTTCAACGCTGGGTATCAAATGCGCTGGTTAAGGAGTACCGTCAACACGGTACTATCCCAACTCTGGAGGCTTCCCGACAGGCCCTCCAAGTAAATAACTGACACAGGTTGTCCGGACAACGATGACCAGTGATTAAGAAGTAGGCGGTGCTGACTACCGTCTCCAACCGTTTCGGGTCGTTATCCCCGGAACGCAATTTCCATTCACTCCCTTACTATGAGGAAGTGAATGAGTAGGTCCCTCAGGGCCTTAATTCAAAAAGACAGGAGTCCTTCCCGAGGGCTCCCATCAACAATCGCTGCCAGACTCGTGCGGTAGTGCGCCCTCAACATGATGAGGGTACCGAATCCAGGCATTCAGCTCAGGTTCCTCGAACCCGAGTAGGCAAGACGAACCGCCAGAGATGGAATCCGGTTGACAATGGGCAGGTTTTCATCCCTGCCATCTCCGGAGAAGTCCACCAACCTAACTTGGTGGCAAATAACGAGCAGGCACACACACCTGTCCATTTTAATTCCGCTGTCCAGCAGACTCGTCTGGCATCATCACGCCAATCCCGCCAGGCAATTCCGGCGGAGTACTATAGGTAGGAACATACACCTGCTTATACATCACCAGTTAGTCAGCAGGCTCATCTGACTACATATGATGGATCTCGTCAACCACCTTTGGTGAAGTGTAATCAGTAGGCACATACACCTACTAGTACTAATCAAGCCTACCAACAGTCTCACTTGGTAGCGCATGGAGAAGTCAGTCGGAAAGCTCCGACGACAAACAGGAGGCAGACTCAACTCTCTGCCCCCACACTTGAGTAATGTCAGGATTCACTGACAGGAAAAGGAGGACAGGAGCAGGCACATACACCTACTCCAAACCCATAATGGACGTATATTCCCGTTCCGGCGGCTGAAGTCACCAAGCATATTTTGTCAATGGTGAAAGAGCAGAAGCAAATTCCTGCTCATATTCTGGATGCTTTCCAGGATATCATAACAGCTTCAGCATCATCTCAGGGATAGACACATAAATCTATCCCTAGTAGTGGAGTGACACATCAACAATTTTCTCCGGAACAGATACACACATCTGTTCCAGTCCAAGAGGGTCATGGGGCATACTCCCCCATATCATACGGACAACCAAGTCAGGCACATACACCTGATTTGAGTGGAGATCATCAGCCTAACCTGACCATCTTTCTTGATCAGGCACATACACCTGCTCAGAGTAACCACTTTCTTCAACAAGTGGTTTCCAAAGCGAGTAAGAAGGCATCTAAGAAAAAGATCCGCCCAACACAGTCAGGAGATCAAAGGCCAATCTGCAACAAGGCTTTGCTCGATGCTGGAGTTCTTGAAGCCCTCATACATTTATCTGTTGGAATTCAAGATTCTACTCCCTCAGTTCCCAATAACGGGAACATTAATTCCAAAATTCTTCAACAGACACTTTCTCATGAAGGCTTGTTTCGTGACAATTCAGTCAATCTTGAAGTTTCATCTTCAGATGAGAGCCACAAGAACCCTCTGTGTGGTCAGAAGACCAAGGAGCAAGAGATCTCATCTTTTGCTGTAACCCATTATGGTGGTCCTCCCCATGATGATGAACTTCGCTGCGAAAGTCCTCTCCGTAGTAGTGATTCACATTTCCTGGAAAATACTCCAGTGGACAATGTAGTGCCGAGAAAGCCCTCTTATCTTGAGGCACTTGAAAATGCGAAACCAGTCATGTCTGATGCTTTATCGATAGCAAGTAAAATACTTTCTCAATCAGAAGATAGCCCAGGGTGTAGGTCATTCTCCGAACCACCCCTAAGTCATGCATCTTCTAGTTTGATCAATGATGTCTCTACCAATCTTGTTGAATCTGATGAAGCAACAAGGAAACACCAACTCTGGTCAAAACAGGTAGAAGAATCTTCATTTAATGATAAAGAGGAAATGCTGAACATGAGGAAGAAACTGGCAAAATGTGAGGTACCAGTCATGTTTTGGCCTTTGGCTGACTCCCAGTATGACATTCCAAAGATGTTGACGGATGATGGAATCCATGATATTCGTCTCAACATATGGAAAACTCTTTGTCAATTAAAGAAGAAGGTATTATCTTATGATGAATATGAAAATCATATTAAGATAATAGAAGGGATACAACTTCAGATTGATTTGGCATCTCTATCAGTCTCTCGGTATCCGAAGGCTGAAAAGCAACAGAGAACCCTTCAACGTTCATGCCTTGGCGCACTAAGAAAATTGCGTCAGTTAATTGACAATGCTCCATCTGATGTTCATATCAGAGGATGGGGTGTTCACGGAGCACTACATTTCATAGTGCTTTCCAGTCAGCAAAGCCCGCCGAAAATGGTCTCATGCAATGTTATTGCCCATGGCCGGCCACAGTCAATGGGCTTTGTTCATAATCAAAAGCTTGTTCAAGAACAGGCTTCAACTAGTTCCTCTCAAAATCAAGCATATAGAGAAAAAGTTGTTGAATTGCTCCTACATCAAGCAGGCGAGAATATTGCACAAGCCTCTCGTATGGAGCAAACAAATCATCAAATGACAGAAGTCTCAGAAATCATCCAACGGTCTGTTGAACCAGGTGATAAAAGTGGATACAGGCTAATGCATCCAGATAATTTCCGAACTAAGATTCACAAGATCAAGAGATATTTTAAGAAGATCTCAGACGTAGCATGTCAAGAGCCACCCCAGCTTGTCAGACTGGGGACTCCTTTAACCCAACCCTCAGAGTCAACAAATGGGATTTGAGGAGTTGAGCAGAATCAGCAGGAACATCCCCAGTTCACGAGACTGGGGACTCTTTAAAATCATCAATCCCCTTCTCAGAGAATATCGGTCTTTTCTCGATTGGGGAAGAATCCCCAAGAGGAACGAAGAGCCAAATTATTAGGAGATTCCATCCAAATTATAGCTCATCAAGAAGTTCCTAAAGGATTGAATCAACAAAAGGCAATGTCTCATCAAAGATATGAAAGAAGACAATATCACAGAAATGTTGATAGAAGGGATGCGATGCATTATGCATCAATCAATGTCATCAATGCCGTTGTTTCTAATCCACCAGAGGAGACTCACTCAGGGGACTCGGATGAAGAGCGTCCTTCTCAAGAAAATGTACACACCAATACAAATGAAGAAGGTGTGCGTACACGAAGTCAAAAGATTACTTAGAACCTAGGTAATCCACTTCCCTCTCTCCCAAAAGTATCCAACAAAGGGAGGGGAAAGAATCAGGTTACATATCCTTCCTCTGGAGAAGGTCAATCGCTCTCATTAGAGAAAAGGTTTGCACAACAGGAGGAAGAAATGAAAGAATTAAGAAGAATGAATGCAGAACTACTTCAGAGTAGTCTTCTTCTTAAGAATGCTGAAGTCTGACAGCCGAAGGAATTTGTTGCAGTTACTGAGATGGATCAAGAATATCCTCCTTTATCAGTACACCCTTAGAGGTATAATCCCGTGGGTCAAGCGAAACAACAGTTGGCAGTGCTACCATCATTTGCAGCACCAACCACCACGTCTGTCCAAGCTCCATTCATTGCATCTACTCAAGACCAGATTCAACCGGATGTTTCTCAAAAGTTAATAACTACTATTGAGTCATTAACAGCTCGGTTATAAACTATGGAAGGGAAACGGGTGCAAGTTCAACTAGAAAAGAAAGTTTACCCTGAATGGGTAGATTCAATTTCTCCTCCATCTAGTTTTGGAAACCCTGTTTTCCCTACTTTCAATGGATCAGGCGACCCTGAACAACATTTGACGCATTACGTGTCTTGTTTTGATCCTATGATGGGAACTCCAGAGCAGAAAGAAGCAGTGAAACTCAGATTCTTCGTGTGAACCTTGCAAGGACCAGCTTTTTTCTGGTATACAAGCTTGCAATCCCGGTCAATCATCGGATGGGAGGATCTTCGTCAAAAATTCCTTCTTCAGTTCAGCTCAACTTTGCCAAAAATGACAGTTTTCGATCTTACAAACTACAAGCAAAGGGAGAATGAAAGAGTATCTGATTTCATTGCTCACTGGAAGGGATTAACGTATTCCCTGAGTTTAGCACTCCCTCAGGAAGAGCTGTTTCCAATCTGTGTGGAAAATTTGCGTGACGAATTACGCACGCCATTGATCCCTGTGAAATACACAGGAGGGTTTCGAGACCTTACTTCAATCGCTCAGCAGATTGAAGATTCCCTTATACAGGCTAAGGTTAAATCTCCTGTAATTCCATCAGCTCTAGGAAGGAGAATGGGTAAAGCAGAAACTGCTACAGTTATGCTTAAACAAGCACCTGTACCTATTTCTACTTCAAAACCTTCATCTTCTCGAAGGGCTCCACCTCCTGAACGCCAACAACAAAGGACGTTTTGTCCAAATGATCAAAGAGATCAACGACAAAAACAATTTGAGGATTTGAAGAGTAAAACATACTCTTTCCGAAGTGAGCAAGTTCCTGGTTACTTCATTTCAGCTCTGAAAAATAATTTGGTTCAATTACCAGTTCCCAAGAGGCCAAACAAGGAAGGAGATGAAGACCGTCCCAATTATTGTCCCTTTCATCAAATGTTGGGGCATCCCATCCAGGAGGGTTTTGTCTTTAAAGACCTCCTGCAAAAGATGGTTGACTTGGGACAAGTCAAATTGAAGGGTTCTTCAGCTCATGTAGCGTGTGTTACTGCTACAGATCCAGAGGAAGGAGGCGAGTGGTAGGAAGTCAAAAGAAAAACTGCGCAAAAATATGATGATTGGATGATCAGAAAGACAATCAATCGGACCCATGACATTTTGCGAACACAATTGAAGAAGCCAATTGTGTCTCCTACAAAAGCTTTAGTGAAGCATCCATCAAAAGACAAATCCTCAAAAGGGCAGCGCAATTCAAAGAAGAAAGAGGAATCAGAAGAAGATGAGTATGTATCGAGGCCTAAGTTGTCTTTGACTCTGGCAGATTTCATGCCAACTACTTCAAAGCCACGGGCACCACCCCATCAAACGGCACAACATAAACAGGCTAGTCAGGAAGGGTCTTTATCAGACGAAGAGTTAATCTTTGGTTCTGTTAATATGATTCAATTAACAGATCCATATTCCAGTCTTGATGAGCCTGAATTCCTTGTATCAAATAAGGGAATCCGGGGAAGTTCTAGAGGTTCAGGATATAGGGGAAGACGTGGATCTTTTCGAAGCCACTACTCTAATTCTACCCCTACTAGCACTGTGTATGCATCAAAAACTCGTGGTAGAGCCCTTCAGCGAGCTCAAAAAGAACAAGCAAGTTCTTCTGCCAATGGCCAACTCAGTTTTGGCACAATTATTTTGGAAGACCGATTAAAAGTTCCATCTTCTTTATCTCAGCAAGTAAATGGATATAATCAGTCTAATCTTCCAAAACCAAGGATGTTGTCAACTTCTATCCCAATACAAGATGCATCAGCTTTCAAAGCATCTGCTTCCAAGGTACCTGCTAAACCACATATTTCTGTTGGGAAACGCAGACCTCTAGATCAAAAGTATGATATATTGAAACACTTGGCCCAAGTACCAGCCAAGTTATCAATTTTGGATGCTTTGAATCTGTCAAAAGATCTTCGGGAATCACTCATCGAAGCTTTGTCAAGTCCTCAGGAGTTTGAAGCTGAAATTGTTGCAGCTGAAGTCTATCACATAGAGAATAATCCTGCAGAATTCCATGCAGTGATATCTTTTACTGATAAAGATGAAGATGATGTTGTGCATTGGCACATAAAACCTTTGTACTTATCTATAAAAGTCAATGGTGTAGATATCCGAAGAGCTTTCATTGACAATGGTTCAGGAGTCAACCTCATGCCCATTTGTACACTTCGTCAATTGGGCCTTACGGAATCTGATTTATCTCCTTCTACCATGATGTTACAAGGATATGATAAAAATGAACAAGAACCACTGGGCGAAGTTACACTCAGAACCCAGTTTGGAGATCTTGTATCCAATTCGGATTTCATGATTGTTGATCAAGACTCAGCTTTCAACGTCTTGCTTGGAAGACCCTGGCTACATCAGTATGCAGCTATTCCTTCATCATACCATAAATGTCTCAAATACTGTTTCAATGGTCAAGTTGGAACATTGTATGGTGATAAGGCCCCGTTCAAGACATGTGAGTCTCAATACATTGAGGCAGAATTTTATCACATGAAGGGAAGAGAAAAATCTACAATGAAGGAAATTACCAAAATTAATGCTCCATATGGTTTGGAGAAAATTCCAATAAATCCATTTACACATGTGAGTACAGATTATGTGTTACCTATCATTCAAATTGAAAAAATAGGCCCAAATCAAAATACTCTTATGGAAAGATCCATAATGTCAATTATGGAAATTGAGCCAGACAACATGGGAGAAATTGGTAACCTACCAAACAGTGATGAAAGCATAAGTGGTGACGTTTTCATTTCATCTGCTGAAGTCCAACAAGTCTATACTTTACCAATCAGGCCAGAAGAAGTTATAGCAACACCAGAGGTGAATAATGATCTCGATTCTCAATCCATCGTCTCCTCTTTATTTCCCAAAGAAGGCCCTTTATCATCAATAGGG
Source organism: Viscum album (assembly GCA_963277665.1). Taxonomy (NCBI): domain Eukaryota; kingdom Viridiplantae; phylum Streptophyta; class Magnoliopsida; order Santalales; family Viscaceae; genus Viscum; species Viscum album. The sequence goes on from OY728119.1 coordinate 118,590,270, forward strand.
TCGGAAATGGAAGATTCTTCTTCAAAATGTGAAAATTTTGACATCTCTTATGATCATGAGAATTTTGTTTTGTCATCTACTATGCAAGTAGAAACGGAAGAAATAACACATAATGAAGAGGAAGAGGAAGGTCTTAGAGATGCTCCTCCAGCATTTGAAGAGGGTATCTCTACCACTGTGGATGAGCTTAGAGAAATAAATCTGGGTATAGAGAAAGATCCACACCCCACTTTAATTAGTGCGGCCATGACCCTTGAAGAGAAAGATATGTATATTTCTTTTCTAAAGAAAAATAAAGATATTTTTGCTTGGAACTATACAGAAATTCCTGGGCTTGATCCTCATGTTACTACTCATCATTTGGGTTTACCAAAAGAACATCGAGGATTTAAGCAAGCCGTGAGAAGAACACACCCAACTTATGCTTCCAAAATTGAAGCTGAAGTGGATAAACTGATCAAAGCTAACTTCATCAGAGAAGTTCAGTATCCCAAGTGGTTGGCTAATATTGTCCCTGTAAAGAAAAAGAACGGACAAATTAGGGTTTGCATCGATTTCAGAGATCTTAATCGGTATTGTCCTAAAGATGATTTCCCAGTTCCGATTACATAACTCTTAATTGATGCGACCGCTGGCTATAAAGTAATTTCCTTCATGGATGGATATTCCGGATATAATCAGATCCGAATGGCCCCAGAAGATGAGGAATCTACAGCTTTCAGAGCTTCTCAAGGTGTGTTTTGTTACCGGGTGATGCCCTTTGGTTTAAAGAATTCAGGTGCAACATATCAATGCGCCATGCATCGTATCTTCAAACCTTTCTTAGGGAAGTTTGTTGAATGCTATGTGGATGATTTGGTGGTTAAATCCAAACAACGTTCTAATCACTTGACTGATTTGGAAGTCATATTCCACAAACTTCGACAACATAATTTGAAGATGAACCCCTTAAAATGTGCTTTTGGGGTAACCTCAGGAAAATTCCTCGGCTTTGTTATACACCATCGTGGTATTGAAGTCGATCCTGAGAAGACCAAATCAATACTTGGTATGTCACCTCCTCAGAATTTGAAATAATTAAGAAGACTTCAAGGACACTTAGCCTATATTCGGCGTTTCATCGCCAATTTGGCAGGCAAAAGTTTACCCTTTACCAAATTATTGAAAAAAGGAGTCACTTACCAGTGGACTGAAGAATGTCAAGAAGCATTTGATGTTCTCAAGAAATACCTCTTGAGTCCACCAGTACTCATGCCATCTGTTGAAGGTAGACCACTTATCCTCTATGTGACAGCTCTAGAGAGATCATTGGGTGCCTTTCTCGCTCAAAAGAATGATGTTGGGAATGAAAATAGCCTCTACTATCTCAGTAGAACTATGATTGAAACAGAAAACCGGTATTCAAGTATTGAGAAGTGCTACCTAGCATTAATCTTTGCAGTTCAGAAACTGAGACACTACCTGCAACATCACGAGGTCCAATTGGTATCTCGCAATAATCCACTCAAATTCATCCTTAGTCGTCCAATGCTTACAGGACGTCTAGCAAGGTGGGCAGTTATCTTGCAGCAGTTCGACATTCAATATGTGTCTCAAAAGGCAATAAAGGGCCATGCTCTGGCTGATTTCCTGGATGAACATCCTTCCATGGAAGACACGTCTTCAGATATTGAACTCCCTGATGAGGAAGTTTTCTCTATTCAAGAGAATCCTCAAACATGGGAAATGTATTTTGATGGTGCTTCTAGAAGTCCAACAGGGAAGAAAATGGAAAATAATAAATTCAACAAAGTTGGTTTAGGAATTGTGCTCATTTCTCCAGATAGGGAAGTGTTACCTTATTCCTTTTTATTGTGGGAAGGTGGTACTAATAATGAAGCCAAATACCAAGCTCTTATTATAGGCTTGGAGTTAGCACTTCAAGCACAAGTGAATCACTTAAAAGTGAAAGGTGATTCAGACCTGGTAATCAAACAAGTCAATGGGGATTATGCCATCAGAAAAGAAGAATTAATCCCTTTGTATGATTATGTCAGAGATTTAATGGCGGAATTCCCTTCAGAACCGAAATTTTCTTATGTCCCAAGATCACAAAATGCTCAAGCTGATACATTGGCTAATATAGCCACAGCTCTATCAGATCCAAATCGGGACGAGACAACCATCAGTATTGCCCACCGTCGTGCAATTTCACCTTATGTTCAAGCCAAAACAGAGGAAATTAATGAAATTAGTCCCATTCCTGAACCATATGGTCATACTACAGGATGGATGTCACCTATCAGGGAATACCTTCAAAATGGAACACTTCCACCTGATAGAGCCAAGAAAGAACAAATCCGGCGACGTGTGGTCAATTTTACTCTTTATGATGGCCCAAACCACCTAGAGAAAATTCTCTACAAACGTGGTTTTGATGGAGTTCTCTTCAGATGTATTGATGGTGAAGAGACAATGGCTGTCATAAAAGAAGTTCATGCAGGAGTCTGTGGTGCCCACCAGTCTGGACATAGATTGTTTGATCAAATTCGAAGGATTGGATACTTTTGGCCTTCAATGATACAAGATTGTGTTGATTTCACAAAGAAGTGTCATTCATGTCAAGTACATGCCAACTTCATTCATCAACCTCTAGAGTTGCTTCATACAACTAAATACTCATGTCCATTTGCCAAATGGGGAATGGATGTGGTGGGACCTTACCCTTCAGCTACGACCAAGCAGTTTAAGTACATTCTTACTGCTACTGATTTCTTTTCCAAATGGGCAGAGGTAGTACCTCTCAAAGAAGTCAGTTCTAAATGCATTGTTAGCTTCATCAAGTATAACATCATTACTAGATTTGGTGTCCCTCATACCATATTGACGGACAACGGCACCAACTTCTATTCTTCTGAGGTGAAGAAATTGTATCAAGAATACAACATTAAATCCAACCATTCATCTCGGTATCATGCGGCGGCCAATGGCCAAATAGAAGCCTTTAACAAGACTCTTTCAAATATACTGCAAAAGATGGTGGATAAAGATAAGAGGTCATGTCCTGATAAACTCTTTCATGCTTTATGGGCTTATCGGACTACCACCCTCAATGCAACGCGGTCAACTCCATATTCGTTGGTATATGGAACAAAAGTAGTCTTGCCAATTGAAGTTCAATTTCCCTCACTCAGAGTAGCCATTTATGATCAGTTATCTACAGATGAGCAATCCCAAAAGAGATTGAATGAATTGGAATAGTTAGATGAGAAAATATTGTGCACTTTGCACCACTTGGAAATCTATCAGAATCGAATAGCACGAGCTTTTAACAAAAAAGTTCGTCTTCGTTCATTCATTCAGGGAGAATTGGTATTAGTTCTCAGAACACCAATGATACCAGGAAAGAAGCCTCCCAAGCTTGAACCAAAATGAGAAGGACCTTATTCAATACATAAGGTCTTCTCCAATGGAGCTTATTCATTAATCTTAATGGATGGAGAACTCATCACGACTCCAACCAATGCCAGATTTCTGAAGAAATATTTTGTATAAACACAAAATATGGTCCCCAGAACCAAGACTCTTACAATTGGTTTATACAGTAATGGTCCAGTATGACCTTAAACTGCAACTTCGTTCAAAAAGACGTTAAACTGTAGAAAAAAGAACTTGTACCCGCAACATGACACTAAACTGTGCAGCACCATTTCATCCTTGATATATGACGTTAAACTATACAGCAATGGTCCAGTATGACCTTAAACTGCAACTTCGTCCAACATGACGTTAAACTGTAGAAAAAAGAACTTGTCCCCGCAACATGACACTAAACTGTGCAGCACCATTTCTTCCTTGCTATATGATGTTAAACTATACAGCAATGGTCCAGTATGACCTTAAACTACAACTACGTCCAACATGACGTTAAACTGTAGGAAATTCCCTTACATCCGGAAAGACGTTAAACTACATAAGCACTTAATAGTCCAGTATGACTTTAAACTGCATCATCCTCGGTCTATGCATATGACCTTAAACTATTTGCACTTTCATCCAACATGACGTTAAACTGTAGAAAAGAACATGTCACTGCAACATGACACTAAACTGTGCAGCATCATTTCGTCCTTGCTATATGACGTTAAACTATACAGCAATGGTCCAATATGACCTTAAACTGCAACTTCGTCCCACACGACGTTAAACTGTGAAAAAGTTCCCTAAACCGTCCAGCATGACCTTAAACTGCATCATCCCTGGTCCATGCATATGACCATAAACTATTTGCAAGTCCCTTATGTCCAGCAAGACGTTAAACTGTGACGTCCTAACTACATGATGCTAAACTTTATAAAAGTCCCTTACGTCCGGAAAGACGTTAAACTATATAATCATCAAAGGTCCAGCATGACATTAAACTGCACCATCCACAGTCCATGCATATAACCTTAACCTATTCGCACTTTCGTCCAACATGAAGTTAAACTGTGGAAAAAAATCCCCAATGCGTCCAACATGACGTAAATGGTGTGTTATTTTGTCCTTACTGCATGACATTAAACTACGTAGTCCCCCTTTCGTCCAACATGACGTTAAACTCTATTGTCCTCATCGTCCTAACTACATGACGCTAAACTGTACAGAAAATTCATGATACGTCCTACATGACATTAAACTGTATTTTGTCCCTTCTACATGACACTAAACTGCGCAACACCAATAGTCCTAACTGCAAGACTTTAAACTGCATAGTCCCTTTATATGTCCTACATGACATTAAACTATGCATCGTTAAAGTTGTTGTTACCTCTTGTTTCTCACACCGAGTATGACTCACGTGAGCTTAGAGAAAACCTCAACCATAACACTCTCTTTGGGCCGCTAACCATGTATAAGTCCCAACAACATTTTTTTTATTAGATCGTTGTCCCCAAGAAAAACTTGATCATTAATTCATTCTTTAATTGAACTACACGGACTTTGATCCTTTCCCTCCAAGCTGGGTATGTAGGAAACCTCCCAGGGTTCAAGCCCAAAAACAATCTCTTCACATCGGTTCACCACCATCTCATATGATATTGATTCGTGAAACCGCCCCTAGAATCAATATCTTTACATTGATTCACTTTCTTCCTTGTTATATGAGTTAAACTATGCAACACTTTTGTCCGATACGAAAATAAACTACAATACTCTTTGATTTCCTCATTTGAGAGAGAACTATTATTGACATTGATTTTTTTTTTCAATCATGTTTCATTTCAAAAGACTACGTGCATACATGGCAATGCCTAAATTTTTTATCTTGGGTTAAACCATCATTGTACTAAAGTCCCCTTTCACCCTTCACATGTACGAACCAAATTTGCACAAAGGGTAGTTCTAGAACTACGTGGGCTTGATTCCCATCCTTATGGGATACGTAGGAACGTTCGAGTATCCCTCGAATCCAGCCCTAAGTCTCTTGGGCCTAACCCCAAATTTCACTTTCAGTCCCTTGGCTGAAAAGTCCTCATGAAAACACACACTGTGTATTCATTATTATGGTTAGAATTCTATGACCCTAAACTAAGATCTCTAATACTTTCATCCTGCACGACGTTAAACTGCATTTCAAGAACTACGTATGGCTTGATTCTCATTATTATGAGATACGTAGTGAAGTCCAAAATTTCAATTCAGGACCCAGCCACAACATGATTATGGTTATCATTGACCTATGTATCTCTATATATATTGGAAAATACCCATCTTTATGTGTTATAATCCTAACCTTAAATATTTTCAGATCTTCATAACCCTTTTCATGACTTCTAGTCACAAAAATGTGAAACTTCTGAGAATTCTTTTGCTTGACTATGCAGCACGTGCCCATAGGTGGCCTTGCATAAACAGTCCACATAACAGACTTGTCAGCCAAAAGATGCTATTTATTTGACCATGCAGCCAATGCCCTTAGGTGGCCCTGCATATTTCAACCCCCTAACGGGTTTGTTAAATAATGGTAACTTCGTTCTTGGGAAGAATGCCTCTTTTGTCCTTATTTTTATTAAACGACAGTATGTAGGGATCCGCAAAAAATAGCCATCCTTAACATATTTGTCCCATATCTTTTTTTCATGATCTGAAAGTATTCAAGTCTATGGTTTATTCTTCTTCCCTACGTTTGGGTCAGACCTTCGTAGGAGTGATATTCATCCAGTTCTTTGATAATCTTGTCTGAAAATATCTTCTCCATATTCAAGTACCTCTTTCCATACAACAAACTCTATACTTTAGAAAATTTGAATCTCCATAAACTTTCACTGGCTTTTAGCACTAGGAAAGTAAATTTTTAAGAGTTCTTTTGCCTGACTATGCAGCACGTGCCCATAGGTGGCCTTGCATAAACAGTCCACATAACAAACTTGTCAGCCGAAAGATACTATTTATTTGACCATGCAGCCAATGCCCTTAGGTGGCCCTGCATAATCCAACCCCCTAACGGGTTTTTGTCAAATAATAGTAACTTCATTCTTAGAAACTACTTCTTCTAATGCCTTTTAGCTCTTTTTCATATCATTCCTCAGATTCAAAAATTCTTAAGTCATAGCTTACATATTTTCCCTCATACTTTAGTATGGTAATATGTTTTCAGATAAATTTTCAAGGAATTGAATCAATTTTAATCCATTTTGGTCAAAGCTATTCCGACCTTAAACATTAGCCTTTGTATGTCCGACATGCATGAATTTAAACTGCCAGATTTCTTGTTTTTTTTTTCACCTCAGAGTCAAATCCTCTTTTCTCTCCAGATCCAACTCTGAGGGGGGACTTTTGATGACGCTCCTTTCCGTCACAGAGTCTAACGACTGAAAAAAAGGAAATACCTTAGTCCAAAGTGATTCAACCTTTGAAGAAAATATCAAAAATAGACAAAGGCATGAACAAAGGATCAAAAGAAACTTCACCGCGCAAGTGATATCACTGTCGCGCAAGTCCACTTGCGCGACGCCCTTGGTCGCGCAAGTGACTTGCGCGACTTAAGTGATAACCGCCCGGTAACCGCCCGTGGTCTTCTCCTGCCTATAAATAGACCCTTTGGGCCCCCCATTCGAAAGGATCTTTTTTCAGAAACTCGGATTGAAGCTCCCGACGCCCAAGTCTCTTCTCAAGGCTTCCGGAACACTTCTAAGGTAATTTCTTACCTAGAACGGAAGATCGAAAGAGAAGGAGGAAGGCCTAAGTGTTGAAACTCATCAACACTTGCGCGCTTGAGTGGTCAACCCTTAAGGGAAGTGACCACACTTGCGCTCCGCCTTATTTCCTTCAATAGAACTTGCACGTCCCTTTTCTGGAAGAACCTAAAGAGGATTCTAAAGGGATTAATAAAGAGTCGCTCAAGTATTCTAATGCTGGTTGAAAATCGCGCAAGTACCCCAAATTTCGTGCAGGTATACCTGCACGACCAATACTTGCGTGCCCACGTAAGACTTGCACGCCTTTCAAGACTTGCGCGCCCCTACCTTTTTGGGTGCCCATCTTGCCCATTTTACCCCTCTTAAGCCATTTTACCTTTCCTATTCAAGATTCAGTCTTCAAGATACTCTTCAAAGCCATTTATGGCATGATTTCTTGATTTGACTTCCTTATTTGAAAGGAATTCTGTGGAATATCTCTCAAAACATAGTGATTTATACATTTTTATGTCACCAAAGATTGAGAGTTCATTCATTCAACCTCATCCTTTAATATTAGAGAATCCTTAACCTGGGTCTCCTTTTCAGGAATAAGTCCTAGTCATAATTTTGGGCATCCTTCTTAGGAGTAAGCCCCAAGTCCTCTAATTTTGGGCATCATTCTTAGGAGTAAGCCCCAAGTCCCTTATTTTGGGCATCCTTCTTAGGAGTAAGCCCCAAGTCCTCTAATTTTGGGCATCCTTCTTAGGAGTAAGCCCCAATCTCAAATATGGGCATCCTCCTCAGGAGTAAGCCCCATACCTTAATCCCTAATCTGGGTCTCTTTTTCAGGAATAAGACCCAGTCATAATCTTGGGATTCCTTCTCAGGAGTAAGCCCCAAGTTCCCTAACCTGGTCCTCCTTTTCAGGAATAAGTCCCAGTCATAAATTTTGGGCTTCCTTTTCAGGAGTAAGCCCCAAGTCCCTTAATTTCTCTTAACCAGTCCTAATTTTCGTTTGATCTGGGATTCCTTCTCAGGAATAAAACCTAGTTATCAATCCTCTCCTAATTTGGGATTCCTTTTCAGGAATAAGTCCCAAGTTAGAGTATTCAAATCTCCATGAAGTACATATACCTTTATGGACCCTGTTCCTGGATTTTCTCCCTAAAAGCGAATCCTAAACTTTCATCTGTCTGGGAAGTCATACATACATAATCCCCAAACCATTTCTTATGATTGCATCTTTCATGGCACAATTTTCTAATTTTTACCAATACCTCTTGTTTCTCACACCGAGCATGACTCACGTGAGCTTAGAGTGTAAAAGTAATTATGACATCCTTCTTTGAGCCATCAATCATAAACGTCATACTCCCTTACTCGAACTACGTGGGTTCTGATTCCTTTTCCAAAACAAAGGATACGTAGGTAGCCCATCTATGGGTTCGATCCCAACTCTGAAATAATTCATGTCCTTCTGAATGACGATAAACTTAAAGTGCCCCACTGAGTGGCTTTAAAACCAGCCTGGTCATCATAAATGACCAAGAGACTTTTATATAAATGTTTTGAAGGATACCATTGACCAAGAATCTCTAAATAGATATAGATGATTCTCTATTGATGAAGAACCTCGAATACATATAAAAGATTCTCTAAATTTCTTACATATTTAATCATTGATTGTTAAAACTAAAGGAAAGCTCATTTTATACTTGGTAATGTAATAAGGATTCACGAACATAACTTAAATCTATAAAGAGAGTCCCAGAGTAGACAATAATTCCCCTCAAAAAGGTGTGATGAGTCCGACCTCCCATCCTCTCGACCAATGCAAATTCCCAAGCCTCATTAGTCCACAAGCTAATGAGCACCTACCTTTGGAAAGTAGGTCCAAATGGATGTGGAATCATTGGATGTTTCCAGTTCTACGAACAAACCCGCTAGAAACCGATTGGAACGTTTGAATCTCCCATCCAGGAGGTCATCCCCGAATTCTGAGGGAAACAATATCCCTATGGATCTTTATACCCAGTATGTATGCTATTGAAACCATATCATTATGTAAGAATCATTTTACCAAACCTATACATAATAATTTAAAGTAAAGATATCATTTATGATAAGTATTATTTCATCCATATATAATATGAAAAATAAAACAACTTTCCCAATAACCCTCCTCTATCAAAAATATTCATCTACATGTTTTGATGAAATCGAACACTTTTATTTCATCACCATAATTGATATTCAAACTTCAAGAATCAGTCACTAATCCATAAATAAGTCAATAAAAAATTAAAACCTCAGTAGAATCAGATTTTACTTTAAGAACCACGAGAAATATCCTTTACATGTCCTAAAATAAATTCTTACCATAGAACATAGCATTAACATGTATATGATATCTTTTATAGTCATAATAATCTGTTTTGGCTAGAAATATCTGAGTATACATTATCATCACAAATTCTGAAAAGGTCACCTCATATTCAATACAATGTATTTGTTTATAACCCTTTCTATTAGGAGATATATAAGATTAGAAAATCTACTTTAAATGTTAGTTGTTTTCTATAAAACACAATTTATACCAATGGGTATCACCCCTTTAGGTGAATAAAAAATGTTCTGATCATTATTAGCTCATATTGAATCCATTTATGATTTCATAATGTTTATACATTTCTTAGGATATAAAGCTTCAATGGATTCTCATTATGTATTATATTTATCATCTTTGAACATTACTTCATCATCAATTCCCATAATGAATTCATATTTCTCATATTCATGAAGAATACTCCAAGAACATGAAGGTTATTTTGTTACATGAATCTATTCTTCTTCCCCAAATCTTTTATAATTGGAAGAATTTACATATAATAACTATTCCATTTTTTTATCTTGAACATCCCCAAGCTTAAATTCCCTCTAACTAACTCCATGATAAATGTGTTCCTTCTCAATGAAAACACTCTTTTAGGTGACACACTATTTTTTATTCATAATGTAAAATTAGTATACTTTAGTATCATTAGGATAACCAATAAGAAATAATTTTTCTAATTTCTAGAAAAATTTATGATAATCCAAATGTTGCATATTTTCCTCAAAACCAAAAACCCTCATAACATAAAAATTTGGACACTTCCCATACATATCTCAAATTGTTTCTTCATTACTACCTTAGGTAGAATATAATTATGTATTAATGTAGTAGTTACTAGAGAATAGCCTTATAATTATATTCAAAGGTCACACAGAATCATCATAAATAAAACAATGACCTACATGCTATGATTATTATACTTCGATACACCGTTTCATTATATTTTTCTTAAAGGAGAGAGTCATGAAATTTTTTCAAAATCTCCAACATGATTAGTGAATTACAACCTCAATTATTCACTACCTTTATCTGATCAGTGATTCATAATAAATTTTCTAATTTGATTTCATACTTTGTTCAGAAACACTTTGAACTTTTTAAAAGTTTAAAACTTTTGTCTCATTGAAAAAACCTAACCATAATGACTAAATTCATTAGTTATGGTTACAAAGTACCTATGAAAACTACTTGATTATATACTCATTGGTCCACTTACAAAAATATATATATGATCAAATAGTATTTTATCCCTTTCACATATTCCAATAAAATTTATTTTGGTCAATTTTCATAATAACCAATATTCATTGTTTTCAAAAAATTATCAATTGAATGATTCCTGTTATTAAATACCATGGTGTCTTTGAATGTTTTTGTCTTTTATATATTATAGTCAATAATGGTAAATGTATATGAGATTATCAATATTGAAATTATTATTATTAATGTTATAGATTATGTTTTCCATTCCTAGAGAATATAAAAAAACTTTTTATATTCTCAAGGTCATATAATATTCCAATCACATATATATATATAAAATATGGTTTATTATATTTAATGGGAATATAATCTTTAAAAAACAAGATATTGAAATACAATTTTTTATGGTAGGAAAATATTAACAGTTTTAAAATTCAAAAAACATACACACTTGTTAAACATATATAACGGGTGCTAACATCCAATGTATCATCTATTTCCCCACTATTAACATTAAGATCTATATTAAATTTCATCAATATTCTCACTCATGTGAGTATATTATTATCTATAATTTTTTTTGATGAAAACCTTGTATCCAATAATAATGATAATTCATTTTTTTTATTTTTGAAAATTCCCATTGTAAACTTTTTTTAAGAGTAATCTACATGTTCTACACAGTTTACATTGGATATAGAATCCCTTAGAAGCACGAATCCCACCATTTTAACATGGGATATGTGGAACCCAAAAACTAGATTCACATTAATTGTAACTTGTGTCATATTCCAACCATTTGAAAAAAACTTATTTCACCTTCAAAGAAGGCTCCTTATGTAAAGAAACTAACCCTATTTGAAAAGATCTAGTGGTTACTTTATTAAATTGGTACTAGAAAGAATAAAACACATCCTAAAGGATAGAATATTTTAGTAGTCTTTAAAAACTTGAAACATTCTTGAATATCACATTATAATTGAAAACATAACATGAAACATAGTATTTTCTTTGAGAACACCATTATTATTTTCATTATATCCCTACAGATAAATTATTATAAAATTCATGGAATCTAGGGGAAAAAGAAACATAATAATTCTATGAAATTGGATGATATTTAAGGGTTTGAATATAATGGAAACTAATATGAATAAAATAAGGTATTAATAATTTGGAAGGAATAATGGATGATCATATAATCCCCTATAAATAATCACAAGATAATTAAATATATCCAATGATATTATAACTATTAAAATAATAATATGACTATAAATAGTTGATTTTATTGTGATGGAATCTATAATTTTAGACATCTAAAAAATACCGTTTAGGCTTCATCCCATGAAATCTAAAACATAACATTAAGGCCTCATTCTAAGTAATTTTACATAAATGGGAAAGGCATTGGATAAATACCCAATATAATTTTTCTCATGAGACCTACCAATTCAATGATGGGATACATAATTTTTTTCTCTACCGATCAAATATAATGTCTAATGCATTCATTATATAAATAAAAAATATAAATTAATCAACATGAATTAAAAATAAATAACTATCCATATTGGGAGAACTAGAATACAAAATAATAATATATTCCAAGTTAAAATGATCTTAAAACATTCAATGAAATATAGATGATGTTATATTTGGAGTATATCTTCAATAACGAATAATATTCAATAAACTAGGTTGACATAGATAAAGATATATTAAAAAGATCACAATAAAATTTCTTGTGGAAAAAAACTTCTCACATTGAAATAAAATATCTAAAAATTTACCATATATTATGGAAAAACTTTTACTTTAAAATAATGGTTTCAACTTGTAATGTAATATTTAAAGCATTTATATGTCATTACGATATGAAATTTCATTCATGTCGTATTGGTTAAAAACACACTTTTGTAAAACAAGTACCTTATTCAGAAAATGAGAAGGGGATTACTTTCAGACCATTTCATAAAAAGACAAAATTGTCTGAAAATTTCATTAATAAATCATTTTATAATACTAAAAATATTATTTAAAACATTTTAAGGAAAATATGGACATAAAAGAAAAATATTCCTGAATGGGTAGAAAAAAATGTCGGTTTTCCCTTAAAAACATTACTTCAGTATCTTGAGTCCATAAATTGTGTAAAATGAAAGGAAAACATGTTATTTATAGAAATAAAAATAGGATAATAAAATATATTTCTATCATGGTATAAATATCAAATACTTATCCCTTTAGAAACTTAACTATAAACTATGCTAAATAATGATGTGATTATGAAAAATACCCTTACCTCAGGTCCAAATTCTTTCATATGTGGTTAAAACTCATGTATAATAAATATATATTTACTATACATATATTATATAACCATATTCATATATATAATATCATATATGATTTACTTATAACCTTTTATCACCATTTTATTAGAAACTCATTATTAAAATCACTGTTCTGAATCATAACTTCTTCATTTTTAAAGAACGTTTTGGTTAGGTAGTTTTAATACATAAAATTTTATCCAAATTAAATAATATATAGAATGATAATCATTATATAAATATCATATTTATTCATTATATATTTATTTAGAGTCATAGATAAATGATTGAGATAGAAAAATGATTTACACTATTTATGGAGGCGTTAATCCGTACATATGCATGAACAATGTTTCACTTTTTGAAAGATGGAATCAAAAAAAGGTAAATAATAATTCACCATTAAATAATAATTATTATATCATAAATATATAAATATCATGTATATTTGTTGATTCTGTTTCTATTATCACCCATATGAAGTTGAAATGAAAAATGGATTACATCGCTTCGTTGAGGTGGTAGTCCACACATACACCTGAGTGAGGTTATCATTTTACAACAAAATAGAAGGTAAGAAAGAAGATGTAATATTATAATAATATAAGAGTAATTATTTCTTAAATATAATATATAAACATTAAACCCATCATAACACCCATGTATAACATATGTCCATGAAAAATAAATTGCATCAACATGTGGAGATGTAAAGTCATACGTACGCATGAGTGATACTTTGAATTCCTATTTGATAAAAACAATATTAGATAATAGTGGTTTTATAATCATAATAACATTTATGTATGTTGAGTATATTGAAGTTATTATTTTATGATAAATTCCACATATTTATAGGAGGTAAAAGAATAAGTAGAAAAAAATAAGGTGATTGGTTAAGGTGATTGCCTATTATTTGAAAGAACTCCTTTATATTTCCTCTTAATGACCACATGGATAGTATTTTAAGAATATGAGAACCTCTAAATATTTTCTAAGGATGTTTATAAGTTAAATTGTTAGGTTTTTTTGAGATATATAGCTTAATCTGGTGTCAATAATTGACGAAAAGGGGTGACCTTTGATAAAGGAGTGAAAGGAAACAATTTAATTTGTTAAATTATTAAAATATAACTAATACATTCTAATGATTAATTCCTTAAAATGGAGAAAGATTTGAATAAAAATATGTGAAAACATTATTTTTAATTGAAATACGACTTTGTTGGGGAAATAAATATTTTCAAATGGTTTCCAAAGGGTTTGTTCATGGAACCGGAAACACCCAATGGTTCTGTATCAATAAGGATCATCTTTCCAAAGTCAGAAACGTTTTAGGGATTTTTACCCACAATGCTTAAGAATTTACATTTCTCAAGAGGATAGGAGGTTGGGCTCATCACACCCTTGGGGGGGGGGATTGTTGCCTACTTTGGAAATATCTTATAGATTTAAGTTATGTTCATGAATCCTTCATTAATTACCAAGTATGATGTGAGTTATCCCAATATTAGAAATCAATTATTAGAATATGTGGAATTTAGAATCATACTTATATATTCATGGTTCTTTATAAATGTATATATATATATATATATATATATGTATGTATCTGAGGTTCTACATTTATGGTATCCAATTATATACTAATTAGATATTCTTTGGTTGGTATTACGATGATGTTGGTTTTATATCCATGTAGTGAGGCACTATAGAGTTTATGGTCATCCAGGCAGATGAATGTCACTATGGAATTTATCGTCATCCAAGGAGAAAAAAGTTGTTATTATGTTGGTATTGAACCCATAGATGGGCTTCTTACATATCCTTGTGAAAGGGATCAGAACCCACATAGTTTGGTGTCGCTAAATGGGGGCACATAATACCTTTTAAGGTCGTGTGATGAGGACCTAATCATAGAGTTTAATTTCATATGACCAGGATGTCTATGTAGAAGGTTCCTAGTCAAAGTTTAGTGTGGAAATTATACCTATGCATCCCAAAGAACATGGAAGGGATATGAGCATCCAAGTTGAATTAGACCTTCCTGAGGATATGTCCTAGAAGAACAGGGTTGGTTTGGGATGTTGGGTTTGAACCTCAGGGAGGATTCCTATGTATCCCATTTTGATGGGATTCAAATCCCACATCGTTCGTTAGTGAGGACCCATTATCGTGGAGGCACTCAAGGGTATGTATCATAGGAAAGTATTTCCCTTTGAGAAGATAGGATAGGGGTTATCCTGAGAAGGATATCCCCTTTCAAGGACCACGAGGGATGTTTTAAATCAAGGTAATTTGGGGGATTAACCTGGGGTTTACACCTGAGGAGGATACCCAGATTAAATTATGATTGGGGATTATTCCTAAGGAGGATTCTCATTGATCTTGGCCCCTAAGTGGGCTTCCTACGTTTCCCAGTTAGCAGGAATCATATTTCTCATATTTCAATCCTTCAGGTTGATTGTGTGGGTTTCATGATCATTGCAAACCTATAAGATCACATGAGTCATGCTCGGTGTGAGAAATAAGAGTATGTGAAATATTCAAAAAACCACATAGATTTTCTCCATCCATAGTTTAAGAGGTCATGGCTATGGAAGAAGAGGTTGGGGCTACGATATAAGAGGTCAGGGCTATGGAACTTCTCTCTCTTTAATTTACATTAGACGAGAGTACCAGGTAAGGAATGAATGAAGGTGAAGGATGAAGATAGGAGAAATAATGAAACCTCCTATATGAAAGGCGAGGGGATTACAGTAGGATGGTTGCCCTAAAATTGGTTCCACAAAAGAAGGAGGATCTCATTCCATGTGGAAGGGAAAAGTAAGTGTGATCCTTACCCTCCCTATTGGGAACCAAAGGCTCTGGGTCTTAAAGATGAGAAGGGGTGGATAAAGTCCTATCCCTAGAATCCAAGACTGGGAGCTCCTCAACACTGTTCTTAGGGTAAGGATACATGTGATTTTAGATATCCAAATCTACAGACACCTCAAGTATCCTTACCCTATAGTAGGATAAGTGTGTGGAACACTTTGACCGTATAAATAAAAATCCAAATGGGAGACATGATAATGTTCTTTTCCCTAAGGTTTTGTAAATCAAGAGGTCTTGATTGAGGTTTCAACATGGTCCCTTTCAAGAAATAGATCTAATGAAAGAGAATCCTTTACATGAGTGGATTTGAAGGAGGTTTCATGAAATGCTCGTGTAGGATGAATGGTGGGAGAACTAAGGAGGGTCACACAAGGGTTATCCAGGCAAGTAGGTTTGGGAGAATGGATGGAACCTTAGGCGACAAAAAACCTGGATGGTTAAACTTAGGCAATATTTGACTCAATAATTCATGGTTATTCACAGGTATTCCCAGAAGTGAGTAGAACAAGTTCCTATTTGAGGAATGGAGGCTGCACTAGTCCTCTTAAATTAGGGGTTTGGGGGAATGAGTCATGCAAGTGTTATTTATTTTTAACATTGAATGGACTTAAGTCTCACTATCCCATTTTATTTCCTCTCTTTAGGCATTATGAAACTACCTTGGAGGTTTCAAAGGACTTGAGTGAAGTACTAGGTTGATCAAAGCAGCAATCAGCCATCGGGGAATTTTTTTCATAAAAATTAATCCCCAAGGGTCTATTTATAGGAAAATATGAGACCTTTGGAGAAGGTGTCTAGTTGAGCAAGTGGGGTGGCATGAAAGTGCATGCACGCCAATAGTGATTTGGGATACATTGGGCGAACCGTTTTCTTAGGCCTTATTATTATTTGGCATTCTTCATCTTCCTTCTCTTTATTTTTATAAGGAATTTACTTTTTTTATTTTTCATCCATGTGATGAAACAGAGTTCCAAAAAAATCCTCCCTCCCCTCAGGATTGGATCCGATCGAATAAATAAGGTATAATACTAAGGAAAAAGGTTGGAAAAGGATAGATGAATTATATAAGAATCCACGTTTATTTGATCGCACAAGTCTTCCCTTCAAGACACTCATGTAGGTAGGATTCCTTATCTATAAATAGGTCATTAACTTTTCTAAAAAAACTCTCATGATTCATAAATTTAGGAATTTTCCGTGAACGTATTCCACACAGAAATATTTCTTACTAAATATTTCATTTGTGAAGATACCGTATATATTTGAGCAAGATACTTGTGCACTGAAACTTGAACGATACACTTACGCGCCAACATGCCTTTTACAAGATTTCCCTTAAATCCCAAATTTTTTAAAATGAAACTTCTTTGAAATAAACTTGATATTTATTTTTAGGTTAAATGGCTCCCAATAGGATCACAATTGTTAATGAACTTTCTAGAAACAAAAATGAGGTAATGATGAAGATCATAGTGTGTGATTACTACTACATCTGCAATACCACCCCTCCTGATCTGGTAGGTAATATGAAGAAATATCATCATGATTTTCTGAAGAGTACTTATCTACCACTTTATAGTTACGACTATCTACAGGAAGTTCATATACTGGATTCAAAGAATTATCTCTCAGTGTCTTGGTTTTAATACCATAATAACTTCTCATCTCCCAACATTTCCAGTGCAGGAAAATATATTAATGTTGGGATGGAAGCCAAGGCCTATTTTTTGTATCACAGTCTGTGTGCTCTATATCTGAAACCACATACAGTCGAACTAAAGCTGCACTATTATTCTTACATTTTTTGAGATTTGTAGATGGATAAATAGAAGGGCTGGAAGAAAGGTTGGAAATTTCTCCTAGGAGGTTGTGTTAAGCCGGAATGGATATGGGCGTACTTGGTACACAAAACCTGTGCAGAGTTCAAACAAAATTTGAAAGTGTCCGGATTTATGAGGATATATGGGTAAGGAAATCCTACATGTATAGGAATGATGATTTTGTGATAGAAGTGCTGAGCCTGTGGATTCTAGAGATGAATTATTTCCATCTGACACATGGATAAGTATGTATCAGTTTTTTGGACATCCACAAGATCTTTAGTGATCACATCTATAGAGATTGTATGATTAATTCATTATTCTAATGATGACATGGAATGATACTGATAGGATTCCATTTTTATCATGTGAGCTAATAAAAATATCCCAAAAAATCAAGAAGGAAAATCCTCACACAAGAGGGGATATTGATCCAAAGACATGGATGGGTCTTTTATGAAAAAGATGGGAAGGCCCCATGTGTAAGCACCCAACGAGCTGCCCCAAGGTGGTAAAGAGAAGTTCACATGAAACCTATTTTATGATGCAATAAAAAGTATATTTTCACAAGTAGGGATATGAAATAAACCCCAAAATTCCTTCTAAGACATATATTGCAGGTTTTCTGGCTATGTGGTTTAGTGTTTATCTATTTTATGTCGGTGATTCCAAATGTGGTATAAGTCCTAGAACATTTTTTGTAGTGGCCAAGTTAACAGAGAAGAAAAATGGTGGGGTTATCCACCCATATTTTGGAAAAAATCCATAGGAGATTATTTCACATTCATGGAGGGAAGAATCCTTTCAGAATTTCAGGACCATTCTAGGTTTTGTGGGGATGGATCATGACTCATTTCATGACTTATACTGTGTAGAGTGGGATCTAGGTCCTCAGGAACTCATTACAATCATTCACTCATTCTTTCTATTGTATTTCACCCCTATCCATAAAACATTAGGAAATTTAAACAAGACTGAGTTTATTTAAGGAGTTAAAATTATTTCTATATGGGAATTCTCCCACATTAAAGTTTATTGATGATGGGACGACCAAAATAGAGCTAAGTTCATACATGATAGCCTTCAGGGATGGCATGATGGAAACCAAGATTGAAGACAAACTCATATGTGAGGCATATGATCATTATCAATTTTCACACCAATTTAAATTCCTTCAACTAATTACTTTATCTCCTCGAGTTCACATTATAAAAAAATATGATAGTGGCTTGATATTTTTGGTTGATTACAGCTAATGAACTAACAAGGGTTCTGATTAATCTACCTACAGCTGATGAAGAAAGAAGATTGACTACCTGGTATGATGAAGCTTGGATTGAATCATACCATGAAGGGGTACTAAAAATGTTGTTACTTTAGTTGGAATAAAGAGGTGGATTAAGAAATAACCTTATCATTTGGAAGGTGCTTCATCTCCTTCAGTGGCTGAGTCATTAGAATTGGAGATCAAGGATGAAAAAGTTATTTTATCATAAAAATGACCTCGTGAAAGTTATAATTCACTTAATAGATTCAAGAGGGATACACCATCATCACTAACTGATGCTACACCTAGGTGGTCTAGTCTCCATCACTAATAAGAGAATCAGGTTCCATTTTCTCATCCACCATATGTGATGACAGGAATTTGGAAGCCCGTTAAATCTAAGGCTGAAAAATCACCTCATAGTAGGCTAACATGTATTTTGAATATGTACGGATAGAGGTGGTCCAAACATGGCAGGAATTATCCTTTGATATTGAAACCATGTGAGAACTCCTCTGTTATGGATTTCATATTCCAATGATAGGAGATCTATGAGCCCCGTCTGGTATTTTCTTTGAAAATAACCCTGTTGAAGTGGGAATCCATGTTCGGGAGTTAGAGATGCTCATCTATTCAAATAATGATTGGGTCCCTTCCACAATATTAGTGAAGGATATGATATCACATGACATTTATGAGGGGATCTATCATTTATCTTTTGAGGAATGGCATGACTTTATCAATCTTAAAGATGTAATTTCTCTTCTTCCCAAAATATTTTACAATTTTATTTTATATTTCATCCAAATCATTATTACTCATGGATAATACCATCTTAATTCATATATGGATAAGGGAAAATAAGTTGAGGTTCAGTCGTCGTGGAATAACCCTGTTAGAAATCTGATTAGGGCTATTGAATAACCCCCGAATCACGAAAAGTATCTCCAGGCCGACTGACTATAGAGGATGAGATGGTGGGAGACTTACCATATGTAATAACTATTTTTAATAGGATGATTCTAGACCTCATTTGAATAATAATAATAATAAATAATTATGAAAGGTAAAATACATGGATAAATTATTTTTTAGCAGTGGTAAGTCTCCCTGATCTCATTAATTTCTTCTTTATATAGATAAAGTACTTAAAATTCTCATAATTGTAGAAAATCTTTTTGTTTATTCCCTTAAATAAGTTATAAATGATTCTTCAAGAATAGAAGATACAACTTTGGACCAAGTATAGATTCCTTCCAATGAAACATCTCCTTTGACTGAAGAGGCGTCTAGGCTGAAGAATATATCATCTGCTCCTAGCATTGCTCCTATAACTGCTACATGGAAAGAGGAGGAAACTGGTATATTATAAGTGCTCCATGAGAATATATATATCAATATTTTAGTTCCATTTCTATAATGTTTTAGGTTCATCTCATGCACTATAAAATCCTACGACGACTAATGATGACTCTATGACTATCACTGAGGAGGCTATTTGGGGTCCCAAGTTGTCGTCGGAGGGTCATGAACAAACCACTCCAAGTGTTATGACGGGTGAGATTAACATAGGGCTTAAGATGTCAATAAAATCCATAATGAATATTTCCATGTATTTTTATAAAATACTGGATCATACTAATATTCCAACTACTTTAGAAGAACTTGGGGAACTATATATAGAACCAAATGGATGTGAGTATTTATTTTCTATCCAATGAGTCTTTTTATGCCAGATTAATTAATGATGATTGGTTGAAATGTTCATCCTCATCCAAGGATACTGTTATAGTGATGATGCATGGAGAGTGTGTTGAAATCACTTTCAATCCCATTATTGAGGAGGAGCCAACTCAGGGGGGCCTTGAAATGGGAATCCTTCTTGAATCTCATCTGATAGGTCTTGAGCATACCCAAGGGTGTGTTACTCAACAAGAAGTGCCAAATCAAACTACTGAGGCTGGGAATACTTTAGAGGAATCTTATCATGCTACAAATATACTATTGGGTAAGGATCAAAAACTATTGTGATTGCTCCCCATTATTTTCCTTCTTTTGAAGCTAACGATGATTTTAATTAATCTTTTAGGATTATTAGATTCTGTAGTTAGGTCTCAGAGTGAATCTTCTACGTCAGCTCAACCAACATCAAAAGGAAAATCATCTACTGTTTAGGAGGAAAAAGAACAAGGAACATATTTGTGTGAATTAATCCTAGAGTATATCCCTCTTTATGAAAGTGACTCTGAGTCTGATCCCAAGTTACAGAACATTCTCCATATTGCACAGGAAGATAATCTCTGAGGTTCCCCTTGAGGAACTACCTTTAGGAATCACAGGGATTTCAGCTCTGTTCAGCATGTTGGGATTTAGTGGATTCAATTACTGTCTATTACACACAGTATTGAATGATACTATTCATAGGGAAGATC
The DNA here is from genome assembly GCA_963277665.1 of Viscum album. Lineage (NCBI taxonomy): Eukaryota > Viridiplantae > Streptophyta > Magnoliopsida > Santalales > Viscaceae > Viscum > Viscum album. The sequence goes on from OY728119.1 coordinate 118,611,742, forward strand.
AAGCATGTAAGCTTTAACAAGATATCCCCAAGTTCAGGGTTATTGTCAACATTGATGATTTACGAGCTGTGTTATCTCAATCAGAGGCCAATCATAGAATGAATATGGTATAATTCAAGTGAAAAATCAATTATAAGGTTGTTCAAGTTTCACGCCTACATCAAGAATTAAATACCTCTCAAGGGGAACTCAAACAACATCACTGTTCATTAGTAAAATCCCAAGAATAAGGGATAGCTACTATTGAGACTTCCATGGAAGTGGTTTTTCAGGCCAAGGAGACTAAAGCTGGTCAGCCAACTGAACTTCAACAAGAAGATGATCGGGTTCATGAGGTTGTTCAATATATGAAGAACTATATTAAAAGACTTTTGTAATTTATGATATAGAGACTCAATTTTGTGTATGTTCCTCTAGGGGATTTCTTTTTCTCATAAAAGAAAAGAATTTTGTTTATAGTCATCTATGTTTTCATCTCTATCTTCTTCCTGTAATCATAATGTTAAATTTTATTTTCATAGCATTACATTTTTATATCATCTAATCATAATTGTAAGGATAGGGATGCGAGGATCTCTAAACTTTTACCTAAGCCAAGGGGCCTAGTGAGCATAGTTTAACTATTAATAGGGTTGTATAGACAAACCTACAAACTATGTGTCTTTTGTGTCATCACCATAATTCTTTCCTAAGCTCAATATTGAAAATACTTAGTGGGTGAGACTTGGTTTTTTTCTTAGGCCTCCTTTTTTGCGTTTTTAGCCTAAAATGTTTTGTGCCTTTTAACTTTTCATTACTTGATTTTTCTTAAACCACACAGAGTTTAGGTCTAGCGAGCTGAGACTCGACTTTTTTCCAAAGTTACCTTTGCTGTTTTTCAATATGGAGAGTTCTGTGTTTCTTTTTTTGGGAGTTTAAAGTGATGCATGTTAGAATAAATGGTTTAGTGTTTTAGGCTGAACAACTTTGACCTTGAATTTTTAAATTATAACCCAAATAAATATTGACAGATATGAATTTTATGATGTTATTTAGATACTTCCAAGGGGAATCTCGAGACAATTTTTTGATCTCCAAATTTGAAACATGGTATTCGAGAATAGATAAGGTATCTCCTAAGAAAAAAATTACTACTGGTTGACAAACCTGTTATATGGGATATTTTATGCAAGGATAACTGAGGCATGTACTGCATAGTCAAGTAGTGGTATCCATAGGTTGACAGGACTGCTGTGTGGAAAACTTATGTAAGTCCAACTGGGGGCACGTACTACATACCCAGGTAAAGGAGTCTTCAATAATTATAACATTCTCTTACTAATGAATAATGAAAGTTTAAGATTTGGATGTCTGAAGACCACAGTGGGTGGATTTTCCAAGAAAAGATATCAGATAATAAATGAATCATCCGTACAAACACATGACACTAATAGGAAATTACTCCTATATAAATTTAAAGTGTGAATGAGGGTACATTTTATTATAAAGAGGATTTATGATATTTTTTCTATGCAGTTTAAAGTCACGCAACAAGGACATTAGGGGGATGTGTAGTTTCAATTCACACAGTAAGGATATTGTGTTGTGTAGTTTAATGTTATGCAGCAAGGACATTATTTTGTGAAATTTAATGTAATGAAACAAGTATATTATAGGGTATATAATTTATGTTCATTATTTTTGATCGAAGGTTTTATGACTATCTAATTCTTGGTAATTTATCTAGAAATGCGCTACTTTATTCTAGTATGGAAGGAGAAAATTGTAAGATGTGATTTGGGGATTTCCAGATGTGAAGGGTGGTATAATAAAGGGATTATAACATCAAAGGAAGTCTTTTATGAGAATGAAGTTATCACCAATTGAAAACACCATTAGGAGGGGTGTTTTATGCAAGGCCAACTGGGGCACATACTGTATAGTCAAATAGTGTCAGCCTTTGGCTAAAAACCCCATTATGGGGGTGAAATATGCAAGGCCTACTGGGGAACATATTTCATGGTTAGGAAGAAGAGATCTCATGAATTCTGGGATTCTATCGCTAAAAGTTGATGAAATTTTATAGAGATTTGGATTTTCCTAAGAACAGAGTTTGGTTTGTGTAGAAAGTAATTGAATATATAATGGGTATTTCGAGTAAAAATTTCCAAATAATCGGGGAAATGAATTCTCTATGTAGGTCTGACCCAAATGTAGGATTTCACACCCCGACTGACACTTCATCTTAATTTAATTATTTTGGGGCTTTCTTTGAGTTTCGATTTGAATTTATTCTAATTTAAAAGGGATTTGGGATCTTATATGGGTGTGCGCTCGTACGCTCGACCGTGTGTAGTGTCCAATCATAATTGGACGATGTTTTATTATTAAATGTGTTATTATTTTGGCGAATGACCTTGCACATGACTGTGCACATTGCCAAACCCGACTTGAGTTTTGCGTTTTGATGGTAAATGAGTGTTTTGGCTTGGTAGAGTCCGGCGCACGGGCAAGGAATGGGCGAAGCCACATGGCTTCATCAGATGTTCGTGCGACCTACTCGGTGCATGGGTAATAAATTAATTAATGAGTTGAATAATACTTTAAGAACAAAATAAAATATGAAAAATTATTAATTAATTCAAGAATTTTTTTAATAAAAAAATGATAATTTTATTGGGATTATTTATCTTATTTTATTATTTCAGTTAATATTTTAATTGGTTAGATAATATTAAATTAATACAATGGTTGTAAAATTATCAGCATGTTACTTTTTATGTTTTTTCTATTATTATTAATTTTGTTAAGATTTTAATTAGGTTATAATTATTATATATATATATATATATTAAGTTATTGTTATAAGTTTTTTTTATGTTTTTATTTCCTTTATTTTTTTATTCCCTCTCTTTCTCTCCATCTCTTGCGCTACCCTCTCCCCGTGCGGATCCCCTTTCCCCTACAGCCCAACCACGACACTCCCCCCTTCCCCTTTCTCCCTCCAGCCAGCGCCCTCCACCCACTCCAGTAGAACCGATCTCCATCGTGCCTCTTTCCCGGACAATCGCTGCTCACCCCCCTCTTGAGCTCCCTCTGCTGTGCGTGCCCCACACCTCCTCGTCACGACATCTCCACCGATCCGCTCCACTTTCACACGACCAGGGTTCTCCGGCACACAGAACCGGCATGTCCCCTCCCATCCATTCTGCAACCACTATGCCGCATCGCCCATAGCCGCACCCCCCCTTCCAGCTACGCCAACCAGCTTCCTGGTTCCTCCTCGGCCAGATTCTACACTGGCAGTCAGCACCTACCTCGTCCAACAGGTCCAGCGCACCCCCCCCCCTTGGCTAAAATGAAGACCTGACAACCCCTCCTTCAGCCGCACACCACTTGGTTTTCCAGTAAGAGTTCCGACGACATTCTTTTTCTGGCGCGACTCAACTCTGGCACCCCCATATTACTCAATTGGCCTCCCGCAACCCCTGTCACAGGACTGTTTTACTTCAGATGGTTGTTCCTTGTTTTTGGTAGAATTTTGAGTAATTATTTCATGTTGTTTAAGGTAAATTTGTGATGATTTTGGTTCTATTTTGGTCTAATTTTCTTGATGTATTGATGTTAGAGTTGATTGTAGTGAGTTTGGTGCGTGATTGGAGCTTTGCTGTGATATTTGGGGTATTTCGACACCGAGTTAGGTGGTTCCATGTATATTTATTATTTGACGAATTAATTTGAGAGTTTGGTTAGTTTAACACATTTATTTAATAGTTTTCCTACTGCGAATTTGGTTTTTTTAGGATCTAATGCGCATTGATTTTGTAGTATCATGTTTATGCTGCATGTGGGTAATTCTTGTTGTGGAAAACTCATGCTGAACTATTTAATAATGTTTTACAAATTGTGAAAATTATTTTTTAGAATGTGAAAAGAGTGAGAGTGGTGTTTTGGATTAGCATCTATATGCATCGTATCATAAATGAGATTTTGAGTGGATTTTTGGCGTTTTAGTCGTATGGTGTATGTTTAAATGGGTTGGAAAGTTGTTCTGGAGGGTTGTGTAACTATAGTAATGGTCTTTTCAACTGTGTGGGTGGATTCTTTAATTTCATGCGTAATGCGGACTGTGTTCTAGGGGTGACGTTGTGTGCGTGTGGTCATGTAAGGGGGTTTGAGTCGGTCTAGTGTGTAAATTGGTATTTTACACTTTAAAATTTATTTATGAAAAATTTGGGTTCTTTTATTAAATAATTATTAAGGGTGAATTGTTTTTGGTTAAATTGTGTGAATATTTTTGGTGATTAAAGTCATGAGATGTGTGTGAAATTTGTTTAATAAATTCTGTTAGTGGCGTGTTTGATAATGAAAGTAATTTCTTTGACTGTGTAGTTGTTTTAATTGGTTGTGTAACTGATGCAGATTTAGTTTTGAGATATTTTTAGTGTGAATCTTATTTCAAATGGTTTTCGTGTGTGAAAATGGTGGTTTTGGTGTGCATAATGTATTGTTTGGTTTTAGTATGTTATTATGACATAAGACTTTAACTCTGAACTACTTGATCCCAAGTGGGAAGCCCAGGTAGCTAGGAGGGTGGACTAGACTAGTGGGCTAGTGTTCTGGAGGCAACTTGACCCGGTTTCACTGGTAGGACTGACGATTGCAACACTAACTAAACATATGCTTTACTCAGGGTCATGGCCTTCTAAGCCACGTTTCACCGAGACACGAAGATCTAGAGGCCCAAGCTAGCTAACACCCACGCAGCCTCTCCCATATTAGCGCTCATTGGTTACTTTACTCTCATCAGTGTGACACATGGGTTATTTTTTTTAAAGTAAGTGTGTGTGTGTGTGTTTTAATTTAAGTTGTTCCATTTGAAACTGTTTTCTTTAATTCCATTTTCTTTTAAACTGTTCAAGCATCTATTTATTTTCTTTAGTTAACATTGCTAATGTATTTGTCATTTAATAATTATGCGTGGAACCTTTTCTCGGTGGAATCCTACTGGGATTTTAGATCACACCCTACATACACCTTTGGGCGTATTTAGACTCTGTTTCTTTTGTATTTCAGGTCGAGGAATTAGGCTTAGCAATGATGGTTTGAGTTGTATTGGATTTCCCATGCAGGTTGGTGGCTGTAGCTTGGGGACGTGACTCTTCATGTCGAACAGAGGTTTGTATCGGAGTTTTGGTTTTTTCCTTGGTGTAGTCTCTTTTGGGTTTTTAGTTCAAGTTTTTAACTTTAAAAGCTGAACTTGGTATAAGGGTCTATTTGGTTGTCTGTTTTTAGTTTCAATTTATTTATCTTGTTGTTTGTCTTATATTCATTTGTTCAGGTAAATCATTCCGAAGTTTTATTTTTGATACCCGGGCACTTGTGCCAGCCCATAGGGTCGTGAATGCCCCTCGGGCCTTGTCGCGGACCGGGTCGGGCATTGGGTCGGATGAATACCTGGCCTGTTTCATGACAAAATTGCATCATAGGGAGGTTGTTCTTGTTATTTGGGGTGTCAGGTAGATCGGGGATATGATTTTTGGTACTCGAGTGGTAGGTGAGTGAAGAGCGTCACGAAATCTTGCTCATTCCGATCCTCTAGTAACCAGGGGTAGTCTGAGATCTATGTTTTGGCTTTGGTCTTTGTGGATGGGGGATGACAATAGGAGTAAACCGATACTGTGCGCGGTCTCACATGGTGTAGCGACCCATGTGATGCTCGAGAGTACGGTTCGACACTCCTTGTGGTTGGAGCTTGCCTAGGGCATGGTCTGCTAAACCATGTAGCCATGATAGACCCAAACACTAGTCCTTCGTCCAAGTTCTTTAATGTTTGGGATGTCTTGTTTTAGTTTTGGGTTGGTGCAAAAGTGTTTTATTTTTATTTTTAAAGTAGAGAGAACCTTGGGGTTGCTCTTATTTTTCTATTGCTGCGAGTTTGACATGATTTTTGGGGTGTGTTCTTTTGAACCTTGTTTCTGGAAATTGGTGCTTGATTTTTCAAAGTCGAATTTCTAAAATAACATCTTGGATTATCTAAAATTGAAGTGAGTTGTTTTAGAAATGGAAAGCATTCTTGAAATTTTCCTTGAAGTTTTGAAATGGTTTTGAAAAAAAAGGTATTTTCGAATATTGAGAATGTTTTGTTTTGAAAGTGGAGTATCATTGTTTCTTTCTAGTGGTATTCCTATGGGTGATAGCATGTGCATGTGGACATGACCAATGGATAGTTGGTGGATCATGTGGATGGGTGCGTGAGTGGAACAAAAATTCATATCTGCAAGGCATCTAGGAATATCAGTGGCGAGTGATTGATTTTTAAAGTTGCCTTTTGTTTCCTGAAAAGTGGGGTTTTATCTAAATTTGGTTTTTGTGCTTAAATGGTTTTGGAAATTGGGAAAAAGGTTTTGAGTCCGGAGTGAAAGCGATGAGTTCAAAATAGTTGTTGGGTTTTAATGTATTGTGCTTGGTTTTTCAAGTGAGTGTTTTTCTTTAAAATTGAATTGATGTTTTAAATTGGAATTATTGGATTTGTTTCTAGAACATGGATGTTGTTTTTGTGATGTGTTTGGATTTTTGGAAGGCTATTTTGTGTTTCTTGTTTGGGATATTCCTTCAAAAAGTGTTCCATGGATTCCAGAAGGTCTCTCTCAGTTCTTGGCCCAGCCCAGGCTCTTAGTGGAGTGGCAGTGTTGGGTTATGGTTGGGTGTGTCAGATTTTTGTGAATGTTGAGGTCGAGTGAGTATTGTTGAATGCTTTGAGAAGTTGGGAGTGTCTCCAGGTTTTAAGGAACTCTGAATTTTGTGTGGGTTTAAGTTGTCTCGAGTGTGTTTGGAGGAGCGAGACTAGACCAGCAAATGGATATCATTCCGTTTTCGTTGAAAATTAGGATGTCGTGAGTGATCCTCAAGACTAGCCACATCCTGAGGTCACACCTAAGGAAGTGAAGGCAAGACAATGTGGTAGATCTCATAGGTGCTCAACCGGTCAACAGGTGTAGAAGGTTGTGCGTTTGACCTTTCTGATGATCTATATTCATGTTCCCAAAAGGTTGTGTCAAACAATCAATTTAAAGCTCATAATAGTTATTGGTATTGTTCATATTGTGGTAAGTCAAGGTTCCTCATCTGATGAGGAGCGTGAATAAAATCGACCTGTTCTTGGAGTTCCCCTTCCGTTAGTTTGCATCACGTTTTTGAAAGACCAATCAATTTCCTATCTCTAGTGTGGTCAGTCAGGCACTCTAAGTTGTTTGCCGAAATTGTCAGTTGGTAAGTTGATGGAGTGGCCGCTTGGGACATGAGGAAAAGTATTGTCACGACCCCCTCCCACCAAATATGCCCCTCTTGAGTTGGCAATGGTGAAAGGGAGATAATGACCCCCCGAGTCCCGCCTCCAGTAGGCCCCGGGGTGGCGACTAGCACCAAGGGTATGAGTTTTCACAAATATGGGAGGCATTACCCTTTTTATTATTTAATATCAGGAAATAGGAAAAGTAAACCACCACAAAGGAAACGAACAAGTTTATAGAAATAAACCCAAACCAATCCTTAAATAGTTTTGAAATAAGGTACAAGTACAAGAAAGCTCAAAAAGTACAATACCAAAAGAAACAAGAGTACAACAAACTGCAACAACTCCAACTGTCTCGACTAGTAGGGTCCCGCACGGCCCTGGTAGTCCTCCTGGAAAACTGAAAGTAAACGTAGGGTTAGCATACAAGTATACTCAGTAGGGAAACCTAAAGATCTCGTGCACAAGTGGGGAGACATCCTAATGTCCTGTGAGAACAACAGAAGAAACCAAAAACCTATCAAGGAATTCCATCCACCCAACCTCACCAGCCACGCTCACCAAAACACCAAACAACAGGTAGTAGTAGTTTATATAAGAACAAGAGTATTGGGTACCCCGCACCATTTCCCACTAGTTAGCTGCTCTTCCTAACGGCGAACGTCATGACACTACCACACTCTCCCCGCCCGCACACACCTGGGCCTCAAGAACCACATATCCCGCCTGCACACACCTGGGCCTCACAAGCACGTATCCCGCCCGCACACACCTGGGCCTCACCACTACGTATCCCGCCCGCACACACCTGGGCCTCACAACCACGTAACCCGCCGGCACACATCTGGGCCTCACAACCACGTAACCCACCCACACACACCCGAGCCTCATCCCAAAGATTCTTGGGAAATAGTAAACCTGCCCGAAGAGTCTTGGGCCATAACCACCCCAAACGAAACCTACCCGAGAGTCTTGGGTGTAAGGTCACCTCAAGGCATCATAGCCTATGGAAGAAGGAGCAGGAAGGAGCTAGTAACTAAGGGGAAAAAACCCTCTCCCATTAAATGGGAGTGTTTGGCACTAAGTGCTCAATGTGGGTGGGGTGTGACAAAACACAAAGATACAAATATATATATGTATAAAAAACACACATCCCAACCTATGGCTTATAAACAGAGAAACTGAGCACGTGCCTCATCACTGCTATGTCAAAGCATGCATACAACAAACAACCCCAACCCCATATAGGTTTTCATGTTTCATCAGAATTAGTTTATTAGTTCCTTAACTACTGGGCACAATCAACCAAACTAGATCAAGCGTTTATAAAACATATCCCTGCCATCCACAAATCAAGTTAGGAAAACAAAAGCAACACAAACAAGTCCCTTCTTATTAACCAACCAACCCCATTGATTATTATTCCCATTCCATTACCATGCCCCACCATTCATTAACTCTTCCACTTTTTATTTATTATTCACAACCCATAGTTCATTCACATTCAAACCCATCCCTGCAGCCCCACTGCCGACCACCATAACCACAATCACACCGAAACCCATACATCATCATCCCTTTGATAACATTTATTGCATCCCTGCTGCCCATCACCAACATAACATTCACACCAACCCACAACCAAGCCAACCGCAACCCACTGCTCACCCGATCCACAACAACCCACAAAACACCCCCTTCACATAAATAAACCCTAACCAGTACCCACATGTTTATTATTTCAGTTTGTTCAACCGGGGTGATCACACAAGGGTTCCAGGTATTTAATCAGCCAACTTTACGTGATTAACCAATTTACACATTCAATAAAATTTCCATCAATAAGAAAATCCAGAAGTAGAGGGAAACATTTAATTGTGTAAGCAAAGGCCCCCAACGACCATGATTTTTAGTAGGAAGAAGCGCATCAATTAACAACATAATATCATAGGATATAAAAAAAGTAACTGCATTCAAAAACATCTCATCCCCGTTATATAAGCCAGTTATTATCTTTATTAAACCGGTTCAAATGTGTTTCATGTAAACAAGAGGAAACCGACCCCGCATGATGCACAATTTAGAGAGACGAAGGTGAGATCCCTACCTCAATAGGTTCTGATGTCCTTCTAGGAACACGACCACCACGATCACACTGCTTCTCCTAGAACGAATGCACCCACCAAGGACGTCGTGGCACCACCGAATCAACAACACAAGAAACTCCCTCAACACGGAGATCACATGATGTAGCATGGAAAGAAAACGGGAGAAGTAGTATTAGAAAGAGAATACAAGAACATAGGTTTAACATACCATTTTAGAGTCGTTCGTCAAAGACCGTCATTCCTGTCAATTATCAGAAGTCTCCTTGGTTGGAAACTGTAGAGGGGAAGTCAAAGAAGAGGGAACGAAACAGGGTGTACAATGTTCTCCTCACCGACACGATCCCGCAGTCACTGACGGATCGACGATCAGAGTCCGGATAAAGAAGTTAGGAGGAAGGATTCTAGGTCATCCGGGAGCGTCGCCGTGCAGAGAAGAAGAGAGGTCCGTAAATAACACGTGACCCTCTCTTATATAGGAAACAAAAAGGTAAAACGGTACGCAACATGTATTAATGAATACATGACGTGACCGTACAACTGTTACACTATTTGACTAGTCAACACACGACACATCACGCCGTTTCCATGCATTTAATGATAATAATAACTCCAATTAATAATAGGTGTTTAATTGACCCGAGACATGATTCATAAAAAGGTATTCATCATTGGTCTTAAAATGACCGTTATAATTTCAGGGTTACGTTGCCGCTGACTGTTCGTCAATCCGATACCGTATGAGGGAGATACGTTGGATATAAGATCCCATAATAATAATGATATTATTATTATTGGGTGTTTCTTGGACCCGAACTATAGACCATAATTTAATATCCAACATTAGACTTTAATTGACCGTATTAATGACAGGATCACATTGCCACTGACGACAGGTCAATCGGATATCGCACGTGGGAGTTACGGCGGGTCGAAGATTTAATAATAATATTAAATCTATTAATTCATGAGCATTTCGGGTACCCGATCTGAAAACCAGAAAAATACATCCAATATTGGACTCATAATTTCCGTCTCGTAGTCAGGGTTGCACTGCCACTGACGTTTCGTAAAACCGACGTCACACGAAGAAGTTATGGACGAAACACGGTTTTCCCAAAAAAATTAATAATTACATTATTATATTATTATCATTTTATTTAACCATTTTATTATTCAATTCCTAATCCCACGCACAATATTTCTCAAATTGGTGCACATTAGCCCCATGATTGACTTCTATTTTTAACTTATTTATTTTATTGCTTTAAATTTCAAATCTTTATTTCATTTAAACCCTTTCTCTCTCCAATCTAATTCTTTCTTCCATAATCCCCTCACTCCACCAAAAGTGGCGCCTGCCCTTCCTCATTCCATTCCCAACACACCCCAACCTTCATTCCTTTATGGTTTATTATTATTATTTTCTTTATTATTCCATCACTTTTTAATCTCTCTCCAATCTCACTTCAATGTCATTATTAATAAAATTAATATTAATAACACCCATCATTAATGTTCTAATTTAATCCCATTACATTAGATTACCATAATTATTCTCATATTAAACTAAAACCATTCCATGTGACTCAAAACCATTTCATTTAATTGAATTAAATGACAAAACAAAATTAATATAACTTACATATTCAACCCATTTTTAATACATTTAATTTCATTAACCTCTCGCACATAGTTTTACGCCATCGTTGTTATTTATTATTTTTCAATAATAATAACAATTCATCAACTTATTTTATTAACTCATCACTGTTATTATTTTTAATAATGATAATATTTATGCTCATCACATTGACCACGTTAAACTACCCCATTGGATATCTGAATCTAACCATGCCACGCCAATGTCGCATAACATCCGTCAATTTAATTATTTAATTCTATTTATTTTTATTTCACACTAATTAAATTGAAACCACTTTTATTAAATTAAAACCATTCAATTTAATAAACCCAACCTATTTTTACTCCACCATTATTATTATTATTTAACATAATAATAATAACGAACTCACCTTTACTTTTATTAACGCACCACCATGCTTCCACTGTGCATCTTCATTTATTTGTTTGCAATAAATACCATGACTCATTTAATTAATTTCTCATTATTATTAATATTATGAATAATATTAATAACACAACACCCATTATTATTATTCAAATTAAATTTCAACAATTACTCAATTAATAATAAACCGCATGTTTCATTTATCAACGTCTAATGGGTCACACACCTTCCCGCTTCACATCATTAATAATAATAACACCCATTAAATCATTTTATGATGATTATTATATTTTTAGTTTAATTAATCACACAATTTATGTCATCATCATTATTATTTAACATAATTTTATGTTATCATCAGTATTAAAAATTATCATTATAACGTGCGTCGTGTTGACCATATCGATTTCAGCAAAGGAATGGACCGGAGGGGTCCGGGCCATTACATCAGATACCTCTCAAAAAATTCTCGTCCTCGAGAATTAAGAACCAACCCAGAAGAAAGAATGGATCTAAACAACCACTCTACAAGATACCTCTCCAGGCTCTCGTCATAACAGGAAACAACTGACAACCCTAATTATATGTGTTAGGAATTCCTTCTCCCATATCGAGATATTATCCTCTTTAGGCGGCATTGAATCGCCTGCACGGGTTTAATCGCATCCACATTAATTCATCTCAATTAAGAATTAGGTCTTATGAATTCCATATATTAGGATTTTCCAAACTTACACTGCCCCCAACACCATACAAAACAACAAAAAATTTCCCGAACACATGGCTTGAGGAATTACTTCTCCCATGTCAAGATATTATCTGCTTTAGGAGGCACTGACTTGCCTGCATGGGTTTAATCTCATCCACATTAATGCGTCTCGATTAGGGATCAAGTCCTCCTCTCCCCACATGTTAAGACTCTTCACACACATTTAAAGGAAAGAGGGAAACAACTTAGCATTATAGACTCATGAAAAAAAGGTACAGTCCCAAAGAATGGGCGAGAATGAGTTTCAACAAAGGAGTGTGATGCTCCAAAACATAAACGAGAGCATTTAAAAACTGAAAACATCTCTCTCAATCTCCGGACCTGCTACGGTTGCCACTTCTGTTGCATTAAACTGCCCTCTTCCCACTCCTCTTCCTCTCTGTTTATGTCCACCTCCTCGACCATGTCCTGGTTGGGTTCCTTGAGGAACACCCTGAGGTCGGCCTCCTCCTGCAAGGTCCACCCTCGGAGGAGAAGGGTCTTGCTGCTGTTGGAAGCGCCTTGCCGACAACTGGTGCTACTGAGGCGGGCGCTGAACCTGCCCACCTCCACCGTACTGAGATTGGGTCAGGCACCGACTCTGAATGTGACCGAAACCTCCACAAGAGAAACACTTCGGTACTCGGCTCGTGAAAAAGGGACGAGGACCTGAAGATCTGAACTGGAACTGCTGGGTCCTGCTCCCCACTGGCCTGAATCTGGAAGGTCCTGTCACAGAAGACCTGCTACTGACTACCTTCCCCTTCGACGAACCCGGCTGGATCCCCTCTCGTGGTGCACCTCCCTGCGAGTGCATCCTCTCTACAACCTCTTCCTTCTTCTATACTGCCAAGTACGTCAGAAGGGTGAAGGGGGTGACATCATACTTGAGAGAAGGATGAAGTGCCTCCTCCAAACGTCTTTCCCGAGACTCCTCATCCGGAAAGAGATTCGGAGAAAAGTGTAGAAGATCCTTGAACTTGATCTCCAACTCTTGTACTGACATACTCCCCTGCTGAAGGGAGAGTAAATCATGCCGCTTCTCCGCCTTGATCATGGAAGAAAGGAATTCCTCTCAGAACTCCTTCTCAAAGTCATCCCATAGAACATCTGTCTCTATCCTCTCCCCAAGGTAGAGTGTCCACAATTGGCGCACCGCACCTCTCAGATGACTGACTACTAGGGGAACCCAGTAATCCCTCAGAGCACAGATCAAAGTAAAAGTGATCTATAGCTCCTCAATCCACCCCTCCATCTCCATATCCGAAGCACGACCCTCGTATTTCTTGAGGGTTTGCCGTTGGAAGAAATAGAGAGTCTTCTGCCACTGGCTATCTTCCTCATCTCGGTCAATCCTCAACTGATCGACCGCCTGAATCTGCTAGGACTCGGCTGTCTGAGCCACCCGGGGACGACGTCCAGGTGCCATAGCTGTAAAGTAAACAAGGATCGCCTAATCCAAAATAGTAACGAAATTTCTCAAGGTTTTATTTTATCATTTTTATTACAATTTCTTTCACAGAACACCCAAATCAAGTAAAACACAATCATGGTGATTCATGTACCTTCCCTAGGGTCTCTACCCTGAAATCAATGTAGTTTCACTTGGTCATTCAGTAGGCTCAGAGTCCTTGCATCAGATCACAGGGGGCCCTAAAATCCCATGTCCTAGCCGGTCTTCCCTGACCTATGTCACGTACCAAGATTAACCAACACCGTTGCCCAACTATCCCATGCAATCCTCACTGTTCCTAACTCCAGACTCCATCTAATCTCTCAACCATCAGCTCTAATACCATTCTGTCACGACCCCCTCCCACCAAAGATACCCCTCCTGAGCTGGAAATTGTGGAAGGGAGATAATGACCCCCCGAGTCCCGCCTCCAGTAGGCCCCGGGGTGGCGACTAGCACCAAGGGTATGAGTTTTCACAAATATGGGAGGCATTACCCTTTTTATTATTTAAGATCGGTAAATAGGACAAGTCAACCACCAACAAGGAAAAGAACAAGTGTATATAAATAAACCCAAACCAATCCCACATGCATGTTTAAATAGTTCTGAAATAAGGTACAAGTACAAGAAAGCTCAAAAAGTACAATACCAAAAGAAACAAGAGTACAAAAAACTGCAAAAAATCCAACTGTCCCGACTAGTAGGGTCCCGCACATCCCTAGTAGTCCTCCTGGAAAACTGAAAGTAAACGTAGGGTGAGAATACAAGTATACTCAGTAGGGAAACCTAAAGCTATCGTACACAAGTGGGGAGACATCCTAATGTCCTGTGAGAACAATAGAAGAAACCGAAAACCTATCAAGGAATTCTATCCACCCAACCTCACCAGCCACGCTCACCAAAACACAAAACAACTGGTAGTAGTAGTTTATATAAGAACAAGAGTATTGGGTACCCCACACCATTTCCCACTAGTTAGCTGCTCTTCCTAACGGCGAATGTCCTGACGCTACCACACTCTTCCCGCCCGCACACACCTGGGCCTCAAGAACCACATATCCCGCCCGCACACACCTGGGCCTCACAAGCACGTATCCCGCCGGCACACACCTGGGCCTCACCACTACGTATCCCGCCCGTACACACCTGAGCCTCACAACCATGTAACCCACCGGCACACACGTGTGCCTCACAACCACATAACCTGCCCACACACACCTGGGCCTCATCCCGAAGATTCTTGGGAAATAGTAAACCTGCCCGAAGAGTCTTGGGCCACAACCACCCCAAACGAAACCTACCCGAGAGTCTTGGGTGTAAGGTCACCTCAATCCATCATAGACTATGGAAGAAGGAGCAGGAAGGAGCTAGTAACTAAGGGGAAAACACCCTCTCCCATGAAATGGGAGTGTTTGGAACTAAGTGCTCAATGTGGGTGGGGTGCGACAAAACACAAAGATACAGATATATATATATATATATATGTGTGTGTGTGTGTGTGTGTGTGTGTGTGTGTGTGTGTGTGTGTGTGTGTGTGTGTGTGTGTGTGTGTGTGTGTGTGTGTGTGTGTGTGTGTGTGTATAACAAACACACAGCCCAACCTATGGCTTCTAAACAGAGAAACTGAGCACGTGCCTTGACACTTCTATGTCGAAGCATGCATACAACAAACAACCCCAACCCCATATAGGTTTTCATGTTTCAGCAGAATTAGTTTATTAGTTCCTTAACTACTGGGCACAACCAACCAAACTGGATCAAGAATTCATAAAACATATCCCTACCATCCACAAATCAAGTTAGGAAAACACAAGCAACATAAACAAGTCCCTTCTTATTAACCAACCAACCCCATTGATTATTATTCTCATTCCATTACCATGCCCCACCATTCATTAACTCTTCCGCTTTTTATTTATTATTCACAACCCATAGTTCGTTCACATTCAAACCCATCCCTGCAGCCCCGCTGCCAACCACCATAACCACAATCACACCGAAACCCATACATCATCATCCCTTTGATAACATTTATCGCAGCCCCGCTGCCCATCACCAACATAACATTCACACCAACCCACAACCAAGCCAATCGCATCCCACTGCTCACCCAATCCACAACAACCCACAAAACACCCCCTTCACATAAATAAACCCTAACCAGCACCCACATGTTTATTATTTCAGTTTGTTCAAACGGGGTGATCACATAAGGGTTCCAGGTATTTAATCATCCAACTTTACGTGATTAACCAATTTACACATTCAATAAAATTTCCATCCATAAGAAAATCCATAAGGAGAGAGCAACATTTAATTGCATAAGAAAAGGCCCCCAACTACCATGATTTTCAGTAGGCAGAAGCGCATTCAATTCACAACATAATATCACAGGACATAAAAAAAAGTAACTGCATTCACAAACATCCCATCCCCGTTATATAATCCAGTTATTATCTTTATTAAACTAGTTAAAATGTGTTTCACGTAAACAAGAGGACACCCACCCCGCATGATGCACAATTTAGAGAGACGAAGGTGAGATCCCTACCTCAATAGGTTCTGATGTCCTTCGAGGAACACGACCACCACAATCACAAGGCTTCTCCCAGAACGAATGCACCCACCAAGGACGTCGCGGCACCACTGAATCAACAACACAAGAAAATCCCTCAACACAGAGATCACATGCCGTAGCATGGAAAGAAAATGGGAGAAGTAGGATCGGAAAGAGAATACAAGAACAGAGGCTTAACATACCTTTTCAGAGTCATTCGTCAAAGACTGTCGTTCCCATCAATTATCAGAAGTCTCCTTGGTTGAAAACTATGGAGGGGAAGTCAAAGAAGAGGGAATGAAATAGGGTGTACAATGTTCTCCTCACTAACACGATCCTGCAGTCACTGACGGATCAACGATCAGAGTCCGGATGAAGAAGTTTGGAAGAAGGCTTCTAGGTCATCCAGGAGCGTCGGTGTGTAGAGAAGAAGAGAGGTCCTTAAATAACATGTGACCCTATCCTATATAGGAAACTAAAAGGTAAAACGGTACGCAATGTGTATTAATGAATACACGACGTGACCATACAACTGTTACACTATTTGACCAGTCAACACACGACATGTCACACGGTTTCCATGCGTTTAATGATAATAATAACTTTAATTAATAATAAGTGTTTAATTGACCCGAGAAATGAGTCATAAAAAGGTATTCATCATTGGTCTTAAAATGACCATCATAATTTCAGGGTGACGCTATCGCTGACTGTTCGTCAATCCGATACCGTATGAGGGAGATACGTTGGATACAAGATCCCGTAATAATAATGATATTATTATTATTGGGTGTTTCTTAGACCCGAACCACGAACCATAATTTAATATCCAACATTAGACTTGAATCGACCGTATTAATGACAGGATCACATCTCCACTGACGGAAGGTCAACCGAATATCGCACGTGGGAGTTACGGCTGGTCGAAGATTTAATAATAATATTAAATCTATTAATTCATGAGCGTTTCGGGTACTCGATCTGAAAACCAGAAAAAGACATCCAATATTGGACTCATAATTTCCGTCTCATAGTCAGGGCTGCACTTCCACTGACGGTTTGTAAAACCGACGTCGCACGAAGAAGTTATGGACGAAACACGGTTTTCCCAACAAAATTAATAATTACATTATTACATTATTATTATTTTATTTAACCATTTTATTCTTCAATTCCAAATCCCATGCACAAGATTTCTCAAATTGGTGCGCATTATCCCCATGATTGACTTCTATTTTTAACTTATTTATTTTATTGCTTTAAATTTCAAATCTTTATTTCATTTAAACCCTTTCTCTCTCCAATCTAATTCTTTCTTCCATAATCCCCTCACTCCACCAAAAGTGGTGCCTCCCCTTCCTCATTCAATTCCCAACACGCCCCAACCTTCATTCCTTTATGGTTTATTATTATTATTTTCTTTATTATTCCATCACTTTGTAATCTCTCTCCAATCTCACTTCAATGTCATTATTAATAAAATTAATATTAATAACAACCATCATTAATGTTCTAATTTAATCCCATTACATTAGATTACCATAATTATTCTCATATTAAACTAAAACCATTCCATGCGACTCAAAACCATTTCATTTAATTGAATTAAATGACTTAACAAAATTAATATAACTTACATATTCAACCCCTTTTTAATACATTTAATTTCATTAACCTCTCGCACATAGTTTTACGCCATCGTTGTTATTTATTGTTTTTCAATAATAATAACAATTCATCAACTTATTTTTTTAACTCATCATCGTTATTATTTTTAATAATAATAAAATTTACACTCATCGCATTGACCACGTTAAACCACCCCGTTGGATATCCGAATCTGACCATGCCATGTCAATGTCGCATAACATCCGTCAATTCAATTATTTAATTATATTTATTTTTATTTCACACTGATTAAATTGAAACCAATTTTATTAAATTAAAACCATTCAATTTAATAAACCCAACCTATTTTTATGCCACAATTATTATTATTATTTAACATAATAATAATAACGAACTCACCTTTACTTTTATTAACGCACCACCATGCTTCCACTGTGAATCTTCATTTATTTGTTTGCAATAAATACCATGACTCATTTCATTAATTTCTCATTATTATTAATATTATGAATAATATTAATAACACAACACCCATTATTATTATTCAAATTTAATTTCAACAATTACTCAATTAATAATAAACCGCATGTTTCATTTATCAACGTCTAATGGGTCACACACCTTCCCACTTCACATTATTAATAATAATAACACCCATTAAATCATTTTAAGATGATTATTCTCTTTTTAGTCTAATTAATCACACACTTTATGTCATAATCATTATTATTTAACATACTTTTATGTTATCATCAGTATTAAAAATTATCATTATAACGCGCGTCGTGTAGACCATATCGATTTCAACAAAGGAATGGACCGGAGGGGTCCGGGACATTACAAGTATGCAGGTTGCTTTTCCAGTGGAGGAAGTTATAGTTAGAGGTGGTCAGCTTATGACTGACTGCAAGGTGGTAGATGCTTCAGACATCAGGGCCCCAACCATAGGTCTCAAGGTGAAGCTTGCACGTAGTCAAAACTCATTGGACGTGGTGCGAGTCTGGTCCGACTTAAGTCTGCAGTGACAGATGAGGACAACTTAAATTTCCTTATTTCGGTATCATCTCTGAAGGCTTCATTTTAGTTGTGATGGGTATGAAGGCCATGTATTCTTGTTGCAGTCTTAGTTTGTGGGAGTTCCTCTTGGGCCTTAAAGAGGTTCGGAAAGTCCGTATTCTTGTAAAGCTAATGGGTGTGGTCCGTGAACCTTCCTGTGGCCAGAGATTCCCATGTCTTCTGGAATTATCGTGCACCTATCTGGTTTGCCTCCTGGTTAGGGGTTTCTGAAATCCAAGCTATCTCATGTGGCAGAGTGTTGTCCACTGTAGGAATAATCAGTGCAGGTCAGCCCGTGTGGTGGGTCCGTGATGAAGGGTTCAATCAGTATTGCTTAAAGTAAACTAAGAATGTCCACGCAGGTTTTGTGGTGTTAGGAAATTTTAGAAATGGTGGGGAGACGCTGTGCGGGTCTCGCCGATTTCCCCTCTTGTGTTGGTTAAACATAGGGAACTTTGAGGGTCAAGCTAGTGTTAGAGGTTGTATGAGTTGTGAGTTGTTTCGGTTTGAAGAACCAATGTTTGAAGAGAACCCTAATATGGTGGGGAGACCACTATAGGTCGGGCTTGTGGAAGAATCTGTTTTCAAAGTGCACTTGGCGTAGCAACCCCTTGCTTCTGCTCTGCCGGACCTCAAACATGATAATTGGTTAGCTCAGATAGTGGGTTTCTGGAAGTTTGTTCTTGGAGATCTCGAGCTGCCCTGATAATCCCTAAGTTAAGGGTCAGGGTGTTCCATGTTGTAGTTGTGTTTGGAGGTGAGTTCCTTGCTGTTTGTTATTTTTCATAGTGATTCGGGCTTTAAGTTATTTGAAGTTTTAGGTCATGGGTGTTTTGAATGCCCGATCTTTGGGTGATTGAGGTTTTGTTTTAGGTGTCTTCATGGTCTCACTTGGAACCCTTGGTTAACCTAGTCTTTTTGGAAAATCTGGGGGGCAGAAAGTGTCATGGTGGGGAGAATTCTCACACCCCAACCGATGATTCATGTTAATTTAATTATTTTGGGTCTTTATTTGAGTTTCGGTTTGAATCGATTCTAATTTAAAAGGGATTTGGGATCTTATACAGGTGTGCGCCCATACGCTCGACCATGTGTAGCGCCCAATCGTAATTGGGAGATGTTTTATTATTAAATGTGTTATTATTGGGGTGTGAGACCTTGCACATGACTGTTCACGTTGCCAGAACCGACTTGAGTTTTGCGTTTTGATGGTAAATGAGTGTTTTGGCTTGGTAGTGTCTAATGTGCGGGCAAGGAACATGCGAAGTCGCATGACTTCATCAGATGTTCGTGCGACCTACCCGGTGCATGGGTAATCAATTAATTAACGAGTTGAATAATACTTAAAGTGAAAAATAAAATATGAAAAATGATTAATTAATTCAATATTTTTTTAAATAAAAACAATGATAATTATTTTGGGATTATTTATCTTATTTTATTATTTCAGTTAATATTTTAATTGGTTAGATAATATTAAATTAATACAATGGTTATAAAATTATCAGCATGTTACTTTTTATGTTATTGCTATTATTATTAATTTTGTTAAGATTTTAATTAGGTTATAATAATAATAATAATAATTATATATATATATATATATTTAAGTTATTGTTATAAGCTTTTTTAGGTTTTTATTCCCTTTATTTTTTTTTCTTCCCCCTATTTCCCTCACTCTCTTGCGCTAACCTCTCCCCGTATAGATCCCCTTTCCCCTAAAATCCTAGTGCGGCGCTCCCCCCTTCCCCTTTCTCCCTCCGGCTGGCGCCCTCCACCCACTCTGGCAGAACCGAGCTCTGTCGTGCCTCTTTCCTGGACAATCACTGCTCGCCCTCCCCCCTCTTGAGCTCCCTCTGCTATGCGCACCCCACACCTCCTCGTCGCGACATCCCCGCCGACCCGCTCCACTTGCACATAGCCGGGGTCCTCCGGCACACCGAACCAGTATGTCCCCTCCCCTCCGGTCCACAAATGTTGTGCCGCATCACCCATATCCACCCCCTTCCAGTTACACCGACTGACTTCCCAGTTCCTCCTAGGTTGGATTCCACACCGGTAGTCCACACCTACCTCGTCCAATAGGTCCAGCGCACCCCCCCTTCTTGGATTTAATGAAGACCTGGAAACCCCTCCTTTAGCCACACACCACTTGGTTTTGCAGCCAGAGTTCTAACGACACCCTTTTTCCGGGGTGGCTCAACTCTGGCACCCCCATCTTACTTAGTTGGCCTCCCGCAACCCCTTCTGCAGGTATGTTTTACTTCATATGGTCATTCCTTGTTTTTGGTAGAATTGTGATTAAGTATTTAATGTTGTTTAAGGTCCATTTGTGATGATTTTGGTTCAATTTTGGTGTAGTTGGCTTGATGTTTTTAGGTTATAGTTTATTAGAGTTGATTACGGTGAGTTTGGTGGGTGATTGGAGCTTTTCTTTGATATTTGGGGTCTTCTGACACCGAGGTAGGCGGTTCCATGTATATTTATTATTTGATGAATTAATTTGCGAGTTTGGTTAGTTTAGCACAATTATTTATTAGTTTTCCTACTACAAATTTGTTTTTTGTTGGGATCTAATGCGCATTGATTTGGTAGTATCATGTTTATACTGCATGTGGGTAATTCTTATTGTGGAAAACTCATGTTGAACTATTTAATAGTGTTTTACAAATTATGCAAATTATTTGTTAGAATGTGCAAAGAGTGCGAGTGGTGTTTTTTCTTAGCGTCTATATGTGTCATATCATAAATGAGATTTTGAGTGTATTTTTGGTGTTTTAGTCGTGCGGCATATTTTTAAATGGGTTGGAAAGTTGTTCTGGTGGTTTGTGTAACTGTAGTAATGGTCTTTTAAACTGTCTGGGTGGATTCTTTAATTGCATGCATAACGCGGACTGTGTTCTAGGGGTGACGTTGTGTGCGTGTGGTCATATAAGGGGGTTTGGGTCGGTCTATTGTGTAAAGCGGTATTTTTCACTTTAAAATTTATCTATGAAAAATTTGTGTTGTTTTATTAAATAATTATTAAAGTAAAAAAATTGTTTTGGTTAAATTGTGTGAATATTTTTGGTGCTTAAAGTCATGCGACGTGTGTGAAATTTGTTTAATAAATTCTGTTAGTGGCGTGTTTGATAATGAAAGTGATTTCTTTGATTGTGCAGTTTTTTTAATTGGTTGTGTAACTGATGCAGATTTAGTTTTGAGATATTTTTAGTGTGCATCTTATTTCAAATGGTTTTTGTGTGTGAAATTGGTGGTTTTGGCATGCATAATGCCTTGTCTGGTTTGAGTGTGTGATTATGACATAAGACTTGAACTCTTTACTACTTGAGAAAAAGTGGGAAGCCCGTGTAGCTAGGAGGGTAGACTAGACTAGTGGGCTAGTGTTCCGGAGGTGACTCGACCCAGTTTCACTGGCAGTACTGACGATTGCAACTCTAACTAAACATATGCTTTTCTGAGGGCCGTGGCCTTCTAAACCCCATTTTCTAAGGGTCGTGTGTAACTAAACATATGATTTTCGTGTGTAACTAAACATATGATTTTCGTGTGTAACTAAACATATGCTTTTCTGAGGGTCGTGGCCTTCTAAGCCACATTTCACCAAGACATAAAGATCTAGAGGCCCAAGCTAGCTAACACCCAAGAGGCCTCTCCCATATTAGTGCTCATTGGTTACTTTATGCTTATCAGGGTGACACATGGGTTGTTTTTTTTAAAGTAAGTGTGTGTGTGTGTTTTAATTTAAGTTGTTCCATTTGAAACTATTTTCTTTAATTCTGTTTTCTTTGAAACTATTCATGAATTTATTTATTTTGTTTAGTTAACATTGAAAATGTATTGGTCATTTAATAATTATGCGTGAAACCTTTTCTCGGTGGCATCCTACTGGGCTTTTAGCTCACACCCTATATACACAATTGGGTGTATGTAGAATCTTTTTCTTTTGTATTCCAAGTCGAGGCATCAGGCTTAGCGATGATGGTTTGAGTTGTATTGGATTTCTTGTGCAGGTTGGTGGCAGCGGCTTGGGGACGTGACTCCTCATGTCGCATAGAGGTTTGTGTTGGAGTTTTAGTTTTTCCTTGGTGTAGTCTCTTTTGGGTTTTTAGTTCAAGCTGTTAACTTTAAAATCCGAACTTGGTATAAGGGTCTGTTTGGTTGTCTATTTTTAGTTTCAATTTATTTAGCTTGTTGTTTGTCTTATATTCATTTGTTCAGGTAAATCATTCCCAAGTTTTATTTTTGATACCCAGGCACTTGTGCTAGACCGTGGGGATCGGGAACGCCCCTCAGGCATTACCGCGGATCGGGTCGGGCGTCGGGTCAGATGACGACCCGACCTGGTTCGTGACATAGGAAGTACAATGCCCTTTGTTTGAGGTCATATGACTAGGACCACTAGATTACAGAAATGATGGATTTCATGTTGAAAAATGGTCTAATATTATTCCAATATGATTTGAACACATGATGGGGGAAAATGTAAAACACGGTCTTAGAGACTTTTAGGATAAGAGAGAGGATATGGTACAAATATGCAGAGGGTGATCGTTGATTTGTAGGTTCTAGTATACTACCATCAAATCTTAAAGGGATAGAAGATTCTTCTACCAAGGGAGAAGTTACCTCTGGTTGAAAAAACTGTTATGGGGGATGTTTTATGCAAGGACAACTAGGGAATGTACAACATATTCAAAAAGTGACATCCTTAGGCCGACATTCCCATTATGTGGTCGACTTATGAAAGGGAAAATGGGGAACATATTGCATAGTCTGGTAAAGGAACTATCAGGTTTTAGACATTTTTCCCAAAATCCTAGGGAAGGTTATGAAGATTTGAAGGTATTCAAGATTAGGAGTGTGACATATGAAAAGAGGTTTTAGTCAATGCATAAAGGAATAATAAGATCAATACTATCCATGAGTTTTGATTCCCTTTCATTGATCTGACTCATATATAGAATCAGGACATCTCTTGTTTCCTTGGTGGGATCTCTAAGGAGAGGACCCATAATAAAATCTCTTGCATAGATTTTTGATTGTACGCAGGAGAGGGGAATTTTCTTTTACCCTATGGATGTAGCTAGGGATTAAGTCCTAGTATTCACTACATATTCCAATAGGATGATAATAAAGACACATGTAGTTCTATAGGTACTATGTAGTTTGAAGTCATGCGGCGAGGACATTGATGATTCTGATGTGCAAAGGAATACTATGGTTGGACTGGGGTATAGAGCCTAAGTATAACTACATATATTGTCAGAGAAAGAATCAATAAATATGTACTTCTAATAGATACAATTTCATCCATATAGTGGGAACTCATATCAGATCTTGCCATGTATATCTGACTCATACATGGTAGAATAAGGGCTTCTTCTATATTTTGAAGCGGCTGGGCCCATGATTGAAGATCTGGATGTCACTACGCATCTCAATAAAAATGAGAATTAATCGACACGTAGTTCTTAAATAAAGGTCCTTCATCCTTATTTGAATTCATAAGTGGAGGATAATTGGGGTTTCGTTGAATACGGGTTCATACATTAGATGAGAACACATATTGAATCTCCTCAAATAGATCTAACTCATACATGGGAAAAAGGAGAATTATTTTCATCATGTTGAAATTGCACCAAAGATTGAGAGTCTGTGTGTCACTACATATCTCATATGATTGAGAATCAATCCACATACAGTTCTTGAAGAGGTTCTTCTTACAATTCTAATATGTACACATGGATTAGGGGATTTTAAATTATGACTGAATTAGGGGATATGACCCAAGTGTCACTATGTATCTCAATAGGATGAGAATCAATCCACACATAGTTCTTGGAATTCAATGCAGTTTAATGTAATAAGGTAAGGACGAAGGAGAACTGACGTGAAGTGATGTAAAAATTATGTTTACACCCAAGAATGAAATTCTTGGAATCAAAACATATCTTATAGGGGTAAGAATCAAGCCTCATGTGGTCCTTGATATTCTACCTATGTAGATATGATTCATGCATAATAAGTAAAGGGGATTTATGATTAATCATGATTAGACCCAGTATTGGAAATCCAAGCATCACTACATATATCAATAGGATGATAATCAAGACACACGTAGTTTTTAAAAGTTATTTCACACACCAACCAGACTTTGATGTGGGAAATGGGACTTTTGATAACTTCTAGACTGATGGTTGGGCCTAAAGAATTAAGTCTTAGAAAGGTTCTCTGTGCAGATCTAGTTCATGCATGGGGAAAAAGAAGGGGGATTTTCTTTTCCAAAATTGTTTCTGGACCCAGGATTGGAGATCTGAGTGTAACTACATATCTTTCTAGGGAAAGAATAAATCCACACATAGTTCTTGATGAAGTTACCCACAGGAACCTAGGTTTGATGTGAGGGAGGGGGATTTAATATTTTTTTAGATATTTTCCAGAATAAAGGTTGGGCTCAAGAAACTAATGGTATGGGAATCAAGCCATATATTCTGGAGTAATTCCCAGTATATATTTGGTTCAAACATAAGGAAAATGGAAATTGTTTCTTTATGTTCGCGGCTTGAACCAAGATTGGAGATCCAAACATCACTACATATCTCATTGAAATGAGAATCAATCCTCACATAGTTCTTGGTGAACTATGCATTTTATTATCATGAAGTGAGGACATGAGGTCACCTAACATGAAATAAACATTGTGACTAAACTATGGGATAAGATCCAGGTGTCACTATGTATCTTGCTGGGGAAATAATCAAGCCACACATAGTTCTTGACAAGTATTCCCCATGTAGGTATTATCTAAACACAGAGAGAAATATGGATCAAGTTCCACTAGGGAGTGGAAATGAGGTGAGTGAGGTTTACATTTAAAATATACTAATCTTTTTAGGGACCATAAGAAGTGTCTACTTATGGTATATTGGAGATTTATTAGTGTCAAATTAGGGATATGTTAACCATACATTTTAATGTCATTTGGTGAGGAAAATTGGTTCTATACAGTTTAACGTCTTTCATCGTAGACCACATGTCATACAATTTATCATCATGTGACAAGCACAATGATACCATGAAGTTTAACATCATGAAACATGGATGCAAATGGTTCTATATAGTTTAATGTCTGGTATCTAAGACGAAATTTGTGTGATTACAAAAATTACTTCTTCAAGAACCTTTCATTGGTTGGATTTGTAGTGAGTTATCCATCCATTGAGAATAATTAGTAAGGTCCCTCCCACTTTGGATCAACCTTTGGAGGATTAGTTCCTTGTATCATTAGATTCATAAGGACCAATACCAATTCTATTTGTAGGAATGATCAAAGACATACCTTCTTGTTAAAGGCTCGTGCTATCTAGTTCTGATAGACCTCCAGGTGTTTTAAGGTGTGCAATCTCTTTTCATTTAGTCACTCTAGTTCATCCAGTAATTTCTGGGATTTCTCATCTATGGATATCTAGTCGCAAATGTAAATATGAAGTGATGAAAACTGAACCTAAATGGGAAGATTGCTTTTGTTCCATACACCAACAAGTGTGAGGTTACCCGCGCAGCAGTATGGGTAGTAGTTCAGTAAGCCCAGAAGGCATGGAAGAGTGTATCAGGCCCAAAATTCTTATCTTTATCCACTATATTCTAGATTATGTTTGATAGGGTCTTGTTAAAATCCTTTATATATCCATTGGTCACTGCATGATAGAGGGATGGATGTTTTTATTTGATATTGTATTCCTGATATAGCTTCTCCACCTCAACATAATAGAAATTAGTAACATTTTTTGTCCAAAAGGTATGAGGGACACCTAATATGGTAATAATATTATATTTGATGATGCTAACAATGATTTTGGATCCAACTTCTTTGAGGGGTATTTCCTCATCCCATTTGGAGAAGAAATTAGTAGTAGTAAGGATGTACTTGAATTTCTTAGTCGTAGTTGGAGAATGTGATCCAAAAACATCCATTACCCATGTATAAAATGGAAAGGAGTATTTATTTGTATATAGAAACTTTAGGGTTTGATGGATGAACTTGGAATTCACTTGGTAGGGATAACACTACTTAGTGAATTATTTGAAATCCTACATCATAAAAGGATTGTAGTATCCAAGCCTTCATATTTGATCAAAAAGCCTATACCCTGATTAGTGGAAACCATCTGATCCTTCAGGAACTTCTTCCATGACAGTCGTAGTATCTTCTCCATCAACACATATGAGAAGTACTCCATAAAATCCTCTCTTTTAGAGGAATTTTTGGTGATTTGGGCTATCATAAAGAGTGAAATTAGCCACTCACCACCTGATATACTCTCTTCCAACCCTGTATAATGAAAGTAATCCATCTTGGAGATACTTTATGATGGGTGTCATCCATATCATGGTAGGGATATATGGTTCAGTGATGGGACTGATTTCATTGATCTCTTTTTCTCTGATTCAAAAATAAGGTGAAACCATTCGGTGATGGGTAATACTAAGGACTTTTTCGTCCCAATTTGGATCTACCAAAGCTGTAGATGGATTTTCCAATGAATCTGCCTGAGCATTCTATGATTGTGGGATGTAATTCAGTTTTGTATCTGAAGTAAATTCTGCTATTAATCCTTAGACATAATCACACAAGGGAATTAGATCCTCCTTTTTGATATCATAATCCTCATTGATCTATTTGATTATCAATTTTGGATCACCCTTCACTTCTAGGTGGTTCACTGGTACTTGGAGTGCCAATTCCAGGCTTTCAATAAGATCTTGATATTCTACCTCATTTTTGGCACCACCTTATGATAACATGAAGGAATATGGAAACATTTCCTTCTATGGTAATATAAAAACAACTCCAAACCCGGCTTTGTTAAGCCTAGGTTCTTCAATTATCTTCCCCATTGTACTTTTGGAAGCACTGTAAAAATACATCTCCCAAGTTATGGGGATATCTAGAATAGAGAATATTTCATCATTAGGTAGTTCAGTATTCAATTATGTCTCTTTTGTAGATGGGTTCTCAATGAGTAAGTATGATAAGGCTTGTCCTTTTACTACTTTTTGAGGCACAAACTATATATCAAATTGCTTCATGATAACTTACCACCATGCTAGGCACCCTGTGAGAATAAGATTACTAAGGTCAATTTTGAGTGTGTTATTTTGAGAGACCAAATGGATCTAATGGTGCTGCATGTAGTGCCTCATCTTTTTAACTGGAAAGATTAATTACATGAAACTTTTCTAAATATCTTAATATTGAGTCTCTTCATCAATCATGGTTCGATTGATATAGTAAAGGATATTTTCATTCTCGGTGTCATTATTTTGTGTGAAAAAATAACCTTGTGATCTCTCTAAGGATATCACATATAGAATAAGAGGATTTACTTCAATAAGTGGCATCAATATTAGTGGGCTCAAAAGGTATTTATTGAGGGAATCAAATGCTTCTGGGAAGTCATTGGTCCACTGATAAGTGACCCCTTTCTTCATTAATTTTGTGAAGGATAAAAACATTCCTTCAAGGTTGGATATGAAGCATATAATGTAGTCCAAGTGTCCTTAATGCCCCCTTAACTCATTCATGTTTCTATGAGGTGAAATGCCAAAAATAGATTTAGTCTTCTTAGGATCAACTTCAATGCCACAATGGCATAAAACTAAGCCAAGAAATATTCCCGAGGTTAACCCAAAAGCACATTTCAAGGGGTTCATCTTTAGATTATGTCATCTAAGATTTTTGAATATGGTTTCTATTTCATCCAAGTGATAAGAGCATTGTTGAGATCTGACCACTATATCATCAACATAGAATTTGAAAAACTTTCCCAAGAAGGGGTTGAATATGTGATGCATAACACATTGATATGTGGCACTAGCATTATTTAATCCAAAGAGAATTTCCTGATAACAAAATACACCTTGAGGTGCTCATAAGGATATGGATTCTTCATCCACTAGGGACATCCAGATTTGGTTGTAATCAAAGTCTCCATCAATGAAGGAGAGGGCTTGGTAGTTAGCTATTACCTTAATTAGGAGTTCTGTGATTGGAACTGAGAAGTCATCTTTGGAAAAATGCCGGTTGATATATCTGAAATCGATGAAAATTATTTTTTTAAAGTTTTATTTTTCATAGTGAAAATGTTGGCTAGATATTTTGGGTATTTTACCCCTCATATGAAGTCATATTTTGTGAGTTTATCCACATAGACCTAAATATTGGAGGCATGATTCGGGTGTGTCCTCCTGGCTGCTTGCTTGTATCCCTGATGATATTCTAGAAAAACCAAATGATGGGTAGCCACCTAAGGGTCAAGGCCTAGAATCTCTCTGTAATTCCATGAAAACACATCATGGTGCTTCTTTAGGAAGGAGGTTTATTCCTCCTATTCTTTGGATGTCAAGGCCACACTAATTAAAGTGGGGTGTGGATCTTCTTTTGTACCAAGATTTATTTCTCTGAGTTCATCCATGGTGGGGGATACACCTTAATCTAATTTTTGAGGGGCATACCTAAGATCTTATTCTTCTTCCTCTTCCACATGCTTCACTATTTGTGCTTCTTCCTAGAGAGGAGATGATAAAAAAAGTTCCTCTAAAGGAAGAGGGGAGTGGCCATTTTGACATCCACAGGATGAGGCAATCATTTCAGGATCACTTGTTGGCCTGAAGACTTCTTGGAGTCCTGAAGGGGAAATAAGGGGCTAAGAATGTGTATCTTCACCTTCTCCTGCACGTATGATTACTTCTTCAAATTCATAAAATAGAACCAGGATTTATTTAAGACCAGGGGACAGAATGAAGACATTTTCATTAAGGATTTCATTATCACACGGAGAGTTGATAACTTTTTCAGCACCATTGAGCCCAATATTCATGACTAACATTATGAAATCCACTAAATAAAAATTTGAATTCTGGCCCACCCCTTCAATTTGATAAATAGGAAGCACATAGTCTACACCGAGCTTCTTGAAAGGGTTAGCTGAGATCATCTCCAATACATTTGGAGCATTGATTCGGGTGGCATCATTATCCATTGATTACTTCCCTTCATGAGGATAGAACCCTGCATCAATGTATTGTATTTTATAGTATTTTAAAGGGGCATTGTCACCATACAATTTCTCAATTTGACCATTGATAGAATATTTGAGACATTGGTGGTATTATGAAGGAATGGATGCATGTTGATGTAGCTAAGGTCTTCCCAGTAGAACATTAAAATCTATGTCCTTCCAGACAACCATGAAACCTGAGTCAGATACAAGATATCCAATATGAGTTTTGAATGTGATCTCACCAAGAGGCTCTTACTCATTCTGGTCATAAACTTGTAAAAATAAAGTGGAGGGAGACAAGTAAGATTCATTGAGACCGATTTGATGAAGTTTCCAAACTGGGATGAGGTTGACTCATGATCCTTTGTCAATGAAGGCTCGTTGGATGTCAATGTCGTTTATCCTATTGGATATATACAAGGTTATGAAATGTCCTTATATGGAAACATCCTCATCTTGGTTACTAAAGGAAATGACTGTATGGAATTTTATAGGATTATTATCCGTATGATATAATTTATCAGTAGAAACCTGAACTTTAAATTACAAAGGTACTAAAAATTACTCAATGAGTGCTTCCCAGAGGTCTTTTGACAGACTTAGAGCATCTAATATTGATAACTTGGATGAAACTTGGGACAATTGCTTCAAAACATCATAATTTTGATCCCAAGGTCTTAATTTTATGGAAAGAAGATTCTATTTTTTAGGTACTGTAGAACCTTATGTTACTGACGTGGATAAGACATTCCTTTGGATAAGTTCTGGAAGTGTTCCTGTACTTGGTGGATTATACTATCTAGATTTTCCTACCTGTCGAGGAGGTGGTGGCATAACTTTTAATTGCTCTTCCAAGATTATCATGTTAGGGAAGACCCTGTCATGTGTGGATTAAAACTCTCTTGGTCCTATTGATCACATTAGAGAGCATTCCCATAGGTTTTGACCATGTAGACGGTTCGATCAGGGGTTTGGTAGAAGTAGTGGCTTCGAGCATGACCACGTCTTCCCCTATATCCTTGATCTTGATGACATCGTCCCCAAGTTCCCCAATAAAGTGCATGTAAATTAGGTTCAAAATAAGAATCATCATTTGGATAGAGATCCATTAAGTGAATAACATTAACCAAAAAAAAGATCAACTCCTCATCCGATGAAGATTCTACCTGGGGTCTCGACTCTTGTCATACCGTTTGGTGGGGTGGTACCTATGATTTTGATATGTTCATAAAGTAATATTATAAGGTCAAGGAAAACTTTGTCCTTGACATGATATCATCTTCTTATGTTTGTTCCTTATCCTTCAAGGCATTTCACTTCTTTGAGGATGAGCATTCAGAGGACTGGTCTTTTGAGGAAGTTGGTTTTTCTATAATGGAAGCGGAAAGAGGAAAAATTGGCTATTTCAAATGTGTTCTTAGAATTGAATGAGTTAGATTGGTTGTTTTTATAATAATCCAATCACTGAAATTATACACATTCTTTATTTTGACTTTTTTCCACTCACCTTTACTCCTCCATATCGGTAATAGAAATGTATTCTACCTTGGCTGGTGAATTTTTCAGTTTCACTTTCCTAGAATCCACCATATTATATAGGATTTCCTTGAAAAAAAACACTCATGGATGTGATGCCCCAACATTATATGGAAGGGGAAATAGTCTTGAAGATCCTTATCACCTTCTTTATTAGGCTTCATGGGATTTGGAAACTAGACTAAGTTGTTTTCCAAATATGGGATGAAGTAAACCAGGACTTGGTCATTCCAAAAAGAATAAAACTTGTTTATCAACTCCTCAAAATGTCGCTTCCTCTAATATCTTTGATCATATTGATGAGGTGGTCATTTCTTTTGATGCTCAGGAGGTGGATCCATGCGGTAAAATGCAGTCTTGGAGGTAGGAGTGGATATAATGTCCTACTTAAGTGTAACTATAGAGGCCTATGCCTTTCCTGTTCTCATTCCCTAAGTTTAAGGGATTACCCGAGACGTGTATTTGGTCTCTATGATGGAGTTTTCTAACTGTTGAGAAATTGAGGCTAGATCCCAAAACCATCATGTGTATTTCACATGGATCAATGGTGTGCACAAATCATCATGGATATTTTCTACACATAAAGAAAATAGTTCTTCTTGTGGGAGTGCTAGGTTTAAAGATTTATTCAATCCTTTCCATCGAGCAATGAAATCTAAGACTCTTTCATTCTCCCTTGGTTTGTGGTTTGTAAGATCAAAGACTATTTTATTCTACAATGTTGAACTTAAATGGAAGAGGAAATTCTAATAGAGATCTTTCCATCTATTGATTGATCGAGATTGAAAACTCATATACCATAGAAAATTTGGAACTTGCAATGATTATTCAAAGAATCTTATTTTTAGTGCTTCCTACTACTTAGGGGTTCCCATCACAGGATCACAATGAGAGATGAAATGCATTAAGTGCTACTCCAGATCTCTCGATCCATTGAAAATCAGAAATATAGGATTCCCAAAGGTTGGCTGAGGAGGAGTCAGATCCACCCATTTGGGATAAGATTTATTTTCTGGCTGTACTGGCGCACACCATCCTTACATAGCTTCCAATCACGTTATTAATGACTCAATGGTGTTCATAATAATTTTAGGAATATCTAGCTGAGCCGAGACTTGAATAGGTGTGGTGGTTGGATCATGAACATGTGCGATGATTGGAAGGACCACTAGTGGTGGCACCACTGGTATCATGCACGGGTAACCAATAATGGAAGGCCTGTAATGATGTGTCTGACCATGTTATGGCTATGTACCCAATAGAGAGAATTCTTGATCTGCTGTCGTGAGATTCAAATATATTGGTGGTTGATGTCCCACATTGAGTGGATGTTCCCTATCTGCATTAGTTGTTATGAAAAATCCTCTTTGTTGAGGAGCACCAACTAGAAGTACGAGTTGAGGACCTACTTGTGGAGCATATATGGTAGGAATATTTCTTTAGAGTAAATTTTCATTGAGTATTATCAACTCTCTCATTTTATTCTCTTATAAAGAAAATAATTCCTCTAGAAAAATGGATTGGACTTCTCTAGGGGAAAGGAGATAAATGGTATGACCCTTACCTTTTCCCCTATTAGGTTCCTTTCAAGGAGGTAAAGGTGGTTTATTTGAGGAGAAACCAATTTTTTGGGCGAGCCTTTGGTTTTGGGTACACACTCCTTCTACATTAATTTCGGTGTGGACGGTCTCAAGAACATGAACTTATTCTAAACAATCCTCCAAATAAATCTTATGTTTTGGAGGATCTTTAGTGTTGTAATTGAGGACATACATAGATGTGTATTCCATCATAGATATTCTATCAGTATCTCTACGAAATCCTCTTCTTATGATTCCTCCACGAGACCTTGTACTCCTCTTCATTGGTTTCCTGGGGGCTGTTTGATGGATAGTGACCAAAAGGGAATCCCATGAGAGTTCATTTTTACATGTTCCAAGTGAAGCCACTAAATCACATAATGGAATAAACTGATAGGATTCATTTCGTAGCTTCTTCCCTAATCAGGAGAAAACTGATTTCTGCTAAGGAGGGGATTGTTGGGGTGAAAAATCCCTCATCCCTAAGGGATGGGGCTATTCTTGTTCTTCCTTCTCAACCCTTAGAGATTAGTTTTTTATCTTTATGTTTTGGATTAAAAATTCCCCCATATCTATGGGTTGGGGTCATTTTTGAACTTCTATGGATCCTATTACCAAAACTATTCTTCTGATTTTATGGATTTTGGTATGAACATGGGATGGGTGCATTATCTGAAACTCACTTAAATCAAATTTTTTAGATGAAATTTTGTGATATTTAATTCATCCTCTAAATATGATGGTTTATATCCTCTAAACGGGAGTCCTACACAATATTCTCAGAATATTGATTCAAAAGTTTTCAAAATATTTCTCTATTTGGTCCCAACTTTGATAAGAGTCGGTCGAGGCCTATTCTTGTTGAGCATATCTAATGTCATGGAAAAAATACATTTGTTGTAGTAGGACTAAGAAAATAACATTTCATGAGACCACTTTTGGTGAGATTTTATATCTTGAGAGTGAATTGAAATGCATTTTCCCATGTACACCCCATAATTGGATGTGAAAACGAAATGAGTTATCTGCAATTAGCTTTCACAACCTCATTAATGCATTGAGGCATGTACATTGAAGGGATCCATGCTATCTCTCGATCTTTGGATTTTGGGAATCCAAGAGATATGAGAAGTCCATTTTGCATTCTAAACCTTATATTACCTTTACGTGAGTCAGATACTCATCATAAGGTAATACCTTTGCTTTTATGTGATAAAGAGTTTTCCATATGTTGAGGTGTATGTCATGAATACAATCTTCCATAAAAACCTTTGGAATGATGTATTTAGATGTGGATAAAGGAAAGAACATGAATAATATATCATCTTTATCCAAATATTTCCTCATATTTAGAATATTTTCTTCATATTTCACAAGAGGTTCCTCAACCTGGTCTGACCAGAGTGGACACTTCACAGTTATTTCATCACAAATAATGATATTAGTTGGGATTTCCTCTACCATGTTGTAAGTTGAATGAACCAAGGGATATTTAGAGAATGAACATTGCCTTATTTTGTATTCTATATGATAAAGGATTTCACCAACTAGTGACAAGTCATCAGACCTGATTAGCCTTGTGTTTGTAAGTGCTTCAAGATAAGAGGGCTTTCTCATTACTACATTGTCAGTTGAAAAATTCTCAAGACAATGTGAATCACTACTGTAGAGATAACTATCATAGCTAACTCCATAATGGGGATTACTAGCATGGTGGATTACAACATGGGGAATACCCTCTTACTCATTCGTCTTCTGGCCACATAGAGGGTTTTCATGGCTCTCATCAAGAGATAGGATCTCAAGATTGACCGAATTGTCATGAATCAAGACTTCATGAGGAAGCATCTGATAGGGACCTTTAGAGTTATTTCTACTACTCCCATAATTTGGTAATGAGAGGGTAGTATCTTGAGATGCAATAGATAAATGTATGAGGGATTTAAGAACTCCAACATTAAGTGGAGCCAGATCGTAAATTGAATCTTGGTTCTCCAACTGTGCTTGATGAGACTTATTTTGGGAATATTCTTACAAGAATTTGGGGCCAATTTCTAGGAAAAGTGGTCTTCTAGGGTTGGTTTTTGTGCCTGCCTTGGAGTGGCCATTGGAATATTCCAATTATCTCTAGTTTGAGTGGGTGTATGTTCCTGATCTAATTGTCCGTATGAGATGGGGAGTTTACCCCATGACCCTTCTAGACAGGAGAAAAGGTATGTATCTGATTCAGGGTGACATGTTGATGAGACACCCCAGGTTTTGGGATAGACTTATGTTTCTATCCCTCAGGTACTTCTGTTGCCACCATTATGATATTCTGGAATGTTTCTAGGATTTTCATCTGCCCTTTCACCATTTCTAGGATGTGCTTGGTGACTTCAGTGACTAGAATGAGAACATCCATTTAATAACTAGAGTAGGTGTATATGCCTACTACTATAATCCCTTTACTATCAGTGGATACTGATAGTACTTGTGGGTAGAGAGTTGGGTCTCCCCTCTAATTTCCATGAAAGATTTTTTACAGACTTCTTCATGTTCTTCCAGATGAGGCTACTGGATATTCTGATAAATATTGGTGTTTGTTTGTGTATGTTCTATATTTGATGCAAAAAATGGCCGACAGACTTCTTTGAGTGCTTCCAAATGAGTCTATTGGCAGTCTTGGTGGGTGAAGGTCGGTGTATGTTTTTTCTTGTTGGTTTCCACCGTATTTGGTTAGTGGGATTTTTTGAATGCTGCCAGGAGAGTCTACTATCTGGCAAAATGAAGGCAAAAGAGTGTATATGCCTGCTCATTGTTTTCCCCCAAACTGGGTTGGTGGGATTCTCCAGAGGGGGAAAAGGTGTGAACCTACTCCATATTAGTTGGTTGTCACCCCTGGAGGGTTGTCTTGTGTGCCCAGGTATGAGGGATTTGGGCCAGACAATTGAAGGTGATACCCTCATCATGTTGAGGATTCACTGCCGTGCGGTGTTCACGACATGGATTGTTGGAAGGACCCTTGAGAAGGACCCTTGTGTCTTCAGGATGAGGCTATAGGTGGCATTCTAATAAATGTTCCTTAAATATGGGAGGGAATGGTTGTTTTGTTCTGAGGATAATATCCCCAAATGGTTGAAGATGACGGTCGACACCATCTTCCTTAGGACCACCGGTCATCATTGACTGGACTAAAGGGGGTGATTGTTGATCTGGTGGGCCTATCGGGTAGCCTCTAGGGTTGGGATGGTACCGTAAATATGGTATTATTGAACCAAATCATTGGACACCCAACATTGAATATGCTAAGTTAGTGATGGTATCCGACACACTGATGAGGATTCATATTAATCTATAGCCGGGTCATTCACAGGTGTAAACTTCATAGAAGCCATTGGATTGAAGGGAGTTCTTGAAAGTTTGTGCCTCTATATATGACAAATAAAAAAAGAACTCTGTCAAAGTAACATATTTTGGATGAATAAATGTGTGATTGATTTCAATGTCTGGACCTCATTTTATTTGACAAAGGAAGGGGCCTAATGGGTAGGTGACACCATCACCTTGGTTAAGTATTCACGTTGGGTTCACCAAATTTTGTTTCCGATGGAAATGCAACTTCATTGGGGAAATAAATATTTCCAAACAGTTTCCAATGGGTTTGTTCATGGAATCAGAAACAACCAATGATTCTGTATCCACAGGGACCTTCATTACAAATGTAGTTTCTCATTAGGGATGTTGACCCATGATGGTTAAGAAGTCTCATTGGTCGAGAGGATGGGAGTTCGGGCTAATCACACCCTTTTTGGGGGAATTATTTCCTACATTGGGGCTCTCTTATATATATTTAATAAATGTTTATGAATACTTTATTGATTTCCAAGTATGATGTGAGTTATCCCATTATTATCAATCAATTATTAACATATGTGGAATTCAAAACCATCCACATGTAGTCGTGGTTCTTCATCAATGGATATATCTTTATGTATCCGAGGTTCTCCATTGATGATATCCTCTTACATACTACATAGATATTATTTCGTTGTTATTATGATGATTCTAGTTTTCTAGACATGTAATGGGGCACTCTAAAGTTTATGTCCATCCAAGTAGAAGAATATCACTCTGGAATTTATCATCATCTAGGGAGACATAAGTTTTTATTATGTTGGGACCAAACCAATAGATGTGATTCCTAAATATCCCTTTTAAAGGGATCATAACCCATGTAGTTTAATGTTTCTAAATGGGTAACATAATACCTTTTAAGTTAGTGTGACGAGGACCTAACTATATAGTTTAACGTCATGTGACAAGGACATCTAGGCAAAAGGTTCCTAGTCAAAGTTTAGTGTGTGACTTATACTTAAGCATCCTAAAGAACATCGAAGGGATATGAGCTTCCAAGTTGAATTATACCCTACTAGGGATATGGACTAGAATAACAGGGTTGGTTTAGGATGTTGGGTTTGAACCTCAGAGAGGCTTCCTACATATCCCATTTGGATGGGAATCAAATACCACACAGTTCATTAGTGAAGACCCATGCCTATAGAGGCCCTCAATGGTATGTCTCACATGGGAGTATGGCCACTAGTGCAGAAAACGTTATTTATGTCGGTTATTTTTCATTTTTTACGTCGGTTTTTAGCTGATGTTAATACGGACGACGTTATAAATAATGTTTTTTACGTCGGTTATTTAAAAACCGACATAAAAAACATAACATCGCGTTGTTTATCACGTCGGTTAATTGATAACCGACGTGAAAAAACCAGGGGGGGTTATAACGTCGGTTATTATATAACCGTCGTGATAAACCGGGGGGGGGGGGTATCACGTCGGTTATATAATAACCGATGTTATAAACACGTGCGGGGGAGTTTATCACTTAGGTTATTAAATAACCGACGTGATAAACCCCTGGGAAATGGTTTATCACGTCGGTTATATAATAACCGACGTGGTAAACCAGTCTGGGGGGGGGGGGGGTTATCACATTGGTTATTTAATAACCGACATGATAAACCATTTCCCAGGCCTTTTATCACGCCAGTTATTAAATAACCGGTGTGATAAACCATGCCACATGTGTTTATCACGTTGGTTATTAAAAAAACTATCATGATAAACCCTTCCCGATTTCTTTATCAGGTCGGTTATAAAATAACCGACGTGGAAGACAATTTTTTAAAAAAAAATTGTATGCAGTCCTCTGCTCTCCCCCAAAAACTACCAGAAACCAAATCAAGAATTCGTACCACAAAAAAGGAGTTCAAAATAATATCTAAAGAAAATTTAAGCATTTACATTGATAACATATAAAACTTACCCCACTTGACTGCCCCCATCACACCCCTGGACTGCACCCTGACCCCCTGGACAGCCCCAAACCCCCCAGGACTACCCCAAACACCCTGGGACAACCCCCCCACCCTCATGTATACCCCCCACACCCTGGAAAACTCTCCCCCACCCAATTGGAGCCCCCACCACACACCTGGACTTCCCCCAACCTCCTGGACATCCCCAAACACCCTAGGACAACCCCCACCCTCCTAAACAGCACCCCCTCACCCCACTTGACAGCCCCCACCACACCCCTGGACTGCCCCCGACCCTCGGGACAGCCCCAAACACACTGGGAAAACCCCCACCCTCATATATACCGCCCCACACCCTGGACAGCCCTCCCCCACCCCATTGGAGCCCCCGCCACACCCCTGGACTGCCCCCCGACCCCCTGAACATCCCCAAACACCCCGGGACAACCCCCCCCCACTCTCCTAAACAGAACCCCTCACCCCTCACCCCACTTGATATCCCCCACCACACCCATGGACTGCCTCCCGACCCCCTGGAAAGCACCAAACACCCCAGGACAACCCCCCACCCTCATGTATACCCCCCCGCACCCTGGACAGCCCTCCCCCACCCCATTGGAGCCCCCTCCACACCCCTGGACTGCCCCTTGACCCCCTAAATAGCCCCAAACAGCCTTGGACAACCCCCACCCTCATGTATACCGCCACCCCCTGGACAGCACTTCCACACCCCTGTACAGCCCTCCCACACCCCTGAAACAGACCAAAAAGTTATCGAAAACAAACCAGAACCCCCTCACCCCACTAGACTGCCCCCACCACACCCCTGGACACTCCCCCCCACGCCCCTGGACATCACCACCACCCCCTGGACATCCCCCCACCCTCCTGTAGACCCCCCACCCACTGTAAATCACTCCCACATCCCTGGAAAACCTTCCCACACCCTTGAAACAGACCAAAAAGTTACCAAAAACAGACCAGAACCCCCTCAACCCACTAGACAGCCCCCACCTGTCACGAACCGAATCTGGACGCCGCCAAAACCGGCACCAAACCCAGACCGTGACAAGTCACGAAGGGCGTTCCTGATCCCCACGGGCTGGCACAAGTGCCCGGGTATCATAAAATGATATTTGGGAACGATTTACCCGAGTTTATAAACTTAAAACGACAAAAGAATCCAATTAAACGAATCTGGATTTTTCAAACCAAATAATCTTTTTCAAAAATTCAGAACTGAATTACACAATTTTAAACAATTTTTAAAGACCATTACAAAGGTACAAACCCAAGAAAAGACAGCCCAAGAACCTCCACATGGAAAGAGGCATCTCCCTCAAGCCATCTCCACGACACTGCGTCACGATGAACCGCTAAAAACCCGAACCAAAGGCATAAAACATGTACCCAAACCTGTGACATAAAATAAGCAAGTCTACTTACACCCAAAGGTGTAAGTAGGGTGTGAGCGAAAGCCCAGTAGGATACCACCTCTATGAGATTCCATGTGATAAACATTTCATGACAAAAAGCATTGCATGTTTTGTAAATAAGAAATGCTAGTTACAATTTTCTAAAGGATGAAATAATAAATGAAAACAGTTTTCATGTGAGATAATTTTAAAGGAACAAAAATTTTAAAATAAATAACAAAGCTACTGAATTTTCTAGCCAACAATACCGTATACCGACGGTAAGTACAAAGGATCTAATGAGCACAAGTAATAGGAAATAACCCCTAGGCACTAGCTAGCTGTGGGTCTCAGGTACCTCGTATCTCGGTGAGAGTAACCACAAAAAATATCCGTTATCATGCACGAGCCACTAGTAGGGATCATACCCATAACCTAGTGGTCCCCAATCATCATCATCATTGTTTAGTTAGAGTTGTAAGCGTCAATCTTGCTAAGTGAAACTGAGGCCAAACCCCACGGATTCACTAGCATACTAGTACACGTCCACCCACCTAGATACCTGGGTTTTCCCTTTGTGCTCAAACAAGTTCAACAATCCAAGAAGTATAGTTTTCACATGAAAATATCACTTACACATCACAAATTAACCAAACAGCCCCATGTACATCACACAAGTCAAAAATTCCACTTTTCATTCAAATGCATTTTGGAATCAAACTCACACCAAAATTGCCTACAACACTTTTCACATTTCTTTAACACTTCCACAAATCCTTTAAACGATTTTATAAAACCATTACAAGATATTCAACTCACATAACAACCCAAACACATGTCACATAATACCCTTCTCAACTCCACAATTCATTTTATTAATAAACTCACCCGAAACATCCCACACCTGTGTTTCGCACACAAAACACAATTTAGTAAAACATTTCGGCAATTTATAAAACATTCTAAAAAAATGTTTGACATCTCAAATCATCACTTTACCTTTCAAAAAACCACATTAGGTGAACACACTCACCCAAATAGTACATATACACCCTTTCCCAACTTTGTTTAACCAAATAAAACATTTTCATTTTTTATAAAACAAACCCAAGAGGTATAACCATTGTTTGCACACTAAACCCATTTCAAACCCCTCATTCAAAACCAAAATCATGAAAATAACAATCCAAAACAGAATTTTCAGCCCTAAAACAATTATTAAAGCACCCCCAAATGTTATAAAAATACATCAAATAATACCACAAAGATACACATGAAAAACACACGTTTTCATAAATCACCTTCAAAAAGTACAACACGGTTTTACACCTTAAACTCATTCAAAAAACCTCTTTTCAAGGCCCACATGACAATAAGGAATTAACAAAAAATAATTGGCAGCCCCTTTCAAGACTAATAAATCTCTTTCATATGTTATAAACTAAACCCAAACATTACCCCAAGAGTCACACATGAAAAGTACCCAATTTCAAGCTAAAATACAACTAAAAATTAAATGTTTAACCAAATTCATCAAAAACAGTTTTCAAACCACAAAAGACAGATTATAAACATACTAAATTAATAAAACAAGCAAGTTAACTCATCATAAAATGGTTACACATGGAATCACCTACCTTTTGAGTCGAAACCCTCAAAACTTGGTGCGAAACCTTAAGCGCACCACCACCGCACCACAAGGAATATAAATCCAGACCTAGACCACAAAAAATTGACCCAAAAGATACCAAATCAGACCTTAGTATCGAACCCTAACTTCTGGACATGAGGAACTTGAAGAAATAGGAAATAAAACTAAAAGAGGATGGAAGGAACCAAGAAGGAATTCCCTTACTTGAAATATCTTGAATAAATCAGCCCCAATCCACCTAACTATGAATCTCCAAGTACCCAAAACTGGTATGGAGGTTCTAAGGAGTCATATTAGGTCATGTGGGAACTGAAATGGGGGGAAAAGGATGAAAATTGAAGGAGTTATGAAAGATTCATTTTACCTCATCAAATCTGGTCGATTTGAGAAATATTGGGAAAG
Source organism: Viscum album (assembly GCA_963277665.1). Classification (NCBI taxonomy): domain Eukaryota; kingdom Viridiplantae; phylum Streptophyta; class Magnoliopsida; order Santalales; family Viscaceae; genus Viscum; species Viscum album. The sequence continues at coordinate 118,653,558 of OY728119.1, forward strand.
ATCATCCAACTCTGCAGGGTATATGAGCTCCAAAGAGGAAAACGAGATACAGGGGGTGAGGGTGAGGTTTTTGGATTCGCGTGGGAGGTTGAATCACCGAACAACAGTAAAAAAAGAATGAGATATTGAAATTTTAAAAAAATAATTTAAAGCAGGAAATGGGCTTACGGGCAGGCCCATTACCTTAATTAAAAACCCAAATCCATCATGATTTGGGATTTCTATGTGGTTCAAAGGGATATGGTGATTTTAATATATTAGGGTATGCCAATTGGGAAGTGGAATGGGTTTAAAATAGTAAAAATTGAAGGAGTTATAGAAGAATCAAAATTTGTTTTTAAATCTGGATTTGGGCTCACGGTTTGGCCCAAATTTTCAAAACCCACCATTTTCACCAAAATGAGTGGTAAACCCCCAAAACAAATCGGGAATGGAAATTAAATGAGTAATGAATTTAAAACAAAGTCATGGGTGTGACAATTCTCCACACCATAAAACTTTCCACCCTCAGAAAGCCACATCACGGACAAAGCAAAAACCAAACCCAACCGAAAGGCATAAATAGACTCCTTTGCTAAGCTTCACCCCCAAAGGTCAAAACACCTCCAGTGATCAATTAAGGAAGGAATACTTCACAAACAAAACATACACCTCATTACTGAAATTATCTATCACATTCAAGATTTATCCTAAAATAAAACTCCTCAAACACTATCTGAACAATGCTCAAGAAATTTACCCAAACAAACAAGAACATCGAACAAGGTTACACTTACTTTGATATAGCTAAACCATTGGGAAATATCCAATCCCAATGTTTACTCAAGGAATATGTATGTGGTTATATAGCTCTGAACGAGACTACCCACATCCAATCCAAGACCAAGTACAAAAGTGAGATACTGGTACAAGGATACACAAATGGGCTCCCCAACCATAAGAGACAACTTAAATTTTTTTCTGAGAAAGAATCAAGACACTAATAGGGGAGCCCCGAACAAACTCCCCAGTACAAGGGGTAAAATCCCATTAGGCATTTTCAAAATAATATACGTGAGACTCATAGTGGTTCTTCCCACCATAAGAACCATCCATCTTAACTGACCAATATGGGCTGGCATAGAAAAATCCCAAAACTTAAAGAGTTGGGACAACCGCACGGTTAGCCCATGCAGTTTGGGAAACTGTGCTCTAACCATGTGAATCCTTATACCTACATGGTTTTCTGGTGAATGGTTACTAATAAGTGTTCACTCAACATGTCTAGAAATATCTAAAACCTTTCCCCTGAACCCAAAGGAAACAAAAGGGGAAAAGAAAGTCATTGGGAGATAACATGGGGATGAGGCACTCCACCTCTTTCCACCAAATGGGAACAAAAGAAGAAAGATGAAAACACCAAATGTTTAAACTATTCCCATATCTCATAATAAGAACAGATCTTTGTTCAAGGTTAAAAACTACCATGGGATTTTCTTTGACTACGTGCCAGCTTCTCTCCGGGACCTATGGCTGGAGCTGGAATGATTAAAGCATCTTTGGCCTCACAATTAGGATTTAGAAACCCCCGAATAGAATTTCTTCTTCTGATGCTACAAACAACTACACGCAATCTGAGATGGGTTCACCCAGACATAACACACTCCAGAACTCACTTTACCTTAACTTTTAAATTCACTGAAATAAGGGTTTAGAGGATGCACTCACATCACACCTTGCTTCTTCGGGTGATAAACAACAGAAATAAAGGACACATATAAACACCTTCCTCTAAAATAGAGGATGTCGAGATCTCCCAAAAGGAAAAACAGTTTTGAAAAAAAAGACTCACATAATATTGTACAACTTCTCCTTTACAATCAAACGAGCACGTGACATCACATCACGTCACCGAACAAGACCAAAGCGACTGAGAGAAATAATACAAGGTGGGGGGCCTTATACAACATCACCAAATATCACAGCATTCCAGAAAGTGTCCATAACAGCCTCTCATGTCCAGATTTCCCACACTGGTGGTTTAACATAAACCCCTTCTACGAAGAGACTATGAATGACTTAGAGGCCCTCTTAGACACTATCCATACTGACAACCCCAGACAACTTTCACCTTCGACGAATTAGGTAGCTTAAGAAACTGAGGTCTCTTTCAACCATCCACGAGCACTCTTACGCAACAAGAGGATCCGAAAAAAAACCAAGAAAGTAAATGGTGTAGACTCATTCTACAAATCTCAAGAAAATATTCCTTACATTGATCAACTGGAGGATTTTCCAATGGCAAAACAATCCGCATTTCACTTCAGTTGTGCACTAAATCTTAATGGGGCGTACCTTATCCAAAGGGAGAACCCAAGGACCCAACCAAGCTGGTCCATTGGTAAAAACATACCACAAAACAGATCCAAACTCATTAATGGGACCATCTTAATGGTGTCCTGAAACATATATCATAGGAGACTACTAACCGGACCTTTTACCCAGCTTTCCGACCAAACACAAACCCAAAAAAAAACAGTTCGAACAGGAGGGGTTCTTGGACTCAAAACATCCCACAACACCAACATTTTCAAAAACCCATAATAAAAACCATCCCAAACAATTCATCAAGGAAACATGTTTTTCTTTAAAACCATTTCTGAAAAAAAAAAACGGTTCAGCGGTGAGCGTATCCACCAATGGTACCCGATGGGCCTCACACATGCATGTTTTTGTGCCACACCAGACACCCTCCTCATATCCTTCCTGGAACTCATCCAGTCATGCCATCAACCATATATCATCCCATATAACCCCATGCATGTGGTCACTCATGGAAATACCAAAGGTCAATGCACTGATTCTTTCCACTTTTCAAAACCAAAATGGTCAACCAACACATCATTCTTATCAAAACCGCTAACCAGGAGGTCGAACCCAAATTACCGCATTAAAAAAAACTTTTCAGAAAGGCACAATCGTTTCAATGAAAACTCACATTCAAGTTATTTAAATCAATTTCAAAACATCTCATCCCATTAAAAAAACCTTTTAATAGTTTAGAAAACTCTAATGGGAACACTTTTTCAAAACCAACTTCGATATAGTTTCTGCTTTCAAAAGAGGTGTAAGAACACAATTTTCAATTTCAAAATAATTCTGAATATTCAGTTCCACCATTTCATAAATCAAACCATTCCATATTTATTTGAAAATAATTTCACAAAAACATTACAATTCCTAAAACCAAGTCACTTTAAAACCAAAGTTCCATGATTTCAAAATGAAAGAACACCAGACAATGCGAGAGGAAACTAGTTTCAGTGGGTGACTTGGACATATGGTTGGCGGCCATATTCCAATCACTTCACTGTCATAGAGAGTGTTCTAGGGAATATCTCCGGCTCCACATGTCTTGCCAGACCCTGCGAGCTCATTGAGACCATTAACCCAACTCTCTTTTCATTTCCCCTAATCATCATCAAACCAAGAAAACCAAAAGACCTAGACAAATCCCAACTTCCCCTGGCGACATGAATCCTGAAATGAGGTGTGGTGATCAAGAACACTACCCATAAACAGAATTCCATGTCCCAACAATCATAACTCTACACTATCCTGACTATTTCCCAAATAACATGACTCCAATGGAGCGAACCTCCTCTGATACCATTTTGTCACGAACCGAATCTGGACGCCGCCAAAACCGGCACCAAACCCAGACCGTGACAAGTCCTGAAGAGCGTTCCTGATCCCCACGGGCTGGAACAAGTGCCCGGGTATCATAAAATGATAATTGGGAACGATTTACCCGAGTTTATAAACTTAAAACGACAAAAGAATCCAATGAAACGAATCTGGATTTTTCAAACCAAATAATCTTTTTCAAAAATTCAGAACTGAATTACACAATTTTAAACAATTTTTAAAGACCATTACAAAGGTACAAACCCAAGAAAATACATCCCAAGAACCTCCACATGGAAAGAGGAATCTCCCTCAAGCCATCTCCACAACACTGCGTCACGATGGACTGCTAAAAACCTGAACCAAAGACATAAAACCTGTACCCAAACCTGTGACATAAAATAAGAAAGTTTACTTATACCCAAAGGTGTAAGTAGGGTGTGAGAGAAAGCCCAGTAGGATAACACCTCTATGAGATTCCATGTGATAAACATTTCATGACAAAAAGCATTGCATGTTTTGTAAATAAGAAATGCCAGTTACAATTTTCTAAATGATGAAATAATAAATGAAAACAATTTTCATGTGAGATAATTTTAAAGGAACAAAAATTTTAAAATAAATAACAAAGCTACTTAATTTTCCAGCCAACAATACCGTATATCGACAGTAAGTACAAAGGATCTAATGAGCACAAGTAATAGGAAATAACCCCTAGGCACTAGCTAGCTGTGGTTCCTAGGTACCTCATATCTCGGTGAGAGTAACCACAAAAAATATCCATTCTCATGCACGAGCCACTAGTAGGGATCATACCCATAACCCAGTGGTCCCCAATCATCATCATCATTGTTTATTTAGAGTTTTAAGCGTCAATCTTGCTATGTGAAACTGAGTCCAAACCCCATGGATTCACTAGCATACTAGTACACGTCCACCCACCTAGATACCCGGGTTTTCCCTTTGTGCTCAAACATGTTCAACAATCCAAGAAGTATAGTTTTCACATGAAAATATCACTTCCATATCACACATTAACCAAATATCCCCATGTACATCACACAAGTCAAAAATTCCACTTTTCATTCAAATTCATTTTGGAATCAAACTCACACCAGAATTGCCTACAACACTTTTCACATTTCTTTAACACTTCCACAAATCCTTTAAACGATTTTATAAAACCATTACAAGATATTCAACTCACATAAAAACCCACACACATGTCACATAATACCATTCTCAATCACACCCATGACTTTTTTTAAATTCATTACTCATTTAATTTCCATTCCCGATTTTTTTTGGGGGTTTACCACTCATTTTGGTGAAAATGGTGGGTTTTGAAAATTTGGGCCAAACCGTGAGCCCAAATCCAGATTTAAAAACAAATTTTGATTCTTCTATAACTCCTTCAATTTTTACTATTTTAAACCCATTCTACTTCCCAATTGGCATACCCTAATATATTAAAATCAACATATCCCTTTGAACCACATAGAAATCCCAAATCATGATGGATTTGGGTTTTTAATTAAGGTAATGGGCCTGCCCGTAAGCCCATTTCCTGCTTTAAATTATTTTTTTAAAATTTCAATATCTCATTCGTTGTTTACTGTATTTCAGTGATTCAACCTCCCACACGAAGCCAAAAACCTCACCCTCACCCCCTGTATCGCGTTTTCCTCTTTGGAGCTCATATACCCCGCGGAGTTGGACGATCTTTCTCAATATTTCTCAAATCGACCAGATTTGATGAGGTAAAATGAATCTTTCATAACTCCTTCAATTTTCATCCTTTCCCCCCATTTCAGTCCCCACATGACCTAATATGACTCCTTCGAACCTCCATACCAGTTTTGGGTACTTGGAGATTCATAGTTAGGTGGATGGGGGCTTATTTCTTCAAGATATTTCAAGTAAGGGAATTCTTTCTTGGTTCCTTCCATCCTCTTTTAGTTTTATTTCCTATTTCTTGAAGTTACTCATGTCCAGAAGTTAGGGTTCGATCCTAAGGTATGATTTGGTATCTTTTGGGTCAATTTTTTGTGGTCTAGGTCTGGATTTATATTCCTTGTGGTGCGGCGGTGATGCGCTTAAGGTTTCGCACCAAGTTTTGAGGGTTTCGACTCAAAAGGTAGGTGATTCCATGTGTAACCATTTTATGATGAGTTAGCTTGATTTTTTTATTAATTTAGTATGTTTATAATCTGTCTTGTGTGGTTTGAAAACTCTTTTTGATGAATTTGGTTAAACATTTAATTTTTAGTTGTATTTTAGCTTGAAATTGGGTACTTTTCATGTGTGACTCTTGGGGTAATGTTTGTGATTAGTTTATAACATATGAAAGAGATTTATTAGTCTTGAAAGGGGCTGCCAATTCTTTTTTGTTAATTCCTTATTGTCATGTGGGCCTTGAAAAGTGGTTTTTTGAATGAGTTTAAGGTGTAAAACCGTGTTGTACTTTTTGAAGGTGATTTATGAAAACGTGTGTTTTTCATGTGTATCTTTGTGGTATTATTTGATGTATTTTTATAACATTTGGGGGTGCTTTAATAATTGTTTTAGGGATTAAAATTCTGTTTTGGATTGTCATTGTCATGATTTTGGTTTTGAATGAGGGGTTTGAAATGGGTTTAGTGTGCAAACAATGGTTATACCTCTTGGGTTTGTTTTATAAAAATTGCAAATGTTTTATTTGATTAAACAAAGTTGGGAAAGGGTGTATATATACTGTTTGGGTGAGTGTGTTCACCTAATGTGGTTCTTTTAAAGGTAAAGTGATGATTTGAGATGTCAAACATTTTTTTAGAATGTTTTATAAATTGCCGAAATGTTTTACTAAATTGTGTTTTGTGTGCGAAACACACGTGTGGGATGTTTCGGGTGAGTTTATTAATAAAATGAATTTTGGAGTTGAGAAGGGTATTATGTGACATGTGTGTGGGTTGTTATGTGAGTTGAATATCTTGTAATGGTTTTATAAAATCGTTTAAAGGATTTGTGGAAGTGTTAAAGAAATGTGAAAAGTGTTGTAGGCAATTTTGGTGTGAGTTTGATTCCAAAATGCATTTGAATGAAAAGTGGAATTTTTGACTTGTGTGATGTACATGGGGATGTTTGGTTAATGTGTGATGTGGAAGTGATATTTTCATGTAAAAACTATACTTCTTGGATTGTTGAACTTGTTTGAGCACAAAGGGAAAACCCAGGTATCTAGGTGGGTGGACGTGTACTAGTATGCTAGTGAATCCGTGGGGTTTGGCCTCAGTTTCACTTAGCAAGATTGACGCTTACAACTCTAACTAAACAATGATGATGATGATTGGGGACCACTAGGTAATGGGTATGATCCCTACTAGTGGCTCGTGCATGGGAACAAATATTTTTTGTGGTTACTCTCACCGAGATACGAGGTACCTGGGACCCACAGCTAGCTAGTTCCTAGGGGTTATTTTCTATTACTTGTGCTCATTAGATCCTTTGTACTTAACGTCGGTATACGGTATTGTTGGATGGAAAATTCAGTAGCTTTGTTATTTATTTTAAAATTTGTGTTCCTTTAAAATTATCTCACATGAAAACTGTTTTCATTTATTATTTCATCCTTTAGAAAATTGTAAATAGCATTTCTTATTTACAAAACATGCAATGCTTTTTGTCATGAAATGTTTATCACATGGAATCTCATAGAGGTGGTATCCTACTGGGATTTCGCTCACACCCTACTTACACCTTTGTGTGTAAGTAGACTTTCTTATTTTATGTCACAGGTTTGGGTACAGGTTTTATGCCTTCGGTTCGGGTTTTTAGCGGTCCACCGTGACGCAGTGTCGTGGAGATGGCTTGAGGGCGATGCCTCTTTCCATGTGGAGGTTCTTGGGCTGTCTTTTCTTGGGTTTGTACATTTGTAATGGTCTTTAAAAATTGTTTAAAATTTTGTAATTAAGTTCTGAATTTTTGAAAAAGATTATTTGGTTTGAAAAATCCAGATTCGTTTCATTGGATTCTTTTGTCGTTTTAAGTTTATAAACTTGGGTAAATCGTTCCCAATTATCATTTTATGATACCCGGGCACTTGTGCCAGCCCGTGGGGATCGGGAACGCCCTTCAGGACTTGTCACGGTCTGGGTTTGGTGCCGGTTTTGGCGGCGTCCAGATTCGGTTCGTGACACCACCACACCCCTGGACTACCCCCCCATCCCAATAGACACCCTGGACCCCCCCACTGGACAACCCCCCCACCCTGGAAACCCCCCTCACCCCACAAGACACCCCCACACCCCTGGACACCCCCTGGATAGCCTCCCACTCCCCTGGACAGAACTTCCACCCTCCTAGAAACGCTCCCACCCCCTGGACTGCCCCCACCCCACCGGAAAGCCCTCCCAGACCCCTGTACACCCCCAACCCCACTAAACACCCCCACACCCTTGGAACCCCTCCCCCCAGACTAGAATCCATACCATAAAAACCATCATAAGTAGACCAAAACAAGAAGTAGAGAAAAATTAAACATTCACATATATAACATTCAAAACTTACACTTTCAACTTCAAAAAATACTAAATCCAACCTAAACGACTACCAAATACACAATTAAAACGACAATATTCAAAATTACATTTTACACTACACACAACTAAAATTCAATCAAACCAATAAAATAATTTGACCACTCCACTTGTAAGTGTGTGATGTATTCAACAGTATAGGGTTGAGGGTCATCAAAAAGATACAAATGAAAATGATAGTAGTTAATGTGTGTAATGAATAAATCAAATTGAAATATTATGGAAATGTTTAAGAGGAAATCTTACCAGGTCAAAATTCACAACTGTCCCAGTTGTTATTATTTCATACATAAATCTTAACATATAATATCCGCATTTGATGATGCCTTGTTGTTCATGAAAATTCTGTTTGAATGAGTGTAAATTCAATATATTATTTTTATGTAATAAATCAAAAAGTACAAATTATAGAGGGATATTTACCTTCGCATTTACATATTTGATCTTTCCACTCATTTTCTTTGTGTTTTTTCGAAAGTAGGGCCATTCCCTGTTAGAAAATAATACGAATGAGGTAAATTTAAAATTCATTATAATATATAAAACTATTGAGAAATTGAAACCTACTTTTCCAATATATTCTTAAAACTTTCCCACACATCATCATGGACATAGCATATCCAATAAAGTGCTTTCTCCCTTGGGCAAAAAACCCCTAACATCCAATGATCACTGATAAAAGGAAATTTAATGTTATTGGTTTTTTATGTTAAAAGATAATTAACTCTTTGGGAGAGATGTTTTTCATACCTATCATAAAAAGGCATCATCCAACATTGTGTGACTATATTCTTTTCAAGTATTTCAGCAATATAAAGCATTCTTTGTTCCTCATCCAATGCACATGCTTCAGGGGAAATCAATTTCGGGTCCATGAATCCATATACATCTGTCATCTCATTCCTCTCACAAATTTTATAAATATACCTAATAAAAAATAGACATAAGTATACATTTTTAATAAATATAACGCAGGGAAAAGGTGTTAAGACTTACATGGAAAAAATTTGCACCACATTGATGCCCAACTTATCTCAAGTAACAAGCTCCATGATATCAGTTTTCATAATCCCCACACTTATTACACATCCACAAACATGAGCTTCCATTGGAAACTCATAATGACCCGCCAAAAAATTTGAATATCTTGAAAATTTGTAAAGACTACTAGAATCTGTATCTGATGTCATAGCCACTTGTCTTTGTTGTTGTCTATACAATATTTCTTTACCTTTGAAGTATTCCTGTAAAAATAAATTGAAAAATATATTAGTTTTCAAATGATAAAACAACTTTAATAAAAAAATAAAATAAAAGATATAACATTCATACCTCTATGGTAATGAGTCGAAGAAGTCTGGATGGCCAAATTAAAAAATGGTCGATACTATGTCCAACTGTCGTTACCTCATTTGTAGGTAATGGTATCCGAGCTGATCTATCTATAATATCCTATACAGTGACCCTCTGATTCTCTACCTCTAATTATTGATGATGAACTGTGTCTCCTATACAATATACCAACCCATATGAAACTATATGATGTTGAGGATCATCAACATACAACTCACAATAAGTAGGAAGCTTCGGCGGAGGAGTAGGATAAAAAATGGGGTCTGCAGGCTGAGGTGGGGGAGTGGGAGCTACTGGCGAAGGTGGAGGATAAATAATGGGGTCTGTAGGGGGAGGTGGAGGAGTGGGAGCTGTAGTATGAAATTGTCTTTGAATGTCTGCAAAGATAGACTATACCCATGGGGCGTAGGTTACTGTAGTAGTACTGTCGCGGTACTGTAGCAGCAGTGACACTGTTCATCAGCGGGTACTGTAGTAGCGGCGGTACTGTAGCAACAGGTTACTATTCATAGAATGTGAATTGGGCATAAAATTTGGGCCTACGGGCTTTGTAATGGGATACAATCCCACTGGGCCTTCGGGCTATGTAATGGGTTTCCCTCTACCCAGTTAAAAAGAGGTCTTTGCTTTGATTTAATAATAAAAATGAGGCTTCTCCCCCAACCGTTTAAAAAAATTATGAACTTCAGCCTTAAAGGATTCTATTTTTTTATAAACCCCCTCAACATTATAAGTTGAAGAACGTGGCAACACTTTTTTTTACAGATACACCTTTCGGATATCCTCTTACACGACCAGGATGTTCGGGCTTCCCAATGCTACAGATAAAATATCTTGCCTCCCAGTAGCTATAAATGTCCCCTGTGAACTCTGCTCCTCAAGAGAGTCCTGTATTAATTAATTGAACATTTCTGTAATGATTGAAATTATATGAAGAAAATAGTTAAGTTAAGTTAAATAAAATAGATATCTTACAATCCTCTCAGCTGCGATTCTCGATTCCTCTGAAAGATATTTCCCTTTTTTTCCCTTCCGAGTTCTCTTACATCTTTCATGTCTAGATGGAGGGGATGGAGGGGCCACCTCTCCAGAGCTTGAAGACTCAGCTCTTAGTTGTGGAAAATTTTTCGCCATCATTTGTCCTTCCAAAAATGCATACCCTCCCTGAGATAAACTATGAGGGTATACATTTTTAGATTGGATCTCCTGATGAGTTTTCCTTATTTTCTATAAATTAAGAATAAGAAATAATTAACAAAACATTAATAAGATCATTTGTACAAGAAAGCTTATAAAAGTTTACATTGCCCTTACAAAAAATGACTCTTTTCTTCTACTTTCAAAAAATGGTCTCCTTGTGTCTTCATCTATAAAAGGATATATACGACATAGATTGTCATGACTCCTATGACCACAAATGAAATCAGATGAGAGGGTTGATTTGAAATCCCTCCATATCCTGGCAGCCAACGATAATCATTTCTTCTTGACTCCTCGAGTGTCAGGAATATCAAATGTCATCTGATAAAGAAGAGGTTAAACATATTATATATACTAGAAACATTTAAAGAATAGTCAAACAATAGAAAAAGATCTTACCAAAATTGTCTCCCAAAACTGAGAGATTATCGCTTTATCCACTCTTCTCCAGTCATCATACAGAATGCTTACTTTGCTCTTAGCCTGAGTTGCTACAAAACTCTTAAAATATTTTGCATTTGGACCTCTAGGAATATCATCACCATCAAACTCAATGAGTATCCTCTGATCCTGCGTACGGGCAATTACTAATTTTGGTAAACATGTGCACCCACGTTTACCAACCTTTGAACTCTTTGTCGTAATAGGAGCACATGAGGAAGATTGGGGAACATCAAGAGGAGAATGTGAATGTTCCTCCCTATAGGTATGACCAATATGCTCATCTACAGAATCATGTGGTTGATCAACTGAATAATCTGTCTTTATCCTTCAAATCAAAAAAACAAACATTAGTTCAAAAATATACAAATTCAAATATTTTAATACTACTGTAATCAGAAAATAGAAAAGTGTACTAAGTTACGTAATAGTAAACATTGGTAATATGGTAAGCATGTTAAACAATGGTAAAGATGGTAAAGATGGTCAAGATGGTAAACATGGTAAACATGGGAAACCTGGTAAACATGGTAAATTAATTGTCACTGAACAAAAATAATAGATATATAATTCATGTAATGGTAAACATGATAAAGTAAACTAAACAAACTTAAAACAAACAAAAACTTATACTTATTTTGTTTTAATACATGTTTTAATAAATAAAAAACTTACAATATCTAACATTTTATGAAAAAAATAAATGTAAACAAGAAATAAACATATGTTACCTGTAATTTTAGGAATGTAAAAATGGATTGTTTTCCCAAATTCCTTAGCCGTGATCGTTCCTTATGGCACAAACCATGTCTTCAACATGCTCATCATTATGTTCTGTTAAACTTTCCATGGAAGTAGGGATATCACATAAATCAGCATCTTCATCAAGTTCATCCTCACCAACATATTGTTTTTTCCCTTGTAAAACAACAACCCACTGTATATCTGATTGATCTACTACATAGAAAATTTGTTTTGCATGTGTTTCCATTATAAAATAATCAGCTGTGTCTTCCAATCTATTCAGATTAACAAGTTTCATTCCAAATTCATCGTGTCTGACACTGTTGTTACCGATAAACCATTTACAGTTAAAAATAGGAACTTTAATTTTAAAGTAATCAACCTCCCATATGTCTTCAATCACTCCATAGTATGCACTTGATGCAGAAATTGGGTTTTTTTCCTTATCAATCGAAAAATGAATTGCTTCTGAAAACACCAATACACCAATATTCTGAACTGCACTTCTGTTGTCCTGATCTTTCGTATGAAATTTATAGCCATTAATGTCATAACGGGACCATGTTATCACATTTAAACATGGACCACTCACTATCCATTTTAATGTCTCTGATACATCTGATCTACCAAGGAAGGTATTTTTAAACCATGACAAAAAAGTTTTGTTGTGCTCATTCAAAATCCACATTTATTTATTTTTTGGATGACATTGTTTCAGCTCATTAATATGCAATGTGATATACGGTTGATCATCAACTATGTTATTCAAGATGTATGATTCTAACTTCTTCATCTGTTCAACTGACAATGATTTGAATTTCAAGCCACGAATCCCCTTTCCCTCATTATTAAATCATTCATGGAGAGATGGAGGCAAACCTATGTATTGCGCCGCAACCAAGTAGCTCATACAAAACTCTTCTACCTCCTCAGAAATATACTTTTCAATAATGGAGGATTCAGGTCGATATGTATTTTTAACATACCCCTTTAATATTTTCATATACCTTTCAAAAGGATACATCCAACAAAGATATACAGGTCCACAAAGCTTTATTTCTCAAACCAGATGAATCGTTAAATGCACCATTATATCAAAAAAAGTTGGAGGAAAATAAATTTCCAATTGAAAAAGTATAAAAATTGCATCCTTTTCCAAAATGTTCAAAGCATTCAAATCAATCTCCTTGTTACAAATTGAATTGAAAAATAACACAACTTCATTATAGTCTTTTTGACACGGATGGAAAATATTCCACGCAATGCAACTGGTATAATTTGTTGCATCATGACGTGACAATCATGTGATGTCATACCTATCAACTTCAAGTCCTTCAATGAGACAACATTTTTTACATTTGAAGAATAACCTTGAGGCACTTTGATATCATGAAGACACTGAAAAAAAGCTAATTTTCTCCCTCTTCGATAATGTATGACAAGCCAGGGGAAGAAATGTTCGTCTTCCTTTAGGAGTGAGAGGTAAATCCAAACGTATTCCCATTGATAGTAAGTCTAATCTTGCATTCAACCCATATTTTGTCTTTCCTTTAATATCTAACAATGTTCCAATCAAACAATCACAGATATTCTTCTCCACGTGCATGACATTAATATTATGTTTAACTTCATGGTACCTCCAATATGGTAGCTAAAAAAATATTGACCTTTTCTTCCAAATATGTCTATCATTACCAGATTTCTGTGCCTTTCCCAATGTCACATCAAGGTTTTTCACCCTCTCAAAATACAGATCAGGGGATAAAGGTTTTGGAGCAGTATCAAATTCTTGTGATCCATTGAATTCCATTTTTAGTATTCTATAAGGGCAATCCATAGGCAAAAACTTTCGATGACCCATGTACACTGTTTTCCTCCCATGATGTAATTGACAACATGACATCTGTTATTCACAAATTGGACATGATTTATTCCCTTTAACACTGTATCCAGAAAAATTTCCATACGCTGGGAAGTCATTTATAGTGAACAGAAGCACTGCATGCAGTTGAAAATATTCCATTTTATAAGAATCATACACCCTAATACCATCAGCCCATAACAGTTTCAAATCATCAATCAACTGTGACAAGTAAACATCAATATCATTGCCGAGTTGCTTTGGACCAGAGATCATTATACTCAACATGAAATATTTGTGATTCATACAAACTTTAGGAAAGAGGTTGTAAATTACCAATAAAATAGGTCATGAACTATGTGTGCTACTAAGGGTTCGGTATGGATTCATTCCATCTGTGCACAACCCTAGTCTGAGATTTCTAATTTCATTTCCAAATGTAGAATATTGCGCATCAATTTTCTTCTATTGTCGACAATTAGCTAGATGACATATTTTTTCATCACATACCCGCTCATCAGCATGCTATCTTAACCTTTTTGCATCATGTGAATTAGAAAATAAACGTTTGAAACGATGAATTATAGGAAGATACCAAAATGCCTTTGAAGGGATCTTTGTAATCTCTACATCAGCCTGTGATTTTTCTTTCACCTTATACCATGATGTCTCACATTTAAGACACTCTGAAAAAAATTCATATTCCTTCCTATATATAATGCAGTCATTCAGACAGGCATGTATTTTCTTGTATCCCAATCCCATCGGGCATAATATTTTCTTGGCCTTATAATGTGAATCTGGAAGATCGTTATCTTTTGGAAGAATGTCTTTCATCAATTGTAGCAGCTCTGTAAAACTTCTGTAACTCCATCCATGTTTCGCCTTCAGGTTAATCAATCTTAACATCACCGAAAAAATCGTAAAATCTGTACAACCAGGATATAATGGGTTTTCAGCATCACCATATCGACACGCAACTATCTGTTCTATCTCAATTTGTTTTACTACAATATCGTGAATCATTTCTTCAATTCCATCGGAGTTACCATCTTGCAAATCATCATCATCAGTGACATTCCATCCAGTTTAAACATGCCAAATCCAAGGGCTGTAACTTGGATTAAAACCATGACAAATTAGATGATCTTTTAACTCTCTACTTTTCAACTTCTTCATATTCAAACATTTTAGGCATGGATAGAAAAAAATGTCACTACTTGGAACATTTCGTTTAGCAAATTCCAAAAAGGCATCAACACCTTCCTCATATTCATTGCTCATTCGATGTTCCGTAATCCAACTTTGACTCATTATTACCTATAATAAATATAAAAAATATATATATATTTAAGATAAGACAAATATATGTTTATATGAAAAAAATCATAATTTAAATGTAAAACAATTTTTAAATATAAAACAAATCTATGCGTATTTAAAAAAATATGCTTGAATATTATTTTAAAAACAAAATATAGTTAGATATAACAGTTTTAAATTCCATTGAATCCAAGAAAACCATGGGGCCTACAGTGGTTGAAAGAAAATTGGAGAAAATGGAGTAAACCTGAGAATCAAATCATATTTAAAATAAAAATTCATATGGAGAAAATCACAATGTAAATCCAATCATCACGGCACAATCATCATGTCATAATCTCATAAACCACGATGCAGTAGTCAATCCCAATTGACACTTATCCCCCACCCCCTTGGACACCCCCTGGACACCACTACCCCCTTGTACAGCCCCCCACCCCCTGGACACCACCCCCACCCCCTTGGACACCCCATGGACACCACCACACCCTTGGATAACCCCCAACCCCTCCTGGACACCCCCACCCCCTGGACAGCCCCCACCCCTCTAGACAGCACCCCCACCCCTCCTGGACACCACCCCCACCCCCTACCTCCTTGGACACCCCCCTGGACAGCACCCCACCCCTCTAAACAACACCCCCACCCCTCCTGGACACCACCCCCACCCCTACCCCATCAGACACCCCCAGACACCCCCAACCCTCTGGACAACCCCCACCCCCTGGACAGCCCCCACCCCTCTAGACAGCACCCCCACCCCTCCTGGACACCACCCCCACCCCTACCCCCTTGGACACCCCCCCTGGACACCCCCAACCCTCTGTACAGCCCCACCCCTGGACAACCCCCCAAACCCTTTGGATAGGCCTCCACCCCCTTGTACATCCCCCACACCCACCCACCCCCTTGGACACCCCCCTGGACACCCCAACCCTCTGGACAACCCCCCCACCCCCTGGACAGCCCCCACTCCTCTATACAGCACCCCCACCCCTCCTGGAAACCACCCACACCCCTACCCCCTTGGACACCCCCTGGACACCCCCAACCCCCTGGACAGCCCCCACCCCTGGACAGCCCCCACCCCTCTAGAAAGCACCCCCACCCCTCCGGGACACCACCCCCACCCCCTACCCCCTTGGACACCCCCTGGACACCCCCAACCCTCTGGAAAACCCCCACCCCCCAGACAACCCCCAAAACCCTCTGGATAGGCCCCCACCCCCTTGGACAGCCCCCCACACCCACCCACCCCCTTGGACACCCCCCTGGACACCCCCAACCCTCTGGATCCCCCCACCCCCGGATAACCCCCCAAACAATGGTTTACATATAAAAACTAGGCATGGTGAACAACTATAAACACATGCATCTAATATACATACTTCATCATGAAATATATGGAATTAAATATTATTAAATATGGCTACTTAAATGATCGTATGATAATGAAAAATAACCATTGATATTCAACTAGTCAAATGATCACAAGTTTTCTCGATAACTAATATCATAATGAGGTAATGGATAATTCTAGAAATCTTAAAAATATTGTCGAGGCCTTGTCCAAGGACTCAAAAAATACTAGGGTAAGCCCTCAGCAGAACCCAATTCTATTTGGAATCATGAGACATAGTGATGCATCGAAGGGCCATAGAGGTCAACAGCCATTACATTATATGTCTAATAGATTATCATATAAAAGAGGATAAACATAAGCAACAAAAACACATGAAATATCATTTCCCAATTTTTACATTTAATCAATAACCATTCTATGCAGTAATATAGGTGAATGAGATCATTAGTTGTTAATGAAAACAAAAATTACCATCAATGTCGGGCATTCACGAAACAAAAACAAACTAAATAAAAGTAGGTGAGGCTTACGTGAATATTGCGAGTCGATCTAATAGATCTGGGGATAATAAATAAGATGATGATGGAAAAATGAGGTAAGAGGGTTCGAAATCGAAGAATCTTACCCTGTTTAAACAAAAAAATCGCAAAACGTAAATATAGACTATTCGAAAAAAGCGAACTAAATAAAGTCATGGGAGGCTTACCTGAGTGTTGTGAGTTGAGATGATAGATCCGAGGAGAGTAAAGATGATAAACAATGATGGAAAAATGAGTTTAACACAATGAGATCGACAAGTCGATTAGGGTTTACCGCGCGAGAGAGACGAGTCATCGGATTGTTGATCGAAAAATCGTAAATGACAATCCATGGGGCTTGTTAATTTTTTAAATATTTTATAATGTCGGTTATTTAATAAACGAAGTTATAAACTGTTTTTTTACATTTATAATGTCGTTATTATAATAACCAATGTTATAAATGTATCAGATAAAGATTTTTTTAGGTCGGTTATTTTATAACCGACGTAAAAAAATCAACGTGTTAGTTTTTTACGTCGGTTATAAAATAACCGACGTAAAAAATACATAAGAAATCATAGTTTTTACATCGGTTATTTTATAACCGACGTAAAAAATTATGCGGGTTGTTTTGTTACGTCGGTTATCAAATAACCGATGTCAAAAAGGCCTCAAAAGCCGCTTTTTTTATGTTGGTTATTTTATAACCGACGTAAAAAATTCGTAGATAGATCGTTTTTTACATCGGTTATCAAATAACCGACGTAAAAGACACCGCTCTTTGGTTTTTTACGTCGGTTAATTTATAACCGACGTAAAAAATGAACGTGAACGATTTGTAATGTCAGTTATTAAAATAACCAATGTTAAAAATTTACTCACCACATTTTTTACGTCGGGTATAAAATAACCGACGTAAAAAACCACGTTTCACAGATTATCATGTCGGTTATATATAACCGACGTAAAAAATGGTGACGTAAATAACGTTTTCTACACTAGTTGACCCTTTGAGAAGATAGGTTAGGGGTTATTCTTGAGAAGGATATCTCTTATGAAGAGACCATGAGGGATTTTTTAACTCATGTTAATTGGGGGCTTAACCCAGGCTTTACTCCTGAGGAGGATACCCATATTAAGGGAACTATTATTGGGTATTATTACTAAGGAGGATTCCCATTGAGCTTGGGCCCTAAGTGGGATTTCTATATATCCCGGTTAGTAGGAATCATAGTTCTCATAGTTCAATCCTTCTGGTGTATTGTGTGGGAATCATGAACATTACAAACCTCTAATCTCACGTGAGTCGTGCTTGGTGTGAGAAATAAGAGTATGTGAAATATTCAACAAAACACACACTTTTTTTACTTTGCAGGTGGAAGAGGCTGTGGCTATGGTGGAAGAGGCTGAGTCTATAGCAGAAGAGGTTGTCCATACGTCACTTCCCTCTCTTCACTTCACATTGGATGAGAGTCCAAGTTAATAAAAGAATAAAGGTGAAGAATTTAGAGAGGAGAAATAATGAAACCTCCTACATGAAATGCTGTGGGCTTACACCAGGATGGTTTCCCTAAAATTGGTTCCATAATAGAAGGAGTATCTCATTAATGTGGAAGGGAAAAGAAATTATGATCCTTAACCTCCCTAATGAGAATTAGAAGCTCTAAATCTTAAATATGAGAAGGGGTGAAAAGAGTCATATCCCTATAATGCAAGCCTGGGAACTCCGTAAAAATGTCCCTGGGGTATGGTTCCATGTGACCGTAGATATATAAATCTATAAATACATTGAGGATCCTTACCCTCTTGAAGGAAAAGTGTAAAAAACCTCAGACTTTATAAATCCAAATCCAAATGGGGGACACATTGATGTGCCTTTCACTAAGGTTTTTTAAATCATGAGGTATTGGTTGAGGTTTCAATATGGTCTCTTTTAGGTAATGGATCCAGTGAAAGATAATACTTTCCATGAGTGGATTTGAAGGAGGCTTAATGAAAGGTTCATGTAGGATGAAGGGTAGGGAAAACCAGGGAGGGTCACGCAAGGGTTCTCCACATAATTAGGCTTGGGAGAACTGATGGCGCCTTAAGTGAAAAATATCCTGGATGACTACACTTGGTAGATACTTGAATCAAACCTTCAAGGTTCTTCACAAGTATTCCCAGAAGTGAGTGGCATAAATTTTTATTTGAAAAAAGGTGATCACACTAGTCCTATTAAATCAGGGGGGTTAGCCGAATGAGTAGTGAAAGTTTTATTTATTTTTAACATAGATTAGACTTAAGTATCACTATCCCCCTTTGAATCCCTATCTTTAGGCAATTGGAAACTACGTTGGAGGTTTTGGAGGACTTGAGCAAAGTACTAGGGAGATTAGAGCAGCAATCAGCCTTAGGGGAAATTTGTTCATACAAATGAAGGCCCCAAGGGTCTATTTATAGGAAAATACGAAACCTTGGGTGAAGGTTTATGGTCATGAAAGTGGGGTGCCATGAAAGTTCTTGTGTGTCGATGGTGATTTGGGCTACCTTGGGCGAACTATTTTATGAGGCTTTGTGTTTCTTTGGCATTCTCCATCTACCTTGTCTTCATTTTTCTAAGGAATTTCCCTTTGTTTATTTTTAATATATGTGATGAAACAGAGTGTCAAAAAGAATATATATCATCATCCAATGATATTTATATGGGTATTCAAGGAATTTTAAACTTTATTAATTGGTTTAACCCCTTGGTTACCTAATTTTAATATTAACACTATTAATTGATTTTTTAATATTAATGGGTTGTGATTTAAAGTCTAAGGTAAAAATATTCTCATAAATGGAAAATGAATGATATTTTAGATCATATATTATCCCCATTTCCATATTTATATATTTTTTATGATTTTTATATAATTTTATAAAATATTATTTTCTTAAAATATCATTAATGTCATCTTTTACACTATTTATTAAATTTGACTTAAAATACATAAAGATAAAGATTTAATTATAATATAATAAATTAAAACATCACTAATATGTTATATTAATCATTAAATTCCTATAAGATTATAAATCACTCAAATTATATTACTTTTAATATTTTATATAATCTTTTTTTTATTTTTCTACAAAATGAATATATTCTATATTAGTATTTTGTAATCATTTAAGATAAATAAGTAACAAAAAAATTTAAAACAAATAAATAACATGAAAATAATTTTATAATTATCAAAATTTTTATTTTTTTTCACAACATGCTTTTATCTTTATGTGAACACATAATAGATACTTAAAAGTACGAGAGTGACATTTTTTATTTTAAATTTTTAAGATTTTATAGGTCATGTTCATTGAAATGTGTCCCTTAAATAAATATATTTGGATAATAAGGTGATAAGACTCGAATTAACTTCATAAAATAAGTATTAAGATGAAAAATTGAGACTTTAACACACATTTATAACCTAGTTTTAGCTGAATTATCTTTTAACTAGACAATAAATTTTACCAAAGTTACGATTCATAATGAACAAAACTAATTGGGTATTATTTTACCAATTTAAACATCATAATTAAAAATATGTAATCCATTATTAATGTATAAATATATATAAGTGGAAGGAATTAATTTTAAAATAAGTTCACAAAACAGGATGAAATATGTTTTTTTATAAAAATACATGTGTTAAGCATAAAACATGATTTTTTCTAATCTCGTGGATAGTAATAAATCTATATGAAGGTTAAATTTTTTTATTTAATATATTATATAATATATAAATTCAATTAAAAATATTCACCAATTTTGATCAATTTTATTTATTATGATAAAAACACATTACGCGTATGAAAAACTATTTTTTTAGAAAAAAATATTTTGTTATTTTCATTTCTAATATATTTAATGTTAATGAAATCATTTAATAATTTTATAAACCATATTTTTTTCATAATTTCATTATTATTATTCATACCCACTAATTTTAATGGCTTGTTCATAATGGTACCATTTGAATAATATTTTATTAGTAGATCACAGTTCATTTAAACTTGAGGATGTGGGTAATGAAATCCATTACAGAAAATAAATATATTTAACTTGAAATGTAACATAAAATATCATGTTTTCACATTATACCCCCTTAAAATAATATTTCTATGGAAATTTCATCACTCCATCACAATCAAATAAGAATATTTAATCTACATCACCTCCTCAACTTCCCACATAGCTTACTCAATTTTATGATTTCGCTACACAACATTGAATAGGTGGGTAGTCATGTTTCATAGAAATTTTTCTCTATGATCCATAATCACTACTAGTTGTTACTTATAAGTTATATATTTCTTTATTAGTTTGAACTCTTATTTTAGTACATTTTAATGAATAGGAATTTACTTTCAAAGAGAGACACAATGAACACCTCCTAAATTTGAGAGATATTTAGTGAAATATCTCAGAGAGAAGCTACCATCCAGATATAATAAAGGATCTTGTAGTGGAGAAAATACCTAGTTATAAGATTCCCCCTTATTTCCTAATATCATTAACTTCTTCATGAGATAAATTCATTAAAATACCTTGTCACCAATTTCAAACTCTAGATCTCATAAAACATTTCCAACATAATGTTTTGTCGATTCTAAAGTGACTCTATATACTGTTGATTATCTCTAATATTATCACATATATCAGATCCCAATATATTTGTTTCCCAAAATTTATTCTTGGCATTTTTAGTTCTACATTACTTTTTATAGATGGTTTCATTAGGATCCATCCGAATACTCAAGTGGATACTATTATTGTAGGAAAATTCATTCAAATGAAGGTTTTGATCCCAACCAACATTGAAATCCATAGGGAAATATCTCAATATATATTATAGAGTTTTAATGTTTCTCTTAGACTGGCCATCAATATTAGGATCAAATGTTGTAATGAAACTTATCTATTTATCCAGATATTACTGAACAATCCATCATAACTTCATCGTAAACCTTTCATCATAATCAGACAAAACAGAATATGGTACTCAATGAAACCTTACCACTTCTATATTGAATATTCTAGAAGGATGATAAAGATAAGAATATTATATAATATTAATAAAATTCACTCATTTTTTGGTGATTTCATAAAACACATATAACATTTTCCATTTATATTTTATAGGGATTCTAGTGATGAAATACAAGGTGATATTTACCCTTTTTCCATTCTTGTATGGGTAATGGTTGTAACATCCCATTTATAATTCTATCTCTTATGATTTTACTTGATAATATACTATGAATCAGGATACATAATCTTCAATATCATTTTTCATATTATCCCACTATTAATACTCTTTCAGATGTCAATTCATTTTAATAAATCAATAATGAATAGAAAATGAGGATCTATGAGATTCATCAAACAACTCCAAATTCTAGTTTATTATAGATGAGATACATACTCATTTATTAAACCATATCATTCCATCATAATGATGGTTCAACTAAGGACCATTCATCTTCTTCTTCAATAATTCCACATCTTCCTTCTTTGGATTATTAATCATCTCATGGATGAGTGGTTTAACAATAATTTGAGAAAGATAATATTAGACCTCTTTCCTCATGATTTTAGGATCAATCTTATACAAAAACCATAAATATTAGATCTTATTAAATTTATATCATAGAAAGACTAGTACGGTATTTTTTTTCTAATAGAATCACCCACCTTGTCCGCCTTCCTCGGGTGGTTATTTATTTTGAAATCATAATATTTTATCAACTCAAACCATCTTCTCTCACACATATTCAAATATTTCTATGTAAATATATAAATCATGCTTTTATAATATATATATCTATGTATATATATATATATCACACATTTCACCATATAGATAATGAATCCATATCTTTAATGTAATTTTATCTCTACCAACTCCAAATCATGATTTGGGTAATTTTGATCATTAATTTTTAAATATAATGATGAATATGATATCAATATATCATTTATCTGGAGGTAGCATCATAGTACCTTCTTTGATACATCACTATTGATTACAAACCCTTATCCTCTATAGGGTTGTGTATGATCAATTATGTTAACCAACCATCTATTTGTTTATTTGAAACTATATTCACATTAAAAATTACTTAATAACATAACCCCTTCATGACATATGTGTGGGTGTATTAGATATTAATGATAAACATCTCACAACAAATCGATAGTATCCATCAAACGCAGAAAACTATATATTTAAGTTACTTTGGTTGGTCTAGTCCATTTATCAATAACTTCCATTATTGAAAGATCCAATGATATACCTTCACAATAGATTACTTGGAAAAGGAATGAAACATTCTAAAACCAAAATTCACACTTGGAAAAATTTTCATACAACTTATCCTTACTCAAGGACTTTAGCACAATTCTCAAATGATCTTCAGACTCTTCCTTTATCTTTGAATATATAAGAATATTTTCTATAAATTCCACCAAATATTCATCAAAGTAATATCTAATAACTATATTTATTAAATCCACCAAGTTAGTAGGAGAAATGGTATGTTCAAAAGCTATTACAATAAATTCATAAATACCACACCTCATACAGACTATAGTATTTGGTATATCCTCCTTATTTATCCATACCTGATGATATCCACTTAGAAGATAAATTTTGGGGAAATATAGGGACCATTTTAATTGAACTAACATGTCATCAATACGGGGTAAATAATACTTTTTCTTAATCTTTATCTTATTAGGTTATAGAAACTCAAAGAAACTATACCCTGAACCGTCTATATTTTTAATAAAAATAAAAGGTACACCACATGGATAAGTATTAGTACTTATCAATCCATTATCTAGATTATCATTTAGTTTCATCTCCAATTACTATAACTCAATCATGGAGATTATATACAAAGTCTTTGAAATAAGAACAACTCCATATATGAGTTCTATTAAAATCGAAACATTATAACTTGATGGAAGACTAAAATAATACAATTGAAATAAATCAATATTACCCAAAAAGGTATTTAATATCACATATATAAAGATACAATGGCCTTTCTTGATGCTTCACGACCAGTCCAAATGCATCATGGGAAGATGCTCAGTGGACTTGTAGCATGTTATGCATTTTTACATTCTTTTCTATGCATAATTTTAAACTTATCAGCACTATATGGATTTTTTTTGCAAAAACTGTAAGAATAATGGATCCGACACAGGATGGTTATTTAAATTTAACTGATAAGAGAATTAATTTGGCTGATAATGTGGAAGCTTACCCCCAATATCATATCATTCTCTGTAAAATTATTATGAAATCCTTTCTTTTTCAAAGCTTTTGGGATGAAAATTATTTGAAATACAACCTTTATATAATTTTGGACTCTAAGACGATGTTTTAATTCCATATTATTATTATAATAATCCTTCTTTGTTTAAAGAGTTGTCATATTGGGTTCAAGAGAACATCTCTATTACGAGAGACATTACTCCTGAATCAGGTCAACAAGAAGTTGTCATTCTAAATGGATCATCATGGACACAAGTAAAAAAATAATCATGAAATATCCTTTCAATTTATTAATTAAATATCATCCATTCATTTTCAACCTCCCTATAGGTAATACAAATAGAGGGTGAAGAACTAAGTGGGACTTTTAGTTTGAAGGGATTTTTTCTGATGAAAGGGATTTGGCATTCTGGGTGCTCAAGAATTTGATGGAATTTTCCAAGCATTTGGAGGTCATCTGATTATATAAAAAATCATGGATTTCCCTATTTGTAGTTTATTCTCCAAAATAATTTTTTCCTGAACTAATCATCCATTGGGGTTTTAAAACCAACACTTTCCATTTACCATATAGAGAAACCAGGAACTGTCTCTGGGATATCTACTAATAGGGAGGAAATCCCATTCTTGAAAATATATATGATGAATTACTTCCTGCAGCTGACATCTAATAAAATACCAAATAGTTATATCCATTAGAAATATATTTATTAGTTATGGTAGGGAAATTTCATGCTTGTACGCTTATTCCATTCAGTGATTGTATAATGCTATTTTTAGAGTCTAATAGTCCAAGGCTGAAGCTTCAATATAGAAGAAAATACCCAACTCAAAAATTTCAAGGTGTTATTAGTTCATACTATGCCACTATCAAGGAATGATATCATACTCCATGTGGATACATGGTTCGACCAAATATTTCCTTGAACATTGGACTGTCAATGTTTTTCCATGTTCATGAGTGAATAACTCTTTCCCTCTCGCGATTCTTACATTGAAGTTAGGGGCATAACCCTAATGATGGTGGACATGCTGTTAGGGGGACACCTTATCAATATATTTATACCCAACCTCATCATATTTATTAGTTCCTAGGTCATATTTAGAGGGAATATCCCCACATTGCCTCAATGATCCCTTCCAATTTTTATATGGCTAGGTCACAGAACACCTTCAATGTTATTAGTATCAATGTACTACAATGATCCCTAATTATTATTTTAATCCTATGCTAATTAATATTTCCTCCATTCACCTAGAATAATTTGGTATCAACCATATTATTGATTTATTTAGGGATCATATACATTTTCCCCCCCATTCCTGAAACATTCTCAAACGATGATAGACAATGGCAGAGGAACTTCAAAGGGACACTCTTATATTGCCTCAATATGAGATAGGGTTCTTACTTATTAGATATATAGGGTGTACATTTATTAACCTTATGATCCATATAGATTTTTATTGAAATTAGGATGTCTGTATCAGGGCACATCCCTACCCCTTGTTGGAATCAAGAGGGAGTCACACCTTGTCATAATCATTCAAAGGTGGTTAATGATAATGCGTGAGTATTCAGAAATACAAATTTCTCTACCTTCTAACAAATATGTGAAATTTTTTATGGGATTATTCCAAGATGTTGAAAAATTATTAACCATATAGTATATTAGGAGAAGTAGATTTATGGGTTAATAATACTTTAGCTTCTCTAAGTATTCTCCCGTCATACTCCTTACACCGATTTCTGAGGGAGAAGATCGGGTGAGCATGCATTGAAAGTATCATGTGTAAGCCTTGTATTAGATTTTCCCTAATGAATGGAGTGGTTTCGACCTCATGATTGACAATGTTGGTTTCCCTACTAACATTGTTCTCTGAGAAAAAATGTTGAACACTCCCCTAATAGGCTCTATAATTACTAAGTCGATCCAAGAAATTAAACAGGAAGAGGCAGTGGTGGAGAATTTTCCCACAACTACATTATAATTTTGAAGAATCTTGTCCATAGAAAATGTGATGCCAAATTATATACTAGTTCTAGGGAAGGTAAAGGTCTTATATACAAGTGTAGTTATTTAACACCATGCTATGAAAAAATGGGATTAGATCCAAATTTACACAATTTTCACAGAGACTCCCTTGACATAGTTTGCTGATAAGGGGGGAAATATGTGTCAACTTCTCATTGTCTTTGGAATATACGAGTTTTATTACCATTAATATTGTGTCCTTATCCATCATGTTATCATATCTCAAGTGGAGTAAGCCGCTTAGTACTACGACATCATCTAGTTAAACCTTTCTAATTATCCTGAGTAGGATTTAAAGGACACTGCTAATGATTTGACTCACATATTTATTGAAGAGATGGGATTTTATGATCAGTTGGTGGCACAAAATGTGGATCTATGAGAATACGAGGCTCACATAGCTTGGATAAAGGAAAAAATTCCTTAAAAATATATCATACTAGAAGACAAAAAACATAAATTTTACAAGCTAAGGGTCTCCATTAAACAAATTCATCCATTAGTTGAATCTGGAGCAGGGAAAACAACCAATAGTGAGAAGGAACTTGATGGGTCATGTCATACATTAGTCAATCCTATGAATAAATAATGTCAAGTATTATTGTATTCAGTTACACTTTGTTATCATTTACCTATAATTTCATGGAGAGACTCTAGGATGTGGATGATCCACTCTTTTCCCATTCAATGGATAAATGAAAACTTATCCCCCCTACACTTTATCATATCATGTAGTACTGGTCAATCATAGCATGATGTGTTTTGAAATATAATCTCTAAGATAAACTTGATGGGTTTTTTCACTTGACAAAAATATCAATCATATCCCAATATAATCAGGTTGATAAAATCTCTTCTAGAGCATTGCTCATGTATGAGTAAAACTGTAATTACTATCATTGTAATATTGGAGCCATCTTATTTGGATGGAAGATAATGTAATGATATATTATTTTCTTAATCTAAGGGACCCATTGATAATTGTTTTGACTATTTATAGTGTTACATGAAAAACCTACAAACATTGTGTCTTATATGTTTCCACCCTAATTTTTTTCTAATTACACTGTGTTGTAGACTTAGCAAGCCTGATTTGTCCTTTTATTAGGATACCCTTTGTGGGTTTTTTCCTAAGAAGTTTCTTTCCTTTTTCTTCCCATTTCTCATTTATTTTAAAAACCATGTAGAGTGCATGCCTAGTGAGATAATAGTCTTATATTACCCAGGGTGACCTTTTTTAGTTTTTGTCCTGGGGAGTATTATGTCTCTTTTTCTGGATAGTTAAGTGTATTTTAAGATAGACTAATGAAACTAATGTTTTAGCTTGAATTGCATTGACTATGAATTATTAGGTGATGAAAATAGAATGTATTGTTGTCCTAGAATGTCCCAATACATTTTAGACATATACAAGGTATTTTAGAGTCAAAGTTTTGATTTTTGGATCTAAATCATGACATGAGACTTGTAAGTATGGAATAATTGTACATCAATTTTTAAAGGCAGATTCTAATGTAATGTTATTAGGGATTGTGGTGATATAATAAGTATCTATTGAGGAAGAATTATCCTATGGTTGACGGTACCTTTTTTTGTGTGATTTATTAAAATCCAATTGGGATATATCAATTCATAGTTAAACAAAGGTTTTCCTAAGAAACTGAAATTTCATTTATGATGGCCAGGTAGTTTGTAAAGAGTTAGATTTATCATGAACATGAATGGTGGTTTATTAAGTAAATATTCATGATAATGATGAGGGAATCATTATTGGCACTAGTCATGAATGGGAAGACCACACCTACACAAATTTGGCTTGTCTAAAGGAGGGTGAAGCATAATGAATTTTAATTTAATGCGACTATGACATGGATCATATAGCTTAATGTATCATGGAAATAATTTTTGAGGCATAAAATTTAAGGTCACTTATATTTTATTGAAAGCTTAGTTATTTTCTTTTTTTATGATAATTATTCCAAGAATATTCCATCATCTTCAGGCATGTTGGGGGAAATCCAAAGCTACAATCTGGGGGATTCTAAATTCGAGGAGTGACATGGGATGAAAACATCATTTGGGGTTATTAAGGTAAAAATGGTCACTACTCAGGATGAATTTTACTTTATTTTATTTCCCTTTTCATTTATGGTGATTTATGAAAGCCAACTGGGGTATATCAATTCATAGTCAAACAAAGGTTCCCTCAAGAAATTAATGTTCCATTTCAAATGTTCATAAAAATATTATAGAGATTCAAACTTCCCTGGACACATATTTTTTTAAGTAATGTTCATTAATATGGAAGGATAATTTCATATCAAAATTACATGAGAATGGGTAGAAGTATCTTCCTCATGCAGGTCTGAACCATATGCTGGAAAGTGGATTTTTTTGTCATGACTAGGCCCAAGAAATAAGGTTTGGGAGTCACTATGTGTCTCGTCAAAGTGAGAATGAAGCCATACATAGTTCTAAGGACTCCCCACATATTGATTTAATTTTTTCATGTAGATAGGGGACATTTTTTGTTTTGAATACAGGATTACAAATGGGGTGAAATAATTTACTAGACCCTCTTATATAGATATGGATAATACATAGGAGGGTGGGGGAAATTTTTTTCTTATTTTTTTTTGTGGTGGATGCACTAGGATATAGGATCTGGGAATTACTACATATATAATCATATTTAGAATAAATCCATACATATTTCTACTATGAAACTTCTCTATGGAGTTTTTACCCATACAAAGGGAAGGGGGACATTTTTATGTTGCGACTAGAACCAAAATTAGGGATTTGGGGGTCACTATGTATCCTTTGATAATTGGAACTAAACCATACATAGTTATGGGATATTTTTTAGTTTAGTATCATGAGATGAGGATATCATTCATGTAGTTTATCAATATGAGGTATGAATATAGGTGACATGACATGAAAAAGGAAATAAGCTAGCTTGACTCTAAGCCAAAGATCTAGGTGTCATAATGTATCTTATAAGGGAATGAAGTAAGCTATAAGTAGTTATTGACATCTAAAGCCAAATAAGAAGAATTTTAACCATGAATTTTACCATTATGCGATTAATAAGACATAATTTCTTTCCATTTTAGGTCATACGACTAGGACCATACGTCTTGAAAGACTATAAGTGATAAATGGAACATCCAGCTAGGATATTCTGACATTCCCCAGGATGAATGGAGAAAAAATAAGCCATGGTTTATGGGGTTCTCAGATCCAGATAAATCATATGGGAATAAAATTCCATTGGGTATTACGAATATCAAAAATTCCTATCCTAAGAATGAATTTTTCTCTAGTCGAAATTCCTTTTTTTGGGATATTTCTTCAAAGCCAAGTTGGGGCGTATTTTGCATAGTAAAAAAATGTTTCCTTTGGAAACTGAAATTCTATTTTAAATGGTCAGATATTTATTGTGGAGATCCAAAATTTCCAAGTAAAAATAGTATGATAGGTGGAAAGAATATGTCCAAGTATAATAGAATCATCCAGAATGATATTATAAATGGAGTGTGGAGTTCTCTACATAGATACGACTTATGTATAGGGAATGAGATATTTTTAGTTATAGGATACTGGTGGACCTAGAAAAAGGATTTTAACATCTCTATGTATCCTGTGTGGATAGTAATCTATCCACACACAATTCTTAAAGCTGGTAAGGTAGAAGACCAATGCTAGGAATGGGGGTTTCCTCTTTGGTGAGTACATTTAGGCATCCCATGAATTTCACGATACATCCTGTATTTATTGAATGAGGTTATTATACCATTTATCATAATGTGTTGTGGAAGTTCTTACTTGTTCCTTTCATACTCATTCACATGAGGGATCTCATGTTTTGTATGGGGTAATTCTATAATTTATCATTGCATAAAATTTACCAGGATGTGGTGAAAATGTATTAAGGTTGATTGTATGAATAATAAGTGATGAACCAATTTTAATGGAGGGATAGAGGGAACCATTACCTCACGAACATTCAATAAATATTTCTCAAGGTCTATAGTCATGATTCTAGAGGGAAAGGACTTCATGATGAGTTGATGATGTTGATGTACCCAAGGAAAAGGGACTCGAGTGTCACTAAGTTTCCCCATTATTTGTAGTTCTTAAAGGCTCACTACATTGGTTTGAACCATATTTGGGAAGGGGTAATTTTTTGTGTTTTTGATTGAACCAGTATTGGAGATCCATGCATCACTATGTATCTTTTGGTAACATGAATCAAGACACGCATAGTTCTGGAGCACAACATAATAGGAGGATGATTTCATTGGAATTATCCTCTCTTGTGAGGAAATTGAAACCTCAAATTTGTAGCATGAGGTTTCCCATTTCTATTACATGAGGCACAAAAACATTTTAACATTGTGTGCCAAGTACGTTTACCCTGAAATTTAATGTCATGTGATAAGAACTTGTCCTGGTTAGTTTAACTTCATTTGTCTAGGATGATGATTCTAATCAGTTTTACATCATACAATGAGGAAATAATATTCATGAATTTTATCCTCTTTTGAAATGGTTGATATACTATTAGTTTAATGTCTTACATCTTATACTATTCCTGAGATCACCTGAAAAATTTCTTGAGGAATCTTATATTGGTAGGATCTATGGTAAGATGTTCATCCATTGAAATAAAAGAATAAGATCCATTGGATTAAAATTTTATTATGTAATAATGTTCCTCCCACTTTGGTTCTATCTTTGAGGGTTTCTTCCCTGGTATCATTGGTTTTCTGAGGACTAACACCATGTCTCCCTCAAGGAATTACTGGAGGTGATTTTTTTTGATAATGAGTCTTGAAATCTAGTGTTGGTGGACTTCTAATTGATTCATGGTATATAATATCTTCTCATATAGTCACTCCAATACATCTAGTAATTTCTAGGATTGATCATCTATGTATATCTAGTCATCAATGGAAACTCAGAGTGACAGAAATGAACACCATTGAGAAGGACCTCCTATGTACCCTATACCAGTGAGTATGGGGTCACTTGTGTGTCGGTGCATGTTATAGTATGGTACGACCACATGCATACATGATCTTGTCTAGCCAATTATTTTTTCCTTATATACTATATTTTAGAGTCTATTTGATAAGGTCTTATTAAAGGCATATATATTTCTGTTAGCCTCTATATGATAGCGGGCCAAATTGTTGGATTTCATATTGCACTTTTGGTTTAGATTCTCCTACTCAAAAGAAAAAAAATTGGCATCATTCTCCATCAATGTTGTTTGAGGGACACCAAATATAGTAATTTTGTTAGATTTAATGAAGATGAAATTATTCCTTTCCCTGACTTCATTGATGGTAAAGACTTCATCCCACTTAGAGAAGAATTCCATTTTAGAGAGAATATAATTGAACTGCTCGAATGTGGCGGGAGGATATGGTCCCATGACGTCCATCACCAATATGGAAAAGGGCTGAAATTATTTACAAGTATGCATCAATTATGGGGGTTGATTAATGAAGTTGTAAAATCCTTAATAGGAATGGAACATTACAATAAATTTTGTGAAATCCTAATTCATAGTTGGCGAGTAGTAACCAAGCCTCTATATTTGATGAGAAATATTGAACAATGATTGGTGGGCTCTGCATGCTCTTGTGTGAACTGATTTCGTGATACCAACAGTCTCTTATCCAATAATGAATATAATAAAGACCACATTAAATCCCCATATATAGTTGAATTTTTTATTATTAGTTCTGTTATATAGAACAAATTTGATTTTTCATCTTCGTATTTTCTCTTCCCCAGCTCTATCCAATGGGAGTACTCAATTTTTAAGGTAGTATGTTATGGGTTTCATCCACACAAAGGTTGGACCGTATAGTTTAGGGATGTGAATAACTTCATAAATCTCTTCCATAATGAATCTAACAAAAGGTGAGACCATTCAGTGATGCATAGTGCTGATGACTATTTCATGTCGCTCTGAATCACAAGGGTTTTTGCTGCATTCACCAATGTATCATCTTGGGAATTTTTTGAGTGCATGATGTGAACCATTGTTGTATCTGAAGGTAATTCCTCCATCAATATTCTAACATAGTCAACTAGGGGTATGAACACTTATTTTCTGATATCATAACCTAAAATTACCTTCTTGATGAACAATTATGAATCTACCTTTATCTTGATTTGATTTACTTGTATATGAAGTTATAGATCTATCCCTATAATGAGAGACTAATATTCTAATTCATTATTTATTTAGACTTCTGATAGTAGGAAAAAATAAGGTAGGAATGCATTTTCTATGAAAATGAGCATGACCCATAACCCCACATTATTGAGCTTTAGGTTTTCAGTCTTCTTCCCTATTGGGATTTTGGATTCACCATCAAAATACATCTCCCATTCCTGGGGACCCCCTTTAATAGAGATGATCTATTCATTGGGTAGTTCAGTAACTTCTAACCTCATTTTTACTAAGGGATGTTCCATAAGAAGTCTAACAATGCCTGATCTTTTATCACTTTCTGAGGCATAAACTAAATATCAACTAGTGCATGATCACCTCCCACCGTGACATGAATATTATTAACATAAAATGGTTGATAATTTACTTGAGTGGGTTTCTATGAGAGATGAAAATGACCTAGTGATGCTGATGGTAATTCCTTAGTTTCTGGAATGCAAATATTTGTTCTACACAACTCTTCTTTATATCTGAATAATGAGTCTCAGCATCAATCATGGTTCGAATAAGGTAATAAAGGCAATTTTTTCTCATGTGGTCATTATTTTGTTTCATAATGGCACCCAAATATTTCTATTGGGATATCACATATAAAATGATTTGATTACTTCAACATGAGGCACTAGCATAGGTAATCTCAAAAGATATGTTTTTATTATATCGAATTCTTCCTAAATATTGTTAGTCTACTGATATGTAACACCTTTTTTTTTCAAAAATCTCATGATTGGAAAACATTTTCGATCAAGGTTTTCTATAAAGAGTATAATGTAGTCCAATTTTCCTTAAATTCCACAAAACATTTTTAGATTTTGAGGAGGTGACATGCTAAGGATGACAATTGTATTTTTAGGGTCAACTTTAATGATGTGATGGCGTATGATAAAGCCAAGAAATATAACTAAGTTATCATTGAAACTTCATTTCAAGGGGTTAATTTTCATCTTGTTATATCATAGTCAATAGAATAACATTTCAAGGTCATCCAAGTGGTCAGAAAGATGATGATATTTAACTACTAGACCATCAACATAGATTTTGACAAAACATCCCTAGGAAGGGTTTGAAGATGTGATACTGGACACATTGGTATGTAGCGCCGATATTCTTTAAGACAAAGGGAATTACCTGATAGGAAATTATCACTGAGGGGAACTGAAGGAAGTGTATTCTTCATATTTTTGGTCTATTTGGATTTGATTATACATTGAATAGTTATCCAAGATGAGGAGGGATTGATATCTGGTTCGTGCATCAATCAAAAACTATGTGATCAATATTGGGAAATCATCCCTTAGAAATTACTGATTGAAATCTATGAAATTGATGAAGACTCTTATTTTTCCATTCTCTTTCTTGATGGTCACCATATTGGTAATAAATTTTGGATATTAGACCTCCAAAATGAGGTTTACCCTGATGCGTTTTTCATATTGAGCATCAATTTTAGCATTGTGAGTCAGATGTGTCCTTATTGATGCTTGATTATATCCCTGATGGTTATTTGTCAATACCAGGTGGTGAGTGTCCACTTTAGGATCTAGGCCTCATATTTATATTTAATTACAAGTGAACATGTCATGATGCTACTTTATAAAGGAGGAATAGACCTATTATTATTCATAAGACATGACCAAACTAATCAAAATGGTCCATGGGCCCTATTTTGTACCCAGATTTATGCCTACGAGTATGTCAATGGTGGTTGAGAAACCTTCCTCAAATTATGGAGGTGGATCCCTAAGCTCCTCATCTTACTCTTCCTATTCCATACTCCTAGGGGAAGTAGGTAATTAAGTAAACACTCCAGACTCATGAGAGGAGTTGTAGTTTTGACATCGTAAAGATGAAGCGACTTCCTCAGATCTAACTAACAACGTCGAGTCTCTTTGGGGTTCTAGAGGAGAGAAAAGAGATAGATAATGAGTATATTTACTTTATTATGATGGATTGAAAACTTATTATAACTTAGAGGATGAGACATAGGTTTACCAGAACTCTGGGGATGGAATGAGGGTACTTTAAACTGATTTTTTATCACTACCTAGAGAGTCTAGAACCTTTTCATTATTTATAGAATCAATTTTCATGACCAATATCATGAATATAATTGAATATTCATCCAAATTTGGAATCATATTCTTGAATTTATTGATGGAAAACATGTACTCTTTGATGAGTTTTTTTAAGGGGTTAATCAGGATCCTTTCTAGGCCATTTAGAGTAGTGACCTAAGTGACACAATCAACCAAGGGATGTGTACCATCCCTCTAATATAATCCTTCATCGATATAATGCAACTCGATGGATTTGAACATGTCCCTATTGACATGAAACTTCTATATTTTTCCATTAATTTAATATGTGATGCATTTGTGTTATGACGAGGGGACTACCATGTGTTGATGAATCCAAGACCTTATTATAAAATCATTGAAGGTTGTATCCTATTGAAATACCAGAGATTTAGAGTCTGATATAAGGTCTTAAAACTAGACCATAAGATTGATTTTTCCTAGGGGATTTTACTCGCTCATGTCATAGCCCTATAGCCTATGATCTGAAGGAGTCATAATGTAACTACCCGAAAAAATGCACTACTTTTATTTATGAGTCTATTTCCTTCTAATAACTTTTCATTACGTTTTAAAATAAAAGCACATCAAATTTCGTCAGACCCAAATTTTAGTTTTCAAAAATGATATAATTATTATAAAAAATTAAGTTATATGGAATAGTGATTATTTTAATTAAATAGTATGATTAAAACTCCCCTTTTAAATGTAAATGATAAAATAATTTTTATTTTTTTGTCTCAGAAATTTCACTATACAATTTGACTATTCATTTTCTATCCGCTATTATTTTTTTATAACTAAGGATTTTTATATTTTAAAAGTTAAATTTATCATAATTAGAAAATTATTATGGATAAATAAACATCATTCTTGAATTCTAAATGTCAAAATTAATCTTGGATGAATTTTTATTATTTTTCTAAGAAGTTTCAATTTTTTGATGAGTAGTATTGGATGAATAGTGTTTTCTTGGTGAATAGTATTCGATGAATAGTGTTTACTTGGAGAATAGTAAAAAATATTTTATTATTAAATAACTTTTTCTATGAAATGATTTTCAAAAATCCGTAATACATGGTTGTAATTAGGGTGAAAAAATGTGGTTAAATAAGATCAAAATATTTTTTGGTGAATAGTAACACACCCTTATGAATAGTAATTAATAGTAATGAATAGTAAATTGTCCAAAACAATAGAAACTTCACCCATGAATGAATAAATACAATTTAGACATCTTAAAAGTAAAAAAATGATCATAGAATAAGTTTTGGTATTTTTGTATGCCATACATATTTTATTTACAATTTTATAATTACTTTAATAATTTAAAATGGAAATTTATTTTCATAAAATGTAAAAATAAATTGTTACTTTATTTTTTTATGGTTATATGTTAATTTTATGGGACCTTGATTACTTTCTTAAGGTGTTACAAAATGAGTTATTGTTTTAAAGTTGTTTTTTTGGAATAAATAATGATTTTAAATAAAAATTAAATTAAAAATATTTAGAAAATTATTTTCATAAAATTAAGTTCATTTTTGAATTTAGAGCATCAATATTAGGTTATGGTGAATTTATGATATTTTTATTAAATGTTTTGTTTTTCGTTGAATAAGAAAAATACAGTTTTGAGTTTCGGTATGTTTAATGACATCATTAATGATGTAATCATGATGTAATAATTCTTGTAGACTTTTTAATAGTAATATATGTTATGAGGTGTCCCAAGTGTCCAATAACATGGGGAAATACCATGGGGAAGCTCATGGTTTTGCAAATACCACTGATGAGGTGTCCTTTGGAAATTAATAAAATATTCCCTCACTTTTGCTATAAATACCAACCCATTCCTTCATTCCTTTGATTCAAAATTCATCGTAAATGAAGATATGGTCTTTTTACCTATTAAGGAGTCCTCCCAAGGTTCCATAAAACTCCCCAAGGTCCCAACCTTTGTGTTTTTGAAGTCACTCTTCAAGGTAAGGGAACCTTTCACCCCCCTCTTTTAAGTCATGACATCCTTTATGTTATGTCTTCTAGTTTCCATCTTCTTATATTGGGGTATGTTATTATATATCCTTATTTCTGGAAATTTCATGTAAAATTTATTATAGACCCTTTCCGCTCTCATCAAATAATTTTCTGAAATTTTAATTGACGTTGTTAGGCTGCCGAATTTTCGTAGAAGAAATCACATCTTTTTTTTCAAGTTTTCTTTTCATGTCGAATGTCATTAAAAAATCCATACCATGATTTTATTTAAATTGTATTCTATCACTATACTGTATTATGAGTTATTTATGAGTGGGTGACCCTTTCCCCCCCTCTTTTTAATGTTTTCTAAAAACATGTTATGTAGCCGTTATGTTGTAGAATTTTAGTCTCAAAATCTCTCTCTTTTTCTCAATAAATTCTCTTGTTTTATTTATGTGAATACCCAAATATAATTCCATTTCTAGGGGTATTCATCAAGACATAAAATTGATCTATTTGAATCTGGAATTTAAATACATATGACCCTAACTCCCTTTCCATGGGTTATAAATGAAATAATGATATTGTTTTTAAGTACTTTTTAAACGTCATGATTTTGAAATGAAACCCATTTATTTTAATATATTTGGGTTATTTATGAAATTTTTGATTATGATATATGTTTATAAAATAAAAATAAAGAAATATTAAGGTTGAAAACTGATAGAAATCCAATTCATTGGGTAAAGAATTAATTTCTAGAGATGACAAGTTTTACGATACCTTGGTGAATAACCTTGGTAATTGTTTTGACACCTTGGGGTTAAACCTTGGTGATATGTTCATGATTGTATAAATTAAATGTTGTATCCATATATTAAAGTTATGTTTCATGTGATTTTTATTATTATATGCATATTATTCCATTGATCAGGTCTTTATGTTTTTATCCAGTTCTTATTGATATCGCTCAAGTTCACATGTAAACTGTTTCACTTGTTTTTCCCTTACTGGGCCTTCTGCTCACCATTTCCTTTGATGTATGTCTCCAGGTTATGAGATGCAGTAATTGTACATAGGATGAACTTTTCGATAAGTTTTTAAGGGTATTTAAATGAATGTTTTATGTTTTCATGTTTTTTGTTCCTGATTTCCAAGACACTAAACCTTAAATATCCTCTATTTGTAAAATGTAATGAAAAGTTATGTCGTAAAAAGGTGGGATGCCATAGTTGGTATCAGAGGATAGTATCGTTATTTTTAGAAATTAGTCTATGAAAACACTAGGAAGAAACCTATATAAAAGTTTAAATATATGAGAAATTCTTGGTATTTTGGTGAAAAATTAAGTAAGTGGTTTCCGAACAAATAAATCCCTATCTGGATACGAACAAGAGGATGTGGTTGTGGAACAGATGCACCTAGGAGTGAAAACTCCGACAAGGAGTTTTGGGCTTCACCCGAGGTATCCTAGTACACGACAACGAGCCTTGCTTCACTCCTAGTTTGACACTCCCAGGGGATATGTTTGGTTAATCATAAGATTTTTATGAATCATTATGAAGGATTTATAGAAAATGTTATTTTTGTTAAAGAATAATATTTTTCTAAGACATGAAATTAATTTATAATTATAAGTTTACTAATAATAATAAATTTCTAATGATAGAAAATTGCGAGGATGCAATTTATTTAAGGGGGAATAATGTAATGACCCGAAAAAATTCACTACTTTTATTTATGGATCTCTTTCCTTATAATAACTTTTTATTATGTTTTACAATAAAAGTACATTGAATTACTTTGGTCCCAAATTGTAGTTTTCAAAAATGATATAATTATTATAACAAATTAATTTATATGGAATAATGATTATTTTAATAAAATAGTATGATTAAAACTCCCCTTTTAAATGTAAATGATAATTTTTTTTTATTTTTTTTGTGTGTCATAAATTTCACTATGCAATTTCACTATTCATTTTCTATATGCTATTATTTTTTATTACTAAGGATTTTTATATTTTATGAGTTAAATTCCTCATAATTATATGATTTTTATGGTTAAATAAACATCATTTTTGAATTATAAATGTCAAAATTAATCTTGGGTGGATTTCTAGTAGTTTTCTAAGAAGTTTCAATGTTTTTGATGAATAGTGTTTTTTGATGAATAGTATTAGATGAATAGTGTTTTCTTGATGAATAGTAAAAAATATTTTATTATTAAATAACTTTTTTTTGTGAAATGATTTTCAAAAATCCACCATACATGGTTGTAATCAGGGTGAAAAATGTTGTTAAATAAGACCAAAATAATTTTTTGGTGAATAGAAACACACCCTTGTGAATAAAAATGAATAGTAATGAATGGAAAATTGTCCAAAAAAATAGAAACTTCACCCATCAATGAATAAATACAATTTAGACATCTTAAAAGTGAAAAAAGATCCTAGAATAAGTTTTGGTATTTTTGTATGTCATAAATATTTTATTTACAATTTTATAATTAATTTAATAATTGAAAATAGAAAATTATTTTCATAAAATGTAAAAATAAATTCTTAATTTATTTTATTATGTTTATATTATAATTTTATGAGACCTTGATTACTTTCTTAAGGTGTTACAAAACAAGTTATAGTTTTAAAGTTGTTTTTTTGGAATAAATAATTATTTTATTTAAAAATTAAATTAAAAATATCTAGAAAATTATTTTTATAAAATGGAGTTCATTTTTGAATTCAGAGAACATATATTTTGTTAGGGTGAATTTATGATATTTTTATAAAATGTTTTGTTTTTCGGTGAATAGTAAAAATATAGTTTTGAGTTTCAGTATGTTTAATGAAATCATTAATGATGTAATCATGATGTAATAATTATGGTAGACTTTTTAATAGTAATATATGTTATTAGGTGACCCAATTGGCCAATACCATGGAAAAATACCATGGGAAAGCTCATGGTTTTGCAAATACCACTGATGAGGTGTCCCTTGGAAATTAATAAAATATTCTCTCAATTTTTCTATAAATACCAACCCATTCATTCATTTCTTCCATTAAAAATTCATCATAAACGAATCTATGGTCTTTTTACCTCCCAAGGTGTCCTTCCAAGGTACTCTCAAGCCCCCCAAGGTCCTAACTTTTGATTTTTTGAAGTCACTCTTCAAGGTAAGGGAACCTTTCACCTTCCCCTTTTAAGTCATGACATCCTTTAGGTTATGTCTTCTAGATTCCATCTTCTTATGTTGGGTTATGTTCTTATATATCATTATTACATTACATTTAATTTCCAATTTATGATAGACCCTTTCCTATCTAATCAACTAATTTTATGAAATTTTAATTGATTCCATTATGCTGCTGAATTTTCGTAGAAGAAATCACATATTTTTTTCAAGATTTATTTTCATGTGTTATGTCATTAAAACATCCATACCATGATCTTATTTAAATTTTATTCCGTCCCTATACTTTATTATGAGTTATTTATGAGTGGGTAACCGTTTTCCCCTCTCTTTTTAATGTTTTCTATAAACATGTTATGTAGCAGTTATACTGCAGAATTTTAGTATCAAAATCTCTCTCTTTTTCTCAAGAAATTATCTTGTTTTATTTAGGTGAATACCCAAATATAATTTCATTTCCAAGGGTCTTAATCAAGAAATAAAATTGTTCCATTTTATTTTTTAATTGACGTACATATGACCCTCACTCCATTTCCATGGGTTATAAATGAAATAATGATCTTGTTTTTAAGTACTTTTTAAATGTCATGATTTTGAAATAAAACCCATTTATTTTAGTCTCTTTGGGTTATTTATGAAATTTTTTATTATGACATATGTGGATCACATGAAAATAAAGACATATTAAGGGTACTCCCTGATATTTCTCCAATGTGTTGAGTAATGAATTAATCTCTAGAGATGACAAGTTTTACGATACCTTGGTCAATAACCTTGGTAATATTTATGAAACCTTGGGGTTAAACCTTGGTGATATGTTCATGAATGTATAAATTAAATGTTTTAGCCAAATATTAAATTTATTTTTCATGTTATTTTTATTATGATATGTGTCTTCTTCCATTTCTCATGTCTTTATGTTTTATCCAGTTCTTATTGATATCGCTCAAGTTCACATGTAAACTATTTCACTTATTTTCCCTTATGGGGCCTTCTTATCACCATTTCCTTTGATTTTTGTCTCCAGGTTATGAGATGTAGTAATTGTACATAGGATTAACTTTTCAAGAATCTTTTCAAGTGGATTTAAAATAATGTTTTATGTTTTCATATTTTATGTTCCTGATTCCCAAGACACTAAAATTTAAAGATCCTATGTTTTTAAAATGAAATGAAAAGTTATGTAATAAAATGGTGGGATGCCATACAAAATATTATCATCGTAAACCAAATAGAGATGTTTTGTTATTATAAAGATATTAAATCCCAATCCATTATTGGAAAATGACTATATTAAATCTATACCATTTTTCATGCATGACACATAAAAGGGTATGATGTGTCCCTATATAATGATATATTTATCTTGGTATATAAATGAGATCACTAAGTGAATTTCTATAGGATCATCATATGTATGATATACCTCAGTATCGAAAACCTCAGCTTCAAACTCATGGGGGCTTATCAATGCCTCTATAAGTTCTCCCCTAAGGTCTTTTGATAAACTCAGGGCTTCCAGGACTGCTAACTTTTCCGAACCAAGTGTAATTGATTCAATATTCCATAATTTTATCCTTAGGCCTATGATTCCTATCATGTGAATTCTCATTAATTAGTGATTTAGGGACTGAAATGATATAAATAAATGGGTTATCCCTCATAAAATTAGTTGAAGGTTCTCTTGTACACATGGGGTTAGGTCGGGAAGGTCTTCCTACGCGTTGAGGGTGACCAAACACTTGAAAATACAATGATTGATATTATAGAATGATTAGGTCAAGGTGAATTTTGGAATATTTAGGGTTCTCCCTACTCCTATTGGATTCATTGGAGGGATCTTCCAAAAGTATCCTCAACACTAATAGTTCAAGTATGGGTGTGGTTAGAATTCTTCTTTCTATTGTGATTATGCCTTCCCATGTATCCTCAACTCTTATGAACACTTTCTCTAGTTTCCCAGTCAGGTACATGGAACAAGGTTAATATCCACACTCATCATCAGTGAGGGGATCCCTTAGATGAACTAAATTAACAAAAAAAAATCAATTCTTAATTCAATGAGGGTTTTTTCTAGACAACCACTTATTGTGGTACCATTTATCGGGGTGGAACCCGTGGTTTAAAACCAGAGGGCGTAAAGTACAATAGAGTCAAATCTATCCTAGTCATTGATACTGATTCATCTTCCCATGTTTTCTCTCCACCCTTCCAGCCGGATCATTTTTTGAAATACTA
This sequence comes from Viscum album, assembly GCA_963277665.1. Lineage (NCBI taxonomy): Eukaryota > Viridiplantae > Streptophyta > Magnoliopsida > Santalales > Viscaceae > Viscum > Viscum album. The sequence goes on from OY728119.1 coordinate 118,695,697, forward strand.
GATTCTAGATGACTGCAGTGCCGATGGACCTAGATTTTCTATATTAGAAGTGGCTAGGGGCATAGTTATTTATATTAACTATGCTCAGAGGATTTCATGAGTTCTTTTGATAGTTTTTAAAGTCATCCAATCAAAAAACTTCTTCATTACTTTTATATCAACTTCTATCAACTCACCTCCTTCCTTAGGATTGGTATTGAAAACATATGGTATTTGTGTTTGTGGTTTTCCCAACATTACTTGACCAGAGTCCATCATTTTTTTCAGGATTTATTTTAAAACAAATAATTCCTAAATGGTGTTTCACAAAAATCAGAGAAAATAGAAAAATATAATCATAGATCAATACCTACTTGGTTAGTCCTCTTGGTCTATGGAAGGTGGAGTAAATAATTTTCCATAGCCGCTATGAAGTATCCATGAACTTGATCATTTGAGAATGGGTAAACATTATTATTTTGAAACTAGAATTAATTTCTCCTTAGTCCCCTATTATCTTCCTGATGAGTTGGGGGTGGTTTTTATTTCCTAGGGGGTGACACCTGATATGGTGTAGGTTTTTGAAATGAAGTGGGAATGGTGGATGACTTAAGTGTGATAGATGTACCCTTTGGATGAACTACTCTTTTCCATCGGACTAATGGATCCATTCAGGACATGATCTTAGTTCACTATATGGAATCTTCCATTCATTGAGAAATTGTGGTGAGACCTCCAAACCCACCTGTATATCTCACTAGAATGAGAAATGTTCACAAATCATCATGGAGGTTCTCTATGAAAAGATAAATCAAATCTTCCTGTGGAAGATGAATGTTCAGGGATTAGGTCATCCCCTACTATCTAAAAATGAAATTAGAAATTGTCTCATTCTCCCATTATTTTCTATTTGAGAGGTCAAAGATCATCATCTTCTTTAGTGTTGATCATAACTGAATGATAAAATTTTGAAGAAGGTATTCCCATCCTATTATTGAGTGAGATGGTATATTTTTGTACGTTAGGAAGGCCGAACATTGAAAGGTTTTCAAAAAGAATCTAAGATTCACCGCTTCTTATTGCATAGGTGTTCCCATCATGGGATCAAAATGGGACATAAATTGTCTCAGATACTATTCTAGGTCTGCTAATCCATTGAATATTTGAAACATAGGACTCCCAAATTTTGGCAGGTGCAGGATGTCGGTAAACTATTTAGGGTATGGTTTCTGCTATGGTTGGACTAGTGCATATCATTCCACCAAAACTTCCAATTGACCTTCCTATGATTAAATGGTGCCAATAAGCCCTGGATAAATTTTTGGAAAAATAGGATATTGAACAGGGGTAGCAATAGGCAGGGCATGAAGTTCTAGATCCACCAATATCTATGGTTGAAACCTAACATGGGAATTATTTTTGGGGTTCACCTAAATTAGTTTTGGTTGTTTCCCTAATGGATGAAATTGATGAAATATTTCCATAATAGGGTCCAGGTAAACTGATGGCCCTAGTGTATGGTTGATCAAAAGTTTAGGCTCTACTTCAGTCACTGGGATAAACCCTCATTTCTGAGGTACACTAGTTGAAAGTGCAAGTTGAGGTTTTTCTAGTGGGATATACTCAGTGGTAATGGTGACTCAGCGCAATTTGGAATTGATTCTTCTCAAATATTTCATTTATTTATCCTACTAAGAGAATATTTATTCGAGTGTTGGGGGTTAATCCACTTCAAGAGGTAGGTTTTATTTAGCTATGCATTGAAACCTATCATTGGTGGATGTTCTCTGAGGAGGTAAGGATATATTTTTTTGAGATAATCCATAGATTTAGAGGAAGTATTTGTTTATGGGTACACACAACTCTATCATTTATCTCAGTGTGGACTAATTTCCAAGTGGAACCATCATCTCCTCACTCATCTACATTAGAGTCACATTCAACACCATCCATATGCTTGATTCCAAAGAATTTCACAAATGAATAATAAATTATAGGAATATTACTAACCGTTAAATAATAGGAGGTCTATTTGTTACATTTACTAGGAATACTCCTTAATTTTTGGGATAAACTTTAAGATTCTTGGAAAAGAGTGATTCAGAGTGAACCACCAAACAACTTTTTAGTATGAATCATTTCTAATGGAAACAAGTTTTGAGATGGAATGAACTAGGAGCCTTTATTTATTTTCATTCTATATAATCTAGAAAGGGTTGATTTCTATTGAAAATGAGGTTGTGGTGAAAATGACCCCAACTCTACAGGCTAGTGTTTCTCCCATTATTCTATTGTTATGACTCAAGATGAATTTATCATTGTGAGAGGGGAACATTATGTTAAGAATATCCCAACCTTGTGGGATGGGGTTGATCTCATATTGTGGATTATGCTACTACCAACACTACCCTCTTGATCTTGAGTATATCCTCATTTGAGCATGATATGGGTGTAATGAAGGATCTTCATATAAACTTCCCACTTAAGAGGATATTAGCAGTGCATGTTGATTGGATTCCATTCAAAGGAAAGCCTTCTTAATTTTATTAGTTTCTTGATTCAAGAGGGTTTTGCAAAAAAAATCACTCATTGGTAATGATACTTTTGATACTTATCCAGGGATTATTCCTAATGATATTGAAATCTATTCTGAGTGGGATAATTTTTAAGTATCCTCCCTGGAGTAATGAAATAACAGGATTCAACCTCTAGTGTATTTTTCTTAATAGGGCATATGGTGGTGTGAAAATCTCCATGTCTACCCCATCCTTAGATGTAAACACCCGGAAGGGATTCAATGATTATATGATGTAATTTAGGGAATTCACTAAGACATGTTAGTTGAATATATTTCCATTACTTTTCTGATCATGGTCACTGTGACACCAGAAGGGCTTCGAAATTGATTTGATGATGGATATCTCCCAATACATTAACATGGTCCATGCACCCATTTTTAGGTTGGAACTTCTCTTTCAGGTGGTAGAGGTTTATCTATAGATTTAGATGGATTTTATTTATATACTCTTCTGAAAATAGTTTTGGAATATCAAAATGATAAATGGATGAGATCCAAAAAACAATGGGTATATTAATCCTGGATAGTTTTCTTCTCATATTTTTATGTTCTTCCACCAGAGACTCCACCAATTGATCATCCAAACAAGGGATATTCTTGGATATGTTATCATAAAAAGAGGGTCTAGTGGAGTTATCTTTGGAATGAAAATATCTTTGGTGTGTATCAGAGGATGACCATTACCTTGGATAGTCTTCCTTTTGATAAGTAATTTCACCTGTTAGGGATAGGGTTCCAAACATGGTTGTATCCATCTTTCCAAGCACCTAAAAATATGAGGACCTTATTTTATTTGGTCCAGTAAGGAAGGTAATTATTTTTGAATTATCTTCTATATATAGGAAATACTATCATGGTGCTGATTAGGAGATAAAATCTTATGATCAATAAAATTGTGTCCAGGAGGAGAGATTTCTTGATAAGTATTTTGGGGATTACCTCTAGAGTTTCTTCTAGCCATGTAGTAGGGTGTACCTTTAAACTCCTATTGATGGTTACCTAATTTGGTAATGGATTGGAAGGATCCTGGGATAACATTTATTGATGTTTAATGGCCTTGAGAACTCCAAGTTCTATCATAGAAGGGTCATGATCCATATCGACAATTTTGAACTATCTTGAGTAGGATTTATTTATTGATGGTCGCCCATGGGTAGCTACAAAAACATGTTGTCAATAATGATCCCAATGCACTAGCATGGGTTCAAGAAACTCATATTTTTATGGAAGGGAATTCTAATGAGTTTCTATAATTTTAGTATTCGTTGGAGTGGCCCCAAAATGGTCCAATAATCCCCATTTGGCATCGGTATGTGTGCCTGATATGATTTTCCATTTATCATGGAATGTTACTGATGAACCTCCTAGATGGGGGATGGGATGTATGTATACTCCTGAGTGATCCTACCATTGTGTGGATGAATCACACAAATTGAGGTGGTAGGTTCATGGACCTAACTTCAAGCTATTTTCGTTAATGCTATAATTCCTTGAAAGGTTTTTAGGACGTGGTTAGGAATTCATGTCTGACCATCCATCATTTCTCAGATGTGATATGAAAAAACCTAATCAGTAACTGGAATGAACACCCATTAAAATTTTAGGGAACAAATATGATACTTCCCCTAGTTTATTATTGGGGTACACAGACTAGATCCTCCAATTGTCTCTAAATTTTTCTAGAGGGACAGATATGCCCTAGAATGGATTTTCAACTACTCATTGGATGCCATCAAATTTTAGTATCACGATTCAAATGAGTGAGTAGGAATTTTACTCTTCTCATAGAATACCATAGTATTTGATTGACATGATTCATATGCGCAAGCATGTATTTTTATATACTCATTTTCTTCTGTCATATTTGGTTAAAGTGCTTGATTTGAGTGGGAACGAATTTTAATCTACTTGTAGAGTACCATTGTATTTGACTTATAGGATTTATATGAAAGAACATGGATTTTTTCACCACTATATTTGATTGGTGGGAATGATTTGTGAAAGTAGGTATTTTCATCTGCTCATTGTTCACTACCATATTTGACTAGCGAGATGGATATTCATGATAAAGGATTTGGATCCACTAATTTTTTTCCACCATATTTGGCTGGAGGACATGATATGTGTGAGCTGGTATTTTCATCTACTCATTGGTTGCCACTGTATTTGACTAACGGGCTTCATATGAGTGAGAAGTAATTTTCCTCTTCTCATTTTTTGTCACTGTATTTGACTTACCAGATTCATATGTGTGAGTAGGGATTTACATCTATCCATTTTTCTCCATTTTATTTAACTAACATGATACATATGAGTGATCTAGGATTTGAATCTTCTCATAGACTACTACTGTAATTGACTAGTGGTATTCACATGCACGATCATGGATTTTCAACTACTTGTTAGTTGCCACTATATTTTACTGGTAGGATTATTTAGAGGGAACAAGAATAATGAACTACCATATATTTTTTTAACATCATCATATGTGGGCCACCCTAGTGGATGATACTAAATGAATTGGGTTGAAGACTATAGGGTGGTATCATATTCCTGGTGAGGATGCTAATCCACATGACGTCGACAACTATGAATGTTGGTAGAAGAAATTGGGAGGGACACTCGTGTCATCGGGATGAATTTGTTGGTGACCACTTCATTAGCCTCCCAAAGGTAAGGAAATAACTCATTATTTTGTTATGGGGATAAGATCCTGAAATGATTTGAGACATATACTAGTTCCGTCTCCTTCTGGACTGCCAACCACCATTGAGCGGATGACTAGAAGGGCTTGATGAGTTGGAAGGCCTGTCGGGCTGCCTCTAGGTTTGGCAGAGTACTATTTTAGAGGAACTCTCATACCAATGAATTTGAAACCCAATGCTGAACATGCCAGTTGGGTGATGGAATCCTTCAGTGGTTAAGGACTCAACTTTTATAGTGGATGATGTGTAAGTTTTAAAGAACTGGTGAGACTCCCTTTGGATCGAAGAGAGTTCTGGTGAATATTTCCTACTATATATGTGAAAAATATAATAAAGATAACATCTCCAATCATCATATCAATAAATGATCATGTGCATAATTTATTCTTTTGTTTGTACCTATTTCATTTTGGATGTGAGAGGGGCCTGACATGAGGGTGGAATAATCATATTGGTTAAGGATTCATGTTAGGTTCATCATTTTGTTTCTGATTAATGAATCATTGTATGTAGTATGATTGATTATGGGTGATTTGAATATTGAACAATCATTATCATAAGGTTTTCCATTCAGTTTCTCCCCCATTTTCAATTGGTCAGTTTCCAAAGAGTTTTTTTCTTGGAACCAAAAATAGTCAATGGTTCTCATATATATGATGACTAATGGAAATACTTTCCAAAGTTAGGTTCTCATTGGGGAACTTGGCCAATGATAATTAAGAACTCATATTGGTTGGGAATCAAATACCACATAGTTTATAATGGTATGGGTATTACACCTACAGTGGTCCATTTACATTCTTCATTGGGAATATGTCCCTTTGAAGGTTCGAATCAAGGGGATTATAGACCTTTGAGAGGATAATGAAATGGTTTTGGGGCCTACAACTATAAAGAGGCCCATATTTTTGGAACCACGAGGAAAATATTAACTCATAGTAATTTGGAGGTTTGGTTGGGGATTACACATAAGAGGATTCCCATTTGGTTGGGATCATTTTTATGTCATGATCACCGCCAAACTCTAATCCCACATGAGTCATACTCGGTGTGAGAAACAAGAGGAAGTGATATATAGGGAAATAAAAAAATATTATTATGTCTGTTGGTGGATGAGGTTGGTTCCTGAATGGGGGGGGGGATATATAACCCTTCTACTCTATTGTTTTGATATCCAAGATAGTCACATCAACTCATATCTATAACCATGGAAAGATGAAGAGGATTAGGTAAAGATCAATCATTTTCCCCCATCAAAGGGTAAAGAAGGCACAATCCTCCTTATGCTAGGGGATTACTATAAGAGGGATGCCCTTGTCCCAATTTAAGAGAGGATGAGAGAAGAATCTAGTACTATCCCTCAACAGAGTGAACTTTTTGTGGTTACTCACAATCCCTATAATGGGGAGGTCAATGTGAGTACCTCCTTGTTCTGGACCCTTATTACCATGAGAATGTATACTCAGAAGAATTTTGAGGACCCCCTTGTTAAGTAGGTTACCAACAGGACCCCTCTTACAAATGGTATATATGGTCAAGAGGAAATAATTAAGTGTCCAATGATTTTATCATACACATTGTGTGGCTTTAGTAGAGCCATTGGATAGATAACAATAGAATGGTTTGTAGAGGGGAAAATGTGGGGCTAAATAGTATACCAGAGGAAAAAATGGCAGTGGTAAAGGTGTAAAATCATGGATTCCCCATTATGAAAAGTGTTATAATATATGGGGTGGGGATTCCTCAATGTAGTGTTTTGATATGTGGTTCTAGGTTCCATCAGTGTAGTGATTTTCTATGAGGGTTCAAGTTCAATCCACATAGCGCTTCGCTATGCGGGTGTGAGTTCTTCCCACGTAGCATCTTCTGACATGGGGTAGGGATCCATCCACACAACATTATACTACACGAGGTGATGAAAATCATGTATGAAATCAACTTATGATTTATATAATGACGTTTTCAAAGTGTTTTGGGTCATCATATGGTTAGGTGAATCTCATTCATCTTTAACATTATGCGGTTGATTTACCTACTCAAAATCACTATCTCTTGCACCATTCCTTAGTTTTCATACCTTTTTTCTCTTTATCTCTCTCTATTTTAACATATTTTTTGGGTTTTTATAGGGAGTGAAGGTAACAAGTTACAGGGATGGCTGGACATTCGTGGTTGATCCTAGTGATCATTTACTGTAGCCTAGGAAGGATGCCCAGTCCCACAAACAAAATTTTCTTTTTTGGGGGATGAGAAACACCATTAGAACCCAAAATTTGTATTCATTTGTGGGGGATGGGAAACAACTTATACACATAAAAATTCCATTTTCATTTGTGGGGGATGAGAACTAGTTTCACATCCAGCAAACAATTTCATTTATAGGATTCCATACGGAGCGGTAGTCCACAAAACGAAATTTTATGCATACCCTAGACCTCCTTTGTGGATTTGGTTAATTTTTTTTTTCATATTCTCTTTTGGGTTGATTTAAAACTTAAAAAGTCATGAATTCATTTTCTCCAAGCATGCAGACTTTTCAGGACCCAATAGACACCAATTAACACTTATGTATTGTGTATCTAAATAAAACTTAATATGATTCATTTCATAAAACATATAATCTAAAAAATATTGATGATTTTTAAAATAAAAAATCATGATAGGATTTAATATTTTACTTTCTATAAAAAAATGTTCAATTAAATCATTAGTTCTAGGCTCACTTGACAAAATTTCAGTACAATATACACCAGTTGACACTTCTTCATGGATTGTGTATACCCATGACCCTTTTATCAAAATTTTGATTATGTAATATATAAATATTAGAATAATGTAAGAAATGTATTCATAGTCATGTGAAAAAATAAAATAAAATAAAAATTACTAGAGGATTTTAAAAAATAGTAGTAAAAAATATTAGTCTCATAACTCTAGATAAATAAGCATAACATTGAGTTCAATTCAAGTAGTCAACACATGCCAAAAAGTGTAAGGATTCATCCATGTGACCTTTTGTCCCACAATATCATGCAACAAAATAAATAATCAAGAACTTCATACCAGTTTAAAGAAATATATTCTCATAATTGAATCATCTGACATGATTTGAGCAATGAAGCCCAATAATATATTTTGTTTGTAGATATAAATGATTTTACCAATTGTTTTGTGAAAAAAATATATTCATTTAATTCATGCAATAACATAAAAAATAAAATGAAAAACAAATTATAAAAATATATTAGGAAGATAATATTTAGATATGAAAAATTACACATGCTTCGAAAATTTCCCAATTCTTTCAAAAAGAATACCTATAATTTTAATTTAAAAATGTGATCTGAAAAAGTGATGGTTCAAGCATTCTCAATTTCTGATCTAGCCAATGCTAAATGTTTCTCTCTCAATAAGAGGAAAAATTGTAAAAATATACACAATGGAAATATAGTCATCTAGATCCCTCAATGAATCAACAGATTTTGGATACCTAAATTGTTGTGGATAATAATTTATATTAAACAAAAAAACCGTAAATATAAAATTATTAAAAATCATACATAAACAACATACCACACATTAATATTACATTTTAATAAATATATCCTTTTTATTTTCTAAAGAATAATTGAAACTTTTTTTTATTTTCTTTTTCATTTATCACTTTCTTATCTCATTCCATTATATCCCAAAATTTCTTTTTTATATGTTTATGATAAAGGAAAAAAATATTATTTATGTGATAATATGTTTGGATTTATTTTAATTTTTTAATAGTTCCAGTGGAAATTCACCATTGATAATAAATAATTTCTTTCTTAATTTATATCAATTGGAAACTATTTAACCACTTTTATCAACCTAGATTAACAAAAAATATAATAAATTTTCAATCATAATCTAAGGTAATAAAAAATTTACCAATAAGAAGTATTATTTATTTTATAGAAACCTGGACAAGACTCAATAGCCACAAAGCAGTCCCTAAATATTAAAGGACACCTATAAAAAGTATAATTCATAAATATTAGAAGGTATGATATTGTAGTTCATATTAATTTAATGAGATAGGGAATTAAATTTATATCAAAACATGACTAGAGTTTATGAAAAATTTCTCAAATTTCACAATAAATTTCTATGGGGGGAATCCAAATGAACAATAATGAAAAAATGATTTTAATATAGCTTGGATATATAAACCATATGTGGGAGACTGTATTATTTAAAGGGTAAAATTAATCAACATGAAAACAAAATTCTCCTTAATTTTATATGGTGTCAAACTATAGATTAAATATAGGGTATGGATATAACAACCCATATTTCTAATACATTTTATTTCATTATTTTTTATATAAATTTCCATATATTAAATTACCATAAAATTTATTATCCTAGTATCTTTGGGAAATATGACACATAAAATCATTAATAAATAATAAAATACCACATCAATATTTAAAACTCCATAATATGCCCTGAGTTTCCATTGGGGTCCTAATACTTTGAAGGATGAGTTGGGTAAATAAAAATAGAAGGGGTGCATAATAAATCCTTTTAAGGGAATAATAAAATAATTAAATGATGATATATAATAAATGTGAGTAAAAAAACATATTATGAAAACAAAAATAGGTGAGATTCATATACACTCACATGGTTGTATGAACTAAAAACATGACATCATAAAATTATGGTATTATAGGAATGTGTAACATAAAATGTGACATAATAAAAAAATGACGTTATGTTTCAAGATATCATAATATAGTGTGTATAGAACAATCACCAATTAACTATATGTGGAATCTCATGATATTAAAAAACTACCCAATGCATTGAAAGTTTATCCAGGTTCACCCTTCACATGTTTAACATTATGGGTTCCATTCCATTTATATAGCATTAAAATATTTTTCAAAATTTCAATCCCATTTGTAATGATTGAAGGTTCAAAAAAATTAGTATCAAAATCATTGAAGGATAATAATATCTAGGTGAATAAACTTTAATGAAAATAGGTATGGGTATTCAAAACACAAAGTTATGGCATGGAAAATCATTGGATAATATCAGTATCAAAACATGTGTAAAATAAGCTCAGATAAGGGATAACTGAGAGGGAATGGTAGTATATAAATATTTGGAAGAAAATTGGAGAGTAAATCAATATTCATAAACATAATAACACAAAGTCAATTTAGAATTAGAAAGATTATTACAAAGGAAGTGATTGAATGAAACAGTGGAGGGAGATAATCCCTTACCTTGAGAGGTTGATTATTAAATAATAAGACATTTAGAACCATAGATACTCCTTGGAAGGGATATAGAGAGGGTAAAAGAGAGAAAATTCATTCTTTAAAGTCTTTCCAGTGAATTTAAATTGGTTAATTTTTGGGTAACTATAGTAGAAGTGATAGGATTATTTATTATTTTTTAAATTTTATCCTTGGGATCATATATAATAAAAATACCAAAATTTCATGATTTCCATTATTTCAACCAATTTTATTTTCTAAGGAGTATTTTTTTTTTAAATTTCATTTACGTTAATAATCAAACTAACTAAAATAATAACATTTATGATGTAGAATTGAGTCATGTTCATAACTCATTGATTCAAAAATCTTAAAATAACCTATTGGATTTTGAAGGTTTTTATAGGTTTGGGAAAAATAGTAATATCACATTAAAATAACTTATTTTAATTAAAGAACTATATTTATGCATGAAAACACTTTAAAGAACTTATTGTACCAATTTATTTTTATTATGATGTACAAATACTCAGTGTGTATTTATATCATGTTTAAAAATTAACAAAATATTCGACTAGCTTAGAAAACTGTGATAAATTCACCATTACATAATTTTAATGTGATGATTTCATGAATGATATTTATATAATCAATTTTTATTATGAATTTTATAATCATGATTTTTTAAAATCTATATTTGTTGATAACTAATATTTTTTATTATATAATAAACTTTATAACTCTTATAAAATTGTTCTATGACATTATAGAAACATATTATAATTTAATTTCAAAGAAATAGTGTCTTAGAATACCATTTACTAAAAACATATTCTTTAAAATTCATGAAGTTATTATAAAAATGTATTGAAATTATATATTTTTTGAAAGTATAATTATATTTTCTTTATTTTAAAAATTCTTTTTATCCTATTCATCTTCCATTCATTTTTATTTCATGAAATAAAATAATAATGAAAATAAGATTAAAGAAGCAACTATTCCATTTCTAAAAAGTAAATTACACCTTTATAATTATATGATCAATATATATACCCCATTATTAAATTAGATTATTCCCTATGGATAAGGTGTGTGATCATAGTAATTTCATGGGGTTTCTCAAACAAGAATGATCTAGTGATGATCTATACTAAAATGAACTTTTCCCTAAGGTGGTTCCACTAGAGACCCAAATGTAGGAGCTCCGCTTGGGATTAGTTAAATGTGAACCCTAGAGATGTTATGTCCTTTAAATATATAATAAATGTTCTTTATAAGGCATGATTATAATGGTTGAGGCCATCATTTCTCTCTTCTACAATAATTGGTTATCTTAACTATAGTTAATAAAAATTGATTCTAATGATCACATTATAACTTCTATTTTACGAATGGTTATAATTCCCAAGGGTCATAATTAACAGCCACCATAATTCCCAATGGTCAAAATGGTTTTATACATAAAAAAATAACTCATATTTTATTCATCCATATATTACTTAAATCTTAAACAAGGTTTGATATTACTCATTTTCAAAATGAATATTATATTACTAACATTTTATTTCATTTTTATAGTGTTGTTCAAGGGTAATGTGCATTTTTAGGTATAAATTTTCACTAAATGTAATTTTATCAATATGTGGAAATAGATTTATCATATTGATTTATACTATACTACATTACTAAATATTTTACACTTACATAAATAGAATGTAAATTCTAAATATACATTTTTGGGTCATTATATTCTTCCCCTTAAGGAAATGTACCCTCAAACTTTGATTTAAAACACTAGTGTGAAACAATGAGGGAAAATTTGTTTCATAAATTCCTCTAGTTCCCACGTTACTTCTTCAAAATTATGGTATTACTATACTACATTAATAAATATTTTACACTTACATAAATAGAATGTAAATTCTAAATATACATTTTTGGGTCATTATATTCTTCCCCTTAAGGAAATGTACCCTCAAACTTTGATTTAAAACACTAGTGTGAAACAATGAGGGAAAATTTGTTTCATAAATTCCTCTAGTTCCCACGTTACTTATTCAAAATTATGGCATATACAAAAAAATTGACGAGGTGATTTGTCTTATTGCTTTGATCTTCTTCTCTATTATCAAAGAACTTCACCTACTTCTCCACATAAGAAAGATCTATCCCTATATGTACAACCTACAGATTCTTTACATGTGTGAGATCACATGTGTACTTCATCTAGAAGATATATGGAACATGTTAGGTACATGAGATATCTTTTGTGGTAGTTCTATTCAATATGTCTAATATACCTAGGAAATATATTTACATTCTTCCCAAAGATGATGACTCTCTTCGAGGGTGATATAATAAGGAACAAATTATCTCCAACCTAGTTCTCCAGTTATAATTGGGAGTTATTTTCATAATAATTTGGTCCATTTTTTGTTTATCTAATGTGTTTTTTAATTTCCTTTACATTGTAATTAAATTATTTTTCCTATTTAGGTCCCAATATCTTCAATTCACTTACTTTATCCCATCATGTTAGAGTTCGTCACTTCATTCCTTAGAGTTATTTATAAGTATCCATCTAAATTATTGAGTATAAGGGTTTTTATGAGAACATAACCAAAGGAATATGTCTATCAGAACCCATTATGAATTCCATTGAGATAGCCGTTAATATATCTTTTTTTTTCTGGATTGTCTATTCTGATTGGACATTTGTACAAGGTGATAGACTATAATGAAGTTAAAATATGTGTTAAAGTTTTGTTAGAGACCTTTCTAGAATATTGTGGTGAATCTTGGTTCCTGATCTAATAAAATAGATAGTGGTGTTATGTGCATCCTCACTATTTTATTATTATATAACCTTGAAATTTGAATGAGTGAGAAGTCATCCTGAATTGAAATGATATGAGATTTATTTGTAAGGTAATCCAATAAACCCCATATTTAGTTAATTTATTTGGATATATATATATTTAACATGAAATTTCCATAGTGATGTTTTCTAATTTCCAAATTTATATGGGTAATAATTACAAAATATAATTAGTGTTTTTCCTTTCTATATTCACATACTAAAAAACAAGAAACTGTAATTTATATTTCCTAACTTCCCTCTTCATATTTTCCCATCAATAGTGATATGGTAGACCTATATACATATTTTTTTATCCTTAGGAGGATGGAAACTTTTTATGTATGAGGATCCTCTATAATCTTCTTCTTTATCTCAGGAAAGTTTTTTACACATAGTTGTGTCAAAAAATCAGAACTCCATCGTTATCAATGTGGAACTTTGAGGCCTTCCCCATCCTCATAGAGTCGACCTTATTTCTTATATCCACATAATCCTTTTCTGATTTTTTAATATTATATATATGTAATGATTAATAAATAATGTATAAAATTTAAGTTCATAGAACCCTAAGATTTTGTAAAATAAAATTATTTTCAATAGAGTATTTGTCATGAGACTCCAAGATTAAATGACACTTGAAATATATTATTGTTATGAACTAGATGTTAAATTGGTGGAAATGAATAATATTATCAAAATTATTAAAAATTTATATATAAATGAAATAATCAAAAAAATTATTGATAAAATATTAAAAAATAATCATTCGATTTTTAGTAAATGAAATTTATTCTTCAAAAATATGTTTTATTTAAAAATATTTTTTATTTCCTTTCAAAAAATATTATAATTATTTTTTGGAACATTTAGAAAAATTATTTGACCAAATAAAATTCATTTTAAAATCGACATATCAATATTTAATTTGGTTGAAATCTGGGGATTTTTTTTGGAAAATATTGATTTTTCATTGAATAGTGAAAAATACCGATTTTTGTAAAATTGTTATTTCATGTAAATTAAATTTTTAGTTTAAAAGTCCAAACATGTTTTTAATATTATTTAAATTAAAATATGTATTATTTATTTTTATTTAATCTAATTAATTATATTATAATTTTCTTCATATTTTGTTTCATATAAGTTTATGTTTGTGTTAAAAAATTGTATTTTTCTAAAAACTGTTTTAAAGTGCATAATGTTACTTATTTTTAATTAATTAAAAATAACCCCAAATTATGAGTGATTTAAATAAAAATTATAAATTATATACCATTAAATATTTATTTGTCTTCATAAAATTAATATTAGCAGTCATATAGTTATTATAAAATCATATTTTTCATGAAAAATTCACATCTTGAAAATACCTTTTTTCGTCGCATCTCCATGATTAATTTAAAATTAAATATCTCAAATTATGTTAAATAAATTTGGTAAAATGGATTCAATAATTTTAATAGGAATAATATATATTACTGAATAAAGTAAACATAATTTTTACTATAATTATTAGTCAAAATATTAAAAAATAATAACCACAGCTTTGATAAACACGTGTTTATCGGGGGTTAAATTAAATTGATAGGGGTAAAAATGACATAAAAACATGCCTAAAATATAATTTATGGCCATATTTGGAATTTATAATGTGTATTTATTGGTAGATTTCCATTTTAAAGAATTTTTTAAATTAAAAAAATATGGGTACACTATCTTCTTTTCAAAATATTTCAAGTGGTCCCCTCAACTCACTTATAAAAGTCCATCCAAACTTGTTTTCTCTTCACACAATCATAGAAATTTATCTTAGAAAAAAAATAAAAATTACTTTCCTAACTTCACTCCTAAAATCATAGAGGCATTTTTTTTTATCAAAATTACATCCTAATAATTCTTCAGTTCTAACCTAAGGTGGTTGTCCTAAGAATAATTATTGTGCTTAATCATGTGTTTTTATTTTATTTACTCATAAACCTCCTTAAAACACTATAAAATTATAATTATTTTATTAAACTAGTATATAAAATATTTTGATATATTATTATGTTAATGGAATAATCAAAATGCACCTCCACTTCCCTTAAATGGGATACAAAATCATCATTTAGGTTTATGGCAGACTACCGCCTTATGATCTAATGTCATTCATTTTCAGTCATTTCCTCTCACATATTATTATAATAATATATTTAAATTATAGATTTATATATATGATATTTGTAACACATTTATACTTATGGAGTTATTATATCACATATAACTTCATAATTTCTATTCTGTTAGGTTTATTATAACGTCGCTCGCGTGTACGGTGAACTGCCAACACGTGTAGCGAAGTGATTCATATTTAAGTAATACCTTACATGGAAGGTCATAAGGATAAATTTAATGAATATATGTGATATAAAAGAGATATTTATTATATTTATGACATATTTATGATTCTTAAATTATAATATATAATTTTCTTCATTACACTAAAAAATGATAACACCATTCATGCATACGTGTTGAATACCGCCTCCACAAAGCGATGTAACTATTTTTTTAATCACTAAATCACATGGATGATATATATATGTATATTTTAAAAAATAACATTTTATTTATTATATTATGATAAATATTTAAAATTTAAATAATACATATATTCTTTCCACAATGATCATTGAAAAATGGAAACGCTACTAATGCATGCATACAACCTACCAATTCAATGATTGTAACACTAATAATTTTTCAAAAACATAACTCATTATTTATTTTAGAAGTATAGTTTGTGAATAAATATGTAAATTATAACATTATTATTATGATAGATATTTTGTATCAATGACCTCTTTGACCATGGTTAACACTCCTAAGATGTTTTGAAATAACGAACTGAACATCCTCATAAGAGCCGATGTGTACTTAACTGATTTGGTATTTGAATATTTGTTTAAAATTTAATAAAAAAATGATTTTAGAATAATTTATTAAAAATTTATAATTTTATCAATAAATAAAATAATTTATTTATGTTTATTGAACATGGGTTAAAGGAAATACAAGTAATGTTTGGACTCAAGGTAAGGGGTTTTGTCATCTCACTTTTATTTATATGATACATATGACATATTCACCACTTATTTTTTTGTGTATATAATTCCCATTAATTTATATTATTATTATTTTAATTAATATTATTATAATTTAAAAATCCATATGAGGTTCATTATTTAATGGGGTTTTGATTTAGAGATTACAAAAAACTATAAGGGAACTCACCCCAATTACCCTTCATTGAGGCATACTTTAATGTTTCACACATTTCTTATTTTATGAGGTGTATCTAATTAACTTTTTAAATTTTATATCATGAATATAATTGTGTTTTTGATGTTTAAAGTTTTATTTTAGGTTACACTTTTACGATGCTTATGTTTGAGGAGTAACCAAAGTGGAAAAGGCTTTATATTACAATCTCCTTTATTTTGGGATTGTTTATATTCAAGGTTACTTTGGAAGAAATCATATGATATAATTTTATTGAACCTCATATAATTATTCTATACTGGTTATGAATGTTTTTAACATGATTTATTTCCATTTCATCCCTTATTTATTAAATATACCTAAAGAATGTTGTTTTATAAGTGATACCGATCTTGTATTTTATTTTAGAATGTGTATACTTCTATGCCACATAAATGTTCTATAAAATGTTTCAAAAATATTTATTTTCTAGAACAATTACTTCCTAAATCCATTTTAAATTATCATTTACTTTATTTTAGAATGTTTTTAAATAAATTTGTTAACATTTCCAAATTGGTCACTTTTGAATATCTTTCTAAAAGCATTATGAATTGAATATTTATTTTTAACATTTATGAAATGAATGTATTTTCCTACCATAATTTCCATTATTTTACTTGATGTTTCTTTTATATTTTTTCATGTATAATTTCAAATAAAATAATTTTCACAATAATTTTTAATTTATTTTTAAAATTTTACATTCTTGATAAAAAGTTTAATTTTCTAAAAAATATTTTTAATTATAATTTAATTATATTTCCATTAATCAACATCAATAACAGTTGGTTCCAAAAATCATGCTACTAATGACCTAGACAATGTCATGGTCAGTTTGAGGCAAATCCAAACCTAAATCATCCCTATAATTGATCCATGGGTTTATTTCACGAAGCTTCTTCATGGAGATCCCTGGCCTCCGCGACGACAAAAGAAGTTGATGGTACCTTCATGAGTCCGATGAAGCCCAACCCCTTCACAACATCCTTTTTCTTTCACAACATGCCTAAATAGCACCTATCCACCATGAGTGTGATCAAAGTTGATGGTACCTTTGTGAGTTCTATGGAGTCCAAAGGAACCCTTCTACTTTGCGGCTTCCTTTTTTCCTTCACAACAAGCCTTGCGAGCACCTGGCCACCCCAAACGTGAAGGAATTTGATAGTACCTTCTCAAGTCTGACAGATTCTGATGAAGCCCATCTGCTTCAGGGAGTCCTTTTTTTCCTATCGACGATCCCTGTGATCATCGCGAAACCCCTTTTTTTATAAATAGTCATCTCACACCCCCCATAATAACTATTTATAACCCAAAAGTTTACTTTTTAAGCACCTATTTCCTGAAGCTCATGTGCATCGCAAACTCAAGAAAAAAGGGATCGACTGGGGTACTAGAGCTTTGTGATTCATGAATTCCTTTGTTCTTAATGGCCCCTACATATAGTAGGGATTCCCTTTGCGAAGGAAGGATCCCCTTCGGGTTTCTCAAGGTTCCACGAAGCATTAAGCCATCATGGATCACTCTTCTAATAAGTCATATGCTAAGGAGAGGCCATGCTCCATGAGGGTCATTTCATCGCGAAGAACCTTCCCTTCATGAAGAACCTTCCCTTTGCAAAGAACCTCTTTACGAGACCACTAGATTCATGAACTCCTTTCTCATTCTATCCTCTAGGCTTGTATGAAGTGATTTCCTGGTTCCTCATGTGGTGTCTCATGTTGTGTTTCCCTAACTAATGCTTCTTCGCATAGGTGTACTAATAAATATTTCTTATTCACATATCTAGTTAATGTGGACCCCTCGATTGACTACTCCTCCACCCTAATGATAACTAGAATTGATGGTGGCTTCCCTTCACAGGGGTTTTAAGGGATCTAGTCATGTTAGTCCAAGGGTTGATGAGAGAGTCCTCCTCATCCAAGCAGTAGGATGTTAAACTACCAAGAACCATCATCATTGGCATATGTAATTAAAATATAGTCTCACCCCATGCCATGCAACTGGGGTTCCCCACCTTGGGAATTTTCCATGCCCACTCATCTCCATGGGAGTGATATCTCCCTCCCATGGGATGAGATCCTCTTTTCATAGAGATGCATCTTATCGTGGGGAAGTGAAACCAACTTGGTGTAATACCCGCGCCATTCTTATAGGATGTAGCACCCTTTCTTCTCCTTTAAAAAATATCCATCTCCCTGGGCTAATGACCATGTGTAATCCCCACACCATTCCTCACTGACACATCTCTCATGAAGTGATTGTTAGGTATACTACTAGTTATTGTATCTCAAACCGATCACGACTCACGTGGGCTTAAAGTAACGGTGACCATGACGTCTTATTTGGTCTGCTAACCATGCATAAACCACAACATGTTTCTAGGTCACCTTCCTTGTGTACACCCCGATCCTATATCCCTAATCACCAAACTACAAGGACTTTGATCCCTACCTTCTAAACATGGAATGTAGGAATCCTCTCTGAGGTTCAATCACATCACTCCCCATAATCCTTTTGTTCCATATATTTTGAATTGGTCAACTCATCCTTCATGATGTTAAACTGAATGCTATGAACTTCACGGGTTTTGATCCCTTTCGAGTATGTGGGAAGCCTCATTGAGGTTGAATCTCATCAAATGGTAAAATATGGTTCTCCCACCTATAGAAGTACCATCCTGATGTGACATCTTCCCTTTTTTGGACACATCTCCCCAATCCAACCCAATGGAGTTCTCATCCATCCTCCTAGGATGATAACTATGCATAAGAACTGCACATATCACATCCATCCAACCAAGAGTGATCCTCTTGTAAAGGCCCCCTAACCATGAGTAAGCCTCGGCATGTCTTCGGGTCATTTTCAAAGTGTAAGCCTTGATTCTATGCCTCCATCCTGAACTATGTGGAATTTGATCCCAGACTTCTAAATAGGTATGTAGAAAGACTCTATGGGTTTGAATACCATCACATATTAAAATACTAGTCTTTACCTCAAGCTACTATATCTCAGAAGGATCATGCCCCACTTAGAGTTCACTTATCCTTCGACTCCACTTGGGTGGATATCCATGCTTAAGCGCCAACTATGTGTCCCATTTTGACTTAGAAACTAGCCACATGTGATCCCCAATGCCCCCATTAGAACTACATTGAATTTGATTCCCAACCACCAAGGATACCGAGGAATCCTGTCCATGGTTCAATCCCAACACAATCATCTTCACATCGGTTCTATCTCATTCACCCCATTCCACTTCAACACTCCCTTCATCATTCATCCCGATCCTTACCCGGTCCACCACATTATAGTGGGATCATGCCACCCACATGGGTCATCTCAGTGCATAATCCCCATCCGCATGCTCCATCACTTCTCCCTTATCATGATGAGGTAACATCATCCACATGGGTAGTCCAATGCGTAAGCCTTATTCACCTCATTTCTTATCCTTGCATCCCCCAAGTAGCTAAACATGCATAAACCCCACACAATCCACACTCATATAACCAAGAGAAATCCTCTTGAGATGGGACGCTAGCCACCTATAGGCCCAAGTCACCCCTTCAAACTATGTGGTTTTTGATCCCTGTATTATAAACATGGTACATAGGAATACTCCATGAGTTTCAATCCCAACTAATGGGAAACATTGGTTTCCCCCTTTTTGGGGTACACTTTTCTTGATCCTCCCTTTTTGGCATTCTGATCAGACTTCACAGTGTGAAACCTTATCTTTTTGAGATGCACCACCTTGAGTCTGCTCTTATTGGGCATTATGATCCACACATCCATTAAACCTTCTAGGTTACCCCTCCTAGGGATGTGCCTATCTAATCCACCTTTAAAAGAATTCTGATCAGTTCAATCCTTCTCTAATAGACATTAAACACATGGAATACCCCCTTTTAAACATGGTAAGAAGAGGAAAACATTGAAGAAAAGCCTCTAGAATAATATATCCTGCAACCGATGTGAGAATCCTTGTATTTTTGCACCCTTTGATGATGAATAATATAAGTGCGTCAGTGTTTCAGAATCCAAACATGCCATAGATGCCCAACGTGAAATATCCCCTAACTGAAGGTTATTGCCCTAACTTAACCCTTTGGAATGTCCTAACATATGCAATGTAATTAACCAGTGTCCACAAAGAGATTGTGCTGGGAACAGGTTTCACTAACAAAGTCTTAATCTATTAGGGAGACCTGGACTATGTTACGAACTTTGAGGAGGAATCCATGGAAGGAGAGACCGACATCCCATATTCTCTTTTCAATTAAGGAGAAAACACCACTGAAGAAGTGATGAATTCCACTCACCTTTGGAAATAAGGAATGTGGGGTACAATACACCATCATTGAGAATCGATATGACAACCTAGGTGGCACACCCTGGTAGAATTTTCAGAAATAGAAATGGTGAACCCGATATGAATCTATTTATCTACTAACTGTGGGAATTGGTAGTGCTCAAGATATCAATAGATGAGTATGTCACTGGATCCAACTATCTGGTGCCAGTTCCTACCAAGAAAATTGTATTCCTAGCATGAAAATCACCAAATTTAGGGTAGTTAATCATTGGGAATTCTAGCATATGGTATTGTCAGTGTGAATATCTCTCTACAACCATGGAATACTAAATGACACTGGGGTATTAGAAATTTCTTTCCTAATATCAATACTAATGGATGAATCTTCCTTCTTTTCAGGACCCAAGCTATAAGAAACTAATCACCCTCACTCATAGATTCATGGGATATATGAACTAAAATGAGGCATTCCCACACAGCTCCACCTCCACCACGACGTCATTCACAACCACAACTACTAGGTTCCCACTCCCCACCTCACCCTCAAAAATTATTCATAGGAGGGTGATAAATGTTCTTATCTGACGATGCGAGTAAGAGGGGGTCATTCTCATGAGGGATATGGCTTGCTGGACCTGGGGGATTTTTATCCTCATCGTTACCACCTCCCCCAAAGACCGTGTAGGGAGCCACTACTCCCCACTCCAAAATCCAACCTTTTAAGGAGCCTCTTCCCAAAACACTCATATGAATCACTCACCTACGCCAACGAGGTAAGGGATGTACGAGTCATCCTAGAAATGCCTACTACACATGTGCCTCCAATGAGGGATCCAACTAGGGATTGTATATGCCACCAACTAATGGTCATTCATGCCAAAGAATAGGTGGCCTACTCCCCTTATCATCTATCCCCGGTTTGGGTGACCCAACACTAACATCGGGTTACCTGACTCCGATGTTGGGTGAAATCATCAAAAGACACCTATCAGGGGGTGTCATCTTCTACATCTTTAGTGGCCCATTCCAACATTGATGCATACTACCATTTACATGCTATTGAAGAGATGAGGCACTTCAATGCCTGATCAGGATCAATACCTCATCTTCCCCCTGGGAAGGCTAGTTTGATTCATTCATTCACCGACACGATCAACATTTATTACAGGCCAATCAATGACGATGAGACATAGAAAGGAGGTCCTACCCATTCCCATGATCCCATATATTAAGTCCATACCTGAATCTCAGATCGGAAATGAAAAGTCCGTCCTCATTTCATTCCCAGCTTACGAGGAGGTCCTCGCCGCATCAGAATTGTCCAAAGAAAAGGTCCTCCTCACTCTATCACCCGTCGACAAGGAGGTCCTCCCCACGTTATTCCAAGATCAAGAGGAGTTCCTCACTATGAGTCCATCAATAAATATAGAGGTTCCCCCATGTTTTTTTGACATATTCCTAGGTGCTAATTTCACCTCAGTTCGTCACATTTGAGGTTCTCCTCGGTTTGAAAACAACTGATACAAAGGTCCTCCTTATATCACAACTAGATCAAGTGGATGACCTACCCACTCTACAACCAACAGACATAGAGGTCCTCCCCATTTCAAATATCTAACCTTCCCTAAAGAACCATCCTAGGGAAGAAGGGAGAGTCTTCACCACTAAAGGAATAACCCCAAGAATCAGCATATCATCGTCAATCTGACCCGCTTTTAATATTCTGAATCGGAGTGTGATTTGATGCTGGAACCTTCACCCTGATCCTATGTATCAGATTCTGGGGTAGGAACCTGACATGTGAGATTTTTCCTCCTAGAAAGTGAGATATACCAGATCCCTAAAACCATCCGCAGGTATATGTAAGAGGAGTCAGATTTGGCTCCCTTCGAGGGTCGTTCCATGCAGTCCTCTCTATCATCACTAGGATCATTCTTCAACTCAGCATGACATCACAAAGAGTTGTTCTAGGATGTGGTATATGATGAGAACTATCATGATAAATACCAATGAATACCTCCCTCATTCATGAATCAGTGGTCAACCACCCATCCTATAGGGACATGATGATGCGATTGGTACCTTCCCCGAGATACAACCTGGTCTGTGGCGGCATGTCAGCAGGAACAATGTTCTCTCAATTGAATAGTCTGCTTCCACAATGGGACACATTAGTTCCATTAATTGTTCCTCAGATAACCCCATTTGTAGAATGGGGAAACCAAGTACAGGGACTTAATTCTGAGCAAATAAGTATGTGTGATATTCTTGGGGTGGACTAGTTATCTGAGATGTTTTGGTTAATCATGACTCCCAAATTAGACATCCCTAAGTACCTCAACTTAGAAAAAGTCATGTTCTTCTACGTCACCATATGGGCAATGCATGTCCAAATCAGAAACCATCAATTGGTTTATCCGATGATTCAGGAGAACTTTTAAGACATTGGTTAGTAGTGCCAAATGGTTGACCTAACTGCACTTCTTGTAGCACAACATCCTACATCATCCAGTTGTCACCGATATATTCGGTAAATATGCATTCAGAGCTTCTCTACTCTTCATAGGATTATAAAAGAGGTGTCTCCATTTGTGTCGATCCAGGGATGGGGCAGTATGCAACTTTCCAGCTCATCCTGACCTGACGATAGCCATAACTACCTTATGAGATCAAGGATATGCCTCCGGGCATAGTCACGATAAATATGGTTGATCTCAAAACAATTAAAAAGATAGAAATCAAAGGAGGGTCTGAAGAGGATAGATTGTCCCCTGGGGAAACGAATAATCAGCTGGACCCCCCAGGTGTTCTAACTCACCAACAAAGGATGATGCTTGGCCTTACAAATCCTTCTCATTAAATTCCATTAGGCCAAGAACCCACCAAGGGAAAATCAACATACTAGGATTCCAATCCTTATGACTCATCTGTTTCAGTGTAGAAGATAGTGGTTGATCCCACCATAGTTTCCTTGCAACATCATATTTCCGAATAGAAATATCTCATTGATGATCTTCTTTCCGATCATCTTATAAGACGACATCCAGATTATGATGATCCTCAGTATGATCCAATCCCTCCTCCACTAGGGAAGTAGGGGAATCCACATGCCCTCCTTATCCAGGTTCCTGCCGTTAATCTCAATAACCATGTGCATTCTGACAGTGTAGAGACCATATATTATGGAAAACAGACATGTTTTGCATCGACTAACCCACCTGAACTACATTAGAATCATCCTCGAGACCCAACTTAGGTTATTCCTCAAGCAGATCTTTTGCCTTTTCATCCAGAAGTTCTACCAGTAACTAGGCCCACCTACCATGTTGAAGAACCCACTAAATCATTATCAGTTAGAAACCTTCTCCAAGATAGGAATCCCCACTAGGAGGATCTGATGGCCACTCTCATCTCCATCTTTTAGGACCTTGAGATACGATAGATATGATAGATAGAGATACCACTTGACAAAAATCCATATCCGGCGTGTGCGGATGATATGTCAACACCCCTGAATTTTGGGAACCCTGCATTTTCCACTTTCAATGGGATGGGAAAACTATTGGAGCATCTGAACCAATTTATTTAAAGGTGTTGACCCATACTAGGAACTCTATCGCAGCCAGAATATGCCAAGATATGGTGTTTCATATAGACACTAGAAGGGAATGTGTTCGTATATTATAGTGAGTTACCCATCATGTCCATAGCTAGTTAAGAAGATCTTTGCAAGAAGTTTTTTATTAGTTTAAATCTACAACTCGTAAGACTAGTATTTTTTACCACTTCAAGTTAAAGAAACAACCAAACGAGTGAGTCACAGACTTTAACACCAGGTTGAAGATCCTTATATACTCACTCGATATGAAACTGACTCAAGAATAGCTGCTGACATTGTACATGGGGAATGTAAAGATTTAATTTGTTCCCTCCCTCATGAAAACAAATTTCCCTGGTGGATTCTGGGAATTCTCTATCAAGGATCAATGCCTATAGGAGGCCTTGAAGTAGGCTAAACATGCATGCCTGTGCCTCCCACAACTCCTATAATAAGAGCCGCTAGGGCCAAGAATGATACCATTTCATAGGTAGAGGCCCCCAAACCACTAGAATTGTGATCAATAGGGCCTCATCCATATCCTCACTAAGGACAACAACCTTAGGCCCAACCTCAAGCTCAGCAACGACCACATCAGAATTGGAAGACACCACCTCAGAAAGTACTACTGCCTAGGCAAGATAATCAGGCTCCAACCCCTTGTCAAGACCCAACTACCAGAGTTCCTTTTCTTTATTGGAGAAACTAAACCCACTCCATTAATAAGGATCAGGTTCCTGGTTATTTTTGTATCACCCTGGGTCAAGGGATCCTGAGGTTTCCAGAATGCAGGCGGTCTGAGGAGGCTGATCTCATTGATCATCCTAACTACTAACATAATCATCGATTCCTTGGACACACTATCAAATAGTGTTATATATTCAAGGACTGGCTCTAGGACTAGATTGATAACAATGTGGTCAGATTGGTTCTACCCCAGTGCAGGTGGCGTATGTTTTGGTAAAACCAGACAGTAACATCTAAGGTGAATGGTAGCAGGTCTCCATCCACGAGTCTTATAATTCTGATGATTTGTTAACCCACAGATCATTCAATCAAACAAATTGTATCATTCATGCCCATTTGAATTTCCCCGAGCATCTTAAATTCATCACTCCCCCTCCTGCTGCTGTTTCTATATCTACATATTAGCCTTTTATCTCTCAGAAGAGTAGGTGCCAAAGTAGCAAGGGAAAGAAAATCCCCCCATCAATGAAAAAATTGTCTCGTACTCTCAGTGACTTCATTCTTCCAGAGATAGGAGTCTCCCCTATAATTAATCTTATATTGGAGGATTCCTTAGGTGATGATCAAGAAAATTTCATAGTGAACACTGTCGAACTAGTGGACCCTTACATGGTTTCTAGTGACGAGGAATGTCAGGAAGGTCCTCATAATGTTCTAGGTTGACACTATTATCAATGAGGCCATGGACATGTGAATATTCAAAATTCTTAGGCCATAACTTGCATCCAAGACATGCATGCTACCAAGACCAGACAACATACTCAGCCCAAATCTCATCATGCGTAATCCTATTATACTGTCTCATCAGATTTTCTACCACTGCTTTTTGTGCTACTCTATAAGGCCAATCCTCCATGACTACAGTAGGTTCAACCATGTCTAGTCATGTAAATACCATAATAATCTGACATCCAGTCGGTAGTAATTTTTCAGCGTTCAATTAGTGAAAAATGGAACAACCCCAACACCAGCTAGAATCCATCATTTTGACCAATAGTTCCCATCGTACCTTATACCGAAGAGAAAACTTATATCAGAAGAAACAAACGTCTAGTACGAAAGTATGATTTGCTTAAGCATCTTGAAGAAATTACAGCAAATATCTCAATCCTCTATGCCCTCCTCTTGTTAGAAGATATGTGTGAATCCCTCGTAGTGGTTCTAAAAATACCCTCTAGTTCGAAATAGAGGTAGTAGCTGAAAATTACTTCCATGCCAAGGAAGTCATTAAATAAGAATTCCAAGCCATCATATCATTATCAGGAGATGATGAAGTATCCCCTTTACAGGGTAGCATCCATACACTGTACATCATAGGCTATCTTAATTGTGTGGAAGTCTACCGTTGTCTCATTGAAAATGGTTCCAACATAAATCTCATCCTGACCCAAAAAATCCACATGCTAGGATAATTTGAAGAATATCTGAGCATCTCTCACCTAAAAATTCAGGTTTATGATAGGATTGATCAGAGGCGGTGTGGAAGGATTTACTTGAAGACCTAGTTTGGTAGCGTGATCACCAGCCCTGAATTCATGGTTTTCTCACAAGACACCGCCTATAATGCATTGATGGGTAATCCCTAGCTCCACTAGCATGCAATATTTTCCTCATAATATCACCATTGGATAAAGTACAGAGTCAATGGTCGAGTGGGTGTGATCCAATGTGATGCATCTTTTTTTGCCTCTAGTGAATCTCACTACTTAGACGCCAAATATTACAAGAGAAAGGAAAAGAGGGTTCAAACCAAAGAGGTTACACTACTGTTGTGGATAACCCATGGATGGATTTGGATAATGCACTAATCCTCCCAATTTATCAGTTGGAGGACACAACCCCAGACTTGGGACATTGCATCGTCGTTTCTGAGATGAGGGGAATACATGTTCCCAGATACAAGGAAAACTAGAATATTACCTCATACTCCTATACAGGATAGGCCAGAGTGATACTAGAGCCTCTTACCCCTATTAGGTATTGAGACATTCTCTGCATGTCAAAAACAGTATTTCACACCTACTTGTTTCATCGAGTTAGGCTAAGTTGACATAGAATAACACGCCAACACTAATTTGAATTTATCAAGTATGGGCCCCTTAGTTGAAGACTTTATGGAATTAGTTCAACAACTTATGTTACCATGGTTTCAACAGGGTAGGAAATTCCTAGAGAATATTCCACTACTACTCAAGCTAGCACTATAATTC
Organism: Viscum album; assembly: GCA_963277665.1. Classification (NCBI taxonomy): domain Eukaryota; kingdom Viridiplantae; phylum Streptophyta; class Magnoliopsida; order Santalales; family Viscaceae; genus Viscum; species Viscum album. Next base: position 118,723,259 of record OY728119.1, read on the forward strand.
CTACAGGTTTTGTTAACTCAGGAGAATTGGCTCCTCCTGATGATCCCATTTCATCGAGCGATGAAGAGGATTTGGAATATGCTACTCCAGCATTCGATGAGGGTGTATCCACTACTATAGATGAATTGGTATAGGTAAATATCAGTAATAAGTAATACATGAGACTAACACTGATCTGTGTAGTCATGCCTACAAAATAACAACAATAGAATGCGAATTTCATGAAGTAGCATCAGGATGTATTTTCCTAGAGTTATGATAAGATGGAAGGACTAGATCCTTAGGCTGTTTTCTATCACCTTGGTATCTTGTTAAGTCATAACAGGTTCAAATATCCTCCCAGGAAGATGCACCCCTCCCACAGTTCCATTGTAGAGGCTGAAGTTGTCAAGATAATCAAAGACTACTTTTTTAAGGAAGTCCAGTAACCCAGGTGGATGGAAAACATCATTTCCATCAGGAATAAGAACGAACAAATAATATTTTTCATCGAATTTCAAGATCTCAAACATCACTATCAAAAGGATTATTTTTCCATTCTTATGATGAAGATGTTGATTGATGCCACTGCTAGATTCCAAGATCTCTCCTTCATGGATGGGTATTTTGGGTATAATCATATCTAGATGGCTGCTGAAGATGAATATTACACCACCTTCTGGGTGCTGTAGGGGACCTTCTTCTATCAGGTAATTCCCTTCGGGTTAAAAAATGCAGGAGATACCTATCAGTGTTCTATGCACCGCATATTCAATCGAATCCTCAGGATGCTAGTGGAATGCTATGTATATGATTTGGTGTTAAAATACCACTAGAATGAGGATCATCTCATAGATCTTGAGAATTTTTTTAGCTTCCTATGGTCCATCCATTTGAAGATGAACCCCTTGAAGTGTCCATTTGAGGGTAGCTATGGGAATTTTCTTGGAGTCATCATCAGATATAGAGAAATTGATATTACCCTAGAGAAGATCAAATCTATTAGTCTGGTTCCTCCTTTAAGAAAATTTCGAGAGATCCGAGGTTTCCATGGACACTTATCCTATATACCCCAATTCATCGAAAATCTGGATGGAAAGTGTAATCCCTTTTTTAGACTCCTAAAGAGAGGTGTCATCTACCAATGGGATCGATATTTCTAGACCTCCTTTGATTAAATCAAGAAGTATCTACTCTAGCCTCTGGTTCTAATTCCCCCCTGTTGGGTCGGAAAAAGAGCGGGGAAAAGATGGAAAGAGGGAGGGTGAATTGCCTTTTAAAAAATGATAACAAATTAAAATCAAAGTGAAGGATGCAGCGGAAATAAAGAGGCAAGACACACAAAATTGATAACGGAGTTCGGCCAAAACCCGGCCTACGTCTCCGCTCCCAACTCAACCGTTAAGAGATTCCTACCGCTTGCTTTTCAATGGTTTTAGCAAGAAACCCACTAGGCTTTGAGGTAGCACTAGGACCTATTACAGCTTGCTTTTGGTGGTTAAGCAAGAACCCACTTGCTTTTAATGGTTTAGCAAGAACCCACTATCCTTCTTACAGGTGAAGGATAGCTCACCTATGTCTCAAGCTATTTAAAGGAAAGCTTGACAACCTCCTCACACCTTAGTGGTGATGTGAAACCCAAAAGAAGGAGGGATAGAAAAGAGTTTGGGGTTTGTAGGCACAAACCCAAATTGAAGCTCAAAATAAATAAAGAATGAAAAACCGTAATGGAGGAAGTCTTGGGCGCCTTTGATTGATTGGAGATGTTGAAGGCCGCTTCCAAGCTTCTTTGAAGGAGCTCCTTGGATGTGGAATTGGATGGAGCACTTGGGGTTCCTTGAGGTGGCTCGCCGGAGGATTGCTGAATGATGGAAAATGTGTCCGTTGGCTTCACAATAGTTCTGGTGGGTGTCCGGGGCTTCCTTGGCCTTTATTTATAGGCATGGAACCCATTGGGGGCCTTCGGAGCCGTTGGAGAAGTCTTCGGAGCTGTTGGAGGCCAAAAGAAGGTTGACTGGTCAAACCCAACGGCTAGTTTGACTGGGCTACTGGTTGGCCGGTACAGCTCCACCGGTTGGCCGGTGTGTGCAAAAAGGCATAGGATTCTTGTCCAGGGGCCACCGGCTGACCGGTGCCAGAGCCACCGGCTGGCCGGTGGCAAGACAGTAGCTGGCACTGTTTGGAGAGGGTACCACCGGCTGGCCGGTGCTGAGGCCACCGGTTGGCCGGTGGGGAGGCAGTAGCTTCCCTTTGAGTGCAGGTGCCACCGGCTGGCCGCTGGTGTGCCACCGGTTGGCCGGTGGTCTGGACAGAAGGATGCCTTCTGTCCAGGCTCCTATCGGTTGGCCGGTGCACTTCCATCGGTTGGCCGGTGGACTGAATTTCAGTCCACTTGAGATACTTTCTTGGGCCATTCCTTTGGCAATCTCTTTCCTATCATCCACAACACTTAAAACACAATATTAGATAAATAAGAAGGTGATTGTGATCATGAAAATCAAACAACGAGGGGAACGAGATGTACAACAATCTCCCCCTATTTTGATGATCACAATCACCAAAACAATTAAAGTAAAAACATAAATGAAAGGCATGCTTTTAAATGATAAATTGAAAATAAATACTAAGCATGAGAGAAAAGATTCTCCCCCAATCAATCAAGAAATTTCTCCCCCTTTGTGATTATCAAAATAGAATGGGGCATAAAACTTGATTGAGGGATAATTGAAAATCAAGATCAAGATTTGAAAATCAATTGAGATTTTTGAAATTGAAATGAAAATTTGAATAACAGTTTGAATTGAAAGTTTTGAATTAAAAATTGAATAGAAGATTTTGAATTGAAAATTTTGAAACCAAGAGTTGAAATTGAAAGTTTGAATCGAAAAATTTGAAATTGAAATCAAAAGAGCTTAAACGAACCTAACTCCCCCTAAATAAAAACAATAAATCACCGGGGAGAGGAAATAAATTTTGGCCCGGAGAGACTCGCAAGAAGGGATTTTTCAATCCATACTTGTCTCATGGCGGGTCTTCTCCTATAGAATTCATCCAAAAAGAAAATAGACTTGGGTTGACCGTACCGGGTGTTTTTACAATTACATTCATAAATCATGTGCCCGGGTTTTTTACAATAGTTACAAAATTTAAATTCGGAGCTCCCCCTTACAAAAAAAGTGGGTGCATGGGAGGAGGAAGCTTGCTTGGAATAGCCAAGCCCTTGGGTGGTTCTAGATATTCGTTGGGAACCTAGTAGATTGTTTAAATTTTGTTCCCCTTGAGTGAACTTAGCTAGGGTCTCCCTTAGGTCTTTGATGGTTGATTCCATAGAATCAACATTTGGAAAATTTTGGATTTTAAGGGTCAACTCTTCCTTCTCTTTGAGAAGTTGTTCTTTTTCGGAAGAGAGTTTTTTGAAAGATTTTTTTAAAGCAACAAATTTTGAAGAAAGTTCGTGAAAACCATTTTCTAATTGATCTCTAGCGTGAGAGAGTTCTTCATAAGATAAATGATTTAAAGAATTGGAATTTGAAGAACAAGAGGAAGAGGAGTCGGAAGAAGTTACCTCATGGAATGCCATTAGGCATTTTGTACCTTGGTCGCTTGAGGAGAAGGAGGAGGAGAATGAAGAGGTGGAGCTATCACTCCATGTTGCCTTTGAAGCCTTCTTCTTCTCCCTTTTCTTTTTGGCCCTTTTCTTGTGAAGTGGGCAAGTGGGTACAGATTTTGCATCGGGTTCTAGCTTTTGAATGGGTTCTTGCTTTTGAGCCGGTTCTTGCTTTTGAGCCATGCTAGTACCTTCATGGGTTAGCTCTAAACATTTCCAAATATCATGTGAAGTAGAGCAAGAAGAAATATGATCAAAAACATTACGATCTAACCCACAATGTAGAGCATTCATGGCTTTGCCATCAAGCTCGAAATTTGCAATGTCTACGGGGGTCCATTGAGATTCATCTTTACTAGAGAGAGTATAACCATGCATGACAATTTTAAAAATAGGATATCCAATACTTTTAAGAAAGGTGGTCATGCGGGTTTTCCAATAATTATAGTCGGTCCCATCAAAAAATGGAGCCTGACCCAATGAGAGGCCCTCGGGGGCGAAAGAGGTTGATGCCATCTTAATGGATCTTGAATTTGAAACCGGGTTAGGGTATTACTCAAAGTTTCCCTCTGATACCAATTGTTGGGTCGGAAAAAGAGCGGGGAAAAGATGGCAAGAGGGAGGGTGAATTGCCTTTTAAAAAATGATAACAAATTAAAATCAAAGTGAAGGATGCAGCGGAAATAAAGAGGCAAGACACACGAAATTGATAACGGAGTTCGGCCAAAACCCGGCCTACGTCTCCGCTCCCAACTCAACCGTTGAGAGATTCCTACCGCTTGCTTTTCAATGGTTTTAGCAAGAAACCCACTAGGCTTTGAGGTAGCACTAGGACCTATTACAGCTTGCTTTTGGTGGTTAAGCAAGAACCCACTTGCTTTTAATGGTTTAGCAAGAACCCACTATCCTTCTTACAGGTGAAGGATAGCTCACCTATGTCTCAAGCTATTTAAAGGAAAGCTTGACAACCTCCTCACACCTTAGTGGTGATGTGAAACCCAAAAGAAGGAGGGATAGAAAAGAGTTTGGGGTTTGTAGGCACAAACCCAAATTGAAGATCAAAATAAATAAAGAATGAAAAACCGTAATGGAGGAAGTCTTGGGCGCCTTTGATTGATTGGAGATGTTGAAGGCCGCTTCCAAGCTTCTTTGAAGGAGCTCCTTGGATGTGGAATTGGATGGAGCACTTGGGGTTCCTTGAGGTGGCTCGCCGGAGGATTGCCGAATGATGGAAAATGTGTCTGTTGGCTTCACAATAGTTCCGGTGGGTGTCCGGGGCTTCCTTGGCCTTTATTTATAGGCATGGAACCCATTGGGGGCCTTCGAAGCCGTTGGAGAAGTCTTCGGAGCCGTTGGAGGCCAAAAGAAGGTTGACTGGTCAAACCCAACGGCTAGTTTGACTGGGCTACCGGCTGGCCGGTACAGCTCCACCGGTTGGCCGGTGTGTGCAAAAAGGCATAGGATTCTTGTCCAGGGGCCACCGGCTGACCGGCGCCAGAGCCACCGGCTGGCCGGTGGCAAGACAGTAGCTGGCACTGTTTGGAGAGGGTACCACCGGCTGGCCGGTGCTGAGGCCACCGGTTGGCCGGTGGGGAGGCAGTAGCTTCCCTTTGAGTGCAGGTGCCACCGGCTGGCCGCTGGTGTGCCACCGGTTGGCCGGTGGTCTGGACAGAAGGATGCCTTCTGTCCAGGCTCCTATCGGTTGGCCGGTGCACTTCCATCGGTTGGCCGGTGGACTGAATTTCAGTCCACTTGAGATGCTTTCTTGGGCCATTCCTTTGGCAATCTCTTGCCTATCATCCACAACACTTAAAACACAATATTAGATAAATAAGAAGGTGATTGTGATCATGAAAATCAAACAACGAGGGGAACGAGATGTACAACACCCCCATCTCTAGAAATCCATTGGTCCTTTATGTGACATCCTTGTAATGATCCCTCGACTATCTTCTCTCCCAGAAGAATAATGAAGGGATAGAGAACAATTTATAATATTTTAGTTGAATTCTCTTTGACACAGAGACCATATATTCTTACCTCAAGAAGATCTATCTCATGCTGGTTTTTATAGTGAAGATGTTACAACATTATCTGTAAAATTATGCGATACAACTGGTGTCCTTCATGGATCCAATAATGTATATTCTGAACCACCCCATGTTGAAAAGAAATTTAGTAGGGTGGGTGGCGATCCTTCAGTAGTTCGGAATCTGTTTTATCCTACACAAGTCCATCAAGGTTCAGACTCTAACATACTTTTTTTCCACCCATTCGACCACTGAAGAGTATTACTTGGATCTTGATTTTCCATATGAGGTCATTTTTTCAGTGGATTAATCTATTCTATGTTGGTAGATGCATTTCAATGGTGCCTCCTGAATCCCAATTGGCATGAGACTCAATGATCTCTAACTCAACAGAGTAGGCATGTGGGTTGTCTTCATAAAAAATACACAGGATGTCTTTCCATATTCATTCATGTTGTTTGAATGCTACAAAAACAATGAGGTGGAGTATTAGACTCTCATCGCAGGTCTCGGTCTAGCTTTAGAAATTGATGTTCTCAAACTGTAGGTGAAGGGGGACTCTGAACTAGTCATCAACAAGATCAATGGTGACTATGTTGTCATGAATCCATATCTTGTACCTCTGTTAAAATTCACCCTCTAGCTGATGGACCCGTTCCCTTCTCAACTAGAGATCAATCATGTCCCCAGGTCACAAAATGGTCGATTGGAGACCCTATACAGTTTAGCGGCTTCCCTCACAAAACTTAACCATTAATATCTATTTATTTATGTTTTTCATTGAAGGGTCATCACTCTCGTCTCCTTGTATGATGATGAAAACTAGAAGGTAATCCACCTTACTACCGATGCTTCCAAATTGAGACCTCGAACCCCGCTATAGCTGTAGAAACCTCTGATTGGATGGCTACTTCCATTATGTATCTCTTGCATGGAAGTATCCCAAGATAAAGAGACAAGAATGAGTGATTCCGCCATCATGTAGTACAATTTACTCTCCTGATTGGTTTTATCCTCTAGAAGATCCTCTACAAGCATGGGTTTTATGGAATTCTCCTCCATTGTATTTAGGGTGGTGTGATTCCCCTGGTTATGAAAGAAGTTCATGCCAGTTCTTGTGGATCCCATTAGGTAGGTTTGAGACTCTCCCAACTGATTCTATGGTTGGGATAATATTAGGCCACCGTGGTCTATGACTGCATCGAGTTCTCCAAGAGGTTCCACACATGTCAAATTCATGCAAATTTTGTGCATCGATTGCCATATCCCCACGATACCACCAAGTATTATTGGACCTTTGTGATCTAGGGACTCAATGTCATGGGACCATATCCACAAGTGACATATTTTCAGTGTAGGTTCATTATAACCATGATAGATTTATTTTCTAAGAAGGTAGAGGAGATTCCACTTAAGGAATTTAAGTCATGTTCTATTTTCTATTTTGTAGGCTCCAATATTATCCATTGATTCATAGTCCCTTACACTTTTATCACTGATAACAACACCAACTTATGAGAAGCTAAGCTAAATAAATTGTACGCTATGTATAACATCAGGTCCAACCACACTTTTCGCTACCATGCACAAGAGAATGGATAGATCTAGGTGTTCAATAATCCCTTATCAAAAATTCTATAGAATGTGGTGGACCCAAATAAGAAGATTTGTCTAGACAAGCTCCCCAATGCTCTCTAGACTTATTGGACTACAACTACAAATTCCACCCAAGTGACCCCATATTCCCTAGTGTACAGAATAGAGGAATTCCTACCCCTTGAGATTCAGTTTCCATTGCTCCGTATAGATTTCTATGATCAGAAGACGTCATAAAAATTAGTATAAGTCCATATGGCTGAGTTAGAATCCCAAGATGAGAATAGGTTTTGGGCCTTGCACAACTTATAGAGACAAAAAAACAATATATCCAGATATTTCAATAAAAAAATTCATCTCCTCTTCTTCCTTCAAATTGATATGGTTTTGGATATTAGGATGTCGATGACACCAATAAGGAAGCCACTGAAGTTGGATCCCAAATGAGAAGGACCCTATATCATTCACAAGGGTTATCCTAATGGTGCATACTCATTGTTCACCATGGATGGAAAGAAAGTTACTCCACCCACCAATTACAAGTTCCTCAAGAATTACTTTGTATAAGAGATTCTTTATCCTAGTCTCATGATGTTAAACTACATAATAGTTTTCATCCTACATGATGTTAAACTGCTGTTACATCCTGCATGATAATAAACTGTGCATGGTCTGAGCTCCATAACCTTAAACTAAGATATCGCCTGTCCCACATGATGTTTAAATTGCCACTCCATCCTAGTTGTATGATGATAAACTAAAAAAAACCCTGATTTCCTCATCTGAGAGGGTGTCACCTTTGGCACTAGTCACTCGCCATTCCATTTCCATAACTACACATGGCTTGATTCCCATCGTCATGGGATATGTTGGAACTCTAAATTTTTGGTCTTTGAGACCATCCATAATTTCATCCTCTTAACCCCTTGGGCTGAGATCTCAATTGGGAGCATGTGGTGTGGTGTGGATTTCCATGATTCTCACTCATTTAGAGTTTATCACCTCGCCATGCCACGTATACCCATTATAAGAGTATCGTATGGTCCGAGTTCTACAACTCTAAACTAGGATCTCTCTCTTCCTTATCATATGATGCTAAACTACATGATATACAAGAACTAAATATGGCTTGATTCCCATAATTATGGGATATATAGGAATGCATGGGAATTTAGCCCTCAAGTCTATCCCCTGGTTCTGTTAGTCCTCTTTTATCCCTCGTTCTCTTCATTTGGATTGGTCCACTACAGTGTCATATCCAGGAGCCCTTTTGAGGATTATTCCTATAATAAGGGGTTCATACCCTTCTATCTGATATGCCTCATGAATGTTCTCATATGCGCTGTGGTGCCAGACTTAGATTTTTGAGGTTTACATGTACATTCTATCATTCCATTTCCATGCTTCATGTGTCCCTTTATTTGGGTTTCCATCACCTTTAACATATAAATGTACCCACTAACGGTGTGGATGATTAACTTTATGGATAACCTACTATCCTATTCCAATGCACCAAAAATATTTTGAATGAAATTTTCAAATAGGATTCATGATTCAAATATGGTCAGAAGATGACCCTCATTTGTCTGTTCCCACCCCAGGTCACATGATATGGCTGTTGTATCTTGAATTTGTTCAGTAGTTATCCTCCATGGTTACAACATCCCTATTATGTCCCAAATATCATACGTTGTGATTCACATTCTCTTTCACACCCCTATGTCCTTATGGAACTTTAACACCCTTGGTGTTACCCATACAAGCACCTTTGTGTGTTGAGAAGGGTGATCATCATTATTGGGAAATCCTTAACCCAACTCCCTTGTTCCCCTACATCATGTCTCCATGAGTCATAGGAATCCTCTCTGCCCCTTCTTTCCCACACCGATCATGAATCACGTGGGATTAGGGGTCATGGTAGTGTTCATAACTGCATGATAAAATTTCACCATCTTATCAGTCCAAACTATATGACCTTAAACTAGGATTTTACATCCCATGATCATGGAATTAAACTGAGCATCTAAGTCCAAGCCTTAGAACTTTAAACTATGGGATAGTTTTCATCTGAATGTTTCGTAAGGTGGAAGGTCTCATTGGCCATCATTCACATTGGTTTTTGCTACTTCACCGACCTGCGTGCATTCTCTTGAACCAATTAATTTCCCAATGGGCCAAACTCTATGTCCTTAATATAAGATTTATTAGTCCAAACTCTATGATATTAAACTTTCAATTTACATTCTAGGATTAAGGCATTAAAATGAGCATTAATTCCAAGCCTTATATCTTCAAATTGCATGCGGGTTTTCATCAGAATGTTTCATAAGGTGGAAGGCCTCCATGACCCTCATTCACATCTATTTTCACTACTTATCCACCATATGTGAATTCCCTTGAACTAATCCTTTCCCAATGGTCCAAACTTTATGACCCTAATCTAAGAGTTATTGGTCCAAACTCTATAACCTTAAACTAGGATTTTATGTACCATGATCGTGGAACTAAACTGATCATTCTAGTACAATACTTATGACTTAAAATTTTGCGTGATATTTACTTGGGGACTGTGTAGTGTGGTGTGTATCCCCTCTATCCTCATTCACATCGGGTTACTTCATGCCTCCACACTATATATTTTCCCTTAAAAAGCCTCATATTAGGGTCTGAGCTCTACGACCACAAAATAAGATCCACAACTTCCTTATTGCATGATAATAAACTACATAATAACCCTTGTACTTATCATACAATGTTAAACTATGCATTTTTCATCCTAGCTGTATGATGATAAACTACACAACGGTACACCATATTCATCTTGGAAGACATATCCTTTTTGCATTCATCATCTTACCTTGCCACATCCAAAAACTATATGTGGATTGATTCCCATCTTTATGAGATACGTAGTGATACTCATACATCTCATCACCTGGGAACAGCCACAGAATCACAAGTTCACCCTTTTGACCTCTAATCCTATGTATCATCTGGGAGTATGTCATGCGGTGTGGACCTTTTTTCCCTCATTCACATCAGGCTGCCTCATGGAGCCACACTTCACACCTCCCCTTTTGAGGTATGAATTATATAACCTTAAACTAATATTTTTTGTGTCCTAGTTCACATTATAGTAAACTATGTAACAATAATGATACTCTCATTTGGGAGAAAATTTCCCCCATTTTGGCATCGATGACTTGCCATTCCACGCAATCCAGAACTATGTGTGGCTTGATTCCAATCCTTATGGAATACGTAGTGACACTTGGACATCTATTCCTTGGGACCAACCGTATAATCATGAACCTTTTTCCCAATATTGGTCTGGGTTTCCCTGTTCAGGAATGTGTGGTGCGTTTTGGCCATTTTTTTCCTCATCAACATCAGGTTTCCTCATGATGTCACACCACACATCTCCATCCATTTAAGGTCCTAACTGGATGACCATAAACTAATATTTTCACTGTCCTAGTTGCATGATGATAATCCAAATGACATTTGTTTCCTCACCACATGACATTAAACTGCATGGTTACATCTCACACACACGATGTTAAACTAGGAACCTTTGGTCCATGCTCTATGACCTTAAACTGGGTGCTCATGGTCTGAGTTCTATGACCTTTAATTGAGGTTTCATCTATCCCAAATTATGTTAAACTACTACATCCTTACCTCAAGATGTTAAAATACACAGTCCAGTCCTATCATATTATCATAAAATGCAACACTATCATCCTTGCTACATGATTCAAAACGGCACAACATTGTGGTGTTCTCACTTGAGAGGGAATAACCTTTGGAATTGGCCATCCATCGTTCCTCCTGTAAAGACCTTCATATGGATTTATTCTTATAGTGACACCAAGACTTTTCATCCCATTCTAGCCGCTAAAAAAACCTAAAACAAAAGAAAAAATAAGAAATATATAATTCCACATCTATCTATGTGTGGGTCATACCTGTATGAAACAAATTCCCTTTAAGAACTATGTGTGGTTGGATCCCCATCCTTATGGGATACGTAGTGATGTCAGAACATTTTATTTCGGGACTAGCCACAGGTTCATCAATCATTTTGTCCCTTTGACATTGATTATGGTCCAAACTGTATGACCTTAAAATAGGATCTCACAGGGATATGTGGTGTGGAGGTTGGTCTCTCTGGACTTCATTAGTGTTTGGGTTTTTCCCTCACTTCATTATGTATTCCTTCTTTCTTTCTGTTCCTTGTTATTTTTATGGTGTGCAATCCTCCTTTGGTTCGTTTAGTGCTAGGTTCATCTCCTCCATGCCATGTGAGCATTGTAGGAATAAACATCATAGTCTATGAAACATGAATTTAAACTATTGTCTAGGGTCCTAGAAATATGACCTTAAACTATGTGCAATATCATAATCAAATGACATTAAGCTATAAGAAACGTCATGATCACATGATAGTAAATTGTAAATATGTATCATCGTCACTTACATGATGTAAAACTATAAATAATCTCAGAAACCCATCTGAGAGGTCCTCTCCCATAATGATAGTAATCTATCACATTTTTCATATCTTCAGTTATCGCTCAAAATCTGAGATTATGCTCCCCTATGATATAGGTTTGATATTTTTTAGACCGACATGCCTTCATCGATGTGCTGTAAGTCGGGGTGATGTAATTTCAAGAGTGTTTGGATTGTTGTGAACATTACATGGACTCTCTTCCGTTATTTTCATGCCCCTTATTATTATTTTCATCCTATTTCACACTTTAAGGGAGACCCCTAAGGGTCAAATACCATGCCGTTTTGTCTCACCTACCATTCTGGTCCAACACTTGGTAAAGCTTTGGAAGACACTTTGAGTTTGGGCTTGTGTTTTCGAATATGGTCAGTGGTTGGCCCTCGTTTTTTTGTTCCATTCCAGGATAACACGATGTGCATGCTGTGACTCAAATACATTCAACATTTATCCTACATAGATATGCAACCCTCATTGTGTTCTGAATGTTGGGCATGTGATTCCGTCTTTTTCATCCCCTTTGTTCGGATTGATTCCATCGCCCATGGTGTTGTCCTGCTTGTGCACCAACGCATTGGGAAAGGAAAGTTGGATGTTCTGAGAGCCTTGTTCTAAATCCATGATTTCTCTTATCTTGAATTCCTCAGGTGGTCAGTCAGTAATTGAAGACCCCATGCAATCGATGATTATTCGACACTCTGATACAAAATGAAAAATTATGTGGGCATCCCTTGTTTCCCACACCAGTCATGACCCACGTGAGCTTAGGGATTGATCATCAGTTATTTCACAGATATGATGGACATGATATAATTTAAAATAAGAAAGAGATGTGTATACATTTAAAAATAAAAAAGCAAGCATGAGATGTGTTTTACGAGTTCGAAAAAACATTGTCCTTAGGGATCTTCCCCTTCAATAGAATGATTCAATGATGCCACCTTATGGCGTGTGGATTCCAGATTCTCCAGTGGATTCCTAAGATCCATATCCTCATCAATAAATATAGAGTGAATCTCATTGGAAGTATTTTTTATTAGATCCCAATCAGTTAGGAGCTCATCCACTTGACAGATCGCCCGTTCCAACTGCTCCTGGGCTTCCTCTAGTTGGGTATTTAATCATTTGATGAGTTTTGATTGATGTGTGGCAATTAGGGAATGATTTTTTGTCTACTCATCGGGGTTCTAGATTTCCTATTCAGCCTCATGAAACTTTTTAACATTTTCAGATTTATTTTGGCACCAAGCAGTATCTAAGTGATGAATGCTCTCCCATACCTTCTCGATGAGGTAATCTCAGGCCATCATTTTCAGATCTCATGCATCCGTCCCTCTAGTGTGTAGATCACATAGCCAATGGAGAAGCTACCCCGTTTGGTTCATCAAATCTAATTCTATAATCTTTTCTATGAAGTTATTAATTAATTTCCATGCTTGGAATCGGGTATTTCGACAACACTTGACCACATCAGAATCAAATTCATCCAAATCAACCAGATTAGTAGGTTTATATTCTTGGAAAGTTTCTAAGAGTTCATCATTGGGATCCTACTCTGGAATCATATCTGATGGGTCATTCTCCATGTCTTTATGTTTTTCCTCATCACTAGATTCTGTTTTTATGATGTTTCCCCGACCATCTCCATGTTTTTTCCAGCTAGTGTTGCCACACTCAATCACTATTTATTGATCATCTGAATACATGGCCTTGTCAGCTTGGATACTTGACTCCATATGTACCAACATCCTAATTAGGAAAGGGTCCTTGGGTCCTCCATCCATCTACTCTAGCAGAATGCCTACCACTCTGATAACTATTCAAACAAAGCTTGTCTCAGTCAATTTGATTTAGCATACAACAAGCAGGACATTGTGAGATAGAAAACTTACAGTAGTCATGTGATGGTTTCCCATACTCTCAACTCTATATTTTCATCAATGGGATACTAGGGTGTGGCCCCTATATATGATTGTAGGTTTGGAGGGTTCCAAAGAGGCCACCCTTACCTCCCCAGCACTATTGAACTATGCAACTACTATTTCTCTAGATATGGGTCCGGATACATGGTTCTCCACACCTTATGTTGTGTGTCTATCCCCATAAGCATGGGTTCTTTTCAAAACATCCTCTTACTGAAGTAGATGTCATTCATGTAACCTAGATGAATTGAGGGAGATGATATCACATGGGAATGAGTTGGATCTTACCTCAAGAACTTTAAAAAATCCACCCAAAGAAGATACCTATGAAGTGAGTATCTCACCTTCCTCTAAAGAGGCTCCCCTCAAGGTTATGTAATCATCATTACCTTAAAACCTTTTCTCATTAAACTCTTCCCCCATGATCCATCCAAGTTATTATACAAGAGGAAGAATTCTTCCAGCTAATCTGTTGTCAAAAAAAATGGGGGAGGTCATGTTCAATAGGACTTTCACTCAATTCTTCATGGGACGTATGGTTCTTAGAGAGTTCATGAGTTCTTCTAATTCCATAAAAATTATCTTCCCTCAGTCTTGGATTCATTGAAGCTATCTTTGACCAAGCCGATCCCTTCCAGATCCATCCCTTACCTGTTAAGATGATCCCACATGTTTTCAATATTAAGGAACTCTCTCCGAGTATCCCAGTATTTATAAGACTTCAGATACACAATGTCATGAGGAAGTTCCACATGGTGCAATTTCTTCCCAGTATCCTAAGTAGGTTCCCTGTGAAACCCCTTCAACGACTCCCATGTCTCCCAAGTCCTCCCAGATGGGGATTCCAGATCTGGTACTACCACTTCTTTCTCTTTACCCATGGTTGTTACTGGTATGTTGGCCTCCAATCTTGATACAACATCCTCATCACTATGATGTGTGACTTAACCGAACTCATGACATTATCTTGTTGCCACTCATCCTCAGCCTCGAGATGGAGGGGTCTCCCCTTTACTGGATCATTTTATTAGCTACTTCAGTATCTCTCCCAGATAATCATCTTCCCAACCCTATGAATATTCATGGATTATCCCAAATGCAGTAGTGGGTGGAGGTAGTTCATTCCACATTTTCTATCTCCCCACATGAACATCAACCCAAGCTACCTCATCACGCAAGTGTGGTCCTCATGACGCACTCCCAAATACACCGTTATAGTCATCCTCTACAGACACTTGAATTTCCTAGAAAATTAGTGTGAGGTGTATGGTTCCAATATTGGCTCATAGTTCAATCACGACATAAGAAATCCAACTCAAAAGGCTAAAATATATGAACAATTATCTATTATGTCAGCGCCTTCATCCATAAATTCCCCCATCAGTAGAGGGAATGGGTGAAAAATGAACTGTTTTGCTCAAACTAGTTTACTCAAGGTAGCCACTTGACCAATATTGAGTGGGAAACACCCTGTGATGTTCTGGATTGCTGGTTAAAAGCTTGTTCTAGGGATAGAGATAGTATTAAGGTATTTATAACCTACCATATGTGTTGTGACCCAACACTATATGAAATGAAATGTCCCGCACATGTGCAATAGCCTCTTCCCCTCACTGATGTGTCGAAACAACTTATACAACTTTTTTAGTACTAGGATCCCCAGATTTATATGATTCTCAATATCCAGCATCACTACCATGATGAATGTGATTGGCCACGATCCCTTGTGTAGTTTTCTCACTAGATGTATCCATCCATATATGAGCGCTAAAATAAATCCAGTTATCCTGATTATTGGCCACTACTTAGTCTTGATTCTATATCACCATTGATTCCACTGGCTATCCTCCAAGATCCTTCAATAAGAGGCATCCCCAGCTTGATGGGATCCCCATGGATATGTGTGAGGCCTCATCGGTAATTTCATGGGCACTACCTCTCCCTCATCTAGTTTCCTCTCTAGAAAGTTCATGAAATAAAATAACATTGCTTGAAATGGGCATTCTTAGTGTTCTATTTATCATTGTTTGAGCCTGGAACTAGCTCCAACAATGCCTTCACCAATGGTGTCATATGTTCTTTATCCCCCCAATCATTCTCAATGGGGAGGAAATCTTCGTACATTCTCCCCTAGGATCAGGATCCCTAAAATCTCAAAGAGGTCCCAGAGGCTGATGCCAACCTCCCAATGATGTAGGTGAAACGTGTTGGTATCTGGTGACCAAAAAAATAGTAACACTAGTATGATTTCCTTTGGTTGAGAGAAATGAAATTGGGAATCCAATGTTTCTTTATACAAACCTACTTGTCTCAATGATATCACAAATTATATGCGAGATGCGTACACCCATTATCCCAAGGCCCATTCCTCTATGAAATTTCCACCATGGGGCAGATCCCAACTGTCTATCTACCCTATATCTAGGTTCCTAAGCCTTGCCTTAATGATGGGTTTATACTATAGAGATGAAGTTTCTTTCTCCAAATACTTTCCATCAATGTTTTTGAGATTATTATAAAGGTAGTGCACTGTGGTAGGGGTATGTTCTATCCCAATATGGATTTCAACATCACTATACCTCCTATGTTGTCCTAGTATGCCTCTAAACTAGTAGGCCGACTCATCTCTACTTGCTTCTGAGATAAAGAAATCATCTCATGAACCAAATTCGTATAGAAAAAACCTTTTTCACAATGGATAATCGTTCTGGGCATCTGAAAAAAAACTCCAACCGTGTCTACTAATCATAATGGATCCGAGTGTACTCTCTGATTAGGATGTTGTTCTCCATTACTTCCCTTAAGACGACTTCAGTAAGAACCTATCAAGAAGACTCCTTAGAATACATTGATTCAGAGCTTATGAAATTTTTGGAGTCTGTTTGTGGAGATCATTAATGAATATTTTTCACAAAGATTGTTTGTAATGATCGATCACAATATAGCAGTCTACAAAGAAGCCTTGTAATTAGCATGTGTCGCAAAGGAACAACGGATTGTGATGCCCAATTGGCTCAAAAGTGTTCATGGAGAAAAGTAATGTGAATCTTGGTTCACATAAATGAGTTCATGGAAAGGATCTATTCATGAAGGAAATGGAGTAGTCGTTGGCGAAGGCATAGTACAGGAAATGGGACCCTTGTGCACTATTTATAGGAGATGATCAGCCAAGATTGACAAAGACCTTCACCCACCCGATCCTTTCGGTGCATCATGTCCCACACACCTTGTGAGCTATCTTCATGATTAGATGAGTTTTTTTAATGAATAACCATCAGAATACGATAATATTTCCCTTCATCTCCTATTCTGAGGGGGCGGTTTTTTGGATAAAAAATCATTCTATTCAAACTTCAGAAAAATCCATGGCTGGTTCATGGAAAATCCAAACCTAAAATGACCCCAAAATTGATCAAGGGGATTGTTCTGAAAAGATCCACTATTGAGATCCTTGGCCACCCTGACCACGAAGGAAGTTGATGGTACCTTTGTGAGTCCGACAGATTCTGATGGAGCCTAAATACTTCGCGGTGTCCTTTTTCTTTCATGGTATTCCCCACAAGAACCTGGCCACCACGACCATGAAGGAATTTTATGGTACCTGCATGACTCCGATGGAGTCTGATAGAGCCTTTCCACTTTGAGGTGTCCTTTTTTCCTTTATATTATGCCGCATGATCACCTTTCCACTATCACTGTGAAGTAATTTGATGGTACCTTCATGAGTCTGATAGATTTCGAGAGATCCCAACCGCTCTGCAATGTCTTTTTTTCTTCATGGTGAGCACTATGATCATCGAAAAACCCCTTTATATATAAATAAAAGACTCAAACCCCCTCATAACTATTGTTACCCCAACCTTTATCCTTTCGAGCCCTCGTTTCTCGAATCTATTGGGCATTGTGAACCCAAGAGAAAAATGGATCACCCAATGTACATGAGCATCGTGATCTATGACTTACTTTGTCCTTTATGGGCCCTACTTATGGTAGGGATTCCCTTCATGAAGGCCTCTATCCTTCATTAAGGAGGGATCCCCTTTGGGTTGCTCCGGGCTCCGCAAAGCATTAATCCTCCATGGGGAACTCTTATAATTAGTCTTATGCTAAGGATAGGCCAAATCTATGAGGGTATTTTCTTTTCGAAACACCTTACCTTCATAAAGCACCTCTTGATGAGCCCCTGGCTCCGTGAATGCCTTTCCCTTGTATCCCTCCAAACGTGTACAGATTGATTTCCTGATTCCTCATGTGGTGTCTCATGTTGTGTTTCCCTACTTAATGTTTCTTCACATAGGTATGGTAATAGCCATTTCTTCTTCACATAGCTATGCTAATGTGGACCCCTAGATTGAACACTCCTCCACCCCATTTCTAACCAACATTGTTGGTACCTTCGCTTCACCAAAGGTTAATGTGTGCCAGTCATGTAAGTCTAAGGGGTTAGGATAGATTCCTTCTCATCCGAGCTGCTAGAAATTAAACTTCCAAAGACCATCATCCTCATTATATGATGTTAAACTATAGTATCACCCCATTAAATGCTTTTAGGGTTCCCCACCTTAGGAATTTTTCACACCCACTCATCTCCATGGGAGTGAGATCTCCATCACATGGGATGATATCCTATTTGCAATGAGCGGAATTTTCCCGTGGATAAGGGAAACCATCACGATGCAATTTCCAATCCTTTATTTTAGGAGGTAGCTCCCTTGATCTTCCTTTCCCCAATCTCCATATCCTTATACCGATGACCTTGTATAAGAACCACACTATTCCTTTCTAACATATCTCTCGCGATGTGACTATCAGGGTTATTGAGACTTCTTATTACTCACACTGAGCATGACTCATGTGGGATTAGAGTAACAGTGGACATGACATACTCTTTGAGTCGTTAACCATACATAATCCCCAGCATGTTTCCAGGTCATTGTCCAAGTGTACACCCGGATCTTATGCCTCTACTCAGTGAACCACGTGCACTTTGATCCCTACCTTATAAAGAGTGTAAATAAGAATCATCTCTGAGGTTTGAGCCCATCACTCCCCACAATCCATTTGTTCTATCTATTTCTCATCAGTTCACTCATCCTGCATGAAGTTAAATTTCATACTCCAAAAAACATGGGGTTTGATCCCTTTCGAGTATATAGGAAGCCTACTTAAGGTTTAATCTCAACCAATGGTAAACTTTAGTTCTCCCACCTAGAGAAGTACCATCCTGATGTGATATCATCCCTTTTTGGCACACATCCCCCTGATCTACCCCCTAAGGTGTTTTGATCCATCTGCCCAGACCACTAACCATGCGTAATTCGTACAAATATCACATCCATCCAACCAAACTTTACCCTCTTGCAAAGGGCTGCTAACTATGTGTAAGCCCCTGGAATTTCTTCGGGTTGTTGTCCATGTGTATTCTCCAATTCTTTTCCCTCATCCAAAACTACAAAGACTTTGATCCCTTATTTTTAAACAAGGTACATAGGAATCCTTTATGAGTTTCAATCCCATCATTCATTCCTATCTTGGTATTTCCCTTGAACCACTATATCTTGGAAGGATCATGCCCCACCAAGAGGTCATGTATCCTTCAGGTCAACTTGTTTTGCTAGCCATGCTTAATCCCAAACCATGTGTCCCATTTTGACAGGTTGACTAGCCACATGTAAGTCCCAACACCCCCATTATAACTACATGGACATTGATTCCGAACCACCTAGGATACATAGGAAACCTTCCTTAGGTTCAAGACCAACACTTTCATCTTCATGTTAGTTTCATATCATTCACCCCATTCTACCTCAACACTCCTTTCATCATTCATCCTAGTCCTTACCCTTTCCGCCACATCCTAGTGGAATTATTCCACTAACATGGACCATCTGAGTGCATAATCACCAGCTGCCTACTCCATCACCTTACCCTTATCATGGAGAGGTTACATCATGCACATGAGAAATCTCATTTTGTAAGACCCATTCACCCAATTACTTCTCCTTACTACCCCCAGGAAGCTAACCATGCATAATCCCCACACAATTCACACTCATACAACCAAGAGAGATCCTCTTGTGATGTGCTGCTAGCCATGTGTAAGCCCCAATTCACACCTTCTAACTATGTGGGTTTTGATCACTTTCTTCTAAACATGGTATGTAGGAAGCCTCCATGACGTTCCATCACAACCAATGGTAAACATTGTTGTACACCTTTCTAGGGTTAACTTTTTCTAATCCTCACTTTATGGAATTTAGACCATCCTTAACGGTGTGAAACGTTTTCTTATTGAGACGCACCACCTTGGGTCTGATCTTATCGGGCATTATGATCCCCACATATGGTAAACCTTCTAGGTTATCCCTCATAGGGATGTTCTTATCTGATCTACCTTCACAAGTGTTCTGATTAGTCTGATCTTTATTCGCTAGATGTTGAACTCATGACATACCTCATGTTAAATAGAGAAGTCAAAGGAAACCTTGGAGACATGCCTCTGGCATAGGATACCCCGTGATCAATATGGTAAGCCTCGGGTTTCAACGCCCTTGATAAGACCTATGAGGAAGAATAATAGAGGTATTCCAGTGTTTCAACGTCTAGACATGTCATCGATGCTAGTGTGACTACTCCCCTGACCAAAGGTTTCTTCCCTAACTTGACCATTTGGAATGTCTTGATAGAAACATCGTAATTAAACTCCATCCACAAAGAGATAGAACCAGTAACGAGTTTCATGAACAACATATCAATCTATATGGGAGACCTGAACTAGGTGAAAAAATCCAGGGAGGAATCCATTGTAGGAGAGACCGACATCCCATCATCCCATTTCGATCAAGGATAAAACATCTTTGAATAAGTTATGAATTACACAAATCTCTGGAAAGAGGAAATTCGTGGTACAATGCATCGTCAATGGGTGTCGACATGACAACCTAGGAAGCATGCCTCGACGGAAGTGTCATAAACAATGACTCTTTTTTAGCTTATCCTAAAATGGGGATATATTGTGATGATACCATACTAATTATTTCTCTATATGGATTAATATTATTTCAAATAGATTATTTTTTAACTCATTTCTTTTCCAAAGGTTAATAATGTTACCAAGAGTTTTTTTTGGAACCTATTTCTTTTCCATGATTTATTCATGATTTGAAGATATTTTTATGGAATCCAATTACATTTCATTGGTTAATAATATCTCAAATGTTCTTTTGAACCCATTTCTTCCCCACAAGTTAATAATGTCTCAAATAGACTGTTATGGAACCCATTTCATTTCCACAAGTTAATCATGTTTTAAAGAGGTTTTTATGAATGTATTTTCTTTTCCACAGGTTAACCATGTGTTATAGAGATTGTTATGGAACCTATTTCTTTTCCATGGGTTAATCAAGTTTTGATAAGAATAAACGTTGTTTATAAGAGATTATGATAAAATTAATTATCTATTTATGAATGGTAACTAGACATTATTGACGATCATGGATGCGCCCAAATAGCATCATGTGATCCAGTTAAATATAATACAATGAGTGCACCCAGATAGCTTAGGCCGAGCATGGTATACCTTATCTGATTAGTGCACCTAGATTTTGATCCCATTTATTAGGTAATGTAACATGAATTTTGAGGAAATATGCAAGGAGTTATAACAGGGTTTCTCCTATGGATTAAAATAGTATCTAATTATTTTAGACATGGGTTTAAAATGCGTTATGAAGAACATGTTCCAAGATAGAAACACATTTTTGTTATGATTTATATAGGTTATAAATGTTCCTTTGATCACAATTTCAATCACATGGATTTTGATTATTTAATATGTTAACTATTTCCATTTTTAATGACTTATTCCATGTTTTCATGTTTGATAATCTAGGTATTTATGGGTATGATAATTCTTTTTTATGAACTTTTATTATGTATTTATACAGTCACACCCTTCCCTTTTTATATTATTTATTTTATTTCATTATTAGACATCAGATAGTTCGGATCGAGGCCCGAATTAATTTTTTTTTCGAGTTCTTATTTAGAAACGCACTTTCTGGCCTTTTCGGCGTTTAGCGCACCGCTGTCGAAACCGCGTGACCTTGCTTGGGTCACCGCGCGGCCTCGCTCGGTTCCCCGCTATCCTGTCCTCTGTGCAACTAATTAAATAAAAAGTAATTAATAATATATAAATAAAATTAAATGAGTTTTTCAGGGATTTTCATCATGCGACGCGCGAGCGACACATAATTGCGGAGCCGTGCGGCTTCGCCAAGTCCGACGTATGACCCTGCTCGATGGTCAACTAATTAAATAAATGAATTAATAATGATAATGAAATAAAATTAAATGTGTGGAAGAATAAAAATAAGTAAATAAAATGAGAAGAATATCTTAATAATTTAATGAATTGCATCTTAATGATAATAATATTATTATTGTCAAGGATTAATTTTAAGGATATTAGTAATAACTATAATAATAATAGTATTATTATGGGTTTTATTTTTGATTTTCCTTTTTATTTTATTTTTACTCCATTTTATTTTTGGGTTTTTGTTTTCTTTTTTTTTCTTTTGTTTTTCTAGGGTTTTCGGACCCTCCCTCCTACCCCTTCCTGTCGCGCGACACACCCCATCCCCTCTAACCCTAGCCGTCGTGCGGCTCACCCCCTCCACTCCCATCGCCCTTCTCCATCTACCGGCCTGCTCGCCCCGTCGTCGGCTCCCCGTCACGGACGCCTCCTGGCCAGCCGCTCCCCACCAGCTCCCTGTCGCACCCATCGCGAGCCCGCGCCGACTCCCGACACCAGCCGCGACCCCTCTTTGCACTACTCCCATTTTTCCCGCCATCCGCTAGAATCTCCACCGGCACAGCTCTTCCCTCTGACGAACCCAACACCCCCTCACCTGGTCCGGTGAACCCCATACCCCCTAGTTCGGTGAACCCCAGCGCACCCCTGCACTCCTCCATTCGATGAACAACCTCCCCGCCTGTGCACAACGACTGCCACTGGCACCTCCCCCTCCCCTACGTGTTGGTTCCCTTGGCCGAGCGCCTTCCCGGCGCGCTTCTCTCCTTGGCTGAGCGCCTCCCTGGCGCGCTGCTCCCTGCGGGTCCAACCCCTTAGGTTAGGCCTCTCTTATGTTTTTTTCCTTCTAAATTTAAATTTTTCGTTTTTGCATTGAATTTTGAGTCGTCTTTTGAGGTTTAATTGTTTGTTTTAGGGTTTTATTTTGGTTCATTTTGGTTCAAATTCATGGGTTTGGGTTCACACTAGGTTCCTTGCGGTGCAGACGATGCGCGATTGAAGTTTCGCGCTAGAATTTGAAGATTTCGAATCAATTTTCAGGGTTCGCCACCGAGGTAGGTGGTTCCACATCTAATTATTATTTGATGAATTAGTTTGCAATATTAATTTTTTTATCATGTTGTTTAATTAATTCGGGTAATGCGATGTTGTTTTTCCTTTCGTTTTAAAGTATGAATTGCATTAAAATTGTTTAGTAAATTGTTTATCTTGTGTGTGTGTTTCTGCTGAGAACCTTGTTGGTGATTTTTAACTTGTCCCATTAGATTATTAATTTTTTTGTACAAGAGGTGTGAACTATATTTTTGACATGGCTTCGGGTGAGTTGGGTCGTAAAAGAAGTTTTTGTTTGAGTTTAGTGGGTAATTCCAAGTGATTATTTTAAATTGTTTTATAAGCTTCTACTTTTGACTTGTTAAATTATGTGGCACTTTACTTATCTGATTTTACAAATTTTAAAATGCTTAATTAAATGAATTATGCGGTGAAAATCATGTTTTGATAAGATGATGCTGTGTGTTTGGCTATGAAAGAGGTTTGGGTTGTTTTTGTGTGCAAATTCATGTTCTTCTCTTCAAAATTTGTTTATTAAAATATTAAGTGTTTTATCAAATAGTTATTAAGGATGGAAAATTGTTTTAGTTGGTTTGATAAGAAATGCAGTTTGAGTTTTGAAAACAATTTTGGTGTGCGTATGGTTTTAAAAGAGGGATTGGGTGTGTAATTGTGATTTTGCATGCGTAGATACCCTGTTTGAATTTTATACATTAGTGTGACATGTGACATGAACTTTGAATTACTTGAGCACAAACGGAAAGCCTGTGTACTAGGTGGGCAGACTATACTAGCGTGCTAGTGATACGGGAGTGGCCTCAGCCCAGTTTCACCCAGCGAGATTGATGCTTATAACACTACCTAAACACTGGATGATGACTGGAAACCACTATGGTGGGAGGTGTTTCCCTACCAGTGGCTCGTGAACGGGAATGTATGATATGGTTCACCGAGACATGAGGTTCTAGAGTCCCACTTTTTGCTAGTATCTTTAGGGTCTCCCATGTATTGTGCTCTTCCTCTGATTTCTGCTCACCGTCGGCACACGGTGTGACGTTGGGGTTACCAAAAAAAGTGTGTGTGCGTGTGTACGTGTGTGTGTGTACGTGTGTACATGTGTGTGTGTGTCTGTGTGTGTGCGTGTGTGTGTGGGTGTGCGTGCGTGTGTGTAAGTTATTTTAAGTTGTTTTCCTTTTAGAGAAGTTTCCTCTTAAAAACCGTTTTCATTAAAATTCTTTAAACACTTGTTTATTTTTATTCTGTTAATTGTAAATGTATTTGTCTTTTAATAATTATGTGTGGAACCTTTTCTTGGTGTCATCCTATTGGGGTTTTATCTCACACCCTACATACACCCTTGGGTGTATGTAGATTCAGTTTCTTCTGCATTCTAGGTTGTGACTTCGTGCTCAGCGATGGTGGTTCAGGTTGTAGTTGGTCTTCTCATGCAGAGTGGTGATGATGTGGCCTCTCTTTTGTCAGGAGGTTTGAGTATGAGTTTTAGTTTCTGCTGTCATCTTTTCTTTTTAGTTATTGGTTTGAAGTGTAGACTTTAAACTTGTTCATAGTTTAAAGGCACGTTTGGTTGTCTATTTCTAGTTTCAGTTTATTTATCTGGTTAGTTGTTTTTCTGTCTTTTATTTTGGGTAAATAGTTCCCATGTAATGTTTTATACCCAGGAACTTGTGTCAGCCCGTGGGGATCGGGAACGCCCTTCGGGCCATGTTACGGACCAGGTCGGGCATCGGGTCGGATGGAGACCTGGTCTGGTTCGTGACAAAATGGTATCAGAGTGAGGTTGGTTTGCTCTCTTGGGTCGTTTTATTTCATGATAAAGTCACGGTAGACTTGAGTTAAGGTTTTCGGGACTCGACGTCCTGACTATGAGTAAGGTGTCTGGCCAGCACACCTCGTGGAGGGACTCAAGTTACCAAAGTATGTTGAGGTCTGTCTGAGTTTTTGGTCCTTGTGGATAATCTTGCCTAAGGGAAATGAAAAGGGGTAAGGTCAGTGGTCCTAGTGAGCTTGCAGGGTCTGGCAAGCCATGTGGATCCGGGGACACTGTCCTAAAATACCCTCCATGGCAGTGGCGTGATTGGCGTATGGTCGCCAACCATATGTTCCAGTCACCCGCTGACACAAGTTTTCTATTGCGTCATTTCTCATCTTTTTGTTTTGGATTCGTGGAAATTTGGTTTCTAAGTATAAATGTTTTGGTCTTAGAAAATGTTTTCAAATGAAGCGCTTTAAAAAAAATGAGGTATGAAGTTAGAAAAGTGTGGGTTGAATGTTTTGGTTTTGGAAAATGGAATGGTTTTGTTTTGATCCTTGGTGTTCTCGTGAGAAACCACATGCATGAATGTATTTGTTAAAGTGAAAGAGTTAATGGCACGAGGGGATGAGTGACAGGATGGATATGAGGTGGGTGCGAGTGCGGCACGAGAACATGCATGTGCGAGGCTCATGGGACGCCATTGGTGTTTGTGCAACCCACTGGGTTTGCTTATTTTCAAAATGTTTTGTTAAAGGAAAAATTTGGTGTTTTAGTAAACAGTGTTTGTGTGGAGTGTCCTTGTGTTTTGAAAATGTCGGATGTGAGGCGTTTTGATCCAAGGATCCTTCCTTAATGATGTATGTATTGAGTTTAAATTCTTATTTGTAAGTTGGCCTGCAAGCGTGTGGTTAATAAATTCTTTTGAAAAGTACATCTGGGAGCCCTTGCAGTGGTTCCCCCCTGCACGTTTGGTGTTTTCTTGTGGTATGTCTTGACCATCGGACCTGTTTAATTGGGTCCACAGTTCTCCTTCTTGGCTAGTGTATGCCCTAATAAAGAGTTAATGTGCGAATGACGTGCGACCACCGGAAAATCTCTGTTGGCCGACCCTCCAGTTGAATAGAGGAATCTCTTCTTTAATTATAGAATTGAACCCACCTCTCCTTTTTACAACTAAGCGGATACTCTCATAGCTGGATGACAGAAGCGATGGGATTTGAAGGGAGTTTTGGTCTTTTGAGCGTCTTGACTCGTCGGTATGAAGTTTGATGTCATTGAGTCTAAAGGTTCCCCTGGAAGCAGTGAAAGAAATTCCACTGGGGAAAGTTGAAGGTGGTTCAGAATTATCAGTGTTGACCAGTGTATTGAAGGTCTTTGTAGTAATTCAATCGGCCACAAGGGTCATGTTCGGTGACATCTTGCAGTGTGAGTTCTCTTTGATAGTCAAGGGTGAAGTTTGAACTCATTAATTTGAAAGTTCTGTTTGGAAACAGTGAAGGAGATCCCAGTGGGGAAATGTGGAAGCGTCATGGGGTGGTCGGTGCGGGCCACTATTCTAAATAACCTTTGGTTCTTCATTGGTTTTGTTTAAGAAAGGGTCTATTTTAGTCCACTAGCGTGGAGGTCCTAGTCACATGGGGATTCTACGGTCTATTACATGATTCACATGTTGTTTAAGACTCAGTTTGAAGTCCCTCTCTGAATAATGTTCCTCTCAACAGTAATGGTCATATTTAGGTGAATATTTGTGGTGTTGTGTTCTCATCCAGTGTGATAAATGGTGATTCCCATGCACCATTTCAGCTCTTGTGTTGGTGAATGTTCTGTGTATGATCAGTTGGTTGTCATAATGTGTTGTGTTTTCTGGTGTTGTCTCACTTGCGGTGTGGTTGCGTGTGACACCAAAAAGAGAAGCTCCATTCAGGAGTCTTCGACACCTAACTATGAGGTAGGAGATGCTTCAAACATCAGGGCTCCATCCATAGGCCTCAAAGTGAAGCTGGCGTGTGGTCAGGAACCCAGAGATTGTATGAGACCCTGACTTTATTTCTGTCATCAGTGTTGGAAGTGAAAGCATCTTAAATTTTTTTTCTATGGTTGTTCCATTTTGAACGAACCGTCTGGTTATGTAAGGTTTTAGTGACTATGCGGAGGCATATCCACCTCGATGACTTGAAGTCTTGGGGGTAGCGTCCCATCAGATGTAATCACTTTTAGTGGTCCATATGGGGTTTATTGGGTAAATCAGTTTCAAATTTGAATAGTGTTCATCCAGGGACGTGAAGATACTGGTTTGTTTTGGGTTGTGGTTTTAACGCCCCGGTAGTTGGGCCCCTCCCTCCCCGCCCCTTGTGGTGGGGTGTTTGGTCACCATCAAGAATTTTCAAAGTTATGTATCCTATGTTCGTTCTAATGGCGGCGATACCCACGATGGGTCTCGCACAAAGGTCTCTGGAATAAATCGGTGTTGGCCTTTCCTGAAGGGTGGGGAGTCCGCTCGGACCTCCCCATGTTGGTTTTCTACCCTCGCCTTCGGTGTTGGTAGGTTCTTAATGGTGGGGATAACTACTTTGGGTCTCGCACGAATGTCTCTAGAATGAATCAGTGCTGGAATTTTATTAATGGTAGGGAGTCCGCTCGAACCTCCCCGTGTCGGTTTTTCAGTCTTGTTTCGAGCGTCAGTGAGTTCCTAATAGTGGGGAGCCCCTCGGGCCCCCCATGTTTATCTTTTGCTTATGTTTTTAAATATGGATTGGTAATAGGTGATAAAAGTGTTCCATGGGCGTGGTTTGACCTTGTTTGTTCATTCTAGCCAAATGGTGCAGTTTCGGTTCAATAGTGCTTGAGATGTTTCAGCTTGTTAAGTTGGTTTCCGTGGGTGAGAGAGTTCCCTTCCTTGATCAGTCAACTGGAGGCGCTCTAGCTCTTTGGGGTGGGCGACACATATCAGAAATTCTTTTTACGCATTTCTTGGGGTTGTCATTTGAGTCACTTTCTCTGAGTATGATGCGTTTGCCTCTTCTCTCTTGTTGTTTGTGGAATCTTCTTTGAACCTTAAGGGGGTGTCGTTCCTTACTTTAGGTCTCGGCCTTAGTTGTGGCTTTCCAAGGAAGGAAATCTTTATGGTGGGGAGAATTGTCACACCCTTCCCTTTTAATATTATTTATTTTATTGCATTATTGGACATCAGATAGTTCGGATCGAGGCCCGACTTAATTTTTTTCTTTTTTTTCGAGTTCTTATTTAGAAACACAGTTTCTGGCCTTTTCGGCATTTAGCGTGCCAATGTCGAAACCGCGTGACCTTGCTTGGGTCACCACGCGGCCTTGCTTGGTTCCCCGCTCTCCTACCCTTTGCGCAACTAATTAAATAAAAAGGAATTAATAATATATAAATAAAATTAAATGAGTTTTTCAGGGATTATCATCATGCAACGCGCGAGCGATGCATAATTGCGGAGCCGTGCATCTTCACCAAGTCCGACGTATGACCCTGCTCGATGGTCAAATAATTAAATAAATGAATTAATAATGATAATTAAATAAAATTAAATGTGTGGAAGAATAAAAATAAGTAAATAAAATGAGATGAATGTCTTAATAATTTAATGAATTGCGTCTTAATGATAATAATATTATTATTGTCAAGGTTTCATTTTAAGGATATTAGTAATTACTATAATAATAATAGTATTATTATGGGTTTGATTTTTGACTTTCCTTTTTATTTTATTCTTACTCCATTTTATTTTTGGGGTTTCTTTTTCTTTTTTTTCTTTTGTTTTTCTAGGGTTTTTGGACCCTCCCTCCTACCCTTTCCCGTCGCGTGGCACACCCCATCCCCTCTAACCCTATCCATCGCGTGACTCACCCCCTCCACTCCCATCACCCTACTACATCTCTTGGCATGCTAACCCCGCCGCTGGCTCCCTGTCACGACCGCCTCCTGGCCAGCCGCTCCCCACCGGCTCCCTGTCACACCCGTCGCGAGCCTGCGCTGCCTCCCTTCACCAGCCGCGGCCCCTCTTTGCGCCGCTCCTGTTTTTCCCGCCGTCTGCCAGAATCTCCACCGGCGCAGTGCTGCCCTCCGACGAACCCAACACCCTGTGACCTGGTCCAGCGAACCCCATACCCCCTAGTCCGGCGAACCCCAGCTCACCCCTGCACTCCTCCATCTGATGACTAGCCTCCCCGCCTGCGCACAATGACTGCCGCTGGAACCTCCTCCTCCCCGATGTGTTGGTTCCCTTGGCCGAGCGCCTTCCCGGCGCACTGCTCCCCTTGGCCGAGAACCTCTCTGGCGCGCTGCTCCCTGCAGGTCCAACCCCATGGGTTAGGCCTCTCCTATGTTTTTTTCCTTCTATATTTAAGTTTTTCGTTTTTTCATTGAATTTTGAGTTAGATTTTGAGGTTTAATTTTTTGTTTTATGGTTTTATTTTGGTTCGAATTCATGTGTTTGGGTTCACGTTGGGTTCCTTGCGGTGCAGACGACGCGCGATTGAAGTTTCGCGCTAGAATTTGAAGATTTCGAATCAATTTTTGAGGTTCGCCACCGAGGTAGGTGGTTCCGCGTATAATTATTATTTGATGAATTAGTTTTCAAGATTAATTTGTTTAGCATGTTGTTTAATTAATTCGGGTAATGCGAAGTTGTTTTTCCTTTCGTTTTAAAGTATGAATTGCATTAAAATTGTTTAGTAAATTGTTTTTCTTGTGTGTGTGTTTCTACTGAGAAACGTTTTGGTGATTTTTAACTTGTCTCATTAGATTATTAATTTTTTTTGTACAAGAGGTGTGAAATATATTTTTGACATGGATTCGGGTGCGTTGGGTCGTAAAAGAAGTTTTTGTTTGAGTTTAGTGGGTAATTCCAAGTGATTATTTTAAATTGTTTTATAAGATTCTAATTTTGACTTGTTAAATTATGTGGTGCTTTAATGCTCTGATTTTACAAATTGTAAAATGTTTAATTAAATTACTTATGTGGTGAAAATCATGTTTTGATAAGATGATGCTGTGTGTTTGTCTATGAAAGAGGTTTGGGTTGTTTTTGTGTGCAAATTCATGTTCTGATCTTCAAAATTTGTTTATTAAAATCTTAAGTGTTTTAGAAAATAGTTATTAAGGATGTAAAATTGTTTTAGTTGGTTTTATAAGAAATGCAGTTTGAGTTTTGAAAACAATTTTGGTGTGCGTATGGTTTTAAAAGAGGGTTTGAGTGTGTAATTGTTATTTTGCGTGCGTAGATACCCTGTTTGGCTTTTATGCATTAGTGTGACATGTGACATGAACTTTGAATTACTTGAGGACAAACAGGAAGACTGGGTACTAGGTGGGCGGACTAGACTAGCGTGCTAGTGATACGGGAGTGGCCTCGGCCTAGTTTCACCTAGCAGGATTGACGCTTACAACACTAACTAAACACTGGATGATGACTGGAGACCACTATGGTAGGAGGTGTTTCCCTACCAGTGGCTCATGCACGGGAATGTATGATATGTTTCACCTAGACATGAGGTTCTAGGGTCCCACTTCTTTCTAGTATCTTTAGGGTCTCCCATGTATTGTGCTCTTCCTCTGCTTTCTGCTCACCGTCAGCACACGGTGTAACGTTGGGGTTACCAAGAAAAGTGTGTGTGCGTGTGTACGTGTGTGTGTGTGCGTCTGTATGTGTGTGCATGCATTTGTGTGTGTGCGTGTGTGTGTGGGTGTGCATGCGTGTGTGTAAGTTAATTTAAGTTATTTTCCTTTTAGAGAAGTTTCCTCTTAAAAACCGTTTACATTAAAATTCTTTAAACTTTTATTTATTTTTATTCTGTTAATTGAAAATGTATTTGTCTTTTAATAATTATGTGTGAAACCTTTTCTCGGTGGAATCCTACTGGGCTTTTAGCTCACACCCTACATACACCCTTGGGTGTATGTAGATTCTGTTTCTTCTACATTCCAGTTTGTGACTTCGTGCTCAGCGATGGTGGTTCAGGTTGTAGTTGGTCTTCTCATGAAGAGTGGTGCTGATGTGGCCTCTCTTTTTCGGGAGGTTTGAGTATGAGTTTTATTTTTTGCTGTCGTCTTTTCTTTTTAGTTATTGGTTCGAATTGTAGACTTTAAACTTGTTCATAGTTTAAAGGCATGTTTGGTTGTCTATTTATAGTTTCAATTTATTTATCTGGTTAGTTGTTTTTCTGTCTTTTATTTTGGGTATATCGTTCCCATGTAATATTTGATACCCGGGAACTTGTTCCAGCCCGTGGGGATCGGGAACGCCATTTGGGCCATATCACGGACCGGGTCAGGCATCAGGTTGGATGACGACCCGGCCTGGTTCGTGACATATACCCTTATGCTTATCTTATTATCACTAATAACATTCAATTATTAATTATTATGATAACACATACTTTTTATTTGAGATCACCCTTCTTATGTTTACTTTTCCACATATTACCAAAAATGTTTTGGAATGAATTATGTTTAGAAGTGTTTCATATATATGATGATGATGGATTAATGTTATATAAATAAATTTGAGTTAAGTGGGAAAAAATATCTTTTAAATACATGGGTATTTATATGTTGGAGTCTATCATAGTTCTCTAAAACTATAAACCTAAAAGGTAATTGGTTATTTAAGTTATCTAATATTCCATTTTAATATTGTATGTTTTGGATGGGGAAAATTGGGCCACCTTCATCAGTATCAATTCTAGAAATGTAAATTTTATGATTTTAGCATCAGATCTAGGAGTGTGGGTATGAGGATGGTATAAATATTATATTCTATCCCTTATGATTTCATTGTCCATACATTTAATGTCCAATAAAATTAGATCCATATCAAACATCATCATGGATAAGGTTGCAAGTTATTTTCTACTAAAATCATCTCCCACTTTATTCACCTTTCCAGGTTGGTAATGGATTGAATATTCATAATCCTTGATCATATGAAACCACCTTCATTGTTACATGTTGAACTATTTTTTTTAGAATATATACATAAGGATCATCTGATCCATAATTGCATCAGACCATTCTATGTAGAGATAATTTTTTTCAAAATATTTAATTTGAAATTTTATTCTACTATATCTTTATGATTCGTTGGATCATTATTCTGATGAAATATCAACTATTGTGAGGCACAATGAACCAAATTATCATATTTATAGAGGAAACAATGTATGAAATTCATTATAAAATCACTATATATCAAAAACCCATCCCCAAAATTTGGGTAGTTTGAGTATAGGTGTAGTAATTAGAATATAATTTACCTCATTGAATCTTTCATCACATTAATTAGAAACATATCACTCCATTCCTTGTTAGATTTGTAGAGATTTTGAAAATTGTATAACATTTCTAACAAAACATTGATAGTTTCTATGTAATTCATGGATACTACAGATCTTAGTTATAGATTTTTTATGGGTCATTACACAACCTCCATTTCCTTTGAAGGATCCATATATATCCCCTTTCTTGGGATAACATGTGACAAAAATGAGACTTCCTCCATTGGAAACTTACATTAACTACACTTTGTGTATAATTTATCTTTTATGAGAGTCCTTATTGAATTACTTAATTCTCATCATATTCCATATTTCATTTGGATTATATGAAAATATCATTGATGAGGACTACAATTTTTTTCTAGGTAATCTAAAAGGAGTGTGTTCATTAATTCCATGAATATTACTATAAAAATAGATAGTCCAAGTGGAATAATAATGAACTCATAGTGAGTGTACAATTTAGTAAATCTAATCACTTGAATACCATTTTTATTCACCTTTAATTGATGATATTCCAAATTATGGTCCACGCTTTTGATGTATTGGGTTATGCATTGTTGAATTTTTTTTATCAATTTATGGAATCTGATGCATTCTCTTTATGATGATCTTTATATGATCACTAAAATCAATGCGTAGTCTCATTTCCCAATTATTCTTCATGAAAAATGGGATTGGTTCACCCCATTATAAAGAATGTGGATGTATGAATAAATATTCAAAATCCATTTTAGAAAAATCTTTAGTTCTAAATGTTCAATTGTGACCCGTCCATACAAATTCTTATATAATGGTTGAGATATATGTATATGTTCAATTTATAAATCAAACACTATATTAGGGGTAAGGATAGTAAACCCTTCAAAGAATATATTAGTATATTCCCTTAAAATGGGAATTCCTTAAGAAGTAATCATTTTCTTTGTCTAAATCATTTGAGCTAGATAGGTTTTCTCATTAAGAAGAATTATCCATACTTGAGAAGAAGTTTCATAAGGGTATTCATTCACTTATTTTCACTTGTATTGAATAATATGATAACCTCAGATAAAGAAGGATATTTAGTCCTCTTAAAAATTGATGTTGGATCTATATAAGAAAAACCAATCCATTCCTTAACTAGCATTGAATTATGCTAAAATTAGTATGAAAAGGATTTCTATGAGATTCATCCCACAATCAAAAATGCCTTATAAATCATATTCCAAAAAGGATACTAAACCACTATCTAATACCAATTATAACAACCATTATTTATAATACATTTTATTTCATGATTTTTAGAAAAAAATTCCATAGAATACAATTTTAGAAAATCGAGAGGCACTGTGTCTTTTTGAATTTAGAAAAATTAATCATTAATATATAATAAAGGGAAATATCATTTTTTAAACCACCATAATGTGATATTAGTTTCTATTGAACTCTTAATATTATAAATGATAATTTAGGGACATACAAGTGAAAGGGGTGTAAAATAAATCCTTGTAAGGTAATAATCAAAGAATAACATTTTGATCAATAATACATGTGATTCATGATATATATCATGTTAAAATAAACAGGTAAGAATTAATCATACTCAAATAGAGGTATTCAATGATAAAATGACATCATAAAATCATTATATCGTAGGAACATGGAAATAAAAAAATGTTACATCATAATATTATGTCAAGTATAACCACTAAGACCTCCAAACATATTGTTATTAGGATAACCGGTCATGAATAATACATGGTATCTCATTAGAGGAAATCATTACCCAATATATTAGATTAAAATCAAGTTATTCTCTTCATATGTCAATCATTACATGTTCCACATCAATCATACATAGTAATAACATATTTCAAAAATTCAATTCCACTGGTAAGGAATGTGGGTTTCATATATGGAGGTCTAAAATAAATGAATGTTATTTTTAATAGAGGAATACATTTTAATAAATGTAGGTTTGGGTATTCAAAAAAATGTTTTTGGAATGAAAAAAAGGGATTATTTTGACAGTATAATAGGTGTACAAAAAATCTCATGGAAGGGATACATGAGAGAAAAAGGTAGTAACTTGTCATATGGGAAAAATCTGGAAAATAAAAAAAATTATAAAAAAAGAAAATATAATCAAATGAGAATAAAAAGGATTATTACAAAGGATGTTAATTAATAGAAAAGTATAGGGATTGAATACCTTACCTTGATAGTTTTCATCTTAAATATTTTAAAGGGACCCAAAGAACCACAAGAACTCCTTAGGAGGGTTATATAGTGATAAAAAGAGAGGAGCATCATGATTAAATTCTTTGGAGTGAAGAGTAATGTTTTAATGACTCGTATTTTATATGGTTTTATTTTTATAAATTAATTGTGAAAATTACAAGACCATGCACTAAGACGATGTGAGATTTCGAGGCCTGGTGTGCCAGAAATGATACAGTGAAAAATGATTAGTTTTTAATAAATCACACAGAAAATTTCTCTTTTAAATGGGAAAAACTTCTAAATGATTTCCCAAATAAAAAATCCAATGGTACTATTGTGTTCAAAGAATCAACTTTACCTTAGGTGGGTCCTAACATCGACTGATATGGGTCGATTGTGAAAGTTATAAATTGGATATAAATATCATTAAAATATTTTGATAAAAATATTTTATTAGAAGCATCAGATTTTTTCTTTTTAACAAAAAAATTTGTCAGGAATTCAGATTTATCACTATAACATTGGAATTACTCTAAGGTGTGGAAGGAAACTCTCTCGATGAAGAATGGTGACAGATCAAGGACTGACGATGACACATACCTTCATTATTTGTCAAAAACTAATCCAACCATGAGGTAGAAAATTTAATCTCTTAATTATTTTTATTCCTTATTAATAGATTCAAACGATGTATGCGAAACAAACCAAAAACAGGTTAATCCGAAGTTATTCCGTTACTGTGGGATAAATAAATTGTTGCGGGGTTTAAAAAGGGAGATAGATCTTTGTGATTATATGTTCCTGTTCTTTGTTAAACCTTCTAACATGAACGGATCAAGGATGACACAAACAAGGCATAAATCCATTATTCGGGCATTCTTTATTACTTTTCTCTCCCCTAACCCTCTCGTATTCTTCATGAATTATCTACATGTTCTTAGCCTTCTCCCTGTGTCTTTGAAACCATATGAGAACAATCCGAATCAAGGACCGATTCCACGATGGTACCGCAGAGGTGTGATGACAACATAAGGCGGCAGAGGTGCAAGGTGACAATGGAGGCTCTGGTTGGTTCAGGTAGAGCACAATAGGTAAAGGCCATCAGGGGGTGGCCGATGATGAAATAAGGACGTGGTCTAGGTGGGACTGTGTTGGAGGGAGCACACGGTGGTCGAGGCTATGGGTGATGACCCGTGGCTGTGGAAGGAGGTCGTGGCGACAATATCAGGACATGGCTCAGAGCCATGTGGAGTGGAGGTGGCAAGCACGTGGGGGCCTGTGGGCCAGGGTGGGCTACATTTGGTAGAGTAAATGGGTCCACAGTGCTGACTAGACCGGGTAAGCCAGGACACTCTAGCAGCCCAGCGGGCTGAACCCTATGGCCTAGCGGGCCGATCCAAATAGGATGAGACTAGTGGGCCGAGCTAGTTCCGGTCGGGCCAAACCAGGTTGGGCTAGGTCATGTTGGTCCAACCAGGTCGGGTCGATTTGACCAGACCGAGTCAGGTCAGATGATAGGTCGTGTCCAGCAGGTCAGATCAGACCAAGACCAGACTTGAGTTAGACCTTCTTAGAAAAACAACCGTAACATTCAAATCATGTGTCTGTTTGATGAGCCACATGTAGCATTGGGACCCTTGAAATGATATGGATTTTGAGATATAATAAGTGATTTTTTTGGAAGTTGGTTTATGAAATAATGGATTGAGGAGTAGGTTCTCCCAGAACATGTGCTATGAGCAGAATCCCACAGCTAGTTGTGACTATGTGATCTTGGTGACTATAGGACTTGGGGGATGCATGAACCATCGACAATCTGTGTGCCATCGAGGCTCTGTGTGCCATAGATGCTCTGTGGTCCATTGATTCTCCATGCACTATCGACTCCCCGGGTTCCATCGCCACCCTGGGTTCCATTTCCACTCTATGAACCATCTACTCTTCGTGTGGCATCGATGCTTAATGCTCCATCAACTCTATGTACACCATTGATACTCCATTATATCTCAAAGCTATATACATCGTTGACACTTCTAGTGTCATGGATATTGAGAGATATGTGGACTACAACTAAAATCCCTTTCTTAGTGCTTTATACTTATACCTTTGTGTGCTGAATTTATTGATTATACTTCATGTGTTTCCTTTTTGGTGTACTTCGTGTGTTTTCTTTGTGGTATACTTTATTTATTTATTAGTGGTATTAACTTTGTGGTTTTGGGATGTCATATTGAGTATTTTTTACTCACCCCTACATGGGATTTTCCCACACTTTTCATGTCTTGGGAAGGCGATCAATGCTTTAGCGGAGTCCTTGGTGGACTAGTACTGGGTGGTTCTTAGAGTGATCAGATAAGTAAGGTGTGCTCCTACGAATTTAGCCATCTTTCCCACACCTACCATTCATGTAGGGTTTTCTGCAGATGTGTTTCAAAAACTTGTGCATTCACTTTGGCAGACTTTTCTTTTGGTGGGATTGTATTTTGGCCCTATTTATTTTCCAGTTTTCTTATAGTCGTACTATGTGGTTGGTATCTTAGTGTATGCATGAATTTTTTACTTAGTGTCTTTAAATTTTAGAATTTTCATCTTGGAGATGTGTGTGTGTGTGTACAGGTACTTAGGAAAATGCATCCCATTTGTGGTATATTCCTACTCAGTGCTAGTCAACAACCCCTGGATTATCAGAGGCAGGCTTGGGGTAGTCACAACATGGACCCCTCTAGGATGGTTCGTGACAAAGTGGAATCGGAGGAAATCAGTTCTACCTAACTAACCAAGAGTTTGTGAGATTGGTTTGGAGCAATAGTGTTCAGGGTTTGAGTTCGGATTTCAGACCAGCGACTCCAATATTAGTGTGGTGACTGATGTATCCATACACTAGGACTCTGAATTCTTATTTTTGACTTGGTACAATAAAACAATAGTTGTAGGTACAATAAATGGTATATTCATAATATAATATTTTGAGTGTGTTCTCATGTCCATCTTGAGTCAGATCACCGGGTATACTCTATTGACTGTGGTACATATTGATCTATTTCAAGACACCACCATGCAGACAACCATACATGATTCTAATGCATGATCATGAGGATGATTCTTTTAGTGATGAGGTGTTGGTATGGGGACTTGTACTAGGAATAGCACCCCTGGGTGGTGTACCAGTGATACCACCACCTGGAGAGAAGCAATTACTACCAGTGCTACCGGTAGAGTATGCATATAGGTTGAGTGCGTTGCATGAGCTCTAGAGGTATAGACCTCCCAGTTTTAGGGGTAATCTAGACCCCTAGATTGGTGAGGACTGAACGGAGGCACTTACCTGTGTCTTCAGCCTTGTGAGGATGAATTCTGACCAGATGACATCTCTAGCTGTGAGCCATCTTCAGGGCTCAGCGGGGCAATGGTGAGTCTTAGTGATCTATAGCCTGAAGAGAAGACTTTCTCTTGAATAGACTTTGAGTACCTCTTTAGGGAGGAGTACCTTCCAGTGACTTTATGCTCAGTGCGCATACATGATCTCCTAAATCTGCAGTAGGGCAGTCGGATATTAGTAGAGTACTTGATGAGATTTATGGATCTTTCTCACTAGTCCACAGATATGGTGTGAGAACCATTATTTAGAGCCCGAAACTTTGACTATGAGATAATTTCAAAGATCAGGGCATCCATGATATCCCTTATCATCCCTACATATGCTGGGGTACTGGAATGAGCCCTGCTAGTGGAGAGATTTCTAACGGAGTAGACACCAACAGTGGGAACTATCAATAGGCACTAGACATATAAGTCTTCGATGTTGGGTAGTCGACAATAGGCATAGGGACCCAAGATGTTCAATCACTCTAGGGGAAAACCCTAGGATAAAAGATCAGTGGTGTGGGGTCTCAGGACATATCAAGTAAACTGAAGGACATGCTGTGTTACATGTGCTGCGGTTAGGGACACATGACTCGAGATTTCCCGACTCGTCATGAATATTATCAGAATATGGTCAAGGGAACTTTGAGATAGAGGATGAGGTTGGAGTAGGGTGGTCCACAGGGAAGAAAGTGTGGAAGATGAGAAGGCAGTGGGTGGAGGTTTGACGTA
The DNA here is from genome assembly GCA_963277665.1 of Viscum album. Lineage (NCBI taxonomy): Eukaryota > Viridiplantae > Streptophyta > Magnoliopsida > Santalales > Viscaceae > Viscum > Viscum album. The sequence continues at coordinate 118,761,645 of OY728119.1, forward strand.
CTACCATCATCACCCGGGTTGGTCCACCACAAGTTTATTGAGCTGGTGGACCGGGACCCGGTTAGATTTAGATGGTGGAGGCTTAAGAACCCATGTTCCAAATATGATTAGAGGAACAATCTATGCTTCTCCACCCTAGATGTAGTTTTGATAGACACAGGTTTTAGTCACTCTTTTCTCTCTATGATCCATTGTTCGAGACTCAGATATTCTAATGGAACCGTTGACTCAATCCCTACACTTAGAGACTCATGCGGGGGAAGATTTGAAAATCACACATAGGTTCTGACAATGTTACCTTACTCTAGGGGGAAAGAGTTTTGGTTGGTATCTCTTGGTGGCAGCATCATGGCCTTACAAAGTAATTCTTTCTATGGACTGGTTATCCATAGTTCATGCCCAGATTGACTATTTTAGGTGTAAAGTACGGTGTATACATAGTGATGAGAACAAGTTTTCCTTTGTGGGTGAAAAGGAAACATGTTCAATGAAGGACGAACTTATGTATTGGAGGGTGCAACCGATTACACATCAATTTTCTAGCCTGACCCTCGACACAATAGATGAGATGAGTCCTCAGTTTCCTATAGTGGTGGCAGAGTATGAGGACGTCTTTCCTTAGGATTTCCTTGGATTACCTGCCCACATGGAGGTATATTTCTACATTGATCAGTACCCTAGGATGAAATTGATATCTACACCTTTATATCATATAGATCCTGGGGAGATTCTTGAGTTGAGGGTATAACTAGAGGACTTGGAAAGGAAGGGCTTCGTGAGACCCAATGTTTCACCTTGGGAGGCCCCAATTTTGTTTTCCAAGAATGCATACGAGAGCTTGAGATTATCTATGGACTTACATAGACTAAACTAGGTGACTGTGAAGAATATGTATCGAGTACCAAATACTGGTGAATTCTTCGATCAGATGAAGGGAGAAATGTGGTTCTCAAAGATATACCTCAGATATGGCTATCACCAACATCGGGTATGAGATGATGATTTACTGATGAAATCCTTCAGATGTTGTTACAACCACTATGACTACTTAGTGATTCCATTTGGAATGAATAATTCCCTGATAGTGTTCATGGGACTCATGAACAAGATCTTAGAGACTTACTTTGACCAGTTCATCATGGTCTTCATTGATGGCATCCTAGTGTACTTGGAATCCAAGGAGTAGCATGCGATACACATGAGGATGGTCCTAGAATCACTTTGAGAGTACAATATTTATGGGAATCTGTCAAAGATTCAGTTCTAGATTCGAGAGTTAAACTTTATAGGACAAGTCATTTCAGAGACTGGAGTTGCAGTAGATCTAGTGAAGATTGAAGCATTACTTTCTTGGGAGCCACCCAAGAGTGTTACTAAGGTGTAGAGTTTCCTTAGTTTGTCTGGGTACAATCAGAGACTTGTACCCAATGTTTCCATAGTATCAAAACCCTTTATAGACATGAAATTAAAGGGGAATCCTTTTATGTGGATAGAGAAGTGCTAGTAGTGTTTTCAGCAGCTGAGGTAGAGGTTGGAGAGCACTCCTACATTGAGATTGTTTAAGGAGGGTGTTGAGTAAGAATTTTTCTATGATGTATTAAGGAATGGGCTTGGTTGTGTCCTTTTTCAAGGTAAAGTGATGATTTCCTATAGTTCACGATAGTTGAGACCACATGAATAGAACTACACGACCCATGTTCTTGAGCTGGCAGTGGTATTCTTTGCATTGAAGATGTGGCGACACAAGTTTATGGGCGAGCGATTTACCGTTTATTGTGACAAAAATATTCTCTTGTATATATTCTCTTAGAATTATTTGAACTTGAGATAGATACGATGGATATAGTTCCTCTAGGACTATGAATTTGAGATTGTCTATACTTCTTGGAAGGGGAACGTAGTGGTGAATGCTCTTAGCAGGAGACCCAACTTGCAATTGTTGAGTGAGGTGTTAGAGAAGTTGGATGTGTTAAAAATATCCTTCATGGATAAAGATGAAGAATCTTACCTTTAGTTTATGGTTGTCACCCCTCCACTCTTACATCATGTCATTGAGGCACAACTTGGAGATATCTATTATGATACCCGATGTGCTCAATTTTCCATAGGGCATGACGCTGATGGATATTCAATAGGTGGGGAGAATTTCATTCTCTTTAGAGGTAGCACATTAGTATTGGTGACGTTGTGGGAGGTGGTCATGAGGGAGTTTCACACCTCCCCTTAGGTAGTGCATCCAGGAGTGGAAAATATGTATTAGGACTGATAACGTCAGTTCTGGTGGTTGGGGATAAAGAAGGTGGTGGAAAAGTTTGTTTCTCGATGGCTCATTTTCCACAAGTGAAGGTTGAGCACCAGGTTCCAGCGGGCTTGACCCAACCACTTGAGGTTCTAGAGTGGAAGTGGGATGGGATATCTATGGACTTCATGAAAGTTTTACCATGCATATACAGGGGGAAAAATACCATCTGGGTGATCATTGAATGACTCACCAATTTGGACCACTTCATACCGATCCCTGAGAAAAGTTTGGTTTAGATCTTGGGATGCCTTTACGTTTAGGAGATAGTTCAACTTCATAGAGTTCCATCTACTATCATCATATATCATGATGAGAGTTTCACATACCAGTTGTGGAAGATATTTTAGGAGGCATTTGGGACTTAGTTGCACTTGATCATGGTGTTTCATCCCCAAACGGATGGCCAAATGGAGATGACCATCTAGTTTCTTGAGGAAATGCTACATTCTTGAATCCTAAACTTTGGCCATAGTTGGGAGGATCACCTACCACTGGTGGAGATTATGTACAACATAAAATATCAATCTACCATTTATATGGCACCATTCAAGGCCTTGAATGTGTGATCATGAAGTTCACCTCCATTCTGGATGGACCCAGGGGAGTTAGCACTCATGGGTCCAAAGTTGGTGTGGGCTACCACCAAGAAGGTTAAGATCATTCAGGTGTAGATTAGGACTACAGAGAGTCGACATAAATCATATGTTGAAAGAAGACAGAGGCCTCTGGAGTTTTAGGATGGAGACCATGTATTCCTTCAGGTCTCACCTTAATGTGTATTTTAGAGGTTTGGATGGGGTGGAAAATTATCCCCGAGATACATGAGAAATTTTTATATTCTGAGTAGAGTTGGTGAGGTAGCGTACCACCTAGATCAACCCCTGCTATTTCACCTGGTGCATGATGTATTCCATGGGTCATAGATGAGGAGGTATGTGCATGATCTATCACACATCATCGACTAGGGTAAACTAAACATTGACGATGGGGAAAATTTTGTGGAGTACTAGGTGGAGATTAAGGATTGATAGGAGCAGATCCTTTGTGAGTAGTTGATTCTTCTAGTGCACGTTCAGTGGTAGAACAAGAATCTACAGGAGAGAACTTGGGAGAGGGAGGCCGATATACATGCTCAGTACCCTTATCTTTTTGGTCAGTAACCCTTGTTTTGGATTTCTGGGATGTAACGACCTAAGGTGGGGGAGACTTTAATGACTCTAATTTTTTCGGGTTTTATTTTTATTAATTAATTTGGAAAATTCCAAGACCTAGAACTAAGACGGCATGAGATATATAGTCCCAGTGTTCCCAGAATGATATGGTGAAAAAGTTTATGTTTTTAATAAAAAAATAGATGGTTTCTTATTTAAATGGGAATAACTTTTGTATGGGTTCCCGAATTGAAAATTCAAGGGTAGCATTACATTCAGAGTAGTGAATTTACCTTAGGAAGGGCCTAACATCGACTGACGCGGGTTGACTATGAATGTTATAAATTGGATGAAACCTCCATTATAAAATTTTAATAAAAATATTTTATTGGAAACAACAGAATTTTTCTTTTTATTGAAACCTTTTTTTAGGAATTTAAAGGTATCATTATAACTATATAATTCCTATGAGGCAAGGAATGGAACTCTCTCGATGACGAACAATGGTGGATCGAAGATTGACGATGACATGAACCTCCATTGTTAATAAATTACTGATCTAACCATGAGGTAGGGACTTTAATCTATTCATTCTTTTTCTTACATGTTCATAGATTCATACCAAGAACAGAGGCCAACCCACGAACTGGTTAATCCATGGTTTGTCTATTATTGTGTGATGGATAAATTATTACGGGGTTTAAAATGGAGATTGATATTTGTGATTATCTATTCTTGTTCTTTGTTAAACCATATAACATGAATGGATCAAGGAAAAAAAAGATCCTTTCTTTGGGAGTTATTTGTTCCTTTTCTCTCCCCTCAACCTCTCATGCTCTTCATGCATTCTTCGCGTGTTCTTATCTTTATGCCTTCACCTTTGAAACCCTATGTGAGCAATCCGAATCTATGACTGATTCTAAGATGGCACCATGGAGGGAGGACAACAACACAAGGCAGCAGTGACGCAAGGTGGTGGAGTCCGGAGGTGGAAGATCTAGCTGGTTCAAGAGGAGAACGGCAGGGAAAAGCTATTGATAGAAGTGGAAACACCGGCCTAACCAGGGTGCACGGCTAGGTGGAGTGCGGTAGGATGGGCTGTCGGCAGGGTGTTAGATAATGGTGGTGGTATGTGGTCCAAGTGGGACCATGTCAAAGGGATATCGTGGTGGCAGAGGTGAAAAGTAGTGACCAGGGGACACGATGACGACAACAAGATACAGATCAGAGTTTCTTTGAGCAAAGGCGGCGAGTGCATGGGGGGCCACGAGATAGCGGGGTGAGACGTGGTTAGGGTGGACTGTGTAGACCAGGGGGCATGACCACGATAGGCCGGACTGCTCCAGCAGCTAAGAGGGTTGAGCTAGTTCGGGCTGGGCTGAACCAGGTTGGTTCAGTCTGGGTCAGGTCGTCCAGAATGGGTCAGGTCAGACAATGGGTCAGGTCAGGTCCGATAGGTCAGATTAGACCAAGACCAGACCTGGGTCAGAACTTCTTAGAAAAAAACCATATCTTTCAAACCGTGTGTCTGTTTGACAATCTATTTGCGGTGTTGGGATCCTTACAATGAGAAGGTAATTTTAAGATACTCTAAGTGAGTTTAGGTGTATATTGGATTACAACATAATAGATTAAGCAGTAGGTTCTCTCGGAACCAATGCTCTATGAGCAAAATCATGTGTTTGGATGTGACTATGTCATCTTGGTGACTAAATTAATTGGGGAATACATGATCCATAGACACTCCATTTTTCATAGACTCTTCATGATCCATTGATGCTCTGTGATCCATTAATGACCCGGGCACCATAACTGCTCTGGGCGCCGTCAGGGCTTCGAAATCCATCGATGCTCTGTGCGCCTTCGATGCTTTGTGCGCTACCGACGCTTTGTGAAATATTGACGCTTCATACACCATCGATTATCTATGAACCATTGACACTCCTCATGCCATTAAAACTTCTATTGTCATTGAGATTGAGATATATGTGGACTAAAACTAAAATTTTTCTCTTTATTCCTTAGACTTATACCTACATGAGATGACTGTATTGGTTATACTTTATGTGTTTCATTTGTGGTGTAATTCCTATGTTTTATTTTTTTATACTTTTTATTTTTATTTTTTAGTGGTATTACCTTTATGGTTTTGGGTAGTCCTACTGAGTATTTTTTTACTCACCCCTTCACAAGATTTTCCCACATGTGTCATGTCTTGTGTAGACTATAGAAGCTTTGATGGAGTTATAGGTTGACTAGGACTAGGTGGTGTATGAAGTTACCAGATAGGAGAGGTGTGATCATACAACTTAATACATATGTCCTATACCTACCTTTTAGGTAGGGTTTTTTGTGGATGAGTTTCAAGAACTTTTGCATTCAGTTTGGCAGACTTTTCTATTGGTGGGTTTGTATTCTAGCCCTATTTACTTTCCAATTTTCCTACTATCATACTCTGTGGTGGGTATCTTAGTGTATTCATGATTTTTTTACTCAGTGTTTTTACATTTTGACATTTTGTGCTTGGAGATGTGTGTGTGTGTGTACAAGTACGTAGTAAAATGCCTCCCATTTGTGGGATATGCCTATTCAATGCTAGTCACCAGCCCCTGGACTATCGGAGGTTGGCTTGTGGTAGTCATGGAATGGGCCCCTCTAGGACGGGTCATGATAGATGTGATAATTTTAGAGTATTTATAAAAAAAATAGAGGAGATTGTTTATTATATTCCTAACATAGGCCTTATAAACCTAGTTATTTAAAAGTACAAAAATATTGGCCTTCCCATATTTTTCCATTGGGTTTTCCATGGAGGAGTGGTTTTTTATATTAGATTATTTTAATATCTTATATAAATAAGATAATATCATTCATGATGTGAAAGTGACTAATGTTCATAAACAATTATTTTTAAACTCTCAAAATATCTTTTAGGTACTTGGATGATATTTATGGTTTTTTAAAAACAAAACTATAGATGTCAAATAAATTATATTAGTAAAAAAACTATTTTTGGTTAAGTAAATGAATTATATAATTTATTACATCACCATTAGGTTATTATTATGACATTATAATAATCATAAATTCATATCAGATTTAATTTGTAACAAAAAATTCAACTCTCATAAAAAATTATAAAAAATTTACCATTAGATATTATTGATGTTAGGATTGTAATAATTATATTCATTTTATGAAAATAATTTTATATATATTATTATTTTAAAATTTATATAAAAAATCCCAGTTTTTGAAAAATAATAGATTTTGTGATATAATCAACTTCCTGGCCATTATAAAAGTCAATCGTGACATTATGAAACCATATTACGATTTATGTTTAAATAAATAGTGTTTTATAAGAATATTTCATGAACAAAATATTTAAAATAAATAAATTTGTCAAAAATATGTATTGAAATTAAATATTTTCTAAAATAGAAATTATATTTTATTTCTATTCAAAAATATATTTGTATGATTATTCTTAGCTTCATGTGTAATTTTGTGAATAAAATAATATATAAAATGGGATTAAAAATTAAATAATTCATTTCTAAAAAGATAATTTCTCTATTAAAATAATTAGGTCAAGATAAATAACCCATTTCTACATTAGTATACCCCCTTATGGGGATGATGTGCGATTATTGTACTTTCATTGGGAGGCTCAAATAACATTAATATAGTTATAATCTATACTACCATTTACATTTCTCATAGGTGGTTCTAATTGAGATTCAATTTTTAAATTTCTTCTTAGTTTTTCTCAAGGGTGAACCCTAGTAATGCACAATCCCTCCCAAGAACTGAGAAATGTTCTTCATAAGGCCTGATTCTATGGGTTGATGAAATCGTTTTCCAATTCATCATCAATAAGTTAAATTAATTATAATAAATATAAATTTATTCTAAAGGTAATATTATATCAAATATATTACTAGCGATCATAGTTCCCATTGGTCATAATATCCAATGTTCACATTTTTTTCTACATCCTATAAATACATTATATTTCATTCATTCATCCATTACTTCAATTTAAATCAAGATTTGGTATTACTCATTTTCAAAATAAATATTATAATGACAACATTAAGATTCATTTTTAAAGTGTTTTTTAGGAGTGAGATAATCCTAGAATATTGAGATGATCCAAATTTCCTTATTTTAGTTATTATATTTTTTCTGTATATTTTCCGATTGTAATTTTTGTGAATTTTACAGGTTATAATTATTTACTAAACATAATGTTCTAAATAAGTGAAAAAATCTATTATCTTTATGTTTTATATTATACTACATTAAAAATATGTTAGGGAAACATATATAGACTGTTATATATATATATAAATTTTGGTCCATAGAATGAAATTCAAAAAAAGCTAAGAGTATGAGGTTGAAGGGAAGTAGGATGAGGATTATCCAAGAACTAAATAAAGAAAGACTATCTTAGATATTCTTATTAAAATATGATATTGATATATATATTTTGTAATTTTCCTCATTTTTTCCCATGTATTATTCAAAAAAACAATATCATGAACAACCATGGTAAAAATAGAGACATAATATATGATTTCTAAGAAAATGAATATGAAATAATCATAGTCTAAAACAATTAGGCGGTTTGCATTCCCACCCCATATAGATAACTAAAAATATCCACATAGATATATAATGATGGATTTTATAAAAATGTTTCTAATTATAAACTATGTTATAAGATAATGTAAGTTTAAACATGTATTCTTTCAAGATAATGAAAGTGAATTTAATTAAATAGATTCAAAATGAGTTTATCATCACTAAAATAGTTAATTTATTTGATATCAAAAAATAAAAAAACATCCCACCATAAATTATAATTGAAATAGTGGAGAAAAAATCAAGTTTTAATTGATTTTTTGGATTGTATTTGTACTTAGTAGAATATGTCCAAGAGAAATTACCAATAAGAAAAAGAACAATAATATAATATTTTAATGTTAAATCTAAAGACAATACAATTTTATGAGAATGAGATAGAACCAAATACATATAAATTTTGAGTTACCAGTGGAACTGAGTAGTTAAAAGGGAGTCATCAGTGCACTGGTCATGCAATGAGCTACATAAAAATTCTATACAATCCTAGTGTTCCTAGAATTACAATGTGGGAAAAAAGAGTTATTAAATAAAATTAAGAGGGTATCTCCTGGGGAACAATAATTAGGAAATATGGTTCTAATAGTGAAAAAATTAGTTCTTATTTAGTTTTTATCATTTTATATCCCCAAAAACTAAGGGTTTTAAAATACAGTCAGACCAATTTTTAGTTTGGAAGGATCAGACATAGAACATGTGTTCCCAAAAATGAGATATTTTTCTTCAACTTTACATATAATATTTTTAATTTTTAATGATAATTATTTATTTTTAATACTTACGTAATAAATAACCTGTAAGAATAATTTTAAGTATATTAAAATTTAAAAATAATTGAATTTGTTTTCAGTGTATATTTTTTAGTTCTTTTTGTATGATATGATATGATGAGTAGTGGAATTATTAATAGGATGAATTTGACTAAAACAAGTCCTATATTTAGCAGCCTAAAAATAATAATCATATTTTTTCCATCATTAAATGTGAGTGTTGAAAAATGAGTGTTTTTTCCATATATGGAGTAGAATTTCCTAGGAGTCAGCTTCTAAGAAAACACCAAAGAATGTTACACTAGTTAAGATATCACCAGTGTTTGAAAGTAGATCATTTAACCCATGTTTGGAACAAAACAATTTTACAGGTAATAATTTCCCTACATGACATTTATTTTCAATGATAATTAATATCAGAAACAATATTCCAAAAAATACACAAAAAAGACCCATAAAGATATAACATCATCCAATAATTTTTCATAAAAGACCAAGTCATTCTATAAAATTAAATAGTTATATTCATTATTGTAAAAAAACATAATATAAAAAATCAAATTAAAATTTGAAGTTATATATATATACTAACACAATAATTTATTTTCTAAATATTTTTTATGTATATACAATAATATAATAGTGGAAAACATTATCTTGGATAACCCAAAAATATCAACAAAAATAGTAATTTTCTATTTATTTTAGTTCATTTGTATAAATTTATTCAATTTTCTAAACTATATTAATTTCAATTTTAGGTTTTTCTCAATTCATATGGAAATAATAAATGTTATGAGTAAAAATAGTGAATTTTTTATTTATGTGAATTCTGTTTTTAAATTATATTAATTTTAATCAGTTTTTTTCAACATATTCATTAGAACTACTAAAAAGTGAAACCAGACGATAAAATTTATTTTCATTTATAAGTTTATTCATTCTTTATAATTCATGCTAATTTTGGTTTTATAATAATCTTATCAGTTTTAATACATGGTTTGTTTTATTTGGTTAACAAATTGTTGACCATTTTTTATTTTATAAATGATTATATCTTTCTTAACAACACAAAATTGATCAATGACCACCCTTATCAAAATAAAACTAAACCATTCGTATGTAAAATAATTTATTTAATATCAATGTTATATTATAATAAAAAATTGTTAACTCAAAAATGAATAATTTGAAAAGTTCAATATTAATGATTTGATTAGATGACCTATAAATGGTGAAAGATAAAGAAAAATATTTTTTTATCATCATCTAAACAACTTGATAACAATCAATTTCCACATTATTTAAATCAATTACTATATATCTCTTATCCTTAAAACTGAATCAGGTAATGGTGAAAGGTAAGTGGAAGAAATACCTATTAGAAATGACTAATGTGTGAAATGATATGTTACCACAAAGAGTTATTGACAAATGTAAGTGGGGCCTGAGAATGTAGGGGAAGATGAATAATAACACAATAGTTTTTTACTATAAAGTATAGTAGGGGAGTAAGGCCACTATAAGTAATCCCATGAGTGGTGTGTTTGGATATTCTCCCACCCAACCTCACCACTTCCAGGAGACACAAAATTATTTTTGTTTTAATTAATTTCTATAATGTTTTTATCATACATATTCACATGTTTTTTATTTCATATGAATTATAATATTAAATAAAGAAATCATATTTTTTTAGATTTCATACATTAACATTTAGATTCAATACATACTGATGAATGTGTTGAGTCAAAAGTTATAATTCAAACATTTTCTATCCTTAGTTTTAGTAATCCAAAACACTTTCTCAAAACCCTATTTCATTAAATTTATATAACCAAAGTGTTTTATTATTTATTTGTAGAAAACACACTTTTATACTAAACATATAAATATTTATAATATGAAATGAATATATAACTTTATTATTAAATCTATTCCATTAGAATAAAGGTGAGTTTGATACATCAGATAAACTTTTTTTAACTAGTGGTTAGACCTATTTCCTATTTTTCAAAATAAAAAAAATTCAAGACCATGAGAACGAAATTGGTACTGATAAATCAGATTAACCAATGTTCAATTTATCTTATTGATAATCAATAGTATAGTTCATCAGACTGTAAAATGTTTATAATTATAGTATATATAATTAATTCTATAGTATGAAAATAAAAATATATTTTTAATGGTGATAAAATAAAAAAATTGAAAATTAAATCCTTAGTAGTCAAGATCACGATCCATATCATTATGAGCTTCCAATGAGTAAGATGTTTGAGGTTGTTGGAAATTACTCTAAAATGTCACCATAGGAGGATTGCATATAAATAAGAGGTCATTTAAAGAGTTGGGAGATGTGGAATTTGAAACTCAAGTCATTTAAAGATTTCTCTGCATGAACATATCATTCCTATCCATCATAGTATTTTAGATATTTTAAGTTATAAGGAATCCTTGTGATGGTTTTAAATTCCTTACAAAAATTTACTTTTTTTTGCTGTGTCTGATCATGGTACTAATTGAAGAATTTTGGGGATGGGAAGATGGGTGAATTTGATCCATCAGACCAATGGATTCTAGGACTAGGAAGACATAGAAATATAATCATATTGACGACTTATAGGGATAAGAATACATGGATTCTGATCATCATATTGAGGGAATTCCAAGTAGGTAAAGACATACCATTCTAGTAGTTATTGAAAATTTGTATATCTTATGTTAGGATTTATTACATACTAAACTCTTAATTTTAATGATTAAATTTATTTAAAATGGTTATAAGTAATTATTATTATAATATTTTTGTTTTCTTGTTTATATAAGTTTCAATTTTCTATTTTCATTAAATTTAGAAATACAGTTTTTTACTTACTCTTCTAATAAAATATTTTATCAGTGTGACTATGAGACTGATAATAATTTGATATATCACATTTTTTATGGTTTCTATTTTATGACTATGATCATAGGATGATATGTGAGTTAGATCGTTTCATCTTAAGGAGAATTTTTCATTTTATTAGTTTAATTTTTTAAATTACAATTCAACCCCCTCTTGTATCCATCGTATACCCATATGATCCATCAACTTGTATCATAGAAGGTTATATTTTGTTCCTTTATGATTTTTTAAATTCATTATCAACTGCATGTTCATTAAGTTTTATTATAAACCCCTTGATTATAAATTATTTAAACTAAAGTGTTTATAGAAAAGAGAATCTATTATCTTTAAGCTGACAGGTCTTAATCTCATCATTTTAGGAAATATGAATCCCAATCAACCACCTGTCATTGATGGAAGTGATTATGAGTAATGGAGAGAAAGAACTAAAACGTTCTTTATCAATTTTTTTGATAACATTGTTATCCTTAATGGAGATTATAGTATTCATGAAAAGGATTTTACTATGCTTACTCATTAGGAAACAAATAATATCAATGAAATTATAGAGTTTGTAATACTCTACTATGTTACATGAATGAGAATATATATATATCCAAATATCTTCATGTATGGTAGATAATAATATTGGGAAAATTTAAGAAGATACTTAATTTGGAACTTCTAATGTACTGATACTAGAATAGAAAAGATGAGAGAAAAGTATCAAGACTTTGATTTATTACCTAGAGAATAAATAGAAAATATGTATCAAACATTTATACTATTTTTAATAGTTTACCTTCTCTTGGAGATAAAGATATTTCATATTTAATATTGGTTGAAAATATTATAAAAATCATTCCTAATAAATGGAAATCCAAAAGGGATGCTTTGAATAATACAAGGAAGATTAAAAATATAACTATTGATGATCTTATTGCTACATTCATGTAAAATAAAGGTATAATTTAAAGGTATACTGAGAAAATGAAAAAGGAAAATTTAAGAGTTTCTTTTGAAACAACATAAAATGTTTATACTAAATATTAATTCACTGAAAAAGATGTGAAATCTTTAAAAAAGAAGAAAACTATTGTTCAGTAGGATTCTAGTTCATCAGAACCTTATGAGAATGACTCAAAAAATATTTCAAGAAGTATGGGTAATATTTTTATAAAGAAAGTAATTAAATATAGATACATGAAAATTAATAAGTATAATAATGAAAAGAAACATTCTTCTAAGTTTATATGTTATGAATTTAATAAATCAAGACACATTTGACTAGATTTTCATAATCTAAAAATGAAGTATAAGTAAGAGTGAAATACTCATAGGAAGAGAAAGAAGTATTATAAGAAGAAAAAAAGAAGAGTTTGAATGCTTCTAACACATGGAGTGAAAGTGGATGAGATAGTTCATATGATAATTCTTTGAAAAATAAAAGTTCTGAATAGAGTAATATTGGTTTATTTTTTAAAATAACAATAGTGAATAAATGTTTTTTATAAAAGGTAGACACACTAATTAATCTCTTAGCAATATTAATTTACGTTAAAATTATTTTGAATATAATGATGAGAAAAATTCTAACTCTTCTGATGAAGATTCTTTCTTAGCTGAATGTGATATTATCTAACATAATTTTGTATAAGTATCTAGGTTTTATAAATTTATTGAACATGAATATTTTAAAATATCTAAAAAACATGATAATGAAAAATAAAAACTTTTTAAGGATGATACAAGAATTACTAATTTAACTAATGAATAATCAGATCTTTCAAAAGATCAAGATAAGTCAATTTTTAAAACAAAAATCTTTTTAAAGATCCTGAAAAGTTTATTTATGAGAAAAATAATTTACAAACTAATTTTCTAAGACTTAGTTCAAATGATATTACCACTGAGAATAAGAACAAAGTTATCAAAATAAAGTATATACTTTCTAGTTTGAAGAAACTTTTTCCATGTTTACCTATGGGAAGGAAAACATTGATAAAATGTAATAAATAATTAGTCCTCGTAATAATATTTCAAGAATGAATTTTACTAATAAAAAACATGTTTTTAATGAAAATTATTTTGTTCTAAAGGGTGATCCATTTTCTCACAAATGTCAAATTTAAGGACATTGAAAGATTGAATATTCTTTAAAAAAAATTCAGTCATCAGGTCTTTATAAATCATATTTTTCATATGAAATTACATTTTCTCAACATAATAATGTTGGAAATGTATGGTTACATAACATTTTATTTTCTTATAATATTAGACTCACTAAGTGTTTATGAAACACTAATATTTTTTCTTTCAGGAAAAGATAGAATTTTTCAATAAAAAAATTAGTACATGTATAGTGGTTGTTCCATATATATGAATGGGAACAAATACTTCCAGAAGAAAATAATAAATACGAAAGGTGAAAAAGTAAATTTTTGAGATAATTCCCATGTAGAAATCATTATAATATGTAACATTATTCTTATTAGAAAACTATATTTTCAAATGTTTTATTTTTTTAGGAATTAAGAACAACCTTATTATCATAATCCAATTATGTGATGAGGGTTATCTTTTGAACTTTTGTAATGAAAAATGTACTATTCATAGTTTAGTAAATGAGATTATTCTATTTCCCAATCAACCTGAGAATGTTTACACTTTAAACATAGAAGACCTTTGAAGCTAAGATCTACCTTGAATTAGTGAAATTAAAGATAAATCATTTTTATGGAATAGATGATTAACATATTGTAATCTTATAAATTTATCTAGGTAATCTATAAAAAGGACTTTTTAAGGATCTATCATAACATTGGTTTGATAATTCAAATGTCTGTGATCCTTGTTAATATAGTTATATTCATAAGTGAAGTTCTAAATCTATTAAGATGTCTAAACTTATGATTCTTTACAGTTAGTGCATGTTAACTTATTTGGTTCTACACAAACTAGATATATTAGTGGAAAATACCATGAATATGATTTAGTTTATGATTACACTAGACAAAATTGGGTCTAATTTTTAGAAAGAAAATATTAATTCATTAGTTATTTTAAATCTTTTGTAGACAGAGTTAAAAATTATAAGAACATATCAATTATAAATATTCATAATGATCTTGGTGGAGAATTTGAAAATTATTATTTTGAATCATTTTGTATTATGAAATGTATTATGCATAACTTTTCAGCACATATAACTATACAATAAAATGTTGTAGTCAAATGAAGAGATTGAGTTATTCAGGAGATTACTAGAACCACATTGAGTGAAAAGTTAGTTGTTAAACATTTTTTCGGCTGAAGAAGATAGTAATTCCTATTATATTATGAATAAAATTTTTTTAGACCATTTATTAATAAAACTCTTCATGAGTTTTGGAATGAAAGAAAACAAATAGTTTCTTACTTAAATGTACTTGGATGCAATTTATTCATCCAGAATACTAAATATAACATACAAAATTTTTCTCTAAAATATGATTAATGAATACTTTTAGGTTATTAAAAAACTAGTAATTCCAATAGAGTATTTAATAAAAATGTATGAACCATTGAGGAAATTGTACATGTTAAATTTGATGAAACAATTCCCTTTGTTTCCAGACAACCCCAACCTAAAACTTCTAATGTTATTTATAGAATGTATTTTCAACCTATGTTAAAATGTTCTTCTCATGAGGGAAAAATTTAAGAATATGTTTCTAAAGTTATTCCTCAAGAATATTATCAACCTATTTTTGAATAAAATAGGTTTAAAAAAATGAAGAAGTCAGTTGATTCTCAATAATCAGTTTAGAGATAATATCATTGGTGGTGTAGATGAACCATTTAGGTCTAGAAGTTATTTGAGAAGTAAAATTGAACATATATATTTCTTATCACAATTTTAACCTAAGAATCATAATGAGATTTTGGGTGATAAGGTTTGGATAAAATCAATACAAGATGAAATTAATGAGTTTGAAAGGAACCATGTATGGACTTTAGTAAAATGACTAAAAGATACTTTTATAATTTCAGTAAAATGAGTCTTTTGAAAAAATGTGATGAAAATGGAATAATAGTTATAAATAAAGTTCAACATGTTGCTAAGAGTTATATTAAACAATAAGGAATAGACCATGAAGAATATTATTCTCTGGTTTCTATACTTAATGTTATTCGTATACTTCTAGTTTATGTGGCATTCATAAATTTAAAACTATTTCAAATGGATTTGAACTATTATTTCCATAATGGATATTTTTAGGATGAGGTTTATATAGAAAAAAACCCATGGTTTGGAAAATAAAAAACATATGTAACATGTTTTTAAACATACCAAGGGACTTTATGGAAATAAACATACCCACAAAGCATGGTATGATAGGTTTAATGGGTTTTTGTTACATAACAATTTTTTCAAGGGGGATGAAGATCCAAATAATTTTATAAAATAAGTTAAAAAAAATATTATGATTGAAAAAATCCATGTCGATGACATTATATTTGGTTCAACTCAAAAAACATTAAAAGATTCCTCTACGGATCTTATGAAATCCTAGTTTGAAATGAGTATGATGTGTTGGTTAACATACTACTTAGGTTTTTAAATTTAACAAAAAATATAAAGATATTTTATATATCAAAATATTTATATAACATATCTTCTTAAGAAATGTGGATATGAAAATAATAAAAGTATTAGTACTCCTATCAGAACCTCAAATACATTAGTTCTTGATGACATTGGGAAACTATTTGATCAAATAACTTTTAGTGGTATGATTGGAATTTTACTTTACATAACAACTATTTTTCTTGATTTAATGTTTTAGGTATGGATATTTTATAGATATTATTAAAATCCAAAATAATCCCATCTCAAAGCTGTTAAATGAATTTTTTATTACCTTAAGGTAACTGTGGATTTAGGATTATTCAATTATTCTAGAAATGATTTAAAACTAATTTTTTTAGTTACTTAATTTGGTGTATGTAGAATGGAAAAAAAGTACATTTAGAACATGCCATTTCTTAGCATATTATGTAGTTTCTTGGTCTTTTAAGAATAAACACCTAGTATCACATTCCACCGCTAAAGATAAATATGTGGCAGTTGGATGTTATTGTGATCATGTGTTGTGGATGCAACATACCCTCACTAACCATGGGATGAGTTTTACTAAAACACAAATACTTTGTGAAAACACAAGTTCCATTTACTTAAGTAAAACCCATCACATCACTCATGTTATAAGAACATAGACACAATAAACCATTTTATTTGGGACCACACATAGAAAAAAGATATATAATTTTACAATTTATTGGAATGCAATAAAAACTAACTAATAATTTTCTCAAACCACTTATTTATGATATATTTGAATACATTAGACAAAATATAATAATCATAAATATAATATGATTATTCATATATACTTCTTAAACACTAATCTCTTTAGATTAATTAACTCCTTTTAAAAGGGGGAGTACATATGTTGTTATGTTTCTGAAACTTTTTTTTCTAAAATATTTTTTTAATGTTTTTACTTTTCTAAAACATTTAGTTTTATTAAATTTTGTGTCTAAAAATATCTTTTCTTATAAAATTTTCCTTAGCATTCTAAACGATTTTCATATGAACATTATCAGATTTAAAATTTGATAATTTTTTTTGGAGTCACAATTTACATAAGCTCTCTATAACAAAGAACTTTATTGACAATTTTTTGGGGTCAAATTTTTTCAGAATCATAAATTTGTTAGAAATTTTTTATTCCAAACTCAAGATTTGTTACCAGAATTTCTCTGAAATTATAATTTTTATAAACTTTATCTTAATCCATTTATTTAAAAAACCCAAGAACGATTTTTTACTCATGTATATGAAACATTTATACTTATAAATGAAAATTTACATTAATTATTTTTTTTAACTCATCCAATACTTTAGTTTATAATTTTTATTTTACATATTTTTTTTTATAACCTTGGTTTTTTTACAAAAATAAATTTTTCTATTCAAACTATTTCATACTGTAATATATGTTTTCTTAAAAAAACTTTTAAGAGTTCATATTTATATTTAAAACATTCATCCACTAAATCTAAACCATAAGATCAGATTTTTTTTCATATGATCCCTTTAAATATTTATAAGGATGAACCATCGAACCTGTGCCTATATAAGGGTGGGTCACCCCATGTACCACATTGGTTTCTATAGTTTTTTCCTAACTCTCTCCACTCCATTAACTAATCATTATAATCTTTATTCATTCATATGATCTTTGGTACATGTATCAATAATATTTCCACTCATAGACATTAAGTGTAGAGAGAAATTTTTATAGAAAAACTCTTCAAGAGTGACTTTTATGAAAAGAATTATTCAATTCCTAAAAATATAATTACCTTTATGGGAAAAATATTATGTTGAAAAAATAAATAAGGATTTAAATAAACATTACCTGGATATAGTTAGAGAGTTTTGTGCTTCAGTTTAATATCTATTTGATAAATATAATGAATAAGTTTCATTTACTTTGTTTTTCATAAAACAAAAACATTATTATGATCAAGTAGCTGAGCTGGTGTAAGTACCTTTTATGGTGAAGTTTATCTCCAGTTCGATTAATTACTTAATATTCTTGGAAGTTTTGTAAAATTAGAGGCTGAAGCATCCTTATTCAAATCTTATGAGAAAGTAAATTATGTTTATCACATCACACTAGATGCAAGGGTTATCACTTTGTGGATATATGGTTATCTAATTTTTATAAAGGGTGGTCAAGATACTAAAAAAGTATCAAAAATGTATATTTTTGGAATTATTAATGAATATTAGGTAGATCAATATTATGAAATTTATTTTCATCATAGTGGAATCAATAATAAATAGTTCAATTAAATCAAATATTTTGATGTTTCTATATTTTTAAAAAAAAAATCAGTCAATTGTATGGATTTTTTTTCATATTATAAATATTTCATATGTTATAATGGAAAATATTTCCCTTATTAGAGAATAAATAATTTCAAGGATGAATCTTGTTTTGATACAAAGTATAAGAAGTTTTTAGATAGGGTAATAAAATAAATCTAATGTAATACCTACTAAAAAGAAGGATGTTGATACAAAAACAAGGAAATCAAAATCCTCACCCCTAAAATTTTAGAAGAAACCTAAGACAATGATAGATAATGAGTTCAAGAAAATCATGACACATAAGGCCCCGAATAAATCTCGAGATCCTGAGTTTGGTATTGATAAGGCTGAGTCCTTAGATTTGAAAATTATAATTGAAGATGTGTTGATGTAGAAATAAAATAAAATAAAAAATAAGAAAATATTATAGAAGAAAAAATAGTAAATTTTTTGATGAAATATTTTGAATATTTTTTAGAGAAACGATTTATAGTAGTTTATAATTTATTTATAGTGTAACCACATAAAGTATTTAGAATAATACCTCATACCCATAAGATAATTATTGAGGAATTTTTGGATTTTATTAAAATTGAAGATGTTTGTTTAGTAGTACTAGTGGGAAAGGGTAAAGGAAAATATATTTTTGAAGAAACTAAAGTTAAAAATTGTATATAAGAATCGGTCCCAGCAAACATTAAAAAGAAAGTTGAGAAATAAAAAAAAGTGTATTAATAAATTTAGTAAAAGTGTTCTTAAACTATACATTAGTTAGAAAATTAATTGGATGATGAAAAAGAAGAAGAAAGAGAAGAAGAGAAATACGAATAAGAAGGAATAGAAAAAGATAAAGAACAAAAGGATGAAGTTGATGAAGCATAAAAAAACCGACGAAGGGACATAGGAAAAGGAATGTACATCAGATTCATCTTCATATTCAACTATATTACCATCCCAGTCTGATAAGGATTCAAACATTTAAAATTCAGAAGAAGTAATTTCATCTTCAAAATTAAGAGAAGATGATCTGAATTCATGAATGAAAGTATCTGGAAATGTCAAATCATGAAAATAATTAGATATTGTTTATTTTTCAAAGGATAAAAAAGTGTATGAGAAGGTAACATATAGTGATATAGTTGATAATAAATAAAAATCCGAGATTATATCTTTAAGACCAAAATTGTCAAATGTTCAATCAGAGTCATCAGACTCAGTTGAAACAAACGAAAATAAAACAAATTGACTATATTTTCCTAAATTTGAAAAGGTTAACTGATTCAATACCCTACCTTATGAACATTGAATCATTATTCAAATAAATTTAAATTTAAATTAATGAAAAAATGTAATAGTTAAATATGATAAATAAAAATTCCATTCAGAATTAAGGAGAAGCGAAAAAAATCAAATATAAAAAAAATCATATAATTCATTTTAATAATATGGTTAGATAGGCGAGGTAAGTGTACATTGATTTGAAATTCCATGGGGCTAGTTTGTGTAAATAAAGAACATATCTCTTTATCTTTCTGATTCTTTTGATAAAAATTTGGCGGATGTTTTTTAAAAAGTTAATTTTGTAGAAAATTTTAGAGAAATGGAAGATGATTGGGATGAAGAAGTTAATTTTTTGAAAGAATAGGATCACAAATTGAAATTAGTGAATAGTAGACTACAAACATGTGAAGATGAGTCGTTCCTTATGAAGGAAGAGAATAAGAATATTATTGAGGATGTTGAAAGGTCAATGGAAGAATTTCAAAATCAAAATGTTATGGAATACAAGATTGTGATGCTCGTTTCATAAATCATAGAATATCATATGGATCATGATGATGTTGAGAAGATGAATATGATTATGATTTTTTAAAGAATAATGAACATTTTCATTTGAACTCTTGATATAATATTTTTCAATAATTTTCATTTAATATTAAATATGAATGATCTTTTTATCCAAATTCATATGCCTAAATGTTTTCTAATTTTTGGATGAATATTATTTATTTTATAACATTTATAAATAGTTAATTCATATAAAATTGTTTTATATGTGATTAATTTTCTAAATTTTTAGTAAATTGCACTTCTTTCTCTACTCTTTTTGGAAATCACAATGGGGGGGCAGTTTTATGAAGATATAGTTAATTGGGAGAGATCTTAAAGATATTTTTTTATAATTTTAAGGGGAGAATGTTTTAAGAATGTTTTTGGAGAATTTATTTAAGGGGGAGATTCATTCCTAGTAATTTATTAAGGGGGAAAATATGAAGTTTTAATTATTTTCATCAGATCATAAAGAAATCGTAAACTTTGGAGGAGTTTCAATATGAATCATATATTTGAATTTACTACAGTAAAAAATGGATGTATGTTTTTCAATGTTATTATTTTTCATTTTAAGTGTTTCTTCTTCTGATTTCTAGAAATGGGGATATTGTTAAGTTGAAATACACACTTTATAATTTTCATTTCATTAGTTTTGGAAATCAAAAACACCTTATTAAAACACTATTTTAATAAATTTATATACTCCAAGTGTTTTAGAATGTTTTTTAGGAAACATTATTTTATACCGAACATAGAAATAATTATAATATAAAAAATATATAATATTATATTATTCAATTATATCCATCATACTAAAGGAGCATGTGATACATTCGATCAACATTTGTTCTAACTTGCTATTATACTTATTTCATATCTATGATACTGAAAAAATGGATGAACATAAGACTTAAATTAGTACTAATACAATAGATTAACTTACATTAAATTTATTAGATTGATAATCAATTGTATATTCTATCAAAATGTATAATTTATATAATTGGATTATATATAATTATGTTTATTAGATGAAGTTAAAAATAGCATTGTAATGGTACTAAAATAAATGATGTAGAATAATGAAATGCAATGATTTCATGATAAATATCCGGATAATTATGTGCTATTAATGTGAAAACTATCCAAGGCCATTTCTACTAACTCTAAAATATGATCATTGAATGATTTCTTATAAATAAGAGGCCATTTAAAGAGATGGGTACTGATGCATTCACAACTCAAGTCTTAAAAATATTTTTCTATGTGATAATCTAAATCCTAAGTGTCGTAACATTTTAGTGAGTTGATGATCTAATGAATCCTTGTGATGGTTATAAATTCATTTGATAAATTTCCTTTTGTATATGGTTTGTCCGATCATGGTACTGATTAAGGGATTATGAGGATAGGAATATGGATGAATTTGATCCATCAGATCAAGGTCTTACTGGGACAGGATTATAGAGACTGATCATCGTATCGAGGGATTTTAGGGATTAGAAGATATAAATTATGATCATCATATTAATAGATTTCTTGGTAAGTAGAGACTGGTCTTTATAGTAGTTATTAAAACCATCAATATCTAAACTTAGTATTTCTTACTTCCATAACTCTTAACGTTAAAAATTAAAATATTTTATAAATTTTGTAAGTAATTCTTACTATTATAAGATTTCATATTTCTTTTTTATAATTTTTTTTACTTTCCTCTATTAATTAATATTATAAATTTAGTTTTTTACTTACTCTTCTAATAAACTATTTTATCAGCGTGACTGTGAGACCAATAATACTCTAATATATGAGACACATTTTGGTTCCAATTTTATTACTATGATCATCAGACGATCTGTGATTATAATCATTTTGACTTAAGAGTAATTGTGACATCTCTTAGTTTAATTTTTTAAACTACAATCCACCAACCCCCTCTTGTAGCCATTGTACACTTTTACAATCCAACAGAATGAATGTTGAGTCAAAATATACATATACATACATTCATTAATAAATTATATATAAATTTTAATATACTTACTATATATATGTATCTCTCAATGGAAATTTATTATGTAGTATGTTCTCTCACTATTAGTGTATATATATATATATTAATAAAAACTTATATGTGTAGAAATAGATGTTCTCTTTATATTTGTGTGTGTGTTAGAATACATATATATCAATATATATATATGTGTGTGTATGTGTGTGTGTTTATATATAAGAATACAAAAAAACACACACGTACAAACATATAATGATATCATGGAATAATGACATTGGTCGACCCATTAATGAGTAATGGGTTTTCATTAGTATCATTAGATTAATCATTAAAACATAATAAACAAAACCCTATAATATTCCAAGAGAGGATATTTCACATATAATATATAATTAATTTATAAAAACATGATTTACATCGTCTTGAAAAACATTCTTCATCTTCAAAACAATTAACCACCTCTACTCATATCATCATTGCATTGGAGAATCCAGAGATAAAATCCCTTTAGTTGTAACACACATGTGATAAATAGACCTCATAACATCACTGTATTATTTTTTAGTACTAGAATGAATGATTCTCACTATTCTAATCATTTGAAATTGATTGTAACAAGTGTTTCTCAAGATATTGAAATAATCTATGTTGTTATCTTAGGGAAATGATAGGGAGGATGTGGATTGAATCTCTCCATTATTGATAGAATTATTTAGAATTTTTTTCTAGGTATTGGGAGGACTTACATTATAAAATTTTTTTCACCATAATTTCTTACATAGAATTTATATAACCATGTTTATATACATGTGTTAGATAATTTGTTGTTTTATATACACCCTCATCCAATCTACTAATTTAACACCTCAAGTTTTTAGGGGCCTTTATTTTCTCAAATAAATTAATTTTCATTTATTTATTGAAATACACTAAGTCAAACCTTCCTTTCACATGGAACATCCACTTGGTATATGTTAAAGAGAATATTGACTTGGTGTACATTAAATGCAACACCATTGTTTCTACGAAATATAATTCTACTATTATAATTATTTAAATGAGATAATTATAACATAGCCATTAAGCATAGTTAAATTAATAGTAATAACTACTTTTAAAATATTTTTTTACAATTTATAAATATATATATGACATATTTATAATTAAAGATATAATTTTTGTTAAAGTCCTTATATGTTTTAAAATACCATTTTCCCAAATGATCTGCTTTTAATGTCCTTCTATAAAAAGTAAAAAAAACTAATTTTAAATAAATTTATAAATTTAATTGGATAAAATAAACTTAATTTTTTAATTTATAATTTCTAAATTACCTTATGGGGAATTTTTAATATTTTCCTAAGAAACATCATTTTTGGAAAAATAGTGAAAAATACAGGATTTTAATTCAAAACTACCTTTTCATAAAATTTATTTATAAAGTTAAATTATATATTAAATTGGTTAAAAAGTTTAATTTGATAATATTTTTATCAATTAGTATAATTTAGGCCATTGAGATGGATTTCACTTTGAACTTGGGTATAAAAAACTTAGCAAACGTTTGAGTGTTTTTACTTTAAAAGCCCGCATTGTTGACCCGACCGTGGGATTAATTTTAAATTAATTTCTTCAACTTATGTGATTATAATTTAGACAAATGGATTCCATATTTTGAATAATCATAATTTATAACTTCTAATCAGTTCAACTTAGTTTTTTACCAAAAATATAAGTGAAAGTGATTAAAATTAATTACAAAGATTAAGGTAAAATTAAGCTTAATAAGGGACTAAACCATAACCTTAAGGCCCATAAAGACCTATAAAATTCTCCAAAATACATTTTATGGCCATATTTAGACCCTATAATACCTTGTATATAATTTTTATCATTTGTTATCCACTTGAAACATGAAAAACATGGGTCGAATTCTCTCTTCAAATATTTACAAGAGTTCCACTCCCAATTATAAAAGGCCACCACCTCACCCTCTTCTTCACACCCCTCAAACCACTTAGGATCATAAAATATCTTCCCAATACACTTACCAACATCCCTAAATTACTCCTTTAATACAAGTATTTTAATAAATCCATACAAGGA
Source organism: Viscum album (assembly GCA_963277665.1). Lineage (NCBI taxonomy): Eukaryota > Viridiplantae > Streptophyta > Magnoliopsida > Santalales > Viscaceae > Viscum > Viscum album. Next base: position 118,786,286 of record OY728119.1, read on the forward strand.
ATTCCTTTGGTGCAAACCAAAAGGAGTTACTCGATTAAGAGGTAATACCCTCCCTCAAACCCCATTCTTTTATTTTCCTTATCCACTCCATAAAATATAATTATTAAATTATTGTATAAAAAAATATTATAATAAATATTCTAGGGTATTTTTATTCTAATATTTTTCACTACACTTACACAGACATCCATATAATGGGTAACGAACATACTGTTTACATGTATGAAAAACTACCGCCTTATTAAACAATGATTGTTCATTTTTCCTTTACCGCCTCTCATGGTAGAAATTATAATGGAAAATATATTAATATATTTAAAATATTATATTCATTATGAATTTATGCTTATTATTCCTTTTACAAGACATTTTTTTTACTTTTCATTTCGTGTAAATATGATAATTTCGGTCAAGGAAGTGTGGACTACCACCCCCTCAAAGCGATGTGATTCGTTCACACATTACATGAAATGTTTTAAGGATGGGTTTAGTGAAATTATATTATATATATAACATTATAATTATAATTTAATGATAATATATATATATATATATATACATATATGTCATTTTCTTTCTTTCTTTAAATACGAAAATAACGATGGAAACAACATTCATGCATACATATGAATTACAGTCTCTATGAATGGTGTATTGAATTTTGTAAATATATATTATATATATAATTATAATAAAAATATAATTAATATAAATTATATTTATATCATGTTTTACATTCTGGAATCTTGGTATAAGTATAAGGACCACATATATAAAAAATTAAGACACATGCGAAGAACAAAGCGGATATTACCCTTAGTGAAACCTTAACACAGGATTTTTAATAAGATGGTAATATAAGGTCATAATAAAAACATATATGGTATGAGATATAAGAATATGATTCTTTATAAGATTTATAATAAATTTTTATATATTATATAGGTGGTTTGAACGAGTATGATGAGTGTAAAGACATAATGTAAGGGGATTTCATCTCAATTTTTATTTCTTTGAGATACAAGATTTATTTACCACCAATTCCTTTTGTGTGGTTTGTATAATTAATGTATTAAATTATTATTATACTTATATTTTTGGGTATTTATATATCCATTCTATTATATTAATTTTATGCGGTTAATGTTTCAAAATATATGAAATTGGTAAGACAGTTTTATCTCCATTTTCTTTCATTGAGACACATGTTTTATTATGCACCTATATTATTTTTTGAGTTGTATATACTTACATTTTACATGTTATATTTTTTAATATACTTATTTTCATGATATTTTAATATTTATGGAATTTTTGTTTCTTACACAGAGATAAATATCCAAAGTTACCATGTGATAAGAGTTTTTTGAATCAATCTCAGCGCTTTTCGAGATTATTATGATTCAATTGATGAAATATTATAATCAATATCTCAAGAAAACTCATGAATTTTATTAAATATGTTTATTCAAGATATCATAATGTATTAGTACCATTTTCAACTCCTTTTTACTTAAGATAATTTTTTTAAGGAAAATCTATCTGTCTATCTCTTCGGTCGAAAATTTGTTGAATTAAAGTCTAGGTTTTCAAAAACTGTTTTCAAAATATATATTGAATCCCATTTTGAAGGAAAAGGGATTTTAAAGCGTTTTATTATTTTCAATGATAACCTTATGATTTTTAAAAACTATTTTTAGATCAAAAGGTTTTCACAAGGATTTGTGTTTCAAAAAGAATTTTTCAATGCAGAAAGAATATTATCCTCAAGAAATGTTTTTGAAAGATCTATAAAAATTATTTCCCATATAATATAATATCCATTGGTGTTACTCATTCCTTTATAGGGAAATTATTCAATTTTACCATTCGTATTCTTTCTTTTAATAGATTATGTTTTTATATAATGGTGTTTATGAAACCCATCTATCTTTCACGGGTTATATGTTTTTGAAACCCGTTTCTTTTCACAAGTTATGTTTATGATGAAATAATTGTGAAACCTATATTTTTTCACATGTTATGATATTATTACATATTTATAATAGCCATTTCATTTCATGGGTTATGATGTTGTTATTTATGATTTTTTTTAACATGTATCTATGATTTAATTATGATATTGGTAGGACTTATATCTCCCTCAAATGCATTGGGTAAAGATTTATATCTCATGAGATAGACTAAGATGGTATTGGGATTGAACCTTGACTACTATGATGGTCATGGGATTGAACCATGGCTACCAAAATGTTATTAGGAGTGAAATAATGCTACTAATATGGCCAAGGGATTGAACCATGACTTCCAAGATGGTATGGGGAGTGAACCAATACTACCAAGATAGTCTTGAAAGTAATGAATTGAAAAATATGTAAATCATATTATATGCTTACGTATCTGCCGCAATTCCATGTTTTATTCAATTGTTATTCTTTCATAGATTATGTTATTTATTTTCTTATTATTCATGTCATATTAACTTCATGATTTATGCAATGTTTCATCATATGATTTTTGATATGTATGTTATGATCTTCTATTTTCATGATCATGTTCTCATATCCTTATATACATTATTATTCTTACATATCTCCATTATTTACCCTTATTACACATCTGATATCACCATTTTTCATGTTTCATTACCCATGTTATGAATATATTTATTATGTTTGATGTGTCTAAGAAGGGTTCTAGTCAAGAAGAACATAGTGGGAGATAATGTAGCTCACTTATGTATCAGTGTTATATATTTCCATGTTTCCAAAGGCACTAGACTAGTAAGGTCTTTGGGCGTCTATTTCTATAATGTTTAAAGTATTCTGTAAAATTTATGTAATGTTAATGTATGAAAAGATAGGTCCTTTATAGTTGGTATCATAGTAAAGGTTTTGTTAACCATTGGAAGATATGATGGGAAAAACTTAGTGAGAACCCTAAGTACATGACTTGGGAAAAGTATAAGGATATGGAAAAATATGGGAAAATTTCTTGGAATTTTGGTAAAGGATAGAGTGAGTAGTTTTCTAGAAATACATCCATTTATGGATACTAAAAGTGTATGTGTCTTTGGAAAAAATGTTCCTAGGGGTAACAATTCCAAGAAGATATTCTAGGCCTAACTTGGGGTACTCTGGTACAGAACAACAGTCATTGCTGCACACTTGGTTTGACACTCCTATATTATATGATCTGGGAATTCAAAAAATCTTCATGAACCATCATGAAGGATTTAAATATAATTTGTATATGAAAAACATAGGATAAACCTAAGGTGTCATATATTAGGGAAGGTTTCATAATTTTTACATCCTATAAGTGACATTTCATGATTATGTTGTTCCCCAATATGATTACCGTTTCATACTCTATGCATTTGGTTTTAGTTAATGGTTGTAACTCGAATGAACCATGTTAATAGTGATTGTGATGGAAAATGAAATGATTTTCCTCAATATCAACCAAATTATATGGGATATAGAATGAAAAACCTCTTTATTGTTCTCACAGAGCTTTCTCAAGCTATGAATCATGGTGGAATTCCAAATGAGCAAGGGAGTTAACAACAATATGTTGAGTCTTTCATGATGAAACATCCACATTCTTTCAGAGGGTATTATGATCCAATTATTTCTGATCAATGGATTAGTACTATTGAAAATAAGTTATCCGTTCTTCAGTGTTCAGAGCATGAGAAAGTCATTCTGGCTATTTATCAGTTATAAGGCAAAGCAGACTAGTGGTTGAATCTAATGAAGAATACAAGTCAACAAGATAAGATTGAACCAATGTATTTGTATGAGTTTAAGAACATATTTTTCAATAAGTATTTTCCTTAGTTACTTCATTCCAATATGGATAAAGAGTTAATCAAGTTGAAGAAAAGGAATGATGAATCTGTTGGTACCTACGAGGCTAATTTCATGAGATTTTCAAGGTACGGTTTAGGAATTATCATCCAACTTCAAGTTAAAGTTGATAGGTTCTTTATTGGATTAAATACAAATACTAGAAGGGTTTTGGACATAAGAGGCTTTATTAGATATGAATATATTGAACATTATTAAATAAATGTTTAAATAAATGTTGGAGTCATGTATCAACTACATGGTTTTGACAATAAATGGAAGAATGAGTTTAAAAGAAAATCTGAAAACCATGAAGAGAAGAAGATGATATTTACCTATGTGTGGGAAGAAGAATAGAGGAAATTTACTTAAGGGTTTTAATAAATGTTTTAATATTGGAAGGGAAGTCCATCTGGAATTTTATTTCCAATGCGATGGGAAGAAGTTAGCTAACAATGTGAATGGAAAAAAAGCGGTATAGAATGCCCCTCCCATGATTTGGTTCTACAAGTGTAAGTAGAATGGGAATTATGCTAATGACTTCCCAAACCCAAGGGATGGTGATGAAAAGTGATGTTAGAAACCTCTTATGCTGAGGGATAAGGGTAAATATCATGAAATCACTATTTTAATGAGGGGTGAAATAATTATGTGATGAAATGTACACTTACCATCCAATCTAGATCTTCAAATGTCATATTTGATTTTAGATCTACCCAATATTTCATATCTAATGAATTTTATAAGGGTGTTAAGATTCCACTAAAATAATTAGATGTGTAATTAGAAGTAAAAACCCCTAATGGTATGATGATTGCATCCCATGTATATGATTCCTATCTAGTTGAAGTTTTTTGGATTGTGCTTCCTGTAAATATTTTCATTCTTCTTTTTATTGATTTTGATGTCATATTAGGCATGGATTGACTTTATCTTCATAAATCCCACATAAATTATCAAGGAAGTGAATTTATGTTTGATATTTCAAACCCTCCTATGATCATACATCAATGTAATGATAAACATAAACTTACTATGGAGATTATATCCAGTCTAGGGGTTTTAATTCCCATTAAAAAGGGTTGTTTATCTCAAATGATGGGGAGAAATTTGACATCGATGATTTTCCTATTGTTCTGGATTTTATAGATGTATTTCCAAAAGAGTTTCCTAATATAACAACAAAACATGAAGTTTAGTTATTAATATAACTCATACTTGGTTCCACACCATTTTCAAATACTCCATATAGAATGTCCCTGATTGAGTTGTAGGAATTGAAGAAGAAACTCCAAAAAAACATGATAAGGTATTCATTCGGCCAAGTGTTTCACCTTGAGTTACACTAATTCTTTTTGTGAGAAAGAAATATTGATCTATGTAAATCTACATTGATTATTGGAAGTTAAACAAGATCAAAATCTAGAACAAGTATCCACTTACCCATATTGAGGACTTGTTTGATCAACTGCATGGATCTTAATACTTTTCCAAGATTGAGCTTCATTCTAGATATCATCAATTAAGGTTCAAGAAGGAGGATATACCCAAGAAAACATTCCTTACAAGGTATGGTCAATATGAATATATAGTGACACCTTTTGGTCTTACTAATTCCCCTACCATATTTGTGGATTTAATGAATGGAGTCTTTAGATATTACCTCGATTAGTTTTTGGTAGTATCTGTAGATATTATTCTTATCTATTAAAAGAGTAAGGAATAGCATAAAGATCACTTGATAATAGTACTAAAGAACCTAAAAAATAGAAACTATATGAAAAATTTAAAAAGTGTAAATATTGGATGCAAAAGGTTTCATTTTTGGTCACATAATCTCAAGAGATGGTATATCAGTAGATCCATCAAAGACGAAGGCTATTAAATGATGGCCTAGACCAACCACAATGACTGAGATCCATATATTTCTTGGTTTAATAGGATATTATCGATGGTTTTTGGAAATTTATCATGATTATCAAATCCTCTGACCAAGTTTACTTGGAAGGGTGTCAAATTCCTCTTGATAGATTAATTTGAGGAAAATTTAAAAGAACAGAAGAGAAGTTTCGTTAGTACACCTTTGCTTACATTACCATGAAGTGAAGAAGATTTTGTATCTATATCTATTCATCCAAGAATGGATTGGTATTTGTTATTATGAAGAATAAAAAAGTTATCTCTTACGATTCATGGATGTTGAATATTCATGAAAAAAAATAATTAACTCATGATTTGGATTTAGAAGTGGTAATTGTTTTCATTAAAGATATGTAGGAATTATCTTTATGGAGAAAAGTGTGATATATATACCAATCATGAAAGTCTGAAATATATATTCACATTGAATGATTTGAACATGTACCAGATAAGATAGTTAGATTTGATAAATGATTATGACTACTTAATACATTACAACCTTGGGAAATCAAACAAGGTGTCCAACTCTTTGAGTCCGAAGGATCATGCTAGATTATCAATGATGAGGATCACAAAAGATACAATATTTCTAGATCTTCAAATGATAAATATTGAAATCATAAAATAAGGGGAGAATATTATCTTTCTAAAATGAATGTTCAACCCTCTATCCAAGTGAAGACTAATAATGCACACAAGAAAGATATATATCTATAAAAGAAAGTTAGAAATGTTTCTGAGCTTAACCTTGATCAGGATGGAATGATGAGGTTCAGGAATTGTTTATGTGTTCCTTCCATACTAGATTTTAAAAAGTGACTGTTAGTGGAATATCATAGTTCTTCATTCTCTATTCATCCTAGAAGTATGAATATGTATAAGGATTTGAAGTAATAATTCTGGTGGTATGGAATGAAGATAGATATAACAGAGCTTAAATCTCAGTTCTTGGTATGCCAAAAAGTTAATGCTGAATGAAAAAATCCAAAGGGAATGCTACATCCAATACTCATATCAGAATGGAAATGGGAGTTCATAACTATGGATTTTGCTGTTGGAGTACCCAAAACCTCTAGAGGGTTTAATGACATATTGGTGTTATTCGATCTCCTTACTAAGTCATCACACTTCATATTTATCTGAGAAGAATTATCTTTAGTTCATCTTTCTTTGATATAAATTATGGATGTGGTAAGGTTTCATGGAGGATAATATTCTATTGTATCTGATAAAGATCTGATGTTTATCTCAAAATTCTAGTGAAGTATTCATCAATAAGTTGATACATAATTGAGTTTCAAAACTGCTTATCATCCTTAGATGGATGGTCAATATGATGGAACAATTAAAACCCTAGATGAAATATTGAGATCAAGTTCTCTATATTTAAATGGTAGTTGGCATCAACACCTTAATCTAGTTGAGTTTTCTTACAAAAATATATTTCCATCAATCATTCAAATGTAACTGTATGAAACCCACTTTGGGATGAAATGTTGAGCTCCAAAATTCTAGGATAGGTTTGGGGAAAGAAATATACTAGGACCTGATATTGCTAAAGAAATGGTTGAGAAGGTTAGAACCATTCAGCAGCATATCAAGGTAGCTCAGAGTTGGAAGAAAAGTTATCCTAATAACTATAGGCATGATCTAAAATTTGAAGTTAGTGAAAAGGTTTTTCTACAAATATCTCCCTAGAAAAAGGTTATGAGATTCAAAAAGAAATGGAAACTAATACCTAGGTATATCAGTCCCATTGAAAATTTTGATCACATTAGGAAGATAACCTATCGCTTTGAAATTCCTCTAAATCTCTCTCAATTCCATGATGTATTCCATGTATCTATTCTGAGGATGTATATTCCTAACCCTTCACATATACTGAACTTATAATTCATACCATTGGAGTAGGATCATTCTTATGAGGAATAACCTGTTGAAATTTTTGACCGTATAGAGAATGTTCTATTAAACAAGACCACTCAACTGGTCAAAGATTTATGGAGAAATCACCAGTTAGAGGAAGCTATGTGGGAACTTGAGGATATGATGAAGTAGAAGTATCCTCCATTGTTTTTACCTGAGTGATGAATTTGGAGGGTGAAATTAATTTTAATGGGAGTATAATATGAAACCCTGAGCTTTTATGGACCTTTTTTTTCTAGAATAAATTAAAATTTCATTTATGTCTTTCAATACACTAAGTCCAACATTCCTTTCACACGAAACATCGACTCGGCATACGTTACACAGAACATCGACTGGACATTAAGATGGACACTCTAATTACATATTTCATATATTATATTCATTATTTCTCTAATATTTTATATTCCTTTGATAACACATATCTTTTTACTTTCTATTTGGTGTAAATATGATAATTCAGTTTGAGGATGTGTGGACTACCACCCCCTCATAGTGATGTGATTCGTTCACACACTAAATGTAATGTGTTAAGGATCAATTTAGTAATATTATATGATATTTACCACATTATAATTCTAATTTAGTGATATTAAACACACACACATATATATATATATGTATATATATATATATATTTCTTTTCTTTTCTTTTTTTCAATACGAAAATAAAAATGGAAACAACATTCATGCGTACATACATATTACTATATCCATGAACGGTGTATCCCATTTCATACATATATATTTTATAGATTATTATAATACATATATACATAATATACATGATATTTATACCATTCATTACATTATGGAATCTTTATATAAGTATATGGACCAAATATATAACAAATTAAGACAAATGCGAAGAATAAAGAGAATATTACCTGAAGTGAAACCTTAACATAGGATTGTTAACAAGAGGGTAATATAAGGTCATTATAAAAACATATATGGTATTTGATATTATAATATATTTGGGTAAAATTTTTATAATAAATTTATAATTATTATTCAGGTGGTTTGAACAAGTACAATGAGAGTCAAGATACAAGGTAAGGGGATTCCATCTCACTTTTTATTTCCATGAGATACATGCCTTATTCACCACCCATTACATTTTTGTGGTGTGTATACTGCCCAGGTATGTATTCAATTATTCCTATACATATATTTATGGGTATTTATATATCCATTCGATGATATTTATTTCATGGGTTTAATGTTTCAAAAGTTACCAAATCAGTAATATAGTTTTGTCTTAATTTTCCTTCTTTGAGACACATGTTTTATTATACAATTGATAATTATTTCGCCAAATAATTTCTCTCTAAAATACTCTTCTCCCACCTCTCAAGAACGAGATATGTTCTTCAAGGCTGAAGAACAAGCGATCAAGAATGACCGACACAAGACACTCGCTTCGTTGCGATAGCACCCAGAGAACGAGCGGTGTCGATCGGAGGCCATCAGATCTCGTGTGGATCACCACTAGAGGGATTATAGTTTGGATCCTTACAAGTGCAATGAGAATCTAGAAGGTTCATTCTATATGATCAACATCATCAATGAAGAAAAATCCTAAAGACCCAAGTATTATTTTTCTGTATGAAATTAATTAAATTTATTATAAACATGATGTGCAAGATCCTCTCTAAATATTTTGTTGATGACTTACGCATTTAATAATTTAGTTGTTTCATTTCAAGTTAATCGTTCTGCAAATCTGAATCTCAAGATCTATTCCTCCTCTTTGGTTTCTCATTCCCCTTACATAAATTATATTTTCTTTTAATTTTGATTAAAATAAAATAGAGTATCTCATACGAAGGTGCTAAAGATTCCTGATCGTACAACACCAGAACACACAACGTGTATTCGTGAGTACATTCTGTGTATTCAAGATTCAATGCATCGAACCATTCTTCCAAACCAAGCCATGTATTGGAGTCTTTCTAAGTATTAAATGACTCCGTGTGTTGACTAGGAAAAGGTGGCACACTGTTTCAAGATTACACGCCGTGTGGAATAAATGGACATGGTGTGTAGTCCCTTCAGGTTAGGGTTAGACCGTGTACCCCGCACACGGCTAGCCCGGCTGGAGACCGTGTAGTGAGGAACTACACATCGTGTGTCCAACTGGACACGCCATTTACTATGAATTTTTTAAAGTACACTCACATGCTGTTTCCCCATGCATGTACTTCGGATGGACAATGAACAATATTACACGTCGTGTAGTTTGAACTACATGTTGTGTACTCATCCAAATTACGCAGATTTATTAAAATTTATTATTATATTTTACAAACCCTTGATATGTGTACCATCGTGTGGGCGTAAAGCTGATTCACAACACGTGATAGGTGTTTTATATATATGTATTTAATTTAACATTTGTGTAATGTTCATTTCTACTCATTGGGTAGTTATGAATAGTAATTCACTAGGTTGCCTCCTAGGTATAGGTTACATACAAAGATAATTTTAAATGAATTTATTTGTTTAAAATTTTGATGAATGAGAATCTCAAGGAAATTTAGAAAAGGATTTAAGATAAAAGGATTGATTAATTAAAGATGATAATTAATTGATTCGAGCGTGATTTATCTTAAACGATAATGATTAAAGAATTTAATGCTAGTTTCATTTATGTGTAAATATCGTTGCATATATGGATGACCAGGAGATAGACCATGACCTTTGTATATGGATGGTTTATTTAAATTTATTTATTTGAATTAAATTTGTTGGCCTGTGAGCCTTCTCCTCATTAATATGTAGGGCATGTATGCCCAAGGTTTCTTTTATGTAAAACCCCCTTTTACCCCTCACCTATATGTGAGTTAAAAAAAGGGAATATGTAATGGATGGAACTCCCAAGCTAGTGGAGGCAGAGCTAAGAATAAACCAATCCCAGGAGATACATATGTAGATAGGTAGAAGCTGTAAACATGAACCCAAAAGGATCAAGGTTTTTCACCCCTAGTTTAGGGTTATTTTATCAACCGATTGATAAACTAACCACTATAAAAGCTCAATATCATGCCATTTACTTTATTTTATTTCAGGAATTTTAATGGTTTATCATCATGGATGTGTTGTTACAATCACATAATTAATGAATTAAACAAGCATGCAAGAGATAACTAAAATAAACCAGACTTATGCGTACATATTATCAAGAGATAGTTAGTCACTTAAGTAAGTTCTACTTAATATTAAAAAGAATGTGATAAAAATAAATTCACACATAAGATATAAAAAACAATCAAAAAAATATTAAGTCAGACCAAGCCTTCTGTTACTTGATTAAGGGAAAAACTCAATAAAACTATGTGTTTGACCAACCCTGGTTGGGACACTTACTTTTATATAGGAAGCCCTTATGAAAGGTTTAGGGTTGACTTAACCATATCACATCAATAAGAGTATCCCTTTCTAGACTTGGTGTAATATTGGAGGCAAGAGCTGAGGAAATCCAAAGTCATGATTTCAAGATTAGGGATTGCACTCAACAGATCAAGGAACAGCAAGCCCGTAGTTGGAAAAGACCTGCCTACCTAAATAGATTCTAATATCTTGACCAACCCTTGTTGAGGTTATGTGAAGGGGAATATGGATCCGTGCCACTAGAATGCCATGGAAACTAGACATTTCGAGTTCAATGGTAAGGGCCATTGGGACTTGATAAAATATAGAGAGACTTAATACAATTTATTATTTCTCATAAAATGTAATCAAGAAATTACTAATGATATGCTATTTTAATTATAGAATAAAAATGAAAAGTTTGTCAACCACACTATCCCAACGATCAATTATAGATAAATACAACATCCTCACCAGTAGTAACATCTAGGAATGTTTTATATGCCTTCGGGTTATCCTATGCCATGAATGGAAGTATTACAAGCTGGAGTAAGCATTACTTGATCTGCCCACCAAGGAGGTGAGTGATGAGGATATCCTAGTCTATGAGAAACATATGAACGATGCAGTCGACATTCAATGTTTGATGTTATCATCAATGTCTAGTGAGCTCATGAAGTCTCATGAAAACATTGATGATTATAGCATGCATGAGAACCTCCATGGTATTTACCAGAAGAGAGAAATATAATAAAGGTTTAAGATCTCTAAGGAACTATTTTAGATTAATCTTGGATAAGGTTCTCCAGCTAGGCCTCATGTAGTCAAGCTCATTGGCTACATTGATCCCCTGGAGGTTCTAGGGTTTAAACTACCTAAAGAACTAGGCACTGATCTCATTCTCGCATCACTCCCTCAGATATTCTCTCTCTTTGTTGTCAATTTCAATATGAAAAACATTGAGAAGTCACTATATAATATTATTATCCTCATTCTCCAAGTGGAAAAAATATAAAGCATGAAAAGCCTTATATCCTTATGATGAATAAGAGGAAAGGGAAGGCGAAGAGCTTTAAGCCCAAAGCTTCTTCACGACATTCAAAGAAAAGTAAGATCAAAGGGGAGGCAAGGGAACATGTGGCTGTTTGTTTCATATGTGTCAAGAAGGGACACTAGAAGAAGAATTTCACCTAGCCTGAGAAGCAAGGGGAAGCTTTAGGTTCATTTTTTGTCGAATGCAATATATCTGTTTCTACAAATTGGGTATTAGATACAAATTTTGGTTCTCACATATGTATCCAAATATAGGAACTAAGAAGATTTAGGATGATTGATTGAGGAGAGGTAGATCTAAGAGCAGCCAACAGAGCCAGACTTACTACTGTAGCTTTTGGGGACTACCACCTTACGTTGCTAATTGGGATGATCTTGGTTTTGAAGGGTTGTTTTTATGTTCCTTATGTAACCAAAAACATAATTTCTATATCCATACTAGATATAGATGGATTTTTTTTCAAGTTTGTAAATGAATGTTGCTTCATTTATAAAGATATCATTTGTTTTGGTAGGGCACATTTATACAACTATCTTTAGGTGTTGGATTACAAAAACTAGGTAATGGAAATCGATGACAAAGATACTTCACAAGACTCATACCACACCCAAATTTGGCATCCCCATCTTGGTCATGTAAACGAGAAACGCTTGAAAAAGATACATCAAGATGGATATTTATATTCTTTTGAACTAAAACCACTTGGCGTATGTCATGCATGTTTACAAGGAAAAATGACCAAATCCCCATTTGGTGGGAAAGGTGAAAGGGATAAAGAGATTCTTGAATTGGTTCATACCAATGTGTGTGGACCATTTCCAGTTGAAGCAAGGGGTGGGTACTCATACTTCATAACTTTTATTGATTATTTTAGTATATATGGATATATCTACTTAATGAGGTATAAGTTAGATTCCTTTGATATGTTCAAGGAATATAATAATGAAGTTGAGAAAAATATTTGTAATAAGATTAAGAAACTACGATCAGACTGAGGTGGAGAATATCTTAATCAAGACTTCATTGATTACTTACGAGAGTTTGAGATCCTATCCCTACTCACTCCTCCTTACACACCTCAACGGAAAGGTGTAAGCGAAAGGAGTAACCACACCTTCTTAGACATGGTGAGATCAATGATGAGTCATGAAAGTCTTCCATTATCATTTTGGGGGTATGCATTACAAAAATTGGCAAACATACTAAACCAAGTACCAAGTAAATCGATAAATGGTATTCCATACGAGTTCTGGAGTGGAATAAAATCCATGTTTTCAAATTTACATGTGTGGGGTAGTGAAGCATTTGTTAAGGCCTCTTCAGGTAGAAAACTTGCACCCCAAGGAACAAAGTGCAGCTTTATAGGACACCCTAAGGAAACTAGGGGATATTACCTATACAACCCCTCAGAAAAAAAGTATATTGTGGAAAGACATGACATATTCCTTGAGAGGGATAAAATCTTTAAAAGAGATAGTCTGAGAAAGATAGACTTCGACGAAGTCAAGGCTCAAGATACCCAAGAGTTGTAACATGAACAAATTCCACAAATCCTCGTGGAAGAAGAATCTATTCTAGAGACACAAGTACTACGTAGGAGTACAAGAGAGGTTAGAGAACCATAATGGTACAATTTTCTAGTTACCATGGACGGTGAATCATTATTAGTTGATAATAATGATCCTCTAACCTACAAGGAAGCAGTAAGTGGCACAGAAATTGCTAAGTGGAAAGAATCCATAAATTCTGAAATGGATTTCATGTTCCAAAACCAAGTCTAGATTTTGGTAGATCCTCCAGTTGTTGTAAATCCTGTTGGATGAAAATGGGTATTCAAGAAGAAACTTAACATGGAAGGACAAGTCAATACCTATAAGGCATAACTGGTTGCAAAAGGGTTTAAACTGCATCAAGGAATTGACTACGATTAAACCTTCTCACCAGTTGTAATGTTGAAATCCATCAAAATTCTACTTGAAATTGGGGCTTACCATGACTATGAGATTTGGAAAATGGATTTCAATACAATATTCCTTAATAGGAAGCTTTAGGAAGATGTCTACATGACACAACCTGAAGGGTTTGTGACTCCAAAGGATTCCAATATGGTATGAAAGTTGTAGAAATCCATTTATAGATTAAAGCAAGAATTTAGGTCATGGAACATTCATTTAGATGAATCCATAAAATAATTTTGTTTTATCAAGAATGAATGTGAGACATGTGTCTACAAAAGGTTTAGTGGGAGTGCAGTCATTTTTCTAATAGTATATGTTAATGGCATATTACTAATTGGAAATGAGATACCAGTCTTACAGTCTGTTAAGGCATGGTTGAATCAATGCTTCTCCATGAAGGAATTGGGCGAGGCATCATATATTCTTGGGATCAAGATCCATCATGATAGATCCCAGAGATTGCTGGGCCTAAGTCAAAGTACATACATTGATAAGATACTGAAGAGATTCAGTATGGAATAATCTAATAGGGGATTGTTTCCAGCATCACATGGCATTCATCTTTCGAAGAAAATGTGTCCTCAAACACACGAGGAAAGAAAGATAATGGCAAGGAATCCATACACATCAGTGATTGGGTCAGTAATGCATACCATGCTATGTACTAGGATGGATGTCGCCTATGCATTTTGTGTGGTAGGTAGATATAAAGGTATCCGGGGTGACCACCATTGGATGGTAGTCAATACTATCCTAAATTATATTAGGCATACTATGGATATATTCCTGGTTTATAGAGGAGATGAGGAACTAGTCATCAGAGGATATGCAGATGCTAGTTTTCAGACTGATCAAGATGACATGAAGTCGCAAACGGGATACATATTCACTTTGAATGGAGTTGCTGTGAGCTGGAAGAGCTCAAATCAGAGTGTGGTCGTAGATTCTATAGCAGAGTCTGGGTATATCATAGCTTATGAGGCAGATAAAGAAGCAGTTTGTATGTGAAGCTTCGTCCGGGAGCTAGTTGGGATAACTAGAAGTAAAGATCACATAACACTGTACTGCGATAATACTGCAGTAGTGGATCTCACAAAAGAGCCAAGGTCACATTAGCAGACAAAGCACATAATTCGGAAGTATCATCTCTTGAGGTATTTTTCTCAGGGAGGTGAAGTTACAGTGAGTAGTATTTCTAAGGAAGACAACATAGCGGACCCCTTGACTAAAGACTTGACTTAGTAGAAACATGATCATCATGTGAGGTCTAATGGGTTGAAAGTCATAGGAGGTTGGATCTAGTAAAAGTGGGGGTTTTTAAGAGTTGGTGTCCTAGAACCAACTAGTTTTACTTTGATAACATGTATATTTAATGTATTATTACATATTGTTCATTGTTCTACATGAATATGATGTAATAATGTCCTAGAGTATTTGTTGCCTTGATAAGGTCTTGGAAGTTCCCCACTATGAGGAGAACCATGAAATGCTATAAAAATATTCTTAAATATAGTTATGTGGTTGGATAGAATACTATGTTAGGACACATAGCATGCATAATGTCATGTGCGAGTACTCGTAAGCAGATGAGAATTCCACTCATGAAGTTCACACTTGGTAATATCCAAGATATGAGATTATTAGAACAGACCCGCTAGTAGGAATTCCACATGTTTTAGTGTCATTGGATATTTATATCTGCGAGCATGTGTAATGAACCTTAGACTTTATGATTATCATTAATATTTTTCACGACTCATGCACTTTGATTTACTAACGAAAACCATCATGCAAGCAGTTGGAGGGAAGAAGGGTAAATTGGGTGTATCCCGAGTGGCATGTTATTAATAGATAAGTTGAGGAAGGGTTTGTACCTTTCATTTATGGAAGTTTATATCTCATACCTTTGATTGAAATAGAACCATAATGAAAAATTCAATGGCCTTGGCGTAACAATGAGTTTATTTCTGGTAGTCAAAGAATGACGTATCAGTCATAAAAGTTGATGACACTATCATAAAATCTGCCTGATGAGATATTGCAACAAAGGTATTATATTACACAGTGAGAGTTCGTATGTGGATTTTTTTGTTTCAACATTATGTTATTTTTATTTGGGTCCTTGACCTATTGCTAGACAATAGCTTTGGACTTTAGGCAAGCCCACCTAATATCAACGATAAATAATCCTAGAGGGTCACACACTAAGTGTTTTTATGGTCTCGGTTAAATTCTATTTGAATTTAATTAATGAAATAAATATTACTCTCAAGACCATGGAATAATTTTATTCAAGTTAAAATGATCGCATAAATTAAATTAAATATATTTATTTATTTTATTGAACATTTAATAAATATTAATTTACTAGTTTGCAAATAAAATATTTATTTAAGAGAATAAACTATTTATTTATTTATTATGGTGTTCAATAAATTGAAGTGGAGTTAGAGAAGACCAAGGTTAGTCTGGTAGTAAAATAATTATTTTCTAGATGGTAAATAATTATTTAACTAGTTGGAACAAGTTAAAATAATAATGATGCTGCTATTATTTTGTGACACCAAATTTTATTTTATAATTCCATTTTCAGCAAGTTGGCGCACCATGAATAATGATGCGGTATTACTATTATGGGCTTGGGTATTCTCTATGTTCATGAATGTATTTAATTGTTTCTATAAAATTAAATATTGTAACTGAAATTCCATGTATATAAATAGACAAGTAGGCTTATTGTGCCATACACCACACCATACGCCCGAAAAATTGAGAATTGTTGAGCCAAAAAATTTCTCTCTCGAATCCACTTATCTCCCCTATCAATAATGAGATACGTTCATCAAGGCCGAAGAATAAGAGATCAAGAATTACCAACACAAGACACTCATTTCGCCACGCTAGCACCCGAAGAACGAGTGGTGTCGATCAGAGCCTATTGGAGCACGTGTGGATCACCGCTAGAGGGATTCTAGTTTGGATCCTTAAAAGTGCAATGAGATAATCTGGAAGGGTCATTCCAGATGATCAAAATCATCAACGAAGAAAAATACCAAAGATCTAGGTTTTTTTTTCATTATAAAATTAATTAAATTAATTATAAACATAATGTGCAAGATCCTCTCTAAAGGTTTCATAATCCATTCTTCTTTATCTAAATCTTTTATTATATTCAGTGGAGACTAACTTTCATCGTCGTATTGATTCTATAATAATCATTGATCATGGTAAAAGTCAAAGTTGGGTGCCGTCCCAACCATGCTTCCATTGTGCCTGGAACCTTCAGTTTGTGAGGTTACTATTGGAATTGAGCGGATTATCACTATATTGGGTCAGTTGAAACTTTTCATAACTAATAAGATTTACGATATAGAGAAACCATCTGCTCCCCAACATGGTGCAACAACATTGAACCAAATAATGTGTTAAAACTCTATACCAATTAGTGGGAATATTGATTTATTAGGAGAAGAGCATTGGTTAATTCCCCTTGAGAGGATATTTCTCTCTTTGTGTTGTAATGAATTAGAAAAATTTATAATGTTATTTTATTATATAATAAAAATTTATAATTAATAGTGGTTATTAACCACAAGAATAAATTTTTTATGGGATATAGAGTATGAAATGAAATAAATTTAAAGATATATTCATTTTAGAATATATTCCTCATTAGTAAGGATAAGATAAGGAAATTCAATTATTAAATTTAAGAAAAAAAGTTTAAGAAAATATTGCTGAAAGTGAACCTAACTTGACAATGTTAGAAACTCATGCTTCAGATTATGAATTTAATTAAATTAGTAATATTGATAAATTATTAAATCGGATAAATCATATCCTTATAAGATAATTTGTTTAAATGAATATTTTAATAGTATGATGATATAATATCATGATCTATCAAGATAGTTAATTAATTATCCAATAAATTTTATCTAATGAAATTAGTTAATTACATAGGCTTATTAAAACTCAATAAAAATTAAATATAAAAAATTAAAGCGTGGAAGGGTTGAATTTCCTACATGATATAGTTATGAATAGAAACACCATGGAGTATACTTGAAGGGAATGTTAATTTTATGCAAGTGTGGAGTTAAATTCCCTCAGTATCATGAATAAATGGGAATAAAAGGGGACTCTAATGTCCAATGCATCAACTGTAAGGATATGGGGCACTATTAAAAAGAACCCCCTAAGTGTTATGGAAATTGACATAAAAACAAACAAGGGAAACAGTCCAAGTTTATGAAATCCCTATAGTTGAGGTTGAATTCTCAAATGACTTAATAACATGTATTTTGATCATAAATTCAAAGACTTATAATGTATTATTTGATTAAATATATACAACACAATTTATATCATCCATTTTTTAGAACATTAAATAATCCACTTACACACTTAAGAATCTCTTTTTAATAGACATGTAGGGGTAATCATGTTGGAAAAATTATATATCGACAAGTCTCAATTTCTAAGTATTGTTTTTCCCTAGTTATAGAATTGATGGTCAAGCCTTCAATTAGATTGGATATAATCCTCATCATGGAATGGATTTTATAGAATATTTAAATAGTTCATTATAGAGATAAAGAGATTGATATATATAAGGGGAAAATAATCATTTTTTAATAGAGAGACTTCTTTATTTGAATAATTTGTATAACCACACCTAGTTGCTCTCTTAAATGAATTTATAGGATAAGGGGAAGATAAAAAACAGTATATAGATGGGGATGACTATGTAGGGATAAAGGATTCACCATTTTTAAAGGAATACATTGGTAAATTTCTAGAATACATATCAAGAGATCCACCTAAGCCTAAAGTTTGGTTTTATATTGAACTAACATCTTATGGAAAATCAATATACAATACTCTATATATAATGAAACCATGGTAATTGGTATAGTTGATGAAAGAACTATATAAGTTATGTGAAAAAGGATTTATAATCCCTAGTTATTTACTATATAGAGTCATTGACCTATTTGTGAAAATGAAGGATGAATTTATTCGGCTATAAAATAATTAATGGGAGATCAATTCCATTGAAATAAAGAGTTAGTATCATTTTCCACATTTTAAAGACTTATTTGGTAAAATTCAAGGAGGTAAATATTTATCAATGATTTATATTTGATCATGTAATTATAAATTAATGACGAAGAAGGGTGATATATCAATGAATGAATTATAATTTGACTAAGGCACCCTATGTGTTTATGGGTATGATGAATAGAGTATTGAAGAAATATATTTATGAATTTTTTATGTAAAATTTTTATGGTTTTTTGATATAATTTAAAATATATTAGGATTAAGATAATTAATTATATATTAATCTCGAAACACTTATAGAAAGGGAGTTATAGGGTAAATTATGTAAGTCTGAATTTTATCACTAGGATGTTTCATTTATTTGACTTATTTTATCGAATTATGGAAAATATATTGATCATTAAAAGAAAATGGTATTCAAATAATGGCCCACACAAATGAATATAACCATGATATGTAGTTTCCCTTGTTTGGTAGTTTTCATTTGGTGGTTCTTTTTATAAATTTTCTCAATAACCCAACCCATTAAACAAGTTGACACAGAAATGAATTAAATTCACATGGTTGAGGGAATGAGAAGAATGTTTTGAGGTTATAAATATGATATTGGTTAGTGAAATGATATTAAATTTACCTTTTTAAAAGGGTGGATTTATAATATTTAACAATTCATTGAATAAATTTTTTGGTTGAGTCCTTATGAAAAATTATGGAATGGTTTTTACATATCAAGAAAATTGAAGATCATTGAATCGAACTATATAACTATTGATCATGAGTTTAATGTTTTAATATTGTTAAGATATATACATATAAGGGCCACTGAGATGAATGAAAACTAGAAGTGACTCCCTAAACAAGCCTCTAATATACCAGTGGATGGTGACAAGAATCAAATATCCATAAAAAAGACATGGGATCCCTTATCGTATGATACCCACACACAAAAAAAACATATCCCAACACAAGTATGATATAGTAAGGAAAGATATATCTAATACCAAGATTCAATCATACAATTAAATCCCATATCATAGTTTGACACATGTATGGGGAAGAAAAGGTCCATATACAAGCCCCCCAAAACTATTAAAGATTACAAAATGTTATAATGGAGGGGAATTATATCGAATGAAACATTTATACCCAACCATGGTCCATCTAGTTAAACTATCATCCACATTCTCTTGTTCTACCTATGAATCAATTGAAACTATTGGTGCCAACATTTAACAGTACACATTCTAGAAGATCCCATGAATGGGTGATTATAAAAATACCTAGTAGGAAACTCCAAAATAAAAAAAATAAAGAATCAAAGAGAGTTAGCATATAAGAATTGATAAAATCAAGCCACCTATATCCTATATAGACATAAAATCTCATGGAAGGTCACAACCACAATGATAGCCCAATATTCTATAGGAGGCTTCAAGGTAATGTTCATCGAGGAGAACTCACTCCTCTTGTCTTGCTAACACTAATGGAGCTTATCTAAGGGGTCAGGCTGGTAAGGATATTCAAAGAATATGTACTTGTTTGAACATATATGTATACAATAAATTGTTGTGAGATCACACCAATGGATTATGAGGGATACATCACCTAGCCTAGAGTAAACCATAGTAATGGGGTTACTCACCTAGGAAATTTTAAATGTGATGTCAGACACGACCTAGGGAGGAATGATAGAGGATAACATCAAGTTCCACATGGAGGGATACCTGACACTATCTAAGACTAACCAATATAGATGATATATTTTCCTATTCTCAGGATGAGATGACTCACTATACCATCTTAAATATGGACCAAGGTAATACACCCTACACACACTCAACCATAAAGAATAAAATAAGGGATTCAAAAAACCATGGAGAAAGTAAACAACATGTAAAGGGTATAATAAATGTGTCTTAGATACCCCTTATATGATGGTGACCTTTGGAATATTTCTATGTATTTTGTCCCATGCTTGTGTACTATACTCTTACTAGTGTACTATAGTTGTGCTTGGGTGCTCTGGACATCTCTGAGAACTCTGGATATGTAATTCTACCCTATCTATTCTCTTATTCTGAGCCATGATAATGTACCTATCCATACCCATTATGATGTACTGCTTGGGTACATGATGATCCCCCAAAATCAGGTTACACAACATGTAGTTTAGCCACATGTAATGTGATATTTTACTTTTCATGTAAACCCTATCCACCGTAGGAGGGGCTAATAAAGTGTATGGTCCTCCTATGTACACATAGTGTATATCAAGATTTTAGAGAAACATATACACTCTCATGAATATTCTCTCAAACCACCTCCACCTATGATATATCAATGAAATATATAAGGGGTCATGGATGCGATTTTGATCATACCCTAATAATCACCTATTTCAAAATTATAGACACAAAAATTTCATATGTATCATCCCGATAAAGTCATATCACCAAAACAAAAAAAACCCTACAAACTATAGGCATCTAATCCATGGGTGATCTCCCATCACACTACATCATGCCTCAAACATTATCTCAATATAAAACCTGATCCAATTTAATGACACATTTATCCAAAATATTAATTACTGAAATAATAATTTCTAAGTATGTTTTGAACCACCAGTCACCAATAACCTTGAGGATGAATGAACAATTAACTAGGGGAGAAAAGGATTGAACAAAACAGTGAGAAACAGACCATAACCTTTTTTATTTATTTTTTCCATCAATCTTTTGATAGAGAAATCATCAAAAATATGGTATAAACATGCATACATAAGATATTATCAAATTTTAATTCTAGGAAGAAAAATTAAACTTTTACTTGTGAGGAAATGTTTTAGAATAATTGATTCGCATTCAAAGAGGAATGAATGAAACTAGGATTAAAAACACAAACAAGTGATTTAATAATATTGGATTGATCACTAATGAAGAATGGTTATATGCCATTATTAGTAGAAGTATCCATTAATTCCCTTTATTGATGATGAAATCCTTGAAAAACAAATTTTTAACCCAAAAGCTCATTATTTTCAGCAAGGATATTCTCCAGCATCTTATCCAAACACTAGGGTTATGTGAGTACCACTAGGGGTTATCCATAATAGAGATTATATAGAGAAATAATTTCTATCTATTTAATGAATAATAAACGTGTTAATAAAAATATTTATTTATTAATATGTGAACTGTAACGGTTTGGGACTTACCGGTCCATTAAATTTCTTATTTTTGTGGTTGGAGGAATTTGGGGGAGGTTCAATGAGTTTTCTATGAAGGTTGTGTTGAAATAGTGGGTGCCCTAGACCCAACTATTATGTGCTTTTGATTACCATATCATGTATATAGTATGGTATGCATGATGTCATCTTACCATTATAGTGTAGACTTTTCTGTATCCACTATTGAAATGGTAATGTCCAAAGATTAATTGTCGTATTGAAAGGTTATAGCAGTTCCCAAGCTATAATGAGAACCTCTAGATACTATGACATTAATCTTAAATATATATGTTCTATGGTCTAGATACATCTTACTAATTGGACATAGTAGATGTCTGACCATCAGGTGCTGGGGGCTCATAAGCATTGAGACTTCTTCTCATGAAGTTCTCACTTGGTGATCTCTAGTAGTGAGATCATGAGGACTGACCCGCCAATAGGAACACCACATGTTTCAGGTGTCATTGGATGTTCCTATCTACGATCATGTGTAATGGTCTCCTGACTTGAGATCATTACCAATGTATGTCATTTGATCGCGTACTTTGATGCAATACGAAAACCATGGCAATAAAGTCGTGGCGAGGTAGTTTGTGTCGGGTGCGTCATTAGTGGCATGTCATTGGTTGAATGGTCAAGAAAGGATTTGTCGCTTCCAGGTTATGGAAGTAATATATCTCTGGCCATGTTGATATGGATGGTAGTACCTTTATAAGACCATGGTCATGGCAGTCGAGGGTAAATCCGTCCAGTTACATCAACAAACAATAAAGCAAGAAAAGGGCGATGACACGAGAGTGCGTCCTGCTTTATGAGATATTATAGACAAAGAGATTATATTACACAGTGCGTGTTCGTAGGTTGGTTGTCGCTGCTGTGACAATCCTTATTTCTTCAGGGGCCATGATGGGTTGCTAGATCCCGCTCTTAGTCTGTGAATATTATTCACGGCTGTCGAAATAAGGGCCTAGAGGGTCACACACAATAGCGTATTCAAGAATCTGCCCTATTCAGTTGAATAGGAGTATTGGACATAGTGGGCCCCGCCCTAGGGGTCCGGGAATTTTCCAAAGTTAAACGATCACCAATGCGATAAATAAATTCATATTATTCGAGTTTTGAATAATGAGTATTGAATTTATTTATTAAATGTATTTACGAGTTTTAAGTAAATACATGAAAAATATTAATTGACGAATATTAAATTATTCAAGGTTCAATTAATATTTATGGGAGCGACGAGTCGGGTTAATGACTTAATTATTATCATGTAATATATATATTACAAGTGAATGATAATAATATTTATGGCTCAGTTTAGTAGTCATAAAATGTCGTTAATAGTGCGTTAAGTATTCGGGGGTCGGCGAGGCGATACCAGGTATTTTAATTGAGCACTATAAATATAAGAGGAGGGGAATTTGCCAAAGACTATTCATGGAGTTTATCTCTCCTCTCCTCTCTCCCACATTCTAGAGAGAGATGCTTTGGATCCAAGGAGCTCGGATGGAGCTCTCTCTTGGGCATCGCTAGCGAAGCGATGCGGTGGTCGTTGGAGCATCGAAAGCATCGTCGCAGATCCGCGCTAGCACCCGGATTACGACGAACGGCGCTCCCGCAGATTCCTTGAAGCGTGTGTGGACGATCTAGAGGAATTCGGCTTCGGATTCTTCGAGCAGTGATCGCCAACGACGAGCAGACGTCGTGCGCGGCTTTGGATTCAAACCAGGTATTTTACGGTTTAATTTTGTGCTTAAAATCCTCCACGCGTGGTCCTCGTCTTTGACCGGGCTGCCCTTCACCGACGTCGGCAAGTTTACGGCGAACGGCGGTAGAAAAATTTTAAAAAACCCACCTATTTGGGGCTTCCGCTGCACGCCCGGTTCCAACAGGTTGGAGGTGCGACAAAGTTGCTGCTAGAAATACACACTGTGTATTGTCTCAAAAACATGTAAAGGTTGTTCATGGATCGTGTACCTGTTAGGATAAAAAATTTAAATCAGATAAGGGATATCCCATAATAAGAGTACATGTCTTGTTATTGGGATTTATAGTGTGTAATAAATAAACAACAATGCAATGTTTTTTCCATATAAAATTGGAAATTCCCCCAAAACCGAGTATTACACAATGTTTAATGGTTACACTATTTGAAACCTATGGATTCCATGATTTAAGTTATTTTATCATCCAAATATTCTTTCATTGTTCTAGGGATTCCTTCCCTATTATTTTGGATAAACCCTAGGCTCCCCAAAGAGACCTTTAATCCCTCTTCTCCCTTGTTTGATTTATTGGTTCCATTGGTTGTTTGTTAGTGATATGTACTGATTTATCCATTCCATCGACTTGTTTTTATCCTTTTCTTATTCTAGGGATAAACTATGATGGTTCAACTTCAATTTGTGAAGTGAGTTTGGTTACACATTTATGGTATTTTGGTGTGGTTTAAGTTGATCCATGGTTTCTTGTGGTGCAGTTGTGGTTTCTGGGAATTTATTATTTTCCCTACGATGCGCAAAGAGTTGGTAAGATTATTTGAAGTAAGGAATTACTCAATTATCTTTATTGTGTATCATACAGAGGAGGGGTATATTCTTTTTCATCTGTGGGTTATGGTTTTGTTGGCTTAATCAATGATAAATAATTTATTAAAATTTAAATTTTAGGGTAAAGGGGGCTGGATCCCAAGTTTTTATAGCTTTTTTGCCACTGTGATATTATGGATTGTATAAGCATGATGCCATAATAAAAATTGTGGTTTTTGGGTTTTTTTATGATTGATGATATGTTATGTGAATGCTTTATTTGTTGTGATTGTTTGATATCACCCAAAAATTAAAATTGTGTAACCACATATATTTGGATAATAAAATGGATTTCACAATATTTTTATATTGTGTAATAAGACCCCTAAAATGAAGTGAAATTTAATTAAATACCTTCATTATTATTTTAAAATAATCCTTGATGTTATGTGATGTGGGTTCATGCATGTTATGTGGTGATATGTGGTTGAAATTGGGTGTTGGGTGACATGTTTTTGTTTGTATGTTCTTATGGAGTGGTGAGGTGGTGGTTGTTTGGCCATGTTGTTTGGGTAGTGAGGTGTTGGTTGTTTGGACATGATTTTTGGGTGTGGTGGTGGTGGTTGTTTGGTAGTTCTTTTAGGGTGATGAAGTGTTGTTTTTTGGTGATTTTGGGTTGGTGAGGTGGTTGTATGAAAGGGATTATGAGATGCATTTTATGTGTAGTTTTGCTGTTCTAGATGTCTGATAGTGATGGAATAAATGATTAATAATGATTGAAATGGTTGGGGTTTGATTTCATTAATGGGATTGAAATGATAATGAATAAATAAATGATTGGATGTGTGGTTAAATGTGGATGATGATTAATAATGAAATGAAATAGCAGGATAATGGGAATTAGATGGCGGTGTGTTGTGGTTTGTTTGGTGTTATGAATTTAGAGGTGGAGAAAAATATGGTGATGTTTTGATCTGGTTAGTGTTTCGATGTAAACTGATGTGGCTCATTTTTAATGCTCTTTGCCACATCCTTTTTTATATTTGTGTTACCGTTTTAATATCAAACTATCGTATTTTGTGTAATATTTATCAATTGTTGTATTTGGTAAATTACATTATAAAAAATGTGTCTATGTATTAAAAGTGTGTTTTTGTTGTTAATTTTTTTATTGTTTTTCAAAAATAAAATTAAGTTTTTATTTTAATTTCATTTAATTAATTATTTATGTTATTAGTTTTCAATAATTTTTAAATTTGTAGGAACAATAAAATACCAAACCAGCACCACAAAGCAGCAACAAACAAATTAATTCCACAACAGTGAACGAAATCCCCAAACCGATTTTAGTCAGTTTCTGAACCCTAGACGATCTACGAACGCACTGAAACCCTAGCCTCGAAGTCTTTGCTACACGCTGATACCAAAGTCATCTCCCTCAAGCACGTCACCCTGCTTCTGTCTGCACCGAACCCTAAGTGTCGTCCACACTCCTTTGCACCCGCACGCCGCCCTGCCTTCTCCCTCAAGCCGAGCAGCTCCCTCTTTCCCGCCACGACCCCAGCGACTCGCCGCCTCCTGATTTCTGCATTCCCTGCTCGCTGAAGCTCAACCAAACCGAACGTCACCCTACCTTCTATTTCCCCTGCGCCTTCCCATTCTTCCGCGTCGCACGAACCAGATCCCCCCCATTTCAGCCTTTATTTTATTTTCTTTAATATAATTATAATTTTATAATAATTATAATAATAACATCATAATATATATAATACATTATATAATATACGTAACATATAATACTTATATATATATATATATAATGTTAATTACTTTTGTTTTATAATAAGTAAAATTTTAAATAAATATATTAATTATATTTACATATAATAGTAATAATAATATTCAGTATTATATATATATATTAATAAGTATTTTTATTAACAAATTTATGGAATAATATTAATACATAGTTATTTTAGTTTTCATTTTATTTGGTTAACTTGTTATGGTTTTTTCTATTGTTCCGTGCAGGGGAGCTACTCGTAGAAGCGGTGATAAATGAAGTAGTTCGTGAGAAAGACGTGAGAATATTCGTGAGTTTGTTTCAAGAGTTGTATTCACTTACAAGGAGTTCACTTAAATGCTGAGGACGTGCACATGAAAACGTGCCACGTAGATTTTTGGCTCGTCATTTTTCTCTGTTTTTAGTTTAGTTTCTCTGAATAAGAGGACCTTGACTCCTCTTAGCGAAGCGAAGAACAGGGCCGGGGGAGGGCATCATTCCATAGTGGGGGGAGGAGACTCCACCACCATTCACCATACATTCCATCCATATCTCGTGGACTAGGACCGTTTTCAACTTGGAGACAGGACTTAGTCCTCCATTCTCCGCCTCTCCTCCACTGCTCTGTTTTTTGTGTTTTATGTTGAGTCTCTAATTACTCTTGTAGTGTTGCATGTTTAGTTAATTGAATTGTGATGTTTGTTCTATTGGTCTTGTGTCATTAATTCATCCTAGTTTCGTGTCGTGATCTTCAATCTCCAAAAATGGAGATCTAACTTGTATGGTTGGATCCAGTTTATGAAACCTAACACAATCTGGAGATCCGTGCATTAACTTGATCATGTTATTTTTATTAGCCTTGGTTGATCGCGCCTGAAAGTTAGATTGAGCGAGAGAAAAGATATTGCACAGGATGATCAGATACTTTATTGCTTAATTTCTTCTCCCCTTCTTGTCCTGATTTCTTGAACTGAGAATCTATATTGGTTGTGCGATGTGACGATCTTAGTGGAATCATGTTGGCTTGTAAGAAATTCTTCCAGAATGACTTTTCTGAGCGAATCACCTTGCAGTTCGGAGGAACTCTTGAGAATTTAAGAACATCGATGCTTGAGTGTTTAATTTCTAGGTGATATTGGTGTGTGATCTGAGACATCGGTCATGCATTGAGTGAATTTGAGAATTGTTGATTAATTTCTTAGGTTGATCTAGGATAGGGAGTTGAGCGTGAATTAACCTGGGTCCAGCCTTGTTCACACTGACTTTTGTCTTCTGTGTATTGATGTCAATTTTTTGTTCTATTCCTTGTGTTTTGTCTACGCCTTCTTTATTTTCTTGGTTTTGTCCTATGTCTTTATTTTTGTTTTCACTTTTCCATCACTATTTCCCTCTTCACTATTCTCTTTAGCGCTGATTAGTGATTTCTTAGGAGTTATGTTCTTTATGTTTTCAAATTATTTTAAAAAAAGACCAAAAGATTTTTGGAACAGACCACTTAGTCATTCGACACTGCTTCCTTGAGGGTGAACATGAAGTTAGCCACTATGCTATATCTTGGGTCTTAATAAATGTAAACTTGATCGTCCTTGTGACAAGGACGCCCATAAAACTTTGGCATCGTTGCCGGGGCAGCAATGAGTGTCTCTGTGGTTTTTCCAATTTTTATTTTATTTTAAAACAAAAAAAAACATATAAAAAACATATAAAAAAAATAACATAAAAAATACACACACATAGTGATGAACTCTAACGAATCTGATATAGTGTCACTATTTAACCCAGTTCAAGAGCTTGAGAAGGCTATTGCTAAATCTCAAAGTTGGATGCGTGAAAGATAGCATCGAGACCTTACTGATGATGAGACAACATATTCTCATGAGATCATGCAGTTGATGCAATAAGCCATGGATAAGGTCAAAGGCTACCAAGAAGATAGTGCAGTATCACCACCTCTTATTGAAGCCCAATATTCTGGAAAGTTGTTGAGAAGGAAATAGAAAAGAAACAAAAGAAAGAAAAAGACAGAGTTTCCCAAATTTGAAATGGATTGGCCCTTGGAGTCAAAGCTGTGAATTCCAGAACCAATTTCCAAGAATGTTTTCAAGGGCTGGCAGGAGATGGAACTTGAAAAGATTCATGATGGTGGGCATTTCTTTGATGATAAAATTTTCCCTGATTTTCATTTTATCGATTTTTCTTGCTATAACTATTCTAATTATTTTTCAATGCTTGAAAAGGTCAATCCAACACATGACATTATATCATTCTCCTTAGAAGATTCTGCAAGGGAGGTGGTGTGTTTTGAAGAGAGGTTAGAGGAGGTTGACTACCTCTCTCTTGCCCCAGACCCACTCTTAGGTTCACTATTCCTTCATGAGGAGGAACAAACAAGATTTATAAAGAGAGTTGACAATTTTATGTAAGGAGAATCATTTTTATCAACTTGGAATACCTAGAATCTGATTTTATTTGTGTTGCTCCCTATTTAGGTTTTGAAGATGCATCTCACTTTTTTGATTTCCTAGAGAGTGAGGAAGTTATTGTTGCTTCTCTTGAAGAGTTAATGTAACTTCCAATTCTGGATGACACTTCTAGTTTGGGAGTTACTTTTGAAGATGAATTTTTGGATTTGTTCACAAGTTTACAAGTGGATGATGAAAAATTCCTTGCTGCTCAAGATAAAATAATTTATTGGAATGAACCTGAATAGAAGTGACATCCATGTTTTCCAACATCACAACTTTTACACACTGAACCTTAAGCAGAAGAAGTAGGGAAGTACCCATATATCTTGTTTTCCCCTCCATCATTCAATATGAAGTACTTCACTGCCCAGGAGGGGAATTTGGTTGAAGTTGCACATGGTGTACTCCAATGATGGAAAAGCAATGAAGTTGTAAGGAATCACATTTGGTGGTTCTTAAGCAAGAAGCTAAATACCCAATCTAATTGGGGTTGATCTGATGGGTATCCAGCTATGGAAAGTCAAACTACAGCACCCCCTGGGGGGTTATCCTAGGATTATCCCTTTTCATTTCCTACTCTAGTTCTTTCTGCATGTTGTTCTAATCTAAGTGTTGTTTTTTGGGACAATAAATAGGCAACAGATTCCACATGGATATCATTAAAGTCCTAGAGGAATAGTACACTAAATATCATGGATAACACTCCCTAAATCATATTATGTGGTTGCTTTTTATTTGAACTTAAAATCTTGAACACTAATGTTAAACTGTTTCATCATGTAGGTGCAAACTGGATCAACCAGAGTTCATGCACAAAGAAATTAAAGGGAGTCATTTGTAAATTTGAGAAGCTGCACATCCAGGGGAGTATTGTTTTTATGTTTCAATGTTTTAATATTCACATTTTTATTGCATGATGCTGTGAATTAAGTGCGGGGGGCTTCCCACTGATATTTAAAACATTTGAACTTTGTTTCTTGCTTGGGTGTTAGCTTGCTAATATCTACTAGATTGGAAAAAAATTATTTAAAGCTGATTTGTGAAACATGCTTGCACCCACGGCTTTCAACTTCATTGAGTTGTTGCTGCAAATCATTATTAAGCATGCTACTAATTAAATGCCATTGGTAAAATCTTTTATCTGCTCTTAAAAATTCAAAGCATGAACAATTTAGGAATAGAAATACAATTGGTCTCTAGTGATGGTTGGTGGGGTTGGGTTCTTCTATTTTGGTTTGTTTGGGTTTTTATTTTCTTTCACTTTTTGTGTGGGAAGGGAAAATTTTGAACGTCATTGCTACCCTTCCATATTCTATTTAAGCTGAACTTCCCATCAATATTTAACTTCAACTATCTTCCACCTTAGAATTCAACATTGGGGATAATGTTGGGTTTTATGTGTGGGGTAGAGGGGTCATTTTAGTGTCATTTCAAATCCCCCCTTCTTGAACATGAAGTTTGTGTTCGTAAAAAAATGGTCAATTTTTTTTCGAAATTGTTCAAAATATTTCAAAAAAAATAAAATAAAATTCTTTCATTACAGGATGGTTATTGGAGGTTCATTGGTACTTTAATTATATCCTGTTTAGTTGATAATTGTTTGCTGGTTGTTGAGAGTGGCATTTAGTCAAAAACTGTTAAGCATGAATGATTGCAGAGTGCAATTGTTCACTTTCTCTATGAACCTTTCTATTTAGGAACACAAGATAGAATTGTTATAGGATAGGTTTTATAGAATAAGGATCATGACATAGGGTAACTATAAGTTCTCACTGGAACCTTGGGGAATCACACCTTTTGAAAAAAATACAATATTCAATCACTTTTGGAAGTCAACTCAAATGTTTATTAGTTAAGTCATTTGTAACTGGAGTAAAATGGGAAAATGGGATCCCATGGTGAGTATCTGAGACAAGGTGCATTGGGTGCATTTCTGTGAATAAATAAATCCAATTTCAATCTTAATAAGTGATATGCACAGTTCTCTACACATGGAATATGGTTGGGAAAGATTAAAATAAAGTTCCATTGTAAAAAATGAGCTCATTAAGGTGAGGGGAATTTTGAACCCTGATGAAGAAGGGAGAAATTGACTTGGTTAATGTTCATTTGAGTTGAATTAGTAAAGTGAAAAAATTAATGGACTTTAATTTTTGGAACTTGGGGGATGGTGAGAATGGAAGTTACCCTTGGTTAAGTTTTAAATTCCACTTCATCTAACCTGTCAACACCTTTTGAATTAAAACCTGAACTGGAAGGTGAATTAGGAAAGTTAATGAGTACATATAGGAGGCATGACATACTTTACAGTGTATGAATTTGTGAGGCTATTGACTTACAGTGAGTTTTTGAAGCTAGACATGACATCAATTTTGAACACCTTTGAAAATCCAGACTCACTGTTTGGTCCTACTCTTTTGGGTACTAATGTTTAATCATGCACTATTTTTGAACTGAAACTCACAAATCATCTTTCTGTTTTAAAGTCAAAGGCATGTACTTGTTTGAGGACAAAAAATGTTTTAAGTGTGGGGGAGTTTGATGTGGCTCATTTTTAATGCTCTTAGCCACATCCTTTTTTATATTTTTGTGGAATTTTTAATATCAAACTATCATATTTTGTGTAATATTTATCAATTATTGTATTAGGTAAATTACATTATAAAAAATGTGTTTATGTATTAAAAGTGTTTTTTGTTGTTATTTTTTTATTATTTTTATATAATAAAATTAAGTTGTTATTTTAATTCAATATAATTAATTCTTTATGTTATTTGTTTTCAATAATTTTTAATTCATTAACTAATTTAAGTAATTCTTCTTTTAAATTGTAAATAAATAACTCACATTACATAATTAAATTGGTATTTAACAGTGTAATTTTATTCATTTATTTAATTTACTTGATTCTTTAATTTATTTTTTAATTGGTTGATTAAATTTAAGCAAGCATTATAATTATTTTAGTTTTTCTTATGTTATTATTTTTTAATTTTGAATACAAATAAATTAATACTTTTCAGTAAAGCATAATTAATTTTAACTTATTTATTTAGTTTTTAATTTTATTATTTTTAATTTAATTCATTAATTTATTAATACATTTTTAGTTTTATTAAAGTTTTCATTAATTTAATTTTTGATTTGTTTTGCAGGTATTACGGTCGCACGGTCCCACTGTTGCAGTTCCACCAACTCGTTGTGTCACCGTTTCCCACCAGTCATGGTGGCACCATTTTTCTTGATTGTACCACCGTTTAGCCGCATGGTCTCACTGTTAGCATCACTAACGGTGCCACTGTTTCGCACCTCACGGTGCCACCGTATCCCCTACTTCATTGTCTCACTGTTTCAACCCAGGCACCGTTTCATCACTCAACCTGTGGCACCATTTCATCACAGAACCGGTGCCACTGTCTTGCTTCCATCCACATTCTTTCCTCCATTCTAGTTCTAGAAACACAGAAAAACCTCCTATGCTCTCATCTCATCTACGCGACATCTCAACAATAATTACCGTAGCTAACAAATCTTAGCAGAATAGTTTCTAAGGAACAATGAAATACCAAACCTGCAACACAAAGCAGCAGCAAACAAATTAATTACACAGTAGTGAACGAAATTCCCAAACCAAATTTTCTCTGTTTATGAACCCTAGACGATCCACAAACACACTAAAATCCCATCCCCAAATTCCACTGCGTGCTGATACCTGAGTCTTCTCTCTCAAGCACGTTACCCTGCTTCTGTCCACACTGAACCCTAACTCACCACGTTGTCCGCACTATTTTGCACCGGCACACCGCCCTACCTTCTCCCTCAATCCAAGCAGCTCCCTCCTTCCTGCCATGACCCCATCGACTCACCACTTCCCCATTTCCACATTCCCTGCTCGCCAATGCTAAACCAAACCGAACCTCACCCTATATTCTCTATCCCTTGCGCCTTCCCATTCTTCTGCGCCGCATGAACCAGATCCCCCCAATTCATCCTTTATTTTATTTTCTTTAATATAATTATAATATTATATTAATTATAATAATAACATCACAATATATATAATAAATTATACAATATACATAATGTATAATAAATATATATATAATGTTAATTACTTATGTTTTATAATAAGTAAAATATTAAATAAATATAATAATTATATTTACATATAATAGTAATAATAATATTAAGTATTTTATATATATACATTAATAGGTATTTTTGTTAACTAATTTAATTAATAATATTAATACACAGTTATTTTAGTTTTCATTTTATTTGTTTAACTTGATTTGGTTTTGTCTATTGTTCTATGCAGGGGGATCTACTCGTAAAAGTGATGATAAATGAAGCAGTTTGCGGGAAAGACGTGAGAATATTCGCGAGTTCATTGCAGGGGTTGTACGCACTTATAGGGAGTTCACTTAAAATCTGGTGACGTGCACATGAAATTGTACCACATGGATTTTTGGCCGGTCATTTTTCTCTGTATTTAGTTTAGTTTCTCTGAATAAGAGGACCTTGACACCTCTCAGTGAAGTGAAAAACAGGGCTGGGTGGAGGGCATCATTCCACAATGGGGGACGAGATTCCACCACCATTCACCATCCATTCCATCCATATCTCGCGGAATGAGATTGTTTTCAACTTGGATACGGGACCTTCTCCTCCATTCTCCGCCTCTCCTCCGCTGATCTATTTTTGTTATTTTATGTTGAGTTTGTAAGTACTCTTGTAGTGTTTCATGTTTAGTTAATTGAATTGTGATGTTTGTTTCATTTGTCTTGTGTCTTTCATTCATCCTCATTTCATGTTGTGATCTTCAATCTCTAGAAATAGAGATCTAACTTGTGGGGATGGATCTAGTTTATGAAACCTAACACGATCTGGAGATCCACACATTAACACAATCACGTTCTTTTTATTCATCTTGGTTGATCATGTCTACAGTTTAGATTGAGTGAGAGCAAAGATCTTTCACAGGACGATCGAATAATTTTTTGCTTAATTTCTTCTCCCCTTACTATCATGATTTCTCAAACTAAGAATCTAGATTGGTTGTGTGATGTGACAATATTAGTGGAATCATGCTGTCTTGTGAGAAATTCTTTCCAGAATGACTTTGCTGAGTGAATCACCTTTCAGTTTGGAGGAACAGTTGAGTATAGAAGAACTTCGATGATTGAGTGTTTAATTTCTAGGTGATATTAGTTTGTGATCCGAGACATCTGCCATGCATTGAGAAAAGTTTAGAATTTTTGATTAATTTATTAGGCTGATCTAGGATAGGGAGTAGAGGGGGAATTAACCTGGGTCCATCCTTTTTCACATTGACTTTTGTCTTCCATGTCTTGATGCCAATTGTTTGTTATGTTCCTTGTGTTGTGTCTGCGCCTGCTTTCTTTTCTTGGTTTTGTCCGGTGTCTCTATTTTTTTTCACTTTTCCATCACTATTTCCCTCTCCACTATGCTCTTTAGCACTGATTAGTGATTTCTTAGGAGTTGTGTTTTTTATGTTTTCAAAGTATTTTAAAAAAAACACAAAAAGATTTTTGGAAGATACCACTTAGTCATTCGACATAGCATCCTTGAGAGCGACCCCAAGGTTAGGCACTGTGCTATATCTTGGATCTTTATAAATGTAAACTTGACCAGCCTCACAACAAGGATGCCCATCATAAACCCACAGGTTGGGATTTTTTGTGGATATGTGTGTATATATAGATATGTATATTTTTTTTTGATTTCTATATGCACCCCACCCAAATTTATTAATATGTGTTTACACCCACATGGTCACGCATGGGGTGTTTTTGCCAACATTATATGAAGATAGATGACGGGGTGCTCTCACTTTACCCCTCTATCTTCGAGGTGGGTAGGTCTTGCATAGGTTGTGATGGTTGGAGGCTAGTTATTTCATTTGGTGGTGGTTGTGATATCCTAGGTCTCTTTAGGGGATACAAGATGGCCTAGGTGTATTTAGGTGATATGTGATTATGCATGTAGGGTGTCTTATGGTAGGGGTCATTCTTGTTAGGAGGAGAAAACAATATTGATGTCCTTAATAATCATTATACCCTACAAAACTGGTTATTTTAGTGATTGTGATATAATGGACTAGGTGTCTATGGCTGAGATTTTATGTGAACGTGGTTGTGATTTAGTAGCCTAGGTGTATGTGGGATTGATGTGATGTGAGCGTTGTTGTGGGGTGGTGTGGTATAAGTAATATGTGGTAGAATTTGTACATAAAAAGTTGGAATATGATAGTTTCATACCAAAATGAAATAGGTATTCTATACCCTTTATCGATATGCTTCTTATTATGTTATATTCCTTGGCTTGTGTTATTTGGTGAGAATTCCTTGGTGAGTTTGGGATTGAGAGTTAAACTATTTAGGTGCTATCAGTTATAATTTTTTTTATCACAAGTGAATTAGTATTCTCTTATTACATGTTCATGAGATAGTATGGTTTTTCTACTAAGTATACCTATATGATCAACCTACGTATATAAACTTTTTTTTGGTTTCTAGGAGGATTACATAGACTGCACTGGACATTTCTATCTAAGACATTACACAGATTCTGTGTCACTCATTTAACATTTCTTTTGGGTATTTAATTTGGAGAATTTTATTTGTATAAGTATAATTTATATAGGAATTTTGGGGTGTTTTAGTTTCTTTTTTATTATTCCATGGATTTGTTTTTGGATTGTTCATCTTATCACCATATCCTACATTATTATAGAGGGTAATTCCTCTCATTTTATGATATTTTTATACCCTCTATTATTATAACCAACTCTTGGCCCACTGAAGGTGGAACTCAAGAGTTATTATCTCCCTCCCCTCATTGTGGTATCGGTAGAGGGAGAGGGTTGAAAAGAGTGGTATCAAAGGAGTGCTTGAGAGATATGATAATGTTTTTAGTCAGGATTAGTAAAGATTTCATGGTTTGGTATGATAATAGTTCTAGTTGATCATGGTGTGTGGAATAGGCTAGAGATACCATTTAGGACACAAGATTTTAGGGACCCACGCGATCTAGATCACGAAATATATTCTTATTGAATGACTAAGTGAGGTTGACCTGTTTGAAGGGTATAGATCTAGGAGAGGTACATGAATCATGATTACATGTGTTCTTATTTGAATTTGGTTGTTCTGGGAAGGTGAAAATGAATAAATTAAAATAAAATTAATCTTAATAAAATTCCATTCTACCAAGATAAGGAAGGTATTTTTTCTTTTAATAAATAGAAAATATTCGTCGTCCACATGTGTCTCAGGCAGTTGAGGTTCTGCAGGAGAATTCTGTTGATCTTCTTAGTGTTGATCCAATGAAGTATTATGTTTGGAAGAGGGTCTTGCATGATTTCTAGTTGTAGTATTTGGGGATGCATGCTGGAAATGTTTCAGGTGTTGAGAGAGAGAGATCTTGTTTGGGGATATTGATATCTCATTCAGTTTGATCTGAGCCCTAGTGGGATACTAGGAGCCTGTAGCATTCAGTCAGATTCGGGGAGCTACAGATCAGTAGTGGACATTGTATCTTGAATACGAAAAGGATGGGTTTATTCTTTTTCATCTCAAGGTTATGGTTAATTAGGATTAATCAAATATAATGATTTTTTTTAAATTTAAATATAAGGGTGATATGATTTTATTGTCAATTTTTGAAAACTTTGTTGCTACTATGATATTTTTGATTGTATGGGTTTGATTCCCTACTGAAAATTGTGTATTTTGGGGGAATTGTTTGCGCAATATGATTAGTGATGTGACAACTTCAATTGTTGTGATTGTTTGATATAACCCCAAAATGGAAATTTACTAACCACTTATATTTGGATAATGAAATACCTTCCCTAGGATATATGGATTGTGTGATAACACCTTTAAAATAAAGTGTAATTTAATAAAATACTGATTTAAAATATGTAAAATGATCCTTGATGTTCTATGATATGTTGTCATTATTTTGTGGTGGTGATGTGTGGTTGCGATGGGTTGTGGGGAGATATGTGTTTTTTTTTGGGAAGTGAGGTGGTGGTTGTTTGGTCAGGCTTTTGAAATGATAAGGTGGTGGTTGTTTGGTAGAGGTTTTTGGGCTGTGAGGTGGTTGTTTTTTATCTGTAATTTTGGGGAGATTATGGGGTGGTTGTTTTGTCATTATTTTGAGGTGATGAGATGGTTGTACTATTGGGATTTTAGGATTCTTGTGATTTGTGTTTTTTGTGATAGATTACTAGATAGTGATATAATAAATGATTAATAATGACTTAAATGGCCTGGTTTTGGTTCAATTAAAGGGATGGAAATGGATAATGAGTAAATAAATGACGGTTTGTGTGGTTAAAAGTGGATGATGGTTAATCATGAAACATATTAGATGGAAATGGGAATTGGTTGGTTGGGTGATGTTTTTTGTGATCTATTTGGTGTTATTCATTTAGAATTGGTAGAAAAAGTGGAAATTTTGTGAGTTAGTTTGTGTTTGGATGTGAAACCATAGGATGAGTTTCTTTGTGGATATATATATATATATATGCTTATTATCTATGATTTCTATACGTGACCCACCTACATCGATCACTAAATACCGACACCAATAGAGTCACATGGGGTTGTTTTTTTCCACCACTTGGTGAGGAGAATGGATGGCTCGATACCCTCTCTTTTCCACTCTCTCTTTTAGGCATGGTAGGTATTACATAGGTGGTGATGGCCAGAGTTTTGCTACTACATTAGATGGTGGTTGTGATAGCCTAGGTGTCTCCAGTTGAGATTTAATGGCCCATGTGTGGGAAAGATGTGACCATCACAACATGTTAATTATTTATATATTACATGAAATTGAAATCAATTAATATTCATAAACATAATAATTAACCATGAAAAAAATGGATTCATAATCTTTCATGATATCTTAATCAAAGGTAATTTCATAATGAAATCATTTAAGAAATGAATATAAGGTATGAATTTTAACATAAAATGAAGGGAGTATATGATATTTATATATGTGATTGAAATATGAAAATAACTTATAATCATTACATAACATTATAGAGATACATAAAGTGAGTAAGAAAGAGAATGTTCATAACCAGAAGGAAATGGTGGTTTAGGGATATCCTTTACCTTGAGTCTAACTCATCACATATATTATTTATCTTTCTAAATAGTAAACTAATGTTAATTATTTACATTCATAAGAACCATTTTTCTATTTTATTATTATTTTTATTATATTTTTATCCTTATATATTCAATTAATTAATAATTTAGGTTCATGTCAGACTTTTTGATGATATTCAGCTCATATATCCAAAACCATTTTCATATGTTCACTAATGTCATATAAAATATTAATTTACCATTCCCAGAATACTAATCATTAAATAATTATCATTTTTATGAATCAATTATAAAATTAATATAAACCATAAAATATGTCTATGAAAAATTAACTATGTTGAAATCATAGAGATGGTAGGTCGTACATACAATTGAGTAATGTTTCAATTTTTCAATGATCATGGCTAAAGGAAGGTAAGTATAATTTTATTTTTCATATTATAATTATTTTCAAAATAACATATTCTTTCTTTATATACACTTATATTTGTAATTAACCCAACTCTAGTAACCTCGAGTCAATGCTTACTTTATTACATTGGCATAGATATAGAGTGTCAAATACTGACAGAATAATTAGTTTATAAGTTTTTTAAAAAATTTATATACATGATACCAATTTTATTTTGGTAAATGAAAATAAAATGAATCATAATGGAAATAATTTATAATCCTTGAACTCATTCAATGTCTTCTTCTTCATATCCTAGGGTAAGGAAACAAAATAATGGTGAGATTAAATACTCATTAAGGTTTACATACATCAAAATATATCATGAGTCAATAACAAATAATCAATATGGAAAGGTAAATAACTAAAGAAATATTAAACTTAATCAACAAATTGACTATAATAATTAGGTAATTTATAATTAATATGGATAGGTAAATAACAGGAAACACATGCTTTATAATCCAAAAAACTGAAAATGAAATTAATCTAGAGATAATAGAATTTCAAAAATAAGATGGATAATAATAATAAATTAATTAAAGACAAAGAAAATATATAATCATTTGATTTCATGTTCTTATAAATCATGATAACTTTACTATCAATACCTTTTATAAAAATGATTCAAACAATAGTTAAGAACCTATCTGATTTAGTTAACTGATTTATATCATGAGACTTGTCAATGCATCGAGGGTCTATCTATAATTGTTCCCCACCAGTATATCTATGTCCAATGAATTAATTATATATCAAATAATATATTTAATTAATTAATAAATATTCCTTATAATCAAATATTCATATTGAGTAAAGGATACATATTTATCAATATTTCCATTGTAAATCAAATAACGTTCAATGTAAAAAACACTTGTAGAAAATGGTAAATAGTTTGGGAAATAATAATATCCATTATAAAATAATATTTATATTAAAAATAAATGTAATTTATAAGGAAAAATAATCACAAGAAAGGGATTGTCTCAGGTGAAAGGTAATAATCTCAAAAGAAAGTGAGATTATACAATAACTTTAACCACTTGGTAATTTTCAACTCAAATCCACTTAGATGATGTAATTAAAATTGAAAAATAAAATACAATTAATTATTATGGAATCAAGATATTACATCTCAAATGGGAATTATATACAATATATAAAAAAATTTGGCCTATAACCTTACAATATGACATACTAAATGGAAATTTAGACGAAGTCCCTTACCCTACGCTTCGTTTTGCATGAAAAAGTATTAACATACCGTATAATGGTTTCAAGAATGTTATTTATTTATATAAAACTATATATATATATATAATTTCATATATTATCTCTTTATGACATTTTTCAACTTTATTGTTAATAATATTTCATTATTTTCATTGCTTTGGGTGTTTATTTCCTTGTTTTCTCACACATGATTTGTCATGAAAGTTCCGGTATATTAAAATGTTATATATTTCAAAATATAAAAATGATATTAATGTTTCAAATGTCATATTTATTCATTATATACATTTTTATAATCACACATTAAGGTTTTATAAGGAAAATGAAGAGCATCTCTCCGTGAATACGGTAGGTCGTACGTACGCACGAGCGAAAATATAATTTCCTTGACAATTGAATGGGTAATTAAGTGGTTCATATATTAATATCAAATAATTAATATAATTTAATATATATGAAATATATTCATTAAATATATCCTTATTATGCTCCATGAAATGTGTAAATAAAAAATTAGTTACATCGCTTCGTGAGGCGGGGGACTGCCGTACACACCAACAACGTTATCGTATTTTAAACCAAATGGAAAGTAAGAATGTATTTATGATATTGTAACTGTTCAGGTATAATAATATCAGAAATATCATATAAAGTTTTTAAATATATCATTATATCCTTCCTTTAATGGTGGTGATTGAAAGTGAATTATACCAGTTCAGGAGGCGGTAGTACGCTGTACACACGATCGATAGTTTAATTTCCAATTTAATGGAAGTGGTGATGGATATAGGTTACTAAATTTAAATATTAATATATCAGTATATTTGAGATACTTTTTATATTATACTATCATGATTTAATAATATTTTTTTTATGCAGAATAAAAAATAAAATGAAAATGCTTGATTAAGAATGTTACCTCTTTTTTGAGGAACTATTTTTGTTTGCACAAAAATCCTTACTAGGATGGATTTAAGATCATTCCAAAGGATATAAGATGTTTCTATATGAGTAAGAATATAATTGTAATATGGTTTCTCTTATCCAAATGGTCGTGGAAGTGTAACTAGGGGAGGATAGGGGTTGCCTTTTATAAGTGGGGGAGAGGAAACATATGGAATTATTCAAATGAATCAATTAAAAACAATATTTATTCCATGTAACAAGAAAAATAATTTGGTCATTAACAACCATTATAGGTTATAAAGAGACAATATAACCATACAATGTGTTTTTCACATATTGGTAGGTAATTTTAACCAATTTCTTCTTATTTTAACCCATCGGTAAATCAGTTTTTACCTTAAATGTGGTAAATATTTTTTTCCCTTCTTTTACTATTTATAATGGTCAAAAATTATGTTTGAAATATTAGATAATAAAACAAATTAATATTTAAAATATGAAATCCATTTTTTTCAAATTCAGTTCATAGAATTGGAAGAATAAAATTTAAAATTATACCCATAGACATGGGGAAAACACAGGGTTTCAAAGAGAAAATTTTCTAAATAATGGAAGGTTTCAATATAAAAATTAAATATGAAGTTAATTGAAGTTAAATATATTTTATTTATTATAATATTATTGAACTACTTTTAATTTAAAACAAATTTAAAATTTAATTTATGTTTGTAAATAATTTAATTAAAGACACATATTTCCATAAAAAGTAGTATTTTCACTATTTAGAGAAAATTGTTTTTTAGAAAAATCCCAAAAATTAACTCTAAGATCATTTTTTATGATTATTTAAAAAAGGAAGTTCATTTTATCAAATAATTTTTTTAAAATTTGTAAAAATTGATTTTAAATTTTTTAAGCAATGAGCGATTAAACTACCTTATAAAAAAATAAATCTTTTTATAAAATAGTTTTTTTCTGTCAAATGATTCCAATTTTATTTCTAATTAACAGATATGCATTTAATTTGTTTTATACATGTATAAAAAAAATATTTTTCATAATATTGTTATTACTATTAATTCTCGCGAACATAACCGCTAGGTCAAAATGGTTACATTTAAACAATAGGGAACAAATTATTTTCACTTAAACTCACTGTTGCGTACATTAGACGCTATTGAAGAGATAAAATTTCATAAAGAAGAAATATATATTAATTTATTAGGGTTTTTCATTGTTCCCCTCTATAGAAATTTCATCCTTGAAATTTTTTGGATGTTACCTTCTAAATAGATGAGGGTAGTTTTTCCTTATTAGATCGTCTAGTTCCCATGTTGCTTCCTACATTTTATGGTTTCTCCAAAGTACTATAAAACATTGTGTCATCTCATTACTCAATAATGACTCTCTAGTATCCATAATCACTATGGGTTTTTTATATTCAGATAAAATAGGATCCAACTTAATTTTATCATAGGCAAGAACATGTGTTGGGTTTGGCATGTATTTCATTAACAATGATATATAAAAAAATCATATATTTTTGAAATACTTGGTGGAATTAAGAAACTATAAAAAATATATCCAATTATTTAAAGGAAGATAAGGGTTCCAATATACCAAGGTATTATCTTTCCCTTCTTACTGATCCATATAACACCCTTCTATTAAGATACATTCAATAAAACATAATATCCAACTTTTAATTACCATTATTTATTCTGGTTATCGGCATAACCATTTTTCTGAAATTGAGATTATTTAATGTGTTATTGAATTGAATTTATCTTAGTTTTTGTCTCATAAAAAAGTCATGGGACTACATGTTTCCTTTCACCAACATCATCCCAACAATTAGGATTATGACATAATTTTTTATATATTAATTTATACATATCCATTTTAATTTGAATAAAATCATTTTTTAGAAAATGTACCTATGGTAAATAATTATCCCATATACATTGGAAGTCAACCGTGCAAGGCCTGAATATTTATTCTATTGTTTTAGTATTTTTTAAGGCTATCCATCAGTTTCAGGATTGTATGTTTTTCTCAAAAGAAACTGAATATCATGATCTTTCTTGATACTCTTTCATAATTGTTATGTCAAACAAGGATCACAATTAGACATGATCAATATAGGTTCACCATGAAGTCATAACACATCATTAATATAGAGGCTTTCAAGGCACAGAAGTGGAAAATATTCTCTTATAGTGAGTAAATGTATATATTTGGTTAGGGGAATAGTGATAACACATATTTCATCATTATTTCTAAGACCCTTTTTTAGTATTGGTAGAAATTACATAGTAATGTCATAACATTTCTCTATAGGAATATCAATAACATGAATAGATCCTGTAGGATTCAATTTCAAAACATTCACATGGGAAAAACATATCGTTGTACTACTAGAGTGTATAGTGAAGTTCTAGATTTGATAGTAATCCAATAATTCTCTTCTTAGATCAGGTATAGATGGATCACACAATTTATATCCAAATTTCAGGACACAATATTTATAAATTAAATCTACTAATTTCCCAACATTCACAACATTAATTTTCATTTGAATGTGCTCATCATTATATTGATAACTTTTTATCTTTTCCAATAAATATTTTTTCTCACTCATTTGGAAAATTATAGATGTATATAGTTTATTAATAATTCCAATATCTATCTTTACAATATCTATGAACATATGTTCTCTCTAAATCCTCATTTTTCTAATAATACCATGATCTTTCCTACTTAACTTATCATATACCATATTTTCATTCCATGGTTAGTAGTGTATTCATATATCATAATCTTTATGTAGCTTGACCCGCCACCTTTGTTTCATGTTGAGAACTTTCTATGAAAAGATATGTTTTAGGATTTTATGATCATTATATATCACATATATTTCACCATAAATATAATTTTACCATATCATCAATGAAATAATTAAAGACTCTAACTCATGGTCATGATTTGGATAGTTCATTTTATGAGTCTTAATTTACATGAAGTATATTAAATAAAATTATAAATTTCCATTTAAAAAAAACCATTTACCTTTTTATATTCATCACTATATATAACAAAACCATCATTTCCATATGATAGATTCAAAATCATAGAATTGAAAAATATTCTATTAAATTTATCAAAAAATTCTCCAAATTCCTTCATCCAAACAAACTTAACCCCTTTACTTGTCAGCTTGCTTAATGAGTTAGCCAATTAGGAAATGTTATAAATGAATCACTGATAGTATCCTTCTAAACCAATGAAAATATATACCTCAGTTATATTCTTTGATGTATTCCATTCTATGTGTTCCATTTTCTTCTTAGGATCAACTGAGATACCATCCTTTGATACAATATGGATATGAAAAAAAAACTTCTTGAAGCTAGAAATCACACATTCTAAATTTCCCATAGAACTCTTCCCATTGAATAGGCTCAAGAATAACCTGCAAGTGATTCTCATGGTCCTTATACCTTTTAGAATACAATATGTTATCATTAATGAGTACCACAAAAAAATGAACATGATATAATTTGAATACTATGTTCATTAGATCTATAAAAACAGCAGGTGAAATTTTCAATCCAAATGAAATTAATATAAACATTTAATTTTCCTAGCTTTTTTAGAATACTTCATTTGGAATGTATTCCTTATTTACTCACAACTTAT
Source organism: Viscum album (assembly GCA_963277665.1). Classification (NCBI taxonomy): domain Eukaryota; kingdom Viridiplantae; phylum Streptophyta; class Magnoliopsida; order Santalales; family Viscaceae; genus Viscum; species Viscum album. The sequence goes on from OY728119.1 coordinate 118,830,880, forward strand.
GATACCCATAATGAAGGTCAATATTTGAAAAATATTTGGTTGCATAATGTTGATTGAATAAGTCATCAATGTGAGGTAGATTATACATGTTTTTTAATTGAAATAGAATTTATTTCTCTATAATCAATGCACACATTATGTATCCATATATCATCTCCATGGAGATAATAGGGCATCCCGATGGTGAAACAATAGTTTTAATAGATCCCTTAGAACACAAATACTAAATTTTATTCTTCAACTCCACTAATTTTATAGAGGCCATTATGTATGGATTATTCGAAACCATTCTTGTATCAGTGATTAAATCAAGGAAAAACTCAAATTTACGCTCTGTGGGATGTTCATGTAATTCATAAATAAATTATTCAATGTATTCCTATAAAATAGGCATATCCTAAATTTGAATAGTACCATCTCCATACCTCGTTTGTATCCAGTCTTCTTACCAAAGAATATCATTTTGTAAAGATACTAGGGGTGGACCTAGACATATTATAGTTAACTATTTCTCTACTCTAAAGATAAGGAAGTATATATCCTCATATTTAATTTTAATTTCCTTCTCTATCAATAAATTATTTCATTGTATTTTGAAATCCATTCCATATTAAGATCTTTATCAATTTCATCCAAAGGTATGATAAATAGGCCATAAAAAAAATAATGTTTATGATTCAAAATGGGTACTTATTGATATGTCTTTATTGTAGTGAAATTTACACTATGAATTTTGGATAACAAATACCTTATTTATGTTCTAAGGAAATAGATAATTTTATTTGGAAACATAGATTATATAAAATAGAATAAGGATACATAATAAAATAAACAATTAACTAAATTTTATTCTATCATAAATGTAACTTACACCAAATCTTTTGGTACATCCATCTTAGCTCTAGTGATCACATAATCTTGTACATATCCCCATGGTCTCTTCTATGATATATTTTCTTGAATCTTGGGGAATTATTTTAAATAGTTCCCTATATCCCTATTGTTGATACACTGATTTTTTTTTATTTCTTACACTTCTATTATTTAGGTTCATGTACCTTATCTCCAAAATTATAGAAAACTGCCAATCCCTTCATGTATTTCCCATGATGACTCTTTCTATAGATTGGAAAAGGTGGACATGGCTTCATTCTCATCTTCTTTTTTGAATCATTCCCTTTTCATGGTGCTCATTCAACCAGTTATTTTCTTGATTTACCTTGAATATATTATATCAATGGAATTATTTCTCCTAGTTGATGGAGCATCAATCTATTTCACTATATGATAAAATGGTTTGAGAGACTATATTTCTCCAGAGACTTTGATTATTCCCTTCACATAAATTTTAAATCATTCTCTCATTTTTGAATATATAATTTTTACTATACCATGCTAACCTTGTTAATATATCCTCATTCTCAAAAACACTTTATTCTTCCATTTCATTAATCCGATGAAGTTTCTATTAATTTATATTTATTTCTCATGAGGGAAGTATTTGTTTAATAACTCATCCTTAAATGACTTCAATTATTTGAGTTATATTTCCTCTTCCTGTCAATTATTCTCGATCAATGACCATTATTGATCCATATTTCCTTTCATACAATACATTGAAAGTGTAATATTTTTCTTTTCATTTCATCCTGAGTCCATAAATAAATTATCTAGAGAATTAATATTTTTCACAGCTACCATTATATTAGTATCCCCACCAAATGATATAGGATTCTATCAAATTGATAAATCCAACATAGGTGAATCATGTTGTGGAATAGGTTTCTTTATTTGGTAAAGGTTATTTTTATAACCTGATTATGCTTCCCTAATATATCCATGATCTCCTCTATTCTAATACTGGATATATTATCTTTCTCATTAGGTAAATATATACATTGGACATTATTATTGATACCCCTTTTCCTTATATGAACACTTTAGAAACAATGGAGCATATTGAGTTAGCTCATAAAATTATGAATTTAAAATCATAATATATAATTATAAATATGGTGTTACACTAAACATACATTAAAATTTATGCATTGTTAATCTCAGAATCATAAACTTAGTTTCTTTAGGTATATATTTATTTATAAATCCTCTATAATTGTCTTTAAAGAAAATATAAATTATCCTAAGTATATCCCCCCTACAGTGTCAAAACATGTGTAAGGTAAGGCATATTACCAAGAACCATGTGATGATCTGGTAAAGACCAATGAAACTTTTATGGATTAGTTACCCCTCAGTACATCTTTTCTTGAACCATGACCACTTTTAGTATCCAGGTAAAGATGTATTTTTATGAGAACCCATATAATATTTTCCTTAATAAAAATTTATAATGTTTTCTATACCTATCCTAAAATTATCTCATATGGATATGTTCCCAAAAATTTTCCCTAATCTATTCAATGATTATTCTACTAATATTCATTTCATACCAACTATAATGACCTCGACACCAGTAACCATGAGACGATACCTACATTATTATATTATCATAGATACAAGGGGTTAAATCATGAAGGATTGATCATTTTAGCAAGTTTAGAAAACCAACTAAATACATGATACCCATTCTACATTGGGAAAACAAAATAACAAACATATTAATTGAAATAGTTTCCTTGAACTCATTCAAAGAAATGTTATTCATATCATGGGGAATGAAAAAAGTAAGAGTGAGATTGAATGCTTAGTAATGGTTACATATAGTTAAAGATACCATAAATAATTATATCAGAATCAATATGGTAAGGTAAATATTTTAACACACATGTACTTTAATCTCTAATATAGATATCATAATTGGATAAGGAATAACCAATATGGTAAGGAAAATAACTAAAAACAAATGTCATTTAATCAATAAACTGATAATAAAATGTATCCATAGATAAAATAATATAAAATATATAATGGATAATAATAAAAAATGTATTATAAATGATTTATTATTGGATTTTATGTCTTCATTTATCATGATACCTCTACTGTCAAGACCTTTCACAAGACAGTTCAAAACTATGGGTAAAAACCCAACAAATTTGGCTAAATAATTTTTATCGTAAGACCTATAGATGCATTGATAAGATATCAATAACATGGCCCCACCAATATATTAATGTAAAAATATTTCCTCATATATATAATAATCTATTTGATTCATGAATCTATATTTCTTATCATCAAATATTCATATTGAGTCATGGATACTGATTTAAAAATATTTCCCCAGCTGATAAATTTACTTTCAATGTAAAAAATATATGTGAAAATTGCATATGGTTTATTAAATAACCATATAAAGTATATAATAATATGGATATTTAAGGTAAATTTAATTTTCAATGAAAAAGTTTCATAAGATGGTGATTTATTTAAGATAAAGTTAACAATCGCAAAAGAATGTGAGGTTGTACAATAACTTTTAACACTTGGTAATTTTCAACTCAAATACCCTTGGATAAAATAATTCAAATTGAAGAATAAAATACCATTAATAATTAAGGAATAATTACATTACATGTAAAATTAGCAGTATATACTCCATATAAAAGTAATTAGGTTCATAACAATACAATACACACCTATCAAGGGAAATTGAGATAAAATCCATTACCTCAAGCTACCTTTGGGTTGAATGTTCCAAAACATCATATATAATTTTTTAAGAATTTAATTATTTTATAAAAAATAAATATTCATTTTTATAATAATATATATGATCCCCTTATAACATTTAACCACCTATTGTTTAATAATATTCCATTATCTTCATTGTTTTGGGTGTTAATTTCATTGCTTTCTCATACGTGTTTTCTCCGGAAAGTTACCATTATTGAACATATTATATAGTAAAATCAACTAAATAATGATAATAAAGTTATAAATATAATATTTAATCATTTTATAAAATTTTAGAATCATTCTTTAAGGTTGGACATGGTAAATGAATTGCATTTCTTCGTGGAGACAATTGGTCATATGTAAGCATGAGTGATAGTATCAGTCCCTTAATAAGTGAACAAGTAAAGAAATAGGAGATATACTAATATTATATAATATATATCACTTCATGTAACACCCCGAGCTTCTACTGTACGCTTCTCTTTGAATAATGTAATAGCGTGTGTTGTACCCAACATCGAGTTCTAACACACCACAACCAATCAAACTAGCCGTTATGAATAGTAATACCCACTTTTTGAAATTTTTAGATTTTATTTTTCAAAATGGACTTCATTTTTGGATTTGGAATATCAAAATTAGCCTAGGGTGATTTTTTGGTATTTTTTTGAAAAACTTCATTTTTTGATTAATAGTGAAACCACTAACTGGTAGTTAAAAAAACTGAATTTTTCATAAAACTTAATTTTACCACTTCTGTGAGTGGAATTTCAAAAATCCGAGAGACACGGTTAATATCAAGGAGTAAAATGTTGTTCAATGAGATGAAAATAATTTTTGGTGAATAGTAACTTTTTACTTTTATTTACCACGGTTAAAAGTAAATAGGGTAATTAAAGGTAAAAATGATATTAATATTACCCTAACACATGTCCTAATTCTATTGGACAAGTGAATCTCAACCAAAAACAACCTTAGTAATAAAATATTATCATTTAGGTCCACTTGGATTAGATTAGGACATTTATTATTATTTAATTCAAAGAAGAGTTAAAAGAGTTAAAATCAAAGTTTATTTACTAAAACATTTTTAATATAGGGTTACACATAAGATAAATTCGATTATAAATATTCATTAGAAAGCTAAACCTATTTCCTACATAATTATATTTTATTTATAATTTTTATACATTAAATAATGTAATTTATTTATGACACAATGATGATGCAGTAATTACCATAATAGTGAAAAATTAAAATAATTGATATTATAAATACCAATATAAATATAATTTGAGAATTTTTATGAATTACACTAATTTTATAGGTTAATATGACATGTTAGGAATGATTTCATTAACTTATTTCGAAGTAATCATTCTGTTATGATTTTTACAAAAATCAATTTTCCAAATAGTGTCAAAATTGACATAAAAGAGTTTTTAAAAGAAGTTTATATTATTAATTGATATTAAATTCCTAAAAATCTAAGGTTCGGCCAAGATACTTATATAATGATAGGTGTATCATTAATGGACCACTTGTGGGTCTCTTGGAGGTATATAGTAAGTTTATTAACTATATAATATAAAAAATACAAAGTGACATGGTAAGTGTCAAACTAATTAACTAAGAGTTAAAACTAAAAGATAAGGTTAATATAATGACCCAAACCTGTATAAATTATATTGGTTGAGGGATTTTCAACCCATACTAACCTTAACCTTTAAATAATCTACTTTGGATCCATTAGAAACCGAATATGAATTTATTATAAAATAATATTTCTAGCTTTTCCAAAGGTGCCCCTCACCCCTCTTATAAAAGGGCACTCCCCCTTCTCATTAATTCACACCTTCAAGGACATTTGGCTCGGCCAAACTCTGAAAAAATAATCTCTCAAATTCCCTCAATTCATCATATAGTCCTTCCTTTAGTCATAAATCCAACCAAAGGATCCCTTTTGATCAAATCAAAAGGAAGAACCCGAAGAGGAGGTAATGTTTTCACCACCCTCTTTCAAGTTCCTTTCTTCTTCAAATTATTCTTTCTTTCCCATTATAAAATAATAACTCCAGTATCTTATATATACTGTGATGTTATTATAAATATGGTACAACCATATTCAGTATTCTATACATACTTTGAATAACATGTCACCATACATGCGTACGTACGGCTTACCGTCTCCACGTCGTGGTGTAATTGTTATTCAATAAATTATTATTTGGATGGGTATAATAATGATGTGTAATTCATTTAAATAATAAATATAACATTATAATAATTCTGTATATATGATATACAATCTAATTATATATTATTTTAATATCAAAATAATGATATTGTCGCTCGTGCGTACGTACGGACTACCGTCTCCACGAACACGATGAGATTCATTATCCATCGTATCCATTCAAATATAATTCTCATTTGATGATTAATAATAGTATCTAAGGACTTGATATCATTATGGATATGATTAAGATACAACCGATCCATGACAAACATAGCTTACGTAACAAAACATATAAAAGAAAACAAGTAAGTTAACACCCGAAACAACGATAATACTAAGATATTATTAACAAATCAATGTTAAAAGATCATATATGATATCATGTTAATGTATATGATTCTTGTATAATTTAATAAAAATTATTTTACCATTATACAAGAGGTTAACCTACCCCAACCAAGGAAAATTACAAGGTAAGGGTTTATTTCGCAATCTCTTCATTATCCGAGGTTGTTTATACGTAATAATCTACTGGGACTTCTTTATCATCCACATCCATGATTCTTAAAAATGTATTTCAATTTTTTTTTACTATTTACTAGAATATGGGTTAAAGTCATTTATACCCTTGTTGACTTTTATAAGTGGTTTATAAAGTAATCTTTCCGTCGTTTTCCAAACAAGGTCCTTTTTAACCTTTTCGACAGAATTAAGGTAAGAATGTTTTTTTAACTTATACGGCGGGTGCAGCTATTTTCCACCGTTATAAAATCATCAAAGCTTCCCTTACAAGATTATAAGAATATTTTCAAAGAAAATGTTTTATTCTATAGATATATTACTCTTAAATGATTTCAAAATAGAAAGATATATTTCTCTAAAAAGAGTTTTGATTTCATCTATGTCAACATCCTTTGATGGATTTTAAGATTATTTGAAGTTGATTTATTATGATACAAAACTTCTTATATTGTATTGAAGGTTTTGTGATATGTTTGACTGTGGATGTGTTATTTTTATACCATTCGTGGTTTATGGATGAAGTATTTACATTTCGTATGCTAGTTTTAATACCAATGTTTATGTTATCTTTAAACCTTTTCATATGGGAATGAATTGGACTTAATATGTGATGGGTGGAGCCCAATATAGCTCTTTGATGCATTGGTAGGTCTCATGGGACAAACTAGTGTCTTGGCACAAGGCCTTGGAAAAATCTTATTTGTAGTCTTGGCACGAGGCCTTGGCTATGTGGTTATGATAGTCTGGAATTATGCATTCCATCATTATGAAAGTGGTTATTGATATTTCATGTGAATATTCAATTAGTAGAATATCCATGTGAATAAGTAAATGGGATTATTTCATTTTATTTTTGCCATAATATTTTGAATTTCAAGTCTAAAAGTATTTTATTTTAGTTATACATTGCCTCAAATGTTTATTCTTATTTACAAAAGTTTCCGCTATATTTTTATCCTTACTGTGCATTTGAGCTCACCCCTTTTCTATGTTTTATTTTTCCCAGGATGTGAAGAATTAATTTATGAATGACTTGCAGGGATAGTATGAGGGGATAAGAGTGTTGACTATGGATACTATATTGTTGTAGTTTTCAGTTTATGATGTAATGTAAACTTTATTAATGTATCTAGTTATTCCAAGGCTACTAAACTAATCGGTCTTTCAAGATTTGATCTTTCTTGTGATCATGCCAATGTTATGTAATAATGCACTGACTCTGGGTAACTGGGGTCGGGGCGTTACAGTTTGTATCAGAGGAAGTTTAGTACAAACCTTGGAAGCTAGATTTAGATAAAATCTGATTAGAGAACATAGATTTAAGATGGACTTTGAGGATTAGTATAGAAGAACTTCATAGAATTTTGATATTGTAGAGATTTTGTGAGTTTTCCGAGAAATAAATCCCGATCTGGATATGAGCAGGTAGAGGCGGCTCTAGCACAAATGTACCAAGGGGTAAAACCTGAAAACACCGCTTTGAGCTAGACTCGAACGGGAACTGGTGCACGAAAACGGGCCTTGCTGCACTCTTGGTTATGAAACTCCTAGGGGATATGCTTAGGATAACTCTCATTTTCTTTACAAATCATTATGAATGGTTTATGAGTATATACTTCCTCAAAGAAAACATTTTTATGATTATGGATTATATCCATAAATAGTTCAATTTATGTTAAGTGTTTTATAAGTATGGAATTATGTATTTTGATTCATAAACTGATCTAGTTTATGCCATTGTTTAGAAATGGTGCCTAGTGGAAGAAATGGAAACCGTATCAATGCACGGACTCCATGTAGGGATTTCCCTCCTGCTCATGATAATTATAGTGGAGCTGGTGATGTAACTGGTGCTGATCAATTAATCACCATATTGGGACAACTCACTCAGGTTATGAATAATAACCTTACCCGTATGGAGCACCCTGATCCACAACGTGGAGGATCAATGTTAGATCGCTTCATGAGACAACAAACACCAACATTTAATAGGAGTACAAATCCATTGGTAGCAGAGCAATGGATAAGTTCCCTAGAGAAAATATTTCAGGCTTTGGGAAGTAGTGAAAGGGAAAAAGTTATCATGGCAGTTTACCACCTCACTGGAGATGCTGATCAATGGTGGCCATTGATTCAAAACATGAAGGAAGATGATGAAGTATCAAATATGGAATGGAGTGAGTTCAAAGATCTGTTTTTAGAAAAATACTTTCCTCATGACCATCGAGCAGATATGGAAAGGCAATTTCTGAGTCTGAGACAAAAGGTGGATGAGAATGTTGCAAAGTATGAGGCTAACTTTACAAGGTTAGAAAGGTATGCTGGAGATTATATACGTAACCCAAGAAGTAAGATTGATTGTTTCTTTGATGGGTTAAAACCATTTCTCCATCGAGCATTAGTCTCACAATATTTCTTGTCGTACGAAGACATTGTCTCACGTGCTATCAAGACAGAGAAAGAATTCTCTAAGTCATATGACTTTAAAGAAAAGCAAGAGAAGAAGAGATCTGCTGATCAATATGGGAATGGAAATAAAAGGAATAAGGTAAATGTTGAATATCCATCCTGCAGTAAATGTGGGAAGAAACAACTCGGTACTTGCTTAAAAGGAACGGGAGTCTATTACAAGTGTGGTGAGAAAGGCCACCAAGCTCGTGATTGCAAGGGGAAAAAGGAAGCTACCGATGTCCAATGCTACAATTGTAGGGAGATGGGACATTATGCAAATGAATGTACTAATTGTCAGGGGAACTTACCTCAAAAAAGGCCAAGGGATCAAGGCCAAGCTTATGATATCACTACTGCTGAGGTAGAATCTCCGAAAGACGTGGAGGCAGGTAATTTAATGGTTTACTCAAGTTTAGCAAATGCATTATTTGATTATGGATCATCTAATTGTTTCATATCTTCCTAGTTTTCTAAGAAAATTAGATATTTCCAATTTGAATTAACAAGGGAGTTGTCAGTTAAAACTCCTAAGGGAAGTATCATTGCAACAAAGTTTTGTTAATCAGTCCCCATTAGATCACATAAATGTTCTTTATCCGCTGATCTCATCGTCATACCTATGATTGAGTTTGATATAATCCTCAGTATGGATTGGATTTCAGACCATGACGCGAAGATTTATTGTACGAAGAAGGAGGTTATGATTTTTGATGATGATGATGATAAGGAACACCTTATCTTTAGAGCAGAATAGTCACCACCTAATTCTTATCTAGATCCACCCCCAGTAGCTCAACTAAATTCAATTATTGGGGAGGAAGAGGATGAAATTATAGTGGGTGAGGAAAGGAATGTTCAAATAGAGGATTTACCTATTGTGAAAGAATATGTAGATGTGTTTCCAGAAGATTTACCTGGACAACCTCCAGAACGAGAAGTTGAGTTTTCCATTGATTTAATTCCTGGATCAAGGCCTATATCGAAGACCCCTTATAGAATGTCCACTATAGAATTAGTTGAACTAAAGAAACAACTAGAGGAATTGAGTAATAAAGGATTTATTCGCCCTAGTGTTTCTCCATGGGGAACCCCTGTTCTTTTTGTTAAAAATAAAGATGTATCTATGAGGTTGTTTATCGACTACAGGGAGATCAATGATATAACAATAAAGAACAAGTATCCCCTACCTCGCATTGATGATTTATTTGACCAACTTCATGGAGCTCAATACTTTTCAAATATTGACCTTCGATCTGGATACCATCAGTTGTGTGTGAAGAAGGAAGACATTCTGAAGACAGCATTTCGAACCAGGTACAAGCATTACGAGTTTACAGTAATGCCTTTTGGATTGACTAATGCACCCTCTGTATTCATGGATCTGATGAATATATTTTTCAAGGAATATCTCGATGAATTTTTGGTGGTATTTATTGATGATATCTTGGTATACTCCAAAAGCTACGAAGATCATGAAAATCACTTTCACATTATCCTGAGGACTCTGGGAAGACATGAATTATATGGGAAGTTTAGCAAGTGTGAATTCTGGCTTCAGGAGATTTCTTTTCTTGTCCATATTGTCTCTAAAGATGGAATCTCTGTTGATCCTTTTAAGACCAAGTCAATCCAATAATGGCCTGCACCAACGAGTATAACTGAGGTACGCAGTTTTATTGGTTTAACAGGTTATTATCGACGTTTCGACCAGAATTTTGCCCGGTTGGCTAACCCATTAACAAAGCTCACACGTAAAGGGGTTAAATTTGTTTGTACAAAAGAGTGTGGAGAATGTTTCAAAGAACTAAAGAGAATATTAGTCAATGCTCCTATATTGACTCTACCAACGAGGAATTATGGGTTCGTTATTTATAGTGATGTATCGAAGAAAGGACTTGGTTGTGTCCTTATGCAGAATGATAGGGTTATTGCCTATGCATCAAGACAGTTGAAAATTTATGAACAAAACTATCCTACTCATGATCTCGAGTTAGAAGCTGTGATATTTGCATTGAAGATATGAAGTCACTACCTCTTTGGTGAAAAATTTGAGATTTATACTGATCACAAGAGTTTGAAGTATATTTTCTCACAAAAAGAACTCAACATGAGGCAAAGGAGATGGCTTGAATTACTCAAGGATTATGATTGTACGATACACTACCACCTGGGGAAAGCAAACAAGGTGGCAGATGCTTTGAGTAGAAAATACCATGGAGTTTTGAACAATATGAGAATTGAAAGGGATCCAATTTTCATGGATCTAGTGAAGATGGACATGGGAATAACCAGGGAAGGTGAAACATCAATGCTTTTTCAAATGGTTTCCAAACCATATTTACTAGAAAGGATTAAGAGTTCTCAGACCGATGATGAATAATTTCAAAAGAAGATTAAAGCTGTGAATGATGGGAGATTGAGAGACTTTGTGTATGAAGATGGAATTTGAAATTTGAGAAGAGACTTTGTGTTCCCGATATACCTGTTCTAAAAAGGGAATTTCTGGATGATGCTCATAGTTCCAATTTTTCTATACACCCTGGGATCACCAAAATGTATAGAGACTTGAAGGAAAATTTTTGGTGGGACAACATGAAGAGGGAGATTGCTGATTTTGTGTAAAGATGTATGGTTTTTCAACAAGTGAAAGCTGGAAGGAAACAACCTGGAGGAGTCATGAAACCTCTTCCCATACCGGAGTGGAAATGGGACAATATTACAATGGACTTTTTCATGGGGCTACCAAAGACTCCTAGAAGAAACGATGCAATATGGGTTATTGTTGATCATCTTACCAAGTCAGCACATTTTCTTGCTATAAGAGAAGATCTACCACTGGAACGTCTAGCAAGACTATATATTAATGAAGTGGTGAGACTTCAAGGAGTACCCCTATCGATTGTTTCTGATCTTGATCCCCATTTTACTTCAAGATTCTAGAAATGTCTTCATAAATCCTTGGATACTGAACTTCATTTGAGCACTGCCTACCACCCTCAAACAGATGGACAATCAGAACAAACTATTCAAACCTTAGAATACATGTTGAGATCGTGCTCACTTGACTTTCAGGGTATCTGGGATCAATATTTACCTCCGGTAGAATTTTCCTATAACAATATCTTCCATTCGAGTATTCAGATGACACCATATGAAGCGTTATATGGAAAGAGATGTCGCACACCATCCTGTTGGGATGACATTGGTGAAAGAAAACTTGTAGGCCCAGAACTGGTGGAGGAAACGATGGAAATGGTGAAGGTAATCCAAAACTATATAAAAGCTGCTCAAAGTAGGCATAAGATCTATTCCGATAATCGAAAGAAGGATTTGGAATTTCAAGTCAGTGATCATGTTTTCCTGAAGGTATCTCCATGGAAGGGAGTCATACATTTTGGTAAGAAAGGTAAATTGAGTCCCAGGTACATCGGACCTTTCGAAATTCTAGAACGAATTGGGGCTGTAGCTTACCGTTTGGAAATGCTGCCAAATCTCTCTAAAGTTCACGATGTGTTCCACGTATCACTATTGAGGAAATACATGCCTGACCCAACGCATGTACTGACCTATGAGGAATTAGAACTGGGACCCGATCTGTCTTATTGCGAAGATCCCGTCAAGATTCTTGATACGAGATAACAAGTACTAAGAAACCGGACGACTCGTCTGGTAAAAGTCTTTTGGAGAAATGATAAGATGGAAGAGGCAACGTGGGAACCCGAGGAACTTATGATGAAGAACCACCAGAGTCTTTTCATGCGGTAGTATTCTAGAAATTTCGAGGATGAAATTATTTGAAGGAGGGGAGAATGTAACACCCCAAGCTTCTATGGTACGCTTCTCTTTGAATAATGCAATAGCATGTGTTGTACGCAACATCGAGTTCTAACACACCACAACCAATCAAACTAGCCGTTATGAATATTAATACCCAATTTTTGAAATTTATAAATTTTATTTTTCAAAATGGACTTCATTTTTGGATTCGGAATATCGAAATTATCCTAGGGTGAATTTTTGGTATTTTTCTGAAAAACTTCATTTTTTGATGAATAGTGAAACCACTAAGTGGTAGTTAAAAAAAACTGATTTTTTCATAAAACATAACTTTACCGCTTCTGTGAGTGGAATTTCGAAAATCCGAGAGACACGGTTAATATCAAGGAGTAAAATGTGGTTCAATGAGATGAAAATATTTTTTTGTGAATAGTAACTTTTTACTTTTATTTACCACAGTTAAAAGTAAATAGGGTAATTAAGGGTAAAAATGATATTAATATTACCCTAACACATGTCCTAATTCTATTGGACAAGTGTATCTAGACCAAAAATAATCTTAGGAATAAAATATTATCATTTAGGTCCACTTAGATTAGATTGGGACATTTATTATTAATTAATTCAAAGAAGAGTTAAAAGAGTTAAAATCAAAGTTTATTTACTAAAACAATTTTAATAAAGGGTTAGACATAAGATAAATTCGATTATAAATATTCATTATAAATCTAAAAATATTTCCTACATAATGATATTTTATTTATAATTTTTAGACATTAAATAATTTAATTTATTTTTGACACAATGATGATGTAGTAATTACCATAATAGTGAAAAATTAAAATAATTGATATTATAAATACCAAAATAAATATAATTTGAGACTTTTTATGAATTAAACTAATTTTATAGGTTAATATGACATGTTAGGAATTATTTAATTAACTTTTTTCGAAGTAATCATTCTGCTATGATTTTCAAAAAAATCAATTTTCCAAATAGTGTCAAAATTGACATAAAAGAGTTTTTTAAAAAATATATTATATTATTAATTGATATTCAATTCTTAAAAATCTAAGGTTCGTCCAAGAGACTTATATCATGATAGGTGTATCATTAATGGACCACTTGGGGGTCGCTTGGAGGTGTATAGTATGTTTATTAACTATATAATATAAAAATACAAAGTGACATGGTAAGTGTTAAACTAATTAACTAAGAGTTAAAACTAAAAGGTAAGGTTAATATAATGACCCAAACTTGTCTAAATTCTATTGGTTGAGTGGTTTTCGACCCATACCCACCTTAAAATTTAAATAATCCACTTTGGATCCATTAGAAACCAAATATGAATTTATTATAAAATAATATTTCTAGCTTTTCCAAAGGTGCCCCTCACCCCTCTTGTAAAAAGGCACTCCCCCTTCTCATTAAGTCACACCTTCAAAGCCATTTGACTTGGCCAAACTCTTCCCAAATACTCTCTCAACTTCCCTCACTTCATCCCAGAGGCCTTCCGTTAGTCAGAAAGCCAACCTAAGGAGCCCTTTTGATCAAATCAAAAGGAAGAACCTGAAGAGGAGGTAATGTTTTCACCACCCTCTTTCAAGTTCCTTTCTTCTTCAACTTCTTCTTTATTTACAATTCTAAAATAATAAATCCAGTATCTTATATATACTGTGATGTTATTATAAATATGGTACAACCATATTCAATATTCTATCCATCCTTTGAATAACATGTCACCATACGTGCGTACGTACGGCTTACCGTCTCCACGTCGTGGTGAAATTGTTATTCAATAAATTATTATTTGGATGGGTATAATAATGATGTGTAATTCATGTAAATAATAAATATAACATGATAATGATTCTGTATATATGATATAACATCCAATTATATATTATTTTAATATCAAAATAATGATATTGTCGCTCGTGCGTACGTACAGACTACCGTCTCCATGAACGCGATGAGATTCATTCTCCATCATATCCATTCAAGTATAATTCTCATTTGATGATTAATAATAGTATCTAAGGACTTGATATCATTCTGGATATGATTAAGATACAACCTATCCATGAAAAACATAGCTTACGTAACAAAACATATAAAAGAAAATGAGTAAGTTGACACCCAAAACAATGATAATACTAAGATATTATTAACAAATCAATGTTAAAAGATCATATATGATATCATATTAATGTATATGATTCTTGTATAATTTAATAACAATTATTTCACAATTATACAGGAGTTTAACCAACCCCAACCAAGGAAAAGTACAAGGTAAGGGTTTATTTCGCAATCTCTTCATTATCCGAGGTTGTTTATACGTAATAATCTACTGGGACTTCTTTTTCATCCACATCCATGTTTCTTAAAAATGTATTTCAAAACATTTTTTTTACTATTTAATAGAATATGGGTTAAAGTCATTTATACACTTGTTGACTTTTATAACTAGTTTATAAAGGAATCTTTCCTTCGTTTTCCAAACAAGGTCCTTTTTAACCTTTTCGATAGAATTAAGGTAAGAATGTTTTTTTAACTTATACGGAGGGTGCGGCTATTTTCCGCCGTTATAAAATCATCGAAGCTTCATTTACAAGCTTATAAGAATATTTTCAAATAAAATGTTTTATTTTATAGATATATGACTCTTAAATTATTTCAAAATAGAAATATATATTTCTCTAAAAAGAGTTTTGATTTCATCTATGTCAACATCCTTTGATGGATTTAAGCTTATTTGAAGTTGATTTATTATGATACAAAACCTCTATATTGTATTGTAGGTTTTGTGATATGTTTGAATGTGGATGTGTTATTTTTATACCATTCGTGGTTTATGGATGAAGTATTTACATTTCGTATGCTAGTTTTAATACAGATGTTTATGTTATGTTTAAACCTTTTCATATGGGAATGCATTGGACTTAATATGTGACGGGTGGAGCCCGCTATAGCTCCTCGATGCATCGGTAGGTCTCACGAGACAAATTAGTTTCTTGGCACAAGGCCTTGGAAAAATCTTATTTTTAGTCTTGGCACGAGGCCTTGGCTATGTGGTTATGATAGTCTGGCATTATGCATTCCATCATTATGAAAGTAGTTATTGATATTGCATGTGAATATTCGATTAGTAGAATATCAATGTGAATAAGTAAATGGAATTATTTCATTTTATTTTTTCCATACTATGTTGAAGTTCAAACTTAAAAGTCTTTTGTTTTAGTTATACATTGCCTTAAATGTTTATTCTTATTTATGAAAGTTTCTGCTATATTGTTATCCTTACTGGGAATTTGAGCTCACCCCTTTTCTATGTTTTATTTTTCCCAGGATGTGAAGAATTAATTTATGAATGACCTGCAGGGATAGTATGAGGGGATAAGAGTGTGGAATATGGAGACTATATTGTTGTAGTTTTCATTTTATGATGTAATGTAAACTTTATTAATGTATCTAGTTATTCCAAGGCTACTAAACTAATCGGTCTTTCGAGATTTGATCTTTCTTGTGATCATACCAATGTTATGTAATAATGCACCGACTTTGGGTAATTGGGGTTGGGGCATTGCACTTCATATATGTCATATATATTGATTAAATATATACTTATTACCTTCTATCTAATGAGTAAGTGCAAAACGATTCACATTGCTTCGGGGGGGAGGGGGGTAGTAGTTGATAATACACATGAGCGATGTTATCTTATTTGAAACAGAATGGAAAATAATAACGTATAGTTGATATTATAAGTATAGTAGTGTAATAATATTATAAATTTTTTGTCAATTTTTTAAATATATCACTATATCCATTCTTGAAATGTGGTTATGGAAAACGAATTATATCTGTTTGTGAGGTGGTAGTCCTCCGTACACACAATCGACAGTTACATTTCCCACTTGATGGAAGATGAGATGAATGTTGGTTATTACATTAACACAATAACATATTAGAATATGATATATATATTTTCATTATAATATCACGATTTAATAATATTTTAAGGATGTGGAAGAGGAAAAATGCTTGTTTAATAATGCTACCTCTTCTTCTAGGAAATTATTTTTGTTTGCACCCAAAACCTTCTTAGGAAGGATTGATGATCAAATAAATGGATCTAAGATGTTGGTATGGATGTATATAATTTATTTTTGTAGGTATTTTATGATCAAAATTTAATTGGATGTGTGGATAGTTGAATATTTTTGGTGGCCTTTTATGGGCAGGGGAGAGGAAACAAATGATTTTTTTTGAAAAGAATAATGTAAAATCATGTTTCTATCATGTTAAAAACCTCTAATATGGGAAATTTATAACTATTATTTTTGATAAGGTTGAAATATACCCATACAATGGGTATTTAAAATGTTTTTAAGTCATTTTTTCCCTTATCTTCTTAGTTTAACCCTCAACAAATCAGTTTTTACCTTAACCGTAGTAATTATTTTCTACTTATTTTACTATTTATAATGGTTAAAAATTATTTTTAAATTATGATACAATAAATAATATGTTTATTACAAATATTTAATCAATATTTAATATTTTTTGTGATGTTTTTTATTTTAACAATGTTTAGTTTTTGTTGAAAACTATCTTTTGTAAAATATTTTTTTTTGTAAATCAAGTGAATGATGTATTACTAAATGTTTACAACTTGTTCTATATGAATTTACTAAAAGTATGAATGAAGAAAGTGGTTTTTAAAATATTTTTTATTAGGTGCTTGATTAGATAATCCATCGAACCTAGTCTCTCTGATTGAGTTTTTGGTTGATAAACCAGATGTTCTTGAAATGAACTATGTATGAATGTTATTGAGACTTGGAATGATGGGATTTTATAGAACATTACAAAATAATTCAGATAATTCATTTTTTATCATTAATTTCTCAAAATCAAAAAAAATCTCATGATATATGTCGTTGGAGAAAGGGATATGTTGTATTTATCTGATTATAATTTTCTAGACTCAGATAGTTTTGATGTAAATAATTGGAGTAAGCAGTACCAAATGCAGAAGTTTTAGAAGATAGAAAATTTGAATTTTCTAAAATTTTAGAGTTTTCAAAGTTGATAATTAGATGAGATTTAGATACCAATCCATCAAATGAGGTAAATATATTGATCCAATAGACTTGGTGCAAATACTAATCCATAATGCATAGATCTATCATGAACACTGACGATGATCAGTTGAAGACATGTGATTACTTAAGAAGTTTAAAATTTCTTTACTATATTAGTTAATTTGATGAAAAATTTGTTAGAAGAGTTTTTTATTTCTATTGGATATATTTATTTATACTGGAATTAGTCAATATGATTTTAAAATGGATTTTTGATCGAATGAATTAGGAACTGATTCATCGAACTAAATGATGGCATTGATCCATCAGATGGTCTTTAACACTAATAATTCATCTGATGCAGAGTTCAATCATACACAGTTTGATAAGATGAATAGTTTTTATAAAAACATGTAGTGAATTAAGTTGAAGAGTTCAAAGTCTACAAATAAAGAAAATGTTTTAAAGTATGATGTTGTTACTAGAAAGTGGTTGTTGGTTTCTGATGTCTTGAAACAATATAGTCAACCATTTTTAGATGGCCTGAAGCATCAGAGTGAGGAATAATTTTTTTTGTTTATTTTATTTCAATGGTTTAAGAGAAAATGATGCGAGTTGTTTCCCCTGGTTTAGGAGTATCTGAAAGGGGAATGTTGATGTTTTATACTATGGAGTTTTTAACATGTGATCAATGAATGTTCATCAGCAAAAAATATTTCCACAAATCTCATGCTAAGAAATGTTGATCAGAAAAAATAATTTTTCTATATTTTAAATTCGTTCAAGATAACTAGAATGATAAGTATGTTCTGTAATTGATATTTATTTACATAGAATTTACAAAGGGATATGTTGGTAGATTTTTTTTCAAGTGGGCCAAGAGGATCAGACTGATGATGATTTTTCAAGTTCACCTTCTTTGGGTGGTGATTTTTTCTTTTAAATGGGTTTTATTTTTTTGGGAGAGTAAATTTGTTATGATTTGTAAAGAATAATGAAGTTTTAAGAAGACACTAGAATACCTAATATGGTTTGAATTAGACAAAATTATGATTATATGAACATGGAATTCATAGATTTGGAATTTGGGTGAGGTAAAAAATATTTCAATCTCTCACCTATTCTATTTCTAGAGAATATATATATATATAGTGGAGGACAATAAAATTCTATAGAGCACTATTAACCCATGAAAAAAATTTCACATTATATAATTGGGGTTATAATTGAGTTTTATAATCATTTTTTTATTTGAATAAGTGTTTCCAAACATAGTATTATGATGAGAAGATTAGATCGAGGCGAGTTCATTTTTATCAAATAGAGATAATCAAACTGATGGGATCACTCTGGTTTTTTAAAATTTGTTTGCAATATCATGGATTAAAAAAGGTATATTGGTTTGAGGTAATACGATACAATCCATTGGATGTTTGAGAATCAAAAATAGGTAGATCAAATTATGAATCTAAACATACCTTTAGTGGAGAAGTTTGAACAATGTTACAAACTATTTTTGGATATGTTTTTGGAATTTTTTTTAAATTAATAGTTGTCAATATAATCATTCCTATTGGGGGAAAGAAGGTGTCTAATGGGAGTTAACACAAGTTGTATTCAGTTCATCATAATAGTGAATTTTCATAGACTCGTGAGAGTGGATATAGAAAAGAGGTAGCTTCTCACACTAAGGATGAACCTTATAAATCACATGATATTAGTTTAATTTTCTATTTATGCATGCATGAGAATTTCCAAAATATTGATAAATAAATAACTCTATCTTTTAGCAGGGGATAAATTTAATAAATTTGAAATTGTAAAAAAGGAAACAATTGATTCAAACCTCCCTCTTCTTCTTAAGTGATCATTGATCATTTGAAACATCAATAACTATCAGAGGGAAGGTCCCCTTGTTGAGTCATAATCACTAAAAATATAAACTGTATCAATAGTAAATGGATTCCAAAATTTTATGGATAAAAATATATTTTTTGAAAAACAATATTATTCTATATATCTTATCTCTTGGCATAGAAGTTGTTGATGCATCTAAAATTTGGTTTAAACCAATTTGAAAATATTCTTTGATGATTATTAGTGAAAAGGGATACATTGAATTTCATATAAAATATTAAGATCATATTATTATATCTGTTTTAGAAAAAAATTATATGAAGGTGATGGGCCTAAAAATATAAAATAGTATATAGTACAAGCTCGAAAGTCATTTCAAAGGGAACACTAATGTGAAGGAATTAAAGCTAAAAATCTGTCATAGCATGTAGGAAGACATAATAATGAGGGAAAAATTGATATATTACTTCACCAGTGTTAATGATGTTTTTTTTGAAAATCTATTTTTTCTTAAACTTATTGAAATATTTTAAAATTGTTAAAAGACACATGAGAAAATTTTCAGAAAAGTTTGATTCTAACTTTTTTCTATATAAGATAATTATTATTTGTCTCATGATGAAACACATAACATTATTTTCACATTTGAAAGGGGAAAATATACATTTTTAAAAATTTAAATAAAATATGAAATGGCTTTGGAAGCTATGAGAAAGATGAAAATTCAGGATTCTAAAGATACTAAACCTTGTGATTATGAAGATAATGAGGATGATTAGTTGAATGAAAAACTCATATAACCTATATATATGAATTATCAAATAGGAAGAGAAAAATTTACTCTCAAATGTTTCATGTGTGGTGGAATTGGGAACTTTTCTTTGAATTTACCCAAGAAGAAATTTGGACAATATCAAGATAATTTTTATGAAAACTCTCGATGGAAGAATAGGATGAAAATATCTAAAAAAGAAAATCCAACCAAAAAATATAAAAAGAATCTCAATAGAAACAAAATAAGTATAATGATTAATATTGTTGAATTGGACTAAACTGAAAATAATTATTCAAAATATAAAAGTTCAAAAAAGATTATAACATTTTTTGAAATTTTTTTCAAAACAAAATATGCCCAAAAAATTGAAGAAAAAATAAGGAGATGAATAATCCTAGAGAGAGTATCATCTTAGATAAAATATTCTTGCCTATCTTGATAAAATTTAATATCTCTTCAAAAAATTGGAATGATAAAGAATGATTGTGTGAATATTATTTAAGTTGGAAAACATGTTGTCAAGGAGGAAGAATAATAAATCCAGGAGATCTTAAGTCACAAATTGATAACTTCCAAAAGGGGAAGCTGATTGAAGATCTCAGTAAGAAGTAGGTAGATAAGGAATTTGGAGTTAATAAGTCTCAAAAAAAATTTATTGATGTCAAAAGTAATTTAATAAAGATTAATGAAAATTTCATCAAGGAATCAGAAATAGAAGATGAGTCATCTAATTCGGAAGAAAAACCAACTCCATGAATCTGGTGAAATCAATAACCACTACAATAAAAATTTTATATGAATTCTGTAACAATTTAGGTTTTAATAAAACTATTAGCAAATCTTTCGTTGAGAAGGAATTTGGAAAACCTATCACGTATTCAAATGTTGAAAATTACTATAATATGAAAAAAATTCAAATTTAGAGGTAACTAATATATTAAGATATTATGAAACTCAAAAATATTATTACATAGAAGGATCATTCTTCTATATAAATCCAAGATTTTATGGGTTTTATTGGTGTTTTGGAATTTGTGGTCACAAATATTACAATTGTTTGTATAACATGTCTACTTTAGGAAGAAGTTTTGAATAGTCTGGAAGAAATGGTGGAAGAAGAATTTGTAACATTCTGAATTCACAAGATTTGATAAATTAAAATATCATGATGTTAGAATATTTCAAAAAACAATAATCAGTTTGATTTTCTAGAGGAAGTATGTAGAAGATGTTACAAATCATGTCACACTACTCAAAAGTGTATGAAAATACTTCCAGAATTTTTTTATTATAATAGAAAATAAAAATAATCAGGAAATATAAACATTAAGGAAACTGATTATTTTGTGGATAAAACTTTGAAACGAAGAAAAAATAAAAAAGAAAAAACCAAAAATTCTTAATAGAATTTTTTCATCACATATAATATGTTATTTGAAAATCATATTTTTTTTGAAAATCATGATAGATGAGATCTTAACTTTAGGAATGATAGTTACTTAAAAGTAAAAGTAATTAGAACTGCTGATATTGAAGATGAAAAGTTGACATATAAAAAAGATTCATTTTTTTAATTGGATGAAACATAACTTTATTACTATAAGTAAATTTTTTGATGATAGAAAACAATTTATTTTCATAAATTAATATCGTATCATCAAAAGTGTGGAAGATGAAAGATTTTTAACAAGAGGAGAAATAACTAGTGGAAATACCTTTCAAATATGGTAAATTTACAAATCCTATTTCTTGAGAGAGGAATATTTGATCATGTTGAATAACCACATAATTTTCCATTTTGGAATAAAAAATATTAACAATCATTATAAATTTGATGCTCTTTGAAATTTACCATAATTAAAAAGTAGATCAGAATGTGATTGTATAACTTCTTAAAATGGAAAAAGACTAATAAAAGTTATAATAATTTTGTAATTACTTATACTAAACCTCTTGAACCTATTCATTATGATTTATATGGGTTGAAGAGACATCAATACAAAAAATGAATTTTTACTTTATCACTTTTATTTATTATTTCACTCAGATGATAAAAATTATGTTCATGAATCACAAGTCATAATCAATAGTTTTTTGGAGTTTTCAAAAGAAAATTTGAGAGAGAAATGGGTGATTACATAATGTATTTGAGAACTAATATTAGAAATGAATACACCTGGGATTCCTCTAAAACATATTTGATGAAACATGGAATTTATCATTAGTATTGTGGTCTAGGAACCCCTCAACAAAATATATATTTTGAAAGTAAAAACATATTTTTAGTGGAAATTAGAAGAAGTATGTTGACAAAATATAAACATTATATGTTATTTTAGAGATAAGTTATTGGTACTAATTTATATATACCGACTAGATTTTTGTTAAAGATAGAATCAAACAAGACTTCATATGAAATTTAGTATAATATAAAAACATTATTAAAGTACTTCAATGGTTTTTGAATTCTATGTTTATGAAAAACCAAAAATAATGTTTTGGGAAAATTTGATTATAAAGTAAAATAATGAATTTTCATGGTATATTAACCCAATAGGAGATGATATAAATTTTGTAACAATTTTTTTACAATAGTTGGTTGATTCATATGATGTGAATTTCATTGAAAATCTAAATTCCATAATAAATGATGTTAAAAATGTCATGTAAGAAAAATATAAGATTTCCCATGAAATTGAATGTGTGTAAAAATACACTTATCAAGATTGAAAATAATTGTGTGATTAGTAAAGTGAATATGGAAGATAAATACTAATATCTCAAAATTTCTATAAACATGTTGAAACAAAAAATACGCTTTGGACTCAAACAGATATGGTTTAGAAAATAATATGGTTGATATTAGAAAAGTAAACGTCACTCATTTCACAAATTAAACCCAAAACTATTTCAGAATCAGTTAGACATAAATAATGGGTTATTGAAATGGATGAATTGTTATATTAGATTGATATAAAAACTTTGGAACTTATTCAACATCCATCAAATAAAAATGTTATTGGAAAAAATGGGTGTATAGAAACAAGTTGAATGAACATGGAGACATTTTAAGAAGAAAATAACAATGTGTTTACAAGGCTATGCATATGTTGAATGTTTGGATTTTGAAGAAATGTTTTCCCTAGTTCCAATATTAGAAAATATTTGAATTTTTTCAGTAGTGGATGTACAAAAAAATTAGAATGTTTATCATATGGATATAAAGTTATATTTTATAAATTATCAAATTGAAGAAGAAGTTTACATAGAGAAACCTTCTGTGTTGCAACTTGATAATTATGGAATACATGTTTTTAAATTAAAGAAATCACTATTTTGGGTGGAAACAATTCCCATATTATTGGAACTAAAAAGAGGAACATTGTCTTTGAATTTTCGGTTTTAAAAAAGGAATGGTTTATATTGACCTATACATGAATGAATTAACTCTGACACATTAATTTTAATTGTATTTTTTTATGATATAATTTTTTCTTGAGAAGAAAAAAAATATTTCAATTAAATTATTGAGGAAATGAAGAACATTAATTTTTTATTTATGGTATAATTAACATTCTTCTTTGGATTTCAAGTTCAAGAAAAAGGAAAAATACATTTTCCTAAATCAAGAAAAGTATGCCATGAAATTTTTAAAGATGTTTTATATGGAAGAATATAAAGAAGTTTCTTCTCCTATTTTAGTGATCATAATGTTGAGTAATGATAAAAATATAAAAATTGTTAATAAAAATGAATTTATGAATCTAATAGGATGTTCTATTTATCTCACAGCCTCAAGACAAGATATTGTTTATGATATAACTTTGTGTGACAATTATTGAAGTGATAAAAAATAATCACATATGTTGGTAGGATGGATAATTTTAAGATGTGTTAAAGGAAAATCTTCACATAGGATATTATAAAATAGATGTTTTGAAATGAAATTTCATTGTTATAATGATGATGGTTAGGATTTAATGATATAAAATAAACTTCTAGATAAACATTTTTCTTAGGATAATGTTTTGTGAGCTAGCATAGTCAGAAACATAGTTCAGTAACATTGAGAATAACAGAATCAAAATATGTTGCTACTATAAAATAAATTACTCAAATGCCATGGTTAAATTCTCTGTTGGAATATATAAATGGTGACATTTGAAAACCATTGAAGATAATTTTTTATAACCAGAGTGAAATTGAAATTTTTAAGAATTTAATCCAAAATTCAATATCAAAACCTAATGATATCATGTTTCACTTCATAAAATAAAAAGTTTCTAGTAGAGATTTTTTATGGAATATAATTTAATGATGTAAGAAAATTTAATACCCTTACAAAATAAATTCTAAAATAGATATTTTTGTAATGAAGACCACAATATTAAATTCATCCTCCATTAAAGTGTTTCTGAAAATATTATGGAAACAACGCCACTATGCTTTGCATTATTTGGAAAAAAGGTGTAGAACTGGAAACAAATTATCCTATAATGGGTAATTAAGAACTTATAATGGAGAAATATGTACTTTTCAGGTTAAATGAATTTGAATCTTTTCTTAACATAAAATGGGGGTGAGAAAAAAAGTGAAAGAAAAAGATAGGTGAGTTGGAGTTTATCTTTACATGGGTGAAAATTTTCTTTTCATAGAGGGGTGTAATTCCATTTAAAACCTTAATTTATCTAGTAGTGTTTTTTAGGACACTCTCTTTTGAGAATGACCATGTTTTTGAAAATTTTCACAATTTTAGTTGTAATAAAAAATGGGTCGAAAAAATTCTGAGTGTTGAAGAATTAATTGTTGAAAATTTTGTTAATAAGAGTTTTCAAAAAATCCAAGTGGGGGGGGGGGATGAAGAACATTTGTGATTTTTTTTGTCTTAAAAATTTCCTTTTTTGTTTAAAATATATTTTTTAAAAATAATGTTACTGTAAATTAGGTGAAAGATATGTTTCTTAAATATTACAACTTATTTAATGAGAAGTGTATGAATATCTAAATAAAGAATGTTGTCTTGGAAAGATAGACTCTAAAAACACTCATTCGAAGGATCCATAGGAACCAGTCTATTATATAGAGTTTTTTTTGAAAATTAAGAAGTTTTCAAAATGATTTATGTTTAAATGTTGTTGAGACTAAGAGAGATGGGAAGTTTTAAAACTTTCCAAATTAATTCAGATGATTCTTTGCTGATATTATTATTCTAAATATCATAAAAAATATCATGATATATGTTGTTGAAGAAGGGGATATGTTGTATTAATCCAATCAAAATTTTCTATAATCATATTTTTCTAGATGCAGATCATTGAACCAAGTAGGACTGAATGCAGAAATTGTTAGAAGACTAGAAATTTGAATTTGCTGAAATTTGAGATTTTGAAAACTTCTTGACCAGAGAAGAAGAAAATATCGATCCACTGGACGAATTGTAGATACTGATCCACCATATGATATGAATTTACCAATCCATAAGTCAAATAACTATTATGAACATTTTATTTTATCAGTTTAATAAATATTATAACATAAGAATATTGATCTTTCTTCACTATAGAAGTTAATTTGAAGTAGATGTTGTTAGAATATTTTACATTTTATATCATATATATCTGATCGGGATGGAGGTAATTTCTTAGTTTTCAAAGAGGATTTTTGATCCTAGGCATCATGAACCGATTCATTAGAAAAGATAATTACACCAATCCATCAGATGAGATTTTCCACCGATAAGTCTTCAGATGCAGAGTTACATCATAAAACAATTTATTAAAAGAAGAGTGTTTCTAAAGACTAGTGAGGAATAAAGTATAAGAGTTCAAAGTATTTGGAAAAATAAAATTATTGAAATTATTAAGTTGTTATAGAAAAGTGGTTTCAGTTTTCTAAAGTCAATTGAAATTTCAACAATGTAGACAAACATTTTAAGTTGGCCTAGAGAATTTGAGTAATCCGTTATTTTATTTATTTGTTTTGTTTCAATATATCAGGAGAAAAATATGTGTATTATATCAATTGGGTTAAGAGTATATGATAGAGGAATTATAAAGTCATATGTGGTGTAGTTTTTAGGTTCTGATCAAATAATTTCAATCGAACATAATCTATTTACAATGTTTTATTTGATAAAAATTGATTCGTCTGAACAAATGTTATGTATTTTAAACTGGGTTAAGATAACTTCCATTATATACATATTTTGGACATGAAATTTATATACAATAAATTTATAAAGTGTGCGATTAGTTGAATATCTTGTCAAGTGGGTTAAGAGAATTCGAATGATGATGAGTTTTTTAGATCACCTTTTATGGGATGTTGTTTTTTTTCATTCAAATTATTTTATATAATGTTTAAAGTTAGTAAATTTGAGATGATTTTTGATGAATCAATATGTTTTGAGAAGAAAATGAAAGCGATTTAAAGGATTTTAGAGTCTAGAATGAAGTTTAAATGAATTTCAAATTCGGATATTTTCATTTTTGGTGAGTGGAAAAATATTTTAGTTTCCTACATTTACTATTTTTGGAGAACCTATAAAGAGAGGATAAATGAACAATGGTATTTAATGAAGTTCACCCATGAAGAAAAGTTTTAACTCTGATGAACTGGTTTTAGAAGCGAGTTTTCCAACTGAATTTATTTGGAGTTTAAGAAGAGTTTTCAAATAGATTATCTAGATAAGAAGACCGGATTGATGAAAGTTCAGTTTACTAGATAGAGAGAATTTGAATGAGGGTATCAGTTTAAGTTTTAATATGTAGTTTTGAATAACACTTAATTAAAATGGGAAATTAGTATGATGAAATCAGATACATGCCACCAGACGCTGGCTAATTAGATAGTGTTATATTAGATTGAGATTCTAGAAAGTCCTTTTGTGGAGTAGTTTGAGAAATGTTACATATTGTTTTAGTTAATTCTTAATAATAAAACATTTTTAAGCTAATGAGAGTCTATATAATCATTCCCACCAGAAGAAGGAATATTCCAAATGGGAGTTGACACATTTTTTATTCACTTCTTAATAATAGTGAATTTACATAGAACCAAAGAAGTGGCTTTGGAAAGGATGTAGGTTCACACGATGGGTTCGAATCTTGAAAATCATGTGTGACATATTTACTTTTCTATTTCTTCATGAACCTGATATATCTAAATGATAATAAGAAAATAACTCTAACAAGTTGCAGGGGTTAAATTTAATATATTTTAAATTTATAAAAAATTGATTTAAACCCCCAACCTTCTTCGTTTTTATTCAGTCCATTGAAAATCCACATTTCTTGAAATTTAATTCACAAAATTAGAATAATAAAATTTGAAATTATACTTGTAGATGCGACTAAAAAATGAGTTTTCAAAGGGAAAATCTCATATGTATAGATTGATTTAATATAAAAATTCAGTATTAAAATGAATAAAAAGGAAAAAAATATATTAATTATAATTTTATTGATCTAATATAACTTTTAGCTATTTTTAAATTAAAATTTATCTTTCTGAATAATTTAAACGATTTTTTTTTCATTAAACATAAATATTTTTCACTTTTCATCGAAAAAAGAAACATTTCAAAAAACCCAAAAAAACACCATAATATAATTTTGATATTATAATTTTATAAAATCAAGTTAATTTTATCAAATAAAATTTTTTTGTTGTAAAAATTATTTTTAAATTAAGTTTGTAAAGTGAAAAAAACATTCTTTTAGAAAAATATATTTTTTTAGAAAACATTTCATTTTCTTTTAAATGATTGATGTTTTATTTTTAATAAAAATAAATATATTTATTTTATTTTATAAAATTAAAAACCCAATAATTTTTATTAGTTAGTATAATTCCTACCCACTAATTTAAAGGATAAGGTTTAATGGTGATGTTCAAATAGCAGTTTGATAGATTTTTTTCATTTAAACATGGGGTTACGTCCATCAAAATATATTTAGAAGATTTTATTTTATTAAAAGGAAATAAATTTTAAATTCATAGTGTGTTATAATAAATACCATGCATGTAATTATTTAATGAAAAAAGAATCACAACAGTTTGTTGTGGTGGTAATCCACAAAGGTGCATGAATGATGTTATCATCTTTTAATGAATGGAATAGTAAAAAAATATGTGAGATATTAATTTTTTTATAAATATGAATATTTCATTAATATTATACATATACATTAAATACACCATCATAAATCATTATGAGAGGATGTTATAGAAATCTAATTACAGTGGTTCTTGAGGTGGTAGACTGCCGTATAAATTAACAATGATTTCTTTACCCATTTGATGGAAGTGGAGATGAATTTAGGTTATTAAATTCACATAATAACATAATTGTATATGTTAGATTATTATTTTATTATATCCTCATTATTGAAAAATATTTTTAAGTGGTTAATGAATAAATAAAATAAAAACGATCGGCTGAGAATGATACATCTTCTTCGGAAAACCTCTATAGGTTTTCACCAAAAGCCTTCCAATGAGGGTTTTATAATAAAAATAAGGATTATAGGATTTGTTCTTGGAAGTAATTAATCTATTTGGGTGTATATTGGGTGATTTGAAATTCCTTTTATGTGTAGAGAGGAGAAGAGAGGCAGTTCCCTTTTATAATCTAGGAGTGAAATTTCAATAAATAATGAAAACTAATCATTAATGGGAAGTCAATATCATGAAAAGTGACTAAAAAAATGATAAATAATATATTTTATTGAAGATACAGTCTATAAAAACTACAAAAATTAACATCTAAACACGTTTTAATATATTATTCCTTTTACCTCTATAGTTACCCACTTTTACCATTTTCATTTTCTTGAGGGTAACCAGTTTTTTATCAATTTAATTTATCCTTCTGCCCCAAAAAAAGAACCTTATTATATTATTTGGTTCCAAGGATTTTAAATATGAATTAAAATTTATCATGGAATAATACTATGTGTGAGGAAAATTAATTTTAAAATAAGCACATGTAACGTGAAAACCCCTCTTTAACCTTAACATTAGTAATAATGTTTTTCTATTTTTACTATTCATTATGACCAAAACATATATTGACCATATTAGATAATAATAATTATATTTATTAAAACTATATAATAAATTTTATAAAATTAAATTAATTTTTTTTAGAATTCAATATAAAAACAAACCCGCAAAACCTGTGAAAAAAATGGTTTTCATGAAATATATATTTCACGCATAAGATGATCCTATATTAACTATATGTCTATAAATAATCTTTATATGAATTTAAATTCACACACACACACACACACACACACACATATATATATTATAAATTTCATTTAAATATTTCATTACTAGGGTTAATTTTAATAAATTAAAATTCTTAAACATTATGTAATTAAAAATAGTTTCTTCAAAACCCTGTTTTTAAGAATACAAATAAACATATAAAAATTCATGAAAATTATTTAATCAAATTAAATTAATTGGATTATTATAAATGAAATTATTTCAATTGAAACATATAATATAACTGGACAATAAATTTAATTTATTTAATAAAATGAAATGAAATGATTTGAAATATTTTTAAGTTTCACCATTCACTGAAGAATCAACTACTTTTGAAAAATCTGATATTTTTAATCTATGTTAGTTTGAATATGATGATTTAAAAAATTAATTTATTTTTAAAAAATATATTTTAAAAAATATTAGAAATTAATTATAATTTTTTTCTCATAAAAAGAAATATATAACATTTTTGGAGATTTTTTTGATAAATAAAATGACTATTAGAAAGTGAATCCTTATTTCCTATGAATTTATAATTACATTTATAATGATTATTTCATTTATATATATTTAATAAATCAGTTACTCGTATTCTTACCCATGAACTAAATTACTAGGTTATAGATGTTATATTTAAATAATCATGGTTCATTTAGCTCGTTGTTTCATATCGTATATAATAAAGAACACAACTTTCAATTTTTTTAAAAAAAATCAAGCTATTAAATTATTCCCCTATTTATGAAATTCTCATTTGATATTTTTATTACATTATATTTTAAAAACATGTTAGGGTACATATTCTTTATGAATTACTCCAGTTTCTAGATTGAATATTTGTGTAACACCCCAAGCTTCCATGGTATGCTTCTCTTTGAATAATACAGTAGCGTGTGTTGTACGCAACCTCGAGTTCTAACACACCGCAACCAATCAAAGTAGCCGTTATGAATAGTAATACCCGCTTTTTGAAATTATATAAATTTTATATTTCAAAATGGACTTCATTTTTGGATTCAGAATATCTAAATTAGCCGATGTTGAATTTTTGGTATTTTGCTGAGAACTTACAATTTTCGATTAATAGTAAAAAAATACTTAAAAACAACTTTTTTAATCAAAATAATTTATAGTGATAAATTAGACTATTGAGTGGTTTAAAAGTATAATTAGAATATTGTTTACCATTTATTCCAATGGTGTTCATTAGAATTAATTTAACTTTGAAATTGGACATAAACAAGTGTCAATCTTTTGATAGATATTGTTTCTTAAAAACACGCTATTTGTTTTGACAGCGGGAATAATTTTTAAATTAATTACTGCAATTTTTATGTTTAGAATTTGGTAAAATGGATTCCATATTTAGAATCAAAATTCCCAAATTATCTAATTAAGACTCTTTTGTTTTTGGACATTATGAATAGGAACACTGACAATTATCTTTAATTATCATGATTAATTAGTAATCGGGTAGTTGAGGGTAATGAAATAATATCATAATAATATAAAATGACCCCAAAATGTGTCATAATTCTATTGGTTGTGTCATGGCCGACCATGGTATTCTTTGTACCAACTTAGGGACCCCATGGAATCACTTTTGTGTGATAGTGACATTTTATCATTTTATTTTTTAAAGAAAGGAAAATATAACAAAAGTATGTAACACCTAAGTAAAACAATTTTAATTTTGTCTACATAAATGATATCTTAGACTATAAATAGTTATTGGAAAGATAAAAAGATTTCCTACATCATGGTAATTTTTTTTATAATTTTTAGTCATTAAATAAATAAATTTATAAATGACACCATGATGATGCAGTGATTACCTCATTAATGAACGATTTAAATAAAATGGAAATATAAGGAAAACTCTAAGACTTACACTTGTCTAAACCCTATTGGATGGGCGTATTTCGAACCATTATCACCTTATCCTTGAAATATATCATTTTGGGACCTTTATAATCCAAAAATAATTTCATAATAAAGAAACATTTCATGACTTTCCAAGAGTGCCCCTCATCCCTCTTATAAAAGGCCCCCACCTCTACCCCATTACCCACACCTCTCAAGCCCTTGGATCATCCAAAATCTACCCAAATACACTCTAAACTTTCCTCCCTTCATCCTAGAGGCCTTAGTTTTATCATAAAGCCAACCTATAGAGTCATTTTGATCAAATCAAAAGGAAGAACCCGAAGTAGAGGTAATGATTTCACCACCCCCTTTCAAGTTCCTTTCTTCTTCAACTTATTCTTTATTTGTTATTTATTTTCTAAAATAATAAATCCAGTATCTTCTATATACTGTGATGTTATTATAAATATGGTACAACCATATTCATTATTCTATCCATCCTTTTAATAACATGTCACCATACGTGCGTACGTACGACTTACCGTCTCCACGTCGTGGTGTAATTGTTATTCAAAACATTATTATTTGGATGGGTATGATAATGATGTGGAATTGATGTAAATAATAAATATAACATGATAATTATTTTTTATATATGATATACCATCCAATTATATATTATTTTAATATCAAAAGAATGATATTGTCACTCGTGCGTACGTACGGACTAACGTCTCCACAAACGCGATGAGATTCATTCCCCATCGTATCCATTCAAGACTAACTCTCATTTTATGATTAAAATTAATGTTTAAGGACTTGATATCATTCTGTATATGAATAAGATACAACCTATCCACAAAAAAACATGGCTTATGTAACAAAACATATAAAAGAAAATGAGTAAGTTAACAACCGAAACGACGATAATACAAAGATATTACTAGAAAAGAAATGATAAAAGATCATATATGATATCATATTTATGTATATGATTATTGTATAATTTAATAACAATGATTTAACTATTATACAGGAGGTTAAACTACCCTTGACCAAGGAAAAGTACAGGGTAAGGGTTTATTTCACAACTCTTCATTATCAGAGGTTGTTTATACGTAATTATCTACTGGGACCTCTTTATGATCGACATCCATGTTTCTTAAAAATGTATTTCAAAACAATAATAATATTTTACATAATATGGGTTAAAGAAATTTATAACCTTGTTTGAATTTTTATAAGAAGTTTATAAAGGAATATTTCCGTCATTTTCCAAACAAGGTCCTTTTTAAACTTTTCGACAAAATTAAGATAAGAATATATTTTTTTAACTTATACGGCGAGTGCAGCTATTTTCCGCCATTATAAAGTATTTAAAGATTCCCTTACAATCTTATAAGAATATTTTCAAAGTAAATGTTTTCTTTTATAATTATGTGACTTTTAAATGATTTCAAAAAGGAGATATTTCTCTCAAATAGTTTTGATTTCATCTATGTCAACATCCTTTGATGGATTTTAAGCTTATTTGAAGTTGATTTATTATGATACAAAACTTCCATATTGTATTGAAGGTTTTGTGATATGTTTGACTATGGATGTGTTATTTTTATACTATTCATGGTTTATGGAGAAAGTATTGACATTTTTTATGCTAGTTTTAATACGAATGTTTATGTTATGTTTAAACATGTTCATATGAGAAATGAATTGGACTTAATAAGTGAAGGGTGGAGCTTGCTATAGCTCCTCGATGCATCGGTAGGTATCATGAGACAAACTAGTGTCTTAGCATAAGGCCTTGGAAAAATTTTATTTGTAGTCTTGGCACAAGACCTTGACTATGTGGTTATGATAGCCTGGCATTATGTATTCCATCATTATGAAAGTGGTTATTGATATTGCATGTGATTATTCGACTAGTAGAATATCCATGTGAATAAGTAAATGGAATTATTTCATTTTATCTTTTCCCTATTATACTGAAGTTCAAGTTTAAAAGGCTTCAGTTTTAGTTATACATTGCCTTAAATGTTTAAGTTTATTTATGAAAGTTTCCGCTATATTGTTATCCTTACTAAGCATATGAGCTAACCCCTTTCAATGTTTTATTTTTTCCCCAGATGTGAAGAAGTATTTTATAAATGAACTGCAGGGATAGTATGAGGGGATATGAGTGTGGTCTATGAAGACAAGACGTGTTGTAGTTTTTTTTCACTTTATGATGTAATGTAAGACTTATGAATATATCTAGTGTTTCCCAGGATACTAAACTAATCGGTCTTTCGAGATTTGATCTTTTGTGATCATGCTAATGTTATGTAATAATGAACTGGATCTGGTTAACTGTGGTCGGGGCGTTACAGTTGGTATCAGAGTAAGTTTAGTAATAAACCTTGGAAGCTAGATTTAGGTAAACTCTGATTAGAGCACATAACCCTAAGATAATCTTTGATGATTAGAATAGAAGAACTTCCTAGAATTTTGGTATTTTAGAGATTTTGTGATTTTTCTGAGCAATACATCACTTTCTAGATATGAGCAGGTAGAGGCGGCTCTGGCATAGATGTACCTAGGGGTAAAACCCGAAAACACCGCTTTGAGCTAGACTCGAACGGGAACTGGTGCACGATATTGGGCCTTACTGCAATCTTGGTTTCGAAACTCCCAGGGGATATGATTCGGATAATTCTCATTTTCTTTATAAACCATTATGAAGGGTTTATGAGTATATAATTCCTCAAAGGAAACCTTTTTATGATTATGAATTATATCCATAAATTGTTCAATTTATGTTAAGTGTTTTGTAAGTTTGTTATTATGTATTTTGATTCATAAACTAATCTTGTTTATGACATTGTTTATAAATGGCGCCTAGTGAAAGGAATGGAAATCGTATCAATGCACACACTCCATGTAGGGATTGACCTCCTGTTCAAGATAATTATAGTGGAGCAGGTGATGCAACTAGTTCTGATCAACTAATCACCATACTGAGACAACTCACTCAGGTTATGAATAATAACCTTACCCGTATGGAACACCCTGATCCACAGTGTGGAGGATCAATGTTTGACCTCTTCATGAGGAAACAACCACAAAAATTTAATGGGGGTACTAATCCATTAGTAGCTCATCAATGGATAAATTCCTTAGAGAAAATATTTCAGGCTTTAGGGAGTAGTGAAAGGGAAAAAGTTGTCATGGCAGTTTACTGCCTCACTGGAGATGCTGATCAATGGTGGTCATTGATTCAAAAAATGAAGGAAGATGATGAAGTATAAAATATAGAATGAAGGGAGTTCAAAGATATTTTCTTAGAAAAATAATTTCCTCGTGACCATCGAGCCGATATGGAAAGGCAATTTCTGAGTCTGAGACAAAAGGAGGATGAGAATGTCGCAAAGTATGAGGATAAATTTACAAGGTTAGCGAGGCATGCAGGAGATTATATATGTTACCCAAGAAGTAATATTGATCATTTCTTTGATGGGTTAAAACCATTTCTTCATCGAGAATTAGTCTCACAATCCTTCCTATCATACAAAGATATTGTCTCATGTGCTATCAAGACAGAAAAAGAATTCTCTATGTCTTACTACCTTAAAGCAAAGCAAGAGAAGAAGAGATCTGCTGATCACTATGGAAATGGAAATAAGGGGAAGAAGGGAAAATTTGATTATCCATCCTGTAGTAAATGTGGGAAGAAACACCCCAGTACTTGCTTGAAAGGAATGGGAGTATGTTACAAGTGTGGTGAAAAAGGCCACCAAGCTCGTGATTGCAAGGGGAAGAAAGAAGCTACTGATGTTCAATGCTACAATTGTAGGGAGATGGGACATTATGAAAATGAATGTCTTAAGCGTTAGGGAAACTTACCTCAGAAAAGTCCAAGGGATCAAGGAAAATATTATGCTATCACTACTGCTGAGGTAGAAGCTCCGAAAGACGTGGTGGCATGTAATTTAATGATTTTCTCAAGTTTAGAAAATGTATTATTTGATTATGGATCAACGCAATGTTTCATACCTTCCGAGTTTGCTAAGAAAATTAGATATTTCCAATTTGATTTAACAAGGGTGTTGTCAGTTAAAACTCTTAAGGGAAGTATCATTGCTACAAAGGTCTGTGAATCAGTTCCCATTAGAGCACATAAATGTTCTTTATCTGTTGATCTCATCGTCATACCTATGATTGATTTTGATATAATACTTGGCATGGATTGGATTTCGGACTATGATGCGAAGATTTATTGTAAGAAGAATGAGGTTACAATTTTTGATGATGATGATAAGGAACACCTTATCTTTAGAGAATAATCACCACCACCTAATTCTTATCTATATCTACCCCCAGTAGCTCAACTAAATTCAATTATTGGGGAGGAAGAGAATGAAATAACTATGGATGAGGAAAGGAATGTTCAAATAGATGATGTACCTATTTTTAAAGAATATGTTGATGTGTTTCTAGAAGATTTACCTAGAAATCCTCCAGAACAAGAAATTCAGTTTTCCATTGATTTAATTCTTGGATCAAGGCCAATATCGAAGACCCCTTATAGAATGGAAACTGTGGAATTAGTGGAACTAAAGAAACAACTAGAGGAATTTAGTAATAAGGGATTTATTCACCCTAATGTTTCTACATGGGGATCCCCTATTCTTTTTGTTAAGAAGAAAGATGGATCTATGAGGTTATGTATTGACTACAGGGAAGTCAATGCAATAACAATAAAGAACAAGTATCCCCTACCCTGCATTGATGATTTATTTGACCAACTGCATGGAGCTCAATACTTTTCAAATATTGACCTTAGATCTGGATACCATTAGTGGTGTGTAAAGAAGGAAGAAATTCCACAGACAGCATTTCGAACCAGGTACAAGCATTATGAGTTTACAGTAATGCCGTTTGGACTTACTAATGCACCCTCTATTTTCATGGATCTAATGAACAGATTTCTCAAGTAATACCTTGATGACTTTGTAGTGGTATTTATTGATGATATCTTGGTATACTCCAAAAGGTACAAAGATCATGAAAATCACTTGCACATTATATTGAAGACTCTGAGAAGACATAAACTATATGGGAAGTTTAGAAAGTGTGAATTATGGCTTCAGGAGATTTATTTTCTTGGCTATATTGTCTCTAAGGATGGAATTTCCATTGATCCTTCTAAGACAAGAGCGATTCAAGAATGGTCAGAACTGATGAGTATAACTGAGGTACACAGTTTTATTGGTTTAGCAGGTTATTATCGACGTTTTGTCAAGAATTTTTCCCGATTGGCTAACCCATTAACAAAGATGACACATAAAGGGGTTAAATTTGTTTGGACAAAAGAATGTGAAGAATGTTTTAAAGAACTGAAAAGAAGATTAGTCAATGCTCCTATATTGACTCTACCATCGGGGAATGATGGGTTTTTTATTTATAGTGATGCTTTAAAGAAAGGAATTGGTTGTGTCCTTATGCAGAATGATAGGGTTATTTCCTATGCATCATGACAGCTAAAAATTCACGAGCAAAACTATCCTACTCATGATCTTGAGTTAGCAGCTATAATCTTTGCATTGAAGATATGGAGACAATATCTCTATGGTGAAAATGTGAGATATATACTGATCATAAGAGTTTGAAGTATATTTTCTCATAGAAAGAACTCAACATGAGTCAAAGGAGATGGATTGAACTACTCAAGGATTATGATTGCACTATACACTACCACTCGGGGAAGGAAAATAAGGTGGCTGATGCTTTGAGTAGAAAATATCATGGAGTTTTGAACAATATGAGAATTTAAAGGGATCCTATTCTCATGGATCTAGTATATATGGATATGGGAATAACCATGGAAGGTGGATCATCAATAATTTTTCAAATGGTTACCAAACCATCTTTAATAGAAAGGATAAAAAGTTCTCAAGCTAATGATGAGGGATTTCAAAAGAAGATTAAAGCTGTGAATGATGGGAGATTGAGTGGCTTTGTGTGTAAGGATAGAATTTTGAAATTTGGGAAGATACGTTTTGTTCCAGATATAGCTGGTCTAAAAAGGGAATTATTGGATGATTCTCATAGTTAAAATTTCTCTATACACCCTAGTAACCCTAAGATATATAGAGTTTTGAAGGAACATTTTTGGTGGGACAACATGAAGAGGGAGATTACTGATTTTGTGTCAAGATGCATGGTTTGTCAACAACTGAAAGCTGGGAGGAAACTTCCTGGAGGAGTTATGCAACCTCTTCCCATACCTGAGTGGAAATGGGATAATATCATGATGCACTTTGTCATGGGACTACCAAAGACTCATAGAAAGAACGATGCAATATGGGTCATTGTTGATCGTCTTACCAAGTCATCACATTTTCTTGCTATAAGGGAATATTTACCACTTGAATTTCTAGAAAGGCTGTATATTAATGAAGTTGTGAGACTTCATGGAGTACCCCTATCGATTGTTTCTGATCACAATCCCCGTTTTACTTCAAGATTATGGAAGAGTCTTCAGAAGGCCTTGGATACAAAACTTCGTTTGAGCACTACCTACCACCCTCAAACAGATGGACAATCAAAACAGACTATTCAAACCTTATAATACATGTTGAGATCTTTCTAACTTGAATTTCTGGGTACGTGGGATCAATATTTACCTTTGGTAGAATTTTCCTACAACAATATCTTCCATTCAAGTATTCCGATGGCACCATATGAAGCGTTATACGGAAAGTGATGTCGCACACCAACCTATTGGGATGAAGTTGGTGAAAGAAAACTTGTAGACCTAGAACTAGTGGAGGAAACGATGGAAAAGGTAAAGGTAATCCAAAACCACATCAAAGCATCTCAAAGTAGGTAGAAGAGCTATGCTGATAACCAAAGGAAGGATTTGGAATTTCAGGTAGTAGATCATGTTTTCTTGAAGGTATCTCCATGGAAGGGAGTTATACATTTTGGTAACAAGGGTAAATTGAGTCCTAGGTATATCAGACCTTTCAGAATTCTATAATGAATTAGGGATGTAGCTTACCGTTTGGAAATGCCTCCAAGTCTCTCTAAAGTTCACGATGTGTTCCACGTATCACTGTTGAGAAAATACATGCCTGACCCAACACATATACTCACCTATGATGAATTAGAGCTGGAAACCGATCTGTCTTATTGCGAAGAGCCTGTCAAGGTTCTTGATACAGGAGAACAGGTGCTGAGAAACCGGACGACTCGTCTGGTAAAATTTCTATGGAGAAACCATAAGATGGAAGAGTCAATGTGGGAACCCGAGGAACTTATGATGAAGAACCACCTGAGTCCTTTTATGCAGTAATATTCTAGAAATTTTGAGGATGAAATTATTTGAAGGAGGGGATAATGTAACACCCTAATATTCCATGGTACGCTTCTCTTTGAATAATACAATATCGTGTGTTGTACGTAACCTCGAGTTCTAACACACCACGACCAATCAAAGTAGCCATTATGAATAGTAATACAATCCTTTTGAAATTATATAAATTTTATATTTCAAAATGGACTTCATTTTTGGATTCATAATATCAAAATTATCCTATGTTGAATTTTTGGTATTTTTCTGAGAACTTCCAATTTTCAATGAATATTAAAAACATACTTAAAAACAACTTTTTAAATAAAAACAATTTATAGTGATAAATTATACTATTGAGTGGTTTTAAAGTAGAATTAGAATATATTTTTACCATTTATTCCAATGGTGGTCATTATAATTAATTTAACTTTGAAATTGGACATAAACAAGTGTCAATCTTTTGATAGATATCGTTTCTTAAAAACACGCTATTTGTTTTGACAACGAGAATAATTTTTAATTTAATTATTGCAATTTATATGTTTAGAATTTGGTAAAATGGATTCCATATTTGAAATCAAAAGGTAAAAATTATGTAATTAAGGCTCTTTTGTTTTTGGACATTATGAATAGCAACGACGACAATTATCTTTAATTATCATGATTAATTAGTAATTGGGTTGTTAAGGGTAAAGAAATAATATCATAATAGTATAAAATGACCCCAACATGTGTCCTAATGCTATTGGTTGTGTCATGGACAACCATGGGATTCCTTGTTCCAACTTAGGGACCCCATGGAATCACTTTTGTGTGATGGTGACATTTTATCATTTTATTGTTTAAAGAAAGGAAAATATAACAAAAGTATGTAACACCTAAGTAAAACAATTTTAATTTTGTATACATAAATTATCTCTTAAACTATAAATTTTCATTGGAAAGCTAAAAATATTTCCTACATCATGGTATTTTTTTTATAATTTTTAGACATTAAATAAATAAATTTATTTATGACACCATTATGATGCACTGATTACCTCATTAATGAACGATTTAAATAAAATGAAAAGATAAGGTAAAATATAAGACTCACACTTGTCTAAAGCCTATTGGATGGGTGTATTTAGAACCCTTATCACCTTATCCTAGAAATCTATCATTATGGGACCTTTAAAATCTGAAAATCATTTCATAATAAAGTAACATTTCATGACTTTCCAAGAGTGCCCCTCCTCCATCTTATAAAAGGCCCCCACCTCTACCCCCTCAACAATACCTTTCAAGCCCTTATATCTTCCAAACTCTACCCAAGTACCCTCTAAACTTTCCTCCCATCATCCCAGAGGCCTTATTTTGATCATAAATCTTATTTAAGGAGCCCTTTTGATCAAATCAAAAGGGAGAACCCGAAGAAGAGGTAATGATTTCACCACCCCTTTCAAGTTCCTTTCTTCTTCAACTTCTTCTTTCTTTGTTATTTACATTGTAAAATAATAACTCCAGTATCTTCTATATACTGTGATGTTATTATAAATATGGTACAACCATATTCAGTATTCTATCCATCCTTTGAATAACATGTCACCATACCTGCCTACGTACGGCTTACCATCTCCACGTCGTGGTGTAATTGTTATTCAAAACGTTATTATTTGGATGGGTATGATAATGATGTGTAATTGATCAAAATAATAAATATAACATGATAATGATTATGTATATATGATATACCATCCAATTATATATTATTTTAATATCAAAAGAATGATATTATCACTCATGCGTACGTACGGACTACCGTCTCTACGAACGCGATGAGATTCATTCCCCATTGTATCCATTCAATAATAACTCTCATTTGATGATCAAAATTAATGTTTAAGAATTTTATATCTTTTTGGATATGAATAAGATACATCCTATCCATAAAAAACACGACTTATGTAACAAAACATATAAAAGAAAACGAGTAAGTTAACACCCGAAATGACGATAATACTAAGATATTATTATCAAAGAAATGTTAACAGATCATATATAATATCATATTCATGTATATCATTATTGTATAATTTAATAACAATGATTTAACTATTATACATGAGGTTAACCTACCCTCAACCGAGGAAAAGTACAAGGTAAGGGTTTATTTCACAATCTCTTCATTATCCGAGGTTGTTTATATGTAATTATCTACTGGGACCTCTTTATCATACACATCCATGTTTCTTAAAAATGTATTTCAAAACATTCGTACTATTTTACAGAATATGGGTTAAAGTCATTTATACCCTTTTTTGAATTTTTATAAGAATTTTATAAGGGAATCTTTCCATCTTTTTCCAAACAAGTTCCTTTTTAAACTTTTCGACAAAATCAAGGTAAGAATGTCTTTTTTTAACTTATATGGTGGGTGAAGCTATTTTCCGCCATTATAAAATAATTGAAGCTTCCCTTACAAGATTATAAGAATATTTTCAAATTAAATGTTTTCTATTATAATTATGTGACTTTTAAATGATTTCAAAAAAGAGATATTTCTCTCAAATAGTTTTGATTTCATCAATGTCAACATCCTTTGATGGATTTTAAGCTTATTTGAAGTTGATTTATTATGATACAAAACTTCAATATTGTATTGAAGGTTTTGTGATATGTTTGACTGTGGATGTGATATTTTTATACCATTCATGGTTTATGGAGAAAGTATTGACATTTTGTATGCTAGTTTTAATATGAATGTTTATGATATGTTTAAACCTGTTCGTATGAGGAATGCATTGGACTTAATAAGTGATGGGTGGATCCCACTATAGCTCCTAAATGCATCGGTAGGTCTCATGAGAGAAACTAGTGTCTGGGCACAAGGCCTTGACAAAATTTTATTTTTAGTCTTGGCACAAGGCCTTGACTATGTGGTTATGATAGTCTTGCATTATGCATTCCATCATTATGAAACTGGTTATTGATATTTCATGTGATTATTCGACTAGTAGAATATCCATGTGAATAAGTAAATGGAATTATTTCATTTTATCTTTGCCCTATTATACTGAAGTTCAAGTTTAAAAGGCTTTTGTTTTAGTACATTGACTTAAATGTTTAAGTTTATTTATGAAAGTTTCCGCTATATTGTTATCCTTACTAAGCATCTGAGCTCACCCCTTTCAATGTTTTATTTTTTTATAGGATATGAAGAAATATTTTTTGAATGACCTGTAGGGATAGTATGATGGGATATGAGTGTGGTCTATAAAGACAAGACATGTTTTAGTTTTTTCACTTTATGATGTAATGTAAGACTTATGAATATATCTAGTGCTTCCAAGGGTACTAAACTAATCGGTCTTTCGAGACTTGATCTTTTGTGATCATGCCAATGTTTTGTAATAATGCACCGACTCTGGGTAACTGGGGTCAGGGGGTTTCAATTTTTATTTATGGTTCTCCCATAGGAGTTTGACTACGCGAGTTATCTTATGGTGTAGAACTTTATCTCTTTGGTCCAAGATATTTACTAGTGTATCCTTATAAGATATATCATCCTACAATTATAACACCCTTGAACTAGTTACATGTGAGATATCTAGTATGTATCTTGTTAAGAGGGACACATAGAATACGTTGTGTGCATGAGAAAGTGTTGGTGGGAGTGATAGTCGATAAACACATATCCGATGTGATTGAAAATATCCAAGGGGCGATATACCTAGGTCTTAACTTTATCTTCTTCCCAAATATGATGAATTTCTACGATGGAGATATGGATAAAAACATTTTATCCCTATCATTAATCCCTATATCTCATTGAAAATTGTAATCATAGCTATTTTGTTGATTTGGAGTAGTCTTAATGTGTTTATTAATGGTCTCGAACTTTTCTAATAGTAATTCAACTATTTTAGGCCCCAATATACTATGTTCACTAACCACATCCTATCATGTAGGTGATCTACATGTCATCCAATAAATGACTTCATGATGATAAATTTGGATGCTTATATGAAAGATATTTCTGTATAAAAAATCAAACAGAGGAAGATGTAAAATAAATCCTTCTTTTAATTCCTTAGAGCATTCTCTCAACATGTTTTACAGTGTTTGAATAATCTATGAATATCATATATCAGTTTTGGGATGATATGATTTACTTAAATTTTACATAGTTTATAGATAAAATTTTATACTCTACCATAAATAGTATGAAAATAATGGATCTCAGTCAGATTCAATTATTTGTGGTGTTCTGTAAATCCTCAACACCTCTATGATATATACCATCCATATTTATTGAGTGAGAAGTCCTATTGAATTGTAATTAAGTGAGAAGTATTTTTAATATGATCCACCAAAACCCACATATAATAATATTCTCTTGATGTCCTTATTATACTAGTGAAAAAGTCTAATTTGATATTTTCCCATTTCCATATATGCATGGGTAATGGTTGAATCATAGTCTTAGATATTT
Source organism: Viscum album (assembly GCA_963277665.1). Taxonomy (NCBI): domain Eukaryota; kingdom Viridiplantae; phylum Streptophyta; class Magnoliopsida; order Santalales; family Viscaceae; genus Viscum; species Viscum album. The sequence goes on from OY728119.1 coordinate 118,874,191, forward strand.
TTCTTTTTGACTTCACTTTCTGACATAATAGACATTTTTATGTATATTCTATGATCTCATTATACATATTTTCCCTCAATTAGTTCTCTAATAGGTCTCAACATGCCTTCATTGTAACGTCCCTGACCCGGAAGCCACTAAACCGGTGCTCCAATCCTGGTGGTTACATGACCTTAAGTAGGCCTCCCTGTACGCCAAAGGCTGCCAACTAGTAGCGGGGGTCTATAAAGTCAAGTGGGGAGACTATACCCCCTTTTTATCAGAGTAAGCCACAAAAGAAATAAACCAAATAGCGGAAACAATAACCAGTAAACACGGAACAAGTATAACAATCATATCCAACAATAAATATTCCAGGCCATACTACTAGTGCAAGAGTCAACAAAACCCAAAATAAGGACAACAACCAAAACCCCCAAAATGGTCCCGACTCCAAGTCCAGATCCTCCACCAAGTGCTACCCATGTCCACTCAACTATCTAGCAAGGACCATTGCCCTTTTCCTGACCTACAAACATGAAATCTGCTTGGGTACCCAACGGTGGCCCGAGCATGGTGTGAGTACGACTCAGTAGGCCACCACCAACGGTGTCTACAAAATATCCAGTATAAACAGGAAGTGCATGCAACAATGAAAATGAATGATAAATGAAAATTAATTAGTTAAGATTCCATTAACCAATTCTGAGCCAAATCCATTACCACTTCCCTAACTATCCATTTGTGCCAATTATCACCATTTACCATTCCATCCCATTTCCATGGGTTAATCACATACATTTTGTTACATGGGTCTAAGGCCAACAATCACATGCTAGAGGGTAAGCACATCGTTATCCTATCTCACTAGGACTAACCCCTCATAGCAACCATAACCTCACCTCGAAGCCTCAGTCCGGGTGTATGCAACCATTAGAAGAATAGACCCTCAGTCCCCTTTCCTAACTAGTGCATTTAGGGTGGAGTTTATAGCCTTAGTCTTCACTCGACCTGTGGGCGTAGATCCTCAAGTCATACCGCACTCTACCAAGACATGTGCACATGCTTATATATAAGTAACCATCAACCTTCCAACCATTTTCCATCGAAAACCATCATTCACAACAACCCACATGGGGAAACCACATCATTCCTTAACCCATTAACACATTACCATCTCACATCATTTAACCATTCATCCAATTCCCATGTGTTGTGCCTATCCCACTAAGCATTCCATCCTAGACCCATAATCTATCCCATTATGTTCTTTAATCATTTTCACATTAATCCATCTAACCCGTTCATCATTTCCATGAATCAACCATTCATGCCAACATGTTTATCAAGGGTTATACAATTCACTACAATAAGGTCGCTCGTTTAATCACAATCCCTAAACCTGGGATAATCCGGCACATCCCATGGATGGATCCAATTAGGTCAAGTCTTTCCCATCACATCCCACGGGGATCGTGAGGGTTTCCATTATCCATTCAAGACATCATTATTCTCAAACATTCCAAGGCTATTCACAACATAACCAAGGGAAAGCTAGAACACAAATTAACATGCACAAAAACCCTAAATAACCATGGGATATAACTTGTAGAACACCTACCACGAAACCTCGGTTGAACTCACCCTCAATCAAGTCCTTAGACCTCAATTCGACCAACCCTTAGAGCTTCAACCTATAACTCACCCAAAATATAGGGTTTTAGGGTTTCAGAACAAGGGTAAAGGAAGATACTAACCCTAAACCAAAAAGAGAAGCAAGGATGAGGTTAGCCTTACCCGAAGCTTTGATCCGCAACTAACGACGCCAAAAACACCTTAGAATCGAAGGAGTTTGATCTCTTGGAGTCCTTGGGAGTCTTGGTCCGCACCTAGGGTGAAAAGGAGAAGATGGGAGGAAAATCCCGAGTTGGGGTTATAAAGCCCAGAGTGGAAATTTTGTAAATTTTTCAACTTTATGTGGTTGCACTGTTTAGCCGCACGGTTTGGTAAACTATGCGAAAACCATGCACATGCCACTGCCCGGAGGAGGGGGAGTCTCACGATTTAGCCACACGGTTTGAAAAACCGTGCACAAACTGTGCCCTCGCTTCTATCTAGAGGAGGGAGGGTCACACGACTTAGTCTGGGCAGGCCGTACAGTTTGGCTGACCGTGCGCAGGCCGTGCTCCTTGGTCTGCTTTTCCCAGACATCCCTTCTTCCATGCCCCGAGCCCCCAAAACACCCCCAAGGCCTCTCATACTTCCAAGAAACCTTTTAAAGCCCCAAAAGCAAAGGGTTCAACCCAAAACACAACAAAAAATACCTTTCAAAAAATTGGGATCTTACAACCTCCCCACCTTATAACGATGTGTCCTCGAGCCAAGCTTCCAAGCCTCATTGCTCCACCGAAGAGAAGAGTTCGGGCCACTGAGCCCGCATATCCGATTCTCGCTCCCAAGTTTCTTATTGAACTTTCCCATGCTGACATAATAATTTCACTAATGGAACAACCTTGCCTCGCAAGATCTTTTCACTACGATCCACCACACAAACCAAATGCTCCTCAAAGGATGCATCAACCTCAAGCTCCACATCCTCAACATCAACAACATGAGATGGGTCAGGGTGATACCGTCGAAGCTGTGACACATGAAAAAAATCATGCATCCCCCCATACCGCTGTGTAAGAGCCAATCGGTAAGCCACTGGTCCCATCATCTCTAAAATCTCAAAAGGTCCTACATACCTGGGTGCCAACTTACCCTACTTCCGAATCTGAAGGTGACCCAACCTTGGCGACACCCGAAGGAATACTTTATCACCCACCCCAAACTCAAGAGGTCTATGCCTCCAATCTGCATATGACTTCTTCCTACTCTGAGCCGTAGCTCTTCACTTCCTAATCAATTGAACTCTCTTTGAAGTCTCCTGCATGAGACTCGGCCCCAACAACTCAGATTCACCGGCCTCTAGCCAACACAATAGAGATCTACATGGTCTCTTGTAAAGCGCCTCAAATGGTGCCATCTGAATCATAGCTTGAAAACTGTTGTTGTAGGAAAACTCAACCAATGATAGATGTCTCCCCCAAGAACCACCGAAGTCCAAGACACAAGCTCTTAACATGTCTTCCAACACTTGGATCATATGCTCCGACTTCCCATCTGTATGTGGGTGAAAAGACGTACTCAAAAACATCTACGTACCAAGCGATTTCTACAACCCTTACCAGAAACACGACGTAAAACGCGGATCTCGGTCTAAAACTATGGTCCATGGCACCCCATGTAACCAAACTATATCCCGAACATACATCTCAGCCAACTGGTTGACTGTATAGGTCTTCTGAATCGGTAAGAAATGAACCACTTTTGTTAACTGATCCACGACCACCCAAATTGCATTGTTCTTCCGCGGTGTCCTCGAAAGACCCACAAAAGAATCCATTGTTACATCATCCCACTTCCACTCCAGAATGGGAAATGGATGAAATAAACCATCTGGGCGTTGATGCTCGACCTTCACCTGCTAATAGGTAAGGCACCGTGCCACAAATCCCGCAACTTCCTTCTTCATTCCAGGACACCGAAACTGCCTTCGAAGATCACGATACATCTTGGTCAAACCAGGATGCACTTTCCACTTTGATGCATGGAACTCACGCATCAACTCTTCCCGCACACACATGGGCACAACCACATGATCACGAACATGAACAAGACCTTCCGCATCGACGGACCAACCAGAAGGTATCTCCCCACATTTAAGCATTTCCTTCATGGAAAAACACTCAGGATCATCAATTTGAACTTCCTAAACTCGACCCAAAAGCGTCGAATCCATCATTAAGGAAGCAAGAGTGACCTGACCACTTTCCTCCTGCACCTCCAGGTGCATCTCTACAAACAAAGCCATCACCCTCCACTCGGTGCTGGACTCCTGAACTGCCTGATTCTGAATCTTTCTGCTCAGAGCATCAGCAACACTGTTCCCCTTTCCCGGCATGTACACCAACTCAAAGTCAAAAAACTGGAGATATTCAACGCATCTTCAGTGCCAAAGATTCTGATCCCGCTGTGAGAAGATGTACTTCAAACTCTTATGGTCAGTAAACACTGTAAACCGTTCTCCCAACAGATAGTGCCTCCAGCACTTCAAGGCGTACACTACTACAGCTAAATCAAGGTCATGAGTGGGATAGTTTCACTCATGGGGTCTCAACTGCCTCGACCCATAAGCCACAACCCACTCATCTAGAAGCAACACATCCCAAGTCCAATTCCGGATGCATCACAAAACACGACATATTTCTTACCCAAATCTGGTAAGACCAAGATAGGTGTGGTCGTCAACCGCTTCTTCAACTCTTGAAAGGAGTTCTCACAAGGCTCAGACTATTCAAACCTCATTCCCTTCTTGGTCAAGCCAGAAAGTGGAGATTCCAAGCGAGAGAAATCCGGAATGAACCTTCAGTAATACCCGACCAGACCTAGAAAACTCCGAACATTAGAAACACTTTTGGGCTGCTCCCAAGACACAAATTCCTGAACTTTCTCTAGATCCACTATCACACCTTCCTCCAAGATGATGTGACCTAGAAAATGCACGTCACCTATCCATAATTGACACTTGGATAGCTTGGCGTATAACCGATGCTTTCTTAGTGTACCCAAGACGATGTCAAGATGTTGGGCATGATCATCGTGAGTTTTCGAGTACACTAAGATATCATCAACAAAGACAACCACAAAATGACATAGATAGGGATGAAATATCCAGTTCATCAAATCTATAAACACCGCCGGTGCATTGGTCAAGCTGAAAGGCATTACCACAAACTCAAACAACCCGTACCGACTTCGGAAAGAGGTCTGTGGTACGTCAGAAGACCTCACCCTCAACTGGTGATAACCCGACCTCAGATCAATTTTAGGAAACACTAATGAACCCCTCAACTGATCAAACAGTTCATCAATTCTAGGAAGAGGGTACCGGTTTTTCACCATCATCTGATTTAACTTTCTATAGTCCATGAACAGCCTCAACGACCCATCAAACTTCTTTTCAAAAAGCACAAAATATCCCCAAGGAAACGTACTAGGATGGATAAACCCCTTACACTCCAAATCCTCAAGCTGAACCTTCAGTTCCTGGAGTTTTTCCGGTGCCATTCGGTATGGAGGAATATAAACTGGCTCCGCTCCCGGAAACAACTCGATCGTGAACTCGACATCCCTCTCGGGTGGCAACCCTGAGAAATCCTCAGGAAACACATCCTAAAACCGATCCACTATAGGAGGAAAATTTGATTATTCTCCTCCCTCATCATCATCAAGCATGAGGCATGCCACTCGAGCTGTGATTTGACTCATCCGTTGACCCAAAGGTCCTACACGACCTACTCGAACATCCCAGTCGCCACGATGAATGTAAGAATCACCCTCAAGTGACCTGAACAACACCCTATGGCGATAACAGTATATGTGTGCCTGATACAACACCAACCAATCCATTCCCAAGATTAGGTCAAAACCTAACATCTCGAGAACGAATAAGTCCCACAAAAAACGATACCCACTAACTTCCAAGGCAAACCCCTTGCACTGCTTGATATCCTCAACCCGCACCCCCAACGGAGTGTCAATTGACATCACTCCACACACCGCCTCTATAGGTAAACCCAACACCACCACAAGTCGAGCAGAGATAAAAGAGTGTGTGGCAACTATGTCAAACAACGCACTAGAAAATGTAGAAGCTACAAGGATTGTACCTCGAACAGTCGATGGTCCGGACTTGACATAACCAGGTGTAAACTGAACTTCCTGAAGCTGACTTGCCCCTCTACCCTAGGCTCCAGCTTGAACGCCATGTGCTGCACTACCCTGCTGGCGTGAGCGATCTTGCCCAGGAGTTCCACGTCCACCGCCCCTGCCAGTATGGTCCGTGGAGCTCCAACTACCTATCTGATACGGGGAAACTGATCCCCTTCCCGTATCTGGTACCTACCTTCCACCATGCTCACCCGCCTGCTGAGGGTTCCTGCAAAACCTATGCACATACCCCATCCTACTGCACGAACTTCACTCAACTGGAGGTCGAGGACAATGACCAAGAATGTGCCCCGACCTACCGCACTGATAGCAGAACACATGATTCCCACTCTGAGAGGATGACCCTCTCTTCCATCCACTTTGCATGCCACCTCCATGCTGTGATCTCTCATGGCGTCGCTTCAGACCCTCAGAAGCTGCACCGCTTGTCTGCCCCACTGGAACCACAAGACCACTACCTGAATCTCCCTTCATGTTTCCTTCCAAGATCAATGCCTGATCTACTACCTCTGTGAACCTCTTCAAGCGGAATATATTTACTTGATACCTGATCTCATGTCTCAACCCATCCTAGAATCACCTTGCCACCGCTGCCTCATCCCCTGCTAACACTGGAACAAAGCATCTCAAATCCGTGAAGCGACTAGCATAGTCCATCACCGACAGTGATCCCTGAGTTAGGCTCATAAACTCTACAGCCCGCTCCTGCCTCAAAGTCTATGGGTAGAAATTCTCTAGAAAGTTTTCCTGGAAAACTTTCCACGGCATTCCCTCAGCCTGCTCGATTTGAGCCTGAATGTCCCACCAACGCCTAGCCTGGCCTCGCAACATATAACCAGCCAGCTTTACCTACTTCTCGACAGGGGTCTCCAGGTGATCCAGTATCGTCTTCACAGATTCTAACCAGAACTCCTCTACCTCTGGCCCACCCTCTCCGGTGAAAGTCGGAGGGTTCTGCATCTGGAATTCCATGTTCAGGTCAAACATACTCGGTGCACCCCTCCCTGGGTCCCGATCCATCATTTTCATGAGGCGAGCCAAGTTCCCCCGGAACTGGTCTTCTCCGCCTTCATTGATTACCACATTTCCCCCCCTCTACTGGAGGAGTATTCTCAGAAACATCCTCCCATTGCCCAACTAGTAATCGGCATCGTGGTGGAATCTCTCTACAATGCCAAGCACGAGATTTGGAACACGTACCATAAAACTTCACAACTGCAGCAAAAGCTCTTCACTAGCTACAACCTCCCCAACCATCCCTATCGCGGCCATGGTCCATATGGGGAAAACAACCATGAACTACCACCAAGTCACACAAAATTTTACAAGGAATTTTCAACTTCATTTCAAACCCTTAGGTTTCATTAAACATCCTTTACCCACTTGTTTTATTTCATTTTTTCTCATTATTTCTTGGTTTCAGGAAATGCATAATGCACCATACTTTCTTTCCTCACACACCCACCCCGTGCGTGTGTCTCATACAATGCATGTCACATATCTCCCTAGGTGCCTATAATGATGCATGACTGCCAATCCTCGTGTCGTTAAGTCCACGATCCAAATATCATAAAACAATCACATCAAACCACATGTGCATCACCCAACGGTGAAATATCATCAAGTGTAACAACACACAACCAAGAAAAACATTTCCCACCCAGGGTGACTTGGGTTTTCCCCTGTACCTAGGTTAGCTACTCCCTAGAACAAGCTCATTTCCAAGGCTCGACACATCCTAACCCTTGGCTATCAATCCCAAATAACAAGACCTCAGAGAAGGAGAATAAAGACCTCCTTTGATACCACTTTGTAATGTCCCCGACCTAGAAGCCACTAAACCAGTGCTCCAAGCCAGGTGGTTACATGACCTTAAGCATGCCTCCCCGTATGCCAAAGGCTACCAACTAGCAGCGGGGGTCTATAAAGTCAAGTGGAGAGACTATACCCACTTTTTATCAGAGTAAGCCACAATATAAATAAACCAAATAGTAGAAACAATAACCAGTAAACATAGAACAAGTTTAATAATCATATCCAACAATAAATATTCCATGCCATACTACAAGTGCAAGAGTGGAAAAAACCCAAAACAAGGACAATGGACAAAATCCCCAAAATGGTCCCGACTCCAAGACTGGATCCTCTACCAAGTGCTACCCATGTCCACTCAACTATCTAGCAAGGACCCTTGCCATTTTATTGACCTGAAAACATGAAATCTGCTCAGGTACCCAACGGCGGCCCGAGTAGGGTGTGAGTAAAACTCAGTAGGCCACCACCAACGGTGTCTACAAAATATCAAGTATAAACAGGCAGTGCATGCAACAAGGAAAATGAATGATAAATGAAAATTAATTAGTTAAGATTCCATTAACCAATTCTGAGCCAAATCCATTACCACTTCCCTAACTATCCATTTGTTCCAATTATCACCATTTACCATTCCATCCCATTTCCATGGGTTAATCACATACATTTTGTTACATGGGTCTAAGGACAAAAATCACATGCCAGAGGGTAAGCACATCGTTATCCTATCTCACTAGGACTAACCCCTCATAAAAACCATAAACTCACCTAGAATCCTCAGTCCAGGTGGATGCAACCATTAGGAGAATAGACCCTCAGTCCCCTTTCCTAACCCGTGCATTTAGGGTGGAGTTTAGAGCCCCAGTCTTCACTCGACCCATGGGCATAGATCCTCAAGTCATACCCCACTGTACCAAGCCATGTGCACATGATTATATATAAGTAACAATCAACCTTCCAACCATTGCCCATCGGCAACCATCATTCACAACAACCCACATGGGGAAACCACATCATGCCTTAACCCATTAACACATTACAATTTCACATCATTTAACCATTCACCCAATTCCCATGTGTTATGCCTATCTCACTAAGCATTCCATCCAAGACCCATAATCTATCCCATTATGGTCTTTAATCATTTTTCACATTAACCCATTTAACCCGTTCATCATTCCCATGAATTAATCATTTATGCCCACATTTTTATCAAGGGTTCTACAATTCATTATAACAAGGTCTCTCATTTAATGATAATCCCTAAACCCGGGATAAGCCGACACATCCCATGGATGGCTCCAATTAGGTCAAGTCCTTCCCATCACATCCCACGAGGATCGTGAGGGTTCCCATTAGCCATTTAAAACATCATTATTCTCAAACATTCCAAGGATATTCACAACATAACCAAGGGAAATCTAGAACACAAATTAACATGCACAAAAACCCTAAATAACCATGGGATATAACTTGTAGACCACCTACCTCGAAACCTCGGTTGAACGCACCATCAATCGAGTCCTTAGACCTCGATTCAACCAATCCTTGGAGATTCAACCTAGAACTCACCCAAAAGATAGGGTTTTAGGGTTTCATAACAAGAGGAAAGGAAGATACTAACCCTAAACCAAAAAGAGAAGCAAGGATGAGGTTAGCCTTACCCGGAGCTTCGATCCGCAACCAACGACACCAAAAATGCCTTATAATCAAAGGAGTTTGATCTCTTGGAGTCCTTGGGAGGCTTGGTCCGCACCTAGGGTGAATAGGAGAAGATGGGAGGAAATTCCCAAGTTGGGGTTATAAATCCCGGAGTGGAAATTTTGTAAATTTTCCAACTTTAAGTGGCCGCACGATTTAGCCGCAAGGTTTGGAAAACCGTGCGCACGCCACTGCCTGGAGGAGGGGTAGTCTCACGATTTAGCTGCACGGTTTGGAAAACCGCGCGCTCACTTCTTTCCAGAGGAGGGAGGGTCGCACGGCTTAGTCTAGGCAGGCTGCACGGTTTAGTTGACCGTGCACAGGTCGTGCGCCTTGGTCTGCTTTTCCCAGACATCCCTTCTTCCATGCCCCGAGCCCTCGAAACACCCCCAAGGCCTCTCACACTTCAAATAAACCTTTTAAATCCCCAAAAGCAAAGGGTTCAACCAAAAACACAAAAAACATACCTTTCCAAAAACCGGGATCTTACTTTCAAACTCTCTTAGTTGATAGAGAAGGTCAAGCTATGTGTGTCACTTGATAGAAATTTCTTTATCTCAATGTTTTATGGTAGAAATAATCATGAACCAAATCATATAAATCCATATTCATTAATTTTGAAATATGAGGAATTGCCTTAACTTATAGCTTACTCCTTCAAAATTTACACATCATCTCTTTGAAAACCATTTATCTTCTCTATAAGATTTATTTGAGAAATCATCTTAGTAAAAAATAATGATTTTTATTCCTTTTTGATTCTCATTTACATCCTTTTAAAATCTATGAATATTAGATCCTTATCAATTATGATCATTCATAAATTCACCATATCCTTTCTACATAGAGCATCCTATACGCTGTTTTCTTTCCAAAAAATGTAATGGATTAAGAAATCATAGTTATTTCTTAGATAAAACACTTTTCATTAGTTAATATAGTGAAACATATTTGTTAATTTATATTTGGGGCTCTTATGATCCATATATATTTCACACTTACCCCCACTGAGATGATGTGTCTAGATTGTCAATATAATGATAACTATTTCCAAATCTAGATCATGGGTTTGATAGATTTGTCCATAAAAATTTTACTACATTGAGGCATATTATATTATCATTCTAAATTATTATATATCACAATCTCTTATTTGAAGCATTACTATATACCATGAAACCTTCCCCACATTAGGAAATTATGAGGACTGGTGCGATGATTAATATATTTTTCAAATACATAAAGTTATATTTAAATTCATTGATCCATACAAACATTACCCCCTTCCAAGTTAGCTTGGATAGAGGGTTTGAAAATCATGAGATGTTTTCACAAATTTTCTATAATATCCAAAGTTTCTAAAGAAAGTACATATCTCTGTTACAATTATTGGTCTGGGAAACTCCATAATTTTCATTGCATTATATTGTTTCAAAAATATCTATTTTCTAGCGATAATATTCCCCAGTAATGATACATTTTTCATTTATTAATCACATTTATTTTACTTAAAATATATATAATCTTCTTGTAAAGTATTTGTCATATTATTCAAATTTTTATCACAGTCTTCCTTTATTTTAGAGTATATCTTAATATCATCTATAGAGACTACTAATTTCTTTTTATGGTAATATATAAGGACTCAATTCATTAACACCATAAATATTGATGGGTAATTAGTTATTCTGAAAGGCATCAATATGAAATCATAGCGTCCATTCCTTTTTTTGAAAGGTGCTCTTTAGAATATATTCTTTAATCACCTTTAACTGGTGATATCAAAACTGAAATTCCACTAAAGGGAAATATTGAGGCCCAATTAGTTGATCCAACATGTATTCAATATGTGGTCGGGGATACTTGTTCTTTATCATGATTTTTTTGAGTTCATGGTAATAAATACAGAGGTTCATTGACCCATCATTCTTCTTGACAACAATGAATGGAACACACCATGGCGAGGAACTCATGAATATAAATCCCTTTTATAGATTCTATTTTAACTAAATTTTTTGATCTTCCAACTCCCCAATGGACATTTGGTAATACTTATATGATATTGGAAATGATCTAGGAATAATATTTATTGTGAAATAAACCTATTAGTCAAGTGGAAGACCATAAAACTCTTTGAGGAAGACATCAGTATAATCCCTCACAATGTGAATATCATAAAACAAGATTCTATCCATTATATCAGTCATTTGGGTTAGATATTCTTTATAATAAATCAATAATATACAAACTTGAAATGAAGATTTCACATGATATTCATCTTCCTCCTTACACTTTTAAAGAATTAGAGGATGTCTTTGGGTATGAAGAGTGATCTCCCTCCTAAAAGTTTATTTTGGATTTATATAAGGATAAAAAATCCATGACTAATATATCATAAAACTCAACTAAAGTATGTAACATAATATTTTCTATAAAATTTATTTGATAAAATTAATTTTTAGGAGTTATATACTTAAGATAAAACAATTACTCTATTTTCTATTATCATTGACTTCTCAACCACCATTTTTTGTGGTGATGTCTAAAAAGTTCTATTAAAATTGTTAGATATTAAAGAATATATATAACTAGAAACAAAATGTATATTATTAATTAATTAATCAATAACTATCATAGTACTCACCACATCATTATTGGGATCCAAATCATTAGTAGTGATATCATATTTACTTCGATTCTCTCTACGAATCGTAGGTTATGGTCATTGATTGTATCATACAACACTTGTCTTAGAGAACTTTCTTACTTAATGTCAATTGTCCATGTAGTCGACACACTATACAATAGGCTAAGTGTTTTTATAAAACGTATTTTCTTCTGCCACATTAGTAGGATTTTTTATTTATGTTTGGCACTAATTATCCTATTTCCCAACTTTTTCTCGTATTAAACATCTTCTGATTTCCATGAGATAGTTTCCAGGGTGTTTCTTCCCACAACTTTGGCATGCGGTATGTTATTTTCCTTCCTATATGAGATTTATCTATTGATACTCTTAAAAAATCAATTTATGTTTTTTAATATAGTACCACAAGACAACATAGAGTAACTAATCTCCATTTCAACTTTTAGGGAACAACATAAAACCTATTATTAGTTACCAAAGTGAAAAATCAGTAATGACTTTTATAGACTTGGCTCTATCCCAATAAATGAATTGGGAACCTTAATTTTAGTTCTGATTCCAAATACAGAGTCATACCATGAAATACTTATGTTGTTTTCCTAATAAACACAAATATACTCATCTTCTATATACTTCAATATGAGGAACACCCTCCCTGTAACATCCTGAGATTTTATGAGATAAATTCCTTTTAATTTCTTTTATGTATTATTTTTTACGCTATACCAAGATTTTATTGCGCTATACGCAACACCGTATTAGCTTTTAGTATACACAACACTACTCTTGGCTAGTGTTGCACACAATTTCAAGTTCTTTTAATAGAAATCATTTCTTGAAACACTGAGTATAGATTTTGTTCAATGTATAAATGAAATATGTTTGGATTATGTTATACCCAACATAAAAGGTATCTTTCACTACACACAACACTAACAAGTCTTACGTTACATACAAGAGCAACCATCCTTAATACCTTGTGTTCTACGCAATACTGAGTTTCCCTAAACAACGACATTTTATTAAAATATTATAAAACTAGACATCACGAATAGTATCAACCAAATTTTGAAATTTATATAACATTATCATTAATCTTACACTTTTTCTAGAAGATGGTATGAGAACGAAATCAATTATTCTGATTATAGAAGTATTTTTCAAAAAATGTAGTTTTATCGCCTTTTGAGGGTGAACCCATATTAAATCTAGTTTTGACACTTTTATAAGTTGAATTTGATGAAATAAACTTATTATTTGGAATTTTGAAATAAAAATTTACTTTTTTTGAATTGTTTTTATTTTTCTAATAAAATTAAAATTTTAATAAATAACAAAATATACTTCATTTTAATTCGAAACTGCCTTTTTATCAAATTTATTTATATAGATATGATATATTTTAAATTGGTTTTAAAGTTTAATTTGATTATATTTTTATCATTTAATCCAATTTTGGTCTTTAGAAGTAATTTAACTTTTAAATTGGACATAAAAACTAGTCAATATTTTTATAGTTATTACTTCTTAAAAACCTGTTTTTTGGTTTTAACAACGGGAATTAATTTTAAATTAATTACTACATCTTATGTGTTTTGTATTTTGAAAAATGGATTCCATATTTGGAATCATAAGGTTCTAATTGTGTAAATATTTACCTTTTATTTTTATACATTATGAATAGTAACTTCAGTAACAATTTATTTACCATGGTTAAAACGGTAAATCTGGTAAATAAGGGTAAAAAAAGAATATTATAATAACATTAAACTACCACAACTCATGTCATAATCCAATTTCATGATATATTTCTGACAATTTCCATCCTTGGTTAGATATGGGGACCCCATGGATTCACTTGGATTTGAAAATGACATTTTAAAAGAATTAATTTAATGTAAAGATTATTATAACCTAAATATATATCTTTTACTAAATAGATTTAAGTATAGAGTTATATAAATGATCTATTTGTATATACATAGTTATTAGAAAGATAAAAATATTTCCTATATCATGGTACTTTATTTATAAATTTTTAGACATTAGATAAATATATTTATTTATGACACAATTATGGTGTAGTGATTACCTCTTTAATGAATGATTCAAATAAATGAATTTATATATATTAAAATAAATTTAATTTGAAAATTTTGATTCTATCCACTATTATTTTGGATTCAATTTACATATTAAGGATGGTTTAATGCCTTTGGTTCTAAGGAATCAGGTTTTTATGAATTAGTTTAAAAAACCATGTACGACTAGTGTCCAAAATTGACATAATCCATAACTTGAAACATAAAATAGTTTATTAAATGATATTAAATTCCTAAAAATATAAGACTATGAAAAATGGTTAATATAAGTCCAAATATGTCATAAATAAAGTTTTTTTGGTAGTTTGACATGATATGGTAATTACATTAACCAACAATGTGTAAATAACATGATATCACGGTAAGATTAAAAAGGGTAAAATAATGGTTAAACCAAAAAGACAAGGATAAAAGAATATTCCAAAATTATCTAAAAATTATTGAATTATGGTTATTAGAACCAAATTTAACTTATATTATAACTAAATAAGTTTTGGACCATTTTTAATTGAAAATTAATTTATAATAAATTAATATTTTTAGTATTTCCTAAAGTGCCCCTTTCCTCTCTTATAAAAGGGCACATAATCTCTCTCCTCTTAACTACATTTTGAGCCTTAAATCTAGGCCAAAACCTGAAAATCTATCTTATAAACTTCTCTAGTTACATTATAGAGGTTTCAGTCTTCTCAAAAGACCAACTCTAGTGCCCAAAGAGGAACTTTAAAGGAGGAACATCGAGGAAGAGGTAATCTCTTCTATTGATTCTTTCAAATTTCTTTTTTCTTATAATTCATATCTGTTAATTGTTTTATTATAAAGTAATAAAATAAATATAAATAATATACTAATATATTATTATAAATATTAAACAACCATCTTCCACCTTCTATCCATCCTATGAAAAATGCAATCACCGCGCGTGTGTACGTATGACTTACCGTCTACACACTATGATGTAATATATTTTTCAACACCAACTTACATAGATGGGTATAATGGTGAAAATAATAACTATATATGATTATTATAACATGATACTAATTTTTATATATTATAAACCATCCTCTTCAATACCATTCAACAACTATGGGAATTATATCGTCACCCGTGCGTACGTACGACTTACCTTCTCCATGACGCGATTAGATTCATTCTCCATACTAACAATTCAAGAATGATTATAAAGTATATATAACAAATAATCATTAAATATAAGACATAATAATTCTACTGGATATATATATATATATATATATCATTTACTTACTTCCATTCAATTCAATAAGGAAATGAAAACATCGTTCATGTGTACATACGACCTACGGTCTCCATGAATGGTGTATTCCATTTCATTTATATATCTATTATATATATTTATATAATGAATATATATGATATATAAATCATGTTTTACATTTTATAAGTAATTAAATCATGATATGAGTAATAATATCAAAAATAAAAATTCAAATCACGTACAATGAATAAAATAAATATTACCCAAAACATTGCTTTAATAAAAAATTTACAAATGAACAGGTAATAAAAAGTTATAAGTGAATAATATATGATATAATAAATATTATTATGGTTCTGTTACAAGTTAAAAATATGTTTAAACACACTATACAGGAGTTTCAGACACATATGGAAGAAATATGACATAAGGTAAGGGATAACTTTTCAAATATCGTTTTTATCCGAGATTCTTTATTCTAAGTATTTACTGGGGTTTATTTATCATCCAGATACATATTTTCTAAATATGTATTTCAAAATATTCTTTATATCCTTATATAAAATTTTAATTTCATTTTTACCCATTAGTTAATTTTTACTAAATTGCATGAATAGAATCTTTTGTCATTCTTGGTACGAGGTACTTTTTGACCTTTCCAGCAAAAGTACAAGAAAAGTTTTTCTTAACTTATACGTCATGAATGGATTTTTATGGATTCATGATATCTTATTTCCATGAATCATACTCTATAAAATTTATATATTATTTTAAAATAAATTACTTTCTTTTAAATTGTGTGTCATTTTGAGAAAAGAAATCATTTTTGAAAAAAGAAAGGATATTTTCCACAGAAATTAATTTCAAGTGTTTTCTAAAAATTATTTTCCATCTAAGATGTCACTCATTAAATTAGATTATATTTATATCCCTATTATTACCATTATTTTATTTTGTTTATGATGGAATGTTATTTATGAAATCCATTTTTTTTATATAAATTATGATTTAATGATGTTTAAGAAACCCATTTTCTTACATGGGTTATGCTATGGTAAATGTTTTATTATGTTTTTGTGGAACATGTAAGAATGGTTTCATTATGAGTTGGGTGTGACCTATATCTCCCTCCAGTGCATTGGGTAAATATTCATATCTCATGAGATAAATATGACTGGAATTACAAGTAAATCTGGTTTAATAATACAAGGCTAAAATGGAAAGTAAATCTAGTTTAGTAATACATGGTTGGAATGACAAGTAAACTCAGTTTAGTAATGGACTATGTCCACTATGATGGTCTTGGAATCAATGCCTTGGCTACTATAGAAATATTATTATGTAATTATTGGTTTTACACAATTACATGTTTTATTCCAATTCTCTTATATCATGGTTAATGTTCCTTTATGATCTATGCCTAATGTACCGCCAAGATTTATTTTAATGAATCAAGATTTTGATGTTTAAACTTTATGTTCATGTTTTTACATTCAAATGTTTATGGTTTGTTTTATGTCCTCCATGTTTATCATTACTGATCATTTGGTCTCACACTTTCTATGTTTTCTTTTCCCCAATATATATAGAATGGTTTTAGGTAGGAAAACAAAAGGGGAAGATATTTATAAGAGATGTTGAAGATATTTCTCCATGATAAGAAGATTTTGTTCTAAGTATTCAAAGACACTAAACTAATATGAACTTTATAATCTGTTTGTTTCATGTATTAATTATTCCACAAAAGAAATGTAAGGTTTATGTACCTCAATCATGGGTCTCTACACTCCCCATTTTAAGGTAGATAATTTAGAGAAAATATTTATTGAAAAAAAATTTCTCAATTTTTTCATATTCCATGAAATCATTAACTTCTTCATATATTTTATTCTGGATCAGTGTCCACCACCTACCAGCTTCCCCCTCAATGTGATAAATATCTAGAAAAATTTTATCATATTTTGAGCATTGAATCATGGAGAATATATTTTCAATGGAGTTAATCCATTGTTCCTCGATGGGGGATCAGAAAATCCATTAATGGTAGGAGTACTTTTCACATAAAAGAATCTGATATAACATTATATTTTTTAGGAGGTGGAGATAATTGTGTATGATTCAATTTATTATTCATATTTTTACTTTTTGAGCTAGTAAAATCATGAGGTTATCATCTCCCACTCCCATAAAGTTAATAATATATTTTTTAAATCATCAAATTTATTATTTTTATAGTATATACTATTTCTCCCCATTAACTAAAAATAATAATTAAATAATAAAAATACAAAATGGAACTTATAAACATAGATGGAGTTAATTTAAAATGATAATTATATCATAATATATGAGTCTCTATGTTCCATTCCTGGTTATACATGATAATGACTCTTATTAGGTTTCCAAAGCTAATATATGGTTCAGGTCTTTCATAAAGGCTCATAATTAGATTTTACTTTTCCATAGAAAAACCCTCGAGAGTTTACTATGAGTTAGGAAACATGGAAATTATCATTCACCTGATGATGACTAAGCCAAATCCCAATGTACCTGTATCATAGTTATTACCCCAAGGAAAAACATTAGCATAACGATATCTATGTGTAGTATCTAGATAGGGATATAATTTATTTGAAAATATTCCCTCTATCCATCACAAAATTCAAGGATATTTTCTTATAATTGAATTACCCATAGGTATTTTACTAAAGTATTCACTAGTAGAAAAACTATTTATAACATAACTAATTTCATGTCAGGTTTTTAGAACTGATGTGAAATTTTTTAAAAATTTATTTTTCACATTGGTTCCTATACAAACCATGTGAAACAAATTTCATCTTTTTTTCATGTCAGTTATATAATAACTCAATTGGAAATGAAAATTTTTCAAATCCCTTATAGATAAATGATGTGAAAAATTGGGTTTTCACATCAGTTATTAAATAAAAGACATGAAAAAACCATCATTACAACATTTTCACATCGGTTATTTAATAAAAGACTTGAAAAATATTGATAAATTTTTATATCATTTTCCATGATTTGATTTGAATAGTGGTGGAGATAAAATGGACTTACAGATAAAAAGTTATGGACATCGTAAGTTGATCATATCTAAACAAAGTATTAGAAAATTCCAACTTTTGACAACCAACACTTTTGATTCGTAACTCTGTTTGAGATCCACGACTAGTAAAATATAATCTTGATAAATTAACTAAATGTTGTTAAACATTTATGACATATTAGTTTTGATAAATATTGTGAAGAATTAATTTTAACATCGATTTTTTATATCCAACGTTAAATTTCTTCAAAGAAGACTTTCGACGTCTTTTTTTTCATGAACTAAAATTCAAAGTTAATTTCGACATAGTTTATTAATAAAATTATGTAAACAATGTTGAAAAATCTTAATTTCATTATAAAATATTCGATTTGAGTTGTGGTGGAGATAAAATGGACTTACAGAGAAAAAGTTATGGATGTTGGAAGCTGATCATATCTAAACACACTCTTAGAGAAGTCCAAATTCAAAGGACCATAACTTTTTAAGAGTAGCTTCATTTAAGCTACACCACTAGTAAAATTAAAATATTAGGAAATGAGATACATGTTGATAAATGTTTTTAATATATGTTTTTATATAAATGTTGTGAAAAATAAATTTTAACGTTAGTTTTAGAAAAACTGACGTTAAAAGATACTTTTTAACATCAGTTACCATAGAACCGATGCAAAAATATATATTTTCAAGATATTTATCATAAAACTAACATAAAAATGAAACTTTTAATACCTTTTCACAATTTTTATCATACAATTGATGTGAAAATTAAAATTTAATATCCCACCAATGCAGAATTCCAATTTTTTACCGAGTGACATTGAAATTTGAAACTACCGCCTAAAATTTATATTACCACATTTTATTTTACCACATAATTTAAATGATTTTACAATCCACATATAATTATTTAATGATATATTATTTTAGTCATCATTATTCCACCAACTTAAATAATATGATCTTCATCAGAAATAAAATATTTCTTATTTCGGTGATCTCTTCATGGTATTTATAATTATTTTTCTATGATTTATTTTTTATGATTTGTTTTCTCAATTAATATATCATTTAATGATTTATATTTTATAATAATGAAGTATATTTTTTCATATCATGGTAAAAATAAAAATATATCTTTTAATCATAAAATGTCTTCAAAGCTGAAGCTTTATTTTCCTCGTGAGATATTTCCTTAGAAGAAAATTATATCCACTAAGACATCAACAGATGTGAAAATTATTTCAATGTTTTCTATTATTCTATATATTTCTTATGGTTTCTATGATGTTTTTTATAGATATTATTTTTTTCCATGGATGGATTAAACAAAAAAATAATATTTGTTGAAACAAATATTTTTAATATTGGTTTTCTAAAAACCAATGTGAAAAAGGGTTTTCATGTTGGTTTTTGGAAAATCGACTTGAAAAATAGTTTTTAACTTCTTTTTTTTTAGAAAAAACATCTTTTAATATGTTATTTCTTGTCATATTTTAAAAAAATGATGTGAAAAATCATAAAAAATCCATTATTTTAGGTTTTTTTAAAGCTAATTTTTTTAAAAAATATTTACATCGTCTCCTTCAAATATGTCTCCACAATAAACAATGTTAAAAATATAAAATAAAAACGTAAAAAACCAGTTTTTTACTACAAATTATAGTCCAAATCCCCAAAAATAACTAAACATTCCTATGATACTAAATATATAAACCCAATCCTTTTAAACATATGATTACATGATTTTTTTTATAATAATTTCCTATAAGAACAATGTAATGATCATGAGGCCTTGTGTAATTGGAATACTTGGTTCATATTACATCAAAAGTTTACATAAAAAAGATATCATTATATTATTTTCCTTAATGAGATTATAAATATTGGATGACGTGTAGAATACATAAAATAAAGTGGTGATCCAAAAATACCATTAAGGGAATAAATATGTTGAGGAAACATAACACATGATTCAATGTTATACCATGATATCTTAAAAAGATGGATCATGAGTAATAACATGGAAGTATAGAATAATTATAATGGTAGCATAAGAAAATTTTAAAATTAGAAATGCTGAATAAACATAATACATGAAATAAGCACAATTCAAGGCTAACTTCCAAAAAGAATCACATAGTGGACAGAGTCCCAAAGTTGATTTGGTTTACTCCCTATTCCCATACAAAACAACTCATGTAAAAACATATTTACCCAATAAATTGGAGTGATATTTGGTAATAACCATCATAACATGTTAATGATTTATGTTTTCTACAAAAAGGGAATCAATAAGAAGGAATAATCAAAATAATTTCTCCTAAAATGAAAATGGGTTGCATAATCATGCCTCATATTACCATCTATAGAAATTTCATTATGAATGAATTTCAGAAATAAACATAAGGCATATATTAACACATAAATGGATGGGAGAATAATATTTTTATTTATGTGAGAGGAATATATATATAGAATTTATAAGAATTACATAACTTTAAAGAGTGAAATTTATTAAGAGAGATAATGGTCATAACCCGAAGAAAAGGATGGTTTAGAAAGATCCCTTGCATTGAGTGTGAAATATTTCATACTTTATTTATATTCATGAAAAATAAACTAATGTTTATTTTTAACTTTACTAAGAACCTTTTTCATTCTTATTATTGTTTATATTCTATTTATTATATATTTATATTAAATTATTTATTAATTTAGGTTCTTGTGTGATATTTTGACAATATTCAGATAATATGTCAAAAATCACATTGGTAAGTTGAATAAGGTAAAAGAGAATATAAATTTATCATCTATAAAAAAAAATCATGAAATAATTAAAATTTTTATAAATCTATTATAACTTTGAAACAATTCTATGAAATATGGTTATGAAAATGAACTATGTTACATACATTGAGACAATAATTTGTATGTACCGACGAGTAATAGTTCCATTTTTCAATAATAAAGATTTGAAGAAGGTATGTGTTATTTTATCATTAAAAAAATAAAACTGTACCTTTAATATAATATTATTTCTTTAAATACAATTATAAATAACATCCATGTGATTCATAAATGAAAACAAATCACATCTTTTCTAGTATATGGTAATACACACTTGCTCATGAATGATGCTATGATCTTTTAAGGAATAGAAGGGTAAGAAAATATATTAAATATTAATTTTACATAATTATATATATTTCATATATATCATATTGATACATTATATCCATAATTATAAAAATTTATGAGAGGCGATGATGGAAAATGAACTATGTTGGTTCATGAGGCGGTAGTTTGTTGTACACACGAAAGATGGTTTTATTTTCTATTTAATGGAAGTGGAGACAAATTTAGGTTAATCTATTAAAATAAGAACATATCAGTTTATGGTAGATATTTATGTTATTATATCATCATTATTTAATAATATTTTATGGAGGTGAAGGAATAAATAAAACAAAAACACTATATTAGAAATGATACATCTTCTTCGGACAAACTGCACAGGTTTGTAAAAGAAGCCACAATAGGACTGTTGTTTTAATATAAAAAATGATTTTATGATATGGTAATGGAATTAATTAAGGGATATGGGTAGGTATAGGTTAATACATAAGGGTTTTTATGTGTGTAATGAAGAGGAGAGGAGGTTTCCTTTTATAAGTGAGAGGTATAGGATTTTTTTAAATACCTAAAACTATTCAATAATGGAAAGTCACACTCAATGAAAGTAGATACAAAGGAAGAAATTAATTAATTTTATGTAATATATGGTTTAGAAAATCCTCAAAATATAAAAAATAGTTAGTATATAAAAATTTTCTTCTTTTAACCTCTATGAATACTCACTTTTTCAATTATTGTTTTCATGATAGTAAATAGTTTGTTTACCTTAATAGTTTTCCATTTGAGGATAAAAAATAAAACTATGCTTATTAGATAATTTGCGACACATTATTTTCAATATAGAATCTTATTGATTAAATAAAAATACTATATTTTTGGAAATTTAGTTTTAACACAAGTGTATGTAACACACAAAACCCATTTTAACCATAACCATGATAATAAATTTTTACTATTCTTACTATAAATTATGACAAAATATAAGTTGAAATTATTTCCTAATAATTATAATGACGATAAAAATAAGTAATACATTTTATCAAACTAAATTTATGGAAGTTTAATAATTAAATTTAAAAAAAGTCCACAAAACATGTCGAAAAATAGATTTTCAATAAATGCATTCTTTAAGAATATGATGAAATTATTTTAATTCCATGATAACAAATAATAATTAAATTAATTTAAATTTATATACATACATATATAATAAATAAATATATTTAAATTATTCTTTAATAGGGATTATTTTAATTAATTAAAATAGATAAACTTCATACACTTAAAAACAGTTTTCCTAAAATAATGTTTTAAGAATAAAAATAAACACATACCAAAATATTCAAATATTATTAATTTAAATAAAAATAATTAGAGTATTAAAAATAAAATATTCCGTATTTCAATTTAAAATATAATGGGACATTTAAATTATATTATTTAATGAACATAAATTATAATATTTGAAGAAATAGAAATTTTCACTGTTCACTGAAAAATCTACCCATTATGAAAAATCCCAAAATTCCATCCTAAGATAATTTTAATATTATTATAAAAAACTTATTTTCTCTCAATAAAATACATTTTATAATTTTTATAGAAAAATATTATTATATTTTCTCCCAAAAATAAATAAAAACCATTTTTAAGGAATTTTTTTCTCGATGAATAAAATGTCTTTATTAACAATTGAATTATTATTTACTAAAAAATTATCAATAAATTTATATGGAATAAGAATCAAATATATATTTCATAATTTATTTAATTTTATTCATACCCACGAATTTAATGGATATGCTATAATGGCCATAATTAAATAATAGTGTTATATTTATGTAAAGTGTTCCATCTCGTATGTGTTATCAAACATATTTTTCTTAAAATATTGGGATGTTAAAACTCACCCATTGAGTATATTATCCTACCAATCATTAATATTTATCATATACTCTATGAAGGTATCTCTATCCTTGATGTCCAAATTTCCTCAGTCAATAGCATATGATGGGTCTTGCACCTTCCTCATTAGCTGTGACCCCAGGAAGGCATCGTGTACCGAGTATAACTATGATGATAGGGATAATAAGTATTCCACATCACCAACCCTATGAAGTATATAGAAATGTATATTTAATATTAAGGATAACATGCCACCTTGACCATATCCCCATAATCCTCATTGAGGTGATACCAACAAGAACACACACTCTCCCTCATTGAACTCCAAAGGTCTCTATAATCGATCTTCATATGACTGTAGAAGGCTGTAGAAAGTCCTAATCCACTCTTATATGTTTTGAACATTATTTTTAAATTCTCACAAAAACTCTATTACCATTTTTGATGGATCCCCTCGATCATTCCATCATAGTGGGTACTTACAAGGCCATTCATACTAGGCCTCGAATGGTGCCATATTGATGTTGTATTAGTAAATGTAATTATACATGAACTCCAACAAGGGTAGGTGGTCACCCTAGATATTCAAAATTCCCAACTTTCATGACTAAAGAATATCATCTCGAACCTGAATGGTTCGATCAGTCTAGTATTTTTTCTACTAGTGGAACGTCGTGCTCAATTGTGACTAAGTCATAAAGGTCACCATTAATTCACTCCTTTATCATGATGTGAATAGATATTGATTTTATAAGTTGATCATCAAAGAAAATCCATGTATCTATACTATTAAATACAATTAAATGTATCAAACAATATTTACTAAAATATTCTATAGATGGATAGGATGTGAACTAACATAGTGAGTAAATCTATGATCACTAAGAAAACATTGTAACTTCTCGCTAAAAATGGATGTACTATCTTTAATTACATGGATATTACATCCCAATTCTTCTTTGGTATATAAATGGGTTGACCCAAAATTTCTATTACCTTTCAATCAACATTTACCTATAGAAATGTACGGTTTCAAGAGATAAGATCAACTACACACCTCTTTATCTCAAGCCACCATAACTGATGCCAAAAGTCCTGGTACATCATCACCACTATTGGATGTACCATTAATGGGTATGTATGATAATACCTAATGACCTCCTCTCATATTGTCACAAATACTATCATCTACCTTGTAAATATGATGAAATTCTACCCACATTTATAAAATTTATTAGGCACATATCCAGTGGATATTTGAACATGAAAAGTCTCACAACCAATATCTTCTAGATGAGACTCCCTAATACAATGTAAAATTCATTGGGTAATAAACATCAACTAGAGTTTATATACACCATCATCATCCACTATGGAAAACTGTAACAAGGAAAATTACTCTAATTACTTGCTTAAAAACAATAAATAAGATGTACTATTAATCCCATCTTCCACTACATTCTACTTTATGTGAGTGTATATTATTTAAAATTAATAATCATAGAAGAACTTTATACATAAAATATATCTCAAAATATGATCATTCTGTGAAAATATATATTTGAGACTCTTATGTTCAGAATAGATGATACACTGCTCACCCATAAGTTAGTATTCCTACATTATTAGGGAGAAGACTATAGCTGTTAGATCTAGATTTTCGGTTAAGTAAATCTTCACATAGTGTATTTGTTATTGGGGACCCTCGAAAATCACTGTCATCTTATGATTTATAAAAACAATACAATCCTAGTTTATTAGGAATGATTGAACACCATATACTCAACACCCTCCTCTAGTAGTCACAAGATTAGGGAACTCGTCAACCTCTACTATAACTCATGAAAATCATGTTGTCACTTCTCTTCCCACACAAATTCGTACCCCTTTTAGGTCAAAATAATATAGGTTGTCGAGATCTTGGAGAAAACAGGAAAAAATATTAGATATTAGCCTTACAATCCATTAAATATCCACACCATAGTCATACTCATGGGTAGTTCCCAAGCTTGTAGTACCTTAACCTTTTTTGGGTCCACTGCTACTCCCAATTACAATATGACATACCCCAAGACATGGACACATAAAATATATAATTTAAACTTCAAGAGATTAGTATAAAATTTTATTATCTTGGAGTATCACAAGCAACAACCTCATATGTTTTTTGTTTTCCTTCTATAACTCAGAGTAGAAAAATACGCCATCAATTAAGACTACTAAGAGCTAGTATAATAAATGATGAAAGATATAGTTCATAAGTCCCAAGAATTATTCTAGGGAATTATTCATGGTGTAGGGTGCCATAAATATCTCTTAGTTTCCATAGAGACATTACAATTCAATTTCCATTATATTCTCATCTTGAATTTAAATATTTTGATAGACAGACGTGAGGTCAATCATCAAGAACCAACTCATCCCTTTCAACTAGTCAAATATGACATCAATTATTGGGGGCATAAACTTATTCTATATGGTCAAATGGTTTAGGATATAGCAATCAATAAATAACCTTAAACATATTTACACCTTCTTAGCTGGAAACCCCAGGGATGTGTAGGGGGACACAGTGCTTCGGGAAAATCCCTTCTTATTAAAATCATCCAACTTCACCTTCATCTATTGAAGATATATTGGGTCTACCCAAGATGTGGGAACATATATAATGTCTTTCTTTTGAAATAAGACTTTACAAAATTGATATCTATCTAGGGAGATATGCCTAGTACCTCCTCAGTGAAAATTTCCTCATACTCCTCTAACATCACAGGAAGTTGAAATCTCACAACATTCACTTCTCCTTGGATAAAACTATCTATTTGATTTTTAATCTGTTTTATCCACATGATATGAGCCTATCCTTTTTTGTTTGTTTATCATTCTCACCAAATAAGTAAAAACTCATACATAAAATCAAAACCACCACATACTCTGCCTAAAATAGTCAATCTATGAATAAAAATATTGAGATACAACTGATTCATAGAATACAATATTCAGTCATCAACGTAGTTACTAAAATATCACATAGGAAGCTCTACTCTCGAAGATTTAGTTTACACTAAAATGATAAGTGTGTGACTATATAATCTCCTCTATTAGGAGTCTCCAAGACCAAGGGTCAAGAAAAAAGCTCCATTGGAATCTTTAGATATCAAAAAATGGATGTGGGAAAAAATTATTGGATCATACCTATGTATTTAAATCCTATAAATAATGTATAAAAGATTAAAATTTTACCTGAAACCATCCTTTGAAACATTGGCTCATAAGAATATACTCCTTGCATTTATACTCATCCTTGAAAACTATCTCACTGAGCATTGCATGAACTAATGGGGGTGGTTCTGGAAAAATATCAAAAAAAATTCCTCAACCATCATTTATCCAATCTCCTCAATCATGTATGAAACCTTGTAGAAAATATTGATATAGAAATAGTCTATTCCTCGGTGTTCTACTTACTATCTCACTTCCGATATCATGATTGGTCAAGAAATCACACATGAGATGTCTTCTCCTATCATTAGAGTAACATTTCCTCTCCCTATGATAACTGGAATCGTCTTGAGAGACCAAAAATAAATAATCCATATCTTAGTACTTTCTTTAGAAGTGACTCACATTCCTAGTTACATTATCCTACCATATACTACAAGATACTAATGTATCAACTCTATACTGGTCACTAGAGGAACCAACTATTAGTGTATGCTCAGCTAGAAAGCTCTCCACTTCTAGTGAATTCTCAAGAACTCTAGCATAAGTAGTATCACAAAGAGATACCAGAATATCCCTAATATCTTCATGCGTCTCACAATCAGTAGTCCAAGATATAATTTATATATCACTAACAATATCCATGGATTATCATGAGAGGTTAGTGAAACAAGTCACATATTATTCTATAGTTAAGCTTCCCTATTAGAGCTATAGATGATCTTGGAAACATACTACTGAAAACATAGCTAGTTAGAACTCCACATTAAACAGATTTTGAAACTAAATCAAAGATAAATTTTTCTCATCATGTGTCTATGTCACTAGACTCCCATATCAGCCTACATATCCATGAAGAATGATCCTCTCTTAGGAAACCATATAATAAGGAGGTGTCCTAATAAGATAGAAAATTTTCCCAATTAACTTGAGCCCTTCCTCTAATGACTTGGTGTTTGGATCATCCCAAACCCTAAGTGGTATATACCTCTAAAACTCCTGAATCATTCTTATCCTACATACATCAATCAATGTTATTTCTAGGACAACTATCTTCCTTATGGGTGGAGGTAATATCAACAATACATTTATAGGAACAATATATTATACAAGACCCTAAATAGAGGCATTATAACTAGGTGAATCTTCATCATGATCATACTATGAAATATAAAATGTATTTGATCTTAAAGGCATCATAAATTTATCCAGACACACCATAGTCAAAGAGAATTTCTAGGGATTCAACTCTTTAAGGACATGGAATCCACATCATATTCCTATATGATGCATGTACCCTTGTTTTCCATGAAACCAGTTCCTTTCTACAATGATTCAAAAGGATGGATATCACAGTTATACAAAATAGATATGATGGATTCCACACTAAAATTGGGTAACCAGACAAGAGAGACGATTTTGAGAAACATTAACATGGTTTCCCATGTTCTCAATCAAAACCTCATAACAAGATGATCTCCAAACTGTAGTCCACAAACAACCTCCTCCAATACCACTCTTTCATGAAATGACATGTTAGGGTCCACCTGAACTGAAGTAAGCTGAGTGTGATTCCCCATGTCTCATTCCATTAGGATAAGGTGTGAAAACAATCATTGAGTAGGCATAAAAACACATAGTAGGACTTATCCTATGATACATGATCACACTTATATATATCCAGAAAACTAGAATTTACAAAAAAAAAGATATGAATGATACAAATATGCATGCATTAAACTAAATAAGACTTTAAAGTATGAAAAAAATACTTGAATGATAGGGTACAAATCCAATCCCACTAAAAACTATAAAAGAGTACAAACTTCTAGAAAAGAGGGGACTACGGTCAAATATAACTCATGGAACTAACTATATTCCATCAATATAAAATATTCTCCACATGCTCCTAGTCCACACAAGAATCCTTTGAAAGGCCTTTCATCTGTATAAGATACGACATGAGTGGGAAGTTCCCATGCGTGGGTGAGTAAAACATATCCATAAGAACAAAATGAGGTTAAAATAAAGAACTAATGAGAGTAAACTCACAAGAAATAATAATATAAA
The DNA here is from genome assembly GCA_963277665.1 of Viscum album. NCBI lineage: Eukaryota > Viridiplantae > Streptophyta > Magnoliopsida > Santalales > Viscaceae > Viscum > Viscum album. The sequence goes on from OY728119.1 coordinate 118,902,912, forward strand.
TATAGATGTACTCAATATAGTCACTAATTATCAATGGAGTTTGTAACTAAATTGTTATCCTGGGATTACAACCATGGAATCAAAGTATCATTCTTTCATGGTAACTCACTCTCCAAGTATTGATAACAATGATAGAGATCAATAGAGAGGTTATTCATGTCATAAATCACCATAAATAAGTACATGTTGGAACTTAGAAGGTGTCAATACACACAAAAGGGATAACACTCTAGGAATATGGGGATACATGACCCTGCTAAGAGTAAACCAAAAGTATTTGGATCACTCACCCAAGAAGTTGGTAACGAGATACCTGATCCAACTGAATAAGGAATGATGTAAGATAACACCTTGATCCACACTAAGGGATACCTGAATCTATCTGAGACTAACCTATATAAGGGATCACTCAATATATGATCATTTTAGGATACCTCACTGTACCATCTTGGGGATGGACCATGAGAATTTTCCCTATAGAAACTCAACTATACTAAAGATAATGGTGTCCTCAACCATCTCTCGATGAAGTACATGATATTTATATCAAATAAATATCATGTCTTGGATACCTAAGGTATTATTGTTTCCTTCGGTGTATTCATTTATTACATTGACTAATTCCAATTTACTCTAGTTGTTCTCATGTACTTTGGTCATTCTTGGGTTCTCTGTCCATTTATCGGTTATTGAGCTATGTCTAAGTACTCTGGTTGTGTTTGTGTACTAATTCATGCCCATTTATCCCTAGATATGTCTGTTCCCATGTACCCCTAGGTTATATGTCGCTCCATATTAACAAGACACACATAGTATATTATGGCCACACAATGTGTGACAATTTGTTTTGTGCATAAACCGTATCCATTTGAGGATGAGACTACATGACATGTGTTCTTCCAAATTACACATTTTTTAGTTAAAGATTTTACATAATCATAGAAAAACACACACATATATGAATATGAGACAACATATTATGATCTAGTTATGTAATCCAGCAATTAATATTTATCTGATGTTGACTAAACCTAAATCTTCATAGATCGATGAATTCTGACGACACAACATTTTTGTAGATCTTCCCCATTGAACTGTATCGCTAAGACACCATAATCATAAAACTAATGATCTATGACCTATGTCTGATCTACCATCATAACACATCATGCCTCATACCAGTTCTTGATCATGAAGCCAAACATATGAAAATGAAATAAATCACTAATGATTCATTGTGCAATGAATAATGAGCGGAGAAAAACAAACAGAACACTGTTGTTGATCACATGAAGAATGAGTAGAGAAAATCACACAACCCAAGAGTTATAAGTGGACATTATCCATTGTTTAAATAGGCATCAATCCATTGATGGATGGAATATAGATCTCCATGAATATTCATGGATAAAAAAACATTATCAATTCATAATTCTAGGAAGATTAAAAAACATTAAACATGTGAATTAATTTGTTATAAGAATTGATTCATGTTTGACATGGAATAAAAAAATAGGGATTAATATAATAAAAAAGATCTTACATTGAGATTGAATTGATAATTGATGAATAATTATTTAGTGTTGTTGTTGCTTTCGAGATCCAAGAAATACCTTTGTTATAGTTTAACTCCTTGGTACACTGATAATCAACCCACAATATCATTGTTGTCACTAAGGCTCTATTCCACGACTATCTCCTACCACTATGATTTTTTGTCTAACCCTAGGGGTTATCCATAATGAATATAACATAGAGAGGTATTAGGCCATTACATTTAATGAATACTAAATTAATAAAATAATTTATTTATATATTAATCCACCCATGAAAAATATTAAACAGAATAAAAAAAGGTAATGTTTCACCTGGGGTAATACCCGTATTCCAGATTTAATGGCAGTATCACATTTTCCATCCAAGAATTAATTTAAGATTTATTACAATTTTTTCATAAGATCTTCCCATGCAAGATATAATATATTTAATATGTTTGCTATATAAATTTAAAGGTTCTCTGGGCCCTGGAAACTCGTGGTGACTCAATGCTAATCTTAGAAAACAATTCTCTAAAATATTCCTATGTTTTACAAGGAAAATAGTCATTACTATTATTTTCTGAAATCCTGGACCCGATTCAATCAACAAAAACTTAACCGAGATGGACACATTGCCTCAATCATGCCACCCAATATTCCAATGCATACTGACTAAAAGTTAGGTTCTATGGTGGAATATTGGAGAGACTATACCCTCATGATCAGAGTTTAGCATAGTTTTATAATCATATAAATCAAGAGAAGTAGTGTACAAAATAAATGAGCATATGAAGAACAAAAAACCATCATTTATATAACTGAGTAATCTCATGAAACAATGTTATATACAAATGATGATAGTGGCATGCTATAAACATATATTTAATACATGGAAACATGAATCCAATAAAGCACATATATCAAAAGTAAAAATGAAAAAAAGGAACTATCCACTTATTGTATCATGATCCATGAACTGTATTGTGCTCCAATAATCCTATAAAATAATCAATCAAGCATCAACAAGAAAGAACATACACCTATCCCTACCTTCATTCATGATGTTTGTCCAGGTACCCAAAGTAAACCCAAACAAATTGTGAGATAACTCTTAGTACGCCACCACCAATGGTGTCTATTACAAGTTCATTCTTTTCATATAAGAATAAGTAGTGTGCATATATAAAAGGAATACATGTGATCATAATAGAAGCGATATTGCACAGTCTATCAAGTCTCACTATAATCAAAAAGCTAAATCATATGGGACATCTGTAAAGAATGTATAAAAATACCAATAACCTATTCCATGTAATCATGTATCAGGAATAAATGGCATGGGTCCAAGGAGAAAACACATACAAGAAAACATTGTAAGATAAATAATTATGGTAAACAAGATCCATGTAGTAAAAATGTACAAGGTATCCTAATGAGTCAAGTAAACTGGCTAAATCGTATCCAAGGAATAGAAATTTACAAGGAATCCTTATATGATAATCAGATCCAAGGAGTAGAATGGTACATGGAATCTTAATATGGTAATCATATCAACGGAGTATAAATTTACAAGGCATCCTAGAAATATTTTTTAACTTGACCCGAAGAGTAGAAATGTCCAAGGAATCCTAATATGTAAAGTAAATCAGATATGATTAATAGAAAATTTCATGGAATCCAAATAAAAAAGTACTTTGGATACAAGGACTATAAATTTACAAGGAATTTATATAATCCATGTACATCAGATCCAATTAGTAGACATGAACATGGAATCCATGTAAGTCATTGGTGTAGTACCAAGAACCCTCAAATATCGTCAAAATCCAACATTCATTTTATTGTTTCACTAATACCTTCATGACCATATACATTCCAAGGGATTAACCATTTCATACACTTTATATTAAAATGAAAAGGTGATATAACGTGCTTACAACCTCTAATAATTATTTAAATTACAATATTCAATTCTCAATTATACAAGGCGATCTCAACACATCCCTAGGGTTGCATATTCACAATAAAAAGATATCACCCACCCCATGGGAGGTTAATGTTGAGGAAAACTATATCCAACCTTTTATAAGGAATTAATGACATATCTTAAACATTAATTTATCATTTAAATCAAGTTTAAATTAATTTTGGAAGCATCAAATGGAATGTCTTCTATGCAGCAGAATGAAAATAAGATATAAAACAAAGACACTTTAAAGAAAAAAGTATAAACCACATAAATTATGCCCATAGAGGATTAATCATCCTATATTAGCCTATGATTTGTTCAAGATTAAATGAATATGGATGAACAAACCAACAACATAAGAATAGGGCATAAGATCCTTCTCAGAAATAGCATCACTAATAGAAAGGAAAAATAAAAGTATCCTTAGGAGTGAAAAAAATACCAATAGCTACCCAAAAAGACAATTAGATATTTAATATAAGGTTATATGATGAAGCATAAAAAAATCATAGCTTAGGATTGAGGTATATCTCCTACTAAGGACGTCTTGTTTTCTAGAGAATTGATGCAAGGTGTTCTATAAAAAAACATAATCCCCTTCCTCCTTTAATTAAATGACCTAGGGAAATTACATGGAGTGTAGATTAAAATGTCATTTAATGTTTGACTTTTCCCCCTCTGGGGATAAATCATTAAATGTTTTGAAACGGGTTCTGCCATACCAATACCCATTGTGTATTGAATACATAGTGTGTTTTATAAATACATGATGTGTACATGGTATAAATCCAGTATTCACCCCCCTTACTAATTTTTAAGAAAACATACCAAATCTCCCAATGGATGAGATTCTAGGACAAATCCAAAAAGATAGATGTAACAAGGGTTTAACCAAAAGTGAAAATGATATGTACTTCATAAAAAACCTGGGTTCTTAAAATCTCCCCCTTAAATAAATTAATCCTAAAATTTTTATTCCAAGGGTGGAAGTGAATAATCCCAAACATAACTCCATCCACTAGGTATTTACATCATCCTCTATCTCCCATGTCTCATCGTTCATGCATCCATGCTACCATAACACCCACACTAGAGGAACTGATCGCCCATGAAGAATCTTCAGTCCTTGATCATAAATACAGATAGGCTAATACTCAAAGGATGCATCCACCTCCAAATCAACATCATTGGCATTCATAATATGATATTAACCCAAATGATATTAATGAAACTGAGATATATGTAAGACATCACTCTTGGCCAAGTACCTTAGAGGTAAGTGCAACAAATAGGAAATAGATCGACTCCCTCCTGAATCTAGAAGGTCCCAACGAAAAAAGGGATAACTTCCCATGTTTATGAATCCTTATGTAACCCAGTCTAGGAGAAAATTACAAAAAACATGAATACCCCCTCAAACTATAGTGGTCAATGTTAATGATTGATGTATAACTTCTATCTTGACTAAGCTGTATAACTTTTCTTCTTAATAAGATGAATCTTCTTAAAAGTATCATAAATGAGGTGGGGAACCAGTAGCACAACATATCTTCCCTGTAACCACAATAGAGATTAATGGAATGTATAATCGTATAGGGGATCATAAGGATCCATCAGTATGGTATCCTATAAGCACTTACTATAAGAGAAATGAGAGAGAGATAAGTGTTTCTCCCAAGATCCTCTAAAATAGATGATGCATGCTTGGACCATGTCCTCCAAAACATGTATCATACTTTCATATTGAAAGTTGATATATGAGTGATATGATCTACAAAATATTACTTTCTAACTTTGTTCCCTCAACAACCCATTCCAAAATTGAAATGTGAATTGAGCGTCTCTGTTTGATATGCTAGAAAATGGAACCCCATGGTGGCATATGATCTCATGAATGTAGGGCCTCTTGAGCTCATTCAAAAATAAAGTCTCACAAATAGTAAAGATATGGCTGACCATTGGAAGCCTTTCTAGGATCATCCACACAACATCACTTCCGGAAGGTAATCAAAGAAATCCCATCATGAAATTCGTGTTGAAGTCATATGATTTCCACTTAGGAGTAGGAAACGACTGTAAAATCCCTACTATTTTCTATTTCTATTAATTCACATGAAGACATGTGGATCACATAGTAAAGACCTAACTATAACATATTTCATCCCCATTCACCTGTAATGACACTGATTTTTATGAGGTGTAGGTCCTTTCTTTTTCAGTTTAAATGTTAAATTACGACCTAATGTCTATAAACTTTTGGATCACAGGTGTTTCAGAAGAGTCTGAGGCCTGTTTAGAGCCCAAAACTAAACTTTTGGGGTGAGAAAGGAATTTTTTATGGTTATTTGACACAATGTAGGGAAGGATGCATAGTTACCTCTAAACACTAGAGGCTAGAGAATGGTCAAACAAGCTAAATAGTCAGACAAACAATGAGATTTTATGCACATAATCATGCTGTCATGTCTGTCATTTTGATATTAGGATGAGATAGGGTTTTATCATGAATAGTCAAAACTTGTGAGAAAACTTTGCAGGGTTCCCCTTACTTATAGAAAAGTATGAATGGTTTGGCCAACAGTGTGGCCAAACTGTGTGACCTAGTATTTTGGGTGAACTAGCCCTAATATCCATAATTAATCTATTAAATAAAACATAATTTCTATTATTCTCCTTTTCCAGAAATCATCTTCTTAAGAGATATCTTTTTATCCATTTCCTATAATTTTTCCACGTTCCTTCGTCTAATATCAGATTCGAGCACCAAATATCTCATAGGAACTACATCGCTAAGGTCTCAATTCCTCTTGTGTTTTTCCCAGTTCTTCTTGGAATCAGTTGTGTGATTTAAATGTGAGATATTATTTCCTAATTTCAGTTTATTCATTTGTTCTTTTATTTTATTATAACCTGATTCAAATTAGAAGCAGATACTAGATGATAACTCTACTACCAAACTGTTGTAGGTGGTCAATAATTTTCCTATTTAGTTTTGTGCATTATAGATTTTACTAGCTTTGTGCCACCCAAAGAACATTCCAAAATGAACTTGAAATTGAAATGTTAAAATGAATGAACTAGAATTAGACCTATTTGGTGTTACCTTAGGGTACATTTGGATGAGTGTGAGGTTGTTTCCACAACCATTACCACCCATTGGGTGTTCCATGTAAAATTCATTAGTTTATTCCTTTCTAGGCCACCCAATGGGTGCGTTCTTATGATTTCTAAGTTATAGTAAGCCCATTTATTAATAAATTGAATTGAATTGGTTGAATAGGATACATGTTTCTTCCTTTTCATGTTTATTCTTTCAATGAAATGATTTATATGAAAGTTGTATGGTAAGTTTATTTGTAATAAAATTCATATAGGAATGGGTAAAATCATGAAATGTGTTTTTTATGATTTTATAATTGATTGGGTATGTTCATTGGTTTCCTTCAAATGTGAATTGTTAATAACGAGTAAGTATAATCATGGGTTGTAATTGGATGACTGATAGTTAATTAGTAGAAGAAATTTTGAATGATTCCATTAAAGGCCAAAGAAGTTTCTCCTAGGGGTCTTGAACATGATAGTAGACACATTGGATAGAGATTTATCCTTGGGTCTTGATTCTATGGTACTCCTTGGGAATTACTACCCCTGGTATTAAGTTTTTCTTATTCTCATAGTGGATATGGTCAGTAGAAAAGGAACTTGGACCCCAACTCAAGCATAACCGACTTTCCATTAAGATAATCCTAGGAATCAATGAGGATTCCTTGGTCTTCTATACCTTGAATCCATCCCTTCATGGTCTAACACTTCAATTATATATAATGAAATTGGTAAATATGATAATCCTGATTATTCAACTTGGTCATGGATATTCTAACACTTTTGGTTATACGAAAGAGTCATGTTTGACATGTCATATGTAGATATATGGGGAGGCCATGTTGGTTATTTCTGTATTTGTTATATCATTATTTCTAGGAGCTTGAAACATGTTTTATATTTATCCTAGTATGGATATATAGTACCACTTTCTTCGTTATATATATTCCATGATCACATTAATTTCATACTATTTACCTATTATACCTTCACACTACATAGCTTATATTTCATAGACATGACTTGTTATATAATGATGGGTGATAGCCTATTGGGATTATATCTCACACCATGTTCAGGCTTCATTTGGGTACCCAACCATACATTATAGAAGCAGGTACAGATCGCGAAAATCTCCCAAAGTAAGATGATAGATTTTATTCCATGCTTAAGAGCGTGGGAGAAAGGGACCAAGATGAGGCTCATGATGTTATTGGGAGATTTTGATTTGGGGTCTTTTTGGTATTTTGAAATATGTATTATTTTTGTACTATTGTATACTTATTTTGGATGCTTTTTAGAAACATGACATGTATTTCATCTATTTATATGAGATCCATTTTTCTCATTGTTATCTATTACTACTATACATATATTGTTTGACTATTATATAGATTCTTCTATTGACTATTATAACTATTCTGCTGTGTTACACTCTAGTAAGAGGGAATAATGTCCCTATAAACACACACTAGGCCCTCCCAACAATTCGTAAGCCTTTGGAATTTGGGGAGATGTTCTTGAGTAAATGTGGCCAACTGAGCTCGTAGCACTGTTGAGTGGCATCCTGGTCCAAGATGTTACAAAGTAGTATCAAAGCGTTGTTCTTTTATGGTTTATTATTTTTTAACAATTGAAAATTAATGAACAATAATTAGAATTTGGTAATGATATTTTCTTGGGTGTAGTTAACCCATTACTGGAAAAAGACAAATTTTTTCGAAGGATAATGTTGTTATCTATATTTTGACAATTATAGTTTATTTGATTCCATCATTGGGGTATTAAATAGAATTTTGATGATATTACTGATAATATTATTGGTTTGATTGTGTTTTATCCCAATGAGATGAGGGTATTCCATCTCATGCATCATTTTAGTTACTTTATAAGAACCACATTCAATGCATTATTCCATTCCATATAGGATACATTTGTTGTTTTCATTATGTTGTGATAGGTGCTGAGATAGATATATCTACTATTATGATAAAATTATATCCATGGATTTGAGAATCATGGTTGGTAATCAGAGTTTTTTCCATGCATAAGAAGTGTTTTCCTACTTTGGATATATCAGAAACCCTGAGTATCTAATTGTGGAATATTGAGTTATAGATCAGGAGTCACATGGACTGGAATGTGTTATGGTTTTGATTAGGTGGTCGCCATACTTTGGTTAATAAGAAGTATGGTACCATATGGATCAGAATTTAGTGAACCATATGGTTCAACCATTTAAAATGAATTATGAAGGGAATACAAAAATGAAATAGAAATTGAAATGGTAGATTGAGAACTTGACCTAGACCCTACTTATGAGTGGGAAAAAGGCATTGTCTCTAGTGACTTTTGTCACTATTAATTTTAATATAGGTCTATCATTTGAATAAAATTATGGGGGATGACCTGGTTATAGGATTGTTTTTTCCTATCCTATGATTTTGATCTGTGAACCTTGATATCGTTATTTTATGACGCATATATTTGTAATTGTAGAGACATTACAACATGATGAACTCTAGTCGTATGCTAGGTGGGTGGTGATTACCATGATCTGGAGGAGGTGGTCCATGGTCTACTAGTGGATCCTCTTTTAGTTCCATCTACGACACCATCTATTGTTTTGGACATAGGTGATGAGGTAAAATTCCTCTAGGGGTTCTATAATTACATGAAGAATTCTCAGGGAGAAGCATATCCTACCTTGTCTATGGATGAGCTGATCTGTGTGTTCCAATAGCAGTATCCTCTCATGTTTTCTGGATATAGTGGTCCATAAGCTGCTGAGATGTGGCTTGAGATTATGATGTTTATCTTATAGTATATATAGATGCCTCCATAGTGGATAGTGAAGATTTTATCTTATATTCTTTGTGGGGAAGAAAACCGCTAGTGGGATGTACTAAAATAGACTAAAAGGGTATGATGCATTGTTTGGGATGATTTCCAAACATTTTTCTATAAAAAATATTACCCTAAGGATTTAAGGACATAGAAGGAAAGTGAGTTCATGCATTTGATGTAGGGTGTGATGATTGTTATGGAGTACTTGGAACACTTCATAGACTTGTAGTGTTTTGTGCTGATATACATTTCTAATGAGTTATCGATGGAGATATGCTTTGAGTAAGGTCTCCAATATTTCGTTTGATCTAAATCCAATCTGTACAGACTGACCTCTATTACTGATGTTGTAAATCAGGTGACAATTATAGAGTGGATCCTGATAGAAGTTGTGGGGTGGGAGATCATGGTAGTGCTGTCTCTCCACCAAGTAGTTCGACTTCTAGTGGAATGAAGCATCATTTTGAGGCTTCTTGTGATGTGATCACTAACTAGACTATTAGTGGTAGTGCTATATTTTTCTATCATTAATGTGGAAGGTGTGGTCACATGAGGAACCAGTGTGATCCTGAACCAATCAAGTATTGATATTGTTGTGGGATATGCAACATCAAATGTTTCTATAGGAACTTACCTGCAACAACGAGTGGTAAGAGGTAAACTCTAACACTTGGTTTATGGAAGGTCCATATCTCTATATCAGGTAGTAAGTAGGAGCAGTATCGATAGATCATGCTGAGGTGGTGGTGGTAGTGGCTGAGGTAAAAAGACACCAGTTTCGCTGAGTCATTAGAGTGGGCATACATTAAACAGTGAGTTTGTATAACAAGGATGTGGTTTAGTCCATTTATATTATTTATAGAATACCCCTAGGGGAAGGGTGTCAGACCATCTACAGTGAGTGGTACAATTTTACTATCCTAAACAATTGTATCTTCTCATTTTTACATAACTGCATCACATAGTTTTATATAATCACCTATGGTTAAAATCATTTGCTTCATTATACTATATTCTGATGAAATTATGATAATATAAACTCTATTTGGGATCAAAACTGAGGATGCATGTTAGTACAGGGAGTGCCCCTTGAGGCTGTTGGGTGTCAAATCTTCTAAAATATTTTTTTTGTCAAGATGATCGGGTTTGACATAAAACTTTTAATGAACTAGATATTTGCTTACCAGTCATACATTTACTTCTGTCATCATAGGGTGGATTTAATATCAAATGAAGGTACAATTATACTCACACGGGCGAATGAGATATCCAGGTGAGCCATGTTAGACCAGAGCATCATGGGATGGGCGTGATGATATCCCCGATCGCTAGATTGTATCCAGATAATTAGGGAATGCATCAGTAATAATTTCCTCCTGTGGTTTATCACTTTAGGGATGTGTTTCTAGATGAATTTTTTAGTTTTCATCTCAATAAAGTGGTTTATTTCTCTATATATCTTATTCAAGGAGCATCTCTATTATCCATTCCTCCTTAAAGGATGGTTGTAATGTAGTTGTTGGAACTCAAAATTTTTCTTGAGTATTTAGAGGAGAAGGGGTTTTTTCAACCTACTACTTACTTTTGGGGGTTATTTAGTCCTTTTTAAAATAATGTTCAAAAAACCTTAGGATATGTGAGGATTATCTAAAATTGAACCGATTGATGGTTAAGAGCTGGTATCCCTTGCAACGGATAAATGACCTATTTGGTCATTTTCGAGGAGCTTGGGTGGTCTTAAAATTTGATTTGTGATTCATATATCATCAAGTGAACATTTAATCGGTATACATACCTCGTATAGTCTTTTTTATCTTGTATATTCAATACAAGTATATGGTTATTCCATTTGGTCTCACGAGTGCGCCGACGGTCTTCCTGGAACTGATTAACAGAGTCTCCCAACCTTAGCAAGATTCATTTTTGGTGGTTTTCATGGATAATATCTCAGTGTATTATCACAATTGAAATGATCATGCCAAACATCTGGAGATCATTTTGGGTACACTGAGATAGAATCATTTATATTCTAGTATGAAAAAGTGTCACTTCTGGATGGATAACATTCATTTCATATGTCACATTATCTCGGAGATAGGAGTATCAGTGTACCCAATAATTATGAAAGATATACTTTCCTAGAAGCAGCCTAAGAACACATTTTATAGAAGAAGTTTCTTGTGGATATATGCGTATTAAATTCATTTCATATAGGAATTTTTATTGTTATTAGTGTTGTTGATGGGATTGAAAAAGAAGTGTGTGAAGTTGTATGGTCAGATACCTACAAGATAGCCATTCAGGAGCTAAAATAGAGATTGAATTTAGTACCAGTCCTGATAATTATATATCATGTTAGGATCTATACTGTGTATTATGAAACATTACATATTAGGCTTGGAGTAGTTCTAATTTATAGGGATAAAGTCTTGGTGTATGGGTATCAGACGCTGATGCCACATGAGAAGAATTATCCGATGTACAATCTTGATCTAGGGTAAGTTGTTCATGATTTTCACTATTAGAGACAATACTTACTAGGAGTTTTTTTGATATACACAAATCAAAAAAATACTAAAGTAATTTTTTACAAAGTTTGATCTAAATCTGAGGTCATGAAGTTTGTTTGAGTACCTAAATTACTTTGACTTCGAGCTTTCCTACATGTCTGGAAAGGGAAATGCGGTCGATGATGCCCTAAGAAGGAGGACCCTTGTACAAGTAGTTCAGCAGGCTAGTACTGAGTGTAATCCATTTTCATTGTTCTCTTAGATTCACTTGGTGGTGTAGTGAAGTTAATGGTATAAATTTCTATAATATTTAGCTATAACCTCTACACTATTGGATAAAGTGAGGGTGATGGAACTATCGTATTAAGAGGTCCTAGTTGTATGGGAGAGTGTGGTAGGTGGGAACCCAAATCCTAGTTGGATGATAGGCGAGGATGAGATCCTACATATCCATAGATGTGTGTTGGTTCCAATGGATATACATGAGCTGATGATGTTGAAGTTTCATGCCTTAGTTTGGTCAGTGCATCCCGGTTTCACCAAGATGTACCGTGACCTACACCATCAGTATTGGTGGCCATGTATGAATCATGAAGTAGTTAGTTTTTTTATGAGGTGTTCCACCTATCAGTAGGTGAAGAAAGAACATCAGTTACCATCCATACTTTGATAGTAGTTAACTATACCCAAGTAGAAATAGGATGTTGTCATAATCGATTTTGTGACAGGTTTACCAAGGTCACCTCGAGGTAGAGACGTTGTGTGGGTTGTTGTTGACAAGTCCCTGAAGGTTGAAAATTTCTTACCAATAAAATAACCTATTAGTGTAGATTATCTTGGGGGGTTGTATATCCATTAAATAGTATTCCATCATGGTTTCCCTCACACTATCATTTCAGATAGGGATGCCTACATTAAGTATCATTTCTGGTAGAGTATATAGAGGGTGAGAGGTACACAGGTTTTTATTAGCATGACATACCACCCTTAAACTGATGTCCAGTCAGATCATATGATAAAGGTTCTTGAGAACATGATGCAAGCATGTATACTAGATTTTTGGAGCTCTTTGGATAGGCATATACCCCTGGTTGAGTTCTCCTATAACAATATCTATAAGGAGATGATAAAAATGGAACCTTATGAGGCATTTTATGGTAGTCCATGTAAATCATAGCTATTATTATTAGATGTCAGTCAGGTAGATATACTAGGACCATATCCTATAAAGGATACTTCTGAGAAAGTCAAGTTGATTCAAAAGAGGATGAATTCTACACACCATCGAAATAAATGTTTTATCAATCACCATAGGGAACCTCTAGAGATCCTGGTTATGGATTATGTATTTTAATGTGTTTTACTGAGACTGGGAAATAGATGGATCAAGAGACAAGGAATGATTTTACTACCAAATATTGGGCCATTCAATATTATAGATAGAGTCGGGATGGTATCCTATTAGTTATAGTTAGCTCAGAGGTACCGAGCCTTGTACAATGTCTTCCATGTATCCTAGCTACACCGCTACCATTCAGACCCATCTCATACTTTTCATCCTAAGTAGGTTGAGTTATAGGTTTATGTATCCATTGAGGAACATATGATTCATATCATTGATAGAATCATGAAGGTTATATGAGGCCGATCAATCTCTATATTTTAGGTGTTGTGGTAGCATGACTATTTACAGGATGAGACATGGGAGTGGGATGCTGATGTACGTGCTCAGTGGCTGGCGTTGTTCTCATATAAATCTTGAACTCCCATGATAGGGAAATCTGGGGATGAATTTATATAAGAGGTAATATTCTAAGAACTCAGGTTTTCATATGAGGTATAAATCATTTTTTAGTTTTAATGTTTATTAATTCCCTAATGTGTCTTCCCTTATTGATCACATGTGTTTTGGAGGTGTCCAAGGATTTTTTAGAGCCCGTAACCTAGATATTGGGGTGAGAAAAGGCCAGACACATGGTTAGTAGAAACTGTGTGGGGAAGGCCACAAGGTTATTTCTAACCATTCATGTATTGAAATTTGGTTCCTACAGGTCGTACAGTTAGACAAACTATAAGATATGAGGCACACGAAAGTGTGGGCATGTCTGCAATTTACATAGTAGTATGATACACGATTTTCCAATGGTTAGTAAAACTATGCAAGAAAATCATGTAGGGTGCCCCTTTCCAAATAGAAAATGTCAGCCAATTGGAACATAGTTTGGCCAACCGTGCATACAAACTGTGCAACCCATGGTTTTTGGTGTATTTACCAAAATTACCCTAATTAATACATTAAATGAAACATTATTTATATTATTATTCTACATTGGATAGTAACCACATGGGAGAGATCTTTGAATCAATTTCTGAGGCTTGATACTATTCGTCCAATAGATATTGGATTCGAGTGCTAGAAATCTAGCTGGATCCACATTAATAAAATTTCAATTCCTTTTGTGTTGTTCCTCATTCTTCTTGTTATCGGCTATGCTATATATATGAGAGATAATATACCCTAATTTCATGCTCTTCATATGTTCATCAAATTTATTGTGATCTAAGTTGAGTTATAAGATGAAACTGGATGACCACTCTACTACCAAGCTATAGTAGGTGGTCTATACTTTTCCTGTTTGGTTTGGTGCTTAATAGAGCTAATTGTATTTGTGCCGCCCACCTGAATTTCCAGTGTGGAAAGGAAATTTAAATGATAAATTGAATTTAATAGAAAAATTCCCTTAGTTTCCTTTGTGATTATTTTGAGGTTATTGCCCCAACCATGGCCACCCATGGGGTGTTCTATGTAAACTGCCTAGGATTATGCCTTATTAGACCCCCAAGGGTGTGTTATTATGATTTCCTAGTTAAAGTAAGTACAATTATATTTAAATTTAATTTAATTGGTTGAATAGTGTATGGGTTTAATTGATAAAACACTATTTTATTGATAATAAATGATATAATTTCCTCACATTTTTTTAAATATGTTCAATTAGAAAGTATTTGGGATTAGATCATTCATTTGAATATTTGATGAAAATTCCAGTTTTACCCTTTCAAAATCACTGTATTATTTCAATCATAAATATTTTTATTTGAATTATTTGAACTTAATATTTTGTAACTATTTTCCATACTTCATGGGATACAACTTTCATTTAGGACACTAGATCAAAAGAATGCATTTGGATGGATTAATTGGGCCATAAATCAAAGGTGGGATGGACACGCCAGAATGGAGACTCTTCTATATTTCGGCCATAACTCTTTCATATGGGCTTGGATTGAGACCATATTTTTAGAGGAGATATAGGACCAATATCCGCACATATTATCCTTCTGTAAGTCTGGACAACTCATGAGTTTTGGTGGTCAAATGGGCGGTGCAAATGGGCATAAAATATATGGTCGAGATTCTCCATTCACACTTGAAACCACTTTCATCCTAGCCTCCCCACCACTCTATAAATTGGTGTTTTTATCATTTGGTGGGGTTTTGGGACGTGCCTTAGTGGATTGGGAGCAGAGGTGAAGTGGTTCCTTTCCATTTCAATTCACCATTGGAGGATGGAAGCTTTGAAGCTAGGATCTCCTCCAAATTGCTCTTCTCTTCCTCCTCTTTGTTGTAATGTTTTTGCTCTTTCAATAAACTTCTTAGTTACTCTTTAATTTCTTCTGATTTTCCTCTATTTTTTTCATTTTTATTCTTAATTAATCTTCCACTTTTTTCTGTAACTCAAGAGTAGAAGCGTGATTGGGTTATACCCATTCTAAACCGTTGCAAATGCAATTCGCTTCTACGATGACTACACCGCCCATGGAAGAGTAGTTCTTTTTAGTAATCGATATAACTCTCAACTTCTTCATTCATTTATTTTGAATCAATGATCTACTTAAATTCACTAAAAATTATCCATTAATTGAGTTTTCAAATTAGAAGAAACTAAGTGAGCAATTGAACAATTAACACAAAACGCGCGAGGTCGGGATTTGTGTGAATTGTGAGAGCGCGATCTTAATCGGTAATACAAGACCACACGGGATAAATTTGTAGAGTTCAAATACAATACATAAACTCAATTAATCCTCATTTACAGAGTGGTTATGTGCCTTAATTTACCACTGACCATAAGATAATCTTAGAACATCAATCAAAGCAGGGTGTTGCGATTGCATGTTCCGAAGTTAGCCTAAGGTTAAATTCACTTCATCTTCGTGGTATAGTTAATTCTCGTAGGGTTCGAGATTTAACAAATCAAGGGATCATAATTAAGTGAATATTAATTTAAATGATAATTATTAATAAATGATTGAAAAGGTATAGTTATATCGATTACATCTTTTAAATATTGTCTAAAAAACATCTTTTTGTTGTCATTTTAATCGAACTTCATTTCAAAACTAAAAACAAAAAAATACAATCTTATTCCAGAAAAATTCTTCTAGATTCATTAACTATAACCAACCCCTATCCTTTCAAGTAGTTTTTTTATTCTCTTTTATTTTATTTTTAGAATACCTTTAAAATGTTGTTTTAAATCTACTTCCTCCTTTGAGAGACGACCTTGGTCAGCCACTCTGCTGCACCTAAGTACCCCAAAATCACATTAATCATTTGAGGGAACCCACGACATCGCTCTTTCAAATTGACGCCGTTTCTGGGGAATCAAGTATTTTATTCAACTAATTAGAGGTATTTTTTTACTTTTATTTTAATATTTTATCTTCTCTTTTTTCTTTATTCTTTCCCCATTCTCAATTATCTTTTTGGTTTTTTATTTTCTTTTTTTGGGACCATGAAATCAAAATTCTTATCATTTTATTATGGTCCACTTTTCTTAAATTAACTTATCTAATTATTTGATTTATGACACAAAATAATCCTGGGGATCTCTTAGATCTTGACCCTGAGATTGAACACAACCTTAGGGAGCGAATCCGCCATTCTCAGTCTATGGGAAGTGTCGACATTTACCCAACTGGGGAATTCCTCCACTCTTGGAATTTTGAAATTGGAAAAACTTCTAAGTCCATATTAAAACAAGAACCAATGGCTGAAAATATTGGAAATGAACTTAATAGAACCATTCGAGAATTGGCTGCACCAGATAGTAACTATCAACCAAATTGTATTGCATACCCAAACCTCAAATCAGACTTTGAATTGAAATCTGGATTAATTCACCTTCTTCCAAAATTTCATGGCTTATCTGGTGAGGATCTAAACAAACACCTTAAAGAATTTAATGTGGTTTGCTCAACTTTAAAACCAAGAAATGTTTCTAAAGATCAAATTAAATTAAGAGCATTCCCATTCTCACTTTATGGAGCTACAAAAGATTGGATGTATTATTTGCAACCTGAAGATGTAACATGTTGGAATGATTTGAAACTTCTTTTCTTGCAAAGATTTTTTCAGCATCAAGGACCACATCCATTCAAAAGGAGATATCAAGGATCAAGCAAGCCCAAGGAGAGTCAATGTATGAGTACTGGGAGCGATTCACGAAGTTGTGCACAAGCTGTCCACATCACCAAATCAGTGAGCAACTCCTCATCCAATACTTCTACGAAGGACTCACACCCATGGAGAGGATCATGGTGGATGCTGCAGCTGGAGGAGAATTGGTGGACAAAACACCATTAGCTGCACGTGTGTTGATCGACAAGATGTCCCAAAACTTCCAATAATTTGGCGATATAGGTACACCACATGTCAGGGGAGTACATCAGGTAAGTCCTTCTTCTATTGAAAGTCATTTGATTGATACCAAGTTGGAATAATTGACCACTATGGTGAGGCAGATTGATTTGGCTTAAAAGACATCCCAACCCACTCCTTCAAGGCCTTGTGACATTTGCACTAAGACAAGCCACCCAACTGACTGTTGCCCACAACTACAAGAGACAGAGGATTGCACAGCAGTATTCCCAGGGAGACCATTTCAGCAGCAACAACCATATCCCCAAAAGAAGTTTGATTCATTTTTTCCAACATACAACCAAGGGTGGAAAGATCAACCAGACATAAGGTATGGCTCTGGACAACAACAAAGGCCAACCTTTCAAAAAAACTTCCAGCAGCCTCCGGCTTACCAGCAGGGTTTCCAATAACCCCAAATGAGATTTGAATCCCAAGGATCAACAAGCCAACAACAAGGGAATCCACCACCAAAGGTAGATTCTAATACTAATGATCTTTTGAAGCAAATTGTTCTTAATCAACATAATGAGTTGAAGAGTTAAAGTTCAGAGATGAGGGAGTTGAAGACTCAAATGAGCCAGATTGCCACTGCCCTACATGAACTTGTAAGTAAGAATTCTGGAAATCTACCTTCCCAACCAACTCCAAATCCAAATGGAAATGTTAGTGCCATCACATTGAGAAGTGGGAAGCAAATGAAAGATACATTTGTACCTACCATTCCACTGGGATTAACCTCTAATCTAGAGAAGCCGCATTCCATACCAACTGATGAGCAATCTAAGGAGAAAGATAAAGGTAAGAAAAAGATTGATGATGTTCCTCCTAAACCCCTTCCCTTTCCAAATAGGGTTCTTCAAACCAAGAATATGGCTGAAGAAGCAATGAAAAAGGAGGTTTTGGACACATTCAAGCATGTGGAGGTCAACATTCCTCTACTTGAAGCCATTAAGCAAATCCCAAGGTATACCAAATTCTTAAAAGAACTCTACACCAATCGAAGAGGGCTCAAGGGAAATGAGAGGATCAATCTTGGAAGTAATGTGTCAGCACTCATTACACCAACTCTAGAAATGTCGACAAAGTGAAAGGATCCAGGGACATTCACCATCCCTTGTACCATAGGGGAGTTGCACTTCTTTGATGCTCTTTGTGATTTAGGAGCTTCAATAAATGTGATGCCTTACTCTGTATTCTATTCTTTACAGGTTGGTGAGTTAAAGCTGACGAGAGTAGTGGTGCAGTTGGTGAATAGAGCTACGACATATTCAGCGGGAGTCCTTGAGGATGTACTTGTCCGGGTAAGAGATATGATCTTTCCAGCAGACTTCTATGTGCTTAACATAGAGGATGATCAGGTAAGTTCCCATGCCCCCATTATATTAGGTAGGACCTTCCTCAAAACTACAAAAACTATCATAAATGTCAATGAGGGTACACTTTCCATGGAGTTTGGAGATGAAGTTGTGGTATTTAATGTCATGGAATCCATGAAGTACCCCTCAGAGGATCACTTTTCATTTTTTATCTCCCATTTTGAACCACCAAATAAAAACCCCATGGAATTTGATTGTTCTATTCTTAGGTAGATTATGAGTATTGGTTCTAGTTTGATGTCTAAGAGTACTTACACACCTATTTATAATGAAAAATACTCTATTAGTTTTGATTTTGAAATGGAATCATACTCTGATTTTGATCATTTGAACTCTGATTATGACATGGCTTTTGAGTATGCTGATGGATCTGACGCTTTATTCTCTGATTTTATGATGTATATTCTGATAATGATGCTCTTTGTGCACATATTTCAGTTCCTTATATGTCTCTATCCATAAACCACCCCCTACACTGAAACTCAAGCCATTGCCATGAAATCTCAAATACTCATACTTGTTGAGTGGTGAGAAATTACCTGTTATCATTGCTAACAATATCCATTTTGAACATGAAGAAAAACTTTTGAATATTTTGAGGGAGAACATTAGGGCAATTGGGTGGACCTTGGCTAACATATCAGGTATTATCCCCTCCATTTTCATGCATAGTATTATTTTAGAGTATGGGGATAAACCAGTGAGGAAACCACAAAGGAGACTCAATCCCACCCTCCTGGAAGTTGTTAAAAAAGAAGTTGAGAAATTGGTCAAGGCTGGTATAATCTTTCCCATTTCAGATTCTCAGTGGGTAACTCCTATTCAGGTTGTGCCTAAGAAGAGGGGTGTTACTGTTGTTAAAAATGAGAAAGATGAGTTAGTTCCAATGAGGGTGCAAAACAGTTGGTGTGTGTGTATTGATTATTGGAAACTAAATCAGTCCACTCGTAAGGACCATTTCCCCCTCCCATTTATTGATCAAATTCTTGAGAGACTAGTTGGGAAAACACACTATTGTTTCTTGGATGGATTTTTTTGGATATTTTCAGGTTCCTATACCTCCGGAGGATTAGGAGAAGACTACATTCACCTGTCCCTTTGGAACATTTTCCTACCGGAGGATGCCATTTGGACTTTGCAACACCCCAGGTACCTTCCAAAGATGCATGTTGATTATTTTTTTCTGATTTTATTGAGACCTGCATGGAGGTATTTATGGATGATTTTACAGTGTATGGATCCTCATTTGATGAATGTCTAAATAGTTTGGGAAAGGTATTGAATCGTTGTATTGAGAAAAATCTGGTCCTGAACTTTGAAAAGTGTCATTTCATGGTAGAGCATGGAATTGTCTTAGGGCATGTAGTGTCAAAACATGGGATAGAGGCTGATAGATCTAAGGTAGACATTATTTCATCCTTACCCTATCCTTCATGTGTGCGTGATGCTAGATCTTTCCTAGGGCATGCAGGATTTTATCGGCGCTTCATTAAATATTTTAGTAAGATTGCTCTTCCTATGTCATGATTACTTCAAAAGGATTCTGATTTTGTGTTTGATGATTCTTGCAGGACTTCCTTTGATGAGCTAAAGAAGTGTCTGACCACTCCACCTATCATACATCCCCGACGGTGGGATATTCCTTTTGAGCTTATGTGTGACACCTCCAACTTCGCGGTTGGAGCTGTCTTATCTCAGAGGGTGGAGGGACGTTCACATGTGATCGCCTATACGTCAAGGACACTGGATTCAGCCCAATCAAATTACACAACCACAGAAAAGGAGTTTCTTGCTGTCATATTTTCTTTAGATAAATTCTGTTCCTATTTATTGGGCTCTAAAGTAGTTGTTTTTTTCTAACCATGTAGCTCTGAGGTACCTCTTGAGAATCCAGATGCAAAGCCCAGGATAATCCGATGGATGCTCCTTCTTCAAGAATTTGATATTGAGATAAAGGACAAAAAGGGGTCAGAAAACATGGTGGCGGACCACATGAGTAGGATTACTCACACACTAGAGGATGACACCTTGGAACAGGTACCACTTTGGGAAATTTTCCCTGATGAGCATCTTTATTCCATATCAGGTACACATCCTTAGTATGCAGATTTTGTTAACTACCTTGTTTCCTCTGAAATCCCTACAAATTTAAAGAAACATCAAGTCCAAAAATTAAAGAGCGAGTCAAGATTTTATGTTTGGGATGATCCGTACTTATGGAACATGTGTAGTGAACAAGTTATTAGGAGGTGTGTTCCTGATCATGAGTTTGAGTCTGTTTTTCAATTCTGTCATACACTTGCATGTGGTGGACACTTTAGACCCCAACAGATAACTAGGAAAGTTTTGGACTCTGGAGTATATTGGACTAGTTTATTCCATGATGACCATGTGTTTTTAAGTCATGCTCTAATTTCCAACACACTGGGAATATTTCTAGGAGACATGAGATTCCCCAACAACCCATACTATTCTGTGATATTTTTGATGTGTGGGGAATTGATTTTATGGTTCCTTCTCCAAGTTCATATAGTTTCTTGTATATTTTGGTTTCTATTGATTATGTGAGAAAATAGGTGGAGGCCAAGGCCACCAGGACTGACGATTCTCATGTTGTAGTAGACTTCGTCAAAGCACAGATTTTTTGAAGGTTTGGAGTACCGAAGGCCATCATCAGTGAACAAGGGACACACTTCTACAATTGGAATTTTTCTTCCCTCCTTTGGAAGTATGGGTTGACACACAAAACATCAACACCATACCACCCTCAAAAAAATGGCCAGGCTGAGGTTTCAAATCGTGAGTTGAAACAAATCTTGAAGAAAACCATGCAGCCAAATAGGAAGGATTGGAGAAAGTGCTTGGATGATACATTATGGGCTTATAGGACATCATACAAGACACCCATTGGTATGTCCCTATTAAGTATTGTTTTTGGGAAAGCATGTCATCTCTCCATGGAAGTTGAGCATCAGGATTATTGGGCTATAAAGCAATGTAACATGGATTTGGCCCAAGATAGAATCTAAAGGAAGCTACAAATTCAAGAGCTTGAGGAGATTCAATTGTCTTCATATGAGAACTCAAGGCTCTATAAGAAAAAATCAAAAGAATCTCATGATAAAATGATCCAACAAAGGGAGTTTCATGTTGGATAGAAAAACCTTCTCTACAGTTCACGACTGAAGCTGATGCCTGGTAAGTTGCATTCCAGATGGTTAGGTCCTTATATTGTATCTAATGTTTTTCCTTATGGTGTAGTGGAGATCACACAAGAGGACACTAGAAAGATCTTTACAGTCAATGGGAAATGTTTGAAGAGATACATTGAGGGACTTCCTACTAATGCAGTGGATTTTATCACACTGCATGACCCCATCATCACTAGAGAAAATCAGGCTGTTCCCAACCCTTTCACTTTTATATTATTTGTCCTATTTAAAAATTCTGTACTTCATGTGCATATATCATATCATGGGTTCACATTGAGGACAATGCAATATTTTAAGTGTGGGGGAGGGAACCTTTTAGTTTAGTAATTTCAATTGTTTTCCTGTTTAAAAAAACAAACAAAAAAATGTGTGCTTTTTCAAATTGTGTGTGTTTATTTTTCAATTTTCTTTGTGTTTTTGAAATTTTTGAGCTGAAATGATTCTCATCACAATTTTGAAATGAAAATCAACAAGTGAAACAATTTATCCCTTGAAACTAAGTTTAAATGAATGCTGAAATGAGTTTGTTTCAAGTTCAAATATTTAGTAATTTCATGAAAAGTACACTGAATTTTGAATCCCATGCCACATCTCACTGTCTTTATATTTGAAACCAGTTTCCTGTGAGGCTTCTAAAACATTATTTTCATATTCTTTACATTCACCTCACTTCTTGAGAGAACCAAACCTTGCTTTATTTAACCAGAATTTGATTTATTTCTGTCAAAACATGAGGGTTTGAGGTACTTATGTTTAAATGATTGAGGCATTTGTTTGGTACTAAAGCCCCTATTTCAAAGAATCCTTTTTATAATGGCCTACCTTGAACATTTAATCCTTTTAGACCTTAGAATCCATGAAAAACCTATTAGTTTAGCCACATTACAAGCCAACTTTCCCTATCCAACCAACTTTTGAAGTAAAATTGCATAATCTAGTTGAGCTTAAGTGTGGGGGAAGCTATCTTGTGTTGTGATACCACATTCTATGATACTTTGGGTGAAAATTTAAATTCTGAAGAGATGTCTTTGCTTCTGAAGAAAATCATTATATTGAAAGATGTGCCTTTTCTGGAGCTTTCATGATTAGTGAAGTTGTGCCTTTTCTGGAGCTTCTAATTGATGAAGAAAGCTGTGCCTATATGGAGCTTTTAAGAAAATCATGTTTGAAAAGATTGACATTTTTACTACGTAAATGTTGAATGGTGTTCAAATTCCATTATTTTTCATGATTATGGAGATTAATTGATACTATGGGGATTGAGGAGAAGGCCATATTTAAGAGAAAATTAGATTAATGCAATTTTTCTTCAAAAAGAGTCAAGACCTCCTCATTCAGCCTCAGAATTTTTCACATCTAAATCCTACCAACCGAAATCCATAGAACAACCCAGAAAAGTACTCATGATAAACATACATCCTTGACTAAAATCGGGTGGCGATGTAGAAATTTATCAATCCTATGGTGACCCTTGTATGAGTTTGGATGAGAAAGACATTGCAAAAAAAATTCGATATTTGTGTGATAAGAGAAAATTCAAGTGAGGTAAGTGTTTTGTACATGGGAGGATAAATAAAGTGGAAATATATTGAATGATATAAGTGAATAACTTGAAATAATGGTTCTTTATACGGCCTGATATATGTTGTTTCTTGGTGTGTAATTGTTTGATCTCAAGGATATGTGTTTTAAAATTGGTTTTGATTTGATATTGATGTTTACTTGATATGAGATTTTGCTCAGGAGTGCAAAAGGGTAAGTGTGGGGGAGTTGATAAAACCCTATTTTATTGAATATTTTATTGATAATAAATTATATAATTTACTCACATTGTGTTATATATGTTCAATTAGAAAGTATTTGGGATTAGATCATTCCATTGAATATTTGATGAAAATTCTAGTTTTACAATTTCGAAATCACTGTATTATTTCAATAATAAATATTTTTATTTGAATTATTTGAACTTAATATTTTGTAACTATGTTCCTTACTTCATGGGCTACAAATTTAATTCAGGACACTAGATCAAAAGAATGAATTTGGATGGAGTAATTTGGCTATAAAGTCAAAGGTGGGATGGACACGCCAGAATGGAGAAGCTTTTGTATTTCGGCCATAACTCCTTCATATGGGCTTGGATTGAGCCCACCGTTTTAGAAAAGATAGAGAACCCAAATCCAAACATATGATCATTCTGGAAGGCCGGAAAATTCACGCGTTTTGGTGGTCAAATGGGCGGTGAAAATTGGCATAAAATATTTGGCCGAGATCCCCCATTCACACTTGAAACCACTTTGAACCTAGCCTCCCCGCCAATCTATAAATTGGTGTTTTTCACATTTGGTGGGGTTTGGGGACATTCGTTAGAGGATTGGGAGCAAAGGTGAAGTGGTTCCTTGCCATTTCAATTCACCATTGGAGGAGGGAAGATTTCAAGCTAGGATCTCCTCCAAATTGCTCTTCTCTTCCTCCTCTTTGTTGTAATGTTTTTTATCTATCGATAAACTTCTTAGTTCCTATTTAATTTATTATGTTTTCCTCTGTTTTGTTCATTTTTATTCTTCATTAATCTTCCTCTTTGGGTTGGAACTCAAGAGTAGAAGCGTGATTGTGTTATACCCATTCTAAACCGTTGCAAATGCAATTCGCTTCTACGATGACTACACCGCCCATGGAAGAGTAGTTATTTTTAGTAATCGATCTACCTCTCACCTTCTTCATTCATTTATTTTGAATCAATGATCTACTGTAATTCACTAAACATGATCCATTAATTGAGTTTTCAAATTAGAAGAAACTAAGTGAGGAATTGAACAATTAACACAAAACGTGTGAGGTCGGGATTTGTGTGAATTGTGAGAGCACGATCTTAATAGGTAATAAAAGACCACACGGGATCAATTTGTAGAGTTCAAATACAATACATAAACTAAATTAATCCTCATTTCTAGAGTGGTTATGTGCCTTAATTTACCACTAACCATAATCTAATCTCAGAACATCAATCAAAGCAGGGTGTTGCGATTGCATGTTCCGAGGTTAGCCTAAGGTTAAATTCACTTCATCTTCGTGGTAAAGTTAATTCTCGTTGCGTTCGGGATTTAACAAATTAGGGGATCATAATTAAGTGAATATTAAGTGAATAGGTAGAGTTAGATCTATTAAATATTTTAAATATTGTCTAAAAAACATCTTTTTGTTGTGTCATTTTAATCGAACTTCATTTCAAAACTAAAAACAAAAAAATACAATCTTCTTCCAGCAAACTTCTTCTAGATTCATAAACTATAACCAACCTCCATCCTTTCAAGCAGTGTTTTTATTCTCTTTTATTTAATTTTTAGAATACCTTTAAAAAGTTGTTTTAAATCTACTTCTTCCTTTGAGAGACGACCTTGGTGAACCACTCTGCTGCACCTAAGTACCCCAAAATCACATTAATCATTTGAGGGCACCCACGACAACACTCTTTCATTAATCCTTTTCAGGTAAATTATTTTGATTAAATGATTTATATGGAACTTGTATGGATTAAATGTCTTTATTATAAATTACATAAATGAGTAGGTAAAATCATGAAATGTTTTTGTTTATTATTTGATAAATGAGTGGGTATACTCATTTTTTGCCTTTGAATATGAATTGTGAATAATGAGTGAGTATAATCAAGTGTTTTGATTAGATTATTTTGAATTGATTAATTGAAAAAATGTTCAATTTTTCCATTATACATCGTAGATGTTTCATATATGAGTCTTGAGCATTTTAGCAGATGCCTTGGATAGATATTGATCCTAGGATATTGATTTCATGGGATTCATTGGCTATTATACCCTTGTGATCTGATATTTCTTCATATAATTATGAATATTGTTGGTAGACATGCTCCTTAGACCCCAAATCAAACCTAATAGAGTTTCCATCAAGATGCACCTGATAATCAATGAGGATTGTTTGTATTCTATACCTTGTATCAGCTCTTCATGTATTAAAAATTTTATTTTATGGAAAAACCTTGGTAAATGTGATAAACCTAATTATTAGGATTGGTCGTGGATGTTCCCACACTTCAGGTTATATGGAAAGGTCATGGTTGAAATGTTATTTTTTTTTGAAAGAAGGATAATATTAATGACGAATATCAGTAGCAGTATATAAGCAAAGCCAAGAAGGGAAGTTTTCCATCCATAGCTGGTTGACATCGAAGGGGCCTGAGGCCGCCAATTGATGGGCTGCATTATTTCCTTCCCTTTTGGTAAAGGATAAGGTGCAACAAGAGAAGCTTTGGTGCAGCAAGCGGATTCTCCTGACGATAAAGCCAAAGGCCTGAAGTCCAGCGTCATTGTGGTTAATGGAATTGATAACCGAAAGGTAGTTCGACTCGATGATGATATCAGCCCATCCACATTCCATAGAAAGCATCATCCCTGCAATAATGGAACATGCCTCAACAACTGCAGGTTCCCAGAAGGCATGATGTGGTTCATACTTTGCTACAATGAAGTTCTGTATATGATTTCGAGCCAGGAGGCCGAGAGCAACAGGCCCATCCTTGGGGAGAGAAGCGTCCACATTGAGATTAAGACTCCCTTCCTTTGGGGGGGGGGTCCAATGAGGGGGGCAGGAGGGGGAAACTCCTAGAAAGAGGTGTCCATTGTGGTCCTTCCAGCCCTCAATCCATGAAATGTCTCATTCAATCCCGAACTCGGGGGGGGGGGGGGGCTGATGGACATAGTGGAAAATCGAATCATTGAGCCGAACCCAAATGATCAAGGACAAGGTGAAACGAGTGCTTGAATGAGCCAATGAAAGAGAGGATCACCAGAGCATCAGAAGATCAGGTAGGTCAGAGGCAATGTCCGGTGAAGCATCCGAAGCTGAGCCCCATTTATTCCAAATTTCCTTGGCTCCCAGGCAGTGCATGATGGCATGCCAAGGAGTTTTAGGAATATTTGGGCAGAAGGGGCATGAATCAGCGTTGGCCATATGTCGGTAAACAAGTTGGCTCATGGTAGGAAGGGTGCCCGTGCACACCTGCCACCAAAATTGGCATATTTTAGGGGGGATGTTGAGCTTCCAAAACACTTTCAATGGTCCCTCACCACGATCGCTAGAGTGAATGCCAAGAGCCAGTCTGTACCCGGATCCCACCATGTACTCTCCTGAAGAATAATTGATCTAAAAAAGATGGTCGAGGCCTGAATCAGGGACCCAGGGGATGCTCAGGATAATTCTTTGGTCTCTTTAATTAATCCATTCCTGGATCTTTTCTACACACCTTCCCGGGCCCTGGTCTGAAAAGAGGCAGTTGATTGTGGCGTCTTCCAGACCTGGTTGGGTGGGGGATGTGGCTCGCATACCATACTTATCAAAAAGATAGGGATCGGTCCATATGTTGACAGAAGAGCCATTTCCAATCCTTCAGCCCAATCCTTTTTCTAGGAGAGTTCGGGCCCCCCAAACACTTCTCCAGAGGAAGCTAGGGCGGGGGCCAAGAGAGGAACCGCGAAAATCCGTGTGGGGGAAGTACTTGGCCCGGAGAATTTGAACACATAAAGATGATAGACGGTTAAGGAGGAACCATCCTTGCTTGGCCAACAGAGCATCATTGAATAGAAGAAGATTCCAGAATCCCATCCCTCCCTCTGACTTGGGCTTGCAGAGCTTCTCCCAGGACAACCAGTGGGGTCGATTTATTCCATCATTTTTCCCCCATCATAAGTTGGTAGTATGTGAATGTATCAGGTTAACTATGTCCACCGGGAGCTTAAACATCGATATAAAGTAGCTGGGTATATACTGATGGAAAACTTTAATGAGGGTTCCCTTGCTAGCTTTGGAGATTCTTTTTGGGGTCCAGCCTTGAATTTTTTTTCTCAATCGTATCCACAAGAGCTGGAAAGATTTTTTTTTGGATCGGCCAATCACCTTAGGGAGTCTGAGATACTTCTGGTGTTTTTCAACCAGATGGATGCCTGCAGAATCACAAAGATCAGCTCTCTTGTCAGGAGGCACCCCTGCGCTGAAGGAGATTTCCGATTTTTCGTGATTAACAGACTGTCCGGACGCCTGCTCATATTGCCGGATTGCTTGGATGATCACCCGACATTCATTAACAGTGGCTCTGGATAAAATAATGCAGTAATCAGCGAAGAAGAGATGTGACACTTGTGGGATCTCATGGCATACCTTTTCACCATGAATAGAATTAGAGGATGCAAACCTAGAAATGAGGTTAGAGAAAACATCAGCCACCAAAATGAAGAGAAAAGGGGAGAGAGGATCTCCCTGGAACAGGCCATGATTTGGGGTGATTCTTCTGGTAAGCTTCCCATTAACCTTTATTCTGAAGGATACGGTCGAGATGCAGTGCATGACAATTTCTGTCCATTTAGTGAAGAAGCCCATTCTCAGCATCACAGCTCTAAGGAACTGCCATTCCACCTTATAATAGGCTCTGGTAATATCCATTTTTCAGGCCATGGTTCCTGTTTTCACAGTGGAGCGTGTTTTCATAGAGTGGAACACTTCATGGGACACAATTTCATTTTCAGTAATCAGCCTCTTGGCCATGAAGGCGCTCTGGTTTTCGGTAATGATATCAGGAATCCAAGGACATAACCGATTGACAAGGATTTTTGAGAATATCTTATACGAGACATTACAGAGACTAATCGGTCTGAAATCAAGGATCGCCTGGGGTTTTTTGATTTTGGGGATGAGGACGAGGATAGTTTCGTTGATGGCGGACATGCTTGTATTCCCTGCCCAGATGTTTTTTTTATCATTTTTCATATGTCAGGACCGATAATGTGCTAGTATTTTTTTTTAAAAAGGGCGTGAAAACCATTCGGTCCCGGGGCCTTAGTGGGGTGGATATGCTTCAAAGCCCGGTGTATCTCATCATTCGTCACATCTTTTGTGAGCTGCCAGTTGATCTCCTCGTTGATCACAGGTCTGATGCATTATTCTACTTCAGCAGACATGAAAGGAGTCCTTGTGGAGAAGAGGTTCTAGAAATATCCAACCGAAGCTTCGTGAATGCCGCAAGTGTCATAAACTTTGCTTCCATTAGGTTGTGAAAGGATCCTAATAGAGTTTTTTCGGCACCTAGCTGATGCTTTCAGGTGGAAATATCTTGTATTAGCGTCGCCCTCTTTAATATGGATGTCACACGCCCGCATAGCCCAAAAGCATTCCTTAAAACGAAGGGCCCTGTCTAGATCTCTTTGAGTGGAACCAATCTTGGAGATGTTGCTATTGGATGGGGGTTGCCCGAGCAAGTTATGCAACTTCCTTTCAAGGGTATCGCAATGCCTATCCGGTTGGTGGAATTTCTTGTTGCTCCAATGTCTCAGACTGGAAGCAACCTGTTGGAGGTTGAGTCCAACTTCTTCCTGGGAACTCTTCCAACATGATCGGACCACCTGTTTGCATTCTTGTTCTTTTGCCCAGAAGCTCTCAAACCTGAAGGGTCTGCTGAGTTGCCGATTTCATTCACCTTGCAAACAGTCAATGAGGATTGGGCAGTGATCCGAATAGTTAAGGGAAAAGTGTCCAACATGAAACATGTTGAACATATTGATCCAGTTAGTATACCCCAAAAAATCGATCAAGACGTTCAGCGATGCGAGTACCATCAGTATTTCCGTGAAACCAAGTAAAATGGTTACCTGTGAACTCCAGATCATCCAGGTTCGCCTTAGTGACCCTATCTTTTAAGTTAGACAAAGTGGTTGCGTGTCGAAAACTCCCACCTATATTTTCCTTGTGGAACATGATCTCATTGAAATCACCTCCGAAAAGAATAGGGCTAGGTAAATCATGACGCAACTTACAGAGAAGGTCCCATGACTTCCCCTTATCAGACTGGGATGGCCAACCATAGAATCCCACAAAGGTCCAGGGTGGGTGCAAGTCTGTTTGAATAGTCGCAACCACGTGGTGCATGGAGAAAGACAAAATTTTAATGTCAATATTGTCCTTATAGAGGAGATAGAGGCCCCTAGAATGGCCTTTCCTGGGCACTAGAAAGCAGCATTGGAATCCACACTTCAGAGCAATACCATTGGTGTCCTTGTTTTCCAGTATGGTTTCAGACAGGAAAACAACATCAGGGCAACTTTGAGCACAATTGCGCTGAAGCATACGAACCATTCGTGGGTTGCCAAGCCCCCTAAAGTTCCAGCATAACACAATCATTTCCCTAGGCGGGGCTGGGTCACGCCCTCCGCCGCCTTTGGTTCCTCCAGACTCATTTCGTCACTTGTCATTTTCCTTCTTTTGGTGATATTCCTCCCCGATTGGCTTATTTCAGTTTTTCATTTCTGAACCCCAGGGTTAGGGTCTTCCGTGCGACCATCGCTTCCTCCACATTGCACCATTTTCCACGTGTGACGGGTGGTTGGGCCCAGCTTTGGAGTTCCCATCATTCCATGGGCCTCCGTTGGTGTTTTATCAATTACGAACGATTTTGGATTCAGATCCGGGTCTGGTGGCTCACAGTGCATCTGCATTGGCGTTGAGAATTTCCTTGGTGGATCTTTTTGCCTCGTCCCCGACC
Organism: Viscum album; assembly: GCA_963277665.1. NCBI lineage: Eukaryota > Viridiplantae > Streptophyta > Magnoliopsida > Santalales > Viscaceae > Viscum > Viscum album. The sequence continues at coordinate 118,933,739 of OY728119.1, forward strand.
ATGTGGATGGTTTAGTTTTGTCCTTCGAGTGGTTAGGATGAAATCTGGATTCTCTCTGAGTGGGATAGTCCGCTTTGGAGAAATCTAGAGGTCCTAGAAAAATGGCTTGTCCATGTGTATGTTCCCCCTGACTGGTGTGTTCCAGCGTGAGACGGTCGTGGTCATTTTGTTTTTCCGTCTTAGGGATGAAAGTAGTTTTATTCATTTTTGCATGGAGCTAAGGGCCATATTGGAGGTTGATGTCTCATGATCCACTATTAGGTTTTGAGGTACACGTTCTTTCCTAGTGGCCAAGATGACCACAAAAAAGCATAAGAGTGGGAGTTTCTCAAATTCAAATGATATCCAGGTGTTGGTGTCTTCGACTTTCAAGAACATTCCCCTCATCAGGGGTTCTGACACCTCAATTTCAGCCTTGATCTGAACCTCGAGGCCCCATTGTATTGGGTCTGAGCCGTCTCATTCAATAAAGTGGCCTAGACTATCCCCAATTGCCCTCATTATGTGTTCCGTTCTCACGTGGAATGGTATTCCTTTAACTCATATCCATAAGGGGGAGCGGGTTAAGGTCACTCGCTGGATATCATCTCCCCATTTGAACTCTTCCATGAGGAGGAGTTGATTATCAAAGGACCACGGTCTTCCACGCAAGATTCTGTCCCTATATCTCTCGTTAAAAAACTTGAAGATTATGCGATTAGTCCCCGCCTCCCGAATAGCCACTCCTGTATCAAGTTTCTAGATGTAATGAAGGGTGTTTTTGAGAGCCCCATGATTAAATGAAATGTTTTCAATGAACTTTCCAACAACGAGCAGAGACATGCGTTTTTCCAAGAGTGGGTATTCATTTCTCCGTGCCTCGATCGCCTCTTTTTCTTTGTATGTTAGGGACAAACCCTTCCACTGATTCACTAAGTCGGCTTCTATAACACAAGTCAAAGGGTGTGTGCACAATCCTCCAGAAGGGCCGACACCCTTGCGGATCACAAGACACCCTCACTTCCAAGGACTCGGTCCAACCGAGGGGTCACTGGACCAGAAATCTTCTCACAGCTCCTTGCGCGGTCTTCCCACATGCGACAACCCCTGAGCCAAAGAAATAAAACCACCAAATTTTGTTCATGCTAGAGACCCGCGTCGCGCGCCCCCAATCTTCGCGGAGCAACTCTCTACGGGGGGCCTTCACGTCTTCACCACCGAACGATCATGCAACACCGCCGACCTTCGCGACTGGTTTTTGCAACTCAGCCTCAACACGAACACCCTTCGTGAACCAGAAAATCATGCTCCCAGTGCCACCGCCCTTCACGGAAGATGCTTCGCGAAGCAGACGCAATTTTCACACACAATTCCATGGACCTTCGCGGACGGTGCTTCGCGGTTCAAGACTCCTTCACCATTGGTGCCTCGCGATTCCAGAATCCTCGCAAATCGGCCTCTTCGCAATAGGTGCTTCGCAGATCCTTCGCAATACGAGTGCTCAACCGCAGAGAATCAATGTGGAGGGTGATTTGCGAGACAAATCCTAGATCGGCGAAATCATTGCACAAGCGTGGAAAACAGAACTCTTCCCCAATCCGTCCATTGTCGTCGCGAAGCAGGAATGGTGGCCCAAAGGAAAGGACAACTGTGAGTGGATCTGGCACCAATGGGGATGGCGATGTCGGGAAGGAAGGTGTGGTTCCCTTGAAGCCCGGAATAGCACCAGGGGGTGAAAACAAAGAGGGAAGGAGGTATGATTCCCTTCGATGCCAAAGAAGGTTTCGGGAATAAGCGGAGACTCCCGGAGGCAGACGGAAGCAGAGTCTTCATCGCGGACGGTTGAGGAATGACGCAGAATACAGTTAACAAAACGGCCACAAAACGCCGCAGATCTACCGCTCCATGCGGACGACAGAGACTTCCTTGTTAAGATCTTGTCAATTTTTTTACATGGAGCCTTGTTTGGATATATAGTATCACTTACTTTTTTATATATATTCCATGGTAACATTACATTCATAATGTTTACTTGTTACAATATCACAATTCATAGCTTATATTGAATAGCCAGTACTTATCTTAGACATTTAGGTGATAGCCTTCTGGGATTTTATCTCACACCATGTTCGGGACACCATTGGGTACTTGGATAGACATTATGGATGTAGGTAGGGACCATGAAAAATGCCCACATTTTTATGGTTATTTTTGTGGCATTCGTAAAAGTAGGGGAGAAAAGTATTGAGGTAAGGATCATGATACAATCCTGAGATAGTGTTTTTGGATATTTTTGGTATTCTTACATATGTATTGTATCATACAACTATGTACCTTTTCTAACACAGAATAAACATTACATGAATTATAATATTTTTATATGACATCCCTTTTTGACATTGTTATTTATTCCTACCATGTATCTATTATTTGACTGTTTTATTGCATCTGTTATTGAATGTTATTTATTTTCCTCTATATAACACCCTGTAAAGATGGAATAGTATCCCCATATGCACACCCTAGGCTATTAATTCAAGTTGGTAGCCTCCTATATTTTGGGATATGTGCTTGAATCCATGTGTCCAACTAGGCTCAAGGCACTATTGTGTGGCATCTGAGTCTGGGGCGTTACATCACTAGTATTGATGACACATGTCACAATACATATAGGTATGTCAAGGATGAATAACCAATATTAAATCATGAGAAAATCTAATTAAATCCTATATAACACCTCTAGTAACCTATATACATCCTTGAATATGCAAGATTTCATCTTCATCAATGACCCGACCAGGTGGCAATCATCCCCTATAAAACTCTCCCATATGACCAAGCCCTATGAATATGATAACATAATCATATTCACTATATATAGAAATTAATATTTCACTGATAATAAGGTAATTACATGCATTCATGATGGTATTGAATATCTATTCACATATTAGAAAAATGGGCTACACGATTCCATCGCTGCAGGCCTCCGGAACCGCCTGCATCTGAGTCCTCCTATTCAGAGCATCGACAACTAGATTTCCCTTTACAGGTATATAGGAAAGCTCAATGTAAAAATAATGAATTTATTAAACCTACCTTCATTTAATAAGATTCATTTCAAACATTTTAAATATGTACATGAGGTTTTTTTTGATCCTATACACCAGAAAATGCTCTCCCTCTAAATTATGCCGCCAACAATGTAAGGTAAAAAACACAACAACTAACTCGAGATCATGTGTTGAGTATCTCCTATCATGTGACCTCTAATGATGAGTCACATGTTTCAAAACAATCTACACCTTTATCATAACATATTCCGACCCAATACATAAATCATCATAATATGCTATATATCTTTTTCCTAGTTATGATATAATCAGGATAATCACTCAATTCATTCTCCTTTTCAACTCTTGACATACGGTCTCACAGGATTCTGAACATATAAATATCACTCCATTATTAGTCAAAACCAGAAGATTTTTTTCTAAGAATGTGAACCCCTGTATAATGTTCATGTGATAACGAGATAAGCCCATGAAACATTGTACATCAAAGATGATCTTGGGATTCTCCAAGTAAATTATAGGTCTTGTATTATTTGGGTTAACTAATACTACTTTCTCTGAGATAATATTACCCTGTAATTGAAATTTATCCACCCAAAAGTGGAATTTTGCGAGATTATCATATAAATGATACTATCTCAATGTATTCATTCATAGATCATCCATATATAAGATAGAAATCTAGGATATCATCTCATATATCCTAGGATGCATAGGTCCATCTTGGCTCACCTGGACATCCCATTCACCCTTGTGAATAAAAAACCTACCCTCTGGTGATCTCAAGGTTACATTCCAGTGATAAAATTCAACATAATAATAAATGGGAACTAACTATTCAATCCTAATAATGAATTCAAAAACATTAATGTTCAAGAAAAATAGATCCCATATGAAACAACAACCAACTACAACAAGGGGAAATCTATGCACTAGTGTACATTTTACTATGAAATCCAAAATTTATTATCAAGTTTCATCACCCCATAGTAAAACTAAACATCCGACATGAGGATTTAAAAAAAGGAATTGATATGTAGGAATGAGATGAACCTATATCAAAAGGAGTAGATACTAATATAGAGGCTTCTAGAATAGTACCACTCATTGTATAAGTTCTATCACTCTACTCCTGAGGTATTAGTTATGATTCTTACATATGTCCTGATCCAAATCCTTGAGATATAGGACATCTATTAATAGTTGGGATTATTTTATATCATTGAAAATTTGGTGTTTAGATACTCTGACCATGAACACCACCTCAACATGATCGTCTGATCACACTCCAGCTCCATCCCTGAGAAGAAGCTGGTAAACTCTCATCAAAACATGGAGTCAGGGCACACCCTCTCACACTAGATGCTCGAGGAAAGGTATGGAAAACCAATTACAAATGGACCATCATACTGTAATATCTATACTCAATTGGGTTTCTATCACACTAGATCCTCATGTGTCCCATTCTCACACATTGGTGATAGAGAAAAAAACTACACGCAATCTTTCCCTAGATGGTATTCCCCAAATGTGAGGTCTCAAAATTCCTCTTTCTACAATATGAAACTGCACCACTAGGCTGAGAAGAAAAACTTCCATGCAATATTCACCTAAATTCCCCTTGTTTATATTCTGTAATTAGCGTATGATTTACAATTTTAGATATAGTGAAAATTCCATAGGCTTTAACCTATGATCACATGTCATGTCTCAGACCATCAACACCTAGAACTCAATAACTTATCACCTAAAAAAATAGGTTTGAAATGATAGAGCTCTATAAAATGGGAATAATAGTCCATAGTTGATATTTTTTCCTACTCGAAGTTCAGAAACACTTTGTCTCTATCGACCCTCATCATCTTAGTATAAAAATAATCATAGAAGGTCAACTAGAAATCCCACCAGGGTATATCCTTTTGACGATACATCTGAGTAATAACATACCAACATCCCTTGTAATATTATCGATGCAAATAAAAAGAAAGATTCACTCTCCTATTAAGAGGTGTTGTAAAATTCTCGAAAAACGATAGCATTTCCTCTAGCCAAGACACTCCAACCTTTGTCTAATATCCCTTGAAAATGTGGGAAGATTATTTTGTTTAAACTCACACATCAACTTTTCCATAGTTGAGGATGGCCACGGGTCTCCCTAAACAGTCTTCATAAAATAAAGGAAAACCACTCTGAACTGGGAATCAAAACCCATATCAGGTATAATCAGTGGTGCTGAAAGTTTCAATTCTGGATTTACTAAATTTTTTCCAAGGACCAAAACCACTAGAGTATGGTTATTACAACCCTCCTAGCACATAACTATATGCAGTCATGATATCATATCTCAAAAATACCAATAACAAACCTCAATTAAGATATGGTAACAATAGGATCATAGATATTTAAACAATACACGTACAATACTTCTTAAACAATTTTCATACCCCTATTCCTACTCATAAATCCATGTCTCAGTGACATAAGGAGCATAAGATAAGAACGAGACACTACCCACTACACACTACTAATGTTAGGTCAGGGTCAAGTTATATTCTCTATGTTAATAGTCCCGATATAAAACATATTAATTGTAATCTATAGAAGAAACCACACTTTAAATTTGAATTGGCATCCAATATAATGGTGATAATTCATTCTATATTTTTTTTAAAATTCATTTCCCATTTATATGACAACTCACTTTAACATAGTGAACAATATAGATCACTACATCCAATTTATAAGGGCCCATTCATCTTATAAATTCAATTGTCGTGTCCATTTAATCCAACCAGTTATTTATCATGTCCTTACATGAACTTTTATCACAATTTCATGGACATAGAAATAATGAAACCAAAACAAGCTATATGAAATGTGTGTAGTAATATAAACGAGGTAAGCAATGATGCAAGACATATAAATACCGTAGTGCCTATGATGATTCATGACACAATATATCCCTTCCATTAGAGGAAAAAAGGTAAAAGTTTGTAAGCATAAGGGATATCAAATATAAAGTGAATCACCCAATGGTGAAATCAATGCAATTATAATAAGAATACTCCATAAAAATATGTCACATCCTATGTAATTTTTTCTTTCCTTATACATGGGATAGATACTCCCCATCCCATCTCATTACCAAATTTTAACACATTAAAAATATTATGTTTGATATTTTCAAATGATAATAAAGAATAAAAAAATCCGATGAAACCACATTATGAAATCTTGGACTCGGTAGTTCACATTTCCTCTGTCGCACGGGGAGGCATTCTTGAGGACATTAGGCCAACCAATTTCGGTTACTATTGAGTGAACTAAGTACATAGCATAACATATTTTTATTTATTATTTTGATATGCTATCTCAATCGAGAAATATATGATCTATATATGGACCAAAAAAGGATTAAGTACATATTATCTCAGAAATACCTCCACATTAGGTAAATAAAATATTTACAACTACTTATTGAAATTGATTACTCGATATTCCAACACCATGAGAATGAAAATAATAGAGTTCACATATTGAATAGGGGGACCATGTAATTAAAACCATGATAAGGATAAACAAGGATCCTATATTTTTTATATATTCATGTTTGATTTGGTAATTGTTATAAAATGGGACACATTATTTCTTTTCGAATCTATTACTGAACTAAGTTTTTTTAGAAAATATATGTCCAAGTAGGATAATAAGGATTTATCAAGAATGATTAAAGATGTGAATAATGGATATTTGTTTTAAAACATCAATAAGTATGTAGTGTTGATGTTTGAAAAAGGTTGTGGTGTACAACTATAACAGATAAGAAGAAAGAGATACAAGATGAAGCACGCAAATCAAATTTTTCTTCACTACTTGGAAACACAATGGTGTATACAGATTAAAGAGAACATTTCTATTGGGATGGTATAAAGTAGAATATTTTTGACTATGTGTCTATAGTCATGGTGTTATAGTATGCGAAGGAAAAAATAAAAACCTTTTAGGAGATCCATGAAAACAATTATTTTATCAATATGTATTTGGGATAATGTTAAAATTTATTTTTCACTTGATAGTCGAAGAATACTAAGAACAATGATAGTATATTGGTCAATGTTGATATATATAATTTTTTTAACCTATTCAGTTTAGCACATAAAAATAAAACTATTGAGATCCTTGTCCCATTATATATTAATGATTTTTTATGCTTCATCATGTGCCTATATCTATTTTCTTTGATCGTGACCCTAGATTCAATTAGAAATTTTGGAACATTCATCAAAAGGATCTCAATTCCAAGATATATTTAAGCACCACCTGTCATCCATAAACTAAATGGAAGTCTGAAAGAACTGTTTATACATTAGAACACATTCATATATCATTAAATCTCGACATTCGAGGTACATGGGAAAAATATATATATCTAGTATAATTTTCATACAATAATAGATACAATAATAGAAACTATTTTGAAATAAAGACTTTGAATGTATCCTATATCATTATTAGTATCACCATAGAAGGCTGTTATAATATTCTATAATAAAGGCATGTTAATCCCTCATTACATTTTTTATTTCATAATTTAGGGAGAGATTTTATTTTAAGCTAAATGATAGGCTATTCCACCCATCCTCTTTATGGTATAAGACATATTATATTTTTCCTTATCAAGGAATTAAAATATAGATCCATCCTAAAAACTAAATTATTATGAAATAATGTTTCCACATAACTTATTTTATAATGAATAACATATCCATATGTTTGAAACTAGAGAAAAAGTTTTATGAATTTGGAAAACTCAGCTTTTCAATGCTATTTTGAGAAATCTAAAATTAATGTAAGCAACATGAGAGCCTGAAAAAGTTACAAGGAAGGAATACTAACATTATATTAAGAAAATGAATATGTGAAAATTTATTGGATGAAATTATTGGAGAGGGGGTTATTTAAAACTTGAGATATTATTGTAAAAGGTAAACCCTACATCCCAAAATAGTTGACAAATGCACATTCTATAATATTATCATTATATTAAAAATAGTTCATGGTAATATTTGAAAGACAAAATTCTCAATTTTTTACATTTAATTTTATAAAATTGAAAACCTTTTGGGGTTTATAAGGTTTAATTTTCCTTGGGCTTAATTTTTGGTATTTTTTATATAATTTATTTTTGGGTGAATAATGAATGAAACAAATTTTATAAATAATATCATTTTATTGTCATCAAAATGATATATGAATGACTATAAAGTCTAAAAAACTATATTTACAGACTAAATATTTATTTAATTAGTAAAATTAATCAATTTAAATATTTTGTTTCATTTATAAACCTATTTTATATATTTTAAACCATAAGTGACATTTTATTATTATAAAGATATAATTTTGATCATTTTCATTAATTAATTAATTACATGGGTAAAATATTATCACAATGGTTTTAATGTAAAATAACTATCTATTATTTATTTATAAACTAATATGTATCATAATAATAAATTTTATGCATGTACTTATTGTGAATTTATTTTTATAATGACATTTTTCAGGAAAACTATTTTTGTTGAATTTTGATTACTTGTATTGAAATTAAATTTCACCATACATTGGAATTGAATAATTAAAAATGGATTCAATAATTTTATTTATTATACTAAATATTAGTTAATCTATTTAACTAATGTTTTTTTCATGAATACATGTTACCATTGTAAAAGATTAGCACTACATTTATGGGAAAAGGGAAAAAGGCATCTTGAACTAAGGGTTATGAATTGCAATATCTATAACACTTGTCTAAATTTTATTGGTTCAGTGTATTTAATACATAACATAACATATAATTTACATTGGAATAAATTTTTTCCACATTACATGAAGAATAAATTTATTAAATTTAAAAGCTTATAATATTTAAAAGAGTTCCACTCCTCTCAATTATAAAAGGGCAGCAACTCGTCTCACTTAACCAAGACAATTGACCATCTTAGGTGAACCAAAACATACCAAAAAAAATTCTTGAAACCCTATAGATTACCTAGTGTATTATTATTCCTAGAAGACTCATATAAGAATCCTTATGCGGTTTTTCAAAGGAGATTATATAATAAAGGGGTATATGTTATTACACATCCCTTTTAAAAAAATATTACTAAACCTATATAAGAACACACACAACGAAATTAAAAAAACTAAATAGATATCTATATATAATAAAAAAAATTATGTTTATTTTATGATCATTTATAATTTAATTCCATATAATGGAAACATTAAAACCCAGTCAAGCATATATGATGACATCCATCACCATGTAGTGATATGAATAATTTTTCAGCGGTACCTATCATGGGTGGTGATATAGATATATTTTACTAATATACATGACATTTAAAACATATTATAGATTCTATAAAGTTTTTCTATTGTCTAATTATTTCCAATACCATCCATTAGAAAATAGTAATTACACTCATGTTGGCATGTGGATCACCCCCTGTACAATGAGATGGATTTAATTTTAAATAACAGCCTTAAATTGGTGGATATAAAAGGGTATTAGATGTATAAATATTATATATTTGACATTAAAAATACTTAGGTGCTGAAACCATGACCATGGTGAAAGGAAAATAATTTCTGAATGAAAATAATCATAATTAAAAAATTAGTTAAAAATAAATATTTTACTTTAATAAAAATTAATATTAAATGGGTCAAATGAAGATAAAAATAAATTATAGATATAAATTTTCATATCAATATGGGTATAATATATGTTAATAATAATTTTAAATTTATTATACAGGAGGATAGATGTTGTCTGACAAAGAGAGAATCCAAAGAAAGGGTTTATTTTATAATATCAATTTTATAGGGTATTTTATTTTCTAAAATTTCCATTTCGGTCGCTAAATTACCTTTATCTCTAAAAAAAATATTTAAATATAATTTATTGATTTTGAATTCTTTCATTTATTATTTTTATTCAATTCCCTTTTTTTCAAAAAATATGTGATTTTGTTTTGACAAAAGAAGAGCGTATTTTTTCTCTTGGGTGAGAAATAATTTTCTTCTATGATAACATTCATTAAATTATTACATAAAGTTCTTATATAAATTAAAATTTATGTTCATCTTTATTTTAATTTTTATTTGAGTATTTTTATTATTTTTTAAAATTTAATATTTTTAACATTTTTTGTAACTGTTATATTTGAATTATACCAAAATGTTATAATAGAATATTTTATATAATTTTATCAACTAAAATACATTTTTTCATCATCATGAAAATTATTCATTATCTATATTCCATTCCAAGTTCAATTTTTTTAAAATAAAATCATTTTCTAGTTGTTTTTGGGAATTTTTATTTTAAAAAACTATTTATAATAGAAGTGGATAGTTGTTGTTATTTTCAAAGAAACCATCTATGTCTTTGTAAAGGTGATGTTTCATATATACTAAAATAATTTAATGTGACTTATCATTTAATAGGGGGAATCAATAATTCTACCAACTAACTTATTTACATGGATGAATTATGTTCATGTTGTTCATTTTATAGACTAAAGAAAATATTAATAATTAATTTTATTGATTTCAAATACAAATGTATATTAACAAGACATGTTGAATATGTATTTTTTAATATTTATTCAGTTAATATGATGAATGTATTAGACATAGAATGTTGTGGGAGGGGTTGGATAATAAATATACCCTCAATGCATTAGTAGGTCTCATGAGACAAACAAACATGGGTATTTTCCATATACCATATGTATTTATATATGTTGGTGTTACATGAGGAATTAATGGTAATATTAGGATATTTTGTATTTTTTAATATTTCACTATGAAAATAATTTTTCATTTCATGTGATTATTTATGTTTATATGTTATCCATAGAAGTATTTATTTTTCATGATATTTGGTATATGAATTATTTGATTATTTTTTATCACTAAAATATTATTCATTCCATATTTTTTTTATAATAAATTCTATTCTACGGTTTCTCTTATAGTGAATATAATATCAACTCGTTATCTTGTTTCTCATCACCAGGGTTCCTAGAAGTGAACATAGAATGTTTTTTGGATTACACTAGAAATAATAACAATTTCATATCATTAATTAAAAGTTATATTTTATTTTTTCAAATGTAATGGGACAATAATGTTGATATCTAGTATTCATAGGATAATTAACTATTGTATCCAATGGGATGTGATCCATGGTATATTGTTTCAATCTAATAAATTAAGCAGTAATTCTAGGATACTTTTTTTAGAGTTTTTCTTTCCCCTCTATCCATCCTAAACAAAATCAATTTCATCACATATCTAAAACATCATTGTATAAAGACTATAAGCATTTCCACATCTGATTCACCCATAATATAAAATGATATCATTTACGTATAAAAATAATTTTATAATTAAGTTCGTATATTTGAAAAATTGAGATAGATTGACACCATAATTAAAATTTTCCTTTGATACTAATTTTTGGGTTTCACCTATTTAAACACAGTAAGAAAAGGGTGAGGGTTGTGAGGCTTAAATAATGTTTCTCAAATTAATTTTTTCCCTTTTGACCATTTTTATAATTAAATAAATCTTTATCCTATCATATTATAATAAAAAAGTAAATATTGAAATGAAATAGTGCCTGCTTCAAAAATAATTACTTAGTTTATCCTAACCACGATAGTACATAGATCATACATTATAAATGTTCTAATATAACATAATCATAAATTTTAATTTCTATTATAATCCCCAAAGAATACTCACTATCCCACCTAGTTTACAAAAAATTACTCTTTGAAAACTAAAAATCCTCTCACCTATAGAAAACACACTACTCCTCGAGGGGATTCATAAAAAAATTATATTATCCTAATTTGTTAACAAAAACATGGGTGTGACATGAATATTTACTTCCATTAATTAGAATAAGTACACATTCCTATGTAACATTTTCTTCATGATAAAACACATCATGAACTATTTTATATTCTTAGTGAATTCTCTATGATACATATTTATCTACTGATTATTGAGGTCCTCCTTTTTGTTATATAAAATTCCTTTGAAGACCATATATTCTTCATGAGATTCATGTGCATCATTAATGGATGATTTATTTAAAAAAATTTGTCATTCATTTACTCAAATTCATTTGAGAGCTATTTTTACATCACAAACGCCACTCCCCTTAATTAAATCCACCTCCTTCATTGCATGTAATTATAAAAAATAATTTCAAAAAGGTTGATTGAATATAGTTTATATCAATCTCTAAATAACATTTCACTAAAAAAATAATGTTATTATGGGTCTTCATATATTCCTGGAAACCATTAAATCCCACTAATCAAAAACTTGTTTTTAATTTATTCATATAATCTCTATAATTTCACCATATACTTATCATTCATTATGGTTTTATTAATGAACATAATTCACTGTAGGAGTTCCATAGTTTTCTATTTTATAAATTACCCCTATATCGGTCCTCTAAATCACCATAAAACCATTACAAATAATGAGTTTTCATCTTGAAATTTCTAGGATGTTTTAAATATCACTATACAGACATAATAAAATCAGAAATTTTATCGTTCCTTAACCTCCATTTTCCCTCCCTCAAACCATCATAAACTAACCAAAATCACAAGACACTTCACAAAATTTATTTACAGTTTGAAAATATTCTTTGTGAACTCCACTTCTATTCTTTAATTTCACATTTATGAAAATCATATTCTATTTTTTCACACTTGATATATGATTCATGTAATAGTAATTAACATCCTTCAATGTTTTTGGAATATTCAATAAATTATGCATACATTATATAATTATATCCTTCCCTTTCCCCAAAGTAATTTAAATTTCACAGTAAAAAAATTTAAACATAGTATAAAACTTTTCCACCTTTTAAACCCCTTCCTTAGAATTAATCCTTCTGGAAATTTTCTATCTAGAATTTTCATCACACACAATAAAAAATAATATTAATCCTTAAAAAAAATTTAGATTGATTTTTTTAGTATCATGATTATATCTTATATAACATGAATCTCATTTATAGAAATTTAAACCGGTAGTTTTTTCCTTGGTCTTATAAAATCAACAATAATGGGTAACATATAAATGTAAATATGTTCACTATAAATTGTCACATTGGTTTTTTGAAAACCTATCCTTGGGATTAGTGAACATTAAAATGGTTAAAACAATTAATTTGGTGGAAGGATTATTGAATGGTGATGTCTGTGTATGGATGACCATAAATTTCAAATGGAAATAAAACCCATTTTACCATTAAGATACCTCTATTAATGGAAGGTTGGACTTTCAATTTAGAATAAATTTCACTAATGTGTGTATAGAGTAAAACAGATTCTTTAGCTGTAATTTTTTTAATTATTTAACTTATGGTAATTAAAAGATACAACATTTTTTCCCACTAATATAGGATGATATTCTAAACCATTTAAAAAAAGTTTATTAATTTAATATTCCCTATTATATTCCATTGTTTTGAGTTTAGGATTTGTGAATTCCTTATCTTGGAAGTGTTCAATATAGTGAAAAAATTACAAAATTATTTTACTTCCGAGGAACAAGGGAATGAAAAATATTTTGTTCCTATATAACACTATAATGTATGACTGTATATGAATTATTGGTGCACTCAACGTTTAATCATCCAATGCCTGCATTAGCTTTTTAGTTCTTTGAGGCCAAATGGTTATATCACATATTTTTAGGACAGACTAGAAAACATATCTAATACTTATGATTTCCCCAAATTCATATTATTTCAGTTATTTTCATACTATCATAATAATATATGACAATGGAAGAAAGAATTTTATGGAACAATCTATTCAACAGAACTAACTATGGAATCTTTAAATCGAGGAATCAAAATCCAAAAAATATAGATATTGGTGTATGGAAAATGTTATATTGAAAATAATTAGTTCATGAAGTTAATGTTGGAATGAATCATGGATATCTAAATCATAGATAATAGAATAAAAAAAACTTATATAATACTTGTTGGAATGCATAAAAAACTGAAGGAAATGAATAATGCGTTCCTAAATAGGTGTTTCTATAACATGAGCATACTATAATGGTGTTAATTTGTAGAATATTTTAATGAATAAAACATTTCCCAAAATAAAATAAAATTAGTGGTGGTGTCTTTAACAAAATACTTTGGGCTATTTCAACACTTTTAACTTTAAAAAAATCATCAAAAGGTATGGTCACAAGGTTAAGTAATTCTCTAGGAATGTATGATCCTGTGTTTGTTGAGGTCTGTAGTTTTATCGACTATGATAATATCAAAAGAATAGATGTATGTGTACATTCTGTAATTTCATTTAATACTAATTGATAGGGACACTAACCTCATCTAAATATTCATTATCAACTGAAATAAAACTCTATGGAGAAGAGTCGTTAAAAGTAGGATGGTCTTGAACTTACTTATTAGCTCAGAATTAAGAGAGGACAACTTCGTTGGAATTATAGAAGTTGAAAAGAACCTACTAGAATAATGGGTTTGAAATATCAAATTCTATTATTGAAATAGATAGAGGGATTAATTTACTTTTTATAGTTAATAATCTAGTAGAGCCATGGGTGGTAGACTCTAGGGCATATTCACACCCAATGAATGACCATAGATTTATGCTAATCTGTGAATATAAATAATTTAGAAACAATTTAATATAAGATTATGAATCTTTTATAGTGATCATAAATGGTAGATATTAATATTAACGTAAAAATGAGTATAATCATTAGTTAAAGGGATTGAGACATAGAAAAAGTCTCTAATAATCTAGTAGAAAGAATAGACAGTGATGTATGAGGTAATAATTTTAGAAAAATAGTATATAATGTGACATTAGGATATATAGTTTTGTCACAAATAGTAAATAAAAAATATATTTATCTTACCATAAGATCTGATCATATATAAATGGACATAATTTCACCCTTTGAAATTCCATAGGTCTGGAACTATGGAGTTATTAATATATTTGAGAAGAAAAAAATAGTTCAAATGGGAAGGGTATTTTTAAGATCAATCATAAAACTGTTATATTGTGTGATAGCTATGTTAATGAATTTTAAAATAAGATTTCACTCTATTCTAATGGCTATAAGCTTCAAGAATGAAAGATATATCTTGTTATTGATTCCGGGGAAATTTCTTAAATTCTATCTCATATAAGATAATGATACATTGTCACATTAATTGAAGAATCCATACGTAATATATGGGTTTAATTCATAAAAAACAAATTTTATGCATTTAACATCTCGGTTTTGTGGAAATGAATGATGAAATTAGAAATTGTTTTTAAATTAAAATGAATCAATACAAAATGTTGGTGAATATAATAGTATAAATTACAAAAAAAATATCAATGGAAGAAAATTAGTTATGAGGGAATAGTACTTGGAACTCCCTAAAATAATAAAATGGCATGTAGTATTTACTAGGAGTTAGTAGAGAATATTAGATGAATTTATGTGTACTATATATTGTTAAACAACATTTTGGAGGAAGAAATTAACACTACTAGATACTTAGCCATCATATGTATTTCCTTAGAAGTGGGAAAAAGTATACAGGAGAAGATATGAATTCCTAATATTTTAAATTATTTACTCCTAAAAACATATAGTTTCATTTCTCAACATTTTATATATAAAAATAACATAGAAAACATGTAATAATTTTACAAATACAAATTTCTTGTATGATATGAAACTGATGAATTTGGATTCTAAGAAAATGGTACTGATCAAAAAATGATCCTTATAATTTTATATGAAATAATTAATAAAAATATTCATTGGAAGTATATTAACGTCAGTGAACAAAAATATTAGGAAAATTAGTCAAATAATGATGTACAGGTCCATCTATATAAAATAATTAGTAACTAAAAATTTCTCAGTTTAACATAAATCAGAAACAATTCACAAAACATTAGGCCAATAAATTTTGTTCCAGAAAGATTACGAAATATAGTAGTACAAGTTGATGAAGCACCCAAAAATTTTGTTCTAGTGTGTAAATAAAATACTCTTTCAAGATATTATAATGTAACGTTACTGGTAAAGTTAAAAAAAGATGATACAAAATTCTTTGCTTTAATGGGTACTAGTGAACTAAAATTCCTAGAAGAATCATAATAACTTAGTGAATCAATGTAGTGAGAGTCATCCATAGAGGAAGTAATGAATTATTTAAATTTAAATAGAACATGGGAGTTGGTTAAACAAGTTAAGGGGAAATGGTAAATTGATAAAAAAAATAGGACTATCAATCAAAATAAGAAGATGAAGAAATAGAAGAGACAATATAGGGTTGGTGGTGAAAAGATTCCAATAGAAATAATAAATTTATTTATCTAAAAATAATTAACTTGTATTAAAACATACTATAATAAAATTGTACAATGTATTTTTTTCATTTGATGATTTATACTCGAGAATATATAAGTGGAAGCTTATTTTCTTCATGGTGATGTTATGAATGATATCTTATTGAATAAGACTAATGGTTTTTGAAATCCACTGAATGGAGGTACTTTACATTTTGATAAAGTAAAGTCTTTATATATCAAAAAAGGAATCTTGATAGTGGAACCAGATTCTCATTGGTTTCATGATTGATGAGGGTTTCAAAAAGATAAACCTCAATAATTATTTTGTTAGATGTTTTGGAATGATAAAACAAACTTTATTAATTATTACTCTTTACTTATGAAATATTTCTAGAGGGTCAATATATTCAATGAATTTAGGAGATTATGAGTAGTTTTTCTGGAATATTTGAAACAAATGGCCTTTTTCACAAATATAGTATATTTATTATTAGGATAAATAGGTATTTTAAATATAATTTTATGGTGCTATGATATAATTAATTCATCATGAATATCATAATTAAATTTGATATAACTATATTTACAGTTATTAGAACTTCTCTGGCTTTAATGTCCATGTTATCCAATTTTCATGTGCAATCAATGAAATATGTAGATCTGTATATGTAAATAGTATCGTATTCTATAGTTTTAGGGAACATTATGGATGTGTTGATTAGTACATGACTAGATATTTCTATTATAGTAGGGGTAGGGATTTAGTTTATATGTAACTCAAGAAAGGATCATTGAGAACTTATGAATTGGATCATTTGATACATTTATGGATAATTAGACAAAATAGTATTTCTAAAATAATATGACCAACTTTAATGATATTTTGATGCATATTTTTTATGGTGATTGGGACTCTTGGAAAATCATACTATATTTTGTTCAATGAATCATATTTTTATGTCATAATTACAACCAATGGTAAAATTTTATGATAAAATCAGAGCATGTATAACAAAGAGGAAGGAATGTAGTCCTTCCAGTTAAAGTAGTTTCTGGAGGAGCTGGTTAAAACATTATTTAGGGGAAGGTTATTATATGATTGTCAAGGGGTTACATACATCATGATTAATTTGAAATTTCGTGGGAGAATAACATCCATCTAACTAAAATTCAATTTCCTAAAAAATGTAAAAGAGGATGGGATTTTAGAGATAATAAATATTAGAGGGATGAAACAACAAATAAACATGTTCATGAATGTGTTAGTACAAGAGAGAATAAGGAATCATTTTGATTCTATGGGACTTGGATGAATTGAAGGAATATGGAAAACACTATAATAAGTATATGAAATATTGCGTTTTCCCAATATATTATAGGATGATGATGAGGTTTCATGTAGTATTATTCAAGTGATAGATTTTTGGGATCTTAAAGATTATTCATGTAATTGGGATTTCACTCATATTATTTTTATACTATTATTTTTTTAATCTATCTAGTAAGAGAAATGAAAAAAAGGAACCTTTAGTATATATGAGTACGCAATAAAACATGGAGTGCTTCTAACGGTTGTATGGATTGGTCCTTTCACTCACTGAATATTAAATTGGATTTAAAAAATTAATTGTTTGATGCCTTGTTTTATTAGGGCTATCAACATATGGAAAAGATAATATTTTTTTATGGTGGTGAAACCTATATGACTACCATGAAAGAGAGGTGTTGGTTGATACTAATAATAATTATCATGGATGTATGAATAGCGAGACAATATCTCCTGAGCTATAATGTTTTTAAATCTAAAACATATAAAACATGTTTTTCTAGTTTACCTTTCCAATTATTTCCCATTAATTTTATTTAAATGTGTTTGAGTGAATATTATAAGAATCTATAATTATGGTGTAACAAAGATTCCTAATTATAAATCATTTGAGGTACATGGTAAGGACCAATAACTGGTTTATCCAAAGCACTATGAACTACCAGTGGTCAAATTATTTTAGGTAAACTCAATGTTCAATAATCCAATGTTTTTTATGTTCTTCTGTCCCATTTATGTGTTATAATAACAATTAATTTATGAAATTTAATGATTACAAGATAAATAATTAAAATATATTTCATGTTCTTAAAATCACTTAATGTTAAGTAATAATTTTGTTGAAGAATTTTCCATAATGTTTATGGTATTCTTATTTAACTGAGAAAAATCAAAGGGTCATTCTGATAAAAAATTTCAATGTAAAAAAAAATTGAATAAAAATAATTTAATTTTTAATGAGATGAAAAACACTTAAAAGTAAACATTCCATTTTCCAATAAAAATTAATTTTCATTATAATTTTTATTTTTTAAAATTTAAATACTTAAATATTAGAAATTTAATTTCAACAAATTATATTAATTTTTTTGATTCAGAATATAAAAATTATATTTGAGTGAATTATTTATATTTTTCTAACATGCTTGGTTTTTGGTGAATAATGAAAAATACCAAAAACTTTATGACATAGTCATGATATATGAATGCCTAAAAAATTATTAAACTCTTTTCTTAGCCAAGGATTTATTTTGGGATAAAATTAAAGTATTTAAAAACATTATGTTATAGTTCAAAACTTATGAATGAAATTTTGAAACCTAAGTTATATTTTATTATAATAAGAATCTTTTGTCTATTTCCATTAATTCAGTATTCACGGTATTTCATTAGGTTTTATAATAGTTTGAAAGTAAGAAAACCTACTTTGTTTAATAATTTATGTTTAAATATAATGAGTATCAATTATATACCACAATTAACATCCTAAATATGTATAGTTTTGATTAAAAATACTTTTTTGGATAAAATTATTTTTACTATCTTAGGTGTACTTATAATGAAATTAATTTCTAAATTATAAAATGCATTCAATAAAATAGATTTAATATTTTTAATTAAAAAATATAATAAAATTAAGAAGGTAATTTAATTTAGGGAATAAAAACTATATCATGGTAAATGATGGGAACCCCAATAAATAAGTAAATTTTTGACATCAAGGGATATAGTCACAAAACAAAAAAAACTCATTAATAAATGTATATAGGAGGTATTTATCAAATATACATTTTCATACCCTCAATAATTATCAAATATGGATATACCTTATTTAAAAAAAATCATATTTTTATATTATGAAATTAATATTTACAAAACTTCCACCCCTCCCACATAAAAAAATTAGTCTTTTTCATTAGGCTAGGGTTAAACACCTTTTTTATTAAGGAAAGAGGACCCATATTTTACTAGTTTGGGAGGGAATTAATTATATGTACCATAGTACTGGAGTTAAGAAGGCCTGTAAGAAACATATTTCAATGTATCTTACTTATTCCAAAGTACTGATGACCGATCGACCTAGAAAAGTTCATTAAAGGCCCTAGCATGTAAGCCCCTAATCTTACCCAATGACTCTAGCCCAACCATCATGTGACTGAAATGCCCTCACCTTCTCCACCTCTAGACCACTCCTCCTATTTAAAACTGACCTAGGTCCTAAAATACTATTAAAACTCCCATTCCTCTCTTAAAAACCTCCCCATACTACTCTACCACATCTACTGCAATCCTATGTGATTGAGAAATTCCACCTCCCCAAAAAATGGGGGGAAATGAGATGATGTCATGATTCTATACCCAGTGGCCTATGTGTCATTGGAGTCTGACAAGAATCTTCTACTCACACCATAATCCTTTTATAATTACTATGATAAACTAATAACCCTCCCAAAATGAATTATAAATTTCTTTTTGGTTTGGTTCTCATTAGAACATCACCCTTTGAAGGGAACATTCACTTAGTGATGGAGTTGTATCGAGGTGTTAGGTGATAACATCAAATTATTATTTTAAATTCTATTTTCTTCTTCAACGTCCTCCAATTATATTCTTCCCACAATATATAGTAAAATAAGTTTAATTATTATACTGAAATTTTATTATGTTAATAGAATACCCATTATCAATATTACTTTAATATATTAAAAAAAAGTCACCAGTATTATGGAAGATTCACTTTCATCATAGAAAACATATTTCCCTTTTCATCACTATATTTCATAGATGGTTTTATTAATATATTAATTAATAAATCCAAAAAAATTTACATGATAAATACATTATAAATATAACTATGGAATTTCATTAATTATATAAAAAATTTATTTCCATTGTAATTTTTAACGTCCAAAAATGAGCTTACCATGAAATTATTCATGATATAAATCTATTTTGTACAATCTTTTAGAGTACATTACTCTTTTAATATAATAATTATATATAATACATACCATTAAAATTCATGATATTATGGAACCATTTAATACCAACTATTACTAAGATAAACGTACCTAATAACTTTAAAAGAAGTTGACCAAACAACCCCAAAAAGAACAATATGATAAATAAAATAAAATAAAATGAATAAATTATGATAATAAATGGAGCTTAAAAAATAAATATAAAAAATTATCTAAATAAATAATTTATTAAACTAAATAAAGATATTGGTGTTTCTAGATGCATAGTTCAAGTATGTTAGAACATGAAGTGAGGGTTTTCATTCAAATAATGAATTAATTTAATGTATTATTATTATATATCAAATTATTACACCATTTATAACATAAAACATCTTAAAATTAATTATTATTGTATTAAATTAATTCTTGATGAATTTATGATGTCTTTCCTTCCATTTTAGACATAATTTTTACACACAATGCTACTTGTAAAAGTCTCTTTCCCACAATTTTAAATTCATAGTGATATGTTATCTATATATTTAGGTCTATATCACTATACCATTCCATATTTCTAAGATGATACTATGATATTATAATTATTACTTTTTTTTGTGAATATATATGCCTTTATTTTTCCATACATATTATTTCTGAAGGTCAAATGTGAAAAATAAAAAATGGAAATATTTTTACAATCTATATCGACAAATTTATTAAAATATAAATTTACTTATATTCAAGGATCCATAATTTGGAAATTCAATTGATAAAATAATGATTGGAAACAAATTTCCCCTTCTCTTAATGGGTTTTAGAAGTGACATATTTCTTTGTTTATAAAAAAATATAAACAAATTTTTAAAACCTTTGAAAATTTCACTACCATTTAACTTTCTATTATTACCAATAATCCATTTCAAAGGAATATACTATAAAAAATGTATTAAATTATCATAAATTTAGTTAAAATGGAATTAAATTAAAATTATTCATTTCTTAAATTTTATGTTTTCATTTTATTTCAACGTTGTTAAAATCTAAGAATTTGTATTATTAAAACCTGTTCAATTTAATTTAATTTACTGAATTATTTTCATATATTTAAACTATAAAGGACCTGGTCATAGTATCCTAGAGTTGGTGGTTACATTATTGTATTTTTAATAAATACATGGGATCTTATTCCAAATTACCAAATAGTTTATTAGTCTTGGAAAGCTAGATACAAACATAAATTATACATTAAATTTTAAATTTTAAATAAAACATCATATTTTATTTTTGAACAACATTGTTTCCTCTATAACTACCCTTTATATCAATTATAATAAACTTATTAGAATTCCAAGTAATAGAAATATAATAAATTAATGTTCTTATATTCCCAGTAAAGGTACATGTACATTAAAAGCTAATAAGGAATGAATAATAAGGAAAAAAATAAAGATCAGATAATTCCATTAAATAATCACATTATGAGGTAACGTATCCATAAATATCATAAATATTCAAATAATAACATGGAAACCAAAAAATTATTTCATAACGATTAGATGTATAATTCCTGGAAACATAAACATACCATCGGGGCGTCATGCTGAGACATCTATATTAATGTGTATGGCCACGACCAAATACAATTTTTTTTTCACATGTGTAGTGACCCGATCCCAAAATACAGGAGCCAGTTTATACTACCATTACATTGGAATGATTAAAATGAATCAATTCCAAAAATGACTGAATAGTATAGTAGTCTTAGAAAAATAGATATATACATGTGTCATGTTTTACAAATTGATACACTAATTACAACATAATTTGTTTTTTTCGAAGATAAATTTATTCTATCTATGATATCCTTTAATATATTTATTAGTACTCTTCATGGAATCCTAGGAAAAATAAACATAATAAGGGTGCGATAAAATTATCAGAAAGGGTAATGTACAACAGAAGTAATAAAAAATCAATTAGAATAGTCTAAACGGAAAGGTACTAACATAAGACATGTTCCTTGTAATCGATAAAATGAGAAGGAAGTGAATAAAAAATATGGAAAGGTAAATAAACAAAATCACATGACATTTAAATAATTATATTTGTAAAAAATAAATATGGAAAGGTAAGAAAATAAAAACACATTACATTTAATAAATAAATTAATAATGAAATGCATCCAAAGATATGTCAATGAATATCTCATGAACAAATAATAACTGAATCAAAAAGAGGGAAATGATTAATTTTTGGATGTTTTGTTTCCTAGGTACATAGTAACTTTACCATCAGAACCATCTATAATATTTTTTAAGATATCGAGTAATAACCCATCTAAGACTAGCCAATTGACTCGTCCCACAAGACAACCGATGCATTGAAGGGCTATTTATAACCAAGCTCCACCCATATCATACAAGTCTATTATGCTTGGAAATAAACGTGAAGTGTTTGTCACCAACTAATTTCATCCCATGATAATATTGATGCATAAAGGGGATATCTATAACTTACCCCCAAAAATTTCATAAATATCCAAATCATTCCTCATATATCTAATAATCCTTTTAATTAATAAATAATTGGCCTTATAAAATATTCACATGGAGTAGAAGATACAATTTTATCAATATTTCCTTAGTTGATAAAATAACTCTCAATTATACAACATATGTAAAAATGGTATTTGTTTTAGGAAATAGTCATATATAATATAGATGACATGGATATTAGGTGAATCATACTTTTCAATGATAATTAGAAGTTGAATATTTTTAGGGGATTAAGAAAAAAATCAAGGTATTGAATATTAATACTATCCTCATTCAAAGGAATCATAGACTATATATAAGAAGAATTGAGATTTTATCAATAAAACATGTACCATGTGGAGTAAAATAATTTTTTTGTCATTTTGTAATGAAAATACTATAAAAAGATAGTTTAAAAACATTATTGTTGAAAATATCCTTTTCATTTTGAAATTATTTTTTAAAAACATTTTCATTGAAAATCAATTTTTTAAAAAATATTTCTTTTAAAAGTAACATTTTAAACTTTCATAGTAATATTTGAATATATGATAATTTTTAAATATGTACATTCCATAAAACCTATAAATAACATTCCTTTCATGCGATAAAAGTTTAGAAAAGTTTTTTATTATGAAAGTGATAAAAATATTTGTTTGAAAATGTATCTAAAAGAAAAAAGTGTAAAAATGTATTAATAAATTTTTTTTGGGATTGTTAAATAATTTTTAAAAACCATTTTTTAGAAAAAAAAATTGGTTTTAGAAGAAAACATGTTCTCCAACTAAAGAGATAAATGAAGCCATATTTTCTTAAAAACATGTTCTAAAACATTTTAAGTACCAAAGCGTGTAAAATTGGTACTATTACATGAAAAATGTCATGAATGGAAATTGGAGAAGAAACTGAAAGGATTTATTTAAAAAATGATCAAATAATTTCATCTAATAGAAATTAAACTATATAAAATCCTAAATAAAATAATATTATGAAGTAAACCCTTGAAAATATTATAACATTGAAGTGGGAATCAATCAAATAAGAGATTATGTGTATTAATTGTAAATCCACATAAAGAAGTGTAAATACATCCATAGATATTAAAATACACGATACACATAATCACAGAATATTATAGAAAAATATGAAGTAATATAACCTAATGAAAATGAATCGAGTTATGAAATTTCATTACCACATGGTAACATTAAGTGTAAATCCCCTTAAATAAAATAATTGAATTTGAAACTAAAAATATCATTAATAATGAATGAATCATCATATTACATGTCAAAGTGGAAGTATTTAATCCATATATAAGAAATTAGGTGCACAAAAATAAATTATGACTTAAATAATGGAAATTGAGAAAAAGTCCCATACCACTATGGTAATAAATGAACTGGAAGACCGAACATTAATAATCATCAAATGAAACATTTGAATAACATGAATATCAAGGGATTAATGATTATTAAATAAAAGGTGAAATTTGGTAAACCAAAAAAATTATTTAATTTGTCTTAATTGAATATGCCTCATGGAATGAAAAGTGAGACAAGAATCACTTTCTTTGTGTTTCCTTTCGGGTGAACATCCTTTAACCTCTTCTTATTTGGGTACCTCTTTTGGTTTATACAAAAAGGCTTCCTTATTTAGATTTATTCCAAATCTTAGTATTCTAGTATGAGGTGAGATATTTTTAGGATCTATTTTGGAAGATTTTGGTCGAGCCATAGTGGCTTGAGAGGTGTGAGGAAGTTAGAGGGGTGAGTGGCTTTTGATAGTGGAGGAGTGACATTCTTGTAAATTTTTGAGACGGGAAGTTCACCCATGTTTTTACCATGTCATGTAGATCCAATAATGGTCTACAATAGATCCATGCGAAAATATGGTCGAAATATATCCAACCAATGTCTTTGGGACATGTTTCTGGGTCATTTTGGACCTTAAGTTTAAGGTTTTGTCCCTTGTTAGAGTAATATTTCTCTTAATCACTGTAATTAATTTTAATTACATTCAATAATATATTTTTTGTCAAAAATAATTTTTAAATTATTATATATTATATATTATTTTGATTTAAAATATGCAATATGTTTTTAAAAATTCCAATAACAGAAGTGGCTGAAATTAATTTAAATTTAATCTCATAGAAGTGATGACAATGCATATTTTTAAAGTAAAAACGTTCAAAATTTTCTATATTTTTATATAAAATTTAAAATTGAAATTTATTTCAATGAGATAAATTGGATGAATTTAGTTAAAATTTATATAAGTTAACTTTAAGACCGTTTAAACATATAATTTACCCTTATAAATAAATTAGATAAAAAACCACTTTTGATTAAAATTCAGTTTTTCACAATTCATCAAAAAATAAGACATCACAGAAAAATACCAAAACTTAATCATAATATAAATTTAAGGTTTTAATTTAATAAAGGAATTTATTTTGACATATAAAATTTATAAAAGTCCCAAAAAGTTTATTTAAAATAAGTTCACCATTAACAAGTGGTAAAAGTTCATTATGAAAAATATTTAGTTTTTTGTGAAATATTAGCATTGTTCTTATATTATGATTATATAATATATTGGATTAATGATAAAAATATTTGATTAAATATTATATATATATTACAATAATATAACTCTATAATTTTAATTAATTTATTTTATTCGGATGAAATAGCTTTATGGGTGTAAAAATAGTTTTCTATAAAAACATTCAGTTTGTATTCAATTGGTACTTATATTAATTTCTAATTAATTTGTAACCAATGGATTCATTTTATATTTCTAAAACCATATAATTTCATAATTTAGTTAATACTATACATAACCACTAATTAAATGTCTATGTTATATCTTATTATATTAAATAATAGTATATTAATCATATATTGTTGTTCAATAAAACTCAGTATTTTATATAACCCAAACTATCAAACAAAGTAATTATTATGCGTAAGTAAGGAAAACTTAGTGTTATAATTAATTAAAATATATAAAATATATTATAAATAGTAAATATGAGTTAAAATATCAGGAATTTATATTCCCTTATACACTTGGTGTTGCGTGTTATACACACTATCGAATAAAAGTTACTCCTTTAGAATTTTCAGGGCATTTCATTCTCCCCCCATTAATTAAATTTTTTACTCAAAATTTAAATTTGATCTCATCAATATTTATTTTTCTATTATAAAATTCTTTAATTTAAATCTCGCATCTTTAGAAGGGTTATAAAAACATCCAATTGAAAATATTGAATTGAAATTTCAAAGGTCACATGGAATAACATATGACTAGGTCTCTAGTAGGATAACATTAGTGGAAAGGGGATATAAGTACATGGAGTATAAGTGTATATATTTATAGGGAGTGATTGAGGTCATCAATAAGAAATAAGTTAATAATCTATGGAATTTTGAGGGCCTCATGCCCATAAATCATTAATGGTTAAATTAACATTGGTACAACAAAAATTAAGGTATTAGGATAACATTTTATTTTAAGAAACATTTTCTAATGTTGAGTAATTTTTTTATTGACCAAGAATGCATACTTGATATATTTCTATAAGGACAATTTCATACTTTGGTTGTGCTTTGATCAATTTCAAATTCATCCATTACATCAAGAAATATATATTCAAATATTATCTTTGATTACTGAAATAAGGCCTCAACCTAAAGCATTATATAATCTTGAGTTTTAGTCAAGAAATTACTATATTTTACATTGAGTATCTTTTCAGGTCTAGGGTTTTAGAGAATTCATTTATAATTCATAAATAACATTCAACTTTCCTAAAAATATGATACTTATCAAATAGTATCCATTTATTTCATAATATAAAACTTATAAAATAAGCATGATTATTTTTTAGGGAAAATCACCATAACTTTCAAATTGACTTCATCATTTATATTACCCATCCTTATTCCCTGTGAAAAAACATTTTAAAACATGTGATGATCACAAAAATCTCAGTAAGGGATATAAAAGGAAAGGAAATTTTTAGTTCATAAAAATATGGAGACCCAAGGAAAACAATTTTCTTTAAAACATAACATTTTTCCCATAAATGAAATTAACATTCCATTAAAAATATCATTTATTTTAACTTTTAAAGATAAATTATTCCCATAAAAACTAATTAAAATTAATAGAATATTCACGTAGGTACATTGGGAAATTGTCACATATAACCCTTAAATAACCATTAAAGATTGAAATAGTTATAAAAATGACTTCCAATATAATTATCTAGAGAAAAAAATCATTACCCAATGCATTAGAGCATTATCTGGGTGCACCCATAATTTAAGCTATAATGGGAACAAACAATGCTATCTGTTAAGACCCATCATTTATAATTTCTAATTACCACATAATGAATAAAAAATTTAAAATATCATTTTAAAAACATGGTATGGGAGAAAATGAATTTGAAGAAAAACCATAAAAGAGGTTTTTTTTCAATGAAAAACCCCTTCTCACATAAGAAACACTTGAATCATAAAACCCATTAAGGAATGAAATTAAAAATGAAATACCCTGATAATAGGTAAATTATTGAATTATAATGTCAAATAGTCTATATATTCACATTATAATATTATAAAGGTGTATAACATAAAAATTTCATAAAAGAAAGGAAATTGACAAGAAATCCATTACCTTGCATCTGATTCGACACATATATCCTTTAATTTATTAAATAATAAACTCATGTTAGTTTTTTAAATTATTTAGAAATTTTTTCAAATTTATTATTCCTTTTATATCATTTATTATCATGTTATAACAATTACTTTATTATTTAAGTTTATTTCAAACGTTTTGATGATATTCAGTACTTTAGTCTAAAATTAATTTTGTATGATTTCAATTGCTAGAGTTGTTATAACTCCATAATATCAAGAATAATATTCATGACATAAAAATTTCCATTATACATACATTATACTTTTAAATAGAACCATTTATTTATGGTTTTGAAAAATGATCAATGTTAAAATCATGGAGACGGTAGGTCGTACGTACGTGTGAGTAACATTTCTATTTTTCAATGATCATTATGTAAAGAAAGTAATTATTATTTTATATTTCATAAATTATCATTATATAATCAATATAATATTATTAAATTAAATATACTTATATACCAAATCCATGTGACGTGGTGATGGAAAATGAAGCACATCACTTCGTGGAGGTGATAGTTCACACATACACACGAATGACATTATCATTTTTATGTACAAGTAATGGAAATAAAATAAATGATATATTATTATTTAATAATGATAAATATTTCATGAATATCATATATAAACAGAACATTCATAATTATAACTAGTCTAGAGATATGGTAATGGAAAATGAATTATGTCAATTCGTGGGGTGGTAGTCTGTCATATGCATGAAAGATGAATTATTTTCCCATTTTATGGAAATGGATATGGATTTAATTGGTTATATTAAAATAATAAAATCATTTTATATTGAGGATATTTTATTAATTATCTTATCATGGTGGAAAAATATTTGAAGAAATTGGAAGAAGAAATAATATATATACTCTTCATTTAAAATGACACCTCTCCTTTGGATGACCTCCTTTGATTAACACTTTAAAAACTCTAAGAAGGGTTTTATGACTAAAATAAGGACTCTAGAATGTAGGAAGGTATTATAGGAATGGATTTGGGTAGATCTTGGTCCAAAAAAATTAGATTTTAAGTGTGTAGAAAAACGAATAATGGGTTCTCTTTTATAGAAGAGGGGAGGGGCACTCTTCGAATTATTCAAAATATTAAAATAATTTAAATTAATTTTATATTAAAAATTAGTAAAAAGTTATTTATTTAAATGATATAATGATTTGAAGTCAAAATAAATTCATACAATGAAAATTATATAAGTTTTTAATATTTTTTAATCCTTATCTTTTTGTTTTATCCATTTTAACTCTTACCATGATATCTTGTAATTTACACATTGTGGGTTAATATAATTACAATGAAATGAAAAAAGACTAATAAATGATTAATTAATGATATTTTATGATTTATACATATTATTTATCTGACACTATTCATTACTTAAATTTTTACAAGTATCCTAATAGAAAGATAAATTCGAACTAATACTTATCAAACATCAATAAAATGTCAAAATAATCTAAAAAAATCATATATGACATTAATCATCTAAAATTACATTTTTATTTTATTTTTAATATAATTTATTATATGTTTCCTTGAATTAAAAAATTAGTACATCATCATTATATGAGCCTTTAATTAAATTATTTATTTACTAAAAATTAAAAAAATTATAATGATAAATATAAATTTTTACCATTTTTAATTCTATTTATAGTATATGATATCCCATGTAGAACACCATATTAATAATATTACACTAGTTAAAAACAAAAGTGTGAAAAATTTGACTTTTCTTTAGAATATAAGATTATAAATATCATACTGTCATCTAAGTAGAATCCAAAGTTCATAATTTTGGCCAAAGCATTCATTTTTTATGAAAACACTCATCTAATGAAATTAAGACAAGTGTTAGTGTAATTTTATATTATTTATAATATTATTTTTACCCTTAATTACCCGATTTACCTTTAACCATGTTAATAAAAAAAATATTAAAGTTACTATTCATAATGTCCAAAAATAATAGGGAACCATAAAAATAATTTTTAACTTCTAATTCCAAATATGGAATCCATTTTTAAAATTCATTAGTATAAATTTCCAAAATTCATTAAAAAATTATCTCATTGACGTAATGGGAAAACAAAATTTTAATGTAAAAATGTTAAATAGTTCACAAAGTTTTTTTATAAAATTTCTATGTGAAATTGATTAAAATTTCATAAATTGTATTAAATTATAAAAACATGATCTCATTATACATTAAAACCAATCAAATATATAATTAAACTCTATGAATAAACCTCATGAAAAAAGTTTTAAATTAAATGGTATTATTTTTTCACTATTAATCCAAACATGAAACTTTTCAGAAAAATACTAGAAATTCAACCCAAGTAAATTTTGATATTCCAATTTCAAATAATCATTTTATTTTATCAAATATAATTTTCAAATGTGTCAAAAACTACATTTAAAACAAGTATTCCATTGCAAGGCTTCAAAACTGCCTTTTTATAAAATTAATGTTTTAACCCTAAAACTAAATTTATCATATACTATATTGAACATTGTTTATATTTTAATTACTATTTAATTAAAAAATATAATAAAAATAATTATTCTATCATTACATAGGTTTTTACATTCTCCCCCCTTTTGGAAATTGCATCCTCATAATTTTTAGTCACTTATTAAATAAGTGGGGATATCTTTCCCTCATTGCATTTTTAGATTCCTATGTTGTCACTTTAACAATATAGGTTTTCCATAAAACATTAACCATATGAATCACATTATTTCTCAAAAATTTCTACCTACGTTCAAGTACCTAAATAGGATGATCCACATAAGAAAAATTCTCTTCCCACTAAACTACTTTTGGACTCAAAACTTGAGATTGATCCAGTATATAATTTCTTAATATTGAAACATGAAACAAATTATATAATTCATATAAAATAATAGGAAAATACACTCTATAGGAAACTGATCCAAATTTCTATAGGATTTCATATGGTTTGATTAATCATGTACTCAGCTTCCCCTTCTTACACAAACACATCACACTTTTCCTTGAAAAAAATCTGAGAAAGACATGTTCGACTACCTCCAAAGAAAGATCCTTATTACAGTTATCCACATAACATTTAAGACTACTTTGAGTTATTCTCATGTGTCACTAAATCAACTGAACATTATCTACTTTTTACTCTAACAACTCTGTTCCCATCAACTTCCTTTCTCTGACATCATCCAAACAATTTGGGGTTTACACCACTTCCAAAATAATGCCACAAGTGATGCTATTTAAATACTGGAATGAAAATTATTATTATAAGAAAACTCAAAAAAATAAATTTATTGATCCTAAATTCCCAATTAATTCATCGAACAGAAAAATAGCATATCCTACAAGGTATGAATTATTTATTCGGACTATCTATCATTCTACGGATTAAAGGTTGTGTTGAAATTTAATTTAGTAATCAATAACCTCTAAAGGCCTTTACAAAAGTTAAATGTAAACCTAGGATTATGATAATATACAATGGAGCGATACACATTATGTAACCTAAAAATCTGCTTTAGATATAACTGATAAAGGTGATCCAGAGATAGGGTGTCTCTAATAGGAAGAACATGTGTATTTTTAGTCAATTGATCAATAACAACCCAAATCATGTTGTTACCTTGAGATGTATTTGGTAATCCCACTATGAAATACATGGATATATTTTACCATTTCTATGTTGGAACTAGGAAAGGTTGAAGCATCACCTTTTGTGACTATCATTCTTCTTTATCCGACTGACTGGTAAAAAATTCATTATAAAGTCATCAATATCTCTTTTCATTCCATCCGACCAGTAATACTATCAAAGTTCTATATAAATATTAGTTTTACCATGATTAACTGAAAATGGATAACTATGAGCTTCACATAATAACTATTTCTTTGGATGTTAATCACAAGGAACACATAATCTCATAAAAAATCTTCAAACACAATCTTTATCAATCTTAATTTTAGGCAACTGGAACTTTTTAACCAATTATACCTTTTTCTTCAACTCATGGTCTTCCTTTTATGCTTTCTTAATTATGTGTAATAGTGAAAATTTCACTAACACATGAATCAAAATATATGAATTTATTACACTTACAAATTTCATGAAAACATTTATCAAATCATTAACCAAAGGGTCACATTCCAAACATAACATGGTAAACATGGCATTAATTTTCCTACTCAAAGGATCAACAATTGTTTTTCTTTTCCAGGATGGTAATGAATCATACAATCATAATCCTTTAATAGTTCCCACTATCTTCTCTATCTCATGTTCAATTATTTACGAGTGAAAATATACATTAAATTTTTTTTATCAGTATATACTTAACACTTTACTCCCTAAAATGTATGCCTATAAATTTTTAATTTAAAAACAACAATATCTAATTCCAAATCATGTGTAGAGTAATTAAACTCATTTGGTTTCAACAAATTTGAAGGATAAGCAATTACATAATCATGATGCATTATGAAACAACCAAGTTCTTTCCAAGACGAATCAATGTAGATGGAAATTTCACCATTTATGGAAGGGAGGGCCATAACTAGAGCATCTATAAATCTTCTTTTCAATTCCTGAAAACAATCCTAAAATTCTTTTGTCTAATAAAATTAACACCTTTTCGAGGTAAATTTTCCATTGGGATGGATAACCATGAAAAGTTTTCAATAAATATCTGGTAATATCATGCTAAACTAGGAAACCTACCATTCTTGGTTATATTTTAGGGTCTTGGACATTCATAAACAACATTCATTTTAGTTGGATCTATAGTTATTCCATCTTTAAAAATAATCTGACCAAGCAGAGAATTTATTTCGCACAAAAATTCACACTTACTAAATTTCCCATATAGTTCATTTTCTTTTATGGTTTTCAAACCACCCCTTAATTTTATTTCATGTTCCAATTTAATTTTATATTTTATAAACATTTCATCAATAAATGAAACCAAAACATTATCCAAGAAATCACCAAATATTCTATTTATATGATCAAAAAATAATGTAGGCTCATTAGATAACCCAAATGATATAAATATAAATTCATAATTCCCATATATATTCTTGAACACAGTCTTTAGAATGTCTTCTTCCCTTACTTTCAACTGAGGATACCCCAACCATAAGTCAACTTTTGACAAATAATGTTCTCCCTGGAGAAGATCAAACAAATCATCGATATGAGGAAAATGATACTTGTTCTTAATATTTATTTTATTCAACTCTCTATAATCAATGAAAAGTCTCATTTAGAAATCATTATTTAAAAAAAAATATAGGAGAAACCCATGGTGAAGTGGTAGGTTGGATGAAACCTTTATCTAATAACTCATGTAATTGATTTTTCAAATCTAAATAT
Source organism: Viscum album (assembly GCA_963277665.1). Taxonomy (NCBI): domain Eukaryota; kingdom Viridiplantae; phylum Streptophyta; class Magnoliopsida; order Santalales; family Viscaceae; genus Viscum; species Viscum album. The sequence continues at coordinate 118,967,202 of OY728119.1, forward strand.
TCCACTTGATCTATTCGATAAGAGGGTTTAGAAATTTTATTTTCATTAGGAAATAAGTCAATAGTAAACACAATCTCTCTACCAAGAACAACACTAGAAAATTATTCTGTAAAAACATACTTGTATTCATTTACTATTGGATCATCTGTAATTTGAAAAGTCTATTTATTTTAAACAATATGATCTAGGTAAATTTAATTTCAATATCTAATAAATTCATCATATTATTTGTAATTTATCAAAGGTATGAAATAATTTAACACAACATTCTTATCACTACAATTTTTTTAGTAGGATAAACTAAAATCCAATCTACACCAATAATGATATCAAACTCTACTATGTATATTTAAATAAGATTTTTAGGAAAGGCTATCCCACTAATAATAATAGGAAGATTACTACAAATATTGTTTTTTTAATATTTCCACCCAGTGTATTCACCAAAATATTTATATTACTTTTATTAGGTGATATTCCCAATTTACATGAAAATATATTATAAATGAAATAATGTGAGGATCCCAAGTCAAATAGGGTGTTTACAGAATTTGAATACACATGTAACATACCTACAAATACTTCCTCTAACAGCCCAATATAAACTGTATTATCATAAAATGACCCTGCTACACCTTTCTATTTTTGACCATGAAAATTCCTATAATATGAAAATAATTGTGGAAATTTAATAACAAAATGACCCAACTCATTATAGAAAAAACTTATCACTATTAGATTGTTATCAGTTACCTCATTCTTTAGTTGCTAAAGTTTCTTTTCCTTACATTCGTGGGCTATGTGGTGAAAATTTTTACATTGGTAACACTTTCGTACCTTCAGAATACATTCCCTTGGGGTTTTTTTACCACACTTACCTCAAGATTGGAACTTTAGTGTTTTTAACTCAATATTTATTTGTAGTATGTTACCTCATATCATGACATACTGACTGATTCTTACTTTAATCATTATGTGAAACATAGGAGTTATAAAAATTTATTTCAACCTTTTTATCACAATGGAAAAATTTCTCATGGATTTCAAATTCTTTTGAGGACAAAGCTTTTAATTGAATTGGTTTCAATCTTGATAAAAACTGATTCATTTTTTAATTAGTGTCCTGAATAAAATTTATCACATTCCTATCCAATGTTTTGATTTTTTCTTCATATACAGATACATAATATTCATCCTTTTTTCTCAATTCCAAAAATTATTTTCCATTTTAATTCAAACAACCTTAGGGAAATATTTCTATAGGAAAATATACTTGAATTCATCCCCTTCCATAGAATCAAGAACATCTTTCTCTCTGATATTCTTAACCAATGACCCCCATTGATTATATTTTCCATCAAAATGATAAATATAAAGTGTTAAATTCTAATGTTCTGATCATACCATGACATAAAATATCTTTTTCAGATCATTGATCCATAATTTTTCTACCACCGAGTTAGATGATCTACTGAAATATGGGGGATGTTGCCTCTTGAAATTCATCACAAAGAAAATGTTCCTTCGTGGTAGAAAAGGTTACTCTCTATCATGGATACCACTTCCATTTATTACCTCATTCAACTAATCCATCACTAAAACAAACTATTTTGATCTAATTTCAACAATCTCAGGATGCTGATTTAGAATGACATCCCCCTCTCAGTTATTTTCTACTAAATCTTCCATGTGTCCTCTGTAGAAAACCATTCGGAAAAGATATAGTTTAGATGAAGAAACATGGTAATATTAAAACTCTATAACATTTTAACATATCCATAAGGTAAAGTATTTCATAAGAAAGTCAATCATATTACCCAATCCTTTAAATTTATCTAAATCAACCTTTGATAGCAACAATAAGCCTGAAATATTAAACAATACATAATCTTGGGTTTTATTTAGGAAATTATTTTCTTTCACGTTGAGGATATTTTTAGGTTTATAGTTTTATATAATTTGGTCGTAATTCATAAATAACATCCCAATTTAATATAAATAGGAAACTTCTAAAATAATATCCATTTTTTTAATAATATAAAACTTTTGAAAGGAAACTTGAATTTTTTCATGAAAAATATTTATATCTTTGAACTCGATTTCCTCATTTATCATCCCCATCATTATAACCTATGAAAAAAGCATTTTAAACATGGGTTGAGAAAAAAATCACAATAAGGGATATAAAATGAATGGAAACCATTAGTTCATGAAAACATTAAAACACATGGAAAACAATTTTCTGGAAAACAAAATATTTTACCCATAAAGCTAATTTATATTCCTTAAAAAATACCATTTATTTTACCATTTGAAGAGAAATGATTCTCTTAAAAACTAATTATAAATCAATGATAATTAATGTATGTACCTTGGTACATCATAACATATAACCCTTAGATAACCCATATAGATTAGAGTAGCCACATGGATGAATTCCAATATAATTCCCCAAAGAATAAAATCATTACCCAATGCATTAGAGCGCTATCTATGTGTAGCCATAATTTAAGCTATAACGGGCCCACCTAGTGCTATCAGGCTAGACCCATCATTTATAATGTCCAAAAACCACATTATTAATAAAACATTTCAAATATCATTTTAAAAACATGGATATGGAAGAAAAAAATGTCGAATGAAAACCAAAAAAGAATATTTCTTAAAAATAAATTCTCCTTCTCAATTAGGAAACACTTGAATCATAAAACCTATTAAAGAATAAAATTAATCACAAAATACCATGATAATAGGTAAATTACTAATATATAATATCAAAGAGCCTATATATACAACTTATAAGATAATGAAGGTGTATAATATCAAAAAAATTTCAATAAAAGAAAATTGAGATGAAATCCCATACCTTGAGTCCAATTAATTGCGTATGTACTTTAGATTCATAAATAATAAACTTATGATAATTATTTAATTATTTATATCCTTTTTAAATTATATTATTCTCTTTATATCATTTATTATCATGTTATAACAATTAATCTATTATTTATGTTCAGGATGATCATTTTGATGATATTCGGTACTTTAGTCCAAAATGAATTTTGTATGATTTCAATAGTCAAAGTGTTTATAAGTACATAATCTCCAAAATATTATTCATGAATTAATAATCACCCTTATACATAAATTATTATTTTAAATACATCAATTTATTTATGATTATGAAAAATGAACCACTTTATAATCATGGAGACTGTAGGTCGTGCATCCGCATGAGTAATGTTTCCATTTTTCAATCATCAATATGGAAAGATGTTAATTATTATTTTATATTTCTGGAATAAAATAATATCATCAAAATTATATTTATCATTTAAATATACTTATATATATAATCCGTGTTATTTGGTGGTGAAAAATTAATCACATTGCTTCGTGGAGGTGATAGTTCACACGTACGATCAAATGTAATTATCATTTTTATGTTCATGGAAATCTAAAAAAATAAATGATATATTATTATTTCATAATGATAAATATTTATATAAACATTAATTCCATAATTATTGTAAGAACCAAGTTCTTATTCTTTAAGTACGGGTTTCTTCTTTTCCACTTTCGTTTAGTATTTTTGGTAAAATAAGGAAAATGGGGGAAAATACCAAATTGTTTGGATACACACCATGTAATTTTCCACACGCCATGTACTTTGGCCATGTGGGAAGAGTACATAGGGCACGTAGGACTGCAGGCGATGAAGAGTGTAAAAACTTACTACACGCCGTGTAATCAGTCGGTAGGTGAACAGTAAGGTGGTGGAAGTAGCCGCCAGCCGAGCGACAGTACACTCCATGTATTCAGAAATACATGTTGTGTACCCATGTCGGCAGATGAACAGTGTTCGCGGTGAAAAGTAGCAGCCATAGGAACAGTTAAAAAAATGAAAAGTACACATCGTGTACTTTAGAGTACACTCTGTGTAGTTTGTTTTTTCGCATAAAATGGGTAGTATCCTCCTCATATGGCAGAGGAGGCCTTGAGTTGGTTTTGGAGCCAGGAGAGGAGGTTGGGGCTTTATAGATCTCCCAACCACACACCTAGAATCCAGATCCTTCTCTGACGGTCTCGATTGAACTGCACGGGTGAGTTCTTCCCTCTCCCTGTGTGTTTCTTACCAATTATGTCCCAAGGGAAAGTTATTTGAGTTTGAATGAGAGAACTTTTATCCTAGATCTACGTCATTTTTTGACGATTCGGGAGGCGTCGCTTGTGTATATCGGTCAAAGGAGATCGAGGTATGTGGTCTGATGTTCATTTTATAATGTTGTGTTGAAATTGTGTACCATTATACTAATCTCCCATGGTTGGGGTGTTGTATGGATGAGGCCTTGGATGAAAATATTTCTATAATTGCGTATATAATCTAATGATAAGTTTAAACTACTGTTTGGGATCACTGCTTGGATCCAGGACCACCACGGGGGTGTGTTCCTCTGTTTAGCCGTTTGGCCAGGATACCCGAGGGTATGCCATGATTATATTGTACATTGAATTTTATTGAGAGAAAGTTTATATAAATTTTTGTTTATGCTTTGGGCTCGGCCCAGTTCATTTAGCCTGAGGGAAGTGTTCTATTATCCTGAGGGAAGTGTTCTATTAGCCCGTAGGTAGTGTTTTACTTAGCCTATGGGTGGTGTTTGGTTAGCCTGAGGGTAACCTTTGTTATGACTATGGGAAGTAGTCTCTATTCCTGAGGGCAATATCACGTATGCCTAAGGGTAATGATTGTTATGCCTGAGGGTAACCACCTGCGGGTATTTGATTCTGTTACCTGAGGTTAAGGATAGTATGTCTGAGGATATAGTTATTTAGGATATTCACTGTGGTGATTTTCTACATTGTACCCACCAAGTTTAATCACAAGCTTGGATGTGATAAGTAATAATTATAATGGAGATGAAACTGGTAATGATAGTTACTTTTTATCACTTACTAGTTTACTGTATTTACTTTTGCACACTGCTGTTGCACATTTTCACTAACAGTTGGGAACGAGACATTGGTGGGTGCCTACTGGGATTTATTTCTCACACCATGTTTGGGTCATGTCTTCGGCCCAAACATAATATATTGTTGCAGGTGTCTACAGGGGAAAGGGTCCCTATATAGGTACATGATTGTAGCAGAGGAGTAGGAGAGTATGGGACCGAGCTTAGGATTGTGATGCTGCTGTGTTCTGTTCACTCTGTTTTGTTCTGTTTTGTTGTACCTTTTACTTTGAATTGTAATTTATTGTATTGCAGTGTATCCTGTTTTGGATGCTTTGATAGAAATAGTGATATACTTCATTTTTATATATAACTGTTGGTTATCTTTTACTGCAGTTGTTCGTTTCTAGTTCATATTGTTTTCTGCTTCCACTATTGTATGTTATTTTCTTTTCCACTGCACTACACTTTGAAAAATGAGGGAATAGTTTCCCCAATATCAGACCTAGGCCCTCGCTACTAGTCGGTAGCCTCTGGCATTTGGGGAAATTCACTTGAGGTCATGTGACCAACCGAGTTCATGGCACCCGTTGTGTGGCTTCCGGATCCGGGACATTACAAAGTGGTATCAGAGGATTCTTTTCTTCTTACTGTTTGGATCCTATAGCTAGGGATAGGATGAAATAAGTACTTGGTAATAAGTTTTACCTAAGAGTAGCTAACCCGTGTATAGAGAAAATCCAGTATACCTTGTTTATTTCAATTTTTTTGATTTTTCAAATTTGACAGTTGAATTGATTTTCACCGGTGGGTGATGCACTAGTAGTGTGCTGTTTATATTTTATACATGGGTTCTATTTATTTTCAACCCGATGAGATGAGGGTTTTCCATCTCATGAATAATTTAGGCACATTATGGAAATCACATGTCATTCAATCTTTCCATGCCATGTAGGTGCATTAGAAATTGCATGTTGTCATAGTTGTTGTGCTAGAAAAGCATACTGTTGTGATAGATGCTTTGATAAATACCTCCTATTTTATGGGGTATAGTTGTGTGGGATTTTGGTAGAATGAATGCCAAACATTGGTTTTTTGGGAGTATGGGACCTCAATGACCGGAATTTGGTAGATCATTGATGAGTTACTTTGTTATAACAAGTATAATATGCCAATACTTGATTCGCGTGGTGTATGGGCCCTCAAGGATCGGAATTTGGCACTTAGATGTTTGTTTCAGTGTTTATCTGGGTTCCAGAGTAGTTTCAGAGGCTTACAGTTTGGAAAACCCAGGATACACGCTCTGTAGTTCTATAGACACATGCTGTGTGTTCTAATGTTCGGGAAGAAATGAAAAAAAATAATTAAGTACACGCCGTATAGCACCCCGCCTTTTTATAACATAACGTTTCATTACATTTTACAAAACTGAGGATCTTTAAGGTTTAGTGTCTTGGAAACTAGGAACTTAAAACATGAAAACATAAAACATTATTCTTAAAGATTTGAAAGGATTCTCCTCATGTTCATCCTAGGTTCATTACTGTATCTCATAACCTGGGGACATACATCAAAAGGAAGGGTGAGCAGAAGTCCCAGTAAGGGAAACAAGGGGAAACATTTAACATGAGAACTTGGGATACATCAACAATGCCATGAAAAAGAACTTTAAGGCATGAGAAATAAATCACGAGGAATATCATAATAAAAGTAACATTTTTCATAACTTGAATATGTGGCTACAACATTTAATATTGACAATCATTTCGTTTCACCAAGGTCCATCCCCAAGGTGTCATTAAAAATTACCAAGGTTATTCACCAAGGTATCAGTCTAAAAGGTCATCTCTAGAGATTAAGTCTTTACCCAATGCATTGGAGCGCTATCAGGGCGCACCCTTGACATGTATTTATTATCATGTGAGCCACATATATCATTATCAATAATTTCATAAAAAAAACCATATAGAATAAAATAAATAGGTTTCATTTCATCATCATAGAGTTTTAAAACTGCTTAAAGACATGATCTTTATGTCACTTTAAACCCACGGAAAGGGAAAGAAGGTCTCATGTATGTAAATATCAGAATTTAAAATAGAACATTTTGGTATATATGTGAATACCCCTTTATAATAAAGAGATTTTATTATTTACTTAATAAAATAAATGAACTTTAGAAAAAGAGGGAGATTTTTTGAGACGAAAATTCTGCAGCATAAAGGCTATGTTACGTGGTTTTAGAAAACATTGAAAAGAGAGGGGACATGGGTCAAACATTCATAAATGATCCATAAAACAGTAGGGGGACATAATATAAAGGATTTGAGAAAATTGTAATGAAATTTGAAAGATATACCATATGAAATTAAGAACATGAAAGGAAGACAAAAATAAGATTTCTCTTATGAAAATCGGTAGCCTAACGGCGTCACTTAAACGTCAACAAAAAATGAATTGAAGAGATCAAATAGGGTCTCTCATCATATGAACATAAAAGTTCAGTATGATAGATATAGGGATAATACCCCAACATAATAAAAAGGAACATGAAATACTTGACATGAAAACAGATCTTGAAAATGAGAAGGGTGAAAGAATCCCTTAAAAATTCGGCAGCCTAACGGTGCCACTTAAACTTCAACAAAAATGAATGGATGAGATCAAATAGGGTATCCCATCATATGAAAATAAAAGATCAGTATGATATATTTAGAGATCATACTCCAACATAACAAAAAGGAACATGAAATAGTTCACATGAAAATAGATCTTGAAAATGAGAAGGGTGAAAGAAGCCCTTAAAAATTCGGCAGCCTAATGACGCAACTTAAACTTCAACAAAAATGAATTGAAGAGATCAAATGGGGTATCTAATCATATGATAATAAAATATCTGTATGATATATTTATATATCATACCCCAACATAATAAAAAGTAACATGAAAGACTTGACATGAAAATAGATCTTGAAAACGAGAAGGGTGAAAGAATCCCTTAAAAATTCGGCAGCCTAACGGCGCCACTTAAACTTCATCAAAAATGAATTGAAGAGATCAAATGGGGTCTCTAATCATATGATCATAAAATATCAGTATGATAGATATAGAGATCGTACCCCAACATAATAAAAAGGAACTTGAAAGACTTGACATGAAAGTAGAACTTGAAAATGAGAAGGCTGAAAGAATCTGTTCCAAAAATTTCGGCAGCCTAACGGTGCCACTTAAGCATTCATAAAACGAAATGATGAGAGTAAGAGGGGGTCTCTAATCATATGAACATAAAAAATACAGTATAATTAATATAAAATAACATCCTCCAACATCAGAACATGGAGCATAAAAGAAATGAAATAAAAGAGATTACTTGAAATGAAAGAGAGGGGTCAGATCCCTTACCTTAAACGTAACTCTTAAAACTCAAAGGTTGGGACCTTGAGGGCTTGGGGGAACCTTGGGAGGAATCCTTGGGAGGTAATGAGACTATATCTTCTTTGGGGGAGAGTTGGGAGTCGAATGGATGAGAGGATGGCTTGGTATTTATAGGGAAAGTGAGGGGACAAGGCATTAATGGCTAAGGGACACCTCATTGGTGGTTTTGAAAAAACCATGGGCTTTCCATTTGTATTTGACCATGGTATTGGCCACTTGAAACACCTCATAACTTATCTTACTATTCATAAGTCGACCATATTGATTACATACTTAATACATCATTTAATGATGTCATTAAACACCCGTAACTTAAAAACTGTATTTTCACTATTCACTGAAAATTTATCTTTCTCAAAAAAATCCCAAAATTTCACCTTAACCAAATATAGACGCTCTGATTAAAAATATGAACTCCATTTTTAAAAATAATTTTCTAAATATTTCTAATTTAATTTTTAAATAAAACACTATTCAGCGAAAATTTATTTTTTTCAGAAAAAACCCCAAAAATTACCTTACCATAATAATGATGCTCTGAGTTCAAAAATGAAATCCATTTTATAAAAATAATTTTCTAAATATTTTTAATTTAATTTTTAATTAGAAAATACTATTCACTCGAAAAAACTAATACTTGACTAATAATTTATGAAACCGTTATTTAACCATTTTATTGAATCTCATTACTTAATCAAGGTTCCTAGATTATATTAATGCTTTATTTAAGTGAGATTACTAATCCATTTGGTCAAATTACTAATCCTAAGCATAAAATCACTATTCATAATTTACTATTCATCAAAATTCAAGTTGATCTTATTATACTCTAGATTTCGTACTGAACATAATTGTAGAAGACCATTTTTTGAAAATCATTACACATTTTTAATTATTTAAGGTTTACATAAACATTTTTAAAATATCCTTTTTCTAAAATTCATAAAAAATATGCATACTATATTCATCTTGTCATTTGAAAATTCATAAACTTCATTATAAGAAGAAATCCCAATTTTTATTTAAAACAAAGGATTACACAAGGCAGTTACGGTCTCCTTACATAGCCCCTTATCACACCAGCATAGGACCTAAGTGTAAGGCGTGATAAGGTGATAGAATCTGAGGGAGGCTCGACCAACATCGCACGAGTAGTAATTTCTATCAGTTTGAACTTCTCGCGAAGGCTATACTGTTCTAGCTTCACACGATGAAGTTCGGCTTGGGTTTGGTCTAGAGAAAAGCCCAGTGGTGCTACCTCCTTCCAAAGTTCTATTAGATGGGCTTCGATCGGTCCAAGACTACTGGGTGAGGCCATCAAATCTTCTTTCTATGTTAATTAACCAAGATCACTTGTATTTAGAGACAAATATCGAAATGTTTAGTTTCCAACCGTCATATTGACCAATGGTCATATAACAGTCAAAACCCAACAGTCTCATTTTAATTATACTCATGTTATCCAATGAAACAGTTTTGTTGAGTATATAAAAAATAATAAAATAACACAAAAAATTAGGAAACGAGATTTATTCAAAATTTCGGGTCGTTACAATCTTCCCCCCCTTAATAAATTGCGTCCTCGCAATTTTTAAAACTGGGTTTTGAAATTTCATTGAAAGTCCCACATCAGAAATGGAGTCAGTAAAAATATTACTTTAAAAGAAAGAAAGGGAAGTAAAACGGTCACCCGAGTTAACCCATACTAGGATCCCATGTAGGAAAACATGTACATGGAGGAAAGAACAAAGGGTCATGTTCTAAGGGAGAGTGATAGAAAACATGATTAGGAGAAAGTTAACCACCAGAAAATCGAAAACTTATGATGTGTGTAAACGGTCTTTGATTACCTAGTAGGAAACATAAACCAACAACATTTTTGTTTTACGTTCCTTTTCATAATTTTTGAGGAATTCATTTACTACATAGAACAAAAACATAAGGAAATATACCTACCTTCAAGTAGAGTTTCATCCTTTAATAAGTCTCTACCAAAACTAATCTTTTCTCCAAACGATGAGAATTAAAAAACACTTGGTCTCATCAAAAGCACAAGAATAATCTTCTAGAGAATCACATATTCAACAAAAGAAAAACTATCTATCTTTAAACATTTATCCCAATAACATAAAGGGTAAGATAAAACAACTCTTCAAAAAAAAAGGAATCCCATAGGAAGGGAAACTACTTTTAAATCTTCAAAGTTCCACGGTACTACCCAGAGTTCATCATAGACCATTCCGTAAACAACTACCCTTAAAATTACTCAAAATAACCCAAAATAAGATTGAAACCCAAATACAAGAAGGAATTGATTACATAGTCTTCCAAGATAAAAATTATCGTTCATCTCCAAACAACATCAACCACTCCTAACATCTTATAACAAAAATAACTAACCTAAACATATTTTCCCCAAGATAGGTTAATCATATCCATAAGTAACCTAAATTACTATAATTCCACCTTAAATTCATTGATTCTTAAAAATATAATTCAACCTTTACTCCTCAAAGAAAATACCGTAGTAATCTATTTACCTCAATCAAATAGGGTTCCCAAAATAGTGAACGTCTTCCAAAATAATAATCATCTTTTAATCCCCTAATCATCTATGTCATATTAATACGAAAATCGTCACATTTCCTATCACATTGGTTGTTGGGACATGTTCTTCCATTTCCCGCCATCAACTAAGGAAATAAAGTACAATTAGGGGCTTAAATACTTAGCTAATAATCATTAAAAGGAAACTTAAATCATAGAAGGATAAACTTGTAGAAGAAAAGTATACCCTAAATTGTGATCCCCTAGGTCCCAATCTAGGTTATCCATGATAATATATTCTTATGTGAATCTTTATTTTATTTTATCTTTGTTCCTTTAATAATAGTTCATACTAAGCTTATGAATTTACCAAAGCATATCCCCCGGGAGTGTCGCAACCAATAGTGCAGCAAGGCCCATTGTCGTGTATCAGTTCCCATTCGAGTCTAGCTCAAAGCAGTGTTTTTGGGTTTTACCCCTATGTACATCTGTGCCAGAGCCACCTCTACCTGCTCATATCCAGACAAGGATGTATTTTCTTGGCAACCCCTTACTCAATACTCACCAAAATACCACGAATGTTTCCTATATTTAAACTTTTCTATAGGGTTCTTCCTAAAGTTTTTATATCCTAATTTCCACAAATAACTAAACCATCCATTGATACCAACTATAGCATCCCGCCTTTTTATAACATAACGTTTCATTACATTATACAAAACTGAGGATATTTAAGGTTTAGTGTCTTGGTAACCAAGAACTTAAAACATGAAAACATAAAAGATTCTTCTTAAAGACTTGAAAGGATTCTCCTCATGTTAATCCTAGGTTCATTAATTCATCTCATAACCTGGGGACATACATCAAAAGGAAGGGTGAGGAGAAGGCCCAGTAAGGGAAATAAGGGGAAACATTTAACATGAGAACTTGGGATACATCAACAATGTCATGAAAAAGAACTTTAAGGCATGAGAAATAAATCGTGAGGAATATCATAATAAAAATAACATTTTTCATAACTTGAAGATGTGGATACAACATTTAATATTGAAAATCATTTAGTTTCACCAAGGACCATCCCCAAGGTGTCATTAAAAATTACCAACGTTATTCACCAAGGTATCAGTCTAAAAGGTCATCTCTAGAGATTAAGTATTTACCCAATGCATTGGAGCTCTATTAGGGCGCACCCTTGACATGTCTTTATTATCATGTGAGCCACATATATCATCATCAATAATTTCATAAAAAACCCATATAGAAAAAAAGAAATGGGTTTCATTTCATCATCATAGCGTTTTAAAACTGCTTAAAGACATGATCTTTATGTCAATTTAAACCCACGGAAAGGGAAAGAGGGTCTCATGTATGTAAATCACAGAATTTAAAATAGAACATTTTGGTATATATGTGAATACCCTATTATAAAAAAGAGATTTTATTATTCACTTAATAAAATAAATGAACTTTAGAAAAAGAGGGAGATTTTTTGAGATGGAAATTCTACAGCATAAAGGCTATGTTACGAGGTTTTAGAAAAAATTGAAAAGAGAGGGGACATGGGTCAAACATTCATAAATGATCCATAAAATAGTAGGGGGACAGAATATAAAGGATTTGAGAAAATGGTAATTAAATTTGAAAGATATACCATATGGAATGAAGAACATGAAAGGAAGACAAAAATAAGATTTCTCTTATGAAAATCGGTAGCCTAACGACGTCACTTAAACTTCAAAAAAAAATGAATTGATGAGATCAAATAGGGTCTCTCATCATATGAACATAAAATTTTAGTATGATAGATATAGAGATAATACCCCAACATAATAAAAAGGAACATGAAAGACTTGACATGAAAATAGATCTTGAAAATGAGAAGGGTGAAAAAATCCCTTAAAAATTCGGCAGCCTAACAGCGCCACTTAAACTTCAACAAAAATGAATTGATGAGATCAAATAGGGTCTCTCATCATATGAACATAAAATATCAGTATGATATATTTAGAGATCATACCCCAACATAATAAAAAAGAACATGAAAGATTTGACATGAAAATAGATCTTGAAAACGAGAAGGGTGAAAGAATCCCTTAAAAATTCGGCAGCCTAACGACGCCACTTAAACTTAAAAAAAAATGAATTGAAGAGATAAAATGGGGTCTCTAATAATATGATCATAAAATATCACTATTATAGATTTAGATATCATACCCCAACATAATAAAAAGTAACATGAAAGACTTGACATGAAAATCGATCTTGAAAACGAGAAAGGTGAAAGAATCCCTTAAAAATTCGGCAGCCTAACGGCGCCACTTAAACTTCAACAAAAATGAATTGAAGAGATCAAATGGGGTCTCTAATCATATGATAATAAAATATCAGTATTATAGATATAGATATCATACCAAACATAATAAAAATGAACTTGAAAGACTTGACATGAAAGTAGAACTTCAAAATGAGAAGGGTGAAAGAATCTGTTACAAAACTTTCGGCAGCCTAACGGCGCCACTTAAGCATTAATAAAACGAAATTATGAGAGTAAGAGGGGGTATATCATCATATGAACATAAAAAGGACAGTATAATTAATATAAAAGAACATCCTACAACATAAGAACATGGAGCATAAAAGAAATGACATAAAAGAGATTACTTGAAAAGAAAGAGAGGGATCAGATCCCTTACCTTAAACGTAACTCTTAAAACTCAAAGGTTGGGACCTTGAGGGATTGGGGGAACCTTGGGAGGACTCCTTGGGATGTAATGAGACCATAGCTTCATTGGGGGAGAGTTGGGAGTCGAATGGATGAGAGGATGGCTTGGTATTTATAGGGAATGTGAGGGGACAAGGCATTAATGGCTAAGGGACACCTCATTGGTAGTTTTGGAAAAACCATGGGCTTGCCCATGGTATTTTCCCATGGTATTGGCCACTTGGGACACCTCATACCTTATATTACTATTCATAAGTCGACCATATTGAATACATACTTAATACATCATTTAATTATGTCATTAAACACCCGTAACTTAACTGTATTTTCACTATTCACTGAAAATTTATCTTTCTCAGAAAAATCCCAAAATTTCACCTTAACCAAATATCGACGCTCTGATTTCAAATATTAACTCCATTTTATAAAAATAATTTTTTAAATATTTTTAATTTAATTTTTAAATAAAAACACTATTCACCGAATGTTTTTTCTTCAAAAAAGACCCCAAAAGTTACCTTAACATAATATTGATTCTCTGAGTTCAAAACTGAAATCCATTTTATAAAAATAATTTTCTAAATATTTTTAATTTAATTTTTAATTAGAAAAAACTATTCACTTGAAAAAACTAATACTTGACTAATAATTTATGAAACCGTTATTTAACCATTTTGTTGAATCTCATTACTTAATCAATGTGCCTAGATTATATTAATGCTTTATTTAAGTGAGATTACTAATCCATTGGGTCACATTACTAATCCTAAGCATAAAATCACTATTCATAATTTACTATTCATCAAAAACCAAATTGATCTTATTAGACTCTAAATTTCATACTGAACATAATTGTATAAGACCATTTTTTGAAAATCATTACAAATTTTTAATTATTTAATGTTTACATAAACATTTTTAAAATATCCTTTTTCTAAAATTCATAAAAAATATGCATACTATATTTATCCGGTCATTTGAAAATTCATAAACTTCATCATAAGAAGAAATCCCAATTTTTATTTAAAACAAAGGATTACACAAGGCAGTTATGGTCTCCTTACATAGCCCCTTATCACACCAGCATAGGACCTAAGTGTAAGGTGTGCTAAGGTGAGAGAATCCGAGGGAGGCTCGACCAACATTGCACGAGTAGTAATTTATATCAGTTTGAACTTCTCGCGAAGGCGATTCCATTCTAGCTTTACATGACGAAGTTTGGCTTGGGTTTGGTCCAGAGCAAAGCCTAGTGGTGCTACCTCCTTCCCAAGTTCTGTTAGATGGGCTTCGATCGGTCCAAGACTACTGGGTGAGGCCATCAAATCTTCTTTCTATGTCAATTAACCAAGATCACTTGTATTTAGAGACAAATATCGAAATGTTTATTTTCCAGCAGTCATATTGACCAATGGTCATATAACAGTCAAAACCCAACAATATCATTTTAATCATACTCATGTTATCCAATGAAACAATTTTTTTGAGTATATAAAAAATAATAAAATAACACACAAAATTAGGAAACAAGATTTATTCAAAATTTCGGGTAGTTACACGCCGTGTACCCTAAGTACACACCGTGTAGTCTCTTACCGTGTCATAGGCCGTGTGGGAAAAGACATGGGATATGGAAGTTTTGGGGGGAACACATTGTGTACCGGTTGTACATGTCGTGTAGTGTCGACCCAGTGTCCGCCCGTGTAACTAACAACACGGACGACAGAACCATAAGACATACACGTCGTGTCGACCTTGAGCACGCAGTGTAGTCTGACCCAAGTACCCAGCCATGTCACTAACAACACAGGTTAGTGTTATCTTTCCTTGTACACGCCGTGTCTTTTTGGAATATTCCGTGTAGTGTGACCTGAGTATACAGTCCGTGTCAGGAACAACACGGGCCGGTAAAAGCTTGTCAAGTACATGCCGTGTGCATGTGGGACACACCATGTAGTTTTTTTAAGAGAGTAGTGTGGCTTAGCCATGTAGAAGGAATGAATCATGGAAGTAGGATTCAAGTAGACTCCGTGTATTTAGAAGACACGTCGTGTGTTTGGGGTGATACATGACCAGTGTTTGCTGGAGTACACACCCATGTGGATGGCCTGTGAGAACATGCATTGTAGTATTTATACACGCCGTGCAGTCAAGTTTGGTAAATCTTGAATGCTTCTTTCTCCTATTCCATTCTTAGTCTCCTCATTTTCAATATTTGATAATCTTGATCTAAGGTGTGTGTTTGAATTTGTAGAGTCATGCTGCCGAGACGACCACCAGTTGTTCGCCAAGAGAGTGGTGACAATTTTACTCTAGATGTGGTAGGCCATGGGCTACCGATAGAGCCTCCAGTAGTGCCAGATGCGGCACCAGCCATTATACTGGACACATGCAAGGATGCACAGTTCTGTGAAGGCTTCATGCGGTTTATGCAGACCTTCCAGGGAGCATCGTCGGTTGCCACATCTTTGGAAGAGCTCACTCATATCTTCCAGCAGTAGCATCCACCTACGTTTTCCGAGGATGGCGGACCACAGGCTATAGAGTCTTGGCTGGGGTATATGCATACTATTTTCGAGCATCTAGAGACCCACCCTAGGAGGAGGGTCAAGATCTCTACATACAAGTTGGGTGATTCCGTCAAGAGGTGGTGGGATGTTACCACCGAATCTGAGCATCACTGAGACGTGGCATGGGAAAATTTTCAGGCAGCCTTCTATGATTTCTTCTTCCTGGAGATGCTACTGGCAGATCGAGCTTGAGAGTTCATGAATCTGTAGCAGGGCTCCATGTCAGTGATGGATTATTCTTCTCGCTTCACCGAGCTTTAGCATTTTACACCCGTTTTGGTGAGTGATGAGACGTTCAGGGCTATACACTTTGAGGATTGTCTTTGGTGTGACATCCAAGCACTGGTGAACATTTTCAGGTTACCTACCGTGCATGCTATTGTGAACCAGGCACTGATTACAGAGCAGAACCTGTGGGAAGCTAGTGGTGTGGGCCAGGGCGGTTCAACACCATTTTCGGGTGCTATTTCTTCTGGAAAGAGGAAGAGGTAGATGGAATTATCTCACGGTGGTAGTACTAGTCAGAAGAACACTTCAGGTGGCCAGTCAATGTGCTACCAGTGTGGTAGATAGGGGCACAAGAGACCTCAGTGTCCACATGAGCCAGTGAGGTGCCGAGTTTTTAGCAATATGGGTGATATCTAGTGTTTTTGCAAGGCGTTTCTACCAGTGGCTAGTGAGAGGGGTTCTGTGCAGACTCCGCGTGTGGGAGAAGGACCAGAAGCTTCTTACCAGTCGGGAAATTGGGGTACGTCAGGGCGTACAGGTAGAGATGGTGGTTGTGGCCATGGTATCCAGACACCAAGGTCTCAGAGGTAGCAGGGCGGGTCAGCTCAGGGTAGCCAGGCTATGTCGTAGGGCTGCGACACTAGGCAGGCATATGCGGTGCAACAGACCCAACATGAGCGGGATCCCGGACCTTCCACTATCAAAGGTAATATTCTAGTTTCTTCTGTTTTATCTTCTGAACTATTTGATAATGGTTCTACACATAGCTTTATATCTGTGGCCGTTTTGGAGAGCCTTGGTATCTTTTTTTTATTATTCTTCTTTTGATATTATGATGATAGACACTCCGTTGGGGACTATAACTGTAGGTGTGCGTCAGTGCAAGTGGTCCCCCCTAGAGTTTGGTGGGTGTCACTTTCTATGGGACCTCTATGTCTTAGAGATGACGAGCTATAACTTCCTTCTCGATATGGACTGGTTGGTACCCTTTCGAGCCTTTGCAGATTGCTATCGTCACAGGGTGAGTTTCACGTCACCAGAGGGTAGAGAGTTTCTATACAAGGGAGAATGGGATGTCCAGGCGAGCCGAGCTAGACCCGAGCATCGTGGGTGAGGTGGAGTCACAACCCAGATTATGAGTTTATATCTTGATGACCAGGGAAATTTTCAGAAGAATTTCCCTCCTGTGGTTGATCGTTTCACGGATGTCTTCCATGACGACTTTTCATGTCTACCTCCAGAGCGAGATGTCGATTTCTCTATTGAGTTTGTTCCAGGATAAGCATCATTGTCCATTTCTCCTTATAGGATGGCTACACTTAAGTTACAAGAGATCAAGAGGCAGTTAGAGGAGTTACAAGAAAAGGGTTGTATCCGACCCAGTACTTCTCCTTGGGGTTCTCCGGTTCTATTTGTGAAGAAGGTGGATGGTACCCTCATACTTTGTGTGGATTATTGAAAGCTGAACCAGTTAACGGTCAAGAACCTGTATCCCTTACCAAGGATTGATGCTCTATTCGATAAACTTCAAGGAGTATGATTGTTCTTGAAGATTGACTTGAGATCCGGATATCATCAGTTGCATGTTAGACCATCGGATATACCGCTTAAATCTTTTCGGAGCAGATATGGTCTATATTAGTAATTGGTTATGATTTTTAGACTCATGAATGCACCAGCAGTTTTCTTGGCTCTGATGAATCATGTGTTCCACCCATATCTAGATTATTTTTGGTAGTTTTCATGGATGACATCTTGGTGTACTCTCAAACTCGACATGACCATGATACCCATCTTGAGATTGTTCTGAGTACACTGAGAGAGCATCAGTTATATGCTAAGCTCTCAAAGTGCCACTTTTGGATGGACCAGATTCACTTTCCTAGTCATATTATCTCATAGGAAGGAGTTTCAGTAGACCCAGAGAAGGTGAGAGCAGTAGTTTCCTAGGAGCATCCTAAGAACGTGTTTAAGATACAGAGTTTCATGGGGTTGGATGGTTACTACATGCACTTTATATAGGACTTCTCCCACATAGCAGTGTCGTTGATGAGTTTGACTAAGAAGGCTGTGAAGTTCATTTGGTCAGAAGCTTGCGAGACAACATTTAAGGAGATAAAGGGAAGGTTGACATTAACACCAATCTTGATACTTCTAGAGAAAGGGAAGAGCTATATTGTTTACTGTGACGTATCAGGTATTAGGTTGGGAGCAGTGTTGATGCAACATGATTGAGTAGTTGTGTATGGGTCTCGGTAGTTGAGGCCACATGAGAGGAATTATCCGATGCATGATCTCGAGTTGGATGCATTTGTACATGCATTACGCTGTTGGAGACATTATCTCTTGGGAGAACATTTTGTGGTGTTTATGGACCACAACATTATTAAATATATCTTTACCCAGCATGAACTGAATTTGAGATAGCGAAGGTGGGTTGAATACCTTCATTCCATTGACTTTGAGATTGCCTATACACCAGGTAAGGGTAATGAAGTAGATGATGCACTGAGTAAGAAGACTCAAACACAGGAAGTGCAGGAGGCCAGTGGTGAGTGGCAGCTTATGGCTTTGTTCTCTGAGATTCATTTAGAGGTGCACGTTAGTCAGGGGAAAATATATCTTTCTTCCTTAGTTGTGACTTCTATCCTCCTGGATAGAGTGAGGATGAGATAGCAATCTGATTCAGAAGGCCTAGTTCTACGGGAGTTGTTGGAATGTGAGGACGCTCCTCCTGGTTGGATGATAGGCGATGGCGAGGTATTGCGTGTCCATGGATGAGTGTGGGTTCCAGGGGACATACGCGAGGAGATGAGGCAGGAGTTTCATGCTTAATCTTTGTTTTACATCACGGGTTTACCAAAATGTACCGTGACTTGAGACGTCAGTATTGGTGGCCAGGTATGAAGAGAGAGGTAGCTGGTTTTGTTACTAGATGTTCCCCCTGTCAGTTGGTGAAGGTGGAGAATCAAAGGCCAGCTGGACTGTTATAGTATTTACCCATTCCGGAGAGGAAATGGGATGATGTCGTGATGGATTTTGTGATCAGGTTACTGAGGTCTCCTCGAGGCAGTGATATTGTGTGGGTTATTGTAGAAACAATTACGAAGGTAGCTCACTTTTTGCCAATCAGGGAGACCTTCGGTGTTGGCGAGCTCAGAAAGTTGTATATCTGAGAGGTAGTACGTCTTCATGGGGTCCCTTGTTCTATTGTTTCTGATAGGGACGTCCTCTTTACATCTTGATTCTGGAAAGGATTTCATAGGGCACTGGGTACATTGGTTCTTCTAAGAACAACTTACCACACTCAGACCGATAGCCAGTCAGAGCGTACAATACATGTGCTGTAGGACATGTTGCGTGCATGTGTCCTAGACATTGGGGGATCTTGGGAGAAGCACATACCCCTGGTTGAGTTTTCCTATAATAATAGTTTTCAGGAAACTATTCAGAGGTCACCTTACGAGACTTTATATGGTAGGCCATGCTGATCACCGTTGTGCTGGTTAGAGGAAGGTGAGGTAGCTTTACTGGGACTATGTCTTGTGTAGGAGACTTTAGAGCAGGACCAGTTGATTTAGAAGTGAATGGATACCACAAAGTCTCGTTAGATATCTTCTTCTAATCGCCGCAGACGACCCTTGGAGTTCATGGTCAGGGATCAGATTTTCATGCGTGTTTTATTGAGGTTGGGACACAGGCAGATCAGGAGACAGGGTAAACTTTCACCGAGGTATGAGGGGCCGTTTGAGATTTTGGAGGGAGTCGGGCCAGTTTCTTATCGGTTGCAGTTACCACAGAGGTACCGGGCTGTACACGATGTCTTCCGTGTATCTCAGCTACAACTTTATCACTCAGACCCGTCTCACACTTTTCAGCCCGAGGAGGTTGAGCTTCAGGCCGATGCATCCTTTGAGGATAATCCGACTCATATCATTGATAGGAGCACGAAGGTTCTCCGAGGCCGGTCGGTTCCTCTCATACAGGTGCTATGGCAGCATGGATGAGTGCATGGCAAAACCTGGTAGTGGGAGACCAATGTACGTGCTTAGTGGCCAGATTTTTTCTCAACTTTATCTTCACCACCCTTGGAAGGGAAATTCGGGGACAAATTGCTTTAATGGGGGGAAGTTTGTAAGAACCTGGTTCTTATTCATGAGTTATGAGTTTATTCATTTCCTATTTCCTTTACTGTTTTTGGTTAAATAAGGAAAATGGGGAAAATCCCAAATTTTATGGATACACGCCGTGTACTTTTCCACACGCCATGTACTTTGGCCATGTGGGAAGAGTACACAGGGCGTGTAGGACTGCCGATGATGAAGAGTGTAAAACCTAACTACACGCCATGTACATAGTATGTACATGCTGTGTAATTAGTCAGCAGATGAACAGTAAGACAGTGGAAGTAGCCACCAGCTAAGAGACAATACATGCTGTGTATTCAGGAATATACACTGTGTACCCATGTTGACAGATGAACGGTGTGCGCTATGAAAAGTAGCCGCCAGAGGAACAGTTAAAAAAAATGAAAAGTACACACTGTGTACTTGAGAGTACACACCGTGTAGTTTATTTTTTTCTCTTAAAATGGGCAGTAGCCTCCTCATTTGGCAGAGGAGGCTTTGAGTTCGTTTTGGAGCTGGGAGAGGAGTTCAGAGCTTCGGAGATCTCCCGACCGTACACCGGGAATCCGAATCCTACTCTGACGATCTCGATTGAACCGTGAGGGTGATTTCTTCCCTTTCCTTGTGTATTTCTTAACAATTCTTTCCCAAGGGAATGTTATTTGAGTTTGAATGAGCAAACGTTTTTCCCAAATCTACGTCATTCTTGGACACTTTGGGAGGTGTTGTACGCGTATATCGATCAAAGTGGATCGAGGTAGGTGGTCTGATGTTCATTTTCAATTGTTGTGTTGAAATTATATACTATTGTGTTACACACCCATGTTTGGGGTGTCGTATGGCTAAGGCCTTTGCTGAAAAGATATCTAGAATTGTGTAGATAATCTAATGATAAGTTTAAACTGCTGTTTGGGCTCACTGCTTGGATCCAATACCACCCTGGGGGTGCATTCATCTGTTTAGCCGTTTGGACAGGATACCCGAGGGTATGCCATGATTATATTGGGCATTGAATTTTCATGGGAGAAAAGTTTATATAAATCTTTGTTTATGATTTGGGATTGGCCCAGTTCCTTTATCCCGAGGGCAATGTTCTATTAGCCTGAGGGCAATGTTCTATTAGCCTGTGGGTAGTGTTTTACTTAGCCTGTGGGCAGTGGTTTGTTAGCATGAGGGTAACCTTTGTTATGCCTGTGGGTATTAGTCTCTATGCCTGAGATCAATATCACATATGCCTAAGGGAAATGATCGTTACGCTTGAGGGAAATCACCTGCGGGTATTTGATTCTGTTACCTGAGGGTAAGGATAGTATGTCTAAGGATACGACTATTTAGAATATTCACTATGGTAATTTTCTACGTTATACCTTCCAAGATGAAGCAAAAGCTTGGAGGTGATATGTAATAATTCAAATTGTAATGAAACTGGTAGTGATAGTTACTTTTGAGCACTTACTAGTTCACTGCATTTACTTTTGCACACTACTATTTCACATTTCAACTGATAGTTGGGCACGGGCCTTTGGTGGGTGCCTACTGGGATTTATTTCTCACACCCTATTTGGTTCATTTCTTTAGCCCAAACATACTATATTGATGCAAGTGTCGATAGGAGAAAGGGTCCCTATATAGGTACATGATTGTAATAGAGGAGTAGGAGAGCATAAGACGGAGCTTAGGCTTGTGATGCTGCTGCGTTCTGTTCAATCTATTTTGTTCTGTTTTGTTGTACCTTGTACTTTGAATGGTAATGTATTGTACTACAATGTATCATGTTTTGACTGCTTTCATAGAAATACTGACATGCTACATTTTTATATATAACTATTGGTTATGTCTTATTGCAGTTGTTCATTTCTAGTTCATATTGTTTATTGCTTTTGTTGTTGTATGTTATTTTCTTATCTTCTACGCTACACTTTGAAAAATGAGGGCATAGTTTCCCCACTATTAGACCTGGGCCCTTACTGCTAGTCGGCAGCTTCTGGCATTTGGGGAAATGTGGTTGAGGTCATGTGACCAACCATGTTCGGGGCACCCACTATGTGGCTTCCAGATCTGGGAAGTTACAATTATAACATTTCTTGAGAGACTGTGATGGAAATCGAATTATATCGGTTTCTGAGGTGATAATTCGCCGTATGTAAGAATTATTAGTTCTTTTCCCATTTAATGGAAACTGAGAAGGATTTAGGTTATGATATTAACATAATAAAATATAATTCTATTGAGGATACCTGATTTATTATTTCATCATGGTGTAACTATAATTTAATTAAGTGGGATAAGAAAGAATATAGAAACACTTAATTAAAAATGACACCTCTCCTTCGAACGACCTCCTTTGATTAACAACTTAACACCTCTAAGGAGGTTTTTATACCTAAAATAGGTCCTCTAGAATTTGGGGGAGATATTATAGGAAGTTATTTGGCTTTATCTTGGATAAACACAATAGTCTTTGATGTGCGTAGAAAAGAGAAGAAAGAGTGCCTTTTTATAGGAGAGGGGAGGGTCACTCTTGGAATTATTAAAAATATGAAATTAATATAAATTTAATTTTCTATTACAAATGGTTAAAAAGAAATTTATTTATAATATAGGAGGATTTTGGGTTTCAATATTTCCATCTAATGAAAATTATACAATTTTTGAGTATTTTTATTCCTTATCCTTTTTAACCCTTTTAACTCTTACAATGGTATCTTCTAATTTACACTTTGAGGGTTATTATAATTACTATAAAATAAAAAACGAATAATAAATGAGCCATTTATTAAATATTTTGACTTTTTAAAAATTTTAGGCTTAAATTTAGAATTTTTTGAAATTTTATATCATTTAATAAAATATTATTTATTTTAAAATATCAATAATGTCAATTTTTACACTATTTATTACTTGAATTTTTAAAAATACAATAACATCAAGATAAATTCGATATAATACTAATCAAACATCACTAAAATGTAAAATTAATCTATTTTTTTGGATTAAATTAATCATTTAAAGTTATATTAAATTTTTTATTTTTAATATAATTTAATTGATATTTCATTGAATTGAACTATTACGTCATAATAATTGTATAATCCTTAAAATTTAATTATGTATTTCCTAAAAATTAAAAATAAATTATCATGATTAATATAAACATTTTAGCTTTCCAAATAATATTTATAGTCGAATATATCCCCTGTATAACCCTATATTAAAAAATATTTCACTTGTTAAAAACAAAAGTATGACAACATTGAATTTTATTTTTAATATAACATTATAAATGTTATAATCTCAAAAAAGTGGCTTCAAAAGGTCATAATTTTAGTCCAATTATTCTTTTGGTCGAAAAAAACTCATCTAATGAAATTAAGACAAGTGTTAGGGTAATTTTATAATATTTACAATATTATTTTTACCCATAATCAACTCATTTACCATTAAGTGTGTCAATAAAAAATTACTAAAGTTACTATTCATAATGTATAAAAATAAAAGGGATCTATTAGCCTAATTTGTAAAATTTGATTCCAAATATGTAATCCATTTTTCAAAATTCATAATATAGAAATTGGAGAAATTTTAATTAAAAATTATTCTCATTGGTGAATTGAAAAAACAAGCTTTCAATGTAAACACATTCAAAAGTTCACAAAGTTTTTATATCCAATTTCTTTTTTAAATTGAATAAAATGACCTAAATTTGATTCATTGATAAAAAAGATATAATTATACTTTAAATTCAAATACATAAGTAAATTCTATAAATAAATTTTATTAAAAAAAGTTTTCAATAAAAATGTAGTATTTTTTCACTATTCATCAAAACATAAAACTTATCAGAAAAATTACAAAAATTAAACCAATATAAATTTGGTAATAAAATTTAAAATGAAAATTATATTTTTTAAAATATAATTTTTAAAAGTCTCAAAAACTATATTTCAAACTAATGCGCCATCAATAGAAGGCGAACTGTTTTTTTAGAAAATTGATGATTTTAACTATAAATCTAGATTTATCATATAATATATCAAACATAGTGTCTATTTTAATTAATATATAGTTACTAAATATATTAAAAATACTTAAACCCTTCTCAGGCTGCCATTGGGTACCCATACCGATTTTGTGGTTACAGGCCAGGACAAGGGAAAAGGCCCCATGTTAGGGAATTAAGTTGGGCATGGGATGTGAATCGAGGAGGATCCAAATTTGGAGTTAGGACTATTTTAGGGATTTGGATGTTTGGTTTTAATGTTTTTTCCATCAATTGTCACTTTTATCATGCCATGGAATAATTATTATTGGTTATGGCTTTAAACTAGTTTTCGAATATGTTTGATTATACATGTTCATTGGTTATTACATATGATTTCTGTTATTTATCTCATTTTATATAGTGAATTACTATATTAAAGAGGGTATAGAATCCCCATGTGACTTATTTTACCCTCTATACTAGTCGTAAACCCTTGGTGTATGGGGAGACATACTTTAGGACATGTAGCGACCCGGCTCGGAGCACTGGTTGAGTGGATTTAGGGATAGGGACATTACAAAGTGGTATTAGAGTAGGTCTTTCCTATTGTTTCCCTCTATAATTGGGAATGACCTTGTTGGTTTATGGTTCAAACATTCCAAGCGGTTTCTAATGGGTTTGTTTGTAGAACCAGAAACATCCAATGATTCCATATTCATTTGGACCTACTTTCCAAAGGTAGGCGCTCATTAGTTATGCACTGATGAGGCTTATGAATATTCATTGGTCGAGAGGATGGGAGGTCGGACTCATCACACCTTTATGAGGGGAATTATTGTCTACAACATGACTCTATTTATAGATTTAAGTTATCTTCGTGAATCCTTATTACATTACCAAGTATTAAAATGACCTTTCCTTTAGATCTGACAATCAATGATAAATATGTATGAAATTTAGAGAATATTTTATATGTATTCGAGGTTCTTCATCGATAGAGAATCATTTGTGTTTGTTTAGAGATTCTTAGTCAATGGTATCCTTTAATACATTATATACAAGTCTCATGGTTATTATGATAACCATGCTGGTTTTAAAGACACTCAGCAGGGCACTTGAAGTTTATTGTCATTCAGAAGGACATAGATTATTTCAGAGTTGGGATCACACCCGCGGATGGGCTACCTATGTATCATTGTTTAGAGAAGGAATCAGAACCCACATAGTTTGAGTAAAGAAGTATGAGGTTTATGTTTGATTGATGGCTCAAAGAAAGATTTCATAATTAATTTTACACTCTAAGCTCACGTGAGTCATGCTCGGTGTGAGAAACAAGAGGTATTGGTAAAACCAGAAAATTGTGCCAGGAAAGATGCAATCATGATAAATAATGTGGGGCTTATGTATGTATGACTGCCCAGATAAATGAATATTAGGATTTAATTCAGGGAAGAAACTCGGAAACAGGGTCCATAAAGGTATATGTATTTTAGGGAGTTTTGGATACTCTAACTTGGGGCTTACTCCTGAGAAAGATGCCCAAATTAGGAGGGGACTTATGATTGGATTTTATTACGGAAAAGGAAACTCAAATCAAAATTAATTGAAGAATGTTTAAGAGAAATTAAGACTGGGGCTTAATCCTGAAAAGGAGGCCCAAGTTAAGGGAATTAGGGTTGGGGCTTATTCCTAAGGAGGATGCCCAGAATTCAGGGGACTTGGACTGGGGAATACTCCTGAAAAGGAGGCCCATGTTAAGGGAAATTATGCCTGGGGATTACTCCTGAAAAGGAGTCCCATGTTAAGGGAAATTATTACTGGGGCTTACTCCTGAAAAAGAGGCCCATGAATAGGGTTCTCTCATCTTAAAGGATGAGGTTGAATGAATGACATCTCTAAATTTAGTGACATAAATATGTGTAAATCCCTAGGTTTTGAGAGATGTTCCATGGAATTCCTTTCAGATAAGTAATTCAATCAAGAAAACATGCCATAAATGTCTTTGAAGAGTGTATTGAATACTGAATCTTGAATAGGATAGGTGGAATGGAATAAGAGAGGTGAAATGGGCAGTAAGGGCACCCAAAAATAGAAGGGCACGCAAGTCCTGGGGGGGTTGCACAAGTATTGCATGGGCACGTATGTCTTGGTTGTGCAAGTATACTTGAGCGACACCTATATACTTGGGTGACGGTTAACCAGTAGGGTAATACTTGGGATATCATTGACCAAATCCTTTAGAATTATACCAAGTTACTTCCAGAAGACTGGCCAGCAAGTTTCAATGAGTAGTTAAGGAGGCGCACAAGTGTGTCCATTTCCCTTAAGGGTAAAACACTTAGGTGCACATATGTTAGTGAATTCTAACACTTATACCTTATTACTCTTGTTTAGACCTTCTATTCTAGGTAAATAATTACCTTATAAGTGTTCAAAAGACATGAAGAAGAGACTTGGGCATTCAGAGCTCTGTATATGAATTCTGGAAAAAATCCTCCTTGAAATAGGGGCCCCACCAGGGGTATTTATAGGCTGGAGAAGACCCTGGTTGATTTTCAAAGAGGGCACGCAAGTCACCTGTGCGACCACTAGGCGGCGGACAAGTGTACTTGTGCGACCAGGCTGGAACTTGTGCAACCTATGGGAAATGTTCTCCTTGTTCATCCATTTATCTTTTTTTGATGTTTATTTAAAGGATGAATCTTCTTTGTTTGAGGTATTTCCCTTTTCATTTCGTTTAGACTCTGTGACGAAAAAGGAGCGTCAAAAAAAGTCCACCCTTAGAGTTGGATCCAAAAAGGAATGAGGATTTGATTCTGAGGAAAACGAGAAACAAAAGGAAATTAGGGCACACAGGGTATGGTGCACAAATGGGCTTCAGGAGCGCAGGGTCCGACGCGCAGGGGTACGACCTCATCCATAAATAGATGGCCTCACTTTGTGCAATGCACCCGGCTCTCGCTTGTCTTTTTTCTCTCAGCGCGCAAGTGGACTCTCAGCTTCTGCTCGTCCGCGCTTCTTGTTTCTTGCATCGTGCTTCTGTTAAGGTATTTGGACTTGCGCGGTGATACATGCGCGCCCAATACTTGCACGACCGAAGGAGACTTGCGTGCCAACTATGGGACTAGCACGCATAAATACCTTAACCAATTTTTCTAATTAATTCACAAATTTTATGAAAATTTAACTTACTTTAAGAGTTAATTATTCAACTTTTGTGCAGATCCAATGGCTCCCAATAGAATCGGAACAGCTGATGAACTATCAAGAAAAATAATTGATGATATGATGGACATTGTTGTCCATGATTACTATTCCACCTGCGAAAGTACTCTCCCATAATTAGCCAAGTACTTGAAGAAGAATCATATTAATTTCCCGCACAGCATCTATCTTCCTCTGTATGGCCATGGTCATCTGCAAGATGTCAATATTCCAGAGGCAAAGAACTATCTCCCACATTCCTGGTTTCAGTCATATACCAACTTTTCTTCAGCAAATGTATCAATCACAGGAACATTTTCTAATGCTGGAATAGTAAATAAAGACTATATAATGCATCATAGCTTGTGTGGACCCGATCTGAAACCTCACAAACCTAAGCTACAACCAGATTGTTATCCCTCAATCTTTCGAAATTATTAGATGGATCAATCCAAAGGCTGGAAGGAGAAATAGAAATTCCGTTCTGGAGGAGGGGTGAAGCCAACTTGGATGTGGGTTTATTGGGAGTGACAAACTTGTGAAGAGTTTGTCGAGGATTTGAAGGGAGTTGAAATTTATGAAGCAGTCTGGGCTGAGCGGACATTTTTTTATAGGAATGAAAATTTTGTATTGGAGTTGCTTAGCCGATGGAGCCCATAAACTAATTCTTTCCATCTGACCCATGGAGAAGTAGGCATTAGTTTGTGGGATGTCTACAAGATCTCAGGGGTTCTAATTTTGGGTGATATGTATGACGAATTCATCCCTCCAAAGGCAACCTTGAATGATCTGGAGAAGACTCCGGATTTGGTTCGAGAGTTATTGAAGATTTATCATAAGATAAAAATCTAAATGACTTCAAAGACTCATTCAAGAAGGGATATTCATCCAGAGGAATGGATGGATGTGTTTCTCAAGAAGAAGAGGGAAAAGGGGCCCACCTGTACTCGTCCTACTAGCTTCCCTAGAGCAGATAAGAGAGGTGATCCTGGCACATTCTGGCCGACTCTAGAAGCAGGAGAGTGTGAGAAATGGGGGTATGAAGTGAATCATAAAATCCCGGAGAAGACCCGTCTGGAAGGATTTTTAGCCTTATGGCGCAATGTCTATCTTTTGCAAGTCAGAGATTCAAAGGGAGACATCAGGCCAGGGACCTTCGTTATTGCGGCCAAGTTGGATGAGAGGAAGATGGTGGGGTTGGCTACCCCAGTTTTGGAAAAGATTCATAGGAGCTTACTCCATGTCTATATGGGTAAGTCTCCATTGAGATTAGTGGGACCATTCCAAGTTTTATAGGGATGGATCACCACTCACTTCCGGACATAAGCTGTACAGAATGGAATACAGATTCCTGGAAGTTCTTCCAGGCTGTCTGTTTAGGCCTTCTCCAGAGTTTGTCCTTTGTCCCTCAATGCCTATGATATTAGGCCAAGGCTGGGAATGCATAAGGAATTCCACTTCTTTCCCTATGGAAATCCTCCGATAGGGCGATTTGTTGATGATGGATCATCCAGCTTGGAACAGAGGTCTTACATGCTGGCCTGTAGAGATGGTGTAATGGACACCAGAATTGATGGGGAAATCATATGTGAGGCATATGATCCATATCGATTTGCACGCCAATTCAAGTGTCTGCAGACAACTTTTGTATCTCCTCCAGTGCACGTCAGGTCAGAGAAGCATCCAATGGTTGCCCGAAAACTATGGTTGCTAATTGCTATGGAAAGGACTGGGGAATTTTTTGACTTACCAGATGCTCAAGCGGTAAGTAATTTGGCTATATGGTATGCTGAAAACTGGATAGCATCATATCTTGAGGAAATATTGAATAAACATATTTATCGGGTGGGGAAGAAGAAGAGAACCATCGAGAAAGAAACAATCCAGGTGGAAGGTGATTCTTCCACTCTTGAAGCTGGTTCACCGAGTTCTTCAACCATGGATGATTCATCAGATTCTCAGTAGATACAACATGTGTCAAAGTGGCCACGTGCCATATATAATCCTCCTGTCAGAATCAAGAGAGACACTCCTTCAACTCCTGGTGAGTTACTTTATTGAGGCAATTTAATTGATAGTAACTTTATAGAGTAACAAGTTTTCATTCTCTTTTTATAGTTGCAGGAGCTAGAAAGAAATTAAAATCCAAGGTTGTAGGAACCTCTTCACAGACTTCTAGTACACCTGCATATCTACGACCAGAGGCCATCCAGACATGGCGGGATGTATACTGCGATACTGAAACTATATGGCTGGAGCTATATGAAGGGATACATCTTCCTGGAATAGGGACTCTTCAGGCTCCTGCAAATATTCATTTCAAGGATAACCCTGATGAAGTAAGAGCCTATGTCAAAGAGTTGAGCACCTATATACATTCCACCGATGATTCTATCCCTATCACCAAGTAGGTGAAGGAAATGATGGATCACGACACCACTGATGAGAAGTGGCATGAGTACGTGGCTCTTAAAGATGTAAGTTTTCTTTCCTTATTTACTTTGCAACTCGATTTCATTAAAAGATTTGTTACTCAAGGAAATTACTTTCTTTATCCTACAGCTTGCAAGGAAAGGAACTACTGAAGTTCCTTCACCACAGTATAGCCCTGGTGGTACTGCCATCGGGGCTGCTGCTGAATCTTCTCGTGAGTCGGGCGAGATATCTCCAGGCCAGCCGACCATGGATGAGGAGTTGGACGTGGATTTCCATTCTTCGATTCAGGAACCTATAAGGGAGACTGCCGACACTCCCAAAAAGTCAAAGGGACAAAGGCGTCAGATGAAGAAGTCCACAACTAAACACTTCATCAGTAGTCATAAGTCCTTCGGATAATCATGAGTCTTAAACCATGAAAAGATTGTTCATTTTCCTTGGGATTGCTGGGGATTATTAAATTTCCCCTCTGAGGGAGAGGATTGATCCTCATTTGAGGACCACAGAGGGTGCTGTGGAATAAACGCAAATTCAAGATGACTTGGCTGCTTCTGAAAAAGAGCCAACATCTATTCTCAGTACTGCATCTGCTGCTGCTACAAGTAGAGAAGATCCTACTTTTGGTAATTTAACAATGCTTCATACAATGCTTCATTAAATGTTGAATGAAAACATCAACTAACTTCCGTTATGTGATATTTTAGGTATAACACCTGCACCAGAATTATTGGCAGCCACAACAACTGAATCTGCCTTCCTTCCTGAAGAAGCTATCTAGGGCCAGGGGCCACAAAATGAGGGTCGCCAAGAAGACACATCAAATGCTCCCACTTGTGAGACTAACAAGGATTCTGAAATATAATTGGATGAAATGATGAATCTTGGAATGTATTTTGAATAATTTTTTGATCATGCTAAGTTATCATGTGATTTAGAAGATATTGGATGTGAGTGTTATCCTTCATCTGGTAAATTTTCTTATAATTTACACTTCTAATCATGACTGAAAATAATATGCAGTTCCATCCAACGAAGATGTTGAACTATCAATGCCTTAAGAGGGTGTGGACATTGATGTCAACCCTACCATTGCAGAAACATTAGCTCAAGTGGAGATAAACCCAGTAAACCCTCCTGATACCCATCTTAAAGATCGTGTTGAAACTGGGAAAGATGGGGAGGAGTCTTCTCAAGCTGTTGATCTACAGTTAGGTAATGATTGTACTGAGTTTTCAAGATAGACAACCAACTTTCATTGTTCTATGAAACCAACCATACTTTTAATTGATCAAATAGGGATATCAACTTCAATGGCTAGATCTAGAGGTTAAGTCTCAACTTCCACCCAAACAGTACTAGAAGACGAAGCAACCCGGGTTGGGGGGGGGAAGGAGCAAAACAGGGCACTTCCTTAAGTTCATTAATCCCAGATTACATGCCCCCCTGTGATGATGATGTCGAATCAGACCCGAAGGTGCTTAAGGTGCTCATCTTTTCACGACGCAAGGAATGGAACAACATATGGAAAATCATATCTGAAGTTCCTCTTGAAGAGCGGTCATCAAAGATTTACCGATTGTCTTCCATGTCTATCATGCTAGGACTTGGTGGTTTTGGATATCAAGAGATCCATACCGCAGTGAAACAGGTGATCTTAAGAAGGGAGATGGAGCAAAAGTGTAGTGAAGATATCACCAGGGTGAAGCTACCAGTTAATATCAGTGAATTTGAGGCTGCGTTATCCCAAGCTGAGGCTGATTATGCTGCCAAGATGAAGGAGCTGAAGCATAAGATCAAAGATAAAGTCGTCCAACAGATGCACCTTCAGCAACAATTTAATCCTGTTAATGGGGAACTTGACCAACTGAATAATTCACTGGAGGGAGCTCAAACGAATGGTTTGAAATCCATTGAAGATTCCAAGAAATCTCTCCATCAGTCTGAAAAGAGTGAAGTTGGTCGCGTGCATGAGCTTAAAGTGGCTATTGATGAATCTCGGGATGCTGTATATCAAATGAAGACTTATGTTGACAGCCTCTTGTAATTTCTTAGAAAAGAGAAGAGACTCCAGTATGTGGATGTCCTTTTAACTTTTGTACATAAAATGAAATGAACACTTTTATCTTCAATCATTTGTGCACGTATTTTCCTGCTATCTTCTTTAAATTTTACCTAATCCAATGGGTCTAGTAGGCATAGTTTGATTTTTTGCTAGGATTATATAAAAATAACCCTAAAAACTTTGAATCTTTTGATTGCTCAATATTACCTAAAATCACACAAAATGTATGTTTAGTGAGATGGAACTTGACTTTTATTCAGAGTTCCCTTGTATTTTTTTGGGAAGTTTAAATTCATGCACGTCGGACATAAAAAGGATAATGTTTAAGGTCAAAATAGCTTTGACCGAATGGATTAAAAATTGACTCAATTCCTTGATAATTTGTTTGAAAACATATTACCATATTAAAGTATGGAAGGGAAAAAATGTAAACTATGACTTAAGAAACCTTGAATATGAGGAATGATATGAAAAAGGACTAATAGGAATTAGAAGAAGTATTTTCCAAGAATGAAGTTACCATTATTTAACAAACCCATTAGGGGGTTGATTATACAGGGCCACCTAAGGGCATTGACTGCATGGTCAAATAATAGCATCTTTTGGTTGACAAGTCTGTTATGTAGAATTGTTTATGCAAGGCCGCCTAAGGGAACGTGCTGCATAGTCAGGAAAAAGAAATCTCATAAAGTTAATTTTCTATTGCTAAAAATCCAGTGGAAGTTTATGGAGATTCAAATTTTCCAAAGCACAGAGTTTGTTGTATGAAGAGAAGTACTTGAATATGGAGAAGATATTTCCAAACAAGATTGTTTAATAACTGGATGAATGTCACTCCTATGAAGGTATGACCAAAACTTAGGGAAGGGAAAATATAAACCATAGACTTGAATATTTTTAGATCATGAAAAAGAGTATAAGACAAATATGTAAAGGGTGACTATTTTTGCGGATCCCTATATATCGTCGTTAAGAAAACTAAGGACAAAAGAGGTTTTCTTCTCAAGAATGAAGTTACCATTATTTAACAAACCTGTTAGGGGGGTTGAATTATGAAGGTCCACCTAAGGGCATTGGATGCATAGTCAAATAATATCATCTTTTGGATGACAGGTCTGTTATGTAGACTGTTTATTCAAGGCCGCCTAAGGGAACGTGCTGTATCTTCAGGCAAAAGAATTCTCAGAATTTGAACATTTTGTGACTAGAAGTCAGAAAAAAAGGGTTATGAAGATCTGAAAATATTTAAGGTTAGGATTATGACATATAAAATTGGGTATTGTTCAATGTATGTAAAGATATATAGATCAATCCTAACCATAATCACATTGTGGCTGGGTCTTGAATTGAAATATTAGACTTCACTACGTATCCCATAAGGATGGGAATCAAGCCATACATAGTTCTTGAAATACAGTTTAATGTCTTGTGGGGCTAAAGTATGGGAGATCTTATTTTAGGGTCATAGAGCTCAGACCATTATAAGAAATACACAGTGTGTGTTTTCATGGGGAATTTTCAGCCAAGGGACTGAAAGTGGAATTTGGGGTTAGGCCCAAAGACTTGGGGCTGGATTCGAGGGAAACTCGAATGTTCCTACGTATCCTATAAAGATGGGAATCAAGCCCACGTAGTTCTAGAAATACCCTCAGTACAGATTTGGTTCATACATGTGAAGGGTGAATGGGGACTTTAGTACAATGATGGTTTGACCCAAAATGAAAGGTTCGGGCATTTCCATCTATGCACGTAGTCTTTGGAATAAAACATGATTGGAGATCAATGTAAATAATGATTTCTTATTAGGTGAGGGTATCAAAGAATGTTGTAGTTTATTTTCATATCAGACAAAAAATTCTGTACAGTTTAACGTCATATAGCAAGGATGAAGTTGAACCAATGTAAAGATATTGATTCTGGGGGCGGTTTCACAAATCAACATCGTATGAGATGGAGGTGAACCGATGTGAAGAGATTAGTTTTGGGCTTGAATCTCGGGAGGTTGCCTATGTACCCATCCTAGAAGGCAAGGATCAAAGTCTGTGTAGTTCAACTAAAGAATGAATTAGTGATCAAGTTGTTCTTGGGGACAACGATCTAAAAAATGGTGTTGGGACATATGCATGGTTAGCGGCCCAGAGAGGGTGTTATGGTTGATGTTTTCTCTAAGATCACGTGAGTCATACTCGATGTGAGAAACAAGAGGTAGCAAGAACCTTAACGATGTACAGTTTAATGTCATGTAGGACATATGAAGGGACTATGCAGTTTAAAGTATTGGAGTTAAGACTATTGGTGCTGCACAGTTTAGTGTCATGTAGCAGGGACAAAATACAGTTTAACGTCATGTAGGATGTATTAAGGAATTTCTGTATAGTTTAGCGTCATGTAGTTAGGATGATGGGGACAATACAATTTAATGTCATGTTTGGAAAAAAGGGGGACTATGCAGTTTAATGTCATGCAATAAGGACAAAAGAGGATACAATTTAACGTCATGTTGGATGTATTAGGGACTTTTTCACAGTTTAACGTCATGTTGGATGAAAAAGGATGATACAGTTTAATGTCATGTTGGACGAAAGTGTGAATATTTTAAGGTCATATGCATGGACCATTACTATATAGTTTAACATCATATAGCAAGGATGATGAAAGGAACACAATTTAACATCGTGTGGGATGAGAGTAATGTAAATGGTTTAAGGTCATATGTATGGACCGTAGATGGTGCAGTTTAACATCTTGCTAGACATAAGAGACTTCTGTACAGTTTGGCATCATGTAGTTAGGACATCACAGTTTAACGTCATGTGGGATAAAAGTAATACAAATAGTTTAAGGTCATATGTATGGACCGCTACAATGTATTTTGTGTTAATAGAAAATACTTCTTCAGAAATATGGCATTGGTTGGAGTAGTGATGAGTTCTCCATCCATTGAGATTAATGAATATGATCCATTGGAGTAGACCTTATGTGTTGAATAAGGTCCTTCCCATTTTGGTTCAATCTTGGGAGGTTTCTTTCCTGGTATCATTGGAGTTATGAAAACCAATATCAGTTCTCCATGAATTAATGAACGAAGATGAACTTTTTTGTTGAAAGCTCGTGCTATTCGATTATGATAAACTTCCAAGTGGTGCAGTGTGCACAATATTTTCTCATCTAACCATTCCAATTCATCCAATCACTTTTGAGATTGTTCATCTGTAGATGAATGATCACAAATAGATACTCTGAGCGAGGGTAGTTGAACTTCAATAGGCAAGACTGCTTCCCTTCCATATACCAATGAATATGGAGTTGACCGCGTTGCAGTGCGGGTGGTGGTCCGATAAGCCCATAAAGCATGAAAGAGTTTATCAAGCCATGACTTCTTATCTTTATCCACCATATTTTGCAGTATGTTTGAAAGAGTCTTGTTGAAGGCTTCTATCTAGACATTGTCCGCTGCATGATATCGAGATGAATGATTAGATTTGATGTTGTATTCTTGATACAACTTCTTCACCTTGAATGAACAGAAGTTGGTGCCATTGTCCGTCAGTATGGTATGAGGGACACCAAATCTAGTAATGATGTTAGACTTGATGAAGGTAACAATGCTTTTAGAACTAACTTCTTTGAGAGGTATTGCCTCTGACCATTTGGAAAAGAAGTTAGTAGTAGGAAGAATATACTTAAACTGCTTGGCCGTAGATGAAGGGTAAGGTCCCACCACATCCATTCCCCATGTGGAAAATGGCCATGAGTACTTAGTTGTATGAAGAAACTCTGGAGGTTGATAAATGAAATTGGCATGTACATGGCATGAATGACACTTCTTTGTGAAATCAACATAATCTTGTATCATTAAAGGCCAAAAGTATCCAAGGCTTAGAATCTGATCAGACAGTCTATGTCCAGACTGGTGGGAACCACATACTCCTGCATGCACTTCTTTCATGAAATCCATTGTCTCTTCACCATCAATGCATATGAAGAGAATTACATCAAAACTACACTTGTAGAGAATTTTCTCTAGGTGATCTGGGCTATCATAAAGAGTAAAATTGACCACACGTCACCAGATTTGTTCTTTCCCATCTCTATTAGGTGGAAGTGTTCCATTTTGAAGGTATTCCCTGATAGGTGTTATCCATCCTATAGTATGACCATACAGTTTAGTAATGGGACTAATTTCATTGATATCCTCTGTTCTGGTTCGAACATAAGGTGAAATTGTATGATGGTGGGCAATAATGATGGTTGTTTTGTCCCAATTTGGATCTGCCCAAGCTGTGGCTATATTAGCCAGTGCATCAGCTTGATCATTTTGTGATCGCATGACATAAGAAAATGTCGGTTTCGTAGGAAATTCCGCCATTAACTCTCTGACGTAATCATACAAAGGGATCAATTCTTCTTTTCTGATTGCACAATCCCCATTGACTTGTTTGATTACCAGGTCTGAATAACCTTTCACCCTTAAGTGACTCACTTGTGCTTGAAGCGAAAACTCTAATCCTGCGATGAGGGCCTGGTATTCTGCTTCATTATTGGTACCACCTTCCCATAATAAGATGGAATAATATAATACTTTCTTTTCTGGGGAAATAAGAATAACTCCTAATCCAAACTTGTTGAATTTAGGATCTTCCATTTTCTTCCCTGTTGGACTTCTAGAAGCACCATCAAAATAAATTTCCCATACCTGAGGACTATTCTGAATAGAGAAGACTTCCTCATCAGGGAGTTCAATATCTGAATATGTATCTTCTACTGAAGGATGTTCAACAAAGAAATCAGCTAGAGCTTGGACCTTTATTGCCTTTTGAGACACATATTGAATGTCGAATTGCTGCAAAATAACTGCCCACCTTGCCAGACATCCTGTAACCATTGGACGACTAAGGATGAATTTGAGCGGGTTATTGAGAGATACCAATTGGACCTCGTGATGTTGCAGGTAGTGTCTCAACTTCTGAACTGTAAAGATTATTGCCAGGCAGCACTTCTCAATATTTGAATACCGGTTTTCTGCTTCAAGAATAGTCCGATTGAGATAGTAGAGCTTGTTTTCATTCCCAACATCATTCTTCTGAGCAAGAAAGGAACCCAATGATCGCTCTAAGGATGTAACATAGAGGATAAGTTTCCTTCCTTCAACAGGTGGCATAAGCACCAGTGGAATCAAGAGGTATTTCTTGAGAATATCGAATGCTTCTTGACATTCTTCAGTCCACTGGTAAGTGACTCCCTTCTTCATAAATTTGGTGAAGGGTAAAATTTTTCCTGCAAAATTGGCGATGAAACGCCGAGTATAGGATAAGTGTCCTTGAAGTCCTTTTAATTTTTTCAAATTTCGAGGAGGTGACATAACAAGGATTGACTTGGTCTTCTCAGGATCGACTTCAATACCACGATGGCGTACAACAAAGCTGAGAAATTTTCCTGAGGTTACCCCAAAAGCACATTTTAAGGGGTTCATCGTCAAATTATGTTTTTGAAGCTTGCGGAATATGACTTCTAAATCATCCAATTGATTAGAACGTTGTTTGGATTTGACCACCAAATTATCCACATAACATTCAACAAACTTCCCTAAAAAGGGTTTGAAGATATGATGCATGGAACGCTGATATGTTGCGCCTGCATTCTTTAAGCCAAAGGGCATTACCTGATAGAAAAACACACCCTGAGGGGCTCTGAAGTTTGTGCATTCCTCATCTTCTGGAGCCATTCAGATTTGATTATATCCGGAATTTCTATCCATGAGGGAAAGTGCTTCATATCTAGCTGTTTCATCGATTAAAAGTTCTATAATCGGAACTGGAAAATTATCCTTAGGACAATACCGATTAAGATCTCTGAAATCAATGAAAAATCTAATTTGTCCATTTTTCTTCTTCACAGGGACAATATTATCCAACCACTTGGGATACTGAACTTCTCTGATGAAGTTAGCTTTGATAATCTTATCCACTTCAACTTCAATTTTGGAAGCATAATTTGGGTGTGTTCTTCTTGTAGCTTTCTTAAATCCTAGATGTTCTTCTGGTAAACCCAAATGATGAGTAGAAACATCAGGATCAAGCCCGA
Source organism: Viscum album (assembly GCA_963277665.1). Classification (NCBI taxonomy): domain Eukaryota; kingdom Viridiplantae; phylum Streptophyta; class Magnoliopsida; order Santalales; family Viscaceae; genus Viscum; species Viscum album. Next base: position 119,005,545 of record OY728119.1, read on the forward strand.
GAATCTCTGTATAGTTCCAAGAAAATATGTCTTGATTTTTCTTTAAAAAGGAAATATATATCTCTTGTTCTTCCAAAGTCATGGCCGCACTGATTAAATTGGGGTGTGGATATTATTTTGTACCCAGATTGATTTCTATGAGTTCATCCACAGTGGTAGAGATACCCTCTTCAAATGCTGGAGGAGCATCTCTAAGATCTTCCTCTTCTTCTTCAACATGTGTTACTTCTTCTATTTCTACTTGCATAGTAGATGATGAAGTGGAATTTCCATGATTAAGAGAGATGTTAAAATTTGAACATATTGAAGAAGAGGCTTCCATTTCTGACCCAATTGATGATGAAGGGTCTTCCATGGGTAATAAAGAGGAGATGATGGATTGAGAATTGACATCATTGTTCACCTCTGACATTGCTATCACTTCTTCTTTCCTAGTTGGCGAAGTATAATCTTGCTGTATTTCAACAGATGAAATAAAGACATCTCTATTTGGGCTTTCATCACTGCTTGGTGGCTCACCAATTTCTCCCATGCTATCTGGCTTGATTGCTGTAATTGACATTATGGAAGTCTCCATAAGAGTATTTTGATCTGGGTCTATCTTGTCAATTTGACTGATAGGAAACACAAAATCTGTACTCACATGTGCAAATGGATTTACTGGAATCTTCTCCAAACCATATGGAGCATTAACTTTGGTAATCTCCCTTGTTGTGGATATCCTTTCCCTTCATGTGATATAATTCCACCGCAATGTATTGAGATTCAAATGTCTTGAATGGGGCCTTATCACCATACAATGTCCCAACTTGACCATCAAAACAATATTTGAGACATTGATGGTATGATGAAGGGATAGATGCATGTTGATGTATCCAGGGTCTTCCAAGAAAGATGTTGGAGGCTGAGTCTTGATCAACAACCATGAAATCTGAATTGGATACAAGATATCCAAACTGAGTTCTGAGTGTAATCTCGCCTAGTGGTTCTTGTTCATTTTTATCGTATCCTTGTAACATCATAGTAAAAGGAGATAAATCATATTCCGTGAGGCCCAATTGATGTAGTTTAAGAATGAGCATGAAGTTGACTCCTGAACCATTATCAATGAAAGCTATTCGGATGTCTACATCATTGACCTTTCCAGATAAGTACAAAGGTCTAATATTCCCATACACGACATCATCTTCATCTTCATCTGTGAAAGATATCACTGCATGGCATTCTGCAGGATTATTTTCTACATGGTAGACTTCAGCTGCAGCAATTTCAGTTTCAAACTCCTGAGTACATGACAAAGGCTCGATGAGTGCCTCCTGAAGGTCTTTTGACAGATTAAAAGCATCCTGAGTTGATAACTTTGCTGGTACATGGTCCAGGTGTTTCAATACATCATACTTTTGATCCAGAGGTTTGCGTTTTCCAATAGTAACATGTGGTTTAGCAGGTTCCTTGGAAGTTGATGCTTTGAAAGTTGATGCATCTTGTATCGGGATAGGAGTTGGAAATATTCCTGTCTTTGGAAGATTAGACCGATTAGATCCATTTACTTATTGAGAGGATGGAGGTGGAATCCCCAAACGATCCTCCAGAATAACTGTGCCAGGACTGAATTTGCTATTGGTGGAAGAACTTGCTTGTTCTTGTTGAGCTCGTTGAAGGGCTCTACCACAGATTTATGCTGCATACACAGTTCTAGTAGGGGTAGAATTGGAATAGTGGCTTCTGGGATATCCACCTCTTCCTCTGTATCCCAGACCCCGGGAACTCCCTCTAATTCCTCTGTTTAATAAAGGGAATTTAGGCTCATCGAAATTGAAACTGTGACTGACATAAGGATTTGTTAAGTGGATCATACTAACAGAACCGAAGATCAGTTATTCATCTGATGAAGACTCTGCCTAACTAGCCAATTTAGGCTGTGCTGTTTGGTGGGACGGTGCCCGCAGCTTCGAAGTAGATGGCATGAAATCTGCCAGAATTAAAGACAACTTAGGCTTTGACACAATTTCAACTTTCTCTGATTTCTTTTATTTCTTCGAACTATGTCGCCCTTTTAAGGATTTTCCCTCTGAAGAAGATTTTGTGGTGGAATCCATAGCAGAAGACACAATTGGTTTCTTCAACTGTGTTCGAAAAATGGCATGAGTTCGGTTGATCGTTTTCCTAACCATCCAATCATCATATTTCTGCTCATTTTTTCTTTTGACTTATTACCATTCGCCTTTTTCCTCTGGAACTGTAGCAGTAACACATTCTACCTAGGATGAAGAGCCTTTTAGTTTGACTTGTCCCGAGTCGACCATCTTTTGCAGGAGGTCTTTGAAGAAAAAACACTCCTAGATAGGATGCCCCAACATTTGATGAGAGGGGAAATAATTGGGACAATCTTCATCTCCTTCCTTGTTTGTCCTTTTGTGCCTTGGAAACTGAACCAAATTATTTTCCAGAGCCGAAATGAAGTAGCCAGGAACCTGTTCATTTCGGAAAGAGTAAACTTTGCTCTTCAGATCCTCAAATTTTTTCTGTCTTTTATCTATTTGATCATCTTGACGAAAAAACCTTTATTGTTGATGCTCAGGAGGTGGAGCCCTTCGGGAAGATGAAGGTTTTGAAGTAGAAGCAGGTACAGGTGCTTGCTTAAGCATAACTGTAGCAGTCTATGTTTTACCCGTTCTTTTTCCTAGGACTGATGGAATTACAAGATATTTAACCTTAGTCTGTATAAGGGAATCTTCAATCTTCTGAGCGATTTAAGTAAGGTCTCGAAACCCTCCTGTGTATTCCACATGGATCAACGACGTGTGTAATTCATCACGCAGATTTGCCACATAGATTGGAAACAGTTCTTCTTGAGGGAGTTCTAAGATTAGGGAATATGTTAATCCCTTCCAGCGAGCAATGAAATATGAAACCCTTTCATTCTCCCTTTCCTTACAGTTTGTAAGATAAAAAACTATTTTCTTTGGAAAAGTTGAGCTGAACTGAAGAAGGAATTGTTGATGGGGATATTCCCATCCGGTAATTGACCGGGATTGCAAGATTGTATACCAAACAAAAACTGGTCCTTACAAGTTTCGCACGAATAATATGAGTTTCACTACTTCTTTTTGTTTCGGAGTTCCCATCATAGGATCGCAAGAAGACACATAATGCATCAAATGCTGTTCAGGATCGCCTGATCCATTGAAAATAGGGAATACATGGTTCCTAAAACTTGAAGGGGGAGGGATTAAATCTACCCATTCAGGGTAAGCTTTATTTTCTGGTTGAACCTGCGCACACTTCCCTTCCATAGTCTCTAACCGATCTTTTAATGACTCAATGGTAGTTATTAACTTTTGAGACACATCCGGTTGAACTTGGATTTGGGAAGGTGCAATAATTTGAGTCTGGACAGGTATGGTGGCTGGTACTGCAACTGATGGTAGCACCACCGATTGTTGTTGCACCTGACCCATAGGATTAGACCTGTGAGGGTGTACTAATAGAGGAGGATATTCTTGATCAATCTTAGTAGCTGCGACAAACTCCCTTGGTTGACTGACTCCAGCACGTTTAGGAAGAAGACTACCCTGAAGTAGTTCTGCATTAATCTTCCTTAATTCCTTCATTTCTTCCTCTTGTTATGCCAATATTTTCTCTAGTGAGAGCGACTGACCTTCTAAAGATGAAGGATATATAACCTGATTCTTTTTGTTCCCCTTGTTTGATCCTTTTCAGAGAGGGGGAAGTGGGTTATTTGAAGGAACACCCAGATTCTGGGTAAACCTTTGATTTAGTGTATGCACACCTTCTTCATTTGTGTCTGTGCATACAACTTCTTGAGCAGGAACCTCTTCATCTAAGTCCTCTGAGTGAGTCTCATGTTCTGGAGGGTCAGAAAAAACAACATTAATGACATTAATTGATGCATAATGCATCACATCCCTTCTATCAGTATTTCTATGATATTGTCTTCTACCATGCCCCTGACGAGATATTGTCTTTTGTTGATTTGATCCCTCAGGAACTTCTTGTAGAACCATAATTTGGAGGGAATCTCCTAAAAATTTGGATCTTCATTCCTCCTGTGGTTTCTTCCCCAATCGAGAGAAGACCTACTTTCGCTGAGGAGTGGATTGATGATTTGAATAAGTCCCCAGTCCGGTGGACTGGAGCTGTTCCTGCCGCTCAACTCCTCGAATATTATTTGTTGATTCAGAGGGTTGGGATAAAAGAGTCCCCATTTTGGCGAGCTGGGGTGGTTCTTGATATGATATATCTGATAATTTCTTGAAATCTCTCCTGATTTTGCGGACTTTAGTCCGGAAATTAGCTGGATGCATCAACCTGTATCCACTTTTATCACCTGGCTCATATGAACGCTGGATGACTTCTGACATTTCTGTCACTTCATGATGTGTTTGCTCCAAACGAGAGGCCTGCTCAATATTCTAATTTGCTTGATGTATGAGTAATTCAACAACTTGTTCTCTATATACTTGATTTTGAGAAGAACTAGTTGAGGCATGTTCTTGAGCAAACCTTTGATTACAAACATCCAATTGACTATGGCCGGCCATTGGAAATAAAATTGCATGAGACCATCTTCGGCGGGCTTTGCTGATTGGTGAGTACAGAAAAATGTAGTGCTCCATGAACACCCCATCCCCTGATATGAATACGAGATGGGGCATTGGCAATTAACTGGCGCAATCTTCTTAGTGCACCAAGGCATGAACGTTGAAGGGATCTTTGCTGCTTTTCAGCCTTTGGATATCAAGAGACTGATAGAGATGCCAAGTTAATTTGATGTTGTAACCCTTCTATTTTCTTAACATGATTTTCATATTCATCATAAGATAATTCTTTATTTTTCAACTGAAAAAGAGTTTTCCATATGTTGAGATGAATGTCATCAATCCCATTTTCTATCAACATCTGTGAAATGTCATACTGAGAGTCATCCAAAGGACAAAAAATGACTGGCACTTCACCTTTCTCCAGTTGTTTTCTCATATTCAACACTTCCTCTTTATCATTCAATGAATATTATTCTAACTGATTTGACTAGAGCTAGTGCTTTCTTTTTGCTTCATCGGATTCAACAAGACTAGCCGAGAATCCACTGATCAAACTAGAAGATAAATGACCCAGGGGTGGTTCGGAGAATGACCTACGCCCCGACCTATCTTTTGATTGAGAAAGTATTTCACTTGTTGATGGTAAAGCATCAGACATGACTGGTTTCACATTTTCAAGTGCCTCAAGATAATTGGGCTTTCTCGGTACTACATTTTCTACTGGAGAATTTTACGGGAATTGTGTATCACTACTACGGAGAGGATTTTTGCAGAGAAATTCATCATAATGGGGAGGACCACCATGGTGGGTTACAGAAAAAGATGAGATCTCTTACTCCTTGGTCTTCTGGCCACATAGAGGATTATTGTAGCTCTCATCTGAAGATGAAACTTCAAGATCGATCGAACTGTCATGAAGAAAGCCTTCATGAGGTAGTGTCTGTTGAAGACCTTTGGAATTAATGTTCCCACTATTGGGAAATGAGGGAGTAGAATCTTGGATTCCAATAGATAACTGTCTGAGGGCTTCAAGAACTCCAGCATTGAGTAAGGCCTTGTTACATATTGGATCTTGATTTCTTGACTATGTTGGGCAAGTCTTCTTCTTAGACGACTTCTTACTCACCTTGGAAACCACTTGTTGACGAAAGTGGCTACTATGAGCAGGTGTATGTGCCTGATCAGGAGAGATTTCTTGGTTAGGATGAAGATCTCCACTCAAATCAGGTGTATGTGCCTGACTTGGTTGCCCGCATGATATGGGGGAGTACGCCCCAAAACCCTCTTGGACTAGAACAGAGGTGTATATCTACTCCGGAGTGATCTATTGATGAGTCACACCACTAGTAGGGATAGATTTTCCTTTCTTTCCCTGTGATGCTGCTGAAACTGTTATAATATCTTGGAAGGCATCCAGAATATGAGCAGGGATTTGCTTCTGCTCTTTGACCATTAACAGAATGTTCTTGCTGACTTCAGCTGCCAGAACAGGGATATACGTCCATTCCGTGCTTGGAGTAGGTGTGTGTTCCTGCTCTTTTCCTCCTTTTCCTGTCAGTGAATCGTGACAGTACTCAAGTGTGGGGGAAAAGAATTGAGTCTGCCTCTTATTTGTCACCGGAGCTTTCCGACTGACCTCTACGGGTGATACCAAACAGGACTGTTGGTATTCTTGATCATTACTAGCTGGTGTATGTGCCTTTTGATTGCACTCCGCCAAATGTGGTTGACTATCTCCCTTCAAAAATGATAGACGAGGCTGCTGGCAGGACTGATGAATGTAAGAAGGTGTATGTGCCTGTTTAGCAGTTGTCAATACATTGGGTTGGCGGGATCCATCATATGTAGTCAGACGAGCCTGCTGACTAGCGGATGATTTATAAATAGGTGTAATTTACTGTCTATAATTCTCCGTCAGAAATTTTTGGCAGGATTGGTGCGCTGCTTCCAGATGAGTCTTCTGGACAGTGGAATTAAAACAGACGGTTGTATGTGCCCTCTTGTTTCTTGCCACCAAGTTAGGTTGGTGGACTTCTCCAGAGATGGCAGATATGAGAACCTGATCACTATTGACTGGATTTTGCCTTTGGCGATTCTTCTTGCCTGCTCGGGTTCGAGGAACCTGATCCGAACTCCTGGAGATGATACCCTCATCATGTTGAGGGTGCACTGCCGCATGAGTCTGGTGGAAATTGTTGATGGGAGCCCTCGAGAAGGACTCCTGTCTCCTTGAATTAAGGCCTTGAGGGGCCTGCTCATTCGTGTCCCCAGAATATGGGAGAGATTGGTGATTGCGTTCTGGGGATATCGACCCAAAACTGTTGGAGACGGTGGTTGGTACCACCTTCTTCTTAATCACTGGTCGTCATTTTCCGGACGACCGGTGTGAGTTGTTCACTTGGAGGGCTTATCGGGCAGCCTCCATAGTTGGAATGGTACCTTGTTGACGGTACTCCTTAACCAGTGCATTTGATACCCAGTGTTGAAGATGCTGAGTAGGTGATATCATCCTCAGAGTGGAAAATGATCCAGTAGGAGTAGCAACAGAGGCATTCACAACAGAAGTATTCACGGGTGTGAACTTGATAGAAGCCATTTCTGAAAAGTAGAAGATCTCAGAAAAGTGTGCCTGTTTGATATAATAGACATAATCAAGATAATTCTGTCCACTAAATCTTTTGGATGAACACTTATGTTATTGATTGTCTTGTTGGTCTTCTCATTGAGTTTTAAATAGGGGCCTAACAAGTAGGTAAACTATCATTTTAACTTGGTTAATGATTCACATCGGGTTCACCATTTTTTGTTTCCCTCTAGAATTGGGAATGAACTTTTTGGTTTAAGGTTCAAAAATTCCAAGAGGTTTCTAACGGGTTTTTTCATAGAACCGGAAACATCCAATGATTACATATTCATTTTGACTTACTTTCCAAAGGCAGGCGCTCATTAGTTATGCACTGATGAGGCTTAGGAATTTGCATTGGTCGAGAGGATGGGAGGTCGGACTCATCACACCTTTTTGAGGGGAATTACTATCTACTCTGGTACTCTCTTTATAGATTTAAGTTATGTTCATGAATCCTTATTACATTACCAATTATTAAAATGACCTTTCCTTTAGATCTAACAATCAATGATAAATATGTATGAAATTTAGAGAATCTTTTATATGCATTATAGGTTCTTCATCGATAGAGAATCAACTGTGTTTGTTTAGAGATTCTTAGTCAATGGTATCCTTTAATAAATTATATAGAAGTCTCTTGGTTATTAGGATAACCATGCTGGTTTTAAATCCACTCAGCGGGGCACTTGAAGTTTATTGTCATTCAGAAGGACATAGATTATTTTAGAGTTGGGATCACACCCGCAGATGGGCTACCTACGTATCCTTTTTTAGAGAAGAAATCAGAACCCACATAGTTTGAGTAAGGAAGTATGAGGTTTATGTATGATTGATGGCTCAAATAAATATTTCATAATTACTTTTACACTCTAAGCTCACGTGAGTCATGATTAGTGTGAGAAACAAGAGGTATTGGTAAAACCATACAATTGTTCCATGAAAGATTCAATCATGAGAAATAATGCGGGTCTTATGTATGTATGACTTCGTAGATAAATGATGATTAGGATTTACATCAGGGAAGAAACCCGGAAACAGGGTCCATAAAGGTATATGTATTTTATGGATTTTGGATACTCTAACTTGGGTCTTACTCCTGAGAAAGATGCCCAAATTACGAGGGGACTTATGATTAGATTTTATTCCTGAAAAGGAAACTCCAATAAGAAGTAAATGAAGACTGGTTATGATAAATTAACACTGGGGCTTACTCTTGAAAATGAAGTCCAAGTTAAGGGAATTATGGTTGGGGCATACTCCTAAGGAGGATACCTAGAATTAAGGAGACTTGGACTGGGGCTTACTCCGGAAAAGGAGGCCCATGTTAATGGAAATAATGAATGGGGCTTACTCCTGAAAAGGAGGCCCATGAATAGGGTTCTCTCATCTTAATGAATGAGGTTTAATGAATGAAATCTCTAACTTTAGTGACATAAACATGTGTAAATCACTAGGTTTTGAGAGATGTTCCACGGAATTCCTTTCAGATAAGGAAGTAAATTAAGAAAACATGCCATAAATGGACTTGAAGAGTGTCTTGAAGACTAAATCTTGAATAAGAGACGTGGAATGGTATAAGAGAGGTGAAATGGGCAGGAAGGGCACCCAAAAATAGAAGGGCGCGCAAGTCCTGGGGGGGGGGGGGGTCGCGCAAGTACTGAATGGGTGCACAAGTCTTTGTCACGCAAGTATACTTGCGCAACAACTATATACTTGGGAGATGGTTAACCAGTAGGGTAATACTTGGGCAATCCTTGACCAAGGCCTTTAGAATTATCTCTAGGTACTTCCAGAAGAGTGGTGCACAAGTTTCAATGAGTAGGTAAGGAGGCGCGCAAGTGTGTCCATTTCCCTTAAAGTTAAAACACTTAGGTGTGCAAGTGTTAGTGAATTCTAACACTTAGACATTATTCCTCTTGTTTACACCTTCCATTCCAGGTAAAGAGTTACCTTATAAGTGTTTGGAAGACTTGAAGAAGAGACTTGGGCGTTCAGAGCTCTGTATCTGAATTCTGGAAAAAATCCTCCTTGAAATGGGGGGCCCACTGGGGGTATTTATAGGTTGGAGAAGACCCTGGGGGATTTTTAAAGAGGGCACGCAAGTCACCTATGCAACCACTAGGAGGCGCGCAAGTGTACTTACATGACCATGCTGGAACTTGCGTGACCTATGGGAAATGTTCTCCTTGTTCATCCCTTTCTATTTTTTTGATGTTTATTCAAAGGATGAATCTTCTTTGTTTGAGGTATTTCCATTTTCATTTCATTTAGACGCTGTGACGAAAAAGGAGTGTCAACACCTATGCCTTAATATTTTGAATCATAGATGGGAGGTTAAGACATGTTAGGTCTTGTAAATGATCTTGTTCATGGGGGTTTCTAACCCATGTATGATTGGAAACTGAGTACTCTGGATGTGAATTGTTGTTCTTGGTATGCGTTGTTACAGTTGAATGTTATTTCACCATTGGGTGATGTACATGTTGTTTTATGTGACAATTATATGATATTTTTATCATTTTTTGAATGGAATGAGGCTATGCATTGATTCATCATTTTAGGAACCTATGGATTTAGGTGTAATGCAACATTATGGGAACACACATGATGGGTGTGGGGGCATAACGAGTAGATGTAATTTCACTTCCTTGAAAATTCGAACAAAATGATATCTAATAAAAGTGATGAAAATGGTTAAAAAAATTAATATTTTAAGGAATGATTGAAGAAATATGTTTAATGAAAGGTATGAATGATTTTAAAATATTTATAGTAACATTTTTTGAAATGGGAAACATGAAAAAGAGGGAATATTTGTGTTGTGAAAGATGAATTGGTTTAAAAAGGTGTCTCTAAAACAACCTGAAACCAAGTAATTTGATTTACCCCTAGTGGACCATGACTTATGGGGGGAGGGAAGAGGGTAGTTTTTTATGTGTGATGATTTAAATTACAATAGTGTATGAAATTTTGTTGTTTAAGGCCAATTAAAGGCCTTATTTTGTGTAAATTGTGGAAGATTTGTGTTATGCATTCTGAGGTGTATGTTTGGAAATGTAAGAAGATGCCACCATGACATTGTGTGCCTGTTGGGAAAAAAGAGGATGTCACTGAGAACAATCATCCATAGGTGGAAGAAATGAACCTAGTGATTCAAGTAAATAGGGGAGAAGAGAAGTTCCGTGATAAATTCACTTGTTTTATGCAGATGGTGGAACAAGACCCAGGAGGGTGGCACCATGTATGTTTGAGATGACTTGGGAGTTATAACTTCCACACCCACCAAATTTTGCTGGATTGGGTGAAATGTATGTAGCTAAGTTCTAGATAGATTCTATATAGATTATTATTGATCCTTTAGAGACTCCTCATTAGAATAGAGTCAATATGGTGGCTTATATGCTTCGATTCTAGAAGAATAGCTAGTTGGATGTTTTGGTCAAGACCCAATAAGATGACAGTATGGTATGGATGGATTTCCAAGAAACATTTCGGGAGAAATTCTATGATGATTCTTTGAGGCAAGATATGGTAGTTGAATTTATGAGATTTACCCAAATATCGATGTTAGTGATGGAATATGTTGGCCACTACACTGATTTACAATGTTTTATTATTGTATTGGTAGGTGAGAATGAAGATATGGAAAGATGATTCCAGGATGGACGTAGATACAAAATTAAGTCCTAGGTGAATAATTTATTTTAGAGATGTTTACTAATGTTCTGGATCATGGAATCATTGTAGAGGGAAATCTCATGGAATATTCTAGTGGTAGATGTGTAGGTCCTGCTTAGAGACCTAGTGGCATGAAATTCTTTTTCAAGACTATACACCACAGTGGTGTTTGGAAGAGTATCCAAAAGAGATAAATAACCTCTTCGAGCAGTGAATAGGGTTTATGTTATGAGTGAGGCAGACCGGGGCATGTGTCTATTCAGTGCCCCCGACTACAAGTTGAGTTCTAAGTGTATGGAAGAATGGGTAATGTGAAGGGGTTTTGTAGGAAACCTTGTCAGGTGGGTAATGAGGAGGCCCGAGGCTAGTTTAGAGTACATAAATGGGGGTTGTTTCCCCATATCAGGTAGGTAGTTGGATTTCTATTGACTATACCAGTAGAGGTGGCAGACGTGGTACTCTGTAGTGAGATAATTCCTACCAGCAGGGTAGTTCATCACATTGAGTTGAGGCTGGATCCCAAGTTAGAGGGGTAGGTCAACTACATGCAGTTCAATCTACACCTAGATGTGGCGAGGCTAGACTGTTGACTCTTTGAGGTATGATCCTTTATGACTTCATAATTTCTAGTGCTTTATTCAATACAGGTGATTCACATTATTTTATTTATCCTTAGTTTGTAGTTGTATTGGGCCTGTCTACTAAATGTATGTCTGTGGTTATGTCAATCGATACACCAATAGGGGTGATAGAGGAAAATATCCAATAGTGAAAGGGGTGTTCTCTCATGTTTGGTGGTTACAACTCTCTATGGGACCTGTTCGTGCCTGAGATTATGAGTTATGATCTGATTAGGGATTTGGAATGGATGGTGTTGTACCAAGACTATATTGACTATTATAATCATGGGGTCACCTTTACATCTCTTGAGGGAGACACATATGTTCATCTTGGTGATTGGGATTCTTGGGAAGTCCATGTAGAGACAGTTTTCTAATAGTTGGGTGAGCTCATAGCCCATGTGGATTGTGTCATGCTTGATGATGTGAGAGAGGAGCAGCCTATTCTCTCTTTAGTTGTGGACCAGTTTCAGGATTTATTTTCTAAGTATTTCTTTGTGCTTCCACCTGAGAGGGATTTTGAGTTCATGATATAATTATTTCAAGGATTATAACTTGTTTCTGTTATTACATATAGAATGGCTTCGAAAGATCAGGTTGTAGCATTGGGGTGTTCTTGATGCAGGAAGATCAGGTTGTAGCATATGGGTCATGATATTTGAGACCTCATGATATAAATTAATTGATGCATGCTCTTGAATTGTCTATAGTGGTGAATTCTTTGAAGTGTTGGTGGCACTACTTGTTGGTAAAATGGTTCACAGTGTACATCGATCATAAAATCTAGAAGTACATCTTATCTTAACATGAATTAAATCTTCATTAGTTAATATGGGTTGAGTAAATACAGTCCTTCACCTTTGATCTAGTTTACATGCCAGGAAAGGGAAATCTTGTTGAAGATGCTTTAAGTTAGAAGACTCAAAATTAGGCAGTTTGGGAATCTAGTTCTGAGAGGATAATGATAGAATTTTTTGCTAAGATGAATTTATAGGTGCAATGTTCCCAAGGGAATGTGACCCTTGCATCATTGGAAATTGAGGCTACACTTTTGAGACATATTGAAGATAAAAAGTATGAGGATAACTAGTGTTTGGATTTCAAAATAAAGTCTTAAATGTGGGGAGTGATATACAGGTTGGGCCATTGGTTAAGATGGAATTATTTATGTATATTACTCTGTTGTTGTGATGAAATGTATATGAGAAGAGATAATGTGTGAATTTCATGCTTTGAGGGGGTCAGTGCATCAGGGATTGAACAAAATGTATTGTGATCTTTGAAGGTAGTATTGGTGGCTATGAATGTAGAATGGTTTGGTAGGTTCTTTGGTGTGATGTCATAACTGTTAATAGGTGAATGCTAATTATCAATGTCTAGGTGGTCTGTTGCAGTCGTTACCTATTCCAAAATGGAAATGGGATGACATGATAATGATTTTTTTGTGTCGTCCAAGGATGCCACAGAAGAACTATGTGATCTGTGTAACGCCCCGACCCCAGATACCCAGAGTCGGTGCATTACTTCGTAACATTGCCATGATCACAAAAGATCAAGTCTCGAAAGACCGATTAGTTTAGTAGCCTTGGAAACACTAGATACATTCATAAATGTTACATTACATCATAAAGTAAAAAAATAATAAAAAAGTCTTCATAGTCCACACTCATATCCTCTTCTGACTATCCCTACAGGTCATTCATAAAATACTTCTTCACATCCTGGAGAATATTAAAACATTGAAAGGGGTGAGCTCAGATGCTCAGTAAGGATAACAATACTGCGGAAGCTTTCATAAATAAACATAAAAATTTAAGGCAATGTATAACTAAAAGAAAAATCCTTTTAAACTTGAACATCAACATAATATGGAAAAAGTAAAATGAGATAATGCCATTCACTTCTTCACATGGATATTCTACTGGTCGAATAATCACATGCAATATCAATAACCACTTTCATAATGAGGGAATGTATAATGCCAGAAATTCTTAAACACTTTTTCAAGGCCTCGGCCAAGACGTCTAAAATGATTAAGGCCTCGGCCAAAACCATAAATCAAATTGGGAAAGGGCCTCGGCCAATTCCATGTCTAGTTGTCTCATGAGACCTACCGATGCATCGAGGAGCTATAGCGGGCTCCACCCGTCACTTATTAAGTCCAATACATTCCTCATATGAATAGGTTTAAACATATCATAAACCATAACATAATCACATCACATAAAACATGCATAAAGGAAACATAAAATTTCCACATTTCAATCACAATATATCAATACAACACATTGATATAATAAAAAAACACTTTCAAAACCATTTTCAATACCAAAATAAAAGAAAGTTAAAACTTTGTATTTATTTTTCATTAAAAAAAAGTTATGGCTTGTAGAGGAAGCCGAAACTCAAATAATGGTCACGGCGGTGGAGAAGTCGTTGTCGCCGCATATGTACGGAAATAAAAAACATTCCCTTTTTTTCATTTAGTAAAACTCTTCGTATAAAAAAGATTCCTTTTGAATAAACGTAAAAGTCAAAGGGGTTTATACACCTTATAAAAGAAAGTTGTGTATAAAAAAAAATATGCCTCAATGAAAGGAGATTGAGACGAAGTCCTTAAAAAGATCATTTTTAAAATAAAATAGATCTATTATGTGTATTCACTATAGGTACACATAAAGAAAGTAAAAATACAAAATAATACAAAATAATATCATGACATAATTTGAAAGTAGGAGATTAACCCAACGAATGGAAATTGGGTTAAGAAATTCCCTTACCTCGGGTCTGACTTGACTCAACAATTCTTTAATCTCCTTAATAATAAACTAGAATTAATATATACCTTATTAAGAACCATTTTTAATTTCATTATCCTTTTTATATCACTTATTACAATGTTATGAACATTATGTAATTATTTAAGTTAATAACGGTCGTTTTGTCGATCTTTGGTACTTGAGTCAAAAATAAACTTCTTATAATTACAAGTTGTTCATGTGGTGAAATATCCATTATATCCAGAATTATAATCATGATGTAGATATCATATATATCATATATATAAATTATATACATTCATTTATAATATTACGTAACATTTAGAGGTAAGAAATGAAATGCACCGTTCATGGAGACGGTAAGTCGTACGTACGCATGAACGCTACTTTCATTTCTATTTCATATTTAATGGAATTAAATCATAATGATATAAATGTATAATATAATTACAGTATAATATATCATATAATACCATTTACTCCATCCTTTATACATCCCACATATGGTATTAACGATTCAAATCACTTTGAGGGGGCGGTAGTCCGTACTTCCTAAAATGAAAATATCGCGTTTACCCATAATGGAAACCATAAAAGTTTTACATAAATGAAAAATAAAAAATAACAAGGAAACCAAAAAAATAATATATATCATATATAAAAATAGTTTCATCATAATGGCCACCATTAGAGGTGTTATATGAGTGTTGAACAATCATCGTTTCGTGAGGCAAAAATTCGCCATCCACAGAAACAGTATGTTCATTAACCATTAGATGTAGGTGTGTGTAAGTGTAGCTCGAATAATTCTTATAAAAACATCCTAGTATATTGAGGATACTGGTTTTTTTACAAAAGAAATGAATAAAACGTTTTTAGGGGGTTGGAGAAGAAAAATAAAACAAAACAATATTAGAGAAGACATTACCTTAAAACGGGTAACTCTTTTTGATTTGAGCCAAAGGCTTCCTTGGGAAGAATTCTGCCCAAAGTGAGGCTTCTAGGAGTAAGGGAGGGAAGTTGGAAGAGTATTTGGGCAGAGTTTGGCCGAACCAAAAGGCTTGAAAGTGTGAATACGGTGGTAGAGGTGGGGGCCTTTTATAAGAGGAGAGGAGGGGCTCTTTTGGAAATATTGAAATGTTACAATATTATACAATGATTTTCGGATTCTAAAGGTCCCACACTTATATAAATTGTGGATGAGGTGATAAGGGTTCGAAATATACCCATAAAATAGTCTTTTTACAAGTTTAATCCTTGGATTGTACATTATCTTTTCATTTTATTAAAATCGTTAAATAATGAGGTCATCGCTGCATCATCATGATGTCATTAAAAATTTAATTTATTTAATGTCTAAAAATTATAAAAAAAATACTATGATGTAGGAAATCTTTTTATCTTTCCAATAACTATTTATAGTCAAAAATATGACTTGTATAACCCCATGTAAAAAGTGTTTTAGTAAAACATTTCATGTTTGTGTCATTTTTTACTTTAACATTAAATAAAAGGTATTTATGTCATTTTCCAACTAAAGTGGCTCCATGGGGTCCCCAAGTTGACCCATGGATTTTCTTGGTCGGCCATGGCACATCCAATGAGGGTAGGACATGTGTAAAGCTCATCTCATATTATCAAAACATTTTTTTTACCTTAAACTACACTAATTACCTCTAATCGCGATTAAGAACTTAAAAGTTACTATTCACCAAAAAAATTATTTTAATCTCATTGAACCAAATTTTACTTCTTATTGACAACCATGTATGTAGGATTT
Source organism: Viscum album (assembly GCA_963277665.1). Classification (NCBI taxonomy): domain Eukaryota; kingdom Viridiplantae; phylum Streptophyta; class Magnoliopsida; order Santalales; family Viscaceae; genus Viscum; species Viscum album. Next base: position 119,021,594 of record OY728119.1, read on the forward strand.
TTGAAAATCAAATCACAGAAGTGGTAATATTTCATTTAAACGAAAAATTAGTTATTTAACTACCACTTAGTGGTTTCACTATTTATCAAAAATTGAAGTTTTTCAAAACAATTCCAAAATTTCACCCTAAGATATAATTGATATTCCGAATTCAAAAATGATGTCTATTTTATGAAATTACAAACATATAAGTTGCATTAATTAATTAATTCCCGCTGTCACAACAAATAGCTTGTTTTTAAGAAATAATTTATATCAAAAGATTGGCAATTGTTTATGTTCAATTTCAATGTTAAATTAATTCTAAAGACCACCATTGGATAAAATGGTAAAAATATATTCTAATTATACTTTAAAACCACTAAATAGTATAATTTATCACTATAAATTATTTTTATTAAAAAATTTGTTTTAAGTATTTTTCACTATTCATAAAAATTTGGAATTTCTTAGAAAATTACAAAAAATTCAACATAGGCTAATTTAAATATTAGGAATAAAAAAATGAATTCCATTTTGAAATATAAAATTTCTATAATTTTAAAAAGTGGGTATTACTATTCATAACGGCTACTTTGATTAGTCACGGTGTGTTAGAACTCGAACTTGAGTAAAATGCAAGCTATTGCATTATTGAAAGAGAGGCGTATCGTGAAAGCTCGGGGTGTTACATTATCTCCTCCTTCAATAAATTGCGTCCTCGCAATTTGAAATTTTTCTTTGAAAATAAAAGGTTGAAAATAGAAAATACCTTTGTGGAAAACCCACATCGGAAATAAGATTAATAAAATTTAGCTTTAATTAGAGGGAAAGGGAAATGAAAAAGTCACCACCCAATTATGATCTCGATTAGGAGAACATTGGTGGAAATTAGAGACATATAATTGGAGGAATAACTTAAATATTTGTAGGGAGTGATTGAGGTCATCAATCACAATCAACTGTCAAATTAAGGGCCTCGAAGCCTTCAATCTATGTCGATTTAAAATATCATCATTTCAACAAGACATAAGGTATTAGGCTAACACATTTTTTTATTTTAATATCCCTTTACTAAAGTTTAAGAATTAATTTATTCATTGAATAAGAGATAGGTATATATATTTTTATGCTTGACAATTAGAGTTTCAACCTTCAACTCATCTTTCACTCAAAAAGATAATAGAACTCAAAAATATTATACTTATCCTAATTGTATAAGGTTCTAAATGTTAACACATACCATTTAGATTAGTAAAATTATTTTGTAATAACCAGGGACTTCCTGTAGGCTAGTGGTTGGAAATAAAGGCCTGTCGCACTATGGTTGTGGGTTCGATTCCTGCAGCTTTGTCCGACGCGATGGTTTATGCCCCACCCTGTAGGTTGTCCTTTTCCTAAAACTATAGTATTCCAAAAATAATCTTCAGAAATTTTTTAACCTTAAATTTACTATCCAAGGTTCAACTTAATACACTCCAACCTTTATAGTTATCCAAAATACCTCTGTCCAGACTTTCTCTAAAAGGTCTCTTAATTCCAAAATAAATTTATCAGATTCCCCAAACAAAGAAAAGTTTCTCTTATTGTCCCATACTAAAAATATAATTACCTTTATCATATTAAAACCTTATTGAAATCAACAAGTACTGCAGTACAATCCATATATATATATCACATTATTCTAATAACCAGAATATAATCCATGAGTCCAAAAGCACCAATACATTAGTTATTCTAATTCAACTGTAGTAACAGCATAAGATTGTCCTTGATCCCTTGGCCTTTTCTGAGGTAAGTTTCCCTGATGCTTAGGACATTCATTTTCATAATGCCCCATTTCCCTACAATTGTAGCATTAAACATTGATAGCCTCTTTCTTTCCCTTGCAATCACGCGCCTGGTGACCTTTTTCCCCACATTTATAACAAACTCCCATTCCTTTTAGGCAAATACCAGGGTGATTCTTCCCACAATTATCACATAATGGGAAATCCTTCTTTCCCTTTTTCCCTTTATCTGTCTCTTGTTCCACCGTTCTCTTCTTCTCTTGCTTTACTTTGTTGTCATAAGACTTAGAGAATTCCTTTTCTGTCTTGATAGCACATGAGACAATGTCTTCATACGACGAGAAAGATTGTGAGACTAAGGCTCGACGGAGAAAAGGTTTTAACCCATCAAAGAAACGATCAATATTACTTCTTGGGTTACGTATATAATCTGCAGCATGCCTAGCTAACCTTGTAAAGTTAGCCTCATACATTGCGACATTCTCATCCTCCTTCTGCCTCAGACTCAGAAATTGCCTTTCCATATCTGCTCGATGGTCATGAGGATAGTATTTTTCTAGGAAAATCTCTTTGAACTCCCTCCATTCCATATTCGATATGTCATCATCTTCCTTTGTGTTTTGAATCAGCGACCATCACTGATCGACATCTCCAGTGAGGCGGTAAACTGCCATGACAACCTTCTCCCTTTTGCTACTCCCCAAGACATGGAATATTTTCTCTATGGAGTTTATCCATTGCTCAGCTACTAATGGATTTGTACCCCCATTAAATGTTGGCGGTTGTTTCCTCATGAAGCGGTCTAACATTGATCCTCCACGTTGCGGATCAGGGTGCTCCATACGAGTAAGGTTATTATTCATAACCTGAGTGAGTTGTCCCAGTATGGTAATAAGTTGACCAGCACCAGTTGTATCTCCAGCTCCACAATAATTATCTTGAGCAGGAGGGTAATCCCTACACGGAGTGCGTGCATTGATACGGTTTCCATTCCTTCCACTAGGCACCATTTCTAAACAATGGCATAAACTATATTAGTTTATGAATCAAAATACATAATTCAATACTTGTAAGATACTTAACATAAATTGAACTATTTATGGATATAATCCATAAAAATGTTTTCTTTGAGGAAGTATATACTCATAACCCTTCATAGTGGTTTGTAAAGAAAATGAGAATTATCCTAAGCATATCCCCCGGGAGTGTCGTAACCAAGAGTGCAGCAAGACCCGTTGTCGTGCACCAGTTCCCGTTCGAGTCTAGCTCAAAGCGGTGTTTTCGGGTTTTACCCCTAGGTACATCTGTGCCAGAGCCGCCTCTACCTACTCGTATCCAGACAGGGATGTATTGCTCGGAAAACTCACATAATCTCTATAATACCAAAATTCTAGGAAGTTTTTCTATACTAATCCTTAAAGTCTATCTTTGGGTTATGTGCTCTAATCAGAGTTTATCTAAATCTAGCTTCCAAGGTTAGTACTAAACTACCTCTGATACCAACTGTAACGCCCCGACCCCAGCTACCCAGAGTCGGTGCATTACTTCGTAACATTGGCATGATCACAAAAGATCAAGTCTCGAAAGACCGATTAGTTTAGTATCCTTGGAAACACTAGATACATTCATAAATATTACATTACATCATAAAGTAAAAAAATAATAACAAAGTCTTCATAGTCCACACTCATATCCTTTTCTGACTATCCCTGCAGGTCATTCATAAAATACTTCTTCACATCCTGGAGAATATTAAAACATTGAAAGGGGTGAGCTCAGATGCTCAGTAAGGATAACAATATTGCGGAAGCTTTCATAAATAAACATAAAAATTTAAGGCAATGTATAACTAAAACAAAAGCCTTTTAAACTTGAACATCAACATAATATGGAAAAAGTAAAATGAGATAATTCCATTCACTTCTTCACATGGATATTCTACTGGTCGAATAATCACATGCAATATCAATAACCACTTTCATAATGAGGGAATGTATAATGTCAGAAATTCTGAAACACTTTGTCAAGGCCTCGGCCAAGACGTCTAAAATGATTAAGGCCTCGGCCAAAACCATAAATCAAATTGGGAAATGGCCTCGGCCAATTCCGTGTCTAGTTGTCTCATGAGACCTACCGATGCATCGAGGAGCTATAGCGGGCTCCACCCGTCACTTATTAAGTCTAATACATTCCTCATATGAATAGGTTTAAACATATCATAAACCATAACATATTCACATCACATAAAACATGCATAAAGGAAACATAACATTTACACATTTCAATCACAAGATATCAATACAACACATTGATATAATAAAAAAACACTTTCAAAACCATTTTCAATACCAAAATAAAAGAAAGTTAAAACTTTGTATTTATTTTTCATTAAAAAAAAGTTATGTCTTGTAGAGGAAGCTGAAACTCAAATAATGGTCACGGCGGTGGAGAAGTCGTTGTCTCCGCATATGTACGGAAAGAAAATACATTCCCTTTTTGTCATTTAGTAAAACTCTTCGTATAAAAAAGATTCCTTTTGAATAAACGTAAAAGTCAAAGGGGTTTATACACCGTATAAAAGAAAGTTGTGTATAAAACAAAATATGCCTCAATGACAGGAGATTGAGACGAAGTCCTTAAAAAGATCATTTTTAAAATAAAATAGATCTATTATGTGTATTCACTATAGGTACACATAAAGAAAGTAAAAATACAAAATAAGAAAAAATAATATCATGACATAATTTGAAAGTAGGAGATTAACCCAAAGAATGGAAATTGGGTTAAGAAGTTCCCTTACCTCGTGTTTGACTTGACTCAACCGTTCTTTAAACTCCTGAATAATAAACTAGAATTAATATATACCTTATTAAGAACCATTTTTAATTTCATTATCCTTTTTATATCACTTATTACAATGTTATGAACATTATGTAATTATTTAAGTTAATAACGGTCGTTTTGTCGATCTTTGGTACTTGAGTCAAAAATAAACTTCTTATAATTACAAGTTGTTCATGTGGTGAAATATCCATTATATCCAGAATTATACTCATGATGTAGATATCATATATATCATATATATAAAGTATATACATTCATTTATAATATTACGTAACATTTAGAGGTAAGAAATGAAATGCACCGTTCATGGAGACGGTAAGTCGTACGTACGCATGAACGCTACTTTCATTTCTATTTCGTATTTAATGGAATTAAATCATAATGATATAAATGTATAATATAATTACAGTATAATATATCATATAATACCACTTACTCCATCATTTATACATCCCACATATGGTATTAACGATTCAAATCACTTTGAGGGGGCGGTAGTCCGCACTTCCTAAAATGAAAATATCGCGTTTACCCATAATGGAAACCATAAAGGTTTTCCATAAATGAAAAATAAAAAATAATAAGGAAACCAAAAACATAATATATATCATATATAAAAATAGTTTCATCATAATGGCCACCATTAGAGGTGTTATATGAGTGTTGAACAATCATCGTTTCGTGAGGCAAAAATTCGCCATCCACAGAAATAGTATGTTCGTTAACCATTAGATGTAGGTGTGTGTAAGTGTAGCTAGAATCATTCTTATAAAAACATCCTAGTATATTGAGGATACTGGTGTTGTTACAAAATAAATGAATAAAAAGTTTTTAGGGGGTTGGAGAAGAAAAATAAAACAAAACAACATTAGAGAAGACATTACCTTAAAACGGGTAACTCTTTTTGATTTGAGCCAAAGGCTTCCTTGGGAAGAATTCTGCCCAAAGTGAGGATTCTAGGAGTAAGGGAGGGAAGTTGGAAGAGTATATGGGTAGAGTTTGGCCGAGCCAAAAGTCTTGAAAGTGTGAATACGGTGGTAGAGGTGGGGGCCTTTTATAAGAGGAGAGGAGGGGCTCTTTTGGAAAGATTGAAATGTTACATTATTATACAATGCTTTTCGGATTCTAAAGGTCCCACACTTATATAATTCGTGTCTGAGGTGATAAGGGTTCGAAATCTACCCATCAAATAGTCTTTGGACAAGTGTAATCCTTGGATTGTACATTATCTTTTCATTTTATTAAAATCGTTAAATAATGAGGTCATCGCTGCATCATCATGATGTCATAAATAATTTAATTTATTTAATGTCTAAAAATAATAAAAAAATACTATAATGTAGGAAATATTTTTAGATTTACAATGACTATTTATAGTCAAAAATATGACTTGTATAACCCCATGTAAAAAGTGTTTTAGTAAAACATTTCATGTTTGTGTCATTTTTTACTTTAACATTAAATAAAAGGTTTTTATGTCATTTTCCAACTAAAGTGGCTCCATGGGGTCCCCAAGTTGACCCATGGATTTTCTTGGTCGGCCATGGCACATAAAATGAGGGTAGGACATGTGTAAAGCTCATCTCATATTATTAAAACATTTTTTTTACCTTAAACTACACTAATTACCTCTAATCGCGATTAAGAACTTAAAAGTTACTATTCACCAAAAAAATTATTTTAATCTCGTTGAACCACATTTTAATTCTTATTGACAACCATTTATGTAGGATTTTTGAAAATCAAATCACAGAAGTGGTAATATTTCATTTAAACGAAAAATTAGTTATTTAACTACCACTTAGTGGTTTCACTATTCATCAAAAATTTAAGTTTTTCAAAACAATGCCAAAATTTCACCCTAAGATATAATTGATATTCCGAATTCAAAAATGATGTATATTTTATGAAATTACAAACATATAAGTTGCATTAATTAATTAATTCCAGCTGTCACAACAAATAGCGTGTTTTTAAGAAATAATTTATATCAAAAGATTGGCAATTGTTTATGTTCAATTTCAATGTTAAATAAATTATAAAGACCACCATTGGATAAAATGGTAAAAATATATTTTAATTATACTTTAAAACCACTAAATAGTATAATTTATCACTATAAATTATTTTGATTAAAAAAGTTGTTTTTAAGTATTTTTCACTATTCATAAAAATTTGGAAGTTCTCAGAAAATTACAAAAAATTCAACATAGGCTAATTTAAATATTAGGAATACAAAAATGAATTCCATTTTGAAATATAAAATTTCTATAATTTTAAAAAGTGGGTATTACTATTCATAACGGCTAATTTGATTAGTCGCGGTGTGTTAGAACTCGAACTTGCGTAAAATGCAAGCTATTGCATTATTGAAAGAGAGGCGTATCATGAAAGCTCAGGGTGTTACAGTCTGGGTGGTCATAGATCAGCTAACTAAAGTGGATCATTTATTACCGATTCGAGAAACCATCACTATGGATTAGTTGTTTGAGTTGTATTTTCTAGATATATTGTGGTTTTAGGGGGTTCCATGAATGATAGTTTTATATAAGGATCCATGATTAAAATTGCGTTTTTGGTACCCATGTATTTTTTAGTATTACATTCCTCCCACAAATATATGCGAAACCGAAGCATATCATTTTGGTTCTAAAGAACATGTTGAGAACTTGTGTTCTGGATTTCGGTGGGTTGTGGAAAAAACATATAGCATAGGTTGAGTTTTCCTACAATAATAGTTACCAACATATGATCCCGAAGGAACCATTTGAGTCACTCTATGGAAGACTATGTAGATCCCCATTATGTTGGTTTGAGGTTAGAGAATCTGAGTTATTGGGACCAATTCTTTGGTAGGAGATACCTAAATAGATTTTGTTGATTCGGAAATGCATGGAAATAGGTAAGATTAGATAGAATTCATATGCAGATCTTCTTTATTGAACTCTTGAGTTTATGGTGGGCGATCTATGTTCATTTGGGTGTCACAAATGTTTGGTTAGCATCAAATTTGAAATCTAGTTAATTTAGCACCCAGTTATGTATAACCATTTGAGATTTTGGAGAGGATAAGACCAATGACATATTAATTATCTCTTCCATAGTGGTATAGTGGTATTCATGATATTTTTCATGTGTCACAACTTGGGATATATAAACTTTACCCATATTACATTATTTATGTTGTGTATGAGGAACTTGAGGCTCATGCCTCCTTTAGTGAGCATCCAGTTTGTGTTATTGATCACAATGAGAAAGTCTTGTTGGAAAATAATGGGCATTTGGGTTGAGTTTTATAGAATCATCGTAATTTCCAAAATTTAACTTGGGAAAGGGAGTCAGATATGTGGGCCCGGTAGCCTAAACTATTTTCTTTATAATCTCAACAATTCATGGGAGTGTGGCTTGAGGATGATCTATTATAAGGTGGTGAGTTAGTAATATCCTAGAATCTGTAAAGGTATTTCATTGTTTAAATTTTAGTTTTAACCTCTTGTTTTGGATTAATGAAATGTTTTTGGTGTGTGTGAGGAGGTTCAAGGGTGTTCCAGGGGCTCGAGATAAGAAATAAAGGGAAATTGGGCCAACCTGTGCAAGGTCCACAGTTGGTGAATAGTTTATCAAATTGTTCCCTCTAGGAAGTACTTATGACCCTAAATTAAGGTGTTCTGTGAAGTTTGAGAAAAGTTTTAAAACCATGTAGATATTTCCAGGTAACTGTGTGAACTCACCCCCCTTGTACAATTAATGATGCATGGTTTGTGCACAGTTTGTAAATTATGTGGGAAAACCATGCGCCCCATTAAAAAAATGAGAATTTACAAGTTTTTTCCTCTTTATTCTTCACCACAAACCTAGTGATGAACTTGGATGTCCTAGTATTTACATGGTTTTTTCTACTTCAAATCCTGGACATTTATAGTGTTTTTGGTTGTGGATTGATGCTTCATTTAAGTATAACAGTTCCCATTGATCTCTTTTCTAAATTAAGGATCATAGTTTCATCAATCTTCTCCCGAATCCCAAAAAATATCTTTTTTCGGTGGAATCTAGGTTTTGGTTTCAAAGTGTGTTTGTATCTGGAAATAAGGAAAAGATTAAGCATACGACTGTCTTCAAATTTTAGGTAGATGGTCTATAAGTTAGATCCCAAAGTTTTGTTATATCTTTATCCATGTGTAGTTATTATTTGGACTTCCTCTTGTTATAAAATTGTTTTCTGTAGAAATATTTGGTAAAATGGTGATTGAAATGATTAATTGGACCCCTCACGATACCCATGAGATGTGTCAAGGTTTATAGGACCAATCTTGGGCCACCAAAGTGATGTTACAAAATTTACAGAACTAAAATATTTATAATGTTAAGTGTAGTGTTGATTTGAGAAACAATATTTCCATTGTAAACATTTTGACATGTAACTCAAACCATAAAGGGGACCTAATGGGGAATGTGCCTATTTTTATCAAGGGAATAATGGATTTTATGTCGCATGTTGAAATGGGTGAAATGTTTTAATATCAATGTTTTAAAGGGCTTGTGAAATTGTAATGAGAATGTGTAACTCGGTTAAAGCATATGAATTGATAAATGGGTTAACACAATGGAATTGATGTAAATGATAATTGGGATAATGCATGAGATTTGTTAGTTATGCTATGTAGGTTGAGTTTTTAAAAAGGAAAATATATTTAATGGGTTTTTCTATGTAAATGGTAAATGTTCCATAAGGTGTTACAGAATGATGATGCATGACTTTCTAAATGGAATGTGAATAGTAAATTTTATGTGTATTGATTTTATGCGGTTTATGATATGATATATGTGATAAATGGTTGAATTAGAATGTTCGCATGGCTTGGTGGTGTGAGATAAAGGACTTAGGATTCTCTCATGGGTCATGTTGGATTGAGGCTCTAAACCCCACCCTAGAATGCACATGTTAGGGATTCAGATTGATGCGCTAGGCCTCAAACGGTTGCATTGGATTAGAATACCTATAATGATCCTCCAAGGTAAGTGTGTTATGATTATTTGTGAATTTTTTTGTCCCTAGTATGATAGGTAACATGAGTTATACCCTTATGAATAGAAATGGTTCAGCTTAGGTCGTCCTGTGAATGGTGTAAATGCTTAACCCTAGGTGTATGTATTGTGAACAAACCTAATAATAAGGATTGTATAAACATTGAAAATTAAATTGAGATTGGATATGGTTAGAGTGGATATTAATAACCAACTTCACTCAAGTTTTCTATTTTCTTACCTTTTAATTATTTCATATTCATGTACTATCTATTAGACTGGATATTTTGTAGAGACCATTGGTGGTGGCCTACTGATTTGTACTCACACCCTACTCAGGCTGCCATTGGGAATCCAAGAATATTTCACGGTAGTAGGTTAAGACATGGTTAGATACCCCAAGAAATGGAATTATGTTTCAAATGGGATGTGCATTTAGGAGGATCCGAACATTGAGTTGGGACCATTTTGGTGATTTGGATGTTTGGTTTTAACTTGAACTTTCTTCATTTTGGAACTATTAGCATGACATGACATAATTATTGTTGGTTGTGGTTATTTCCCAGTTTTGGGGTATGTTTGAATATTCATGTTAATTGGTCATTTCATATGGTTTTTACTATTTATCTTGTTTTCTACTATAGAATAATTTGTAAATTTCACACCTGGATTTTCAATTCCACACTTTGATTCAAATCCACTTTTGGTTCTTAACTTTCTCTTGGTTTTTGGTTGTTCCGGTTTGAAATTTTAGTGTCTCCTATGTTCTTAGTCTATGACCATGTTTTTTGGGGTATTTTATGGTACTTGGACTCCACTTTTGATGAAGGTATGGTGTGAGGTTTTTATGTTTTGGAGTTGGATTAGCGGCAACACTTGTTTGGTAAGTTGTTGAAGTGGTTTGTACCCATGAGTTGGATGAGTTTTTGGGTGAAAAGAGTGCCCTATTTTGGGAATTGTTCTCCCTTATCCTTGACATATATTTTCCCCTTGAATACCCCATAACCCCCTCTTGAATTTAGAAAAAAGGGAGGTTTTTGGGTGGCCATAATAGGCCACAAGGTTTGTTAAACCATGCAGCCAAACCGTACGGCCCTATCCAACTCATTAAAAACATTTTTTAATTCCAATTTTTACCTTCTAAAATAAACCCAAATCCGCCCATCTCTTCCCCATTTTGTGACCCACCGCCATGGAAATCCTCCAAGGTCTCTCACCCTCCCTTTTAACACAATATTTAAGCGATATTTGATGGGGGAAACTTCAAAATCATGCATGTAAGCCTTTATCTCTTTGATGTTTCCCCATTCCTTAGGGTTTATTTCACCCTTTCCTAAATTTAAAAACTTTCCAGAATATAGGGTTCGTACCTAGGGTTTGGCTTTGAGTTTATTGGTCCAATATTGTGGTTTTAGGTTTCTTTTAACTTCCTTGAGGTGCGACAGTGGTGCAATTGATGTTTCACAGCAAGATTTGATGGTTTAAACACTTTCAGTAGTTGATTTAATGTGTAAGAAATTATTGATGAGATACATTTCTTGAATTATTAACTTATAATGTCTCTAATCTGTTGTGTGTGTTGGGAAAACCATTTTTGGTAGCATTTATTAATCATTTAGCATTAAAGATACATTTTTCCATGAAGGTGTGTATTTTTCAAATGTAACTCATGTGATATATTTTGTGGTAATTTTATAAAATGTGAAATTAATTTATTAGTTGTTGAAAGGGGCTTCCAATTATGGTTTGTTAATTATTTGGTGTGATTTTTTCCTTGAAATAGGGGTTTTAAATGGTTTTTTTGTGAAAAACGTGGTTATACCCCTTGGGATTTTTTTTGTGAAAATAGTGAATGATTTATTGAGTTAAAAAAAGTGGGAAAAGGATGTAAATGTACTGTTTTGGTGAGTCTGCTCACCTAATATGGGTTTTTGAATGTTAAAGTGATGATTTAAGATGTAAAACACTTTTATAATGTTTTTTAAGTTTCTGAAATGATTTATCAAATTTCAAGAAAGGTGAGAAACACGTTTCTGGGTTGTTTTGTGTGAGTATGATGTGAATAATGAATTTTGATTGTGGAAGGAGTTTAATGTTACATGTATGTAGGATGTTTGGTGTAAGTGTGACTTGGAAGTGGTATTTTCATGTGCAAATAATATTTCATCGATTGTGGAACTTGTTCGAGCACAAGAGGGAAAACCCAGGTATCTAGGTGGGTGGACGTGTACTAGTATGCTAGTGATCCCATGGGGTTTGGCCCCAGTTTCATGTAAAAAGTTTGATGATGAAAACACTAACTAAACTATGATTATTATGATTATGATGGGGGATCACTAGGTTATGGGTTTGATCCCTACTAGTGGCTCGTGTGCACGAGAACATATATTTGTATGGTTACTTTCACTGATAAACAAGGTACTTAGGACCCATAGTGAGCTAGTGCCTTGGGGTTATTTTCCCATTTCTTGTGCTTATTAGATACATTATTCTTACTGTCGACATATGGTATGTTTGGCTGGAAAATTCAGTATCTTTGGAATTCTATTTAAAAGTTTTGATTCTTTATAGTAACCTACTTGAAAACTGTTTTTATTTAATGTTGTAACTTTTAGAAATTGTAACATACATTTCATGTTTATGAAAACTTGAAAGATTTTCGTCTTTTAATGTTCGTCACATTGAATAATTTAGTGGTTTCATCCTACTGTTAATTTTCTCACACCCTACTTACACCTTTGGGTGTAAGTAGACTTGGTTATTTTTGTCACAGTTTTGGGTACAACTTTTGTGTCAATGGTTTGGGTTTCTAGCAGTCCTTCGTGGTGATGTCCTGTGTAGATGGCTTGAGGGAAGTGACTCTTTCGATGAGGATGGTTATTGGGTTGTACATTTGGGGTTTCTTCATTTGTTATAGTCTTTTAGAATTATTTTAAATTATGTAATTCAGTTCTGAAAATTCGTAATAGATGTTTTGGTTTCAAAAATCCAGATTTGTTTTATGGTATTCACTTTTTTATTTATGTTTATAAAAATGGGTAAATCATTCCCAAATTTCATTTTATGATACCATGACACTTTTTAACGCTCTTTGGGATTGGTAATGACCTTCGGGGTTGCCACGAGCCGGGTTTGGTGCCAGTTTTGATGGAGACCAGATTCAGTTCGTGAAAAAATGGTATCAAAGGAGGTTAGGTTTGATCTCTTTGGGTCATGTTATTTGGGGATGAGTTGGGATAGTCAGGAGTTAGGATTTTTGTGGATTTAAATTACGATTATGAGTAGGGTACTTTATCTATAACACCTCGTGACTTGATTCAAGTCGCTAGGGGAGGTTGAGTTTTATCTGAGTCCTTTGGTTTTCATGGTTTGATGACAATTAGGTGAAATGAAAAGAGGGATGGGATAATAGTCTCAATAAGTTCATTGGGCCTATCAAGCCACATGGAGCTGAGAATATTTTCTTAGAATACTCTATATTATGGTGAAGTTATTGGCGTATGGCCCCCAACCATATGTACAAGTCACCCACTAAAACTATTTTTCTCTCACATTGTCTCATGTCTCTTCTTGTTGGAATCTTAGAACTTGTTTTTAAGAAAACAATTGACTTGATTTAAGAAATGTAAACTTTAATGACATGATTTTTTAGTGAAGAGGAAGTTTCTTGATTAATGAAATGGTAGAACTCGATTTTTAGAATTTTTTTTAATGGGAGAATGGTGTGTTTACACCTCTTTGAAAAGTAGGAAATTATGATAAATTTGGTTTTGAAAAATTGTTTACAATAGAGTTTTCTAAACTACAGAAATGTTTTTTAATGGGATGGAATTATTTGGAGGTCATGTGTGGTGTTTGGAAAGGTATTTTTGATTTGGTAACTAGAGTTAACCTAAAATGTTTTCTGAAATTTTGAAATCTTGTTTTGAAATGAGAAGAGTTGAGTTCCCAATTTAATAGGGATTTATGAAATGGATGTTTCCATGAAATTAAAATCATTTTGAATTGTAATGAAATTTTTTAAGATTAATGTGAAGGAATTGAAAGTGAATTTTTATTGAATGATAAATGATATTTGGAAATGTTTTATTAGTCATTGGAACCTTGTTTTAAATAAGAAGAGATGAGTTTTCAAAGGAATTGAGGTTGATAAAACAGAGTTTTCATAAAACCGGAAATGTTTTTAAAGGGGTTGAGATGTTGTGGAATTGATGTGAATAGATGGAAAGTGAGTTTTCATTTGAATTATTGTGTATTTATGAAAAGTTTTGTAAGCTGTATATTGGGATTTTGATTTCGTGGTTATCGGTCATGATAAAAACGAAGTATTGGTTGACTGTTTTGGTTTTGAAAAGTGGATAAATTTTTTGTTTTAACCTTTGTTATTTCAATGAGTGACCACATGCATGGATTTATATGGGATGATGGAAGTTTAATGGCATTACTGGATGATTTCTGGGTGGGGTATGAGGACGGTACTTAGTGTGGCATGGAAAGATGCATGTGTGGGGCCCATGGTTTACCATTGGTGGATACGCTAACTGCCGAACCGTTTGTTTTCAAAGAGATGTTTTTTAAAAAAACATGATGTATTGATGACTGGTTTGGTATGGTGTGTATTATGTGTTTTTGGAAATGTTTTTGTTGTGGGATTCTTTGAGTTTAAGAACCCCTCTTGTTTGAATGGTTTTTTGGGTTTGCGTTTGGTTGGTAAGTTGTGCTGAAGCACTGGTTAGTGGTATCTTCTGAGAAAAGTTCGGGAAGCCTTTATAGCGGCACACCTCATGCGTAAGGTTTGGATTCGTGGAATGTTTTGACCAATGTACCACCTTGTTTGGGTCCTTGGGTTTTCTCTTTGTATAAGGTATACCCCCATTAAGGGTCAATGCATGACTGAAGTGCAACCAAGATTTTTTCACTGTTGGAAGATCCTCTAGTTTATCAATTTAAGGAATCCTTTTCTCCAGCATTGTATATTTAGTCTACACCCTTTCCTTTCTTGGTTTTTTGGATCCTCTTGTAGTGGGAGAGAGTTTTTTGGAAGGTTTAAAGAGGCCTTATTTATTAAGTTACCTGATTCGTCGAAGGTAGAAGTGGTCTGGGGTTGTTAGGGTGGATGGTTTCTTAGAGGGCCTTTGGGTCCTCCGTAGTCTCTTCAAAGTAGGGGTTCACATTAAACCACTAGTGTGGGAAATATGGTCATGAGAGGTTGTTATGGCCACTTTCTGGAATTGTGTGATGTTTGGGGATTTTGCATAAGGTCCCTCTTAATGTATTGTTTCTCTCAATCACGATGGTTATGTTTGGTGACGCTTTGTGAGGTCATGTGTACCTTTGTTTGTAAAGGAGAAGTTATAAAATCTTTTGTGAGTCATTGTTTTGTTATAACCGTGTGTCTTTTCTGGATATCTAGAATCATTTGTTTAGAGGAAGGTTTTTCTATATATCCTTTCCTATTTCCATTTATAATATGAAGAAATAAGAGGTGATGTGTGTGCATCTTCAAATCCCTTGTTTTCGTAAAATGTTTGGCTATGGTAAAGTGAGGTTAGAGTGTGTTATGTCTTGGTGAACCCATTTGGGATCATGGTATAGTTTTTATGGAATTAAAAGGAGAAGTTCCATTTAGGGGTTTCCAAAGACACACTGTGAGTCTGAAGAGGCTTTAATAATTTGAGCTATAGCTATAGGTCTTGGAGTGAAGATGGTATGTAGTTAGAGAAATATTTGGGTCATTAAAACCTTTATTTTAATTACTGTCCTCTGTATGAAAGATGGGAATAGTTTGAACCTCCAATTTCATCATCTTGTTCCAGATTTTCCCATTCAGTGGTAGAGGTGGGAGGACCTCCTTTCCATGATATATCATGAGTTCATACTTCCCCCTTTTGTTTCCTTTGATTTTTTAAAGAAAATATTGAAATTTAGGCTAGGAAGATTGAAGTTCATGGTTTGCGTAAGGTTAGTAGTAACAGTGCACCAACATAGGAAATCGTACCATAAGAGACTATTGATACCACATAGTCTCCACATGGCTGTATGCCTCAGCCTATGTAACTGTACGAAACTTCCCCTTTGGACATAATGCACCACACAGTTAGCGCATGATTTCCAAAACCATGCGGACTAACCGTGTGACCGTATAAAATCTTTAAATTTTGGGGTATTTTTGTGATGGATCATGCTGGTCGGTTAAGATGTTTGGTTCTTATAGTGGGTAGACCCACTATGAGTCTCACGTAATCTCTTTTGGAAAGGTCTAATTGAAGTCTACCCCTTGTACTAGGGAGTCAGTTCTGGCCTCCCCCTGTTAGTGTCCTGATTCTATCTTGGGAGACTTTATGTTGTCTCTTATGGTGGGGAGCCCATTTGTGTCTCCCCATACTAGTGATTCATATTTTTCCTTGTCCTTGGTTTGGTTGTAGGTAGTCTCATTCTGAGCTAATTAACTACTAACATCTTCCTTGGGTAAATATTGGGATTGGAGAGCACCCAACGGTATAGTGAAAGCAAGGTAAGTGTAAAATTCTTCTTCATTGTTGTTGTTCGTTTGGGTAAATTGATTGAGTCTTGTTTGGATAGTGTTTGAGGAGTTTTATTTTGGGATAAAGTCTAAATGTGATTTATTGTTTTATGAAAGTGGTGTAAGTTTTTGTTTTTGAGAGTATTCCGTCCTTAATTGATCACTGGAGGTGTTTTGGACTTTGGGGGAGAAACATGGAAAGGGAGTCCATCCGGGTTTATCAGTTGGGTTTGGTTTTGTTCTTTTGTCCTTGCTATGGATTTCATAGGGTAGAAATATTTATGGTTGGTAGAATTTTCACACTTGAATTTT
This sequence comes from Viscum album, assembly GCA_963277665.1. NCBI lineage: Eukaryota > Viridiplantae > Streptophyta > Magnoliopsida > Santalales > Viscaceae > Viscum > Viscum album. The sequence goes on from OY728119.1 coordinate 119,038,067, forward strand.
CAATTCTGTGCTTTGTTTCAAATCCCCTTTTGGTTCTTATCTTTCTCTTGGTTTATGGGTGTTCTGGTTTGAAATTTTGATGTCTCTCGTGTTCTTAGTCTATGAACATGGTCTTGGGGATATTTTGTGGTACTTTCCCTCCTCTTTTGAAAATTTTATGGTGTGTGGTTGTTGTGTTTTGGAGTTGGATTAGTGGCACTTCTAGTGGCACCACTTGTGGGGTAGGTTGTTGAGGTGGTTTGTACCCATGATTTGGATGATTTTTTGGGTGAAAAGAGTGCCCTGTTTTGGAAATTTTTCTCGCATATCCCTGGTATATATTTCTCCCTTGAATCATCCTTGGAACCTATGGATTTAAAGAAAAATGGAATGTTTTTGGGTGGCCATAATAGGCCGTACGATTTGGGCACACAGTTTGTTAAACCACGCCGCCAAACTGTGTAGCCTTGTCCATCTCATTAAATATATTTTTAATTCCCATTTTCCTTTCCAAAATAAAACCAAATCTACCCATTTATTCCTTATTTCATGCTCTAACTCCATGGAAAACCTCCAAGGTCTCTCACCCTCCCTTGTAACTCAATTGTTATGGGATATTTGATGGGGGGAACTTCAAAATTATGCATGTAAGTATTTCTCTCTTTGATTTCTTCTCTTTCAATAGGGTTTATTTTACCCTTTCATGAAGTAATAAAATGTCCAGAATCTTGGTTTCATACCTAACGTTTTTATTTGAGTATCTTGTTCTAATATTGATATTTTAGATTTATTTTCAATTCCTTAAGGTGTGGTGGTGGTGCAGTCGAAATTTCACACCATGATTTTAGGGGTTCGATGGTTTCGGTAGGTGATTCCATTTGTACTAAATTATTTATGTGTCAGATTTATTTATTTATTAACTTAGAATATTCCTAATCTATTGTGTGTGGTGAGAAAACCATTTTCAGTAGCATTAGTTAAGCATTTTGTATTAAAGTTACATTTTTTTGAAGTTGTGTATTTTTCAAATGTTACTCATGTCATATCTTCTGTGGTAGTTTTATAAAATGTGAAAGTGATTTATTAGTTGTTGAAAGGGGCTTCCAATTCTAGTTTGGTAATTTTTTAGAGTGATTTTAGCCTTAAAAGAGGGGTTTGAAATGGTTTTTGTGAGAAAAATCTGGCCATACCCCTTGGGATTGTTTTATGAAAATTTTGAATGATTTATTAAGTTAAACAAAGTGAGAAAAGGATGTAGATATACTTTTTTGGTGAGAGTGTTCACATAAGATGTGTTTTTGAATGGTAAAGTGCTGATTTAAGATTTAAAACATTTTTATAATGTTTTTTAGGTTGCTGAAATGATTTATCAAATTTCAAGAAATGTGCGAAACATGTTTGTTGTCTATTTTATATGAGTATGATGTGAAAAATGAATTTTGTTTGTGAAATGAATTTTATGTGACATGTATGTGGGATGTCTGGTGTATGTGTGACTTTGAAGTTTAATTTTTATGTGAAAATTATATTTCATGGCTTGTGGAACTTATTCTAGCATAAGAGGGGAAACCAAGGTATCTAGGTGGGTGGATGTGTACAAGTATGCTAGTGATCCTGTGGTGTTTGAACTTACTTTCACATTTTCCAATGATAAAATTAACTAAACTATGATGATAATTATGATTATTATGATTATGATGGGGGACCACTAGGTTATGGGTATGATCCCAACTAGTGGCGTGTGTGCACGAGAATGGATATTTGTACTGTTACTTTCATCAAGATATGAGGTACCTGGGACCCACAGTGAGATAGTGCCTAGGGGTTATTTTCCCATTTATTGTTCTCATTAGATACCTTATTATTACCGTCGTTATATGGTATGTTTTTTTTTGAAAATTAAGTAGCTTTGTAATTATATTTAAAAGTGTTTATTTTTTAAATTATCCCACATTAAAACAGTTTTAATTTAAAGTTTCATCTACAAGAAATTGTAACTATCATTTCATGTTTATGAAAACTTGAAAGCTTTTTGTCGTTCAATGTTCATCACATGGACTCCTTTAGTGTTGGTATCCTATTGGTATTTGGATCACACCCTACATACACCTTTGGGTGTAAGTAGACTTGGTTATTTTTGTCACAGTTTTGGGTATAGCTTTTTCACCAATGGTTTGGGTTTCTAGTGGTCCTTTGTGGTGATGTCTTGTTAACATGGTTTGAGGGCGGTGCCTATTTCCATGAGGATGGTTCTTGGGCTTTCCATTTGGGGTTTCTTAAATTTTTATAGTCTTTGAAAATTGTTTTAAATTATGTAATTCTGTTCTAAAAATTTTTAATAGAAGTTTTAGTTTGAAAAATCCTGATTTTTATGGGATTCACTTGTTGTTTTATGTTTATAAACTCGGGTAAATCATTCCCAAATTTTATTTTATGATACCTGGGAACTTGTGGCAGTCTTTGGGGATTAGGAACACCCTTAGGGTCTTTCCATGGTCCAGGTTTAGTTCCGGTTTTGATGGCGACCAAATTCGGTTCATGACAGGAAAAGAGGGTATAATATCCCCACATGAGTTATTGGAACCACACTTCTAGTTGGAAACCTCTGGCATACGAGGAGGCATAGTTGAGGTCATTTGGTGACCCAGATAAGAGCACCGATATAGTGGATTGAAGGTTGGGGACATTACACTAGGCCCCACCCATTTCATACATGTCCAAATCATTCCTCGTATATCTAATAATTTATTTAATTAATAAACAATGTGCCTAATCAAATATCCGTATGGAGTAGAAAAAAAATATTTATCAATACTTCTCAAGTTAATCAAATAACTATAAACTACACACCATATATAAAAATGGTAGATGGTTTATGAAATAATCATATCCATGATTAATGATATGGACATTTAGGGGAATCATAATGTTCAATGATCACTGTAAATTGAATATTTCAAGGGGACTAAAAAAGGAATCAAGGTAGTGAATGCCAACATAATCATTAGTCAAAGGAATCATAAACCATCTAGAGAAGGAATAAGTATGGCATCCATACAACATATCCTAAGTGAAGTAAAATAAATGTTTTTTATTATTGATGAATGAAAATACTATAAAAATATCCTTTAAAAACATTATTGAGGAAAATAACCTTTTCACTTTGAAAAACATTATCATTGAAAATAAAATTGAAATAATATTTTCCTTAAAAATTATCCTTTTAAACATCAAAAGGAATCTTTTAATATATAAAAATTGGTAAATGTGTAGATGTCATACAAGGTAAAAATAACATTCCTTTCGCATGGTAAAAGGTTAGAAATGTTCTTTATTTGGTAAAATAAAATAAGTTTCCATCAAAAGATTTTGTAAAAGAAAAAAGGGTAAAGATGAATTTAATAAATTAGTTATTGGGAATATTAGAAAAATTATGAGAATATTTTTAGATTATAGGGTTTTATAAGAAAACAGGTTCTCCAACTAAAGAGAGAAATGAAGTTGGGTTTTCTTAACAAAAATTTAAAAAATATTTTAAGTACTAAATAGTGTAAAAATGGTACTATTAATTGAAAAGGATCATGAACAAACCAAGGAGAATAAAATGATAGGTTTTATTAAAAAATTTATCTAATAATTTCCACTAATATAAATTTAGGTACAAATGGTTCTGAATAAAATGATATTGTGAATTAAACAATTGAAAAGATTATAAAATGGAAGTTAGAATCAATCAATGAATATATTATTTATACCCACTGTAAATACACGTACAGAAGTGAAAATAAATCAATATATATTCAACTTCATTACACACATAATCATATAATATTAATGATAATATAGAAGTTGTATAATCCAATGAAAAGGAATCATGTCATGAAATTTCATTACCACATGGAAACATTAAGTGTAGGTCCCCGTAGATGAAATAATTCAAATAGATACTAAAAATATCATGAAGAATGAATGAGTTGTCATATTACATGTAAATGTGGAAGTATGTAGACCATAAGTAAGAAATTAGGTGAACAATAATAATTTATTCATCAAATAATGGAAATTGAGATGATGTACCTCACCATTGTGGTAACATATGAATTAGAAGACCAAAAGGGATAGTAGTTAAACCATTAAAAATAATTAAGTTGTTTTAATTTCATATTCCTCGCATAAAAAAAGTGAGACAAGAATCCCATACCTTGTGTTTCCTTTTCAAGTGAACGTCCTTTAACCTCCTCTTATTCAGGTAACTCATTTAGTTTATATGAAAAGGATTCCTTGGTTGGATTCCATACAATGATGAGGATTAAAGGATGAGGTGAGATATATTGAGATGATATTTGGGAAAATTTTGGTTGAGACAAAGTGTCCTGAGAGGTGTGAGGAAGTGGGAGGGTGAGTTCCATTTTATAATGTAGGAGGAGTAGCATTCTTGTAAATTTTTGAAATGGGAATTATGACCACATTTATTCCATGTCACATGGATCCAATAATAATCCAAATTCCAACCAATATATTATTGGGTATAAATATTTCCATCCAATTCATTTTGGACAAGTTTATACGCCATTTTTTCACTTATGTTTAATGTTTAGTCCCATGTTAAATGAATTTTCCTCTTAATCACTATAATGAATTTTAATTACTTTCACAAATATTTTTGGACAAAAAAAATCAAACTTATTATAAATTATAAATAATGATGATTATAAAATTTTAATCCATTTTTCCAAATTCTAATAAGATAGTTTTTAGAAATTAATATAAATTTAATCTTGTATGTGGGACTACAATGTAGGCTTTTAATGTAAAATATTTCAAAATATTACTATATTTTTATATCCAATTTCAAAGTTACGTTTATTAAAATGAACTAAATTTGATTAATTTATGTAAAATTGTCCTAATAGAACTTTAAAACCAATTAATAATATAATTTTATCATATAAATAAATTTTATGAAATTTAGTTTTGAATTAAATTCAGTATTTTTAACTATTCATCATAAAATGAAAGTTCATATAAAATTTCCAAAATATCATACTAACATAATTTGGATGTTAAAATTTCATAAATGATGTGTATTTTGATATATAAGGTTTATAAAAGTTCCATAATTGGATTTAAAATAGGCTCTCTATTAGAATGGGTAAAAGTGTCTTTAGAAAAATATTGATTTTTTTTGTGAAATATTTTGGTTATGCTTATCAAATCTATTAGATAAGTGTAAAAAATATTTGATTGAATATATATATATATATATTATGTTAATATAAATCACTAATTTTAATTAATTTAATTTATTAGGGTAAAATAGTAGTGTGGGGATAAAAATAGTTTTCTATAAAAACATTCATTTATCTTCAATTGGTTATTATACTCATTTCTAATTAATTTTTAACCAATTAATTAATTATATATTTTTTCTAAAAAATATATTTTAAAATGTTAGTTAATAATATTAATAAAATATAAATTAATGACTAGGTTATTTTACTGTATTAATTAATAATATTTTAATAATATATTGTCTTTAGTAAAACTCATTTTTGTGTGTAACACAAGTTATTGAACAAGGTAGTTATTGAATGTAAGGAATTTGAACTTAGTTTTTGTGTGCATTAAAATATATATAATACATATTATATAGTATATATACCGTAAAGTCTTGCGATATTATATTATCTTACATGCTTGGTGTTGCGTGTCATACACACTATCGAATAAAAGATACTCTTTTAGAGCATCTAGGTCATTAAAACATTATATCTATCAATGAATCAAGAATATATGTAATTTTTATCCCCACTCATCACTTAATTTTTATAATTCATTCATCATCATGTTAAATAATATAGCTTAATACACATGCCTTAAAAATAAAAATCAATTCATATTGGCAAAAAAAGCATACATAATCACAATAATTTTCTTTTTAGAACCTATTATAAACCATCTTGAGAAATATGTTGGAAGGTATCTTGATATTATATCTTTAGTAATGTATAATTTTAATCAGAAGTGTTTAAAGATATTAAAATACATTAGAAAGACCATTGAAAAATATAATTATAAAAATAAAAATTTCAAATTAGAATATCTTATTTATAATTAAAAAAACTTCACATATATTATAGAAAACGTTTTCCATGATTTAATTCTTTTATATAAGAAATTTAATATTCAAATCATTGAAGGCCCATGAATACATGATACTATGTTCATGATGTGTACATTAAAACAATTTTTTCATTCCCATTTTCACAAATATCCAAAAGTACTTCATTAAAAAATTACAATAATATTCCTTTTAAACAATTAAATATAAAGGAAATCATGAGTATAAATGACTTTTAACAAAAAATGAATAATTGAAAAACATTCGTGAAAATATTTTAATGAATATATAGAAATGGGTGGAAAAGATTCCAAAAAGAATAAAAAACAAATATGGTTTTCCCAAAAAACAATCATTTGGTATCAACAGTACTTAAAAGTGTAAAATTAAATGAAATATTATAATTTTGAAAAATTAATTAATTTCCCCAATGGATATTTAAACATAATAAATCTCAAATAATGATGCAATTGTGAAGCAAATCCTTATGCCATGTCTGACATCCATCCCAAGTGTTCAAACCAACTATATAGAGAATATAATTTTTTTACATATATTACATAACCCTAATCATTTATATAATAGAATAAATGATTTCCTTAAAACTTTTTATCACCCATTTATTATAACATGTTTACTAAAATCAATATTTCGGGTGAAAAATGGTTTATTTTTTATCTATTTTTTTAGTTTTGGTCCTTGTACTTTGATCATAGTTCTATAATCTAAAAAAATTTAGTCAATATTTAGATATCAGATATATTAAATATATATCTATATATATATATAGAATAATCCATAAAATTGAGGGATAGAAAAATTAATTACAATTTTTATAGAGATGGTAGGCCCAACGTTTTCATGAATGATGTTTTCAATTTTCAATGAATGGAATAAAATAAATGTAAATAATAATTTAAATTATCATAATAATTATTATATAATATATATCATTTATATTTATAAAATATATCTGTTTTACCATTGATGTAAATCTAACATGCAAAATGGACCAAATAACATTGTATAGGTGGTATTGTACATGTACGCATGAACAAAATTTTAATTTTCCAATATATGTAATGGTAAGAAGACAAATTATATATTATAATTTTAGAACCATAACTATTTCATAAATATCTTATATAATCTTTATATCCTTATCTATAACAATCCCTAAAAATGTGTTTTGGAAAATTAATTTCCCCACTATGTGGAGATGATGAGTCGTACTTATGAACGAGAAGTATTTTGTATTTCTCTAGGATAGAAATGTTGTGGAAAATGATTTTACTATAATAATAATTAAATTTATGGGTGTTTATGAAGTGAGAGTTATTGTTTTATTATGGTTACAAGATATTTAGAGGAATGAGAGAAAGATACAAATTTGAAAAAGTTGAATTGGATGATTACATATTCTTCTGTAATCTTCCTTTAGATCTCTTATTAGGGATCATAGGGTTAGAATTTTGGGAAGATAAGAACCACTAGAACATATATAAGGATTTTGGAAAGAATTTTCATAGTTTTTTTTAAATCTATATGGTCCAAGTGGTGAGAATAAAATAGATATGGGGAACCCTTTTAGATGGATGTGAAAGGACAAACATGGAATTACAAAAAAATGATTAAAATATAAAAATTTAATTCTCAATACAAATGAATCCAAATAGGAAAAAATTGAAATAAAAAGTTTCTAAGGTCAATATACCATAATAAAATGAAATTTATATCTATTTTTAGTGTTATATTAAGCATTATATTTTGGGTTATCCCCTTGTTTTACTAATTTTAACTACAACCTTGGTAACGACTTCTTAATATTAACGTGTTATAATTTTTCATAAAAGGTAGAAATTTTATCAAAAATTAAAATTGTATAATTTTTTTTGTAGATTAACCACCATAATTTTCCTATTTAAATAACCTTATGATGTTTTAATAATTTAATAAAATAGTATTATCATAAAATACAATTATTATCATTATAATAAATATTCACAAAAACTTGTCTTTGAAAATAACATAAAAATAATAAACTTAAAACAAAATACATTAACACATATAATATGATAATTATCTCTAAACTATTCATGGATCACAATAATTTGAAAAAATTGTATTACTTTTAATAATTTTAAAATATATATTTTTTCTATTTTCAATTAATTGAAATAATTAGTATTGGTGTTGTATAAGAAATTAATGTAATTTTTTAACATCCAAAACACATAAATAAATTAAAATTATAAAAAAATTAATGTTTCTTTTGAATAGAAATTTATAACCAAACCCATTCTCTCTTTATCATTATATAAAAAATTATGTGTTATGAAATTCAAGAGACTGGAATTTTGTATATATTTTATCCTTAAATAAAAATACAGGAAATAATTAAAGATTAATGGTACGAAATGAACATATATTATAGAACTTTATTTATATGGATGAACGCCAACCATAAAATATGACAACGTAATGTTTTTTTCATTGTGAGATATTATATCATGATTTTATCCATATTTTACCAATTTTACCCTTACCGAGGGGTCAAATGTTTACCAATGTTACTATTCAGAATGAATAAAAACAAGAGGGGAATATTTTCCATATTTTATCCTCCAAAGGTTCGAAATATGGTAAACATTTTTCAATATTCTATCTCTAGAAGTGGGATAAATCAATTTTTATATAAATTAATAAAACACAATGAAAACTGTTTTTTTCAAAAATGAATTTTAAGCATAAAAATGGATTAATTATAATACTATTCCAAGTAATAAATTTAGATAAATGTTAAAATATTTTATTGAATATATATTATAAATAAATTTCATTAAATACAATCACCAATAGTGACTAATTAAATTTATTATGATAAAAACATATTTCATGCATATTGGTATTTTTTTCAAAAAGAAAACATATCTTTTAATTTTTATGTGATTATTAATTTCATTTATAATAAATTAATAACAAATTAATTCATTTACACATGTGTAAACCTTATATTCTTATTTATTTAAATATTCATATACATACTCCCCAATCCAATGTCTTGGAGATAACTATCACATTAAATAATAATATTTCAATACTATATCATGGTTTATTTAAAAATGTTTTTGAATGTAAATTAAGATATAAAATAAATAATATTTATTTATTGAGAACTATATCAAAAAAAATCTCTGGCGTTACATCAACAAACTTTCATATTCCACTACATATAATTATATATATTATTGAATAGTATCATTCAAATAAATGGATACCATGTCAAGTAATCACTCAATTTATTATACAAGTTATTTTATAAATATAGTGTTATGGAAATGAAATATATAATATAAAAATAATACATCACTTAATTTATCATTACAAATCATTAATTATATATAAAAATTAAATGTATGTCTTTTTTTTCCGATGCGAATACACTGAATTTAATTATTTTAATCAACAGGTGTTCACCTTGATGCACATAAATCAATTAAAAAAGTAAATTGTTTCTTAAATTATGTGACCTTTATATATATCCAATGTGAATACCATATGATTAATTTTCTTATGGGAATTAACCTTTATATTTAATTAGATACCAATTTAATACTCATGGGTTTATCATGTTATGGTTATTTTAGGATTTATTTATATTTACCTTTTGAGGAAAAAATATGCATGTTCACATTAATATGTGACTGGTGTGATTGTAATTATATATCCCTACACTTCATTGGGTAATTTTATTTCATGAGATATCATTTATGGTGCACAAGAAGCATGTCTAGAAAACTGTTATGTCCGGTAGGGAGTATTCCTTAACATGTGTTTATGATGTCATGTTTTATGTTATTACCATATTCATATGATGCCTTGATCTAATGATATATACTTATTTATTCCAAAATACATATACCATGAATAATAAATTATGAGCCCTGTTTTATTGCATATGATTTCCTTATGATTTTTCTGTATACATTGATTAGGTTCTCATATACATATTCTTATCTTATGATCAGTTATGCTCATAATTGTTATTGATTTTGTTTAACAATACTAATCATTTGTGCTTATAACGAATCATTATTTTCATATATAGATATTAAACCTAAATATGTGGACATTCATATTATAACAAAACCATGCCAAAAGCATATGGGTTTAGTGTCTTTAAAAACAAAGAAAAATAAAAAAATGGTTTATAAAACATATAGATCATATCCTGCTTATTTATTCATAACTAGAAACCTTTGGGCAAGTGATTCTAAATACCATCCATCATATCTTGGGGGAAAATAAACATACAAAAAGGTTGAGATCATATGATCATTAAGGGTAATCAAGGGAGATAACAAATATTACATAAGCATCAAGGAATATGAATGTGTACGTAACTTTTGGAAATTATACCCTTCATATCAACGATCAAATTCTCAATTCATGAAATAAATCATTTAAGTTCATAAGACATGAAAAATAAAATAATCAAAGAACATAATCCATAATAGTGTAATATTGACATGAGCCATGAAATTATGGCATAAACATAAAAATATAACATTATGAACATGTATTAGTATATATAGTTCCAGTAATTAAGTTATGGACAAGAAACTAGGACCTTACATAAACTTTTGGACCTGAAATCCAAGTCAATTCATAAATTAAGAGTCATTAAGACCAGGTCCATATATAAATTTATGAACATGAAATCAGGTTCAAACATAAAATATTTACCTCATCAGTTATCCATAATTACCCAATGCATTGAAGATATGGGTCCCACCCATCACATAATGAAAATCATATATATGTGTTCAATAAGAACATATGTCATTCACCATATCAAAACCAATGTAAATAAATGAGTTTCATAATCATTTCATCATAACTTAAATCATATAGAAGAAAAGGGTTTCATAAAAATCAGACCATCATAAACATAAACCTACCATAAAAAGTTATGTATAGTATCCTTGAATAATATCCCCATGAAATCATAAGTAACATCAAATAATGTTATCTTATATGGAAAATTATTTTAATAGTTCACATGAAATAATTATTTAGAAAAAACATTTCCATTTAAAAATAATTTCTTTTTAAAGAGATGGATAGTTTTAAAGGAAACAACTTTCTTTCAAAATATCCTCGTAAAATTTTAAATGAATATTCAAGGAATTAAGACTTCATGGTGGTGGGAAATTCCATTCATGTTGTATAAGTTAAAAAAACAATCATTCCAACATATTTTAAGGGAAATCATAAAATAACTTTTTCAAAAATGACAAGAAGATTCCTTTTTTTTTGTAAAGAGTAATAAAAGTGTAAATATTAATTTCAAAAAAAATTATGAATAGTAAAAAATTGATATCGTTATATAAAACATGGACATAGAAGTAAAATATTCCCTAAAAGATACTTAAACACAAAAAATCTCAAATAATAATGAGATTATGGAATAAACCCATACCACTTTCTAACCAGTCCAATCACAATCCCCCAAAACGATATAAAATTATATAGATATTTAAATAACATAATCTTAATGATACAACTCATAAAATATATTAAAAAATAAATATATACACCATATACAAGAAACAATTATTGTATAAGGAATGTCTCCCACTTAAATAAAATGGAGACAAATATTCCTTACCTTATGTCTTGAAATTCTTTATACACATTGAAACCTAATGTATAATAAATATGAATTTATTTTCAATTTATTAAATAAACGTATATCTTTCATATATTGTAATATTTTTTATAACATCTTATCACTCATTTATTAATAATGTTTTATTAAAATCACGCTTCTGGCAGATAACTGCTTTTCTTTCAATGCATTTATCAGTTCGGAAGTATTTATCCTTATAATTTTAACTTGGTATCAAAATTTCCATAATATTAATGATAATATAAACATCATATATATTCATTATATACATATTTATAATCATTATTAAATAATATAGATAGATAAATGAATTACACAATTCATGGATATGGTAGGTTGGAGGTATGCATGAACATTGTTTTTATTTTTCATATAATGTAATGAAAGATTGTTAAATAATAATAAAACATTATAGAATCATTATTATGTTATATATATCATATAGGTTCATAAAAATCCTCCTTATTACAATCCATATGAAATATAAGTAAAAACGATTCACATCGCATCATAGAGATGTCAATTCATATGTAAGCACGAGCGACATTATCGTTTCTCAAAAGATTGTATGATGATAAGGTAGATATAATATTATCATTAAATGGGTATAATTATATTATAAATATTATTTATCAGCACTAATCCCATCATAATAACAATCCATATAACATGGTTATGAAAAATGAATTGTATCTTTATGTGGAGATGGTAAGTCATACGTAAGCACAAACAACACTTTCTCTTCCTGTTTGATGGGAAAGTGAGTGTATAATTGGTTTTTATAATAATAATAAAATTTAAAAATATTTAAAATAAATAATTTATTATTTTATGATAAAAATTTTAGACTTATAGGAGTTATGGAATACTAGAAAAATAAAGTGATCTGTTAGAGCGATTACCTCTTCTTCAGAATGTCTCCATTGGATCTCCTCTAAAGGGCTCCATAATGGTTTTTTTGAGAATACGAGAACCTATAAAATGTGTCTAGGGTAGTTTATAATATCAATTATTTATGTACTTGTTGAGATAGAATTATCAATTTAATGTGAATAGCTGAGGGATTATGTGTACATTTATAATTGAATTGAAGGGAGCTTCTAGAATTTATCAAAATCATAAATTATAATAAATTAAATTTATCTCCAAATTCCAAAAAAAATCCATGTATTCTAATATAAGATATGATAAGGTTTAAATATCAATAACCAATAAATTTTAGACTATTTTTGGTATCAATTAAACTTTATCATTTTGATTGACCCGTATTTAAACTATTTTAATTTTAATGACGATAATAAAGTTTTCAATATTGAAAGGTTGTAATTTTTATAAATAAAGTGTCACTTAGAAAATAAATGGAAAATTAATGATATTTTAGAGCACATATAATCCCATAGTACTTATTTAATATTTTTTTATCCTTTTTAAATAATTTAATTAAATATTATTTTCATAAAAAATATTATTTTAACATTATTCATTACGATGACTTTATGAAAATAAGGAAAAAATATATATTAACAAAAATAATTTTATACACTAATATTTTTTCATAATGATCAATTAAATTGGTTTCACACCTTAATTAAATCAAATAATATTTATTTTAATATTTTTAATATCATTTGTTTTTATTTTTTTCATTAATTGATTAATTACTGCATCATCATTATGTAATTATTTAAGGCACTTTTTCTTAAATTAAAATAAAAAATAAAATACCATGATTTAGATAAATATTTTATATTTTAAAATACAACTTATAGTTGATATATATTCTAGATAACATAATATTAAAAATGATATAGTTATTAATTACATGAATTTGACATCATTGAATTTTAATTAAACAAAATATGATAAACATCACAATCTCATCATATCGGCCCAAAAACTCATAAATAAATTTAAATCTTGAAAATTTTATTAAGCTAAATTGAAAACATTGATTCATTCATAAATACCTTTATCCCCTTGTGGATGAATTAGACATATTTATGAAATAGATAGTGAGATTTTGTGACATTCATTGATTTAAATAATATATAACTCATTTTCATGAAAAAATTTCCTTAAGCAGCTAAATTTATACACTTATGTTGTAATTATAGAATTATCTTCATCCAATAATATTTGTTCATCTTTTAGGGTCATTTTATAGTCTGTATGATTTTATTTTTGACTTGAATCACCCAATTTACGCTTTACCATGGTAACAGAAGTTACCAAGGTTATGATTCATATTGTCCAAAAAAAAGATAAATATTTAATAATTTTGGACCTTATAAATCAAAATATGGAATCATTTTTTCAGAATTAAATCCAAATATTTTTTAGAATATAATTTAAAATAGAATCATAAAAACACTACAAAAAATTTTTTTTCTGGAAAATTCCCTTTTTAAATATAAGTTGTTTTTATAATAAATTCATGTATAATATCCTTTAAAAAAATAATAATTTGATTATATTAAATTAAAATGATCTAATTAAAATTTAAAACTAATCCGAAACATAATTTTATATTGCTAATACATTGAAAGAATATACATTTTGTCAATAAAAATCATTATTTGCACTATTCCTTGAAATACAAATGTTTTCAAAAAATTGTCAAAAAATAATTTTAATAAAATTTTAAAATTATGAATAAGAAAATTAAATTAGTATTACTAAATAAATTTTTGATAAATTATAAAAATTAATATTAACGCATAAAAATGATAATAAATAATTTTTGAACAAAACTTATTTTTTGAAGATTAAAGTAACTTAATAAAAATTATGTGATCATTTCTCTAAGAACATACCAATAGAATCATATTGAGTTAAAAATTTATATTTATTTTGTAATATATTTTTTCATGTTTATTCTTTCCAATTTAACGGGTAGTTTATAGTGGATATATAATATTTCTCTGGTCATCTATACATGCTATTGTGTGAAACACAAGCTATCAATTAAGGAAAATTATTTTAAAATTTTATTTAATAAAAATCCAATGGGTGTAAGAACTATATTTTTTCTATAAAATACTTTTTAATATTTTTTATGTTATTCCAGAGCAGCGCCTTCAGACGGCGTGCGATTCCGAGCCTCAGTGTGGCCGAAATTAAATTTTCAGTGCGTTCACAATAGGCATGCCAAATAAATAAGATAACTACTAAACTGTAATTCCGATCCTAAATCCGAGAGTATGGATGGGTCCGAAATGGGGTTTTTACCCTAGGAACGACATAAAACACATCGGTGCAGGACATTGGGAACCCTTCCCGTTGATGGAACATTAAATGGATAAATAAAATAATTATTTTATTTGTTTAATGGTTAAACTCAAGTATCTCTTAAACGGTTACTTGGGTGGGAAACCTGAGGGCACCTTTGAGTCCAGAACGTGCTGTTTTCCTTAGGAGGGGTGTAATTTTCACAGGCGTGGGCCTTCTGTGAAAAATGTCACCAGGGGCGTTTTCGTAATTTGGCGGCTTCAGACGCTAAATTTTATAACTTTTGAACAAGGCCTAAAATTTAAATTCCGAGACCTCCGTGGTGCTTAGGAGGTGGTGCTTACCCTAGGGGAGGCTTAACCTCGACCCCGTCAAGAGTTTCAGATACAGGTTAAATTGGGGATTTAAATTAATTAATTTTTAATTAATATTTCTTTATTTAAACCTTAACCCACACCCCTATCATCACTTATCCCATTTTCATCCCCCTAGAGGAAGGAACTCAACCAGGGAACCCTCCCCTCTCCTCAAGCTTTCCCCTATAAGGCCCTTCCAGTTCCGGAGAGGGAAGATCGACAGCGAAGCTTCGGGCTATGCCCAAAGAGGTAGGAGTTCTTCATTTCAAATTTTTAATTCCAAACCTCTCCTTTGAACCTCAATTATGGCGTCGATTTTATGTTTAATTTTAGAGCAAAGCCTATGGTTGTGTAGCTTTTTTCTGAGATTTCTAGTGCACTTTTCGGAATTGAAATCTGAGTCCCGAGGTGATCGCATTCGTCCGGAAAAGTTTCGGGTTTTTTTTTTCTTTTTAGGGTTTTTTCCGGTGAGGTTCCGGACATCCGGGAGGCGGTGACCAGGGGTAGTGGCAGTCTGAACTTACCAGCATAGCGGCGGGGCTTCTCAGCAGCGGGCATCAGCAAGGGTGATGACGAGTGCGGCGGCGTGGGCTCCCTTCAGTGGAGGCAGTCGGCGTCGGCGCAAGTTGCTGCACGAGGCGGCCAGGCGGCGCGGTAGGTCTTCAGCGGAGGCGGCCGGGGCTCACGGACGGCGTGGGAGAGGCAGTGTCGGTCAGGCGAGTGGGAGGCCTACGTACGGGGGCAATCTAGGGGCGACGGCAAGCGGGCACCAGTGGGGCGCGAAGACACGGAAGATTGGGGTCAGCGACCCCGGCCGGCGGACAGCAGACCCGCCTTTACGGGTCCCCGCATGGAAGGAAGATCGGCCTCTGGGCCCGTTCAGCTCGATGGACCACGGTCCGCGTGGGTGAACCGCCGGCCGTGGTGTCTCAGCCGGTTGAGCCATGGGCCGGCGCACTTGGGCCGGTCCAGGGGGTGTGGACCGGCCAGACCGGTCCGTACTACCCCCTCTTGCGTCCGATGACGTTTAAATCGCCCGTATCTTTTAAACCGTGGGTCAGAATTTTATGCTGTCTACGATAATGTGATCCTTGGATTGAGACTGAGATTTTGAGATAGTTTAGGGAATTTATAATTTCCGATATGGGGGATCAATGATGCAAAGCATCCGCTAAACACTACTTAGAGCACTGTCGAGATTTTGTTTCGGATGGCGCGAGCGCGTCTGGAGTCCGATTTGGGCGTAGTCAGAGGCATTGAGACCCTAGAGTTGAGAAGAAGATTTATAAGGGGTTTTCAGGCATTGAAACCAGAGTTGAGACGTGGGCCCCACAACCCATCTTTTAAGCTGCATACAACGCTTTAAAACTTTTTAATCGGACGTCCGTTCGGGGCGTGCGAGCAGTCGATTCTGGATGTTTTTTCAAGGGCATTGCAATGGAGTAATCTGCCCGCTATAATTCTGCATGATGGTGTGGGCCCCACGAGGGCCATTTTGGGAGTTGGCGGTGATTTCTATCTTTATCACCGGGTGTCCGTTTTGGACAAGTGATTAGTCAATCTTGTGTACTTTTCCGAGAGGATCGCAACGGTGTGATCCGCTCATAGCCCTTCGGGACCGGGATGCGGGTCCCACATAGCACCGCTCGTTTGCGGTATGGGAATATGAATCTTCTTCTCCAGATATCCATTGTACGCTAGTAAGCAGTCAATTTGACGTGTCTTTCTGAGGAGATTGTAATGGTGCAATGCGCCCGACTGTTTTCAGGACCAAGGCTCGGGACCACGGGACACTCTTCGGGCGTAAAGCGGTGTTGTCGACTTTTCCATCAGATATCCATTGGAGTTGAGTAAATAGTCTATCTCACATGTTTTCTCATGAGGATTACAATGGTACGATCCATTTGGATGTGTGAAGACTCATTCAGGATCTCTTTTAATGTGGAAGAATTAAAGGTGTACCAGTGGTGGTTCTTCCTGCAGTGTTTGTAGAGAACCAATGGGGTGTGATCGTGTTTACTCCTATGTGAGTGAAGTTGATGTTTGAAGAGATGTGGTTGGCCATGCTAGGGCCATGGAGGAAGCAGGCTGGCAAAGTTATGTTTACGCCTTTTTGCTTTGACATTGGGTGCCATGTGCACGATAGCCTTGGGCTGGCAATGTGGCATACTCTAAGAGTATACGGGAATGACTGGAGGTACATGTTGTAGTTTTCAACTAAGAATTTTTGTGCGCTTGGTTTGGAGATGAGTTTGGGTCACACGTCGTGTGGGACCCATGTGTGCGTCGTGTACTTCTTTATGTACCTTTGACCTCTTACGACACAGAGAACCCTTCTGTTAGCAGCGTTTAGACCATCATGGTTAAGTGGGTCCCCCTGGTCCTATTCTCGATGGTTTCAACCAGCAGGGTTGAGTGGATCCCATGGTTCTGTTCTCGATGGTTTGACTGGTAGAGTTGTTTTGGTTCCCTTTTTCTTTCAGCTAAGGGGGTTTTCAGTGTTGTGTCCCTTTCACCGGACTGCGACATCGTTTACGGCTATGTGCATTTATACAGTGTGGGTGTGCTCCCACTTTTTGGAGTGAGTTGTCTCGGTCTGCTTTGACAGTAGACTCAACGGATTGGATCATGTATCACCCTGAGAGGCCCGGGGAGATCCTCACGTCCCTTCGTGTTCCCTCGAAGGGTTATTTGGGTATCGGTGTGACCAACACATTACGTGGGCATCGATCCTCTACCTAGGAGGTTGTTTCTAGTAGGGTACGGATCCCCCAATGAGCCCTGGGCACAGACTCCCTAGCTGTGTATCGAGATCATATCTTCCTTATGCGATCTATCATGATGTGTTTCCCAATACATGTTCCGGTTACCTCTGCTGTACCATCCAGTAGGGATTTCTAGTGCGGTACCATCCATTAGGGATAACTAGTGAGGTACTATCCAACAGGGATGGCCGGAGCAAATCCGGGTCTCCCTCCAGCAGATTACCCTTTCATGGGGTTGGGCAGTGGGAACCCATCCACTTTGAGAAGACCTCTCGACTATGTGACAGTGACGAGGTGTGGCTGGACGCTCCCTCATAACTGTCACGTACAATGGGCGCTTTCCCCACCAAGACGCCTCCTTGTGATGCGACCTAAAACCGTGCGGGAGAGTCAGTGCTGGCCAAAGCGGATAGTGTCAAGGTGAGGTGATTTATGCCCCTTGGCTTGCAGTTTGGGGTAGATGTGTGGGACTCTAGGCATCGATGGTGTTTACTTCTGGGAATGTTGGCTACTCACCTTATTAGGATCAGCTACAGGATGGAGATCCCCTTACGATATTGTTCAGGATTCTTGATTGAGCATATGAATATGTGTATACCTTGTTCTAGTACCCAATCCTTGGGTTTTGGTTACCCTCCTTCCAGGAGAGTTGAAGACGCGTAGGGTATTCCACATGCTTTCCGTGTCTAGCTTCTCGTGGTTGGACGAGTCTAATCTCCTGCTATAGGTAGAAAAGTCTCAACGATAAGTTTATATTCTCCCCGCTTCCAGCTCTTTGTGTTTAGACGATTCTACTTCCTTCCACCTATTGGGTTGAGATGTACTCTTTACTACACTCTCGGTTGTACTCCTTTACTTTTCCCTGCTCGATCTACTGCTCACCTCTTCAGTACCTCCATTGTAGCTCCCTCGAGCCTTCAGGGTATCCTACTGATTATTTTTATACTCACCCCTTCTTGGGATTTTCTCGCACTTAGTGTGCCCTTGAAGACGACGAACATGTTGGTTGTGACTTCCGTGGAGCTTAGGATTTCGGGATCTTAGGCCGTGTACAGTGGTTGTAGTCAGGTTCTATGTATGGTATTCTCCCAGCTTCTTACTTTTATTTACCTGTTATCAGGTTGTGGTACTTTTCTGATTGGGCGCGTGTTTTTCCCTTTCTCTTTTTTAGTTTACCTTCAGCTTTTACTTTGTATTGTTTAGAGGTCGATGCACTTTTGTGGTTGTTTATAGTAGTTAGTACTTTAATTTTCCTTTCACTCTGCACTTCTGCATTGAGTGGGATGTGTGTATGTGTACATGTACTCAGGAAAAGGTCACCCCGAGTTTTTTAGCCTTCGACGCTTGTCGCCAGCCCCTAGCCTATGGAGGCGGGCTTGGGGTAGTTGCGGCTCGAGCCCGGGTAGGGTCGGGTCATGGAAAAGTGGTATCAAAGGTGGTTTATTCCATGGGATGTTTTTTGGACGTCCCAAAAAAGGAATTGGATGGGATCTAGGGCAACATTGTTAACATGTCTCAAGAGCGGCTCTCAGGCCAGGGAGTCCAGTGATGGTGCGATGACCGACGTATCCATTCACCAAGACCCTGATAACTCGCTTGTCGACTCGGCATGTCGAGACACTCATTGCAGAGAAAATTGGTTTGTGCATCACATATGATTGAGTCTTGACTGTCCTTATTGAGTAATCTCCCCATTGTTGTTACTGTTATATACATATATGCTAATCTAATCGCGACACTCCTTGATAACATTCAGGATTTCTCCGCAAAGACAGCCAGCCAGGATACCAGCTTTGGTTCATGATGATGACCCTGTGAGCTACGAGGCCTCAGTTCAGGACCCATCATGAGAGTCCCTTTTTCTGAGTGGGCCGATAGCAGTACCCCCACCTGGTGAGCAGCAGAAAACTTCAGCAGAGAAGACTGATCTTGAGCGCAGGTTGATCGCGCTCCCTGAGTTCCAGCGACACAAAGTGCTGAGGTTCTGTGGTGAGCCAACCCCTCAGGCAGCAGATGACTGGCTTGAGATAGTGGTTCACCTCTTCAGGCTTGTGCAGATGCCGACAGATCTTATGGTGACTTTGGCCACTAGCCTTTTCCATGGAACAACTGGGCATTGGTGGAGTCTGGTGACTTAGTTACTTGATGATTCATCGCTTTCGCGGGGAGACTTTCATCAGTTTTTTTTTGTGAGGAGTTTTACCCCTCCTAATTACACTCCGTTCAGAACCATAAGCTCCTGTAGTTTCAGCAAGGAGGGATGACGGTGACTGAGTACGCGACTAGGTTCACAGACCGTGCACTTTTTTACCCAGACTTGGTCCACGACAGAAACTTCCGAGCACGAAAGTTTGAGGAGGGTCTCCATAGAGAGATTAATGCTGTCATAGTACCCTTGGGCATTTCCACATATTCTAGGGTGCTAGAGAATGTGCTGGTGATAGATAGATTCATGTCACGCTCTACAGTTGGTGGTGGTAGCAGGCTCGACAGAGCCGAGACATCTGCCACAGCTAGCGGGCGTCGGGTGACAGAACCTCGACGCAGGTGGCTTTCCGATAACCAGACACAGGGGATTGGTCGTACACCAAAGTGGAGCTGGAGGGCACCAGTGCATCCCAGAGAGAGTCGATGTTATGCTTGTGATGGGAAGGTCACCTGGCATGAGACTGCCCGACCAAGCACGCTGAGAACATCGGGCAGGGAGCAGGTGCACCACCATGGCAGAGGCAGCGCCTTGATCTGAGTAGTGCCCAGAGAGGTGGTGCTAATAGAGGAGTGGGGGGGGGAGCTGGTAGTGGGGGAAGACTTTAAGAGGTCTTCTCATCACCACCAGGTGGTCCACTCTAGGCTCCGAGTGCTGACAGTTGGGACTACGGACAACCGCGAGCTTTGGATTTCTATGATCCTGCAGAGCATGAGGTGATAAGAGGTATGCTCTAAATCTCTTCTACTTTTTTCAAGTAGAATTTTTAGACTCTGTGTGTTAAATTATTTTCTCCATGCTCCTTTCTTGAGTTGATACCAGGGTGATGCAGGGCATCAGTGTAACCCTATGTCAGTAGAGTAGAAGACGTGGAACCTTTTCTTTAGTCGATGATGTGGACTCTTTCACTCTTCGAGCATGTAAGAGAGTCTTTTTCATTGGACATCGTCTATGAAATCTTTCATGACCCGATGTCCTTTTGTGTTTCACCATATGGATATTCTGAAGGAGGGAATAAACAGGCTTTGTCCCAGGTCCAAACGGTGATTCTGGTCACGGCGTGCGATGTAGGGGTTCCGTCGGGGAGGTGAGCTACCCCTAAGAGACTTCGGGCCATTTGAGACCATGCAAAGGGATGGTGAGGTTCCCTAATGCCTTTCCCTAACCCCACGGACGGGAGTGGGTGAACAACGTCACCCACGTGACTCACCCGAGAAGAAGTGTACGTGATTCTATGCACATCATTGGCAAGGGCAGACCTCGCGTGAACAGATAAAATTTTTTGGTCTCTGTGCAGTGACGTGGGACTCTAAAAGAGTACTTCTGGGTAAGGGATAGCCAGGTGGGGGCTTAGTACCCTAAGTTTTCCCAAGTTTTTCTTTTCGGGGATGAAAATATTGAAGTAGGGAATGATGTAAGAACCTGGTTTTTGCTATAAAAGACTATGGAATATTCTTGATGTTATTCCAGAGCAGCGCCTTTAGAAGGCGTGTGATTCCGAGCCCCAGTGTGTCTGAAATTAAATTTTCAGTGTGTTCACAATGGGCATGAAAAATAAATGATATAACTCCCAAACAGTAATTTGGATCCTAAATCCGAGAGTATGGATGGGTTCGAAATGGTGTGTTTACCCTAGTAACGATATAAAACAAGTTGGCGCGGGATATTTGGACCCCTCCCCCGTTGATGGAACATTAAACGAATAAATAAAATAATTAATTAATTCATTTAATGGTTAAACTCAGGTATCTCTTAAACGGTTGCTTGGGAGGGAAAAATGAGGGCACCGTTGAGTCCAGAACGTGTCATTTACCTTAGGTGGGGTCGTGGGCATTCTGTGAAAAATGTCACCAGGGGTGTTTTCGTAATTTAGCGGCTTCAGACACTAAATTTTATAACTTTTGAATGGGGCATCAGATTAAAATTTCGAGACCTCCGTTGTGCTCGGAAGGTGGTGTTTACCCTAGGAGAGGCTTAACCTTAACCCCGTCGAGAGTTTCAGATGCGGGTTAAATTGGGGGTTTAAATTAATTAAAATTTTAATTATTTTTTCTTTATTTAAACCTTAACCCAAACCCCTATCATGCCTTCTCCCATTTGCATCCCCCTGGCAGAAGGAACTCAACCAAGGAACCCTCACCTCTCGTCAAGCTTTCCCCTCTAAGGCGCTTCCAGTTCCGGCAAGGGCAGATCGACGGTGAAGCTTCAGGCTACGCCCAAAGAGGTAGGAGTTCTTCGTTTCAAATTTTTAATTCCAAACCTCTCATTTGATTAAGAATTAAGGCATCGATTTTATGTTTAATTTTATAGAGAATCATATGGTTGCGTACATTATCTTCTGATCTTTCCATCACACTTTTTTGGAATTGAAATCTGATTCCCCAGGCGATCACAATCATTCGACGAAGTTTCGGGTTTTTTTCTTTTTTGGGTGTTTCTCGGTGAGGTTCCGGACATCCGGGTGGTGGCGACCCGGGGTAGCAGTGGACCGGCCTTACCAGCACGGCGGTGGGGCTTCCCGGCAGTGGGCGTCGGTGAGGGTGAGGCCAAGCACGGCGGCACGAGCTTCCTTCAGCGGAGGCGGTCGGCGTCGGCGCGAGCTGCTGCGCGAGGCGGCCAGGCGGCGCAGCAGGTCTTCAGCGGAGGTGGACGGGGATCGCGGACGGCGATGGCGTGGTGGCGTCAGTCGGAAGAGTGGGCGGCCAGCTTGCGGGGGTGAGCTAGGGGAAACGGCGAGTGGGCGCCAATGGGGCGCGACGACGTGGAAGACCGAGGTCAGCATCCCCGGCCGGCGGACAGTGGACCCGCCTTTGCGGGTCCCCGTATGGAAGGAAGACCGGCCTCCGGGCCGATTCAGTTCGGGTGACCGCGGTCCGCACGGGCGAACTACGGTCCGTGGCGACTCAGCCGACTGAGCTGCAGGCCGACCGGCTTGGGTCGGTCCAGGGGGTGGGGACCGGCCGGACCGGTCTGGACCACCCCCTATTGCGTCCGATGACATTTAAAACGACCGTAACTTTTAAACCATGGGTCAGAATTGCGTTCCATATATGGAAACATGATCCTTGGATCGGGACAGAGATTTTGAGTCAGTTTTGGGAATTTATAATTTTTAATACGGTGGATCGGTGATGCAAAGCGTCCGCTAAACACTACTTAGTAGACTGTCGAGATTTTGTTTCGGATGGCGCGAGTGCGTCTGGAGTCCGGTTTGGGCACAGTCAGAGGCGTTGAGACCCTAGCGTTGAGATGAAAATTTCCAAGGGGTTTTCAGGAATTGAAACCAGAGTTGAGACGTGGGCCCCACGACTCGTCTTTTAAGCTGCATACAACATTTTACAAGTTTTTCATAGGACGTCCGTTCGAGGCGTGTGACCAGTCGATTCTAGATGTTTTTTTGAGGGCATTCAAATTTTGCAATCCACCCACTTTAATTATGCACGATGGTGCGGGCCCTATGAGGGCCGTTTTGGGAGTTGGCGGTGATTTCTATCTTTATCACCGGGTGTCCGTTTTGGAAAAGTGATTAGTCAATCTTGTGTACTTTTCCGAGAGGATAAAAACGGTGTGATCTGATCGTAGCACTTAGGGACGTGGATGCGGGTACCACATAGCACTACTCGTGTGCAGTATGGGAATATGCATCTTTTTCTCCGGATATCCGTTGCATGCAAGTAAGAAGTCAATTTGACGAGTTTTTCCGAGGAGATCTCAATGGTGTGAGGCACCCGACTGTTTTCAGTACCGAGGCTCGACACCATGGGACGTTGTTCGGTCGTGAAGCGGTGTTGGAGAATTTTCCATCGGATATCCATTGGAGGCGAGTAATTAGTCTATATTGCATGTTTTTCCATGGGGATTACAATGGTATGATCCGTTTGGATGTGCAGAGACTCAT
The DNA here is from genome assembly GCA_963277665.1 of Viscum album. Taxonomy (NCBI): domain Eukaryota; kingdom Viridiplantae; phylum Streptophyta; class Magnoliopsida; order Santalales; family Viscaceae; genus Viscum; species Viscum album. The sequence goes on from OY728119.1 coordinate 119,062,312, forward strand.
TCGGGATCTCTTGTAATGTGGAAGCATGAAAGGTGTACCGGTGGTGGTTCTTCCTGTAGTGTTTGTATAAAACCCTTGCCATGTGATTGCATTTACTCTCGTGTGAGTGAAGTTGATGTTTGAAGAGATGTGGTTGGCCATGCTAGGGCCGTGGAGGAAGCAGGTTGGCGAAGTTATGTTTACACCGTTTTGCATTGACATTGGGTGCCGTGTGCACGATAGCCTTGGGCTGGCATTGTGGCATACTCTAAGAGTATATTGGAATTTCTGGAGGAACATTTTGTAGTTTGTACCTGATAAATTTTGTGCTCTTGGTTTGGAGTTGAGTTCTGGGCCACACGTCGTGTGGGCCCCAGGTTTGCACCATGTACTTATTTAAGTACCTTTGACCATTTACGACACAGAGGGCCCTTCTGTTAGAAGCGTTTCAACCAGAAGGGTTGAGTGGGTCCCCCTGGTCCTCTTCTCGATGGTTTCGACCAGCAGGGTTGAGTGGGTCCCCTGGTTCTGTTCTCGATGGTTTGACTAGCAGAGTTTTTTTGGTTCCCCAGTTATTTCAGCTAAGGGGGTTTTTATTGTTGTGTCCCTTTCACCGGACTGCGACATCGTTTACAGCTACGTGCATTCATACAGTGTGGGAGTGCTCCCACTTTATGGAGTGAGTTGTCTTGGTCTACTTCGACAGTAGACTCAGCGGATTGGAGAACGTATCACCCTAATAGGCCCGGGGAGATCCTCACGTCCTTTCGTGTTCCCTAGTAGGGTTATTTTGGTATCAGTGTGACCAACACATTACGTGGGCACCGATCCTTTACCCAGGAGGTTGTTTCTAGTAGGGTACGAAGCCCCCAATGAGCCCTGGGTGTAGACTCCCTAGATTTGTATCGAGATCATATCTTCCTTCTGCGATCTATCGTAACGTGTTTCCCACTACGTGTTCTGGTTACCCATGGTATACCATCCAGTAGGGATGGCCAATGTGGTACCATCCAGCAGGGATGGCCAGTGAGGTACCATCCAGCAGGGATGGCTAGTGAGGTACCATCAAGCAGGGATGGCCATAGTAGATCCAGGTCTCCGTCCAGCGGATTACACTTTTGTGGGGCTATATAGTGGGGACCCGTCGACTTTGAGAAGACCTCTCGATTGTGTGATAGTGGCGAGGTGTCGCTTGAAACTCCCCCAGAACTCTCAAGTACGAGGGGAAATTCCCCCACCAAGACACGTCCTTGTGATGTGACCTAAAACCATGCGGGCAAGTCAGTGCCGCCCAAAGAGGATAGTTTCAAGGTGTGGTGATTTGAGCGCCTTGGCTTGCAGTTCGGGGCAGATGTGTGGGATGCTGGGAATCGATGGTGTTTACTTTTAGGACTTGTGTCTACTCACTTTCTTTGGATGACCTACGGGATGGAGATCCCCTTATGATCTCATTCAGGCTTCTTCATTGAGCATATGGATATGTGTATACCTTGTTCTAGTACCCACTCTTTGGGTTTTGGTTACTCTCCGTCCAGGAGAGACGAAGAAGCACGTGGTATGCCACATGCTTTCCATGTCTATCTTCTTGTGGTTACAGGATTCTACTATCCTGCTATAGGTAGCGAAGACTCAACTAGAAGTTCATATTCTCACCGTTTCAAGCTCCTTGTGTTTGGATGAGTCTACTTCATTCCTCTTGTTGGGTTGATTTATACTCTTTACCGCACTCTCGGTTGTACTACTTTACTTTTCCTTGTTCGATCTACTGATAAACTCTTAAGTACCTCTTTTGTTTCTCCCTCGAGCCTTCAGGGTATCCTACTAAGTATTTTTATACTCACCCATGCTTGGGATTTGTCCTCACATGGTGTTCCTTTGCAGATGACAGACATGTTGGTCGTGACTTCAGTGGAGCTTAAGAGTTCAGGAGCTTGGACCATGTACAGTGGTTATAGTCAGGTTCCAGGTGTGGGACTCTCCTAGCTGTTTACTTTTGTTTAACTATTGCTGGGTTGTGGCACTTTTCTGGTTGGGTGCGTGTTTTTCCAGTTCTCTTTTCAGCATACCTTCAACTTTTACTTTGTACTATTTAGATGTTGATGCAATTTTTTGGTTGTTTATATAAGTTAGTACTTTACTTTACCTTTTACTCTGCACTTCATCATTGTGTGGGATGTGTGTGTGTGTACAGGTACTCATGCAAATGCCTCCCCGATTTGTTTAGCCTTCAACGGTTGTCGCCATCCCCTGGCCTATGGAGGCGGGATTGGGGTAGTTCCGGTCGAGCCCAGGTAGGGCCAGGTCGTGACAAAGTGGTATCAAAGGTGGTTCGTTCCTTGGGAATTTTTTCGGAAGTCCCTAAAAAGGAATTGGTTGAGATTTAGGGAAAAAGTGTTAACATGTTTCGAGAGCGGCTACCAGGCCAGGGAGTCCAGTGATGGTGCGGCGACCAATGTATCCATTCACCAGGACTCTAATAACCCGCTTGTCGACTCGGCATGTTGAGACACTCATTGCCGGGAAAATTGGTTTGTTTATCGCATAGGATTGAGTCTTGACTATCCTTCTTGAGTCATCTCCCCATTATTGTTACTATTATATACATATATGCTCATCTAATCGTGACACTCCTTGATAACATTCAGGATGTCTCCGTGATGACATCCAGCTAGGATACCAGCTTTGGTTTGTGATGAAGACCCTGTGAGCTATGAGGCCTCAGTCCAGGACCCATCATGTGAGATCCTTTCTCTGGGTGGCCCGGTAGCAGCACCCCCACCGTTGAGCAGCAGACAGCTTCCGCAGAGCAGAATGAGCTTGAGCGCAGGTTGAGCGTGCTCTATGAGTTCCAATGACAGAGACCACTGAGGTTCAGTGGTGAGACAAACCCTCGGGTAGTAGAGGTTTGGATTGAGATAGTGGGTAGCCTTTTCAGGATTGTGAAGACGCCGACAGATCTTATGGTGACTTTGGTCGCTATCCTTTTCCATGGAATCGCTGGGCGCTGGTGGAGTCTTGTGACTCAGTTACTCGATGAGTTGTCACTTTCGTGGGGAGACTTTCAGCTATTATTTCATGAGGAGTTTTACCCCTCCTTCTTATGCTCAATTCATAACCAGGAGCTCCAGCAGTTTTAGCAGGTAGAGATGACGGTGACTGAGTACGTGACTAGGTTCACGGGCTGTGCACGTTTTTACCCGGACTTGGTCCATGACAGTAACTTCCGAGCACAGAAGTTTGAGTAGGGTCTCTGCAGAGATATTCATGCTATCATTTTACCCTTGGGAATTTCCACATATTCCGGGGTGCTAGAGAAGGTGCTGGTGACAGAGAGCTTCCTGTCACGCTCTACAGTTGGTGGTGGCAGCAGGCTCGACAGAGCCAAGATGTCTACCGCAGTTAGCGGGCGTCAGGTGACAGAACCTCGGCGTAGGTGGCTTTCTGATAACTGGAATCAGGGGTGTGGTCCTACACCATAGTGGCTTCAGAGGGCACTAGTGCATCCAGGAGAGAGTCGGTGTTATTCTTGCGATGGGAAAGGTCACCTGGAGTGAGACTTCCTGACCATGCATGTTGAGAACATTGGGCAGGAAACAGGTGCACCACCGCGGTAGAGGAAACACCGTGATCTGAGTAGCACCTAGAGAGGTGGTTCTAGTGGAGGAGCAGGGGTGGGGGAGCTGGTAGTGGGGGAAAACTTTATGAGGTCTTCCCATCACCACCAGGTGGTCCATGTCAGGCTCCGAGAGCTGACAATTGGGACAACAGATAGCCGCGAGCTTTGGACTTCTATGACCCTGTAGAGAATGAGGTGATAAGAGGTACGCTCTAATGCTCTTCTAATTTTCGTAATTAGAATTGTTAGACTCTGTCTGTGAAATTATTTTCTCCCTACTCCTTGCTTGAGTTGATACTAGGGTGACACGGGGCATCGGTGTAACCCAGTGTTAGTAGGGTAGAAGATGTGGAACATTTTCTTTAGTCGATGGTGTCGAATCCTTTACTCTTCGAGCGTGTAATAGAGTCTTGTTCGTGGGACATTGACTGTGAAATCTTGCGTGACCAGATATCCTTTAGTGTTTCACCATATGGACATTCCGAAGGAGGGAATCATTGGGCTTAGTCCCAGGTCCAAATGGTGATTCCAGTCGCAGCATGTGGCATAGGGGTTCGGTTGGGGAGGTGAGCTACCCCTGAGATCCTTCCAGCCGTTTTTAGACCGTGCAAAGGGATGGCGAGGTTCCCTACCACCTTTCCCTAACCCCAATGCCGGGAGTGGGTGCACGACGTCTCCCATGTGACTCACCTGAGAAAAAGTGTGCGTTCTCCTATACACATCATCGACAAGGGAAGACCTCATGTGAAAAGATCAAATTATTTGGTCTTTGTGCGGTGACACGGGACTGTGCAAGAGTTCTTCTGGGTACGGGAGAGCCAGGTGGGGGATTTGTACCATAAGTTGTTCCCTGGTTTTTCTTTTCAGGGATGAAAGTATTGAAGGATGGAATGATGTAAGAACCTAGTTTTTTCTATAAATGACTTGTAAATATTCTTGATTTTATTCCAGAGTAGCACCTTCAGACGGCGTGCGATTCCGAGCCCCAGTGTGGACAGAATTAAATATTTAGTGCATTCACACTGGGCATGCCAAATAAATTAGATAACTCCTAAAAAGTAATTTGGATCCTAAATCCGAGAATATGGATGGGTCCGAAATGGGGTGTTTACCCTAGGAACGACATGAAACATGTTGGCGCGGGACATTGGGACCCCTTGCCTGTTGACAGAACATTAAACGGATAAATAAAATAATTAATTTATTCGTTTAATGGTTAAGAACAAGTATCTATTAAACAGTTTCTTGTGTTGGAAACCTGAGGGCACTGTTGAGTCTAGAACGTTCTGTTTACCTTATGAGAGGTGTAATTTTCGCGGTTGCGGGCCTTCTGTGAAAAATGTCACCAGGGGGATTTTCGTAATTTTGCAGATTCAGATGTTAAGTTTTATAACATTTGAAAGAGGCCTTAGATTAAAATTATGAGACCTCCGTTGTGTTCAGGAGGGGGTTTTTATCCTAGGGGAGGCTTAACCTCGACCCTGTCGAGAGTTTCAGATGGTGGTTAAATTAGGGGATTAAATTAATTAACATTTTAATTAATTTTTCTTTATTTAAACCTTAAACCACATCCATATCATCCCTTCTCCCATTTCCATCCCCCTGGTGTAAGGAACTCAACCAAGGAAACCTTTCCTCTCCTCAAGATTTCCCATCTAAGGTGCTTCCGGTTCCGGCGAGGGCAGATCGACGACGAAGCTTCGGGCTACGCCCAAAGAGGTAGGAGTTCTTCATTCCAAATTTCTAATTCCAAACCTATAATTTGAACCTAAATTATAAAGTCTATTTTCTGTTTAATCTTAGACCAAAGACTATGGTTGCGTAGCTTATTTTTTGAGCTTTCTGATGCAATTTTCGAAATTGAAATCTGAGTCCCGAGGCGATCGCAATCGTTCGGCGAAGTTTTGGGTTTTTTTTTCTTTTTTGGGTGTTTTCCAGCGAGGTTCCGGAAATCCGGGCGGCGGAGACCCGGGGAAGCAGCGGTCCATAATTAACAGCATGGTGGCGGGGCTTATCGGCTGCGGGCGTCGGAGAGGGTGAGTTCAAGTGCGGCGGCGCGTGCTCCCTTCAGCTGAGGCGGTCGGTGTCGGCGCGAGCAGCTGCGCAAGGCAGCCAGGCGGCGCGACGGGTCTTCAGTGGAGGCGGCAGGGGCTCGCGGACGGCGAGGGTGAGGTGGCGTCAGCCAGGCAAGCAGGCGGCCTGCATGTGGGGGCATGCTGGGCGCGACGGTGAGCAGGCACCAATAGGGCGCGACGATGCAGAAGACCGGGGCCAGCGACCCCGGTGGGCGAACAGCGGACCCGCCTTCGCGGGGCCCCGCATGGAAGGAAGACCGTCCTCCGAGCCAGTCCAGTTTAGTGGACCGCGGTCTCCGTGGGCATACCGTGGGCTGTGGCGACTCAGCCGCCTGAGCCGCGGGCCGGCCAGCTTGGGCCGGTCCAGGGGGTGTGGACCGGCTGGACCGATCCGGACCACCCCCTCTTGCGTCTGATGACGTTTAAAAAGCCTGTAACATTTAAACAATGGGTCAGAATTTTGTTTCTTCTACGGTAACATGATACTTGGATCGAGAAGGAGATTTTGAGACAGTTTCTGGAATTTATAATTTCTGGGATGGGGCTCGGTGACGCAAAGCGTCCGCTAAACACTTCTTTGCGCACTGTCGAGATTTTGTTTCAGAAGGCGCGAGCGCGTCTGGATTCTGATTTGGGAGTAGTCAGAGGCGTTGAGACCCTAGCATCAAGACGAAGATTTCCAAGGGGTTTTTAGGCGTTGAAACTAGAGTTGAGACGTGGTCCCCACAACCCGTCTTTTAAGCTGCATACAACGCTTTACAACTTTTTCATCGGACGTCCGTTTGGGGGGTGCAAGCTGTCAATTCTGGATGTTTTTTTAAGGGCATTGCAATGGAACAATCGACCCGCTTTAATTCTGCACGATGGTGAGGCCCCACGAGGGCGGTTTTTGGAGTTGGAGAAGATTTCTATCTTTATCACAGGGTGTCCGTTTTGGACTAGTGATTAGTCAATCTTGTGTACTTTTTCGAGAGGATCGCAATGGTGCGATCCGCTCGTAGCACTTCTGGACTGGGATGTTGGTCCCACGTAGCACCGATCGTGTGCGGTATGGCAATGTGCATAATTTTCTCTGGATATCCATTGCACATAAGTAAGAATTCAATTTGACGTGTCTTTCCAAGGAGATCGCAATGGTGCGATGCGCCCGACTGTTTTCGGGATCAATGCTCGGGACCACGGGATGCTGTTCGGGTGTAAAGCAGTGTTTGGGACTTTTCTCTCGGATTTCCGTTGGAGGCGAATAAATAGTATATCTCACATGTTTTTTTGCGAGGATTACAATGGTATGATTCGTTTGGATGTGCAGAGATTCATTCAGGATCTCTTTTAATGTGGAAGCATGAAAGGTGTACTGGTGGTGGTTCTTCCTGCTGTGTTTTTAGAGAACCCTTGTCATTTGATCCCGTTCACTCCCATGTGAGTGAAGTTGATGCTTGAAAAGAAGTGGTTGGGCATGCTTGGGATGTGGAGGAAGCAGGTTGCTGAAGTTATGTTTACGCCTTTTTGCGTTGACATTGGGTGTCGTGTGCACGAAAGCCTTGGGATGGAAATGTGGAATACTCTGAGAGTCTACGGCAATGCCTAGAGGTACATGTTGTAGTTTGTACCTGAGAACGTTTTTGTTCTTGGTTTGGAGTTGAGTTTGGGCCACATGTTGTGTGGGACCCATGTGTGCGCCGTGTACTGCTTTACGTACCTTTGACCTCTTACGACGTAGAGATCCCTTCTGTTAGTAGTGTTTATACCAGCAGGGTTGAGTGGGTCCGCCTAGTCCTATTCTCGATGGTTTCGACCAGCAGGGTTGAGTGGGTCCCCTGGTTCTGTTCTCGATGGTTTGACAGGAAGAGTTGTTTTGGTTCCCTTTTTCTTTCAGCTGAGGGGGTTTTCAGTGTTGTGTCCCTTTCATTGGATTGTGACATCGTTTATGGCTACGTGCGTTCGTACAATGTGGGTGTGATCCCACTTTCTAGTGTGAGTTGTCTCAGTCTGGTTCGACAGTAGACTCACCGGATTGGAGCATGTATCACCCTGAGTGGCCCGGGGATATCCTCACGTCCCTTCGTGTTCCATGGTAGGGTTCTTTGGGTATCGTTGTGACCAACACATTACGTGGTCACCGATCCTCTACCCCAAAGGTTTTTTTTCCAGTAGGGTACGGATCCCCTAGTGAGCCCTGGGCGCAGACTCCCTAGCTGTGTATCGAGATGATATCTTCCTTCTGTGATCTATCGTGACGTTTTTCCCACTATGTGTTCTGGTTACCAGTGGTGTACCATCTAGCAGGGATGGACAGTGAGGTACCATCCAGCAGGGATGGCCAGTGAGGTACCATCCAGTAGGGATGGCCAGAATAGATCCGAGTTTCCCTCCAGCGGATTACCCTTTCGCGGGGCTGGGCAGTGGGAAAACATCGACTTTGAGAAGACCTCTCAACTGTGTGACAGTTATGAGGTGTGGCTTGATGCTCCCCCAGAACTCTCAAGTATGAGGGGCACTTTCCCCACCAAGACGCGTCCTTGTGACACGACCTAAAACTGTGCGGGCGAGTTAGTTCCGCCCAAAGAGGATTGTGTCAAGGTGTAGTGATTTGAGCCCCTTGGCTTGCAGTTCAAGGCAGACCTGTGGGACCCTGGGTATCAATGGTCTTTACTTCTGGGACTGTTGGCTACTCACTTTCTTGGGCTAAGCTATGGTATGGAGATCCCCTTACAATCTTGTTTGGGCTTCTTGATTGAGCCTATGGATATGTGTATACCTTGTTCCTGTACCCACTCTTTGGGTTTTGTTTACTCTCCTTCCAAGAGAGGTGAAGATGCGCAGGGTATGCCACGTGCTTTCCGTGTCTAGCTTCTCATGGTTGGACAAGTCTACTCTCCTGCTATAGGTAGCGAAGACTCGACGAGAATTTCATCTTCTCATCACTTCTATCTCCTTGTGTTTGGACGAGTCTACTTCCTTCCTCTTGTTGGGTTGAGTTGTGCTCTTTATTGCACTCTCGGTTGTACTCCTTTACTTTTCCCTGTTCAATATACTTCTCACCTCTTCAGTACCTCATTTGTTGACCCTCGAGCCTTCGGGGCATCCTACTGAGTATTTTTATACTCACCCCTTCTTAGGCTTTGCCCGCACTTGGTGTGCCCTTGCAGAAGACGAACAGGTTGGTCATGAATTCAGTGGAGCTTAGGAGTTCGGGAGCTTGGAACACGTATGGTGGTTGTAGTCAGGTTCGAGGTGTGGGACTCTCCCAGCTGTTTACTTTTGTTTATATATTACTATGTTGTGGAAGTTTTCTGGTTGGGCGTGTGTTTTTCGATTTTTATTTTCAGTTTACATTCATCTTTTACTTTGTACTGTTTAGAAGTCGATGCACTTTTGTGGTTGTTTATAGTAGTTAGTACTTTACGTTACCCTTTAATATGTACTTCTACATTGAATGGGCTATGTGTGTGTGTTTATAGGTACTCAGGCAAAGGCCTCCCTGAGTTTTTTAGCCTTCGACGCTTGTTTCCAGCCCCTGGCCTATGGAGGCGGGCTTGGGGTAGTTTCAGCTCGAGCCCATGTAGGGTCGGGTCGTGACAATGGGGATATATTATAACAACCTTAAAATGAATTTAAAACTCAAAATTATTCTTTGTTATCTGTGGTTTTTTCATTTGATAATTTATTCATAGAAACACACATCATAAAACTGAATATTAGAAATTTACTTAGAATGGGGATGTAGGAAACAAAATGGTTAACTGAAGTAATGCATAACTAGGCTTCTTCATAGGAAAATAAAATTAAAACATGTATTTGGAAGGAAAAAAATAATCCCCATGAACTAATATAGAGTGATAGAGAAAATGGTCAAGATTATGTTTATTACCAGAAACCCATAGACCAAATAGGTCTGAAAAGTCCATTAATATCCTTAGTAATAATGATAATAGGATAACATTCTATTGAGAAAATCCTTTTAGAATATATATATACTTGATTTCATTTAATACGTATAATATCACAATTTTTATGTGCCTTGAAAAAATCTAGCGTCATCTATTACTCCATGAAATGAGGTTGAAATTATAATGCCTAAAGAACTAGTGGATCATAAGATCTATAATGTGATGGAAACTAATTCCTTCTATTTGTAGTTATCATTATAATAGAATAGTTAGTACATGTTATCCAATATGAATAAATCTTCATATGGTGAAATAATTAATTAATCTTTAAAACCTCATCCAATTTCCAACATAAACAAATTCATAAGTGGTTTCCCTTATGGTCCTTCACAAAGATTAAAATCCAAGAATTTTTAAAGAATCTCACTAAATGTTAAAAATAAACGTATCATTAATCCCCTAAATAAAAAGATATATCTCTTAATTTTCAAAAACCAATCATGTGGTGATAATTATTGTGTATTATCTTGAACAATTATAATAACTAGAATTACCATAAAACCTCATTAAAACATGCATTCTTTAGAAAATTACATTTCTCCATACCATAAATCTAAAAATTATATAAAATCAATCCTTAAACCACATTGATATAATATTACTAATCAATTCCAAGGTCATAAATACTATACCATAAACAAAAAAATCATTTTCCCATTATTATCCCAATGTCATGCATATATTAAGGATTATATTTACCTTAACCATGTGTTCTATAAAATATCACCTTACAGTTAAATCACTTTTCCAGTCCATTAACATCATTCAAAATATCCTTTAAAATACTTATGTAGAAATTAATTCTTAACTATAGTTATATATTTCATTATTTATATAAAAAAATCGTTGAATTCCATTGAAAAAATAATTAATTTTTCCTACTTACTTCTCAATCAATTAACCAATCTTGGTTATCTCATTCATTGACACATATTTCCTTTAAATGTCATTTGAAGTCATAATAAAATCATTACTCATATAACCTAATTTATTTTTTTCTAAAACATTACACTAAGGACAAAAATTTTCATAGTTCCCTTACTTTCCATATTTAAGGAATTCATCTATTAAAAATATCATATAGAGACCAATAATTGTGTACATTTCCTTAACTGAAATCTTAATTGTTCATTTTTAGTTAATTTTTTTACTTCTTATCCATTCATGTTCCTCTTAGGTATCAACTTTTTTGTTTCTTCCCACATTCTAAAAATTTATGAAAATTAATCTTCTTTCCTCCATCATATCCACTACCAAAACTCTCACCAAGATCATTCCATATCTTCTTTGGTGAGTTTGAGAGTTTGTTAAGGTATACATTTCTAATCATGTTTTGGAAAAAATGAATAGGTATAATCATAATGTCTGTTACTCTATTAATTATCCCATTTTATTTCTTATCATAAAACATTCTACCACATTCAATGTTATTCGAGTTCCTTCAGGTTCCCTATGTTGATTAAAACCAGAAATCATAGTGTGAGAAACACTTATCTTAGTAGAAAACAACATAATCAAGATAAATTACTTATAAAATGTCCATTTATAAAACCTTACCTTTAATCATATTTTATTCATGATCAATACCAAAACTATAGTATTTAAACCTATACATACTTATATGTTTCATACTAAGGATTTGTCATCCAAGTTTACAAAGGATAACTAAACCTTTCTCACATAACAACTATAACAAACTATTCTTTTAATAAATAGATATTACACCTAAGTAGATGAATATTAAGATTTCAACAAAACAATTCTATAATCGTATAGTTTTAGTGTTTTTGGAAACATGGAAACATAAAAAACTGGTTTATAAAATAACTACCTCATCTCCTACTTATTCTATCATAACTAAAACACATTTTTACATGTCATACTTAATCCCATCCCTTATATACTGTGGGAAATTAAAAATAAGAAAAGTTTCTTCTCAGATTATTAGTAAGAATAAACAAGGGAGAAATAAAACATAACATAAGCATATGGTAATAAGAAAATGAATATAACATTTGAAAATTATACCATGTATATAAAATATCATAATCTTGAGACCGAGAATAAATCCTAAAGGTTCAAAAGACATTAATCATAAAATAGTAAATGAAAAAAATCCATATGATCATAATATTAACATGAAACCTGAAATTGTGGCATAAAAATAAAATTATAACATTTTGAAAACATATAAATTAAAGCAGGTTCACTAAATAATTTAAGGACATATAACTAGGCCTTTACAGAAGCTCATGGACATGAGAGACTAGTCCATGAATAAATTTCTGGACATGAAAAAATGGTCTACATATAAACTTATATACATGATATCAGGTTCAAACATAACATATTTACCTCATGAGTTATCCATACCTACCAATGCATTGGATTAAGATATAGGTCCCACTAATAAAATAATAAAAACCATACATATGTGTGCAACAAGAACACATGTCATTCATCATATCATAACCCATGTAAATAAATTAGTTTCATAAAACTTTCATCATAAAATATATCATGTAAACTAAGTTTGTTTCATATAAATAATTTCAACATAAAAATAAACCATCCATAAAAATAATGTCACAACCCGTCCCCAGGGGCCCATGTCGTGATTACCCTAAGCCCGCCTTCTATAGGCCAGGGGATGGCGACTAGAACTGGAAAGACATATCCCTAAAACCGGGAAGGCATTACCTTTAAACGTGTAAACTCACACAAACCAAGCACACAGAAAGATACAAGCACAATGTAAACTATATAGTAAAAAAGGTGTGTACAGTAAGTAAAGGGGTCCGTAATACAAGCCCAACTGGAAAGTACAATTAAAACTGAAAACATATCATGCGAACACCAGCCCAGGATTCTACGTAAAGGGTAGGCAAAACTCTCGAATGGTCACCCATACAGATCATCTCATCTAATGTCCACCTATGTGTAGACTCCAGTCCTAGTACCCTTGACCTCGATCAGTGTTGTTCATCATCTGCACAAGACACAGTAAGGTGCATACGTAGCCCGTGCAGGGGTGAGTATAACGATACCCAGTAGGGACCCCGAGACCCCTAAGGTCTCTCAGAATCCAAAAAGGGTAAACCACAAATAACAAAAACAAAAATCAACTCTACTTATGTTTATTCCCATACATATACCCAAGTCATCAATTATACCCATCTCAATCACAAGGAAACACAAAGCCCAAATCTTTATCCAAAAGTAAAACTGTTGCATGAAGGAAGGAATACCACGGAGGTGAGTACCACAAAGGTAACACCACACATAAGAATACAAAAAATGTATCACCACACATGAGTGTACCACAAAGGTAAGTAACACATAGGTTACGCCACATAGAATAATACCACAAAGGTATCATCACACAGAAGTGTACAAAAAGGCAAGGACTCAGGTCACACTAGGTATAACTTAAGTACGGAAGTATAGATGATTAGCTGTATTGCTAGATCATATTACTTCGTCGAGAAGATCTGATGTTGAACCACATAGGATCGAAGAAGACCCACACTGGATCTGAAGAAGACCCACACAAGATATTGAGATGACCCACATAGGATCTAAAGATGACCCACATATGATCTGAAGTCTCCTCAAGTACAGCCATCCTCAGGGTTCCCGCACTAAGCGCGCTTGATTCCGGGAGGTTCTGCTCTTAAAACCATCGGTTGATAATTAAACTTCCACGAAGTCCTATAAAGAATTATCCCAAAGGTCTGCATGTCATAAAGGACCCAACGCGACAGACGATGCGTCAATCGGACGCCCAGTCTGTTAGTGATTAGTGTTTCCATTCAGAGGTCCCGGTTCGATTCAAGATCGATCCAACCCGAACGTACTCCAACTTTATCAAAAAATCAAGTGGAGTATACCAAAAGGTCTGTCTTGATCCAAGTATTCTGGTGACAAAGATGGTTCATCAAACAGACACCCAGTTCTCAAGATATGGCCACAAAGGCATATTTGGGTCTAGATTGGCCCGGGTCCGGTCCGACCTTGTCGGAGCCACCTGGCCTGAGCCGACCTGACCCGGTTTGGGTCGACCTGACCTGGTCCGGCCTGGATGGGCTAGTTCGCGGCGGGCTCGGCCCGCTAAGGGGGCATCCCGTCCAGTTGGGCACGACCCGACCCGCGCTGGGCGTGGACCGCTTGGCGAGGCCCGCTCAGATGGTGCGATCCGTCGTGGCGAGGCACACCATAGATTCTACCTAGGGGGAGCCCCCCGGTATTCTGAACTGTCCATGGACGGTTTGGCTGGAACATGTTAGCTCGCGGGACCCGCTGGAGCGGTCCCGCTCGGTGTGAAGCAGCCAGTCGGGGCTCCGACATGCTCTCCTCCCAGCAACACCACGACACTGTTATCCTCCCACGACCATCCGGGTGATGGATGCCCTCCGGGTGCACCATCGTGACTATGCAACCACGACCTCCTCCTCTACTGGCGGCGGGGACGCGTGCCGCCCTGCGTCCACGTGGCCGGCCGGGTGCCATGCAACCTCCTCCACCGCCGCGGGCGATGGGTCATGACCTCCTTCACTACCGGCGGTATGGATGCGTGCCACCCTAGTTCCATGCGGCCTACCAGCGTGTTGGCCACCGTTATCCTCCGCCATGGATGACAGGCCGTAGCCTCCTCCGAAGGTGTGGTTGCGCGGCCTCCACCTTTGTGGATGGCCAGAGTTCCGGCCACTGCCTTATGCCCTACTGGTGTCGGTCACCAGTGATGTGGTCAGGTTCCACTCAACCCATTGATCCACCCGCGAAGAACACATCAACAATGGAGTTGAAGAGGGACATGGCCATGTTCGTTCGGCCCATACCCTCCACCTTAAACTAATAGCATGTGTCTTGAGGAGAAGGATTCAACGTAAATAAACAAAGAACAATCATAAACACACCCCTACCTCGTTTGTTCATTAGAGGTGGTGTGAGGTAGAAGATGAAGTCGATGAAGGGGACGCTGACGTTCTTCGCTCCCGCAACACACTTTTGATCCAGGCTCGGGCATCAGTTCCTCGTTCTTCTTTGGGGGTGGTTCATTGTTGTAGGACGATCTTCAAAAGTCTCTCCCCAAGTTTTACCTTTGCCAAAGATTCCCCACAAAGAGGTGATGATCCAATATTAATTAAGTTAAGATAACTAATATTGGGACATCAATTTGGGGGAATTTTAAGAGTTACCTCACATTAAAGATAAGGTTTCATGGTCGGGTAGTCCCCACAACTAAATTCAAATAGGTGGTTTAAAATAAATAAAATAAAAGTTAGTTTTTTAATTTTATTATATATATTTTTAACTATCTCCGGAAAATATGAAAAACCAACTTCCACCCTCGACCAACTACGGTCGAGGTGAAGGTATCCTTAAGAGAATATCAGTGCATCGAGTTAAACTGTGTCCTCAGATTTCAATTCTGATAATCGGTTTAAATGTTACAAAACACCGCTCACGTGTTTACTAAAAGTACCTAAAAAAAGTTCAGAAATTAATTCTGGGCACTCAGGGCCTCAGAATCATGCACCATAAATTTTCGCGGACTCGTAATATTTCCATATAATAAAAAAATTACATAGAAAAATACGGGCCTTTACATTCTCCCCACCTTAGGGATTTGCGTCCTCGAAAGCCACAACACAAACTAGGGAAACAAGTAGGGGTACTGTGCACTACTCTAAGCCTCCCACTCTCAGGTTCACTCCTAGAGGTTCTCATGCTCCAATGAACGCGCACTTGATTTATTGATCCCCCACATAGGACTCTCTTATATCGATCCTCCATCTCTACTGGAACCTTAGAAAATTTATCCCCATTGTCAATGTCTTGCTTGTCATGGTCTATGACGTGCGAAGGATCCTGTACGTATCTCCTCATCCAGTATACGTGGAAAACATCGTGCACCCAGTGAAACTGAGGGGGAAGATCTAAGTGGTATTCCACCTCACCAAATCTTTTGAGGATCTGAAAAGGTCTGATGAACATCGAAGATAACTTGCCGACCCGACCAAATCTCCCCAAACCTTATCGAGGTGAGACTCGTAGAAAGACATGGTCACCATCCTCGAACTCCAGAGGTCTATGTATCTTGTTAGAATAAGATTTATGTCTTCTCTATGCAGTCTTCATCCACTCTTGGATGATTTTGCACCTTCTCTATGGTATCCCATACCATTCTTGGTCCCACAAGAGCAGACTCCCCTGGGTCAGTACAACACATAAGTGATCTGCAAGGTCGACCGTACAACACCTTGAATGGTTCCATACTGACAGTGGAGTGATATCTGTTGTTGTATGCAAACTCCACCAAGGTAAAGTGATCCTCCCAACTACGGACAAAATCAAGGATGCAAGCACACATTATGTCCTCAAGGGTCTGAGTGGTCTACTCTATCTGACCATCCATCTGAGGATGGAAGGCGGTGCTCAACTAAAGTTGTGTCCCGAACACCTCCTGCAAATGATTCCATAGCTGGGAAGTAAAACATGAATCATGATCGAATACAATCGTATATGACACCCCATTAAGCCGCAAAATTTTCTGTATGTAGAGGTGTCCCAAGCCCTATACTGATCCCGGCTCTCTGATACATAGGAAGTGGTTCAACTTGGTGAGTCGGTAAATGATCACCCAGATAGAATCATGACCACTGGACGTGCATGGACGTCGTGCCACGAAGTCCATGGAAATTCCATCCCACTTCCACTCTGGCACCTCTAATGGATGAACTTTGCCTGCTAGAACCTGATGCTCTGCCTTCACTTGCTGACAAGTGATGCCATGTGAGACAAACTCTGCCACTACTTTCTTCATTACTGGCCACCAGTGCTAACACCAAATGTCTTGGTACATATTCTCCACTCCTGGATGTACCGCTAGAGGAGACATATGGAAATCCTTCAACACTTCCTCCTGAAGTTCCACCGGTACCATAGTACGCCATACGAAGAGAATGTCATGCTCCCCACCTTCAGAAAATTCATCAGGTGCATGTCTTGAGGATATATGAGCACATCGAGCCTCGCAAGCTATTCCTCTCTTACTCATTGAAGAATTTGGGGAATGACTATCAGATACTGAAGATAAGATATTCCATCTCGATCCATGTAGGATATCTGAAAAGTGGTTAGCTACTCCATCACCTCACTCAGCAACTATATAACAGATCTACTGCTGAGTGCATCTGCTACTATGTTCCCCTTACCAGGAGTATAGAATATCTTGAAGTCAATGTCATGGAGAAACTTAAGCCAACGTCGCTGTCTCACATTCAGGTCCTTCTGAGGGAAGATATACATGAGACTCTTGTGATCAGAGTAGACTGTAAAACGTTCTCCAATAAAGTAATGTTGCCACATATTCAAGGAGAAGACCACTACTACTAACTCCAGGTCATGGGTAGTTTAGTTCTTCTCATGTTGTCTTAGCTGTCGATAACCATACGTGATCACTGATAGCTCCTGCATCAGGACACATCTGAGCCGGGTCCCTGATGCGTTGCGGTAGACTACGTACCCGACTCCCTCCTCTGGAAGCCTCAAGATAGGGGCACTAGTTAGTTTCTACCTCAGCTCTTGGAAACACCACTGACATCTCTCCGACCACAAAAAAGGTTTCCCCTTCTTCGTCAATGCTGATAAAGGTTCCAAAACTCTGGAAAAGTTAGGCACAGTTCTCTGGTAGTAATCGGGCAAACCCAGGAAACTCCTCACCTCTGTCACACTCCCGGGTGGCTCCCAAGAAAGAAAAAACTCAATATTTGCTGGATACACCACAACTCTGACCTCCAAGATAACGTGTCCCAGGAAGTGTACCTCCTGGAACCAGAAATGTCACTTTGAGAGCTTACGATAAAGTTGGTTCTCTATGAGTGTGTCCAGAATTATTTGCAGATGAAAATCATGCTCCTCCTATGTATCTGAGTATATCAAGATGTCGTCAATGAAGTCTACCACAAAGCGATCGAGGTATGGCTATAAGACCCTGTTCATGATCCCCATGAACACTGCTGGGGCATTGGTCCTACTGAATGCAATAACCAAGACCTCATAATGGCCATACCGACATATGAAGGTCGTCTTCTACACATCCTCATCTCATACCCTGAGCTGGTGATAGCCTGATCTGAGGTCTATCTTCGAAAACCATCGTGCTCCCTTCATCTAATAAAAGAGATTGTCAATCCTAGGTAGTGGGTACTGGTTCTTCATAGTCACCTAGTTCAGGCGCCGATAGTCTACATAGAGTCTCAAACAACCATTTGCCTTCTTGGCGAACAAAATCGGGGCTGCCCAAGGAGAAACACTGGGACGAATGAACCCCTTTTTCTACAAGTCCTTTAGCTGTACTCGCAGCTCTCGAGGCTCCGCATGAGCCATCTGATATGCAGGGGTTGATATTGGTGACGTACCAGGGTATAAGTCGATATAAAAGTCCACCTATTGGCGAGAAGGTTGACTCAGAACATCATCAGGGAAAACTTCAGTGTACGAGTCCCCCATTATAGGAAAGCTCAGACTCTCAACATCAACTGATCCGAGGGTAAGGCTATCTAGATGATGTGTAATCAGCTGCACCCTCCTCCGGGTAAGTCCATCCTATGCTTAAAAGGTTCCCTTTCTACCGGTGAAGGAAAAACGTGTCCCATCCATGCAGACACACCCCAATTTGCGCCTAATACAGTCAATATGAGCATGGATTATAGATAACAAATCCATACCCCAATTGATGTCGTATGGTCTCGATGCCACTACTAGAAGATCCCAGCATAATATCTCATCTCCTAGAGTAAGCTCACCCTGCCGGCACTGATGTGTAATCGTCGAACCCGCTCCCGTAAGAGTCTCTCACCATAAGGATCAAGCCAACAACTCCACCAGAATCTCCGAGCTCCGAACGAGGGACATGGTAATGAATGAGTGACTGGAACTTGTGTCTATAAGTACTACATATAGTGTGGAGTAGACACAGATCATACCTCATATCATCTCTGGAGCACTGTGGTCATAGGCCTCAGCTGCCTGGAGCTAAGATCATCCCTGTCCACCTGCCCTCTGTGGTCAGGGTGGAGCACCTGGTGGTGGTGGCGGTAGAACCTAGAATCTCCGCCCACCGCCTGCTGTATGGTCTACTCCTCTGCCACGTCCACCTGCTGCCTGCAGACCTCCTCGATCAAATATTCTCCTCTACCCAAGCGGTCCTTCAGCCATCTGATGGCCGTCTGTATGGCAGGTCGGGTAGTCACGAGCCATGTGACCCTACCCGCCACATGAGTAACAGTTCCTGGTCCTTTCCTATCCTGATGTGTCTCAAGATCCATGCACAATAGACCCTGTATCTTGTGGTCGTCCACCCATTGGTCTGGTCCTCTTGGACCTTTGCGACTTCTATCTGCTACCAGCCGCTGATGAATCTGATATGTATCTTCTAGTGGTGGGTCTCGCTGCTGGTGACTACTCAGCAAGGAATCTCTCCACTAATATTTCTCACTCTAACACCCCCTCCTATGTCGGGATGCTGAGATAAATCATAAAGGCTCTAATCTCCCATCTGAGCCCCTTCTAAAAGGTCTGAGCCCTTAAAAAGGGTCCTGCACCATGTCAGTGGAGTAGCGCGAGAGGTCAGTGGACCTCGTTGAATACTAAGCCATGGTCATGCGGCCCTACTACAAGTGGAGAAGCTCCTATATACACACTGAGAATAAGGGCACTGGGATGGAATTTGCCCTGAAAAGGATCTCAAAGTCTGCCCAGATGAGAGTCACCTCATCATGAACCTTGAGAATCAAGATCCACCATATGCATGCTGCTTTCAGAAAAAGACTGGAAGCAAGGATCACCATGAGATCAGCTGGTGTCCCTACCAGTCGAAAAACTAGAACCACGACCTTCATCCAGTCCTCATCCACCTGTCGATCCATCTCGCTCCGAAACCTCGGTGGCCTCTAGTGCTGGAAATCATGCAACGTGCTCAAGTGGCATGCACCCTCTGCTACTGGAGCTGGTGGCATTGACTTCTCAACAGGTAGTGGTGCAGCTGGTATATCACCTGATGGTACAATTTCCAAAAGGGGGCCCTGCATCTAAGCCTCTTCACTCGGTTGGTTGTCATCACGTACTCTACCTAGAACCCTGGCTGGCTGTTTGCATGGAGGAATCCTAAAAGAAATAGGTTCGCCACAGTCAATAAGTTATACCTGGTGAAATGAATCAAAGTGACCAAAAATAAAACTTCTCAAAAACACATGCAATAAGTGTTTTCATGCACTGAGTCGAAAATCAGAAGTCAGGGTCCTGGTGTATGGATACATCAGCTACCGCACCAACACTAGATTCCACAAACTGATAACCACACTCATAACACTTAACACTATTGTTGATTAAAAAGATTAGAGTCCAAGTTCTCTGGTAGAAACAACTCCTATGATGCCAATTTGTCATGATCCATCCACCGAGGCACGTGCTGTGACTACCCCAAGCCCGCCTTCCATAGGCTAGGGCTGGAGACTAGAACCGGAAAGGCATATTCCTAAAACCGGGAAGGCATTTCCTTTAAACCTGTAAACTCACAGAAACCAAGAACACAACAATATACAAGCACAAATTAAACTATATAGTAAACAAGGTGTGTACAGTATGTAAAGAGGGTCAGAATACAAGACCAACTAGAAAGTACAAGTAAAACTAAAAATATCTCCTGCGAACACCAGCCAAGAATCCTAGCTGAAGGGTAGGCATATCTCTCAAATGGGTGCCTCTACAGATTGTCTCACCAGTTTTCCACCTCGATCAACCTCCGGTCTTGGTACCCTCGACCTCGATCAGTGCTGTCCATCATCTGCACAAGACACAACAAGGTGCAGACATAGCTCGTGCAGGGGTCAGTATAATGATACTCAGTAGGGACCCCGAGACCCCCTAAAGCCTCTCGGAATACAAAATGGTAAACCAAAAAGAATGAAAAAATAGTAAACCCTACATAGGTATATGCCCGTACAAATACTCAATTCATCAATTATACCTGTCTCTATCATTAGGAAACACAAAATCCAACTTTTTAGCCAAAATTAAAACTGTTCTACGAAGGAAGGAATACCACTAAGGTGAGTACCGCAAAGGTAACATCACACAGAAGAATATCACAAAGGTATCACCACACAGGAGTGTACCACAAAGGTAAGTACCACATAGGTAACGCCACATAGAAGAATACCATAAAGGTATCATCACATAGAAGTGTACCACAAAGGTAAGGACTCATCTCACACCAAATATAACTTAAGTACGGAAGTATAGATGATTATATGGATTTCAAGATCATCTTAATTCGTCGATAAGGTCTGCTATTGACCCACATAAGAATGAAGATGACCGACATAGGATCTAAAGATGGCTCACACAGGATCTAGAGATGCCCCATAAAGGATATGAAGATGACCCACATAGGATCAAAAGATGCTGACTTACACAGGATCCGAAGATGACCCACACCAGATATGAAGTCTCCCCAAATACAGCCAACCTATGGATTCCCGTACTAAGCATGCTTGATTCCGGGAGGTTATGCTCCTCAATCCATCGGTCTATACTTCAACTTTCATGAAGTCCAACAAATATGTATCTTAAAGGTTCGTCATGTAATAAGGGGCCGAACACAACAAGCGGCTCATCAATAGGGCGCCCGATATGTAAGTTATTAGTGTTTCCGTTCCGAGGTCCCGGTTGAATTTAGGTTCGATTCAACCTAGAAATACTCCAAATTTATCCAAAACTCAGGTGAATTATACCAAAAGGTCCATCTCGATCCAAGGATTACAGTGTTGTAGACGGTTCTTCAAACGGATTCCTGGTACTCAAGATATGGCCACAAAGGCATATCTGGGTCCAAATGGGCCTGGGGCCGGTCCGACCCGACTCGGTTCGGGTTGAACCGACCCGGTTCGGGTCCGGCTCAGATGGGTAGGGCCACGGAAGGTTTGGCCCATTAGGCCGCGGTCCGACCCATAAAGGGGGCAGCCCATCCCACTGGGTGCGACCCCAACTATGTTGGTGGCAGCAAGATGGGCGTGGCCCGCTCGGCTAGTGTGGTCTGTCATGGTGGGGCCCACCCGAGCCACTACCCGAGGGGGGGGGGAGAGACCTCGGTATTCCGAATGGTCCATCCATTCGGCTTGTGCCTACTGCCGCACAAGACTTGTCGGAGCAGTCCAGCTCGCGTGACGCGGCCGTCCGGGGCTCCAACCGGCTCTCCTCCCAGTGTCAAGCCATGTGTCGATCGCCCTTTGGGTGCACCGCCGCAGCTAAACAACCACGACCTCCTCCTCTACCAGCAGCGCAGACGTGCGCCAACCTACCTCCACATGGCTGGCCAAGTGCCGACTGACCTCCTCCACCGCCACGACCAACGGGCCGGGGCCTCCTTCACTATCGGAGGCACAAACGTAAGCCACCCTGGTTCCATGTGGCTGGTCGGCATGCCGAAGACCATTATCCTCCACCATGGCCGACGGGCCGAGGCCTCCTCCGGTGGCGTGGTTGCACCGCCACCACCTTCGTGGCTGGTCGAAGTGTCGTCCGCCACCTTGTTCCCTACCTGCGTTGGTCACCGATGGCGTCGTCAGGTTCTGCTTAACTCATCGATCTGCCCGTGAAGAACACGTCCACAATGGAGTTGTGGAGAGATCAAGCCATCTTCATTTGGCCTGTACCCTCCTCGTTAGACCGATAGCATGCTGCTTGAGGTGAATTATTTTCATAAATAAATGAAGAACAATCATAAACACACCCCTACCCCATTTGTTCTTTGCAGGTGACGTGAGGTATAAGATGAAGTTGATGAAGGGGACGCCGACGTTCGTCACTCCCACAACACACTTCCAATCTGGGCTCGGGCGCCGATTGTTTTTTATTCGTTGGGGGTGGTTCTTTAGTGTAGGATGATCTTCCAAAGTCTCTCCCCAAGTTTTCCATTTTCCAACAATTTCCCCAAAAAATGTGAGGATCCAATATTAATTACGTTAAGTTAATTAATATCAGAACATCAATTTGAGGGAACTCGAAGAGTTACCTCACATTAAAGAAGAGGTTTCAAGGTCGGGTGGTCCCCACCACTAAATTAAAATAGGAGGTTTTAAATAAATAAAATAAAAGTTGGTTGTTTTATTTTATTATATATATATTTTAACTCTCCCATGAAAATCTGAAAAACTAACTTCTACCCTCGACCTACTACGGTCAAAGTGAAGGTCTCCTTAAGCGAATATCGGTGCTACGAGTTCAACTGTGTCCTCCTATTTCAATTCGAAGCACCGGTTCAAAATTTATAAAACACCGCTCACGAGTTTACTAAAGGTACCTAAAAAAAGTTCAGAAATTCATTCCAAGCACACCGGGCCTCGGAATCAAGAACCGTCAATTTTTGCGGACTCGTAATATTTCCATATAATAAAAAACAATACATGAAAAAATACGGGTCTTTAAAAATAATATAGAAAAAATCATTGGATAATAACCATATAAGATAATAAGTAACATCAAAAATTTTTATCATAGATAGAAATTTTTTAAAAGATCACCTAAAATAATTCATTAAAAAAACAATTTAAGTTTAAAATCATTTTTTAAGGATACATGAAATTATAAAAAAATAATTTTTTCAAAGATAACCATGTAATATTACAAATGAATATTCATTTAATTAAGGCTTGAAATTATTAGGAACTTCCATTCATGTCTTATAAGTTAAAAAAAATTCCTTTAACACTTTTGTATTGAAAATCATAAAATTCCTCCTTGGAAAATGATAGGAAGATTCCATTTAATATTTTTTGCAGAAAGTAAAAAAATTATCAAAAATAATTTAAATAATAATTGAATAATATTAAAAAAATGAAAAATATTTTAGAAAACATGGACATGGAAGAGAAATATTCCCCATAAGATACTTAAACATAATGAATCTCGAATATTAATGAGATTTGAGAATAAATCATTCCACTTTGTAATAAGTAAAATCATATACACCATGAAAGAAATAAAAATAAATGGGTATTTAAATACCATTATCTTCAGTATAATATGCATAAAATACATTCATGGCTAGTATATACACCACACTAAAGAAACAAGTAGTTTATAATGTATGTGTCCCACATAAAAAAAAGTGAGAAAAAAATATCTTACCTAATGTCTTGAAATTCATTATTCACATTGAAACCAACCATATAATAAGTATGAATTTATTATACATGTATTCCATAACCATATATCTATCATATAATTTATTTGTTTTTATAACATCTTATCACCCATTTATCAATAATTTGTTATTAAAATAACTATTCTTGTTGATAACTGCTCCAACTTAAAAGCATGTTTCAATTTAGTAGTCCTGATACTTATACTTTGAACTTTGTATCATAATTTTTGATTGTTAATAGTCATATAAAAATAATATTTATTCATTATATACATATTTATAATCACTTAAATTTAGTATATATTGAAAAATAAATTGCATTGTTAATTGAGACGGTAGGTCGTACGTACGCATGAACCATATTTTCAATTTTCATTTAATCGAATGAAAGAATGGTATTGAATAAAAAAATATAAAGAATAATTATTATGTTATAAATATCATATATGTTCACAAAAATTATCTTTATTACCATCCATGTGAAATATAAGTGAAAACGAATCACATCACATTGTGGAGATGATAGTCCAAACGTACGCATGAGCGGCATTATCGTTTCTCAAAATATTGGATGATGATAAGGATTGAAAAATATTCTCATTAATTATGTATAATTATATTTTATATATAATATATAATCAGTAATCCTGTTATAATACCCATACATAAAACATGGTGATGAAAAATGAATTGTATCGCCACGTGGAGACAAAAAGCTATACGTATGCATGAGTGATAATATCACTTATTTTTAGATGGGAAAGAGGGTGTATAATAGAGTTTTAATAATCATAATATAATCTATGAAGATATAGGATAATTAATTTATTATTTTATAACAAAAATAATCAATTTATAGGAGGTAAGGGATAATAGAAAAATAAAGTGATCGGTTAGAGCGATTACCTCTTTTTCGAAATGTGACCTCTGGGTCTCCCATAAAGGACTATAGGGTTATTATTTTGAGAATACCAAAACCTCTATAATATTTCTAGGGAAGTTTGAAAGAGAAATTTGATGGGTATGGTTGATATAGAGGGATAAATGTGATGTAAATAATTGATGGAAGATGTGTCCTTTTATAATTGAGGTGAGAGGAACCTTTGGAATTTCCCAAACGATTAAATTAAGATAAATTCATTTTCTATAAAAATTCCACATAATGGCCATGGATATAAATAAAATATAATATATGGTTAAAATATAATCATATAATATATTTCAATCATGTTTTGGTATTATTTTAAACCTTATCAGTTTGATTAACTGTTAGTTAAACACTTTTAATTATAAATACGCCAAATTTTTTTACATTATTAAAAGGATTTAAATATTACATATAAAGTGTAAATTAGGCAATAAATATCCAATTTATTATATTTTTTACAATATTTATACCCATTTCCCGGTTTAATTTTTTATGACATTTAAACAATTGAATAAAATACTATTTTCATAAAATATCATTAATTTCAATTACGATATCATTTATTACATTGACTTTCAAAAAATAAATAATATAATATATATTAAAAAAACTCATTAAATAAACAACTAATATTTCATAAACATCTACAAAATTCGTGGAAAACATTAATTAATTCAAAATATATTTATTTTAATACTTTTAATATCATTTTTTGATTGTTTCATTAATTGATTAATTACTACATCATCCTTGTGTAATTATTTAAGAAAAAAATTGCATCACTAAAAAATGTAAAACACCATGATATAGATAAATTGTTTATATTTTAAAATAACACTTATTGTCATAGATAAAGTCTGGATAAAAACATGTTAGAAATGACATAGTTAATAATAACATGAATGTGACATCATTTAATTTTTATTAAATAAAATATTATAAACATTATAATCCCATCTATGTGGACCCCAAAGTCATAAATAATTAAAATAATGAAAATATTTTCATTAATCGAAATTTTAAACATATATTCATTAATAAACAACATTCATTCCCATGTGTATATATAAGTGATATTTAAGGCAAAGAAAGTTACATTTTGTGACTTTATTTGATTAAAATAATATACAAGTCATTTTCATGGAAATGTGTCCCTTAAAAAACTCAATTTAGATACTAAGGTGTTAAGGGTAGAATTAGATACATAAAATAAAATTTGGGTATGTCTTAGGTTCATTATATAGTCATTATCATTTTATGTTTAACCTAAATTACCCAATTTATCATTTACCAAAGTAACAAAAGTTACCGAGGATACTATTCATATTGGAAAAAAATAAAAGAGGTCTACTTGATAAATTTGGAACTTATAAATAAAAATATGTTCAATTTTATAAAACTCAAAACACATACATTACAGAATTTAATTTAAAATTAAAATGAAAAAATACAATCCAAATAGTTTTTCGAAAGAATGTCGTTTTTTAACATATATTTTTTATTATAAATTCATGTATAAAATCCATTACAAATATCATAATTATATAATTAAAAATTAAAATAAAATAAAAAATATTTAAAACTAATGAACAACATAATATGACTCTGTAAAGATTTTAAAATAAAATAAAACATTCAATAAAAATCAGTACCTTCACTATTCCAGGAAAACTCATAAAATTATGAAAAATAATTTTAATATAATTGTTATATTATCAATTCAAAAATGAAATTAATTTTGGTAAATAAAAATTTTATAACTTTATGATAATAATATTCAATCATAAAAAGAAGGAAAATCATTTTTGAAGAAAACTTATTTTTTGAAGAATAAAGTGACTTATTAAAATTGCGTGATAATTTTTCTATGAATATACCAATACATTCATATTGAGTTATAAAAATATATTTATTTCATAATTTATTTACTGATAATTTTCCCACTAATTTAACAGAAAGTTTATAATGGACAGATCATATTTCATAGTTCTTATAATCATTCTATTTCGTGCAATACAATCTATCAAAGAAATCTAATTATTTTAAACCCCCATTTCTTAAAAATATTAGGGTGTTACAGAGATCACACAATATTATGTTTCATTCCCTACATTATAAAAATTTGAATAAGATATGATATTTTAGGAAGCATTTGAGGTATGGAGAATTTATTGGAATATGATAATCAAATACTAAAAAATATGGAATCATTGTTTTAATAAGAATTACCTTCATTTCATGGGAATGATACCAGTTATGTTTTTTAATGGTTTTTCCTACCTCTGTATGAATATGAACATAAAAGTTATTATGTATATAACTAAGTTAATATTTTTTATTAATATTTCAATTATGTATAGTTATATTTGAGTTGCTTTAGTTGGTATAAAATATGATTTACGAAGAATATATTTTTAGTACCATATCAAATAATGGTGGTATGAGGTCTTTTAGTTAGAATAAAATTCGAGTATACATAACGCTACAGGTTATAATTATATCAAATAAGGATAATTTATGAGTTTTGGATACATCATTATATACTATTTTTAGGTTAATCTTAGGTGTAAATGAAAAGAAATCGGTTTTTTGGTCTCATGTGATTTTATTTTATTCTGTTTATGATATTTTGGGAGATATTTATTGGGTTTTAGAAGAATAAATGTTTTTTAAAATAAACCTTTTGGTTGATATTTAATTTAATACTCTGATAAATATGGTTAATTAGAAAAGGGTAATTAATTTTGGGAATATATGATGAAATATTATTGAAGATTGAAAATTAATTTGATTTTATGAAAATTCATTTCATGTTTGGGGTAATTTTTATATATTCTTGTAGTATATATTATTACGGTATATATTTATTGTAATGGGATTAATGTTGTTTTTGAATAATGGTGTTTTTGAATTTGGAGGGAATAAGTTACATGATTTTTTGGATTAAACTACAGTAAGAATGGTTATGATAGTATTGGTTTAGTTATTTATGGGGATTATGATTTGAAAACAATAGTAAAATCCTCATAGATAAGTCTATGCAATGGGAAACATACTAATGATTTTGTAAAGTAATGTGTGCATGGTTTTATAAAAATAAAATCCATATCAAGATACTATAAGGGGATAAATGATATAAATATTATTCACAAAGAGTTAATA
Organism: Viscum album; assembly: GCA_963277665.1. NCBI lineage: Eukaryota > Viridiplantae > Streptophyta > Magnoliopsida > Santalales > Viscaceae > Viscum > Viscum album. The sequence goes on from OY728119.1 coordinate 119,090,231, forward strand.
TAATGAAAAAATGATGGTGGGGGTATTAACTCAATATTAATTAGTTTCACAAGATTGTTTCATAAAAACACACCTTGTTTGACACTTATGGGGAATATTCATTTGATGATTCACTCGATCTTTACAAAATATTTAAAAGGATTTTTATATAATATGTTTTTGTATTTTATGATTTGATGAGGTACTATATAACTATTTAGGATAGAGAACCTAATATGAAAATGACATTAAATAACCAAGATTAAAACCTTTAAATATTAAGTAAGGATACACATGACATTATGGATTTATTTTTCTTTTTTTAGTTTAATAGTTAAATGTATCCCTTTTTGAATGTCTTTTTATTTATCTATTTTTAGTGGTGAGAGAAAATATAATTTGGATCCTAAACTATATTTAAGGGGGTGGAACATAACTACTTGATGTTTTAGTTTTTTTACCTGAAATAAAGAATATATTGAATAACTTTTATCAAACACAATACTAGAGAAAAATGAACTATCACATGTTTTACATGGATAGATAATGATTAATACATTATGAGAAGAAAATGCGATATATAATTTAAAAAATTCCATGAGGCATAAAACCTTATGTAAAAAACTAATGTTAAATTTAATTATTTTAATTATATATAAATTTATTATTTTTAATAAATAATTTTGTGTTCTGAAATACAAATTAGTTGAATAAATTTAATTGTTAGATGATAAATAATTCAATTTAATGGGATTTGAATAAATTGAATTAATTTTAATATATATTTATTTTAATGAATTTATATTTTATAAAGGTGATACATATTTTTATAAAATTAGAAAATTTTAAAGGTTTACTCTAAAAAATGATTCAATGTGAATACAAATATATTAACACCCATTTAACTATTTATAAGATTATGAAAATTTAATGTTTATATTTTTATTATCCTATAAAAATTGATTTTTATTTTATTTTATGTTTTTTATTTTATGTTTTAAAATATTATAATTTTAAATTTTAAAAAGGAACATTAATTTCTGATTAAAAATGTTAAAATTTTCATTTGGAATTATTTAAATATTTTTCTAATAATTTTTGTTGTTTTTATGGATAGTAAAAAATATTTATTTTTAAAATACTACATATTTTATAAAATAAAAATGATATATTATTGATATAAAAATATATTAATCCTTTCTCAAAGCATAATATCTATTTTTATATTAATGTAAATTTGTTAAAAATATTTTTTTTGAATTTATATAACAATAATTTTGATTTGGGGACCTATATTAAATTTTATTTTAATAAAAATCCATTTCATTTTTTGGACTAAATTAAGTATTCAAAATATTTCATTAAATTTTGGGTTTGGTTTTAAAGCCAAATTACGCTCCTTTTTTAATAATTATCCAAAACATTTCATGAGTTTTAGTGATATACATAATCATTATATTAAATAATAATTTTTTTGTTAAAAATATAATTTTATAAAAAATAAATATTGAGTTGTACATACAAATTTGGATGTTAGTTTTTAAAATATTTGAAAATTGGATTCAATAAATAGATTTTTTTATTTGGAATTATCATAATCAAAAATTTTTTAGTGTTATTTTAATTTAAGGGCATAAAAAAGTTTCCAAGATAAAAGTTAGTTATAATGGTAGAAGATAAAATTAGAAAAATATGTCCAATTAATTCATAATGTCACATAATCTCACTAAAATAACATCTAAATAGTTTGATAATGGTTTAATCACAATTCTATCATCTTATCCTTAATAATTATCATATATTAATCCATTATCCATGAAAATGACTTCTATTTTAATATAAGAAATTAATATTTAGAAAAATGTCACCCATATTACTAATAAAAGTTCCCCTTCTCCACCACACATTCCCACACACCATAAGTTTCATATATCAAACATGATATACTAAAATAACTCCCCAAAATTTGTATCCTTTTCCCATGTGTTTAGGCATCCTCAGATGAACAACCATTAAAGGCATACTCCACATTGTAATGATGTTATCTGAATAAGTTAGGTGAAAACTTATAATTACTCGGTTCATTTATATTTTATTCTTATAAATACTCCAAATATATTTTACCCAAAATAAAATTATTAAATGAACATATTTATTATACTTAATGAGATTTATGTTATTGGAATACCCATCATCTGCACTACCCAAATATATTATAAAAAAAATTAAAAGTCACCCAGAGTATAGTCGATTAATCAACCCTATGGATGAAACAATTCATTTTTCATCACCACCATACATTGACCTCTTAATAAATATATTTAATAAGTTAATAAGTAATTTTGGACAATATGAAGAATTTGTATATTAAAATTGGCAATTTAATGAATTATATAAATAATAAGTGATCATACTAATTTTTACAAACCAATAATGATCATACCGAGATATATTTCATAATTTAAATCTATTTTAGATAATATAAGGAATTTTATATCTTTTTTAATATATAAATGTTAAATATTCTATAACTATAATACATTAGAGATTCTTATACTATTTCAAAACACATTTGACCATGATCAATATACAAAAACAGTTTTAGGTAAATTGGTTGAGAAAACTCAATTTGTTTTAGTGAGAACATATTATAAAATAACCAAATGTCATCTAATAATAAATGGATCATACAAATAAAATATACAATAATAATTCTCTGAAAAAATTATATAATAAATTTAATCTTTTCATAATAGAGTTTAGTGGGATTCACAAAGATAGTTGATATTTTATGTAAGGGTTTTCATTCAAAGACTTTATTTTTTCAAGATTTGTTTTTCTATATCCTAGATTACCTATCATAGATGAAATAAATGGTATTTAAATAAATAATTTCATATATTACATTCTTTTATGATTATTGTTTGGTCGATTTTACACCTTATGGATTTATTATTCATACAATATATTGTTTTAAAGGACCCTTTATAACACACTGATATTATTAGTACTACGTTCTCAATCAATATCTATCTTCCTCATTTCCACTTAATATATTACTAAGATATTCCTATAAAAAAATTTATTCTTCCTTATATTTCTTTATTTTGGGTTTATCCATTTTTTATTGTTTCCTTCATACCCTTTGATAAAGTTAATCCTGATAAATATTATATGGGAATCCTATTATTTTCCTAATCTAAAAGATTCTATCATTATATATATCCTTATATTAACGGATTAGATATTAGAAACTTTTACTGGTAAAATAATGTTTTAAAATTTATATTCCATTATCAAATTTTATTTTGAATGTTACTATATTTTTTTTTACGGAAACACATCTACAAACATTATGAAACTTCCATCCCATATTATATTTATATTTTCCTTCCAATTACTACCTAGAAACATTTTCAAATAAATTAAAAAATTACTTGTTTTAAATACATATCATTTTTATTAAAATAAAATTTTATTATGTTTATTTCCTTACTTAATGGTTATGTTTTAATTTTATTTCAATGTTGTCAAAAACTAATCAATTTTTTATTAAAACCTATTCAATTCCATTTCTTACAATGAATTATTTTCATGTATTTAAATAACCATTCATGTTACACTACATCTAATGATTTATTTCCATGAATAATATATTTCACATACACCGGCACAACATCAAATAATCCCCTGTCTCATTATCCTTGTTCTTATATATGTATATTACGATGGAAAATAATTCCATATAAGAGATATGATTATTCATTTCCCTTTTCTTTCCCAATCACCCAAATTCAATAAAAATAACCTTTATTCCTATGACTTTCCTTTATAAATATTATTTATTACATAGCATTGATTGAAGGGCGTTTACCTTGATACCCCAACATTGATTGATTGGGGAAACTATCTTATAAAGTTTATACACATTATATATTTTATGTAAATACCTTATAATTCAATTTACTACCTTGAGGGTTAAATAATTTCATTGGATACTCATTTTATTTCAATTGGTTTATAATTTTGTAATTATTTATGGATTTTTTATCATTACCTTATGTGCCAGACATATTCATATTCATATTATAATGTAATGGTTGAGCCCAAAATTATATAGTTTTCCAATGCATTGGGGACTATTTTCATCTCATTCCATACCATGTATGGTTCAAAAAAAAGGTTATTCTAAAACACTATGTTATGAATTATTCATAGTGATCCTTGACATATGTTCATGATTTCTTAATTAATGTCGATCCCACATTCTTATTTTCATATGATTCTATGATATAATTGTGATTATGAAAAATAACATATATTATGATTCTTGAAATTTGATTAATTTATTATTTGGTATGAATTATTTATATAGTTTTTATTTACCTTTATTATACTCTCATACAAACTTTTTAATCGTACGCTCACTTATGATATAAAATAATTATCACTGTTTTTACACATATTAATCATTTGAACTCAGAGTTTCTTGTGCTTCAATTTCCATAGATTTTGAAAACATTTATAATATATAATATTTTTTGAAGTTTGTTAGGTGTAGAATATTTATGCGATATTTTGAAAACTTATTATAAAATATCAAATCCATAGTTTTGTGGGATAATTTTCCTTCGATGGGAAACAATTTGGGTCTTCATATTTGAAGTTTTTTCTTAACTCTCTAATACTATCAACATATATAGAACTAGGTATATATATGATTCAATATTTTTTATTTATTTTTTAAAAATAATTAGTCTTGATTGATTATATTTATTTCGTATCAAATCCATATATTAAAGAATATGTTTTTAGACTAGTTTTGAGTGTTTGGGTCTAGGTCGTTTGAGTTGGTATTAAAGTCAGTTATAGATATCATTATAGGATAGAATTTTATTAGTTGATAATAATTTGTGATCTATGGATAGTATCATGAGGCAATATTTTTTATGGTTTATCATATTTATAATGTAATATTTACAAATTTTATGGGCTTATGTTATTGGATTTTAAGTTTAATAATGATAATTTGATAGGTATTTTTTGGGTTTTAGGAAGAATACATGATTGTTGTATAGATAAACCTTTACGTTAATTTGTAATTTTATGTTGAGGTAATTGTGTTTAATTAGAGATAATTATGACTTTAATTTTGGAATAAATGAGGAGGTAAGCTTGAGGAATGGAAATAGTTTTATGTTAAGTTAATTTATATTATTTTGGGTTACATAAATATATTTTACTTTTATATATGATTTATTTATAAATATATTGGAATGTTATTAATGTTTTATATAGATAATGGTTACATTGAATTTTTGGACCATAGGTTTTAAAAAAAATTGGTTTAAAATATATTAATGATTTCTTTGATAGTTTTGAGTTAGTTATTTTTTGGGATTTGGATGAGAATACATTAGTGAAAATTCTAGGGTTAAGATTATGTTATGGGAAGCTACCCCAAAAAATAGTAAACTTAAGAGTGAATATTTTACTCTTAAAGATTTTAACTTATTGATATTACATGATGATACTGTATCTCTCTAAAATTCACCTTGTGTTAATAACCTAATAACATTTCAGTAACTAGATTTTTACCCAATGTATGATAAGTGATCCTAATGTTACACTTGGATTGGAACTTAAGAGGGAAAATATTTGGTTGATTCTATAGATTTTTATAGTCCATTTTTCATTATTTTAATATACATAGTTATGGTATTCTATAAATTTCAGATTTAATATATAACTAGTTAGGTTAGAGAGCCTAGTAAGAAAAATATTAATAAATAACTTTTAATCATATAAAATCTTAATCTAAGATATAAATAATGTCATTAAATTCATTATTTTATCTTAAAAATCAATTCATTTAATACCATATTGTTATTTTATTTCTTTAGTTTTAAATAATTTTAGAATTAATGTTTGAATTTTTTAGACATTGTTAATTTTTTATAAATAGATAAATTCAGAAATTTTATTACGTTAATATTTTTAGATGTAAAATGAATGGTTTTCTATTAGTTAGTCCTTATGTCACTATTTAAAAGTAATAAATATTTGAGTTAAAGGTCATGAATTAGGAAATAAAAAAGTAGTTTATTGTATAAAAGTGATTCTCATTGTCAAAATAATTATTTAATTATGCATAAAAATCATCCATGCTGTGTATGCATGGATTTCCATGTAAGAATCAATATAACACTCCATAAGGATCATTTTTACACTATAAATAATAATTTTGTCCTGTATAACCATGATTATAATTATCTATAGGGATGAATGCCTTTACAATTGTTATTTTCTATATACTTAATGGTCATGTTATCACTCCCAAAGGATAAACCAATGTTCTGTAAGGGTCATTTCCTTTGCAGATTTTAGTAGCCGTAAGTAATCAAATAATTCCCAATGTGGATCATCCATACTATTTATTGAAAAACTGTATAAAAAATCATTATGTATGAAATCCAATCACATGTGTCTATAGTGATTGAGTTGAATAATGCGAACCAAAACAATGGAATTATGAATTTTCATAGAAAAATACATATTTTTTTAGGATTTGGATGTCGTGGATATAAAGGGAGATAAAGGGAAAGTTGAAATCCTGGATTGTTTTCAATGGAGCTAGTATGCCAAAGGTTTGACCATATGATGAAGAAGTTGGTAACTAAGGATATGGAAGAAACAATGTGGTTGATATAGATTGGAGGAACCCAAAATAATTTAATTCATGTTCTCAAGTTTTTAATAATTATTTTTTAGATTTTAACAATGTTGAATTTCCTTTTATTCATATTGTTTGACCATTGTTACCTCTTTCATGGAATGGTAGGTCCTATTGGTAATCGTGGAATGTAAATATGGATGTTATAATTCTTTTGTATCAAAATTCATGAATTAACATATCTTTTTTGTTAACTGGTTCATGTGTTTAATAAAAACTATTATTATCATATGGGGTTATGTGTGATTTAATTTTGTTTAATAAATGATTCCAATAGTCCATATTATTTTCTATTTCCACTTAGAAAAATATATATACAATGGAATAAACAAGGGTTTGTGGTGATGATATTTTTGATTGGTAGCTCATGTGCGAAGATCATAAGTGTATTCTTGGGTGACAATGAAAACATAAAATAGTGATCAGGGTTTTACTGATAAAACAAAGAGTGGTTTTCAATATTGATTTCCATATAAGTAAAAAGAATAAACCAATCCAATATACGAGTTAAACAAATTATCAACATAAATATTCCACCTTTTGTGATATTTAAGTGATTATGGAACCCTTATAGGAAAATTATAAATTAGAAGAATAAAACAATATTAAACTATGATAATATTATAATTCAAAATCCACCACTAAACCGTAACCCTCAAATCATTTTATTTTCCAAAATTTTCTTCAATAAATAATTTTTTTTACATTCAATAAAATAATTTGAACACACCCATTATTCCCTTTAACAAAAAGGTAAAATTAGTTTGAGAACCCCACTATGGAGACAATAATAGGTTTCCACTAGACTGTATTTAACCTAGGATAATAATATATTTTATAAGAACAAACAATAGTGCTTAAAAAATATCAGTGTAATTTCTAGGGTGGTAGTGTCAAAAATAGAAATGTATAAATTCATTACAGGGTTAAACCCTAACAAAATCATCTCTCATGTTATCAGTATAGGGTGAACCCTATTAACATGGATGATATGAATAATCTTACTATCTATATTTGAGTAAATTTTATTGATAGACACATGTGAACTTCTATGGAAAATTTTGAAGTTTCCATTATGGAAAATAGAAAAAATAAAATGTTAAAAGGTCATCATTTAAAAAAGTTCATAAATCTAAAAAATCTCTATAATATTTCTAAATAATTATTTTAAATTGAAAATCCCTTCATTTAAATTTATGTAATAATAGATATTAATATTAGTGAGCATCCTAACACATACATTATGTAACTCCCTCCAGTATTCTCAAAATTGATTCAATGATGAGTTTTTGAGGATAAATTAAATGGGATAGAAGAACATTATAACTTAATAGAGAAAATAAAGAGTGGTTTTACATATAAAAAAAACGAGATGTACAAGATTGGGACAATATACTGAGAAACACTCTTCAAATGTTCTACCCTACCCATCAGATCACAAACATTAGTAAAGGGATTAATTCCATAAGGAATGCTCCAATGAAGTCATCAATATGAGTATTCAGAGCAGTTTATGATCCTTTGTTATAGTTTACCACATTATTCCCTTAAAGAAAACTAGTTACTTATAATCATCTATAATGGCCTATTTTATAGTGACAAGAACCCATTAAGTGCATCTTCCACATGATATTTTATAATTAAATCACCAATGGAGAAAAAATAACTCCTAGATAATGTAACCTATAATTAATTTTTTTTGACATCAGTGGTATAATTACCTATGGATTACATGATGTAAGATCTTCTAACTAAGCTTCAATATAAGAATCAAACCTGAAGTAACTAGATACACTTGTTATCCAAATATAATTGGAACATTCCAGTGAAAAATTATCACAAGTTAAAGTACATAAATTATTTTCATACTGTAGTGATATTAATAATAATAATATTGATGTGAAGTGTTCTAAATATTATGAAACATAATTCCATGAAATTAAATTTGACAAAAAAGTTAAGATCAGGAAATCCTTCATAGGTCAAATAAGGATTTGATAGTCAAGTGAATCTTGCTAGAGTAACCTATGAACCATTATACCATAAACCTATATAAAATCAAAATAATTATAAATAATCAAAAAACCAAACACCTTATCAATAAAAAACTAAAATATAGTGATATAAATATTGTAAATAACCCTAAAATAGAACAAAAATTACCATGCATCAACACAAAGCATTATAGGTTTAGGAAATCTTGAATAATTTCATGGAATTTAATAACCATATTTAAGGTCCTTTAGTAATACTATACAATAAAGAAGGAGAACCATTTTATTATGTATATCTAAATTTTAAAGGAAATGTGAGCGTGATTACTATTTGAAGTGGTAATGAGATTCAACCTACAACCACAGCTGAGTTTGAACAATATCAAATAGAGTCTATGAAATCTGAATATTAAAAATACAAATAAATTTCTAAAAACTAGTTTATTAAATAATAATAAAATGTTGAGAGAGAAAAAATTATGGAAAAATAGAAATAAGAAACACCCATGTAGAGTAAAATAGGGAAAATAAATATCTATAACTACCATTCACCTCATGGATTATCAAATATTTTAAAATTTAAGGGGGAAATTCAAGGTTAAATTATTTAATCATTTTAGATATATGAAATCATTATACCCATTATAAAATATCTCAAATATATTAGAGATTAATCTATGTATCATAGGTTATATTAGAGTATTAAGGTATACTTTAAGGAAATGAATGAGTAAATTTAGAATGATTTTTATCAGATTGGATATCCCCACAATTTTATAAAAATTGAACGATCCAGTAAAATTTTCTATTGCTTTATGAATTTAATCTTTGAAGTTTTGAATTATTTATGTAATTTATGTGTTACATTAATGTAATTCCTCCTGGATATTTCACTTAATTTAATATAAGAAAATTGAATCACATAATAGTGAATATGAAACTTGAAAATATATCTAATACGTTTCCAGTACGAGTCTTAAAGAATATTCCAGTAAATTGTTTATAATTTAAAAAATTTAGAATAAATGTATATGCTCAATATATATGAACACAAAGGCCCATACCCATAAATAATTATTATAGTTATCAATTCCTATAGACGATAAATACCATCATTAATATTAATGAGGGAACATTTTAAATTGAATTTCGAGAGAGTATAGTCTACTTAACATATTTTATGTCATAAGGTATCCCCACGAGGTAAAATTACTATTTATACTATGACACATTATTGATATAGAACCAAATAAAGATCAAGGCATGTTATATGAAATTTTAATACTTGGAAAACAATTAGTTAGTGAAAAATCTGTTTGGAAATGATGGAGTTATATAGTATATAATATCTTTATGTATTTTGGATTCAGAGTTAATATTAGAAATTATTGAAGGATCAATTTATTTTTTTTGTGATGGAGATGATAAGTTTCCATATTCTATGCATGATATACAAACATTTCATGTAAGGAAACCATGTTTTATTTTTTCCTTTGGAACAACCCCTAAAATTTATTTAAATCCTCTATCAACTAATCTATAATATGTATACCACATAGAAAGATGAAAATATTTAAATAAATATTTCTATAATTACATCCATAGATAAAAATGAAACTATTATTGAATTTTTTAGTTTTAACATGAAAGAAATTGTTTATCATTTAGAAGATATATCTAGAAGAGATCCCTAAATCATCATGAACTAAATTATTCCCAAAGGGAAATCCAAAATTGATTGGTATATATAATGAAATTGGAACAAATAAATGATCGATATTTTAAAGCGGGATAGATATAATTTTATAGATATAAAAATTAGTTATCCTATTTTATACCCACAATAGGCTAGTCATTTCTTCATAGTTCTAAATTAATTGGACTGAAAATAGTGATGAATAAATAGAATGATTTCTTATATATTATAATTCAAAAGAAATATAGAGTTTTTATATTTTATAAGAATAAAAATTAGGTCACTAGGAATGATCAATTAAATATTGAATTCATGGATCAAATTTTTTAAAGGTCAGTCTGAATAAGTCATTTTTTATTATAGTTGGATTTTACAGTTACTCTTAGGTCCCTATTATACCCAATGATGTAGAGAAAATTACACTAGATGTTTTTATGGATATTTAAAATAGATGAGGATTCCATTAAGATTATTTAAAATAATATGAACATTCAAAATATGTATCATATGTATCATTTTGAATAAAATTGATTATTACATGAATTTATTTTTAGATGAATTCACTATTTTTTGAAATTATTTCAATATTTTCTTAATGAAATTTGATTAAAGTTATGAATATATGTATTGAAGATATAAAAGGTTTTTAACATTAAAAAGTATCATTTCATAATGGAAATTTGAATAGAACATGTCCACATGATTACAAGAAGAGGTATTAAGGTAGAAAAAACCAGAATTGATGTGTAAAATTCATTTATGTATACAACATGTAATAAACATGTAACAATTTCGTAAGACATATCAATTTTTTAGGAGATTAATTTGAGTATTAATTAATATATATCACGAATTGTCAATATTATGGTTGAAAGAAACTGAATTTATCTTTGATACTGAATTTTAGGAAGATTTTGACAAATTAATTGAAATGAAAATCACACCTCAAATAATACAAGACGAAAACAGGAACACTCTATTTGGTTTCATTTTGGTTCTACTAACTATTTTGTGGGGGGTAGTTCATTCCTAAAGAATTTAAGGAAAACCTCAAGCTATTTATTATTCCTTAATAACATTGGATGATTCCTAAACTCACTATAAAATGAAAGATTTTTTTTTCTAGTTTTAAATTTTTATTTGAAAATTTATATTTCATATCTATTGGGAACTAAATTTATTTTTCATTAATAATTATGTAACTATAATTTATATTATAAAGAATGTATAATCTAAAAAATGATTGTTATATTGATGTTGTTACTCTAATAATTCAAGATGTGATAAAATAAAAAAGGGGGAAGAGAACCATGTAGTCCACCACATGAGTAGGATTTTAAACAATAATGACGCTTAGATTCCAACCAAAGAAAATATGATTGAACCAAAATTTTTAAGGAAGTTTAATTTTATTGAAGGATATTTGACCTAGTATATTTATATGGTTAATTGTTTGGTAACATCTCTTGTCTCATATCACCAAAAATAGTAATAAAATGTTTACATTAAATTTTATTCTAAATTTTATCTCTTGGAGGATTTATATCTATAAATTATTTTTGATGAAAAAATAATAAGAATATGTTTAAACTAAATAAGACATAATATATTATTTCATTATGTTAGACTCTATGTTTTTTAGGCCACTACAGACCTCAAAGGAGTCCAACAAATTTTTAGAATCTAGAATATAGTTTTTTGTATTGTCAAAAGATACACTTGATTTTTTTAAAGTTTTGAGCAATATAAACATATCGGTAACATATGAAAATGATAAGAGATTCCCTAAAAAACCATGAAATGTTTTTATATCTGTGATGTTTAGTGGAATTGAGTTCAGGGGATGCTTCCTCATGTATTTTTGGTAATATTTTATATTTGTTGATATTCATTGTTTTTCAAAATTAGAGGAATTTAAGTCCAAAAAAAATCATGATGCTAATGTTTTTTATTATTTTTGAAAGAATAATATTTTGGTGTAGTACTGCAGTTCCATGATCCCTAATCAGGGAAAAATGGACCCATTTCAATTGTTGGAACATGAAATATTTTATGAGGATGTATGGATTGAACAACAAGACATGCACACCCTACCAAAATAATTCCAACGATGATGTATAAAACCAAGAGATCATTGGAAATATTTGGATTAATTATAAACAAAATATAAAAAACTAGATAAAAGTTTAATAGAAACCTTATGGGATTACAAGATAACTTATAAAAAACCAATTGGAATGAGTCCACATCGGTAGTTTTAATATAAAATTTATCACCAACCGATAGAATTAGTCCATAAGGTATATTTTGGAGTAAGGGAGATAAATATGTACAATAACATTGCTAGAAAAAATAATATTATAGTTATTATGGTTGGAAGAAATTATAAGGGACTTTTTTTGTAAAAAAACTGATTTTTAATGAAACAACATGACTGGATTAGGGTAAGTAAATTCAATTAAATGACTTCTATACCTAAGAAAATCAGTTTTTATAAAACTCAATAGTCAGACTATTGACTGGGGACCATCATCCTATATTGGAAGGTCACTTTTAAGTAACTTATGTATTCCCTTGTGGTGTTGTGCATGTTATAAAAAAATTAAATAAGAACCCATTCAATATTAATGATCATAGTGTGATGAAAAATAAAAAAATATTCCACAAGATCTAGTGTATGTGATCTCACCCAACCATCATATCTATATATGAAACTATTAGGTTATATCCTTCACTAAATCAATGTATATTATTTTTATTAAATTAAAATTTGATTTCCTTGATAATTATGTTAACATACATTAATAACACTTTATAGTTAGGTTTCTTCTAGGGGAACCTTATTATTATTATTTTTAGTTTTTTTTCAGTTTAAAATATTATGTATTTATCAGATTTTTGGTTTTTTTCACTCTTAAAATATTTTTAAACGAGTTGAACTCATTTTAGAAATCCTTTCAAATGTTGAACAGATGAAAATGATGTGTAATTTATTTAACACGTCAACATAACATAGTTTATTTTTTAAGTGTACATGTTTTCAAATTTGAAATGATGTAAATTCTGGAAGATACTTATTATTGGTGAATCTAGTTCCATGAAATAATTTTTTATATTCTAAACACATACCTAAGAGGATTCAAATCCTATGCTAATATATTCTCAAAATTTCCTAATTTCATGGAAGAACAATGCTAAGTTTTTATAACTAAAAATTTCTATGAAATATAGCTAAAGTTTATGAATATTAAACACCATATTCAATACATGATGGAGAAATTAATTTTAATAAAAATACCATTTAACAATGAACCTATGTTATAAAATACCTTGATATTTATCTCTTATAGACAATAACTTTAATGGAAAACATAGTTTAGTAGACAAACTATAATCTAAGGAACATTATCTTACTTTTTCTAGAATACGATGTCTAACATGTGTTCAATTTAAGTTTGTGAGTGTGAAAAAGTGATCTTGAAGAAGTTTTAATAAAAATTATTCTTCTGATAAGTTCAACAAGTACTTCAACATTCATTCATTTAATTTAGAGAAAAACATGATAAAAAGAAGGGAAAATTATGATTATAATTGGTTTGGTAGTGAAACCACTATTTTAAGAATAACAAATAACTCTATTTACCAAAAAAATTTAAACTAAATTTTAATTATATATATATTTAAACTAGATAGTATTGTAATTATAACTAGGTAATAGGAAGTAAAAACTACTACATATGTTTTTTCTTAAGTGACGAATACATCATAAAATTATCAAGTATGGAGGAAGGATCTGTATCATTCCTACTAATGTTTTATGGAAATTTCTACGTACATTAAATATATTTTCTGGATAGTTCTATATGAATGAAATTTACTAAAGGAAATAAAAATAATGGATATTTAAAATTATTAATGTGTAATGGGGTGATATTTCCTTTTAAATGGAAATAAAGTGGAGTGTTCATAGTTAATATTAGTGGAGGGGGATAAAATTATTGATAGAAGATTAAAATAATGCATTATTGTTCAAATTAGATCCAAACCCTCTAATATCCCATATAAATTTTTCAATGTAAACAAAAAAAAATAACCATGGGAAAACTCTAAAAATCCCTCTGGACATGAAAAATATAAACAACTCATTTATTGGGGATAAATAAATTCACCAATCCTATAGTGACCCATTCTTGATCATGGAATGATAATAACATTGGTTTAATTTATACGTCCTATATTAGTTATATAGTTTCTGAGAGGTACATATAAGTGTGTATGGTAGAATGAAAGAAGTGGATCTAAATTATATAATGTTCATTATTAAAATGGAATTTTAAAATTTGGGATGAATTATATGATTGAGAATTATGGTTTGGAAAAATGAACTCACATTGGCTAGTGTTTTGGGTTTTTATTGGATAATTCTATGAATATAAAAATATATTTTTTACAATGATTATGTATTGGGAAATTTACAATGACAATAAAATCATTATATTTTAATTGAATTCATTTTATTTTTCCATATAATTTATTCATGTTTTATGTTCTCTAATATTTCAGAATTAATGTTCCAATTCAATTTTTTTTGAATATTTTAAAAAATGGAAAATTTGGGAATTCAATTTACATACCTGATTGTTAGAGTAAAATGATAGGTTTTATATCGATTATTTATTTGGATATTTTGGACTATATACTAAATCCCTAGAGATCCACATTATAATTTATGAAATTCATTCACATATAGAAATATGGAATATGTTTAACAATATCAAACATGTATATCAAAAGAATATATTATTTGGAAGAAAAAGATTTCATGGGGACTTGGATGTTATAACTATGAAGTGATATCAAAAGAAAATTAGAATGATTAAATTATTTCAAAGGAGAAATAATCTAAATGGTTTTAACACATATTGAAGGAGGATGGAGAAAAAGACATGTAATAGGAAAAGGAGCATGAGTGAGAGTGGTGAATCTGTCATTGATGTTAATTATGTTATCTTATTTTTAATTATTCTATTTTATAATTTTCACTCTGTTGTATTCCTCCTGCTTCTCCCTTTTCCATTTTTTTCTCATGAATAGTTGGTTATGTCTTATTGGTGATCAAGGAAGGGAAGGATTTCAATTTTAATGCTTGGGTACCAAACCCCATGAATAAAACCCTCTTCTTATTCACTAGTTATAGTATTAATTAATATCTCTAATGTTTTATGTGATTGAATGTGATTAAAATATGTTTACAGTTTGTGTTGATTTATCAATTATCACTATCTCTATCCAATAATCTTAATCTAAATTCCTTGGAATATTCATCATGCGGTGGTGAAGAAATTAGTGATTGATGGATCATGTGTGAATGAAAGAATAGTATTATTGGTTTTCATGGGAGAAATAATTCCATGATTAGATTTTCAAATTAATCTGAGACTGGTTTTCAATATTACTTAAAATAAAATGATGGGGAAAATAATAAGCCAAGGCCTTTGTAAAACTAGTTCTCAATATGACCTTTCCACTTTTGGTGAGGGGTGAAATGTACATAGAACACCACACTATCAAGTTATCAATAAGAAGAGTGAAATAATTTCATATAAGGACACAATTATAATTTAAAATCGAGCATTAATCTCTATCCCTATTATTTTTCGATCCTCATATGATTTTTTCAGTTAATTACAATTATTTAAGACTCAATAAAAAAATTCAAACACCTCTATTTCTTCCTATAAATATAAATAAAAATTACTTTGAACATCCATTTATAAATATCACCCTAACTTTTCACATGACAATATTTTATCTAGGATAATAATATTATTTTACAACACCTATGCCAGTGTTGTCAGATTCACATGATACATTTGATTTAGTTTTCATTTATTATTTTTATTAGTTCCTAGTTTTCCCTTACATATTTTTATTAATTTATCCATATTAATAAGTGATAGAGATTAATATATTGAGATTTGAATTTAGATAATGGGTATGATATAAAACAACTAGATTTTTGTATGTGTTATCATTTTGAACAATATTATGTCAAAATAAAATATTGATAATTTATTTGACATTTTATTGTCGAGACTAATAAAAAATTTAAATAAAAAATGAAATATCATTAGGAATATTATAAGAAGACTAAAAATTCATGTTAATAAAAAGATTTATAAATTAATAATTTTATTTTCTTCAATATTTTCTAAATATTAATGTTTTTTTCTAATAATAATTAAATAATGAGATTTAGTAGTTAGCAGACAAATAATTACATTTAATGGAGTGAGATTAAAATAATTTAATGCTAACAAGTAATATTTCGATGACTTTTTAGAAGGTGTTTTTTTTTAAATTTTTTTTTAAAAAATAATTATTATTATAACAAAAGTTTTCAATGGGAAAAAAATACATTAATCTTTAGTTAATTGGTTATAAGGATATGAAAATGTATAATTTAAAATATAATTCTCCTATAAAAATAATTTTTATTATATTTTATGTTTCTCTGTAAATATAATATTATCATATTTTAGAATTTCAATTTATGAAAATTAAACTCATTTTTTGATTTATCATATCAAAATTACATTTGGGTGGATTTTATAGATTTTTATAAAAAGAATTCTTTATTAGTGAAAAGTAAGAAGTCCTATTTTTTATATTTGGTAAAATTTAATGAGATAATCATGATATAAGATTGGAAAAAAATTTATGAAATCAATTTCATAAAAATAAATATAAGGAGTAAAATGAAAGATTGAACATTAATATTTTTAATTTAGAATCACATATTTTTCAATTTGGAACCTATTTTATAATTTCTTTAATAAAAACTATATTTTGTCATTTTTCATTAGGTTTGTATTAATAAGATTCAATTTAGTGTTTGGTACATTTGGAAACCAAATAACTTAAATATTTTTAATCATTTTCCAATAAATATAATGAATATCAATTTGATAAAAAATATTTATCATAAATATGTATTTTCATTGATAAAATACATTTTTCTAAAAAAACAATTCATTGTTTTGTATTTAAATATAAATAAGATAAATATTATCACCACATAAAATTTAATTCAATAACATTTATTTTATATTTAAAATTTTAATAATAATATTTATGTAATAGGGTTAATATATATTTTTGGCATAAAAATAAGTTACAACTTTAAGAGTCAGTCACCATGATAAAGAATAAAATGGGGGAAAAGTGTGTAATAATGGGATAATGTCAAAAATGCCCCAAAAATTCACCTTTTGGTTGGTGTACGACTGGTTAAAATACCTTCACTTTTCATAACCAAATAAATTATCAAACATGGATATATTATACTTGTAAAACCCCATTGTGATAAAGGGTCAAATGACTAAATGATATGACTCATGTAAACAAAATGAGCCTTTATATTTGAAAGGATACCTCATTAGAACTCCCAAGCTATGTGTTCTTGGCATAGAGTAGTGATTAGGATGGGTGAACTTCTAGACTGTTTCCAAGGGTGTGTGTGTATGAGGACAAATCATACTAGAAAGAACATGTGTTGGTATGTGGTGATAATCATTAGTCCGATGACCTATTCGGGCACATGGGTGGGCCTTAGGGGGAACATGTGTATACAAGGAAACTACATGTACCTATTGGGCTTGGACCTAATAAACATGTTATAGAGTGGTGTCTATGCTATTAGTGTGTCCAAATTGTCACATTGGTATCAGAAAAGGAACAAAATATTAAGTGTGGTGCACTACCTGGGTTTAGATATAAGGTCCACAAAGAGGATGTTGTTCTCTAAAGGGGGTTAATATAGAAACCCATAATAATAAAGGTTTAGATGACAAAATGACCAGATTCATATCAATAAGTTTAATATGTTACATATACTTTTTATTTACGTGGTAAAAACAAAAAATCTTTTAAATATTAGTTTCTAGGAAATTAGGGGCATAATGACTGAAAACATAAAGAATTATTATAATACACTTGAAAGGGTTATTCATGGGTTTATACCAAGTACATTTACTATATGTCATAACCTAGGGACATACCTAAAAGGAAATGGATGAGCATAAGGCCCAACAAGGGAAACAATTTACATATATTTGTGAGGAATATCAATAAGAACATGAGAAATATCATTGTGGCATGAGAAATGAAAAGAGAGGAATATCATAATAAAAATGACATTATTCATAACATCTAAATGTGGCTACAACATTATTTTGCAAAATTTTAATCATATTACCATGTTTAATCACCATGGAGTTGTAATTGAAAATTACCAAGATTGTTCGCTAAGGTATCATAAAACATGGCATCTCTAGAGATTTGATTCCTTAACTAATGAATTATATCACTCTCATGAATCACCATTAATATGTATTAATTAATGTGAGACCCAGATTTTATAATCAAGCACTTCATAAATTTCCCACAAAGAATAAAAAAGTTGGTTTCATATCAAAATCATGGTGTTTTAAAAGTGCTTGAAAACATGATCATTATGTCATATTCAACCCATGGAAAGAGAATGTTGGTTTCATGTATGTTAAAACCAGAAGATAATAAATCATTATTACATATAGGTTAATACCCTTGGATAATATAGAGGTGTGGGTATTCCAAAAAATAATATTAAAGAGAATTTATTGAGGAGGATATGGAAATTTTGAGATGTAAATTTGTTAGCATGAGTATAAAATGTGGTTTAAAAATGATTAAATGATATGGGACAACTGAATACCATTTTAAAAACATGAGTTTTAAGTAATGGTATGATCAAAATAGTAATATAGAAGAGTAACCATAAACTTTAGAAGAAATATATGAAATGGGTTTCTTGATTCAAAAATAAAAGAAGGATAATTCCCTTAACTTAATAAGTTACTCCTAAATCTTGAGGATTGGAACCTTAGGGCTTGAGGAAACCTTGGGAGGAATAATTGGGAGGTAAAAATACCAGAAGTAGTGTGTGATGTATTGTGATTGAATGAAAATGGATAAATGGGTCAGTATTTATTGAAAATCAGGAGGATTTGTTAATAGTTTCCAAATATAGGCCTTGGAAATATTGGTTGTGGAAAATGTAAAACCATGGGTTGTCTATTGGTTTTTCCCATATATTTGGAAATTCGGTACATATGTTATGTTATTTTAACACAAAAGAAAAAAATTAATATTATATTACTTCTATTAGAATGAAAAAATAATGTTTCCAAAAAATAATGTTTTTAATGTTAAAGTTTCCATTTCAAACTTTGGAAAGTAAATTATAGGCTTGGAAATAGATTAAAATCTATTAAAATAATTTATATTAATAAAATTACATATTTTGAGTCTTGGATTGTGGTTAAATACTAATTAAATAATTATGACATAATTATGAAGTTATTAAACATACCGAAACCCCAAAAGTGTATATTTACTATTCACTAAAAAATAATATATTTTAAAAAAGTATCAAAAATTCACCTTATCCAAAACATGACTTATTGATTAAAAAAATGATGTTTATTTGATCATCATAATTATCTAAATATGATAACTCTATCTTTTAACGATAGAAATCCTTATTTATTTTAAATAACTCAGTATTAGTAGTAATAATAAAACAAATTGTAATTGATATTAATTTAACAATTAGAAAAGTAAGTAAATGAAAAAATTATAGGTTAAAATATTATGTTATTATATTTTTAATGAAAATTGCTATTTTAAAATATTTAAAATTTAAATTAATATTCAAAATTATTTATTTCCTTAAAATAATATTTTAATATAATTATATTTATTTTATTTTTGTTTAAAAAAATATAAGTTTATTAAGATAAATATTTTTAAACTAAAATGTTTTTAATTAATAATTATTATTTAAAATATAATTTCATAACAATATTTTTATTAAATAATTGAATCATGGGTTTATATTTTGTTTTAATAAATAAATTAATTATAATTTAGCACTTGAAAAACAGTAATAACAAAATGATTTAAAATTATAGATACTTTAAATCAATAAATAAATTAATGAATCCTGAAATAAATCATATCTATATATATATAAATATTGACTATTATGAATTTATAATGTTTTATTGATTTTGAGTATTGTTAATATATATATATATATATATGTGATATTATGAATTAAAGGTATTATATTATAAAATGATAAAAATAAAATAAATATTATGAAATTACCATATCCGAAAATGGAAATAAAAAACAAGTTAAGAAAATGTGAAAAAATGATAAAAATTATAAAATGAAAATAAATAATAAATGGTAAAAAAAACAGACTAAAATAGAGAAAAAGTATCATAGAAATATAATAAGACATTATAATAATAATAGTAGTAATGTTAACAAAAAATTGATAAATAGAGAAACTATATAATAATAGAATATTATAATAATTATATCATGATATAAAAATGATAATGAGAAAAATTAATAAAATATAATAATAATAATAAATGTTTCATAAAAAAAAATAGATTCTTTTTGACCTATAGCCCATATACTCATCCTCGACTAGTTTGGGTATTTCACGGTTTATAATGTTTCAATTTGTGGTTTTGGATTCCACCTTATGATGTTGCAGTTGGGAATAAGATAATTTTTTAAGAGAAGTCAAGGAGCCTTATGGTTCACATGTCTTATATGTATATTTTTTTCCAATGATTTATCTAGTGTAGATATATATATTGAAACCTATGGCATTGCAAGGTGGCTGAATGGGGTGGTTTCCTGGATTCTCATAATTGTAATTTAGTTTAGTTTTCCCAAATTTAATGATCCATTGTTGTGTATTGTTTTTTTTCACTCTGATGGACTGATCTTGAGACCCGTCTTATTAGGATTATTCTACAATAGATATTTTAAGGTAAGGGATGATTTTTTTTATAAATATATAAATATATATACAATGATTTCTCCAAAACCCTTGTTAGGTAATTTAGTTTTAGGAAATATTTCTATGATCCTATATTATTAATTATATTTTCAACGTTTATTTTGATATATAATATAAAACAATAAAAAAACCATGTTTTTTATTTTTCAACTTAAAATTTAACCGGGTATTTGATTTTATAAAATTTTTAATTACTATAGTTATTATTTTATGTAAATAGAAATTAGCATTTTATGTGTGGTTTATATTTACACTATTTTTAAATAAAATTTAACTTTCAACATGAAAAATTACCTTACACCTACATGAATTTCATTCATAATTTAGATATTTCTATAATCTATACCTATAACTGAAATTTCATGCATTCAACATAAGTAATTATTTTAAATTTATATGTAAGTGTGTTTATGTTTTTTTAAATAACTCCTTTAATGTTAAAGATTTCTTATAATTATGTTTGAAATTATTACTCTATGAAAAGGAATGGTATGAATATTTTCATCAATGAAAATAATTTTTGTATGATTATCAAATGGTTTTTGGGTTTTTAGTGAAAAATCCATAACTAACTAAAATGAATTCTTAAATTATGGAATTATAATATTGAATGATATGAAGTGGCATTGGAGTAAACCCAAGACATTAAGGGGATGTCGTTATAACTCTATAATTAAGATTCCTTGGACTAGATTAGTGATTAAAATGGGTGTCATTCTAGGATATTTCCTTGGGTGTTTGTGAGTGAGGACAAAGAACATTTGAAAGATATGTATTGGTCTATGGGGATATTCATTAGTCTGATGATACGTTTGAGATCATGGGTGCACCCAAGGGAGGGGACCATGTGTGTATGGGGAAACTGGTGGAACCAGGTGGTCCAGAACTTAATGACCATGTTAAGGTGGGGTGTTAGTGCTATCAGTAGGGTTGAGTTGTTACAATTATTGAAAATTACTTCTATTTTATTTTATAAAATTAGTATTTTTCTAAAATTAAAAACATCGAAAATATAAAAGGACCCCATAGACACCTCAATTATACTGAAAACTTAATCTTATTAAATAAAAAAATTACCAAATACACTCCCCAAGACTCTTATCCATTTCTTAGAGGTTATATATACTTCAAAATACTACCCTTTTATGGAAAAATTAACTTATTAATGGACTTATTTCAAGAATTAGGGTGAGATCATGTAATGAGTTTTATAAATAGCTATAATCTTCTTCTCCCACATCCAAATATGTTCTATATTCACTCATTTAATGACATAAATATAATTATTTTTCTTATATGTTATTATATTAATGGAATACCCATTATTTATATTACTCACATATATTATAATTAAATAAAATGTTTCCCATATTATGGAAAGTTCACCATAACTACAGAAATCACATTTCATTATTACTCTACCATACATGGATGGTGTAATAAATAAATTTAATAAATAAAAGTAAACATTATTACATGATTAATAATTTTTAATTTAAAATTGGTAAA
This sequence comes from Viscum album, assembly GCA_963277665.1. Classification (NCBI taxonomy): domain Eukaryota; kingdom Viridiplantae; phylum Streptophyta; class Magnoliopsida; order Santalales; family Viscaceae; genus Viscum; species Viscum album. The sequence goes on from OY728119.1 coordinate 119,113,069, forward strand.
TATATAATTAATAATAATAAACTATCATAATAATTCTCACCGCTTAAAGATATGTATATCAAAACATCTTTCATAATTTAAATACATTTTGTAAAATCTTTTGAAATTTATAACTTCAATAATAATTTAATTTTACCAACTCTATAAATCTAAAATTTTGGATAAATTTAAACTATTTTAAAACGCCTTGGACAATGGTCAATGTATAAAAGTAGTTTTGGATAAATTGTACAAAAAATACAAGTTTTCTATGTGTGAAAAAATATACAATAAATTAATGACATGTGATACTAAATTTACCTCAATATGTTAATATTATAAGAAAATGATCACAATAAACTATTTAATTGTCATTATTTGTTTATTAAGGAGGTCAAATACCTGAACTAAGTGATTCGAGAAATGAGATTAGGGTTTTCATTTGAAGACTCCATAAATTTAAATTGTTTTTATCAAACATCCAATATTATCCCCATGTATAAAATAAAATATCAAGAGATGAATAAATTACTATATTAAATTCATTTTAATGAATTTATGGTCCCTTCAATGCCCATATGGATTTACAGATCACACACTACATTGTTTGTGATGGTCCCTTTATAACACTTTTACATTCTTGAGTCCAGGATATCTATACATCTTTTTCTCACAAACTTCCTATGACCTTAAAAATATAATATTACTTTTCCCTACACTCTTCCTTACCTTCCCATTTTTTTGGAATATCCATGTCTTCATGGTTTCCTTCATAGTATTTCATAAAATCAAACCTCACTAAGGGGGTCCATTTATTTTCTCTACCAAAAAGTTTTTCCTATTATAAATTTTAAATTTTTAGGGGTTCCATTATTGGAAAGTTTTATTAATAATATAATTATGTAAAAAAAATTTGTTCCCTTATCCAATTGATTTTTATTGTGAATTATTTCTCAATTTTTATAAAAATATCTATAAATTTAATGCAGAATTATTTCAATAATTCGCTACTATTTTTTAAAAATTTATATCAGGATTCCATTTCAAGTATAGTAAAATTTTCATATATTTAAAACAATCCAAATTTTTTTGAAAATTTAATTTAATTTCAATTCTGTACTTACATAAATTGTATGTTTTCATTTCATTTCGATTTTCTAAAATTATAATATTTTTTTTATTAAAACATATTTGATTTCATGTTTTCATCTAAATGATTTTTGATAAATTTAAATACTCAAACATGATCCAAAACTTCTAATATTTTATTTACATGAATAATATATTTCATATAGATAAGAAATTTTTCAAATAATCTATTAATTAATTATTTTTGTTCTTAATTATGTGTGGTATGATTGAAATAATATCTCTATAAGAGGAATTATCCATCACATCCATCATATTTCTTAATCATCCATTTTTCATAAACATATCCTTTATCGAAATTTCTATACTCTATGAATATCATGTTTTACATTCTATAGATTTAATTATATTCACCTAGATACTGATACATTAATTAGTTGGTGGAATTATTAAATTGGTTCTACAACATTTTTCTATGTGATTTAAATACCTTATAGTTGATAATTATAACTGCTGTGTATTTACCTAGAGAGTTTAAAAACATAATTGGATTACCATTTAATTTACATTAGTTTATCATGTTATGATTATTGACCAATTTATGTTTGATTAAATTGTGTGGCAGAGATATGGATGGTCATATTTGGATGTTATGGTTGGGAACATAATTATCCAACCCTACAATGCTTTTGGTAATGTTTTAGTCTCATGAGAGATAATATATGGTTCCTTGAAAATTACCTTATCACACTACGTAATGTTTTTCTAGAATTTATCCTCATATTATGCTTATAATGTCATATTTTATGTTGTTTTTGTATTTATATTATAATATGATTTGATGGTGTTTACTTCATTATAGAAAAATCATTATTTTGTGATTATTGATTAATGATCCATGTTTTATTTGGTATGATTTCAATATAACGTGTCTTTCTACCATGATTATGTCATCATACCGATAATTTTTTTTGTCTCTCATGGTCTATAATTATATTCATTTATGTTTAACCCTAACAAATGTTTGAGATCACCCCTTTTTATGATTCATCTTCCCTATTATTTGAAAAATATTATAACATATAATATGTATAAGAGGGTTTCAGGTGTGGATAATTTTATATGAGATTTAAAAGACATGATATAAAATAAATAATTTTTTTATAGTTGGAAAATGTTCATTTTATGGGAATGATATGCATTTTTTTGTTTATGGTTTTTATTAAATCTCTAAAACTTTAAAAACAAAAGTAATTAGGAATTTATGTGACTCAATGTTTTTTACTTGGATTTTAATAATGGATTATTATTTTTAGTTTCTATAGTTAATATCAAGACCAGTTTGAAAAAAATATGTTTTAGCACCAAATTTAGAAGTTATGGGATGGGGTTTCTCTGTTAGAATTAGATAATGGTTTAGATAACCTTAAATGTTGAGATGTTATAAGATGAGGATAATTTAATAGTTTTGGATATCATACCCAATTCATATTTTTTTGGTTGATAAATGTCTAAAGGCATAGATACCCCTTATGGGTCACAAGTGATTGGATGTCAAAGTGATTTGATGTTATTTTAGTAGGAATTTTTATTGTATTATGAAGAATATATGATTTATGAATATATTTGGATTTTTATCGGTATATAAATTATTATTGAAGTAATTATGGAAAATTTGAATATATGGTTAATTGATTTTGGTAATATTCGATGGATAAACATGGGGATATAAATTTAATTTAAAATGAATGAAAGTTTATTTATATTGGTTAAAAGTATAATATATATTATGAGTTTATATTATTAATTTAAATTTTGATTTTTATGTGATTAATATTTTTTGAACATAAATGTCAATTTGAATTTTTATAGAATGGTTTTCCATGATTTTTCGGTATAAAATATAACAAGAATATTAATGAGAGTTTTGGGATCGTCAATTATAATGATTCAAAGGAGAATATAATTAGAAAAACCCCAGGATAAGGCTATATATAAGGAAACATCATAAAACCTTCTATAGTAAAGAGTTCGTTGATTCCAAAAAAGACATCCATTTCTAGAAACTAAAAGTTGACACATGCTCTGGTTCAGATGCACATAGGGGTAATAAACTTGAAAAAAGTTGGTGGTGGTATTTACTCTTACATCACTAGCCTCACATAAAGTGATCCAAACTACACAGAAGGTTATAATCTTACGGGGGATATGCTTTTGTTGAATTTGACCCTTTTTTATAAATCATTATGAAGGACATGAATAAATATTTTTATGGTATTGTATAATTTGTTGATGTCATATATAACTAGTTAGGTTAGAGAACCTCATAAAAAAGTGACAATGAATAAGAAATAATAAAACCTAAAACTCTTATTTTATAATATAAATGACATATTAGATTTATTTTTCAAAAATTCTTTTTAATAATTAATTATTTTATTATTTTTGTACTTATTAATTTACTTATTCACATTGGTGATGGAATTTAATTTTGGTAAGTGGAAAATTAGTTTAGGGGGTAGAATGTAACACCCTGATATTTTAATATGGTTTCTCTTTCAAATAATTATTATTTCGAATCGCTTATGTCATATGAATAATTGAACTAAAATCAAATGTGATATGATTTACAATTTAAGAGAAACATTTATACATTATTAAAATAAAATGTGAAATATCATTAAGAAAATTACAATATGAGTAAAATCTCAATTAAATATAAATACATTTAAAATTATTTATTTCAAAACCATAAATTTTATTATCATTGTTACTTTAAATAATATTTTCATTTATTCTAATATCAATTAATTGAAGAAAATAAATTATTAAAATATAAATAAATATTAATTTGATGTGACTGAGATCATTTAATGCTATAATATTTATTTCTGAAAGAATTATTTTTAAAAAGTGATGTGTACTATTTTAAAATTAAACACTTTTATGTGATTAAAACAATAAAATGTTTCAATGTGTTGAAAAATAAATTAACACAGTTTTAAATGTTATTAATATTTAAAATTTATAATTATTAATATGGAATCTTCCTAAAAAATTAAATTTCATTATTTCAAATGTTTTTTAAATGTACAATTACATAATTTTATAAGACTAATTTGAAATGATCAAATTATTTTCTAGACTCAAAATTTAAAAATTAGGTCACGGTGACATTTTTTGAATTTTCTAAAAGGTTAATGTTTTTTGTGAAAATTATGAAATAATATTTTTTAAATACATCAATTTTAATGACATAATATCCATATGTGCAAGAAATAAAATTTATTAAACCAATTTTTAGTCTAAATATGTATTTAGGGTGAAATTTCTAGAATTTAAAACAATATTTTGAATTTAGAGTCATATGATTAACATTTTGGTAACAAAGTTTTATTTTATTCATTCAATATAATATTTTTGGTAGTTCTACATTAATTAAGTATTAAAAAGATCATATTCACGTTTTTATTTGTTTGGAATCCAAATACCCATATTTTATTAAATCATTGACCACTTAATATCATGGATATAAATCTTAAACATAGACTTTGTACTAAATATGTATTTCTATTCATAAAAATACATTTTTTATAAAAAAATGTTTTTTACATTGTTAAAAATTATAATGTAGATAGTTTTTATCAAATTTTGAGTTTTAATTAAATAATATATATTTTATATTTTTAATAAAAAATTAAAAATTAGTTAATAAGTTAAATTTTATTTTAAGACATAAAAATAAATTACCAAGCTAAAAGTTAATCACCATGGTAATGGCTAAAATGAAATAACAATTTTTAATAAATGGATAATGTTAGAAAATAATAAAAAAACTCACCTTGAAATAAATTTATGAGGGATTTAATCACCATATCTTATATTATGATCATTAATTATAAAATTTGAATAAAGTTTCTTAAAAAAATATTCTATTTTTCTATTAATAAATTAATATTTGTAAAATTTCTACCCCTCTCACATATAGAAGGCCTCCATCACTATACCACATATCCTCAAATTTTATGCCTCTTATCTTGACCATTATATGCCAAAACCCCTACTTAACACTCTTATCGATGTTTAACAGATTTTTGTGTCATCAAAAAACAACCCAATGATGGTATAATTTACTTTCTAATGGAGTCATACGAAGGTGTGAGGTGAGAACATCTAATTACTTATTCTAATTTATAATTTTTTATCTACCTCCTATAAATAAATTCCACCCATATTAATATAATTAAATAATATAAATAATTATATCGAGATGTTATTATGATAAAAGAATACTCGTTATCTATCTACCTCTCATCTATTATAACAAAAAAACATTTCTTATTTTATAGTTTTTTCATCACCTCTATAGGAGAATTATTTCATTTTTATTCTTCTATATAGATTACTGGTTTTATAAATGTTTTTATTTTATAAAAAAAAATCACATGATTAATATTATAGGAAGATAAACTGGAAATTGTATAAATGATATTATTAATAAGGGGTTATAGTAAATTTAGTCTCCAAAAAATTAAAATACAAATAAATCATTCATAACTTAAAATATTTTTGAAAATATAATAAAATATATAAATTTACTACTACCAGAATGGAAAAGTATCTATAATACTAAAATTTTGGATATTTTGGAACTATTTGATATGTCCTAAAACCATATTCAACACATATAACATGTCATTTAGAAATTTTTTGAATTAATCCAAAGTGGGAAATGTGAGAAAAACATATATATAAAATGATATAAATATTATATAAATGGATCTTAAAAATTAAATATATTTTAATTTTCTTTTTAAAATAATGATTTTTTATAATTTATTTTTTTTATTTTTGAGGCTATATGCACACACCTAGAATGTCAAGACAAGATGTAAGGATACTCATTACAAGAATCATTTTATTTCATGTATTCTTCCTCTACATAGTATATTTTTTTTACCATTTCTCAAATAAATTATACTAAAATGATTACATTTCTTTATTACTTTCATTTTAATGAATTAATGGTTTCTTTACTTCCCTTATGGTAATGTAGTTCACACATCAGGTTGTTAGTGAATGATAATTTCCTAAACATTTTCTTTTTCGAAGGTGTGTTATAATTCACTATATATGTCCCTCACTTACAAATTTTATATTATTAAGATATCATTTCCATTATTGTCACTTATATTTACTCATTTAGGGAATATACAGTTCTAAAATTTACCCTAAATTATATTTCAGAGTTTTAAAAATGATAAGGATTCTAAGGGAATATTTTCACTATCTTCCTCTCAAATATTCTTCAAATGTAAATTTATTTATTTTCAAATTTATTTTATTGGAATTATTAAGGATAAAATAAATCATTAAAATACTTTTGATCATTTATTAATGTTGATTATTAAATTGAATCATTTATCTGTTAAAAACATCAAAAAAAGTTATGAAAACCATTTTTAGAATTTATCTGTCATTTTTTGTTGATTCTTATCAAGATTCCAGAATAAAGATATTACTTCATTTAAAAATTTTAAATAATCACAATTTTTTAGAACTTGGAATTCGTTTCCATATAATTTAATATATATTGGTGATGTTTTACTTTTATTGCAATGTTATATAATACCAATATTTTCTTATTAAAACCTAATCAATTTCTTGTCTTCCTATAAATTATATATATCTATGTCAACAATCATTTACGTCTCACACATTATTATATTTTATTTCATTATATAGTATGTTTGAATAATAATTTAATATCTTTTGAAAAAAATTTATTCTTTTAAGTTAAATATAATATACTTTAACCTGAGGATATCTCCATTGAAAAGTGTTCAAAAACTAGTTTTCACATAATTCAAGGTGATGAGTGTTTCAATATGTTTTATTTTAAAGAGAAATAAAAAGTACAATAAACAAATATATTGGAAATAAATATGATCATCAAGTGAATGGGTTAGGGTAGTTCATCCACTCATAATAATATTAGAGACTTAAAGTATTCAAGTCCTTTTAAATATAAAAGAAAATGAAAGGTTCTCTGATAATTTTACCTTCCACCATTATTTTAAATAAATAGCGAGAATATAAATTACTGTAATCACTTATCAATATAACCACTTTACATGTATATAATTTAATATAGAAACAAAATACTGGTGTACCTAGAAAAAACATAATTGGGTTTTGTGTTCCCTATATTGCCTATGTCTATTCAAATAACTTTCACACATGAGGAAACGATTTAAAATCATTTCACTATTGAACCATATAAACTATTTCATATATAGTTAGAGATTAGTATATAGATCCTTTACTAAAGAGATACAACTTGGAAAAAAATATAGCAAACAAAATCTTATTCAATAATATAGTCTGTGGATGAATACTAAAACTAATTTAATAAAAAAGAGTTTATTTAATGGAATAAAACATCAAAATCATTATATATGGAATTTCGTCCCTTACTGTAACACCCCGACCCTAGTTACCCAGAGTCGGTGCTTTGTTACATAACATTGGCATGATCAAAAGAAAGATAAATATCGAAAGACCGATTAGTTTAGTAGCCTTGGAAACACTAGATACATTCATAAAGGTTTACATTACATCATAAAATGAAAACTACAACAATATAGTCTCCATAGTCCACACTCTTATCCCCTCATACTATCCATGTAGATCATTCATAAATTACTTCTTCACATCCTCAAAAAAAAACATAGAAACCGGGTGAGCTCAAATTCCCAGTAAGGATAACAATATAGCGGAAAATTTCATAAATAAGAATAAACATTTAAGGAAATGTATAACGAAAACAAAAGCCTTTTAAACTTGAACTTCAACAGAGTATGGAAAAAATAAAATGAAATAATGCCATTTACTTATTGACATTGATATTCTACTAATCGAATAATCACATGCAATATCAATAACCACATTCATAATGATGAAATGCATAATGACAGACTATCATAACCACATATCCAAGGCCTCGTTCCATGAATACAAATACGATTTTGTCAAGGCCTTGTTCCAAGACACTAGTTTGTCTCATGAGACATACCGATGCAATTTTTTTAGAAGATACTTACATTTAAAATTGCTAAAATATACTCGAGTATTTTTCTGAAAACATTATGCATGCTTTTGAAAACAAAATAACAAATTTTGAGACTACTCGACTAATTACAGGCCATGATTGGTCTACTCCCAATCCCTTCCTGTCTACCACACTTGAGAGTCGGGTTTTCTGAAAACATTTTTAAGCTTGCGTTAAACACATATACATTTGCACTGGATTTTCATATAATTGAGAGAAATATCTCTTTTTTGAAATCATTTAAAAATCACATAATTATAAAATAAAACATTGACTTTAAATATATTATTATATTCTTGTAAGGGAAGCTTTGAAGATTTAATAATGGCGGAAAATAGCTACACCCGCCATATAATTTAAAAAAAAGCATTCTTACCTTAGTTTTGTCGAAAAGGTTAAAAAGGAACTTGTTTGGAAAACGATAGAATGATTACTTTATAAACATCTTATAAAAAGTCAAAAAGGGTATAAATGAATTTATACCATAGTCTTTAAAATAGTAAGAATGATTTGAAATACATTTTTAAGAAACATGGATGTGGATGATAAAGAGGTTCCAGTAGATAATCACGTATAAACAACCTCAGATAATGAAGAGATTGTGAAATAACCCTTACCTTGTAGTTTTCCTTGGTTGGGGTAGGTTAACCTCCTGTATAATGGTGAAATAATTGTTATTAAATTATACAATAATTATATATATTAATATGATATCTTATATGATCTTTTAACATTTCTTTGTTAATAATATTTTAGAATTATCGTTGTTTTGGGTGTTAACTTACTCATTTTCTTTTATATGTTTTGTTACATAATCCGTGTTTGTCATGGATAGGTTGTTTCTTAATCATATCCAGAATGATATAAAGTCCTTAGATACTATTATTACTCATCCAATAAGAATTAGACTTGAATGGATACGATGGAAAATGAATCTCATCGCGTTCGTGGAGACGGTAGTCCGTACGTACGCACGAGCGACAATATCATTCTTTTGATATTAAAATAATATATAATTGGATGTTATATAATATATACAGAATAATTATCATGTTATATTTATTATTTACATTAATTACACATCAATGTTATACCCATCCAAATAATAATTTATTGAATAACAATTACACCACGACGTGGAGACGGTAAGCCGTACGTATGCACGTATGGTGACATGTTATTCAAAGGATGGATAGAATACTGAATATGGTTGTACCATATTTATAATAACATCACAGTATATATAAGATATTGGAGTTATTATTATAGAATGGTAATAACAAATAAAGAAGAAGTGGAAGAAGAAAGGAACTTGAAAAAGGGTGGTGAAATCATTACCTCTTCTTCGGGTTCTTCCTTTTGATTTGATCAAAAGGGCTCCTTAGGTTGGCTTTATGACTAAAGTAAGGCCTCTAGGATGAAGTTAGGAAAGTTGAGAGAGTATTTGGGCAGAGTTTGGCCGAGCCAAATAGCTTTAAAGGTGTGAATTAATGAAAAGGGGGAGTTCCCTTTTATAAGAGGGGTGAGGGGCACCTTTGGAAATGCTAGACATATTATTTTATAATAAATTCATATTCGGTTTCTAATGGCTCCAAAGTGGATTATTTATAGTTTAAGGTGGGTATGGGTAGAAAAAAACCCATCTAAAAGAATTTAGACAGGTTTGGATCCTTATATTAACCTTATCTTTTAGCTTTAACTATTAGTTAATTAGTTTGATACTTACCATGTCACTTTGTATTTTTATATTATATAGTTAATAAACATACTATATACCTCCAAGAGACCCCCAAGTGGTCCATTAATGATACAAATATCATGATATAAGTCTCTTGGCCGAACCTTAGATTTGTAGGAATTGAATATCAATTAATAATGTAATATTTGTTTTAAAAACCCTTTTATGTCAATTTTGACACTATTCAATAATTGATTTTTGTAAAAAACATAACAGATGGATTACTTAGAAAAAAGTTACTTAAATCATTCCTAACATGTCATATTAACTAAGAAAATTAGTTTAATTCATAAAAAGTCTCAAATTATTTATATTTGGGTATTTATAATATCAATTATTTTAATTGTTCACTATTATATTAATTACTACATCATCATTAGGTCATAAATAAATTAAATTATTTAATGTCTAAAAATTAAAAATAAAATACAATTATGTAGGAAGTCTGTTGATCTTTCTAATTAATATTTAAAATCGAATTTATCTTATGTATAACCCTATATTAAAAATGATTTAGTAAATAAACTTTGATTTTAACTCTTTTAACTCTTCTTTGAATTAAATAATAATAAATGTCCTAATCTAATCCAAGTGGACCTAAATGATAATATTTTATTCGTAAGGTTGTTTTTGGTCGAATTAATCTTATCCAATAGAATTAAGACATGTGTTAGGGTAATATTAATATCATTTTTACCCTTAATTACCCTATTTACTTTTAACCGCGGTAAATAAAAGTAAAATGTTACTATTCACCAAAAATTATTTTCTTCTCAACGAACCACATTTTAGTCCTTGATATTAACCGTGTCTCTCGGATTTTCGAAATTCCACTCACAGAAGTGGTAATATTAAGTTTTATGAAAAATTCAGTTTTTTAACTACCACTTAGTGGTTTCACTATTCATCAAAAAATGAAGTTTTTTCAGAAAAATACCAAAAATTCACCCTAGGCTAATTTCGATATTCCGAATCCAAAAATGAAGTCCATTTTGAGAAATAAAATTTATAAATTTGAAAAAGTGGGTATTACTATTCATAACGGCTAGTTTGATTGGTTGTGGTGTGTTAGAACTTGAGGTTGTGTACAGCACACGCTATTGCATTATTCAAAGAGAAGCGTACCGTAGAAGCTTGGGGTGTTACATTCTCCCGTCCTTCAAATAATTTCGTCCTCGAAATTTCTATAATACTACAGCATGAAAAGACTTGGGTGGTTCTTCATTATAAGTTCCTCGGGTTCCCACGTTGCCTCTTCTATCTTATCGTTTCACCACAACACTTTTACCAGACGATTCGTCCGATTTCTCAGTACTTGTTCTCTCGTATCAAGAATCTTGATGGGCTCTTCACAATAAGACAAATCGGGTTCCAGTTATAATTCCTCATAGGTGAGTACATGCGTTGGTCAGGCATGTATTTCCTCAACAGAGATACGTGGATCACATCGTGAACATTGGAGAGACGTGGCAACATTTATAATCGGTAAGTTATAGCCCCAATTCGTTCTAGAATTTCGAAAGGTCCGATGTACCTGGGACTCAATTTACCTTTCTTACAAAAACGTATGACTTTATTCCATGGAGATACCTTCAGGAAAACATGATCACCGACTTGAAATTCCAAATTCTTCCTTCGATTATCGGCATTGCTCTTCTGCCTACTTTGGGCTGCTTTGATATGGTTTTGGATTACCTTCACCTTTTCCACCATTTCCTCCGCTAGTTCTGGGCCTACAAGTTTTCTTTCACCAACGTCATCCCAACAGGTTGGTGTGCGAAATCTCTTTCTGTATAACTCTTCATATGGTGCCATATGAATACTCGAATGGAAGCTATTGTTATAGAAAAATTATACCAGAGTTAAATATTGATCCCACATACCCTGAAAGTCAAGTGAGCAGGATCTCAACATGTATTCTAAGGTTTGAATAGTTCGTTCTGATTGTCCATCTATTTGAGGGTGGTAGGCAGTGCTCAAATGAAGTTCAGTATCCAAGGATTTATGAAGACTTTTCCAGAATCTTGAAGTAAAACGGGGATAACGATCAGAAACAATCGATAGGGGTACTCCATGAAGTCTCACAAGTTCATTAATATATATTCTTTCTAGTCGTTCAAGCAGTAAATCTTCCCTTATAGAAAGAAAATGTGCGAACTTGGTAAGACGATCAACAATGACCCATATTGTATCGTTCCTTCTAGGAGTCTTTGGTAGCCCCATGACAAAGTCTATCGTAATATTGTCCCATTTCCACTCCAGTATGGGAAGAGGTTGCATGACTCCTCCAGGCTGTTGCCTTCCAGCTTTCACTTGTTGACAAACCATACATCTTGACACAAAATCAGAAATCTCCCTCTTTATGTTGTCCCACCAAAAATGTTCCTTCAAGTATCTATACATTTTGGTTCTCCCAGGGCGTATAGAGAAATTGGAACTATGAGCATCATCCAAAAATTCCCTTTTTAGATCAGGTATATCAGGAACACAAAGTCTCTTCCCAAATTTCAAAATTCCATCATCATACACAATGTCTCTCAATCTCCCATCATTCACAAATTTAATCTTCTTTTGAAATTCTTCATCATCGGTCTGAGAACTCTTAATCCTTTCTAGTAAAGATGGTTTGGCAACCATTTGAAAAGGAATTGATTTTTCACCTTCCCTGGTTATTCCCATGTCCATCTTCACTAGATCCATGAAAATTGGATCCCTTTAAATTCTCATATTGTTCAAAACTCCATGGTCTTTTCTACTCAAAGAATCCTCCACCTTGTTTGCTTTCCCCGGGTGGTAGTGTATCGTGCAATCATAATCCTTGAGTAATTCAAGACATCTCCTTTTCCTCATGTTGAGTTCTTTTGGTGAGAAAATATACTTCGAACTCTTGTGATCAGTATAAATCTCAAATTTTTCACCATAGAGGTATTGCCTCCATATCTTCAAAGAAAATATCACAGCTGCTAACTCGAGATCATGAGTAGGATAGTTTTTTTCATGAATTTTCAACTGTTGTGATGCATAGGCAATAACCCTATCATTCTACATAAGGACAAAACCATGTCCTTTCTTCGATGCATCACTATAAATAATGAACCCATCATTCCCCGATGGTAGAGTCAATATTTGAGCATTGACTAATATTCTCTTCAGTTCTTAGAAACATTCTTCACACTCTTTTGTCCAAACAAATTTAACCCCTTTACGTGTGAGCTTCGTTAATGGGTTAGCCAACCGGGAAAATTTTTGGACGAAACGTCGATAATAACCTACTAAACCAATAAAACTTCGTACCTCAGTTATAATCGTAGGTGTTGGCCATTCTTGGATTGCCTTGGTCTTATAAGGATCAACAGAGATTCCATATTTAGAGACAATATGGCCAAGAAAAGAAATCTTCTGAATCCATAATTCACACTTGCTAAACTTCCCATATAATTAATGTCTTCTCAGAGTCTTTAGGATAATGCGCAAGTGATTTTCATGATCTTCGTAGCTTTTGGAGTATACCAAGATATCATCAATAAATACCACCACAAATTCATCGAAATATTCCTTGAAAACTCTATTAATCAGATCCATGAATACAGAGGGTGCATTAGTCAATCCAAAAGGCATTACTGTAAACTCGTAATCCCCGTACCTAGTTCGAAATGCTGTCTTTGGAATGTCTTCCTTCTTCACACAGAACTGATGGTATCCATATCGAAGGTCAATATTTGAAAAGTATTGAGCTCCATGCAGTTGGTCAAATAGATCATCGATGTGAGGTAGGGGATACTTTTTCTTTATTGTTATAGCATTGATCTCACTGTAGTCGATACATAACCTCATAGATCCATCTTTCTTTTTAACAAAAAGAACAGGGGCTCCCCATGGAGAAACACTAGGGCGAATAAATCCCTTATTACTCAATTCCTCTAGTTGTTTATTTAGTTCAAATAATTCTACAGTGGCCATTCTATAAGGGGTCTTTGATATAGGCCTTGATCTAGGAATTAAATCAATGGAAAACTCAACTTCTCGTTCTGAAGGATGTCCAGGTAAATCTTCCGAAAACACATATACATATTCTTTCACAATAGGTATATCCTCTATTTGAACATTCATTTCCCCACCCACTGTAATTTCATCCTCTTCCTCCCCAATAATTGAATTTAGTGGAGCTAATGGGGGTGGATCTAGATAAGAACTAGGTGGTTAGGATTCTGCTCTAAAGATAAGGTGTTCCTTATCATCATCATCAAAAATCACAACCTACTTATTCTTATAATAAATCTTCACATCATGGTCCTAAATCCAATCCATACCGAGGATTATATCAAACTCAATCATAGGTATGACGATGAGATCAGCGGATAAAGAACATTTATGTTCTCTAATGGGGACTGATTCACAAAACATTGTTGCAATGATACTTCCCTTAGGAGTTTCAACTGACAACTCCCTTGTTAAATCAAATTGGAAATATCTAATTTTCTTAGAAAACTAGGAAGATATGAAACAATGCGATGATCCATAATCAAATAATGCATTTTCTAAACTTGAGGAAACCATTAAATTACCTACCACCACGTCTTTAAGAGTTTCTACCTCAGCAGTAGTGATAACATAAGCTTGGACATGATCCCTTGGCCTTTTCTGACGTAAGTTCCCCTGACGCTTAGGAAATTCATTTGCAAAATGTCCCATCTCCCTGCAATTGTAGCATTGGACATCATTATCTTCCTTCTTCCCCTTGAAATCATGATCTTGGTGGCCTTTTTCACCACACATGTAACAGACACCCATTTCCTTCAAGCAAGTATCGGGGTGTTTCTTCCCACATTTTCCACAAGATGGATATTCAACCTTTCCCTTCTTCCCCTTATTTCCATTCCCAGATTGATCAGCAGATCTCTTCTTCTCTTGTTTTGCTTTAATGTCATAAGACTTAGAGAATTCCTTTTCTATCTTGATAGCACATGAGACGATGTCTTCATACGACGAGAAGGATTGTGAGACTAATTCTCGAGGGAGAAATGGTTTTAACCCATCAAAGAAACAATTAATCTTACTTCTTGGGTTACATATAAAATCTCCAGCATGCCTTGATAACCTTGTAAAGTTAGCCTCATACTTTGCGACATTCTCATCCTCCTTTTGTCTCAGACTCAGTTTTTGCCTTTCCATATCTGCTCGATGGTTGCAAGGAAAGTATTTTTCTAAAAACAGATCTTTGAACTCCCTCCATTCCATATTTGATACTTCATCATATTCCTTCGTGTTTTGATTCAATGACCACCATTGACCAGCATCTCCAGTGAGGCGGTAAACTGACATGATAACTTTTTCCCTTTCACTACTTCCCAAAGCCTGAAATATTTTTTCTCTGGGGAACTTATCCATTGCTTTTCTACTAATGGATTTGTACTCCCATTGAATGTTGGTGGTTGCTGCCTCATGAAGCGATCTAACATTGATCCTCCATGCTGTGGATCAGGGTGCTCCATACGGGTAAGGTTATTATTCATAACCTGAGTGAGTTGTCCTAGTATGGTGATCAGCTGATCGGCACCAGTTGCATCACCAGCTCCACTATAATTATCTTGAGCAGGAGGGGAATCCCTACATGGAGTGCATGCATTGATATAGTTTCTATTTCTTCCACTATGCTCCATTTCTAAACAATGGCATAAACTGGATCAGTTTATGAATCAAAATACATAATTCCATACTTATAAAACACTTTACATAAAGTGAACTATTTATGGATATAATCCATAATCATAAAAATGTCTCCATTGAGGAAGTATATACTCATAAACCCTTCATAATTATTTGTAAAGAAAATGAGAGTTATTCTAAGAATATCCCTTGGGAGTATCGTAACCAAGAGTGCAGTAAGGCCCGTTGTCATGCACCAGTTCCCATTCGAGTCTAGCTCAAAGCAGTGTCTTCAGGTTTTACCCCTAGGTACATCTGTTCCAGATCCGACTCTACCTACTCGTATCCAGACAGGGATGTATTTCTCGGAAAACTCACAAAATCTCTACAATACCAAAATTCAATGAAGTTCTTCTATAATCCTCAAAGTCTATCTTAAATCTATGTGCTCTAATCAGAGTTTATATAAATCTAGCTTCCAAGGTTTGTACTAAACTTACTCTGATACAAACTGTAACACCCCGACCCCAGTTACCCAGAGTCAGTGCATTGTTACATAACATTGGCATGATCAAAAGAAAGATCAAATCTCGAAAGACCGATTAGTTTAGTAGCCTTGGAAACACTAGATACATTCATAAAGTTTTACATTACATCATAAAATGAAAACTACAACAATATAGTCTCTATAGTCCACACTCTTATCCCCTCATACTATCCCTGCAGGTCATTCATAAATTACTTATTCACATCCTGGGAAAAATAAAACATAGAAAAGGGGTGAGCTAAAATGCCCAGTAAGGATAACAATATAGCGTAAACTTTCATAAATAAGAATAAACATTTGAGGCAATGAATAACTAAAACAAAATCTTTTTAAACTTTAAATTAAACATAGTATGGAAAAAATAAAATTAAATAATTCCATTTACTTATTCACATGGATATTCTACTAATCGAATAATCACATGAAATATCAATAACCACTTTCATAATGATGGAATGCATAATTCCAGACTATCATAACCACATATCCAAGGCCTCGTTCTAAGACTACAAATAAGATTTTGTCAATGCCTTGTGCCAAGACACTAGTTTGTCTCATGAGACCTACCGATGCAATTTTTTTAGAAGATTCTTACATTTCAAATTGGTAAAATATACTCTAGTGTTTTTCTGAAAACATTATTCAAGCTTCTGAAAACAAAATAACTAATTCTGAGACTGCTCGACTAATTACAGGACCTGATTGGTCCACGCCCAATCCCTTCCTGTCTACCACACTCGAGATTCGGGTTTTTTGAAAACATTTTTAAGCTTGCGTTAAATATGTATACATTTGCACTGGATTTTCATACAATTGAGATAAATATCTCTTTTTGAAATCATTTAAAAATCAAATAATTATAAAATAAAACATTTACTTTAAATATATTCTTATATGCTTCTAAGTGAATCTATGAATATTTTATAATGGCGGAAAATAGCTGCACCCGCCATATAAGTTTAAAAAAGCATTCTTACCTTAATTCTGTCCAAAAGGTTTAAAAGGACCTTGTTTGGAAAACGATAGAAAGATTCCTTTATAAAATTCTTATAAAAAGTCAACAAGGGTATAAATGAATTTATACCATAGTCTTTAAAATAGTAAGAATGATTTGAAATACATTTTTAAGAGACATGGATGTGGATGACAAAGAGGTCCCAGTAGATAATCATGTATAAACAACCTCGGATAATGAAGAGATTGTGAAATAACCCTTACCTTGTACTTTTCTTTGGTTAGGGTAGGTTAACCTAATGTATAATGGTAAAATAATTGTTATTAAATTAAAAAAGAATCATATATATTAATATGATATCATATATGATCTTTTAACATTGCTTTGTTAATAATATTTTAGAATTATCGTTGTTTCGTGTGTTAACTTACTCGTTTTCTTTTATATGTTTTGTTACATAAGCCATGTTTTTTATGGATAGGTTGTATATTAATCCTATCCAGAATGATATCAAGTCCTTATATACTGTTATTAGTCATCAAATGAGAATTAGACTTGAATGGATACGATGGAGAAAGAATCTCATCGCGTTCGTGGAGACGGTAGTCCGTACGTACGCACGAGCGACAATATCATTATTTTGATATTAAAATAATATATAATTGGATGGTATATCATATATACAGAATAATTATCATGTTATATTTATTATTTACATGAATTACACATCATTATTATACCCATACAAATAATAATTTATTGAATAACAATTACACCACGACGTGGAGAAGGTAAGCCGTACGTACGCACGTACGGTGACATGTTATTAAAAGGATGGATAGAATACTGAATATGGTTTTACCATATTTATAATAACATCATAGTATATATAATATACTGGAGTTATTATTTTAGAATTTTAATAACAAAGAAAGAAGAAGTGGAAGAAGAAAGGAACTTGAAAAAGGGTGGGGAAATCATTACCTCTTCTTCGGGTTCTTCCTTTTGATTTGATCAAAAGGACTCGTTAGGTTGGCTTTCTGAATAAAGTAAGGCCTCTAGGATGAAGTGAGGGAAGTTGGGATAGTATTTGGGCAGAGTTTGGCCGTTCCAAATGGCTTTAAAGGTGTGAATTAATGAGAAGGGGGAGTGCCCTTTTATAAGAGGGTTGAGGGGCACCTTTAAAAAAGCTAGAAATATTATTTTATAATAAATGAATATTCTTTTTATAATGGCTCCAAAGTGTATTATTTAACGGTTAAGGTGGGGATGGGTCGAAAAACACCCAACCAATAGAATTTAGACAGGTTTGGGTCATTATATTAACCATATCTTTTATTTTTAACTCTTAGTTAATTAGGTTGACACTTACCATGTCACTTTGTATTTTTATATTATATAGTTAATAAACTTACTATATACCTCCAAGAGACCCCCAAGTGGTCCATTAATAATAAACCTATCAGGATATAAGTCTCTTGGCCGAACCATATATTTTTTTGGAATTGAATATCAATTAATAATATAATATTTGTTTTAAAAACTCTTTTATGCCAATTTTGAAACTATTCAATAATTGATTTTTTTAGAAAACAAAACAGAAGGATTACTTCCAACAAAGTTACTTAAATCATTCCTAACATGTCATATTAACCTATAAAATTAGTTTAATTCCCAAAAGTCTCAAATTATATTTATTTGGGTATTTATAATATCAATTATTATAATTTTTCACTATTATGGTAATTATTGCATCATAAATAAATTAAATTATTTAATGTCTAAAAATTATAAATAAAATACCATTATGTAGGAAATATTTTTATATTTCTAATGAATATTTACAATTGAATTTATCTTATGTATAACCCTATATTAAAAATGATTTAGTAAATAAACTTTTATTTTAACTCTTTTAACTCTTTATGAATTAAATAATAATAAATGTCCTAATCTAATCCAAGTGGACCTAAATGACAATATTTTATTCCTAAGGTTGTTTTTGGTTGAATTAAGCTTATCCAATAGAATTAGGACATGTTTTAGGGTAATATTAATATCATTTTTAACCTTAATTACCCTATTTACTTTTAACCGTGGTAAATAAAAGTAAAAAGTTACTATTCATCAAAAATTATTTTCATCTCAGTGAACCACATTTTAGTCCTTGATATTAACCTTTTCTCTCGAATTTTTGATATTCCACTCATATAAGCGATAAAAATATGTTTTATGAAAAATTCAGTTTTTTAACTACCACATAGTGGTTTCACTATTCATCAAAAAATGAAGTTTTTCAGAAAAATACCCAAAATTCACCCTAGGCTAATTTCGATATTCCGAATCAAAAAATGAAGTCCATTTTGAAAAATAAAATTTATAGATTTAAAAAAGTGGGTATTACTATTCATAACGTCTAGTTTGATTGGTTGTGGTGTGTTAGAACTCGATGTTGCGTACAACACACGTTATTGCATTATTCAAAGAGAAGCGTACCGTAGAAGCTTGGGGTGTTACACTTACCCAGTCACCCACTATTTTACTACTCTATTTATAGACTAATAGATAGTATTGGATATGATGAAAACTTTAATAATAAGTTAAATTAAAAAAATTATAAAAATAAATATTATAAAAAACAACAACAGTGGTTCCTCTTAATCTAATGTCTACGTCGCCCTACTCTCCTCTTTATAGATGCTTGGTTTTTTTCATCCTCTACCTTTAGTCATACCTATGAGATAACTATTTATTTCAGTTTTAAAATTCATTTCTTGTTACTCTCTTCCATTAATACATCATGATCTTCAAATATCCATTAAACGCATATGATTCCCTATATAAATTTGATTGGAATAATGTGAAAATTATAATCCATGTGGACATATTGGATTCATTTCAGGAATTATAATGAAATGACACTAATAATTTTTTGTAATCATAAATTATTCTTATAAATATCCCTTCTAGAAGAATTATTCTGAAAATTCATCTGAAGTAATAATGTCTACATAGGTTAGAATATTCTTATAGAGTACCACAATGATTATTACAAAGCTCTAGATGTTTCATATCTATGTGATGACCATGTCTACATAGTATTTAAAATAGTTTGTATGACTGTTATATAATGTTTACTAGGTTTTCTAGACTATTCTTATAGACCTAAATTAATTATTACAAATGGATATGGATGATTATTATACTTATTGAATTCATGATTATGCAACCCTAGATTCATCATAAATGTTTCAATGTGTTTTCATTTTTTTGAGGTTCCATAGTGTATGAATAAATAATTTTAATTCAAAAGTCACAACATTATTTAGCCACTATATTATAAATATTGACATCTAATTTCACATTCTATGATCCAAGAATTAATCATAGCACAATAAATAGTAATCAATATCATTCCATTCATATTTATCAAAAAAGTAAACTAGTAGAATAAATTCCAAAAACATTACATTTAAATCAAAATTCACATAATCAAATGATTCGAAATATTAATTTTAATACTCATTTGACATCAGTCAAAAAATCACGGGGGAAGAAAAATAATTTAACATTTAAAAATATTATTCATTTAGTTACCAAGTCTATATATTTTCCATAAATAGATACTATATAAAATTATACATTTATTGATTATAAAAATACTTATATGTCTATATTGTGATGGAAATAAAATCTATAAAACATAAATTCTGCATCGCTAAATGTTTCTTTACTATTAATAAACTATGCATAAAAAATTAATTTATTTCAATGAATTCTCTATGTGAATACAATATATTTAATTTTTTGTTTGAAGTGTTTTCACAAAGTTACCCAAACATAGATTGATTGTAGAAATTATTTACTAAATCATATATCTTTTATATTTATAATGTAAATATATCATACATAATTTTCTTAATTTATGGGTATTCACAGAGAGGGTTTATTTATTTGATGTGATATCCATTTAATTTCCATGGGTTTATCTTATTATAATTATCTATAGATTTATGTATGTTTACATTATAAGGAGAAAATATTCATGTTCATATTATGATGTGATGGGTGGGATCAAAATTATAAATCCCTCTAATAGATTTGATAATATTTTCATCTCATGAGAAACCATATATGTTGCATAGGCAGTTATCCTAGAACACTTAGTTCTGTTTTCCTTGTAGGGATCCTTTATTTTTTCTAAGATACCATATTTTATATTATATTAACATTCTTATGATTACATGATCATATAATATACTAATGTTTATAATGATGACACTATGTTATGACTCATGAATTATGATACTTGTTTTAATGGGTATGATTTCCTTATTATATAATTATATAGCTTGATTATATTATCATTGCAATAACTTTATCTTATAATAAATTTTGATATTTGATTATTATATATTATGTTTACCCATAATGACTGTTTGAACTGATCCTTCTTAAAGTTCAAATTACCATGATTATGAAAATGAATATAATGTATGATATGTCTAAAATTGTATCATGGTTGTATAATTTTTTGGAATATAATAATGAGTTATTATAAAATATTGAATCATTAGTTATGTGGAAACATGTCCACTTTTTGGGAATGATAATGGTAACTTTATCTAAGTGTTTCTACATGATCTATAAAACTCAAATCCTAAATGGAATTCTATATGTATGTGACTCAATTATCTTAATTAATATTATAATTATGTATATTTATGTTTTTTCTTTAGTTGGCATAAAATCTAGTTTATAAAGATGTTGTTGGTTATATAGATAAGGTTGTGTGATTATGGGCTACCTCATATTATAGTCATTTGATAGTGCTACATAAATCATAATATTAATGGATTTAGGTATACAAATTAGAGAAAAGGTTTCATCATATTACATGAAATGATGTTATCATAACCCTTTAGAAAATATTCATTCCTTATAGTTACCAATATTCCCATCCATGTATAGGTTGTTCTTGAATAACCATTTTAAATTTACTAGGATTTCATCTACTGCATGATATAATGGAACCAAAACATTGTTTTAATAAAGTAAATATATATTATTATTCATAGATTAATTCCGTATAGAAACTTATATGTTTATTACTACTTTCTTATAGGAAAAAGGATCGTCATTATCCACCAATAATGATTCACCATCCAAAGTGACTCTAAATCCATATCCCCCTACTTATCTATCCTATCTAGGTGTCCTATGTAGTATCAGTGTCTTGGGAAAAATCACTTTCAAGTGAACTTGGGGAATTTATTCTTATAAAATCGCTTGTGTATCATGGGTATGAAAATCCTCAAACACAATCATTCTCCAAAAATTTACTATATAAATATTCTCCCTCTCATGGAATATATTTGGTTTTAAAACTGTTATATTACATTATGAGGGTCTTTATAGATAATATACCCTTTGTTTAATTATGATATTCTACAGAGACACACTTACAACTTTGTGGTATAAGATTTTTCTTGGATATTTCTAAATGAATTCCCCACAACCCCCTAAATGATTATATGACCAAGTATATTTTATTTCATACAACAACTAATATGGTATAATATTTTTTAATATTTTTAGAATTTATATTAGAATTTTTACCATAGTCTATAATCCATATCTCTAGATGAATGATGGAAGTTTTTTATTACTCGTCATTGAAATCACCATTCTCAAAAAATTTTGATTCATCCATTAATTAATATAATTTTATTATGGCTTATATGGGGGAGTGATGTGAGACAGAATTCCAGAATCCTATAGATAGTTGACAAACTCCTGGTTAATATACTCTCCACCTCAATCTTATTTGGTGTTTATTGTCAAAATTACATGATATTTCACCACATTATTTGTGATATCTATAAATTTCAAAAAGGATTACTAATTTTACACATTAATTTAATATCCCTAACTATAATCAAGTATTTTTCATAATTATTATATACTACTATATACCACTATATTCAATGGGAGATGGTTTAAAAACAGTAGTACCTACCGATTCAATAATATCGATTACCCTTTATACCTTTCTACAAGATAGATGGTTAGCCATCTTTCCTTGAAGACAATAATGAAAAATATCAATTGGGATTTTTTTGGAAGAATAAAAATAAAAATATTGATAGTCTTCAATCATATGCTTCCTATTTACAAGAAAATTCCAGTGACACAACTACTGGGGGTGCTATAATTTAAGTCAAATTATATCATTATTGATTTCACACATATGGTTATCCTATTTATTACATATTTTCCATTACTAAGATGATTCATACTGTAATAAATAGAATCATTAGAAAAGTGGTATCTTTTTTTCTCAAATATAAATATGAATCGATCCACATATAAATAGAATCATTGCGGTGGTGGATTTATCTTGGCTCGCCTTGTGCGCACTGGTGGATGTCTCTTCAAGGCAGCATGATGTTGAATATATGCTTGAGCTCTACTTCGGCATCTCATGAACTACCCCTCATTCACCCTTGGCTTTGGAGGTTGAGCGTTGCTCCGTGGATCTTCCGGTCGGGGGCGACGAGATGGTGTTTGAGTTTGAGAAAGCTTTGGTTTTTGGTCTATGTTCTCAATTTATGCTTAATCGGGGGCTACCCAAGGATTTTGGAGGTTAGGGTTTGGCTAATACTTCACGTTGATCTTCCTGCTGGTTTGCACATTGGTTTTAGGTTTTTGTTTTTCCGTGTGGTTTCTGGCCTGATGAACTGATGTGAGCCTGCAGTGATGCATGATGTTTCTAGTTGTTTTTTCTTTGGGATGATTATGAATGATTTGTTTGAGCGGTGATGCGTTGATGTTCCGGTGAAATAGCTCCAGTGATTTACTTTGGTGGAGGTGCTTGATGGCAGGGTGCTGGGTTTGAGGAGCCGACGGGGTGTGTGGCTCAAGGGCAGCTGTATGGTTTACTTTTGTCTCTGAAATTTGAAATTTTAATGTGATCTGGATGTTGTGAAGTGAGGATTTGGAAGTGTTGATGTCTTGTATGGGTACCGGAAACCCTTGAACCGGTTTTTAGAAAATAGAAAAAAATTATTATCAGTATTTTATAACACTAGGAACATAAAATCAATTCCTAAAGACTATAATAATTCATTCCAGTAATGGCTGGTTATAATATCTTATAGCTAAATCTACCATTTTTTTATCTGTTAAGTACTTGAATATACAGCTAATCTTGGGTAACTTTACATAATCTAATTTTTTTACTATATCTTAATTAAAAATATCTCACTACACACAATAACTAATAACCGACTTATACATATTTCAAGAATTCACCAAAAACAAATTCCCAAGAAGATTCCCCTTGATTTCTTATTGTGGTGTAGTTCAATTTCTAGTTCCGCTTCCTTCCACCTGAACAAATATAACTTATTTCCTTGAATACCTATAATTATTATTCATATTTGTAGGGTGGTCTTCTATATCCTTTTACATAGATTGAGTACCAAGTCCATTTAACTTTAACTTCAATATATTAATGATAATAACTGAAGGATTTTCTATACTTATGACTTTATCTACTTTCAAATTCAGGGTAAGAAGTTATAGAAGTGAACTCCCATTACCTTTCATATTAAATTTCAAACAAAAAATATAAAAGTTATCAGTTAGTGAAAAATCATGTGGTTAGTTCACAACAAATTGAGTAACATTAATCATAAGATCTAAACATTATTAATATAGCCAATATTTTTCAATATATGAGGGATGAATTGTATGACTTATTTAATATTGAACAAAAATTGTTCCTTAGAGATATTTTATCATTCCTACTTGTACCTATTCTAATATCAATCAATTATGTGAGAAAACATAATATATGCATCTAATATTTCATATAGGTTATAGAGATCACATTAAAGGTATGATATCACAAGGAACTAAAAATATAGTTCATCGTATACAATTCAATGATATAAAGTGATCTCTTCCTCATTCACCTCCTTAGAAGGATTACCAAGAACATGAGATTCCAGCATGTAAGACTTCCAGTCTATCCAGTGTGTAATGAACATGTTCCTCTATTACTCCTGGAAGTTGTTTTTTGTTAACAGATTACCATTGTACAATATAGATCATGGAGATAATTTCCCAGCCACATTACCTTCCATTTTAATAAAAATAATAAATAATAGTAGGCTTCATTATGTTAGCGTTATTACAAAATGCGTGGTGCTAAATTTTATTTTTTAGTCACCCAATGTTTTAGAAAATCCAAATGTCCCTCAAAATTGGATTCACATTATTTTATATCATTTATATTTTAGTTGAAAGTATCAATATATACCTTAACAATACCATGATGAGTGCATGACAAATTTTTCAATTGAATTTCGGTTGGATGTTCTTGAAATTTATTTAAACTTGAACCACTTTTATCCATTGAGTAGAATCTCCTATAGTGTAAGCATAGAATAGAATTTAATCAAAAAATAGACTAATATTGGAATAGATTATTATCATACTTATCTACCCATAATTTGAACTGGGTTAGGCCAACAAACAATATTTGTTAAAACTCCAGGAAAATTGAAAGAACCTAGATGGAGGCCAGACAAGTACGTTGAACTATGATTGCATCATAACTCAAGTAATGGATGGTGATAAAAACAAAATATTTCCATTGATAAATATTTATCATTATTCATTTATTCATATTATTTTTTAATTACCCTTTTTAATATATTGGTTTTACATAAGTAATTTACTATGTATTGATTAAATATTTTCAAATAATGCAAGTATTTTATTACATAATTCCTACTAGTTCATTCATTTATTTTATGTCGTAAAAAACAATCCAATAAAATAAAGAAATAACCATGAACTAGAAAGAATAAAATAAACATTTTTCAATAGTCATGAGATTCTCAACTGGTAGGGTTTTTAGTAATATGATAAATACATCCTTGACCCTAAGGTAATAAATCACGGTTATATATGTGGTCTAATTTAAAATATTCCATATGATCACCTATGAATCTCTCGTATTATTTTTACAAAGCCTCTGTACTTCACCACATCCACATGAATGAGTCCTAAATCATTTTCATTTTCATTACACATACCTAGGTGCGGGGAACCTAGGGTAGGAGGTTACATGAAACAATGAAGAGACACACACACCCACACATAATAAGAGGAGGGAATAAAATTAAAATAATAATTTTAATTTAATTATAAGTATCACAAATACCATTAAAATGATAATTAAATTAATTTAAATCCATCACATTCATAGGTTAGTCAAACTCATGGTCATCCACCCATGGAGTAAGTGCACTTTTAATACGATACTAATTTTTTTTCTATTCAATGGTTATTATGATAAAATCCACAACATAATCAATAAATAATATTACTAATTATTTAATTCAATTATCTTATTATTTATTTTAAATTCATAATATTCATGGATAATTTCAATTTAATTTGTTAAATAAATAAATTTATTTATATTCAATCAGTGGTTAATATATCATTCTGACAAGCCCCATAACATGGTCTCTCAATTTACATTGAAATATATTGAGTATTTAATATTAAATATTTAATTAAAATAATAAATGTTTCTAAATTTATTAAATAAATAAATTAATTTTATACCCAATGAAATTTTGAATAAATATTTATATTATATTATGCTTGGATATATATTCTTTTAAAAAATGGTATGGAATATTTGTGATCAATATGACATGGAAAAACATTTTTACCCCATCATGAGAATAATTTTTATTAATTAATTAAAAAATAATTTGACTAAGGTTCTAGATACACTTATTATGTGAAATGTTTGATCGATTACAGTGGACATAATTACTAGAGGTAATGTAAATAGTTTTTTCAAAAAACATTTAAAGTAAAAAAAACTAGAGTTTATAAAATATAAATTTATAGTGAGTGTTTTGTTCTTTATATTAAGTGAATTAAAAATAAAATGAATGAATAAAAATATTTATAGTGTTTGGGATCACGATGTTCCAATAATACTCATCAAACGTCTATACTCATTGAGAATATTGGTACCCACTATAAACCTCACCTTTTTAAGTGTGAGAACCTATTACAGACACTCACTTTTTTGAATACCTAGAGGAATAAAAAAAGATTTATGAAGGGAAGAAAAAATATTATTTGACATGACTTTTCTTATTAGTATCAATTACCCAAAGTACCTTTTGTGGTGTAATAAAAAAACAATACAAGACTTCCTTTTGACTGGGAAAATAAAAAACCATACTTAAATAAATGAAAACCAAAGTATAAAATATTCCTTGTAAAAAATACAAAGAAATCATAAGATGATCAAAATATGTTAAAGATTATTACTCTTTATTATCGTTGATCACTTGAATGAAAAAATGTACAATTTTGATTTTATTATATGGTCACTACTAAGGAACAGAATTCATAGATATTTTATGAATGAATGGGAGCAATAAAAATTAAGTCACAGTTGTATAACACTAATTAATTCAAATGACCTATAACGAATTTTTTTATGACTCAAAAATATATATAGCGAATTAATCAATTAAAATTAAAACATAGATATTCTAATAGCATCAAAAAATAAATAGTTGAGTGAAACTTGTTAGTGTTTAAAAATTAAATAATATATTTTTTACATTTGTCTTCAAATTTCATATTGAATAATAAAGAAAAATTATTCCCATTATTGCTTTATGAAATCTCAACATAATAAAATTATTATGTTATGAAAGAAAAATATAAAATATATATATATATATATATATAACCATTAAAATAAAAATTTTAAACTATTAATTTATTAATAATATATTAACTATTGTAAAATAGAGGATTTTAATAAATTTAACTGCACAAATGCATGCGCATAAAATACATTTTTCAATTAATTTTTACATAACATAAAATTATATTTTAAGAAAATATAATAAATAATTTACCTAAATATTTATTTTACTCAAATAAATTAAATGAAAAGAAATATAATACATAGAAAAATTATTTTCAACAAATAGTGGAATTAAATACTATGTAGTAGATTGAACTACTCTTGTTCGATGGTAGATTGATATATCGATTGTGTCAAGAATATGAT
This sequence comes from Viscum album, assembly GCA_963277665.1. Classification (NCBI taxonomy): domain Eukaryota; kingdom Viridiplantae; phylum Streptophyta; class Magnoliopsida; order Santalales; family Viscaceae; genus Viscum; species Viscum album. The sequence continues at coordinate 119,141,262 of OY728119.1, forward strand.
CTATAATTGGAAAAATATTCATTTAACATTGTAAAACATAAGAATTTATATGGTTTTATCAAAAAAAGGACTAAATATTTTCAATGAAGCATCAAATACTGTTGAGAAAGTATGAGCTCTAGTGAGTAAAAAAGAAGATGCTTCAATACCACTGTACTACAGGTTATAAGAGACATACTAGTTGAAATTAATCTACCCATGAAGATAAATATAATGTTTATTTAAGTGACCAACCTTTAGATGAATATATATCAATGAAACATGAATCAATCATCAAGAATATAGATCCTTTAGTGAATAAATAATGACTAGTATGACATGTTGCAATGATATTAAACAAAAAGAATACAACATGTAGAATGATCAAACAGTAGACCGTTTATATGATCTACCAGTGGTTTTTTATCTACTGGTGATAAATGTGGACCTACCAGGGGTGAGCAATGTGTTCTAATTTTGGTATCCAATGGTTGATGATAAATTGAAATATCAATGAGATAATGAACTACCAGTTTCTGATGGTAAATCGATCTAATGATGGTAGAAATGATATATTAGTGATCAAATATCTACCAATGATACAAGGTTCCACCTATACTGGAGATGTTTTTTAGACTAGAAAAAATATATTAATAAGAAAATTCTCATAATCCCATACTCAATGGAGGATAATATATTGTGAAAGGTTGAAGGAATTGAGTAATATGAACATGAAAATCTAGAATGGTCACAAGAGAAAATAAAACACGATTGGGTTTGTCGGGAAAGAGTTATATGATAAAAAGGTGTACAAAGATAATGTCGATGATCAGAAGGAAGAAAATAATCAAATTTGAAGCAGTTATGAGTGGGAAAATGATTGAGAAATGGGATAAAAATTTAAGATCATATTGTTTGAGTGTAATTGATCATACATCCCAGCTCATTACCATATGTAAAGAAAAAATGAATATAGAGGTACATATCGAATCCTACATTGGTTCTGAACATGATCTCACCTCTAGTAAATCAAAATAATACCACCTTCCACCATTCATGATACTTATCAGTGATCAAAACTTTACAAATACCATTCCTAATGAACATCATATGATTCATACCACTAGCACATGTGAGCATGCACCGTTCACCTATCTCCACAGCGGGCCTACACAAGGCCCAACCACATCTTATATACTAGTGTAAACTCCAAATTCTCTATAAAAGATACTAATAGTAGGGCCTCCCAATGGGTTGATCCATTGGATCCAATATGACCAATTGTGGGATAGCCTTGGTGTGTCACATTGGAAGGCCCCTTTTTTGATATAATAATAATTTGTCAAATATTTATTAAAAAAAATTATATAAATTCATGACTTTATAACATGTGTATAAATAACTCATTTTGAAGATAAAATTACATTTATTGTCAATAAAAATAATAAATTTAAAAATAAATAATTATTATAAACAATTTAAATTTAATCAAATTTGATTAAATAGTTAATTATAAAAAAATAGAGCTATTAATGTGTGAGGATCAATTTCAAATACTTTCAATCTCCCATATTTTTTCAATCACAAAACATGACATTAATTTAATTTTTAAAAATAATCTACCCCTTATTGAACTTTATCCAAACGTAAATTAGTATTTCATCTACAAAAAACACCCCTTTCAAAAAGGAAAACAAATATCTTTAAATGTAATAAAGTAGTATATTTACATTAGTTTAGACAAATAGATACAATATTAAAATAAGGAATGAATTAAGAAATATTAAAAGTTTAAAATTTATTTTTAAATAGTAATATCAATGATATTTAAGATTAGTAATTATACTAAATATATATTTTTTTCTTCTAGAATATCCAATTAAGACATCATTTTATCAAATTTAACAGAGTCTATGGGGTTAGTGAAAATTCCAGCTAATTATTTTTTAGTATGAAAAATTTTTATACATGTATCCCATTAATTTACATGATATATAAGAAAACTAAGTCTATCATCAATGTGTTTTGTTTCTTGATTTTTGGTAAGTGTTTTTATAAATTTTAATAGATCTTAATTTATGAAATAAAATCATAATTGTGTCGAAGTAAATATTAAAATCATATAGTGTTTTTATAATACATATATTTTTTGAACAAAAAATTATAGTAGAATCATATTGAGAAACAACTATTAATTATTATATTGATAATTTTTTCTTATTCCTATATGATATTAAACATTTTCCAAAAAAATTACACGTACTTGTAGTGCTTTTATAGTCATGTCTACAAACTCTAAATCCACAATGAGAATAAGATATAAAACTGAAACAACTATCATTATAATAAAATAATCCAGTACAAAAAATATCCATTATATATAAAATTACTCTTTTAATAACTCTAAGAAGAATTTCATTAGGTTTGGACTGAAATCGACCACACATAAAAACAGAGAAGATTATTTTTGGTCTAGAAGATGTGCGATATAATATAATTCCTATCATACCTCTATAAACATTAATATCAAATAAATTTCTAGATTCATATAATTCCAATAATTAATTAGTAGTTATTAGTGTTTTCATACTATTATTAGAATCAATACCAAACATTTTTACATTTTCTTTAGCATGATTATCTTTATTTAATGAAATACCATTATTTATTTGAAAAACATTTAAACCAACTCAAAAAATTTACTTCTCCCATTATAATATTCTCAAATTCACTTTTCAAAATCATAGAGAAGTCATTACACAATAAATAATTTTTCAAACTAAATACTATATCATCAACATAAATCTATATAATCAGTATATCACTTGAAATTGTTTTTTATAAACAAGGATTGGAAAAACATACCTTTAACAAAATCATTTAGTAAGTAATTTTTTTTAATATTTCAAACAAATATCTAGGATATTTCTTAAGACCATATAAGGCTTTATTAAGCTTAAAAACATGATTTAGATAATTTTCATTTTAAAATCGATGGGGTTGTTTAAAATACACTTGATATAGAATTATTCCATTTAAAAAATAACTATTCACATCCATTTGACATAATTTGATGGATTGAAAATATGAATATGTTTATAAAATTATAATTTCTTCCATCCTCAGAACATTATTAAAAGAATATTCAAAATTAATTCTCTATTCTTGGAAATATCCTTAATCTATAATACTTTCATTACTTTTAACTATGTTTCCATCTTTATCTACATTATTATGAAAAATCCATTTAGTTCTTACAATAGTTTTATCATTTGGTAAATCAACTATAGCCCACACATTATGTCTTTAAAATTGATTTAATTCATCAGGAATGGGATTAATCTAATTCAAGTCAACTATAGAATTATTTAAATTTATAGGAACAAAATACTCAAAAAATGAAAAGAAAAGAAGGATCATCCCAATAAAGTAAAACATATTTTATGTTTTGTATTCCTGATTCAACATTACTAATTTAATTTTCAATTGAATGTTATTTATGTGTTTCACATTCAATTGTATTATCTTGAGAAGCAATATGCTCCCCCTCAACTGATGAATTCTCATTATCTTCGTAAATATATCCACCAAAATGAAATTCCCTAAATTCATCATTTTATTTGTTTAAATATGAATCACACTGATTATAATTGTTTTCATAAAATATAAAATGAACAAATTCATTAATAATTAATTTATTATTGATGAAAAATAGATAAGATTTACTAACATTTGTATTTTCAAAATATCCCTTGATCTTATTTAGAATCAAATTTGTATAAATTATATTTTTTTATTTAAGATATATAATTTACATCCAAAAACACTAAAATATATAACATTCGGTTTAAACCCTTTATAGTTTCCATCAGTGGTATTTTTTAGGAATGGTGTAATATAATATCAACTTAATACATGGAAATATATATTTACAGCTCCCACTAAAAGGTATTTGTGGAAAATAAATTCTAGCAGCACTCACTAATATATTTCTTGAATATATTTATTCTTTCCTTCTTTCTGACCATTTTTTATGGTGTCCTTGGAGCTGAGAAATAAAGTTTATATCAATTTTCCTCACAAAATTTCCCAAATTCAAAATTCAAAAAATCTCCAACAACTATCACTTATATTAGAGATGAGTGGAGAATTTTATTTTTTTAATATGTTTAAAAAATGAACAAAATTTGGATAATGTTTTATTTTTATGAGGTAAGAAATTAATCTACAAGAATAAACTATAATAATCTATAATTATAAATACATACCTTTTAAAACAAAAAATGGTAGGTTGTGTGGGTCCAAAAAAGTATAGATGTAATATTTATAACATCTATACGTAATAAAAGAAATTATAGATTTAAATATTTATTTGTTATATTTACCTTTTAAATAGGAATAACACATAAATTACTTTCTTTTATGTAACTTTGTATGTTTTATAACTTTTCCATGCTTTTATAGTTTTAGACATAGTTTGATATTTTCATGACCTAGCCTCTAATGCCAAAGAATGTCATCTTCTTTTATAGAATTTAAACACACAACCTTTTATTTGTAAAGATTATAGAAATTATTATTGATATACAGATAATATTTTGTCTTAATACATTTATATATAATAATTTTTAGATAATAACTATTTTAAAAAAATTGACTTCAACAATACCTTTAATCTGACCTTTATTGTTCTCTCTAAATGTGAAAATTCCATGATCACATGAATTAAATGATAAAAATTTCAAAATGTCACCATTCATATACCTGAGGAATCTATTTTCTAAATTCCATGATTCTTTGAGACTTCTAATAAAAATTACGAGATATTAAACAATCAAACATATTTTTTGGTACCCATACTAACTTGGGTCTAACCGAATTAGTAGAAAAATGAACTTTTTACACAAATTAATTTAAATAGTGTATTAATGGTCTAATTAGAATATAAATATATAATTATTAAAGTTATATTATATACAAATTATTTATTTAATCTCAGTGAAAACTCATTAGTATAATTCCCTTTCATTATATAGATGAACATTTTACACTGGAAAAACATATTTGGGAGATTTTAAGAAATTTATTATTATTTAAACATTTTGTTAACAATTTTTATCCCACAATATTCTTATTTTTGTTATGTTTTATTAAAGACATAATCTTATATTATTTTTCTTTACCTTTCACATATGTATATAAAATATCGTTAAGATTATCAACTTCATTTTTCAAATTTATATTCTCTTTTTTAATAGTCTCTAAATTAGTATAAACACTCTTTTTATATCCATACGTTGTGTTTCTCAATTTCTTTGATTTTTGATTAAGGTTATTACATTTATTTTTTAATTTAATTAAATCATCCGAAATAATATTAAATATTTTCCTTCATTTTGATCATTTACTAAAAGAATATTTTTAACCTTTTAATTTTACTCTTTTAGTTTTAATAATTCCAAATCACACTACTCCTTATATTAATATTGATTGGAAACATAGTTTTTTACATTTTCACCTTCCATTTTTTATTTACTTATATTCTTTATATAACACCCCGAGCTTCCACGATATGCTTCTCATTAAATAATGCAATAGCTTGCATTGTACACAACTTCGAGTTCTAACACACCGCGACTAATCAAAGTAGCTGTTATGAATAGTAATACCCACTTTTTAAAATTATAGAAATTTTATTTTTGAAAATGGACTTCATTTTTGTATTCGTAATATCGAAATTATCCTAAGTTGAATTTTTTGAAATTTTCTGAGAACATCCATTTTTTTATGAATAGCGAAGAATACTTAAAAACAAATTTTTTAATAAAAATAATTTACAGTGATAAATTATACAATTGAGTGGTTTTAAAGTATAATTATAATATATTTTTACCATTTTATCCAATGGTGTTCATTATAATTAACTTCACTTTGAAATTAGACATAAACAATTGTCAATCTTTTGATATATATTGTTTCTTAAAAACACTCTATTTGCTGTGACAACGGGAATTAATTATAAAATTAATTAATGTAACTTATATGTTTGTAATTTTGTAAAATAGCCATAATTTTTGAAATTTGAATATCAATTATATCTTAGGGTGAAATTTTGTCATTGTTCTGAAAAACTTCAATTTTTGATGAATAGTGAAACCACTAAGTGGTAGTTAAAAAACCGATTTTTAATTTAAATGAAACATTACCACTTCTGTTATTTGAATTTAAAAAATCTGACATACATGGTTGTCATTAGGAAGTAAAATGTTTTTCAATGGGATTAAAATAATTTTTTGGTGAATAGTAACTTTTAAGTATAATTAATCGCGATTAAAGGTAATTAGTGAAATTTAAGGTAAAAATGATATTATAAAAATATGAAATGACATTGACACTTGTCCTAAACCTATGTGATGTGTCATGGACGACCGAGAAAATCCATGGGTAAACTTGGGGACCCCATGGAGCAACCTTGGTAGGAAAATGACATAAATAACTTTTATTTAAAGTTAAAATAAAAATGTCACAAATATAAGTTTTTTTACTAAAACAATTTTTAATTTGGGTTATACAAGTCATATTTTTGACTATAAATATTCATTAGAAATCTAAAAATATTTCCTACATCATGATATTTGTTTTATAATTTTTAGACATTAAATAAATTAAATTATTTATGACACCATGATGATGCAGTGATTACCTCATTAATTAACGATTTTAATAAAATGGAAGGATAATGTAAAATATAAGAATTAAACTTGTCCAAAGCCTATTGTATGAGTATATTTATAACCCTTATCACCTTAGACTCGAATTATATAAGTTTGGGACCTTTAGAATCCGAAAATCATTATATGATAAAGTAACATTTCATTACATTCCAAGAGTGCCCCTCCTCTCCACTTATAAAAGGTCCCCACCACTACCACCTTACTCACACCATCAAATCCTTTTGGCTCGGCCAACCTCTACCCAAATACTCTCTCAACTTCCCTCCCTTACTCATAGAATCCTCACTTTGGGCATAAGTCTTCCAAAGGAAGCCTTTGGCTCAAATCATAAAGAGTTACCCGATTTTAATGCAATGTCTTCTCTAATGTTGTTTTGTTTTATTTAGATTCTCCAACCCCGTAAACTCTTTTTATTCTTTTCTTTTGTAAAAACAACAGTATCTAAAATATACTAGGATTTTTTTATGATAAGGATTTGGTTTACACTTACACACACCATCGTCTAATGGTTAAATAACATACTATTTCTGTGGGTGGTGAAATAATGCCTCACGAAATGATGATTGTTCAATATTCTTTTAACACCTCTAATGGTGGCCATTTTTATGAAACTATTTTCATATATGATATATATATTATGTTTATGTTTTCATTATTCTTCTTTATTTCTCATTTATGGCATACTTTATGATTTCCATTACGGGTAAACGCGATAATTTCATTTTAGGAAGTGCGGACTACCGCCCCCTCAAAGTGATTTGAATCTTTAATGCCATATGTGGGATGTATAAAGGATGGAGTAAATGGTATTATAAATTATATTATACTGGAATTATATTATACCTTTATATAATTATAACTCCATTCCATTAAATATGAAATAGAACTGAAAGTAGCGTTCATGCGTACGTATGGCTTACCGTCTCCATGAACGGTGCATTTCGTTTCTTACCTCTAAACGTTATGAAATATTATAAATGGATTTATATACTGGATATATATGAGATATATGATATCTAAATTATGAATATAATTCGGGATATAATGGATATTTCACCACATGACCAACTTGTAATTATAAGAAGTTTACTTTTGACTTAAGTACCTAAGATCGAAAAAACCACCGTTATAAACTTAAATAATTACATAATGTTCATGACATGGTAATAAGTTATATAAAAGGAATAATGAACTTGAAAAAGGTTATTATGAAGGTAGATATTAACTCTAGTTTATTATTCAGGAGATCAAAGAACGATCGAGTGAATTCGGACACAAGGTAAGGGAATTTCTTAACCCAATTTCCATTCTTTGGGTTAATCTCCTACTTTCAAATTATGTCATGATATTATTATGTTATATCTTGTATTTGTATATTCTATATGTGTACATATAGTTAATACACATAATATATCTATTTTATTTTAAAAATGATCTTTGTAAGGACTTCGTCTCAATCTCCTTTCATTGAGGCATATTTGGTTTTATACACAACTTTTTTTATACGGTGTATAAACCCCTTTGACTTTTACATTTATTCAAAAGGAATATTTTTTATACGAAGCATTTAATAAACGACAAAAGGTATTTTTTTTGTCGTACGTATGCAGCGACAACGACTTCTCCGCCGCCGTGACCATTATTTGAGTTTCGGCTTCCTCTATAAGCCATAACTTTTTTTAAATGAAAAATAAATACCATGTTTTACTATTCTTTTATTTTGGTATTGAAAATTGTTTTGAAAGTGTTTTTATTATATCAATGTGTTGTATTGATATCTTGTGATTGAAATGTGGAAATGTTATGTTTCCTTTATGCATGTTTTATTTGATACAATTATGTTATGGTTTATGATATGTTTAAACCTGTTCATATGAGGAATGAATTGGACTTAATAAGTGACGGGTGGAGCCCACTATAGCTCCTCGATGCATTGGCAGGTCTCATGAGACAAACTAGTGTCTTGGCACGAGTCCTTGACAAAATATTATTTTTTAGTCTTGGCACGAGGCATTGGCTACGTGGTTATGATAGTATGGCATTATGCATTCCATCATTATGGAAGTGGTTATTGATATTTCATGTGATTATTCAACCAGTAGAATATCCATCTGAATAAGTAAATGGAATTATCTCATTTTACTTTTTCCATATTATGTTGAAGTTCAAGTTTAAAAGGCTTTTATTTTAGTCATACATTGCCTTAAATGTTTATGTTTATTTATGAAAGCTTCCGCTATATTGTTATCCTTACTGAGCATCTGAGCTCATGCCTTTTGAATGTTTTAATTTTTCCAGGATGTGACGAAGTATTATAGGAATGACCTGCAGGGATAGTCCGAAGAGGATATGAGTGTGGACTATGGAGACTTTGTTATTATAGTTTTTCACTTTATGATGTAATGTAACATTTATGAAAGAATCTAGTGTTTCCAAGGCTTCTAAACTAATCGGATTTCGGAGACTTGATCTTTTGTGATCATGCCAATGTTACGAAGTAAGGCATCGACTCTGGGTAACTGGGGTCGGGGCGTTACAGTTGGTATGAGAGGCAGTTTAGTACTAACCTTGGAAGCTAGATTTAGATAAACTCTGATTAGAGCACATAGCCCAAAGATAGACTTTGAGGATTAGTATAGAAGAACTTCCTAGAATTTTGGTATTATAGAGATTTTGTGAGTTTTCCGAGAAATACATCCCTATCTGGATACGAGCAGGTAGAGGTGGCTCTATCACAGATGTACCTAGGGGTAAAACCCAAAAACACCGCTTTGAGCTAGACTCGAACGGAAACTGGTGCACGACAACGGGCCTTGCTGCACTCTTGGTTATGACACTCCCAGGGGATATGCTTAGGATAATTCTCGTTTTCTTTACAAACCACTATAAAGGGTTATGAGTATATACTTCCTCAAAGAAAACTTTTTTTATGATTATGGATTATATCCATAAATAGTTCAATTAGTGTTAAGATTTTTACATGTATGGAATTATGTATTTTGATTCATAAACTAATCTAGTTTATTCCATTGTTTAGAAATGGCACCTAGTGGAAGGAATGGAAACCATATCAATACACACACTCCATGTAGGGATTTCCCTCCTACTCAAAATAATTATTGTGGATCTGGGGATACAACTGGTGATGATCAACTTATTACCGTACTGGGACAACTCACTCAGGTTATGAATAATAACCTTACTCGTATGGAACACCCTGATCCGCAACATGGAGGATCAATATTAGACAGCTTCCTGAGGTATCAACCGCCAACATTTAATGGGGGTACAAATCTATTAGTAGCTGAGAAATGGATAAACTCCTTAGAGAAAATATTCCACGCCTTGGGGAGTAGCGAAAGGGAGAAGGTTATCATGGATGTTTACCGCCTCATTGGAGATACCGATCAATGGTGGTCTTTGATTCAAAATAGAAAGGAAGATGAAGAAGTATCAAGTATGGAATGGAGAGAGTTCAAAGATCTTTTCTTAGAAAAATACTTTCCTCATGACCATCGAGCAGATATGGAAAGACAATTTCAAAGTCTGAGACAAAAGGAGGATGAGAATGTCGCAAATTATGAGGCCAACTTTACAAGGTGAGCGAGGTATGCTGCAGATTATATACATAACCCAAAGAGTAATATTGATTGTTTCTTTGATGGGTTAAAACCATTTCTCCGTCGAGCTTTAGTATCACAATCTTTCTCAACGTACGAAGATATAGTCTTGTGTTCTATCAAGATAGAAAAGGAATTCTCTAAGTCGTATGACAACAAAGTAAAGAAAGAGAAGAAGAGAATGGTGGAATAAGAGACAGATAAAGGGAAAAAGGGAAAGAAGGATTTTCCATTATGTGATAATTGTGGGAAGAATCACCCTGGTACTTTCCTAAAAGGAATGGAAGTTTGTTACATATGTGGAGAAAAAGGTCACCAGGCTCGTGATTGCAAGGGAAAGAAAGAGGCTATCAATGTTGAATGCTAAAATTGTAGAGAAATGGGGCATTATGCAAATGAATGTCCTAATAGTCAGGGAAACATACCTCAGAAAAGGCCAAGGGATCAAGGCAAATCTTATGCTGTGACTACAGTTGAAGCGGAATAATTAATATATTGGTGCTTTTGGACTCATGGATTATATTCTGGTTATTAGAATAATGTGAAATATATATCTAAGGATTCTACTGCAGTACTTTTTTATTTCATTAAGGTTTTAATATGATGAAGGTAATCATATTTTTGTATGTGACAATAAGAGAAACTTTACCTTGTTTGAGGAATCTAATGATACAATTGATTTTGAAATTTAGAGACCTTTTAGATAAAGTCTGGATGGAGGTATTTTGGATAAATATAAAGGTTGGAATGGATTAAGTTGAACTTTGGATAGTATTGTTTAAGGTTAAAACATTTAAGAAGATTATTTTTGTAATATTATAATAATATAGTTTTAGGAAAAGGACAACCTGCAGGTTGGGGGATAACCCGTCGCATCGGACAAAGCTACAGGATTCGAACCCAAAACCATAGTGCGACAGGCTTTATTACCTACCACTAGCCTACAGGGAGTCCCTGGTTGTTACAAAATAGTTTTCCTAATATAAATGGTATGTGTTAATACTTTGAACCTTATACGATTAGGATAAATATAATATTTTTGAGTTCCATTATCTTTTTGAGTAAAAGATGAGTTTGTGGTAGAAATTAGTTATAGGTTGAAGCTCTACTTGTCAAGCATATATATATATACCTATCTCTTATTCTATGAATAAATTAATTCTTAAACTTTAGTAAAGGGATATTAAAACAAAAAAAAGTGTTATCCTAATACCCTATGTCTTGTTGAACTGATAATATTTTAAATCAACGTAGATTGAAGGCTTTGAGGCCCTCAATTTTACACTTGTTTGTGATTGATGACCTCAATCACTCCCTATAAATATTTACGTTTTTTCCTCCAATTATATGTCTATAATTTCCACCAATGTTCTCTTTATCGAGATTATAATTTGGTGGTGACTTTTTCATTTCCCTTTCCCTCTTATTAAGTCTAAATTTTATTAACCATATTTCCGATGTGGGTTTTCCCCAAAGGTATTTTCTATTTTCAACCTTTTATTTTCATAGAAAAATTACAAATTGCTAGGATGCAATTCATTGAAGGAGGGGAGAATGTAACACCCCAAGCTTCCACGATACGCTTCTCATTAAATAATGCAATAGCTTGCATTGTACACAACTTCGAGTTCTAACACACCACGACTAATCAAAGTAGCCGTTATGAATAGTAATACCCAATTTTTAAAATTATAGAAATTTTATATTTGAAAATGGACTTCATTTTTGTATTCGTAATATCGAAATTATCCTAAGTTGATTTTTTTGTAATTTTCTGAGAACTTCCATTTTTTTATGAATAGTGAAGAATACTTAAAAAAAACATTTTTAATCAAAAATAATTTATAGTGATAAATTATACTATTGAGTGGTTTTAAAGTATAATTTGAATATATTTTTACCATTTTATCCAATGGTGTTCATTATAATTAATTTCACTTTGAAATTAGACATAAACAATTGTCAATCTTTTGATATATATTGTTTCTTAAAAACACGCTATTTGTTGTGACAACAGAAATTAATTATAAAATTAATTAATGCAACTTATATGTTTGGAATTTTGTAAAATAGACATCATTTTTGAATTTGGAATATCAATTATATCTTAGGGTGAAATTTTGGCTTTGTTCTGAAAAACTTCAATTTTTGATGAATATTGAAACCACTAAGTGGTAGTTAAAAAACTGATTTTTCATTTAAATGAAACATTACCACTTCTGTGATTTGAATTTCAAAAATCAGACATACATGGTTTTCATTAGGATGTAAAATGTGGTTAAATGGGATTAAAATAATTTTTTGGAGAATAGTAACTTTTAAGTTTAATTAATCATGATTAAAGGTAATTAGTGAAATTTAAGGTAAAAATGATATTATAAAAATATGAAATGACCTTGAAACTTGTCCTAAACCTATAGTATGTGTCATGGACGACCAAGAAAATCCATGGGTCATCTTGGGGACCCCATGAAGCCACTTTGGTAGGAAAATGACATAAATAACTTTTATTTAAAGTTAAAATAAAATTGTCACAAATATAAGTTGTTTTACTAAAACAATTTTTAATTGGGGTTATACAAGTCATATTTTTGACTATAAATATTCATTAGAAAGATAAAAAGATTTCCTAAAACATGATATTTGTTTTATAATTTTTAGACATTAAATAAATTAAATTATTTATGACACCCTGATGATGCAGCGATTAACTCATTAATTAACGATTTTAATAAAATGGAAGGATAATGTAAAATCTAAGAATTACACTTGTCCAAAGCCTATTGGATGAGTAGATTTCGAACCCTTATCACCTTATCCTTGATTTATATAAGTGTGGGACCTTTATAATCCTAAAATCATTATATGATAAATTAACATTTCATTACTTTCCAAGAGTGCCCCTCCTCTCCACTTATAACAGGCCCCCACCACTACCACCTTACTCACACCTTAAAAGCCTTTTGGATCAGCAAACCTCTGACCAAATACTATCTCAACTTCCATAACTTACTCATAGAATCCTATTTTTGGGAATAAGTCTTCCAAAGGAAGCCTTTGGCTCAAATCAAAAAGAGTTACCCGATTTTAAGGTAATGTCTTCTGTAATGTTGTTTTGTTTTATTTAGCTTCTCCAACCCCTTAAACTCTTTTTGTTCTTTTATTTTGTAACAACAAAAGTATCTAAAATATACTAGGATGTTTTTATGAAAAGTATTTGGTTTACATGTACACAAACCATCGTCTAATGGTTAAAGAACATACTGTTTCTGTGGGTGGCGAAATACTGCCTCACGAAATGATGATTGTTCAATATTCTTTTAACACCTCTAATGGTGGCCATTTTGATGACACTATTTTCATATATGATATATATATTATGTTTATGTTTTCATTATGATTCTTTATTTCTCATTTATGGCATACCTTATGATTTCCATTATGGGTAAACACGATAATTTCATTTTAGGAAGTGCGGACTACCGCCCCCTCAAAGTGATTTGAATCGTTAATGCCATATGTGGGATGTATAAAGGATGGAGTAAATAGTATTATACATTATATTATACTGGAATTATATTATATCTTTATATAATTATAACTTCATTCCATTAAATATGAAATAGAAATGAAAGCAGCGTTCATGCGTATGTACTGCTTACCGTCTCTATGAACGATGCATTTCGTTTCTTACCACTAAACGTTATGGAATTATTATAAATGCATGTATATACTGGATATATACGAGATATATGATATCTAAATCATTAATATAATTCTGGATATAATGGATATTTCACCACATGACCAACTTGTAATTATAAGAAGTTTATTTTTGACTCAAGTACCTAAGATCGAAAAACGACCGTTATAAACTTAAATAATTACATAATGTTCATGACATGGTAATAAGTGATACAAAAGGAATAATGAACTTGAAAAATGTTCTTAATAAGGTAGAGATTAACTCTAGTTTATTATTCAGGAGATCAAAGAACGGTCGAGTGAATTCAGACACGAGGTAAGGGAATTTCTTAACCCAATTTCCATTCTTTGGGTTAATCTCATACTTTCAAAATATGTCATGATATTATTATGTCATATCTTGTATTTTTACATTCTTTATGTGTAAATATAGTGAATACACATAATAGATCTATTTTATTTTAAAAATGATCTTTGTAAGGACTTCGTCTCAATCTTATTTCATTGAGGCATATTTGGTTTTATACACAAATTTTTTTTATACGGTGTATAAACCCCTTTGACTTTTACATTTATTCAAAATGAATATTTTTTATACGAAGCGTTTACTAAATGAAAAAATGGAATTTTTTTGTCGTACGTATGCGGCGACAATGACTTTTCGCCACCGTGACCATTATTTGAGTTTCAGATTCCTCTATAAGCCATAACTTTTTTTAAATGAAATATAAATACCATGTTTTACTATTCTTTTATTTTGGTATTGAAAATTGTTTTGAAAGTGTTTTTATTATATAAATATGTTGTATTGATATCTTTTGATTGAAATGTGGAAATTTTATGTTTCCTTTATGCATGTTTTATTTGATATGATTCTGTTATGGTTTATGATATGTTTAAACCTGTTCATATGAGGAATGAATTGGACTTAATAAGTGACGGGTGGAGCCCGCTATAGCTCCTCGATGCATCGGCAGGTCTCATGAGACAAACTAGTGTCTTGGAACGAGGCCTTGTCTACATGGTTATGATAGTCTGGCATTATGCATTCCATCATTATGAAAGTGGTTATTGATATTTCATGTGATTATTCGACCAATAGAATATCCATGTGAATAAGTAAATGGCATTATCTCATTTTACTTTTTCCATATTATGTTGAAGTTCAAGTTTAAAAGGCTTTTGTTTTACTCATACATTTCCTTAAATGTTTATGTTTATTTATGAAAGATTTTGCTATATTGTTATCCTTACTGAGCATCTAAGCTCACGCCTTTCAATGTTTTAATTTTTCCAGGATGTGACGAAGTATTATAGGAATGACCTGCAGGGATAGTCAGAAGAGGATATGAGTGTAGACTATGGAGACTTTTTTATTATAGTTTTTCACTTTATGATGTAATGTAACATTTATGAAAGTATCTAGTGTTTCCAAGGCTACTAAACTAATCGGTCTTTTGAGACTTGATCTTTTGTGATCATGCCAATGTTACGAAGTAATGCACCGACTCTAGGTAACTCGGGTCGGGGCATTACACTTTAAATA
This sequence comes from Viscum album, assembly GCA_963277665.1. Classification (NCBI taxonomy): domain Eukaryota; kingdom Viridiplantae; phylum Streptophyta; class Magnoliopsida; order Santalales; family Viscaceae; genus Viscum; species Viscum album. The sequence continues at coordinate 119,156,846 of OY728119.1, forward strand.
ATATTTTTTTAAAATTTTATGTTAGTATACATTTAAATTATCATAACTCCATCATTTTTTAGCTAATTATTTGCATTAAGGAGTTGTTTAAATTAGTAATTCAATGAGTCAGAATCATAACATGAATCATAAATATTTTCATTCTCATTTTCAAATAAATAATAATGAAACAACTTTTTTAGGAGTTATTAATAGAATAAAGAGTGAATCATTTAACACATAATGTATACTCATCCATGTAAGATTCATTTTCACTTATTAACTTCTAGAATCACTGCTAGCATTAGATCTCTCTGAGTAGTATCAACCAACAAAGAATGAAGTATTTTCATTGCATATTTTTTCTTTCTCTTTCTTTGATATTTATGGTTTGACCTGTGAGTCCTTATGTGACATTTTTTATTATACTCACAACATGATAATTCTAAAACCTCATTATTATGACTAGAATTACATTTCTTATAGTCCATTATGGGCTTCCTTATAAACTATCATTTTCTATGTTGTATTTAATGAACAAGAGAAAAAATGTTAGTAAAGTGAGCCATATCCTTATAATGTTCATGGAACTCAGAATCAGAAACATTAGAAGTATCAATAACATTATATTTAAAATAAATAACATTTCCATTTTTAGAATCCACATGAGAAGTTTTTTTAATTATAATTCATATTTCAATATAGAGAGCCTATTATATCATCTAACATATATTCATTAAAATTATTACTCTCATTGATGGTCACATTCCCAGCATGAAATAGTTTTGGAATAGTAATTAGTACTATTTTCACATTATCTATGCTATACAAAAAATTTCAAAAAACAATCATATCATCTGTAATACTTGTAAACTGATGTAACATTATGTTTAATAATTATACATATTAAATCTACATTTCGTGGTATTCTGGTTAGACCATTCCTTTCTTAGTTATCTTGTAATTTTTAGTTCCATAATGAGTAACATTAAGTACTCTGTATATATCATGTGTTGTCTTACAATCTGGAACAAGGATATACACACTTCTTCTTGTATCACAGTGCAAATTATTATTAACTTTATAATTACAATAAAATTTTACCATTTCATTACCTACAATTGTCTTTGTATAATAATTGAATATATTATATGTAATATCCATTGTAGTTCATTGATCCACAATTAAATTTTTCATGATTGATTCCATTCTATATTTACAATATTCATTTAACTTCTATTGATGAATGGGGGTATTTTGGAATCCATCCATCATTTTCATTTACACCATCCATCTTAAAATAAACCTTTTATTTTTTTCATAGATAATTATTTATAGTGAATAACATTATCAGTGAGTAAAAAATAAATAACTTTAATAGTTAGAGAGTCTATCTATTGTTAATAAAGATCCTACACTATGCTACCGATTTTTGGATCAATAGTGATTGAAATAATGAATAGAATAAGTGGGTGAATGGAAATTTTCAAAATTGAAAGTGAAAAACAAATAGAGTTTATAAAATAAAGTTTTATAGTGGGTTTTTGGTTCTTGTTATGAAGTGAAGTAGAAATAAAATTATAAAACACTTTTATTTATAGTGTTTCGAAAAAAAAGATCCACTACTGGAAAATGGACCTATCCCCACGGTTTTCCTCAAAACCGTGGGGATAGGTACCCCCTATACCCACGATTTTGGAAAACCGTGGGTATAAGTCAATTTTCAAGACCTGTACCCACGGTTTTCAAAAACCGTGGGCATAGGGGGGTCTATCCCCACGGTTTTCCAAAACCGTGGGGATAGGTCTTGAAAATTGACCTATACCCATGGTTTTCAAGAACCGTGGGTATAGGGGTACCTATCCCCACGGTTTTGAGGAGAACCGTGGGGATAGGTATAGGATAAAAAACCTATACCCACGGTTTTGAAAAACCGTGGGTATAGGTTTCCCATGTGTGCGCGGGAATTTTTTTTTTCCGCGGGAAAGATTTTTTTTGGCGGGAGTCCTATACCTACGGTTCTTCCCTCTATACCCACGGTTTATATAACTATATTTAACTAAATATATATATATACACATAATTGATAGTAGGGTAGTGGTAGACGCGGTACTTTGCAGTGAGGAGGTCGTGGGATCGAAACCCGCCTGCGGCTTTATTTTAGGATCTATACCCACGGTTTTGAAACCGTGGGTAAAAGCCATTGACACCGTGGCAATTTGGAATGTTTTATTGACATGGTGGCAGAACACCTATACCCACGGTTTTGGAAAACCGTGGGTATAGGCTGGGGACCTATACCGACGGCGTTCCAGCCCACGGTTCCCAAAACCGTGGGTATAGCCTATACCCACGGTTTTGGGGGCTATACCCACGGTTTTGAACCGTGGGTATAGGCCTTTTTTACAGTAGTGATCCCTGGAAAATCCTCAACCTTCTTTACTCTTCAAGAATATTTTTACACACCAAGAACCTCAATTTTAAAGGTGTGAGAACCTGTTATAGACAGTGCCTTTTACCAATACCAAGAGGCACAACACAATATTTTTTTACAGGAGACCAAACCTAGTTTGTGTCTTGACATTTGATTGGGAGTCACAACGCAAACATCATTTTTGGTTGTATAATAACCATAAAATGTAAGACATCATTCTGATTTGGAAAATCATAAACCATTCTTGAAGAAATAGAAACATAAGAATTAAATTTTATCTGTAAAAAAAGAATTAAACCATTAGATAATCAAAATACGTTGAAGATGATGAATCAAAATAATCATTGATAAATTTAAAGGAAAAATGTTGAATGTTTATGTTATTCTGTGATCACCAACAATGAAAAGAAGTCAAATATGTTTTTTCAATGAATGAGATCAACAATAATTGTTTCATTGTTGTATCAAAAAAAATATTTCGAATGATATATATATGAATTGTTTTTATGTTTTGAAGATACCGACAATTAATTAATATCATATCATTAAAACAATGATATTTCTGGAGCAACTAGACAACCAATAGCTATATGAAAAATGTTAGTGGTTAACAATTAAATAATATTACCATCACTTTTGTTTGAAAATTCCCTATTGAATATACAAGAACAATTTCACTCATTATTTCTTCAAAAAAAATCATTATAAAAAATTTCATATTTTATGAAAAAATGTATACAATCAATATTTATAGCAGATTTCAAATAAAATGAATAAACCTCTATTTTATTAAGGCAGTAATTTTTTTTAAAACATCAAAAGAATTATCACTATAATTATACATGTACATAAAATATGTTTTCATTTTTTTCACACAAAATATAATTATATTTTAAAAAACATAATAAAAAATTTACCTAAATATTTATTTTAATAAAATCTACTTTAAAAAAAGAAATATAATTTTTAGAAAACGTATTTTTAACTTACTATGAATGTAAATACCTAGAGGTATATCGATATATGAATTTTTCTGTGGTGGATTGATCTACTGGTGTTTTCAATAATATGATCTACCATTGCAGAAATCGTTATTTACCATTGTAAAAAAGATTTTTTTTTGATTTTATACAAAGAAAAAAACTCAATCATTGTAAGTAACCTCTTGATACCATTGAGAATGAAAGAGATCTGGTTAATTATGAATATGTTGTTACCGTGGCTCTATAATACTAGTAAAGAGACAACTACTAGTTAATATTATTCTACTAGTGATGATAAATATACCTTTTATTGGAGTGAACAACTTTAGGATGAATATATTCTAGTGAAACATGAATCAACCATTAATAATGGAAATGATTTGTTGATGAAATAACCAATGACATAACATAGTTGAGAGAGATGCAAAAAAAGAAGGAAACAAGAAGAACAATGAAATAGTCCAACATTAGTGTGATTTACCAGTGGATTTTTAACTAGTGTTTAAGAAAATAGATCCAAAGGTGATGTCTGATTAGATCTACCATTGGTTTCAATGATAGATTCTACAATGAACTACTAGTGAAACAATGATCTACCAGTGTTTGATGGTATATTGATCGACCAGGGGTAGAAAATATCTTCCAGTGATCGAATATTTATTATTGATGGAAGGATCCACCAATGAGTGAGATGATTTTTGGATGGGAAGAAACATATGAATAGAATAATTCTTGGACTACCATATTCAAAGGTGGATAAGATGTCGTGAAGAGTAAAATTTCTTGAGGAAGAATAAAGTGAAACTCTAGGAATATACAAAGATAAAAGAAAACACAATTATATTTTTCAGGATGGAGTTATATGAAAACACAAGTTCATCAAGATAGAGTGGATGTTATATAGGAATAAGATGACCAAATTTGAAAAAGATATGAGTAGGAAAATGATCGAGGCATGGTATATCAAAAGGATGACTAGGAAACTTGAGTGAAATTGATTGGATGACAAAGACCTTTTTTGTATATTAATAAAATATGAATAGTGAATTGTGAATAGGTTCCCAAATCTGTTCTACACATGAGATTACAACTAGTATATAAAAAAACCCACGCCGTCCATTGTTCTATCTAGATACCAGGGATTAAAACTAGTCACAGGACACTCACCACACCCACCACTAGCATCAGTCCACCAGCATAGGTGGGAATGCACCATGTACCCACCTCTATTATGAGCCTACACACAACCAAAGTGAACATTATACACTAGTTTACACCCCACATCCACTATGTAGGATACCTATGGAAGGACCTAACATGGGATTAGCCGATTGGGACCCATAAGAGTGGTGATGGATAGCCACGGTGGCTCATATTTGATGGACCATTTTTTTGGATAAGGTAACACTTAAACAAAAATGTAACAACAAATATTAAATAGATTAATTTCATTAAAAAGTGATTATAAACACCTGAAATTATAAAAATTAATATAAATTTATTATTTATAGAAATAGTAAATTTTAAAATAATAATAATATTATAGATAATTTCAATTTAATTAATTATGATGAAAAAATAATTTATCAATACAAATAAAATGGGGAAGAATATTTGTGATCATTAGAAATTGAAAACATTGTTCCACAGACATGAAAATAGTTTATTCATTAATTAAAATACAATTAAACTAAGTTTGTAGATATTCTTAGTGTGTGGCATACCTAAACTCGTTCTGTGTAAAATTAGAAGAGGTGGACTAATGTTTATAGTTACAGTCTGATTTAAAATTGAGGCACCCATAGAGAAAGAAATTCAATGTCTCAATGAAAATAATGTCCAATAAATGATCACTATGTATTATAATTCCTTTTTTCAATATATTATAAATATTTATCAAATTTTTCATTATCCAATATGACTAATATATTTTCTTTAAATATCTTAAAATGAGTATTTCTTTAAAATTTTCATGTCCACGGTCTTAATTAGGAAGTTATATTCCAACAAAATGACTATAGATATCAATATCCATTAACACAAAAGGTTAAAATAATTTCTTTACTTATTCAATAATTTCATATCCCTCAAGACACACCTAAAATATCCTAACTTTTTACAAGTATATGAAATCACATATTTCATTTGTACATCCAAACAACCCCAGATATTCATAAACAATTTTATCAAGTCAATGGACCAATGTACATTTCTGTATATAGGAATATCCAATCCAATAAAAAACATTTGTTATTAAAATAGGTTAGACTATTACCAAAAATATATCTCATAGATATTACCAATGGTTCAGATCATGAGAATATATATCTGTATATTATGATCCTCTTACACATAATATATAATATAATCTATGTATAGACAGATTATAACAATAGATAATATATCATAAATTTTAGAATATCATCATAGAACTTCATGGTTATCATCAATGTAAGGAAGTACCATGACCTTTCGATGTGAAAAATAATCTATGGAAATTTTCTAATTAAATTTTATATAGAAGAACTATCATCATGTGATATGATATTTATTTATATTCAAAAACCAAAATATGAAGGTAATAGAATGTATAAATTAGTTGGTTCTAGGGAACCAAATCCAATAGTATATATGTATATGAGTGTGTGTGTATCATAATACACAACTACACATACAAAAACAAATGGATTCACACACACACAAACATATACGTACCAGAATATACACACATATATATGAACATTGGGTGTACATACATGCATACACACACACATAGATACATAAAAATATATATACAAATATGTTAGGTCCACAAGGCTGAATACCCTGAGAGGGGGGGTGAATAAGGGTATGACTGATTTAAAACTAACGCTCGTTCTGATATTATTTCGCAGTGAAGAAAAACAATCTTATCTCTCTCTCCTGCTGCACAAAGTAAATATAAAGTAAAATATGCATAGGACACAACAATTTTACTTGGTTCACCGTAAAGGGTTACGTATAAGGTGCATACGACGATAATTTGTCAGTCGTACCAAATTCCACTAAACTTCACTAGTTATGGATTACAAGGTTTGGGATAGATCACTTCTAAGCCCAGGCTCAATGGATTTACAAGTTTAGGGTCAGCTCACTGCTTTCCCAAGGGTCACTCCCTGTTTCTCTCTCTCTGGCTCACTGCTGGTGGAGAGGATCACCTTCTTCCTCTTCATTTGCTCACTGCTCCGGAAAGGACCCACTCACAATTTATAGACCTGTAGGTCTCTTCATTTGCATGAAGGAATGCATCTTCCTCTGTAAGTAGATGCTCTGTTGAAGCCCAATTTTCACCCGTAGATTAATATCTTTTTGCACCAAAGGTATCGGGCAACCTTCCAGCTTCCACGCAGACCGAAAATCACTGCTGGAAATAAACGTTACTTGGCGTGCAAGTCAATCTCAGTGTGCAAGTATCAGCATGCAAGTCACAACGAGCGCGCAAGTCCTCCTCAGACACTTGCGTGACTCAAGCTTCCTCAACTCCAAACCTGCGCGACTCACTTCATTTTATGCCCAATCCAATATTGGTGTGCAACTCCACACTGGCGCGCAGCTTCAAACACTGGCGCGCAACTATCACCCTGGCGCGCAAGTCCGACCTGCCCGACCACACACACCACTTGCGCGACCACCACACCTGCGCGACGGGAGCTCTGATTTCTCAAATTGTTGAACTCCGGTAAAGAATGAAGAGGGGTGGTCCAGTATTTATAGGCAAATTGACCACCCTGTGCGATGGTGCGCAAGTCACCTGTGTGATCCAGTCTCGGCGCGCAAGTCTTCTGTCCTGCTAGACACTTGCACGACCAACTCCCAAACTTGCGCGAACCTGTTTCCTTTGCCATATTTTGATCTTCTGATCTTGAAAAACATATGGTGAGCAAGTTTCCTATACTCCAAGTCCACAGCGCGCAAGTCCCTTTCTCTAAAAACACTTTTCTTAATTTGTCGATTTTCTGGCCCAAAAATTTGGCAAACACTGAAAAACGGCGTCACCTTGTATCTGTTCTTTTGTACCGCCTCCAGATCATCCATTCCTTTTTTCAACATTTTTGAATCAAACATGGATCATTGACCTCATCTCTTGAACTCTACATTCCATCATGAAATCATATTTATCAACATATTTGTGTGCCATTGTTTTGCTTTGTCAACAAGAACCACTCAGATGTCCACTTTGTCAAAAAACACAATCACCTCAAAAATGATTCAATGATGCCTTGAGTGATTTTTTTCCCAACAATACCTGAGTATCCCTACCTATTATTAGAATTGATGGAGTAAATTTAAGAAAAAAATATGGACAAAAAATGAAATAAACCCTAAAAAATCAAGAAAGTATCAAACTGAACAAACCCTGTAACAAAAAAAATGATACTGATAGTTGATTGTAAATTTTCAAGAGTTAGTAACAATATGAATTTTTATAAAAGAGTATGTAAATATAATCATAAAAACATAATAGAAAAATAACTAAACCATTTAGATCAATGTGCTTTGAGAGGAAAATTCTAACAAAAAATCCATTTTATTAATGTATAAAATCTTAAATGATTTAAAAATAATCAATTATATTGTTTTTTATATTATGAAAATTTTATTATACAATGTAATACCCCGAACCCTCTAGGCTAGAGCCGGTGCATTAATTGTGATATTGTCATGGTTAGAAGTAATGAAAAATCGTAAATGAACGATCAGTTTAGTAGTCTTAAAGAAACTAGATACATAGATGTTACTCAAATTACATTGGAAAAGTTTACAAAATACAATACATAACAAAACTAAAAACTACACCCAAAATAACTCAACAAACGATCTCCTCTTTGTCACCTGTTGAAAGTAAAGAATGAAATGGGTGAGCTCAAACACTCAGTAAGGGTTACAAATAGTGGAAGCATGAGTACAATAATAAGTGAATCACAATTAATCTGACATAATCAATGTGGCATAGTGAATAAATGAATCACTAATGCCATTAATAAACTGATAATGAAACAACATCCATAGATTTTTTCATAGTGAAAACCTCATTGATAATAATAATAAATGATAATGAAAAAATATAATTTTATTAATTGGACTTCATGTATCTGGCACATGAAACCATAATACTGTAAAAACAGTTTAGTTCTATGGTTAGAAACTCGTCTGATTTTTTGGAAACAAACTCAAAGGGTTTGTCGCCAACTGATTTGTATCATGAGACCTACCGATGCATCGAGGGGATATAGTGGGCACCACCCACCACTTAATACCCAAATAATTCTTTATACATTGATTCAATACAAGAGAAAAATGCCTTTTCAATATCTATATAGAGTAGAGTATACAGATTAATCAATATTTCCATAGTTAAAATAAAATTCCAAACAAACACCTTATGTAAAATGGTATATGTTTTAGAAAACAAACATATCCATGATATGAGATTATGAATATTTAATATAAATATAATTCCAAATGAAAATTGATCTCAAATGGGATGTAGGTACACTAAGTAAGGATTATTAGGTGCACCATACAACGTTAGTCACAACAAAATAGTAGTTGAGACAAAGTATCTTATCACAATGTAATCGGTCAAATCATATGACCAAGACATAATAACCCTCAAATGAATCATTTAATAACATGAATATAAAGATAATCATGTTATTATATATCAAATAGATGTAAACATATACCACATACAAGAAATAAGTGGCGAACAATGAAAATATCACAGAAATGAAAGTGAGATGAGAAACCCCTTACAAACATTTTTACATGGCGATGAGTGGTATTGAGTGGGATTAATGAGAGGTAATAGTTTATCCCATTATTTATATATTATAAGGGAAATATGGTGCAGGTGATAAAACATACCCCATAATTAGGTATTAAAAATAAAATAGCACAACATATGGGAGATTCTTGAACAAAAGTGAGAGAGAGGATCCCATACCTTATGCTCAAAGGTGTTCTTGATTGTTCTTAATGACCTGAATAATCAAATTTAGATTAATTAATTAATAATATAAGAACCTAATAAACATGTAATTGATATTTTATAACCTTATTAATTTAATTAATGGCCTTTTTGATGGGTTTAATATATTCAATTTTATTGTTTTGGAAGCATTTTCTTACTTGGTTTCATGATTTGTTTACTTGTATTCATGAATGGTAGTTGGTTTGAAATATGGTTAAACATACAAAATTGATAATATAAATTATTAGTGACATTAAAGATATATAAATTATCTTATAATTATTTTGGTTATATACCATGACGATGACTCATTCGATGAGTTAAAAATGAACGCTTGAATTTGGTTTGGCAGTTTTGTGCTCAATAAACTTGTTTTTTATTAATATTCCATATTATGTACGTGTAAATATTTCAGAAAATTAATCAAGATAAAATAAATATATTATGAACTGGTTCAACCATAAATATGGTTTCATGACAAGTAATTAAGGAAATATTGATGAATGAAACTTCTTCGTCCATGGAGGTTATAAATTAGAACCTCATGGACGTTGATTTCGTTTATAAAAATAAAAGGGAGGGAGTAAGAATATTGATGATGGTTCTTCCATTCACATGATATAAATACATTATATAGATGATAATGGAGTTATCAAGATCATTTGGACATAGGAGGGGAAGAGAAGATAAAAAATGAATATAAATTCAAATGAAACTAAAAGAAAAAGAAAGGTGTTTTACCTCTTGAGATAACTTCCTTGAGAACCTCCTTAAGAGAAGTGATTTTGGTATTTTGGAAAGACCAAGAGATTCATGGTCGTGGGGGTGACTAGGGAAGGGTATTTGGGCAGAAAATTGGAGATATTGAAGGCTTAGAGGAGTAATGAGAAGAGGAAGTGGTGATGATTTTTTTAGTGGAGGATAAGGTTAAATTTTGAATATTTAATTCATTATTTTATTATTTCCCTCAAGACAACCAATAGTGTTGTTTCATGTGACCCATAATAGTAAAAAAGTGCATTTGAGTTCAAACAAAGTGGAATAAAATCACTTATGATGTCATAAATAGTGTATTTAACTGATAATTTGTATATACGATATTTTATCGTATTTCACTATTCATAAAAAATTCTAGAATTTCAGAAAAATCCCAAAAATTTACCCTAACCATTTTTTGATGTGTAGAATTCAAAAATGAACTCCATTTTTCAAAATTAATTTTTTAAATATTATTAATTTAATTTTTAAATAAATTCATTGTTAATTCAAAAAATAACAATTTTAAAGGTGTAATTAGTTTTATTTGTCATTGAAAAACTAATTAAGATCTCATTATATTATCACCTTAAGAAATTAAAAAATAATATTAATTACTATTCATAAGGGTCATATTACTATTCATATTACTATTCATAAGTGTCATATATCAATTCATATTACTATTCATAAGGGTATGTTACTATTCACCAAAAATTAAGTTTCCTCTATCAGACTCCAAATGACTTACTGATCACAACTCTAGATGACCTTTTTTCGAAATTCAAAACATTGAAGTGGAAAATTTATATTTAATGGCTAGGTTTTGACAATATCCTAAATAACCTAGTGTTGTTTCAAGGGAACACAATGATGAATTGAATGTATTTAAGAGGAACATACCATAAAATGTTTGGGGAGATATATACAATATCATATGACATAATTTATGATATTATTTTTGTTAAAAAATTATAAAAAATAATTGTATTAAAGTTAAAAAATGTTTTTGGAAATGTGAAAAACAAATAATAGAATGAATGATGCATTAAAAAATCAACATGAATATTGGAAAGAATATTTGTTTATAAAAAAATTCAATATGAAATGAATTATTATTTTTATACATGGGTGGATAGGAAAAAAATTCAAAATAAAAAATTGAATAAATAAAATAGATTAGGAAATAATAATAAATAATTCAATGTTTTTCATTTATACATGAATATGAATTCATAGGAAACAAATTAATATATTATAAATTAAATTTTTTTCTATATTCTATTATGTACAATTTCCAAATAAGGTCATGTATTCTAGAACATTCGATTAAATCCATGGGTGGGGAAATAAATTACTTTATTAAATATTTATGGTTTTAATAACTATTTTATATTATTATTGAATATATTTAAGTAATATTTCATTTATAGAGAAAATTAAATTATGTATATTATAAATTATCATTTACTAATACTAAAAAATGTTATGTTATAAACATGATTATTATAAATTAAAACATAAAACATATAATTGAAATATAAAACAAATATTTAAACGAATATATGTTTTAAATAAGTGCATTGAGCACATTTTTCAATCACATTAGAAAAAAATTAATTTTTTTTGATATATTGATGTTAAAACAATATGAAGAAATATATTTATAAAAATAGGATGGTTAATTTATTGTATAGATTAACAACTAAAAATGAACATATAGAAGAGTTATATGTTGTAGGAATTCAAAAAACATAAATATATTTATAATTTAATAATTAAGAATTATATTACATGGAAAAAATTAAATAATTTCACTGATAAAGAATATAGTGGTAATATATATTGAAATGGTTAGAGCAAGAGATAAATAAAATTTGGTTTTCACATTTAGGGGAAATGATATCCTCAAAAAACGAAGAGTAGCATACCAATGGATGAAAAAGTGAAATGGTAACATAAACTATGCGGAGAGAGTGAAATGAACTTAGGCCTTGGTTTTTATGATGAAAATTTTGATTGGTAAAATGAATGGAAGGATAAAAAATGAGTTTTTTGTACATAAGAAAATGGTTTGAGATAATACCATATTCTATCATTAAATGGAATTAGGATATCCCGCATAATAAAATGGAAACATTTATATTCCCAAGGAACCCAAATTTTCCAAATTATATTACCGCTCTATCCTTTATGTTAATGATGAATACCACCACTGACACGACTATCAACCCCCTCCTCCCCTACATTCTACTCAAACCCACCAACCACCATATATCCAACTTCTTACCACCATAGGAACAACAAAACCATCATCATTCCTATCCACCACCACAACAAACCATTGAATCACACTTATTTTCATTCCCCAATAACATTACTACAATATACATCCACTGAAAATGGAAACCATATGTGTATAATTTTAACCACATCTCTCCACATAATTATTACACCCCAATTTCCATATACCCTTTCATTAAGACCTTCCACAATGCCCTCATTGTTTCACTTACCACCTCCCATTATCATCATCACCCATGTATCTATTGACCCTTTTATGCCCTATTACCGCCATTATGCACCTATTTCTATACCCACATCATCATTACTCCGACTATCCTGACCAACAACTATCACGTTTCTCCTGCAAAGGTGTTTTTCTGTATGTGACTTTTTTTACCAGTATTGTTTTTTTATTTTTAGGCATGTTTTTTTATTTTTTATCAATCCTTTTCCATTCATACCAAAAATTAATTTTGGTTCTAAATCATATTCCCATTCAATTTACATTTTATATTCCATTTCCATTATAATTTATTCCACTATTCTAAAATATTCCTATAATGTGGGATACTAAAAAACAGATAAATAATAACTATGAAATGGGTGATTCATTATCATAAATCATGATACAAAGAATAAAAATAAAATTTGGTTACAAGAATGGAATTGGAATTATCATAGAGGATGTGTCATGGTCTTGGTGAGGCACTTGACGTTTTGGGGTGGTGTTATGTAGAAAAATGAATGAGAGTCATAATGGAGGAAAATAAAAAGGCAATGGAATGAAAAAATGATAATTAGATAAAAATGTGTGGAGGGATGTGTTGATGGAAAAAATAGTGGTGAAATGTTCCTGGTAAAAGATCCACATTTAAGATACACATATATATAATGCTAACTGAGATTATATATATTTTAAATATTTTAATTAAATTATTTGAAAAAGTATGATATAAAATTAACTTAAATTTTAAATTTTTGATTGAGTGCAGGTTTTTCAACAATCTAGTCACCATATAAAATATAGGAATTTCTTGTTGGGATAGTTTAATTTTTTATTTCACATGAATCCATACTCAGACTATTTGAGTATTTAATATTAAAACATGAATTTGAACTCGAATAACAATTTTATAAATGGTTTATAATCAAAAATTATAGTTTTATTATTTAATATTTTTTAATCTAAAATATTTTTAATTTCATCTCGATAATATATGTGTGATTCATATATATTATTTTTATTTTTAATGAAATAATAAAGAAATATAAATAATATTTGAGTGAGATTGGGTGATTAGAGAGGACTTGGGTGCGATAAGGATGACGAGTGTGGGAAATAAATTAGACTCATCTCGAGCCAACCATAATATATAGTTGGGGAACCCTAAATAATACACTTCCTAGGGGTGTAAATTGGTGACATGACTTAAAAGTATGACAATAACATGACATAAAATGAAGATGGTATTAAATATATATGGTGAAATTGGGTTAAGGATATATGCCCTGACATCAGGATAAATAATTGAATTTTTTAAATATTTATAATATGTATTCATATTAAAATAAATAAAATATTTTTTTAAAATTAATAGATATGTGTATTCGTGGAATAAATTGAATTATATATATCTATAGAATGTAACAGATATATATGTAAAAATAAAATAAATTATTAATTAAAAATACAAATAATATGTTATATAATTGTCAAAAATGATAACTTCTTTAATTAATTGGGCATGTTTGAGTTTGATTATCATTGTGAAAATATTTAAGAAATTAGAATATCACAACATGAATTGTCACCCTTAGTTTCTCCTATAATATTTTATTGAATATAATGAGAGTAAAATATTTATAAAATTTATCAATGTAAATCAAATCATATTTGGGGTGTTATATTATTAGTACTATAACCCCACCAAACATGAAATGGTTAATAAATTCACTACCCTAACCAAGTTAAAGAGTGGTTTCATACTATGTAGAACTAATTTAATCAGGCCGAGTAGTGCCATGTACTAATTTATATGGCACCCATTTCCATTCCTAATTTACTAAATTTTGAAAGTACTGAAATTTATTTTATGTAACATTAAAATTATGTTTTTATTAGGGATGATAATAGGTCTGTAAAAATGAATATTTACGCACCCGACCATGACCATAACAGAAAAATCGAGAACCAAACCCAAACATGAATGACATTGAAAAAAATATTGAATCAAACCCAAATAATAAATTTAATACTAGTTAATAACTCAATACCTTTAAAATAATATTTAAAATTTTCATTTATGGATGTGAGTTCAGGAAAAACTCGATAACATATAAAAAAAATCAATTCATAACCAAATTCATCAAACACAAAATAGTGTATAATGGCTTCATGGAAAAAATTTCTTTACTTACAACATCTGTTGACAATATGTTTTCTCATGTGCATGAAAATTGGGAAAATTGAAATACCTTAGGGATAAGAAAATAGGATAAATGAAGAAGGACAAGGATAGGAAAATTCTCTAAAGTTCATTTTCCCATGTACCCCAAGCACCATCGGCGTGTAAGGTTCCCGTGTTGAACCATGTGCGACTGAAATGCATGAGAAAATGTGTGATACACCTAAGTGAGATAGAAAATTCACCCAAGGTCCCATAGTTTCATATAAATAGGGCCCTGGGGTATTCATTTGTATGTTGGAAATTCCTGAAGGCCAACAGATGCCCTGTTCACCCTAGTGCTTCACTCAAGCCCTTTGAAATCTTCTAGGTAGCTTTCTATAACCTAAAATAGAGGGGATTAAGGGGGGGGGGGGGTAGATAAATTAAATTTATTTAAAGGTTTAAAATAAAAAATTCCTACATGAGGCACTCACTCAACACATGATTATTGAATACTAGAGCGTGGAACCCTTCCCCAACTTGGGACCTACGTTAGTCAATTCCCAGAACACCTATGGATCCCTTCAAGGCCTGAGAAAGTTATTGACCATGTGTTGTCACCTAGGTGGTTTGTAACTCGTGGTTCAAAAAGTTCACCCTGGCCTACCTGTGTGGAGCACCCCCTTCATGAGCCTCTATGGTTTTTCCTACCCTTCATCCTACGCAAGACAACCCTTTGATCCCTCTTCCAAGACACCTATGATTGGGATCTTCTCCCCTTGGATCCCTTATATCAAAGGGACCATGTTGAAACCTCTGTCAAGGCCTCAAGACTTGAAAATACATGAGAAAAGGAACACCAACATGTATTCAATTTGGACATGGATTTCCATGGCAAGAGGTTTCCTTCACTTGTATTACTGAATGGTTAAGATCATCAGGGTGGGTGTGGTTTTTCATTTCCACGGTCATGAGGAACATTTTTCTAGGGAATATTTTTGGGAGTTCCTTGTTTTGGATTATAGGTTAAGGACCATTTCCTCCCCTTCTTATATCTGTGACCTAGAGCCACTGGTTCTAAGCAGGGAGGATATGGATTATTGTTGCTTTTTTCCATTCAAATTGGAATGAAATCCTCCTCCCGGAATGTTGAACCATTTTCAGGGAATCTATCCTTGAGTAAGCCCCCATCAATTTAGGTATAAGGATACACTCTGGCTCCTTTATGCCACCTGACCACTGGGTGAAAGAGGGGATGGAACCATATCCCTCTATCCTCCATCCTACAACCTTCCAACCTCAGTCTCCATACCCTAGACCTAATCCTGGTTAAGGTGAAGAGAGGGAAGTCTCCTACCCCCAACATCTCCCACCTTCACCCAAGGATAGATGATATGGGAACAATTAACACTCTATCCCTCTTACCGCGAAGCTAACATGGTTGCGGATTCTCTCGCTAAGAAAGGCATTGCTCAGAATCTAACTTGGCTGGAGGCGCTCCCAGATAACCTGATGCCTTTGCATCTTAAAGATTGTAATTTGATCCCGTCTTTTAGACTCTTGTAATCCTTGTTTTCTTTTTGCTAATAAATCTGCTTTGGTCCTTTGACCAAAAAAAAAGATATGTAGGATTCCCAATTAGGGCCTGATCTCAATGGGTATCCTCCACAGAAGTAGTCCCCAATATTAATTCTCCATAATCCAGTCATCCTCTATAGGAGTAAGCCTCTAAAAAATTCCTCCAAATCACTACGAGTTAAATATCCCTCATGATCCCTTTAATTTTCCATCCTCCTTGGGTGTAATCCCCAATAATTTAATTTAATTATCCAGGCATCCTTTTCAAGAATAATCCCCAACTGAATCCTATCAAAGTTCCATACTCCTCAATGAGACAAACATTACAAAATCCTCTATAGGATATGTTCTTCATAAAAAAACTACATGGGATTTGATTCCCATCCATATAGGATACATAATATTCCACCATGAGGCCCAAAACCAACACAACAAATAAACCCTATTCTATCAGGGCCATATCCCCACCATGGTTTATTTTAACCTAGAAATTTATATTCCTTCCAAGTTCCCTAGGTTGCTTCCGTATAAGTCCCACTACAAAAAATGACTACGAATCATCCATGTATAGTTACTTTCCACATGACATTAAACTATATAGTTGGGTCCTTATCACATTACCTAAAAAGGTATGATATGACCCATTAAGTGGCATAGAACTACCTGAGTTCTCATACCTTTTGTTAGGATATGTATGAATCCAATTTGTGGGTTCAATCCCAACATCAAAACAACATCCATCTCCATGGATTATGATACATCCCATAGTTCCCCACTGTGTGGCTAAGAATATAACATCATCATTATAACGACCAAAGAATATCTAGGTAGTATATAAGAGGATACCATTGATGGAGAAACTCATATACATATAAATATCTCTATTTATTAAGAACCTGAGATACATACAAATGATTATAAATTACATTTATGATAATAATTGGTTATTAATTTAAGGGTTACCCACATCATACTTGGGAATTAATAAAGGATTCATGAACATGTCTTTAATCTATAAGAGAGTCCCAGAGTAGAAAATAATTATCTCCCAAAAATGGTGTGATGAGAATGACCTCCCATTATCTAGACCAATGTGATTTGTTAAGCATTGTTGGTCAAACCTCCTAATGAGTGACTAAATTTGGAACATGGATGAAGAACCATTGGGTGTTTTTATCTTCACGAACAAACCTGTTGGAAACTGCTTAGAAATAGTGATTCCAAACACGAACATGGTTCTAAGGGAAACAAAATACGGGGAACCCGATGTGAATACTCAACCAAGATGATAGTATCACCCATATTTTAGGCCCCTTTTTCTTGATAAAAGGGGTTTATATGAAAAAATCAATCATGAATGTGTTCAATCCAATGAGATGATTCTTTAACATATTTCCCTATTTTTGTTTATAATATATTCATGAACTTCTATCTATAACTCCCCTAAATCCAATGGTATCATTCCATATTTCATCAATGACATCCATAACAGCCACTCAGAATAGGTATTCATCCACATTATAGACACCATCACCAACCTAACATCCATAATATTGGGTGTCGAATATGATGGTCATAGATTACCCTCATAATGGTACAATCCAGACCCTGGAGGTCACTCGACATGCCCTCCAGCTCAAAAAACACAATCGATCATCTGATAAATGACAATTGATGGTCCTAATGTAGATGGTGATGACTGACATATTCAACCATTTTTGGATCCTTTCCCCAGAATGTGAAAACCATTTCCTCTCATTACTCAACAAGGTGGATCAAGAGGACATATATGACCTCATCCAAAAGACATAAGGATCCTTCTCAAGGGATATTTCAAGCAATTTTCAAAGCCAATTCCATTTTGTAGTGAACCCTCAACATGATGAGGGTGTTATCCCCGGTTTCCAACCCATGAACATTGAACCCGAGCATGTATGATGGACCACTATGCATATAAATCGTGTAACAGGGTGTGTGGTCACACCTTTGCCTTCTTCAGAGAAGCCCACAAACCTATTTTTTTTTGGAATATTGCGTGCAGGAACATACACCCATTAGAATTCATCCAGTCTGCCAAGAGACTCATATAGTGACATTCAAAGAATCACACCAACCAAATATAGGGTAATATTGTGAGAATGAGAATAAACCTACCTGTTCCTCCACGTCTGTTAGCATATTCATTTGGAAGCACACAGAGAAGTCAGCCAGAAAGTCCTGACAATGAGCAGGGGAAGACCCAACTCTCTACCCCACACATGAGTACTGTTAGTATCCACTAGCAGGAAATGTGGGAAAGGAGTAGGCACATACACCTACTCTGTAATCTTAATGGTCATATATCCTTATTCAGACTGCTAAAGTGACCATACACATCCTAAAAATAGTGAAAGGGCTTACACAAATCCCTTCCAAAATCCTAAAGACTTTCCAAGAGATCATAATGATTACGAAAGTAGTACCAAAAAAAAATTAACATAAATATATCCCCAAAACTATGGTGGATCATCAACATGTCATCCTAGAGTATATACACACCTCTGCTCCCATCAAAGAGATCCCTAAGGAAAATCCCTCATATTATACGGACAACTAAATTAGGAACATACGCCCGCTAAAAATAGAGGTAATCGACCTATACCAATCGCTAATTGAAGGAAGGCAGAAAAACCTACCCATGACAACCACCTCTCCTAAAAAGTGTCCCTAATTTATCATAATAGGGAATCCATGAATTATCATCAATAAAAATTATTAGAAAATCAATAGTAAATCCATGACCAGGCTCTTCTTAATGCTCGATGTCTTGAAGCCCTCAAGAATTTACCAGTGGAAGCTCAATATCATACTATCTCATTACCAAATTATGAGAAAAATACTAGTAATTCAAAAGTTCCACATCAGAAACTACACCCTGAAGTATTTATTAATTCCTAAAATCTTATCTATTTTTGAGATCTCATCTCCATATGAGAGATGTTGTACCCTCTGAATGGCCCAAAGATAAAGAAGAAAGAAGGTCTCCCCCTTACTTTAATCAACCATGGTGGTCCTCCCCATGATGTTGTTTTCTTTTAATGTTATCTCTATATTAGTGTCTCTCATTTTTTAGATAATTACCTCATTTTAAATATATTTATGAGAAATCACTCCCATTTTGGGGAACTTCAGAAAACAAGGATAGTAATGTCTAAAGCCTTATCATTGGTATGTGAAATATGATGACACTGGAAAATGATTCCAAAAAATATTCCAAATACTTATAAACATGATCCAAGAGAATAGACCATTTTTTAAGCTTAGATTTGATAGGTCGTAGATCCTGAATAGAGTTATAGTTTAGGAGTTTTGGACATTTCATGTTGGGCTAGAAAACTGGTTCTCGGAGCCCATTCACGAAGCTCCCTCGGCAATCACGAAGTAGAGGGAACTTGATCGGAGCCTCGGTGAGCACCGTGAAGCCCATTATAGTAGCCTCCTCAATTACTAAGAACATGAGGGAACTGTAGTGGAGCCTCTTCAAGCACCGCGAAGGCCGATGACGGTCGACTACGCGATTACAAGAAACTTAAGAGAACTCCCTCCAGTTGCAGAGTGAGATTTCTTTCGCGGTGCGATTTTGTGCATTGCGGAACGAATTTGTGCTCCGCCTACCTGCATCACTTATAAATACCCAGATCTCCCCCATTCATAAGGACAGTCACACATTCCCTTGGGAAGCTGATCTCCCATTTCATGGAGCTCCAGAGCTCCGCGAAGTGATTCCCTTCGCAAAGGGCTTCTCCCATTGCGATGGAGGGAGCTCTCTCGGGTTTCTCGAGGCTCCATGAATGCCTTCTCTCTGTAAGAGCCATTTGCTCCATGATACCCTTTTCTTTTCAAGAGCCTTTTATCTGTGAGAACCTTTTCTCTTCGAGAGCCTTTTCTCCATGATCCACTTTGCTCTGTGAGTCCCTTTTCTCCACGAGCCGATTTGCCCCGAAAGACCCTCATCTCTGCGAAGCCCTTTGCTCTGTGAGACCCCATGCTCCGCGAGAAGCATTCCTTCATGAAGATGCTTCATGAGACCACATGATCTAGGAGTAGCACTCCTTCATGAAGCTCCTTTGTGAGACCCCATCTTCCATGAGAACCTTTCATTTGTGAAGCTTCTTCGCGAGACCCCATTCTCTGCAAGAACCTTTCCTCCAGGAAGCTAATTTGCAAATCCCTATCCTTCGTTAATATCCTACCTTTACTCCCCTGGTCTATACTGCGGGGGATGTGCCCTTGAACCCCCACTCCAGATCAATGATGGGCTACAGTCCCGACCCTTCGGGCCAGTCCCTTCACTACCATCACTGACCCCCATGAAAAATATAGAGTCACACTATGAAATATTTGGGTTGGGATGACGACATTTTCCTTTTTACCTTATGCGTACCCACCTTCTACCTATGGAAGACCATGATTTGAGATACTCCTCCACACACCATAAAACATGTTGAGTCAACATATTCCTCTTGGTTCGTTTCCCATTCCGTGAGTTGAGATTCTCATCTTCAATTCCCTGAGTACCTTGTGTTGAAACATTCCCCAAGAAACTCATCCAAACCCCATCACCTGATTTCTATTCTAGGATCCATCAGAAAAGGGACTCCCTTGTGTAATTCCCAACACCATCCTTTTCTAGGCGTCTTATTCCTAATTGTCCTATGCATATAACTTTAAAATATAGTACACCCAATGTTCCAAACATATGATGCCTCTTCCACTAAACAAGTGATGCCTTATTCTCTAAGAATAAGATTCCAATAGTCCTATCTTTATGAATTTAAAATATAGTACACCCTATGTGCCAAACATAGGATGCCTCTTGTTCCAAACAAGAGATTCCTTATGCTCCAAGAATAAGCTGCCAATGGTCCTCTCTAAATGACTATAAACCATAGTACACCCTATATTCCAAACATAGGATTCCTATTGTTCCAAACGAGATATGCCTTATGTGCCAAGCATAAGATTCCAATAGTCCTCTCTACATGACTATAAACTCTAGTACACCCAACATGCCAAACATAGGATGCCTGTTGTTCCAAACAATAGATTCCTTATGCGCCAAGAATAAGATTCCAATAGTCCACTCTACATGACTTTAAACTATAGAATGCCCTATCATTCAATAATAGGATTCCTCTTTCTCAAAATAAGAGATTTCTTATGTTCTAAGCATAAGATGCCTCATGCCACGATTACAGTGGAACAATTTCAAGAGCATTGGAATTCGTTCAAACATTCCATTACTCCACATCATGCTTTGTGTGTCCTTCATTTGGATCTTCATCATAATTCATGTATGAAGGGACCCCCTAATGGCCTTGTCTCATACCGCATCGACTCACCTACTGTTCTGGGATAATGACCCAAAATACTTTGGACGACACTTCAAGTCAGGTCCTGTGTTTCGAACACGGTCAAAAGTCAACCCTCATTTTTTCCCCGTTTTAGGCTAACATGATATGGATTTTGTGTTTCCAATATGGTCAACCATTATCCTCCATCGTCACGCCACCCTCACTTCATTCCAAACGTCGGGCATGTGATTCACACTTTTCATCTCCCTTTGTTCGGACTGATTCCAATGCCCTCGGTGTTATCCTCTGCAAGTGCACTTGCGCATAGTTGTTGGACCCAATTATATTCCCCAACCCACCAGTGAGTTGGGATTCCCTCATGAACATACATGAGGAAGACATTACGGGCTATTTCCATGCATAAGCCGTATTCACAATTGCTACTCCATAGAGGTACCAGGGCAGCTTCCTTGTATAATCCCCATTCACTATTGCTGATCCATAGCGGCACCCAGGTAGCTTCCACGCATAAGCACCATTCACCATTGTCGTTCCATAGAGCCACCCAGGAACATTCCTTACATAATCCCCATCCACTATTACTACTTATTAGAAGCACTTGGGTAGCTTCCACACGTAAGAGACATTCACCATTGCCGCTCCATAGAGGCACCCGGGAAGCTTCCATGGCTAATCCCCATTCACTATTGCATCTCCATAGCGGTACCTAGGCTGCTTCCATGAATAAGCCCCATTCACAATTTCTGCTACTTAGCAGCACCCAGAAAACTTCTTTGTGTAATCCCCATTCACCATTATCACTTCATAGTGGCACACAGGTAACTTCAATGCGTAATCCCCATTCACCATTTCCACTCCATAGCGGCACCCGGGAAACTTCCTTGCGTAAGCCCCATCCACCATTTCCACTTCTTAGTGGAACCCGGGTAGCTTCCACATATATGCCCCATCTAGAATTTCCACTCCTTAGCGGCAGCCGAGCATCTTCCATGTGTATTACCCATTCACCATTTTCGTTCTATAGTGTCGCCCCGGGTAGCTTCTATGCTTAAGACTCATTGACCAACCTTCGTGGCCACACCTTTGCACCACGATCGTCATGTCTATTGTTGCCTCTTGTTTCTCACATTGAGGATGACTCACATGATCTTAGAGTAAGAACCGACCATGACATCCTCTATGGACTGCCTTAGAATGTAAGCCCCAACCATTCCTGAACTATGTGGACTTTGATCCTTTCCAAGGAAAGGTACGTAAGAAGCCTCCCTAAGGTTCAATCCCAATAACCTTTGGTCTCGACCACTTCACATCAGTTCAGCAACTACTCTTCTAAACTATGTGGACTTTGATCCATGCAAAGGCAAGGTACATAGCAAGCCTCCCTAAGGTTCAATCGAAACAACAATTGGTCCCAAACCCTTCACTTCTGTTCACCAAAACACATTCCGAACTATGTGGAAATTGATCCTTACCAAGGAAAGGTACATACGACACCTCCTTGAGGTTCAATCCCAACAACCGTTGGTCCCGACCCCTTCACGTCGGTCCACCACCAACCATCCCAAACTATGTGGACTTTGATCCTTGCCAAGGTAAGGTATGTTGGACACCTCCCGGAGGTTCAAGCCCAACACCTACTTTTCCAAAACCTTTCATGCCAGTTCATCTTCGTCTTGCATGACATTAAACTACATGCCCCCTTTTCATCTTACAAGAAATTAAACTATACCCATTCGAACTACATGGGCTTTGATCTTTGTCTCCTAGGAAAGGTACATAGGAAACCTCCCCGAGGTCCAAACCTAATTGATGGTAAGCCGTTGTGTCCCATAATCGACGGTAAGCCACCGTATCTCCCAATCAATGGTAAGTCGTTGTGTCTCCAAATCAACGGTATGCCATTGTGATCCCCTTTCCAATGGTAAGCTTTTGGAACCCCAATCAGCGGTAAGCCTTTGTTAACCCCAACCAGCAGTAAGCCATTGTGTTTTCAAATCAGTGGTAATCCATTTAAGTCCTCGTTGTGGGGAACCACATCACTAGTCTTCCCCCATGGAATCTGACCAACCCGGGATACTAAGCATGCGTAAGCCCCGGTATATCATCAGGTCATTGTCCGATGTGTACACCTTGATCCTATACTCCCATCCAAACATCCATTCTCATGGGCCGCCTCCTCGGGTTTCACATCACCTCACCAAAATATGCAGACATTGATTCCCTGCCACGAGGATATGTAGGATTCCTATTTGAGGTTAAATCCCAACACTACCATCACCTTTATGATAATTCCATATCATCCCCCCTCCACTTCATTAAACTCCCCATCCTCCATCTTGATTCTTACCCGGGCTGCCACATCCTAACATGATCTCTCCATTACCTTAGGCAGCTAACCATGCTTAAGCCCCACACATTCCATAATCATTCATCCAAGAGTGTCCCTCTTGCGATGGGATGTTATCCATGCATAATCCCCAACATGTCTTCAGGTCATTTTCCTTTGTGTACACCTCAATTCATCACCCTTTCAAACTATGCGTGTTTTGATCCCTATCATCTACACAGGGTATATAGGAAACCACACCGAGGTTCAATCGTAGCTGATGGTAAACCTTGGTGTTCCTCATTATGGTTGAACTCTCCCTGATCCGCCATTAGTGGTGTCCAGATCAGCTTTCACGGTGTGGCATCTTCCTTTTATGGGACACACAACCCTGGGTATTCTCTTATTGGAAATTCTGAGGTATCCTTCTAGTGTTCCTCATTTTGGGCTACAATCTCCCTAATCCACCCTCAGTGGTGTCCATATTATCCTTCACGGTGTGATATCACCCCTCCATGGGACACACCACCTTGGATCTGTCCATATTGGGTGTTTCGATCCATCCATCTGGTAAACATTCTAGGCGTTCCCTCTTAGGGATGTTCCAATCTGATCCATATCTATAGAATGTATTGATCACTCTTATACTGTCTTTGTAAGACATTAAACTCACATCCTACCTCGTGTTAGACATTAGATGCCTGAGGAAACCCTCGAAAGAAATGACTTTGGAGTAACCATCTCTAGAAGTAGTTAAACTTAGGACATACCCCATGTTAAACATGGGAAGATGAGAAAAACCTCAGAGACATGCATCTGAAATATGATACCTCATGATTGACTTGGGATTCCTTCAGTTCTGCGCCCCTGAGATGTCCTCTTATGAAGAAGAATATAGGTTTCCCAATGTCCACGCAACCAAAAATTCCCCAAAATGTTTGATGTTGTCATATACTCCAAAGGAAGGTTGCTACCATGTCAAGGCACCATGGAATTTTATGATGGAAGTAGAGTGTAATTAACTGGAATCCACAAAGATATGGAATTGAGGATGAGATTCCCGAACCATGTCTCAAATCTTTAAGGGAGTCCTGGACCAGGTGAAATGTTCTGCGGAGGAATCCATAAGAGGAGGAATTGAAATTCCATCATCCCATTACGATCAAGGAGAAAACGTGTGACACCCCATGATTTACGAACTTGACTAAGTGAACAATGTTATGTTTTATAATGATGTTCTTATTTTACATGGTTTGTTTTTGGTACCAATAAACTGATTGAAACTATGTAGATGAAAAACAAGGGGAATAAAGATAACTGGTATACATTAAAATGTTACATTACAACAAAGACCCAAACTAACCAAGAGCACCATGTACAAGACTTAACATGGCCATGACAATGCTGCTAAGAATCACAACTCATGTAATTGGATAGTATTCATCTTCTCGGTCCGTCAGTGCGAAAAAAATAATAGCCAGAACCACAGCACACGTACTCAGCACCAATGGAATGAGGAGAGCCATGCTCCATGGTTCAAGTGTCTTGAAAATGTGAAAGGCCCTCATGTTTTTATAATGGCCCTTTAAGAAATTATGTCCGTTGGGTTTAAATTGATAAAGTTTATTTTTTTTATATAAATTTGTTTGTATTTTTAAAGCTCTTATAATATTATGGTATTTAAAATATTTTAATATGTCCAAAATATTTTAATTATATCTTCAAGTATCTTAAACTTTAAAATAAAATAATATTCTTGAAAATGAATCTATTTTTACAAAATCATGATGGATACCTATATGGTTGAAAAATTAGTATTTTAACAACTTCTAAATGTTTTAAAATGTTATTTTTAAAGGGTATATTCTAACCATATACCTTTAATTATCATTGAAGAATATATTTTATTAAAACTTTAAAGATAGGTATTTTCAATTAGGAAAACTATTTATCTTTTAAATCAAATAAAAGTGTGTATTATAAATTGGATTTTAGTTTTTTAAAGTTATTTGATCCTAATGTTTAAAAAGGTGTAGTATGTTAATTATGAAATGTATATCTTTTAAAAGAGTTATATCCCATAGTAAATAATTGTACATAAATTTAGAATGGATTTTAAATTTTGAATTTTTATGTTAAAGTATTTATGTTATTCAATTTATGAATATTCATGTTTCCTTTTTTCAGAGAAGTATACTGTTTCTTTTTATATATATAACTATGTATTTTTTTATAAAAATTTAGTAGGGACCCGGCCAGCCGAGGGCAGCCCTCGGGGACAAGCCCTCAAGGCCAAGGCCGAGCCCCTAGGGACCTGAGGTACCGACCATCGAGATCCCGAGCATGTAGAGGGTGTCAACCAGGTCCGAGCTGAGTAGGGTTTCGGCTAGGTCACGCACGGGCCCGTGTTTAAAGCGGTATACAGTGCGTGAGGGTAGGCCAAGGCCCATGGGGGGGCCCGCGTATAAGGCCCCGGTGTTCATGTGTTTGTGTTATTTCTCTGAGGGTAGAGCACCAAGGCTTATAAACCGCACCACATCTTCCTTTTGTTTCGATGTGGGAAATGTACCACGTGATTTGAACCGTTCGATCGAATCCCGCATCAATCTCATCCATCTGATTCCTTAGCCGTGTGATCTTCCCCGCATTTAATCTCATACCTCAATTTATTTTATACCGCTCAACCCAACTCTTGTTCTTCCTCTGACCATCCGATCTCACCTGTTCTAATCTGGTCCATCCGTTCCATCTCCACATCGCACCCCTCCGTCGTCTTCTTCCTCACGTAGGGGTCCCGCACCAGTAGGCCTGCACACCCGAGGACGCCTCTACCTTCTCCTTTTGCACTTCTCCTCTTGACCCTCGCACACCCCCCTTCTAGGGCACTATTTCCTAATCTTACTCACACCGGCCTACCCTTGGGTCGAGTCACCTTGTTTCTTCAGAGCTTCTACAACCCCCCTCCTTCCTCATGAAACCCCAACGGCTCCTTCTCCTCTTTCTCTCCCTCAGACTCCCAGCAATCCAGCAAGCATACCCTGGTCCGAGCTTCCTCCTCAAAGCAATGTAAGGGTGTTGTATGTTTTGTTTTCATTAAGAACATCATGTTATTTTAGGTTTTCTTATATACGATTTGAATATATAAAAATGTATAATACCAACCCTCCTGTTTTTAAGTCATTTTAAGGGTAATTCCCTACGATTTACAAGGAGGCCTGCATGTTTTTAGGTCTGCATGTTTTCTTTTTTTAAAATGATTCTATTTTAAAAAACTTATATAATGTAGTTCTATGTATATAGTTTTATAAATATATATATATATATATATTGTATCAATCCGTTGGGTATTAAATGTTTTAAAAGAAGATTATTTAATATTTTCTGTGTAGGGGATTAACTTCTTTTAGTTTATTTGTATAAAACCTATATATTTATATATTCCCTATAACCTTATATATATAGGTATGTAGTCCGAATACGAATAAAAATTTTGATTTTTGTTTTAAAAGGATGGATATCAATCTTTAAACAATTCCTTATATTCGAACTGTGTTTTTGGTTTAAATGGAATTATGTTTATAAAAACTCAATGTATTTATATTTAGGTACATATGGTTATGCGTAGATGTATTTACAGGTATAATTTCCAAAAGCCAATTTTTTTGTAATAATTATCAGGAATTAATTTATTCTTTGAAAAATGTAATTTTTTTAATAATTTTGGTGTTTTCTATACCAACATGTATTTTGTATATGAGTACACACAAACGAGTATGTTTAATTAAAGAAGTTTATTTGAAATTACCTATGATGTATTTTATGATGAAGTGTGTACTTTGGCTTGATTTAAAATTTAGGAGGATTCTGGATTCATGGGATCATGTTATCATGATGCGATCATTTATTATCTTATTACAACAAATAACCTACTTTGGGAAATGTTATTAGTTAATTTAGTTAGGGTTTAATTTATTCTCCAGTTCAATGACCTATTTATCATCATAAATAAAGGAAAGTGTTTTCTATAAGTATTCCATTTCCATGAAATAATAATTTTAAATATTTATCATTTTTTATCTCATGTGAAGAACCCTAGTCACCTATCATTTTATGTGCTATAGTAATTAGCTTGTGTGCAAAGAATGTTCACTAAACTATGTGTGCCTTTGATTAGTTATGGAACTTTGAAATATTATCTTTCGTATCATGTATTTGAAAAATGTGTAATGGTTAACTTCTTTTAATTTTATTTTTTTGTACATAATGCATTCTTATGATTTATCACGGTAATGAACTAAAAATTTTAATTACCCAAAGTGTTTTGGGACACCTCGGGTAATATGAAAAAGAATTATTTTTTTTAAGGTGGTATGGGACATCTTGAATATAACACCCAGTTAAAGAAATGTATGATCTATGTGGATCACATGATAATAAAGACAAATTAAGGGTGCACCCAGATAGAGCTCCAATGCATTCGATAAAGACTTAATTTCTAGAGATGAATTTTAACGATAACTTGGTGAATAAAATAGGTAATTTTCTGACACCTTGGGGATGTACCTTGGTGATACAGAAATGATCGTCTAAGTTATATGTTTATGCCACATAATTGAAGTTACGTCCCAAGTTATTTTCAAGATTATATGCCCATTCTTTCACGATCATTACCTTTATGTTTTTATAAAGTTCTTATTTTGCAAGTATAAGTTTGGATCATGGTTTGTGTTTATCACTCAGTAAGATAGTAACCAACATATGAAATTTATGTTGTTTCCTCCATGCACAAATATGATTATGTATTTCATTAAAATATTTAATTTGTTCTTAAATAATCATATGTCATACTTATATATGACAACCTTTACTACTCCTTTGAAAAATGTCATAATTGATTTATTTTTTCCTTGAAAATCCTGAATGAGCATTTTTTTATGTTAGGTTACAAGTGATACAGTTTTCCATGCATAGTTTAAAGAATACTTTCAAAACTTAATTTGGGTTTTTTTAAAAACCCCATACTAGGCATCTTTATGCTCACCCAACGTTTTGATTTAAAATTTTCAGGTAACAGATTTTTATTAGATAGAACATCCTGAAAGTTTCCGGTTTCCCAGAGCCCGAACCACACTCATTCCTCTATATGGGACATGATATGTGTTTATCAATGCATGTTTTTCTTTCGAGACACACATCATGTTCTGAAGGCACCGACTCCTGGGTTTCTGGAGCCGGGTCCCCACAAAACGTCCCTGAATAAGTGATAGATTCCACCCGTCTTTGGAATGTGGGAATGTGTGGTAACAATCAGCATGTCATCCCATAGAAATATGTGCTCCCTAGAGAAAGCGTCGGAAAAAAAATCCTTTATCAATCAGAATATAGCTCAAGGAAATGATCATTATATGAACCAAACATTGGCCACTTACCTTAAAGTGAAATATAGGAAGCCCATATTAATCATTTTTCATATGAAAATGGGACATGAAAGAATCCTCTCTGGCCAGCTCAGGTAGAGGAACCATTGACATAAGTTGAAGAAAACATGCTTAAAATGAAGAAACAGTTGGCTAAAGATGAAATACTAGTCATGTTCTATCCTTTGGAAACTCGTCAATATAGTATTCTAGAATCATTATCAAAAGATTGTATACACAACATCTACCAGAAAATATAAAAAAATATTCATCACTTAAATAAAAAAGTATTAACTTA
This sequence comes from Viscum album, assembly GCA_963277665.1. NCBI lineage: Eukaryota > Viridiplantae > Streptophyta > Magnoliopsida > Santalales > Viscaceae > Viscum > Viscum album. The sequence goes on from OY728119.1 coordinate 119,186,657, forward strand.
TGATGAGTATTGAAGTCATGTCAAGGTAATATAAGGGTTTTAGTGCCAAATTTTCTTGGAATATCTCATGGAATCATGAAATTCAAATATCTAAAAACAGTAAGTAATACTTAAATGAAAAATTCTTCGCACCTTAATGAGGTTGTGAAAGCTAATCAAAGATACCCCATCTGGTGTTCATATTAGAATATGGGTCACACAATGGAGTATTGCATTTCCCTACACTCTCTAACTATAAAATCCTTAAAAAGGTGGTATCTTTAAATTTCATACCCCCAGGTCATCTCCAATAAATATAATCTATTCATAATTGATGTCATACTCAATAAAAACAGGCCCCAACTGACTATCATTGATGTCTTTCCAAAAGTAATCTTTTTGTTAGGAGAATTTTTCATCAAGAATATGAGAATATCATGCAAGACTCCCTCTTAAATTATTTCAGCCATCAGATTGAAAAAAATGTCAAAAATAGCACAACGGTCTTCGATAATGGTTGATCAGAGTGAATAATTAATGATTCAACCAACCCACGTTCGAACAAAACTCTATAAAATTAGAATATTATTCATGAAAATATCTTTCACTATAGTTTAGGATAAACCCCAATGAATAGTGTGGGGGGATTCTTTAACCCAACCCTCGACATAGGACAATCAAGTATGAAGGGTTGTGAAAGTAGAAAAGTAATAGCCCCATCCCTCAAGGATGGGTAATTTTTCACCTCAAAACCACCTCCCTAATGGGAATCAGTTTTCTCCCAATTAGGGATGATACCACAAAATGAATCCTCCTAGTTCATCCCATCCAGAGATCTGGTATTTTCACTTGCAAAACTCATTATTAAACTATATGGATATTTTATTTGGGTTACTATCATCCAAAATGTTCCCAGAGAATCAAAAAATGGGATGAAAAATCTTCGTGGAGGGTTCATAAGAAGGCAGTCTCACAAAGTGTAATGACAAAAACTTTCTGAATAAAATTCCCCATTCCGATTTAATTAAATGTATTATGGTTATAAAAAACACATGAATTTATTTTGTTTTATTATGCCTAATTGGATTTAAATTAACATTAAGTATCATTACCATTGATAATATAGACATTGAATATTGATCACATGAATAGTGTAAATATAGGGGTTTAACAAATACATTTCAAATAGACAATGGAAGTGGTGACCTCAAAATGTTGGATCATACCCTATGATGCCCGTTTATTGGAGATTCTAAGGGAGAAAGATTTTTTGTTCTTTTCGCTAGGCCGAGCATAATATGATATCCAAATACATATGTATTAGTGCAACTACTTATGGGATATGTTCGTGCTTATCGAGACCAAATACCAAAACCATGTTCGCTGAACTGCCCCATGGAAGTCCAACCATTGTTCACATTGCTCTTAGGGAATATGATGTTTTAATAAAGGCATATGTAACAAGGCCCTATCAATATTATTATTTATATTATATTGTATATAATATTGTATATATTTTAATCTTATTATTGCTACTTTATAAATGAATTTTATTTTGATTTAATAAAATATAAAAATTATTTTTTTGTTAGTATTTAAATTCAATTAAGATATCCATTTTGATGAATTGATGGATTTTTGAAGTAAAAAATATTTCAATAAAATATTATTATTAAATAATGTTTGTATAAATGTTTGTATAATTTTTACGATGTCAAATGTAATTTTCGTAAGGGTTCAAAATACTTTTTATCATAAAAAACCATTCATTTTAATTAAATGAAAGTTTTTATTTTAAAAGTAAAAATTCACATATTTAGGAAAGTATTTAGATAAAATGAATATTATTTTTTGAATCATGATGTTGGAATTATCTAACAGTTAAATTTTCCTCATTTTTTGTGACAGTCAAATTTTCTGGTATAAATTAAATACTGTATAAATATACTTTGTGTTTTATGAAATAATAATGACCAAAAATTGATGTAATAATTAATATAAATAGGATATAAGACTAAATATAAATTTTTAATTTAAAAAATTCCATTTATGTTTATTTTGTTTATTTAGTAAATCAATTATGATTCCTCTAAGACTTATAATATATTTTATTATTTTAAAATCATTTCTTTAAGAGTTCCAATCACCACTACACCACCAATTGTAATATTTAAAAAATTTCATCCCTTGGACTTATAAAATAATGTAAACCCCTCCCATTTTTCAGAATTATTTTGGAAAAAACATGGGATGGTTTATGGTTTGGGATATTTTATTTCCTATAGTCTGAGACCTAAAAAATAGAGAAATCCCCCTCATTTCCTATATAAATCCACAGAAGACCCCTTTTTCTATCATGGGTATTCACCTTTATACACCTATACTTATTTTATTTGGGACTTACATATATATATTTCACACTACTTGATCGTGGAATAATTTTTTTTAATGAATGAATCCATGTTTATTAATATATGTGGCACACTTAAGGGGCTTTACCTAATTCTTTTATGGGAATTTGTCCACCTGATGTCTTGGTGGGTTTATCATTGAACTATGTTTATGATTTAGTGTTTTTGATTATTTCCATATTTCCAATGTTATGATTATCATAATATATCATGCCTTATTATTTTTGTTCCTTTTATGCTATATTGATATGCATATTTTATAACATGTATTGTATTATTCATGTTATTCCTTGTTTATTCCCTTACTCAGCATTATATCTCACCCCTTTCTTATGTTTTTCCTCAAGATATCCCATGAAGTGATATGTATGAAGTAACATTTCTAACTTGTTCATGATGTTTTAAATAAATATGTTGTTTTTCATGTTTTAAGTTGTTATGTGATGTACATAATTTACCAAATACACTATGCCTCCAAATCTTCCTCATTGTATAATGTGTAATTTTATGTAACAAATCATGTTTAAAAGTGAAATAAAGATAAGTCTTGTAGTATTTGGTTTCCAAGGATAGGTTTAGTTATTTTGGTATTAAGATTAGAAAATTTTAGAGAAAGCATTAGGGATAAGACTATATATAATAAAAAAAATATAAATATGGTTAGTATATATTACGTTGTTTATTAGGAAAATACATACTTGTCTGGATAATACGAGTGGGAATGGTTCTGGCATAGAAGTACCTTGGGGTATCAACTCCGAAAAGATATTTTGAGCCTGACTTGGGGTAATCCGGTAGACAAAATGGGCCATACTATGCACCTGGTTTGACACTCACAGGGGATATGCTTTGTAAAATTCATAATCTCATTACAAACCATTATAATGGGAACAAAAAAATACCCATATGAATATATGTTAGGAAGAAGATATTGGATAATAATGATTTAAGCCTAGAAATTCATATGTTAAAAAATTTTCATTTATAATTTATCCCTTTATTACCATTGGACTCCCATTTATATGTTTAATAGTTTATATTAATCATCCTTAATTGTCCTTTTATTCTAGACAATGGTTGTAAATAGGAGTAATTTGGTTAACAATGGTTGTGAAGGGAAATGTGATGACTACCCCAATTAGATGTCAACCCGATGGGATTAGCCATCACAAACATCACAATGATTCTCTATCAACTAAATTAGGTTCTGTATAGAAACATGGATCTGGAGGAGCTTCCAGACACCCCAAGATAGAATAATCCATAATCAATAGCTTCATGCGACAAAGGAATTTTACTTTTAATGGATCATCTAATCCCATAATCATATAATAATGGATCAACTCAATTGAAAATATGTTCTATATTCTTTAATTTTTCGAATAATAGATGGTTCTACTAGATATTTTTCATATGGGGGGAGAAGCTGATCAGTTGTAGACATTGATAAAAAAATTAAATGCATGTAGAAGAAATTAATGCAACAGAGTGGATGGAATTCTAGAAAATGTTTTTTGATAAATATTTTACACATACTCTACATCTTAAAATGAAATTTTTTTTCCTTTCTCTCATGAAAAAATATGACAAATCTACTAGGGCGTGTGATAGAAAAATCACATGACATGCACGATATGCCTCCAGATTTTTCGTTTCCCTTGAATGGAAGGCTGAACACTTCATTGGTGGGCTAAATTCATGTATATGGAAAGAAGTTTCTATCATGTACTTTTATAGCTACAAGGAGATTGTACGATGTTCTTTCAAAGTCAAGACAGAGATCGACAAATCTCAAGGGTTTTTTGGGATAAGAAGTGGAATGTAGAGTTTAATTCTAGGGGTCTGATAGAAAAAACCAAAGGTACTATGAAATTTCATTATCCCAGTTGTCTAAGGTGTGGAAAGATAAACCCCAATAAATTTCCTAAAGGAAAAAAGGAAATTCTTTAGGTGTAGAAGAGAAGGGAATCTGGAAAATGATTTCTGGTAGGAGAAACCCACCAATGTGATAGGGTAATGGAATTCTCTAGTCAACCCTCAACACATTGCTCACTATTCAACTACAATGAACCATGTAACTTTACAAACTGGTGCACTGGGGAAATGGTTTTTAGAGGCAACCAAAAACTTCTAAGGCAATAAGGGAGATATTTTTCTATCACAACCGCCGAGGAGGATCCTAACAATTATGTGGTGAGAAGTATTCTAGTTATTCATTCATGAATAGAGAACATACTTTTTTATTCTGGTTTTACTCATTCATGCATATAAAAAATGTTTAGTGGAACTTTTCAAACACCACTACAAATAATTGAAGTAGAGATGTCAGTGAAAATGGAAAATGGGGAAATTATTTCATCCCATTTATATAACTCCTCCCTTGAAAAATATTTTGTGAAGAACTTCTTAGTAGGCATTTTTATTCTTATTTTGGTGGAATTATATCAAATTGTGGGCATGTATTGGCTTTCCCTATATATATCCAACAAAAATTACCACATTAAGTATATCAATTTATTTGTGGAGAATATCCATCTATTCTGTGTAAGTTCAAGGAGTAGGATGAATCTTCTATTTCACCATCATCTCAATCATGGATATTATTTCCCTGTGTGCAAGAATATGTATCTCAAATGATTATTTCTAAGGAAAGGATCATCCTTGAAGACATTCCCACTGTGAGGGAATATGATGATGTGTTTCTAAGGAATTTTCTCATCTTGCTCTTAGCCGAGAGGTTGAATATTCAATCTAGCTTATACCTGGGGAATTCCCATTATCTGAGATTTAGTATAGAATGGATGTTGTGGAACTTAAGTAATTAAAGAAATATGTAAATGATAATTTCGATAAAGGTTTCATACGCCCAAGTGATTCACCATTGGGCACACTAGTACTATTTATTAAGAAGAAGGATGGGCCAATGTGCCTTTCCATTGATTATCATGATCTCAATAAGACAACAAAAAATAAAAATAGTACCAGAAAAATAACTTATACCTACGATTTGAAAATGTGGGTGTATCCCCTAAAACTTTGGGTATAGGCTATAATCGTGGTTCCATAAACCATGGCCTATTGAGGTGCTGGTATAGGGCTATACTCAAAGTTTTATATAAACCGTGGGTATAGCCCTTTAGACTTCCAAAATACCCACAATTTTATTTAAACTGTGGGCATATGTGTATACCCACAGTTCACAAAACCATGGGTATAGATTTTGACACCATCCAAAATATATCTGTGGTTATTGAATTGTGGGTATAGATCATTTTCCTGTAAAAAAATACCGCCTTCTTTCACTGGGTTGCAACAGTAACCTGAATTAGGTTGCTATATTATGCACGAATTTCTACTGGTGGCCTTCGGCCCCTGTAGCCCCGAAGTAGTGGTGAGTTTCCCCCTCACAAACCCCAATGAGATCACCACAAATCACAACCCTCGGAAGTTGTTTTCTAGTGCATAGTATAAGAGATGATGTAGGAACATCTAGAGATGATGTTTGGAAGAATTATTTTGGAATCATTAACATTACATAATGGATGATGTGTTATAGAATTTATTTTCCCAAAGTTACAAGATGTGTTATTGATACTAAGTTGATGTGAATCTAGAAAATTATAGATGATTAAAGGTGCACATTTCGAAGATATGTTAATGTAAAGAATGAATGAAGATACATTTTCAAAACATGATTCGTAGAAAAAATCTATTTTTTATCCCAAAGATCAATTTATTGGCAGAATGTGGTCTCTCATATGTCGTAGTCTCTATTATAGGCCCTTAGAGAATTGGAAAAATACCAAACGAAATCATTTTTTTATACTAGCATCAGGGATATGTTTTCCTTTAAAGGAAATAATTAAAAAACAAAAGGCATGTATGGTTAGAAAAGTGTGTTGGAATTGAGTCTTGTAATCCCGTAATGGATCTAGAGGGTACTGATGGAAGAGAGCGAGGGAAGGATTATACATCATTTGAAAAGAAGCGTTCTCTTTTCTTCACTAGCTATTTCTGATATAGTGTTGTTAAACTTGTGGTTTCATGACATTGGATGTGAGAAATCCTCAAATAAACCTCTTTTAGAGAGAGTTTTGTAGGTTATGATGAGCATGTTTAGCCCACAAAAAACAACATTAATCATTGTCATACTTGTTAAAACCAAGAATCCACTAGAGCATCTAGAACCTCCTTTGAGGGATGATATTCAGAAGATATGGGACTCTGTTCCTAAATCATAATCCCATTAGCAGGCCACTATTTGTTACCTTTTTAATATTGAGGTGATGACCCTTTCTAGTTATGAAGATAAAGAGAAACATTTAAATAGTAGGCTTCTTGTATGATAAATCTGTCCATCCATTCCATTACACCTGGTGGGATTTACGGAGATCGATGAGTGGTGGTTCCTACTTCAGGATTTTCTTTTAGTTCACAAAAAATATATAAAATCATGAAGTAGAATAATGATATTGAATTTCCTTCCCACAAGGTCATGGTGGCTAAAATACGCTGTGAAGAAATCACAAATGAAAAATTAGTTTCTTTTGTTGCAAACAAGGAGTGGCATCAAATGGAACTAGATTCACAGTGTGGTCTAGTTTATGGTTTTGGAAAGAAGCTTAGTGTCATCCTTTGACATTTTCCTTCAAATTATGATGAATAGGTTATTCTTTTGATGAAGGTGTCCAAACTACAAAGATAAAATAAGTAAAAGCGAAATTGATTCAACATTCCTCTGATACCATGTAGAATTATAAAAGAGTGGTAGACAAAATACCCAAATTACCCCTCTAAGAAAGGCCTTGAGGTTATTTTAGGATGAATACTAAAGACCATATTAGAATATATGTTTGATGTGGGATACAGACTCCAATAAACATGAACCAAAAACATGAGCGATAATTATTTTGGAATGTGAATCTAGAAATTAAATCAATAGATGTTATGTATTCTCTTATATCATCACATTCTAGAAAAAATTAAAAAAGTCGAAATATAAATTGAAGAGGTTGATGCGGAGGACTAGATGTTAGTAATGATTCTTAATTCATATGATGTAAATATAAATGTGTTCTGAGTGTTGAATATTTTATTGACTAATTTATATGTTGAATAAGTTCATGAGTAGAATACAAGTATCTAAATGTTAGAATATCAAAATTTAAGAAAAAAAAAATTATTTATAAGTTAATGGATTGGAAAAGGACCTTGCGCTGGAGATTATAGAAAATGGTTTTTCCAAGTATGTTGAATGGAGTGTTAACATGTTGTTAGATGAAGTAAAATAGAAACTCAAATCCACTGAACTACATGGAAAGAAAAACCATCCTAGAATTTAGACAAATTATGTACCAAAAAATTAAAATTCAAAGGGAATTCACAATCATAAATTATCAATAAAGGTGGTTGAGTTTGTAAGTGGGGACTATTTCATTGTGATGAAGGATTCTGTCCCATTTAAAAGTTCATTAGTTGAGCGACATGAAAATATTTCCATCATCATGTGTCCAAAAATGGGGAGTCCTCTTCGAGATGAAAAACCTACTCCCTATTCCTGTGAGGTAAAAGTGTTTCTACGAAAACTCCCTATTAGACAACAGGTAGATTTTTGATAGAATATTTGAAGAAAGTAAATTTTGTCGATGGACCCTCTCCAACAATGAGATCTGCGAATTCAAAAGTGATGGATTTTGGATCAGTGTTCCTAGTGGATGATGACGCCACCTTAACCACTTCCCATGTTGTAGTTAGCCAACCTTCTGACATGAGGATTTCTGAGCTTATGGTTTCTTATGGGCTTGTATCTGTCTTCATACATAAATATTTTGAGGAAATATCAAATTATTATGAATCCATTATTTATTAAGAGTCTCGTTCCACTGTTTGGAAGAAATGGGTTCATTCTTCCAAGGACCCCCCTGTGGTCCACATCCATGATTTTCTAGAAGTAAGTGTATAATGATCCTGAAGATGAACATTAGCTTGTGTTTGATATTTTGGAAATATTTCATTTCTTTTAATTCCTAAATATTATAAGAGGATATGTTAGAATTTGTTTTGAAAATTTTAGTAGAAAATGTTTTCCAAATTCACACGCAATTTTGATTTCTATAAAAATTAAAATCTTTTCATTGCATGATTGGTATATTGGGTGTGTTATCACTACTATTTTGTAAATTGAATGTTTGAGATTTCTTTTTCGTGATGTGTGATTGAATTCTCAACATACTCCATTATATGTGGAGAAATACAATATAAGTGTCCATAATTTTGAATATCAGAAGATGTTATGAAGGAATGACACATGAAAATCAATATTTATGAAAGAATAACATTTATTTAGACTGAAAGGTGTATCAACATGATAATTCTCCTAAGTTGAGAAGATAGTATTTTTAGGAATATAAAACCCGAATAAGTTCATATATCCAGATATATAGAATCTTAGAAGTGGGATTTCATATATTAATGTTATTCTAGGAACAAAGGATTATATTAACAATATATCCAGAGTCGTGTGTGAGTCACGCTATGTCGAACTCATTCTGGGTGAACCCAATAGTATACATGAATGTAATGTGGTGTGTTTTCTAGAGTCATAAGGGGATCAGTGGAGGGTCAGGTACATTAATAAATTTTTATCAATCCAATCACTAGATATTTAATTGAGAATTGATAAGGTGACTACATAATGAAATATTTTTGAAAAAACAATTTTATATAGAGTTGTATGATTTTTCAACCCATGAGTTCCAAATATGATTTGGGTTAAAGAATTTGAGGGTCTATAGATTCAAGTTACAAATAAATTGTGTGTGAATTATATATGTTATGGAACTAGAAGTTTCTATAAAAGAACAATATTTTAAAACAACCAACCTAAGTTTCAAACGTTAATGTACTTGAAGAATTTGATGGTATAAAAATTAGGAAACAAGAAGATAGTGAGTCTAAACTATATGTTCAAAAGTGTTTATTGAGTTGGGGATGTTCAGTTTTTTGATTAAAAAGTAAGATATTAAAAACATTCCTTAATCTGTGAAATATGAGAACTTGAAGAAACTTAAATAATAAGTGTCTGGGCATCAAGTAATCACCACTTGATAACAATTTCTCCTACAAACAATTAATTAATACAGCAGTAGAAAATAAATAAAATTTTAGCATTAATGATTCGTTCGTTGGATTTTCACACCAAAGGAAACTAAAATAAATTGAAACAACATAGTAAAAGGTAGAACGAAATGAAACACACTAATTAATCCCTCCACTACCCTGATCTCCCTCCGCTATATAGAAAACCGCATAGCCACCTCCAGTTCCCTTCTAGCCCACTTCATAGAATACAACTCCCTATGTCTGTAGAAAGTAATAAAAGGCCTAAGTGGATGATGTGATAAAGAAAATAAAATAAAAAATAAACTAGAGAATACCTGTCTCTTGTGGATATACAAGTCACTTCCCCAATATAATAACCACAACACCCCATGGGTCAAAACATGTTCCTACATGCAAGTAGGAAATAGATTATATTAGTTCAAGGGTTTGTGGCCTCTCCCATTCCCATATAGTGCTAGAGTGGTATAATGATTATAAAAAATGTCATATACAATGATAAGATAAATAACATTGACATAAAATACCATTATATCTAGGAGAATTCAGATAAAAATGATACTAAGTCAGTGGATGTATCGACACAAGATCGGGTGGATGATATTATTTCTAAGACAATACAATAGGTATATTTTTAGGGGAATAAATTTGAAATTATAGTCTAATAGAATCCCTCCAACTACATGAGTTGGAGAAGGGACTCCTACTCTCCCATGGAAATTGATTTTTTTTCAAAATTTTGATTTTTCTCATTACTTCAATGACTTAATTTCTAACTCCATCTTATTACCTTTCACAGAAGTTGTCTTTAGGTTCATTGAAAAGGGGGAGAATGTGTTAATATTTAAAGGGGATAAAGTTTTCATGGATTGTTATTCTTATTGAGTAAGGGGATAAATGTTATGTTGGAAGGGGGAGTGATTTTACGATCAATTATGGGGAGTATGATTATTAACACTCAATGAGGTGTTTCAATGAATATTTTTTCATTTAAATTTTATTTATCACATATATATTGACTCAAGTGTCCTTAATGTTGATGTTAATTGAATAATTGATACAATATTTAATGTTAAGAGGCCAAATATGTGTTTATTATCAGAGTTGGTAGGTTCTAATGTTTCTCAAATATTAAAGTTCTTAATCTACTTGAGGATTTCAACAAACCCAAAAGGGGATATTATTAAAAATCCACTTATAATGTTATTTGAGTTGTGATTTCTATAATGAAGTGGAATAAATCATCAATTAAATATTGATTAGTGGTTTTTTCATATTTTGAAGTTTAAAATAGGTTTAACGGGGTTATTGACAATTTATAGGAAAATCAGTTTAGAGAAGCAGTTATGAAATTTGTTTAAATATGGGTTGCATAAGGACCATCATATCCAGTATGAAAATTATTTTATGTTTTCATAGAAATAATTTATAGGTTGTGGAAACATCATATTTGGATACATAACCATAAGTTTTATCTATCTATATATCATTCTACTTTATGTATCCATCTTCTCTGGGAACTATAAGAATCAATGGGAGCTATGTAATCATTATCCAGTGTTGTGTAAATAAGATGTTGGATTCTTATAGGTATTAAGGAATAATATAAACATAATCAGGTGATGTGTAAACATCATGGAATTTGTGTAAACACGTTCTAGTTTACATGTAAGGATCTCCCCATTGTGTTGTTTCTGAAAGTGTCGAATGAAAAAAAAATTATGGAATTTATTAATTATTAAGTATGATTAATATTTCTAAAAAAATTGAAATGATAGAATATAACCTATAATTAAATGTTGATCACGACAAAATGTTTTGATTATATTAAGAATCTTGAAAGATAGTTTTTTTGTAATGATTCTAACCAAATAGACTAACTCTTGAAATATATAACAAGTGACCTAGAGTATAAAACATCCATGAGATGCAGGTATATTTAATAAATTAGTTGGATAAAAGTCAGTGGATCCAGTTATGGAAAAAATAGGACTTTATGGAAGGAGTATGCTTCCTCATATGGAAGGTGGATTTGTCTTACATAAAAAATAAATAAAAAAAGATATAAAAAGAGAGGATTCAATTATTAGAGCTAAATGAGGAATATTTCTAGGTCGATAATAGAAACGTTGAATGTGGGTTTCCTGGATATTAATTAATATCATTTTTTGAGATCGAAGTGGTAGGTTTGGGTTTTTTTTGTTCTTTATGACTAGAAATAAAATAGGAGAGAGATAGAGTTAAAATATTTATATTCTAGATCGTTGATGTTGAATATATGGTTTTTCCAAGAGCAGTTCTCTCTGGATGTTTTTTCAATACTATGCTAAATTTACACACCAACCTGGTGTGGTTTTATCATCTATAGTTTTGGGAGAAGAAATATTTCATAGAATAAATTTATTCCACATTGAAGAAGAGTAATGGATTATTCATTTTTATTAGAGTTGTTATAATGACCCACATCTTTACAGGTTGTGAAATTTAGAGTAAATTGAAATTTAGATCTAAATCAAGGGTCATTCCTTGAATTATGATTCATATGAGGAATTTAAGTGTTCAAACATCTCAAATAGATGTTTTTATAAGTTTAATGAGGCATAGATTATGTTTTGGTGTGTTATTGGGCATTGGAGTAAGCTCTATAGGCCTTGCTAAAATGATACTGCTGTAGTAGGTCACAACACGACCCATAGAAAACAATGTGATTAAAGGCAGTAAGGGTGTTTCATTGGAAAGGTGTGACAAACCTGCTGCAATGTGGTACAAAATTTATTTTTTATTTTCATGGTGAAGTATAGTGTCTGTCACAAACCAACTAGTTCCACCCCTGAACTGGGAACCTAGCCTACCCTCTAATAGGAAAAAAGGTCATTATCTATACACATAGGCCAATAACTAGTTCATCAGAATAAAATTTTTCTTTAGAAATGGTTTTTATTACTAGTATCATAAAACATGTTTGAACCCTGAACTAAAAAATTTCATTCCATCACATGGAAAGTCATTCTACAAAACATAGGTAATCATGGTCAATATAAATCACGTTCAGAAATATAAATAATACTCTAAATCACATGAAAACGATTAGAAAATAAACCCAAAATGATAGTAGAAAGGTGAATTTGATACATACGAGTACAAAAGAAAATTGGATGAATCCTAAGTAAGAGATACATTATTAATCAACAACCTAACCCAAAATGAAAAAAATGGTCACCCATATCCATGTATCACAAGGGTTAAGTATTCACTATGTCCCCACCAAAAACCATAGCTCCAACAATAAGATTAGCTACCACCTTCATGAAGTTCCTTAAAAAGGAAATACAATACAACGAAGTGAGTTGTAGTTTAATTCGAGGTTATAAATTAGTAGAGAACTCCACATCAAATTTAGTGGGTATCATTAAACATGTTTTTATAAATGCACCAGGAGATAGGAAAATCACCAAAAGTGTAGGCTTTTCCTCTTTGTATACAATTACATTAAATACAAAACATTTCATTTTAGTAGCGATAGAAACCACCTTCCCATGACTAGTTCCTTATACACTATCATGAAAATCAAATCTACAATAAGAAAATATTAAATAATAGTAAACGATGAAAAATTGACCCATATTCTATAATGATCAATATGGGATCAAATAGGATATAATTAATCTATATAAATAATAACATAAAAATAAATCCTATCAAGGGAAATGAAATCCAAGAGATTCCCACAAGTTTATACAACAAGGTCACAAGATGGAAACATCTTACTCCTTTCTTCACTATTATCTATATGAATATCAAGGCACATAGGTTTGGAGGAAATCTATACTTTAATACCCAAATGGATATAAATTTATTAGAAAAAAACTATTGATAGAAACTTTCATCAACTAAAGCTGAAGAATGTACAAAAGAAAATAATCCAGTACCTGTCCCGATCACCGATCACCATGACCCTACTTGTAGACTTTTTAACAATCCTGTATTTGAGTACCTTTTAATGATGGTAACCTTTTGTAACCCTAGATTAATGACTGATCCTCTATTTATATATTATCGATGGAAATCAGTGTCATGATCTCCCTTTTGGAACCCTAGACCGCAGATCTGGCGGGGGCATCGCCAGAGGAGAGGGAGCTGAGAGGGGGGAGGGGGAAATCAATGGAGGAGATGGAGCCGAGAGGGGCTAGGGGTAGGGAGGTAGAGTCTTGGACGTTGAGGTAGAGGTGGAGTCCAGGAGGTCATGGTTGGGGAGGGGAGGAGATGGTCGGGAGGCAATGGTCTGGGAGGTCACGTGGGTAGAGCCCAATGAAAATGATTATTCAGGAGGGGAATCTTGATCAAATTGTGAAATCCAGTTATTGTAAACCCACATTTTTAACAAAAAAATAGGTATATATCTCAATATATCACCTATACCCACTGTTTTTTTAAACCATGGGTATTGATATATGGGGATAGACCTATTTTCTAGTAGTTAAAGTATCTTCTTTATCAGATTGATGACTTGTTAGATTATCTACATGGAGCACAATACTTCTCCAAGGTGGATCTTTGGCCAGGATATTTTCAAGTAAAGGTTAATAAGGAAGATATCCATAATATATCTTTTCACACTAGGTATGAGAACTATGAGTTCAAAGTTATGCCATTTTGACTCACTAATGATCCCAAAATATTCTTGGACTTGATTAATAGAGTCTTTAGATATTACCTCAATAAATTTTTTCTACAATTTATTGATGATATTATAATATACTCAAAAACCAAGGAGGAAAATGAGGAGAATCTGAGCATTGTGATAAAGACCTTGTGAATGTAGAATCTCTATGAAAATTAAAATAGGTGTGAGTTATGGTGGCAGGAAGTCTCATTATTTGGGAATATCATCACGAGCAATGAGATATATATGGATCGTTCATGGAAGAAAATAAATTCAAGGATATACAATTCCAATATCCATGATAGATATTTGTAGCTTCCATGGGTTAACTAGGTATTATATCCAATTTATGAGAAATTTCTCATGATCGTCAACCCCTCTTACAAAGATATCTAGGAAAGAAGTAATGTTTTTTTAGAATGATCAATGTGAAGAAATATCCAGGGATCTGAAAATGAGGCTTATCATGATCTATGTTCTCACACTACCCATAAGAGGGGAACTTATAATAATTTTCATTGATGCTTAAATGAATAGACTGGTCTGTATTTTGATTCAAAATGACAGTGTTATTGCCTATGCCTCATGGAAGTTGAAAATTATTTACCCAAACTATCCCATGAATGATCTAGAGTTGGCTGGAGAGATCTTTACTTTGAATATATGGTTACATTATATATTTTGGGAGAAATGTTAAATATATATGGATAAAAAAGCCTCAAGTATATACTTACACAAAAAGAGCTAAATATGGTCCAACGAAGATGGTTAGAGCTAATCAAAGACTATGAATTCTCAATCAACTACCATCTTGGGAAACCGAATAAAGTGTAAGACACTCTAAGAAGAAAGGATCTAGAAATTCTATCATTAATGAGAATTGAGAGGGATCCAATCTTCTTAGTTATGGAAAGTATTGACATAGGAATCATAAATTAAATAAAATCATCAATCCTTTCACAAATGATTTATCAACCGTCTCTTATGTTGATGCTAAAAGATGCTAAAAGACTTGATTTGGGAATTCAGAAGAAAGTGGAAGATATAAGGGACATGAATCCTTAGAGATTAATATTAATGATGAAGGCTTCATAAGATTTGAGTCAATACTATGTGTACTATCAAATCTTGTGTTAAAGAAGGATTTGTTGGATGATTCACATATCTCAATGTCTTCCATGAACCCAGTAAGCACAATGATGTATTGTGATCTATAAGAACACTACTGGTTGGACAACATGAAGAAAGATATCACTGAATATACAAAAATATGTCTTGTATGTTATAAAGTGAAATAGGAATGGAAATAATCCAAGGGGATGCTGAAACCATTAACCATACCAGTATAGAAATGGGAAAACATCACCATGGAAATTGTCACTAGACTTTTTAAGACATCTAAATTGAACAATGTTATCTCAATTTTTGAGGACCATATTAGAAAGACTGTACACTTCATTACGGTATGAGATGAATTATCACCAGATCTAATCACAAGGTTATACATCATATAAGTGGTTAGACTGCATGGAGTACCCCTATCGATTGTATATGATCAAGATCAATTATTCACCTCCATGTTTTGAAAAGTCTTCATCATGAACTAAACATATATTTGATCTTTAGTATGACTTTTCATCCTGAAAATGATGTCCAATCAAGATGAACTATCCATAACCTAGAGGATAAGTTGAAATAATTATAAATTTAATTCAAGGTAGGATAAGACCAACATATTCCTATGGTATAGTTATCTTATAACAAAATTTTTAACTCGAGCAACCAAATTTCTCATTATGGTTCTCTTTATGGAAAAAATGCAGAACACCAAAATGTTGGGATGAATTTGGGGAATTAAAATGTCTTGGTCTTGAAATGGTGGAGAAGGATAATACTATCGGTCAGAGTAGAGTACTCAATAGGTGGGGGGGGGGGGGGTGAATTGAGTATCTAAAAATATTTCTGTTAAAAATTTCACTAAAAAAGATTTCCCATTAAAATGAATATAGGCCAGTTAATCAAGGTAATAAGGTTATAATAGTTTTAATATTCAAATAAATTCTCAAAATATTGATTAATTCTCATTAATATAAATGTGAGTTATAGATATAACTCTTCAAGATACTCTACTAGAGAGAAATAGTTATAACTTCTATCCAAGACTAACTATCAAAGTAATATCGAGTTTTTTGAAATATAAAGTAAAATAGAGAAAAACTAAATTAAAAGACACAACAGATAAAACAAGTGGATCAGTCTCAAGCCAAGACTTAATCCACTACACTTGGTGATCACCTGCCACTAAGAAGTCTATATTAATAAACATGATCCACACCCTAGATCATGATAAAAATTAGTACATATGACTGTCCAGGTCACACGACCACTTCCACCGTTCTTCTTGGAAATATGCTACCAGGTCACACAAGGACCTCTTCTACACATATCCATGGGAGTAAACAGATGTAGGAAGATATGAGAGTAAATATATCTTGTATCCTTCTATTTAATACAAGATAGAATGTGTGTTTTTTAAATACAGACACAACGACACTGCTCAAAATCTAAAAACTGTACACAATAGAGAGAAAGTTATGAGGTGGAGTTAGAAGTGCACTGGGTGTTATTTAATATAGCTCTAGAATTGTAGGGTAAAAAAAATTCAAGTATCAAGTCCTTTTTTGAATAAAATAAGGATCAAAAATCTGGTTCGGTGGTTTCTAGTTTGAATATTTGAGCTATGTAGCTTGTGTTATTCAGTGAAGATGTTTGAAGATCTGATCTACGGTAGTTTAGCCTTTAGGAATCGATTGTGATTTGTGTGTTCTTCAGTTTTATATTGTTTAATGTAGGAGTTCATTATTTTTCAAAATGATTTCATGTCTCTCTATATGTTTTAGCATCCAGGATTATCTTCCTTTTTAATTACGGGTGCACACGTTGGAGCTAACATGATACATGTATTCTGCACCTCATACCTTGTACTATTAGGTGAAATGTCTATAAAGAAACATTAATGCTATCAGCTCCATCTAATAACTTGAATATGACAGTTAGAAATTTAATTGAAAATAATAAAAGAATATTAAATAATGGTGTCATAGTTTGTCTTGAAATGATATAACTTTGAAACAATGTCTTCTTATTTACCTTTAAGTGATGAGAGAGTCACAGTGCCACAACTATATTGATGTTTGGAACTGGTAGCACAAATTCATTTTTAGGATCATTGTGTCTCTGGTAGTGGTGTCTAGTTCTTTGTTAAAACATTGACCGGTGCTTGAGTCAGGGTGACAGGTCACAGTATCAAGTCATGATATAAGGGCAAAAAATCAGGTCATGGTATTAGGTCACGATGTCTAGTCATGGTGTCTGGTCACAGTGTCGGGTCATAGTGTATGGTCAAGGTGTCTGGTCATAGTGTTTGGTCACGGTGTCTGGTCATAGTGTCTGGTCATGGTGTCTGGTCACAGTGTCTAGGAATTATCCAAATATGGTATATGTAAATAGTCTGAAGCATTAATATTCACAAAGTGGTTTAAACTCAATTAATGGTATAATAGAACAAGATTAAGCATAACTAGTGAGATTCTGAATTTGAACCAGTAAGCATGGAATCATAAGAATACTAAAAAACTTCAAAGATGACTTAACAAAAATTATTATAATTTGTATGAGTTGGATAATTGTCATGATTTTCATAATTTTCATGATTTTCATATGTTTCATGATTTGGGAGCATTAAAACATGATGAAACTGGAGGAGTCCAACAATATCCCCCTTTTGGATGATCACAAATCATGGCATGTATGAACTATAAAAAGTGAATAAGGTCATTATTATTTATCCCCCTTTTGGGATTATCAGAAAGAAAATAAGAAGCACAAGAGAAAAAGAGAACAAATGTAAGACTAAACTTAAACAGAAACAAAGTACATTCCATTGAATGATAAGTGAAAAGACTATACAAACAAAAGATAAAATAAACAAAAAATTGAAAACATTCCCATCAAGGAGACAATATTCACTTCTATTCAGAGGCAGTAGACATTTCTTTTCCCTTGGAATAATCAGTAGGAGGAGCCAGAGGAGAATAAGAGTAGGTGTTAGTTGAGAGGTATCAAATGGTTAGAGAAAGAAGACGCACACATTCAAAAAATAGAAGGGAAATAGTGGGTTTTCTCTAGGACTGAGTCAAAAATTATTCATGATTAATAGGTCTGATATAGCTCAGATCCTAAGAGACAAACATGGAAGTAGGGACAAAAGAAAATGATGAAGAAGGGGTGGAACCAGACCTCAAGGGAGTAGTTGCATGGGCCACGATGGTAGTTCTTTGAACATAGATATAAGCCTTCATAAAATTGATGAAATTAGTGATAACCTCACCACCCTACTACATTTCATTTTAAAATTCGTCTTTATTATCAATAAACTTCTCCAAGGTAGATGTGAAGTATTTTATTTTCCTCACATGGTCCTTAAACGCTTGATTCATTGGAAGAATTTTCAAATTTTCCACAAGGTAACTGAAATGCCTTGGCAATTGATGCTTTGTATAAATCATTTTTAAGTAGAAATACAAATTCTATGTATTCTCACCATAGGATGTAGAATATTATTTCGAGTATAGTCAAACCATGTAATGGAAATGTTCACTATTTTAAACAATTTTTAGATGCTTTCTTGAACAAAAGGACTTTTCAATGATTTATTATCTTCTTGAATAACCTTTCTCAGAACTGCATAGTCTGAATGGGATGATTGATCAGGCTTGGATAAGGAGGAATGAGTTGAGATGGCTGCAGATGGTTGAGGAAGGCTCTTGAAAATAGTCTCAATAGATTCCTTGAAAATACCAGGTAAGGAATCAATTGATGATGCTAATTTTCAAATTTTTTCTTCCATATTGTCATTGTTTGCTATAGTTTTCTCAACAATGGCTACCAAATTTGGTCGAATCAGTGCAAAAACCTTTCTATATATTCTGTAAGAATATTTTATGCTAAATTGGGAAATAAGAGGTTCATCAGTTTAAAATTATTTATTCAGTTCCTGAACCAAAGACCTTAAAGTCTTTACTTCTTTTCTTATATGTTTATTTTCAATTCCAGATTCCTGAATTTCATGCAACATCTGAGGTTGAGTTTTCCATATAAGTTTATCCAAAAGAATACTAGATTCTTGTTCAATTAGACGAGTTATAGGGAGAGTTTTAGATTTTAAAATCTTCTCAAATCCAGCCAACATATTTTCTCCAAACACTTTCAAGTCCTCATGGATTACAGTGCTTGGGACTTCTAGAGTACTCTTGGGTTCAGGGACCTCAATAGATTTAGTCTCCATAGTAGGTCTTGCATCTCGTAGAGAAAATTATTTCAACTGAAAAACTATTGTAAGATCAATTATTATCCATGAAGACACTTGAGAGTTTGAGACATCAAAATAGCTAGGGAATTTATACACATTGTCCATAGGACTAGTCTCAACAAAAATTTGGGCTTGAGTAGATTCCAAAATGTGGTTTTTCTCCCCCTGAATTTGTGCATCAGCTCTTAGAGTGAGAGACCAAGTATCTTTCTCTATTTATATACTTGCATCAATGTCAGTCTCACCCATATCTGTTATAGAATGCCGAAAGTATTGGTCCATTATTTCTTAAATTGATTGGATTAATTATGGATAAAATTGTTCTTCAGATCTTTCCACATCTGTAGGACCTGCATCAATGCTAGGTTATTCTAGATGTTCCTCAGAAACATATTGCTCTTCCAGACTAGCAGCAGGTCCTTCTATATCAACAATGCATACATGGAATATTTCATCACCAAATTGTTTTTCATTAACTTGTTGATCATAAACTGGTTGATCAGGTAAGCCACTTTCCTCTTCTATGATAGTTCTATCCAAAGATATAGCTTCTACATCCTCTTATTCTTTACTTGAGTATTCTACCAACTCATCAGGTTCTAGTCTTGGGTCACGATTTTCTATAGGCCTTGATGAATTTTCAATGGGATTGAACTTTTCATTCAGCCTTTCTTTGTCCTCTACCAAGACCTTATTGCAAGGATCCCAGTTTATATTAATTCTTCTAAGTGTTTCCCTTGAGATACAGAACTCATAACCTTAAATGAATTCATCATTAGGTCTAACTTCTCGTTTAGAAGACATCATTGCAGAGATTACTCTTGAATAAAACAAGGAGTTAGACTTCAACGTAGTGATGATCAATTCACACATGTGAAGTAAAATATACTTACACAGATTAATCTTGCACACACTTCTCATTAGTCATATCAAGAATAATTCTTGATACTTAATAGTAGAAAAATCCCCTTTCTGTGGACAAATAATATTTTGAATAAACTTAAACAGTAGCCTTGTCTCACTATCCAACTCACCATCAATTTCTCTTCTTTTATTCATATTTCTAGTTAGAGTTTCCAAGGCATCTTCCAAGATGAATATATCACTGGGAGGTGGAGTTTATCACTGGTGACCCTCACACATTACTTCATGAGGAATCCCTAGGATGGAAGCCCATAACCTTGAAAAACATGTACATCTTTGACCATTAATCCAGTTCCTTACAACAAAGGTATCTTTAGTATTGAATTAAAACTGGACATACAGATAAAATTGAGAAACATGTTTGGGATAAGTGGGTCGTTTTTCTTTAGTAAACCAGTCCAACTATCCTTGTTTAGTTAGAAATTTCAAGTGTAGTGAATTACATGACAACAGAAACTTCGGACATACTTTTCATTTCTGGGATGACTACTCTATTTACGAGACCCGGATTCAGTGGTCCTTCAGGTTCTATTCACAGTGCCTTTATTAATTTCTTATGAGAACTTCACTTCTCAGGAGTCGAGGAAGAGGGTCGCTTCCTTCTGGGAATAAAACAACGTGTTCTAATAGGAGAAAGAGTTGAAGGAGAGTAGGATATTTGAAATCCAAGGGATTAGGTTTCAAGAGAGGAAAGAACGAGTGAATAGAGAAGTGAAAATTATTGGGGTTTTTATCATTTAGGAAATATAAATGTCGTAACCAAATAGACAAAGCAAAAGAAAAAAATCAACAAATATATGAGAAATAAAAAGAAACAAAAAACCGAGTCTTTGCGGTGAGATTTGAATAGGTTGTCATGGTGTCATCCTTACGATGTGACTCCAAACGGCGCAACCATAAATTTGAGACAGTAAGTGCAGGATGGTAACTGAGAGATAGTAAATGTGAGACTGTAAATCATGAAGTAGCAAGTGTATGATAGTAACTTGTGAATCTGTGCTAGTAAAACCATAAGTCCAATATAGTAACAAGTGAAACTGTGAAAAATTAAACCGTAAACTGTGAAACTATAAGTCCAAATTGTAAGCCTTTCATATAAGACTTATCATCCATAATTCATGTTTGATATAATCTATTATTTCTTAATACAATGGTTTGGTGAATATATCACCAAGATAATATTTATTTCCAATGAATTATAAAGTGATATCACCTTTTTGATAATGGTCTCTCAAAAAGTGATGGTTTACATCAATATGTTTTGTCCTCGAGTGTGTAACATGATTCTTTGAAATTATAATAGCACTTGTATTGTCACAATTTATTGGTACGTGTCTATATTTATATCCATATTCTAGTAGTGTGTGTTTCATCCTCAAAATTTATTCACAATAACTACTAGTAGCTATGTATTTAGGTTCAACAGTAGACAACACAACCGAGTTTTGTTTCTTACTACACCATGACACTAGACTTCTTCCTAAAAAGTGACATGTTCCATAAGTGATTTTTCTATCTAACTTTCAACCTCCAAAATCAGCATTAGAGTATCTAACTAACTCAAATTATTGTCCTCTAGGATAGAACAATCCTATATTGGGTGTATGTTTGAGGTATTTGAAAATACCTTCAATAATATTTAAATGAGACTCCTTAGTTTTTTCTTTAAAACGGGTACACATACTTACACTAAACATATTATCATGGCTACTAGTAGTTAAGAAAAGTAAGCTTCCAATCATTCCTTTATAATGGGTTTGATCAACATATTTCCCATCTTCATCAAGATCCAACTTACAAGTAGTAATAATTAGAGTATCAACACTTTTAGTGTTATCCAAGCCAAAAACTTTTTGTAGATCTTTATTATATTTGGATTGATTTAAAATAATACCATATTTATTTTGAAAAATTCGAAATCCAATAAATAAATTTAGTTCAACCATTAAACACATTTCAAAATCATTTTTCATCATTTTAGAAAACACAATACATTATTAATTTTTTAAAGATCCAAAAATAATATCATCTATATAAATTTTAACTACCAAAACATCATTGGATATTCATCTTATAAAAATATTTGGATCATCTATACCTTTTATAAAACCTTTGTAAATAAGAAAGGTACTTAATCTATCATACCAATCTCTTGAAGATTGCTTTAAACCATACAATGATTTTTATAATTTAAAAACATGATTTTGAATGTAAGGATTTGTGAAACAATGGGGTTTTCAACAAAAACATCCTCAACTATATACCCATTTAAGAATTCACTCTTGATATCCATTTGATATAGTTTTAAATTCAGAGGTTCTGCATATTCAAGAAAGATTATAATGGCTTCAAGTATAGCTACTGGTGAAAAGTTATCCTCATAGTCAATTACCACTTCTTGACTATAGCCTTACGCAACAAATCTAGCTTTGTTTCTGACTATGTTACCATCTTCATTTAATTTATTTCTAAACACCCACTTAGTGCCTATGATAAAAAATTTTTAGGCATGTCATCATGTTTCCAAACTTTGTTCATTTAAAACTAATTATGTTATTCTTTCATAGTCATCACCCATAATTCATCATTGAGAGTATCATTAATGTTTTTACGTTTAGGTTGTGATAAAAATGCTTGATGTTCAATCGGATTTCTAAGAGAAGCTATAGTTTTTGTTCCTTTATCTAGATGTGAAACTATAGAATCTAAGGGATGATATTTAAGGGTTCTATTTGGTCTAGAAAAGTCAGGGCTAGTTATTTCAGGTTCATTACTTGGTTATGGTTTATTATGGATAGATTCTGGAGTATTCCCATAACTTCAAGTTTTCACATATGATTTTATAGGATGGTTATATGATTTATCATTAATGTTTAGATTTTAGGAATCATCTTAAATATTCTCTAGAGAGGTCTTAGGCTCATGTGAATCTGTCTCATCATACTTGACATGGACAGATTCCTCAACACATTTAGTTATTTTGTTAATAACTCTGAAGGGTTTACTAGAGATTGAATATCCTAGAAATATTCCTTCATCACTCTTGGATGAAAATTTGTAAATATTTTCCTTAGTATTCAAGATATAGACTTTTCAACCAAAGACTTTGATGTAGTTTACTTTGGGATTTCTATTTTTCAACAATTCATATGGTGTTCCTTTAAGAATAGGTCTAATCAACACTCTATTAATAATATTGCATGTTGTATTCATAGCTTCAGCCCAAAAATAAATAGGTAAGTCATATTCAACAAGCATTGTTCTAGAAATTTCTTGAAAGGTCATATTTTTTATTTCTATAACTCCATTTTGTTGAGTTGTTCTAGGGGAAGAGAAATTATGATTGTAGCTATTTTGTGTGAAAAAGGATATAAACTCTTGATTTTCAAACTCACAGCCAAGGTCTCTTCTTAGAGATTTAATTTTAATTCCACTAAGGTTTTCTATAGTTTTATAATACTTGGGGTAATGAGAGCAGCCTTCACTTTTGTGAGCCTAAAATGTGGTCCAAGTATACCTAGAAAATCCATATACAACAACATAAACATAGTGCTTTCCATTTCAACCAGAAAATCTATATGGTCCAAATAAATCCACGTGAACCAACTTGAGAGGTTGAGAATTTGAAACTTCTTTTTTTGTTTTGAATGAAATTTTGTGTTTTTCGATTTTGAAAAGGATTAAACACTTTATCATTTTGAAACTCTAGTTTGGGTAGATCTTTGACTAAATTTTTTCTAATTAGCTT
Organism: Viscum album; assembly: GCA_963277665.1. Taxonomy (NCBI): domain Eukaryota; kingdom Viridiplantae; phylum Streptophyta; class Magnoliopsida; order Santalales; family Viscaceae; genus Viscum; species Viscum album. The sequence continues at coordinate 119,210,872 of OY728119.1, forward strand.
TATAAGGGAGTTAATATTGTAGTGTCATCATGTTTTATTCTAGAGCCAAGACTCTTTATGAAATACACTTAAACATGAATCATTTTGAGAAACTACTGATTCTAGGTTAATTGAATATACATTTTCATTTTTTTAATGCCGAAAATACTAATTTATTTTTAGAATTACAAACCTTGAAAGAATAAATTTCAAATTTAACATGAAATCCATCATTACGTAGTTGTGAAATACTAAGCAGCTTATATTTTATTCCATAAAAAAGTACTTTTTGAAATTAAAATTGAGTTAGAGTTACCAATTTGGCCTAGGCCAATGATTTTTCCTCTAGCATTGCCACTAAAAGTGACATGTCCACCACAAATATTTATTAGATTCTTGAAGAATGAAGAGTCTCTTGTCATGTGACTTAAACACCCACTATCCAATTACCATAAGCTTTTACAAGAGCTCTTGAAACAATCTTCCTACAAAATATTCAAATAAATATATACTTTGGTACCCATATTATTTTGGGTCCAATAATATTAGTAACTATTGATTTAGGAACCCGCGTCTGTCTCATAGGTTTCTAATAAGCATTGCGTAAAATAATTGAGAAATAAACCTTATTTTGTCTAGAGAAGCTCAAGATAGTAGAGAATGTATCATTGATTGAACTAGTATAATTGTTTCCTGAACTCAAATAAAGATATATGTTCTAGATTTAGAAACAAAATTGGTTTTCGCAAAGTTTCATTCACCAGGTTGATATCCAATACTAGTAGTGTATTTTGGGGAAATTTGTTTACCTAGTATTTTCATTAAGTCATATTTACCCTTAGTAAACCATTCAACATAATTTTTCAATTGCTTATTATGTAACTTCAATTCATTAATTTGTTTGAGTAATTGAACATTTTCTTTCTTTCTTCATCAAGTTTATATTTAACCATTGAGGTAAGAGCATACTATTTATTTAAAAACATGTATTTGTCTTTTAGTTCATTACACGTATCTTCAAGAATATTGAAATACTAAAACATTTATTATTTAGAAATATTTTCAAAATCACTCTCATATTTTGAAAAATAGGAGTTTGGTAAAAGAGATTCCAGGGTTACCTCATGTGTGTTTTTCTTGAAACACATATTGGATTTGTTAGCCTGTTCATCATGTGAAGACTCTGAGTCACTTGAACTATCCTTAGAATCACTCCAAGCTTCTTTCATTTCCTTTTAATAATTTCTATCTTTGTCCTCATATTTTTTTCATACATGACCTTGGGATAGTCATCCATTACATATACCTTTCACTTACATTTATAACTTACTATTTCAAAATACTTTTCACTTCTTTTCCAATTTTTTTCTAGTTTCCTTTTTGATTATATCTTCTTTTGATGTTAGGATTTCTGAAGAATTTCTTCCTTTTGTAAAACTTATTAAACCTTCTGGCTAATTGATCCATCTCCTCATCACTATCAGGGGAGGATTGTTCACTGCTGGAACTCTCTGTAAAGACTTGAAGTTTCTCCTTTTCATTATATTTAGAAGTAGTGGTCTTAAATTCCACTGATTTTATTTTGGGTTCATCCTTTTCTTCCTTGTTGACTTCTAGCTCTTCTTCAAACATTATTAGTTTCCCAATGAGTTATTTTATAAGTAATTTTCTGATGTCACGTGATTCAGTAATAGAGACAAAAATTCCTCTCTATATATCAGGTAGGCATTTGAGAATCCTCATGATTTGTTCTTTGGTAGTGGAATCTATTCCAAAAGAGATCATTGTGTTGAAAATTTCGTTGAACCTGAGATACATATCATAAATAGTCTCATAATGATTCATTTTAAAGTTATCATACTTAATAGTATAAGTATTGAGTCTCATTTGTTTACATTATTGGTTCCCTCATATGAAATAGACAGAGTATCCCAAATTTCATGGGCAATTTTACATGCAGATATTATGTTGAATTCCTCACCTCTTAAAGAGAAATATAAGGGATTCATGGTTTTGGAATTTTTATTGTAATAATACTTGGTCTGGTTATCCTATGTAGTTCTAGAAGTAGCAGAAATCATATACTCATCTACAATTGATGACCAAATTTCAAAAACCATAATTTATAAATTCCTTTTCATCTTAATTTTTCATTGAGAATAATTAGTTCCATTAATGAAAGGTGTTATATTGGTTGCAACACCTTCTAATATATTATCATTATTAATGAAATATTTTTAAAGAGTTGTAAATTTAGAATTAATAGAAATGTATAGATCATCAAAGTACAACTAAAATCACAGTTAAAATATTTAAAAATAGAGACTTAAAAAAAATTAAATCCTTTTATACCAAATGTTGGCCAGAGTAGAGTAATCAAGAGGGGGTGAATTGAGTATCTATAAAAAGTTTTTTAAAAAAGTTCACTTAAAAATATTCCACCATAAAATTAATAAAGAACGGTTAATCAAGGTAATAAGTTTACAATAGTTTGATTGTTTAAATAACTTCTCAAAATATTGATTAATTATCAGTAAAATCAATGTGATTTATTGATATAAATCTTCAAGATACTCTACTAGAAAAAATAGTTATAAGTTATATCCAAGACTAATAGTCAAAGTAATATATAGTTTTCCGAAATATAAAGTAAAACAGATAAAAAAAAATTAAAATACATAGTAGATAAATAAAGTGGTTCAGTATTAAGCCGAGATGTAATCCACTCCACTTGGTGGTCACCTTTCACCAAGCAGTCTATATTAATAAACTTGACCATACCCTGGATTAGTGTAAAGAACAGTACACAGGACTGTCTAGGTCACATGGCCTCTTCCACTGTTCATCGTGAGAATATGCTTCCAGGTCACACAAAGTCCTCTTCAACACTTATATGTGGGAGTAAACAGATGTAAAAAGACTTGAGATGAAGGATATCTTGTATCATTTATTTTAATATAGGCAACACTATGTATTTTTTTAATATAGACACACACAGACTGTAACACCCCGACCCTAGTTGCCTAGAGTTGGTGCATTATTTTAGTACATTGGTAGGATTACAAGGAATCAAGTCCCGAAGGACCAATCGGTTTAGCAGTCTTGGAAAATAGATTGCATATATTAATGTCACATTACACATTATAACATACAAAACAACATAAATAATCCTTTATGAACGCCATTATTCCCTTGGCTTAACCCTGCATATCAATCACAATACCCTTCTTGGAATCCTGAGAAAATAAAACATAGAAAGGGGTGAGATCAAACGCTCAGTAAGGGTAAGAAATACAGCGGAAACATTCAAAAATAAGCATAAACATTTAAGGGAATGTATAAAACTAAATCAAAACCTTTTAAACATGAACTTTAGCATAATATGGAAGAAATAAAATAAAATAATGCCATTTACTTATTCACATGGATATTATACTAATCGAATAATCACATGCAATATCAATTACCACTTTAATAATGATGGAAATGCATAATGTCGAACATTAATTTCTGTGTCAAGGCCTCGTGCCAAGACCTATGGAATAACTATAACCGAAACCCTACCCGAAGAGCCCCTGTAACCGGACTCCATCTCGGAGAGCCTCTGTAACCGGACTCAAACCCAGAGTGCCTCTAATAACCGGACACCAACCCAGAGTGCCTCTAATAACCAGACACCAACCCGGAGTGCCTTTAATAACAGGACACCAACCCGGAGGGTCTGCTGTAACCGGACCCCAACCCGGAGGGCTTACTTTTATCGGTCCCCAGCCCGGAACATACTAGTCCAACACATTCATCTTAAGAAGAGGATGAAATATAACATAAACATTCGTATTAAAACTAGTATATGAAATGTCAACACTTTCTCCATAAACCATGAATGGTATTAAAACAAAACATCCATAATCAAATATTTCACAAAACCTTCAATACAATATGGAAGTTTTGTATCATAATAAACCAACTTCAAATAAGATTAAAATCAATCAAAGGATGTTGGAATAGATGAAATCGAAACTATTTGAGGGAAATATAACTTTTTTTTAAATCATTTAAAAGTCACACATTTATAAAGAAATTAATTTAAAAGATATTTTTGAATCAATGGGTCCCATACCACTTTGAAAATTCTGAAACGAATTATCATTTCAAAAAATTCATGTCTATATAAATAAATCTTTAAAATCAATTTGAAAACATGGAGATTAATTAAAAATATTTAGAAAGATATAACTTTAAAACATTTAAAATTCTGATCTTAAAAAAGAGTAACTTTCACAAATCCATAAAATATTCATTTTGAAATCATTTTTATGAAAAATGGACATGGATAATAAAAATTTCCCAGTAAATACTTACACATAAACAATCTCGGATAATAATGAGACTGAGGAATTAACCCTTACCAATTTGGTAACTTACAAAACATAAAACCCATGAAAGAAGTATCATGCAATGAATATGTAAATAAACATAAATTAAAGTGTATTACACAAAGAATACAATTATGGGTAGTACATACACCACACAAAAGGTAATAGTGGAAATATGGCATGAATCTCATGGGAATAAGGAGTGAGATGAAAACCCCTTACCTTACACTTTACTTTAGTCGAGGGTACGTTTAGCCTCCTATATGAAGACTATAGTATGTTATTAAATTATACCAGAACCATATTAATATTTATGATATCATAAATTATTCATTTATGACTTTATACTACCCATTTAGTAATAATTTACATGTTATATTAATATTTCGGGTAATAATCACTTTCTTTATCGTACATGGTTTAACTTGTTGCTCTCGATTGTATCACTTAGATAATGATTTAAAAACTTCCATAATATAAAACATGATTTATTTATCATATATATTAAAATATAAAAAATTATAATAGACGTATATATGAAATGGAAAACACCGTGTATGGAGACGGTAGTCTGTATGTACGCATAAACAATGTTTCCGTTTTCATATAGTATTGAACGAAAGTAAGTGAATAAGATATATGTAAGTACATAAATACTTATATATATAAATATATATATCTCCATTAGCATTATTATTTCATATATTACATACTTATTAGTAATATATATTTTTATAATCGTCGATGAATGGTGAACTTGGAAATGAATCTCATCGCGTCGTGGAGACGGTAATCCGTACGTACGCACGAGCGAAAATATCATTATTTTGATATTAATATAATATATAATTGGATGGTATATAATAAATACATAATCCTTATCATGTTATATTTATTATTTACATAAAAAAACATCATTATTATACCCATCCAAATAATAATGTATTGAATAACAATTACACCACGATGTGGAGATGGTAAGCCGTACATACGTACGTATGGTGACATGTCATTAAAAGGGTGGATAGAATAATGAATTTTTCCTGTACAATAATTATAATAACATAACAGTATATATAATATACTGGATTTTTTATTTTAGAATGTAAACAACAAAGAAAAAGGAAGTGGAAGAAGAAAAGAACTTGAAAGAGGGTGGTGAAATCATTATCTCTTCTTTGGGTTCTTCCTTTTGATTTGATCAAAAAAGCTCCTTAGGTTGGATTTATAATAAAACTAAGGCCCCTAGGATGAAGGGAGGATATTTTAGAGGGTATTTGGGCAGGTTTTGGCCGAGCAAAATGGCTCAGAAGGTGTGGATTAGAGAGAAGAGGGAGTGCCCTTTTATAAGAGGGGTGAGGGGATCCTTAGGAGAATTTTAAAATATTATTTTATAATAAATTCATATTCGGTTTATAATGGCTAAAAAGTTTATTATTTAAAGTATAAGGTGGGGATAGGTCGAAAAAAAACTCAACCAATAGGTTTTAGACATGTTTAGGTTACTTTTTAAACTTATCATTTAGATTTAACTCTAAGTTAAATAATTTAATTTTTACCATGTCTTCTTGTATTCTTACACTATATGGTTAATAAAATTACTATATACTTCCCATCGAACCCCAATTGGTTCATTAATGTCATATATATTATTATATAAATCTTTTCACCAAACCTTAGATTTTTAGGACCATTATATCAATTAATAATATAATATCTGTTTTAAAAACTATTTTATGTCAATTTTGATACTATTTGGTATTTGTTTTTGTTAAAATAATAACAACATGATTAATTAAAAAAAATTCATTGAATCAATAATAACATGTCATATTCACCTATGAAATTCGTGGATTTCATAAAAACTTTGAAATTATATTTATTTTAATATTTATAATATCATTTATTTGATTCTTCCATGAATAAAGTAATTACTGCATCATCATTGTGTCATAAATAAATTTATTTATTCAATGTCTAAAAATTATAAATAAAATACTATGATGTATTAAATAGTTTTACCTTTCTAATGAATACTTATAATAGAATTTATCTTATGTAAAACCCTATATTAAAAATGTTTTAGTTATTAAAAATTAATTTTAACTCTTTTAACTCTTCTTTAAATTAAATAATAATAAATGTCCTAATCTAATTCCAATGGACCTAAATGATAATATTTTATTCCTAAGGTTTTTTTGGTCGAGATAAACTTTTCCAATAGAATTAGGACATTGTGAGGGTAACATCAATATCATTTTTACCCTTAATTACCCTATTTACTTTTAACCGTGGTGAATAAAAGTAAAAAGTTACTATTCACCAAAAATTATTTTCATCTCATTGAACCATATTTTACTCCTTGATATTAACTGTGTCTCTCGGATTTTCGAAATTCAGCTCACAGAAGCGGTAAAATTAATTTTTATGTAAATTTGAAAATTCTCCTAGGAGATGTGTAAAAAAAGGTGAAAAGTTCAATAAAATTTTTGTATGTCTAAAATTATTATAAACTAACTCCAATGAATTAAATTGAACATATATAGGTATTATGTATCTATTTTTACATTAAATAATTTGGATAAAATAAATAATTATTTAAATAAAAATTCGGTTTTAAACTATAACTCAGTGTTTTTCACTATTCATTAAAAAATAAAAGTTTTCAGAAAAATGCAAATAATTTACCATAAGCTAATTTTGATATTACGAATTCAATGATGAAGTCTATTTTACCAAATTCAAAACATATAAGTGGAATTTATTAATTTAAAATTAATTCCCACTATCAAAACAAAAAGCGTGTTTTAATGAAACAATAACTATCAAAAGATTGACACTTGTTTATGTCCGGTTTAAATGTGAAATTATGTCCATTGACCAACATTGGATTAAATTGTAAAAATATATTCTAAAAATAATTTAAAACCACTAAAATTCATAATTTATCACTATTAATTATTTCGATTAAAAAAGTTGTTTTTAATAAAAATTTAGTAATTTTCACTATTCATCAAAATATGAAAGTTATAAAAAAAGTACCAAAAATTCACCCTAAGATAATTTCAATACTCAGAATCCAAAAATGAAGTCCATTTTGAATGATAAAATGTATAAAATTATAAAAAGTGGGTATTACTATTCATAACGGCTAGTTTGATTGGTTGTGGTGTGTGTTAGAACTCGAAGTTGCGTACAAAACACGCTACTGTATTATTCAAAGAGAAGCGTACCGTGGAAGCTTGGGGTGTTACATTCTCTCCTCCTTCAATAAATTGCGTCCTCTCAATTTATGCTCGGTATTGGAAACTTGGGGTTGACATTTCAAAATATCTCAGTTGAAATCCCACATCAAAAAATGGATTAATGAGGCCTCTATTTAAAATAAAGAGTGGTAAGTATGAAGGTTACCGAAAATAACACATACTAGGGTTAAATGTAGAAAAATATGGATATGGAAGATAAATTTAACCATCAATATCTGATGGAGCGTGGTAGAGAACATGGCTATTCAAAGGCCAACAATCACAAAGACATAAATTTGTGATGATCTAACGTACCATCTAGGACAACATTTTTGTTCTAAGTTCTTTTTATTAATGTTGACGAATTTATTTATGAGATTGGCTAAGATCATATGGAGATATACTTAGTTTATAATTATAGTTTTATCCATTAATAAATCTCTACCACAAACTCATCTTTCACCCCAAAACATAATACAACTCAAAAATACTCTATTTATCCTAATCTTATAGGGTTCCAAATATAATGAATTTATAATTCACATATCAGACCCCTTAAAAAAAGAAACTACATTATACCATCCATTAACTTCATGTAGTCCAGTGGTAGGCGATAAATCCCAATCGCACTGTAGTTGTGTGTTCGATTCCCGCAACTTTGTCCGATGCGACGGGTTGTCACACGGTCTGCGTGTTGTCCTTTTATAAAAATCCAAAAATACCATTTGAAACTTAATCCATTCCAACCTTTAGACTTATCCAAAATACTACAATCCAAACTCACAGTCCAAAATTTATAAGGAAGTTAAACACAATGAAGATCCTTTTTTTCCATGTAATAACATGTGAACACCTTCACCATGTATTATTTTAAAACATGGTAACATCCTAAATTACCATAAAACCTTATTGATTACATTAATGCTCCCTTATTCTTTATAGAATACTAGATATATTACTTCTATCCAAAAATGTTGTAAACTATTACGATGAAAAATCATTAATCAGTTACAAGGTTGTTAAGAATATCTAATATAATTTATCCAAATCAATCTTTTATTATTCCAAAATCATTACCTCGGTATCAAAACCATATTATGGTTTATCTTTATCTCAGCCATATATTTTCCAAAAATTTAACCTGCTATTGAGTCACTTTTCTTGGTTCCAAACAATCTCAAGTCCTTAATAAAATATTACTGTAGTATAATCCTTATATACTCAATAATTATTATAACTAGTACATTGTTGATACAACACTCAAATGAAATAATCCTATAATAACAACATAAGAATAATGGTCATTCTTTTTCATCTGAGGTAGTATCATAACTTGATTATTATCTAATAGCATCATTTGGGGCATACTATGATGATTTTGACATTGGTTCACGTAGTGTCCCAACTCCTTGCAGATGAATCATTGTACATTTGAAACCTTTTTCTTACACCGGTAGTCACGTACTTGGTGTCCTTTTTCTCCACACTTATAACATACTCCCATTCCCTTCAAGCATTTTCCAAGGTGATTCTTTCCACAGTTATCACATATGGGAAGATCTTTATTTACCTTCTTACCTTTATTTTTCCTTCTCTCTACCACCATTTTCTTCTTTGGCTTCCTTTCAAAGACATAGGACTTCGATAATTCTTTACTTATCTTATCAACACATTATACTACTTCTTCATATGATGATAATACCTGGGAGACTATTTCCCTTCTAAATTCAGGCTTAGGACCATGAAAGATATGACCCTTCTTACTCTTTGTATCATGTATATTGCTGGAGTTCTCATTCCCTCTACTGGGTTCCATTTCTAAACAGTGGCATACACTAGATTAGTTTATAAATAAAAATTCCTAATCCCGAACATGTAAAACACCTACCATAAATTAAACAGTTTATGGATATAATTCATAATCATAAAAAGGTTTTCTTGAGGAAGTATATACTCATAAGCCCTTCACAATGGTTGGTAATGAAAATGAGAACTATCCTAAACATATCTCCCGGGAGTGTCGTATCCAAGAGTGAATCAAGGCCCGTTGTCGTGCACTAGTTACCGTTTGATTCTAGCTCAAAGTGGTGTTTTTGGGTTTTACCCCTTGGTACATCTGTTCCAGAGCCGCCTTTACCTGCTCTTATCCAGACAAGGATGTATTAGCTTGGAAAACTCACAAAATCTCTACATTACCAAAATTATAGGAAGTTCTTTTATACTAATCTTCAAATTCTATCTTAGGGTAATGTTATCTAATCCGAGTTTATCTAAATCTAGTTTCCAAGGTTATTACTAAACATCCTCTTATACCAACTGTAACACCTTGACCCCAGTTACCCAGAGTCGGTGCATTATTTTAATACATTGTCATGATTAGAAGGAATCAAGTCCCGAAGGACCGATCTGTTTTGCAGTCTTGGAAAATAGATGACATACATGAATGTCACATTACACTTTATAACATACAAAACAAAAAAAATAATCCTTTATGGACACCATTATTCCTTTGGCTTAACCATGCATATCAATCACAATACACTTCTTGGAATCCTGGGAAAATAAAACATAGAAAGGGGTGAGCTCAAACGCTAAGTAAGGGTAAGTAATACAGTGGAAACTTTCAAAAATAAGCATAAACATTTAAGGAAATGTATAAAACTAAAACAAAAGCCTTTTAGACTTGAAATTTAGTATAATATGGTAGAAATAAAATTAAATAATTCCATTTACATATTCACATGGATATTCTACTAATCAAATAATCACATGCAGTATCAATAACCACTTTCATAACGATGGAAATGCATAATGACGAACTTTAATTTATGTGTCAAGGCCTCGTGCCAAGACATATGGGATAACTATAACCAGAACCCAACCCGGAGAGCCTCTGTAACCAGACTCCATCCCAGAGAGCCTCTGTAACTGGACTCCAACCCGGAGTGCCTCTAATAACCGGACACCAACCCGGAGTGCCTCTAATAACCGGACACCAACCCTAAGTGCCTCTAATAAACCGACACCAACCCGGAGGGTATACTGTAACCACACCCCAACCCACATGGCTTACTTTTACCGATCCCCAACTCGGAACATACTAGTGAAACACATTCATCTTAAGAAGAGGATGAAATATAACATAAACATTCGTATTAAAACTATTTTACAAAATGTAAACACTTTCATAATAATCCATGAATGGTATAAAAATAACACATCCACAATCAAACATTTCACAAAACCTTCAATATAATATGGAAGTTTTGTATCGTAATAAACCAACTTCAAATAAGCTTAAAATCCATCAAAGGATGTTGACAAAGATGAAATCAAAACTATTTGAAGTAAATACCTCTTTTTTTTAAATCATTTAAAAGTAACACATTTATAAAGAAAGTAATTTAAAAGATATTTTTGAATCAAATTGTCCCATACCACTTTGAAAGTTTTTAAAAGAATGATCATTTCAAAGCATTCATGTCCATATAAATAAATCCTTAAAATCAATTTGAAAACATGGACATTAATTAAAAATATTATGAAAGATAAATCTTTAAAACATTTAAAATTCTGATCTTGATAAAGAGTACCTTTAAAAAATACTTAAAATATTCATTTTGAAATAATTTTTATGAAAAATGGACGTGGATAATAAAAATGTCCCAGTAAATACTTACACATAAACAATCTCGGATAATAATGAGATTGAGGAATTAACCCTTACCAATTTGGTAACTTACGAAACATACAACCCATGAAAGAGGATTCATACAATGAATATGTAAATACACATAAATTAAAGTTTATTAAACAAATAATACAATTATGGGAACTACATACACCACACAAAAGGTAATAGTGGAAATATGGCATGAATCTCACGGGAATAAGAAGTGAGATGGAAACCCCTTACCTTGCACTTTCCTTTAGTCGAGGGTACGTTTAGTCTCTTGTAAGAAGACAATAGTATGTTATTAAATTATACCATATCCATATTAATATTTATGAAATCATGCATTATTCATTTATGTCTTTATGCTACCCATTTAGTAATAATTTCCATGTTATATTAATATTTCGGGTAATAATTGCTTTCTTTATCATACATGTTTAAACTTGTTACTCTTGATTGTATCACTTAGATCATGATTTAAATAATTTCAGAATATAAAACATGATTTATTTATCATATATATTAAAATATAAAAATTTATAATAGACGTATATATGAAATGAAAAACACCGTTTATGAAGACGGTAGTCCGTACGTACGCATAAACGCTGTTTCCGTTTTCATGTAGTATTGAACTGAAGTAAGTGAATAAGATATATGCAAGTACATAAATACTTATATATATAAATATATATATCTCTAGTATAATTATAATGTCATATATTACATACTTATTAGTAATATGTATTTTTATAATCATTGATGAATGGTGAACTTGGAAATGAATCTCATCGCGTCGTGGAGACGGTAATCCGTACGTACGCACGAGCGAAAATATAATTTTTTTATATTAATATAATATATAATTGGATGGTATATAATATATACATAATCCTTATAATGTTATATTTATTATTTACATCAAATACACATCATTATTATACCCATCCAAATAATAATGTATTGAATAACAATTACACCACGACGTGGAGACGGTAAGCCGTACGTACGCACGTATGGTGACATTTCATTCAAAGAGTGGATAGAATAATGAATTTTGGCTGTTCCATAATTATAATAACATAAAAATATATATAATATACTATAGTTATTATTTTAGAATGGAAAAAACAAAGAAAAATGAAGTGGAAGAAAAAAGGAACTTGAAAGAGGGTTTTGTAATCATTACCTCTTCTTCGGGTTCTTCCTTTTGATTTGATCAAAAGGGATCCTTAGGTTGGCTTTCAGATCAAACTAAGGCCCCTAGGATGAAGGGAGGATATTTTAGAGGGTATTTGGGTAGGGGTTGGTCAATCCAAATTTCTTAGAAGGTGTGCATTAGAGAGAAGGGGGAGTGCCCTTTTATAAGAGGGGTGAGTGGCACCTTAGGAAAAACTTAAAATATAATTTTATAATAAATTAATATTCGGTTTCTAATGGATAAATATTTGATTATTTAAAGTATAAGGTGGGTATAGGTCGAAAAAAACTCAACCAATAGGTTTTAGACTTGTTTAGGTTACTTTTTTAACCTTATCATTTAGATTTAGTTCTAAGTTAAATAATTTAATTTTTACCGTGTCTTCTTGTATTCTTACACTATATAGTTAATAAACATACTATATAATTTCCATAGAACCCCAATTGGTTAATTAACGTCATATATATTATTATATAAGTCTCTCATCCTAACCTTATATTTTTAGGACCACTATATCAATTAATAATATAATATTTGTTTTAAAAACTATTTTATGTCAATTTTGACACTATTTGGTATTTGTTTTTTTGTTAAAATAATAAAAAAATTATTACTTCAAACATAATACATTGAATCAATACTAACATGTCATATTCACCTATAAAATTCTTGGATGTCATAAAAACGTTTAAATTATATTTATTTTAATATTTATAATACCATTTATTTGATTCTTTCATGAATACGGTAATTACTGCATCATCATTGTGTCATAAATAAATTTATTTATTCAATGTCTAAAAATTATAAATAAAATACCATGGTGTAGGAAATTGTTTTATATTTCTAATTAATTTTTATAATCTAATTTATCTTATGTAAATCCTTATATTAAAAATGTTTTAGTTATTAAACATTGATTTTAACTCTGTTAACTCTTTTTTGAATTAAATAATAATAAATGTCCCAATCTAATCCAAGCGGACCTAAATGATAATATGTTATTCATATGGTTTTTTTGGTCAACATAAACTTTTCCAATAGAATTAAGACAGGTGTGAGGGTAATATCCATATCATTTTTACCCTTAATTACCCTATTTACTTTTAACCGTGGTGAATAAAAGTAAAAGGTTACCATTCACCAAAAATTATTTTCATCTCATTGAACCACATTGTTTTCTTTGATATTAACCTTGTCTCTCGGATTTTTTAAATTCATCTCACAGAAGCGGTAAAATTAAGTTTTATGTGAATTTGCAAATTCTCTTAGGAGATGACTAAAAGACGGTGAAAAGTTCAATAAAATTTTTGTATGTCTAAAATTATTATAAACTGACTCCAATGAATTAGATTGAACATAAATAGGTATTATGTATCTATTTTGACATTAAATAATATAAATAAAATAAATAATTATTTAAATAAAAATTCGGTTTTAAACTATAACTCAGTGTTTTTCACTATTCATCAAAAATTAAAAGTTTTCAGAAAAATACCCAAAATTACCTAAAGCTAATTTTGATATTATGAATTCAATAAAGACGTCTATTTTACCAAATTCAAAACATATAAGTTGCATTTATTAATTTAAAATTAATTCCCGCTGTCAAAATAAAAAGTGTGTTTTTAAGAAAGAGTAACTATCAAAAGATTGACAGTTGTTTATGTCCGGTTTAAATGTGAAATTATGTCCAATGACCAAAATTGGATTAAATTGTAAAAATATATCCTAAATATAATTTAAAACCACTATAATTCATAATTTATCACTATTAATTATTTCGATTAAAAAAGTTGTTTTTAATTAAAATTTAGTAATTTTCACTATTCATCAAAATATGAAACTTATCAGAAAAGTACCAAAAATTCTCCCTAAGCTAATTTAAATATTCCAAATCCAAAAATGAAGTCTATTTTGAAATATAAAATTTATAAAATATCAAAAAGTGGGTATTAATATTCATAACGGCTAGTTTTATTGGTTGTGGTGTGTGTTAGAACTTGAAGTTGCGTACAACACACGCTACTGTATTATTCAAAGAGAAGTGTACCATGGAAGTTTGGGGTGTTACATTTTCCCCTCCTTTAATAAATTGCATCCTCACAACTTATTCTCGGTATTGGAAACTTGGGGATGACATTTCAAAATATCTTATTTGAAATCCCACATCGAAAAATAGATTAATGAGGCCTCTATTTAAAATAAAGAGTGGTAAGTATGAAGGTTACTGAAAATAACACATACTAGGGTTCAATGTAGGAAAATATGGATATGGAAGAGAAATTTAACCATCAATATCTGATGGAGAGTGGTAGAGAACATGACTATGAAAAGGCCAACAATCACAAAGCAATAAATTTGTGATGATCTAAGGTACCATCTAGGACTACATTTTTGTTCTAAGTTCTTTTTATTAATGTTGAAGAATTTATTTATTTTATTGGCTAAGATCATAAGGAGATATACTTACTTTATAATTATAGTTTTATCCATTAATAAATTTCTACCACAAACTCATCTTTCACCCCAAAACATAATACAACTCAAAAATACTCTATTTATCCTAATCGTATAGGGTTCAAAATATAATGAATTTATAATTCACATATCAGACCCTTTAAAAAAGAAACTACATTATACCATCGAGGAACTTCATGTAGTCCAATGGTAGGCGATAAATCCCAATCACACTATGGTTGTGGGTTCGATTCCCACAGTTTTGTCCGACGCGATGAGTTGTCACACGGTCTATGTGTTGTCCTTTTATAAAAATACAGAAATACCCTTTCAAACTTAATCCATTCCTACCTTTAGACTTATCCAAAATACTACTATCCAAACTCACAGTCCAAAATTTATAAGGAAGTTAAACATAATGAAGATCCTTTTTTCCATGTAATAACATGTGAACACCTTCACCATGTTTTATTTTAAAACATGGTAACATCCTAAATTACTATAAGACCTTATTGATTACATTCATGCTCTCTTATTCTTTATAGAATACTGGATATATTCCTTCTATCCAAAAATTTTGTAAACTCTAACGATGAAAAATCATTAATCAGTTTAAAGTTAGTCCAGAATATCTAATATAATGTATCAAAATCAATATTTTTTTATTCCAAAATCACTACCTCGGTATCAGAACCATATTATGGTTTATCCTTATCTTAGCCATATATTTTCAAAAAATTTAACCTGCTATTGAGTCACTTTTCTTGGTTCCACACAATCTCAAGTCCTTAATAAAATAGTACTGCAGTACAATCCTTATATACTCAATAATTATTATAACCAGTACATTGTTGATATAACACTCAAATGAAATAATCCTATAATGACAACATAATAATACTAGTCATTCTTCTTCATCTGAGGTAGTATCATAACTTGATTATTATCCAATAGCATCATTTGGGGCATACTTTGATGATTTTGACATTTTTTCGCGTAGTGTCCCAACTCCTTGCAGATGAAGCATTGTACATTTGAAACCTTTTTCATACACTTGCAGTCACGTACTTGGTGTCCTTTTTCTCTACACTTATAACACATTCCCATTCCCTTAAAGAATTTTCCAAGGTGACTCTTTCCACAATTATCACATATAGGAAAATCCTTCTTTACCTTCTTCCCTTTATCTATCCTTCTCTCAACAATCCTTTTCTTCTTGGGCTTCCCTTCAAAGCCGTAGGACTCCGATAATTCTTTACTTATCTTATCAACACATGATACTATTTATTCATATGATGATAATACGTGGGAGACTATTTACCTTCTAAATTCTGGCTTAGGACCATGAAAGATATGATCATTCTTACTCTTTGGATCATGTGTATTACTGGAGTTCTCATTCCTTCTACTGGGCGCCATTTCTAAACAATGGCATACACTAGATTAGTTTATGAATAGAAATACCTAATCCCGAACTTGTAAAACACTTAACATAAATTAAACAGTTTATGGATATAATCCATAATCATAAAAATGTTTTCTTTGGGGAAGTATATACTCATAATCCCTTCACAATGGTTTGTAAAGAAAATGAGAACTATCCTAAGCATATCCCCTGAGAGTTTCATAACCAAGAGTGAAGCAAGACTCGTTGTCGTACACCAGTTCCCGTTCAAGTCTAGCTCAATGCGGTGTTTTTGGGTTTTACCCCTAGGTACATCTGTACCAGAGTCGCCTCTACCTGCTCGTATCCAGACAGGGATGTATTTTCTTGGAAAACTCACAAAATCTCTACACTACCAAATTCTAGTAAGTTCATCTATACTAATCATCAAAGTCTATATTAGGGTAATGTTCTCTAATCAGAGTTTATCTAAATCTAGTTTCCAAGGTTATTGCTAAACATCCTCTAATACATACTGTAACACCCCGACCCTAGTTACCCAGATTTGGTGCATTATTTTAATACATTGGCATGATTACAAGGAATCAAGTCCTGAAGGACCGATTAGTTTATCAGTCTTGGAAAATAGATTACATACATGAATGTTACATTACACTTTATAAGATACAAAACGACATAAATAATCCTTTATGAACACCATTATTCCCTTGGCTTAACCCTGCATATCAATCACAATACACTTCTTCGAATCCTGGGAAAATAAAACATAGAAAGGGGTGAGCTCAAATGCTCAGTAAGGGTAATAAATACAGCAAAAACTTTCATAAATAAGCATAAAAATTTAAGGAAATGTATAAAAATAAAACAAAAGCCTTTTAAACTTGAACTTCAACATAATATGGCAGAAATAAAACGAAACAATTCCATTTACTTATTCACATGGATATTCTACTAATGGAATAATCACATGAAATATCAATAACAACTTTCATAATGATGGAAATGCATAATTTCGAACTTTAATTTCTCTGTCAAGGCCTCATGCCAAGACCTAAGGGATAACTATAATTGCAACCCAACCCGGAGAGCCTCTGTAACCGGACTCCATCCCGGAGAGCCTCTGTAACCGGACTCCAACCCGGAGTGCCTCAAATAACCGGACACCAACCCAGAGTGCCTCTAATAACTGGACACCAACCCGGAGTGCCTCTAATAACCAGACACCAACCCGGAGGGTCTGGTGTAACCAGAACCCAACCCGGAGGGGTTACTTTTACTGATCCCCAACCCAGAACATACTAGTCCAACACATTCATCTTAAGAAGTGGATGAAATATAACATAAAAATTCGTATTAAAACTAGTATATGAAATTTCAACACTTTCTCCATAAACCATGAATGGTATAAAAATAACACTTCCACAATCAAAAATTTCACAAAACCTTCAATATAATATGGAAGTTTTGTATCATAATAAACCAACTTCAAATAAGCATAAAATCCATCAAAGGATGTTGACATAGATGAAATCAAAACTATTTGAGAGAAATATCTCTTTTTTAAATCATTTAAATTCACACATTTATATAGAAATTAATTTAAAAGAGATTTTTGAATCCAAGTGTCCCATACCAGTTTGAAAATTTTGAAAATAATTATCATTTCAAAACATCCATGTCCACATAAATAAATCCTTAAAATCAATTTGAAAACATGAACATTAATTAAAATTATTTAGAAAGACAAATCTTTAAAAAATTTAAAATAATGATCTTGATAAAGATTACCTTTCAAAAATCCTTAAAATATTAATTTTGAAATCATTTTATTGAAAAATGGACATGGATAATAAAAATGTCCCAGTAAATACTTACACATAAACAATCTCGGATAATAATGAGATTGAGGAATTAACCTTTACCAATTTGGTAACTTACAAAACATACAACCCATAAAAGAGGTATCATACAATGAATATGTAAATACACATAAATTAAAATTTATTTCACAAAGAATACAATTATGGGCAGTACAGACACCACATAAAAGGTAATAGTGGCAATATGGCATGAATCTCATGGGAATAAGGAGTGAGATGAAAACCCCTTACCTTGCACTTTCCTTTAGTCGAGGGTACGTTTAGCCTAATTTATGAAGACTATAGTATGTTATTTAATTATACCAGAACCATATTAATATTTATGATATCATAAATTATTCATTTATGACTTTATACTACCCATTTAGTGTTAATTTCCATGTTATATTAATATTTCGGGTAATAATCGCTTTCTTTATCGTTCGTGTTTTAACTTGATACTCTTGATTGTATCACTTAGATCATGATTTAAATAATTCCAGAATATAAAACATAATTTATTTATCATATATATTAAAATATAAAAATTTATAATAGATGTGTATATGAAGTGGAAAACACTGTTTATGGAGACGGTTGTCCGTACGTACGCATAAACGTTGTTTCCGTTTTCATATAGTATTGAACGGAAGTAAGTGAATAAGATATATGAAAGTACATAAATACATATATATATAAATATATATATATCTCCAGTAGAATTATTATTTCATATATTACATACTTATTAGTAATATATATTTTTATAATCGTCGATGAATGGTGAACTTGGAAATTAATCTAATCGCATCGTGGAGAAGGTAATCCATACGTACACACGAGCAAAAATATCATTATTTTGATATTAATATAATATATAATTGGATGGTATATAATATATAAAGAATCATTATCATGTTATATTTATTATTTACATCAAATACACATCGTTATTATACCCATTCAAATAATAATGTATTGAATAACAATTACACCACGACGTGGAGACGGTAAGCCGTACGTACACACGTATGGTGACATGTCATTCAAAGGGTGGATAGAATAATGAATTTTGGATGTACCATAATTATAATAACATCAAAATATATAGAATATACTGGATTTATTATTTTAGAATATAAACAACAAAGAAAATGGAAGTGGAAGAAGAAAGGAACTTGAAACGGGGTGGTGAAATCATTACCTCTTCTTCGGGTTATTCCTTTTTCTTAGATCAAAAGGGTTCCTTAGGTTGGATTTCTGATCAAAATAAGTCCCCTGGGATGAAGGGAGGATATTTGAGAGGGTATTTGCGGAGGTTTTGGCCGAGCCAAATGGCTTAGAAGGTGTGAAGTAGAGAGAAGGGGGAGTGCCCTTTTATAAGAGGGGTGAGGGGCACCTTAGGAAAAACTTAAAATATTATTTTATAATAAATTTTTATTCGGTTTCTAATGTATTTAAAGTTGATTATTTAAAGTATAAGGTGGGTATAGGTTGAAAAAAACTCAACCAATAGGTTTTAGACAAGTTTAGGTTACTATTTTAACCTTATCATTTATATTTAACTCTAAGTTAAATAATTTAATTTTTACCATGTTTTCTTGTATTCTTACACTATATTGTTAATAAAATTACTATATACTGCCTATAAAACCCCAATTGTGTCCTTAATGTCATATCTATTATTATATAAGTCTTTTGTATGAACCTTTGATTTTTAAGACCATTATATCAATTAATAATATAATATTTGTTTTAAAAACTATTTTATGTCAATTTTGGCACTATTTGGTATTGGTTTTTTTGTTAAAATAATAACATTATCACTTCAAAAAAAAATACATTGAATCAATCATAAAATGTCATATTCACAATTAAAATTCATGGATGTCATAAAAACTTTGAAATTATATTTATTTTAATATTTATAATACCATTTATTTGATTCTTTCATGAATAAGGTAATTACTGCATCATCATTGTGTCATAAATAAAAAAATTTATTAAATGTATCAAAATTATAAATAAAATACTATGATTTAGGATATATTTTTATCTTTCTAATGAATATTTATAATCGAATTTATCTTATGTAAAACCCAATATTAAAAATGTTTTAGTTTTTAAACATTGATTTTAACTCTTTTAACTCTTCTTTGAATTAAATAATAAAAAATGTCCTAATCTAATCCAAGTGGACCTAAATAATAATATTTTATTCCTAAGGTTGTTTTTGGTCGAGATAAACTTGTCCAATAGAATTAGTACACGTGTGAGGGTAAAATCAATATCAATTTTACCCTTAATTATCCTATTTACTTTTAACCGTGGTGAATAAAAGTAAAAAGTTACTATTCACCAAAAATTATTTTCATCTCATTGAACCACATTTTACTCCTTGAAATTAACCGTGTCTCTCGGATTTTCAAAATTCAGATCACAGAAGCGGTAAAATTAAGTTTCATGTGAATTTGCAAATTATCCTAGGAGATGGATAAAAGACGGTGAAAAGTTAAATAAAATTTTTGTATGACTAAAATTATTATAAACAGACTTCAATGAATTAAATTGAATAAATATAGGTATTATGTATCTATTTTGACATTAAATAATTTAAATAAAATAAATAATTATTTAAATAGAAATTCAGTTTTAAACTATAACTCAATGTTTTTCACTATTCATCAAAAATTAAAAGTTTTCAGAAAAATACCAAAATCTTACCCTAAGATAATTTTGATATTCCGAATTCAATAATGAAGTCTATTTTACCAAATTAAAAACTTATAAGTTTCATTTATTAATTTAAAATTAATTCCCGCTGTCAAAACAAAAAGCGTGTTTTTAAGAAACAATAACTATCAAAAGATTGACACTAGTTTATGTCCGATTTAAAGGTGAAATTATGTTCAATGACCAACATTGTATTAAATTGTAAAAATATATTCTAAATTTAATTTAAAACCACTCAACTTCATAATCTATCACTATTAATTATTTTTATTAAAAAAGTTGTTTTTAATTAAAATTTAGTAATTTTCACTATTCATCAAAATATGAAAGTTATCAGAAAACTACCAAAAATTAACCCTAAGCTAATTTTGATATTCTGAATCCAAAAATGAATTCAATTTTTAATGATAAAATGTATAAAATTTCAAAAAGTGAGTATTACTATTCCTAACGGCTAGTTTGATTGGTTGTGGTGTGTGTTAGAACTCGAAGTTAGGTACAAAACACGCTACCGTATTATTCAAAGAGAAGCGTACCGTGGAAGCTTGGAGTGTTACACAGACTGAACAAAAGCTAGATAGAGTACACAACAAAATTAAGTGATGAGGAAGAGTGATAAGTTATCTGAGTTTTATTATATGCGACTTTGGAATTTTAGGATGAATCGTATGGAAGAATCGAGACCTTTTGTGAAACATAGAGTATAGAAAGTCTGGTGATCTGGTTTCCAATTAAAATATGTGAGCGATGTAGCTTGTTTTATTCAGCAAAGATGTTTGAATATCTGATTTTCAGTAGTTTAGCCTTCAATAATTGAGAGTTATTCTTGTGTTTTTCAACTGTATCTTGATGCATGCAGAAGTTCTCTATTTTTCAAAACTCTCACATGTCTCTTTGTATATTTTAGAAGTAAGGCTTATATTCCTTTTAAATTGTGGGTGCACACATTGAAACCGATAGGATTCATGTATTCTTCTCCTCATACCTCGTACTATTTGGTGACATGTCTATAAAGAAACATTAATTTTGTAAATTCCATTTAAGAAATTGAATATGGCTGTTAGAAACTAAATTCAAAATGAAAAAATATTATTAAATACCAGTGTCACAGTTTGTCTTGAAACGATGTCACAGGGAAACATTGTCTTCTCCGTTGCCTTTGAGCGATGTGACAGTCACGGTGCCACAACTATGTTGACGTCTAGAACTGATTGCACAAATGCAGTGTTAGGATCACAATGTATCTGGTAGAGGTGTCTAGTCATCTGTTAAAAATTCAACGGGTGCTTGAGTCACGATGTTAGGAGAACGATATCAGGTCACAATATCATGTTACAGTATTAGGTCACGGTGTCAGGTCATAGTGTCTGATCATGGTGTATGGTCATGGTGTCTGGTCATGGTGTCTGGTCATAGTGCCTGGCCACCGTGTCCGGTCACAGTGTCTTGGAATTATCCAAATATGGTATCTGTAAATAGTCTTAAGCAGTAATATTCACAGAACGGTTTAAACTCAATTAATGGTATAATAGAACATGATTAATCATAATAAGTGATATTCTAACTTTGAACCAGTAAGCATGGAATCATAAGAATTCCAACGAAATTTAAACATGATTTTAAAAAAATTATCATAATTTTCATGAGTTTCATAATTTTCATGATTTCCATAATTTTCAAGATTTTTATAATTTTCATGATTTGGGTGCATTAAAACATGACCATTTAGGAGGAGTTCAACAAAGATCATTCACCATCAAATCAAGGCTGCTCAGAGTTGAAAAAATAACTATGTTGACAATCGTCGACGAGGCCTAGAGTTTCATGATAGAGACATGGTATTCCTCCGCATATCTTCATGGAATAAAGTGATGAGATTTGGGAATAAGGGAAAGAGTATTCCAAGGTACATTGGTCCTTTTGAGATCCTTGATCTCATTATAGTGGTGGCCCATCAAATAGCACTACCACAAAACCTATCATAAGTACATGATGTATTCCATGTATCCCTATTGAGTAAGTACCTACCAAACCCATAATATTTACTTAATCCAGAGGTGGAATTATTGGAGTATGACCATTTCTATGAGGAGAAGTTGGTGAAGATATTAGATCATAGAGAATATGTTCTATAAAATAAGATGATGCCCTTCATCAATGTTTTTAGGGAAACCATATGTTTTAATAAAAAACATGGGAAATAGAGGAGGTGATAAAGCACACTTACCTTCATCTATTTTAGTGTGGGAAAATAAACATTTGAGGGTGAAATTTCTAAAGGGGGAATATTTTGAGGACCTGAACTATTATTAACAATATTACTCTTTTTTATTTAATTAAATGTCTTAGGTTATAAAAAAACATTCACTTATGTTGTTTTATTATATCCAATTAGATTTAAATGAACATTAAGTATAATTACTATTGATAATATATCCATTGGACAGTGATCAAATGACTAGTATAAATATAGGGTTTTAAAAAATCCATTGGTCACCAAAGGAAGTGATTATCTCAACCAGTAGGACCATACCCAATGAATCCCATTTATTAGAGATTCCAAGGGAGATCACTTTTTTGGTATTTTTTGTAGACCAAACGCAAGATTATGTCCCATAACATAAGCATTAGAGAAACCATTTACTATAGAATTTCAAGCTCATCAAGATCATGACCCAAACCATGTTTGCCGAACTACCCCGTAAAAGTCCCACCATCGCGCACCTTATATTTGGGTATTTTCTAGTGTAATAAAAGGTTATGTAACAAGAAACTAGAAATATGAGTATCTATATTATTTTGTATAGAATAATGAATATAATTTAACCATATTATTATTACACTATAAATTATTTTTAATTTAATTCATTAGAATAGAAATAGTATTTTTGGTTAATATTCAAATTCAATTAAGATATTAATTTTTATAAGTCAAGGATTTTTTAAAAAAGAATAATATTTTAATAAAATATTGTTAATAAATAATTTTTATAAAAATGATCATATAAGTTTTATGATTCCCAATGAAGTTTTTATAAGGGCTCAAAAAATGTTATTTTAAAAACCCATAATTTTCAATAAATGTTTTCTTTAATTTTAACATTTAAAATTAACTTATTTAGGAAATTATTTTAATAAAATGAATATTATTTCTGGAATAATTATGTCAAAATTATCCAATGGTGAATATTTTATAATTTTTTGAGATAGTCGAATGTTCGGGTAAACATTAAATAGGGTATATATATACTTTGTCTTTTATGACACCACAATGAGCCGAAAGTGATTTAATAAGTAATATAAATAGGATCCATGAAAAAATTTATGTTTTCCATTTAAAATAATTTGAATTTAAGTTTATTTTATTTATTTTGTAAAGCCATTATGAATCCTCCAAGACATATAATATGTTTTCTGATTTTAAAATCATTTCTTTAAGAGTGTAACACACCTATACATCAACAAAAATAATATTTTAATAATTTCATCACTTGGACAAATAAAATAATGTCAAACACTACAATTTTTTTTAAACCATGGGAAAACCCATGGTATGGTTTGTGGTTTTGGATATGTTATAATGTATAGTCCAAATGCAAAATAATAATGAAATCCCCCTCATTTTCTATATAAACCCATTCAATCCCTCGTTTATCATCTCTTAAACATCTTGGAGCATGTTCAAACTCTTCGCTCCACTCCATATATCCCTACCAAGGTGACCTTCGGCTTTCAAGAATCCCCTCCCAAGCCTTTGGAGTCCCACCTTCAAGTAAGGGTTCTTTCCTTTCTTCTCTTTCTTGAAGTTTCTTTATTATGTTGCGCCTTCTTCTTCCAATTACTTATGATAGTACATGTCTATACATTTCCATATTAATTTCAATTTAATATCTAAAATATTAGAGTCCTCTTTCTCTCTCATCAACCCATTTTATGAATTTTTATGTGATCCCTTTATTCTTCCAAAATTGCCTCCGGATTTTCAATTACAAAACAACTGCGTAGTGAACACCATACCCATTTTATATCATGGTAATTCCCCTATATACACAAATAAGTATTTTATTGGGGAAATAAATTTATGTATTCTATACTCATTGATCATGGAATAAATTATTATGTTGAATGAATCCATGTTGATTGATCTATGTTGCACACATAAGTAAGATCATTAAATGAATGTGAGGGGTGCCCCCAAAATTATATAGAGATCCAATGAACTGGGTACTAGTTAGTGTCATGATACACCATGTTGGGATAGGGGGTTACATGATTCCTTTATGGTACTATTTCAACCATTATGTACTGGTGGGTTTTTCCTTAACCGATTTTTATGATGTAGTGTTTTATGCTGTTTCCACATTTCCCATGTTATAATTACCATGCTATATCATTAATTTTATTCAGGTTCCTTGTATACTCCATTAATATTCCTATTTTATAACATGTATTATATTCTTCATGTTATTACTTGATTATTCCCATACCAAGCTTTATATCTCACCCCTTTTTTATGTATATCTTCAGGTTATCCCATGTAGTGTTAAGTATGAAGGAATGTTTTGATCATTTTAAAGATGTTTTCAATAAAGATGTTGTTTTTCATTTTTTAAGTTCTTATGTAATGTACCTAATTTCTAAAAAAAATTATTCCTCTCGATATTCAGAGTTGTAATATGTGTAATTTTATGTAATAAATCATGTTTAAATGTGAAATAAATAGAAGGGTTATTATACCAAGACACTGATAGAATGACCATAATGTGTTTTACATCAGTTAACATCACCAATGCGAACCTCACCGATTCCACAAAACACGAGGCCAATTCTAAGGAGATAGAATAGAAAGTTTGGTTTATTGATGTGGTCCACTCTGAAATAATTGAAGGTGGTGTGTGCACCCGAAACCAGAGGCTTTCCAAGAATTTGGCAAGTCCCTCAATCAATCCACCTTTACCTCCTCAAAATAAGGAACAGGGGAAGGATTAAATATTATCTCACCTCCATCTTGGAGAGGATAAGTCCCTTTAATTGGAAAAAAATTTCTCAACAATAGGAAGAGATGAAATAATTTAAGAGACTCAATAAATAATTACTCCAAGGAAACCATCCTACTAGGTATGTTCTAAGAGAAAATTCTCAACCAACACAACTAGTTCACACACCTCAACAAAAACAGTTTTTCTCGAAAAATGAAGTAGACCAACAACATCTACTCAAAGTAGGGTTCAAACCACACATATATTCTCATATTGTAGTAGAATACCGTGAATTCCATCCATCACACATGAAACCAAAGTACGAAGAGGCACATCCTTATAGACCTTCCCCTATTGGTTACCCATGAAAGGTACTAGCAGTGCCACTGCCAATGGTCCTACCATCCACTACACCCAGTTAGGAACCATTTTCCTCACCTTTTGAGGCTCTCGCTCAGACAAAAATTCCTTTACTACTTATAAACACCATTGAGTCACTAATAGATCAATTAGAACCCTTGGAGGAAGGATGTAAAACA
Source organism: Viscum album (assembly GCA_963277665.1). Taxonomy (NCBI): domain Eukaryota; kingdom Viridiplantae; phylum Streptophyta; class Magnoliopsida; order Santalales; family Viscaceae; genus Viscum; species Viscum album. Next base: position 119,237,324 of record OY728119.1, read on the forward strand.
ATACAGAAGGAAAATAAGCCTTACCTTGAATGGATAGCTCTGACTCTTCCCCCTCCAATATTTAGAAATCCTACATTTCCAATCCTTAATGAATCAGGAGACCTAGATTAACACTTGATAAATTTTTTCTCTCAATGTGATCCCAGGATGTGCACCCCTATATAGCTGGAGGCGGTGAAACTCATGTGATGCTTATTATCACTAAAAAGAACAACTTTGGGTGGTATAAAACTTTTCAATATTGGCCAACTATAGGGTGGTATGACTTCCATTAGAAATTCATTTTCTAGTTCAACTCAATACTACAGAAGATAAAAGTTCTCAATTTCATGAACTGAAAACAATGGGATAATTAAAGGGTCTCATATTTCATTTCATGGAGGAAAGGATTGACATACTACTTAAACACACCACTCCCTCAAGAAGAGTTTTTCCCATTTTTGTAGTGAATCTCTATGATGTGTTGCACATATTGTTGAAACCTATGAAATACACATGAGGCTTTTGATACCTTGACTCAATTTCTCAATAGGTAGAAAACATCATCACAGAGACCAAAGTAATGTCCATAGTAATTCCATCAACTCAGGGAAGGATATCAGTAAAAGTAGAGATCAATATAGTTACACTTTAGAATTATCATGTACCCACTCATACTTTTAATCCCTCACTATATCATATGGATCCACCTTTAGATAATTAGTAATGAAACCCACCTTGTTAAGATAATTAGAGATATCAGAGGTAGAAACAATTTTAGGAGATGAAAAACAGTGTTTATTCTTTTTTAAATGACAATGTACCTGACTAATTAATATTTTCATTGGAGAAAACGTAGTCAAGTTTCCAAATCCCCGAAATCATGGTAAATAAGATGATGATTATCACCAAAACTATTTACCCTTCTATCAAATGTTGAGGTACCACATCAAGGACTGTTTTATTTTCAAATACCAGCTACAAATAATGGTGGACTTTGGGAAAGTGAAGCTAAAAAATTCACCTTATCAGGTCATGTATGTTTATAAAACAACCCTCGAGGAGTAAAATGAATTGAATAAGGTTAATAGAAAGATTGAACATAATTTTGATGATTGGATGGTCATGAAAACAATCAATCAAACTCATGTTATTCTCTGAACACATTTGAAACTACCAAATGTGCCTCCATCCACTTCCACAAAATCACCAACAGATCTATTAGTAGCACAATCCTATAAAAAAATCATGTCCCAAAGGGTGATAGGAAAATTCATTAGGATGAGCTCATTCCAAATCCAATGTTGTTCTTAACTTTAGCGGAATTCATAGAAGCATTACCAAAAGTACAAGCACCGCCTCACCGAAAGGAACAATGAGACTCAACCTGTCAGATAGAATCTTCATTATATGAGGAGTTTATTTTAATTTCCATTAACATTATTCAATTAACAGATTCCTTCTTATATAATGATTCTAATTATGAATGTAAATTCCACACACTTGATTGGGGAACTGAGGGAAGATGCCTTTAGAACCGATGGTATAGGGGAGGACGCGGCTGTTCCACAATTCATTACATCAACGAAACCCATTATAGAGACATATATGTATATAAAACCCATGGAAGAGCTCTCCAATGAGCTCATAATGAGCAAGGTAATTCCTATATGCATTACTGGATCCACCCTCACAAAATCATCCTGGAATATTGATAACACACATTTTTTTAAATATTTTATTGATTATAAATGAAATAATTTCCTCACCTTATGATAAATATGTCAATTTATAGAATATTTGGGATTATATCATTCATTTGTAAATTTTATGTAAATTCTAGTTTTACCCTTCTAAAATTCATTGTAGTATTTCAGGCATAAATATTTTTCTATAAATTATTTTGACTTAAAATTTTGTAACTGTGTTCCCGAATTAATGGGATAAAAATTATATTTAAGACATGGGATATGGGATGTGAATTAGGATATTTATGCTATAGGTGAATTGGTTTCACTCAAATACTCTAATCATTGTAAGAGGGGTAGCTCTAGAAGCCAGGATCCCCTCATCGAAGCCCTGTTCTTCCTCTTCATGTTGTAATGTTTTCATTAGCGTAATAAGTTTATTTGTTCATCTTTTATTTATTATATTTTCTTCTATTTTGTTCAAATGTATACTTATATTAATATTTCTAATTGTCCTATAATCAAGAGTAGAAAATAGATTGAGTTCTACTATTTATATACCTTTTCTCATGAAAAACGTTTCTAGGAGGACTACACCACCCATGGAAGAGTAGTTTTTTTTAGTTATCGATATAAATCTAACCTACTTAATTAATTTATTTTCAATCAATGAGATACTACAATTCACTTAATATGATCTATTAATTGATCTTTAAATTTAAATTAAACTATGAATGTAATGAACAATTGACACAAAAACACGCGAGGTCGAGATTTGTCTAAATTGTGGGAGTGCGATCTTAATCACTAATGCAAGATCACAATGGATACATTTTTAGAGTAAAAATATAGTCCATAAAATAAATTAATCCTCGTTTCCAGAGTGGATACTTTCTCTAATTACCCACTAAACATAAGCTAATCTAATAACATTAATCAAAGCAGGGTGTTGCTATTTCATGTTCCGTAGCTGGCCTAGGGGTTAAGTAATTTCATCTTTGTGGTTAATTTAAATCTTGTAGAGTTCGAGGGTTAAAAAACTAGGGGATTATAGTTAAATGGATGTTAAGTTAAATGATAATGATAAATAATTGAGTGAATAGGTAGAGTTAGATCGATTATTCCTTTTAAATATTTTCTAAAAAATATATTCTTGTTGTATTATTTTAATCAAACTTCATTTCAAAAATAAAAACAAACAAATACAATCGTCTTCCTGTAAACTTCATCAAGGTTTATAATTGGTAAAAAAATACCCCATCCTTTTTATGTAGTGTCTTTTCTAATCTTATATTTTATTTTCATAATACCTATAATAATTTGTTTCAATTACTGCCTCTTTGAGAGATGAACTTGGTCAGCCACTCTGATGCACCTAAGTACTCAATAATAACATATCATTTAAAATAACCCATGAAAACAACATTAAAATTGGTGTCATTACTAGGGAAGAAAGTAATTATTTCAACAAATTAGAGGAATTTATTTTATTTTACATTTTATTCTATTGTTATATTCTTTTTTTCCATCTTTACCCAATCTGAATTGTTTTTCCTCTTCATTTATTTTATGATTCATCTTTTTGGACCTTCAAATCAAACTTCTCATTTTTATTTTACTGTGGTACACTTTACTTATTTTCATTTTTATTTTATTTATGACACGAACTAATCCTTAGGATCATTTAGATCTTGACCCTGAGATTGAACATAGCCTTCGAGTTTGAATCAGACATTCTCAAATTTACGAGTAGTTTCAATATTTAACTAGTTAGAGAATTACTCCACACCAAGAACATTGAAATTGGAAACAATTATAATTCCAACTTAAAACAAGATACAATAGTATAAAATAAAAACAATGAACTCAATAGGACTATTTGAAATTCGGATGCACCTAATATTAATTATCAACCTACATGCACTGCATATCCAAATGTCGAAATAGGCTTTGAACTAAAATCTGGGTTAATTCACCTTCTTCCAAAATTTCATTGATTATATGGTGAGGATCAAAAAAAAATTAAATGTGGTATTATCAACAATGAAACCAAGAAATGTCTCTGATGATCAAATAAAACTTAGAGAATCCCCATTGTCACTTGATGGAACTGCTAAGGATGGGAAGTATTATTTCCAACCTAAATATGTAACATGTTGGAACAATTTGAAACATCTTTTTCCTAATGATATTTTTCCATCATCAAGGACCAATTCCATTAGAAAGGAGATCTCAGGGATCAAGCTGGCCCATGAGGAATCAATTTATGAGTATTGGGAGAGATTCAAGAAGTTGTGTGCAAGCTCCCTGAATCACAAAATCAGTGAGATACTCCTCATATATTACTTCTATGAATTAATCACACCTCTGGAGAGAATCATGGTGGATTCCATAGTTAGAGGGGAATTGGATGACAAAACAGCTGTAACTACATGTTCTTTGATCGACAAGATGGCCCAAAACTCCCAAAAATCTGGTGATCGAGGTACACTGCATGTCAGGGGTGTACATTAGATAAATCCTTATTCTATTAATATTAATTTAATTGATACCAAGTTGGAATAATTTACCAATATTGTGAGGCAGATTTATTTGGATCACAATACATCTCAACCCACTCCTTCAAGACATTGTGTCATTTTCACTGAGAAAAGCCACCCAACTGACTATTTACCCCAACTACAAGAAAAAGAATATTGTGAAGAAGTGTTTCCTGGTAGAACATATCAATAGAAAAAACTACCATATCCCTAAATAATATGGATTCCTTTTCTCCAAAATAAATCCAAGGGTGGAAGGATCAATCAGACATTAGGTATGGCTCTGGACAAAAACAAAGGCCCCCATTTTCAACAAAACATCTAGTAGCCACTGCCTTAACCGTAGTGTTTCCAAAAACCTCAAAAGATATTTGAATCCCAAGCATAAACAAGCCAACAACAAGAGAATCCCCCACCAAAGGTAGATTCTAACACTGAGGACCTTTTGATGAAAATTGTTCTTAATCAACATAATTAGATGAAGAGTCAAGGTTCAGATCTGAGGGAGTTGAAAACTCTAATGAGACAGATTTCCACCTCCCTCTATGAACTGGTAGGTAAGAACTCAAAAAATCATCCTTCCCAACATACTCTAAATCCCACAGGGAATGTCAGCACCATCACATTGAGAAGTGGGAAGCAAACAACTGATACATATTTACCTATCATTCCACCAAGATTCACCTCAAATCTGGAGACACCCCATTAAAAACCAGCTGATGAGAAACCCCTGGAGAACGATAAAGGTAAGAAAAAGATTAATTATGTTCCTCCAAAACCCCTTCCTTTTCCAAATAGATTTGTTCAAACAAAAAAGATGGCTGAAGAGGTGATGGAAAAAGAAGTTTTGGATACATTCAAGCATGTGGAGATCAATATCCCTTTACATGAATCCATTAATCAAATACCAAGGTATGCCAAAATCATAAATGAACATTGTAACAATCGAAGAGGGATCACGAGAAATGAGAGGATAAATCTTGGAGAGAATGTTTCAGCGCTCATTACACTAACTCTAGAAATTCCAAAAGTGTTCAAGGATCCTGGGACATTCACCATACCACGCACCATAGGGGAGATACACTTTTCTGTTTCTCTTTTTCATTTAGGAGCCTCCATAAATGTAATGCCTCACTTAGTTTTTTCTTCTTTATAAGTTGGTGAGTTGAAGCCCACAAGAGTAGTGGTGTAGTTGATGAATAGAGCTGCAACATGTCCAGCAGAAGTCCTTGAGTATGCACTTGTTTGGGTAAGAGACATGATCTTGATAGCATATTTCTACGTGATTATCATAGAGAATGATCAAGTAAGTTATCGTGATCCAATTATATTAGGTAATACTTTCCTAAAAACTACAAAAATTATCATAAATGTCTTTGAGGGTACACTTTCCATGAAAATTGGATATAAAGTTCTGATATTTAATTTTATGGACTCCATGAAGCACCCCACATAAGAACATTCTACTTTTTTTATCTCCCATTTTAAACCACCAAGTAAAAACCACATGGATTTTGATTTCCCTATGCTTAAAGAGATTATGAGTATCAGTTTTAGATTGATGTCTATGAAAACTTCCACACTAGTTTCTAATGCACAATCCTATGTTAGATTTTATTTTTTAGATGGATTCGTATTTTGATTTTGATAATTATTACTATGATTATGACATGGAGGTTGAGTATTCTGATGGAATTGATGCTTTATTCTCCGATTTTGAGGATGTATATTCTAATACTGATGTTCATTTTGCACATCTTTCATTTCCTTCAATTTATCCATCCATACATTACCCCCTACATTGGAACTCAAGACATTTCCACCTAATCTAAAATACTCATACTTGTTAAGTAGTGAGAAATTACCTTTTATCATTGCTAACAATATCCCTTTTGAACATGATTTTTTTTTTGAATATTTTAAGGGAGAACATTACGGCAATCAGGTGGACCCTGGATGACATATCTAGTATTAGCCCTTCCATTAGCATGCATAGGATTCTTTTATAGGATGGGGATAAACCTGTTAGGCAGCTAAAAAGGATACTGAATCCAACTCTTCTGGAAGTTGTAAAAAAGAAGATGAAAGATTGCTCAAGGTAGGTATAATTTATACTATTTCAGATTCCGAGTGGGTATGTTCTATTTAGGTTGTGCGTAAGAAAAGTGGTGTTAATATTATTAAAAATGAGATAGATGAGTTAGTTCCAATGATTGTGAAAAATGGTTGGTGTTTATTTATTGATTATAGGAAACTAAATCAATCTACATGCAAGGACCATTTCCCCCTCCCATTTATTGATCAAATGCTTGAGAGACTAGCTTGGAAAATACACTATTGTTTCTTGGATGGATTTTCAGGAAATATTTAGGTTCCTATTGCTCTAGAGGATTTAGATAAGACAACATTCACTTGTCTATTCGGTCCATTTTCCAACCGAAGGATGCCATTTTAACTTTGCAATGCCCTAGGTGCCTTCCATAGATGCGTGGTGAGTATTTTTTAGATTTCATTGAGTCCTTCTAGATTTATTTATGGATGATTATATAGTGTATGTGTCTTTATTTGATGATTGTATTTGTAGTTTGGGAAAGGTTTTTAATCATTTTATTGAGAAAAATCAGGTCTTGAACTTTGACAAGTGTCATTTCATGGTTGAGCAAGGCATTGTCATAGGGAATGTAGTGTCAGAACATGGGATAGAGGTTGACAGATCTAAGGTAGATATTATTTCATCCATACCATATCCTTCATGTGTGTGTGATGTTAGATATTTCCTAAGGCATGTAGGATTTTATCAGTGCTTCATCAATGATTTTTCTAAGATTTCTCTTCCTATGTCACGATTACTTCAAAATCATTCTGATTTTGTGTTTGATGATTCGTGCAGGGTAGCATTTGATGAGAGAAAGAAGTGTCTAACCACTCCACCGATCATAAAACTCCCACAATAGGACATTAAATTTGAGGTTATGTGTGACTCATACAACTTTGTATTTGGAGATGTCTTATCCCAGAGGGTGGAGGGACATTCACATGTGATTTCATATGAATCTATAACATTGGATTCAGCCCAATCAAACTACACTACCATGGAAATGAGTTTATTGAAGTCATATTTTATTTAGATAAATTCTGTTCATATTTATTGGGCTTTAATGTAGTTTTATTTTCTAACCATGAAGCTCTGTAGTACCTTTTGAAGAATCCAGACACAATACCCAAACATATACGATGGATGATCCTTCTTCAAAAATTTAATATTGAAATAATGGACAAGAAGGGTTCAAAAAACCTGATAGCGGACCACATGAGTAAGATTAATCACACACTATAGGATGACACCTTGGCCTAGGTACCACTTCAGGAAACTTTCCCTGATGAATATCTTTATTCCATCTCATGCATGTATCCTTGGTATGATGATTTAGTGAACAACCTTGTTGCATCTGAAATACCAACAAATTTAAAGAAACACAAGTCCAAGAATTAAAAAGTGAGTTTTGTTATTATGTTTGGGATGATCCATATCTATGGCGCATGTGTAGTGATCATGTAATCTGGAGGTGTGTTCCTGATCATGAGTTTGAGTCTGTTCTGCAATTCCGTCATACACTGGCTTGGGGTGGACACTATGGACCCCAACAGACATCTAGGAATGTTTTGGATTCTGGATTATATGGGACATTCTTATTCCATGATGCCCATGTGTTTTGTAACTCATGATCTTTTTTCCAACACACGGGGAACATTTCTAGGACACATGAGATTCCCCAACATCCCATACTATTTTGTGAGATTTTTGATGTTTGGGGACTTGATTTTATCGGTCCTTTTCAATTTTCTTTTGGTTTCTTGTAAATTTTGGTCTCTGTTGATTATATGAGTAAATGGGTGGAGGATAAGGCCACTGGGACTAATGATTATCATTTTTTAGTGGAATTTGTCAAATAACTACTTTTTTTTAAAGTTTGGAGTACCGAAGGACATAATTAGGGACCAAGGGAAAAACTTTTGCAATCAGAATTCAGATTCCCGCCTTAAAAAGTATGTTGTGACACACAAAACATCAACACCATACCACCCCCAAAAAAATGGACAGGCTGAAGTTTCAAATAGGGATTTAGTATTTTTTTGTAGAAAAATGTGAATCCAAATAGGAATGATTGGAGAAAGAGCTTCGATGATGCGCTTTGGACTTATAGGACGACATACAAAACTCTCATCGGTATATGCCCATTTCAAATTGTTTTTGGGAAAGATTTTCATCTTCCCGTGGAAGTTGAGCATTGTGTTTATTGGGCTATAAATAAAAGCAACATGGATTTGGCCTAATATGGAATCCAAAGGAAGATGCAAACTCAAGAGCTTCAGGAGATTCGATTGTCTTTATATGAGAACTCAAGGCTCTACATGGAAAGGTCAAAATATGATCATGATAGAATCATCCAACAAAGGGAGTTTCATGTTGGAGAGAAGGTCCTTCTCTAGAGTTCACGACTAAAGGTGATTCCTGGTATGTTACATTACAGATGGTTAGGTCCTTATACTTTAGGTAATTTTTTTCCTTATGGTGTAGTGGAGATCACACAAGAGGAAAATGGAAAAAGATTTACAGTCAACGGTCAATGTTTGAAGAAATACATTGAGGGACTTCTTACTAATGTAGTGGATTTCATCACACTGCATGACGCCATCATCACTTGATCATATCAGGCAGTTCCTAACCCTTTCACTTTTATATTATCTGTCGTATTTAAATTTTTTCTTTTCATGTGCACATATCATCTCACAGGATCACATTGAGGACAATGTAATATTTTATGTTTAGGGGACGTGACAACATTTTGTAATAGATATTTAAGATTTTCATTAGTGTGTTTTGTGTGTTTTTTCAATTAAGTTTTTAGTTAAAATTTAAAAAACACCAAAAAAATCAAAAAAAAAATATCATGTGAAATTTTCACGTGGAACATTTTCAAAATGCATGTTTTTCAAAATTCCTTTGTAGAACGATAATAATGAGTAATATTTCATCATAAAAGGATGATTTTTATAAAAATTGAAGTCATGGATGATAATAATAATTGTGTCATTATAAATCCTTTTAGATTTTGACATCATTATTTGTGATATTTTTCCATTGTAAATTGTGTCATTGATTTCTCCACAAAATTTTTCACTCAACCATGACTTCTGAAATATTTATTACTCAATTGAAGGTATAGTCATGTTAGGTAAAAAAATTCATTCGTTTATCCATATGTTTGTTTCTCTTCTGGTTAGTTTCATTACGATACCGAATTGATCTATGCATGTATACCTATTATCTGACTATTGTATGCCCTCAAAAAAATATGGGTTGTGTCTTGGATAGGTAAACAACCACTCTTCATCAACCTTTGATCTAGTTATAACTATTACAATTAGTGTCGTGATTAGATAAAACATGGGTTGAGAGTTGAGTTTGAGATTTCTTCCATGTGAAACCTAAAAAAACAACAAAAAATAACAATAAATAAGGGGAGTGATGAAACATACCACATATATGAATATCTAGGTCATGATCTTAATTTTTTACTTTCAAGAATTCTAAAGTGAGTGGGTCATGAAATTCGATTGCAAAGGAATAAAGAACAAGTTCAGTGAATTAAACCAAGTAAGAAAAATTGTTTTGCATGACCTGAAAATACTGAATTATGGGTCGATTTATGATCTTGTAATGGTTTACACACACACACATAGAGAATTAGTGTCAAGGTATACCCATGACTTGTTTCACTGTGATTAGTGTTATGAATCTCACTGTATTTAGTTTTGACACAATTTATGAGACACTGAATTTAAAATTTATTGATATTAACTATTGAAAGGATTATTAATTTTATTAATTTTCTACTTTGGATTTAGGAATATTAAAACACATATCTTGTCACAATTTTTTCGAATACATGATACAAGGTTTTTCCTAGGAGTGCAAAAGGGTATGTGCTGGGGTGTTGATAAAACAAAATATTATTGAATATTTTGTTGATAATAAATGAAATAATTTCATCAAATTATTGTAAATATGTAAATTTACAGAATATTTTGGATTAGATCATTCATTTTTAAATTTAATGTGAATTCCAGTTTTACCCTTTTAAAATTCACTTTCGTATTTCGGGCATAAATATTTTTCTGTAAATTATTTTGAATTGAAATTTTGTAATTGTGTTCCAGGAGTAATGGGAAAAAAATTCTATTTTGGGCATGAGAGATGGGACATGAATTAGGAGAATGAAGGTAGAGGAGAATTGGTTTCAATCAAATTCTCCAACCATTGTAAGAGGGGTAGCTCTTGAAGCAAACATCACCTCATTGAAGACTTCTTCTACCTTTTAATGTTCTAATGTTTTCATTTTCATAATAAAAATCTTTGTTCTTATTTTATTTCTTATATTTTCTTCCATTTTGCTAAAATTTATTCTTATATTAATCTTTTTAATTGGTTTGGAATCAAGATTAGAAACAATATTGGGTTCTACCCTTTCTAAACCTTTGTACATGAAAATCGTTTCTACGATGACTACACCACCCATGAAAGAGTAGCTCTTTTTAGAAATCGATCTACCTATAACCCCCTTCATTAATTTATTTCGAATAAATGAGCTATTTTAATTCACTTAATATGATATATTAATTTATTTTTCAAATTAAATGAAATTAAGAACGAAATTGAACAATTGACCCAAAAACATGTGAGGTCATGATTTATGTAAATTGTGATAGTGAGATCATAATTGGTAATACATGACCATAGGGGATAGATTTTTAGAGTTCAAATGTAGTACCTAAAATCAATTAATCCCCATTTATAGAGTGGATATGTTCTCTAATTAACCACTCACCATAAGATAACCTAATAACTTCAACCAATGCAGGGTGCTGCAATTTCATGTTCCGAAGCTAGCCTAGGGTTTAAGTAATTTCAACTTTGTGCTTAAGTTAACAGTCGTAGGGTTTGACAGTTAAACAATTAGTTGATTATAATTAAGTGGATGTTAATTTAAATGATATTGATAAATAATTTAGTGAAGAGGTAGAGTTATATTGATTACTTCTTTTAAATATTTTATGAAAAAAAATATTCTTGTCGTTTTATTTTAATCGAACTTAATATAAAAAATAAAAACAAATAAAATTATAATCATCTTCTAGAAAACTTCCTCAAGGTTTATAATTTATAAAAAAACCCCCACCCTGTTTATATAGTGTTTTCTTCTTCTATTTTATATTATTTTCATAATACGTTTAATAAGTTTTTTTAATTACTGCCTCTTTGAGAGACGACCTTGGTCAGCATCTATGATGCACCAAATTAATCAAAAATCACATATCATTTTAAAGTTCACATGAAAACAAATTTAAAACCTCATTTAGAGGTTGTGTCATCACCTAATCTGTAACGACCCAAAGTTTCATTAATATAAAATCCCTCTTGATCCAGTTAAATGTTTCTTTATGAAAAATGTTTTTATAAGATTTCAACTTCTTTATTTTACGTTAAGATTTGTGACCATTACTTTTATAGCCGTTGAAGAGTGATCATCTGAGTAGTATAAATATAAGGCTTTAACGAACCCATTTCTACTCAGACAAGGGAAGCAATGGCCTCATCCAGTAGAATTTCCCCTTACGAAGTCCATTTGTCAGAGCTCAGAAAAGAGGTGGCATCTTTGGGCTTTGCCCTTGACCAAGCCCAAGCTGAGTTTCATCAAGTCAAGGTCGAACGTGATCGTCTATGAGAAAAGTGGAAGTTGATTGAAATTACCACTCGAGCGATGTTATCCGAGCCACCCCAAGAGTCTGTTACCGTCGCACACCTTACCCTTAGGTCTTATGCGGCTATTTTAAGGGGTTACGTAACAAATAAGTAGCACCATGTTCATGTACATTATTTTTGTATATAATAATGAATATAATTTCTAGTCATTTTTTATACATTGTAATTAGTTTTTAAAGTACAAATGGTGTTTTTAGTTATTATTTAATTAAGAATTATATTTTATTAAATTAAAGGATTTTTGAATTAAATAACAGTTTAATAAAATATTATTATTAATATTACATTAATTTTTATTAAATATAAATGATCTTATAATTTTATGAATGCAATTAAAAATTTTATTAAGGTTTGAAAGCCATTTCTGTCAAAACCCGTGAATTTTTTTTATAAATGTCGGTTTTTATTTTAAAAGTGAAAATTCACATATTTAGAAAATTATTTAGATAAAATAAATATTATTTTAGGAATCAGGACGTAGAAATTATCCAACGGTGAATTTTTCATAATTTTCTGAGACAGTCAAATTTTTGGGTAAAAATTAAATACAATTTAAATATATAATGTGTTTTATGACATCATAATAACTCAATGGTGGTGTAATAAAATACCATAATCCTTATGTTAGGCCAATATGTGTTTTATCATTAAAATAATGAGTTTTTGGGTTTGTTTGACTTACTTTTCAAAGCATTAATGAAGCCCTCAAGACTTCTTCGACACTTTACCTGTTTAAATTAATTTCCATGGGAGTGTGACTCACCTCCATATAAGAAACCCTAATTTTTTAATAGGTTCGGACCTTGGCATTGTAAAATATTGTTTTACTCTTTCCTTTTCCAGAAACCATGGGCAAATACCATGGGATGGTTTGTGGTTTGGATTATTTTAATATAAGGGGTCCCAAACGTAAATAATAAAGAATTCTCTCACCTTTCCTATATAAACCCACCCAATCTCCCACTTCCTCCTCACTAAATCCCTTGGAGTTCGTCCAAACTCTACCCTAATCTCTCTGTAATCCTCCCAAGGTTCCCCAAGCTCCCAAGAAGCCTCTCACAAGCCTCTCTCTAGCCTTTGGAAGCACACTTCCAAGTAAGGGTTTTTTCTTCCTTTCTCATTTTTGTCATTTTTCTTTAAGTTGTATTGACCTTTTAATTTCAATTATGAATGTTGGGGTATGGTTTCTCACCTCTCCCATACTTCCCTCTTATTGTTTGAATGATGGGATACCCCTTTCTCTCTCATTAAAAGCCTCCCATGTACACCCGTTACTATGCCGAAATTCCGAAAGAAACCTTTTTCTCCTCTTTTATATTCAAGCAATACTTTTGTATCATGAATCTAAATTCCTTTTCAATTGTTGGGAAATGTATCTATATGACCTCCTTACTGTCCATTACATGTAAATATGATGAGGAACCCCTTTCTCTCTCATTAAAAGCCTCCCATGTACAGCCGTTACTATGCCAAAATTCCGAAAGAAACCTTTTTCTCCTCTTTTATATTCAAGCAATACTTTTGTATCATGAATCTAAATTCCTTTTAAATTGTTGGGAAATGTATCTATATGACCTCCTTACTGTCCATTACATGTAAATATGATGAGGAACCCCTTTTTTTCTCATCAACCTTTTTTATGAATTCTTATGTCACGCCGTTACGCTGACGAAATCACACTGATTTTCTAAGCCAATATCATTGTGTAGTGAATACCATGCCCATTTCCCCATCAAGGGTACTCACCTTTATGCACATTTACTTATTGATTATAATGTTTCATGTATGAATTCCACATTCCTTTATCGTGGAATAAATTATTATGTTTTATGAATCCATGTTTTATGATCCATGTGGCACACTTATGCATGAAATGAAATGTTTAAGAAGGGTGCGCCCTTTATAGCGCTCCAATGCATTAGGTAAAGTATAGTATCATGATACGTCATGTGCAATGATTGTTGACTCATGCTAATTCAAGTGCAACGAGTGTTTACTCGTGCTTCAAGTACAATGAGGGTTTACTCATGCTCCATGTGCAATGAGCCTTGGCTCATGCTAATTCAATGTTAAGTGTTGTTGCCACATTTTCATGTTATGGTTATTATGCTTTATCATGCCTTTATGTTCATGTTACTCTAATGCTCTATTGATGTTCCTATTTCCTAACATGTATTGTACTCCTCATGTTATTCATTGTGTACTCCCTTACTGGGCTTTATAGCTCACCCTTTTCTTATGCATGTCCTCAGGTTATCCCATGCAATGCTAAGTACGAAGGAATGTAGTGGTCATGTAAAGGAAGTTTTCAATAAAGATGTTATATTTCAAGTTTAAAGTTTTTATGTAATGATACTAATCCCCAAAGACACTAAACCTCTCAATCTTCTTTGTTGTATCAAGTGAAGTTTTATGTAATAAAGCATGGTTAAGTTGTAATAAAAAGCAGGGTTGTCGTAGTTGGTATCAAAGGATAGGTTTAGTTATTTTTGGGATTAGGAAACCCTAGTAAAGCCTTAGATACAAGACTAAGCATAATAAAAACATCCCTAAGTTTTGGTAAATACTAAGTAAGTGGTTTATCAAACAAATACACCCCTGTCTGGATACGAGCAGGTAGAGGCGGCTCTGGCACAAATGTATCCTAGGGGTAAAACCTGAAAACACCGCTTTGAGCTAGACTCGAACGGGAAATGGTGCACGAAAATGGGCCTTGCTGCACTCTTGGTTACGACACTCCTGGGGGATATGTTTTGATAAATTCACAATCTTAGTATGAACCCTTATTAAGGGAAAAAATGCCTCTAAGAATATATGTTAGAAGGAAGATCATGAAAAGCCTGGATTGAATCCTATAGGCTCATGAGTTAAAGAGATTAAAGTTTATTTATAAGTCATCAACTTTTGTCTTTGGATTACCCTTTATGTGTTACCCCTAACTTTCCTTTTATTCCAGCCAATGGCAGGTAATAGGAGAACTCGGGCTAACAACCGTTTTGAAGATCAGTGTGATGATTGTACTAATGAGATTCCCAATCCAATGGGAGCGGGAATCGCAAAATTTTTCATGCTTCTCTCTCAGCTAACTCAAGTTTTGATTAGAAACACAGGTCAAGAGGAACGTTCAACCCCCCTAAGAAAGAACAAGTTGCTATCGAGAGCTTCATGAGACAAAGGCCTCCTACTTTTAGTGGATCATCTGATCCCACGATCGCTGAGCAATGGATCAACTCCATTGAAACAATCTTCTCTATCCTTCAATGTTCTGAACAAGAGAAGGTTCTCCTGGCGGCTTATCGTATGGAGGGTGAAGCTGATAAATGGTGGACGTTGATAAAAAATACGAAGCCTGAGGAGGAGATCGAGGCTTTGGAATGGAAGGAATTCCGGAAGATGTTTTTCGATAAATATTTTCCGCGCACCCTCCGTCTTAAGATGGAAAGGGACTTCCTTTCCCTCAAGAAGAAAGTTGAAGAATCTGTGGGAGCGTACGAGGCAAACTTCACAAGGCTTGCACGATACGCTTCCGGCTTTGTCGTTACCCCCGAATGCAAGGTTGACCGCTTCTTTGGTGGGCTGAAGCCTAGCTTGCGGAAAGCATTAGCGATCCATGACTTCGACAGCTATGAGGAAATTGTCCGATGTGCCCTCAAGGTTGAAATGGAGATCGGAGAATCACAGGGGTATCATGGGGACAAGAAGCGGAAGGTGGACTTCAATGCTGGTGGTCCGATGGATAAATCCAACGGTGCTAAGAAGTTCCAGCACCCCACTTGCCAAAAGTGCGGAAAGAAGCACCCTGGAAATTGCCTTAGGGGGACGAGAAAATGGTTTAGGTGTGGAAGAGAAGGGAACCTAGCTATTAACTGTTGGCAAGAAGGACCCGCGGCTGTGACAGAGGAGAGGAATGATCTGTTCGAACCTCAACGCGTTGTTCAATGCTACAAATGCAAATAACCGGTTCATTTTGTGAATCAGTTCCCTAATCCAAGGGTTATCGGAGGCAACCAACAACCTCCAAGACAGCAAGGAAGAGCTTTTGCCATCACTTCTGCCGAAGTGAACCCCGACAACGAAGCGGTGATAGGTACGCTAGTTATTCATTCAAGAATAGCGAACGTACTTTTTGATTCAGGTTCTACGCATTCTTTTATATCTCGAATGTTTAGTAGAACAATCCCAGCACCACCACAAACCCTGGAAGTAATGATGTCGGTGAGTACGGAAAATGGGGCAATCATTGCATCCCATGAATATAAGTCCTCCCCTGTTATAATCTGTGGATTGAATTTCCCGGCGAACCTCTTCATACTCCCTTTGGTGGAATTTGATGCAATTCTTGGCATGGATTGTCTTTCCTTATATAGAGCCAAAATAAATTGTCGGGAGAGGGAAATCACACTCCATATGGAGAATCGAACCCCGATTATTTACAAGTGTCAAGAGGAAGATGAATCTCCTTTAGCTCCATCATCTCAAGCATGGATATTACTGCCTTATGAGCACACATATCTGGCTCAGATGATTGAGTCCAAGGAAGAAACTACCCTTGAATAAATGCCTATTGTGAGGGAATTCGCTGAAGTATTTCCCGAGGAACTTCCTGGTCTTCCTCCAAGAAGAGATGTTGAGTTCTCAATTGAACTTATACCTTGGGAGCTACCAATATCCAAGACTCCATATAGAATGGCTGTTGTTGAGTTTGAAGAGCTAAAGAAACAACTACAGGAGAATCTGGATAATGGGTTTATATGCCGAAGTGCATCACCATGGGGTGCACTAGTCCTCTTCGTCAAGAAGAAGGATGGGTCAATGCGGCTTTGCATCAATTATCGTGAACTTAAAAAAATAACGATAAAGAACAAGTATCCTCTCCCAAGAATCGATGACTTGTTTGATCAGCTTAGTGGAGCACAATACTTCTCCAAGGTGGACTTGCGGTCGGGATATTATCAAGTAAGGGTGAAGAAGGAAGATATCCCCAAGAATGCTTTTCGTATAAGGTACCGGCACTATGAATTCATAGTAATGCCTTTTGGACTCACCAATGCTCCAGCAATATTCATGGACTTGATGAATAGAGTCTTTAGAGATTACCTTGACAAATTTGTGGTAGTCTTTATAGATGATTTCCTAATATACTCCAAAACCAAGGAGGACCATGAGGAGCATTTAAAAACTGTACTAGAGACTATTCGCAAGGAGAAGCTCTGTGAAAAGTACAAAAATTGTGAGTTTTGGTTGAAGGAAGTCTCATTCTTGGGCCATATCATCACAAGCAATGGGATATCTGTGGACTCCTCCAAAACAGATGCAATTGAGGGATGGCTGAGACCAACATCAGAAACTGATACCAGTAGCTTCTTGGGGTTAGCTGGATATTATTGATGATTTGTGAGAAATTTCTCACAATTGTCCAACCCTCTTACCAAGCTAACTCGAAAGGGAGTAAAGTTTTCTTTGAGTGATGAATGTGAAGAAAGCTTCAAGGAGTTAAAAAGAAGGCTTATCACTGCACCCGTGCTCACTTTACCCACAAGTGGGGAGCTTTTTGTGGTATTCAGTGATGCTTCAAAGAAGGGCTTAGGATGTGTGCTGATGCATAATGATAAAGTGATATCCTATGCCTCAAGGTAGTTGAAAATCCATGAGCAAAACTATCCAACGCATGATCTGGAGTTGGCGACGGTGATCTTTGCCTTGAAAATCTTGCGGCATTATCTCTATGGAGAGAAATGTGAGATATATACTGACCACAAGAGTCTTAAATATATATTCACACAGAAAGAGCTTAATATGCGCCAGAGAAGATGGATAGAGATCATTAAGGAGTATGATTGTTCAATACATTACCACCCTGGGAAGGCGAACAAGGTGGCGGATGCCCTAAGTAGAAAGGATCCAGCGATTCTATCCATGATGAGAATTGAAAAGGATCCAATCTTCTTATACTTGATGAATATGGACGTGGGAATCATAAATAAGGGAACATCATCAATCCTTTCACAAATGATTGCTCAACCATCTCTTTTGGAAAGGTTAAAGGATGCTCAAAAGGATGATGCGAGAATCCAAGAAAAAGTGGAAGCTATCAAAAAGGGAAAATCCTTAGAGTTTAATGTTAATGAAGAAGGAATTGTGCGGTTTGGGAAAAGACTATGTGTTCCATCAAGTTCAGAGCTGAAGAAGGAAATTTTGGATGATGCACATAGTTCAAATTTCTCTATTCACCCAGGGAGAACAATGATGTATCTAGATCTCCGAGAAAACTTTTGGTGGGATTATATGAAGCAGGAGATCGCTGAATATACATCAAAGTGCCTGGTGTGTCAGCAAGTGAAGGCAGAGAGGCAGAAGTCTAAGGGGATGATTCAACCATTGCCCATACCAGAATGGAAATGGGAGAACATCACCATGGACTTTGTCACTGGACTTCCAAGGACATCCAAAGGCAACAATGCAATCTGGGTTGTTGTGGATCGTCTTACAAAGACTACACACTTCATTGCTATTCGAGAGGATTTCTCTTTGGATCAACTGACACAGATATATATCAGGGATGTGGTACGGT
Organism: Viscum album; assembly: GCA_963277665.1. Lineage (NCBI taxonomy): Eukaryota > Viridiplantae > Streptophyta > Magnoliopsida > Santalales > Viscaceae > Viscum > Viscum album. The sequence goes on from OY728119.1 coordinate 119,255,927, forward strand.
TTCATGGAGTACCACTATCTATTGTTTCTGACCGAGATACAAGATTCACCTCTATGTTTTGGAAGAGTCTTCAACAAGCTCTGAATACTGAACTGAATTTCAGTACAGCCTATCATCCTCAAACTGATGGCCAATCCGAGATGACTATCCAAACACTTAAGGATATGTTGAGAGCGTGCTCAATGGACTTTAAAGGAGGATGGGATCAACATCTTCCTCTAGTTGAGTTCTCTTATAATAATAGTTTCAACTCGAGCATACAAATGGCACCATATGAAGCCATGTATGGGAAAAGGTGTAGAACACCAGCATGTTGGGATGAGGTTGGTGAACGTAAGCTGCTTGGACCAGAAATGGTCGAAGAAATGGTGGAGAAGGTGAAAACCATTCAGCAGCATATCAAGGTATCCCAAAGTCGACAGAAGAGTTATGCAGATAATCATCGATGAGACCTTGAGTTTAAAGTCGGAGACATGGTGTTTTTACACATATCTCCATGGAAGAAGGTCATGAGGTTTGGAAAGAAAGGGAAGTTAAGTCCAAGGTACATCGGCCCCTTTGAGATTCTTGATCGTGTTGGGGCTGTGGCCTATCAACTAGCACTTCCACCTACTATGGCCAAGGTGCATGATGTCTTTCATGTATCCCTCTTAAGGAAGTACATACCAGACCCTTCACATGTACTCTCTTCTGAGGTGGTACAATTGGAAGATGATCTTTCTTATGAGGAGCAACCAGTGAAGATCTTAGATCATAGAGAAAAAGTTCTACGAAATAAGACAATGCCCCTCGTCAAGGTGTTGTGGAGAAACCAAAAGTTTGAAGAAGCAACTTGGGAGTCAGAGGATATGATGAAGCTAAGTAACCCACATTTGTTTTAGTGTGGGAAAAGGAAAATTTCGAGGGCGAAATTTCTTAAGGGGTTAATATTGTAACGACCCAAAGTTTCATTAATAGAAAATCTCTCTTGATCCAGTTAAATGTTTATTTATGAAAAATGTTTTTATAAGATGTCAACTTCTTTAGTTTTACGTTATGATTTGTGACCGTTACTTTTATAGCCGTTGAACAGTGATCATCTGAGTAGTATAAATATAAGGCTTTAACGAACCCATTTCTACTCAGACAAGGGAAGCGATGGCCTCATCCAGTAGAATTGCCCCTTATGAATCCCATTTGTCAGAGATCGGAAAAGAGGTTGCGTCTTTGGGATTTTCCCTTGACCAAGCCCAAGCTGAGCTTCATCAAGTCAAGCTCGAACGTGATCATCTACGGGAAAAGTGGAAGTTGATTGAAATTACCACTCGAGCGATGTTATCCGAGCCACCCCAAGAGTATGTCACCATCGCACACCTTACCCTTAGGTCTTATGCGGCTATTTTAAGGGGTTATGTAACAAATAAGTAGCACCATGCTCATGTACATTATTTTTGTATATAATAATGAATATAATTTCTAGTCATTTTTGATACATTGTAATTAGTTTTTAAAGTACAAATGGTGTTTTTAGTTATTATTTAATTAAGAATTATATTTTATTAAATTAAAGGAGTTTGTAATTAAATAATAGTTTAATAAAATATTATTATTAATATTAAATTAATGTTTATTAAATATAAATGATCTTATAATTTTATGAATGCAATTAAAAGTTTTATTAAGGTTTGAAAGCCAGTTCTGTCAAAACCCGTGATTTTTTTTTATAAATGTCGGTTTTTATTTTAAAAGTGAAAATTCACATATTTAGAAAATTATTTAGATAAAATAAATATTACTTTTGGAATCAGGACGTCGAAATTATCCAACGGTGAATTTTTCATAATTTTCTGAGACAGTCAAATTTTTGGGTAAAAATTAAATACCATTTAAATATATAATGTGTTTTATGACATCATAATATCCCAATGGTGATGTAATAAAATACCATAATCCATATCTTCGGCCAATATGTGTTTTATCATTAAAATAATGAGTTTTTGGGTTTGTTTGACTTACTTTTCAAAGCATTAATGAAGCCCTCAAGACTTATTCAACACTTTACCTTTTTAAATTAATTTCCATGGGAGTGTGACTCACCTCCACATAAGAAACCCTAATTTTTTAATAAGTTCGGACCTTGACCTTGTAAAATATTGTTTTCCTCTTTCATTTTCCAGAAACCATGGGAAAATACCATGGGATGGTTTGTGGTTTGGATTATTTTAATATAAGGGGTCCCAAACCTTAATAATAAAGAATTCTCTCACCTTTCCTATATAAAACCACCCAAGATCCCACTTACTCCTCACTAAAATCCCTTGGAGTTTGTCCAACCTCTTCCCTACTCTCTCTAGAATCCTCCCAATGTGCCCCAAACTCCCAATAAGCCTCTCACAAGCCTCTCTCTAACCTTTGGAAGCACACTTTCAAGTAAGGGTTTTTTCTTCCTTTCTCATTTTTGTCATTTTTCTTTAAGTTGTATTTCCCTTTTAATTTCAATTATGAATGTTGGGGTATGGTTTCACACCTCTCCCATACTGCTCTATTATTGTTTGAATGATGGGAGACCCCTTTCTCTCTCATTAAAAGCCTCCCATGTACACCCGTTACTATGCCGAAATTCGGAAAGAAACCTTTTTCTCCTCTTTTATATTCAAGAAATACTTTAGTATCATGAATCTAAATTCCTTTCCAATTGTTGGGACATGTATCTCTATGACCTCCTTACTGTCCATTACATGTAAATATGATGAGTAACCCCTTTCTCTCTCATTAAAAGCCTCCCATGTACACCCGTTACTATGCCGAAATTCCGAAAGAAACCTTTTTCTCCTCTTTTATATTCAAGCAATAATTTTGTATCATGAATCTAAATTCCTTTTCAATTGTTGGGACATGTATATATATGACCTCCTTACTTTCCATTACATTTAAATATGATGTGGAACCCCTTTCTCTCTCATCAACCTTTTTTATGAATTCTTATGTCACGCCGTTATGCTGCCGAAATCACACCGATTTTCTAAGTCAATATCATTGTGTAGTGAATACCATGCCCATTTCTCCATCAAGGGTATTCACCTTTATGCACATTTACTTATTGATTATAATGTTTCATGTATGAATTCCACATTCCTTTATCGTGGAATAAATGATTATGTTTTATGAATCCATGTTTTATGATTCATGTGGCACACTTATGCATGAAATGAAATGTTTAAGAAGGGTGCGCCCTTTATAGTGCTCCAATGCATTGGGTAAAGTATAGTATCATGATACTTCATGTGCAATGAGTGTTGAATGATGCTAATTCAAGTGCAAAGAGGGTTTACTCATGCTTCAAGTGAAATGAGGGTTTACTCATGCTCTATGTGCAATGAGCCTTGGCTCATGCTAATTCAATGTTAAGTGTTGTTGCCACATTTTTCATGTTATGGTTATCATGCTTTATCATGCATTTATGTTCATGTTACTCTAATTCTATATTGATGTTCCTATTTCCTAAAATGTATTGTACTCTTCATGTTATTCATTGTGTACTCCCTTACTGGGCTTTATAGCTCACCCTTTTCTTATGCATGTCCTCAGGTTATCCCATGCAATGCTAAGTACGAAGGAATATAGTGGTCATGTAAAAGAAGTTTTCAATAAAGATGTTGTATTTCAAGTTTAAAGTTTTTATGTAATGATCCTAAGCCCCAAAGACACTAAACCTCTTGATCTTCTTTGTTGTATCAAGTGAAGTTTTATGTAATAAAGCATGCTTAAGTTGTAATAAAAAGCAGGGTTGTCATATAATCAACTTCGACATATTGGCAGACCCTGCCGACCTAATCCATGAAGAGTTGAAGCAATTTCGACTCGTAATCTAAGGTATGGTTTATCTATATAAGGAATATGAACTCCCATGAACATGTGAAAGAACCCCTTCATGTTAAGACAAAAATACCTTTGGACGAGAAGTATTATTTTTCCATGAGACTGGATGATGAACTGGATAATTCATCAATCCAAGATGCACTGAGTCTATCAAAATTTATTCGATAAGAACTCATTGAGGCCTTATCAAATCCTCAGGATTTTGAAGTCCAAGGTTGTGGATACATAAGTGTATCATTTAGAGAATGATCCTATAGAATTCCATGTGGTCATCGCTTTCACATAACATTATTAGTATGGTGTCATACATGGACAATTCAGTACCTTGTATACTCCTGTCAGGATACATGAAAATGATATCTCATGAGTTGTTATTGATAATGGATCAGATTCAACGTCATTCTGGTCCATGAACATTTCCAATTGGGTCTCAATAAATCTAACTTGCCTATATTTACTTTAATGTTACATGGTTATGACAATAATGAACAATATTGTCTTAGAGAGATCACACATAGAACTCATTTTAGGGATCTTGTGTCTAGCTATGTGTTATTGGTTGTTCTATAGGATATAACATTCAATGACATAATGGGATGAACTTTGTTGTATCAGAATGTACCCATTCCTTCATAATACTACAAAATACCTCTAATACTATATTAATGGACAAATAGGGACATTAAAAATTGAAATGGACACATTCAAATCCTATGAGTCACAATACATTGATGCAGTTTTCTACCACAAGGGAGGAATGCAATCTATGGTTGTTAAGGTTTCCTGGATTAATGACCCAAATAGTCTGGAGATAATCCTATATAACCCTTTCAAAAATCTCAATAAATATTACGTGAATCCCATTAATCAAATATCAGGGGTGGGAATGAATTCAATCACTCATTTATTGAATTTTTAAAATTCAGTCTTCATAATTGAATCCGATAATGTAGGAGAGGTTTTCAAATTTCCAAATAGTAGTGATATCCTGGATGGAAATATCTTCATTCCACCCCCTAAGAATCATAAAATTCATGTTAAATTATATTTTATGGAAGAATATGTCATGTAAATGAGAGATTATAGGTATTCTCATTCACAATCCCTCAGCGTGCCTTTAAAGCTCCTGAAAGGCCTCGGGTTATTGAGTGAGCCAGAAATGGTTGCTTCATCTTCTAGATTCCTAAATAGTGAGTCCCCTCTTCCTCTAAGGAACTTTCTTCATTACATACTGTAACACCCCAAGATTTTATAGTGTGTTATTTCTTAAAAATAATTCAATAACTTTCACTACACACAACACCAAGTTCAATCGCACCATGACTTACCAAACAAGCTATTAAAAAGAGGTTATGAATAGTGTTAACTAAATTTTAAACTTTATATAATCCTTATAATTTTAGAATCCATATTATGAGTTTCTTAGACATAATGTAAGAACAAATTCATTTTCAGTATTGCACTTTTACCAAATTTTAATAGTGAACCCTTTTTAAATACAATATTTTAAACTTTTTGACTAAATGGGGACATCAAAAATTTAAAATGAAACACCCCAAACTTCCACGGTACGTTTCCCTTCGAATAATGCGATAGCGTGTGTTGTACGCAACCTCGAGTTCTAACACACACCACAACTAATTAAACTAGCCGTTGTGAATAGTAATACCTACTTTTTAAATTATATATATTTTATATTTCAAAATGGACTTCATCTTTGGATTCAGAATATCGAATTTAGCCTAAGGTGAAATTTTGGTACATTTCGGATAACTTTCATATTTTGATGAATAGTGAAAATTACTAAATTTTAATTAAAAACAACTTTTTTACTCAAAATAATTAATAGTGATAAATTATGAATTTTAGTGGTTTTAAAGTATATTTAGAATATATTTTTACCATTTAATATAATGTTGGTCATTGGACATAATTTTACAATTAAACCGAACATAAACAAGTGTCAATCTTTTGATAGTTATTATCTCTTAAAAACACGCTTTTTGTTTTGACAGCGGGAATTAATTTTAAATTAATTTCTGCCACTTCTGTGTTTAGAATTTAGGAAAATGGATTCCATATTTGGAATCAGGATGTTCAAATTGTGTAAATAGGTAACTTTTATTTTTAGACATTTTGAATAATTACTGCGGTAAATATTTTATTTACCATGGTTAAGGGTAAATCCGGTAAATAAGGGTTAAACAAATAATATTATAATAATACTAAATTACCCTAAAACGTGTCTTCACCCTATTGGTTGATACATGGTCGACCATGGGCATCTTTGTGTCAATTTTGGGACCCCATGGATCCACTTGTAAGTGATAATGACACTTTATTTTAATTAAGTCAAAATGAATACAAAAATGACACAAGCATATATCTTTTAGAAAAACAATTGTTACATAGGGTTATATAAGTTTGATTTTAGATTATAAATATTAATTAGAAATCTAAAAATCTTTCCTACATAATTATATTTTATTTATAATTTTTAGACATTAAATAATTAATTTTATTTATGACACAATGATGATGCAGTAATTACTATAATAGTGAAAAATTAAAATAATTGATATTATAAATACCCAAATAAATATAATATGAAACTTTTAATGAATTAAACTAATTTTCTAGGATAATATGATATATTAGGATTGATTTAATTGACTTTTTTCGAAGTAATCAATCTGTTATGAGTTTCACAAAAATCAACTATTGAATAGTGTCAAAATTGACATAAAAGAGTTCTTAAAACAAATATTATATTATTAATTGATATTAAATTCCTAAAAATCTAAGGTTAGGCCAAGAGACTTATATCAGGATAGGTTCATCATTAATGGACCACTTGGGGGTCGCTTGGATGTATATAGTAAGTTTATTAACCATATTATATAAAAATACAAAGAGACATTGTAAAAGTGAAACTAATTAACTTAGAGTTAATACTTAAAGATAAGGTTAATATAAGTACCCAAACCTGTCTAACTTCTATTGGTTGAGTTGTTTTCTACCTATCCCCACTTTAACATTTAAATAATCAACTTTGGAGCCATTAGAAACCGAATATGAATTTATTATAAATTAATATTTCAAGATTTTCGAAAGGTGCCCCTCACCCCTCTTATAAAAGGGCACTCCTCCTTCCCATTTCTTCACACCTTAAAAGCCTTTTTGTTCGGCCAAACTCTGCCCAAATACTCTCCCAACATCCCTCACTACAACCTAGAGGCCTTAGTTTGATCAGAAAGCCAACCTAAGGAGCCCTTTTGATCAAATCAAAAGGAAGAACCCGAAGAAGAGGTAATGATTTCACCACCCTTCTCCAAGTTCATTTCTTCTTCCACTTCTTCTTCCTTTGTTCTTACCATTCTAAAATAATAACTCCAGTATCTCAAATATACTGTGATTTTATTATAAATATGGTACAATCATATTCAGTATTCTATCCACCCTTTGAATAACATGTCACCATACGTGCGTACGTACGGCTTACCGTCTCCACGTCGTGGTGTAATTGTTATTCAATATAATATTATTTGGATGGGTATAATAATGATGTGTAACTCATGTAAATAATAAATAAAACATGTTAATGATTCTGTATATATGATATACCATCCATTTATATGTTATTTTAATATCAAAAGAATGATATTGTCGCTCGTGCGTACGTACGGACTACCGTCTCCACGAACGCGATGAGATTCATTCTCCATCGTAACCATTCAAGTATAATTATCATTTGATGATTTAAAAATGATTTTTAAGGAATAGATATCATTCTGGATAATAATAAGATACAATAACCATGGCTTATGTAACAAAACATATAAAAGAAAATGAGTAAGTTAACTCCCGAAACGACGATAATTCTAAGATATTATTAACAAACCAATGTTAAAAGATCATATATGATATCATATTAATATATATGATTCTTGTATAATTTAATAACAAATATTTCACCATTATACAGGAGGTTAACCTACCCCAACCAAGGAAAAGTACAAGGTAAGGGTTTACTTTACAACCTCTTCATTATCCAAGGTTGTTTATACGTAATAATCTACTGGGATCTCTTTATCATCCACATCCATGTTTCTTCAAAATGTATTTCAAAACATTTTTATTATTTACAAGAATATGGGTTAAAGTCATTTATACCCTTGTTTGACTTTTTATAAGAGGTTTATAAAGGAATCTTTCCGTCGTTTTCAAAACAAGGTCATTTTTAACCTTTTCGACAGAATTAAGGTAAGAACGTTTTTTTAAACTTATACGGCAGGTGCGGCTAATTTCCACCGTTATAAAATCTTCAAAACTTCCCTTACAAGCTTATAAGAATATTTTCAAAGAAAATGTGTTATTTTATATGGATCTTAAATGATTTCAAAATAAAAAGAGATATTTCTTTAAAAAGAATTTTGATTTCATCTATGTCAACATCCTTTGATGGATTTTACGCTTATTTGAATTTGATCTATTGTGATACAAAACTTCTATATTGTATTGAAGGTTTTGTGATATGTTTGAATGTGGATGTGCTATTTTTATACCATTCATAGTTTATGGTGAAATTATTGACATTTCGTATGCTAGTTTTAATATGAATGTTTATGTTATGTTTAAACCTTTTCATATGGGAATGCATTGGACTTAGTAAGTGACGGGTGGAGCCCGCTATAGCTCCTCGATGCATCGGTAGGTCTCATGAGACAAACTAGTGTCTTGGCACAAGGCCTTGACAAAATATTATTTGTAGTCTTGGCACGAGGCCTTGACTATGTGGTTATGATAGTCTGGCATTATGCATTCCAACATTATGAAAGTGGTTATTGATTTTTGCATGTGATTATTCGATTAGTAGAATATCCATGTGTGTAAGTAAATGGCATTATTTCATTTTATTTATGCCATACCATGTTGAAAGTTCATGTTTGAAATACTTTTGTTTTAGTTATACATTTCCTTAAAAGTTTATTCTTATTTATGAAAGTTTCTGCTATATTGTTATCCTTACTGGGCATTTGAGCTCACCCCTTTTCTATGTTTTATTTTTCCCAGGAAGTGAAGAAGTAAGTTATGAATGACCTGCAGGGATATTATGTGGGGATATGAGTGTGGATTATGGAGACAATATGTAGTTGTAGTAGTTTTTCGTTTAATGATGTAATGTAAAACTTATGAATATATCTAGTGTTTCCAAGGCTACTAAACCAATCGGTCTTTCGAGATTTGATCTTTCTTGTGATCATGCCAATGTTACGAAGTAATGCACCGACTCTGGGTAGCTGGGGTCGGGGCGTTACAGTTGGTATCAGAGGAAGTTTAGTACAAACCTTGGAAACTAGATTTAGAAAAACTCTGATTAGAGCACGTAGACCTAAGATGAACTTTGAGGATTAGTATAGAAGAACTTCCTAGAATTTTGGTATTGTAGAGATTTTGTGAGTTTTCCAAGAAATACATCCCTGTCTGGATACGATCAGGTAGAGGCGGCTCTGGCACAGATGTACCTAGGGGTAAAACCCGAAAACACCGCTTTGAGCTAGACTCAAACGGGAACTGGTGCACGACAACGGGCCTTGCTACACTCTTGGTTACGACACTCCCAGGGGATATGCTTAGGATAACTCTCATTTTCTTTACAAATCATTATGAAGGGTTTATGAGTATATACTTTCTCAAAGAAAACATTTTTATGATTATGGATTATATCCATAAATAGTTCAATTTATGTTAAGTGTTTTATAAGTATGGGATTATGTGTTTTGATTCATAAACTGATCTAGTTTGTGCCATGGTATAGAAATGGCGCCCAGTATAAGGAATGAGAACTCCAGAAATACACATGATTCAAAGAGAAGGAAGGATCATATCTTTCATGGTCTTAAGCTAGAATTTATAAGAGAAATAGTCTCCCATGTATTATCATCATATGAAGAAATAATATCATGTGTTGATAAGATAAGTAATGATTTTACTGAGTCTTATGGCTTTGAAGGGAAGCAAGAGAAGAAAAGGATGGAAGAGAGAAAGATGGATAAAGGGAAGAGGGAAAAGAAGAATTTTCCCATATATGGTAACTGTGGAAAGAAACACCCTGGAACTTGCCTGAAAGGAATGTGAGTTTGTTATAAGTGTGGAGGAAAAGGGCACACAGTACGTGACTGCAAGGGTAAGAAAATGGTTTTAAATGTACATTGCTTCATTTGCAAGGAGTTTGGACACTACGTGAACCTATGTCCCAGTCATCAGACTATGCCGCAAATGATGTTATTGGATAATAACCAAGTTATGATACTACCACAGATGAAGAGGAATGATTAGAGTTCTTATGTTGATTATGTCAATTGAGTGTTGTATCAACAATGTACTTGTTATAATAATTATGGAGTATATAAGGATTGTACTGCAGTACTATTTCATTAAGGACTTGAGATTATGTGGAACAAAGAAAAGTGACTCAATAGCAGGATAAATTTTTGGAAAATATATGGTTGAGAGAATGATAAATCATAATATAGTTCTGATATTGAGGTAGTGATTTTGGAATAATATGAGATTGTTTTGGATAAATTATATTGGATATTCTTGACTACCTTGGAACTGATTAATGATTTGTATATTCCATCATTGTTGGGGTTTAAAACATTTTTGGATTAATGAAGTATATCCAGCATTCTATATGGAATAAGGGAGCATGAATGTAATCAATAAGGAATATGGTAATACATGATGAAGGTATTCATATTCTATTACGGGGTAAAAAGGATATATATTATGTTTACCTTCCTTATAAATGTTGGACTGTGAGTTTAGACAGAAGTATTTTGGATAGTTCTAGTTTGGATTATTTTGGATTTCCATAAAAGGACAACCCGGAGGTCGGGCGGCAACCCGTCGCGTCCGGCAAGGCTGCGAGACTTGAACCCGCAACCGAAGGGCGACAAGGGTGTATCACCTACCACTGGCCCAAGAGATGTCCTGGATTAAATAATGTAGTTTTTTTAAAAGATCTGGTAGATGAATTATAAATTCGTTTATTTTGGAACCCTGTACGAATAGTATAAATATAATTTTTTTTACGAGTGAAAGATGAGTTTATGGTAGAAATTTATTAATGGACAAAACTCTAATTATAAAGTAAGTATATCTCCTTATGATCTTAGACAATCTCATAAATAAATTCCTCAATATTAAGAAAAGCAACTTAGAACAAAAATTTTGTCCTAGATGGTACCTTAAATCATCACTAATTTATGGCTTTGGGATTGTTGGCCTTTTCATAGCCATGTTCTCTACCACTCTCCATCAGATAATTAATGGTTAGATTTCTCTTCCATATCCATATTTTCCTACATGGAACCCTAGTATGTGTTATTTTCGGTAATCTTCATACTTTCCACTCTTTATTTTAAATAGAGGCCTCATTAATTCATTTTTCGATGTGGGATTTCAACTAAGATATTTTGAAACGTCAAAAATGTGTTATCCTAATACCCTATGTTTTGTTGAACCGATGGTATTTCAAATCATCATAGATTGATGAATTTAAGGACCTCAATTATACACTTGTTTGTGATTGATGACCTCAATCACTACCTATAAATATTTACGTTTTTCCTCCGATTATATGTCTCTAATTGCCACCAATGTTCTCCTAATCAAGATCATAATTTGGTGGTGACCGTTTCATTTCTCTTTTCCTCATATTAAGACTAAATTTTAGTAACCCAATTTATGATGTGGGTTTTCCCACAAATATATTTTCTACTTTCAACCTTTTATTTTCGAAGAACAATTTCAAATTGCGAGGACGCAATTTATTGAAGCAGGGGAGAATGTAACACCCCAAGATTTTATAGTGTGTTATTTCTTCAAAATAATTCAATAACTTTCACTACACGCAACACCAAGTTCAATCGCACCATGACTTACCAAACAAGCTATTAAAAAGAGGTTATGAATAGTGTTAACTAAATTTTAAACTTTATATAATCCTTATAATTTTAGAATCAATATTATGAGTTTCTTAGACATAATGTAAGAACAAATTCATTTTCAGTATTGCACTTTTACCAAATTTTAATAGTGAACCCTTTTTAAATACAATATTTTAAACTTTTTGACTAAATGGGGACATCAAAAATTTAAAATGAAACACCCCAAGCTTCCACGGTACGTTTCCCTTCGAATAATGCGATAGCGTGTGTTGTACGCAACCTCGAGTTCTAACACACACCACAACTAATTAAACTAGCCGTTGTGAATAGTAATACCTACTTTTTAAATTATATATATTTTATATTTCAAAATGGACTTCATCTTTGGATTCAGAATATCGAATTTAGCCTAAGGTGAAATTTTGGTACATTTCGGATAACTTTCATATTTTGATGAATAGTGAAAATTACAAAATTTTAATTAAAAACAACTTTTTTAATCAAAATAATTAATAGTGATAAATTATGAATTTTAGTGGTTTTAAAGTATATTTAGAATATATTTTTACCATTTAATATAATGTTGGTCATGGGACATAATTTTACAATTAAACCGAACATAAACAAGTGTCAATCTTTTGATAGTTATTATCTCTTAAAAACACGCTTTTTGTTTTGACAGCGGGAATTAATTTTAAATTAATTTCTGCCACTTCTGTGTTTAGAATTTAGGAAAATGGATTCCATATTTGGAATCAGGATGTTCAAATTGTGTAAATAGGTAACTTTTATTTTTAGACATTTTGAATAATTACTGCGGTAAATATTTTATTTACCATGGTTAAGGGTAAATCCGGTAAATAAGGGTTAACAAAATAATATTATAATAATACTAAATTACCCTAAAACGTGTCTTAACCCTATTGGTTGATACATGGTCGACCATGGGCATCTTTGTGTCAATTTTGGGACCCCATGGATCCACTTGTAAGTGATAATGACACTTTATTTTAATTAAGTCAAAATGAATACAAAAATGACACAAGCATATATCTTTTAGAAAAACAATTGTTACATAGGGTTATATAAGTTTGATTTTAGATTATAAATATTCATTAGAAATCTAAAAAGCTTTCCTACATAATTATATTTTATTTATAATTTTTAGACATTAAATAATTAATTTTATTTATGACACAATGATGATGCAGTAATTACTATAATAGTGAAAAATTAAAATAATTGATATTATAAATACCCAAATAAATATAATATGAAACTTTTAATGAATTAAACTAATTTTCTAGGATAATATGATATATTAGGATTGATTTAATTGACTTTTTTCGAAGTAATCAATCTGTTATGAGTTTCACAAAAATCAACTATTGAATAGTGTCAAAATTGACATAAAAGAGTTCTTAAAACAAATATTATATTATTAATTGATATTAAATTCCTAAAAATCTATGTTTAGGCCAAGAGACTTATATCAGGATAGGTTCATCATTAATGGACCACTTGGGGGTCTCTTGGATGTATATAGTAAGTTTATTAACCATATTATATAAAAATACAAAGAGACATTGTAAAAGTGAAACTAATTAACTTAGAGTTAATACTTAAAGATAAGGTTAATATAAGTACCCAAACCTGTCTAACATATATTGGTTGAGTTGTTTTCTACCTATCCCCACCTAAACATTTAAATAATCAACTTTGGATCCATTAGAAACCGAATATGAATTTATTATAAATTAATATTTCTAGCTTTTCCAAAGGTGCCCCTCACCCCTCTTATAAAAGGGAACTCCTCCTTCCCATTTATTCACACCTTAAAAGCCTTTTGGTTCGGCCAAACTCTGCCCAAATACTCTCCCAACATCCCTCACTACAACCTAGAGGCCTTAGTTTGATCAGAAAGCCAACCTAAGGAGCCCTTTTGATCAAATCAAAAGGAAGAACCCGAAGAAGAGGTAATGATTTCACCACCCTTCTCCAAGTCATTTCTTCTTCCACTTCTTCTTCCTTTGTTCTTACCATTCTAAAATAATAACTCCAGTATCTCAAATATACTGTGATGTTATTATAAATATGGTACAATAATATTCAGTATTCTATCCACCCTTTGAATAACATGTCACCATACGTGCGTACGTACGGCTTACCGTCTCCACGTCGTGGTGTAATTGTTATTCAATATAATATTATTTGGATGGGTATAATAATGATGTGTAACTCATGTAAATAATAAATATAACATGTTAATGATTCTGTATATATGATATACCATCCATTTATATATTATTTTAATATCAAAAGAATGATATTGTCGCTCGTGCGTACGTACGGACTACCGTCTCCACGAACGCGATGAGATTCATTCTCCATCGTAACCATTCAAGTATAATTATCATTTGATGATTTAAAAATGATTTTTAAGGACTAGATATCATTCTGGATAATAATAAGATACAATAACCATGGCTTATGTAACAAAACATATAAAAGAAAATGAGTAAGTTATCTCCCGAAACGACGATAATTCTAAGATATTATTAACAAACCAATGTTAAAAGATCATATATGATATCATATTAATATATATGATTCTTGTATAATTTAATTAAAACTATTTCACCATTATACAGGAGGTTAACCTACCCCAACCAAGGAAAAGTACAAGGTAAGGGTTTACTTTACAACCTCTTCATTATCCAAGGTTGTTTATACGTAATAATCTACTGGGATCTCTTTATCATCCACATCCATGTTTCTTCAAAATGTATTTCAAAACATTTTTATTATTTACAAGAATATGGGTTAAAGTCATTTATACCCTTGTTTGACTTTTTATAAGAGGTTTATAAAGGAATCTTTCCGTCGTTTTCAAAATAAGGTCATTTTTAACCTTTTCGACAGAATTAAGGTAAGAACGTTTTTTTAAACTTATACGGCGGGTGCGGCTAATTTCCACCGTTATAAAATCTTCAAAACATCCCTTACAAGCTTATAAGAATATTTTCAAAGAAAATGTGTTATTTTATATGGATCTTAAATGATTTCAAAATAAAAAGAGATATTTCTTTAAAAAAAAATTTGATTTCATCTATGTCAACATCCTTTGATGGATTTTACGCTTATTTGAGTTTGATCTATTGTGATACAAAACTTCTATATTGTATTGAAGGTTTTGTGATATGTTTGACTGTGGATGTGCTATTTTTATACCATTCATAGTTTATGGTGAAATTATTGACATTTCGTATGCTAGTTTTAATACGAATGTTTATGTTATGTTTAAACCTTTTCATATGGGAATGCATTGGACTTAGTAAGTGACGGGTGGAGCCCGCTATAGCTCCTCGATGCATCGGTAGGTCTCATGAGACAAACTAGTGTCTTGGCACAAGGCCTTGACAAAATATTATTTGTAGTCTTGGAACGAGGCCTTGACTATGTGGTTATGATAGTCTGGCATTATGCATTCCAACATTATGAAAGTGGTTATTGATTTTTGCATGTGATTATTCGATTAGTAGAATATCCATGTGTGTAAGTAAATGTCATTATTTCATTTTATTTATGCCATACCATGTTGAAAGTTCATGTTTGAAAGGATTTTGTTTTAGTTATACATTTCCTTAAAAGTTTATTCTTATTTATGAAAGTTTCCGTTATATTGTTATCCTTACTGGGCGTTTGAGCTCACCCCTTTTCTATGTTTTATTTTTCCCAGGAAGTGAAGAAGTAAGTTATGAATGACCTGCAGGGATATTATGTGGGGATATGAGTGTGGATTATGGAGACAATATGTAGTTGTAGTAGTTTTTTGTTTAATGATGTAATGTAAAACTTATGAATATATCTAGTGTTTCCAAGGCTACTAAACCAATCGGTCTTTCGAGATTTGATCTTTCTTGTGATCATGCCAATGTTACGAAGTAATGCACCGACTCTGGGTAGCTGGGGTCGGGGCGTTACACATACTCCCCTATTAGAGAAAATATAAGTAAATCCTGATGTATAAGAAGTAGATGAAGACCTTAGGGATTCCCCTCCAATATTTGAGGAAGGCGTATCCACCACCATTGATGAACTCATATGGATAAATCTTGGTACAAAAGAAGATCCATGACACGCTTTGATTAGTCTGGCCATGAATCATAAAGAACAAGAGGTATATACCTTCTTCTTGAAGCAAAACAAGGAAATGTTCATTTGAAATTACATAGTTATTCCATTCCATGACCCTGAGGTTGCCACCCATCACTTGGGTTTTCCATAAGATCATCGGGGATAGAGTAGGAATCCAAAAAGACACAACCACTCATGCCACCAAAATTGAGTCTAAAATATAAAATATCATAAGGTTTAACTATATATGATAAGTACATTATAAAAAATAGCTATCCAACATTGTCCCAGTAAATAAGAATAATTGTAAAATCAGTTTTTGGATCTATTTCAGAGATCTCAACTATCATTGTTCCAAAGATGATTTCTCAGTGAAAATCACAGAACTCATGATTGATGAAACTAATAGTTATCAAGACCTCTCCTTCATGGATGGATATTAAGGGTACAAAAAAATTAGGATGGACCTAGAAGATAAAGAATACAGTACTTTCATATCCCCTTAGGGAGTATTATACTATCGAGTAATTCCCTTTTCCTTAATGAAAGATGGTGCTACATACCACCGTTCTATGTGTCACATCTTTGATCCCTTATTGGGGATATTATTTCAATTATATATTTATGATCTAGTGGTCTGGTACTGTGAATGTTCTGAACACTTGAATGACATGGAAACCATCGTTAATAATATTCGACAGAATAACCTATAGATGAACCCCTTGAATTGTGCTTTTGGGGTAACCTCAATATAATTTCTTTTCTTCATTTTATGCCATGACAACATTGAAGATGATTCTAAGAAAACTAAATATATCCTTATTATGTCACCTCCTTGAAACTTTAAAGAGTTGATAGGACATCAAAGACACTTATCCTACATTCCAATCTTTATATCCAACCTTGTAAGAAAGTGTTTAACCTTCACCAAAGTAATGAAGAAAGGGGACACGTATCAGTGGAAAAGTGACTGTATTTATTGACACCCTATTGAAAAACATATTGAGTCCACTGATTTTAATCCCACCTATTGAAGGAAATACTCTCATTATATATGTGAAATAATTAGAGCACTCACTTGATGCCTTAATTGCATAAAATAATTTTTTTTAGGAATTAAAACATCCTCAATTATCTAAGTCAAACCATGCTTGATGGTGAGACTCGCTATTCAAATATTGAGAAGATATGTTTTTCATTAATATTCTTCATTCAGAAGCTGAGTCACTATCTTCAGAACCATGAGGTTAACTTGGTTTCGCATAATAACCCACTCGAATTTATCCTCAGCCATCCTATGATGATAGGACATTTGGCATGATGGGTAGGTATTCTATAGTAGTTCAATATGCATTTCGTAACATAGAAAGTAGTGAAAGGCTATACAATAGTAGGTTTCCACACTGAACACTCATATGTGGAGGAGACATTATTATTAGATACTAAATTTCTAGATGAATAGATATTATCTATTTTGTAATACCCTTGAATATGTAAAATGTGTTTTTATGGTGCATCTAAGAGTCCAATGGGGAAGATAATGGAAGACATGAAGCTTTAAAAATATGGGTTATAGATTTATCTTATATCCCCAGAGAAGGAAGTGTTATTATACTCCTTCTTTTAATCACAATGTTGTACAAGCAACGAGACAGAATATCAGACTCTCACTGGAGGCCTGAAATTGGTACTTCAAATACTAGTGAACGACATAGAGGTGAAACATGACTTATAGTATGTAATAAATCAATTCAATGGGGATTACACCATCAGAAAAGGGGAACTAATTCCCCTATGTAATTATGTCTAAGGGTTTAAGGTAGGACTCCGATCAGATCCAACATTGACTCACATCCAATAATTTAGAAACCCTAGGTTTATTTATTGGAAAATGCAGCAACAACATTTTCAGATCCAAAATGGGATGAAATATTCATTAACATCTCCCATAATCGGATGGTCTCACCTTTTGTTCAATTAAGAATAGAAGAGATCAATGAAATCATATATATCCTTGTTCCATATGGCCATACCACTAGATGGATGATTCCAATCACAGACTACCATTAGGATGGGATTGTCCCACTAGATAGAGCCGAAAGAGAGAAGATATTACAGAGATCAACCAATTTCACTGTTTATGATGGACCTAATCACTAAATAGACCTCTAAAAATGAGGATTTTTTGATGTTTTTCTTGGATGTGTTGATGGAGAAGAGAATGTAACTATTATGAAAGAAGTATATATATAATCTTGTGGCCCCCACCTATCAGAGTACATTCATTATAATAAAATACAAAGTCTTGGATACTTATGGCCTTAAATGACTCAGTATTGTATAGAATTCACCAAGAAATGTCATTTCTCTCATGTTCACACCAACTTCATCCAACAAACCCCATTGTTTCTACATACATCCATGTAGTCTAAGACATTTTTCATATAGGTAATGGACCCTGTGGGGGTCATACCCTCCTTCTACGACCAAGCAGTTCAAGTATTACCTTAGTACGACCGATTTCTTTTCCAAATGGGCTATGAAAATACCACTTAAATAAGTCGAATCCAAAAGAATTGTTTTTTATTCTCAAACCTAAAATCATTAGTATATTTGGTGTTCCTCATAAAATATTGATGGAAAATAGGACCAATTTTTACTCCACTAATGTGGAAATGTTATACATAGGAAAAAATATCAAATCCAACCACTCATATTGGTATCATTCAACAACTAATAGATAAATAGAAGCTTTCAACAGGACCATGTTGAATATACTCTAGTAGATGGTGGATAAAGATAAAAATTCTTGTCCTAAAAATCTCTTTCATTATTTATGGTATTATTGGAGTATAACCTACACTACAACACAGGTGACCCTAAACTTATTGGTGTACATAACAGAAGCATTCCTACCCATTAAGGTTACATTTCTATTTCTCTGTATTACTATCTGTGACCAAATATATATAGAAGAACAATCCTAGAAATGGCTGGATGAATTGTCGAAACTGGATGAAATGAAATTAAATACCTTACATCAAATGGAAGTCTACCAGAATCAGATATCATGAACCTTTAACAAGTAGGTTTGTATACATTCATTACTCCAAGGATAATTGGTATTAGTCCTTAGTACTCTATTAATATAAGGAATGAAGTCTACAAATATTGAGCTGAAGTGTGAGAGACCTTAATTCATACACAAATTTCACTCTAACAGAGTTATTCCTTCTCAATGGATGGATAAGTAATCACAAATCCAACCAATGAATGGTTCCATAAGAAATATTTCATATAATCACATGATGTTCATCCTAGTTATAGGATGTTAAACTGAATAGAACCATATATGACCCTAATGCAAGCTATTAAATAGCATATTTAGTCCAAGTAATACAACCCAAAACTACATTGTATTATTCATAGGGATCATTCCTAGGTCATGCGGCTTTATTCCCATTATAATGGGATGCATAATGATGCCTAAACCTCATATTTCAAGACCATACACCCTCTTGGAAAATTATAATGCACCTTTCCCAATTTCAAAGATTAATTAATGTGGGAGATAAATATACAAGAACAATGTATGACTTTATTCTCATGATTATGAGATACATAGTGACTCTCATATCTCCTTTCCTTGTTCATCCAATCATTTTTGGTTCATCTATGTTGGTTTACCTTTATCCTTGCTGTATGATGTTAAACTACTTGGGATTTCAAGAATTACATATGTGTTGATTGTCATCCCAATGAGATGTGTAGATATTCCTAGATCATAACTATTGGCCTAGAGACCACATAATTGAAATGTCCATGTAATTTACGTTTTTTACTCTTTTACTATAGAAGAAACCTTTACAACTCCATGGTTCTCACATAGAGCACAAATCACATGGTCTTAGTAATTTGGTAGAGGATTTCTCCATAAAAAGGGGTGTATCAATTTTTATTGGGGTTATCTTGGTCCTTGATATAAGACCCAAAAAGGCACACCAAATTTCCTCATCACATGATAATAAACTACATGATCTGTTTAAGAACTACATGTGGAATGATTCTTTCCCTAGAAGGATACATAGTGATGTCAAGGTCGTACACCTTGGTCCAACCAAAATATTACTTTTCATGTCAGAATAACCCATGTCCATTCC
This sequence comes from Viscum album, assembly GCA_963277665.1. Taxonomy (NCBI): domain Eukaryota; kingdom Viridiplantae; phylum Streptophyta; class Magnoliopsida; order Santalales; family Viscaceae; genus Viscum; species Viscum album. Next base: position 119,276,037 of record OY728119.1, read on the forward strand.
GTATGATAATAAACTGCATAGTACTTCAAGAACTATGTGTAGCTAGGTTCTCACTCCTATGAGATATGCAGTGATATCTATATCATCAATCCTGGGCCCATCCTGAACACAACATGATAATTTCCTCTACTCTCCCATGTACAAGTCATATCTACTTATGTATATCCAATACAAGTTCTCACCCTATACGTGAACCCATATCAAATCTGATGATGCCCTCCACACATGAATTTGATTAGTTTGTGGGACCATTATTGTTAAAAATACACATGTATTTATTCTCATTAAATTGAGATATATAGTGACACCAATACCTTAATCCATATCTCAACCATGAGGTAAAGAAAAATTCCACTTTTCCCGCATAAAAACCAAGGCTAACACATAAGCTTCTTTTTTGGGTCCCCTCCTTAGGGGCCCCAAGGAAATATAGATTCCCCCATCTTTATATGACTCATATATATACACGTGACTTACAACTAATGGAAAATATTGGTCCAAAATATTCCTTTTTCCTCAAGCATATCCCTTTCACATGCCATAATCTTTATCTTGAACACATTTAGATCTTCATAGTCTTTCCTCAGCTTCTGGTAGAATAATGTCTGATACTTGAGAACTCTTTCTCATGACTATATTGTAATATTACCTAGATGTATTTGCATTAAATGGACAAAAAATGGTTTGGTAGGAAAAAGGATTACACCGGTTGACTATAAAGTACACTTCTTAGTTGTCCTCTCATAAAATAGTCCAAAAATGGGTTTGTCAAATAGCATTATTTTTCCCATTAGAGAAGCCTCTTCTGTCCCTACAAGCTTGGAAGAAAATATGTTGGAGCCCTCGATTCAAAGTCATAAATCATCCCACACATATTTGACCAATTTCTCTCTATCCATTTGAAAACCTCTAGGACCATGGTTAAAAAATTCCCCCGTCATGTCCAAAGTATATAGGAATGACCATGGAACAACACGACCACATATCACCTATTGTTTCCATGATTATATGGTCATAATGACATGACTAATAACTAAAGGAACTACATTATCTATTCATGGGTTAGACCTACATAGAGAACCTACTACCTGGATTCCTTAGAAATTATGGCATGCAATTCTATCTTTATATTAAGGTACATTCATTTCATAAACCAAACTCTATTCCCAAGTAAATCCGAATCTCTGCACACATTCACCAGTTTTTTTAGTGATAGAATGTCAACATTATTGAGGAATTATTTTCTTGACTATGTTGTAACATTCCCTAGTTGGATTTATATAATTAACCCACAAATTTCAAGGCCTTCTAGCCAAAGGATGCCACTTTTGACTTTGTAGTACGTGAGATTGTTGGCCTTGCATAAAACAACCATCAAAATATGGTTTTCAACCAGTGGTAACTTTATACCTGGGAGAGACCTCATCTAACATCCAAATCCTCTTTTTCTATACCACTATTTGGATTACAATGTCCCCAAATTACATCTTACGACTTCCTCCCATCATAGATGAATATGGTATCACATTTATAGACAAGTTACCAAGAATGGGATAATCATCATACTTTTAGTCATTTTCACTACCCCATCCCCAGCAAGTGTACCATGCGTGGGCTAGCCATGTGAGAACGAAGATAGTGACCCTTGAGTCCCACCTCCAATAGGCCCTGAGTTTCTGATTAGTCTGAGGGTATAATAAACACACCCATGGGATGTATTACCCTCTTATATAACACACATGAAAGAGAGAGATAAGAAAAAAACCAACAAACTCATGCTTAGAATACCATACAAAATAAGTCCCAAGTACACATATGTAGTTTCATAAAAGAACTACTACAACTGAAAGGGAAAAGTTCAAGTACCAAAAGAAAGTAAAAAAGTAACAACCACGAAGCCTGAATGGCTCCTGAAACCCCAAGCTAGTAGTAACCAGCCTGATCTCCAACCTTCTCTAAGTGACCTGGAAAATAGTTTATATATATTTCATGTGAGTATAACAGTATACTTAGTAGGATCCTCCCCGGAGCCTCTCATGTAAATATAAAGAAAGCATGCAAAAGCACTGTAAACAACAAGTGAAACTAGATCATCACCTAAACATGTATACTATGTTTCCAGCCTCACCGTGGATACTGTCACCAAGAATCAAATACAAGGTTATATCATATAATAAAGAATATCAAGGGTACCCCACTACCTCTTCCCCACTAGTTTTCTGATTTTTCCCAACATCGCATGTCCTAAGTATATCCCTCTAAAAATGATTTCCTATAGAGACTTCGGCGAAACACCATAACAAGAACCTCGTGCAACAAAACCACCACATCCATTTAACAAAAAGTAACCAGGTAGTCTCTAGGACCCACCAAAACTCTCATAAAATGTATCACACATCATGTATTATACCTCAATCCATTAAATATCATACTCTGAGTAAGGATCCTCAAGCCATCACATCCTACACACATTATACCAATAGAAGTCCATAAGAGACTATATAAAAAATATATGTATGTAAATAACCACACGCCATTAAATCCCTCTACACATATATATGGGAAAAAATATCCTCATGTCTACCAATACAAGTAACTACCAAAAAAAGAGAGTAGAGCCAAAGGGGGTAGTCGGTCATCCATCCTCCCATTGGGATGTTGGGGAAAACACCCCCGGGGCTCAAAACCATTGGGGTATCAGTTTCCCTGATAGAAATTTTGGAGTAGCATATAAAAACAGGAAAAGTGCAGAATATACTATATCTCAAAACCAAACTATTAGCATAACCTAGTCTTAGACTCAACTATAGCTAACATCAATCAAAATCCTAGTTGGAACTACTAAGACTAGGTTTCCTATAAGCACAGAACCATTTAAAGAGATAAATTAGATAAATTTATCAATTTTTATCAGTTTCACTCTACATTAATTAATTATTTAACAATTACATAACAATTAACACTTACCACAATTCATTTCATTAAATTTCCAACCAGTATCCTTGCGCTTCATGCATTACTAAACCAAGTCCATAGTTACTTTAAATTGTTACCATTGCATTGCATCCCAACATTCTTCAACCCCATGGGTTAATATTTATTAAATAATTTATTAACAACATTATCACTTTCTATAATCACTAAAAATTATAGAAAATAATTCCAATTACCAAACACAAGGGGATCAACACCGTGCATAGGTGAACTACCCATTGAGTAATTTCCATATATATTAAGAGTGTAGAACCTTCAATACTTGAGAAGATAAACACATAAAGCACTTGTTATACCCCGCATGTATTCATCTATCATGGAAGGAGGGTAAACAAGACCAGCTACCTCAAGAAGTGGAGTAAGTAAAGACGATAAACAAACAATCATCACAACATTCATATCTATGGGTAAGACCAGATTCAACCCATTACATAATCCATAGTATCCTCCCCAAAACCCAAATTCATAAACCACTGCATCTCACCACTCTAGGAATCAAATTCTACCTCAACCACCTGGCATCTATACCCCCATGTATCACAACAGCCATATAACATCACTCAAAATTAAATTTTTTATTATCGAACACTTTTAAGAAAAAAAGTGACAAACCAAGTCAAGAAATAAAAGAGATTAAAAATCTATTAAAGTGAAATTGCAGCCTACCAGTTTTAAGCTCTCTAAAAAGTTTCCATGAGAAATTGTTTACCTGGATGTCCGGTTGCTCCATCAGAAGGTCTACAAACCAGAATGCCATCTTGTCCCAATACTGAATGTACTCCTCTACATTGATCTTTCCGTTGTTGAAACCCAGAAGCAGAATCAAGTCTTTCTTGTCGATCCAGGTTCCTTTCTCATCATTGGTGGACACCTTAAGAGCCTTTCCCATCATTCTTTCTGCCTCATCATTGGGGTATTTGATTGTCAGGACAGTTTTCTGTATAACCTCTTCTGAGCTCAAAAGCAGCTCTAAAAGGTTATCGGGCACCTCCCGCTACTGGTAGGCCACCGTCGAGAGGTGGGGGCCGCAATCCTTATACTTTCCCTTTGACTTATTTTCCAATCTGGTCTCAATTGGTAAAGGTAAATATGATTAGTCCTTTTTCTCTTTCCGGTTACCCCTCTTATTCTTACTCCTCCTAGGACTTGGGTACCTGCTCCCCTGAGCCTCGTCCTCTATATTGCATGCAAAGAGACATGAGAGTTCATCACTGTACACTCTCTCAGTAGCCATCTCCACATCTGAAAAGGATCTGACAAGGTCATTTCCATCATTTTTTATGAGGTCCTCATATATAAGAACATCAAACTGATTTCCCAGCTCAATACCTTCAACCTCTCTAGAGCTTCCCCTGTCTGCATCCTCACTCTCTTCAGCCTGTACCAACACCTTACCTCTTATAGGAAGTGTGACATCTGTGGAAAGCCTAAGGTCACCCTCATCCAACTTCTTTGAAGGATAACCCTAACCTTTGGCACTCTTACCTTCACCTTAACTCACTACCTCATCATAGGAAGTCGTCCTAGGTAGCTTGGAAACTCCCTCATCCACCAACTGTGGAACCACCAGGTTGATGGCACTTCCATACCGTTCCTCCTCCCCATCAACACCCTCAAGCCCCAAAACAGTAGGTGGAGATAACTGAGGTGCGCTCAAATAAACCCGAAAGCGATTAAACACTTCAGACACCAAAGGATTTGCCTCCCGTGATCCACTCGGCATTCCCCTTGTAGCGGTACACTCAGAAGCCTCACCCACTGGATTCTGCACAGGAACGACTGACCTAGTGTGGTCCTGTGTTACCTTACCACGACTCGTAGACATATCCTAGGAGAGAGTTGTAGCCCCCCATCGACAAGTTGTATGTGAATGGACCAAGATCTTACATCCAAAACAGTACTCAGAACAAGATTCATAGACCACTGGTTGTCTGCACCTAAACTCTTCACCCACAGTAATCCGGACATACTCAAAAGGCACCCTAGACACATCCACTTCCACACAGACATGCGGGTTAACAGGATGAAAAAAGAAGTAGGAAACACGCAACAAATCAACTAGGCTCTTTTCCCCAATCAAGGAATTCATCCTTTACACATGAAGATATCTAATGGATCTAAAGCATAAGTCACACAACCTTACAAGAAAGTGGATAACAAATAACCCTACAAGCCATTATCATTTATTAAAAAACTGGTTCTTTAAATCATCTTGAATTAGAAGATTCATTATTAGTAAGTTCCAACTATAAGAATCCTAAATAGAAAGATATCATAGCTATCACAAATAAATTGAAATGAATTTTAAACAATAAGGATCAATATGCTTTTGTTTTATCAATCTATTCTATTCAAACATGATTACTACATCCATTTGATTGTAATCAATTTACAAAAACCACAATCAGCTTAATTAACATGCCTCTTTATCATTATCCATTTAATTTAGAATTAATATGTTCTTTACATTCTTTTCCAATTACCATTTATAACAACATCCAAAACAGCAAGGCATAGATATCACAAAATCTATCAAAAAATAGGCAACAACATACAATCGCTTCAAATTATTTTAATCCTATTAAAGTATTTATTATGTCAAATGTATTGTGATCTACTAGGATAAACCATGATAACTATACTTCTACACATAAATAGAATAGAGAAGCCATGAATCCCCTCCCAAAAAATCTTTCTGATGTTCTCTACACAATAATGGGTCAACACAATGGATCATGGTCACCTCTCCCGCAACAGCTACATCCACCTAAGGATGCCATGACACAATCACATCAACCAACACCCAATAAAGGTCAATTAGAAACATGTACAATACATTTCATAACATGGGTATGCGAAATGGCATGAAACGGATCGAAGAAACCACATGAACATAGATATAACATAACTTCTATCGACGATGTACCGACACTTGCTGCTTGCACCAAAACATTGGTTGCACATGTAGCTTGAAGAACTATAGGGAAAAACCTGATCCAAGGTCCACGACAAAATCACATGTCTCCTTGGGAAATAAAGGTTCTAGGAATCTCATACATAGAAAAAAAACATGGAATAACAAGGTGGAATGTATCTCAACCTTTTAAAAATCCAAACCATGCAGCAGTTTAGATACGGTTTATATCTTACAATAATGGAGAATCTCGTCAAAACTATGCAGTTTGACTATCTAAAGGCACTTGGATTTTTTTTTAAAAATTATGATAGGAGTTATGGTATTTGAATAATACTAAAATACCTTAAAAAGGCCATGAATTCATTTTACATTAAAGAAAACATTAAAGGAGAGAAACTCTAGGAAGCTGAAAACACTGTTCACAAATGTCTCACTAATAACACTTTTCACAAATGACTCAATAGTAGAATTTTTCACAAATGATTCGTCGATAACATTGTTCACAAATGTCTCACATGCATCAATATTCACATTTATCTCTTCGACAACACTGTTCACATTTGTGTCTTTGACAACACTGTTCACAATACTGGAAACACCATTGACAGTATTGGAAATCTTGCGAAGATTTGGGAATAAGTCACCTAGATCTCCCAGAATAAGCAAAATATAGAATTCAAAAAAGGAATGGACTGGGGAGGTCTGAGAAATTACATCAAATACCTCTCAAAACATTATCTTCCTCGATAATCCAAAACCAACCAAAATAGGAAAAATAAGAAGGGCCTAAACAACCACTCTTCAAGATACCACTCAAGTATCTCACCAACAAAGGTCCTTATCCACTCACCTATAAGAACAAGAATAAAGCATACACATCAACTGAAACTGTCTGCAAAACAATCTCCTAGGGAGATACCTCTCAAAAGAGAGAAATCCAAAATAAGTAACAAGATAAATACATCTCATAAATAAGAAAGGTATAAAACCAAAAAATGAACATCAATACAAGAAAATATCTAAACATCAAATAGTTCAGGGTATTGAGCATGTATCTATGACTCTCATTATCATATACACTCCTCCATGCCACCATGATGCAAAAAGTCCAAAACCAAGGGGATATCATGCCCACACAACACATTATCCTTGTAGGCCTAGATCTCTACAAGCCGCTCCTTTAAGGTCGAATCATTGTTAACATTGAACTATCCCCAATTGATGACACGAGTTTCATCATAAATATAACAAAGAAGATATAACACATGAAGAAAATCATGTATCCTATTCATCTATGGGGGAAGTGCTACCTGATATTCCGTAACTCTAACACAAGCCGACTCCTCGAAAGGCCCAATAATCTGGGTAGAAATCTTACTACCGTGACCAAACCTTCATATCCCACAATGGGGATTCACCTTAAGAAACATGTGATCCCCAAAAGAAAACTCCAAATCTATCCTCTTATGATCCGTATAGGATTTATGATGATCATGCACTACCTTCATCCTCTCATTAATCTACTAACTGTCTCTGTCATATTATGTAGTAGTTTTAGAATGAGAATTCCTTACTCACCAACCGTTGTATAGAATAATGGAGAATGGAAAGGTCATCCATATAAGTATTCAAATTGATCCATACCGATGGTGGAGTGGAATCTATTTTTGTTGGTGATCTCTACCAAGGGTATGTTCCTTATATACAAAACTCAAAAATCTAGGACACAATAACACAACATGTATTCAAGAATTTGGATGGTTAGCTCTATTTGACCATCCATTTGAGGATGATTGATTATGTTAAGGAAAAATGAGAACCAAAAGCATTTTGGAGACCTATCTACACCCTTGAGGTGAAACAAGGATCTCGATCAGAAATTATCGTCCTCAGAACTTGTTGGAGTCTCACCACCTCCTCTAGATACTACTCGGCAAAACCTCTACTAAGATCATCTCCTTGATCACTATAAAGTGGGATGATTTCATCAAACGATGAACTACCACCCATATAATGTCATAGTCTAAATTAGATTGAGGTAAACTGGTAACAAAGTTCAACAATATTTCCATAAACTTCCCCTGAGGAACATTTAATGGCTGGAGAAACCAACCAGGAACATGGATCACAGCCTTCACCTTCTAACAGAAAAAACTTCGATACACAAAATCTAAAACAGCACGGTTTAACCCATGACACCAAAAAATAATTCTCAAATCTCATTACATATTTTTTACACTATGATGTACCGCTAGTGGATAAATATGGAACTATCTAAGAAGCATCTCACACATCACCCAAGGAATAAAAAGCCTGCCTTGAAACAAAACCAGGTGTTGTTCATCCTTAGACCAGAAATCAAGGGGCCTCCCCAAAAACAACTCAGTCTACCCAGAACTCCACCTCAAGATCGTGGGTGGCATAGTTATTCTCATGGGGAAGAAAATGTTGAGACCCATAAGAAACGACTGATCTTTGCTGTATCAAAACACAAACTAACCCCATACGTGAAGCATCACAAAAACCATCTAACTAAATCCTTCTTATGGAAGAATAAGAAATAGACCAATGACCAAATTTTTATTTAGATTCATGAAAGCTTCTTGAAACTGATCATTCCATAAAAATTCCTGATCATTTCTGGTGAATTCTATTAGAGGAGTCGTAACTTTATAGAAACCAGCTAAAAACCTCCTGTAATACCCTGCAATACCTAAGAAACTTCACACCTTTCCACTATCTTGGGGGATTCCAAAGACACAGCTAATTATAAATTTAAAGGATCCAAAACTAATCCATACTGGGACACCACATTCCCCATGAAACGGACTTCTCAAGCCCGAAAGACACACTCTGACAACATCCCAAAGATCATATATCGACAAATAACTCCAAATACGGCATGCAGATGCTCTACATGCTCCTCCTCAGACATAGAGTACACAATGATTTCATCGATGAAGATCACCAAGAACTTATCTCGGAACTCATAGAACACAGAGTTAATCAACCCCCTGAACACATTTAGAGCATTCATCACACTGAGTGGCATCACAATGAACTTGTAATGCCCATGATGACAATGGAAAGAAGTCTTCAAGATATCCTCACCTGTCACACACATCTGATGATATGATTACTGCAATTAGACCTTCTATAAACATATTTCACCCATTAGTTGATTGAATAAATCATCACTATATAGAAGAGGATAGTGATTCTTCATGGTTACGTTTTTCAATTGACGATAATCGATACACAACAACAAACTATTGTTAGCCTTCTCCACGAACAGAACTGATGCACCCCACAATGAAAAACTTGACCAAAAAAACACACTACAACAGACCATAGAGCTTTATACGTAGATCTAACAAATAAGAAGGCACCATCCTCTACGGAGACATCAATATTATAGATGTTCTTGGCTATAGCTCTATCCCGAACTTGATCTCTCATCGAGGGGGTAACTCTACAACCCATTCTGGAAAGAGATCAGGGTACTCTTCCAAGACCATGGGAGAAACCAAATACTAAACCTCCTATTAACTCAGCATCAACCCATCCATCAAGGGTGTCATTGATGGAACATGCATATGATCCATCTGATTGTCTCACTCACCAAAAAAACATTGTTGGCTCTCTATCAGCATCAAATAACACCACCTACCCCATGAAGCAGTCCATGATATCCTACAATGAATACAACCAATCCATGTCGAGGATGAAATCATTTGGTTTTATCAGTAAACATAAGAAATTTCTCTAATTTTGGTGATTTCTGAAAACTATCTAACATTCTCTAAATAATTCAAACATATCAGATCAACCTCCAACTGGTGTAGTCAACACCAAGGGAACTGGAAACCTCTATAACTCATGTCCGAATGCTTGGACTAGGGTAGGTGATATGAAGGAGTGAGTTGATCCTAAATCAAACAAGGCATATACCCTCGTAGAAAACAAGAAAATGGTACCTTGAACGACATATGGTTCACCCAACACTGGCAATGCTAAAGGATGAAGTTGACCAAGATCTTCTCCATGACCTCTCTGACCATACCGACGACCACAAAAATGACCGTTCTCTACTTTATGAGGATGCGAAGCTTCCTAGGGATGTATTAGGACTATCCCATATTCCCTATGCTGATTAAAATCTGGTGGAAACTTCTATTGCTACATCGGCTGGAACTGCCTCGACGGAGGAACTTAAAGTGGAACACCTGGTGCATGATAACTACCAAAAAATGTCAGGCACTCTCACTACTAAGGACCTCAAGCCTCCACAATAAAAAAAGTGCATGATCACTTGGAATAGGTCTTATAGGAACTTATCCTAGATAAATGAGATACTGAGGGAGGGGACCTACCCCTGGATAAACAAAAACTCTTCTGCCCTGAAAATCTGGAACCTTGAACCATAACTTTGCTTCATGAGGAATCTTGATGACTCTACTCTCATGATTATCCGGTCCTAGATAACATCATATCGATGACCTCTTACCTCAATAGAACCTCATGATATGTATTCAGCATAAATGGGGTGACCTAGAACTAGATATCTAGATGCAAAGAGTCCTTAAAATTCCTCAACCTTGCTTCCTCATCAGGAAATTGGACCAAAGCATATTGTAACAGGTTCCAGAAATGGATTCCAAACTCTCACACACTAGAGATCCCATGTCTAAGTGTTTGTATCTCCTGGAGAATGGTTTCCTATATGTTCAAAGAAATAAACTCAACTCTGAACATTTCTCAGAACTCCTCCCAAGAGACTTCTGAATTCTCATGATCCCTAGGGAACAAGAAACACTACTGCCTCACTTCACCATATAGCATCGTCCCAACCAACGACACCCAGTGCTCCTTTCAAGCATATATCAAACTGAAAGATATCTCATCCTACTCTAACTTTATTCTATGAGTACAACTGAAATGGATCCCTCTTACTTCTACAAACTCTGGAACTTAAACTCTCAGAGTGTCCTCTTCCAAGTGTCGTCATCATGAACCTCCAATCTATGGTGATCGGATGGAACAACCTGATGAACATCTTATGTGAGAACCTGATGGGGACATCGAACTAAAGCCATACCTGAAAAAAAGAACACAGTTAGAGCTCTTAAACATAGAATATTGAATAATTTAACATTAATTAATTAATTGTTTTATTTTATTATTTTTATGTTAACCTATTCCAATTTCTACCCATTAAAAACAGCTGCAAAGAAGATGATGCATGATCCTTTCCTAGGTCTCTACCCTAAAACTGACATCACTTCATTTAGTGGCCACCATAAACTTAATTGTCTGTGAATCAGATCATAGGATTCCCTAAATACCCATGTCTTAGCTAGTCTCCAATGTTTACAGTGCTTTCTAAACTTACCTGACATCGTTTCCCTACCAACCCATGTAGCCTTACATGTTCCTAACTCCAAATTCTATCATATCCCTAAAACTCCCTATGATACCACTCTGTCGTGACCCCCTCCACTAAAAGTGTACCTCTCTTGGGCCAGAAATGTGAGAAGGAAGATAGTGACCCCCAGAGTCCCACCTCTAGTAGGTCCCGAGTTAGCGACCAACACTAATGGTATAATAAACACACCGATGGGTGGAAATACCCTCTAAGAGAACACATGCGAAAGAGAGAGATAAGACAGACACCAAACTAATCCTTCTCAGAAAAAAATATAATATAATCCCCAAGTAAACATATTAAATTTCATGAAAGAACTTCTACATCTAAAGGAGAAAACTTCAAGTACCGAAATAAAGTAAAATGGTAGCGACAACGAAGGCCGAATAGCTCCTACAACCCCATGATATTAGTAAACAACATGATCTTAAAAAATCTCCAAGTGACCAGAAAAACTCTTTATATATATTGGGTGATTATAATAGTATAATCAGTAGGATCCTCCCCGGATCCACTTGTGTAAAAGTAAAGACAGAATGCTAAAGCATATTGAATAACAAGTTAAAATAACTCATCACCTAAAAAGGTATACTATGTTCTAGGCCTCACCATGCCTACTCTGACCCATTATTAGATACAAAAGTATATAATATAATAAATAATATCAAGGGTACCCCACAACCATTTCCCCACTGGTTTTCCCCTTTTCCCCATTGTCGCACGTCCTAAGCATCTCTCACCAAAATGCTTACCTACAGACACCTGGGCAAAACACCACAACATGCACCTCATGAAATTCAACCAACATGACCATGTAACAAAAAGTAACCAAGTAGTATCATGGATCCATCATATCTTGCATAATGTGTATCATATATCAGGTATTATACCTCAATCCATTACAGCCTATACATGGAGTAAGGATCCCCAAGCCCTCACAGCCTATACACGTTAAACCTATAGTAATCTATAAGAAACTATATCCAGAATATATGTGTGTGAATGACCACAAGCCATTAAATCCATCTAAACACATATATGGGGAAAACTAACTACCGTGACTACCAGCACAAGTAACAACCAAGAGAAGAGAGTGGGGCCAAAGGGGGTAGTCAACCTCCATCCTCCCATTAGGAAGTTGGGGAAAACACTCCCAAGGTATTAGAATCCCTGGGGTGTCAGTTTCCCTAACCGATAGGGTGGTGTAGCATTTAGAAACACAAAAATTAAAAAATATACTTTATCTCACAACCATGCTATGAGAATAACCTGGTCTTAGACTCAACATGAGAAAATGTATCTTGGACTCCATGCTTACACTACTAAGACTAGGTATCCTATAAGCACCCAAAAATATAAAGAGATACATTAGATTAATTTGTCCCTTTTATCAGTTTAACTTTCTGTTAATTAATTATTTACGAATTAACATTTACTACATTACATTTCATTACCATTCCAACCAATATCCATTCGCTTCTGGCATAACCAAACCAAGTCCACAAATCCTTTAAACTGTAACCTCAACATTGAATCCCAGTAATCTCCAACCCCATGGGTTAATATTTGTTCAATAATTTATTAACATCATTATTACATTCCATAATTCCTATGAATTCTAGAAATTCATTCTAAGCTACCAAACACAAGGGGCTCAACACTGTGAGTAGGTGAACTACCCGTTGAGTTCTTTCCACATATAGTAAGAGTGTATAAACTTAAATATTTGAAAAGCTAAACAAAAAAATCATGTGGCATACCCCATGATTATTCACCTATTTTGGAATGAGGGTAAACAATACTAGATTCCGCAAGCACAAGGGAAAGTTAAGATGATAAAAAAACAAGAATCACAACATTAGCATCTATGGGTATGTTCAGATTCAACCCATTCCATTGTCCCCATCATCCCCCCCGACACACATATGTATAAACCGATGGATATCGCCACTATAGGTATCAACTACTACCAAAACAATTGGTCCTCTCTTCCCCCACATATCACAACATCTATACAGGCTCACATAACAACACAAGCAACAAGAAACACGCAACAAAGAAAGAAAGCTCTTGGTTTGAAGTAAGGAATTCATCCTTCAAACACAATGAGATCTCATGACTCCAAAGAAGTAGGAACCCAGACTTACAAGAAATAGTGTAACACAGAACCCTAGAATGTATTATTTTTTATTGAATGAACTTTTTCTTTAGTCCATATTGAATTAGAAGATTCATTATTAGCAGGTTCCAACTATGGGCATCCTAAACAGCAAGCTATCATAGCTATCACAAATAATTTGAAACCCCTTTAAACAAAAATAAATAACATGGTTTGGATTTGTCAATCTATTACAATTAAACATGGTTACTTGATCAATTTGATTATCATCAATTTATAGTAGACACAACAAGATTCATTAACACGCCTATTTATCATTATCCAATTAATTTACACTTGATCCTAGCTTTATGTTCTTTACCAATTACCATTTATAACACTATTATAATCAAAAAGGAATATATATCACAGAACCTATCAAAACAAGTTCAAAAAACATATGATCGATACCAATTATTTCAATCTAGTTAGAATATTTATTATGTCGATTCCATTTTGATCTAGTGGGATAAAACAAGCCAACTCTACTACTGAACCTAAATAAAATAGAGAACCCATGAATCCCATACCTCCAAATCTTTCCAACGTTTTTTTCATGAGAAAGAACCAACACAATGGATAACAATCACCACTACCGCAAGGGATGCATCCACCTGAGAACACAACAGAACAATTTCATCAACCAACACCAAAGAAAGGTCCATTAGAAAGATGGAGAATATGTTCTATAAAATGGAAATGAGAAATGGGAGGAAAAGAATCAAATAAACCACATGAACAGAGACAGATCATACCTTCAATTAAAGATAGATTACCACTTAATGCTTTCACCAAAATAAGGGGTGCACATGTAGCAGGAAGAAAACCATAAAAAACCCCGATCTAAGGTCCACACCACAATCACTCATCTCCTCAAGAAATGATGGTTTTGGGTGCCTCATACCAATAAAAACAATATGGTAGAATAAGGATAATATATCTCACCCTTTTGAAAATATAAACGGAGGAGAGGTTTAAATACAAGTTAGATTTACCATTAATGGTGGATCTCATCAACACTACATGGTTTGGCCAAGAAATGTAACCCTTACCCTTAGAAAAATTAGAATAGGAGTTATGGGGTTTCAATCAGTCTTAAATACCTTAAAAAAGGCCTTGAATGTGTTTTATGTCAATCAAAATGTTAAAGGGGTGAAACTGTAGGAAGCTAGAAACACTATTCACAAATGTCTTACAGACAACACTATTCAAAAATGAATCATCGATAGCCCTATTAAAAAAATTAGTCACCAACATCCCTGTTCACAAATGACCCACGTAAAGAACTTTTCACAAACCTGGAAACACTATTCACAGAAATGGAAATCTTGCAAAATGTTGGGAATAAGTCACCTTTATCATGAACCAAGACGGGGCGTCATCCAACCCAGCCTGGTTCATGAAAAAATGATATCAGATAAGGTTTGTTCTTGTTATTTATGGCATTAGGTAGATCGTAGATAGGACTATCGGTACTCGAGTGGTAGGTACGGGGAGAGCGTTGTGAACACTTACTCATTCTGATCCTCGAGTAACCAGAGATATTCCAGGATTTATGTTTTGGCTTCTGTCATTGTGGATGGGGGGTGACGATAGGAGTAAACCGGTACTGCACACGGTCTGACACAGAGTAGAGACCCATGTGATGCCCGAGAGCACGGTTTGACACTACTAGTGGTTGGTGCTTGTCTAGGGCATTGTATGCCAAACCATGTAGCTAGGACAGACACAACCACTAGTCCTCCGTCCAGGTGCTTTATTTTTTAGTATGTCTTGCTTTAGTTTTAGTTTGGCACAAAAGTTTTTTCCTTTAAAAAGGGAAGAGGACCTTGGTGTTGTTCTTGTTTTATTTTGGTGTGTGTTTGGAATGATTTTGGGGCTGTGTTTCTCTTGGACCTTGTTTTTGGAATTTAGCATTTGATTTGTTGAAATATAATTCCTAAAAATATGTATTAGGTTTTTTTTAATTGTAGTGAGGTATTTTTTAAATGGGATGCATTTTTAAAATATTTCTTGAATTTTTGAAATGGTTCGGATAAAGGTATTTTTGGAATAATAGGAATGTTTTATCTCTGAAAGTTGAAGAACCTTGTTTTGTCCAGTGGTATTTTTATGGGTGCTCATGTGTGAATGTTGACGTGATTAATGGATAGTTTGTGGATCATGTGGATGGGTGCATGAGTGGAAAAGTCATATTTGTGAGGCATTTAGGAATATCAGTGGTGAGTGATTGATTTTTAATGCTTCTTCTTATTTCATGAAAAGTGTGGTTTTATCTAAATTGGGTTTTTGTTCTTAAATGGTTCTATAAATTGGAAAATGGTTTTTGAGTCTGGAGTGAAAGCGATGTGTTCAAATGAGTTGTTGGGTTTTATTGTACTGCGTTTGGTTCCTTAGGCAGGTGTTTTTCTTTAAGAATGAATTGGTGTTTTACATTTTAATTTTTTGGATTTTTTTTCTGAGGTGTGGATGTTCATTTTGTGATGGATTTGTGGAAGGTTTTTTTTGTGTTTCTTGTTTGGGATATACCCCTAGGAATGTCCCATGGGGTTCCAGCAAGTCTCTCGGTTCATGGGTGAGAGGACCAATTTTGGGATATACCTAACATTGAGGGGGGGGGGGGGGTGAATCAGTGTTGGGGGATTTTGAAACCAATTCCAAATTTCTATCCCTATACCTCTTGACCAGTTAGGATCTTGATTCTCTTTTTCAGTTTTCCCAGTCGTATACAATAATAGAAAGTAGTAAAAATATGCACACGATATTTTGACAAGGTTCACCACTCAAAAAGAGAAACTACATCCTTGCCATGCATGGGAATGACTAGTGCATGGATTTTCCACTATAATGTGATATGATGTTACAATGGGTTGACTAGGAAAACAATCCTCTAGTCAATGTGGTTCCCTACACTTGGAGGAGGGAAGGAAATAATCTATTCCCAGTGTTTCTCCCTACACACAGAGGGGGGAAGGAAAACCATCCCCTTAGAAATTTCACCAAGTAGGATATACCCTTACACTCACTGGTTCTTTATAATTCCAATGTAGACAGTCTCTTGCATCCTCTAGCTGGTTCTTTATGTTTCCTCTGAAGACAATATTCTCTCTATTAAAAGAGTTTGAAACACCAAAAGAATCTTTCACTGTTGAGACCTGTTGGATGTCACCGTGCCACTTTGTTCATTCTTTCTTCAATTATCAATTGCCTAGAAGCATGCAGGTAAACAACCACTTCTTTCTCTACAAAAAACATGAAAGCTGCACAATCTTCTTCCCTTTCTTCTTTAGTGGAAAACTAGCTGCACTGAGATAACTTGTACTTATATCTACTGGAATCACAAACTCCCTTTGTGATTATATGAACGATGAAGACAAGCTAATCATAGCATCATCACAGTTGTTATGGCCTGAATAATTTAATATAGATTGGCCACTCTCTTCTACCTCTTCTCTTCTTTCTGGATGACACAGTATAATATTGAATAGTGAAGCAGTGTCATATACTCTTTCTTAAATTCTCAATACCAACATAAGAGTGTATTGGTATAATAATTTCTTCCTTTGTGAATAGATGAATTCAGTTTCACATCTAGTTCTTATTCACTTCACAAAGCACAACAAGAGTGTTAAACACTAGTCGTGTGAGTGCGGTTCTACTTCTCTTCATGATACTGAATGTTTCACAGTACTTCCTTCTTCACAAAGTCACTTCGAGAGTACTATGCACCTGTTGAAGGCCTGCGAGACCCTCAAATTTTTCGCGCACCCTTCTTGGTGGATTGCGCATAAAATTAAAACATTGCACATAAAAAACACCTTTTGGCATGAAATAACTTTTTCGCGGAACTCCTTTTTTTCAGGCAGAACTTCCCATTTACGCGTAGCACTTCCTTTTTTGCGGAACCCTTATTCTTTTTCCACACTACTCTATTCTTCAATTTTTACACATTATAGAGATTAGGATTATTCTAAGTGTCGAGCCGTAACAAATGAGAGGGGGTCACCACATATTTATAGGCATTTTTGTACCTGCGCGTAAAAGCCCTTCCTGCGTGTAAAACCCCTTCCTGCGCGTAAAACTGTCACTCACTTCTTTAATTACGCGCGCCTTCCTTTATTTTCGCGCACCACTAGGATTTTTTGCGCACCTCATGACTTCCATTTTTTATCATTCTAAACATTAAGCCTCTTTTACACGTAAAACATCAAACCCATATTTTCTGTACAACCAATTTTTACACGGAAAAGTATGATGTTCCACGCACACTGTGCAAACACCTCCGATTTTTTGCGCACCTCTTTCTTTTTTCATTTTTTGAATTTATAATCAAAATACACCAATTTCATTCAAAATTCTACAGCACATTCAATATTTCTGTCAAAACCAATATTTCATGCAACATCATATTTCGTGCAATGCTCCAATCTTTCGTGCACCTTATGCCTTTTCCAATTTTCAAGCTTCTGATCTTGAAACACATATTGCGCAAAAAACATCATTCCTTTATTTCGCACACCACACTAATATTTTTCATAGCCTTTATTTTTTCGTGCACCATGAAAATATTTCGCGCACCAATTTCCTTTTTCACGCACTATGCAAACATTCCGCACACCACTTTCTTTTTTCGTGCACATCCCTCTTCCAAAAACACATCTATTCATTTTCTGATTTTCAGGCCCAAAAATTTGGAAAACACTGGAAAACAGTGCCACCTTAAACTGTTCTTTTGTTCCACCTCCAGATTTTATGTTCTTTTGTCATTGCTCTATTCACTGCTACCCATAACCATTCTTCACCTTTCATCACAAACTCCACTATCGTGATATATATCCTTTGATAGACCAGATTTAGCTTCTTTAGTGTTATAATGGAATTACAGAAACATTCCTATATTCTAGCATCATCATTCCTTCTTGGCATCCTCACATCATTCGATCTCTATTATCTTTGGAGTCCTTCTTAATATCGTTGTTCATTTTGACCCGCACTAACAACTGTTGACAACAAATAAAATCTTCATACACAAAGTGGTCCCTAAAATGGAATAACCCAGACTCTCAGTAGAGTGGCAGAGTCAGTTTATTATCAGTTGTATCATATTTTTTAGAGGTTGAGGTTGAGTTAGTATTATTGAATGATTTGTGAAGTTGGGAGTGTCTTTGGTTTTTGAGGAACTCTAAATGTTGTGTGGGTGTATGTTGTCTTGAGTGTGTTTGGAGGAGCGGGACTAGACCAATAAATGGTGATTGTCTTGTTTCTATATGAATAAAGATGTTTTGAGCGATCCTCAAGGCTACCTTCATCTTGAGGTTTCACCTAAAGAAGCAATGGTGAGGGAAAGTGGTTGATCTCATAGGTGCTCAACTAGTCATCAAGCGGCGAAGAGGTGTGTTGACCTTTCTAATGAGCTAGTTCCATGCTCCCCAGAGGTAGTGTGGAACCTTCAGTTGAAAACTCATACAATTTTTTGGTCTTGTTTATACTATGGTAAGTGAAGGTTCCTCATCCGATGAAGAGTGTGAACCAATGAGACTTTTCTTGGAGTGCCCCTTCCACCAATTTGCATCGCACATTTGAAAAACTACTCAATATCTTGTCTTTAGTGTGGTCATATGGGCACTCTAAGTCATATTCTACAGATCCTAGTTAGTATATTGATGGACTGGCCACTTGGCACATGAGGAGAAGTATGTCAGTTACTCTTCCAATAGAGGAAGTTCCAGTCAGATGAGTTCAGCTTATGAATGTGAGGCGGGAGATGCTTCAAACATTAGGGCCCCAACCATAGGTCTCAGGGTGAAGTGTGCGCGTAGTCAAAACTCATCAGACGTGGTGCAAGTTTGGTCCGACATAAGTCCGCAGTGACTGATGGGGACAACTTAAATTTCTTTTTTGCAGTGTTGTCTCTAAAGGATGCATTTTTTGTGAGAAGCATGAATCCCTTTGTCTCCTTGATGTGGTCTTAATTTATGGAAGATACTTTTGGGACATAAAGAGGTTCGGAAAACCCTTATTCTTATAGAACCAGTGGGCGTGCTCCAGGAACCTTCTTTTGGTCGGTTATGGATCCAAATTGTATTCTTCTTGGAGATGCTCATGCCTTGTAGAATTGACGTGTGCCTGTCTGGTTCACCTCTTGGTTAGGGGTTTCTGCTATCAAATCCATCTCATGTGGCTGAGTTTTTTCTAGTATAAAAAACATCTGTGCAGACCGGCCTATGTTGGTGGGTTTGTGATGAAGAGTTCATTCGGAATCTCTCAAAGTGAACTGGGAATGATCACGTGGGTTCCATGGTGTTAGGAAATTTTAAAATTGTGGGGAGACCCAGTGCAGATCTCGCCAGAGTCCCCTCTTGTGTTGGTTGGTTAAATTGAGGGAGATTGAATGGTCAAGCCAGTGTTAGATATCTTTCTGGGTTGGTGAGTTGTTTTGTTTTGAAGAACCAATGTTTGACGAGAACCCTAATATGGTTAGGAGACCACCATGGGACGAGATTGTGGAAGACTCTGTTTTCAAAGTGCGCTTGGCGGAGAAACCCCTTACATGTGCTCTGCCCGACCACGACCACTCTAATTGGTTAGCTTGGGTAGTGAGTCACTTGAAGAGCATTTTTGGAGATATCAAGAGGCCCCAGTGATCCCTAAGATGGGGGTCGGGGTGTTACATGTTGTAGTTCTACCTGCGGAGAATTTCTTTTTGCTAGTTGTTTTCATGGTGATTCTGGTTTTGAGAAATTTTGCTTTTCAGGTCATGGGTGTTTTGAATGATCGATCATCGAGTGATTGAGTTTCTTTAGGTATCTTTGCGGTTTTTCTTGGAATATTTTCTTGGTTAAGTCTTTTGGGACTTTCTCGGGGAAGAAAGTGTCATGGTGGGGAGAATTGTCACACTCCGACTTCACACATCCATAATGATTTTAATTTTTACCTTTATCTGATAAATTTAATTGATTTAATTGTTTTGTTGAGGTGCATGTTGGGACCAACAAGAGCTTTTTCATTTTGCTGATAAATGAACATTTGGATTAGCAGTGCTTGACACACGGGCATGGCTCAATCAAAGCCGTGTTGCTTAACTAAGGCGATATGTGCCCCGACTAATGCTTTATTTTATTTAATTATTTTGGGTGTTTCTTTTAAGTTGCGGTGTGAATCAGTTCTATTTTTAGTGAAATTGAGATCTTATATGGGTAAGGGACTGTACATGTGACCGTGTTTAGTGCCCAAATTTAATAAGATAGTGTTTTATCATTAAATTTATTATTACATGACCACACGACTATGACCGCAACCATGCACGCGTCTGTGTGCGGTGTCTAGGTGAATTATTAATGAAATCATTTTTTGACTAGTTTTTTATTACTTTCTTTTTATTATTAGTATAATTTTTTTAATTTAATGTTTCAATTAAGTAATTATAATAATATTTATTATTATTTCAGTTAATAATTTAAATTGGAATTTTCTATTATTTGTGTTTTATTATTATTAGTTTTATTATTAGTAATAAAAATCTGTTATTATTAATATGACTATTGCTTTCTTCTTTTTATTATAATTGTATTCTATTTTTCATTTTATTTTCTTTTATTGGAACATTTATTCCCCCCCCTTTATTCCTTATTTTATTTTTTTTATTTTTTTTCTCTCTCTTTTTTTTCATTTCTTCTCATTTTCCATCCTCTCTTATCCTACCCCTTCCTCCCATCACGTTTTTATTTTCCCCTCCCTTCTATTTTGCATAGTGGACCCCCCTCTGCCCTCCTAACCATACCTGAGCCGTAAGCCACCCCCCCTCGCCTTCCTCCTCCGGCAGGGCCTCCACCGGCATGGGCTCCTCTGGCATGGCCTCCTCCGGTGTGACCTCCTATTGCGCGGCCTCCTCCAGCGTGTCCTCCTCCAGCACAGAACTCCCCCTCCCCTTCGCTCCTCCCCATACTGGCTACCACTGAACCAGCCACCACCGGCTCTCCGACCACCTCGTGCTGCACCCCCCTCAACCTCCTCGCACTACACATCAACCTTGCACCGGTGTATGGCGACCTCTCGGTTTTTCCCCATTTCGCACAGCTGCACACCGCCCTGTTTTTCGATGCGGTGTGCCTTCAGACCCCCCTATTTTCTCCTAGGATCTTCTTGTGCTATTAATTCTTCATCCAATCTCCATAGGGTTTTTGTGTGTGATGATTTTTTTTCAATTTTTCGTGTAATTGGCTTGATGTTTAGATGTTAGAGTTTATTTGAGTTGATTGAGGTGAATTTGGTGCTCGATTGGAGCTTTGCATTGATATTTGGGGTTTTCCAACACCGAGGTAGGTGGTTCCGCTTATAATTACTATTTGATGAATTTATTTGCGTGTTTAATTAATTTAGCGTATTATTTAATTAGTTTTCATGGTGAAAATTTGTTTTTTGAGATCTCATATGCACTGATTTATTAGTAACGTGTTAATGAAATATTACTATGATTTTCTATGGAAACCGATGTCGAGATGGTTATTAGTGTTTTATAAATTGTGGACTTGACATATTAGATCATGCAATGGATTCAGGTAATATTTTTGTATGGCGTTAGTGTGCGTTTATTTATAAAAAGGATGTTTTGAGTGTGTTATTGGTGTAAACCATTGATGTGATATTTCAAATGTTTTATAAATTGTTTAAGTGTTTAAATCCTTTATTAAATTATATGTATAGTGAGTTGTCCCTTCTTTGGGGGTTCGAGTCATCGGCTGTAAGTACCTATGTATATACATATACATGAAAATGTATATGCATGTAGGTGAAGTGGTATCAGGTTTCCCTTGTCAAAAGATGTGTATTTTGAAGTAGGTCCCCTATGCTAATGCCTTCAATTTGAATTTCCTAAATTCTAGAGGGCTTTAAAAAGTGTTTTCAAAATTATATAGTATATACGTGCTATGAAAAGTGTTAGAGATGCTTACTGTTGGACATACCTTTATATTTAATTGTTGACTTTTAAGATTTAAAATGTGTAGCCTTTTTTGGATATGTTTTCTAGCTTGACACACAGAATGCTTATAAGTGTTTTTGAAAAATGGTTCTTCATTCTCTATGCATAATTAATAAAGTTTCCAACGTGTTTTTTTTCATGTTGATATATGATCCCGACCATTCCTAGAAAATGAAATACCCATTTTATGTTAAATTGGTTTTGAAATGCGAAATCATTAACGTGGTTTCTCCTAAGTGGCTAGCATGTGTATCATGATAGCTACTTTTTGAATAAGGATATATTAGTGAAAGTATTTAAAAATATGGAAGTTCATGTTTTGGTTAGTTTGTAAGAATGCATGAGTTTTAGAATAAATCTGAGGTTAATTGGAAATTTTCCTTTCTTCAATGGTTTGATTTATTTTAAGAATGTTTTTAAAAGTGTGGAGCCTTGGTTGCACAAATGGATTTTAAGAAGCTTTTTTGAACTTAAAGATGTTGAGAAACATCACTTTATGATTTGGTAATGTTATATGTAAATTAATGGGGCCAGTTTGTCACTTTGAAAATGGTTTACAAAATTGGAAAAACCCTCTTGAGGCATCCCCTCTAGTTTGAGAAATGTAATGCAATTGTTAAAATGTGATTTGTGATATGTGTCGGGTGTTGATTTTTATGATTTGTGTGGCGTCAAATAGGGGGAATGCACTTAAGGATAGAGAATAGTGGTGAGTGGTTGAAGGAGTTTTGGGTAAAGAAAGTGTTGTGTACTTATATGTTTTCTTAATAAAAACTCACCACCACTTGAAACAGAGAACAATTGGAAACCTGAGTATCTAGGTGGGTGAACTAGGATATGTGGGCTAGTGGTCCGGAGGTTACTTGAACCGGTCCACTACATGTTTGGTGATAGCAACACTAAATAAACATATGAATGACTGAGGGTCGTGGCCTTCTAAGCCACATTTTCTTAGGGACGTGGATTTCTAAGATATGTTTTCTGAGGGCCAGGGTTTCTAAACCACATTTCACTGATACACGAAGATCATAGGTCCCCAAATAACACTTTCTACTTAGGGACTTACCATGGGCCTTGTGATACAATTTTCAATTCAGTTGTTTCATGCTTGTTCCATCTTTTGTGAAAACCATATTTTAATCTAAACTGGTCTCCTTAAATTTTGAATTGTTAATGCATGCTCAAAACCTATTTTGAAAAGGTAAGAGAAATGTTTTTCGTGGAAATTAAAGCTTGTTATATGAATTTGAAAAGAGCAAAAAACATTATTTTATTATGCCATATTTTCAAACAAGAATGATTTGGATTTCTTATTAAAGACAGTGGGATAGGGTGTTGTTGTATTTTGGATTTCCTACTGTGCATTTCGGTGCTCATGCCTACTTTATCGTTTTAGTTTCAAGTTATAGTTTTCGCTATCTCTTGCAGTGAGCTTGTTTCTGTGTTTGGTGGTGTCCCATGTGTTCACATGGAGGTATGTTCAATGGTCCATCCTTGTTCTATTTTCAATTGCAAGTATTTAACAACCTTGATTAGTTTATATTGACTGTTTATATGTCTTTCTTGGGATAAATTGTTCCCTAATTCCTCATTGTTGTGCCCGTCACTAGTTTCCAGCATGTGGGGATTAGGAACGCCCTTCGGCCCATGTTGCAGACCGAGTCGGGTGCCTGGTCGGATGACGACCCAACATGGTTCGTGACAACATTGGCATCCCTAAACACCTCAAACACTACATTTACAAAAAGTAATAGAATGGAGAGGTCTGGCCCCTTACAGCCCCGAGCTAAATAATTTAAATTAAATCCCCATAATTACCTTATGGTACGATATTAAAATACATAGCATCATTTCCTAGGGCTACAACTTTGAAATACACAGCATAATGTCCTTTTATTATGACTTTAAACTACATAGAGTAATGTCCTTATGGTGCGACTTTAAACTACATAGAGTAATTTCCTTATGGTACGACATTAAAATATATATCATAATGTACTAATGGTATGGATGTAAACTACATTGAAAAATTTCTTTATGGTATGACTTTAAACTACATAGAATAATTACCTTGTGGTACAATTTTAAACTAAATAGCATAATGTCCTTACTGTATGAATTTATACTCAATAGCATAATGTACTCTTCATAAGATGTTAAACCGTATGATTATTGTTCATATTGAATGAAATTAAACTTCATGGTGCCTTTATCTTTTTCAGAAAGGGGCCTCCCCGTGACATTAACCATTTAACAAAATGTACCCTCCTTCACTCAAGCCAAATGTTTTGAGGTTCAGTTTCCGATTCATGGCTAGCACCAATACAGAAATTCCCTTCATTCTCAAACACCTAATGTGGAAACAACCAAACATTATGGTTGTGTGAAATCAGAATCTTAAACATTGGCCATCAGTAATAGAATTTCATAATTCCAGATAACTTCTTTTCCGGACTATGTTGTAATATTCCCCAGTTGGATTTGTATATGTTTCTCAAACATTTTTAGAGCCTATCATCTAAAGGATTCCACTATTTGACTATGTCTTATGTTCCCGAGTTATCTGTGCATAAAATAGCCCACTAAATGTGTTTTTCATCTTATGGTAACTTCTTGCCTAGGAGAGACATCCTATATTCATGTATATCATTTTTAGATCTGGGAACCAAAAAATCATGGCCCAATATTACCTATTGTATAAATGAAGAATGTTAGAATGTTCTCATCCCAGCTCGCCAGACCTACTCTTCATAGTTTAGAAAAAATATCAAGTGATAAGAAGGTAAAAGGCACAAAACCTTTTAAGCTGAAAACCCAAAATAGGTTGAATAAGTGAAATCCAAGTCTCACCCACTAAGTCTCATTCAGATTGAGTTTATGTGAAAATTAGGGTGATGAAATCAAAATACAGAAAGAATGTAGGGTTGTTTATAGGGACTAATTTATAGTCTAATTACACTAATTAGGACTCTTTTTTTAGGTAAAAATTAGAGAACCACCCATCCCTATAGTTGTGATTTTGATTATCTTGTTTGAAGATTCCATTCCATAGAAATTAGCTTTGATGTTATGTTCATAGAAAGATAGTAGGAATGAAAGCATATATGATTGGAAAAACAATTATTTTCATTTATGAAAAATAACCCAGAGGAACATCTAAAATATAGTGTATCTCTATCAAAAATTTAAAAACAACCTTCAACCTAAATCTTAACTTATTGAATAGCCTCCTGATCTCTATCATCCACTCATTGAAGATAATTCAATCAACCATCTTCAGTATCCTTACCCAGGAAAAGTTCTTCTGTTTTATTTGAAATGGAAGTTGACCATTATCTTTGGGATTCTCCTAATGAATTGTTTATTTGTTCACACTACCCCTGAATGGATTGAATTTATTTCTATGTTTGTGAAGCTTTCATGGTATTATCCTTGATTTTCAATTTAAATTCATCCAAATTTGTGTTATGGATAGAATCCTCTTGGGATAACACAAGTCGAAAGTAATAAATATTGGTGAGAAGTTTTTCCTTTATGAGGTCTTCTATAAGATTATTCTCTTTCTCCCACATGGTAATAATCTCTTTCACAATAGCATGTATTGGGTGGTAATCAAATCCAAAAAATCCTAACATTCCAAATAGGGTTAGAAGTTAGTTGAGCTATAAAGGAAGGCATTATAGATATGTCTCAAAAATTATATTCCAGATGATCCACAATGTCCTTCTACGCGTGACACTGAGTGAATCCTCCGGCTCAAATTCCAACTAAGATCCACTATCAGTGGTAATAATGTAATTTGGCACCAAAGAACTCAAATAAGTACCATGCTCTTCTCCCTCTAATAAAATGGTCCCCCCTCCTAGTGTTAGATGAGATCATATAGTAGCGCCACCCTCAAACTGTGTTGCAAAAGATGATAATCATTAATGATGATTTAGAATCATGGTTAACCTAAAAAATCAAAATAATCGGGTGCCATCATATCATTTTGTGACCATTACCTAATTGTAGGTCATCATACTTGGAGGATTCCTCCCTAGAAACCCTGAATTTAGTTGTCCACGATGTCACCTCTTGATGAGGGGAACTCTTATAGGTTTGGACGGGGATCTCCAAATGTAGATCATAAATAATTCCCATTTCAAAGTCTGCCTGATTTGGCCCCCTCAAAAATAGGATAGAGATATACATCAGAATATTGGTGATGGGTCGTCACTATGATATTCTTTGAATATGGATTTGCGCATTCCAAATAGTCATGACTAGAGAATCAGGCATATAAAGGTTGGTTTCACAAATTTAAGAACTCACATCCCTTCAATTCTCTATTATGTTTTCCAAATTTGGCTAAAGTGGTGGAAAGTTTAACATGTTTCAATATTTCATCTAAGTCCATGCCAAGATTTCTCATGGAATCAATTAACATCCCAAGACCCATGGTAATCTCACCTATAGATTTTCATGAAATATTTGGCTCATAACCCGGTACATCTCCCTCATTCTCTGACTTGATACCCTGAACCACTTCCTCGATGACAACCATAGGATTTTCATCATTTATCACTGGGTCCTCTAGTGCATGAGATAAACCTGAAATATTACAGAGATAGAAGTCAACCATATGAATATAAAATCCTATGATGTACCTTTAACATTAACAAATTCCTCATCCCGTTCTTCAATGGTAATAGGTGTAGTGACATGTTAAGATAATGAATCCTCAACCATCTACACCACTTCTCTTGAGGTAGATTACTCACCAATAGGTATTTATAATTGGTCTAGAGTTCCCTAATTATTCCTTGGAGGTTCATCTCTAATCCCCTAATTATTCCTTGGAGGTTCATCGTCGAGGAGACGCTTGGATTATGCCACTGAGGATGATATTGTGGCGGGGGGCACTGATTCTACAGGTCAGCCTACTACTACGCCGCTTGAGACATCAGGAGGCCATCCTCCCATTATGCCACCTCCATATTATCCATACCCACCTTTTCCGTATCCCTTTTTCCCACTCCCACATTGGATGGTAGTTCTCAGACTCCCATCCCTCAGTTTCCATTCCCACCATCCACTGTACAGGGTACTGTGCCCCCATATATCCCACCGCCATATCCATATCCATATCCACCCTCATCTGTACAGGGTTATCCATCGGGTTTTCTGCCTCCATCAGTACACTTTGCATCTACTATACATAGTACTCCTGTAGATATCTCACCTACCATGGAGGCTGCCCCCCCTCCAGATGCAGCACTTCAGGGGTCAGCAGATCCCCCATCTACTGGTATTTGTTTAATCATTACTGTTACTGATTAATGAAAAATTCATATATATTATTCTCTTTTATTTTGGTTTCATTATTAGCTCCAGCCTCTACCAGACGACGAGGCCGCACAAAAATGCGCGAGGTTTGGAATCGGAACACGCAAATCATAGTTGATTACAATGAGGACAATGCTATAATTAATAAAAATGGCACGGAATGTAAAAGTTTTATGGGAACACTTGCTAGACATAGCAATATCATTCCGGTTCAACCGATAAGTTGGAAGGCAGTTGGACAAGAAATAAAGGACAAAGCCTGGGCAGAGATTTGGGTAAGTAATGTTAATCACCTTTTTTATATATATAAATTTATAAAATTTTCTTAACATATATTATGTCCATTGCAGCTTCGATATAATTTTCCCGATGGACAAAATGCAAAGGCTGCAATGATAATGTATTTAGGTGAAATGTGGCGAGCCTAAAAGTATGATTTATATCTTGGGTGGAAAAAGAGAGTTGGTACAGAGCTTGAAGAAGTACCGGTGATTCAAGATTGCCCAATATCACAGTATAAAGAGATGATCAACTATTGGAAGAGTTCAGCGTTTAAGGTGTTTGTTAAATTTATATATATATTCATTTATTTATTTGAAAACGATTTTAAATTACTTGTTTTATTTATGTTAATGAGTTTATATAATTATTTGTTTATAGGAGAAATCAAATAGAAATAAAAAAAACAAGAGTGCAATGAAACACATTTATACTCGCGGACACACTTCATTACCAGATCATGAGCAGACGTAGGTAATTTAACATTTAAAATATTTAGCTTTGTTTTGTGTAATTTTTTTAACTTCCAATTTTGATTTATTTCTTTGTTTTTTTCCAGAAAAAGGCATCGAATATTGAGGGTCGCGTTCCTCGCTCAACTTTGTTTTGTACAAGCCGGAAAAAGAAAGATGGTACTGTGCCAAATCCCGACACCGAGAAGGCGATTGTAAGTATATTTCAATT
Source organism: Viscum album (assembly GCA_963277665.1). NCBI lineage: Eukaryota > Viridiplantae > Streptophyta > Magnoliopsida > Santalales > Viscaceae > Viscum > Viscum album. Next base: position 119,304,802 of record OY728119.1, read on the forward strand.
TCTTTGATTTTTAATGAATTTAATTCCTTATATTATTTTTTAATTTTAATTTATGTTATATATCAATCAACAGAATGCTTTAGAGGCATTGGCAGAAAAAGAACCTGACAATTTGGGCCCAAACGATCATCTACATCAGGTATTAGGAGATGAGCATCAGGGTAGAGTGCGTTGTCGACCTGGGAAGAAGATTGTACCATCTCGATACTGGTCTACTAACGTTTCTTCGAGTACCGGTTCTGGTTTTGTCACAATGGAACAAATGAATGCCGCAATCAAAGAAGCAAGTCAAAAATCAGAACAGGCGATAACTGCAAATATGATTAAGTTTATGTCTGCCCTTTCTTCTACACTTCCACCAGAAGCAGCTGCAACGGTTGATGCCTTTTTGATGTCGATGCGTTCTGCTAATGTAGATTCTTCTGTTGGAGCCGGAGCCGGACCTAGTGCTGGACCCGGTGCTGGTGCCGGTTCGGATGCAGATGTCGATGCCGATGATGATGTTGGTGGTGTGAGAGGTGGTGATGGTGTTTCTGTAGGAAGTGTGGATGAGGGTTGTCATGATTTTGATGATACTGATATTGAGACTCACTTTTGATGTTAATTGTATGTTTGGATTGGTAATGTATGACGACTTCCATGCATCCGATTACATAGCTTTTTTGATCAATATCATTAATATTTACCATATCTTATTGGGAATGAGAATGACTACTAAACTACGGTTCTCCACTGCTAGAAATGCCTTTTCTGATTGGTCTCAGCTTTCTTTTAGTAGTGATAATACTATTTCTAAGATGTTCTGTAATATGAAACCTACAATTTCTATCCTTAAGGATTCAATAATACAACCTGCTAACAATAACACCTCTCTTGGACTAAAGAATGAAATCAAAATAAAAGATGATGAACCAGTTTCTGCTATCCCAACTCACACTAATACTATTAGCAATCCTGCCAATTATGGGTACGCCGAGACACTAAATAAGCCCTGTAATACTGCTTTTGTGGCACCCAAATCAGTTGAACATGGTACCACATTATCGATACAGGAAACTAATCCCATGTAGGTTATGAATGTGTCTATAGAGAAAATGCACTGCTGTACAGATCTGGAAAATATCATAAAACATCCCACAGATACTTCACAGGCCAGGTATAACTATTTCACCACCTATAGATAGTGAGCACTGTGCTATAAAATCTGCAATGTACAGATTTATTACATCTATGTGCTGATAAAAAACACTATACTCTTTAAGCCCTGCTCTTAATTTCACTGCTTTCAATTCCCATACTATAATGTTTAAAGTGATTCTAACATGAAACCTCTATGTAGAAAAATCTGTCGCACTGTTTTGATATTGACAACAGTGAGCAAGATAATGTCCAGACATCTCCAGACAGCGTGCCTACAACATGTCCATCTACTGATTTAGAGACCATGACGAAGGGATATATAAACAAGAAAAAAGAAAAAACAGACTGAAAACTCATCCTGGATATAGAATGTAATCATACATCTTCACTCATCAAATAATTCCCATTATTGTTTTGTTAATTATTATTTTTAGATCAATGTGTATTACATTAGATAGACTACAGACTATTCATTTCAAAGTTTTCGTGCATCTGTTTCAGTTATTTCTAACATCTCTTTCTGATACTCATGCTAGAGGCTAGGATTGCTGGATGATTATCATTATGTTGGAGAATTCTGCTACAAGATTTTAATGCTGGATGTTTTAGCTACTGGAAGTTTATGCTGGAGGTTTCTGTTGCTGCACTGTTTCAACTGTTTCTTAGAGATTTCTTAACTTTCTAATTTCATGCTGGACGGTATATCAATCTGGGCCTTTTGTTGTATTCTGCATTTTCCTAGATTCTATACGGTTTTCTTCACTTTTCCATTACTAATTTATCAGATTTTTCAGGACGGTTTTACATTAATAGGTATTTCTATTATACTGGATGGTTTTCCATGACGGTCTTTCAGGATGCTGGATGTTTTTTCATGTGGCCGAATCTAATTCAATTGTTTTTAAATTTCAGAATTTTATTATGTCACCATTATTTGTGCAGTTATATTAAAGTTTCACTTTTTATTCAACAGTAGAAAATTGGTGAACCATTCAACTGTGATGGTGCAAGGTTTTAAATTTCAAACTTTTTATTATGTCACTATAAGCACTGGAACATGCAGTTTTTTGGGTAGTAAATCATGATTTTTGTAGTGGGTCATATTTTATAGTAGTGGATCATGTATTTTAGAGCAGGGTATAATGTATTATAGAGATTGGACATGCTTATCTCATAAGACGTCTTATGATCCAAACATCGGGGCATAACGACTTCCAATTTTCTTTTAGTGCCGACCGTTGCTGATTAGAAGGTGGTGTTTCAGTTGTATCTTCTACATGTACTTCTCACCTCCAGGATATTCTTCTACATGTACTTCTCACCTCCAGGATAATCTTCATCAAAGATATTTACTATAGTGTGGTTGTGCTCCAGGGTGATGGAATTTGTCATCAGGATGTCTGTGATTGCGGCTTTGATACTGCACTTACCTAGGTGAACTCTACTACTTAAGGATAATTTTATATGTATCATTTCAATGCTCTTATTTCAATTAAATATATTTACTATAGATTGGTTGTGATCCAGGGTGATGGAATTTGTCATCAGGATGTCTGTGATTGTGATAATGAGGATGAACTTCATGCTACTGTCCACATTTTTTGAGACAACAAGGCTACAATCACACATTCTACTGAACTACACACCTGAATGAAGGGAAATGTAAATAGGAAAATAGAAAAAGCAGACTAAAATGTGATGCCGCACCCCAATGGTAAACATACATGTTTACTATTTAATTTGTTTTCAGTACTATTTTTCAAATTCCTATTTGATGTGAAATAATTATTACATTATCTACAATACTGAAACGTTATTTGAAATTTATGTTGCTCCATTGAAAGCAATTAGTCATTTCATTATCCTGTTTTCATTGTGTTCAATTTTCAATGCCTGAATTATTATACTGCACAAATACGACATGTTTGTTGCCTCCTATCATTACAGTTTTCTGTTTGCATACTGTACATACACACCATCATGGAATGTATTATAAAAATGCCAGATTATTCATTTTTATTTGAACTCCATGTTTCAATGGTATTGGTTTGTAATCATGTCATTTGATGAAATATGTCATTCTATCTTCCGATTATTCATTTTGTTTCATATGCATTTTTAAATATTTGTTATTGTCAGTCATTTATTTGATTCTGATTTCTTTATCAAACACCGTTTTTGAATTGTGCATTATACAGAATTTTGTGCATTATACAGAATTGGTCATTTTTAATCAGTTCTATTACATAGCCAAACTTCTCCTCTTCGTTATCTAATCCACTACTACTCTCCTCAACTGTTGATCTTCTTCGACCAATCATGGAGACCAGGAACCAAATGTGATTCGACGGTGCCAAGCAGCACCTTGGACGCGTCGAGACAGCTCTCGCAGATTTGACTTCGCAAGTTCACGGCCTCTTGCAGAGCCAACAGCGGCTGGGGCGGGAGTGGGTCTGTGAACTGCAATAGAAACCAGATTTCCAGAAAATTCTTACACTTTGTGTTTCGCCTGGAGAAGATGAAATACAAGAAATAAGTGAAGCCCCCCTATTGTAGAGCCAACGGCTGGGAAGGGAGTGGGGCTATGAACAGCAACAGAAACCATAATTCCAAAAAAGCCATACACTCTGTGTCGCCTGGACAAGATGCAATAGAAGATTGATGTTTTGCAAGTTTGTTATACTAGAAAACAATACTATCAATATGTGCATTGGGTGGGTGTCATCATTTTTAATCACTTCTGTTACTTAGTTTCTTACTCCTTCAATAGTTTTATGCATAGTTTTGTTCCTTTTCTTTTCACATTTATCTCAGCTTGAGGTTTCAAATTTATTTTGCTCCATAGAAATCATTTAGACATAAATATTACATGTTCCCTATATATTTTTATAGTACCTATTTCTGCAATGATATTTAAAAAAACCAGGTTTTATACCTCTTCATAAATGTTTCCTGTTTGTATATTTTTTTGGTGCTCCAACTCTTGTGTATGTAGATTCATATCATATTCTTTCAACTTTTCTACTACCAGGTATGTTATACCTGAATCGTCTGATCATAGGGTGTCTACTTAGCGTACAATTTTATTGGACCATCCGATGATCCTCCATTGCATATTGTATTCTCACAGCGCATATTCTTTCCTCTGATTGCAGTGTACTCCATCCGATGATCAATCCGATATTCTCACTCTGCCCATTCGTGTCATTGCACGACCCCTTCCACCTTCATTTCAGCCCGCTGCCACCAGCATTCCAGCCCACAAAAGCCCCCCCCACCTTCGAATCAGCCCGCACCATCCCCCCAACACTTGCAACCAACCCCCTTTCACCCGCATTCCAGACTCCTCCCGCTCCCTTCGCTCCTGGTCGGAAGATGCTGCCCCACGGATGTCACTGGATCGGGCCAACATGCTGCGGTCACGCCGCAGTCACGCCGCGGTCACGCTGCGGTCACGCCGCGGTCACGCCGCGGTCACCCCGCCGTCATGCCGCGGTCACACCGCGGTCACGCAATGATGTGGCCCTGCTCCAGCCACATCCAGCAGGGGGGAGGGGTGTCCAGCGGGGGGGGAGGGGTGTCCGCGGTCACGCCGCAGTCACGCCAAAATATATCTATACGTTTGTAATCAATCTAAACAAAGAATAAGAATGGTGTACCTTACACCATTCGATCCAGTCTTTCGAAGCTTTTCACAAGTGTTTGATTGTGATCACTTAGAAGTCGCTGAAAGACTCCTTCAGAGGTATCCACAAATCATGGGAATCACCCGACACTTAGTAGGACCTCTCTCAATACCAGTCCTTCCAGCTTGTCGAAGTTTTCACAAGCGTTTGATCGAGATCTCCGAGAAGTCACCGAAAGACTCCTTCTGAGGTATCCAAGGTTCATGGGAATCACCCGATGCTTAGGTAGGGTCTCTCTCAACACCACAGTCTATTAGAACCTTGTTTAAAGGTGGGAGAGAAACAAGAGCTAGAGAGAATCAGCTTTGAGGAGTTCTGACGATCACATGATCTCATCCATCAAGTGCAACCACTTGCATAGGAATTGAACCAATTCATATAGGCCTTCGAGAACCTCAAAATGTTCAGCCTATTCATGGTACGTTACACAAATGTCCCAAACGTTTCAGCTCATTTGAAGCGTACGGCTCAATCCCATTAGTAATCGTTTAACATTTAAATTAAACGATTATGTGAGATGTTCAAACTCCCCAAATCCATCGAAACAGAAAGAAGCTTCGAGCCGAAAGGCTCTAAAGCCATTTTATTAAAAAAAAGATGACATAAGAGAGGAGATGGGGTGGGGGGGGGGGAGGGGCTGTCCAGTCTTAGTGGGGTCACTACATGTAAGTCTTAGTAGGGCTGCTTTCTAGGGGGGTGTTTGTCCAGGGGTGGGGGGGTTTTGTCCAGCAGGGGTGGTGCAAGGGCACATGGGTGTGTAGGGGGTGCAAGGGATGTCTAGGGGGTCCAGGTGTGTCCAGGGGGTCCAGGCAGGGGGGAGGGGTGTCCAGGCAGGGGGGAGGGGTGTCCAGCAGGGGGAGGGGTGTCCGGCAGGGGGGTTGCCCAGCAGGGGGAGGGGTGTCCAGGGGGTGCAGGGGGTAGGGGGAGGGGTGTCTAGCAGGGGGAGGGGTGTCCGGGCAGGGGGAGGGGTGTCCGGCAGGGGGAGGGGTGTCCAGCAGGGGGGGAGGGGTGTCCAGGGGGTGTCCAGTGGGGCTGTCCAGTTGGGGCATGGGGGCTGTCCAGTGGGGTGCAGGGGGGGCATGGGGGTGCGGGGGGGGGGGGTGTTCAATGGGTCTGTTCAAGGGGGTTGTCCAGGGGGTTGCAAGGGGGTGCAAGAGGGCTGTCCAGGGGGGCATGGGGGTCCAGTGGGGGTGCAAGAGGGCTCTCCAAGGCCGTTTCACCTTTCCTTTTTCTCAACAATCTTGTGATCTAAACCAAACTCACACCAAATTGTTAGTATATAAACTGTAAAGCACAAAGGGTGTGTGACATACCACTTTTATCATGAATTGATACCATTGCTGCATGCAACTTCCAGCTCTAAACCAGATCTGTTTTCAGCTCTAAAATATATGCTTTGTGACCACACTTACCCCATGGATTGTGTCTCCCCTTCTTTAGGTTTGTTCTCTTCTTCACAACCCAAAACACAACCTATTTTTCCTTGGACAGCTTTACCACCAAGGATTTTTCTTTTCACTATAGGTTGATTTTTCTTTCTCCAAATCACCTTGCTGCTTGGACTGTCCCTGCAAGCATTTTCAGTACATACCTTGCCTTGGGGCACCCCTTTCACATGAATCCTTCTAGTTTTAGGATCATGTGAGTTCTTCTCATGCTTCCAAGCCCTTTTTGTGTCTTTCCAGGAGGTTTGTGCTTTAGAACTAGTCTTGGATTTTTTTTCTACATTACTCTCAGCATAGGAGTTTTCTACATGTAGCCCCTGAAATATGTTCCTCAAAGGAACATATTTGTCGTTGTATTCATGTTGATTTCTTCCATTAATCCCTACTGAATGCTTGTAGCCTGCAACTGTCGCGGATGAGGATTTTGTTGGATTGGTGTTGCCCGATCTGGTTGGGCCGAATGCTTGTGGCCCGCAACTGTCGCGGGTCGAGCTCCGCGGTGAGCTCGTTGGGGGTTGCAGGGGGCAACGCGCCCCTGCTCCGGGGGCCGGGGGCCGAAGGCCCCCGCCCCTTCTTTTTGGTTACTGTAGCAATGCTGACTACTGTAGCAATGCTGACCGACAGGGGGGGTGTCCAGCAGGGGGGGTTGTCCAGCAGAGGGAGGGGGTGTCCAGCAGGGGGGTGTCCAGCAGGGGGGAGGGGTGCTAAACATGGTCTGTAAATCTGATGTAGTTCAGTCTGTTCCTGTCTTATCTCATGCTGCTAAACATGTCAGAATTGGTGAATTGGTACCTGTTAAACCTGAATCTGGCAGTGCTGAAGATGTTGTGGTTATCAGATCAGATAAACTTGGTTATCAGATCAGGGGGCAGGGGGACTAGCAGGGGACTGACAGGGGGCCTAGCAGGGGGCAGGGGGCAGGGGGGCTGGCAGGGGGACAAGCAGGGGGCAGGGGAGGGGGGGGGGCTGGCAGGGGGCAGGGGGGGGGGATGGGGGTGGGGGCTAGCAGGGGAAGGGGGGCAGGGGGGGCTGGCAGGGGGACAAGCAGGGGGAAGGGGGGGGGGGCTGGCAGGGGGCAGGGGGGGCTGGAAGGGGCAGGGGGCGGCTGGCAGGGGGAAGGGGGGGGGGGTGGCAGGGGGGCAAGCAGGGGGCAGGGGGGGGGGGGGGGCTGGCAGGGGGACAAGCAGGGGGGGGGGGGCTGGCAGGGGGGCAAGCACGGGGCAGGGGGGGGGGGGGGCTGGCAGGGGCAGGGGGAGGCTGGAAGGGGGAAGGGGGGGCTGGCAGGGGGAAGGGGGGGGGGGGGCTGGCAGGGGGGCAAGCAGGGGGAAAGGGGGGAGCTGGCAGGGGGGGACTAGCAGGGGCAGGGGGGGTTGGCAGGGGGAAAGCAGGGGGCAGGGGGGGACTGGCAGGGGCAGGGGAGGCTGGCAAGGGGAGGGGGGGGGGGGGGGGGGCTGGCAGGGGTGCAAGCAGGGGGCAGGGGGGGGGGGGCTGGTAGGGGGACAAGCAGGGGGAAGGGGGGGGGGCTGGCAGGGGGGGCAAGCAGGGGGCAGGGGGGCTGGCAGGGGCAGGGGGAGGCTGGCAGGGAGGGGGGGGGGCTGGCAGGGGGGAAAGCAGGGGGCAAGGGGGGGGGGGGGGCTGGCAGGGGGACAAGCAGGGGGGGCTGGCAGGGGAAGGGGGGGGGGGTGGCAGGGGGGCAAGCAGGGGGCAGGGGGGAGCTGGCAGGGGGACAAGCAGGGGGAAGGGGGGGGGGGGGGGCTGGCAGGGGGGCAAGCAGGGGGCAGGGGGGGGGGGCTGGCAGGGGGACAAGCAGGGGGAAGGGGGGGGGGGGGGGCTGGCAGGGGGCAAGCAGGGGGCAGGGGGGGCTGGCAGGGGCAGGGGGGGGGGGCTGGCAGGGGCAGGGGGGGCTGGCTGGCAGGGGGACAAGAAGGGGGGTGGCAGGGGGACAAGCAGGGGGTGGCAGGGGGGGGGCTGGCAGGGGGACAAGCAGTGGGGGGGGGGTGGCAGGGGACAAGCAGGGGGGTGGCGGGGGGGGGGGGACTAGCAGGGGGCAGTGGGGGACTAGCAGGGGGGTGTCAGGGGGCGGCGGGACTGGCAGGGGGGTGGCAAGGGGGACAAGCAGGGGGGGAGGGGTGTCCAGGCAGGGGGCAGGGGGTACTGGCAGGAGGGGACTGGCCGGGGGTGGCAGGGGGGGTGTCCAGGGTGTGTCCAGGGGGTATTTTTTTTATGGATTTGGACACCCTATAGCCACAGTTTTAAACCGTGGCTATTGATTTATTGCCACGGTTTTAAACCGTGGCTATAGACATAATGCCACGGTTTAAAACCGTGGCTATAGATTTTGTCCGGCCTTTAGTATAGCCACGGTTGAAACCGTGGCATTAGGTATACAGCCACGGTTTAAACCGTGGCTCTAAACCTATAGCCACGGTTTGGACCGTGGCTCTAGAGTTAAAGCCACGGTTTGGAACCGTGGCTATAGGTCTAGACCTATAGCCACGCCAAACTTAGCCACAGTTCCTCAAACCGTGGCTATTACCTATAGCCACGGTTTGAGGGCCTATAGCCACGGTTTAGAACCGTGGCTATAGCCCGAATTTCCAGTAGTGTCAGGATGTTGCAGTTTTTTAAAAGAATACATGATGAAGGTGTTCACATGTTATTATGAAGCAAAAAGTATCTTTATTTTGTTTACCTTCTTTATGAATTTGGGACTAAAGTATTTTGGATAGTTCTAGTTTGGATTATTTTTGGATTGCCATAAAAGGAAAACCTAGAGGTCGGGCGGCAACCCGTCGCGTCCGGCAAGGCCGCGAGACTTGAACCCACAACCGAAGGGCGACAAGGGTGTATCACCTACCACTGGCACACATGATGTCTTGGATTAAATAATGTAGTTTTTTTAAAAGATCTGGTAGATGAATTATAAATTCATTTTTTTGGAACCCTATAGGAATAGGACAAATAGAATATATTTTTTTACATTCTATTATCTTTTAGAGTGAAAGATGAGTTTGTGGTAGAAATTAGTTAAAGGATAGAACTCTACTTGTAAAGAATATATTTTTCTTATTCTATTATTCTATGAAGAAATTAATTCTTATACTTTATTTAAGGAATCCTAAAACCAAAAATTTGTTATCCTAATACCCTATGTTTTGTTGAACATATGGTATTTCAAATCATCATAGATTGATGAATTTAAGAACCTCAATTTTACACTTGTTTGTGATTGATGACCTCAATCACTACCTATAAATATTTACATTTTTCCTCCAATTATATGTCTCTAAATACCACCAATGTTTTCCGAATAGAGATCATAATTTGGTGCTGACCCTTTCATTTCTCTTTTCCTCTTTTTAAGACTAAATTTTATTAACCCAATTTCCGATGTGGGTTTTCCCACAAAGATATTTTCTATATTCAAACTTATATATTCGAAGAACAATTTCAAATTGTGAGGACGCAATTTATTTAAGGAGGGGAGAATGTAACACCCCAAGATTTCATAGTGTGTTATTTCTTCAAAACAATTCAATAACTTGCACTACACGCAACACCAAGTTCAAGCACACCATGACTTACCAAACAAGCCGTTCAAAATAGGATATGAATAGTATTAACTAAATTTTAAACTTTATATAATCCTTATAATTTTAGAATCCATATTATGAGTTTCTTAGACATAATGTAAGAACAAATTCATTTTCATTATTGCACTTTTACAAACTTTTAATAGTGAACCCTTTTTAAATCCAATATTTTAAACTTTTATATATTCAATATGACTAAATAAATTTACTTTTTAGAATGGGGACATCAAAAATTTACAATGAAACATCCCAAGCTTCCACGATACGCTTTCCTTTGAATAATATAGTAGTGTGTGTTGTACGCAACTTCGAGTTCTAACACACAGCACAACCAATCAAACTAGCCGTTATGAATAGTAATACCTACTTTTTGAAATTTTATAAATTTTATCTCTCAAAATGGACTTTATATTTGTATTCGGAGTATCAAATTTAGCCTAAGGTGAAATTTTGGAACTTTTCAGGTAACATTTATATTTTGATGAATAGTGAAAATTACTAAATTTTAATTAAAAACAACTTTTTTAATCGAAATAATTTATATTGATAAATTATGAAATTGAGTGGTTTTAAAGTATATTTAGAATATATTTTAACCATTTAATACAATTTTGGTCAGTGTACATAATTTCACAATTAAACCGGACATAAAGAAGTGTCAATCGTTTGATAGTTATTATCTCTTAAAAACACACTATTTGTTTTGACAACGGGAATTAATTTTTAAATTATTTTATGAAACTGATACGTTTTGAATTTGGTAAAATAGAAATCATTTTTGTATTCATAATATAAAATATAGCTTAGGACTAATTTTTGGTATTTTTCTGGAAACTTTCATTTTTTGATGAATAGTGAAAACACTAAGTGGTAGTTAAAAAACTGAATTTTTCATAAATCTTAATTTTACCGCTTCTGTGAGTGGAATTTCGAAAATCCGAGAGTCATGGTTAATATCAAGGAGTAAAATTTGGTTCAATGAGATGAAAATAATTTTTGGTGAATAGTAATTTTTACTTTTATTTACCACGGTTAAAAGTGAATAGGGTGATTAAGGGTAAAAATGATATTAATATTACCCTAACACATGTCCTAATTCTATTGGACAAGTGTATCTCGACCAAAAACAACCTGAGGAGTAAAATATTATCATTTAGGTCCACTTTTATTAGATTAGGACATTTATTATTATTTAATTCAAAGAAGAGTTAAAAGAGTTAAAATCAACATTTATTTACTAAAGCATTTTTAATATAGGGTTATACATAAGATAAATTCTATTGTAAATATTCATTAGAAAGATAAAATGATTTCATACATAATGGTATTTTTTTATATAATTTTTAGACATTAAATAATTTATTTTATTTATGACACAATGGTGATGCAGTAATTACCTAATTAATGAAAAATTAGAATAAGTGATATTATAAATACCCAAATAAATGTAATTTGAGACTTTTTATAAATACCAATACTTTTCTAGGTTAATATGACATGTTAGAATTGATTTAATTAACTTTTTTCGAAGTAATAATTCTTTTATTATTTTTACAAAAATCAATTATTGAATAGTGTCAAAATTGACATAAAAGGGTTTTAAAAACAAATATTATATTATTAATTGATATTAAATTATTAAAAATATAAGGTTCTACAAAGAGACTTATATCATGATAGGTGTATCATTAATGGACCACTTGGGGGCCTCTTGGATGTATATAGTATGTTTATTAACTATATAATATAAAAATACAAAGAGACATTGTGAAAGTGAAACTAATAAACTAAGAGTTAATACTTATAGATAAGGTTAATATAATAACCCGAACCAATCTAAATTCTATTGGTTGAGTGGTTTTCGACCCATCCCCACCTTAAACTTTAAATAATCTACTTTGGAGCCATTAGAAACTGAATATGAATTTATTATAAAATAATATTTCTAGCTTTTCCAAAGGTGCCCCTCACCCCTCTTATAAAAGGGCACTCCCCCTTATCATTAATTAACACCATCCAAGCCTTTTGGATCGGCCAAAACCTACCCAAATACTCTCTAAACTTCCCTCACTACAACCTAGAGGCCTTATTTTGATCATAAAGTCAACCTAAGGAGCCCTTTTGATCAAATCAAAAGGAAGAACCCAAAGAAGAGGTAATGCTTTCACCACCGTTTTTCAAATTCATTTCTTCTTCAAATTCTTCTTTCTTTGTTAATATCATTATAAAATAATGAATCCAGTATCTCCTATATACTTAAATATTATTATAAATATGGTACAACCATATTCAGTATTCTATCCATCCTTTGAATGACATGTCACCATACGTGCATACGTACGGCTTACCGTCTCCACGTCGTGGTGTAATTGTTATTCAATATATTATTATTTGGATGGGTATAATAATGATGTGTAATTAATGTAAATAATAAATATAACATGATAATGATTTTTTATATAAGATATAACATCAAATTAAATATTATTTTAATATCAAAAGAATGATATTGTCGCTCGTGCGTACGTACGGACTACCGTCTCCACGAACGTGATGAGATTCATTCTCCATCGTATCCATTCAAGTATAATTATAATTTTATGATTTAAAAATAATTTTTAAGGACTTGATATCATTCTGGATATGAATAATATACAACCTATCCCTGACAAACATGTCTTACGTAACAAAACATATAAAAGAAAATGAGTAAGTTAACACCCGAAATGACGATATTAATAAGATATTATTGAAAAAGAAATGTTAAAAGATCATATATGATAACATAATAATGTATATGATTATTTTATAATTTAATAAAAATTATTTCACCGTTATACAGAAGGTTAACCTACCCCCAACCAAGGAAAAGTACAAGGTAAGGGTTATTTCACAATCTCTTCAATATCCGAGGTTGTTTATACGTGATTATCTACTGTGACCTCTTTATCATCCACACCCATGTTTCTTAAAAATGCATTTCAAATAATTCTTAATAATTTAAAGACTATGGTATAAATTCATTTATACCCTTGTTGACTTTTTATAAGAATTTTATAAAGGAATCTTTCTGTCATTTTCCAAACAAGGTCCTTTTTAACCTTTTCGATAGAATTAAGGTAAGAATGCTTTTTTTAACTTATATGGCGGGTGCATCAATTTTTCTCCATTATAAAATCATCAAAGCTTCCCTTTCAAGAATATAAGAATATATTTAAAGTAAATGTTTTATTTTATAATTATTTGATTTTTAAATGATTTCAAAAAAAAGATATTTCTCTCAATTATATGAAAATCCAGTGCAAATGTATACATATTTAACGCAAGCTTAAAAATTCCTTCAGAAAACCCAACTCTCGAGTGTGGTAGACATGAAGGGATTGGGAGTGGACTAATCATGGCCAGTAATTAGTCGAGCAGTCTCAGAATTAGTTATTTTGTTTTCAGAAGCTTGCATAATGTTTTCAGAAAAACACTGGAGTATATTTTAGCAATTTTAAATGTAAGTATCTTCTAAAAAAAGTGCATCGGTAGGTCTCATGAGAAAAACTAGTGTCTTGGCACAGGGCCTTGGAAAAATCTTATTTGTTGTTTTGGCACGAGGCCTTGGCTATGTGGTTATGATGGTCTGACATTATGCATTCCATCGTTATGAAAGTAGTTATTGATATTTCATGTGATTATTCGATTAGTAGAATATCCATGTGAATAAGTAAATGGAATTATCTCATTTTATTTTTTCCATACTATGTTGAAGTTCTATTTTAAAAGGCATTTGTTTTAGTTATACATTTCCTTAAATGTTTATTCTTATTTATGAAAGTTTCCGCTATATTGTTATCCTTACTGGGCATTTGAGTTCACCCCTTTTTCGATGTTTTATTTTTCCCATGATGTGAAGAAGTATTTTATGAATGACCTACAGGGATAGTATGAGAGGATATGAAGAAAATATATAGATGTAGTTTTTCACTTATTGATGTAATGTAAACTTTATGAATATATCTAGTGTTTCCAAGGATACTAAACTAATCGGTCTTTTGAGGTTTGATCTTTCTTGTGATCATGCCAATGTTATGTAATAATGCACTGACTCTGGGTAACTGGGGTCGGGGTGTTACAGTTGTTATCAGAGGTAGTTTAGTACAATCCTTGGAAGCTAGATTTAGATAAACTCTGATTAGAGCACATAGATCTTAGATGGACTTTGAGGATTAGTATAGAAGAACTTCCTAGAATTTTTGGATTGTAGAAATTTTGTGAGTTTTCCAAGAAATACATCCCTATCTAGATACGAGCAGGTAGAGGTGGCTCTGGCACAGATGTACCTAGGGGTAAAACCCGAAATCATCGCTTTGAGCTAGACTCAAACGGGAACTGGTTCATGACAACGAGCCTTGTTGCACTCTTGGTGACGACACTCCTGGGGGATATGCTTAGGATAATTCTCATTTTTTTACAAACCATTATGAAGGGTTTATGAGTATATAATTCCTCAAAGGAGACATTTTTATGATTATGGATTATATCCATAAACTATTTAATTTATTTTATGTTTTTTACAAGTTTGGGATTAGGTATTGTTATTCAAAAACTGATCTAGTTTATGCCATTGTTTAGAAATGGCACCCTGTAGAAGGAATTACAACTCCAGCAATGCACATGATCCAAAGATAAAGAAGGATTATATCTTTCATGGTCTTAAGCTAGAATTTATAAGAGAAATAGTCTCCAATGTATTATCATCATATGAAGAAATAACATCATGTGTTCATAAGATAAGTAATGATTTTACTGAGTCCTATGGCTTTGAAGGGAAGAAAGAGAAGAAAGGGATGGAAAAGAGAAAGATAGATAAAGGGAAGAGGAAAAAGAGGAATATTCCTAAATGTGATAACTGTGGGAAGAAACACCCTGGAACTTTCCTAAAAGTAATGGGAGTTTGTAATAATTGTGGAGGAAAAGGGCACAAAGTACATGACTGCAAGGGTAAGAAAATGGTTTCAAATGTACAATGATTCATTTGCAAGGATTTTGGACACTACGTGAACCTATGTCCCAGTCATCAGACTATGCCGCAAATGATATTATTGGATAATAATCAAGTTATGATACTACTACAGATTAAGAGGAATGGTTAGAGTTCTTATGTCATTTGAGTTTTGTATCAAAAATTTACTTGTTATAATAATTATGGAGTATATAAGGATTGTACTGCAGTACTATTTCATTAAGGACTTGAGATTGTGTGGAAAAAAGAAAAGTGACTCAATAGGAGGTTAAATTTTTGGAAAATATATGGTTGAGAGAAAGATAAACCATAATATGGTTCTGATACCGAGGTAGTGATTTTAGAATAATACATGATTGATTTGGATAAATTATATTGGATATTCTTGACTACCTTAAAACTGATTAATGATTTGTATATTCCTTCATTATTGGGGTTTACAAAATTTTTGGATTGAAGGAGTATATCCATTATTCTTTAAGGAAGAAGGGATCATGAATGTAATCAATAAGGTTTCATGGTAATTCAGGATGTTCCAGTGTTTTAAAAGAATACATGATGAAGGTGTTCACATGTTATTATGCGGAAAAAAGTATCTTCATTTTGTTTACCTTCCTTATAAATTTTGGACTAAAGTAATTTGGATAGTTCTATTTTGGATTATTTTTGGATTTCCATAAAAGGACAACCCGAAGGTCGGGTGGCAACCCGTCGCGTCTGGCAAGGCCGCGAGACTTGAACCCACAACCGAAGGGCGACAAGGGTGTATCACCTACCACTGGTCCACATGATGTCTTGGATTAAATAATGTAGTTTTTTTAAAAGATCTGGTAGATGAATTATAAATTCATTTTTTTGGAACCCTATACGAATAGGATAAATAGAATATATTTTTTACGTTCTATTATCTTTTAGAGTGACAGATGAGTTTGTGGTAGAAATTAATTAAAGGATGGAACTCTACTTGTCAAGAATATATTTTACTTCTTCTCTTATTCTATGAAGAAATTAATTCTTATAATTTAATTAAGGAATCCTAAAACCAAAAATGTGTTATCCTAATACCCTATGTTTTGTTGAACCGATGGTATTTCAAATCATCATTGATTGATGAATTTAAGGACCTCAATTTTACACTTGTTTGTGATTGATGACATCAATAACTACCTATAAATATTTACGTTTTCCTCCAATTATATGTCTCTAATTTCCACCAATGTTCTCTGAATAGAGATCATAATTTTGTGGTGACCCTTTCATTTCTCTTTTCCTCTTATTAAGACTAAATTTTATTAACCCAATTTCCGATGTGGGTTTTCCCACAAAGATATTTTCTATATTCAACCTTTTATTTTTGAAAACAATTTCAAATTGCGAGGATGCAATTTATTGAAGGAGGGGAGAATGTAACACCCCAAGATTTCATAGTGTGTTATTTCTTCAAATTAATTCAATAACTTGCACTACACGCAACACCGAGTTCAAGCACACCATGACTTACCAAACAAGCCGTTCAAAAGAGGTTATGAATAGAATTAACAAAATTTTAAACTTTATATAATCCTTATAATTTTAAAAGCCATATTATGAGTTTCCTAGACATAATGTAAGAACAAATTCATTTTCAGTATTGCACTTTCACAAACTTTTAATAGTGAACCCTTTTTAAATCCAATATTTTAAAATTTTATATATTCAATTTGACTAAATAAATTTACTTTTTAGAATGGGGACATCAGAAATTTACAATGAAACATCCCAAGCTTCCACGTTACGCTTTCATTTGAATAATACAGTAGTGTGTGTTGTATGCAACTTCGAGTTCTAACACACACCACAACCAATAAAACTAGCCGTTATGAATAGTAATACCTAATTTTTGAAATTTTATAAATTTTATATCTCAAAATGGACTTCATTTTTGTATTCAGAGTATCAAATTAAGCCTAAGGTAAAATTTTGGATCTTTTCGGATAACATTTATATTTTGTTGAATAGTGAAAATTACTAAATTTTAATTAAAAACAACTTTTTTAATCGAAATAATTTATATTGATAAATTATGAATTTGAGTGGGTTTAAAGTATATTTAGAATATATTTTTACCATTTAATACAATTTTGGTCATTTCACATAATTTCACAATTAAACCGGACATTAACAAGTGTCAATCTTTTGATAGTTATTATCTCTTAAAAACACGTTATTTGTTTTGACGACAGAAATTAATTTTTAAATTAATTAATGCAACTGATATATTTTGAATTTGGTAAAATAGATATAATTTTTTAATTCATAATATCAAATATAGATGAGGCCTAATTTTCGGTATTTTTCTGGAAACTTTCATTTTTTTGATGAATAGTGAAACCACTAAGTGGTAGTTAAAAACTGAATTTTTCATAAAAATTAATTTTACTGCTTCTGTGAGTGGAATTTTGAAAATCCAGGAGACAAGGTAAATATCAAGGAGTAAAATTTGGTTCAATGAGATGAAAATAATTTTTGGGGAATAGTATCTTTTTACTTTTATTTACCACGGTTAAAAGTGAATAGGATAATTAAGGGTAAAAATGATATTAATATTACCCTAACACATGTCCTAATTCTATTGGACAAGTGTATCTCGACTAGAAACAACCTCAGGAGTAAAATATTATCTTTTAGGTCTACTTGTATTAGATTAGAACATTTATTATTATTTAATTAAGGAAGAGTTAAAAGAGTTAAAATAAAAGTTTATTTATTGAAACATTTTTAATATAGGGATATAAATAAGATAAATTCGATTGTAAATATTCATTATAAATATAAAAATATTTCATACATAATGGTATTTTATTTTTAATTTGTAGACATTAAATAATTTAATTTATTTATGACACAATGGTGATGCATTAATTACCTAATTAATGAAAAATTAGAATAATTGGTATTATAAATACCCAAATAAATGTAATTTGAGACTTTTTATAAATACCAATAATTTTATATGTTAATAAGACATGGTAGGATTGATGTAATTAATTTATTTTTAAGTAATCATTGTGTTATGATTTTTACAAAAATCAATTATTGAATAGTGTCAAAATTGACATAAAAGAGTTTTTAAAACAAATATTATCTTATTAATTGATATTAAATTCCTAAAAATCTATGGTTCGGCCAAGAGACTTATATAATTATAGGTGTATCATTAATGGAATACTTAGGTGTCTCTTGCATGTATATAGTAAGTTTATTAACCATATAATATAAAAATACAAGGAGACATTGTAAAATTGAAACTAATTAACTAAGAGTTAATACTTAAAGATAATGTTAATATAATAACCCAAACCTGGATAAATTCTATTGTTTGAGTGGTTGTAAACCCATCCCCACATTAAAATTTAAATAATCCACTTTGGAGACATTAGAAACCGAATATGAATTTATTATAAAATAATATTTCTAGCTTTTCCAAAGGTTCCCCTCACCCCTCTTATAAAAGGGCACTCACCCTTCTCATTAGTTCACACCTTCAACGCCTTTTTGTTTGGCCAAAACCTGCCCAAATACTCTTTAAACTTCCCTCACTACAACCTAGAGTCCTTATTTTGATCAGGAATCCAACCTAAAGAGCCCTTTTGATCAAATCAAAAGGAAGAACCCGAAGAAGAGGTAATGTTTTCACCACCCTTTTTCAAATTCATTTCTTCTTCCAATTCTTCTTTATTTGTTAATATCATTCTAAAATAATGAATCCAGTATATCTTATATACTTTAATATTATTATAAATATGGTACAACCATATTCAGTATTTTATTTATCTTTTTAATGACATGTCACCATACGTGCGTACGTACGACTTACCGTCTCCACGTCGTGGTGTAATTGTTATTCAATATATTATTATTTGGATGGGTATAATAATGATGTGTAATTCATGTAAATAATAAATATAACATGATAATGATTCTGTATATAAGATATACCATCCAATTAAATATTATTTTAATATCAAAAGGATGATATTGTCGCTCGTGCGTACGTACGGACTACCGTCTCCACGAACGCGATGAGATTCATTTCCATCGTATCCATTCAAGTATAATTATCATTTGATGATTTAAAAATAATGTTTAAGGACTTCATATCATTCTGGATATGAATAAGATACAACCTATACATGAAAAACATGGCTTACGTAAAAAAACATATAAAAGAAAATGATTAAGTTAACACCCGAAATGACGATAATACTAAGATATTATTAACAAAGCAATGTTAAAAGATAATATATGATTACATAATAATGTATATGATTCTTGTATAGTTTAATAAATATTATTTCACCATTATACAGGATGTTAACCTACCCCTAACCAAGGAAAAGTATAAGGTAAGGGTTATTTCACAATCTCTTCATTATCCGAGGTTATTTATACGTGATTATCTACTGGGACCTCTTTATCATCCACATCCATGCTTCTTAAAAATGTATTTCAAATCATTCTTACTATTTTAAAGACTATGGTATAAATTCATTTATACCCTTGTTGACTTTTTATAAGAAGTTTATAAAGGAATCTTTTTGTCATTTTCCAAACAACGTCATTTTTAACCTTTTCGACAGAATTAAGGTAAGAATGCTTTTTTTAACTTATATTGTGGGTGCAACTATTTTTCGCCATTATAAAATCTTAAAATCTTCCCTTACAAGCATATAAGAATATATTTAAAGTAAATGTTTTATTTTATAATTATGTCATTTTTAAATGACTTCAAAAAAGAGATATTTCTCTCAATTATATGAAAATACAGTGAAAATGTATACGTATTTAACGCAAGATTAAAAATGTTTTCAGAAAACCCGACTCTCAAGTGTGGTAGACAGGAAGGGATTGGTAGTGGACCAATCATGGCCTGTAATTAGTCGAGTAGTCTCAACATTAGTTATTTTTTTCAGAAGCTTGCATAATGTCTTCAGAAAAACACTGGAGTATATTTTAGCAATTTTAAATGTAAGTATCTTCTAAAAAAATTGCATCGGTAGGTCTCATGAGACAAACTAGTGTCTGGGAACAAGGCCATGACAAAATATTATTTGTATTCTTGGAATGAGGCCTTGGATTTGTGGTTATGATAGTCTGGCATTAAGCATTCCATCATTATGAAAGTGGTTATTGATATTTCATGTGATTATTCGATTAATAGAATATCCATGTGAATAAGTAAATGGCATTATTTCATTTTATTTTTGCCATACTATGTTGAAGTTCAAGTCTAAAAGGCTTTTGTTTTAGTTATACATTGCCTTAAATGTTTATTCTTATTTATGAAAGTTTCCGCTATATGGTTATCCTTACTGGGCATTTGAGCTCACCCATTTTTCTATGTTTTATTTTTCCCAGGATGTGATGAATTATTTTACGAATGACATGCAGGGATAGTATGAGGGGATATTATGACAATATATTGTTGTAGTTTTTCACTTATTGATGTAATATAAACTTTATGAATATATCTAGTGTTTCCAAGGCTACTAAACTAATCGTTCTTTCGAGACTTGATCTTTCTTGTGATCATGCCAATGTTATGTAATAATGCATTGACTCTGGGTAACTGGGGTCGGGGTGTTACAAAATTTATCCTTGAAATTTGATTTTTTATATGTTTATACGTTTGGATGTGTAATATGTCATATTTCCTAATTTCAATTGCTTTTACACGTTTTTGATCAAAATTTTATGATGTTTGAAATAAATACAAATGATTATTTATAAGAAAAGAATAATGTATTGTTAATTTTAGTTAAATATATTTAAAAATTAAACAAATGTGTGAACATGGGAAGACATAGTATTGATTACTTGGTGGAATCTTATTGTGAATTTGTGCTCACAGCTAATTTTTTTCATTGGGTGTTTATATGATTGGTTTTACAGGATACATGTAAAGTGAATAAAATCATGTATAGGGTGACCATCCTTTATCAAATTTCTCACTCATGGGTTTGAATGGAGGTTACGTAGAGTCATTTGGAGAACCAACCTTGGATTGTTTTGGGTTCCTGTTTTTTTTATGATCTTCTTCTTGTGTTTTGAGACAATATTATCCTAATGTTGAATATGACCTTTGTGGTTGTTTTGATATATGGTTTCTTTGTTTTATTTGTTTTTTCACTCTATTTTATTCTTCTATATATTATGTATGTTAATGTTTAAATTATTACATTTTTTAATTTTATATAACCTAGGTTCTTTTCACCAACCAATTTTCATTGGTAATACACTTTCTACATTTTGGAAGGTGAATTTGGAAGATGTTATGGGTTAACCTAGGTTGTTCTATTTCACATAAACATGTTTTTTGAATTAATTGAAGATGAGGATTTCATAATAGTTATTATCAACTCTATATAGATAATTATAAATTACATATGATATATCCTAGAAAAGGTATTAATTTATACATTGTCGGTGGAAGAATATTTAGTGGTCATACCATGATACATTTTTTCATGTCTCGACTAGGCTAAGGTAGTGTAGATTCTTTCTAATGAATTGTGTCATAGGGAGGATTGTACCATGATATGAATCAATGAATCTTTTCATGAAGGTGGATAGTATTCCACTCCATAGTAATTGGTGAATTTCCATTTTAGATGAAATATGAATTTAAAAAAAAAGTAATATTTGGGTAAGTATAATTGAGTTTTCTTATAGTTTTCCAATAGGTGTGTATGATTTTATCCCTTATCATTTTGAAGGGACAAAGTATAATCATCATGGTGGATTTAGCGACATTATGAAGGGTATAAGATTGACCTTGTTTTATTAACTAGATTTATGTAGTAACTATTTGAGGTATGTGTACCACTATGGTAGATTTGAATTTGGTGTTTTTGGATTACATGTGACTAGACTATGAATTGGTAAGTCATGTTGTGGTTTGAATATCAATGAGGACCATAGATTTGTAGTAGTGGAGATGTTAGAGATTATGCTCAATTTTTTAAATGGAAATGAATGATAAATTGTGATACCTACACTCACACCATGATTTTTTCTAGTTAGAATAATTCTAGAATTAAATATCCTATATTGTTTTGTGAAATTTATGGGAATTAAGTGTGAGATCATGAATTGTTTTAAAGAGAGTTACATGATGAATTTTCCCAACATGAAAAATTTGTGTTTGGGATCTATCTAGAGGGAAACATGTATTTTCTCTAATGATATAAGAAATATATTTCCCTTTATTAATTCTATAATAAGAACTATGGATGAATAGAAAATTAGATATCCATAGAAAGAAAAAAAACAATATTCAGAGGGAAAATGTTGGAGAAATTTAGTCGACTCCTCAAAATAAATGAACAAGATCTAGAAAATATTATCATCGGAGATTCATGACCTTAAATTAGTGGATAAATGTGAGTTGTAATTGAATATTCACATAAATTTAATCTAAATTATTATTTCTAATGACTATAAAAAATAATTTTGGAGGTAGTGAGTTATATGAGTGTGTGGGAGGAATGGGTTCAATACAACTTTGAGGGTTGTAGACCTGTTGGTTTAGTGAGTACAGACTATATTAAAAACAAAAATATCATTGAAATTATTTTTTCCCCATAATACATCACCAATTCATGCTTCTATATTTAGATATGTTTGGTTAAACCAAGTAAATTTTTTCTTTCCACTCCATTAATTTATTTTTTCACAAAATAATAATTGTGATAAATATGTATTTTCATTATAAAAATAGATCTAGATCACAAGTTTAGTGTTATTTGTGAAATATCAACATTATCTAATTAAAACATCCCATATTTGGGTATTTAACTTGTATTTGACCAATTTTTGTTATTAATGTTAAAAGTTCTTTGTGATGTTTTTATCTCTCTCCATATTTAGTTCACAAGTTGTCAACTATAATGGGATTCTTATGTTCGAAAAAAACTATTTCCAAGTATGGAATAATAAAATGAAGTAATACATCTAATAATTAATAATGGATTTTTAAAAAACATCAATTCATAGGATTTTTGATATCACATAGAGTAGAGAACTACCAGAGGATGGACAAAGAAAATATTATTGCAACACTGAAAGATTAAATATTATAGGAGGAGCATTATTCGTTGTTCTATATAACAAAGTGATGTCATGTTAGGTCTCACATACAATTTTGGAAATAATCCTTATAATATTTTATGGTAATTCAAAGGTACTTGATGATAAGTTTTAGGTACCCTATAAAAAATAAAGGGATCTAAGAATAAACCCATATAAGTCCATTGATGCATTATTTAACTAAGTATACTACATTATTGTGTAACATCATGGGTGATCAGAAAAACATAATTATATGAAGATAATTAATATTGTTCATAGATGATTACAACCAATTTTCAACCTAATGGTCTTCCTCATTGAATATAAACACGCAGAGGAGGCGATGATGGATAGTCTCACCTTACTATCATTTATATAAGATTAGGAATAATAACATTGAGGTTATTGAAGAGGATAATTCTCAGTATGAGGAAATCAAGGTGATGAATAACCTATAATTTAAATTAAATCCTAATTATAGGTAAATTAATAAGGCAACATCATTAAATTCCTTAACCCTCAAATGAGTAAAAATAATATTCATATGTAATAAAAAATCAGTCTTTTATGTGATAACGTGTGTAAAATATAATTAAATTTATGAATTAAATCATAAGATTACGTCGAAGATGAAGAACACATGATGAACTCATTTAATGGTGTGAAAGAGAGGAGGACATGAAAATAACAAAAATTCAAAATTTAGAAAATTATTTCTCAAGAATAAGTTATATTAAAAGAAACAAAGGTGTATGAAGTTGGGGAATACAACGATATTATTGAATAAGTTCTTATGGATATCATAGATAGACCATAACTAGAGGGAAATGATGATAACAACATTGACATAGAGGTAAATATCATTCCATAGGGTCAATTTGAAAATTCAATTGAAAAAATTTATTTTTAGAGGGTTAAAAAAATAAAATAAAATAGAATTGGGTGTATTAGAATTGCCACATTCTTTAGGATGTAGCATATTTAGTTTGATATCCCATTAAAATGGAAAAAACTAACAATCCATGATTTTTAAATTATTCAGTAATTATAGTGGTGGTTGATATGTCTGATACTCTGGTGGAAGAGGTGGTTCTTACAATAAGGGATTATTTCATCAATATTGCGCTTCAATATGGGTGAAAGCCCAAATTCTTATCAAATTTCAACTTCTTTATGAATCTAACCGCTGATAGGGAAGGGGAAAGAAATGAAACTTCTTCAATATGAGTTAACATGATGAAAATATGTTTCTATATAAATGAGGGATAGATAAAATCTTAACTCATGTATCACATGCTAGAATGGATGGACAATCTTCCAATGATAGAAGTTAGGTTTCCAAAATAGGTTCTGAATAGGAGGCCTTAACCCTCTTATGTCCTAATGAAAAAGTTAGACTAGCTTAATTTAATGTTTAAATTGAGATGAAAGACTTGGATGATGAGGTTATTTATATTATTTATATTATTGAAGTGGAAACAATTATGAAGGAAAACCATTTTCATCACAATTATACTAAGGATTTGGATCTGGTTTCCAATGATCTGTATCTTCTGAATTTTGCTGAAAATTCTTTTTTTTTTTGATTTTTTAAAAAAACTTCTTGGTTATGTGTGAACCGAACAGGAAAAAAAAGGTGAGGCAGCGTGTCCATGGGGATCCACCATTAGAGACACTAACCAGTCAAAACAAAACAAACACAAACAAAAAACACAGGTAGAAGCGTAACATCATTGGAGCCTTCCAAGGAGGATGACTGATGGCGAGGGATTCATCGATTGAACTCTGGAAAGAGGGACCACGAGACGATTGACAACCATGGATTTTGATTATAACCAAAATTTTATGAATGTATCTAGAAATAATCTGAATTTAAAAAATAATATTCCTTGTTATCATGGTAAGAATGTTGTGGAATTATTGATGAAGAATTATAATTCACATATACTATTGTTCTCCCATTATAGGTATGATATCACAATGAAATCCATTGATGAATATCTCAGTGATGAGATAGTTTCAAAAGTGGTTCACCAAGGTGTTGGGGAAGGCGAACCACTGAATAGTATTATGATTTCTAACAAGAAAGTAGAAAAAGTGGATAAATAGAGTGGAGGAATAGATTTTCAAACTAATATGGATGGATCCCTTTCATAAGTACCTTCATTTGGGAATTCAATAATAGGGATCCATTTTCAAATCCATTCTGATACTATTCACTCCATGAATACATTTACTCCCTTGATAGGTGTTTTCTAGGTAGATAAGGATGAAGACCCCTAATCCCCTATGTGAAATAAGAATGAAGACATTTCTTCTGATTATAATAATTATTGGACTCAACCCACTGTATACAAATCTAGAAATGAGTCCCTCAGGAACAAGTAATGTAAAAATGTAGAAGAAATCCACAATGAAAGGAAGAAAAAATAAAATTACAAACAAAGGGAAAAGTGATACAAAGATGAAACAATAAAGAGGGCCCCTGAAAAGGGTAAAATCTCCTAAGAACTGAATATTCTATACTATAATTTCCTTGGTCAACAGAATTTCCCCACGGCCAGATCCCTTAGTCATTATATAGTGGCCTACAATACAATGCTAATTGGAATTGCAGAACCAAAAATTATCTTCACAAATTTAAGGACTTCATGTGGGAATCTATTGGTTACAATTTTTTTTTCAAAAAACCTTCATGATACAAAAATGGATCATCTAGGAATTTTCATGCATGAAAGTATTCACATACTTAATTTTAATAGGATCCATTACTGTATCTCGATTTCATTTCACTATTTGAACCAGACTATAGTTGTGTCATTTGACTATTACTCTAAATTATATAAGAGGAGAAGGTATTTATAGAAGGAGCTTGAAAGGAAAACTAAAATCAAGAATAAAATTTGGCTTCTAAAGGGAGAAATTATTACTATTTTGAATCCTATTTAGCAATATAGAATCAATTTTAGAAAGGCAATATCTTTGGAATTCTCCTCCTATATTGAATATGGAAATATATGTAAAGTTACCATTTCTATGTATTATTCCATATAGAGTAGATAAACACTAAATAGAAGGAAATAATGTAAGATAGATTGGTTAATTTTTCAATTGGATGATAAGAGTGTCATCACTAGGGTATCTGGCTTCACCCACCCTAAGAATAACTCTGGCCATAACCCAATTATTTTGGATCTCTCCACTCATTTAGTAAATTAAGCTCTTATACCGTTTAAATTTAACATGATTTGTATTGTTACTCCTATATTTTTAGATTTTGAACTTATAGAATAGAATATGGTGCCCCTTAGTAGTCCATTGGAATATCTTTTTAGGAATCATTGGTATTTTAATGTCCTTATAAGGGAATGGAATGATAATTACTTTTCTAAGGAACACTATAAAATTACGGATACTAAGAAGCATCATGAAAAATTGTAGCATAGGAATGAAAGTAAAAATACTACCTTTGGGGAGAAGATACAATCCATTTACAATTAGTATGATTTATTAGAATTATAATAATGGCGGGACCACAACCATGTTAATTTACAATGGTTGACTAGTGATGATAAGAACTCAAGAATTTTCCATAAGTTACATTGTGAAAAGGCGATGTGGTCAAGTAATAATTAATTCTCCATCAATATATGCCTCTATGATTCTTAGAATAAAATTTATAATGTAGTGGTGGATTAATATAGAGATTTATATATAGATAATTGTTTGTACAACACTCAATTTTTTTATTAACCTTCAATATTGAATTGTGAAAAACAAAATTGGGATCTCAAAATTTCCCCTTCTGGGGAGATAGTCAAATCATCTCTATTTTCTATTAACATGGATAGTCCTCTTGGCCAAGATGGGTTTACTAATAAATTCTATTTATTTTATTGGAACATACTAAATGATGATGTTACAAATATTGTGAGGTTGTTATTCAACCATGCCTATATGCCATATGTGATTAGTTCAACATTTATTGTCCTAATTCCCAAGAAAGAGAACTAAATTGATATTAAGGACTTCAAGTAAGTTTCCCATGGAAACAAAATCTCTAATATAATATGTAAATCCTTAGTAACTAGGATGGTAAACATTATCGAAGAGACCATCACTACGAATCTATTTGGATTTTTCTAGGGAGATTCATTTATAATCATGTCTTTAAATCTTCATAAATAGTTAACATAATGAAGAGGAAAACAAAGTATGGATTATTTACCATTAAAAATTTTATATCCAAGGATTGTAACACTCATAAATAGAATTTTATCTTTTATAACCTCAATATTTTTTATAAAATGCTTTCATGAAATTATTTAGCTGCATTTTCATCTCAGCATGGATGTTCGTTCCCATTAATGGGTTCCCATGGGAAATCATTAAATGTACTAGGGGTGTTAGGAAAGGGTTTCTACTCTCTTGCCTTTTATTTTTCATGTCTGAGGAATACATGACTATACGAATAATAGATCCTTAAAAAGTTGAAATTTTCAACAAATCAAGGATGTGAGAGGAGTTCATACTCCATCACATAATCTACAAAATGATGATATCCTCGTATTTGGGATATATACAAATAGAACTATTATTGATTTTAAATATATTTTTCTCACCAAGAGAAATTGATAGGGAAAACTAGTCAGAAAAAATAATTCATTATATTGGGGAATAGAGTTTTTATTTATAAACAAAATAGGGTCACCATATCTCATGGGGTAAAAGGGAGAGCCTCCCATTTTTTTTATCATTGAGTCCCCTTATTCCAAGGAATGGTGATAAGTTGTTATCTTGAAAATATATTATCATGAATCAATAATCTACTAGGAAAATGGAATGGGATGTTCGTACCTCAATCTGGAAGGGTGTTCTTGGTGAACTCGTGGTCACTTATAAATTTTTATTTTTATTTATCTACTTATATATGGCATAGAAACCTCATCAATGATCATAAAAAATGATTATAAATTTCATATGGGTAGGATATGTACATGAAATTAAATTTATAAATATTTCTTAGAAGTATTTCATTAACCCTACTAATATGGTTTTTCTTAGTATTATGGCCCTCAGAATTTTAAATAATAAACTTAATAATAAATTCAAATGTTATATATTTATGCTTAATGATTATTCTATTGATATCCTTTAAATAAGTATCATCTTAAGGGTGATTGATAGAAATTATTATTCACTAAAATCTTCCATATTTCTTGATATCAGACACATATTTAATGATATCATGAGAATATCTAAATGGATAGAAAGGAAGACCTCACCACTTAACTAGTGGATCACCACTTGTCTAGATATACATTTCAAGGACACAATGAATGTCCCATGTAATATGAAAATAAGGACAATTTCATGTTTTATGGAATCCCTGAACATCTATAATGATACCTTCACTTTAAAATATATATTTTAGATTTAGTGGTATGGTTTTATGGGTAATGATACTATTTTCTAGAAACCAAACATGAATATATATTATAAAAACAAGGATTATTAAAGATAAGGTGTGATGGATCAAGTGTGACAACCCATGGATGTTTAGGTTCAAATCTAACATTATTCAAAATTGAATACTACTACTGATCTAGAGAATTTTGAAGAATGTATCTTCGTCCCATGACCAATTAAGAATATCTTGATAAGATATTTTCTTGGATTACTATATGTGTATGAGGGATAAGAAATATACAAAACTCATGGATATGGTATGCAACATCATAAAGAATTTGTGGAAGTATATTAAAAACTTATTTAGCATCAGAACACATTAACACAACCATCAAGATAAATTTATAGACTCTTTCATTAAGGATAGATAGATTGAGTAAGAATATAACCTTCTCCTTGTGGTTATTACTTATGTGATTTAGTCTGTATGGAAAGAAAGGAATGCAGGGCTGGATGAAAACATGATACCCTACATGCGTGTAAGAATTTTTCCATTAAAATAAGGTCTTATGTTTCTTCAAAGGATCAAACAGGATCCATGAATAATAGTGTTGATGATCTCAATATTTTAAGGGTTCTTGGTGTTAAAGGCAGGGGAAAAAACCTCTTTTACATAAATCTATTCAATGGATCTCAACAATCCCACTATAAAAAAAGGTTAATATGGATGGTGAATCCTATACTATTCAACGACCCTCAAGTTGTGGTCATTATTTTCAACACTCACTATAGTTTTATCACGGCATGCTTTCATCATTATTGTGGACTTTTATCTACTTCAAAAGCTAAACTCTAGTCCATGATACATGCTTTTAAGCATGTTCTCCAACATAACATGAGCTTCATATTAAATTAATAAGATTCTAAACTTCTAACAGAATCTCTTTATACTAGAACCAGACATGTTCCTTTTTGTATTCTATCTCACAAGATGAAATTTCGTCCAAATTCCAATCATATCAATTTGACTATTTCACATGAATATAGGGTGGATAATAAAGTTGTGGATGCCTTTTCAAATATGGTGATAATGTATATTTGTAAAATGTGGTCCCTATAGATCATATAATATTATGCACTAATGGTGTAAATAAACATGGGGTGTGAAATTCACTACCGCCTTTTTAACCCCCATTGTAATGACTAGTCTGTACATTTAATTATATTAATAATTTTGAGGATTTTCTTTTTCCGGATCCTGAATATACTTGGTATTCTAAGGGTATTATTTATAATAAATAATAAATTTCTATTAATTAAAAATCTAATGATCACAATTCTTACAAGATTATTCATTTAGGTTACACTAAAAAGATCCAATAACAAATCAAAGGACTTGTGAAGAAAAACAATAATTGTAGGACCCCGGGACACACTAAGAGGGGAGGGGTGAATCGAGATGTCAATTTTTTTAATGTGATTTATATTGTTCCCACATTGGATGGAACTTGTTAAACCTATATGATGTATATGATCAACAGTCAATCATTCACATGCCAAGAGACGACACACACCAATTTTACTTGGTTCACCACTAAGGGCTACATCCATGGAGGATACACCAACAGAGAGTTGGTAATACCAAAATTCAATAATATTTACCAGTTGTCTCGTACAAAATTTTAACTTAGTCACTCTATTCTAGGTGCACTGCCTTTATAAAAGTTCAGGGATAGCTCACTATGTCCTTTAAAACACTTTCTTTGACTCCCCATAGCTCACTGCCATGGGAGAAGCCTTACTCATTTCATTGACATGAAGGTCTCTTCAATATATTTTAATTGACCTCTTTTTATATGTACATAACATGAATCTACTTGTATCAGTGTCCAAAAATGATGCACTTGAAGGTACTGGTCGAACAAACTAAATATAAAGAGATTGATAGAAGCTCCACACTTCACTTGCATGCAACACCTTCTCTTACGCAAATGATTTCAGATTTGTTTACTCAAGATGACTTTCATACAACCCTTACTCTCCATGAAACCATTATCTTTCATGAAAATACACAAAAGGGTTCACTTTTTATTTTTAAACTGAAGGAACACCTTGATCACATGATTGAATCCCCACAATTCTTTAACATGAAAATCTTTCATGTGAGAGAGAAACTGGATCTTCATTGGAAAATTATTTAGCTACCATGGAGGTATCCACCTATTCATTGGCCTTGATGACCCTATGTTCAAGTTTCTAAAAACTCTTCATCAGTTCGTGTAATTTTATTTCCAATCTTGAAAAATACCTTTTGATGTCGCATTATGTACATAAGATTCTTCCATGAAACCTCATCTTTTACACACATTTAAATGTTGCGTACAATTTTTTAATTTTCCATATTTTTATGCACTGATCCCAAATTAGGCCTTGAGTGCATGTTTCTAAACATGCTTCAATAATGAACGCAACTCCCTTTTCCCAAAACACTTTCCCCCATAATCTATTTTTACGACCCAAAAAGTTTGCAAAAACTGGGAAATGACACCACCTTCAATATTTTTTCCCATATGAACTGTAAGATCATTTTCCTTGTAAACTGCTTGATCGTTCATTGAGGATTGAATACAAATAGAAACAATTTTCTTTTTCCAGCATAAAACATCCATGGTTACAAAAAATTCCCCCTTTGGGTTTGTTGGAAATCTGCAGAAAAATTCAGTAAATCACCAACCACTATCAAAACCTGATATACAAGAATCAACTTAGATAACACTCTAATTGTACATGAGAAATGTTTAGTGTAGAAAATAAGAGGGGAAGCATGAATTGGGTTCTCTTGTTTTGGAAAGCATAATTGTTTCCTCATATCACTAAATTGTTTTATCCATGATCATTTCCCCCATCAAAACTCAACATTTTCCCCCATTGTAACATTTATGAATTTAATTATTCTTCATCATTCTCTATATTTCCACATTGAATTTAGTCATTATACCCCATAAGTAATAAATAAAATGGCCAATATTTATACATTTTAGTGCTAAAATTAGACTCCCCTAGGATCGTATGTCCCCAATAAACATTCATCAGTTCCATAAATAGATTAAAATAGTTATTTATAATAGGGAGAGGGAAAATTCCATAACCACCTCAAGCACTGGGAGGTGGTTAAATTCTGAGGTTCAGACATTGATTCTTGAACACAACCACCACTAGATGATTGGTTAGTAAATCATCCACTTTCTTATCAGTTCCAACATGATCCATTTTAATCATTCCTTATTCAACTTTTTCCTTGATAAAGTGATATTTAATTTCAATGTTTTTTGTATAAGAATGATGAATATGATTCTTCAAAAGATCAATTGCACTCTTGTTATCATAGTGAATCCCTATTATCAATTTATCCTCATCACTAATACCTGTCAGTTGTTTCCTCATCCACATTAGCTATGTTCATGCCTTTGTAGCAAAGATATACTCAGCTTTAGTTGTACAGAGAGAAGTACTTTTAAATTTATTACTCAACCAACCCATACATTTCATGCCAACAATGAATCCTACACCAATTGTGTAATTTCTATCAACAAAATATCCAACCCAATAATCATCAAAAAACACGTATAATTCACTATCTCTTCTTACATCAATGTATAATCCATAATTGTAAGTACCTTGAATGTACCACATGATTCGTTTCAGTGCCGCCATATGTTCTTCCTTTGGATTACTCTAAAAGAGGTCTGCTAAGCTTGTTGCAAAGACAATATATGACCGCGTTTCTCTTAAGAATAGTGAGCTTCCAATGACTTTCCTAAACATTATGGGAAATACAATTGTCCCATCCTCATTCTTTCCCAGTTTTTTCCCAACCACAATCGGAGTCAACATTTGTTTCGAGTCATGCATATTGAATTTCTTTAGAAACGTTTTTGCATACTTTTCCTAAGAAATAAAATTGTAATCATTCTTTTTAATAACCATAATTACAATGAAGTATGTTAGTTCTCAAATCATTGAAATTTAAAATTCTGAATTCATGTGATTGGAAAAGTCTTCCACTGATCTCTGCTTGATTCCACCAAATATAATATCATCTACGTACACTAGTACCATTAACTGATCATTCTGAGATTTTTTCACATAGATATTTTGATCCACTCTTCATATATTAAATTCCATCTTTTCTAGCTAATAATTTATCCAAGATTACAATTATCATGGTTCCTACATCAGACTATAGAGTGATTTCATTAATCAGCACACTTACATTTCATTGTTTCCAAGTCGAAAACCCACAGGTTGTTTAATGTAGATTTCTTCTTCAAGAACACCATTTAATAATGCTATCTTGAAATTAATTTGATACACTTTATACCATATTTTGATTTACAAGAAAAAAAAATAATCTGATTTACATCAGTCTAGCCACCAAAGCAAATGTTTCTTTAACATCGATTCCTTTTTTCTGTGAATATCCTTTGCAATCCAATAGCACATTATTTCTGATCAAGTTACAATGATCAACAAATTTATTTTTAAAAATTATATTTGTACCAATAAAATTGTGATTATCAGGTATCTTAACTAGATCCCCATGGTTGGTTCTTCTCAATTTGATCAAACTCTTTATTCATGGATTTAACCCATGATTTATCCTTTGCAGCTTATTCAAATGAGGATGGTTCCACAACTGATAAGAATACATATTGTGCATTATTACTAATGTTCCCTATTTGTGTGGGTGTTGTATAATTCCAAATGATATTGTATTGATGAATTTTTTCTCTTCGATTTCTTTTTCATGGTTAAGTATAATTTTATTCAGCCACAATTTCTTCTTATGATTCTTCTTCTCAATCATCATTTTTTTGAGAACTCTAAATGTTTTTCAATCCTTCCTCAAAATTTGAATTTGAATCTATTATATGTACACCATCTTATGTATCTTCAGTCACATGATCAAAATATCCTCTCAAGGTATTTTTTTCCTTTTCATCAATTATCTTAACATCACTGCTTCTAATAATTTTTCCAAGACACTTATTGAAATATCTGTATGCTTTTCTATTCATTGAATATATGAGGAATATTCCTTCATCTTCCACATCACCATACTTGAATTTATTTACTTCTTTGTTCCTAATAAAAAATTTATTTCTGAAAACATATAATTACCTCAATGAGGGCTTTCTTACATGAAATATTTCGTACGGTGTATTGGTTTCACCCATATAGATCCCGATTCAATTTTGAATTTACACCACATCTTGAATGACCTCCTTCTAGAAATGTTGAGGGATACGAATCTCAATCAATATAGTTTTGGCCATATTGTTCACATGTCAATTCCTATGCTCAAAAACACCATTTTATTATGGATTTATTATATTAGCCACCCCATTTTTTATTCCTTGCTTCTCTAGGTAATTTTGGAACTCAATGGATGTATGTTCTCATGAATTGTCAGATTTAAAAACATTGATTGTCTGTCCAATATAATTTTTAGAGACTTGGAGATAAGTCTTTAGGAAATCAAGCACTTTCTATTTCGTATGTATAAATATTACACATTCCATTCTAATAAAACAATCGATGAAATGAAAAGTGTACCTTTCTTGATGAGTTCCATCAACATTTATCATACAACATACATCTTTGTGGATGAGATAAAGAAGATTTTATGCCCTTTTATTCTTTGGATGATATGAACTATAGACCATATTTCCCTGTATATAGGAATCACAAGTCTTTTAGCATTTACACTTCCAATTAGCAATATCCATGACTATATTCAACTTAAATATCATTTTTTATCCTGTTGATTAATGTGACCCAACCTCTGGGGCCACAATTCATTTTATTCTTCAATAGTTATGTAGAAAATATTCTCTTTGATATCTACTTGGTATAAGTTTCCATCAATTCTTTATCCTTTAATGATATAATTTCCTATATTCCCTTTTTAGTGCACCCCTTTTGATTGAATGTCACTATAATCCATGAGTTACCAGGTTGACTCACATTGGGGATATTGTGATGCAAACCGTCCATATAAAAATATTTAGTTTTCCTCAACTCTTAATTAGATAACTCAGTACATCCAATAAATATTATCTTCAAAGCACCATCATTATCAAACCATTCTATCCATCAAATGTTTCTTAACATTATTTAGTAGGTATCCATTTACAATCATTTGGGATGAGAACCCACTATCAAGAATCCATGTTCTTCTATTATTTGTAGCTTTGAGAGCTACTTATGCAAGGTTGTATTTTTTATTTTTCCTCTTATCCTTATACAAAGTATTAGATTTAGTGGAGGGTAGGGATGTCCTTTCAAATCTCATACCATATTTCATGGGTTTTACATATTTATACACTTCCTTTAAAGGAGAAAAATTGTCTTTATTAACTACACTATCTAGTTAATGAATATTGTCATGTATCTCTGTTTTTTATAAATTTGACCTGTCATTCATCTTCCTAAAATACAAATCTTTATTGAAAATGTTAGAATAATGAAAAAAATACCCATATAAATTATTTATTCTATAAGAATTTATTTATGAATTTTCTATCCTTTTCTAAACTCCAAGATTTTTCCCATTCAAATAACTCATTTCCTCTTCACAATATAACATGTTATGGCCCAAATAGAAAGTGAATTTTCATTTCCTAACTGGAAATTTATTCTCATTTCAATTCCAGCTCATGTATCATTCCTTAGGAAAATAGTTTGGCATCATATCATTTATGGATACCCAAGAATAGTTTTCAGTTATCCTTTTAGTTTGAATTAAGGGTTTCTTTTTCAACACTTTTGGTGAATTTTCAACATTTCCAAATTTTAGCTTGCCATTATGCCATCCCAATTTAATAATAACATTTATTATTTCAGCATCACAACTTATTCCACTATTTCACATGTATGCGGGTCTTTGATCATTCATAATCATTTCAACTCAATCATTACTATGTTTTTTTCTCCCTAGTAGCTCAGTATCTAAGAACCTTCAAAATTGTATTTTTATCATTTATTATTTTGAATTTTATTCACTTTTGAGTTTTCTACTAAGAGAAAAAACATCTTATTTGAGTCCCTCAATATTCTTGGACTTATCCTTCAGTATTAAGATAAGTTCATTGATGATCTTTTCTTGTTATTAAATTTGAAGCATTAGCTCGACTATAGGTTCTATGATTTCAAGGGTTTTTTTTATTTTACATTCACTACTTCTTACAGTCATTCAATTTCAGTATCAAGATGATCAATATATTCTGATGACTTTCCACAACTTCAATCACCTTTTTTCATCCTTTTCATTGATTATCAGGCTTACTAAGAGAATATTTAAGGTTTATCTTGAGATCAACATCAACACTCAACTGATGATTTATAGATTTATCTTTTGATGGTTCTGATGTCTCAGAAATAGCCATCATAGATACTTGTTTTCAAGATTAAAACTCTCATTATTATTCTACAAAAATTCATTATCAAAATCTTTTTCTTCAATAAAAAAACAATAATTCAATATTTTATTTCTAGATTTAATGTTTACCTGTTGAGGAAACCTTTTCTGAGGCTTCTGTGAGTTTCTAGCATCACATTCATCATCATCAAACTTCCTTGAGCATTGAGAAGCATTGTACCTAACTCTACCAAAACAAAAACATACCAAAGTTAGATTTACTTCAAATATATTTTTCCCATTTTGATTTTTTTGGAAAATTGGGAAATTAATTAATCTTCCCCATTATCTTCATTAAAATTATCTATTAAAATCTTGAGTTTGTTATGGCTTTGAATTCCATTTCCTTTTTGACAAGTATTGTCACATCATATGGCTTGAATCTCATTCCACAGGCAATGAGACTACATAGAAAATCATCCAAATAATGTTTATACAGGTCCCTTTCCTTAAGGGTAGACACTTATGGATTGTATAAAGGTGGAATCCTTCTAAAAATATTCTTCACAATTTTGTTATTTTTGATCTCTTCACCAAGCCCTTAAATTTCTCCCATATCTTCAGTAATTCAATTTAAGAAGGAATAAAGATTTTCATTATGATGCATATTTATATCATCAAACATTTTGTAAAAAAACGTGTAGTTTTTCTGCTTTCACATTACTATCTCCTTCATAAATATTTTCATTTTTACACACATAAACTTTATTGAGGTGCAATTCATCACTTCAAGATATATCTAATCACAAAGAGTAGAAGTGATGGAATTCTACACTTGAGAATCTGCATCAAGCATTTTTCTGTCAAATTTAGTCATAGACATCCCTGTAGGATCAACGACCTATATTACATATGTAGTAGCAAAAGGACTTCCATTCCAAGGGATATTAGATGAGATCCTATCTGATTATTCTAGATCTAAATGTTTCCTCCAACAAATAGAGGTACTCCCCTAACACTCACTATATTATCCATGATAGAAAAGAATTATAGATTTAAAACCAACAAAATTTATCCTCTGATACCTCTTGTAGGACCCCGATACACCAAGAGAAGTGTGGGGTGGATAAGGGTGTCGAATTTTTCTTTTAATTTGATGGATAATATTCCCACATTGGAAGGAACTCTCTAAACCTGTATGATGGATATGATCGCAATCAAAAATTCAAATGCAATGAGATGATAGAAATAAATTTTACTTGGTTCCCCACTATTGGAAACATCCAAATATAATACGCTAAAAATGTTTCAGTCATACAAAATTCCACTAATATTCACTAGCTGTGGAGTAAAACTTTTTAACACAGTCACTCTGTGCTAAGAGCACTTCCTTTAAAAAAGATAAGGGATAGCTTACTGTGTCCCTCAGAACACTTCTGTTAACTCTCCATAGCTCCCTATCTTGGGAGAAGTATTACTTTGTTTATCAACATGAAGTTCTCTTTCAAATATTTGGATTGTAGTCTTTGTATTTTTCCAGCACAAGGCTCTTCTGGAATCAATGTCCATGATTGATGCAATTGAAGGCACAAATCAAACAAACAGGACATCAAGAGACTGATAGAATCATCAAAATGCACTTACACACAACACCTTCTCTTTCATGAAATATTTTGTATTTGTTGCGCAAGATGACTTTCACACAACCCTAAATTTCTAGTCAACCCTTATCTTTCACACAACTACACCAAAGGGTTCACTTGGTCTTTTTAGGCTAAAGAAATACCTTGTACGAAATATTAACTCTATGTAATTCTTTCACCAGCAAATATTTCACATGGGAGAGAAAACCATATATTTGTTGTAAAATTATTGATTGTTACATGGGGGTATCCACCTATTCATATCCCTCAAAAACCTTGAATGCATGTTTCCGACGTGTCTTATTTAGTGTATGTAAGAAGCTTTCTAAGTACACAAAAACCCTTTTGATGTCACATTAAGCATATAATATTCTTCCACACAACCTCATCTTTCACCCACATATAAATATTATGCACACTTTCTTCGTTTTCAATATTTTGATACACTAATATAAAATCATGAATGCACATAAGTTTCCAAACACACTTCAATCTTTCACTCAACTCCCTTTTCCAAAAACACTTTTCTCTATATTCCAATTTTTGGACCCAAAAATTTGGAAAACACTAGAAAATGACGCCAGCTTCAAAATCATTGTCTTCTTGAACTGTAAGACCCATTTCTTTGTAATCTACCTGATCTTCCATTGAGGATTGACTACAAACACAAACCATTCTCCTCTTCCATCATAAAACAACCATGGTTCCAACAATAATACCACATAAATCTAGTGTTATTATAGTGGAAATATAAATCCCACATAATATAAATGTTTTACAAAAAATTATCTTCAATACTCATGAGAAAACATAATATATGAGTAAAATGGGACACTCTCAGGGTGTTTTAAAACATTTTAAACATTTATTATAAATTATATAGACAAAAATAAATTAATTACTCATCAATGTAAAAACAGATAATACCTATGGAGACAAGATAGATGACCTTGGTAGATAGAGGCATCATCATGTGGTAAAACACACATAATTAGTTTTCATACCTACAATTTTTGGACTATAAAATGGCTCTAATGGTGAATAGTATTTTTCACCACAAAAGAAAGATAAAATGGGTAAAGATCAAGATGTGTTGATCTCTAAATGTTTTTTTTCTAAATTTACTTTAAAGGTGACTTATAAAAATAGATTTTTCATTTTGTAAAGTGATTGTTCTTCACCACATGTAATGAAACCAGGATATTTAATGGGTATAAAGTATAAAAACACAGGGTTCATCCATTTTGGAATTGATTAAGGTTTAATGATAATTATCAATATATAATCAAATTTTAGAGTAAGAGAGTTATGGATCCTTATTTTCATGGTTCTTCAATGAATTTATCAACTTTGTACATGTGGTAAAAAAATGAAAACACCATTTATATTTGATGAAATTTATAGTTAAATTGTGATTCAAGGGAAAGTAATAAGGGGAAATATCCACTTCATTGATGGATATGAATATAGAAACTTTCTCTGAATGAAATATTACAAAAAGAAATGGCATAAGAGGATTGTCATCTTATGAAAAAAGTA
This sequence comes from Viscum album, assembly GCA_963277665.1. Lineage (NCBI taxonomy): Eukaryota > Viridiplantae > Streptophyta > Magnoliopsida > Santalales > Viscaceae > Viscum > Viscum album. The sequence continues at coordinate 119,343,797 of OY728119.1, forward strand.
CATAGGGGAAAAGAAAAATAATGAAATTGAATGTGTCATACCTACCCTTTCATGTTATCATACTCATACATGTGATACTTTTCAAAAGGGGAAGGTATTTTATAAGACTTACAAAAATAATGGAATGAAGCCTACATGTTTTTTTTAAATTTTTACATATTTTTTTTTGAATAATATGAACCAAGGACGTGAATAGTAAAAGGGATTATGTTATTTATATTGATAATTATATTGAGATGGAATGTATGATGGTTACTTCTGACAATTCATAGGTGTTAAAGTAAATTACATTATACCAGAGAATGGGGGAGTAGAATCTCATGATAATAATTCAGAAGTTATGGACTACTAATGGTATAGAATTCACTAATAATTAGGTAGTGGATTTTCTTAGAAGTCATATGATAAGACTCCTTGATTTACTATTTAGGGCTCCTAAAAAATACTTTTGTTGAGAGGATGAACAAAATTATAAATAATCTGTCTTGGAAAATGCTCATAGAAAAGGATCTACCATAGATATATTTAAAGGAAGTAGTGATTATATTATTCTATATATATAATAAAGATATTATATGTTTGAATTAATATAAGACACCTTAAAAGTTATGCTATATTTAGAAGATGAATCTAAAGTACTTTTGAATTTTAAGAAGTATAGTTTTTATTCCCAACAAACAGAAGAATATAATGTTTTCATTTTTTTGGTATGATGGTATTTTTAAAAGATATTAATCCAAAATAAATGTGTATAAATGGTATAATAAATGAATTATTAACATAGTTTAATGTGATGATTTTATTATTCTAAAAAAGGAGTATATTGTTATATAAGGAAGGATATTTTTTCAACAAAATAGTGAGGAACACATTGAGGTGTGTGAGATTGTAGTGAAGTGAATACTAAAAGAATATGTGGCTATAAATTAGTTAAACTATTAGACTAATGACGAGGAAATCATGAAATGATAAAAATATGTATAGAGTGTAAGGAGCTGGGTAATAATAAAATAATAAAATATTTTTTGTTACTTAATATATCCAATGAATATAATGGAAAATAATTCTCTAAAAAAAACATATCTGTTTTCTCATATGGAACCAACATGTTTATAAAATGCTTATAAATATTTTAAGTGGGTTATATCGATACATTAATGTCTTGGAAATAATATAGATCAAAAATACATGTGAGATCTTCACACGAATAAAAGATATAAACATCATTAGAATCAGATTGGAGTTTAATAATCAACTCTATGAAGATAGAATGATGATTAAAAAAATGTTTTGATTGTGTGATAGTAATATTTTCAATTTGGTGGTATTGGAATTTGTGACATTTTTTACCTTTTTTCCTTATTGAAAAATTTTATAGTTTTCATGGAAATTCAAGTGTGAATGGAAATCAATTTGTATCAAAAGGATTTCAAATAAACATTCCGAAATGGATTTTATGATGGGTAAGTATAAATTTATTAACTAGGTGGGTCTCTTATAAATTAATATGAGAAAATGTGTTCTAGTTGAAAAAGGGATTCTTCAAATTAAAAAATATACTAATACAATAGTATTATATAAATAATGAACACATGATAAATCTTCATTTTCGATGATTAGGGGTTAATATAAAATATTACATTATAATGGGGAATGATTAAATAAATTTGGTTCTAATCTATGAGGATGACATCATTCATGGAGTTTTGGAAGATGCACAATAAAATTCATTTATTGAATATATTATCTTAACAATTTTTAATACCATGATTAAGGAGTTAAATTTTATACTTAGTTTAAAGGTGATTCAATGAAAAGATAGAACATTTATTTCTCAATTAAAATATGGTAGTGAGATACTCCAATAATATTTAATAAAACACTCTATGAAGATATAAACACTCTAGGTTACCTAAATAACGTTTTAGGGTATAAATATGGCATGTATGCCAATTTTATCAACTATATTAAAATAATTAGAATAATATTGTACATAATATGAACCTGAATACATATTTTGTATTGTACATGTCAATCCACATAGTATTAAACTTTTCCCAAAGAAAACTACATGCTATCGGTGAATATTATACAATGATAAAACAACGATAGAATGAATTTTGAGTTTCTTATCCTAGAACACCACAATATGAATTATTTTGATTTAAAAATAGGGATTTCGTGGGATTATCTAAAGTTCCCTTTCTAAAATAGTTTTATTATTTCTATCTTTAATATTTTTCCATTTCTTGTCTAATAGAGAAAAATAAATTCATCTTACATAGAATTGTAGGGGTGAATACGTTGAAGCTAATCACGAATATACCAAACTACAAATAGTGAATCCACAATATGAAGATGTTAGAGTAGATTTTTAGTCTATTATATTAATTAGATATTCTTACTTGAGTAATTTTAATCATAAAAAAATATTTTCCATATGTTAGGCGAAAGTAATATCATGATAGTTTATCATTTCATTAAGGATATGATTGAAAAAGGGTAGGTAGAATTAGAGTATGTGAAAATACAGGACCATTCATTTTATATATTGATGAGAAAAATTATTATATGATTTTGGATAGAATTATTTATCACTTAGATTAGAACCATTTATATTTATCTAGATAGTTTGGAGAAGGGACCTCCACTGCCACCTTAATATTTTCTATTTAAAAAAAACATGGGTAATTCTACCATTAATTTAATGATTCTATTTTTAAACCTATATTGTGATCTTTTATGAAAGTTATCCTTCAGTTGGTTGAAAAAAGAAGATATGTTTTCAAGTGTTATGGTGGAGAAGCTTAGAGATTTCGTCCATGAAGCTATTTATATGTTTAAATGGGAGAATTGTATAATGGTAAATGATGAAGAAGCCTAAGATGATAAATTACTATTGATGTAGGAGGATGAACTCTTCAATAATGTTTTAGATAGGGGGATTTTCCATGAATGAATTTTTAAGTAGTGAATCATCTTGGCGGAGTATGTGATAAAGAGCATGGACCTCACAAAAGTGAATTCTTTTAGAAATTTTCATCATATAGTTTTTATCATGCTGAGTTTTTATTTTTTTAGGATAGATTTAGTTTTTAGAATTCTACAGTTTCAAAAAATTTATAATTCTTATTTATATTTTTTTCCTAGATATAATGTTTTTATATGAAAGATATAGAATCTGGTATAGGGTCTTCGGATGGGCTGACAGTAAGCCTAAATGAAGATTTTGTTAAAAATATTCCTAATAAGTATTTTTTGGGTTTTTTTGTTGAAGATTTTTTGTAAATTTAGTCAATGATGTTTAAAAGATCATACTAGATGATGCATAATCTTGATGGATTTTGAATAATAGAAACTATGGTTCTATATGTAGAACATGTGTTCCACCATGACATTATATAATGATCTATGAATATAGTTATTGAAGAAATAACCTTGGATGATTGTTTAAGATTAATTCCCCACTAAATAAGGTACATTGTATATCATATAATAGTTCCCATATAAATGTTATAACTATATTCATTATTTTAGCAGGAGGAATTAACAGCCACACCAGGACACATTAGGTCACACTGTGATCTAGCTAATGTAGTGGATATTATTTCTAGGGGATGGAATTTTGGGGAGGCTTGTTCCAACATAGGATACATCTAGATTTTGGATTTGAATAGTATTTTTGGAGACACCATGGTAATATTATTCATTCCAAGAAGAGGAAAAATGTGACGATGAAAAATTATAAAATCACTATATACATATGTTTCATTGGGTTGATTCGTAACAATTTCAATAGGTGTGTAAGATTTGATCCTTTTCCATATATAGGTGAAAATTATTTATTATATAGATAATTTTGGTACATCAAGAAGGTTGTATAATATATATTGATGAATCTATCAGTTTAAAGTATTAATGGCATGGTGTAAGTTCCACATTATGGGATCTCAATATATAGGACATGGAGTATTTTGAGTATAGGTGACTAATCATTTAAGGGAAATGTTGAAACATGGTGTGTGAGTTAGAGGAGTATCCTAAATTTTTAATTGTGAAATTATTTTTCGTAATTAGTTTTTCATCATTGAATAAAAAAATGAAATCACAAAAGGATGAGATCTAGGCCATGGAGACGATAGAAATAAAGTTAAAATGTTCAAAGGGAACTGAAGGTCGCACAATCATAGTGATTTTCATGAAACAAATATAGAAAGTAGAAAATATTATAAAAATATATTTAAATTAATTTATGAGGAATTTAGGGGAATTAAATAGTAAATACTAACTCAGTTTTAAAGGAAGAGATTTGAATAATTTTTCCAACTTACCATAGGATGCTTAATTCCTTATACAGAGGGAAAAATATTAATTTTGTAAATATATAAAGTATATATTTCTATTTTATTAATATATAATGAAGGATCTTTCAATATTATAAAATCATAGAGCCCTATAGTTCCATAAAGGGGGATTTAGAGGAAATCAAAGGAATAGATTTATAGAATATTGTTGGAAGGTAAGGAATGAGATATTATAGGTATTATAATAATAGGATCATGTAATTCAAGAGAGGATGAAAACTGAGAATATTTTATATTCCACATTAGTTTAAACATACTCATTTTTCATTGAGATCAGTGTATTGGTTGTCACGGAGGTGTTGTACTATTCATGTGTGTGTGTGTGAAGTGAGTTTTATATAAATAATTTTTTGTAAACACGAGGTTTTAGAATAGAAGATACGGGTTTCAACTGGTAAGAAATGATTTTTTTAGATTTATGTCACTCTTTCATATCACGATCCTTGGAATAACCCTATTATTTTGAACCATGCAAAATTTTCTATATCCCACCTTTAGTTTCATTGTATTGTCAAACAAATTTCATGTGAGATGATAGTTGTAGATAGTGTGAAAATAAGATCCTGTATGAGGTTTTTTTTGTAAACGATCAACAAACCTTGAAGCACCACCTTTTTTTTTATTTATATTTTTGGCGACTCAAAATGGGAATGAAAATGCAATTTAGCCATGGAAAATGACATTAGGATGGGCTTTGATAATGATGGCATATCATGTGGGGGTTAGTATGTGGGGAAATAAAAATTTAATATTTATTGAAATCCATCACAAGTCATCATAGTGAGTAGACAGACAATATCTATTGAAAAAACTGTGTAATCCCACATGTTATTGAGCATGAACAAATCAGGTAAAGCTTTCCAATTAAAGTATACATCTTTATTACATGTCTTGTACTTACTACTAGTTGAGTGATATAGTCCATAAGTGATTACAAGAAAATTAGTTTATTTTATATATTCTATCACAAATGATAATCTACATGGAAGACATTTTTAGTCCTTAGTAATATATTAAAGGTGGATAGAAATAGATCACACTTTTTGTATTTGGATGTACACTCCATGTAACCTAAGAAAAATCATACAAGGTAACCGGTAATATAGGCACATTATATGATTCCACTACATGGAATAATTAATGTTAGAAAATGTTAGAAAATGTGTAGAAACATTTAAAAGTGTCATAAAAGGTTTTTCCACACCAATTACCAGATGAGTCATTTTTAGCGAGTTGTGTTGAAATAAAAAATTCAATAATTATTAATCACATGAATAGAAAATATATGATGTATAATGTATTTTACCATGTTTTTTACTTGATGAGGGTCACCAGTAATACATGTTGTATACTTTAATTTCTTTTCATGTGAAATAAATACATTAAAGGTTACGTGAAAAGACTCATCATACAAAACAACATTTATAACATGAAGTTTAATAAAGGAATACATGGAATTTAAGTACATAATACATGATAAGGAACATACATAGAGTATATAACATGTTATGTTGGGTGAAATTATATGTAATTTTAGTTTTAAAGGCATGAAATTATTTTAAGAGAAAAGAGAAGGGAACACTATATATAAACACTATTACATATCATGAATATATTAAAATTCAATAATTTAATTTTAGACTAACCAGTAGGGTACACTTTATGTTTCCTTATTTTCAAAAAATTTCTACATAAATAATTATATTTAAAATTGTTATCAAATTGGTTTAAAACTACAAAAAAGATAATATTATTTACCTCAAGGATTATTTAGACTTATATTTAATCTAATTAATTAAATAAATAATTAAGATATATCTATTAATTTGAAAATATTTTTTTCAAAAAATAAAATGAATTGAAATTAATGAAATAATGTTGAAGACACATTTGATTCATATAGTGATTGATTCTAAGATTAATAAATTGGTATATATGTATGGTGTTTATTTAATTGAATTGTTTATTTGGTGAGTTTTTTGTTATTTTTATGAGTAGATTAAATATTTTTTTGACATATCATCCCTTCCTATTTTATTATGTATTGGCATGAATTTTTAATGTTTATTTTATATAGACCTAAATCCATGGAACCCCTTTTTAATGAGTGAGTATGGATATGAAAAGGAAGGGTCTTACAAAAAGTGGAGATGGTTTAAGACCTTGAAGTGGTGGAAAAATAATGGTGATACATAGGATAATGGGGGAATGTAACAACTCGATCTAGGTAATCGATCAACATGATATTTTCTATAGGATCAAAATTTCTTTGTATTTCGTATAATAAATGGTCTTGTAGATTAAAATCTCATTATAATTTCGTGTATTTATTTTATTTATCACATGCATGATTATTTATTTATTTATATGATTAATATTTAGGATCACATTAATAAAATGAAAAAATAGGCATTCCAAAATGAAATAAAATAATGTCATTATTCATATATTATTTTATGAGACATGGTTAGTAATTATGTTAAATATTTATAGTATTAAAAACAATGTGTAGAATAAAATAATGTATTTTTATTCATAAATTATTTAAAATCCTGGAAATGAGTATATTAATCTAGATAAAACAATCTTCATAAGGTTTTTAAAATATAATTATTTCAGTGTACTTATATGTGCCAAGTCAGATAAATTTTATTATCAAGGAGTTATATAAAATTCATGGATCGTCTAAACATTGAGAGAACCAATTGTTGACTTTCTTAACAAGACTCACTATATCATGGATTTATGCATTTAAAAATATGATTTTAATATTCAGGATTGTGTATTCCACTCGATATATCCAATCATTTCATTTTAATAATCATTTCATTATAACATAACTAAATAACTTTTAATATTTTTTAAGGCCAAGTATTTTTCATTTGATGTGGAATATGGACCCCTACCAGTAAAATATCAAACATATATTTTATTTTTAATCCAATGTAATGTTATTTGGTGATTGTAAAAATAATTTTAAACTAATAAAATTAAATTATTAAATAATAACAGATGATAAAAATAGAGGACTAAAATATGATATTAATTGTTATAGAAAATTTTAAGTAAAACCACAATAATAAGATGATCATTCCTTGAAAAATAGTATTTCATCATTGTTAAAAATTTCTATGAGTGGTGTAGTAATATATGAACTACACTACTACAATATTTTTTTTTGTTTTCGTGTTTTTTTATTAATCAAAAACCCCATTGAGAGAGTGGCTTTACAAAGTATTCCTATAGGATACATATAGAAAGTGATTGAAATTTTCATTTTAATATTCTATTATATATGTATAAAGAGATAAAAATACAAAATAAATTCATCGATATATACACAATGATATCTCATTTCAAAAAACAAGAAATAGAGAAAGATAGCCTAAAGATAAACAAGATTATTACTCCACTATACAATTGTAAACTAGAAGAATGATAAATAACTAGTCATGTTGTATTAATGATATTGTGGTATATGAATCAGGTAATTAATTTGGGCATCAAAATGGAAAATAAAGTATCCATTAATGCCATATTATCATCTTACTTCCATGATTCTCACATTTCAATATGAATTATTCAATGAATAATTTGGATAATCTAATTATTAAAGCCTCAAATATTATTAAAAAAAAGGTAGATATTGGTAGGAACATGATTTTTTACCCCTTACTATGATCAAATTAAGATCCCAAGAAAAATTCGAATTCAATATATCTTATAGAATATACCTTAATGATATAAATGGTTTAGAGTAATAGAAATGGAAATGGGGATATCTTCTTCATATGTTAAAGAAATGTTACTAATATGGGAAAATTAATGAGTTGAATATGAATAAGTTATAAAATTATCCATATAGTATATTCATAAATTCATGAAATATTTATATGTTACATGAAAGGTTAAAAATAAAATATGCAACACAATTTTTTTAATATAAATTCTGGAACGAAGGATGTTTAAAAAAAGTATAAGATTTAAGGTAAGTTCTCTATGTAGTAGAAGGAGGTTGATTCCATTGATACAAAGGGGAAGTACTTGACTTTGGTTTTTTAAAAAATGGAATTATTCTTGTAAAACTATTATTTTGTATTGAGTCACACTAAAATAATTATCTTAGTATCCAGTTATAGAAATAACAACCCATTATTTCATGTTTGAAATGAATGTTTTCATGGTACATCATTCTTAATAGTTCAGTGATAATAAAATCACATGTTCCCAATATTTACAATCAATGATGAATATCAAATATATTATTAGGATAATAACCATTTTCGAATATAGAATTATTAATTAAGTAATATTAATTTTTATTAGAAAAAATATTCCTAGAAGAGGTTTTAGACACATTGAATCTAAAACTCTTATGTATTTTGTAGAAAAAATTAAATAGGTTTTAAGAAAAGTAAACATTTATAGATAAATATGCGCTCATAAATATTCTAAATATTATTTAACAAGACATGTGTAAACTATAATAATATTAATATGGAGTTAAATTAATATACTCTAAGAGGTTCCATTAAAATATATTAATAATGTAATGTGGAATTAATGAATAATTTTTTTAAAATATATAAGATTATATCTGAGATCTACTAATAGACTATCATAATCAAGTATGTAACCCTTATTTAATTCACATTACCTTATAAAAATAAAAATATGTGATTTTATTACAAAAATAATAGAATGGTAGTATTATTTATTTTTCAATACATCCATACATCCGTGGAAGACATTTTTTTGAATTAATAACCTAACACCTAACTATTTGCCATCAGGATATTTGGTTGGATATCACCTAAGATAAAATATTATGGAAAGAAATAATTACATAATGTAATGTAATTTATGAGAACTATTTATTTATGTTAATTTTAGTAAACAAATATACTCAAAGTAAATAACTATATGCATCTTAGTTAAATATCCTAACTCTTCTCAGGATATTAATGTAAATAAAATAATAATTTCTTATCAACTGATTTACTATATTTCTATATCTGGTAATCAACCCTCTTTTAATGTAGTGCGAAAATTCTAAACATCAATGTTGTTAAGGCTCTAAATAATGATGAGTAGGTTTAGGAAAAATAAAATATAAATGATTTAGTGGGAGTAATTATTCAAGAATCGAATATTATATATGAGTGTAAAAATTGAATAGTTGGTTTTGTATTCATTAATATGGGTGATATATTATCTAATAGAAATTATAAATCCTAACAAAGAAATAGTTAATGGAAACAAGATATGATTTGTAGGATTATAAGAACTTATATATAATTCCACAAACTAAAATGCATTGTTGTATTTTGGTTTTTTATATGGTTTTTGAATGCTCATTTCAAGGTATTAAAAAATAAATTAAATATAGATTATATTAGTTGGTACAAATATGGATTTATTGAATACTAAAGGATTCAAGTGATGTTTAGGAATAATCTATGGTGCAACCTTTTTACCAGTTGTCATGCTAATATCCATTATATTTATATTTTGTTATAGAAACCTTCTATGATAATTATATTTTAAAACTAGATGTTAATATCACCTTCAATGAAGGGGGAATTATGGATTATGTATATATCATGTAACTAAAAAGATTTTATATTACAATGAAATCCCATATTGTATGATGGTAACAAAAATCAATATATTGATTAACAGAGTCCTGATTTGAGAATCTATATTTGTTAAATCCACAATATAGTATGGTTTTGTCAAGAATTAATTTAATCCATGTTTTATAGGAGGGTTGAAGGAGAACCATGGTTTTCTAGAGAAAAAATGTTGATACCATGTTGAAACAGATACTAAACCTTATAGTTTCTAAAGACTATTGAAAATGTATTTTACAATTAATAACTTAATTTTAAAAACCATTTTCATGGGAATAATTTTTTCCCAAATATATCTATTGGGTTAAGATCTTCTAAAAATACCAATATTTATAATTTAATAAAAAATACGACATATAATAAATAAAAATAAATGTTTTTTTTAATTACATAAATCATTAAATATCCCCAAGATGATATATTAAAATATGTGAGGGATTCTTATTGTGAATTGAATTCTGTATGCCTATGTTTTTCGAGAGATTCTTATTGGATAATCTTAGTTTGGATAGTGGTTTTCATTTAGGTATAGACATTTCACATTAGGACTTCTAATAAATATCAATATGTGGTTTAAGACCAATTTATTTTTTCAGTATTTTGGAGTTCTTCTAAAATAATAAAATATTTTTTAACAATATATTCTGATAAACGTAATAATATGGTATGAACTAATAATTTATGTTTATAATAGATGATAGAAGGTAAATACATGATGATATAACTTATTGGGGTATTTTATTGGATGAATAAATTCTTAGTATGTCAAATTTACACAAGGGAATGTGGAAGGATGATAATATATTGATATAACTCAATTGATGATTTTTTTTTTCAGATTTCTAATGAACATTTATTAGTTACTAGTTATCTCTAGTGTAAGGGGTGTTTAAGGATCCATGGAACAATTGAAGTGGTTGGGATCAATCTAAAATGAGGGTTTCATTAGTTTTAATAGTTAAAATCCAATAAACATGATTATGTAACCATGAATTTTCCATATATATGATTTTTCCCATGTATTGTTTAATAAATATAAAATAATAATCATACCACCTCGAGAATTCATCCTTTTTTTGTTGATCAATTCCTTTTTTCTCTTACTTCATTATTATTATTTTGAAGAATTTATTTTACAATCCCATTATCCACACATGATACAAAAGGGTAAAACTTCTTCGTTTAGTTTACCATGTTCTTCCATAGAGGAACCATGTACATTGACTCATTCAACATTGAATACAACATGTATTCTCTCAGGGAATGTGGAATTAATTCTCATATTATCTAAGATATTATTGGGAGGATATGGATTTTCTATCATTCGTAATTCATTATTGATATGGTTTCTTGCTCTTGAAATAATTATCATGAGTTTAAATGTCATGCATAATAATTCAACCCTCTAAAGGAATCAATAAAAACTGGAATATATAGTTAGGGTTATAAATATGATAATTTCATTAAGGTTATTTGTCAAATAGTTTCCCTAAAACATTATCTAATTTAAGTGAAATTAACATTATCATATCCCTTGTTGTTTTATAAATTTAAAATATATATTTACCATTTTTAAAAAATTAATTTTTAATTCAATTATATTAAATAAAATATAACACTTCCATTGGCCCCTTAAATCAGCTCGGAAATCCTCATCAACAATTACTAAACTATGAGTAATAGATCTTAATTTAAATAAATTTAATTTTATTATTCATTCAATAAATAAATAAATATTATTTTCAAAAATAAAGAAAATAAATATTCATTTTAATATTCACACAAATAAGACAAATCATAATAAATAAACAATTTTCTATTACACTGTAAATAATAATCATTATATAAATAACTATTATCTATTCACTATATTGAAAAAAACATTACATTATGAAATTAACCAACTAAGGATTCCATCAAATAGGAACCTGACCATTCATTAAACAATCATTTAAAGGAATTATCGATTTCTTTGAGTTAGAAGATATTTTTTGGGAATAACTGGAAATACCTATGAGAAATATTTCTCCCTCAAATCATAGTTCCAAGATAGTGGAACATTTCCCCAGGTCTGGAAAGGATCCCCATTACATCAGAATTAAAAATAGAATCACGCATAAATAATCAAAAATAAATAAGCATGTTAAAGGTTTCTTAACCAATAAAACATATTCAACCTGTTTTCTAAAACCTAAAACAAAATACATAAAGAAACCAATAATAAATTATAGAACAAGTTACAATAAAAATAACTAAAAATATACAATGATCATTTCTTTTATAGATTCAAAAATTAAAAAAATTAATACAAACTTGAGCCAAGCCTGAATCCCACTCCACGAAAGCACCGATTTATCACTACCTATCAACTCAAAAAAAGTTATCCACAATAAAAAATACTATTTATTACTGAGTAGATCCATTAACATGAAATATATTAGTTCAAGTTAAATATTCTTGTAGGTTTTCACATATTAATCTATGAAATTAATTTCATAATGAAATTTTATAAAAATAAGTTTCAATATATAACAAATGATTTTCATATATAAAAAAGATAAAAACAAAAATAAAATTTGTAACATATTATCAAAATTCTATAATAAATTTCATTAATTAAAATAAAAAAATTTATATGTTTTTCATCATCATTATTAATTTTATAAAAAACAACCCTCTTTTAACCCCATATTTAGAATCTAACACATGAGTTTTTAAAATAAAAATACTTAATCCAAAATCCATTGAATAAAAATTTATAATAGAAACCACAAAAAAAAACTATTCAACCCTTTACCTAGTGGGTACCAAAATACCAAGAACACCATGGTGTTATAAAAGATAAATTTTAAACAATAATACATGAAAGGGGGAGTACTAATAAAGAACAATATATATGCCCCTATGTAAATAACTAATCTTGTAATAAGAGTGTCATGGGTACATCCTTTGGACTTAATGTGAGATGCATATAATTTTTTTTAATATACCACATACCGAATTTAGGAATATGTGGAGTCCAAATGTCTACAATACATTCAACTAGACCTCAATATCATCATTGCAAAATGAGAACTATTTGGCCCCCCTGGGATAACAGTACTGGAGGGATTCTTGTAATGTGTGAACAATATTTTGTAATATCAGTATAGATATATAAGAAAGTACCTAGGCCCCCCTGACCAATAACAATGTTCAAGTTAGTGGGTAAAAAAGATACAACTAATAGGAAAATATTAAGAATTTCATGTCTCTAACCTCAACCACCATTACATAAAAAATACCCTTTTCACTTAATACACACATGCTATAAACAAAGAATTTTCTCTAAAAAGGAATAAAAAACATCTCATTGTGATAAATATCCTACACAATTGTAAACAAACACTAATATTATATTTATAGGGTCTCCTATTCTTTAAAATACACACATTATAAAGTGAATGGTGTGCCTCTACCATAAAAATATGGCTCATAATTCCAAACAGTTTTCTATTATAAAAAACACTAGTTCAACATCCTTTGGAAATCAACTCATGAAACACTCCACTTAAATTTTAGTGACATGGATTAAAACATGATATTTTACCATTAAAATCAATATGATATTCTAGGGTTCTACATTACTAATAAATAAATTTTAAAGGTACATTCTAGTATTTTCACAATGGTCATACTAACATATTCATTTCAATCAACATATTAAATACATAAAAGGTTCCTTATAATTCATTTAGAGGCGGACACCTCATTACATACCAAATAACATATTAAATCATTTCTTCACAAATAAAAATAAATACAAAATTTAAATTCCAAATATATCAAATCAATATCAACTAACTCATAATAAATTTTAAAATTCATAGAATATAAAAACATTCAATTTTAATCATTAAAATATTAAATTCAAAATAAAACCCCTTTATTATATTATAAAACATTATATAGATGATATAGAAACATCACATTGATATCACACATATTAATACATTTAATAATCATTTATTTAGATATCTCAAGAAAGATTTAAATTACAAAATGAAGTAATTCAATAGGAAAAAATACATGGAAGAAGAAAAAACCTCGATGAAATATGTATCCTTTTGATAGAGAGCACCTTAACTAGTATAGATATAGAACCTATAACCCTTATCTAATAAAAGTCCCAATATTTGGTAATCCTCAACTACCAAATTAGAAAAATAGCCATCTATGGTTTTTGGTGGAATTTAAAGCAAAGACTGAAGATATGGTAAAGTAATAATGGGGATTAAGAGAGGATATTGACCTTGAAATATACTCAAAATCTTGAATAAATGGAAATGATTGAAAGGGGATGAATGTTGGAGATCCTCATTTAGATACCATGATATTAATTACTCATATACGAGAAGAGAGGGGAGAATCCCCATTAAATTAGAATCGTTAAAATTAAAAAACCATAAAATCCATATAAAAAACATGGTTTGACCACAAATATTTTCAAACCATGTGCTAACAATGATGGATTTTCCCTACACACAAAACATGTTTCATGATTCCTTAGGAAGAACCATATTTTTTTTCAAACTATATTGAGACCACACGAAACCTCACTCTATCAATGATAGAATTGTAACGCCTCGACCCTAGAATCCCAGAGTCAGTGCATTATTTCATAACATTGGCTTGATTACAAAAGATCAAGTCTCAAAAGGCCGATTAGTGTAGTATCCTTGGAAGTACAATATACATTCACAAGTTTTACATTACATTATAAAATGAAAAAAACATTTTCTCTATTGACCACACTCATATCCCTTAGACCATCCCTACAGGTCATTCATAATATACTTTTTCACATCCTAGGAAATATAAAACATAGAATGGGGTGAGCTGAGATGCTCAGTAAGGATAATGATATAGTGGAAACTTTAATAAATACTCATAAGCATTAAAGGCAATGTATAAGACTAAAAAAATCTTCATAAACTTAAACATCATTATAATATGGAAAATATAAATCAAAATAATTGCATTTACTTATTCACATGGATATTTTACTAGTAGAATAATCACATTAAATATCCGTAGCCAATTTCATAATGATGGAATGCATAATTTTGGACATCATAACGACATAGTCAAGGCCTCATGCCAAGACTAAAAATAAATATTTTTTCAAGGACTTTTTCCAAAGACACTATTTTATCTCATGTGACCTACTGATGCATCGAGGAGCTATAGAGGGATCTACCCGTCACATACTAAGACAAATGAATTCCTCATATTAAAAGGTTAAAACACAACATAAACATTAATATTAAAACTAGCATTCAAAATGTTAATTCTTTTACCATAAACCATGAATGATATAAAAATAACACATCCATAGTAAAAAATATTACACAACCTTCAATACAATATATATGATTGTATCATAATTAATAAACTTCAAACAAGTGTAAAATCCATCAAAGGATATTGACATAGATGAAATCAAAACTGTTTGAGAGGAATACCTCTTTTTATTTTCAAATCATTTAAAAGATATATAATTATAAAAGAAAAAATTTATCTTTAAAATATTCTTATAATCTTGTAAGGGATTCTTGGAAGGTGATATAAAGGTGGAATATAGCCGCACCCATTGTATAAGTTAAAAAACCATTCTTTCCATAATTTTGTCGAAGATGTCGTAAAGTACCATATTTGGAAAATGAAGAAAATATTCCTTTATAAATTTTTTTATCAAAATTAAAAAAAGGGTATAAATGACTTTAAACCATAGCCTGGGAAATAGTAAAAATGTTTCGAAATAAATTCTTAAGAAACACGATTGCAGATGATAAAGAGGTCTCAGTAGATACTCACGTATAAAGAACATAAAATAATGAAGAGATTGTAAAATTAACCCTTAACTTGTACTTTTCCTTGGTTGTGGGTATGTTAACATAATTTATAATAGTTAAATAATTTTTATTAAATTATAAAAGAACCATATATATAAATATGATATCATATATGATCTTCTAATATTTCTTTGTCATTAATATTTTTGTATTATCGTCGTTTCAGGTGATAATTGATTCGTTTTCCTTTATATGTTTGGTTACATATGTCATTTTTGATATGGAAAGGATGTATTTTATTCATATCTAGAATTATATTAAGTTCTTAAACATTATTTTTCATCATAGAATGAAAATTATTCTTGAATGGTTATGATTGGGAAATGAATCTCATTGCGTTTGTGGAGACGGTAATCCGTACAAACGCACGAGAATAAATATCATTATTTTGATATTAAAATTGTATGTAAATGGATTTTATATAAAATATAAGGAATACTTAACATGTTATATTTATTATTTACATCTATTATAGTCATTATTATACCCATCCAACTAATGAAGTGTTGAATAACAAACTACACCACGACGTGGAGACGGTAAGACGTATGTACGCACGTATGGTGACTTTGTCATTAATATGATGGATAATCTATTGAATATGGTTGTACCATGTTTATCATAACATCACAGTATGTAGAAGGCATTGGAGGTGTTATTTTGGTATGGAATTAAAAAAAAGAGGAAGTGGGAGAAGAAAAGAACTTAGAAAGAGGTGGTGTAATTATTACCTATCCTTCGGGTACTTCCTTTTTATTTGATAAAAAGATATCCTTAGGTTGGATTTATGATAAAAGGAGGGAATATAAGATGAATTGAGGGTAGTTGGGATGATATTTGGTCAGGGGTTGATAGAGAAAAATTGTTTTGGAGGTGTGAATTTGTGAGAAGGGGAAGTGCCATTTTATAAGAGAGGTGAGAGTCACTTTAGGAAAAGTTTGAAATATTATTTTATTATAAAATCATATTCGATTTACAATGGCTCAAAAATAATTTATTTCAAGGATAAGGTGGCTATGGGTCGAAAGGATCCCAACCAATAAGTTTTAGACAGGTTTGGGTCACCATATTGACCTTATCATTTAGATTTAACTCTTAGTTAAATAGTTTTACTTTTACCATATATTCTTGTATTATTTGAATAATTGGTTAATAAACATACTCTAAAAAGACAAGTGAACCCCAATTGGTTCATTATTAATATATATAACCTTATCTTAGTTCTTTGGATGAACCTTATATTTTTAATAATATTATATCATTTAAATATATAGTATTTTTTTAAAAACTCTTTTATGTCAATCTTGACACTATTTGTTATCTTATTTTTGTTAAAGTCATAACAGTATTATTAATTCAAAAAAATTAATTTAATCAACCCTAAATTTTTATATTAACCTATAAAATCAATGGAATTCATCAAAAGTCTCAAATTACATTTTTTTGGATATTTTTAATATCAATTATTTTAATCTTTCATTGATAAGGTAATTACTACATCGTCATTGTTTCATAAATAAATTTAATTATTTAATGTCTAAAAATAATAAATAAAATCCCCTTATGTAGAAAATAATGTTATCTTTCTAATGAATATTTATAGCTGAATTTATCTTATGTATAACCCTATAATAGGAATGTTTTAGTTATGAAATCTTGAATTTAACACTTTTCACTCTTCTTTATGTTAAATTATAATAAATGTCATAATCCATTTCAAGTGACCCAAAGTTGATCATATTTTATTCCTATGGTTTATTTTGGTTAAAATAAACTTATATAATAAAAGGACATCTGATTGGGTAATTATAATATCTTTTTTTACCGTTAATTACACAATTTACTTTTAACCGTGGTAAATAAAATTCCAAAGTTGCTCTTCACCAAAAATTATTTTCATCTTATTAAAACACATTTTACTTCTGATATCAACCATGTCTCTCAGATTTTGGAAATCAACTCACAGAATTGGTAAAATTAAGTTTTATGAAAATTTGCAAATGCTCCTAGAAGGTGGGTAAAAGACGGTAAAAAGTTAAATAAAATTATATATATATAATATTATTATAAAATGACACCAATAAATTAAATTTAACTTATATAGGTTTTATATAAATATTTTCCTAAAATAAAAAAAAATTTAAATAAAAATTCGGTTTTAAACAATAACACAGTGTTCTTCACTATTCATTAAAAATTGAAATTTTCAGAAAAATACCAAAAAATCACCCTAAGATAATTTTGGTATTATGAATTAAAAAATGAACTCCATTTTGAAAAATAATTTTTTAAAAATTTCAAAAATTGGGTATTACAATTCATAACGGCTAGTTTGATTGGTCGTGGTGTGTTTGAACTCAAAGTTGTTTACAAATCAAGCTATTGTATTATTCAAAGAGAAGTGTACCATGGATTATTGGGGTGTTACATTATTCCCTCCACAAAACAATTTCATCCTCAAAATTTCTTGAATATCACTACATAAAAAGACTAGGGTGGTTCTTCATCATAATTTTCTTAGGTTCCCACATCGCCTCTTCCATCTTATGGATTCTCCATAGAACAGTTACCAGATGAGTAGATTGGTTTCTAAACACTTGTTCTATAGTATTTAAAATCTTGATAGGCTCTTCATAATAAGACAGATCAGGTTCCAATTATATTTCTTTATGGATAAATAAATGCATTGGGTCAGACATGTATTTTCACAATAGCGATACGTGGAACACATCTTGAACTTTGGAGAGACTTGGTTGCATTTCCAAATGGTAAGCTACCACACCAATTTATTCTAGAATTTCAAAAGGTTTGATGTACCTGGTACTTAATTTACCCTTCTTACCAAACCGTATAACTCCCTTCCATGGAGATAACTTCAAGAAAACATTATCTCCTACCTGAAATTCCAAATCCTTTTGTCGGGTATCAACATAGCTCTTTTTACAACTTTGAGCTCCTTTGATGGGGGTTTATATAACCTTCACCTTTTTAATTGTTTCCTTAACATGTTCTGGGCCTACATGTTTTCATTCAACAACATCATCCCACCAAGTTGGTGTGCGACATCTCTTTCCATATAACGATTCATATGGTGCAATCTAAATACTTTAATGGAAGCTATTGTTATAGGAAAATTCTACCAAAGGTAAATATTGATCCCACATACCATGAAAGTCATGTGAGAAAGATCTCAACATGTCTTCTAAGGTTTTAATAGTCCATTCTGATTGTCCATCCGTTTGAGGGTGGTAGGAAGTGCTCAACCAAAGTTCAGTATCCATGTCTTTCTAAAGACTTTTCTAGAATCTTGACGTAAAATGGGGATCATGATCAGAAACAATCGATAGGGGTACACCATGACGTCTAACAACTTCATTAATATATATTTTGGTTAAATGTTCATGTGGTAAATATTATCTTATAGAAAAAAATTGTGATGATTTGGTAAGAAGATCAACAATGACCCATATTGCAACATTACTTCTAAGATTTTTTGGTAGTACAATGAAAAAGTCCATTGTAATATCATCCCATTTCCACTCAGGTATGGGAAGTGGTTGCATGACTCCTCTAGGATGTTTTTTTCCATCTTTCACTTATTGACAAACCATATATCTCGACACAAAATCTGCAATCTCTCTCTTCATGTTGTCCCATAAAAAATTTTCCTTCAATTATCTATACATCTTAGTGATACAAGGGTGTATAAAGAAATTGGAGATATGAGAATCATCCAATAATTCCTTTTTTAGATCGGGTATGTCATGAACACAAAGCCTCTTCCCAAATTTCAAAATCACATCTTCATATACGAATTCAATCAATGTACCATCGTTCATAGAATTAATTTTATTTTGAAACTCCTCACAATCCTTCTGAGAACTTTTTATCCTTTCTAGTAAAGATGGTTTAGCAACCATTGGAAAAAGTATTGAAATTTCAGCTTTCATGATTATTACCATATACATATTTAATAGATCCATGAACATAGAATCTATTTCATCTCTTTTCTTGTTCACCACTCCATGATCCTGTCTATTAAGAGCATCTTCCAACTTATTTTCCTTTCCTAGGTGGTAGTGTATAATGAAATCATAATCCTTGAGTAGTTCAATCCATCGCCATTGCCTCATGCTGAGATATTTTTGTGAGAAAATATACTTCAAACTCTTGTGATAAGCATAAATATCACATTTTCACCATATAGATAGTGTCTTCATATATTCAGAATAAAGACTGTAGTTGAAAACTAAAGATCATGAGTGGTATAGTTTTTTCATGAATTTTTAGCTTTCGTGATTCATAGGAAATAACTCTATCATTCTTTATAAGGACACAACCAAGTCTTTTATTTGAATCATTACTATAAATAAAAAACCCATCATTCCCTGATGGTAGAGTCATGATATGAGAATTGACTAATCTTGTCTTCATTTATTCAAAACATTCTTCACACTCTTTTTTCCAAACCAATTTAACCTCTTTACGCGTGAGCTTAGTTAATGGGTTAGCCAAGTAGTAAAATTTTTGGATGAAGCACCGATAATAATCTGTTAAACCAATAAAACTACGTACCTCGGTTATACGTGCTAGTGCTGGCCATTCTTGGATTTCCCTGGTCTTTGAAGTATTAATAGATATTCCATCTTTATAGAAAATATGTCCAATAAAAGAAATCTCCTGATGCTAGAATTCACACTTTCTAAACTTTCAATATAATTCATTTCTTCTAAGAGTCTTTAGAATAATGAGCAAGTTTTTTTCAAGATCTTTTTAGATTTTGGAGTATAACAAGATATCATCAATAAATACTACTAAAAATTCATCAAGGTATTCCTTTAAAACTCTATTAATTTGATCCATGAATACAGAGGGTGCATTAGTCAGTCCAAAAAGCAACACTGTAAACTTGTAATGCGCGTAACTGGTTGGAAATGATATTTTAGGAATGTCTTCCTTCTTCACACACAACTGACGATATCCAGATCATAGGTCAATATTTGAAAAATATTGAGCATCATTAAGTTGGTCAAATAAATAATCAATGCGAGGTAGGGGATAATTTTTCTTTATTGTTATAGCATGGATCTCTCAATAGTCAATGCACATCCTCATAGATACATATTTCTTCTTAACAAAAATAATAGGGCCTCCCCATGGAGAAACACTAGTGTGAATAAATCCTTTATCACTAAATTCCTCTAGTTGTTTATTTAGTTCCACTTATTACACAGTGGCCATTCTATTAGGGGTCTTCGATATGGGCCTTGATCTAGGAATTAAATCAATGGAAAACTCAATTTCTCATTCTAGAGGATGTCCTGGTAAATCCTCTAGAAACCCATCAACATATTCTTGCACAATATGTACATCCTCTAGTTGAACATTTTTTTCATCACCCATAGTTATTTCATTAACTTCCTCCATAATAATTTAATTTAGTAGAGCTACTGGGGGTGCATCTTGATACGAATCAAATGGTGTCATTTCTACTCCCATGATTAGGTACTCCTTATCATCATCGAAAATTGTAACCTCCTTATTCTTGAAATAAATTTTGGCATCATGGTTCAAAATCCAATCCATACTGAAGATTATATCAAATTTGATCAAGGTTATAATAATGAGATTAGCAGATAAATAACATTTATATGCCTTAATGGGAACTAATTGAAAAAACTTTTTTAAAATGATACTTCCCTTAGGAATTTTTACTGAAAGCTCCCTTGTGAAATAAAATTGGAAATATCAAATTTTCATAGAAAACTGGGAAGATATGAAATAATGTGATGATCCAGAATCAAATAATGAATTGTCTAATGTTGAGGAAACCATTAAATTACCTGCCACTGCATATTTCAGAGCTTTAACCTCAATAGTAGTGATCACATAAGCTTGGCCCTTCTCCCTTGGCCTTTTCTCAGGTCTGTTTCCTTGGCTCTTAGGACATTCATTTTCATAATCCCCCATTCTCTACAATTGTAGCATTTAACATTGACATCCTATTTATTTCCTTGGAAATCACGATGTTAGTGGCCTTTTCACCACACTTGTAATAGACTCCCACTACCTCCAAGAAAGAACTAGGGTGTTTATTCCCACATTTACTGCAGGATAGATATTCCACTTTTCCCTTATTCCCCTTAGTTCCATTTCCAGAGTGTTTAGTAGATCTATTCTTCTCCTTCTTTTCTTTAAAGTCATAAGAATTAGATAATTATGTTTCTATCTTTATAGAACATGAGACTATATCTTCGTAAAATGAGAAGGGTTATGAGACTAATTCTCGATATAGAAATGGTTTTAACCCATAAAAGAATCCATCAATATTACTCCTTGGGTTATGTATATAATCTGTAGAATTCCTTTCTAACCTTGTAAAATTAGCCTCATATTTTGCGACATTATCATCCTCCATTTACCTCAGACTCAGAAATTTCCTTTCTATATCTACTCGATGGTCACGAGGAACATATTTTTATTAGAAAATATTTTTAAACTCCCTCCATTTTATATTTGATACTTATTCTTCTTCCTTTGTGTTTTGAATTAATGACCACCATTGATCTGCATCTCCTGTTAGGCGATAAACTGCAATGAAATTTTTTCCTTTCGCTACTCCCCAAAACATGAAATATTTTCACTAAGGAACTTATCAATTGCTTAGCTACAAATTGATTTGTAGTCCCATTGGATTTTGGTGGTTTTTTCCTCATGAAGCGGACTAACATAGATCCTCCGCATTATGGATCAGGGTGCTCCATACAGGTAAGGTTATTATTCATAACATGATTGATTTGTCTGAGTATGGTGATAAGATGATAAGAACCAGTTTCATCACCAGATCCACTATAATTATCTTTAGAATGAGGGAAATACCTATATGTATTACATGCATTGATACAGTTTCCATTACTTCCACTAGGAACCATTTCTAAATAATGGCATACAAATGATTAGTTTATGAATCACAATACATAATTCCAAACATGTAAAACACTTAAAATTAATTGAACAATTTATGGATATAATCCATAATCATAAAAGTGTTTTCGTTGAGAAATTATATTCTCATAAATCCTTCTTGATGGTTTGTAATGAAAATTTGAATTAACATCAGCATATCCCCTGGGAGTGTCATAACTAAGAGTGTAGTAAGGCCCGTTGTCATGTGCCAGGATACCCCGGGTCAAGCCTGAAACTCCTTTTCAGAGCTTTCACTCCTAGGTAGATCTGTGCCAGAGCCGACTCTACCTACTCGTATCCATACAGGGGTTTATTTCTTGGAAAATACAAAAAATATATACATTACCAAAATTATAAAAATTTCTTCTATACTAATCCACAAATTCTATCCTAGGGTAATGTTCTCTAATCTTGGTTTTTCTAAATATAGCTTACAAGGTTTATACTAAAATTCCTTTGATACCAACAATAATTCCATGACCCTTGTTACCCAGAGTCAGTGTGTTCTTACATAACATTGGAATGATCACAAAAGATCATGTTTCGAAAGACCGATTAGTTTAGTAGCCTTAGAAGTATGAGAGACATTCATTAGTTTTACATTATATTATAAAATGAAAAACAACAACAAAATTGTCTCCCTTGACCAAGATCACATCTATTAGACTATCCCTACAATTCGATCATAATATACTTCTTAGCATCCTGGAAAAAATAAAACATGGAAAGGGGTGATCTCATATGCTCAGTCAGGATAACAATATAGTGAAAACTTTCACAAATAAGAATAAACATTTAAGGAAATTTATAAGACTAAAACATATTACTTTTAAACTTAAACTTCATCATAATATGGAAAATATGAATCAAAATAATTCCATTTACTTATTCACATGGGTATTCTACTAGTCGAATAATCATAAGCAATATCAATAGCCAATTTCATAATGATAGAATGCATAACACCATACATCATAACAACTTAGTCAAGGCCTTGTTCCAAGACGACAAATAAATATTTTGTCAAGGACTCAAACTAAGACACTAGGTTGTCTCATGAGACCTACCGATTCATTGAGGAGCTATAATGGGCTCCACCCATCAATTACTATGTCCAATGCAATCATTATACGAAAAGGTTGAAACATAACATTAACATTCGTATTAAAACAAGCATACGAAATGTTAGTATATTAACAATAAACTATAAATGGTATAAAAATAACACATCCACAGTCAAACATATCACAAAACCTTCAATACAATATATAAGATTGTATCATAATAAATCAACTTCAAACAAGTGTAAAATCCATCCAAGGTTTTTGACATAGACGAAATCAATACTATTTGAGAGGAATATATTTTTCTAATATGAAATCATATAAAAGTCATATAATTATAAAATAAAATATTTATTTTGAAAATATTCTTATAATCTTGTAAGGGAAGCATCTAAGGGTTTATAACGGCGGAAAATAGTAACACCCACCGTATAAGTTAAAAAAACATCCTTTCCTTATTTTGTGGAAAAGGTCGTAAAGTAGCTTGTTTGGAAAATGACGGAAAACATCCTTTATAAATTTTTTGTAAAAAGTCAAACAAGTGTATAAATTAATTTAAACCATCGTCTAGGAAATAGTTAAATTTTTTTGAAATACATTTTTAAGAAACACGGATGTGGATGCTAAAGAGTTCATAGTAGATACTCACGTATAAACAACTTCAGATAATGATAAGATTGTTGAATTAACCCTTACCTTATACTTGTCCTTTATAAAGGCTACATTAACCTCTTGTATAATATTTAAATCATTGTTATTAAATTATAAAAAAACCATATACATAAATATGTTTTCATATATGATCTTTTAATATTTCTTTGTTTATAATATTTTAGTATTATCGTTGTTTTGGGTGTTAACTGATTCATTTTCGTTTATATGTTTTGTTACATAAGAAAAGTTTTTTATGGATAGGATGTATTTTATTTTTATACAGAATGATATTAAGTTCCTAATCATTATTTTTAATTATAAAATGAAAATTATTCTTGAATGGTTAGGATGGGTAAATGAATCCCATAGCGTTCGTGGAGACGGTAATCCATATGTACGCACGAGCGACAATATCATTCGTTTGATATTAATATACCATGTAAATAGATGGTATATAATATATAAAGAATAATTAACATGTTTTATTTATTATTTAAATCAATTATACTCATTATTATAACTATCCAACTAATAAAGTGTTGAATAAAAAACTACACCACGATGTGGAGACAAGAAGCCGTACAAACGCACGTATGGTGACATTGTAATTCATAAGATGGATAGAATAATGAATATGGTTGTACCATATTTATAATAACATCACAGTATGAAGAAGGTATTGGAGTTATTATTTTGGTATGGAAATAAAAAATAAATGGTAAGTGGAAGAAGAAAAGAACATAGAAAGAGGCGATGAAATTATTAACACTTCTTCAGGTGCTTCCAAATTATTTGATAAAAAGGGCTCCCTAGGGTGGATTTCTGATCAAAGGAAGGATTCTAGGATGATGGGAGGGTATTTGGGAGGATATTTGGTCCGGGGTTCCTTGAGCCAAATGGCTTTGGAGGTGTGAATTTGAGATAAGGGGAAGTGCCCTTTTATAAGAGTGGTGAGGGTCACTTTAGGAAAAGATTGAAATATTGTTTTGTTATACAATAATATTCGGTTTATAATGGATAAAAAATGATTTATTTTGAGGATATTGCGGGTATGGGTCGAAGAAATTTCAACTAATAGGTTTTAGACAGGTTTGGGTTACCATATTAACCTTATCTTTTATATATAACTCTTAGTTAAATAGTTTAACCTTTACCATGTATTTTTATATTATTATAAAAATTGTTTAATAAACTTACTATAAGAATCCAAGAGAACCCCGTGTTGTTCATTATTAATATATATAACCTTATCTATTTTCTTTGGCCGATACTTATATTTTTAGAAATATTTTATTCTTTAGTAATATAGTATTAGTTATAAAAACTCTTTTATGTCAATTTTGAAACTATATGGTATTTGTTTTATGTTAAAATCATAACAGTATGATTACTTTGAAAAAAATTATGTGAATCAACCCTAACTTGTCATATTAACTTATTAAATTAGTGAAATTCATCAAAACTCTCAAATTAAATTTATTTGGATATTTATAATATCAATTATTTTAATCATTCATTAATAAGGTAATTAATAAATCATCCTTGTGTCATAAATAAATTTAATTATTTAAAGTCTAAAAATTATAAATAAAATACAATTATGTAGGAAATATTTTTATACTTCTAATTAATATCTATATTCTAATTTATCTTATGTATATCCCTATATTAAAAAAATTTTAGTTGTGGAAACCTGAATTTAACACTTTTAACTCTTCAATAAATTAAATAATGACAAATGTCCTAATCTAATCCATGTGGACCGAAGAGGATCATATTTTATTCCTAAGGCTGATTTTGATCGAAATACACTTAGCCTATAGAATTAGGACAAGTTTTAGGGTAATTATTGTATCTTTTTTATCTTTAATTACCCTATTTTCTTTTAACCATGGTAAATAAAATTCAAAAGTTACTATTCACCCAAAATTATTTACATCTTATTGAACCAGATATTACTTACTGATATCAACCATGTCTCTCATATTTTCAAAATTCAACTCACATAAGTGGTAAAATTATATTTTATGGAAATTTTCAAATGCTCCGAGAAGGTGGGTAAAATACGGTAAAAAGTTCAATAAAATTTTATATATATAATATTATTATAAAAAGACTCCAACGAATTAAATTGAACTTATATAGGTATTATGTATCTATTTTGACCTGAAATAAATAATTATATAAGTAAAAAGTCTGTTTTAAAAAATAACGTGGTGTTTTTCACTATTCATTAAATATTGAAAGTTTTCAAAAAAAATACCTAAAATTTACCCTAAGATATTATTGATATTCTGAATTAAAAAATGAAGTCCATTTTGAAAATTAAAATTTATAAAATTTCAAAAAGTGGGTATTATTATTCATAACTACTAGTTTCATTGGTCGTGGTGTGTTAGAATTCGATGTTGCGTACAACACAATCTATCGTATTATTTAAAGAGAAGCGTACTGTGGAAGATTGGGGTGTTACAAGATTCCCAAATACAAGCACTACTTGGTTACTAATTACTATGCCTATAAACTGTGAAACCAAAATAAACCATAAAAAACACAATGTTTCAAACATAAAAAATTATAAGGAATCTAGGTGGTATGTGATGGAAAAATACCAAATATCCTTTTTTGTGATTTTTGTGTGTCATAATTCTTCCCACCATGCCACAATCTTCCCCAAGAAAGTATATTGTCCACAAATATAATAAAATAAAAAATGAAATATCCAAAATAGACAAATTAAAAGAAAAATAGTCAAAATAATAATACATTGAAAACAAATATCTAGGAGAATATAAATTATTTAAATGATCATCATAAAAATATTATTAGAAATATCCAACCCAAAAAAAACCTTGATCGGAAAACATAAAAGTCTTGAGAATAAATAAAGATATAACATGGTTTCCCCACCATTTAGAATTCCTATAAAATGGTGGAACATGAGAAAAATACCAAGAGACATATCCTCAAAATAGGCTTGAAATAAAAACACAAACTATAAAAATATAAATATATTGGTAACCCAAAACATTTTTTAAATCCTTCACATATGGCCCTTTAATATGATGATCTTATAAGAAACTCAAAATCTAAAAAAAGCAGATTAAAAACCAAAAATATCAAATGAGGGGTATCTAAATATCAAGGAACTCAAAAATTACACACTAAGATCCACAAAAGAAGAAGGAATTATAGAAAAAAACATCTATATCCATTATGAAAGGAAAATCCAAAAAATAAAAATCCACTAGATTTTAATATTCAAAAGCCTAATCTGAAAAAGAGAAACCATATCAAAACCATTAAATAAAGGGAAACAAGTTTTGGAAACATCCTAAAAAGATCAATCTCAAGACTTCTTTCAAAAACCAATCATACAAAACATCTGAAGATGACATAAACTATAAAAGAAGGTAAAATATAGGATTAGTAAGTCATGTGGGCATATAATTCCTAAGATCACTACATTGGAAGAAAATAAGTGGTATCATATACCTACGATAATAAAACTTGTTTTTTTAATAAAGTATAATTTTAATTTTTCTCTATACACACTAGGTTACATTCATTCCCATCAGTTGTAACCACGAAATCACTAAAATATAATTTCCATGATTCAATGGCTTCCACATGAAATGACTATATGATAATATACTAATATGATGTCTAGAAATTTGCAATTACAATTAACTAAATTCTGGGATAATACCACCTTATATGATGTGATATTTAAGAAAATTGTTGATGACCAATTGAAGCAAGAATAAGAAAATATCTGAGTACGGATCACCCTTATGCTCCCCTAGTCACTATCCTTGATTATGTATCACAAGAGCATGGGCACTCTCTACTATCAAAACCTTAGGAAGGAATGTCCACTATAAAAAAATCTAGAAAAAAATCACAATACATTCCATTTAAAAACATATAAGGTACAATAGACTACCAAAATACTCAATTAAATCCAATAAGGAAGATCCCCAAAGATTTCAGTTTGGATGCTTATGGTGCTCTTATAGATTTAATAACCACCTAAATCCTTTACAACCACCATACTACTTCTGTCAACCAATGATCACTATAGAATAAATATGAACACTGATTCAAAAATATTATAATGGGGTCCGATAAAAAACAAGGTTTTGATTCCACCACTCAACATAGTGTTTCAGTAGATTTTGTAACTTATTAAACTCCTTCTAAGAAACTAGAGTATCCATTATTGGCATGATACATAATGAAAATCCATCCAATTTTACATTTTTTCATTCTATAAGGAATATTATTGATGAATCGAGACATGAAATATGTTAATATATATATATATATATATAAATAAAATGATCCAATTATATGGTAGGGTTATAATTATAAAGAAAAAATCATTTAATCAAGTAACATATATACACACACCATGAAAAGAAACTTTTATTTTGAAACAAACAACTTACAACTAGTAATTGTGAAATCAGAGTTTCCTGGGATTTTTCTTATAACAAAAAAACCCATTTTAAAAATACAATGTCATATTAGTGGATAAAACATCAGAAAAAATGCATATTACAAAAAAATACAGAAATATCCACATTTCTCAACACAATCTCAATTTTTATAGAAATCATTTTCAGGATTTCATTTTGAAAATGATCCCCTTGGGAAAAACTATAAATAAATTATCTTAAAACCACAAATTTTCCATTAATTTGTTTTTAAAACACCACAACAAAAAAAACTCTATAAAAATTTCTTGAAACTGGTGGGAATTTACTTTTTCAAAAAATAATGAAAACAAAATTTCAATTTTAACCACTTCCCCAAATTCCACCATTTTCAAAAATAATTATTTCCCGGACAATAACCAAAACAACCATAAATGAAATTCCAATCCTAACACCACTAAAAAGTAGAAAAATCCTCTCAAATTCAATAACTACATGTGTGGGTTAGTATAGGAGTATTAAAAGTACTTTTGGTGAAAATAACTCTACTATTTAATAAATTGGTTTGTGTATAGTTTGAACATTGGGGTTAGGAAACATTTCACTGAATATGAAACAATATCTATTATGGTGATAGACCCAAACCTCACAGGAAAAAAATAGTTATCCAAAACATGTGAACTAACTATAAAGCTCATTTTGTACTTTATTTTCACATCCATACTAAGTAATACCCTCTAACCAAACAAACATACTCAAATAGGTCCACAAAATCATAAATACACATCAACATACATCGATAAAAATCAATACTATCTTCAAATTAATGATAAAATCACTAAACACCCATTTTAAGTCAATGATCATGGAGAAAAAGAGTTCATGATGTTCTCCCCGCACCTATTTCTCATGTCCTGACCATATTTCTAATTCTACATTAAACCAAGAGACACATTAATAAATAGGGTGTTACTCCCAATATAGAGGTTCATCAAACAACCTAAAATATTAAACCATTTTTAACAGACCAAACCTAATTTCCATCCACTTACTGCTAGACCAGGATCACCAAAATATCCAAAATAACATTTCAATTATCATAAGTAGGACAATAATTTCTATTAATCACATGAAATTACATTTGGAATATTTCTCCATTAAATCATAGTTAATATATTATGTTACATTTTATATGGTCTGACGTGAACTATCCAGACAATAGATATCCTTGTAGCTTCAAGCATAAATAAATAAAAAATATGCACATCAATGTGGTCATAACTATAATACTAATTCAACTTAATTTCATAGACCTCACACATCATCAAAAAAATAAACAATAATTTATTTAATAAAATGATAAAAATAATAATATTAATCATCCATCGTGATCTATTTTTTAGTCAAATAAAATAATTCAATCTAAACATGAATTATAATATTTAAAACCTATTGTTCCTCACCTCCCCCTCACCACCATCGCATCGAAAGTTAGTCACAAGAATAGGACCCTTGTTTAATTTAATAGATCTTAGAAGCTATTATAAATAATAAATTATCTTCCCAAGATAAACATAACAAAAATATAATAATAACCACATGATTTATATTATACATCTCTAAACAGTCATATTAATTAAGTATATAATGTCGCAGTGTGATGAATATTAATTATATAAACAGGGTATTTTATAATACTTGAAAACTCTTCTCTATAATATCGCTACCACATACCCTTTCAACATCCCTAATTATATTTTTATATTCATAACTTTTGTATTCAGAATATAATCAATGTTTGAGGTTAGATTATATGTAATATAAAATTATAATTTGTCAGATAATAAACATAAAGGATAATATGATGAAAAAATAGCTTAATAAAATATCATAAGACCTAGTTTAGAAATCAAATGACATTTTAAAGAAGCATAAGATTATAAAATGACAATTAAGGGGGAATATGAGAAGTTAAACAACTCAAAATACATCTTAATAATCATTTATAATGATTTCATTATGTAAAAGTATGTAATAAATTTAAAAATTGAGGAATAATCATTAAAATATGTAATTTTATGTAATGAACTGAGTCATAAATTTTTCCTAACATGATAAACAATGTGGAAATGGGGAATTACCTTAAACATAGTAATTAATTGGTGGGACAACACATTATGCCCAATCCTACATGAACAAACTAATTATGTCCATGATTGAGAATCTGATGAAACCCATTATTCCCATTCCCACGTGAATTGAATAATTATGTCCCTGGATGACAATATCATGAGTTATAAAAATAAATAAATTTCTTATAGGGTGATATAAGACCCCACCTATCATCATCTATACATATGTCTTCCACTTAAAATCAGTAAAAAAAACATATCATAATGAACATCAAAAAAAGAATGGGTATTTAACTAACATAAACATAATAAATATTTGGATTTAAAAATCTATTTCTAGAAAATTAATATAAAAATATAGGGGATGGTTAAAGCATCAGCTACTGAGAGATTATCTATAAAGGCAAAACATAATTAAAAATAAAAATATTTTTAGTAAACCTTTTAGTCATACTTATGAATGATGTAACATGAATTACATTCCATGCACACAATTTTCAGAAGCTAAACAGAATAATATTTATAAACTAGATGGTAATTATATCCATGAAATAATTTATTTAAAAGTTATAATTTTTTTAAAAAATGGGTAGTGGAAGATAAAGCATTTTATTTTTCAAAGAATGATTTTTTAATAATTTGAAATTACGTTATGAGAAAACCAACATCGATGAAAAAAGTATTTAATTTTTATTTTAAAATGGGAAAATTTAATTATGGTAATCATATAAAATAATAAATATTATCCTTCCCTTGGAGAGAGGATATCAATAGACTGATTGAAAATGTAGACATGGTAGGACAGATTCAATGGTAATAATGGGTGTTATTCTTACCAATGTTAGGATTTTATTTTATAAAAAATATATCTACAGAAGATATCATTAATGATTAGAAGAAATTTACCAATATATGTAAATGGAAAGAATAATATAGATAAATATCAGGATCAATGAAATACAAAAAAATATTTACCTTTAAGAAATTTTATGTCCAAATTAATCCGAAATCGAGTCAATGAATCTCATACCTTGAAATCTCACTAAGTTTATGAAGCTCTAATATCAGGTATAATAAAAATAACTATATTAGTCACCTATTTCATAACATTTTTTCATAAAAAATAATTTTTACAAACATCATTTACATGGAAATAATTTTATGATTTTCGAGTTATGTTTTCACAATATGAAGAATGAAAATCAATGAATGATTTTAGTAGTATTATGGGTATGATAAAGTGTAATGGAATGGTTTTAATAATTGAAAACGATATTATATAATGAATAGGATATTATTTATAAAATCATCGATTGATTACAATCATTTTATGTAATAATTACATGGAAACCAAAATGCTTATAATAATGGATGTTCTTGAATTAGAAATAGGAGGGAGTGAATCAATTCGTGGTTTCGATAGAATGGAATCTATAAATAAAGTATTATGAAATGGTTTAATGATAGATAAGTGTATTATATAATAATTAGGGCACCATTTAGAAAAAAAGTATTAATTATGATCACATGGATGAATAATCATATGTAAATCACAAAGTAATATCCAAAAATAATTACATGAATAAAAGGAATGAGGAAAAGAACCCTTACCACCCTAACTAGCTTCATAATATTTTAGAAGACTATTTATAACCTTAAGAACGCCTTATATGTTATTTAAATAGTAAAATGGAATTATAATTCATTTTCAATTCCTTTTGGACATATATATACGAGAGAATGGGTGGGAGTGAGCTCCATTTATAGCCGAAAAAAGGCTTATTTTCTTGAATTTAATACAAGTTGAGGGGTATTAATCACATCACACTGGTCTTAAGTGAGTAAGGTTAGTTAAGAAAATTAGGATAATAAATGGTTTGTGAGACTTGTTCTAATTAATTTAATTATAAAAAATTCTTTTATATATCGTGTTTGTGACATTTTTGTTCGTAAAAATTCATGATTCATTATTTATGAACTTTCCCCTTATTAATCATTATTAAAAAATTAATGTTGTTAGATATTATTTTATTAAAAATATAATGTAATTAATTATACAAGATTGTTTTTGTTTAATATTATTTTTGTCACCATTTTACATAATTCAATTTATAACTAAGAATATATTAATTTTGTAATTAAACCATATAATATATAAAGAAAGAGTTTTTATATAAAAATTATGTTTTAATTTTTAAGTGTTATTAATCTTAGTAAACATTGATTACTAGTTTAATGAGTACAATTTAATTTTTAAATATTCATAAACATCATATTATGTCTTTAATTAAAAATATATTTATTTAATTTAAAAATGTTCACTTTATTTTGGAAGGTACTATTCTTTGAAAACAGCCATTTTACCACACTAAATTATATTTACATTAAAATAATAATTTTATGTCTAAAAGTAAATTTCCCACACTACATTAATTTGTTTATGATCATTAGAAACATGATAATAATTTTATCCAATTTAATTTTAAAAAGTTGAAAGCATTTATTATAATATGTGTATATAACACATAAAAATAATTTTAAGAAAGATTTAACTGATATGTATATAATTACTATTGTTTTATTATACCAATTTAGTTCGTTTTGATAAAGAGTTTACTTATAATTATAAATGTAAATTTAAAAGCTGTAATATAATGATAATACATAGTAATTTAATTTAGGCTCTATTTTTTTCATTTTATTTAAGTATTTCTTTTAAAACAAGCTACTCACGTGGTATTTAAATAAGGAATAGTAATCCATATAATCATGGAGTAATAAATTATACCCTCCTTAAAAAACGTTCACCATAAAATAATATTGTAATGTGGAAGACAAGTTAAGGTAATTGTCTCTCATAAATCCACATGTTCCACTCCAATCACATAAAAATTATGATTTTCTATAGAACATTGACTAGATAGTAAATCATGTTCATCAGAACCATTTCTTATTGAACAAATATTCCAAAAAAATTTCTTCTTATGAATGGTCATGTTCTAGTTTTATAAATTCCGAGATTAATTTAAGTGTTAGATCTAGTATTTAATTCTTCTAAAGTGATACATTAAATACAACAAGTAATTGAGATAGGTTTGGATGAATTAATATGAAATATTCTACGTTATTCACATAATAAATGATCTTGAAGGCATTTATGTGTTTTGGGATCAACTTTTAATTCATTCAAAATATAATAACCCACTTCTGTGAAGATATTTGATTGAATACTATATATATAACTTTAAACTCAACATATCATTAGTGATTATGTTAATAAGTATATTACTGACATTATAATGATTTTATATTCTACAGAATGGTCTAAATATTCCCTTTTATTTTATCGAAAATGATAAAACCTATCATATTCCTCAATCCAACTTCATCCCAACATATTGGAGTTCTACATCTTTTCCAATTAAGATCATCATTTGGTTCCACTTAATTGCTAGAATTGAAACTATTGTGAAATGAGAACTCTAATATAAGAAGGTTTTGATCCCAATATTTTGGTAATTCTATCAAAAAATATATCTATAAATCCTCTAGTGTTAGAATTATCCACTCAGTCTAACTATATTTTTGAGGATGATATGTAGTGGTATTACTCATATCCATCTCTAATGATTTCCAAATACATCTCAATATCCTTTAGATAAACCTTAGTTCTTGATCAATCATAATGGAAAGTGGTATGCAATGCAGAATTACCATATCCTTATGTATATATTCGTGATTTGGTCATGAGATTAATATTCAATAATAAAAATAAAATACCATTTCTGGTGTTTCACTATAACCCAAATAGAACATTTTACATCAAATGTTTTTAGAGTCCTATGATGATGTAAACTATGACTTTTTCCCATTTCCATACTATTATGTGTAATGGGTACAACATACCATTGGATGTTTTTTATTTAAGATTCATTTCGTAGGAAACCATACATCACGATACATATTCCTCGATTTATCTCTTCATTATATCACACCAATTGTTTTTCATTAATTCTATATACATAATCATACATCATATTTCTATATAAAAGGTTGTTCTATGTTCATAATCCAAAGGATACCTATTAAAATAAATATTTTATGGGGGCATATATCCAGTTTCCAAACCTTATATCGCCATCTTTATCAATGTTGAAATCTAGAATTTTTTATGCCTAATTTTTTAGCTATACA
Organism: Viscum album; assembly: GCA_963277665.1. Taxonomy (NCBI): domain Eukaryota; kingdom Viridiplantae; phylum Streptophyta; class Magnoliopsida; order Santalales; family Viscaceae; genus Viscum; species Viscum album. The sequence continues at coordinate 119,379,137 of OY728119.1, forward strand.
TCATATTTCTAAGATTCATTGTTATTTAAATCAATAGAAGGTTGAAATTTATATTTGAAATGAAATGATTTATCTCCTCCAATAATAGATTCAAGATTAATCTTCTAAATATAATTTATTTTTGCATCTTTTTTATCCATGTCAAGGATAAGGTAGAGTTTTTTCCTCTGAGAGAATCACCCAATTTATTTTCGTTTTGATCTGTCAATATATTAAGTATTAATAATATTTTATCAAAAAAATATCACTTTAATATCATATTATATTATTTCTATGTAAATATATATTTCAATCTCTTGTGATGAATATATATATATATATCACAAATTCTCCATAGAGATAATGTTTCAAAATATTTAATGCATAGATTATTATCACTGTGTATAAATCATGCATCAAGTAGTTTTTCACATGAGTAATTAATTGTAATTTAGTGTAAGTAATTAATACATTATTCATCATCATGGAATAACCCATACCCTTTTCTAGAGAATAACTATATATAACAAATCCTTCCGCACTATAGGGTAATGTAAGTATAAGAGTAGTGACCAAACCCCTTTTAAATACTCATAATTTTTTTCACATTCCTCTCTATAATGTAAGTTCAGTCCCTTAAAAGATTATTTTTATAGTGAATTCCATAGCTATGATAATTTCCCCACAAATCACGATTAATATCCTTCTAACATAAATAATTATGTATTTCAGTCATAATGGTAGGTCAAATCCAGGGATTGATAAATTCCATCTTTAATGGATCTACTCACATGCCCATTAATATGATTTTAAAAAATGAAATGTAGTTTCTACAACAAAAAATAATACTTTATAAATTTGGCATACAGTTTATCCTTTCTTTGGTTCTATAAAATAATATTCCAATTACCATTATTCACTTCATTTTCTTTAAATATAAAATAATATCATCTAAAAATACAACCTCAAATTGATCGTGGTAGTCTCTTAAGACTATATTTCTTATATACATAAACATATAAATGAAATTTATAAATCTAAAGTTAATAAATTCAAATTCATAGTGTTCAGACCTAAAATAGAAAGATTTCTTGGAAATATCATCCCTTTAATACCCTAAATTATTTTATCCGAAATGAATTGAAATCATAAAAAATTATCAAACTCCTCTTATTTGTTTGAATAAATCACCAATACAAGGAAGAGGATAATTTTTCTTGTTTTTGATTTTATTGAGCACATAAAAATTGATGTAATGAAATAAAATATACGATTCATTTTAATAATATTCACTGGTTGTCCCCTGATAAATAAATGAGTTATATAAAACCTTTCTCAAATTCACATTTTAATTTATTATTTGACTCTACTAATTAAATAGGATACATTATATAAATAATCATTAAGATAGTAATATGTTCAGGAGCGATTTAAATTTAAAGATTAACCTCACACTCTTGGATAAATAATTTAGTTCACCCTAAAAAACATCTATATATTCTAGTATAATTTAAATTTCATCAACTTTGATATCATCCTTAAGCATTTTAGTTTAGAATCACCCTTTATTGGGTAACATGACAAATAATATAAAATTTTCCGCCATAATGGAGTTCATAATCATCATTTCATTAATACATTACGATAGGATGATTTGGGATATGAAAAATACATCTATCTTGAAAAAACTAAAACGCTCTATATACAAGGATAAAAAATCAATTCCCTAACATATGTAAACATTATAAAAGGTATGAAGAATTATATCTCCATAAAGAGTCCTAAAAAAAATAGTTGGATCTGATTTATAATTCTTAGATGTTATCATTTTTCAACTAGATTCCTTTACCTAAATCTTAAAATCAATTTCACAGGGGATTGATTCATTGTTATTAGAAAAAATATGGGATATAAAAGAATTTTATGAACTATAATATACTAAGGTGGTGGAAGATCTTGAAAATAGATCGATTTAACATCACATCACATCCTTGTTGAGATCTATGTTATCTATGGTTATCATTAATTCCCATCACTGTTCTATTTCTTTAATTGGATTTTAGGTCCAATGTTATCATTTTTTCGTATTTTTGGGGCATTGATTCACAAAATATTTGAACTTTTTGAGCATGAATCATTTTAGGGTGGGTGTATCATTAGATGTTAATTTCTTCTATGGTTTTTTAATCATACACTTAACCTTACATCAATATTTTGAAGTTTAGTATTCTATATTTAAACACTTATGACACTTATATGATCCATTAAGACAATTAATCAATAATTTTATCCCAAATTTATTGAATGTATGATATTTTTAATTCTTCACACACTTAGTCTTATAATTGATTCTTCCATGATACTCCATATTCTATTTCTCTCACCCAAAATATTGAGAATATCCAGTATGTATTTATACCTTTATAGGTCATTAGACATTATCTCAATTTCAAATGAGAACTCTTATGGATATATAGCTTTAAAATCATGGATTTAAGGGATTAAAGAGGTGATTGGGTTTTCCCTTAGAATCAACAATGAAATTAGAGGCATACATCACACATATTGTAAAATTTACTTCATACAATTAAATATTTTTATCTACGTTTCACTATATTTTAATTAATTCCCAATCTATTTTTGTATGAATCACCTGATGAAATTGTATAGTAAAAAATATATTATTTATCTTTTCCCATAAAACAGAAACTTCTTATTAATTTTTTTGTGGTATTCATAATGAGATTTCACCAAGTTTCAGTCATTAATTTTACATGGTTAATATCTAGGTAACCCTCTAATGTTATAATCACTAGAAAATATAAAACATATTTTCCATCACATTAATCTAATTCATCATGTTAAAAAGATTTAAAGAGCCATTGAATGAGGTTGGAAATTCTCACATGGAAGATGCAATAGCATGCAGCTCCCTCTAAGATGCGTTCAGGAGCTCAACATTGTTAATGTTATTATTCATAGCATAATAAATTTGAGTGGTAACTAGACATGGTCTAATAATCCAACTCCCATTACATTGGTTTGTTCATTGGGGAAACCATATCACTGTACCTCATGCTAATTGTTAAAAAAGTTCCTTCTTTTTCTATCCTTTACCAAAACTAAACAGTCACAACCATGAGTGATGTATATATAAAATCTTAAGATAAAAATAATATGAAAGAAATTAATCTTTAAAATTTCCTATGATGTTATATTATTATTCATTTAGATCAAGTTATATCATTTTTTTATAACCATTATTTTAGGTTTTCTTATAATTATTAAACTATTCCCTAAATATAACGAGAAATTAAATCCTTTTAAATTAATATTATAATATATTATATAAACCAAATCATATCCCATGAGAGTGTACAACTAGTTGTACAGTTAGTTATCATTTCCATGAACCAGTTCAAAGGTCATTTATTGAGAAAAACACCCTCATAAAAGTTATTACCCGTAAGTAAAACTATTATAAGTCCTTCATCTACATTACAGTATCCATAAAAGGATTTGTTTTCTAGGAAAACCACCAGGAAAATCCTTTATAATTTTTTTATATATCATCATATAATTATATTTTACTGTTTGTTTATCATAATGGTTCTCTAATAGACACACAAAAATTAGATAAACTGATGTAAAAAATTATTAAAACCATTCCTCTAATACCATATAAAGTGAACGAAGAGAAACATTCCATAAAAAGTATAATAAACTCATGAATCAATTAATAAATTTCAGAAACATTACAAAACCCATAGACTAAAAGGTTTAGTTTCTTTAAAATTAGCTATACAAATAAATATTTTTAAGAAACATACATACTCTACTCCAAACAATGACCCTATAGAACCTTTTATATGTATCTCATGATAAATTCATCTTTAAAACATTGGGGATTGAAAAATTGGAAATAGGTAAACTCATATGGTCTATAAAGGAAGAAAGAAAAATTTTCATTTCATAAACATGATGGAGAATTTGAGAAAGAAATAAATATATCAATAAAATATAATAACTAAATATATGATCATCATAAATCATTTTACAGAAAAATAATATCCTAAAATGATCATCAAGGAATCTTAATATATATATAATTTCTTAAAATAAAACATAATAATCATAAAAAATTTGAGAAAAATGTAAAAGTAAAGTATATTTTTTCAAAGTAATCCATAACCATGTAAATTTATTATTTTTTGGAAATTAAATTTATCCTGAAATTTATTTACAACATGATAAAGAACCATTAAATGGGTAAAAAATATTAATAATTTGGAAAACAATAATAGAAGCCTCATTATACCCACCCCATGGGAACAATATCATTATGGCAACACATAAAAATTTGACCAAACCCATTATACCCTTACCTGTGTGAAAAAACTCAGTATTACAATTTTTGAATTTCTCGCGAGATATAAATATAGATAACATAAATTAGATGGAGATATATTACACCACCTTCCATATTCCATACAAATATGTTCCACTTAAAATCAATTATAAACATATTATAATGATCTATTGAAGGAAGAATTAGTTTTCCGATATCATTAAATTAAGAAATAACATGATATAGAAATATAATTTTTGAAAAATAATAATAAACTATAGAGGATGTTCATAAAATCTCTTCATGGTTGATAAATATTTTAGGAAAAATAGAATCTAAAATACAATGGTTTTTCAAAAAACCCATTTAAATTTTTTAATAAAATATAAATTGGAAATTATGTTAAAACACATTTTTATGAGGGTAAAGTGAATAAAATATGAAATAATAATTATAAATAGTTCAGAATAAATTATCATTTAAAATTTAAAAATGTTAAAATAATCCATAGTAGGGTTTTTTTGAAATAATGGTAAAACATTTTTCATCATGTGAAATACATTTATTTGAAAATTCACATAATGAGAAGGTTTATTAATTATTTTTTAATATGGTTAAAGATAATTATGTGAATAATATAAAATAATTTTTTTACCTATTTCAATATGATTGGATATCATTTTTAGAATATAGAACATGGTAATGGTAGGATGATTTCATTGGTAAGAGTGTTGGTTATTTCTACAAATTAAAAAACATTATTCATAATAAATTTTATCATAGAAGTTGTTATTGTTAATGTTAATTAATTTATATTGAGAACAAAATGAAACAATATATAATATAGAAGAATAATAGGATCAATGAAATATCGATAATATATATTCTATAAACAAAGTCTACGACCCAATGAATTGTAAATTGAGTTGATGAAACCCTTTCTCAAATTTTTTCTTAGTTGATAATCCTTTATCCTATTTTATTAAATTATTTATATCAATTTCCATTTATAAACATCATTAATATAGATACTCTTAAATGAAATTATATTTTGGTATTCACAAAATGAAGATAGAAAATCAACCAATAATTTTTGTAGCATAATGTGTATATAAAATTTCTATGGAATGGGTTCCAAGACTGATAAGGGTAGTATTCAATCAATATGAAATTATTTGGGCAATAATGAATTGATTATAAAAATTTTAATCAATTATCTGATGCAAATAAAAATGATTATAAAAATGGAATTGGAAGAATTGAAAATAGGAAATATAAAATCATTTAGTGATTTTGGTATCATTAATACTATAAAAAAGGATTATAAATTGGTTTTACAGAGAAAAAGGGTAGTATCTGATAACCAGTGATACATTTCTACAGTAAAACATTGATTGTGAACATGTATAAGCTTGATAATATGGAAATCAAAAGTCTTATCCCCAAATATGAACAAAAACAAATAGGAGGAGTATAACACTTACATATTTATGTATATTATTAAAATATTTGAGTACTCCTTATAAGAATTGGAACACATTAGAAACACTTTATATTGGTAGAGTAAATTAAATTACAGTGTAAATTCTTAGAGGTAGTGATAAATGAGAGAATAGGTGGGTGTGAGCTCCATTTATTGTTTAAAAAAGTATTTTTTCATTCAAATTATTGTTATTTAAGGGGTAAAAATTGTAAATTTTTTTTGTTAGGTGAGATAGGTGTGTTAGGTGAATAAACGAAAGGTTGGACATGTTGGTATGACATTAATACATAATAAGTATTTCTATAGGGTTTCAATGACCTTTTAATTATTAAAAATTCATGATACTTTTTTACCTATATTTATCTGTAGTAATATTGATTAAAATATTTACCATTGTACTTATTTTATAACAAATATTAGGGTTTTTATGTGTTAAATCTAATTATATGATCAATTTAACCTAATTTAATTTATTTTGTTGTGATAATAATCATTTAAATTAATATGTATAGTGTTTAGAAAAACTATTTTTATAGATAAAATAGGTTTTAATTATTATGTGGACTTAATATAAATTTGCATTCAATACAATTAAATTATGGTTTATTATAAATTAATTTTTATTAAACATCATATTAAAGTCTTATTTTACTATAATTTTTTTTATTGCAAAAAAATAAAAAACATTGATAATGGTTTTATTCTTTGAATTTTTTTGTGGTAACTAATATTTACCTTGGGAAACAATTGATCATGCTAATTAATTAAATATTTTATATTAAAAAAAATTAAATCATTTAATCCAAATAAATTCCATAAAGTGGTTGAAATTAATTTTTATTTAATTTTCTATAACATGTAATTTTTTTTGTTTAACAACTAATTTTTAAACAAAAGGTTACATTGTTTCATTATACACTTTCATCAGGTTTTTATAATGTGGCAACGTCTAGTGATACCCACTAATTTATAGGAAATAATATAATATTAATATTTAGTAATTTCATTAAGGAAACAAATAGTCTCATTTTAGTTCAAATTTTCGTTGTGGACAGGATACTCACACAATATTTAATTAAGGAAAAATAATTAATTAAATCATGGGTCATTACATGGAAAAGGGTAAATATCTAAGTAGGCAGTTACTCTCCTAATCTAGGCATTTTATTAAATTAATAATTTCATAAATTATTTTGAAAAATATTGCTCAAAATTATTTTTTTTCAGAAAAACATGTGAAACCCAATAAAATATCCATAATATCTTTACAAAATTCCCCACTAGTTTTCATTAAATGAAAGAAATATCATTGGAATTTTTGTACCATCCAAATCCATTTTAAAAATATTTAGACCACAATGAAACATGAAATTAAAAAATCCCAAAAAAGAGGCTTACATTTTGGAAATGGTTCTCCATGAATCTTTGAAAACCCAAGAGAAGGAAATTAACCATTATTAACTTGTCGAAGATTTGGGTGATTCAACATTTCATAAAATGGGACAATGTAATCAAAGATATGATATGTATCCCCTATTTAAGACACTGGTATAAAAAAATAATTTCATAGGATCTACCATGATACATAATGAGTGACTCATCTAATGTTATAACATTAACATGAACTAACTTCTGGTATATACATAGTCCACACATCAATAGTCCATCCAAATATCCCACATTATCTTCATGGGAAATTTCATCCCCTATTAGATATTGTGCAAAGCATTAGGGGAGGTACAACAAAAATATGGAAATAAATTAGTGTAACCTAAATATTTATCTTTCACTTAGTACTCATGTTCCCATGACTAATAGAAATGTAGTGGAGACTGAATATGAAATAAAATATCAATACATAATTCATTTTCAGAAACATTTTCTATCCTCCATCACTCTAAAAGAGAAAACTATTGCTCACATCATATATACGTGGAATAAACAAAATAATTTCTTAAAATGAAGAAACATAAATCATATAGTGATATAAAACCCACACAAGAAAAAAAACCAAGGGGGAATAAAGAGGGTATCACAGGATTTAAAATACACATATTATAAAGTGTAAACAAGGATATTACCATTAAAGTGTGGCTCAAAAAGAGAATCCATTTTTTTATTTAATAAAACACCATTTAAACATTATTTATAAATCCATTAGAACCACACACAATATTTATATTTCATTTAAAAATATTAAAACACAGGGTTACCCAATAGAAATAAAAAATAAGGACAAATCCACTCTACTTATATCAATAACAAATTAAATAACATTTAAATATTATTTCACAAAAGGAATATAGGTTTATCAATGTAAGGCCCCGACCCTAGATACCCAGAGTCAGTTCCTTATTACATAACATTGGCATGATCACAAGAAAGATCATGTATCAAAAGACCGATTAGTTTAGTAGCCTTGGAAACACTAGATATATTCATAAAGTTAACATTACATCAATAAGTGAAAAATTACAACATCATATTGTCTTCATATCCCCTAATACTATCCCTGCAGGTCATTCATAAAATACTTCTTCACATCCTAGGAAAAATAAAAAATTGAAAGGGGTGAGCTCAGATGCTCAGTAAGGATAACAATATACCGGAAACTTTCATAAATAATCATAAAAATTTAAGGCAATGTATAACTAAAAAAGCCTTTTAAACTTGAACTTCAACATAATATGGCAAGGGTAAAACGAAATAATGCCATTTAGTTATTCACATGGATATTCTACTAGTCGAATAATCACATGAAAATATTAATAACCACTTTTATAACGATGGAATGCATAATGCCAGACTATCATAACCATGTAGCCAAGGCCTCGTGCCAAGACTACAAATAAGATTTTTTCAAGGCCTTGTGACAAGACACTAGTTTGTCTCATGAGACCTACCAATGCATCGAGGAGCTATAGTGGGCTCCACCCATCACTTACTAAGTCCAATGAATTCCTCATATAAAAGGTTTTAAACATAACATAAACATTCGTATTAAAACTAGAATACGAAATGTCAATACTTTATCCACAAAACATGAATGGTATAAAAAAATTACATCCACAGTCAAACATAACTCCTTCGATACAATATGAAAGATTGTATTGTATCATAATAACCTCAATCGATAATGATGAAGGATATTGACATAGATGAAAATAATCATCAAAACAATTAGAGTGAAATATCCCCCTTTTTCTTGAAATCATTTAAAAGTCACACTATTTTCAAGAATACATTTAAAATAGATTTCAGAATCAAAGTGTCCCATACCAATTTGAAAATTTTAAAAGGAATTTTGATTTGAAAACTTTAATGTCCATATAAATAAATCCTTAAAACCATTTTTAAAACATGGACATTAATGAGAAAGATTTAGAATAATCAATCTTTAAAACATTTTAAAATGTTATTTTAGTTAGAGTTCCTAACCAAAAGAGAGAAACTTGAATAAAAATAACTGAGGAAATAAAAAACTTTTTAATATCATGATTATAGAGGGATTCATGATATGTTATGTCAATGTACATTATATACACCATATAAAAGTGATTTGGTGTATAACAATAAAGGAGTATCAATGGAATGTAAATTGAGATGAAATCTCTCATAAAGGTCGTATCCTTAGTTTAAGGATAAATCAACGACATAATTATGAGTGACAAATATAAATACACTCAATATGATTGGATATTCAGTGTAAAACAATCAAAGTACATTCACACGCATTCTTGTAAAAACAACACCAATGAATTGGATGTTTAACTCAACAAATCGAGATTGAGTAAAAATTACTTTTATCAAGTTCATACCGATGACTTGATAATTTATCAATGGAGTGATTATGTGTATCAAAAGTATATCCACAGAAAGGGGAGTGGAATTTATTACATAATCAAGTGAATAGTGATTCTACACATAATCTTGGAGTAAAATAATCATTGAAGTATGCGTAAAGCCGAATGAGTGGAAATTAAAATTTCAAATTCCATTAATGATTTGGTAACATACAAAAAATACACCCATGAAAGAAGTATCATACAATTATGATGTAAATATACATTAATTAAATTATATTACACAGTGAATACAAACATGGGCAATACACACACCACATGTAATAAATAAGTGGTGAACAATGGAATTCTCACGGAATTAAAAGTTCGATAAGAAACCCCTTAATTTTACATTTTCCTTGGTCGATGGTAGTTTAACCTCCTGTATAGTGGTGAAATAATTGTTATTTAATTATTCAATAATCATAACATTAATATTATATCATATATGATCTTTTAACATTGACTTGTTAATAATATCTTAGTATTATCGTCATTTAGGGTGTTAACTTACTCGTTTTCCGTTATATTCTTTATTACGTAAGCCGTGTTTGTTATGGATAGGTTTTACCTTATTCATATCCATAATTATATCAAGTCCTTAAACATTATTTTTAATCATCAAATGAGAATTATACTTCAAATGGATACAATGGAGAATGAATCTCATTGCATTCGTGGAGACGGTAGTCTGTAGGTACGTACGAGCGACAATATCATTCTTTTGATGTTAAAGTAATATATAATAGGATGTTATATCATATAGAAAGAATAATTATCATGTTATATTTATTATTTACATGAATTACACATCATTATTATACACATCCAAATAATAATTTATTGAATGACAATTACACCACGATGTGCAGACGGTAAGCCGTACGTACGCACATATGGTGACATGCCATTCAAAGGATGGATAGAATACTGAATATGGTTGTACCATATTTATAATAACATCACAGTATATAGAAGATACTGGATTTATTATTTTAGAATAGAAATAACAAAGAAAGAAGAATTTGAAGAAGAAAGGAACTTGAAAGAGGGTGGTGAAAACATTACCTCTTCTTCGGGTTCTTCCTTTTGATTTGATGAAAAGGGATCCTTATGTTGTCTTTCTAATTGAACTAAGGCCTCTAGGTTGTAGTGAGGGAAGTTTAGAGAGTATTTTTTCAGGGTTTGGCCGATAAAAAAGGCTTTGAATGTGTGAATTAGTGAGAAGGGGGAGTTCCCTTTTAGAAGAGGGGTGAGGGGCACCTTTGGAAAAGCTAAAAATATTATTTTATAATAAATTCATATTCGCTATATAATGGCTCCAAAGAGGTCTATTTAAAGGTTAAGGTGGTGATGTGTCTAAAACCACTCAACCAATAGAATTTAGACAGGTTTGGGTCATTATATTAACCTTATCGTTAAGTATTAACTCTTAGTTAATTAGTTTCACTTTTACAATGTCTCTTTGTATTTCTATATTATATGGTTAATAAACATACAATATACTTCCAAGCTACCCCAAGTGGTCCATTAATGATACACCTATAATGATATAAGTCTCTTGGCTGAACCTTAGATTTTTAGGAATTGAATATAAATTAATAATATAATATTTGTTTTAAAAACTCCTTTATGTCAATTTTGACACTATTTGGTATTTGGTTTTTTATAAATTCATAAAAACATTATTAATTCGAACAAAAATTATATAATCAATCCTAATATGTCATATTAACCTAGAAAATTAGTGTAATTCATCAAAACTCTCAAATTACATTTATTTTGATATTTATAATATCAATGATTTTAATATTTCATTAATAGGTAATTACTGCATCACCATTGTGTCATAAATAAATTAAATTTTTTAATGTCTAAAATTATAAATCAAAAACCATTATGTAGGAAATAGTTTTATCTTTCTAATGAATATTTACAATCGAATTTATCTTATGTATAACCCTATATTAAAACTGTTTTAGTAAATAAACTTTGATTTTAACTCTTTTAACTCTTCTTTGAATTAAATAATAATAAATGTCCTAATCTAATACAAGTGGACCTAAATGATAATAATTTACTCCTAAGGTTGTTTTTTGTCGAGATACACTTGTCCAATAGAATTAGGATATGTGTTAGGGTAATATTAATATCATTTTTACCCTTAATTACCCTATGTACATTTAACCGTGGTAAATAAAAGTAAAAAGTTACTATTCACCAAAAATTATTTTCATCTCATTGAACCACATTTTACTCCTTGATATTAACCGTGTCTCTCGGATTTTCGAAATTCCACTCACAGAAGCGGTAAAATTATGTTTTATGAAAAATTCAGTTTTTTAACTACCACCTAGTGGTTTCACTATTCATCAAAAAATGAATGTTTCCAGAAAAATACCAAAAATTAGGACTAAGATATATTTGATATTATGAATTCAAAAATTATTTCTATTTTACCAAATTAAAAACATATTAGTTGCATTAATTAATTTAAAAATTAATTCCCGTCATCAAAACTAATAGCGTGTTTTTAAGAGATAATAACTATCAAAAGATTGACACTTGTTTATGTCTGGTTTAAATGTGAAATTACATTCAATGAACAACATTATATTAAATGGTAAAAATATATTCTAAATATACTTTAAAACCACTCAAATTAATAATTCATCACTATTAATTATTTCAATTTAAAAAGCTATTTTTAATTAAAATTTAGTAATTTTCACTATTAATCAAAATATGAAAGTTATCCGAAAAGTACCAAAATTTCATCCTAAGATAATTTCGTTATTATGATTCCAAGAATGAAGTCCATTTCGAAAGATAAAATTTATAAAATATCAAAAGGCAGGTATTACTATTCATAACTGCTAGTTTGATTGGTTGTGGTGTGTTAGAATCTCGAATTTGCGTACAATTCACCCTATTGCATTATTCAAAGGGAAACGTACCGTGGAAGCTTGGGGTGTTACATTCTCCCCACCTTCAATAAATTGTGTCCTCGCAATTTTTTTAAAATTGGGCTTGAGAATGTAATGGAAAGTCACACATCAGAAAAAGAGTCAATAAAACTATCACTTTAAAAGAAAGGAAGAGAGGTAAAAAGGCCACCCAAGATAACCCATACTAGGATTACATGTAGGAAAACATGGATATGGATGATTAACTAAGTGTTAAATTATGATGGAGAGGGATAGAAAACATGATCAGGAGAAAGTTAACAATAATAAAATCACAAACTTGTGTTGGGACAAACGACCATTAGTCTCCCAGTAGGAAAAGTAAACGAACAACATTTTTTGTTTTAAGTTACATTCCAAAAGGATGAGGAATTAATTTATGATATTGACTAAGAACATAAAGAGATATAATTACTTTTTAAGTAGAGCTTCATTATTTAATAAATTTTTACCACTAACTCATTTTTTTGAACAATGAGTATTCAAGAAGACTTGGTCACAATGGAAGAGCTAGAATAAACTTCTATAGAAATACATGATCCATGTAGGATAAACTATAAATTTACCTTGTCTTTAGATATTAATCAAAACCAAAATGGTTAGTATAATATCTGATGATCCCCCAAATAGATATTCCATTAGAAAGAAAACACTAATCTTAATTTCTAAAATTAAACCATCAATACCCCAAAGTTAAATAAATACCAGTCAATAATCAATTGTCCTTAAAATCCTTCAATATAATCCAAACTAATATTGGAACCCAAAACTTATAAGAACATAGTCTTCTATGTTAAATTGTATCTCCAAATGACATTAATTACTCTTAAAGTCACATACTTAAAAGTAATTAACCTAATCATTTCCATAAATAACCCAAATCACTATAAATCCACAATAAAAACATAGACAAAAATCCACCATTACACCTCAAATTAAATCCCATACTATTCTATTTTCTTTGGGAATATAATGTTCAAAATAAAGCAAACAACTTCAAAAATAACATTTATCACGTAATCACCAAATCATTTTCCTATACTAAGGGTATTCATTTGATAAGACATAAGATCCCAAATAAAATTATTATTGATCAATAAAATCATTTAACTAAAAATAATAGTCACACTAACCAGGGACTTCACGTAGTCCAGTGGTAGGTGATAAATCCCAATTGCACATTGGTTGTGGGTTCGATTCCCACAGCTTTGTCCGACGCGATGGGTTGTCACGCGGTCTGCATGTTTTCCTTTTTCAAAAACTATATTTTATAACTTTACCAAAATGAGATAAATTCCTCAAAATAACCATAACATAATTTAACCACAAATATTATCTCATACCTTGCATTTTCATCCCAAATTATAATAACTTATAATTGCCTCAAACCGAACGATCATATAAATCCAAATGGTTATTTATAACTATATCCACCAGAGAAAAGATAATTCTTCCTCAAATATCATTCTTACATGGAAAACTGCAGGGTTAAAAATACAAGAGAAAATTATTCCAAAGTAAACCCATCAATAAGGAGCACTAATACTTTTTAGACATTTCTCCAACCATTTATTCCCACGTAGATTCATCTTTGACCAAGAAAATATCCTATAGAATAGGGCATTCACTCGGGTAATGGCCAGGTCCCCTACATTTACAGAAAATGACTGTAAATGGATTCTTGGGACCATTTTTATCTTCTTCCATAGTACTATTCATTTTTCTTCAGCAATTCTTCACTTTATGTCCTTCCTTCCCACACGTAATGAATTTGTTTGTCCCATTGAGACACTTTCCTGAGTGTATCCTTCCACATTTCCTGCATGATGGAAATTGAGGATTCCTTTCTCCATGGTCTCCACTGCTGGAGCTCTTATCATTCATCGCCTTTCTCTTCTTTGTTGAGTCCGAGAATTGGTTAATATATATATTATTGATCATATTTTTGGAAACTTTATTTGGAATAAAGACGATATCTTTATGCCTATCAACATTCCATTTTGTTTCCATTTCCACCACCGTTCCCACCTTGTACATAATTCTCAAAGTCACTATGACTTCCTTGGAATCTAGCCATTGACTAAAACCAGAAAGCATTGTGTGAGTAACAATAGTCATAAAATTATTTAGAGATTAACATGTCACCATATTCTCAATTTTAAACACATTAGGATTGACCAAGGTCATTTACTCTAATATTATATATATAATACTTCAAATCGGTTTGTAAAGAAAATGTAAATTATCCTAAGCATATCCCCCGAGAGTGTCGTAACCAAGAGTGTAGTAAGGCCCGTTGTCGTGCACCAGTTCCCGTTCGAGTCTAGCTCAAAGCGGTGTTTTCGGGTTTTACCCCTAGGTAAATTTGTACCAGATCCGCCTCTACCTGCTCGTATCCAGACAGGGATGTATTGCTCAGAAAACTGACAAAATCTCTACAATACCAAAATTCTAGGAAGTTCTTCTATACTAATCCTCAAAGTTCATCTTAGGTCTACGTGCTCTAATCGGAATTTATCTAAATCTAGCTTCCAAGGTTTGTACTAAACTTCCTCTGATACCAACTGTAACATCCTGAGCCTAGATACCCAGAGTCTGTGAATTATTACATAACATTGGCATGATCACAAGAAAGAGCAAGTCTTGAAAGACTGATTAGTTTAGTAGCCTTGGAAACACTAGATATATTCATAAAGTTTACATTACATCAATAAGTGAAAAACTACAACAACATATTGTCTTCATATCCCCGCATACTATCCCTACATGTCATTTATAAAATACTTCTTCACATCCTAGGAAAAATAAAACATTGAAATGGGTGAGCTGAGATGCTCAGTAAGGATAACAATATAGCGGAAACTTTCATAAATAAACATAAAAATTTAAGGCAATGTATAACTAAAACAAAAGACTTTTAAACTTGAACTTCAGCATAATATGGCAAGGATAAAATGAAATAATTCCATTTACTTATTCACATGGATATTCTCCTAGTAGAATAATCACATGAAAATATTAATAACAACTTTCATAATGACGGAATGCATAATTCCAGACTATCATAACCACGTAGCCAAGGCCTCATGCCAAGACTACAAATAAGATTTTGTCAAGGCCTTGTGCCAAGACACTAGTTTGTCTCATGAGACCTACCGATGAATTGAGGAGCTATAGCGGGCTCCACCCATCACTTACTCAGTCCAATTCATTCCACATATGAAAAGTTTTAAACATAACATAAACATTCGTATTAAAACTAGCATAAGAAATGTCAATACTTTATCCACAAACCACGAATGGTATAAAAATAGCACATCCACAGTCAAACATGACTCATTCGATACAATGTGGAAGATTTTATGGTATCATAATAACCTCAATCGAGAATGATGAAGGATATTTACATAGATGAAAATAATCATCCAAACAATTAGAGTGAAATATACCCCTTTTTCTTGAAATCATTTAAAAGTCACACTGTTTGTCATGAATCCATTTAAAATATATTTTAGAATCAAAGTGTCCCATACCACCTAGAAACTTTTAAAAAGAATTTTTGTTTTAAAACTTTAATTTAAATATATATAAATCCTTAAAACCATTTTTAAAACATGGACATTAATGAGAATGATTTAGAATAATCAATCTTTAAAACATTTTAAAATTTCATTTTAGTTAGAGTTCCTAACCAAAAGAGAGACACTTGAATAAAAATTACTGAAGAAATAAGAACTTTGTAATATCATGAGAATAAAGGGATTCATGATATATTATGTCAAAGTACATTATGTACACCCTATAAAAGTGATTTGGTGAATAACAATAAAGGAGTATCAATGGAATGTAAATTGAGATAAAATCTCTAATAAAGGCCGTATCCTTAGTTTAAGGATAAATCAATGACATAATTATGAGTTAAAAATATAAATACACTCAATATGATTGGATAACCAGTGTAAAACAATCAAAGGACATTCACACATATTCTTGTAAAAACAACACCAATGAATTGGATGTTTAACTCAACAAATCGAGATTGAGTAAAAATTACTCTTATCAAGTTCATACCGATGACCTGATAATTTATCAATGGATTGATTATGTGTACCAAAAGTATATCAACAGAAAGGGGAGTGTAATTTATGGCATAATCAATTGAATAGTGATTCTACACAAAATCTTGGATTAAAATAATCAATGAAGTATGCGTAAAGCCGAATGAGTGGAAATTGAAATTTCAAATTCCCTTATTAATTTGGTAACGTACGAAACATACACCCATGAAAGAAGGATCATGCAATTATGATGTAAATATACACGAATTAAAGTATATTACACAATGAATACAAACATGGGTAGTACACACACCATATTTAATAAATAAGTGGTGAACAATGGAATTCTCACAGAATTAAAAGTGAGATAAGAAACCGCTTACTTGTACTTTTTCCTTGGTCGACGGTAGGTTAACCTCCTGTATAATGGTGAAATAATTGTTATTGAATTATACAATAATAATTTACATTAAAATTATATCATATATGATCTTTTAACATTGATTTGTTAATAATATCTTAGTATTATCGTCATTTCGGGTGTTAACTTACTCATTTTCCTTTATATTCTTCGTTATGTAAGCCATGTTTGTTATGGATAGGCTGTATCTTATTCGTATCCAAAATTATATCAAGTCATTAAACATTATTTTTAATCATCAAATTAGAATTATACTTGAATGGATACGCTAGAGAATGATTCTCATCGCGTTCGTGGAGACGGTAGTCCTTATGTACGCACGAGCGACAATATCATTCTTTTGATGTTAAAATAATATATAATTGGATGGTATATCATATAGACAGAATAATAATCATGATATATTTATTATTTACATGAATTAAACATCATTATTATACCCATCCAAATAATAATTTATTGAATGACAATTACAACATGACGTGCAGACGGTAAGCCGTACGTACGCACATATGGTTACATGCCATTCAAAGGATGGATAGAATACTGAATATGGTTGTACAATATTTATAATAACATCAAATTATATCGAATATACTGGAGTTATTATTTTATAATAGAAAAAAAATAAAGAAGAATTTGAAGAAGAAAGCAACTTGAAAGAGGGTGGTGAAAACATTACCTCCTCTTCTGGTTCTTCCTTTTGATTTGATCAAAATGGATCCTTAGGTTGGATTTATGATCATTATAAGGCCTCTAATATGTAGTGAGGGAAGTTTAGAGAGTATTTGGTTAGGGTTTTTCCGAGCCAAAAGTCTTTGAATGTGTGAATTAGTGAGAAGGGGGAGTGCCCTTTTATAAGAGGGGTGAGGGGCACATTTGGAAAAACTAAAAATATTATTTTATAATAAATTCATATTCGGTTTATAATGGCTCCAAAGTGGTTTATTTAAAGTTTAAGGTGAGGATGGGTCGCAATCCACTCAACCAAAAGAATTTAGATAGGTTTGTGTCATTATATTATCCTTATCTTTAAGTATTAACTCTTAGTTAATTAGTTCCACTTTTACAATGTCTCTTTGCATTTTTATATTATATGGTTAATAAACTTACAATATACATCCAAGAGACCCCCAGGTGGTCCATTAATGATACCCCTATCATGATATAAGTCTCTTGTCCAAAACGTAGATTTTTATTAATTGAATATAAATTAATAATAAAATATTTGTTTTAAAAACTCCTTTATGTCAATTTTGACACTATTGGGTATTTTGTTTTTGATAAATTCATAACAACATTATTACTTCGCAAACAATTTATATAATAAATCCTAATATGTCATATTAACCTATAAAATTAGTTTAATTCATAAAAAGTATCTAATTACATTTATTTTGATATTTATAATATCAATTATTTTAATATTTCATTAATTAGTTAATTACTGCATCACCATTTTGTCATAAATAAATTAAATTATTTAATGTCTAAAATTATAAATAAAATACCATTATGTAAGAAATCTTTTTATCATATAATGAATATTTAAAATCGAATTTATCTTATGTATAACCCTATATTAAAAATGTTTTAGTAAATAATCTTTGATTTTAACTCTTTTAACTCTTCTTTGAATTAAATAATAATAAATGTCCTAATCTAATACAAGTGGACCTAAATGATAATATTTTACTCCTAAGGTTCTTTTTGGTGGAGATACACTTGTCCAATAGAATTAGGACATGTGTTAGGGTAATATTAATATCATTGTTTACCTTTAATTACCCTATTTACTTTTAATCGTGGTAAATAAAAGTAAAAAGATACTATTCACCAAAAATTATTTTCATCTCATTGAACCAAATTTTACTCCTTGATATTAACTGTGTCTCTCGGATTTTCGAAATTCCACTCACAGAAGTGGTAAAATTATGTTTTATGAAAAATTCAGTTTTTTAACTACAACTTAGTGGTTTAACTATTCATCAAAAAATGAATGTTTCCAGAAAAATACCAAAAATGAGGCCTAAGCTATATTTGATATTATGAATTCAAAAATGATGTCTATTTTACCAAATTAAAAACATATCAGTTGCATTAATTAATTTAAAAATTAATTCCCGTCGTCAAAACAAATAGCGTGTTTTTAAGAGATAATAACTATCAAAAGATTGACAGTTGTTTATGTCTGGTTTAAATGTAAAATTACATCCAATGAAAAAAATTGTATTAAATGGTAAAAATATATTCTAAATATACTTTAAAACCACTCAAATTAATAATTTATCACTATTAAAAATTTCTATTAAAAAACTTGTTTTTAATTAAAATTTAGTAATTTTCACTGTTCGTCAAAATATGAAAGTTTTCCAAAAAGTACCAAAATTACACCCTAAGCTAATTTCAATATTACGAATCCAATAATGAAGTCCATTTAGAAAGTTAAAATTGATAAAATTTCAAGAAGTAAGTATTACTATTCATAACGGCTAGTTTGATTGGTTGTGGTGTGTTAGAATCTCGAAGTTGCGTACAATGCACGCCATTGCACTATTCAAAGGGAAACGTACCGTGGAATCTTGGGGTGTTACAACCAGTTTCAATAAACAATTTAAAATCATGAAATCAACATTTTTAAAATATTTCATTGTTAAAAAATCATTATAAATAACTATCTATTTAAAACCTTATTTTTTTAGTCATTTTAAAAAACAAGATTAAAATCAAACACAAACCAAAACAATTAAATCAAAATCATCAATTGAATTTCACAAATAATTGGAAAATGAAAACCTTTATTTTAAAACCATACAACATGGAATTAAAAATATATTCCTTTTATAAAAAATCATATTTTATTTTAATTATTTTAAATCATCACACAGATATCACATATATTAATAATTTCAATAAAAATTAATTTTTAATAATCAACCCATCATTTAATTCCAAAATGAAACAATTTCATAATAAAACTGATATGTTTGAATCTAAAAATAATCATAAATGTGTCACATTTGATGGATGAAACTAGGATAAGGATTTAGATGAAACCTAAATTCCCTAGACAGGAAACTCCCTAGTATTAGGTCTAAATAGAACCATAAATTAACTAATGATACCTCTAGTTTTTCTAGTTGAATCCTAAAGCACTATCAGTGAGAAGAGAAGAGAAATATGAAGATATTTATAGGAGATTCACCAAGAAATCAACATGAAAACATGAATGAATTTCTATCATTAAAGCGGAAAAAATGATGGATCTCCCCATTGGAATCCCAAGTTTCATATAGGAAATGTGATGGGGGAATCTTCCATTATATTGAAATGTAAAAATACCGAAAACCGAAATACATAAAACATGAGTACAAAACCCATTTTTTCCAACCATGAACCATATGAGTGGGAGTAACCCAACATGTAATGAAATATTCATGATTTTATGGTATGCTTTTTATATTAAAAAAAAACCATGTAAAAATTGAAAAATAATATGTTCTCCATGTCATCACTATCATTGTGGGTGTTGATTGATTAATACTAACTAGGTAGGTAAATTGTGATACCCCTACAAAACCACCACAAAATAAATTTTTAACCTAAAAACAATAATGAAAAATAGTGAACTAGGATAATATTAAATAATACCAAATAATCAATATATTTATATTTTGGTGTTTCACATTAATATTCTACTCATATATTTTTCCTCTATATTATTTTTTAATTAGTTTAAGCGATCAACATAACCTAAATAATTATTAAAATAAAATTTAATAATAAAATTTTATTCAAACTATTAAATTAAAATATATTTTAACTTAGATTTTGGATATTCTTATTGTGTGATCCTATTGGAACCTTTATCAATTCAATTATTTGGGATTTACAAAGTCTATTTTTAGTGCCTAAAAACATGCTAAGACAACCTAATTGAAATAAGTTAGTATCATAATAAAAAAAATATTATACGAATACATATTGTGTAATATAATCAATATTCCTCGATATATGATAAATGAGGATGAATAATTTTTTTCATTTAATTTCCCAAAATTTTATTCTTAATTACCAATTAGAGTAATACTATGTTGAAAAATTTATTTCACACAAAACACCAAATTAAAATGAAACTATGATACTAAAAAATTATTTTTTTTATAATTTTATAGTTATAATATAATCATTAAATTAATGGTTATAAATTATTATAAACATACTATAACAACTATGTTGAAATCATAATCCAAGCCATTTTGTAGTAAGAGTCTTCCTGATAAAGATCACGTCTTTAAGCATGAAAAATAGGTGCAGTTTGATGGATTTTCTCTAGGATAACCCAATCATGATCTAAAATAGTTATAGCTTCAGTGAAATGTTATGTGATTTATTTTCAGGCCATTGGTAATTTTAATGACATACAAACTCTCTAAACATCCACCCATGACAACCATAAGATCATATCATTTTCATAGATCAGAAGCAGTGATCTTGATGGGTCATTTAATTAGAAATTGAGATGATAAAAACATGTAACTGTGAATGTAATAAATTATTTACAAAGCTTAATTATTATATAAATTTCCAAATTAGACCTGTAATTAAAGGAATTTTCATTTTCAATACAAATTTGTTGATAAAACTCAATTAATGTAGTTAAAAAACTAATTATTCTCAAAATGTATTTGATAAAAAATGTATTTTTATGTGATTTATTTTATTGATCATAATATATGATGGATAATGTACATTTTTAGATGAATAATATCTTAAATAAAATATTTATTATATAATAATTGGAAATAAGAATAACAAAAGATGACATCTAGAAATTTATTTTCCTATTAAACAATTTTTATGACATCATATCTTTCCATTTTATAGTTATATTTATGACTTTAATAATATGAAATTGAATAAATGAAAATAAATTTTAGATTTATAATTTCAATATTAGATTAAAATTGAATTTTTCATTTTTTCTAAAAATACTGGGTTTTAGTCGAATGGTAAAACATTACATTTATAAAAATTCCACAACTTTTATTACATCTCCATATACTATGTTTGACCTTAAATTTTTTAATTTTCATTCAATTAAAACAATATTTAAAGATTAAAATAATATATATAAATAAATAATATATGTAATTTAGATAACTAATATGAAACATTTTTATACATATTTATTACTCATTTTAATAAAATCCATTTTTGTTATGTTTTTATAATTATATTATCTAGAGGTGGGTTTCAGTTTTAGATTTCCAATAATTAAAAAAACTATTAATTTTTAAATTATATTTAAGTAAATTTCATTAATATCCACAAATTTTATAATTTAATGCTAATTATTATTTTTATGCTAAAAATACACTTCATAAAAATGGTATTAATGCATTATATTCTGTAATATTGAAATTAGTTTTTACAACCCATATATTTTTTTATCAATAATTTTTTTAATCATTATATACAAAATATCTAATCGGCCCCATTATATTATTTTCATTAAAAATAACTAACTTATTTAAAAATTACATACCATATTTAAAAAAAGATATAGTAAAAATATAATAGAGGAAGACTAAAAACATGTAAAAATGTGTCCAAATGATTAGTTGACGATTACTCAATGATAAACCATCTAAAAAAAATATTTTTTCCATTATTGGATCAATATGAAATTTTAATTGTGCCATTACCTTTTATATTATTACAAAAAAGACTCTCTTCTCCCTAATAGATGCATTCTTCACCATACCACTTATTCTCGCACACAATCCACTTAAATTAAACCAAAAACATCCCTAAAAACTCTACAACACTCCTAAAAATTACATAGTGGTTTTGGTATTTTTATAAGAAGACTTCACAAAGCATTAATAAAATTGTCAAAGGGTATTTTCTAAGAATAATAGTAAAATTCTAAATTACTCCTTTTTATTTACTTCCAAATTATTTCTTCTTCTACATACTTCATATATAATCTTTTTTTTTCAAAAATCTACATAATTGTCATAAATATATTTAAATGTTATTATTTTTATTTGATATTCAATTTCTACTTTCATCCAAACATTCGGATAAAAGAAAATTACACTTATTTTTCATGTGCACTACTACCTCCATAAGTGAAATGATGTATTTTGATCACATTTATTAAGGGACGGCCTAAAAGGGGAATTGAATGAATAAATATGATATTTAGAATATTATTAATAATATAAAAATATAATCTCTTTAAAATATATTTAATTTCAATGGAAATTGATATTGACACCAATGTCTAAGTATGGACTATTGGATCATCTATACATTGTATTTTATTTTAATCTATCATATTCATCATTAACTAAATATCTTAAAATACAATTTAATTACCTAATAACATTTAATTAATATAATTATACTTATATAGTAATGATATTATTTCTAAGTCATAACTTTTTAAACATACTCACTAATCAATTATAACATGTTCATGTTTAGGATTGTTTAAACACCTATGTAAACAATGGAACAAATTTATATCATGGATGAATATAGAAATGTAGCTACTAGTATTAATAGGAATAAAAGAGAAAATATTGATGTTTTTTATGTTTATTTTAATGTAGTAATTAATATTTAATGCTTTATTAACAAACCTATTTTTTAAAAAAAACATATAACATGTTTTCCCTGATTCTATCATCACGGGTCAGACAATTGTAATGGAATAGAATTAGAGATTAAAAAATAATCTTAAAGAATTTATTCAATAACCTTTTTTAATAATGTAATTATGGACTTTGTATCTATCAACAAAAAACACCATCCACACATTAAAGCATTCACAAAGAAGTTAAAATCACTAAAATTTGATGATACCCCAATTGAAATTTTATTATTATCTAATAATCCCAAATTTTAACATGGATTAGAGGAAAACCAAACATGAACTAGAGTGTTGAATAAATAAATTTTAAATTACATGTTCTGAAGGACAATAGGAATAATCCTTTATATTGACCAATTACAGTATAATAGCCCATATTTAAGACCCAGTTATGTCTACATCTAACTAATCGACATACATTTCATATAGATTTTACTTTCCTATAACACCATGATACATTAACATAATAATATTATATTCAACAAATTATATGGCTGAAAACTACATGCTAGGAAGATATAATAAAACCCCAATATTTTATGTAATATTTTTTTTAAGTTAATTTAATATATTTGATAGCTTGTATTGTATGTAACCATAATATTTTCATATAACTCTATGTTTGATAGTTTATACAACACCCAACATCGTGATTCAACAAATGATGAAATATATTTTAAATTTGACCATTATAACCTATCGAATAAATTTTTGAGTTTTAATAGTACTAACCAAATTAAGATATATATATATATATATATTTATAAGTCCTAATCAGCACAAATTTATTCATCATTTCTTAATAAAAGATCTCATTTTTAAAGCTATTTTATGCTTTGTAAATTAAATTTCATCAAAAATTATATTTATTGATAAATTATTATAATCTAATTCTGGAATATATATAAATATTATTTTATAAAAATAATATCATTTATAAATCATTATAAAAAAATAATTTTAGGGCGATTTTTTTGATATATTTGAAAAAATTATTTTCTAATAAATAGAGAAATGTATCGTTTTTCTAAAAAATATATATTTTTTTTAATCATTTAAAAAGATACATTTTATGTTAAATTGATATGAAAGTGAAATTAGTTATATTGTATTATTTATAATCTAAATAATTCATTTGAATCAATTTCATCGTTAAATTTTGTATAAAAACATTTCCGTACATAAAAAAGGGAATTTTCATAATAACATTTTCATTTCACTTTCAATATAATTTTTTATTAAACTATAAAAATATGTGTTTTAAATTTTAAAAAATTGGATTCCATATTTGGAATCAGGTTGTCGAAATTTATTAATAGTTAACTTTTATTTTAGGATAATATGATTAGTAACCTTTGTATTTTTTGTTAGCATGGTAAAAGGTAAAGCATGTAATTATTGTGAAAATTGAAATGATGAAGATTCTAAAATAGCACTAAGTGTTGAACTAATTTTATTGTATTATTCCATGTAATCTATATTAATCCAATATACTATTATATGAATTTTTTATTTGCAGTTGTTTTTTTTGAGATTGTGACTTTTATAATATTTAATTTCATGAAAAGTCAAACATGACAGAGTATTGTTTTTAATAACTATAACATTTTTAACATGGGGATATCCAGAAGTTATGTTATATCACAATTTGTTTTACTTATAAAATTTTGATACATCAAGGTAATTTATCATTAATATATATTGAAATAAAAATTTCCTTAAATTCTTACACAATAATTAAGAAAAAATTATTCAATTAATCAAAAATGTAATAAATGATATTTAAAATATTTAAAGTAATACAATTTAAGATAAATAATGTTATCCAAGATTTTTATATATTACCATGACATGTTAGGTATGCGATAAAATATATTTTTTGAATTATATGTGTTTTAATTATATTATTAAAATTACTATAATGAAATGTTCTTAAAATTGAAAATATTTATATTCTTTAAGAAATTATATTTTATTAAATGATATAAATTTTTGAAAACCCATATATTTGGAAAAATTAATGTTATATGGTTAATTAAATGTAATATTTTCCAGTTATGTGACTTATTTCATTTTATAGAAACATTATTGACCTTTAGGGAGTAGAAAATCTTAATATTATGATAATTGTCAAAAAGGTTAATGGGGGTTAAAACTAAATGATTAGTGCGAATAAATATTTGAGACTTGTCCAAATAATATTAGATAAATTATTTAGAATAATATTCAACAAATCATACAATTATATAAATTTTAATCCATTTTTACAAGATAAATAATATATGTTAATTTAGTATCTAATGAAATTACATGAATGCCCTCCCTATAATTATAAAATGTTTCCCTTAATTCACTTATTTAAACCAATTTTACCCATGTTTCATGATAGAAACCAACCCATTACTTTTCTAAATATTGTTAACAATGTTCATGGTATTCTAAACATTCCAAAATAACAATCATAGGTCCCTTCAAAAGATATCTAAAGGGGGTCCACTGAAGAAGATGTAATCTTCATTACAGAATATTTCTACGTTATTTCTTATTATATAACTCCGCATTAATTGAACCCATAAAAAAAAATAAAAAATTTATAATCATCAATATTCTGATATTTTATTATTTTTTGGTACAACCATATTCCATCTTTTGTTAGTCGTATGAATAGTTAAAACTTCACTGGTTCATACATACTGATTACCATCTTCATGTAGAAGTGTAATTTGTTTTGAATCACCAGATTGAATAGACGGTTATAAATATTTAACAAATAAATATATATTAAATATATTATGTAATAAATATTTTTTAAAGGTTAATTTTTCTTTAACCATTTTCATTCCATCCGTCAAAAAAATGAAAACATTGTTCTTGCATACATACGGCCAACCTCCTCTATTCATAGTGTAATTTATTTTTCTACATCTAACTTTTATGGATGCATACAGTTATTTATACGTTTAATATATATTATATTTATACCATGAATAATATTCTGGATATGATGGAACCTTAATACAAGTATGAGGTTTATAACTTCTAAATGAAAATATACATGAACAAAAAAACAAATATCACAAGGAATGATGATTTTAATAAAGATTTATCGATAAATAGGTGCTAAAATATTATATATGTTATGATAAATTTGTTTATTTATATTTATGAATTTTTTAATAAATATATATTCATTATACAAGAGGTTTTACCACATTTGATGGATTTTAAAACCAAGTGTAAGTGCATCTTGTCTTACATTTATTGATGTGATACATATTATATATTCACCACTTATTTATTTTGTTTGGTGAAAATGATTCCAAAATAATATGTTATATCATTGATATATTTTTATTCATAGTATTTAAAATTTCTTTTAATTTTATTACTTTCATGGGGTTTATTATTCTAATGATACCAAAGTGGTAACCGTTCATTTCACAATCTAATCATTATTTGGGATTGTTTAATTTTATGTCTCAATTGATGATATTTCATTTACAGGGACAATTTTTCAAAATATGTTTTCAATAATGTTTTTACTATTCTACAATGATTTTATAAATTCATTTTTACCCTTGTTTGAATATTTAATAAATGTTATAAATGTAATATAAATGTCCTTTTATGAACATGGAACTTTTTATTTTTCTTACAAAAGTGAGAATGGAATGTTTTAAAATGTATCTCGATTGAAGGGGATTTTCTACCATCCTTACTATTCCATTATTTAATTCCTCTTTTACAAGATTAAACATTTCTATTCAATAAAAATTATTTCTTTATTATCAATTTATTATTTAGATTTTTATAAAACATATTCAATTTAAAAGGGGTATTTTCCACAAGAAATATTCTAGAAATATCTTTAAAGTGTTTTAATCTACATAAATAGGATTTTTTGAATGTTATTTTGAGTATATACTATAATATTATCATTAATAATATTTTATTGGATGGTTTATGATCATTTTTAGTAGGTAATGTTTTTATATTATTTATGACTAGTTTTTGCAATATTGATGTTTATTGATGTTATTTTTTGGAATATTGATTTAGATTTATTATTTATTTATATGAGTATTTTATTAAACATAATAAGTGATGTTATGGGCCTTCTATTTTCCACAGATACATTGGTAGGTATCAGGAGATAAACTACCTTGGTTTCTAGCCGAGGCCTTACTCGTTTGTATAGATTTCATGGAAAAGGGCTTAATGATATATTCATATTTATTGGCTGAGGTCTTGAGGATTGTTTCAAATTTATGGGATTATTCATTCCATCATTATAAAATTATTTATTTATTTACATGTTATTATTTGATTAGTTATAATAACCATGGATATGTTTCAAGATCATGTGATTATTTATATATAATTCTTTGGTAATCTTTTATTTATACCATATTATTGTTCATGTTTAATGTATTGATTAAATGAAATGTTTTTCCAATTATTTACCTTTAAATATTTTTAATTCCCTATTTATTATTGATATTTTTCACTATAATCTTAGCATTACCGAGTATCACCCCTTTTATGTTTCTTTTATCAAGAATTCTAGTAAGTGAATTATGATTAATATATAGGGATATGAAAAAGGGAATAATGGTGTACTTAAATAATATAATATATTGTATTTTATGTTGTCAATTTAAATGTTTAATTAAATTATGCATTTACTTTACCAAGACTACTAAACTGTTCATTCATTCGATATGTGAATCATTGAAATTATTAATAATTTAATAATGTGACCAGTGACTCTAGATTATAGAGTTAGGGTATTTAAAGTTGGTATTAGAGGAAGCTTATTAGAATCCATGATAATGTGATTTGAGAAAGCATATATTAGTGAACATACCCACATGATGGATAATGAATATATGAATCTAAGAATATACAATAGTTTTGTAAACATATATATCATTTGTTTTTTACTATGAATGAATCCTTATATATATACTAAAAGTAGATGTGGTTATCTAAAAAATGTCAATAGGGGTAATAACGTCAAAAAAATTCACATCGGGATAGACTCAAGCATTACCTAGTACATGAAAATGGACCTTACTAGGTAACGGGTTTGACACTCTCATGGGGATATCCTTTGTATAATTTAAATTTTCATTATGAACAATCATTATGGATTTTAATAGATGATGGAAATGAAGAACGTAGATTGAAACTATGGTGAAATATATTGAAAATATTTTTTCATTATTTATACATTTTTTAAAATAATATTCATGACTTTTTGTTTTCCCAATATGATTAGAGATGATCACAATGTAATTTTTTTATTTTAGTCAATAGATAGAACTAGAAGACACTTCATTGACACTGAATATTATAGGGATTTTATTGATGAGAAACAAAATGAGATGATGATGTGGGTGAAGGATACTATGAGCATGCCTAATCAATTATCACGATATATGAGTAGAATCTTGAACCATAACAAACTATCAAAATCAAAAAATAAGGGAAGGATAAATTCCACTAAGATATTAAATAGTATAGACCATAGAGGAATTTTTTTTATTTCCCTCACATTAGAAATTTGTAATTAGAAAACATGGATAGTGTCTCAAAGGAACCAAAAATATTTTTATATGTGGAAATGAATGATATAGAGTATGTAATTTATAAGTAAAAATTAATTTTTTTGGTAAATGTAGTGGATAAGAATTGGTGTCTCCCTAAGGTATCATCAACACTTGAATGTGTAAAATATGGAATTTAAAGGAATTATGAAAATTTATATCCAAGGGGGAATTCTCATAAAGAGGATCATCAAAGATGTATGGGTAATGGTTATATATATAAGGATGATTAGACTATATATTATATATTAAATAAAGGAGGTATTATGTAAAATGATGATTAATCTTAGTTACTATTTTAAAAAAGATGTTTAAATATTTATTCGGTTTTTTTTATTCAACAAATAATTTATAGGAATATATTATTAATGAATTATGGTTATAATAATTATGAAATATATAAGGATTGTTATATAGTAATTTTTATTTTTACTATTTCAGAGCATATGTTGAATGGTAATGATGACTGGGAAAAGTGATTTAGTGTAAAACTGATATTTTTTTGAAAACACGTGATTCTGGAAAAATAAACATTAATGTTTTGTCGATGTTAATATAATAAAAATAAAGATATTATTATAGGATAGTATTGGTGATTATGAAATTGGATAGTGGTTTTATGGTTTATGTTATATTTGACATAGATTAAAACATGTTTGGATTTAAAGAATATATTTGAGAACCTAAGATTTATTATTTAGAAGATAAATATATTCATTATGTTATTTTGTAACAAAGGTATTAAAATATTTTTTAGGTGAAATTAACACTTTCATTATGTTTTCTGGAAAATTTATTATTATGCTTCTTTTGTAAATTTAGTGACCTTTAAACAAATATATTTGAATTTGAATTTTGAAATACATATTTTGGAAAAGTCTTAAGGTTAACTATTTGTGTTATATATTATGTTCAACTTTGGGTGTTTTTGGATAAATTTTTTATACCATCTTGGTCTTGGAAAATATATTGAGATAGAAAGAATGTATTGTCATACTTTTATTGAGATAATGTTCTGTTAAATGTTAATTTATGTGCTTTAAGAATAAAAAATCCTATTAGAAATTCATTTCATGGAGTATGATATGATGTATTATTGATCGAATCACACAAAAAGATGAAATAGTGAATATGAAATATAAATAAATCAATTCACTCATTTTGTTCTTAGTATAAATTGTAATGTAATTCATAAAATATATGAAACTTATCTTGAAACAAAAATGTTATCTTATTACCTTAATAATCATATATTTATTTATTTAATATGAAAGGTAAGGGGGAGAAATAAAAAACATGGAAAATCATATAAAACCCTGGGAGAGAAGGGACCTAAGGAGGCCTAATGTAGTGAATCTCAAGGGAATCCCCTATGATACTAATTACCCCTTTGGGCTTGAAAAGGTTCAAATTATAAACTCAATTAACATTTTAGTCTTGGACTGCTAGAGATGCAATGTGATATGACACTTTTTTCCCTCATGCTTCATGTGAACCACCTTCACATATAATGAATCAATGGCCTTTTGACTCATCATAGATTTATGGTTTTGTGGTTGTTGAATTTCCCTTTGATCGCTAATTTTATTCTGATCAATTAACTCTATCACCGTCCATAATTATTTAGGCATTAATCATTTCTACCACGAGGATATATTCACTCCATACCTATGTTATCCTATATGAAAACCTAGTTATGTGATTATTCCAGATAACCTTTATACTAATGGTTCTGGGCATAATGGAATCAAGTGATGGGTTTCAACCAATATTAACTTTCCTCATGATCGATGATCAATCAGATATTTACATAATAAAAAATGTTGTTATAAATAAAATTGAATCATAGAATATAGACGACGGATAAAATGATAGAAATAGAACACATTATCATTAGACATTATTTATAATTAATTTATGAAATTAACTAATTACTTTGTTATATTTCTTTCTTTGTTGATGGATCTAACAATTGGTCTACATTGTATCATCTTTATGTTGTAGGAATCAAAACAATATTCAATCTAGCGGTGATCCACACATGTTCCACAAATACTTGAGCACTACCATAGGAATCTATGGGTTCTAGTGTGGAAGTTCCTAACACATGTGTCACTCAACTTTGATCTCCATGAGAATCACTTCCAAAAGATTGTTATTGATCTCTCTAGACTTTTTATTGGAAGGTGTAGGATTATCTCTATTCATTCATGGGAGCTTTCTTAGAGAAGGAATCATTCAATGGATTCATGTGGATACTCAATATTTCACTTCACATAATAGAAGAATTGGTTTTTATTATCCTAAAAAATAATATAATTGGGTTTATATACCACTAGGGTTATAAATAAATAATTTCACACATGGCCTTTATTATTTATTTAATCCCTATGGAACCCCATGTCTGTAATAATAATTATATTATTATTTCTTGAAATTTTCTGAGCCTACGAGTTAAATGAGACATTATTTAATAAAATAATATTCAATATATATTATATATCACTAGACCATTAATCCTGATCAAGAATTCCTCCACAATATTTATAGGTCATTGAATAATGACTATTTAATTAATAAATAAATATCAATACATTATTCACTAATAAATAAGTAAATATTATACTCACTAAATATAAAATAAACATTTATTAAATATACCATACAAATATTATTCTATCAAACAAATGGTGAAAAAATTTATGAGGACAATAAAACATGAATAATTATTAAAAAAAATGAATGAATAATTATTTTCAATATGTTAAATAATAAATAACAAATATATTATTTAATAAGGATTCTGGATACAATTAGTGTGTGGCCCTCTAGGCTTATTTCTCTATAGAATTAGGGAAAACAACCAAAACTCCTATGTCAGAGTCTAGAAGCATGCCAAGGAACACATATAGAATGAAGTTAATGCAACAATTACCTAATACCACATACAAACTCTCACTATGTAATATAATCCCTTAAACACAATATCTATAATCAAGTGTGTTTTGTGACAGTGAAATCTACCTATGTGCTAGATGGCTCTTTCTTTGAATTTACAGAAATTTTACTTACTTATAGAGAATCATGTATAGGGATTTATTTAGGCTATAATATTTAAATCAAAGGGCTTGAGATATCAACTTCTGTATTCATTAATGAAATTTTACTCATGACTCGACCAAAAAATCCTAACTCACTGTAAAAATATATCATCTTGGTTTTCATAAATACATCAAAGTAAATTACTTATTATTGTAATTAATAATCACATTAAATTATAAGGATCAATACACATTTCCATGTATTGAAACATTAAATGAAATAAATGTGGATTTCTTATAGGAGGGTATTGTTCTCATAATATCCTACACTGGACATTACCAAGGGTGTACACCATGAGAATGTGCCTCAAAATATTATTATTATCCATCCTTTTTATCTTGTATATATTTTTTTCATCAAATTATTTCATCCATTTATAGAATATATATTTTAGAATACTTTCATCGCACTTCTAGTTTCTCATCATAGCAGTGAACATTTATGGCCTTTAAGTACCACATCTACTCTTGGAATATTATCATATACTAAAAACATAGAAGAATAATCATTATTTTATAATATGTTAATTAGTGATAAAAAATATGAACATATGTTATCATAAATTACAAAGAAGTCTGTTCAAGGGAAATAAATCTCATAGACTTAAACTTGCACCAGATCCAACTGTTAATGACATTCAGTCTTCTAGCTCCCACATGATACTCATAATTTTTATAAGATATACCTATATTCAAGGGGTATACCATGTTTCCCTCTATTGGATATATACTAATTACAACATCAACCCTTAAAAAACCCTGAATAGGTAATACTTCTGGATTATATTCTTTATCTAATGGTGTGACCATGGATCTTTTACAATAGCCACTATTATTGTATTATCATAATACCTTGTGATAGTATTCTTTAATTATAGGTACCACATAAATTTCCTCGATGAAGTTTCATATCAAAACTGACTCCTTAGTAATATCAGAATCCAGTATATACTCGAATTCCACTCTAAAATTAGTGATAACTGGCTGGTCTAAACTCTCCCTGCGCACATCTCCTCCATTGAGACAAAAAACATATACTGGTGGTAGATTCATGTCATTATGATATTTTTGAAATCTAGAGTCAGTATAAACCTTTATGAATAACTCCTTATAACCTCCATACACTATTAACAAATCCTTTGTTCATCTCAGATACTTGAGGATAACCTTAACAATATACCAATATTTCACTCCTATATCTGGTTGATATTTTTCTACCAATGTCAATGCATAGGAAACATCATCTCTAGTAAAAAACATTGAATACATGATTGATATTATCACTAATGAGTATGAAATATTAGTCATTAACTCTTTATCCTATTGTTCATAAGGACACATTTTCATTGAAATATGTATACCATTTTACACTATAACTAATACCCTCTAGGATTTTTTATACTAAGTATATTTACTATCTATTCAATTTATGTACTTTGACTTAGACCAAGAAGACTCTTGGGTAAATCATGAATGATCTTGTTCAATACAATATTGTTTCATCCCTTAATTTTTTTATATAGAAACACTTGTTTAAATAGCTCATAACCAGCAGTAATACTTATATGTTTTTTTCCAAAAAGTAATATCTCATCAATGTATACAACTATGGTAGAAACTGTATTCCCACACAACCTCTTGTAAACACATGTTATACATTAATTTTTAATGAAATCAAATTATTTTATATATTCTTCGAATCAAATGTTATATGGAATATGTGATTTATTTAATCCATCAATTTATATCTATAACTTGAAATTATTTTTTCCCTCACCTAGAGTAACAAAAACTTATAATTGTGTCATATATACAACTTACCAAAGTACCCCATTAAGAAAAGTAGCTTTCACATACAGTTTCTAAATTCTATAGCCATGTTAAGGGTTATTTAAAGTAGAATTTTGATGGATTTAAACATGGAAACAAGGGAACATTTTTAATCATGGAAAATTCCTCGATATAGTTCAAACCCTTTAACAAAAAACATTTATTTATAGGTATTTTGTTTACCTTAAAAATTCATTTTTCTATTTAATACCTATTTTCACCTTACTGGATTTACATCTATTGGAAAATCCACTATAACCCATCATGGTTTGATATATGTATCACATTTCATTATTCATGGATTATTTCCATCTTATAGCATCTTACCACTCTATTATTTATTTTTATTAGAGTGGTTCATCATTTTGAAACAATAATGAGTCACATCTTCTTTGACGAGAAAACCATATCTCTTTGGTTATTTTAAATCTCTTGTTCTCTTACACAGTACTTGTGTTTTAGGAACTACTTATTCCATAGGGACATTTGGAATCTGTTCCTCTAAAAAATATTATATATCTAGGTCATAAACTTCATCAAATTCAATATTACTCCCACTATAATTTTTGATGATATTATTTCTCTTTCTCTCAAGAATGACTGATTGTTTGGTGAAAATTTGTTTATTATCTGAGGGGTTGTATAGTTAGTATTCCTTTTACTCGAAAGGATACCCTATAAAGATACACTTTGTTATTTTGGGTGCTAGTTTTTTACATGATAAGACCTTAACCATTTCTATGCCATCCCATTCTTGTGTATGTGATAAAATGAATTTCTTTCCACTCCATTAATCAATGAAAATTTATTTTCCACTTTATTTGGAACTTAGATTAATTTATATGGGAAATTTTTTATTGCATATCCCGACAAATATAATGGGAGATCTACATGGCTCATTATTGACCTTACTATTTCTTACATGTTATAGTTTCTAATTTCACTAAAACCATTTCATTTTGGTGTATAGGGTGGACTGAGATGAGATAGAATCCCAAACTATCATGAACCAACCCAATGGGGTTTGATTCGTAACTACCCCAAGACCTCCTCCATTGGCTAGGGGATGGTGACCAATGCTGAAAAACATATCTAAATTGAGGAGGAATTTAACTTATGTACCTTTACACACACTCAACCATATCAATGTAGAAGTTATAATGAATAATAATAAAAATATGAAATATCTAAAATGTAAAAGAATCATACAAAAAGCCTAGTGGTGTATAAGAGTGATATAGTTAAAAATTAATGTAAATGGAAAAAATGAAAACCCAACTAGAAAGATATCCCAACCTGAAAAATCTAGAATAGTGAACTTTTAGAGACCCCATCTATGAATCTCCAAGATCTGACCACCGTACACAGTCTATGAAACATGGTATCCTAAGATCCAATGAAGTAACTACTAACATATCTATCATATACATAATACATGATATTTTTAGGAAAACTAAATGATGGGGTCAGTATATAAAGACCCACTAGGATGCCCTGAAATATGAAGGTGGGTGGAGGTGGTGGGGGTAGTACAAGGAAAAAGGGAATATTAATATAGTAAATAGTAAATACTATGAAGGATGATGATAAACCCAATGAAAGAGAATATAACATCATATAAACATAATGGGTTCAAAAGGGGGTGTTGGTGGACTATACATCATGTTTATACTACCCATAGTATGAGAGATACCTCATACAATAATGCGAAGTTACACATAAAACATAAAAGGATTACCCTGCCCATATTTGTAGCCTATGGAAAAACATTCACTAAATCCAATGGTATGGATATAGATATATATGATAAAAAATAATCCCAAATAGAAGATAAAGGGGATCTCCAACTCATAGCCTTTCTAAGAAAAAGGGTTTCTAATAGTTCAAAAAGTCTAACTACGATGCCCAACATATGCATGTTTTCCTAGTACAAAACATATAAGTCATGACTCACCTCACCACTAATCCTCAAATTAAATGGGAATCAATATCTAGGTTGATGAACCATTGCCTGGTACAACAAGAGGGTTCCACTATATGGATATATAGATGACTAGTACCCTGTTCAAATAAGAGATTTCCACACTAATAGTTGATAGAGGACCCATTCTCTACCTAGCAGGAGGGTTCCACCCTAATAGTAGAGGGCCTATGCCCTATCTCCATTGAAGGTTCCCACTCTGATAGATGATAGAGGACCCATTCCTAGCCCTAATGGAGGGATCCACTCTAAAACATAAAGGACTCATTCCATGCCTCAAAAAGAGAGTTCTACTCGGATAATCTATATATACGGGGCCCAGTCCCAATTCCAAGAAGGTGGGTTCCACTCTCAGATACTATAGTACCCATTCCATGAGTCCATGAGAGGGTTATACTCTAAGGGTTGATAGAGGATACATACCCTTTCTAGCAAGATGGTTCCACTCAGAAATCCACTAGTGATCCTGTCTGATCATTCCCATTGTCGGGAATCACCTAAATATGTCCCAAACAAAGAACAACTCACATATTATCTCAGAATCCATTATGATAGAAAAATTCATGTTCTACATCATAAAAAACTAAAAATAGTCTAATAATAGGAGAAAATATGAGTCGAAATTAAGGATATATTAGTGGTATAAGTTTGATCAAAAGGAACAAAGGGGTACACGATGTGTAGTCCTACTCCATCACCTAGCCATGTCACTAGAGGTACAAGAATCAACAACCATATCAGGATACATGGAGTGTAGGGGATATAAATGGAATTTCTATGCCACATGTGTTTCCACCTGTGTGCTTGGTCATGTCCATGTATCCCTCCCGTGTTCATGTACCCAAGTTGTGTCCATGAACTCTACACATGGCGTGTACCTAGACGTTTCCTTGAACTATTTACATGGAATGTACCTGGACGTGTCCCTATAATCTATTTTGTGGACTTAATATTGTCTGTATATTCCCACATGAGGTCCTACCCATGTACTACACCACACATCTTTTCCACATTATAAATAGTACATGGTGTGTAGGAGGGTTACATGTCATGACATCCATTTAATTTTCAAACACCCTAGCCACGACATCATATGGGATACATGTTGCGGGTTCAACATGATACATGTTGTGTAGTATTTTATTTCACTACAATCTATATTCACACTCTACACGCCAGATCCAATGTTTCTTAATTTAGATATGACTATGTCTCTTCACAAAAATTATGTATCTATCTCTATTAAGTGAATTTCGACCATCTCGTTGCTGGAAAACAAACTCTCGAAGCTTTGTACGCATCACCTTACATCAAGAATGCCTTTCAT
The DNA here is from genome assembly GCA_963277665.1 of Viscum album. Classification (NCBI taxonomy): domain Eukaryota; kingdom Viridiplantae; phylum Streptophyta; class Magnoliopsida; order Santalales; family Viscaceae; genus Viscum; species Viscum album. The sequence goes on from OY728119.1 coordinate 119,416,746, forward strand.
TCATCTATAATTGATTATTCAGATGCCGACCATTAATATGATCACTCATAACTCGAAATCTATCATAGAAATCCTTTTTTTGATTCGACACTTGCACATGAATTCGTCATGATTCAAGGGGTTTGATTGTACTCATTACCACAAGTCAATGTGAACTGGGGCCATAGGGTCTAATTAGTGATAAACATGAAGAATAAATTAATTAAATGACCACAAAAAGGTTTAATCATTCATTGGACAATAATTCCTACAGAATGATCAAGGACATGGATACTCTTGGTTGTAAAAAATTGAAGAAATATTAAAATCGGTACACATGTGCATGTCAAGTTTTAACAATTTGCAAAGATCATTAAAGGAAGGATCCTGGTGAATCGATTTAATCAACAAGGGTTTGAACCAAAAAATTGATGAGTCCTACATAGATATAGGATTATTTGTCATCAAAGAGCACACATCCCAATGAATGGGAGATATCATTGTGTTCCCTATTCTATGATATTCCTCGATCCATTGATTTTTCATCATCTGATAAGATACACTAATAGAAAGAAGGAAGGATATACCCTCAATTATCCTAGGAAGAATCGTCTAAAACTAGAGAATATTATATAATAATGTACATATAGAAGTTTAGAATCGATTAATTTAATTAAAATAAACAAAATGAATTATTGATTTTAACTAAATTCACCTGATAATGGTCTCCATATCTGAATTCCCCAAACCAAAGAGTTTTTTGTTGTGCCTAGGATAAATATCTCAATATAGACTCAACCTTTATGTAATATTTTTGATTTGATATTCCATTTAACAGTTATGCAATTTTATTTATGAAAATACACACCATTTATATAAAACATATCTAACATTTTTATAAAATTAATCATGGGCACAACAAGCCTCGAAATCAAATTTCATATCAGTGCATAGCTCAAATAATATAAGTAGATATATTTAAATTAAAATAGGTAAAAACAAAGTATCTTCAAAAAGACCCATATAATTTTGATAAACTCTTGGTTACGATATTCACCTCCTCGTTCCAATATATTATTCATTATCATATTTACAAGTTTATTATGTACTTGATTCTTGAATTCCATAAATTTATCAAAGAACTCAGACTTATACCTCAACATTTAGACGTACTAATATCTATATAAGTCATCAGTAATCATTATAAAGTTTGTATATGAACCTCAAGAATCTCTTAGAAATTCTCCACACACTTCTATGTGTACCAATCCTAAATGCACTATGGACCTTTCACCCAATCCACCAAATGGTGGGATAGACATTTTTTACTTATAAAAATGAATTACCTAATTCAATTGGATTTAAATAAGATTATTAAAAATAACCATCTTCATAGGGATTATTGAAACTCTTATCATTTACATGATCAAGATAGTGATGATAAAGATCGGTGTTATATGATTCGTGTGAACCTGGTTTGTTAAATATTAAAAAATATTTTCTTCATAATTTAATAAATAAATACTATTATATAAATGTTCTATAAAATAAAATATTTTTTATTTATAATAGAAACAACATTTATTTACAAAATTACAAACACTACCATCTTCATGTTGGTGTGATATAGAAATGAAGTTATTAGTAATAGTTGGTACATAATAAAAAACCCTTATCAATTCTATTGAAAATTCTAGGGGAAGTCACTAATGACTATAAAAACCATCCTCACACCATTGGTACCAAGAAAATACATCTATCCTCTAGCAATATTTCAAAATATACTTGTTTCTTGAATTTGGATAAATATGTGATCACCAAAATATGCTTCTAATTACCAATGGGTAGAGTTTGATAGATTACTCTCGATAATGAATGCGACTTTATCTTCCACTTACTTCTGGGTGTAGTTCCTATTCTAGATTCCTTAATTTACACATGAAAAACACAACATCCCATTTCCTTTTCCCTGCCTATGGATCTTACTATTCTTGGAAGGATGGTTCTCAGAATATTTATACTTGTTATGAATCTTGTTATCATTCACCTTGTTCTTCCATTTATTATTAACCATAAGGACGGTGTGGTTGTCAAGAGCAATGTTCTTATCCACTTGGCGAATCATAGTAAGATGTTTTGAAAGACCCTTATCATTATTTATCTTGTTATATTAATTGTAAAACTGGATAAGGTCTTCTATACCGATGAGAGTATAAGATCAATGTGAAACTAATATAAGAATTTAATCCCTAGTATATTTAAGCATTCAATGTATCCAATTATCATGACTATATATAGACCTGCTATAGAAGACTCTCCAAGATTATTTGTAAATAGATCATTGGAGATATCATATATATCATTCCTCTCCTTCTCATGTTAGATATCCTGAAGGTAAGTTATCATTCTATACACATCCATGTACTTATGTTTTTATATGGTTTTTGGTGATGTATGATAGCTTGAAACACTAAAAATCTATGGAATCATTTAAATTTTTCTCATATATAGTTAACTCTTCAATACTACCCATAGTACCACATGCATCAGGAATAAGTTCTTCCATTACATACAATTTTATTCCATGGAATAGGATAACATGTAAGAACATTTTATACTCTTGGAAATTTGTTAATGTGAGATGGTTATCCCTCTCATTGACGGATCACATTAAATTTTTTTAATTCAATTTAATTTATATTTCAATATAAAAGATATGATGATTATTATTACTATATCTGATAAAATTTATAAAAAGATATAAGTATTATATTTAATAATCTATCACTATTTTATTGAAACACAGTATCCCTAACCATTGGATTCATAATATCTTGTTTCAAGGAAATTCTTAGGGAAATGATCAATATTCCCTTTCCTATTACACCAGCATTTGTTGGTCAAGAAATTTGACGGGTTTTAGGTAGGAAAATCAAATTACAACTCCATTAACTCATTGTTCCTTGGTCTGGAATCATTAAACTTTCTTTCCTCAACCATTTCCTCTCAATTACTCAAAGTCTTTCTTTGTAATTCAACCATTTATGTGTTGTTTGTTATGTATTACCAAAACACCATGTTAGAATTTTTTGATAATTAAAATCCCCCAAAAATTTTCCTCGTCAAGTACATTGAACTATTGTTCAATTTTAATTGATGTAGTGGAATGTTATACTGATTTAATATTAATAATTGATGGATTTTAACTATTATACATAAATTAACAATTATTACAATTATTACGAGTTTTTTAATATTATGTGGATTTACATAAGAGATTAACCATGTTGTATATAATATTTATGAATAGTTTAATTTATTTTAGTTCAATATTTCATGCATGTTAATTAATTAATTCATGTAATCTTGAAAAAATATCCACAATGAAAAATCCATACAACTTGATAGAAATAAAATAATCAATTCGTATGATCATGAAATTTGACTGTTGGTTAGTTTATATAGTATATGATAAAATAACTGTCATCCTTGGTGAAAAATAGCTCGAACCATTTATGGTTGGTGTTATAGTTTTCCACCGGTCCACCTTTTTATCTCCCTTGGATTTGTTTCACATATGATCTAAAATTGAACACCTTCCACTTTCTTGGGATATCCAACCCCTACATATGATTTTACTCAAATAAACATGTGGGGAATATGTTTACAAATAGAAACCATGGTAATATAGTACCTTGAATAAGAATAGGGGACATGGAACATATTCCAATAATTTAATTTAATAAAAAATTAAAAAAATCAATCACAGAAGAAATTCAGGTCTAAGATCATGATCATCCATAGGCATGCAATGAGTTACTCATTCAATAAAATAAGCATTCAATTCATAATCATTGTTATTTAAGATAAATATTACTTGAATAAATTAATTATCTTCCTTAATTAATCAATTATTTTATCTTAATTATCATATGAATTTCCTTATGATTCTCATCCATCATAATTTTAAAAAAATAAACAATTTTATTTCTAAAAAAACTAACTTTGTACAATAAGATTTTCTATAGAGGAAACATGGGGAGTAACCATCTAAAATACCCACAATTAATTATACTTTTATACTATTTAATCTTGTGAAATGTGGAATAAATGACTTATCACATACTTTCATGATGTATACTATCAATGTAATGATTACATTGATTATAAGATTTTCCTATCACATTTTATCCTTCAATGCATATAGAGTAATAATTATAATATGAATCATAGTTTTTTGGCATATCTAATAATCACAAAAGAAATAATTCAAAATTTATATATATATTAAAACCCATCACATAGAATTTACTATAGATTTAATGAACACATGCAAGAACATGTTGATAATCATTGCATAATATTATAAATTAATTTTAATTCTGTGTAATTTGGTAAAAGTAAAAGGTGTGTACATTATAGATACAAGGTGTTTCTGTTTTCTCTATAAAAATACACTATACATTCCTAGGGACTTAGTTTTTGATCATTCCATGGAATAATTTTTAGTACAAGACATGTAGATGGGATACACATCATGTGGAATCTGAGTTAAATGGACACTAGTCTAGTAGGCCATGTATAAAGATATGTGGCCTGTCTGGGAATAAGAAATTCAACCCTTGTATGTCATTTACAAAACATGTACTTTGGATAACATGCACTTGGATAACCTGATCAAAATTTGGTTTATAAATAAATGAAACACATCTAATAAATTCACATGCCTTCAATTAACTCCAAGATAATTATTGGTTAATTAAACACTGACACACGAAGTGTACCTCCAGGTTAAATTGTGTGTACTGTTGTGTTATCTAGAAATATTCCTCAGAACATCTAGATTAGATATTCAAATTTATTTCATTAATAAAATTAATCGACATGATTATATTTATGACAAACGAATAGGAATAAGTAGATATCTCATTTCGGATTAATGGTCGGATAAACTGCAATTGAAAACCAATTCCTTAGTTATAAATAAAATAAATGATATTTAAATAATTATAAATAATTATGTGACCCCCAATGATTCCACTTGAAGGTTTCGGTTGCAGCGGAAGCATGTGATGGGTCATGCATAACATTGTTTATTTTTTATGATCGATGATCAGTATGATATTTAAACAACAATAATTTCCAGGATCAATTGAATTGAATAAAAGAATATATAAAATGGTTAAAATGCTAGAATCAGAGTGTAGGATCATCACATATGATTTAAAATAAATTTATGAAATTAAATAATAACCTTGCGAGAATTCATTCTTTTTTGATGGATTTTACAACAGATCGAAATTGTTGTATCATTTTTTTGTATGAATCAATGGAAGATTTTATATAGAGGTGACCCACCTGTGTTCCAAAAATCTATGAACTTCACCATATGAGTCTCCTATTTCTAGTGAATATGATCCATATGTTTTCATCATTTATCTTTAAACTCCTCAAGAATCACCTACAAAGGATTTGTTTTGATCTCTCTAAAATAAAGAGTGGAAGGTCATGGGAGATCTCTCTATATTATTGGGAGCATTCTTAGAAAAGGGAGCTCTCTAGTGATTCAATATGATTCTCTTTATTTTTTTGTGAACTAAAAAAGAAATGAATTCTCTATCAGGAAAAATACTTTTATTGGGTTAATATACAACTAGGGATAGAAATAAATAATTGAGAAAGTTCCCATTATTATTTATTTCATCCATCCATAACCCATGTTTATAATAATTATAATATTATTATTATGTCATGTAATTCACTAAACTGTTGAATTAAATTATACATTATTTAATCAAATAATATTCAATATATATTATTTTTCACTGGACTATTAAACTCAGTATGCCATTTCTATACAATATATATCTGGAATTGAATAATTATTATTTATTTAACAAATAAATATAACATTAATATTCACCACAAAATAAGTAAATATTATATTCAATAAATAGAAAATAAACATATTTTAAATATTCTTCTCACATAATATTCTATCGAATAACCGATGACGAAATAATTGTGATCATGAAAACATAAAAAATTATTAAGACACATGCGGGAATAATAATTTTTCAACATGTTAAATAAAAAATAAATTATATATTACTTAACTGAGATTCTAGAAACACTTATTGTGTGACCCTATAAGCCTATTTGTCATTTTAATTAGAAAATATAGCCAAAAGACCATTATTAGCATCTAGGAACACCCCATGGAACCCATATAGAAAGAATTTAATGCCGTAATGACATAATACATATTACATATGCTCAATGAGAATTATAATCCATTTATCATGATATCTATAATCCATAATATTTCTTACTGGTGCCATAAACCTTTGTGATCAATGTCTCTTTTTTGTGAATTTATTGAAATAAAACCTTCATATAGAATTCAATTTTCATAGATTTGTTTATGATTTATCATTTCCATCAAAGGTCCTGAGATATCAACATTTGTTAAACAACAAAAGGGAAAAATCCTTTTCTGAAATTATTCATTAATGCAGTATTACTCATGATGTACAAAACATTTCCTACCTCTCCATGAATAGATTTCATCACATTTTTCATCAATCCATCAATTTATGAGACATATAATACACATTAATAATATTACGAATGATTGGGGATGAATTTAAACTTCCGAAGATTGGAGAATCTAATGACACATATAAATGTGGATTTCTTACATGTGCTTCTCGTTATCATAAAATCCAAAATTGGATGTTATCATGTTCTTACACAATGAGAAGGATACTCAATTTCTTATGAGTCATAATCCTGATATCCTATATCATTTATTTCCCAAAAATGATTTCATCAGGCTATGCAACAAAAATTTAAGAATAATATTTTGGAATTTCTTGGTTCTCATCATTGCGGATAACTGATATGACCATTCAGTGTGATTGGTACTCTGAGGAAATTATCAAATATTATATTATATATAATATCAATCATAATGTGATGATATGTTTATTAATTTTTGAAACTATAAATATATGTTATCATGAAGTATACAAAAGTTGATTGTAGGGAACCAACTCTAACATGCACTTCCCTTAATCACTTATTAATAGGTTGTTTTATTAACCATTTACATGTTGTGCTATTTAAGAAAGGATAACATAAATTTTCAAACCCTTCATTTTTAGAACAGTAGAAAAAAAATCAAGGGCATAATTTATTTAAGTGGGGTAGACTGTTACAACCTAAGATCTTAAATGATGATAATTATATAAAATACCATATATAAAACACAATAGCAAGAAGAGAAGAGAATGTAATAACCAATGATTTTAAATTATGTTTTATTTTAAATAAATTTAATTTATTTGATAACTTGAGGTTCATATAGCCCTGATATTGTGATATAATGCTATGTTTGATCGCATATACAATACACAACACAAAACTTCCACGAAATATTAAATATTATATATATATGAAAATTGGAATGTATCAATTATATTTTTTAGTATTATTAGTACCATGAAAATTAGGATATATATATATATATATGTAAAGTACCTACTCAAAAAATGTATTGATTAATTCTTATCAAATAAGTACTCAATTTTCGGCAATGCTATTTTGGGCTTCAGAAAGATGATTTCATCAAAATTAATGTTTGTTGATAAAATGTTATAATTAAATTCTGGAATATATATAAATTTTATTTTTTAAAATTGAAATCATTTCTTAAATCATAATATCCAAATTTTAGTAGGGTGATATTTTTTATATTTTTCTGAAAGGATTTATTTTCCAAAGAATGGTGAAAACTAAAAATTATTATTAAATATTATATTTTTGTTTCTAACATTTTTTAAGATACATTATTTGAAGAATTATTTCAATTTAAATTTTATTATATGATATTACCAATAATCTAATTATCTTCATTTGAATCAATTTCATGTTTAAATTGGACATAAAAAAAGTTTTTATATAAAAAAAGCAAATTTTACTTAAAAATGGTTCTTGGTTTCATTTTCTATTCAATTTAAAATAAAATTATGCTAGCTATATGTTTTAAATTTTGAAAAATTGATTCCATATTTTCATTCATGAGTCAAAAATTTAGCTGATAGGTCAGATATATTTATAGACAATATTAATTGTAACCATAATGCTTTTTATTACCACGATCAAGGTTATATCATGAAGTTAAAGTAAAATAAAATCATAATGAGTAAAAAGTGACCCTGAAACATTTCTTGATTATATTATGTGTTTCTATTTGATCCATACTCAGAAAATATTCTGTTATGTGGAATTTTATAGCAACTTGGATGAAATTATGGCATCTATAATAATTTATTTCAAGAATAGTCAAATATGCCACACTCATATTTTTAATAGATATGATATTTTTAATATAGTATTATCGAGAGGATGTTATAAAATTTAAATATTATTTTGAAACATAATATATTTTTCTTCATCATGTTAATAAAGTTTTAATTTTTATTGAATAAATTGTTACCTTAACTTATTATAGAATGCTAACACATTAATTATAGTAATAATGAAAAAATCAATTAAATGATATTTAAAATATTAGCAGTAATATAATTTTAGATACATAATATTATCCACAAATTTTATATATGAAAATAACTTCTATAGATATGATAACATATTTTTCATTGAATTATAAATGTTTTCATTATTTTATTAAAGTCAATGTAATCACTATTTCTAAAAACTGACAATATTTATATTTTATAATAAATAATATTTTATTAAATGATATAACATTCCTAGATATATTATATTCTAAAATATTATTGAGATATGGTTATTAAAATCTACCATTGTCAATTTATGGATCTTTTCCCAATTTATAGTAACCTTATTGACCCATAGAGAGTACACAATTTTAATAGTATGGTATGTTACAAAAGGGGTAAATAAGGTTAAAATGAAAAGATATGTGTGAAACCATATCCAAAACATGTATAATTTTTACTTTATGAATGGATATCAAATTATATTTACCATATCATATAATTATTTAAATGTTTATCCATTTGTACATATATAATTTATATTAATTTAATAGTTCAAAAATTCCATGAATTACACTCCCCTTAATTATAAAAGGGAACCCCTTCCTTTACTTTATTACACCACATTGAGCCATATATCTTGACTAAAACTTTACTATTAAATGTAAAATCATCTTTATACAAGTTTTTAAGGCTTTGACCCATCGAAAATAGCAATCCCAGGCCCCTTAAGAATATATCTAAAGGGAGTCTACTAATGAAGAGGTAATTATCTGTATCAAATCCTTCATGTTTTTATATTATTCTAAATCTTATACCCCTACTTCCTTATTTTTTGAAAATCTGTTAAAAAATTTCTTTTTTCTATTCTGCAATGATTTTTAATTTCATTTTTACCATTTTATATTTTTTTACAATATGTTTTAAGATGAATATTCCTCCCATTTTTTGTACAAGTTTATTTATTATTTTTCTTACAAATGTGTGAACATAATTTTATTTAAATTATACGACATTAATGAGATATACCACTATTATGAAACCTAAATAATGTTTTGTTTCCCTTCCATGTTTACAATGTTCTTTTAAAATACAAATATTTATTCATTCTTTGTAAAGTTTCTAGATTTCAAACATGATTTTCAATGTAAAAAATATATTATCCTCAAGAAATATTCTTGTAATCTCTTTAAAAATTCTTCAAATATGTCAACATCCATTTATAAATCTTATATTGGGGATGTAATATAATTATACCGTTAATTATATTTATATTTATTTTGTATGGTCGTTTGGATTGGGTAATGTATTAATATTTTGTATGACTCATTTTCTATATATAGGAAATTATTTATATTTTAAGGCATATTGATTGAGATGTATTATTTATTCATATGTGGAATTAAATGTACTTATTAAGTGACATTAGAAGCCCTATATATCCATTTAATTTGTAGGTAGGTATCATGAGACAAACTAGATTTGGATTTGGCTGAGGGGTTACCCATTTATGTAGATGTCCTGGCACAAGGCCTTAATGATATTTTCAGATGTATTGGATTAAGCCTCCATATTATGTTTTAGCTGTCTAACATTATGATTTATATCATTACAAAATTATTTATTTATTCCAATATCATCATCATTGAGAAATAGTTTATTAAAACAGATATTCACAAGATCCAAAAATAACCAGGGCCAACATAGGCCTGAAATAGTGAAAACTGAGGGCATCCCCTCATATAAAATTGACCATTTCAAGATTCACAAAAACCACATTATGGTGGAAAAGAGGGTGGGGTCCAATAACCTCAAGGGAAGAAAGGTGATCCATGACTTGATTTCCCTCTCAACAAGTGTGTGTCCCTTTGGTATTGTTGTTTAGAAGGCACCTGCTCTTTCTGATGATGTGAAAAATAGACCAGGTTAGGGGCTAAGGCCCAACAAGGAATTATATAGGATCTTAGAGTTTGGTTAAACTTTTGATAACCAAATATTATTATGATGGAAGATACTGATACCCTGAAACAATGCCTTTGGATCCACTTGGAGGAAAGATCCACTGCCTAGGCAGGAGGATAAAGCGAGGATAACCAACCCCTTGTCGTCACGAACCATGCCACCACCGATGAGGACCCACATGCAACATGGTCTATCATAATTGAGATTGAGTACCCTAGAGGGGGGGGGGGGGGTTCAATCGAACCTAGTGGCTGCTGACGGTGCTAGTAACTGGTTTGGAGTCATGGGAATTCCCATAGATAAAATAGAGGGATGTAGTTTTCCACCAGTTGTTGAAGGGACGGGCCTGGTCCATCAGTATGTTTTTATTTATGATGATGATGGATCTACCTGAGGAAGAGACCCCATCAAGCCTATACATATTCCATTCTTTCCAGATGATCCAAACCCACTCATAAAGAGTAGTGGTGTTGGCCTCCCTCTTCGCACCCTATGTCCTAAGCTGTGGAACCTCCTATCCAGGAATGGGACATCTACCATACTTGGCACAAGAAGGGTCATGAATTCACAAAGGGAACTCCATACAGAACTCACCCAGTCACTATAGAAGAAATGGTGATCATCTATTTGCACTTTTCTATTCCCACATCAGGTAAAAGGGTAAACAAAAGGAATCCCACAACATTTTATGTAATCATCTGTTAGAATTCCTCTGTTTCAGATATGCCATGATAAGAAGCTATATTTCTAAGAGATTACCTTGGTCTAAAGGTGTTCACTCCATGAGATCATGCTTTCCTGACAGGTTAGTGTGCTATGGAAGTCTCAGGTGGAGAAGGACCCCAAGGAGGATAGAGTGAAAATACAATGATCTGGATCTGTGGAGAGGTTGATGAGACTGATGGTGCCTTGATAACTATCATCTATCACTAATTCAGTGAAATATGGGTAGCATTTAGATTCCCTAAAGGAAATTTTGGGAGTAGGGCATCCTGGGAACCAGATGACCTCACCAGTCTTTGTTCAAGAAAGAGATATATCTCTTCCCTATAAGATAAAGAGAGTGCAATTTGAGACTTGTAAGGAGTGGGTGAATTGACGGATCGGATAAGAGATCATTAACATACCTATGATGAGGGGCTGTATAAATGAGAAGAGTTCATAGTTTTCTCCCATAGTGTAAGCTGTTCATGTATTTTTCTAAGAGGATTTTTAATGTATACATCGGATGGTATCTTTAAAGAAGTGTGCATTAATTCCACCTTCCCTGATCGGACATGAATCCATCCGCTGTGATGCCCAGTGGTGTTTCCCTTCCGAAGTTGGGTCCTAGATGAAGCATGTCATGATCTTTTCAATGTTACAGATAATCCTATGTGGGTATTTTATAAATGAGATAACATGAACTAGGTTTTCAAGTAGAACACTGTTAATGAGTGTGATTCTGCCTCCAATAGAAAGATACTTGTTCTTCCAGTTAAGAATGTGGTCTGTTATCTTAGAGGTAAGAAAATCAAAATATCTGATGTGGTGTCTACCCAAATACACAATGGTTCTGAGATATTCCATGAGTAATGCTCCTATGCTCTTGTCAAGTGACTTATTGACCACAAAGAGCTAGATTGGGGTGCAGTTGTAAAAGATATAGATGGTTCTTTTGTCTTTGTTGATAACCTGGCCACACCAGTGGGTATATTCCTCTATAAACTTCTTAAGGCTCTTAAAAGATTTAATCCCAGCATTCATGAAGATGAGGATATCATCAATGAACATCATGTAGGAGATGGTCTTGGCTATCATGATTCTTTTGAAAGGGACCAAATCCCCATTTTTGGAATTTATGTTGATGTGGCGAATGAGGACGTCCAGAGAGAGAACAGAGAGACAATGGTAAATTGGGTCACCCTATCAGATCCCACGGGTGGCCTTAAAGAAACTACATGACATTCCCATGAAGGTAACCGCTAGCCATTAGGATATGAATCACCTAAAAAGGAGATCTACATTCTAGGAGGTGATTCCCATAATTTCAAATATGTTATTGATGAATCTCTACTCCTACTGGTCATATGATTTGTTCATGTCCAGCTTGATGGAAACATTGGATCCATGGGACATGAAGTTCATGTGTTTTATCATCTCCTAGGAGAGAGTGATAGTGCATTAGATTTAAAGATCCTTCAAAAAATCATGATGCTCAATTGAGATCCACTATGGGAGATTCACAGACAGTTGGGAGTTGTTCATGATGGTGAGTATTGTATATGGGAAGTTTCATAGGCTCACCGGTTGGTAGTGAAAAAATAGAGGTTGGGTTCCTTGTTTTTGGGAGAAGAACAAGAGAAGTGGTGGAACCATCCCTTAGAAGGCTACCCTCACAAAATAAGTCTTGTATCGATGAGACAATTTATTCCTTCACCACATCCCACGATTCCCGGTAAAAGGATCCCAGGAAACCTTTGGGACCCCATGCACTATCTGGTTTTAGGATCATCATGGCATCCTAGATTTATTTTTCCTTAGGCATCAAACTCATACCCTCTATGTCTTGGGAAGAGAAGACAATGGGGATCACTTCAATGAAACCAATTTCTTCACTCGGATATCCATTGGGCATCAGAGGATTTGGACTCGTGAGAATCTCTTGGAAGAAGGATTGAGAATGTTCTACCAACACATCCCTATCATCATATTAGGATTCATCTTCTCATAGAAAATTGGGATTTATTGATATCTTCTACTCCTTGATACATGCATGAAAAAATGTGGTGTTTTGTCACCCTATTTTATTCTCTTGATGCATGATTTATCCTTAACCATTCGTTCCTGACTCAGATGCATTTTTGCTAAGAGCACCATCTTATTTGAGAGGTCCTCAAATGTATGATCATCCCATACCTCCTCTAGATTTTCCTCAAGCCTTTTGACTTCCTACATGGAGTGATAAACCTCACTGTCACTGAGGTGGTAACCCTTCCACCAACCCTGTAGGTGTTACTTTAAATGGCAGAGATATTTCTGAATGGAAAACCACAAGGACCCTTGGAGAGGTTCTTTCTAGATGTCGTTAATCAGTGAATGATATCATAGAGAATTGTCCCACTATTATAAAAATTGGAATCATTCGGTGCTTCCCTGACTAGAAGAGAGGCAAACTAGAAGAGGGGAGTGGTCTGAGAGGCTCTAAACTAGGTGACTCAATTTTTCCTTGGAGTATAGGGTATTGTCTTAGAGGTTAAAAAGGCATCTATCCAAGATGATCCATGGGAGATAGGTACCCTTTTGGTTGTTACAATAGTTGAAATAGTCCCCTGAGAATCCAAAATTGATAAGCCTTTTCCCAGTCTGGAATTTGAAGAACTCCATACTAGCATTCGTCTAGAAGGGACACCTATATTTCATTTCCTCCAGGTTGGAAATGACATAGAAACCTCCCCCAAAAATCCATGAATGATTGTTAGGATTGAAATCATTGAGGTCACCCCAGATCTCTATTCTTTTGTGGTGGTCACAACCCCCATAAAAAACTAACATGAAGAAGGCGGTGTCCCTTTTGGCCACCTTCGTAGTGATTTACTTCTTCCCATATTGCACCAGGTCAATGGAAAGAATCTTGTGCTATAAGATCCAAAATGTGACCGTTTGAGAGGTCAACATGTAAGGATCCTTGCACATAGATCTTCCATGAAAAATTTATGAGCTTAGTGCAGCTTCGTTTGAGATCAATAATTTCCATAATCACAACCTTATGTTTTTTAGCTTCTCCAGCAAGGAAATCCACCATGGCTCGGGCCCCAAGTCTACTAGAATTCCATATTAGGATTGGAATCATTGATAGGTAAGTGTTATAGAACTAGTTCCATAATGAGAGGCCTTCTTATAGTGAGAGGATGTACTTTCCGTGAGAATCATATATTTATAACGGATAAACAATACTATCATAATTGGAGATAACTTGGAGGAGGAATAAGCATGGACAATGGGGGAAGAGCTAAGCTGCTTCCTTTCCTCGCCATATGGAACCGGTATAGGATGACGAACATTCTGGTTATGGGGTGTGTGTGTGTTTCCAGAGGGAACATATAGGGACTATAAACCGATATCAGATCAGGACAGCCACTTGGAGTGAATTTCTGTATAGGTAGAGGCTCGTCTTGGAGAGAACTTGTACCTTCAAGGGGGATGCAAGGTAGGACATGAGAGGGTGGGGGCAGGTCTAGAGTTCCTGGTGAGGGGGTCACGTAGAAACGCAGTGTAACACCCCAACCCCAGTTACCCAGATTTAGTGTATTATTACCTAACATTGGCATGATTACGAGGTATAAAGTCCCAAAGGACCAATCAGTTTTGATGTCTTGGAAAATAGATTACATACAAGAAGTTCAACATTTAAACTTGAAAGAAAAAACAACATTAATTTATTCCATTAGAAACGTCCAAGCCTCCTAGATTATGCTTTCAAGTCACTCATAACTAAATTATTCATATCCTAAGAAAATAAAACATAAGAAAGGGGTGAGTTCATATGCTCAGTAAGGGAAAATAATTTAGTAGAAGCTATAAAATTTTAAAGAAATATGTTTAATAAATCAACATCCTTTTAAACATAAACTTGAACATAATATGGAAAAAATAAATCAAACATTACCATATAAACATACACATGGATATTCTTCTAGTCGAATAATCACATGTAATAACGAATTTCATAATGAGGGAATGAATAGTAATGGACTTGAATTTCTACGTCAAGGCCTCATGCCAGGACCTAAGGGCTAACTGTAACCAGACCCAAACCCAGAGAGCCTTTGTAACCAGACTCCGTCCCAAAAGCCTCTGTAACCGGACTGCAACCCAGAGAGCCTCTGTATGTGGACTCCAACCCGAAGATCCTCTGTAATCAGAATCCAAGCCGGAGGGTCTACTGTAACTAGACCCCAACCTGGAGGGCTTACTTTTACTGGTCCCCAACCCGAAACATACTAGTATAATACATTCATCTTATGAAAAGGGTGAAATATAACATAAACATTCGTTTTAAAACTAGATTACGAATTGTCAATAAATTAACCATAAACCATGAATGGCATAAAAATAATTCATCCATAGTCAAACAAACCACAAAAACTTAAATCCAACCTGGGTGATTTGTATCAAAATAAATCAACTTCAAACCAGTGTAAAATTTATCGAAGGATGTTGTCATAGATGAAATCAAAACTATTTGAGATAAATATTTCATTCTATTTTGAAATAATTTAAGAGTCACATAATTATAAAGAAAAAATGTATTTTTAAATTTTTTTTATAATATTTTAAGGGAAGATTCGACGATGTTATAACGGTGGAAAATAGCCGCACCTTCCGTATATGTTAAAAAAAAATTTACCTTAATTTTGTCGAAAAGGTCATAAAGTACTCTGTTTGGAAAACGACAGAAAGATTCCTTTAGAAACATAATATAAAAAGTCAAACAAGGGTATAAATGACTTTATCCCATAGTATAGTAAATAGTAAAAATGTTTTGAAATACATTTTTAAGAAAACACAGATGTTGATGATAAAGAGGTCCCAGTAGATACTTACGTAAAAACATCCTCGAATAATAAAGAGATTGTGAAATTAACCCTTACCACGTTGTAATTAATCGAGTCGTATGACCAAAAGTTAATAACCATTAAATAATTAACATAATACCATTAATATAAAAATAATAATTATAATATATATCAAATGGCTGTACACAATACACAACATGAAATAAGTGGTGAATAATGGAAATCTCAAGGAATTTTAAGTGGAATAAGAAACCCCTTACCTTGTACTTTTTTTAGTCGAGGGTACGTTTAACCTCATGTATATAGACAGTAGTATGTTATTAAATTATTCCAGAACCATATTAATATTTATGATATCATATATGATTCATTTATGACTTTATTCTACCCATTTAATAATAATTTCCATGTTAAATTAACATTTAGGGGAATAATCACTTTCTTTATCGTACGTGTTTTAACATTTTATTCTTTATTGTATCAAATAGATCATTATTTAAATAATTCAAGAATATAAAACATCATATATATTTAAAATATAAATATGCATAATAGATATATATATGAAATCTAAAAAACCATTTATGGAGACGGCATGACGTACATACGCATAAATGATATTCCTGTTTTCATTATTATGTCATATATTACATACTTATTAATGATATATATTTTATAATCATCATTGAATGGTGAACGTGGAAAGGAATCTCATCGGGCCGTGGAGACATTAATCCGTACGTACACACGTGCGATAATATCATTATATTGATGTTCGAATCGTATGTAATTTGATGGTATATCATATATGCAGAATCTTTTACATGTCATATTTATTATTTACAATATTTATACTCATTATTATACCCATCCTAATAATGAAGTGTTTGAATAACAAACTACACCACAACATGGAGATGGTAATTCTTACGTACGCACGTATGGTGACTTTTTCATTTATAGTATGGATAGAATAATTAATATGGTTATACCATTTTTATAATAACATCAGAGTATATATAATATTCTGGAGTTATTATTTTAGAATGGAAACAACAAAGAAAGAGGGAGTGGAAGAAGAAAAGAACTTGAAGGAGGTGATGAAATATTTACCTCTTCTTCGGGTTCTTCTTTTTGATTTGATCAAAAGGGTTCATTAGGTTAGATTTCTGACCAGATGAAGGCCTCTAGGATGAAGGGAGGAATGTTGGGAGGATATTTGGGTAGGGTTTTGTTGAGAAAAAAAGTCTTTTTAGGTGTGAAATTAATATAAGGGGAAGTGCCCTTTTATAAGAGATGTGGGGATCACTTTAAGAAAATCTTGAAATGTTATTTTATAATAAAATACTTTTCTATTTCTAATGGCTCAAAAATGATTTATTTAGATGATAAGGTGGGTATGGGTCGAAAACCTCTCAACTTATAGGTTTTAGATAGGTTTCAATCACCCTATCAACCTTATCATTTAGATTTAACTCATAGTTAAATAGTTTGACATTTATCATGTCTCTTTGTATTTTTATGTTATATGGTTAATAAACTTACAATAAAATTTCAATCAAACCCCAATTGGTTCATGAATGTCATATATATTATTATATAAGTCATTTGGCCAAAACTTGATTTTTAGGACAATTATATCAATTAATAATATAATATTTGTTTTAAAAACTATGTTATGTTAATTTTGACACAATTTGGTATTTGTTTTTTGTTAAAATAATAAAAATATTCTTACTTCAAAAAAAATTGATTTAATTAACCCTACCATTTAATATTATCTTTTAAAATTAGTTTAATTCATCAGAAGTCTCAAATTACATTTATTTGGGTATTTATAATATCAATTATTTAAATATTTTATTAATAAGGTAATTACTACATCATCATTGTGTCGTACATAAATTCAATTATTTAATGTCTAAAAAATATAAATGAAATACCATTATGTAGGAAATAATTTTATCATTCTAATGAATACTTATAGTCTAATTTATCTTATGTATAAGCGTATATTAAAAATGTTTTAGTTATGAAAACTTGAATTTATCACATTTAACTCTTCATTAAATTAAATAATAATAAATTTCCTAATATAATCCAAGTGGACCTAAAGGATCATATTTTATTCCTAGTGTTGTTTTTGGTAGAATTACATTTATCCAATAGAATTAAGACATGTGTTAGGGTAATTATAATATAATTTTTACCCTTAATTGCCCTATTTACTTTTAACCATGGTAAATAAAAGTAAAAAGTTACTATTCACCAAAAATTATTTTCATCCTATTGAAACACATTTAACTTACTGACATTTACCATTTTTCTCGGATTTTCGAAATTCAACTCACAAAAGTGGTAAAATTATGTTTTATACCAATTTGCAAATGCTCCTAGGAGGTGGGTAAAAGATGGTAAAAAGTTCGATAAACTTTTTATATATTTAAAATTATTATAAATTTACTCCAATGAATTAAGTTGAAAATATATAGGTCTTCTGTGCCTATTTTTACTTAAAATAAATTAAAATAAATTAACTAATTATTTGAATAAAAAGTCAGTTTTAAACAATAATGCAGTGTTTTTTCACTATTCATAAAAATATGAAAGTTATCAGAAAAGTACCGAAAAATTATCCAAACTAAATTTTTATATCCCAATTCAAAATAATAATTTAATTTAATTTAATTGAATATATAAAATTGTAAAATATTGGTTTTAAAAAAGGGTTCTCCATTAGAAGGCGGTGAAATTGCATTTTTTGAAAAATACTTATTTTATTTGAAAAAATGAATTTGTTATTATATTATGTCTAATAAATACATAATATAGATGTTAAAATTATATAGAGTATATAATAATTAAAATGAAGTTAATACTATTCATAACCATTTTTTTAATAGTTAGTTTAGTAAGTTGTGGTGAGCTCGAACTTGGTGTTGCGTGTAGCATAAGCTATTGAATTACTTTAATGAGATAACGTACTATGAAATCCTGGGGTTTAAAATTCTCCCCTCCTTCAATAAATTTCATCCTCGCAATTTGAAATTGTTCTTCGAAAATAAAATGTTAAAAATACAAAAATACTTTTGTGGAAAACTCACATCGGAAATTGGGTTAATAAAATTTAGTCTTAATAATAGGGAAAAGGAAATGGAAAAGTCACCACCAAATTATGATCTCAATTAGGAGAACATTGGTGGAAATTAGAGAAACATATTTGGAGGAAAACTTAAATATTTATAGGGAGTGATTTAGGTCATCAATCACAAACAATTGTATAATTGAGGGCCTCAAAACCATCGATCTATGATGATTTAAAATATCATCAGTTCAACAAAACAAAAGGTATTAGGATAAAACATTTTTGGTTTTATTATCTTTTACATAAAGTTTAAAAATTAATTTATTCATAGAAGAATACGGAATATATATATATATATATATAACTGACAAGTAGAGTTTCATCCTTTAACAAATTCCTACCCCAAACTCATCTTTCACTCTAAAAGATAATAAAATTAAAAAATATTCTATTTATCATAAACGTATAGGGTTAAAAAAATAAATTTATATTTATTTTCCAAATTATTTTAAAGAATCTACATTATAAAAACCAAGATATCACGTAGGCTAGTGGTAGGTGATGCACCCTTGTCGCCCTTTGGTTGCAGGTTCAAGTATCGTGGCCTTGTCGGACGAGACGGGTTGTCGCCCGACCTCCGAGTTGTCATTTTTATGACAACCCCAAAAAAATAATCTCAAAAAATGATTTAACCTTCAAAATACTATCCAATTTCAAACTTAATTGATTCCAACCTTTAGACTTATCTAAAATACTTCAATCCAAACCCACAGTCCAAAATTTATATGCAACGTAAACACAATGCATATCCTTTTGGCAATGTAATATCATGTGAATACCTTCGTCGTGTATTCTTTCTAAACACAATAAAACCTTGAATTATCATATAACCGTATTGATTATATTCATGCTCTGTTATTTCTTATAGAATACTGGATATAATATTTATATCCAAAAAATTTTTAATGTTCAATAATGATGGAATATACAAACCATTAACCTGTTCCAAGGATGTCAAGAATATGCAATATAATTTATCCAAATAAATCATATATTTTTCCAAAATCACTACCTCCATATTATAACCATACTATGGTTTATCTTTCTCTCAAACATATATTTTCAAAAAAATATTAACATGCTATTGAGTCATTTTTCTTTGTCCCACACAATCTCAAGCCATTAATGAAAAAGTTCTGTAGTACAATCCTTATATAATCTATAATTTATATAACATGTACATAATTAATACAATACTCAAATGACACAATACTTTAATAATAACATAAGAACTCTAAATCATTCTTCTTCATCTTCAGCAGTATCATAACTTGATTGTTATCCAGTAGCATCATTTGGGGTATACTCTGATGATTTGGACATTGATTCACGTAGTTTCCCAACTCTTTACAGATGAAGCATTGTACATTTGAAGCCTTTTTCTTACCCTTTCAATCACGTACTTGGTGTCCTTTCTCTCCATACTTATAACAAACTCTAATTCCCTTCAAGTATTTACCAAGGCAATTATTTCTACAGTTATCACATATGGGAAAATATTTATTTCCCTTATTCCCTTTATCCATAATTATTTCTGAAATCCTTTTCTTCTCTGGCATCCCTTCAAAGCCATAGGACTCAGAGAATTATTTACGTATCTTATTAACACATGATTTTATTTCTTCATATGATGGTAATACAAAAGAGACTATTTCCTTTCTAAATGTTGGATTAATACCATGAAAGATATGATTCTTCTTACTCTTTTGATCATAAGTATTGCTGGAGTTCTCATTCCATCTATTGGGCTCCATTTCTAAAAAAATGGAATAAACTTGATTAATTTATAAATCACAATACATAATTCCAATATTGTAAAATAGTTAACATAAATTGAACAGTTTATCAATATAATCCATAATTATAAAAATGTATTCATTAAGGAAGTATATACTCATAAATCCTTCATAATTGTTTGTAAAGTAAATGAGAATTAACCTAAGCATACCCCTTATGAGTGTCGTAACCAAGAGTGCAGCAAGGACCGTTGTTGGGCACCAGTCCTCGTTCGAGTCTAGCTCAAAGCGGTGTTTTCGGGTCTTACCCCTAGGTACGTCTGTGCTAGAGCCGCTTCTACATGCTCATATCTAGATAGGGATATACTTCTTGGAAAAATCACAAAATCTATATATTACCAAAATTCTAGAAAGTACTTTTATACTAATCCTCAAATTCTATCTTTCGGTAATGTGTTCTAATCAGAGTTTATCTAAATCTAGTTTCCAAGGTTATTGCTAAAATTTCTCTGATACCAACTGTAATGCTCTGACCCCAGTTACCCAGAGTCGGTGCATTATTATATAACATTGGTATGATTACAAGGAATCATGTCCCGAAGGACCAATCAATTTTTCAGTCTCGGAAAATAGATTACATACATGAAGTTCAACATTACAACTTGAAAATAAAAAAACAGTAATTTATTCCATTAGAAACGTCCAAGCCTCATAGATTATGCCTTCAAGTCACTCATATCTAACTTTTTCATATGTTGGGAACATAAATCAAAATAAAGGGGTGAGCTTAGATGCTCAGTAAGGGTAAATAATTTAGCAGAAACGATGAACTTTTAAGGTAAGATGTGTAACAAAACAACAACCTTTTAAACATAAACATGAATATAATATGGAAAAAATTAATCAAACATTACCATATAAAAATACACATAGATATTATTATAGTCTAATAATCACATGTAATAAATAATTTCATAATGAGGGAATGTATTGTAGAGGAATTTAATTTATGTGTCAAGGCCTCATTACAGAGCCAATGGGCTAACTGTAAATAGACCCAAAGTTTGAGAGCCACTGTAACCTGGATTCATCCCAGAGAGACTCTGTAACCAAACTCCAACCTAGAGAGCCTCTATAATCAGCCTCTAATCTGGAGGGTCTACTGTAACCGGACCCCAACCCGGAGGGCTTACTTTTAACGATACCCAACCCAGAACATACTAGTCCAATACATTCCTCTTATGAAAAGGGTGAAATATAAAATAAACATTCGTATTAAAACATGCATACGAAATGTCATTACTTTAAAGATAAAACATGATTGTAATAAAAATAACACATCCATATTCAAACATATCACAAAACCATAAAAACATTATGGGATATTTGTATCAAAATAAATCAACTTAAGACAAGTGTAAAATTTTTCAAAGGATGTTGACATATATAAAATCAAAACTATTTGAGAGAAACATCTACTTCTATTTTGAAATCATTTAAGAATTACATAATTATAATGAAATAATTTATTTTGAAAATATTCTTATAATATTTTAAGGTAATATTCAACGATGTTATAATGGCAGAAAATAGCCACACCCACCGTATAAGTTAAAAAACATTTTTACCTTAATTTTGTCGAAAAGTTCATAAAGTACCTTGTTTGGAAAACAATGGAAAGATTCCTTTATAATCATATTATAAAAATTAATACAAGGGTATAAATGAATTTATCCCATAGTCTAGAAAATATTAAAAAAAATTTGAAATAAATTTTTAAGAAAACACGGATGTGGATGATAAAGATGTCCCAATAGATACTTACATAAAAACAACCACAGATAATAAAGAGATTGTGAAATTAACCGTTACCACATTGTAATAAATCGAGTCATATGAAAAAATGTTAATGAACATAAAATCATTCATATAATACCATGAATATAAAGAGAATCATGATAATATATATCAAATGGCAGTACACAATACACCACATGCAATAAGTGGCGAATAATGGAAATCTCACGGAAGTAAAAGTGAGATAAGAAACCCCTTACCTTGTACGTTCCTTTAGTCGAGGGTATGTTTAACTTCCTGTATAAAGACTATAGTATGTTATTAAATTATTCTTGAACCATATTAATATTTATGATATCATCCATGACTCATTTATGACTTTATACTACCCATTTAATAATAATTTCCATGGTAAATTAACATTTCGGGTAATAATCGCTTTCTTTATCGTAGGTGTTTTAACTGGTTATTTTTTATTGTATCACTTAGATAATGATTTAAATAATTTCAGAATATAAAACATCCTATATATTTATAATATAAATATATATAATAGACATATATATGAAATGGAAAACATTGTTTATGGAGACGGTAGGCCGTACGTACGCATAAACACTGTTTCTGTTTTCATATCATATTGAATAGATCTAAGTGAATAAGATATATGTAATTAAATTAATAAATATATTTATATCTCCAGTATCATTAATATGTCATACATTACATAATTATTAATGATATATATTTTATAATCATCATTGAATGGTGAACGTGTAAATGAATCTCATCACGTCGTGGAGACGTTAATCCGTATATATGCGCAAGCGATAATATCACAATATTGATGGAGAAAATATATGAAATTGTATGGTATATCATATATAAAATATTTTTTACATGTTATATTTATTATTTGAATCAGTTATACTCATTATTATACACATCCATATAATGAAGTGTTTGAATAACAATCTACACCACAACGTGGAGACGATAATCCGTACGTACGCATGTATTGTGACTTTGTCATTTATTGTATGGATAGAATAATGAATATGTTTTACCATTTTTATAGTAACATAAAAGTATATATATGATACTAGATTTATTATTTTATAATGGAAACAACAAAGAAAGAGGAAGTGGAAGAAGAAAAGAACTTGAAAGAGGTGGTGAAATATTTACCTCTTCTTCGGGTTCTTTCTTTTTGATTTGATAAAAAGGTATCCTTAGGTTGAATTTCTGACCAAAAGAAGGCATATAGGATAAAGGGAGGAAAGTTGGGAGGATATTTTGGTAGGGGTTGTCTGAGACAAAAGGCTTTGGAGGTGTGAACTTAAGAGAAGGGGATTTTCCCTTTTATAAGAGAGGTGAGGGTCACTTTAGAAAAAGCTTGCAATATTATTTTATAATAAAATAATATTTGGCTTCTAATGGCTCCAAAATGATTTATTTAGAGGCTAAGGTGGGGATGGGTCTAGAACCTCTCAACCAATATGTTTTATATAGGTTTAGGTCACCATATTAATCATATCGTTTAGATTTAACTATTAGTTAAATAGTTTGACATTTACCCTGTCTCTATATTTTTATATTATATGGTTAATAAACTTAATATAAAATGCCAATCGAAACCTAATTGGTTAATTAATGAAATATATTTTATTATATAAGTCTTTTGGCCGAACTGTATATTTTTAGGACTATTATATCAATTAATAATATAATATTTGTTTTTAAAACTATTTTATGTTAATTTTGACACTATTTGGTATTTATTTTTTGTTAAAATCATAACATCATGATTAATTAGAAAACAAATGATTGAATCAACCCTAAAATGTCATATTAACCTATAAAATTAGTATAATTCTTCATAAGTCTCAAATTACAGTTATTTGGGTATTTATAATATCAATTATTTTAATCTTTTATTAATAAGGTAATTACTGAATTTTCATTGTGTGATAAATAAATTTAATTATTTAATGTCTAAAAATTATAAATTAACTACCATTATGTAGGAAATATTTTTATATTTCTAATGAATATTTATAGTCGAACTAATTCTTTGTATAACCCTATATTAAAAATGTTTTAGATATGAAAACTTGAATTTAACACTTTTAAATATTCTTTATATTAAATAATAATATATTTCCTAATCTAATCCTTGTGGACCTAAAGTATCATATTTTATTCCTAAGTTTTTTTGTGATCTAATTAAATTTATCCAATAGAATTAGAACATGTGTTAGGGTAATTATATTATCATTTTTACCCTTAATTTCCTTATTTACTTTTAACCGTGGAAAATAAAAGTATAAAGTTACTATTGAACAAAAATTATTTTCATCTTATTGAACCAAATTTTACTTACTTATTTTAACCATTTTTCTCAGATTTTTGAAATTCAACTCACAGAAGTGGTAAAATTAAGTTTTATACCAATTTGCAAATGCTTCTAAGAGGTGGGTAAAAGATGGTAAAATGTTCGATAAAATTTTATATATCTAAACTTTTTATAAAATGACATCAATTAATTAAGTTGAACATATATAGGTATTATTTATCTATTTTGAAATAAAATAAATTAAAATAAAACAACTAATTATTTAAATAAAAAGTCAGTTTTAACCAATAACGCAGTGTTTTTTCACAATTCATAAAAATATGATAGTTATCAGAAATGTACGAAAAATTTATCCAAACTAAATTTTTATGTCCCATTATAAAGAATAATTTAATTTAGTTAAATTGAGTATATGAAATTCTAAAATATTTGTTTTAAAAAGGGTTCATCATTAAAAGGTGGTAAAATTTCATTTTTTCAAAAATACTTATTTTATTCGAAAAAATGAAATTGTTCTTATATTATGTCTAACAAACACATAATATGGATGTTAAAATTATATAGAGTATACGAGATTCAAAATGTAGTTAATACTATTAATAACTGCTTTTTGAATGGTTAGTTTAGTAAGTTATGGTGAGCTCAAACTCAGTGTAGCGTGTAGCGCAAGCTATTGAAATACTTTAATGAGATAACGTACTACGAAACCCTGGAGTGTTACATGCGAGATCTCCTATGGGTTGAAAACCCGAAGAAATAGAGAACCAAGACGGGGGGATAAAAAATCCCAAAAAAGACCAGACTTTCTCCAAGATATTGGGAGAAACAAGTTCATTAGGGCAACCATGAAGTCTTCAAATTGATGATAGGAAGGAAAAAAGAGAACCTTATCTAGGGAGATGGGATGATTCACCATTGAGGCATCATTTGACTTCAGAGCTGTCAATGAGAGAAACTTCATGATAGGAAAATATAGGTGGGGACCCCAGGATGACTCTGGGACCCGAGCGCTTGAAAGGAGGACATCAAACTCCCATCCGGCACCCTATTCATACCTGAAACACTTGGACTTGAACAAGGTAGTGAGAACATAATCTAGGGTAGACAGTATAGGAAATATCCTAACTCTATCTGAAGGAATCATGCACACAAATAGAAATATTCTACATAAAATGTAGAGAGATTTAAAGATCCACATAGATACGGTCCATCAATGCATCCACACAACATCTGGTCCTTGAATCCGAGAAGAGAAAGCCACCATGGGAATCACCTATTGCCTTCCGGAAGCCAGCATTTTTGGAATGGAAGTGAATGACCTGGGAGGTCAATCCACACCATAGCTAGAGGGATCTCTTTTCCCATATGTGAAGCCATCAATCAACGTGAGAGGATGAACATCCATCAACTAAAAGAATGGTGGGACCTACACCACACATCAATTAAATACTAATTTGATGCTTGGATGAGGAAGAAGGAATTACGGTGCACCACTAATATTTTCACCAGTGATCGAAGACCCCAAGAGAAGACAAAACACTAGAAGACCTTGAGGGGAGGTTTCTCAACCATGAACAGAGCCACTAACATCCATTTCAGGCATGCATCCGCCTCTAAGAAAGTTAACCCCATTAATTCTAGGGAGCGGTATAAAACATTCCTTGATACCTTCGGGGGAGGCACCCCAACATCTGGAAAGCATGAACGAGGAGGAACAATCCGCTGGTAAAGGGCGTCTTTGAAATAGCTGGGTTGTGAAACCGGGGGAGGAAGGCTCAAGTTAGGATGTTGGGAAAAGAGTAAAGCCTCCGGGTTAGATTCCTTGTATATAGTTCCAATTCAATAAAATCACCATTTACTCTAGAATAGTATAGTTATGGTATATATATTCCCTCTATATAGACGAGCATGAGATGATGAATGGAACCATATTTTTTCTTTTATCTTGGTTCAGGTTTTCTCAGCATGCGGACTACATTATCTTTGATACCTCATCTAGATATTTCTCATTTAAGTTGTATTCTTTGCTACATGGTATAGAAAACAAATATCCCATTGTCTTGAATATTTTCAGAATATAGTCCCTATGGTTTGAAGGTTCAAGGAAAGAATAGATTCCCTCTGACATGAAGGCCTAATTCAATGGTCAGAAGGTCTATTTTTGGTCAATAGATTCACTACTATGGTATATCTACTACACTGCTATAGTAATACTATTGGAACTGCTACAGTAACCCATAAGTTATCCACTAAAAGTATTTGAACCTAGGTTTCAAAGATAATAATGAGGTTCCCTAACCCACTCTACCAACTCCATAGATATGAAAATATACAATGAATAAAAATTATTGAAAAAACAAAAAAAAATGTGTTATTAAAAAAAATAATTAATGATTAAAAATGGAAATATAAATGAATAATTTTCTAAAATAGGGGATTATGATGGTTTTGTTTGTGATAAATTATATTAACGTGCTTATAATAAATTATAGATTAATCGAAAGGGTGTTTATAATTTCAATAATTTTCATTGAGTTATAATACTTCTGCTCCAACTTCATTATTATATATTGGATAAATTCTACCCTATTAATTAGTTTTTATCTATTAAATATTTAATTTGGGATCTAAATTTTTTGATTATAATCTCCCTTTAAATCTATTCTAACATAAAAATATAATTTTTTTATGTTGTTTTCTCGACTCAACGTATTTTCATTTTTCTTAATGATTCTAATTGGGATATAGTCTTACAGGATGGTTTAATTATTATATATTATGATATTATTATTCCATTCTTCATACCACTAAGGGGAATTACATTTATGGATTTCTGTCTTCATGATTTGTTTTGATGTTAATAATAATTCTCATTTTATTCAAATGCTTTGTTTTTCTTCCATATTAGTATTACCTATTATCATAAATATTCCCATTTAATTTTATTAAATTTATTTTTTTTAATTTTTTTTATTTTTAATTTTATCTTTTTTTATTTTTAAACTAAATATTTATTACTCTCTTTACGACGTGGGATTGAATAAATTGTATTTAGAAAACAATAAACTGGACTTTCCTTTGGATTTTGTGTTCTGATCTCAATCCAAATTGTATATGGGAAACCCTTTTAAAACCTAATATTTAAAATAAGAAAATTATTTTCACTAGAGTGTATTAAACAAAAAAACATATCTTATAGGAAAAGATAACACTCAAGATTTTTCGAAATATTTATTTTAAAATAAAATTAGTTTCTTTGATAGATTGTGGAACACACAACAATAAGTATAAACGAACCGTAATATAGTATACCATTATAAAATAGACCTTAAATTGGTTTATATTAATATTATTATCTAAAATATGATAATTATGGTCGTATACTAATTAGAAATAAAATAATAATCATTAAATTGAAAAACTAATGTTTTATGAAAAATGTTATTTTATACAATAGTTGGACTAGTGTGGCTTTGCACACATTATTTAAATTTAATGTTTACCTATTTTAGAAGACATAGAAACAAAATTAACTTAATTTTTTTAAATAATCATATCAATATTATCTTAGGGTATGTTTTTTGGATTTTTCTAAAATATTACAATTTTCAATTAATAGTAAAAAAATACTAACTTATAATTGAAAAATATATTTTTTTAAATTATTTTTAAAGTTAAATTAAATTTAAAATCGTTTTTAATGAAAAATTAGTTCAATTTTATTTCAGTTAATAAAATTTTTGTCATTGGAATGAGTTTCAAATTTATATTTTATTTAAAATTATTTTAAACTTTTGATAATTTTCTCTTTCAAAACCGATTTTCACATCGCATCTACGAGATTATAATTATATTAAAATTTTCATCTTGTGTGAAATTAGTTTTTAAAAATTGATTCAATATTTATAAATTGTATAATTTTTAATTTATAATAAGGTCAACTAAATTTTATACAAAATTGAATATTAAAAATATTAAAAATTAATTTTCACAATTAAGGTTAAAATGGATTTATTAGTGGATAAACTAATGATATAATGGTTAAAATCACCTATAAACGTGTAAAAAATATATTTTATGTCCATATATAAGAATTATATCTTAAAGGTTTGTTAAATACATATTTTAAGGATTTTGGATTGATACAAATGTGGTTATGATTGAATCATTTCAAAACATTACAAGTGTACCACTCACCTCACTTATAAAAGGACACCCCTCTCAAACTTTCTTCTAATCATAAAGCCATTTTGGTTATCTAATAACTAAAAAACTAATATCTCTAAATCCCTCATCTCATCCTAAAAGCCTTATCTTAGGTACAAATCCAACATAGGAGGCCTTTGGTGCAAACCAAAGGAGTATATCTGAAGAAGAGGTAACGTTCTTCAATGAGAATGTTTTTATTTCTTCTTATACATATCACCCCCAGTTTCCAATAAGTAACCCTTTATTTAAGACTTTTAAGTATATAAAGTGTTTTGGTGATGTTTTGGAGGTTTTTTTATTACTTTTGGAATGTTTTTGTGGATTTTATATAGGTGAACAATTTGGGCACGATTAGTAGAAAGCGTGAAAATTCAACAGGAAATTGTGCAAGGTTTGACCAAACTATGTGACCACCAAGGAGAAAATAGGTGAAGTGGGGAAGAGGGTTTATTTATGGATGTAATATGGTTTGTATAACTGTGTTCAAAAACCATTCATGGTGCTTTTTGAGGTAGATGGTGACCCAATGTTAGCACCCAGTTTTTCTCCCCATGCGCCTAACCATAAAAAAATTTATTCTAATCCTAAAAATGGTGATATCACTATGATTTAACTCTAATAAAATATTTTTCACTATTATAAAACATAAATACGTTTTCATTCCTCCCAAAGTCTTCGAAGTCTCTCCCCTTCAAATTAAAATCAATCTCCTTGAATTTCTTGATGCGATGAAGCCCAATTCCCTAAGTAAATCATCGTTTTTATAGTTTTCCTTAGATCTACCTCTCTTCTTTATCTTGGATTCATTGTGATAGTCCACT
This sequence comes from Viscum album, assembly GCA_963277665.1. NCBI lineage: Eukaryota > Viridiplantae > Streptophyta > Magnoliopsida > Santalales > Viscaceae > Viscum > Viscum album. Next base: position 119,446,834 of record OY728119.1, read on the forward strand.
AGGGATATATATATTATGTTTTATTCCAACTTTGGTGATATTTTTTTGTCTTTTATTATTTAAATTGATCTATGGTTGGTATTTAGATATTAAACTAAGGTTTGTAAAAGATTTTATGTCATTCTATGTTTTCACCATAGTTTTTGTGGTATGTTACTTCACTTTCAACTCAAATTAATAGATCTAACATGTTATATTTAATATTAATTGTTTTTCTTTACATTGTTTTTTAATTTTTTGGGAAATTATTTATGTAAACGTACATTAGTGATGGTTTATGAAATTGTAAAAATTGGGTTTTTGGTTGAATGTGAAAGCGGTGGCATTATTTTAAAATGATGATTTCTAACGAGTTTTTGGTTTTTATTCATGAAATATTGGTTTCAATAAATTATTGGGTTTATCTAAATGGTTTTAAATAATTGTCTTGTAATTTTTTTCAGCTTAAATTGTTAAGTGTGTGTTGAATGGGATGGATAATGGTTGTCGAGTACCACCATTAAAGGTATAAGTTATCGATGTGAAGTTACACTATCAATGGAAAACACCAAGCTTGTGTGGTTGAGTGTGTGTGTGTATCTTTAAGTTATATGGAATGGTTTATGACAACATGGAAATTAATAAATTAGTAAAAGACATGTTTGTTTATTTCCCATCGATATTACTTTGGTTTGGTAATAATGTTTTTTTATAGAAAATATTTTATCTTCTAATATAAACTGTTTTCAATTGTTTTATATAATTTATTTTATATAAATGAGATAACATGTTTTATCCAAGTGTTGTGAGTATGGAATTCATTTGGGGAAAACCTATTGAGTTTCATTACTCACCCCTTTTTTGGAACAATGGTGCTTTTGGAAATATTCTTTATCAAAACATAGGTAAATGTAAAGCATCACACATCCTTAGTGGTGATTCATGATACATGGCATGGAGTTGGATCTTGGAGCACGATGAGAGTTTTCTTTGTTGGTTTTTGGGAGTCATCAACTTTGTACTCTGATATTTCTTATAGTTCAGTTTGGTATTATTTTACGTTATTTTTTCTTGAGTTTCATCCATTGTTATAATGTATAATTTAGGGGTTTTTTGTAATGGTATGTTGGTTATGGTTTATTTAGTTTTAATGGGGAAATCATCCCCTAATAATATTGAATCTATTGGAATGTATTACCATCCTTTGTATCCTTGGGGATGTCTCTTAATGAAAAGTGGAAATTCCACCATGACTCAATCCAATGAGGAGGGGAAGGATGTTACATGTTGTAACCTCATGCTCAGTCCAATATTTTAGAATAATGTGAGTCCTAGTTAGTCCAATAAATTTTGACAAATTTTAATGGTTGTTGGTCATGGAGCATAAACTCATTATGCTTTATTCCTATATTTAGAATGGTATAAAGGAGTAGGATTGTGAGGACATGAAATTTAAACAATAAAAATACATAGTCTACCCTTTAATGTTGAACTTCATGTTACATGATAGTTAGATGCATAAGTGTTTGGGAGACACTTATAGGTATTGTAATGTCATTGTTATGGGTGGATCCAATGAGAATAACATGAAACACATTGATGGAAATGGATTCTCACTAGGAATAAATATTTCATTTAAAGTATAATTTAAGGTTTAGGTGAAAATTTAATGATTTTTGAAAAAGTTTTAGTTTTTTTTCAAATGTGTGATTTTGAAAAGGGCTCGATTATGCAATTTTGATAATGGTTTGAATTTCAAAACAATGAGGGAATTTTAAAAAATTGTTGAATGTGGAAAATATTGAATTTTGGTAAGAAATTATTTGATATATGATGTCCTGGATTTTGAGATTGTTGATCCTTAATTTTCTAGAGAGAGAGACTTATAGAGTTTTTTGTGTTAATAAAAAATGGTACCTAGTATGAGTTGTAGAAACCAACCGGTATAAGCTACTATGAATGGGTTTGAACCTAATACAAAGGTAAAACAAGAGCTGGTTCAAAGTGTTATCCATGATTTTCAAGTTGTGTATTAAGGGAACCAAAGGGATGAACCAATGGAAGTGGATCATTCGATAAAGTTCCAAATGAATATCCACTAATCTTTCAAGGTAATATGGAAGAAGAGAAGGAAGAGGTTTGGATGAATAGGATGAATCAAATATTCAATTTCCATATCACACCAGCAGAGTGGAAAGTAACTTTAGTGATTTATATGCTAGAGGATCTTGCACAACAATAGTGTGATTGAACAGTTTAATAGAAATTAGTATAAGTAATTTCTTGACAGGAATTTGAATAATTTTTTAGAAAACAATTTTATCCTCATACATTCAGAATTAGAAGAATGATATACGTTTTCAGATTGAAGTAGGTGATCCTCGTAGTGACTAGGTATGCATGTAAATTTCTGAATTTAGTCCACTTTCCACTTGAAGTTAGTGCTAGTGAATCCTTGAAGGAGAACCTTTTTGAAACGAGGATATGGAAAGATAATTTCTTGATGTTTTCAATGCTATGTATAATAGATTATACAGATATTTTCAATAGAGAGATGGTGCAAGAAAGGTAAATCTCAGGAGCTGCAGTGGGAGGAAGCATGATGATACCTATATCAAATGGTGGGAACTCTAATGGTGGGAACAAGTTGAAGATGAACAACTATTTCTAAGGTAGCGGGATGACTCATAAACACAAAACCATATCGTTAAATATCCCTAAGAAACTAATAGAAATGTATTATTTTTACAATGTGGGTCTTTTGACCACATGAGGTGAGATTGTATGGGAGCACCTTGAGCATTCCACAATTAAAATAAGATGGGGCATATTCAGAGTTATTGTCATAAGGATCCAAAATAGGGTGTATGGGATGCATCTCATGTGCCAAATATGTTTGTATGATTCAATGAGAAGAGGGTATAAAAATCACTCTCATCATTAAAACAGGTTTTATATGATAATTCTTGGAATACCATAACTCCCCACTAAGGAAAATATCAACTGGGAAATAACAAACAATGTGTTGTGAGTATGCAGTTATATGTAGTTAAGAAAGTTATTGTGGATAATAAATCTGGGCCATCAATAGTGTGAGGTATGTTTCTTTTGAATTCAACCCTTATGAAAACATTGTTTGATATGGGTGAATCCCAATCATTTATTGCTTCTTATACTGTTTATTTTCTAGGTTTACTGGTTTAGATGATGTCGTGTGTCTAAAAACTTCTTACTCCTCTTGGTCAAAGAAAATTTTGATCCCTTAGGTTTAGAGAATGTTATATAACTGGGGATAAAAATGAGATGATATTGGATATCTCTATGTTGGATATGGATGTCTATAAAATAATCATGTGTATGTATTGGTTGACAATGTTTAAGTATCACATTGATTGTTATACATGAAGGGTCATTTTTACGACCGATGATCGAATCAAGCATATCATTAGACGATACTAGAATGTAAAGGAAGGTACAAAAATATTTCTAGCACCATCTATTGGAATTATCTCATACAAGTTGGTGGTGTTGAATATTGAATTTGTGGAAAAGATCAAGAATAACTATTTTCCATCGGCTATCGATCAGTTTTTAGACGTTCTCCTAAAAATATTTCTAGGATTCCACTCAGGAGGGAAGTGGAATTTATGTTTGACATACTCCGGATGAACAATCCAATTTCCATTTCATCTTACCAGATGGCACCAAAATAATTAAGGGAATTCAATGTGCATTTGGAATACATTGAAATCAAATGGTTCATTTGTCCTAGCACATCTTCATGGGCAGTTCCCATCTTGTTTGTCAAAAAAGTGGATGTTATTCATCAGTTGCGTGTCTATTATCATAATATTAAAAGATTTATTATAATGAATTGGTATACACTTCCATCCATTGATGATATGTTTGATCAATTTAAAGGATCTTAGTGTTTCTCCAAAATTGACTTTGATTAGTATATCACCAGTTGAGAGTTTGAAGAGTGGATATTCCTAAAATAACTATCAAGAGTAGATATGGCCATTATGAGTATGTGGTTATACCTTTCACTCTTAGAAATGAAGCAATGGTCATAATGGATGTTATGAATAATATATTTCAATGGAATATCAATTCTATTAGGATGGTGTTTTTTGGATGAAATAGATATGGAATCTATGACAAGGGATGATCCTTAGAAACAGATGGTGACACTATTGGGTGTCTTGATAGATCATCTTCTATATTCCAAATTACTGATGTTTGATTTTTGGATACAAGAAGTACATTTTTTGTCCATGTAATCTTAGAAATATGGGTTTCTATGGATCCTGAAAAGATAGAGGTGTTTATCTCTTGGAAACTGCCAAAGAATGTCTACGAGAAATATAGTTTCCTTGGTCTAGTTGGTTATTGACAATGTTTTGTTAAAGATTTATCACCACTAGATTCACAAATGATATCTTTTAAGATAAAAAATGTTGCTTTAAAATGGAGTATGGAATATTATAAGTCTTCTCATGAGATTAATGATCAACTTACATCATTACAAATCTTTATTTTTTTCAGAATGATGAAAAGTGTATGTGGTGTATTGTGAGGCTCTAGGATCAAGCTTGGGATGATTTCTCACAACTGGAGATCATGTTGTTTATTGTGGCTCAATACAAATAATTTTTAATTAGAATTACTACCCAATAGACTATATGAATTTAGCTATGTTGTTCCATGCTTTTAATACTCAGCGTTATTACCAATTTGGTAATAAAATATAATGTGTTTATAGATCATAAGTGATTGAAACATATTTTATCACAAAGGTATTTAAATACGAGACAAAGATTATGGATGAAGTATCAATAAATGTTTGACTTTGACTTGTTGTATATGCCAGTTAACGGAAATTTAGTAGAAGATGCATTAAGAAGAATTCCATATGCTTAGTTTCCAAAACAAGCTTTAGATCAGTGAATGTTAATTTCAGTGATAACATACATGAACTTGGAATGTGAAGATCGAGGTTATTTTTTTTGTTTTCCTACAAGATTTTTTTATTCATGGTTTCATTGTAAAAACTAAATCTCCACAAGTGTATGATTTAAAATGTGTATCTATGAGTTTAAAACTGAATTGTGGGGATACCACTGAAGGATGAAATCTTGATCAGCAATTGGTGTTATGATTTTTCGATCAGATGGTCGTACATATGGAATTTTAGGAATACCTTATTCATGATTACCAAAATTCAATATGGTTTGTTAATATAGGAATATATAAAATGTATAAGGCATTTAAAGAAAAAATCTATTGGTTGGTATGAAAAAAAGTTTGCTGAGTTTGTATTGAGATGCTTAACTTGTCTGTAGGTTAAGAAAGGTCATCAATTAACAGAAGGTATGTTGTAGTATTTACCAATTTCAGTTTTCAAATGGGAGTATATAGCCATGTATTTTATAAAAATTCTCCCAATAACAGTTTGGAAACATGATTCTATATGGGTGATAGGGGATCATATTATAATTTCATCCTATTTCATCCATATTCATGAATCTCATATGGTACATGATGTGTCAAAAATATATATCTGAAAAGTATTAAAGTGTAATGGTCTACTAGTTTCAATAGTTCTATAAATAGATCTAAAGTTTACATCTCATTTTTTGAAATCCTTTTTGTAATCCCATGTGACTTAGTTGAATATGATTACAACATATCATCCTAAAAAGGACGGTAAATCCTAAAAGATTATACAAACTTTGGAATGACTTTTGAGGACTTTTTAAAAGTATTTTTGTGGCTAATGGGAAGATCACATAAAATTGGAAGAGTTCTCATATTACAAAAGATATATGTACTCGATATATTGAGATCCTTTTGAAGTATTTTATGGGAACCATTTTCATTCACTGCTTTGTTGGGTGGAAATTGGTGAGACTTCACTAGTTAGGCTGAACTTTGTCCAAGAAACAATGGAGATGATTTAGTTAATTAAGAAACATGTGTTTATAAAATAGAGTCATCCTAAATATTATGCAAAACATTGTTGACAGTCATTGTCAATCGAGGTGAGTGATTGTGTGTTCTTGAGGATCTCTCAAAGGATTTACCACCATTTTTTAAAATAAGATAATGTTATATCCTTTATACATAAGACCTTTTGAGATACTTTAACGGGTTGGTGAGATGGAATATCGACTATATTTTCTAACCCGGTTCACTGTAGTGAAAAATGTGTTTCATGAATCTCATTTGACGAAGTATCATCCTAATCCTAACCATGTGATTATATGGGATCAAATTAACCTATATCCAAATTATTTGTTGGTTCATATCCCTGTATATATTGTGGATAAGCAATAGAAATTATTTCATGGGAAAACTATCAGTCTAGTGTGATTTTTTTGGAAACATTGTTAGATTGAGGAAGAGATATGTGAATGGGATAATAAAGTTCTCACGAAATGGTCTGAACTCTTTCATGGAAATTCTAGTTTTCTACTTTTTAAGGAAGCAAAGGCCAATTGTATGTAGAATGTAGCACCACCGAGTTTCATGTAAGTAACCATTTATTTTGAATTTTTATGTATATAAAGTGTTTGGTGTAATTTGGGAGGGTTTGGAAGAGATATGACATGAAAATACATTAGCACACTTCAGGCATATGTATATTCCTACTTCCTTTGATGAATGCTTCCATGTAAATAGAGTGGAAATTATGAGAAAGATAAAATTTCCACTAGTTCTCTTCAAACCCTTCATACAAGTAAAACATGAAACTACATGTAAGTGTATATCCTTACCAATGTTTAATAATTCTATAATTCAAATATGATGGCAATCAATAAGCATATGTAAATCCCTACTCTCCAATATGAATCCCACCAGTCAAGTACGATGGAAATAAAATACAATGATATGAAAATTAATGCATATTTGTATCAATCTTGTCATCAAAATATGATGGAAAATGAGAATACACAAATCCATTATTGGAAATATTAATCCAATCTATCATATATGATCGAAATTTGAGAAATAAGATGGAATATCCCAACTATAAATCATGGGAAGATTAGTTCCTCTTCCCCCACATAGGAGAACTATTACTACCTATTGGAACAAAATGGAGGACAGGAGCAAGAACATAATCATTCTCGAAAATCACAAAGAAAATATATCCCAATTCCATCCAAATACGTCTCTCCACACATCCTACAAATGATGTAGAACTTGACATAAATACCTAACTATATCTTATAGACCTATCAAGACGTAATCACATCCATTGAAATAGCAAGGTGTGAGGCCTACAACCCCATCTCTATAAGTGGGGTAACTCATCCAAAAAATAAGGTGATCACTCGATAGTAGACTTTCATCCTTTCTCCCATCTAGGAGGCTCATCAGCCTCATTATTTTATAAATGGACATCCAGATCATGAAAAATACTCAATAAAAATGTGGTACACAAGGCCACATCGATGTATTTTCTAGAGGAGGAATATATACCTTATATAAATGATGATACTCATATTAATACCCCTGAATCATCAAGTGACCCACTAGAATAGGAACCCACATATGAAGGTCCTTATAAAAAGTAGGAAACCCCAGTCGCTCGCAAAAGAACGACCAAAAATAAATTACACCAAAGGAAACTAGAGAATTAAGAGAAAAATCATGAACCTAATCAGTTGGAAGATAGAATTATTGATTCCATTAAACAATTAAATCTGGTGGTTTTGGATCCTTAAAATCTATTACTAAATTAAGAAATGTGTAGTAGTAGTTGCGATGGGCCTCCCCGCAAAATTTTTACCATCATCTCCAAATCCCCCCCATAGAATGTACTAAGAAGGATTACATAGTGGAAAAGAAACACGTGGTCATAAGATCATGTCTCATGATGAGCATCATGGTATCCCACCTCGTGGCCAGAATATCGGGCAACAAGAAGGTCATCTCCCTAATGTCGTTCACCTTGATGGTCCTCCCAAACGTATATGCTATAGAACATCTCCCTACAATTAGGCATCTAGTAATAATGGTAGTCCTAACCATTTTGACACCAACTATGAAGGCCCTCCCTGCCGTGACATCTCAATTTATAAATAAGTTCCTCCACTTTCTTTCATCTACCCTAATGGTCGACCCAGTGTATATTCTTTATAAATTCTCTCTGTCGTTGAACATCAATAAATAATGGTAGTCCTCTCTATTGTTTCTATAATTCCACGACCCCAGTTACCCAGAGTCAGTGCATTTTTTTAATACATTGGCATGATATAAGGAAATCATTTCCCAAAAGACCGATCAGTTTAGTAGTCTTGGAAATAGATTATATAAATGAACTTCGCATTAAAATTTCAAACATAAAATACATCATATATAGTTCTTTGAGAACATAATTATTTCATTTTATCTTAACCCTACATATAAATCATAAAACCCATCTTGGAAATCCTAGGAAATTAAAACATAAGAAAGGGGTGAGACCAGATGCTCAGTAAGGGTAAATAATTTAGCAGAAGATAACATAAACAATAGGCATGGTGAATAATTGAAAACAAAATCCTTTTCAAATAATAAACATGAACCATTTATGGTGAAAATATGATATGAGTAAATAATGACATAACAAAACACATTCATGGGTATTCTACTAGTAGAATAACTACATGAACCATCAATATTATTTTCATAATGAGGGAATGTATAATGCCAGACATTCTGAAACATTTTGTCAATGTCTCGACCAAGATGTAGAAAAATGATTAAGGCCTCAACCAAAACCATCTATTAAATTGGGAAATACCTCGACCAATTCCATGTCTAATTGTCTCATGATACCTACTGATGCATCGAGGAGCTAAATTGGGCTCCACCCTTCACTTACAAAGTCCAATACATTCCTCATATGAAAAGGTTGAAACATAACATAAACATTCGTATTGAAACTAGCATATGAAATGTCAATCCTTTAACGATAACCCATGAATGGTATAGAAATAACACATCCATAGTCAAACATATAATAACTCATTCAATAAAATATTTAAGATTTCATTTATAAAAAATCAACATCAATCAACAATAATATCCCAAAAGGATGTTGACATAGTTGAAAATGATTAGTAAAACTCTTTGAGAGAAATACCCCTTTTTCATGAATACATTTAAAAGTCACACAATTTAGAAAGGAAGATATTTAAAGATATTTTTGAATCGAAGTGTCCCATAACACTTTGAAACTTTGGAAAAGAATTATAATTTAAAAACATTTGTGTCCATATAAATAAATCCTTAAAATTGTTTTGAAAACATGGACATAAATTATAAGGGTTTATAAAGATAAATCTTTTAAACATTTATAATGATGATCAAGATAAGTAGAACCTCCCATAAAACATTAAAAGATTCATTTTGAATTTTTTTTATGAAATATGGGTATCTATGATAAGTATGTCCCAGTAAATACTTACACATAAATAATCTTGGATAATAATGAGTTTGAGGAAACAACCCTTATCTTGCACTTTCCTTTGGTCGATGGTAAGTTTAAACTTCTGTATAATGATCATAGAATTTTATTAAATTATACCAGAACCAAAATAATATTATTATATCATACAATATTCATTTAGGACTTTATACTACCCATTATTAATGATTTCTATGTTAAATTAACAGTTCGGGTAATAATTGCTTTATTTATATTGCAGGTTTTAACTTTTTATTCTTGATCGTATCACTTAGATAATAATATAAATACTTTCATAATATAAAACATGATTTATATATAATATATATTTATAATATCAATATATATAATAGATAGTTATATGAAACGGAAAACACCATCTATGGAGATAGAAGGTCGTACGTAAGCCTAAACGATGCTTCTGTTTTCATATCGTATTGAACAGAACTAAGTGAATAAGATATATGTAAATACACACACACATATATATATTAATTAGATTTATTATTTCATATATTACATGATTATTAATAATATATATTTTTATAATCATCTTTTAATGGTGAATGTGGAAATAAATCTCATCGCGTTGTGGAGACAGTAAGTCGTACATACACACGAGCGGCAACATCATTTCCTTAATGATTAAAAGGAATGGAGTTGGATGGTATATTAATTTTATAGAGACATTATCATGTTAATTTTATTATTTATATATGTATTAATTATCATTATATCCATCAAAATAACATAGTGTTGAATAACAAATTACACCACGACGTGGAGACGGTAAGCCGTACGTACTCATGCATGGTGACATTATCATTCATAAGATGGATAGAATAATGAATATGTTTGTAACATATTTATAATAACGTCACAGTATGTATAAGGTACTGGATTTATTATTTTGGTATGGTAAAAACAAAGAAAGAGGATGTGGAAGAAGAAAAGAACTTCAAATAGGTGATGAAATATTTACCTCTTCTGGGGATTCTTCCTTTTGATTTGATCAAACGGGCTCTTTGGTTGGATTTTTGACCAATGTAAGGACTATATGATTAAGGTTTGATAGTTTAGAGGATATTTTGGTATGGGTTCGCCGAGACAAATGGATTTTGAGTTTTGATTTTGAGAGAAAGAGAAGTGCCCTTTTATTAGAGAGGTGAGGGTCACTATAGGAAAAGCTTAAAATATTATTTTATAATAAAATAATATTCAGTTTCTAATGGCTCAAAAAGGATTTATTTAGCGAATTATGTGTCTATGGGTCGAAATCCTCTCAAAAAATATATTTTATACAAGATTATGTTACCATTGTAATCATAGCTTTTATATTTAACTCTTAGTTAAATAGTTTAACTTATACCTTGTCTCCTTGTATATATATATTATATGGTTAGTAAACTTACTATAAAATGCCAATTTAAGCCCAAGTAGTTCTTTAATGACATATCGATTATTATATAAGTCCTTTTTCAAACCCTTATATTTTTAGTAATATTATATCCTTTAATAATATAGTATTTGTTTTAAAAACCCATTTATGTCAATTTTGACACTATTTGGTATTTTGTTTTTGTGAAAGTCATAACAACGTGATTACTTCAAAATAAATTAATTGAATCAACCCTAGCATGTCATATTAACCTATAAAATTCATGGTTGATATCAAAACTTTCATGTTATATTTATTTTAATATTTATAATATCATTTATTTGATTTATTCATTAATATAGAAATATACTGCATCAAAATTATGTCATATATAAATATATTTATTTTACGTTTAAAAATAATAAATAAAATATAAAGATTTAGGAACTATTTTTTGATTTCTAATGACCATTTATAGTTGAATAGATAAATTATATAACCTCATATAATTTTTTTTACTGAAATATATTTGTGTTTGGTATTTTTGTCTTTACATTAGATTATTTAATATAAAACGTCATTATCACTCCAAAATGGCTCCATGGGGTCCACAAATCGACCCAAAGATTCTCATGGTAGGAAATGTATCAGAAAATAAGAATAGGAAAAAATTTAGGGTAATTTAGTATTATTATAATATTATATTGTTTCCCTTATTTATCGGATTTACCATTTAACCATGGTAAATAAAATATTTACCGAAGTAATTATTCATAATGTCTAAAAATAAATGATACCTATTTAAATAATTTGGAACTCCTGATTCCAAATATGGAATCCATTTTTCCAAATTCAAAACATAGAAGTTACAGAAATTAATTTACAATTAATTCCCATCGTCGAAACAAAAAAGCGTGTTTTTAAGAAATAATAATTATCAAAGGATTCACACTTGTTTATGTCCAATTTCAAGGTGAAATTACTTCCAATGAACAAAATTTGATTAAATGGTAAAAATATAATCTAATTATTATTTAAAATCACTAAAATGTATAATTTATCCCAATAAATGATTTTTGATAAAAAAAAAATTGTTTTTAATTAAAATTTAGTATTTTTCATTATTCATAAAATATGAAAGTTATCATAAAAGTACCAAAAATTTATAGAAACTAAATTTTAATGTCCCAATTATAAACAATAATTTTATTTCATTAAATATAATATGTATAAGATTCAAATATTAGTTTTAGAAATGGTTCTCCATTAAAAGGTGGTAAAATTACATTTTCTGAAAAATACTTCTTTTATCCAAAAAATGATTTTTTTCTTATATTATGTCTAAAAAACACATAATATGGATTCTAAAATTATAAATATTTTATAAAATTAAAAATTCAGTTAATAATATTCATAACTTCTTTTTGATCGACTAGTTTGGTAAGTCGTGGTGCGCTCGAACACGGTGTTGCGTGTAGCGCAAGTTACACTACTGGAAAACTGCCCTATACCCACGGTTCAAAACCGTGGGTATAGCCCCCAAAACCGTGGGTATAGGCTATACCCACGGTTTTGGGAACCGTGGGCTGCAATGGCGTCGGGATAGGGGGGTCACCCTATACCCACAGTTTGGAGAAACCGTGGGCATAAGTTTGACACAGCGTGGCAAGTGCGTGGCCACGCTGTCAAAGGATTTACCCCACGGTTTGAGAACCGTGGGGACTTAATCATCCAAAAAATACTCGGCGGTGGGTTTCGAACCCAGATCCCGCACCCCACCGCGTGAATCTGCCCATCTGTCAGACCAACCGAGCTAATAATTCATTATGCTATATATATATATATATCATGGTATATATATTAATAAAGCGTGTTTAATTTTTAAAAAAATCCCGCGGGTTTCGAACCCGCGACTCTACACACAAATCGCAAAAGAACCACGTTTCGTACCAACTGAGCCATTATTGGCAACTGTTATATAATTATATATTTTCCTATTTATATTAATATTATCAACGCGCTGCATATTAAAATTATACGCCCGTGGAGGTTTGAACCGGCGATATGGGGCATACGAACCTAAGTACTTAACCAACCAAGCTGTCAATATAATTTGTTAACAAAAATATATCAGCTTATAAATAATAATTCAAATTGTGGGAATAAATTTTCCCGCCAAATCATTTCTATTTTCCCGCGTCTATTTTTTTTTTGCCGCCATAGGCTATCCCCACGGTTTTAAAAAACCGTGGGTATAGCCCTTCTAATTTTTTTTTATCCCCATGGTTTTTCAAAAACCGTGGGGATAGGCCTTGAAAAAAATACCTATACCTACGGTTTTACCAAACCGTGGGTATAGGCCTTCGAAAAAAACTCTTTCCCCACGGTTTTATAAGAACCGTGGGTATAGGTGACCAATACCCACGGTTTTCCAGAACCGTGGGTATAGGTTCCGACACTATACATATACCCACGGTTTTCTTAAACCGTTGGTATAGGGTACCCCTATACCCACGGTTTTTCCCAAAAACGTGGGTATAGCTCTATTTTCCAGTAGTGTTATTGAAGTACTTTGAAGAGATAACGTACTATGAATTCTTGGGGTGTTACATTCTCCTCGCCTTCAATAAATTTCGTCCTTGCAATTTGAAATTTTTATTTAAAAATAAAAGTTTAAAAATAGAAAAATACCTTTGTGAAAAACCAACATAAAAAATTGGGTTAATAATATTTATTCTTAATAAGATTGAAAGGGAAATGAAAAAGTCACAACCAAATTATGATCTTAGTTAGGAGAAAATTGGTGGAAATTAGAGACAAATGATTTGAGGAAAAACATAAATATTTTTAGGGATTGATTGTGGTCATCAATCACAAACAAGTGTAAAATTGAGGGCTTCAAAGACATCAATCTATGATGATTTAAAATATCATCGGTTCAACAAAATATAAGGTATTAGGATAACACATTTTTGGTTTTAAGATCTCTTCCCAAAATTTTACGGATTTATTTATTCATAGAATAAGAGAAAAAAATTACTTCACAAGTAGAGTTACATCCTTTAACTGATTTCTACAACAAACTTATCTTTCACACTAAAAGATAATAGAACATAAAAATATTCTATTTATGCTAATCATATAAGGTTAAAAAACTGAATTTATAATTCATCTATTATACCACAATAAAATAAATCATACAATTCCAGACATCACATAGGCCAGTGGTAGGTGATTCACCCTTGTCGCCCATCGATTGTGGGTTCAAGTCTAACGGTTTTTCTGAAGGCGACGGGTTGTCGCCCAACCTCTGGGTTGTACATTTTATAAAAATACAAAAATAATCACCCAAAATGATTTAACCTTAAAAATATTATCCATTGTCAAACTTAATTGATTCCAACCATTAGAATTATCCAAAATAATTTTTTCCAAACTCACAGTCCAAAATTTATAAGGAAGGTAAATACAATGAAGATCCTTGTTTCCACGTAATAACATGTGAACACCTTCATCATGTTTTCTTTTAAAACTCTTTAACACCCTGAATTACCATAAAACCTTATTGATTACATTCATGCTCCCTGATTCTTTTTACAATACTGGATATACACCTTCTATCGAAAATTTTTGTATCCTCTAACAATGATAGAATATACAAATCATTATTCAGTTTCACAGATGTCAGTAATTTACAACATGATTTTTCCAAATCAATCATCTCTTATTCCAAAATCAATACCTCAGTATCATGACCATATTAAAGTTTATCTTTCCTTCAACAATTTATTTTCCAAAATATTTTACTTGATATTGAGTCACATTTCTTGGTACCACACTATCTTAAATTCTTAATGAAATAGTACTGCTGTATAATCCCTATATACTTAATAATTCTTATAACCAATACATCATTGATACAACACTATATGAAAAAATTATTTAATAACAACATGGGAACACAGGTCTTTACGCATAATCTATGGTAGTATCATAAACTGATTATTATCCAATATCGTCATTTGGGGCATACTATGATGATTTAGACATTGATTCGCGTAGTGTCCCAACTCCTTACAGATGAAGCTTTGTAATTTTGAAACTTTTTTTACCCTTGCAATCACGTACTTGGTGTCCTTTTTCTCTACACTTCTAACAAACTCACATTCCATTCAAGAATTTACCAAGGTGATTCTACAAACCCTTATCACATATGGGAAAATCCTTCATTCCCTTATACCCTTTATCCATAATTTTGTCTACGATCCTTTTCTTCTCTGGCTTCCTTTCAGTTCCATATGACTCAGATAATTCTATACATATCTTATTAACACATGATACTATTTCTTCATATGATGAGAATATGTGGGAGACTATTACCCTTATAATTTTTGTCTTAATACCACGAAAGACATGATCCTTATGAATATTTCGATCATGCATATTGCTGGAATTCTCATTCCTTCTACTACACGCCATTTCTAAATAATGGCATACTATAGGATTGTTTATGAATCTAAATGCAGAATTACAAACATGTAAAATACCAAACATAAATTGAAACAATATTTCATATAATCATTAATCTTAAAATGTTTTTTTGAGGATGTATTTACTCATAAATTGTTCATAATGGATTGAAATGAAAATGTGGATTATCCTAAGCATATCCCCCGGGAGTGTCGTATCCAAGAGTACTGAAATGCCTATTGTCATGTACGAGGATATCCTAGGTCCATCCTGAAACTCCTTGTTAGATTTTTCACACTTAGGTACATTTGTGCTAGAGCCGCCTCTACCAGCTCGAATCCAGAGAGGGATGTATTTCTTGGAGAATACACAAAATATCTACATTATCCAAATTCTAGGAATTTATTCTATATTAATCCTCAAAGTCAATATTAGGGTAATGTTTTCTAATCAGAGTTTATATAAATATATTTCCATTGTTGTTGTTAAACTTTCTCTGATACCAACTGTAATGCCCCGACCCGAGATACCCAGATTCGATGTATTATTTTAAAACATTGGAATGATAAAAGGAAATCATGTCCTTAAAGAACAATCAGTTTATCAGTCTTGGAAATATATTACATACATGAACTTCACATTATAATTTCAAACATAAAATATATAATAGATTGTTCTTTGAGAACACCATTATTCCATTTTAGCTTAAAACTGCATAATAATCATAATACACTTCTCGGAAATCATGGGAAAAAAAAATAAGAAAGAGGTGAGCTCAGATGCCCAGTAAGGGCAGATAATTTAGCAGAAGAAAACATAAACAATAGGAATGGTGAATAATTGAAAACACACGCATTTTCATATAATAAACATGAATAATTTATGGTATAAATATGAGCTGAGTAAATAATTCCATAATAAAAAATAGTCATTGGTATTCTACTAGTCTAATAACCACTTTAACGATAAATATAATTTTCATAATGATGGAATGTGTAATGCTAGACATTCTGAAACATTTTGTCAAGGCCTCATCCAAGACGTCTAAAAATGATTAAGGACTCAGCCAAAAGCATATATCAAATTGGGAAAGGACTCGACCGATTCCATGTCTAATTGTCTCATGAGACCTACCGATGCATCGATGAGCTATCGTGGGATCAACCCATCACTTACTAAGTCTAATACATTCCTTATATGAAAATTTTGAAACATAATATAAACATTCATATTAAAACTAGCATACTAAATTTCAACAATTTAACTATAAACCATGAATGGTATAAAAATAACACACCCACAGTCAAACATATAAAAACTAATTAAATACAATATTGAAGATTGTATTTATAATAAATCAACCTCAATCATGAATAATATCCAAACAGGATGTTGAAATAGTTGAAAATGACTAGTAAAACTCTTTGAGAGAAATACCACTTTTTCATGAAAGCATTTAAAATTCAGACAATTTAGAAAAGAAGAAATTTAAATACATTGTTGAATCAAAGTGTCTCATACCACTTTGAAACTATTGAAAATAATTATCATTTCCAAACATTCATGACCATATAAATAAATCCTTAAAATCGTTTTGGAAACATGGAAATTAATTAAAATGGTTTAGAAAGATAAATCTATAAAACATTTATAATGATGATCTAGTTAAATATAACCTCCCATAAAACCTTAAAAGATTCCTTTTGAATTTTATTTATGAAATTTGGGTATCGATGATATGTATTCCCCGGTAAATACTTACACATAAACAATCTTGGACAATGATGAGATTGAGGAAATAACCCTTACCTTGCGCTTTCTTTTGGTCGAGGGTACATTTAACCTCTTGTATAATGACCATAGTATGTTATTAAATTATACCAGAACCACATTCATTTTTATTATATCAGACATGATTCATTTATGACTTTATACTACCCATTTAATTATTCTTTCCATTTTAAATTAACATTTCAGGTAATAATTGCTTTCTTTATCATACGTGTTTTAACTTGTTATTCTTGATCGTATCCCTTAGATCATGATTTAAATACTTCCAGAATATAAAACATGATTAATTTATAAAATATATTTACAATATAAATATTTATAATAGGTATATATATGAAATGGAAAACAACGTTCATGGAGACGGTAGGCCGTACGTACGCATAAACACTGTTTCAGTTTTCAGATCGTATTGAATGGAACTATGTGAATATGATATATATATATATATATATTCATTAGCATTATTATTTCATATATTACATACTTATTAATAATATATATTTTTATAACCACCATTGAATGGTGAATGGGGAAAGGAGTTTCATCGTGTCGTGGAAACGGTAAGTCGTACGTACACACGAGTGACAATATCATTTACTTAATGATTAAAATAAATTGAATTGGAAGGTATATTAATTTTATAGTGACAGTATCATGTTATTTTCATTATTTATATAAATA
This sequence comes from Viscum album, assembly GCA_963277665.1. Taxonomy (NCBI): domain Eukaryota; kingdom Viridiplantae; phylum Streptophyta; class Magnoliopsida; order Santalales; family Viscaceae; genus Viscum; species Viscum album. Next base: position 119,464,593 of record OY728119.1, read on the forward strand.
TTAATCATCATTAAATCCATCTAAAGAACATAGTGCTGAATAAAAAATTACACCACAACGTGGAGACGGTAAGCCGTGCGTACGAACACATGGTGACATTATCACTCATAGGACAGATATAATAATGAATATGGTTGTAACATATTTATAATAACATAAAATTATTTATAAGGTACTGGAGTTGTTATTTTGGTATGGTAACAACAAATAAATAGGAAGTGGAAGAATAAAAGAACTTGAAAGTGGTGATGAAATATTTACCTCCTCTTCGGGTTCTTCCATTACATTTAATAAAAAGGGCTCCTTGTGATGGATTTCAGACCAATTTAAGGCCTCTATGATGAATAGAGGGCATTTTATAGGATATTTGGGTATGGTTTGGCCGAGATAAATAGCATTTGAGGTGTTATTTTGCGAGAAGGGGTACATCCTTTTTATAAGATAGGTGAGGGTCACTTTAGGAAACGCTTGAAATATTATTTTATAATAAATTATTTTTTTGGTTTTTAATGGCTCAAAAAGTATTTTCATGGTGTATTAGGTGTATGTGGGTCTAAATACTCTCAACCAATAGGTTTAATACAAGTTTAGGTTACCATTTTAACCTTATCCTTTATATTTAACTCTTAGTTAAATAGTTTGACTTTTAACGTGTTGTATTTTTATATTATATGGTTAATAAACATACTAAAAAATTCCAAGTGAACCCCAAGTTGTTCGTTAATGACATATATATTATTAAATAAGTCTTTTTTTCAATTCTTATATTTTTAGGACAGTTATATCATTTAATAATATAGATTTTTTTTTAAAACCCCATTAATGTCAATTTTCGCACTATTTGGTATTTTGTTTTTGTGAAAGTCGTAACAACATGATTAATTCGAAAAAAAATTCATTTAATCAACCCTAAAATGTAATATTCTCCTATAAAATTTCTTTATGGCATCAAAAATTTCAAATTATGTTTATTTTAATATTTATAATTTCATTTATTTGATCCATTCATTAGTAAGGGAAATAATACATCATTATTGTGTCATATATAAATTTATTTATTTTATGTCTAAAAATTATAAATAAAATATTATTATTTAGGAAATGTTTTTATATTTTTGATTACTATATATATCTTAATAGATCAATTATATAACATCATTTAAAAATTGTTTTATTAAAATATATTTTCTTTTGTTATTATGGTCTTTAGTTTAGATTATTTAATATAAAATGTCATTTTCCCTCTCAAGTGGATCCATGGGGTCCCAAAATAGACTAAAAGATTTCCATGGTCAGACATGTATCATTCAATTGGAATAGGACACATATTTGGGTAATTTATTGTTATTATAATATTATTTGTTTACCCTTATTTATCGGATTTACCCGTTAACCATGGTAAATAAAATATATACCAAAGTAATTATTCATAATATCTAAACATAAAAGTTACCTATTTACAAAATTTGGTCCCCCTAATTCCATATATTAAATAAATTTTTCCAAATTCAAAAGACAGAAGTTGCATAAATGAATTTACAATTAAATCTCGTTGTCAAAACAAAAAAGCGTGTTTTTAAAAAATAATAACTATCAAAATATTGACTCTTGTTTATGTCCAATATCAAGGTGAAATTACTTATAATGAACATAATTGGATTAAAAGGTAAAATTATAATCTATTTATACTTTAAAATCACTCAAATTTATAATTTAACACTATAAATTAATTTCATTTAAAAAGTTTTTTTAATTAAAATTTAGTATTTTTCATTATTCATCAAAATATGAAAGTTTCATAAGAGTACCAAAAATTAATCAAAACGAAAATTTTATGTCCCAATTATAAAGAATAAATTAATTTCAGTAAATTGATTATATATAAGTGTCAAATATTAGTTTTAAAAAGGGTTCTCCATTAAAAGGTTGTAAAATGGAATTTTTTGAAAAATAATTCTTTTATTTATAAAAAATGAATTTGTTATTATATTATGTCTAAGAAACACATAATATGGAATCTAAAATTATAATAATTATATAAAATTTAAATTTTAGTTAATACTATTCATAACCACTTTTTGAACGGTAAGTTTGGTAAGTCGTGGTGCGCTCGAACTCAGTTTTGTGTGTAGCACAAGTTATAAAATTACTTTGAAGAGATAACGTATTATGAAATCTTGGGGTGTCGTAGTTTTAGCAACTGTAAAGGTACTCCCCGTAGTGACATCTCATTTCCGTAATATGGTCCTGAACTTTCCATCATCCACCATAGAGGTCCTACCCATGATATATACTATAGAAATTCTCCTGGTAGTCAAACGTCGAGCTAAAATTGTAGTCCTTTCCATTGTGGCTCCAACTGTGATGTTCCTCCCCATAGTGAAGTCTTTTTTCTGAAAGAATCACTTAACCTTGCTGACATCCAACCTGATTTTCCTCCCTATTATATACACTACATAAATGATTCCTTTAGTTAAACATCAAGCTACAATTGTAGTCGTCGCCATTGTGTCCCCAATTGTGAAGTCCCTCCCCATAGTCAGGTTCTATATCAGCAAGAAGGTCTTACCCCTACTATATCAAATAAAATAAATACCTCATAAGTAGAGGTGTATGGAGGGATGAGTTCAAATACATTACATACCCTATCAGTATCATGAAACATCCTTTCCAAACCATGAGAGGTCCTAGGGAAATACTCATCTTCTAAGACAACCCCATACCATTCACGTATCTATGAGACCACTACCAGACATGATACATATGAACAGATCATAAAGAAGCATCCAAGTTGGGAAAACCAAGTAGAGGAGTCCCTAGTGGAATAAGAAAAGGATATGGTTCTCATGATAATACAATTATCCAGTGATGAAATAGAATTTATGTTTTTCCTATATATACTTCTCAGTTCGATGTACCAAGAGCTTTTTTTTTGAGGAATTTATAAAAAACATTTACCTCAATATTTGGAAAACAAATTTCCAAGTGAAAATACAATTCTTACTTTAAAATGGGTACACAGACCATGTAAAAACATTTGGGGTGCTATGTTGTCAAATAGACTTGGAAGCCCTTCTATCTACACGACAACCAAAATAAGAGAGGTGAAAGACAGATATCAAACTAACCTACCTCAATTCACTACATAAGTTGCATCATCTTATCGGTGATGCCCTATAAGGTGTTCATATCTGAGGATGGGGAGATAATGGATATTTTAGTTTCACCACACTTTATGTTTAGCAGAACTCGTTGTAAATGATATTTTTTAATTTCATTATCCCAATAAAACGATCATATAAAATCCATGTTCGGGAATGTTGAAATTCTTTACAAGTACCACCCTTGAGAAAGTATTAAAATTATCAGGACCGACATGATAAATCCATCAAGAAACTCTTCAAACAGTAAACCAAGAACATTTAATTAGATTCTCTCATAAGGAAATCCCATCGTTAATCTCTATTTATGTACTTAGAAACAAATAGTTTAAAGGAATACCTAGAATTATATCTATCTCAAACTCAAATGGGAATGCGTGAGATCAATAAAGCCACAATATGGAAGCAACTGTCGTAGCACAGGATAAGCCTCATCTCATAGGTCTTGGGGAATGTTTAACCAATAATTCCCTCATACGAACAATTCATCTTGGCCAAGGCACAATAAAAAGGGAATGAGAGAAGCCCCAAACCACATGGTCAGGGGTATTTTTACCTCAACCAATTACCTAAGGAAAATTGGTCTTTTCCCATTTAAGTAGGATGACAAGTAAATAGGTCTCCTATTACATCCTTTCCCATGATTGATTTCCTCTAGAGGGTAGGCATACGAAAAGGTCATATAGAGGTTCAATTTGAGTTAACATTTTCCAAGATGCTCAATGAGGATCCCTAAATGAACAGAGAATATCTAATAAAGGACATGAATAACCCTTCCATTTAGTAGCTAGTACGCCACCCATGATGCGTTTTTCATTAGTGAATGTTGTGAACTTAAGTCCTATGAACCAAAATGAAAATGATGAAAATTACAAAGAATAGTGATAGGATGTTTGCTACTAAAATCCAATCCACATTGAGAATGAATGTGTGCATACCCAAAATTATAGGGTGCCCTAGACTTTGGATGTTCCCAAAATCAATCTTCCTCCACTCCCCCACAAGTCCCTAACAGAGAAATAAATAAAATCAAAGCCATATACGACCCACCTCATCCTCCAAATTAGAATAAACCCCCATATTGTTGGGGATATATTCTCTCAGCATGAGCAATAAATGAAAGATTTGAGTAGAATCAGGGCTGAGATACATTGAGGAGGTCTTCCTATCAAATATTCTTATCGGACAAAGCCTCAACGTACACTTCCAACTACTGTACCTCATCCAGAAGGGTTTATACATGGAAATGAAGCAAGGCTAGGATGTATTCCCAATACAATGTTGGGACCATTAGTCTACTTGAATATGATCACAAATGGATATCAATATTTCCATCTATTTAAGAGAAAACTGGAATAGGTTCATGAAAATCCAAAAAAAATGCCCCAAATCAGATATCTTCCTAAAGCACCGGTAGAACAGGAATGAAAAATCATTCCCCTTGACATGCCCTTCTATGTTCAAGTTCAACAAGACATTAATCAAGGGATCATCAATACCATAGAGTCATTAACAGCTCGATTGGAATATATGGAAGAGCATTGTGTACTAGTACAACTAGAACATAATCCTAAACTCGATTGGGTGAGTAACTCCCAAACTCCACCAAATTTAGGGATTCTCGTGTTATCAATATTCAAATGTTCGGGAGACCCACAACAACATCTTATGAAATATTCATCTTATATTTATCCAATGGTTGTAACCCCATAGAAACAAGAAGTAGTGAAGGTCATATGCTTCATGGGAACTCTACAAGGGTCTGCCTTTGTGTGATACACCAGTTTACTAGCTTGGTCAATACCATTATGGGAGGATCTCAGGTAGTAGTTCATTTTTAAATTTTATCTTAATGTATCCAAAAAAATTTAGTGCCATACCAAAATACAAACAATGGGGGAATGAGGGAGTCTATGTCTTCATTTCCATATGGAATGGGATGACATATTATTTGAACCATCCACTCCCCCAAGATGTGATGCATTCTATATGCATCGATAACCACTATGAAGAACTATGAATTATGATCATCCTAGTGAAATATAAAACTAGGTTTTGGGATTTCTCAACCATTTCATAAAGAATAGAAGACTCCATATAATGAGCTGAGATCAAGTCCCAGGTAGCTCCAACGACCCTAAAAAAAATTGTGGGAAGATACGAAGCAGCGCCCACCACGATTTAGCCATTACCTAAACCAAATCTATCCCCAAGGCATAAAATAAATCCTTATGGGCCCCTGTGAATCAACAATAGACCCCAACGTTGACAAGACATGCATAAGGTACCTAGGATAAATCAATTTGATGAAGAGATGAATAAAGATTAATCGTTGTTAGATGGTAATGTCAGTGGATATTTTATAGACGCCATGAACTAAAATTTTCACCATCTACTGTATCCAAAAGGGCCAATGAGGTGGGTCTTGATGTCCAGATAAATTAATGACCCTTGCACTAGATACTATGACCACCTCCAGCACATGTAGATTATGTATCCCATACTACTTTTGATGAAAGAGATGAGTGGAATGAACTTGTCAAATAGTGAAAATAAAGTTTGATATTTGGATGACTCGAAAGACAATCATACAAAATCATGGTATTATATAAGAAAAGTTGAAATGACCAACTATTCCCCCAACTTCTCCTACTACAGCACAACTGTTATCCTTATCCCCAAAACCCTCCAGAAGTCGGCCACTCAAAAATAATTGTGATCATAAATAAAAGGACAAAGTGCAAGATGATTATCCCTTGTAAAGTCCAAAGTTATCCTTGACCCTCTATGATTTTATTCCTTCATATCTGAAAGAATGGGAACCACACTACCATATAGAACTACCAGAAATAGTCAATAAGGTTGAATCATCATCAAATGGGGAGTTTGTTTTGGATCCATTAATTTCATTCACTTAATAGATCCATTATTTGATTAAGAGTTTGGCTATAAACCGGAGTTCATAACACCTAATATGAGAATTGATGGAATAGGCTTCATAATCAATATATACCAATGAATATGTAGCCATGGGAGAAATCAATCTTTTGGCCGCATCCTGGGTCAAATTGTCATTGTTGTAGAAACTCATGAATAGACCATTAATAGACCCAATATGAACATGAAAAATTCCCATAAAAATATCAGAATCCACTCAGGCCTGATAATTCTGGAATATCCACTAGAAGATGAAAAGGTTTTCAATCACCCTCAACATGTAAGATGTCCTACCTAACACAACCCACCAAGAATTTAAGAACCTCCATATTCTGTCACAGGAGCCAAAACATATTCATTAAATCATGAATGCCCTAAAGTACCTATGAAATAGAATCCACAAAATATGATATGTTGACCTTTAGATTATATGTATGTATTATAAAGCAATTGGATTATGTACTGGCCAAACTATTGATCCTAGATTCCCTAAGTATTTCAAATGACCTTAGGGAGGCTCTTATAGAGGCTCTGCTAAGCCCCAAGGATTTGAAATCCTAAGTGGCCACCACCAAAGTCTATTGGATAGAGTTTGATCCCTTATAATTTTACACAATTATATCCTTTCCAATAAACATGAAGAGTATGTTATAAAGGGTCACATTAGACCCTTATAGGTGTTTGAAAAGATAAATGGTGTTGATTCTTGAAAAGTTTTCATTGATAATATACCTAGATTTAATATCATTCAAGTGTGAAAACTTCACCTGGTATCCTAGAACAAAAATAATCTAGAACCTTTTTCCATTACATTATAAGGCTATGAAAAAATTTATCATCAGGCTTTTGGCCAAATCAACCTCAAGACTCAATTTAGAGATAGTGTCCGACTTAGAATTTCAGGTCTTATAGTTAAACATGACCTTCAACATATTACTAGGAAGGCTCTGGTTGCACCAACATACAGTGATTCCCTCCTCATACTATCTAGTCATAAAATATTGTATTAATGGACAAATTAGTACATTATGTGCCGATAAGGCCATGTTCGAATCCTACAAAATAGATTATATCGACGAATGATTCTTTCAGGGGAAAGGGAAGTGACCCTCAAAAATATGGAATCAATTGGTTCACCTCCCCAAAATTTTTGGAAATGATCCCAGCAGATCCTTTAAAATAGATTTGTGAAGAATAAATATTTCCTAGTAATCCGGTTGGGTGCATGATTCCTTGTTCAAATTCATGTTCAAAGGTCCTCTTGATTTCACTCATGGACACTAAGTCTAGAAACATTGAATAATATGTAGATCCCAAATATAATAATGTATGATCAAATGGAAATTCACTCAATCAATCCCTAAGGATCTAAGTAACCCCTGCCACACCCTCTAAGGAAAAATTTGAAGAAGGCAATCCTCCATCCTCTCCAAAAAATACAGCACTCTAATCTAGGTCAAAAGAAGATGCTTCATCTTCCAAACGCAAAAATCTTCACTCTTACCCCAACTCTGAAGTTCTTATCTCAATAATGTTTTCCCCACAGGAACAAGATTATGAATATGAAGATGGGAAAGATAAAGGAGAGGGAGACCTTAGGGATGCTCGTTTAAAATATGAGGTGGGAGTCTACCATAATTGACAAACTCATGGAAATAAATCTGGGTATGGAAGAATATCTACAACTGACCCGAATTTGTGCATTCATGTCTTCAGAAGAGAATAAGGTACACACCTCCTTCTTATTGATGCATCGAGATGATTTTGACTAGAACTGTATAGAAATTCCATGATAGGGGATAAAGTCGAAAAATTCATTAAATACATATTAATTTAGGAGGTTTAATATCCCAAGTGGATAGCCGATATAGTCCACATAAAAAAGAAGAATAAAAAATTTAGGGTCTACATAGTTTTTTGAGATCTGAACTAGCACTGTCCGAAAGACAATTTCATGATCCCAATCATATAACTATTGTTTGATGCGACTACTGGATATCAAGCTCTATCTTTCCTGGAAATATATTCTATATAAAACCAAATATTAAAGGACCACAAAGATTAATAATCCACTAGATTTAGGACCCCATGAAGTATTTTTATAGGGTTATGTCCTTTGGTTTGAAGAATGTCCACGCTACTTATCGAGGTGCCATGCATCACATCTTTAAACCATTCTTGGGAATTATTGTTGAATGCAATGTGGATGAAATGGTGGTCAAATCACAACAATGATTATACCATATATTAGATCTAAAATTGTCTTGATCAAAATCTAACAACCCCATCTAAAAAAGAACCCCTAAAAAGTTTCATTTAGTGTTACCTCAAGGAAGTTCCTCGGTTTCTATGTACGTCATCATGGAAAAAATGTCAACCTGAGGGAAAAAAAGACTATCCTTGGAATGTCTCCTCCTCGAAACATCACTAATTTAATAGTACTTCAATAAAATTTGGAATACATTAAACACTTCATAGACAACCTAACAGGAAAATGTTTTCGATTTATCATGTCATTGAAAAAATGGGTTTCATATCAATGGACTGATGACTATCATGAAGCATTCGACAGTCTCAAGAAATATATATTGATTCCTCCTTTGATAATGACACATGTTGAAGGAAAATGACTCATTTTTTATGTGACTACCATGGAACGGTTTTTAGGTTCCTTTCTCACAATGAAGAAATATTGCATTAGTAGAAATAAAATTTATTATCTCAGTTGAACCATGATAATTTCTATGTCTTATTACAAAGATATCGAGAAATATATTTGGGGATAATTTTTTTTTGCCAAAATATTATGGCACTACCAACCACATAACAAGACCCATTTGGTCTCACATAGTAACCCGCTCAAATACAGTATTATATTTACAATGTTTACTGGAAATATATCCCATTGGGTGATCATCCTGCAATAGTTTTTCATCTAGTTCATGGCATAGATATTAGTAAAAGTACATACATTAGTTGAATTCCTAGAAGATATCCCCTTGGTAGGAAAAACATAATTGGATACTAATCTACCTAATGAAGAGGTTTTCTCCATTCAATAAAACCCTAATTTATGGAAGATATATTTCGATACTATATCTAGAAGACCGATTGGAAATAGGATGGATGATCCAAAGCTCAACAATGTAGGAATGGGAGTCATACTCATATCTAAATCAAAGGTATTCATGAATTAATCCTTCCTACAATAGAATGGGTATATAAATTATGATGTATAATATCAGCCTCTCCTCGAAAGGATAGAGCAGAAAAATATTGTACATGTAAATAACATGAAGACAAAAGACAATTTAGAATTGGTCATCAAGTAGGCCAATGATGATTATTACATCAAAAAGGAAGAACGTATCCCCTAGTTAGACAATGTTTGAGGATTAATTATGGATTTACCTTTATATCCAACATTAAATCATGTCCCTAAATTACAAAATCAATAGTTAGATGAATTGGAAAATGAATCCACAACTCTGTATGACCCAGACTGAGATGAAAGGGTAATCAAAATTACACACCAGCAAATGTTGTCATTATTGTTCTGTTCCAACACATAAGAAATAAATGAGATCAGACCTTCCCTAAATCATATATTCCTAACACCAGATAGATGTAACCCACCCTAGACTACCTTAAAAATGAATAGCTCCCACCAGATGGCGTTATAATGGAGAAAATCATGAGACGAGAAATTAATTGTTTTTCTATATGATGGAATAAGCCAAAAAAATTCCCACTATAAACAGGTCCTTAATGGCGTCCTTATTAGGTTCATTGATGGAAAATATAACAATGTTTCCAGGAATGAAGTTCACACTGGATCATGTTGTGCCCACCATTTAGGCTCCAAAATATGCCATCAAATTTTAAGGTTTGGATACTACAAGTATAATGTAACATAGGACTACACTAAATTCACCGAGAAGTGATATTAATTCCAGGTTCATTCCAATTTCATCCACCATCCCCCAGATTTACAACACTCATCCAAGTGCTCCTAACCATTTTATATATGGGGAATGGTAGTTGTGGGACCATATCCTCCCACCACGGCTTAACAATTCTATTACATTCTTCTAGAAATTGACTTCTTTTCCAAATCTGAAGAAGATGTACAAATTAAAGTGGTCGGTGAAAGAAACATTTTCATCCATTTGAAATCTAACATCACCACCGGATTTGGTGTCCTTCAAACCATATTGAGGGATAACAACACTAATTTTTTTTCTTAGGAGTTTGAGAAACTATATCAGGAGTAAGTAACCAGACCAACCATTCATCCCACTATCATGTAGTAGATAATGGGATGATGGAATACATCTACAATACCACATCCAATATACTTCAAAATATGGTATATATGGACACAAAGTCATTATCAGACAAGCTTCACCATTCTCGGTGGGCCTACTAGAGCATGACTCGCACGACCACCAATGAAACCCCATGAACATTAGTATATGGGAAATAGGTGGCCCTACCCATCGAAGTTCAATTTCCATCACTTCATGTTCCATTTCTGATAAAATATTTACAAACAATCAATCCCAGAAATGACTAGATGAATTTGAGAAGCATGATGAAAGGATATTTCATACTCTGAAACATTTGTACGTTCACCGAAACTGGATTGCACAAGACTTCAACAAATAGGATTGCCTCTGATCTTTTGAGAAAGGAGATATGGGGTGAGTCCTCATGCCCTTGATGATACATGGAAATAAACCACCAAGGTTGGAACCAAAATGGAAGTGAATGTATGTCAAACACAAGGTTTACCCCAAGTGATAATTCCTTGTTCTAAATATAAGTACAAATCATTATAACTCACACCAATGTAATGTTCTTGATGAAACATTTCATGTAGAAAATGGATATTATTACCCTCATCACATGATGCTGAACTATAGGATGGAATGTACTTACTGAATGATGTTACAATACATGGATTCATTCATCCTAACCAAATGAAATTTAATTGTATGGAGTTATTCCCCATAAGACCATGTAAAATGGTGCTTTTATAGTCCTAATTACATGGTGATAAATTGAAAATATATTTCAAATTGTATAGACATAAGCTAGGATTTATCATACCAATATCTTGATATTAAACTATAGAATACAATATTCCCTTTCCATTGAGTTGAGTTATCAACTTAATTACCACATGACGCTAAACTTCATGGCTAACTTCCATACCATATGAGGTAAAACTGAATGTATTACTTCCTTACAGCACGATGTTAAACTACATGGGGGTAATTTTTTTATTCAATGCTTTGTCACAAATGAACCAGATCAATGTAAGATAAATATGAAATGTCTCCCTTCCTGTGTGAGATAAAAATATATATAGGAACTCTCTTTATCTATAAATATGTTTTTCTTGATTCTCATTTTGATGAGATACGTAGTTAGACAACGACTCTATGCCCTAGGAATAACCCCAAAAAATTGTAAAAATTACCTCCTCTACATATGGGTCAGACCTGTGTGGATAATTCCAAGTTAGAACTACATGTGGCTTGATTCTTGTTTCAATGAGATATATAGTGAATCATATACTCTGAATGTTTGTCCCAACTACATATTTCCTCCCATTTCTGGGATGACATTATTATCATCCTTTTTCCTCAAGGACTCTCTTAATTTCAATGTTAAGTTATTACTGAACTAAATCCCATTATTATTTTAGTTTTATCACCCATGTCCTTACTATATGGAATTAAACTACATGGCACTATTGTGTCCTCGTCCGAGAGGGAATAGTCATCAGAATCGATAATCTACCATAACATGTTCACAAATAATGTATGTCTTGATTCTTATTCAAACAGGATACATTGTTATTCGTAGACCCTATGAATTGAGCCCAGCTATGGATACTATAAAGATTCCTCTCCTCCATACAGATCATACATGTTTAGAAAATACATGTTATGAACTACATGCAGCTTGATTTTTTATTTCAGTAAGATACATATTTATGCCTAGATCTCCAATATCATGTCTATATATGATAAAACAAATAAAAAATTACCTTTGTATGGATCATACTGGCATAGTGAACCTTTTTATCAAATGTTTTGTAATGTCTCTTCCTGGATTACTACTAAACCGGTAGTTGTACTGGTTTCCACATGGACTCAAGTGCTCCCCCCCATATGTTAGATGTTTCTGAATAGAATTTAGGTTTTAAAGTTAATCTAGTGGGGATATTATACCCTCAATATCAGAGTTTCAATGTGGTAAATAATAATTAAAAAATAAGAAAAAACAAAAAAACAATAAGTCACATAAGAAAGATGTAATATAAACTAAATAAATTTTATGACCAATGAAAGTTTATACATTGAATTCATTTTATATGATGATTAAATAAACAAACAAAGTAATATACAAATTTCGTTTCACTTTAGTAAATAATAAGTAAAAGACATCAAATCCCCACGGGAGATCTCAATGATCACCCCGAGCTCCAGCTCAATCCTTCCTCCAAACTTCTAGATACAAGGAATACATCACAAGAAAGGTCCATAGCCCTGAAAACAAGTAGTTTTACTGAAGAAAAAATTACAACAACATAGTATTAGAATAAATATATATTAATCCATTTTAGATGATTATTTAGTACATTACTACAATATATGCCCAAGAACCATAATAGTTTGTATTCATTGGATGCTTGGAAACAAAATCATCTATCCTGGTGAAAGTTATTTAACAAATCCCATAAATATTTCCACCTTTATTACTTCTAACTAAATAATTTCTTTATAACCAGGGGAAAGGAAACATAATAAATGGGTGAGATCAGATGTTTAGTAATATAAAAGGAAATGTGTAATCATATCATGAAGAAAAAGGCCAAGAACTTGAGCATAACATTTCAAGATCATACCTTGAATATTATAGAACATAATAGATATTTTCATTTAATAATACATGAATCATAAATAAATAAATTACATAATCAATGAAATCATAACATGGGAATAAAAAATGGAATTTTTTTAGTTACATGAGTACATAATATGATTTCCATAATAGAAAAAGGAATCACCGCCAAGACCACCTTGGTAGTATGGGTTTATTCCCCATACCATATTGGTATTCATAGTTCACTATCATGGCCATATTAGTAGCATGAGTTCACTCCTCATAACATCTTAGTAGTCATCGTTCACTTCCAAGGTCATCTTTGTAGTCAAAGTTGATTACCAAGACCATCTTAGTCTATCTCATGAGATATTAATATTTACCCAATTCATTTGAGGGAGATATAGGTCCCACCATTCTCATAGTTAAATAATACATACATGTGACACATAATCTGAAACAATCATACCTTAACCCTTGAAATTAAATGTGTATCATAAAAATGTAAAGATACCATTACATGTGGATAAAGATACATGCTTTATAATCATTTTATTAAAGAAAAACTTGTGTAAGAGAAACAGATTTAATAAACATATAACCTGTGAAAGTGAAATGGATTTCATAAACATATTACCGATGGAAGAGAAGAAGATTTCATAAACATATAACCTATGAAAGAGAAACAGATTTCATGAAAATATAACCCATGAAAGAGAAACGTGTTTCATGAAGACCATGACATTAAGCATAACCCATTGATTAAAAGAATAGGAATGAAAACATTAAATAATTTCTAATAAGTGAATGAGTAACATCCACAGAAGTCACCTTCGATGGAAAATAATTTTCAAATATCTTTTAAAAATGTTTCTTAAGGAAAATATCCTTTCTTCTTTGAAAAATGATTTTTAATACATAAATACATTTGAGAATCATTTTCATAGAAAATACCTAGAAACCCTATAAAAAATAATTGAAATAATTATGAAACAAATAAATGAAATCTTATAAAATAATATACAAAGCATTTTAAAAACCGTTTTATTTGAAAAAACATTGAAAATTTATAAAGAAATATTGTTTTTGAAAAACAATTACCATAAAATATATTAAAAGATCATAATTTTGTTTAAAAAATTTTCTTTGAAAATAATTTAAAAACATATAAATGAGGCTTCTACTCATTTTTAAAACATATAAAATAAGCCTGAAAACATTTTGAAGATAATTTTATTTGAAAAATTATAAAATATCACTGAATTTTTTATTGAAAACCATTTTATTGAAAATAAACTTTAAAATCGTTTTATTATGAATTTACCATTAAATGTTTGATGGTAGATAAATCCGTACATGTCGTGTGAGGTATAAAACAATCCTTTTAAAGATAAAAATGTTGGAACACGGATCGTTCGGAAAAAATACAAGAATATTCCATTGAAATCATCTGCAAAAGCTAAGAAAGGATAAACATGTATTTTAATGATAATAAGATATTTTTAGAATATTCATGGAAACCCATTTAATAAAACATGGTTTTCAAAGGAGCGTGTATTTCCAATTGGAGAGAGGTTCAAGTGGGGTATTCTTAAAAACAATTTCCTAACTATCTTATGTACCCAATATTGGAATAAATGTTACCAATATATGAATAAATTATGAATAAAAAAGGAGAATAAAATTATTGAATTTTCTTCAGATATGGATCCTACAATTTCATCAAAGATATCATGACCATAAATGAACTTGAAAAGTGATGAGACTATTTCAATAAAATCTTATAACACGACAACTTGGGATCATACACTCTATGTTAGAAAATGAAATTACATGAAACATAAAATATCATTAAAAAATTTATTTCATGATATGATATGTAAACTTTAAGTATAAGAGTTTAGAAAAAGTATTTAGATGCATAAAAAACACTAGTCTCAAAGAGGGAAAATTGAGACAAAATTATTTTACTGATTTGGTAACTTTTAAAACCTAAACCCCATGAAACAAAAGTTCCTAAAATGGATATTATAATACAAGTATATTTAAGTTTAAGATACATATAATAAAATCATGGGAAAATAAATACACTAAAAAAGGAAAGAGTGGCAAAAAATCATGTATCTCACAAAAATAAAATTTGAGATCAAATCCCCTTACCTTTTTTTAAACTCTCATTGTAATAATTAAAACCACCTATATAATAAATTTAAAATTTATTAAAAATCATTTAAAAGACCATATATTTATATCTATTACCATATATGGTTTTTTATGACCTTATATTACCCTCTTTTTAACAATCATATGTTAAGGTATCGCTTTTGGTAACATTCAATGTATTCTTCCCATGTGTCTTAATTTATTATATATTTGGTACATATAATTTATGTCATGATTTCAAATCTATTAGTAACAATATAAATATCATTCATACAAATTATGTGTGTATTATAATAATCTATATAATACATATGTTCATAATTAAATACACCATTCTGGGAGATGGTAAGTTGTACGCATGCATGAACGTTGTTTCTGTTTTTATTATCGTATTGAAAGAAATAAATAAAATGAAATATATATATATATATATATATAATTATTAAAGAAACATTATGATATGATATATATCATATATAATCTCTAAAACCTATCCTAAATACATTTAATGTATATTATGATAGAATCATATCGCTTTGAGAAGGTCGTAGTCCACAATTCCTCAAAGAAAATTATCATATTAACACAAAATGGAAAGTAAAAATATATGTGTTCTATAAAGTAATATATATGATTAAAGTAAAAATAAATATAATATATTACACTTAAAAAAATAATTTCCATCATAATTGTTACCATGAGAGGAGGTAAGGAAAATTGAACAATCATCATTTTGTGAGGCGATAGTTCGTCGTACATATAAATCGTATGTTCGTTACCCGTTAGATGGAGGCATGTGTAAGTGTAGGTAAAAACCATTTCATAGAAACATCACAATATATTTAGGATACTAGTTTTGTTATAAAATAATGTAATAATGTTGTTGGATGTGGTGTAGAAGTAAAATTAATGAAAGGAGCTTGAGAGAAGGCGTTACCACTTAACTAGGTAACTTTTTTTGGTTTGTGCCAAAAGGCTTCCTTGTAAGCTTTTATGACTAAAGGGAGGCTTAAAGGAGTAATGGAGGGAATTTGGTAAGTGTATTTTTTAGATATTGGAATAACCAAATATGTTTTATAGTTGTTATGAAGAGGATGGGTGGTGGCCTTTGATAGGGAAGGAGGAGTGACACTCTTGTAAATATTGGAAGAGATAGTGCCACCCACATTTTTCATGTTTCAAGTGGATATAATAATGGTCCAAAACTGATAAAAGGAATTCTAGGGTCTCAATATGTCTATAATATGGTTTATTTATATGTGTATAGGTTTTTTTGGGTCTTAATGTTATGGTTTTTTCCTTATTAAGCTTAATTGGACCGTAATTGATGTAATTAATTTTAATCACCTTCACTAGTATTTTTGGTAAAAAACAAAGAAAAATATATTGGATATTAAAAATTATTTTGATCCCAAATATGGAATCAAAATTTTCAAATTACAATCACTAATGTCTCATAAATTAATTAAATATTATTCTCGTTGATAGAATGACACTTTAGGTTTTTAAAGTAAACAAATGATCAAAAGATTGGTATATTTGATATCCAATATCATTGTGAAATTAGTTAAAATGAACTAAATAGGATCAATGAATAAAAATATTATCTAATTAAACTTTTAAACTAATTTAATATATACTTTAACCATATATATAAATTATATGAAAAAGAAGTTTTGAATTAAAATATAGTATTTTTAACTATTCATTAAAAAAATGAATCCTTATAAAAAAAATCATTAAAATTATCCTAACCAGATTTTTCTGTTTATATTCAAAATATAAATTTTATTTTGAAATATTAAATCTATAAATGTTAAAAAAATTATTTAATATGGATTCCCCATTGAATTGCGATAAAAATACCTTTATAAAACATATTGATTTTTAATGCATAAAAAAGGTTTGTTATTATCTTATGTCAATCCAATATATTGGATGAATAAAAAAATATTTTATTTAATATATATAATATATATGTTACATTAACATCACTCATAAATTTTATTTTATTTAATTTATTTGGATAAGATAGCCTTGTGGCCATAAAAATAATAATATTTCCTCTTTTATTGAATTCTCAATCATATTCATTTATAATTAATTAGTAACATATGAATTCATACTATATTGTGTAAACCATATATTTTCATAAATTATTGAATACAATTCATAACCGTTAATTTATCTTCTTGGTTATATCTTGTTATATTAAATAAAAACATTTTAATGATACACTATTGTTCAGTAAATATCGGTCAAGCTTGCTATGAAAACCATTTAGGGGATTCATTGTTGCATGTAATGCAAGAAAAACTCAGTGTTCCATGTGAAGTAAGCTAAAATTTACATTGTGTTTAGTGCCCGATTAACATGGTGTTGCATATAATTCAAGGAAAATGTAGTGATTTAATTTAAAATAAAATAAATTTAGTGTCTCATGAAATGAAAATTATCAAAAAGGTTAAATTAATTCGAAAAACACAATTCAAAAAATATTAGGGTTTTACATTCTACCCCCTTTAAAATAATGTTCACCCTCAAAATTCATGAAGGTTATAAAATTTGTAACACTTTAAATTTTCATTTATATAAATCCACATCATAAAAATGGATACTAAAACATCCCTTAAAATGGGAAATTTTGTTCAATAATGGTTACCCAAAATTATATATATCTTGGTTTCCACATAGGATAACATATGCTTGGAGTGAAGACTTGGCTTTGAGTAAAATTTAAAAATATTTTTAGGGAGTTATTGTAGTCATAAATAACAAACAAGCTAAAGATCAAAGAAAAGTTAAGGTGCCAAAATTCATAAATCTGTGAAGATTTAAAAGGCCATTGATTCAAAAAACATTAAGGTATTAGGGCCACAAATGTTTTTGATCGTTTTCTTAATGTTGAGTAATTCTTTTTTTGACCAATAATACTAGGAAATATAATACTTTATATATTTATATAAACAAAATTTCATTCATCATTTGTTCATATATCAAATTATAATTCATCCATTACTTCTAGAAATGGAAGTTCAGAAATTAACATTGACGCTAGAAGCACTAAAATATAGTTTTAGAAGCTATTAAGGAGTGTAAAGGAATGATAAGTATAACTATTATTCTATAAATATTATTTAAAAAATATGGTTAATAAATATTTCCCTAACCATAATAAGTAACACTAATTTTTTCATCAAAAATAATTATTCATAAAATAATTATACATTAACCAGGACATCGCGTAGGTCATTGGTATGTGTAAAATGCTTACCGTCCTTGAGTCATTTCTTAATGACCCAAAAACTTGATAGAATTGATTGGTTTTCACCCAACATACATTATTTATTTTTCTAAAATGACTCTAATATAATTTCTAAAATATGATGGACATCTTGGAAATAAGATTAATCACTCAATACCCTTTTAAATATATTTTCAACATAAAAATAGTGTATAAATACTTCCACTGAAGGTTTACTTAAATGGGTCATGAATGGTTAACCTTGTAACCTTTATCAAAGATTAAAATCCAAAACATTATAACGAGTTTCATGAAATCAGCTTAACATTGATCCCTAATATATCACAAAGTAGCTCTTAGTTGTCACATTTCCAAGATGTGAATACCCTCGTGGTAAATTCTCTTGGAACATGGTAGCAACCTTAATAACCATAAATACTTCAACAAAACATGTATTCTTTATTATTCCATATATTAATATATACATTTCAAAAATCCAAGAAGTTTAAAACTTCATCCATTATAGTACACACTACTTTTCAAAAATTCCTTAAGTAGTTCCAAGGTAATAAGTACCCTCCAATTTACTTATTCATATCCTACTTATCTTTATTCAAAAAACATTATCATAACATAAGGAAAATATTAAGGGTTATATTTCCCTTAATCTTGTGTTTTCAATGGACATGGCTTTTCCATTATATCACTTTTCTATTCCATCAGAACTATTGATGGTGTTCTTGTAAATCCATAGAGAAAAACCTAAAATAAACAATCCTTATATATTTTTAATTTCATATAACATACTTATTGAATCAAAATACATAAAAATATCAATTACTACATCATTAATACATTTAAAGGTCTACCTCATCATAATACCTCTTTCCTTTCACATTTCATTTGTAGTCTCTTCATCATCACTATTGTTACCATTACTCATACAACCTTGCTAATCAACTTCAAGGGATTTCTTCTTGGGACATTGTGTTTCATGATGATCATTTAATCAACGCTTAAATGTTTTTCCTTCAATTATGTCTTAGGGAGTAAAAATTTTCATCCACCTCATTACCCGAATTACTGTTTTTCTATGGTGACTTTATTTTTTTCGTTCTTTAACATAGTTAAAACATCTTATTGTTCCTCAAAGACATTCGATTAGGTGATTATTTCAACATTATTGACATAAAGAAAACTGTATCTTCATACCTCTATGGTATCTGTTACCTGAACTCTTAGAAAAGTCCATCTTTCTGTTCCTTAGTGAGTTTAATGGTTGTTTAAGGAACATGTTGTTAATCATGTTCCAAGAAAATTGATTTGGAATGATCACAACATCTTTCACCCTAGTAATCATCCCACATGACTTCTCATCTGAAATTCATCCATCACATTTAATGTTAATCCAATTCCATTTAGTTCATACCATTGACTAGACCAACATAATAGTGTGGGAATTACTTATCATAGAGAACAACCACATAGTCATGAAAAGAACTTCTTATAGGGTTTCTAAATAAGTAAAATATCCTAAATATATGACACTCTAGGTTAATAATCTATTATTAATATCCAACTTATATATAAATCCTTCATCATGGTTCATGAATATTTTTTTAATTCCCAAATCATATCCCCTATAAGGGAAAAACCATGTGTGTAGAAAGATCCATTATCGGGTAAGATATTACCATGAGTCCGACCCAAAACATCTTGTTAGAGTTGTTACCCCTAGGTACATTTGTTCCAAAGACACAACCACTTGTTGTATATATATATGTATGTATTTCTCGGAAACTAATCACTCTATCCTTTACTAAAATTCATGGCCATTTTCCTAAATATTGAATCATCTTTATACTTATCCTTAATGGCATCTCTAAACATACCCTTATAAATATACCTAGGAATCTCACTGAAATTTTCTAATCCTAGTTTGCAATGTTTAAATAAAACTTTAATTTGATATGAACTATAGTGACCCAGACTTATCATACATGGATATTAAACCATATTAGATGAATATTCTATACATTACAATAATACAGGACCGAGGTCCATAATTTTTTACTATATTCAGAGTCATGGAAATAAAATATTTAATCCTGGTGAAAGATTTTCAACATATCCCATAATGATATCCACCTTTATTACTTCAACCTAAAACCATTATTCATAATTGGTGTAAATGAAACATAAGAAAGGGGTGAGCTCCGATCCCCTGTAAGGTTAATAAAGGAAAGGCATAAGCATATCATGAAAAAAAGGGTATAGAAATTGATCATAAAATTTGAACATAATACACTGCATATTGGAGATCATAACAGAGATTGGTAGTTCATAGGACATGAATCATCAGGAAATAAATAATACAAAGATTGAAAGAATATAATAGGAATAAAACAAGGAATTTTTGAAGTCACATACGTATATAATATGATTTCCGTATTATACAAGGCATAATTTCCAATACCATATTTGTAGTATGGGTTTACTCCTCATACTATCTTGGTAGACATGGTTTAATCCCACGACCATATTAGTAGCACAAGTTTACTCTTCACACCATCATGGTAGTCATTGTTCACTCCCATGGCCATCTTATTTTGCAAGGTTCATTCCCAAGACTATCATAGTCTATCTCCTATGATATAAATATTTACCCAATGGGTTAGAGGGTGATATAGGTATAACCCATCTCATAGTGAAATCATACATATATATGACACAAAATAAAAAATAATCATATCTTAACCCATGAAATTAATTGGGTTTCATAAACATGTATAAATATCATAACATGTAGAAAAAGATAAATGATTCTTAATAATTTCATTAAAAAATAACCCACATAAAATAAAATTATTTCATACACATATTACCTATGAAAGAGAAACAAATTTCATAATCATATAACCCAAGAAAGTGAAACAGATTTTATAAACATATAACCCGTGAAAGAGAAATGAATCATATAACCAGTGAAAGAGAAATAGGTTCCATAAAGACCATGAAATTAAGAATAATCCATTAATATAACGAATATGAATGTATCATTAGAACATTTCCTATAAGTACATGTGTAACATAAATAGATGTCATATTAGATAGAAAATAATTTTGAAATATCTTTCAAAAACATTTCTGACAAGAAATATATTTTATTATTTGAAAAAAGGATTTTTAATACATAAAACCAATTGAGAATAATTTTCGTAGAAAATACCTTGAAAAAATATAAATAAGGCTAGAAATTAGTTTTAAAACCTTATTCGTCAAAAAATTATAAAAGAATCTTCAAAATATTTTAAAAACCATTTCTTTTAAGAAAACATTAAATACCTACAAAGAATGATTGAAACTGTTTGAAAAATAATTTTACTTGAAAACATATGGATGACGATTTAAAATGTTATGAAAACCATTTCTTTGATTTTGTTTTGAAAACTTATAAATGAGGCTTTAAATCAGTTTGAATACTATTTTCCATGAAAACTTTTAAATGAACGTAGAATAGATTTTGAAAAAACAAACTACATGAAAACTAATAAAATAATCATGAAAACATTTTGAAAAAAAATTCTTTCAAAATATATTTTAAAAAAATATTCTTAAAAATTAAACATTATACATGAAAATAAATCATCAAAGGATTGACAGTGGATAAATCTGTATATGTCATACGTGGTAAATAGAACATTCCTTTTGTATGATAAAAATGTTAGGAAAATTTCTTATTTGGAAGGAGACTAGAATATTCATTTCAAATCATTGGTAAAATAAAAAGGTTATAAATTTATTTTAATGATCATTGGATATTATTATAATATTCTTGGAACCCAATTTTAGAAAACATGGTTTTAAAGGTACCTAGATTTCCAACCAAAGAGAGGGTAAAGTCGGGATTTCTTAAAAAATATTTTCTTAACAATATTATGCACCAAAGAGTTAAATTAATGGTACCAATATAATAATAAATCATGAATAACCAAAGGAGAATTAAATTAATGAATTTTATTTAGATATTGATCATAAATATTTTTTAAATGAAGAATAAACATAAATAGTCTCGAAAAGCGATGAGATTGTTTCAATAAACTCTTATAACTTGGTAACCTCGGATCATACTCTCCATCTAAGAAAAGTAAATTAAATTAAACATAAAATATCTTGAAAATAATTATATTCATTATATAACATGTAAAATTTAAGTATATATATCTAGAATAATAATTTAGGTGCATAAGAAAACAAGAGTCTTCATGAATGAAAATTGAGAAAAAAAAAATATTTTACTGATTTGGAAGCTTTTTAACCATATACCCCATGAAAGAAAGATCATAAAATAGATATGTGAATACCCATAAATTCAAGTATAAGATACAGTTAATACAATAATGTTAAGTACATACACCACACAAAAGTAAAGAGTGAAGAAAATAGCATGTATCTCAAGCTATCACATGGAATAGTTATAATTTAACTCACATGGGAAAATCATTATAAGATAATTTCAAGCTCAATAACCTACTACGCAGCATGGTATCATCAAAATCACATGTAAATATCCATACAAATGAAATTTATTCTTATTAAAGAAATGAAATATTAAGGTCCAAGGTTCATGGTCACTCATATTTTCCCAATTAATCTATTTAATTCATAATTTTATCAAAAAACCAATTTACTGATTGACATCCCATGACATGGGGTAAATATGTTCACTAATGGTGTCCAAGGAAAAAATAATTCCAGTTCAATTAAAAAGAAAACTCAAACGGTGCTTTAGGTTTAACAATCAGTCACATTTCATATAATTAAACATAAATCACATGGGAAACAAGCGATAAAAAAAGAATTACATTCTTAATAACAACTGCATGTCCTACTCCTCATTTAACTCACATGGGAAAGATCATTTAACAACATCAAAGGGGGTATTCATTAACATTACACAAATAAACACCAACAATAAGACATATATAATTCTCTAACCACAAATAATAATGATATAACTAATATCACTACTTTTTGGTTTGAAGTTAGTGCACCTCGATTGAGTTTTTTTATAATAATATGACTTTATTCATGAACAACTATTTTGTTTCGTTTAATCATTTTTCAAGATTTTTAGTTAAAATAATAAATAAAACTCAAAATTCAAGTTATTTAATGAAACAATTTATTCATTCTTAAATAAAAAGGGTCAAGGAAAGGGATCCTACAGCAAGCCAAAGGCCAAGCCATCTTACAGAACTTGTCTGATTAGGTGGAAACCACTTGAAACTGCCCCACACTTTCACGCACATACACTTTTATATATACATATATATACTTTAGTCCAAAGAAATTATTCCCCTCACCATTATGGAATATTCCCAAGGAAGATATATATATATACACACAGACACATACCTCTGTATGTTTGTGTGAACCACCAAGGATAATTAAAACTCACTATTATCAATTTTAAGGACTCTACACTCCTTAAGATTATAAAATTAATTGGTTGAAACAAAAATTCTGGTTTATTACCATAACTAAATCAATGGAAGAAATCTAAACTGAACCCATTATCCTTGCATTTAGTAGCATATATTGTAACATGAACCCAAGGGTCTATAGAAAGCATTTTCACACCCTAAAATAGGAAGAACAAAAAAAATACGGATCAAACCATAACCTAGTGTGTTCGTCCAAACTTCACAGGGCACTGAAATTGAAGGCAAACAGTTGATCAAGGTAGTATGAAGGTGGAAGGTAGATTACCTTGGAGATTTAAGTGATAAACCTCAAGAAATCTATTGGATTTGTTCATGGAATTAGTTTGGACTCTAGGGGGTCCACACGTGTCTCAAAGGGGAGCCACGTGGTGAGGTGTGATTCAAGGGAGGATAGGGGAGAAGGGGTGAGTTTAGTTTAGGTTTTTAATTTAATTTAATTTAATTTAATTTATTAAAATTATCCTAAACACATGGCTTGACCCACATGGTTTTCCAAACCTTTAATAAACCATGTGGTGTACAGTGCAAGGATACTACCTCCAAAATCCCACCGTGTGGGAAACTCACACAATTTTTCAAACCATGCACAATCCTTGTGCACCTCCACTACCCCCTTTTAATAAATCTTCACGGTTTCATATATTGTGCCACACAATTTTAGAAAAACCATGCACCCTTTTCATCCTTTCAAAACCATTCCTTTTCAGGTCCAGAATCCCCAACTCACTGAGCCACTCAGGAAACTCCTCGAGCCTTCATCCAAGTACAACAAAATAACTTTCAGAAGTTCCAAAACATGGAATTGTGTTCCGAAGTTCCGTTTTAAATGAAACCCGCCCAGGAATCACCAAAATTAAAATTTTCACCAAATTTCATCTATTTTAAAAACACAATTTATTTCAAACTTCACATCTTGGAACTTCTCATCCCTAAGAAGCCTTGGGGGAACAATGATGACATCACCCAAGCTACAAGGGTCTTTATGTTTTGTTCAAATGACCATGTCATGTTTCTAATGTTCAATCCACCTCGAAGGACCACTTATGAACAATGTACTCATGCGATCAAAACTCGAGCCAATGCTTGATTTACAACTGAAATATCATAGAGGATCTTACCGAAGCCTGCTTAACCAAGGAAAAAAATCACATCATCAATTTTTTAAGAATTTGGAAAAGGTTTCTCCCATCATTAGGCTTTAACATGACAAAGAGGATGAATCCCAACCATGGATTTTTCCCACAACTAGAATTACATAACAAACACACCCCTAAGTGTTATACAATAAACATGTCCACTAAAGTTTAATCCTAAATTATGATGAATATCAAGACCAAAAAAATAATTTTCCATTTAAAACTGCTATGCCTCAGCACAAATGAAGGCCTAGATTGGAACAATACCACAATATGCACAACCCTAAAATCATTATATCTAAGCAATATAACATGTCTTTGATAACCTCTAATTTAACCAATTGGAGTCCATGGAAGTATCCCTAGGTATCCCATACCTTTTACAACTAGTGATATGCTAGTACAAATCCAAAACGTCCACATAAGAACATTGAATGAGCCCAGCGTGATATTTTCCTGGAGGTCACGTCAAAAGAAACTACAATTATCCAAAATTCTATCCAAGGAATTCCTATACAGGAACCCAAATATCACTTTGGACTAACAAAACCTCTACAAAAACTATGAACCTGGCGTACAATATTGAAAGAGATCACAAACTAGCCCAGTGACTTTCAAACTTTAGTGTGGAATATACCCGACACTCTATTAGTTCTTCTAGGACAGCATGAAGATAGGGTAAAATATCGTCCCACTCAGAAAAATACACTAAGAGAATATCAATGATTACCAGAAGACGATTTGAACTATTATCGGTCAACCTATTGAAAGAGGCTCGTTATCACCTGCCGATGCATATCTATTTAACCGATCATAATGATTTTACCTAGAGGAATTTTAATGAGCATTAAATCTTAACCACTGAATTCCATCCATAACCAATGATGTCTGAAAGGGTTTCACCCATAGTCAACCCTATCAACAGCACGCTTTGGTGAAAGCACCGACCTGGTTCAAAAATATTCATGCCACAAAGGCATTCGAAAACAAATGTACCCAACTCAAAGGAATTCCCAAACAATGTTCCTTCTACTTCGAAGGAAATGGTCACCATATCCAACATGATTCTCCCCATCAGTGGAGATTCTTTGTCATAAAAATATGGGATTGACCGACTAGCTCCTCATAAGATCCCCAGAGAAGATTTACCTTAAATACATGTGTAACATTCCACAAAAAATGATCACTGCGTCTAAGAATTTTGTGTAAATACAAAAAAAAAACCAACCAGCGTGTCAAAACACCCAAGTCCCAAAAAAATCTTCCAGAGTAGTGGGATGAAATTATTTCTCAAATGTTAAGGTCTCTATACTCCGGAGATGATTGGTGAAAATATTCCACATCTCAAATCTCAACAATTTAACCATACTCAAATGACTCATTTTAACATTTATGACTACACAAGTACCAGTTATTTCAATGCATACTACCTCGTGTTTACAACTGAAAATGAAACATTATAGGTATTATCCATAGGTTGTCTATCCAATGAAATCATGTATCAGAAGTCCCATGAAAAAACAATCTCAAAACCACATCATTCAAAACATTTATTTACTTATATGATGACGTATCACGTCATCCATCACTGAATAAAATAGTGGTTCACATGGCCTCATAAGCTGGTGACCATTACCATGAAATTTATAACCTATTGAGCTAAGCATTCATAGATTCTCACTCCCATATCAAGGGTTAAGATGTGATGACCATCCATCGAAAAAAGGGTTTACTTTAGAAAACTAAACATCTTATAAAGAAAAACATCACCAAATGGAACAAAATTTCAGAAAGCTCACAATATAAAGAAAGAAATCAAGCTCTAAGGGTGATACCTACCACAAGATAGCCCCTTATGAAGCATAAGCATTTACCCTACCTCTTTTTCATACAACAAACATTTCACTAGGATCAAGATCCACATTCATTTAAGCCAAAGCTAAAAAGAAGCATATGGATAAACACTCACATATTAGTTCCAAGGAAAACTACCAAAAAACAATTAAACTACCCTTACACGAGGGTCTAAATAAAGGACACCACTTCATGTTCAAATTTAAATCAATTTCATTAATTCAATTAAACTATTAAACATCTAAATAATTTTTAACAAAACCTCAAGTACCATTCAACCAAACACGCCACTTAGAAACCACTTTATCCCACAACTCAAAGAAAAAACATGAAAGTCTCATTAAAATCCCTTTTAATCATTTAATGTTCATTTAGATTCCATCATAATAAGAAATTCATCATATTAATTCCCTTTTAACTGATTAGGCCACCTAAGTGATTCCCATAATACGAACCTAGATTCTTCAAAAATCAAACCATTAGAACTTGTTTAGACATATAAATCATAAACACCATAACGTTTTATCTTATAAAGGCATGCCCCAACTGACCTACTTTTGTCCATTTTAGCATTTTTAAAAGTTAACCAACCATTAATGTTTAAAAAGTAACATATTTGATAAACGCAACCATTCCCAAACACACCATGCTTATAAAATGGCTCAGTCACATGGGTTTCCATATAATAATCCATAAGGTGCTCATAAACCTTATGGTTGGCATTTCACTCCCATTAATTGTACACATTCTACTTTAACATTAAATTTCAAAGTTGATATTCATTTCAACAAAGCCTATATATATTTATAAAGTTATAGAGATGGTTTGAGTATACAGGTTACCATTTTCTTAATCGTAAGGCACTCATACACCTTACAATCGAAAATTGGATCCCTCATAAAACTAAAACAACAAATTTAGCCCATACATCCATTTTCACATAAAAAATGTCAGGCTAAAACTAGAACAAAAGAATGGAATATATCATCTAAGTAGTCTAAACCACATGCATGACATGCTAAATAAACTATCAGGCTTAAATATTACCTCAACTAGTACAAACCTAAGAAGGGTATCACTCATGGAACACAATCACACCTAGTAGGAAACCTGTTAATGCAGCTAATTGGAATAGAATATGCATGACTTGCAAGTCACTAAGTTCTTATAATGATGAATGTCTTATTTCCTTAATTTATATACTAGTACAAGGTTAAATTTACCATAAATTTCCACAAATCCATAAGCCATGAAAAATACACCATTTACCCAAGGTGAAAACACACCAACTTAACTTCAAAAAACATAAAATACAATTCCCATATTGGTACACTTGGTCATTTCCCATGCATGGGATGATCAGTCCCAAGAATGGATATTTACCATGCACCAACACATTCATATTATCCTATATACAAGCCCAAAATAGTGAGACAAAAGGAAGAATCCTCTTATACCACTTTATAACATCCCAACCTAACTTACCACTAAACCTGTAGCCATATTTATCACCACATAACCTAAACCATGTATCCCCATATACCAGTGTCTAATGAATAGCAATGAGGGTGTAAGGGAAATCTAGTGGGGATACTATACCCTCAATCTCAGAGTTTCATAGTTGTAAATAGGATTTCAACACTAAGAAACAATAAAAAATAAGTAGTGTAATACATATGTAATGTCAAATGAATAAAGAATATGAAAAATGCCAACTTATACAAGGCATGAATGCATGCATCCAAGATTATGATTACATAAACTAACAGAGTATAATAAAACATGATTTTCATTTCAGTACAGAATTAGGAAAATACAACAAATCTCCACGGGTGATATCCATGAGCATCCAATGCTCTAGCTCTTTCCTTTACTCCATAATTCTGGATACAATAAATACATCACATGAATGTTCCATAGACCTTAAAACAATTAGGCATAATATGGAACCAATGGTACCCAAGCATGATGTGAGATATAAATCACAGTAGGATAGCACCCACATTTTAATGCCCAATCCAATCTATGATATGAAAATCTAGTTGTGTCCTAGTAGATATGTATAAAAAATACGGAGTTACTCAGAAGTGATAATCCCATAAAAACAGGTTTCCACATATACCAAAATACATATATCAAATTCATGTAAGTGATAAGTCTATGATTTTACTATTAAGCGTGTTTTATTTTACCAAGTTCAATTGAGATATAAACTCAATAATTAAATAAATCTCATGACCTGGTGCATAGCTCGACAACCCTCGTAAAGATACAATCAAAATTCTTAACTAGGCCATCAATAAGCATAATCAAGGAAAAATTTAAGCTTGTGATGTATCTTGGTAGAAGCATTAGTTGATTCATTTCAGTCATTAATAAATTTAGAGCTAATTATATCCTTGAAAGTCCTAAGATGGAATTTAGGTATAACTCAGGGTAGAATATCAACTAAAACCCTACAATACTATCCTTGATAAACCATTCCGTAACCCGGTATAACTGGAGGTGAGGTATAAAGTCCATACCATCTGATTCCATCCTTGGAGGTTCTATTTGGAAACCCTATGTATCACCACTGACATATAATCATTTAACCATGATTCCGTCCATTAAATCCCTCTTATAACAAGATACATGTAACACTCGGTAAGTCAAAATCCCCTATGAGTCTATCCATGGCACTCTAATATGAATCCATGTATCACTCGGCTTATAAGTCAAAACTCAGGAGTCTATACACAGAATCCTTCAATTGTATCCTTGTATCACCCTTGGTATAACCATGGTTGAATCCAATTGAGTCTATCTGTGGAATTATATTAGGAATCCAAATATCACCAAACACTCTTAACAATTTAATCAATTCAATTCATTTTAAACAGTTCATTTAACACACCAAGGTGAAAACCCAAGGTAATCATTTAACAAACTCACCTCAAGATGGAGATTCATGAATTGGTCAACCAAATATGTCTTGGAAATTACATTACCCACATGAGAATAAATAATATAACAAGTATCACATGCATAAAAACTCATACATGGATTTAACATCATTTAACTCACATTGAAAATTTATGGTAATGATATTCCCAGGCATAATCAATCAATTACATAGCTTGGTCTTAACTAAACCCACACGCACTAGTAATTGAAGGTATTTTCAAATACTTACCTAGATATGTTCACTATAACATTATTAATAATCCTATCAAGCTATCACATGGCTTAGATATCATTTAACTCACTTGGGAAAATAAATATAATGATATTTGAAAGCTAAAACCCCACTACATGGAGTGGTAGTATCAAAATCACATAGGAATAACCATGAAAAGGAAACTCATGCTTAATAAAGAAATCAAATACTAAGGTAAAATAGTCATGGTCACACATCCCTTCCCAATTAATCCATTTTATTCACAATTTGATCTAAAAAATTACTATTTGGTATCCCATGACATGGGGTAAAATGGAACAGCTAATGGTGTCCAATGAAAAATCCAACCAAGTTACATTATTAAAAAAACCCTATATTTTCTTCATGTTTTACCATATATCTCATGTTGTAGACATAAACATAACTCGTGTGGGCAAAAAAATGATATAATAAGCATTTCTTGCTTAATAAAAACTATATGGCGTAGTCCCCATTTAAATCACATGGAAAAAAATTAACAACATCAAAGGGTCCATTCATTAACATGAAATATATCAACTTAAAAAATAATACATATGGAAATTTCCAACCACAACTAAGCATGAAATAATAAATATAACAAATTATTGGATTGAAGGAATCACACCTCTGTTGGAGGGTTTTTGAATTTATTCATCCATAATTCATTTATCACATTGAAGAATTTCATTCAATCTATGTAGTTATAATAATCAAGGAATCATATAATTCAACATATTCATAGAATAAATCGAAGCATTCATAAATAAAAAGCTCAAGGATAGGGATCCTACTTCAAGCTGAAGACCAAGACAACTTTCGGCACTTTTCAAATTAGGTGGCGACCACTTGAAATCGCCCCAAACTCACACTCCCATAGACTCACACACATACAAACAGATATATATACATATAAATATATCCTTTATTCCCCTCTCCATGATGGAATACTCTGAAGAAGATATTTATACATACCTATGTATGTTTTTGCACACCATCAATGATAATTAAAACTCTCTATAATAAATTTTAGGGACTCAACACATCCTAATTTTATCAAATTAAGGGTTTGAAATAAATAATTGGGTTTAAAAACATACCCCAATTGATGGTGGAAAGCAAAACAGGACCCATTCACCTCACCTTCGATGGTGGATGCTAGAACATGAATCCTAGGGTCCCGAGGAAGCCTTCATACGCCATAAAACTGGAAGAACAAAAACATATGGATAAAACCATTACCTAGGATGGTTGGATTAAATTCCCCATGTTCCTAAAAAGAATACAAATGGTTGATCAAGGGATGAGGAAGGAGGAATGAGGCTTACCTTGGATATTTGAGTGATAAACCTCAAGAAATCATGTGGATTTTGTTGCAAAAGTAGGATAGGCCCGGTGGGTTCCAAGAATTGACGAAAGGGGAGCCCTAGGTAAGAGGTGAAATTTGAGTGAGGTAAGGGGATAGGGGTGATTTTATTTTAGATTTTTAATTTAATTTAATTTAATTTCATAAAACATACCCAACTGCATGGTTTGACCCATACAGTTTTCCAAAATGTATGAAAATTGTGTGGTGTATAGTGTGAGGCTACTACTTGCAAAAGAACATTGTGTGGGATAGGCACACAGTTTAGAAAATAGTGTGAATGTCTTTCACACCTCCAATTCCCCCTTTGATCAAACTTCCATGGTTTCCTATAGTGGGTCACATGGTTTCTGACAAACCATGGGCCCTCTATAGCCTTTCAAACCCATTATTATCTGGGTCTGACACCCCAGAAACACATCGAGACACCCGAGAAACTCCATGGTACTTCAAACAAGTCCATAAACATCAATGTTAAACATTCCAACTCTCATAATTAAGTTTCAAAGTTTCTTTCGAAAAATGACCCATCCAGTAATCACCAAAATTCAAATTCTCATGGAATTTTCTCTTATTCAAAAACACATTTTCTTAATGGTGTTATTTGATTCTTTCCTCGGTAAGATACTTGGAGACTTCCAGGTCTTATAACCCACCACAAAAACAATGTTTCCCCTCATTCACATTGGTTATTCATCATCCTTACTACATAAAATTAAATTTCATGGGATCTCAAGAACCATGTATGACTTGGTTCATCCTCGAATGAGATAGGTAATGATGCATAGACCCTGTTTCTTAGTTCGAGACATAGAGAAAAGAAAAGAAAATATCTTATTCTACTGGATTTAAATTTATGTTGGAGATCTTGAATTATGGTCCCTCATTTAGGGATCCATCAATGAAATAGAAATTTCCCTTTCACCCTAACAAGAAATTCAGATCTATGTAGGGAATTTCTAACTCTATGGATAACCGCTTAATGAATATTTATTACATAAATGGAAACATACTTTACATTCATTAAACTCTGCGTATTGGGTTATTTCAGCTATTCATAAACCTCTATGGGAATTGGAATTGGAGGAATAATATTCTAAGGACACCTATATTTGGATATGAACAATATGACCTGGTTGGATTGGCACAAGTCACTCACAAAAAAGGTCTATCAACCAGATACAAATCCATCATCAAGATATAATTTTCCAAATTTTTTATTCGCCATTGACATACATGCCCCGTATCTTTTTTCCCAATCTGAGAATCCCCAAAATCATGGTTTACACTTTACCCCCCTTCATATTTGAGGCATGTTAGATTATCCAATCTCGATTATCCTCTAATTAATAATTATTTCTATAAACATTGGTCCTCTATGTATAAACCTAAACTACAAGACCACAATTTATCCTCAGAACATGAAATTAAACTGCATGGACAATGTCTTAATCACATGACACTAAAAATTAGTGATTTTAAGAACTATGTTTGACTTGATTCCTACCCACATAGGATACGTAGTGATGCCTGTATTCTTACATCCTAGTCTATCCACCACCAAATTTAAAAAATAATCCACCCTCACAATGTATGGATTAGTCCTATTTAGGTAGATTTTCATAAAGAAAAATTTAAATCTTCATTCCCATCTTATTGGATGCATAGTGAAACGCACTGTTCAAACCTTGGTTCCAGCTACAAAAATAATTTCAAATAACCTTTCCCGTTGTATGGGTCATACCTGGATGATTGAACTTTAAATAACTATGTTTGGATTAATTTATATCATTTTAGAATACATAGTGATGCTCAGACATTATATATTAGGTCCAATCATGAGATAAAAAATATCTCATCCTTGCCCAAGGTACGGGTCAGACCCATAAATGATACATTCCATAGATAACAGGAAAATTTGTTTCCCCCATGTTCTTATACATGATATAAATCTATATAGGAAAGTCAAAAAATTCCCTTTCCCTATGTACGTGTTTGACAAGCACAAGGAGTAATATCATACCTTCATAGGGGAAACATCTCTACATATTTCCAAGAAAACTTCATCTTGAAATTCCCCTTTCATGTTCAGGAACCATCCTTTTACAAACCAAACTCTTTGTTTGGAAAGCTATGAATCCCCATAACCTTCCCTAACCACCGGACATTGAGGGCCACCATCTTCCGAACATTTATATTCGAATATGCACAATATGCCCCAGTTTTCACTTCAGAATTTCTCCCAAAAAAGGCCTATAAGTAGAGAACAATTCATCACCAGGAGAGGGTCTTCCTTGATTTTTATATCATATAATGTTTATGTCCAAAATCAATCCTTGGATTTGGAAAACCCCCATGATTAATGTTTATATCATTATTCCCCTTTATGTCTGAAGATGACAGAGCATTACTGGTTAGACTACCATGGAAAGGGAGAAATTTTTACCCCTTTTTCATTTAAATATCAAATTTCTTGAATGTAAGGTATTAAAATGAACCACCCATGTCATAGTTTCATGATGTTAAACTGCATCAAGCTTCAACACTCCCTTACAAAATCCAAATTCATGTAGGGATAATTATCATTTAAGATAAAAGTTGACATTGACGCCCTAATATTTTCCAAACATCTCCCCCCTCAATAGGTATCCCACTATGGCCATACCCAAAAAGAGAAAATTTTCATTTCCCATAAAATTATTTGTCCAATAGAAATAGATGGATAATGTCTTCAGGACACCTTTTTTTAAAATTCATAATATAACCCATCTGAATTTTCATAATTCTCCATCAAAAAGTTATATGATTCAAAGGAAACTTTTTCCTTAGGATAGGAGTTTCCTATCTCTATACTCCACAAAAAACATCATGTTTTAAACCATTTATATGGTTACTCCTCATGTAATTTCCCCTTATTATGTTTCATATTTATAAAACATAAAACTAGGGTCATGAAAAATCCTTCCTTCATGTTTAGAAATTATTAGAACATTATTGGCCAATAAACCTATTGGGGACCTCTGCCCACATTTCATAGTCAAATATGTTCAACCTAAATCATCAATAATGTTAGTTTGGTTTTCAAGTCTCTAAATTTCCCAATAAAAGTGTCACAAAATTCACCAGGTAGAAACCCCACAAAGGGAACCAATGGTGAATGTCGAGTATTCTCTCTCTAGACCTGGACTTTGTATAGTTTAGGAAAAATATCAAGCAATCATGAAATGAAGATACAAAAATCATGTTAGTTCGAAAACCCACAAAGGGTGGAATAAGAAAAATCAATGTTACACCCACTAATCCCGCACCCCAATGGGTTTAGAAAAAATAAGGGTTATAATAGAAAATAAACAATGTTCATAGGGTTTTTAAAATAACCTTATAAATATGTAAACTATTATCACTAAGTCCCTTGGATCAAGAAAAAATTAGACAATTTTTTTTGCCTCCCACTCAAAAAAAGATTTCTTATATATTAGAATAGCCTCATCTTCATCTTTATTGAAACACATTCCAATGGGGGGAAGTTTTTGGGTTCTGAAATTTCTACAATAAAGATTGATATGATTTGATAAATTTTGAAAAGGATATAAAAGAAATATAATATTAATATTGATGGAAATTATCAAAGGGGTGAGACTGTAATTTAGAAGTCCTTCACAGACCACTATTCCACATAGAATTCCACAACTCCACAATGAACCTGTTGGCACTAGAAACAAGTCCCCATAATTTTCCAAATGCTTCCTACATGATCCAAGAACATAGCCCATTTTTCAAACATCGATTTGGTGGTTCGTAGAGCCTGAACAGAGTTCTGAATTAGGAGTTATGAACATTTTAAGTTGGGTTGGAAAACTGGTTCGCGAAGACTGTTCGTGAAGCCCCCTCCGTGATCGCGAAGCACCACCGCGAAGCAAGGAGGTGGGATGCTCCATGACCGCATTTGACGTTTGCAATCCGCCGCGGAGAAAGCTCCGTCTTCACACTGAGCGAGCATTGCTTCGTAGAGCCCCTTGCCTATAAATACCCAGCTCGCCCCCCCCCCCTTCTCTGGACGGCCACTCCGCCCCTCGGACGGCCACTCCGCCCCTTGTACGTCCAATCTCACGGTTTTCGGAGCTCCTCTATCATTCACGAAGCAGCTCCTTGAGGCCATGCTATGCGAGTATCTTCCTTCACATTGCTGCTCCGCGAGTCCATGATCTGCTAGCGGCTTCCTTCGTGTTGCTGCTCCATGAGCCGCTGCTCCGCGAGCCGATGCTCCACGAGCCGATGCTCCACGATGTTGTTCCATGAGTCCATGCTCCACGATGCTACTCTGTGAGTCCATGATCCACGAGACTATGCTCCACGAGTCTATGCTTCTTGAGACCCCATGCTCTCTGAGCCCCTTTGCTCTGCGATGATACTTCGCTAAGACGTATCCTTAGCGAGGCTCCTACCTTCGTGCCCACCGGTCGATACCGCTGGGGCTGCATCCCCTCCCCCCTCTCAGCGTCAGTGTCAAGCTACGGTCTTGGCCCTTCGGGCCAATCCCTTCGGTACCGTCAATGACCCCCTTTAAAAATGGAGAGTTTCACTGTGAACTTTTCATGCCGGGATGTCAGGATTTTCCATTTCCCCCTTATGCGCACCCACCTTCCACCTATGGAATACCATGATTTGAGATATTCTTCCACACACCATGAAACACCTTGACTCAACATATTCCTCTTGGTTTCATTACCATGTTGTGAGTTGAGATTCTCATCATTAATTCCTCGAGTACCTTGATTCGAACCATTCCTCAGGTAAATCCTCCAAACCGAGTCAACTGGATCCTATGTCAGGTTGAACTAGAAAGGGCCACCCTATCATAAGTCCCAAAACCATACATTCCCATGCACCTTATGCCAATTGTCCTATCTGCAAGACTCTACACTATAGTACATCCCTATTTTCCAAACATAGGATGCCTCTTTCCCCAAACAAGAGATGCCTTATGCTCCATGCATGAGATGCCAGAAGTCCTCACTACATGACTATAAACTATAGTACTTCCAATCATTCCATAATAGGATTCCTCTTGTTCCAAATAAGAGATGCCTTCTGTGAAAATCATAAGATGCCTAATGTCGTGATTATTGTGGAATAATTTCAAGAGCATTGGAATCTATTCAAACATTCCATCACTCCACCTCACGCATTGTGTGTCCTTCATTCAGATCTTCATCCACTTTCTTGTCTGGAGGGACCACCTAACGGCCTGGTCCCATGCCACATTGGCTCAACTACCATCCTGGGCCAACACCATAGAAGACTTTGGACAACACTTTGAGTCAGGTCCTATGTTTTGAACATGGTCAGTAGTCGGACATCATTTTATTGTCCCCATTTCATGCTAACATGATATGGATGTTGTGTTTCAAACACGGTCAACCGAAATCCTCCTTCACCATGCCACCCTCATTGCATTCCAAATTTCGGGCATGTAATTCACAGTTTTCATCTACCTTTGTTCGGACCGATTACAACGCCCCTTGGCATTATCCCTCATGTGCGCTGGCGCATAGGTGAATGCCTCAACCCACCAGTGAGTTCGGATGCCCTCATGGCCGGACATGAGGAAGTAATTACGGGCAGCTTCATTGTGTAATCCCCATTCACCAGTGTCGCTCCATAGTGGCACACAGACAACTTTCTTGCGTAAGCCCCATTCACCATTCCCCTTCCATAGGGGCACACTGGAAGATTCTTTGCGTAATTCCCATTCACCATTGCCCCTCCATAGAAGCACCCATGTAGCTTCCTTGTATAAGCCCCATTCACCATTGCTGCTCCATAGCAGCACACAGGCAACTTTCTTGAGTAAGCACCATTCACCATTTCCTCTCCATAGCGGCACCCAGGTAGCTTTCTCGCGTAATCCCCATTCAAAATTTCCACTCCATAGCAACACCCTCGAATCTTTCTTGCGTAATCCCCATCCATGGTT
Organism: Viscum album; assembly: GCA_963277665.1. NCBI lineage: Eukaryota > Viridiplantae > Streptophyta > Magnoliopsida > Santalales > Viscaceae > Viscum > Viscum album. The sequence goes on from OY728119.1 coordinate 119,502,013, forward strand.
GCTGCTCCATAGTGTCACCTAGGCAACATCCTTGCGTAAGCCCCATTCACCATTGCCGCTCCATAGCGGCACCCGGGTAGCTTGCTTGCGTAAGCCCCATTCACCATTGCCACTCTATAGCGGCACCCGAGAAGCTTCCTTACGTAAGCCCCATTCACCATTGTCGCTCCCCAGGGGAACCCGGGAAGCTTCCTTGCGTAAACCCAATTCACCATTGCCGCTCCATAGAGGCACTTGGGAAGCTTTCTCGCTTAAGCCCCATTCACCATTTTCGCTCCATAGCAGCACCCGAGTAGCTCTCTCGCGTAAGGCACATTCACCATTGCCACTCCATAGAGGCACTCGGGCAGCTTCTTTGTGTAAAACCCATCCACTGTTGTCGCTCCATAGCAGCACCCAGACAGCTTCCTTACGTAAGCCCCATTCACCATTGTCACTCCATAGCGTCACCCGGGAAACTTTATTGTGTAATCCCCATTCACCATTGCCACTCTGTAGCGGCACCTGGGTAGCTTCTTCACACAAGCCCCATTCACCATTTCCGCTCCGTAGCGGCAATCGGGTAGATTCTTTGCACAAGCCCCGTTCACCATTGTTGCTCCATAGCAGCACCACGGGCAACTTCCTTGGGTAAGCCCCGTTCACCATTTCTACTCCTTAGCCGCACCATTGGCAGCTTCCTTGCGTAAGCCCCGTTCACTATATCCTCTCTATAGTGTTACCAGGGAATCCACCTTGGTGTAAGCCCCTAGCCATTATTGCAGGAGGCAGAGACCCCTACTCCCTCCTTTCATATTCGGTCCCCAATGCCAACGGAAGATGTGATAAGGAACATGCCACCCTCCTCTCTCTCTGGGTGTCAAATCTCTCTTCCTATGCACTTTTTCACCCTCGAGGCTCCATCATGGTGTAAGTCCCAGCACCATGGTCCACCCAATGCATAAACCCCTCTTCGCTTCCCATGGACGCACCCTTCGCGACGTGATCGGCAGGTCCCTACAACCTCTTGTTTCCCACACTGAGCATGACTCTCGTGGGCTTAGAGTGAGCGTCGACCATGACACACCTTGGGTCGCCTCAGAGAATAATCCCCAAACTCCCATGTCCTGCATGACGTTAAACTGCATCGCAATCTAGTGGTAAGCCATTGTGATCCCACCATCCAGTTGTTCTGACATCCCTTCATGTCGGTTCAATAGCCCCTTTCCCATCCAAACTACGAGGAATTTGACCCATGCCAAGGTAGGGTAAGTAGGAATCCTCCATAAGCTTCAAGCCCACCAACCACCTGGGCCAAGGTCCTTATTTACATCGGTTCTCCAACACGCCCCGGTCCCGCATGACATTAAACTGCTTCCCAATCTAGTGGTAAGTCGTTGTCATCCCACCATCCAGTTGTTCCAACACCCCTTCACGCCGGTTCATCATCCCCTTTCACATCCGAACTATGGGGACTTTGATCCATGTCAAGGCATGGTACGTAGGAATCCTCCATGAGGATAAATCCCACCATCCACTTGGACCAAGGTCCTTATTCACATCGATTCTCCAACACGACCCATTCTGAACTACGTGGACTTTAATCCATGTCAAGGCATGGTACGTAGGAATCCTCCATGAGGATAAATCCCACCATCCACTTGGACCAAGGTCCTTATTCACATCGATTCTCCAACACGACCCATTCTGAACTACGTGGACTTTAATCCATGTCAAGGCATGGTACGTAGGAAGCCTCCTTGAGGTTCAAGCCCAATAACCATTGGTCCCAACCACCTCAGTGTCGGAGTGCCAAGCCTTCATCCCGAACTACGAAGACTTTGATCCATGTCGAGGCATGGTATGTAGAAAACATCCCTGGGGTTCAAGCCCAACACCCATTGGACCAAGGTGCTCATTCACGTCAGTTCACCGACACCCATTCTGAAATACGTGGTCTTTGATCAATGTCAAGGCAAGGTACGTGGGAATCCTCCCTGAGGTTCAAGCCCACCATCCACACGGACCAAGGTCCATCTTCATGTCAGTTCACCGGCATCCATTCTGAACTACGTGGTCTTTGGTCCATGTCAAGGCATGGTACATAGGAAGCCTCACGAGGTTCAAGATCACCTCTATTTTTTCTTCTGAACTACATGGACTTTGATCCATGTCAAAGAATGGTACGTAGGAATCCTCCCTAAGGTTCAAGACAACCACCCATTGGTCACTCCGACCCCCTTCATGTCAGTTCTCACCATCCGAACTACGTGGACTTTGATTCCATGCCATAGGGACACATAGGAGGTCTCTTTGAGGACCAAACCTAACTTCTTCGTCAATGATCCCATTTAATTCCCCCTCCAATTCATTCATCCTTCCATCATCCATCCCGATTCTTACCCGGGCCACTACATCCCCGTGGGATCACATCATCCACCCTCCTCACTGCTCCTAGCAGTACTTGGGTAGCTAACCATGCGTAAACCCCATTATGTCTCCGGGTCGTTGTCCTCTGTCTGCACCCCGATTCATCACCCCATCGAACTGTGAGGGTTTTGATCCATGTCGTCTGCATAGAGTACGTAGGAAACCTCCTTTAGGTTTAATTCCAGTCAATGGTAAACCTTGGTGTCTCCCATTATGGGGTGCACTCTCCCTGATCCACCCTTAGTGGTGTTCAGATCAACCATTACGATTTGACGTCTCTCCTCCATGGGGCGCACCACCTCGAATCCGTCCTCATTGGGTGTTCTGATCCATCCACTCAGTAAACCTTCCATGTGTTCCCTCATTGGGATGTACCAACTTGATCCATATCTATCGGACATTCTAATAACTCTCATTCCGTCTCTCCAAGATGTTAAACTCATGGCACACCCCATGATAAACATGGGAAGATGAGGAAAACCTCAGAGACATGACTATGGCATATGATTCCCCGCATTCAACGTGGGTTTCCCTGGGTTATGCACCCTTGAGATGCCCCTTATGAGGAAGAATACAGGTTCCCCAATGTCCACGCATCCAGAGATGCCCCGACATGCCTGATTCTATCTTCTACTCCGACCGAAGGTTTCGACCATGTCAAGACCCCAAGGAATTTCCTAATGGAAGTAGTGTAATTAACCAGCGTCCATGAAGATATGGAACCGGGAACGAGATTCAAAACCCATGACTTAATCTATGAGGGAGACCTGGACTAGGTCACGAGTTCCGAGGAGGAATCCATGGAAGGAAGAACCAACATCCCATCATCCTATTTCGATCAAGGATCAGACGTCCCTGAATAAGGAGTGAATATCGCCCGCCTTTGGAAAGCGGTAATGTGGGGTTACAGCCATGAGTCCTCACAGGCAGATGTGCATGCCTCGGTGAAGGTGTCAAAAATAGAAATGGTGAACCCAATGTTTATGTCTTCTCCTTTAATAGAGAATAGACCAAATGTGTCGGGAAAATTGAGGCATCCCCCATGTGAATCCCCTCTCCCGAGATCCTTCACCCCGTCGTACTGACATCCAGGCTTCCACGCCTCGTGGGCTCCTTCTCCCCATCGTACCGACCTCCAGGCTTCCACGCCTCCCGGGCTTCTTTTCCCCATCGTACCGACATCCAAGCTTCCATGCCTCCCGAGTTCCATCACCTTGTCATACTATGTTCCAAGAATCCACACCTCCCGGGCTCTATCGCCAAGTCGTACCAACGTTCCATGCTTCCACGCCTCCCGGGCTCCTTCGATCCATCATACCGACGTTCCAGGCGTCCACGCCACCTGGGATCCTTCGCCCCATCCTGCTGACATCCAGGATTCCATGCCTTCCGGGCTCCTTCACCCCGTCGTACCGACATCTCAGCTTCCACGCCTCCCAGGCTCCATCGCCCTGTCGTATAGACATTTCAGGCTTCCACACCTCCCGGGCTCCATCGCCCAGTCGTACCGACATTCTGGTCTTCCACCCCTCCCTGGCTCCTTCGCCCCGTCATACCAACATCCAGGCATCCATGCCTCCCAGGTTCCTTCGCCCCGTCATATCGATATCTAGTCTTCCACACCTCCTGGGATCCATCGCCATGTCATACCGATGTTCTAGGTTTCCACGTCTCATGGGAACCATCACCCAGTCGTACTGATGTTCCAGGATTCCACGCCTCCTGGGCTCCATCGCCATGTCGTACCGATGTTCTAGGCTTCCACGCCTCCCGGGATCCCTCGCCCTGTCGTAATGACTTCTAGGCTTCCATGCCTCCCAGGCTCCATCGCCCTGTCATACTGACGTTCCAGGATTTCACGCCTTCCGGGCTCCATCGCCCCATCGTACCCACAATCTTGGCTTCTTCACCCCTCCAGATTGAGGGAATGTAGTCATCCCTACTACCCATGCGACACTATCTGTCATCCCAACAACCATGTTTCATCAACCACATAGGTCCTCCCTGTGGCCTTGACACCATCTCATGGAAGGTTCATTATGATCAGGGAATTTTAGGGAAATCCCATCATATGACTCCCCCCTTATCCCAACCCACCAGAATGGGGGTAGAGATGACCATTCCTCGACTGACACTATCTGTGTGGTTTCACGTCCCAGTTTCATTACGTTAAACTGGGTGACAACCACGTCCCAGTTGCATGACGTTAAAATGCGTGAAAACCACTTCCCAGTTGCATGAAGTTAAACTGTGTGACAACCAAGTCCTAGTTTCATGATGTTAAACTGCGTGAAAACCATGTCCTAGTTGGGTGATGTTAAAATGCATGACAACCACATCCCAGTTTCTTGACGTTAAACTACATGACAACCACGTCCCAGTTGCATGACGTTAAACTGCATGAAAACAACATCCTTGTTTCATGAATTTAAATTGCATCATCGTCCGTCATGACGTTAAACTACACATCATCATCCATCATGACGTTAAACATCTCATTATCGTCCAGCACGACATTAAATTGCATCATCGTCTTGCATGCCATTAAACTGCTCATCTTCGTCTGTCAGGATGTTAAACTGCTCATTATCATCCAACACGACATTAAAATACATCATCGTCCTTCATGACGTTAAACTACTCATATTCGTCCGTCATGACATTAAACTGATCATCATCATCCTGCACGACTTTAAACTACATCATCGTCTTGGATGACGTTAAACTAAATCATCGTCCGTCATGATGTTAAACTGATCATTACCATGCAACATGACATTAAACTATATCATCGTCCTGCATGACGTTAAACTGCTCATCTTTGTCCGTCATGACATTAAACTGCTCATTTTCATCCTGCACGACATTAAACTACACATCATCATCCGTCATGATGTTAACCTGCTCATTATCGTCCAACACGACATTAAACTGCATCATCGTCCTGTATGATGTTAAACTGCTAATCATCGTCCGTCATGACATTAAACTACTCATTATCATCCTGCATGACATTAAACTGCATCATCGTCCTTCATGATGTTAAACTGTTCATGTTCATCTGTCATGGTGTTAAACTGCACATTATCGTTATCCAAGACTTTAAACCCCTTCATCATCATGTATGATGTTTAACTGTTCATCTTTGCCATGCATGATGTTAAACTACATCATCGTCTGTTAGGACATTAAACTGCACATTATCATCCCGCATGAATTTAAACCGCATCATCATTCTGCATGACATTAAATTGTTCATCTTCGTCCTGCATGACTTTAAACTACATCATCATCCGTCATGATGTTAAACTGCACATTATCATCCTGCACGACATTAAACTGTATCTTCATCCTACATGACAATAAACTGTTCATCTTTGTCCATCATGACGATAAACTGATCATCATCCGTCATGACGTTAAATGGCACGTTATCGTCCCGCACGACAATAAACTGTAAAAAGGTCCAAGCTCTATGACTTTAAACTATGATCACAACCGTCCATATCACACGACGTTAAACTATGTGATCCGTCCCAACTAAAGGACGTAAAACCACTTAGAACTTGTCTGACATGACAATAAACTAAAAACAGGCTGGAACCTCCCATCCGAGGCCCAGCCTCAGGCCCCTTGGCCTTCTTGGGACCCTGGCCCTCGTCCTTAATACAAGACATTAAACTACAAACTTGTCAGGCCTTCCTGACCGAGAACCAGCCGCAGACCCCTTGGCCTTCTCGGGCCCCCGGCCCTCATCCTCACTGCAAGATGTTAAACTTCAAACTAGTTAGGCCTTCCTGACCGAGGCCCAGCCTCAGGCCACTAGGCTTTCTCGGGGCCCCGACCCTTGTCCTCACTGTAAGATGTTAAACTGAAAACTGTTCAGCCTTCCTAACCGAGGCCCAACCTCAGGCCCCTTTGCCTTCTCGGGGCCCTACCATCATCCTAAATGAAAAATGTTAAACTGAAAACTAGTCAGGCCTTCCTGACCGAGGCCCAGCCTCAAGCCCCTTGGCCTTCTCAGGCCCCCAGCCCTCGTCCTCACTACATGATGTTAAACTGCAAACTGTTCTAGATTTCTGGACTGAGGCCCACCCTCAGGCCCCTTGGCCTTCTCGGGCCACTGACCATCGTCCTCACTACCAGACATTAAACTGCAAGTAGGTTACGCCTTCTTGACCAAGGCCCAGCCTTAGGCCCCTTGGCCTTTCGGCCCCCTATCCCAGGTTCTATCTGATAGGATTGTACGGTGTGGTGTGAGATTATGTCCTCATTCACATCGGTTACTTACCGTGCCGTACATATCCCCAGATGAGACCTTCCACAGACCCCCGTCCTCACTGCAAGACATTAAACTACAAACTGGTCAAGACTTCCTGACTGAGGCCCGGCCTAAGGCCCCTTGGCCTTCTTGGGCCCCCAGCCCTCGTCCTCACTGCGAGCCGTTAAACTGCAAACTGGTCAGGCCTTCCTGATAGAGGCCCAACCTTAGGCCCCTTTCCCTTCTCGGGCCCTCGGCCCTCGTCCTCACTGTAAGAAATTTAACTGCTAACAGGTCGGGACTTCCTGATTGAGGCCCATCCTCAGGCCCCTTGGCCTTATCGGGCCCCTGGCCCTCATCCTCACTGCAAGATGTAAAACTAAAAACTGTTCAAGCCTTCCTGACCGAGGCCCAGCCTCATGCCCCTTGGCCTTCTCGGGCCCCCGACCATCATGCTCACTAGAAGATAGTAAACTGCAATTAGGTCAGGCCTCCCTGACCGAGGCCTAGCCTCAGGCCCCTTGACCTTTCGAGCCCCCAGCCCAGGTTCTCTCTGATAGGATTGTACAGCGTGGTGTGGGATTATTTCCACATTCACGTCGAGTTACTTGTCGTGCGTACATATCCCCAGTTGAGACGTTCCCCCGACCATCGTCTTCACTGCAAGATGTTAAACTGCAAACCGGTCTGGCCTTGCTGACCGAGGCCCAGCCTCAGGACCCTTGGCCTTCTCAGGCCCCTGCCCTCATTATCACTACAAGACATTAAACTGCAAACTGGTCAGGCCTTCCTGACCGAGGTCTAGCCTCATGCACCTTGTCCTTCTTGGGCCTTGGCCCTCGTCCTCACTACAAGACGTTAAACCGTAAGTTGGTCGGGCCTTCTTGACTGAGGCCCAGCCTCCGGACCCTTGGCCTTTTTGGGCCCCAACCCTCATCTTCACGTCAAGACGTTAAACTACAAACTAGTCAAGACTTCCTGACTGAGGGCCAGCCTCAGGCCTGTTGGCCTTCTTGGCCCCCCGACCCTCATCCTCACTGCAAGACGTTAAACTAAAAACTAGTCAGGCCTTCCTTACCGAGGCCCAGCCTAAGGCCCCTTGGCCTTCTCAGGCCACCATCCCTCGTCCTAACTGTAAGATGTTAAACTGCAACCTGGTTAGGCCTTCCTGACCGAGGCCGAGCCTCAGGCCCCTCGGCCTTCTTAGGCCCACGACCGTCATCCTCACTGTAAAACGTTAAATTTCAAGTCGGTCAGGCCTTCCTGACCGAAGACCAACTATCATACCCCTAGCCTAGGTCCTCTCTTATGGGAGTTTATGGTGTGGCGCGGGATTACGTCCTCATTCCCGTCGGTTTATATGTCGTACCATACACCTACTTTGTTTGGGGGTATCCTACTCCCCTCCACATCCTGCATGATGCTAAACTGTATCTTGAGAACTACGTATGGCTTTATTCCCATCCTTATGGGATACATGGGACCACTCAAATGTCTAGGATTCGGGACCTACCCCATCTCCCTGAAATCTCCATTTCACCTTGGCCCTGTGGCCTACCCTTCCCCATAGAGGGGAGTATATGGAATAACTTATAATAATGTCCTCTTTCACGTCAAGATTTTAACGACCATTACTTGTACCTCTCCCTCTTGATCCACCCCGTCGACCCTTTTCGATGGTTCACCAATGTTCCTAAGGGTACTCTGGTTTAGTACCTGGAATGTCAGACACTTCTCGGACATGTTTTCACCTGCTTTTCAGGCTTTTTGTTCCCCTTCATCAGGTCTTTTATCCCTCTATCTGATACGTCTCATTGTCGTATTTATATGCATTTTGACAAAGAGCCTGAAGTGTGGAATATTCATAGGGAAATTCCCCTCGTTCCATGTCCAATATTTTTGAGATCGCGAATTGGATCCTCATCCTCTTCCACATCCAAAAGGACCCCCGGATGGAATGGATGATAGGCCTAAGGGATCTCTTACCATTCGAGGATAACTTCCCTAAGGATCCATGGCGAAATTTGTAATAGGTCCCGTGTTTCGAACATGGTCAACAGTCGACCCTCATTTTTCCATCACCATTCTAGGCTAATGCAATGTGGATGCTTTGTTTTTGCCATGGTAAAAAATTATCCTATATCATCACACCACCATCATTGTGGTCCAGATTTTGAGTGTCATGATTCACACATTTCTACTTCCTCATGTTCAATTGGAATTTCGACATACTCGACTTTACCTCTTTGCACATCGAGGTGTGCTACATAGACGTGTTAGCATCATTGGGCCGGTATTCACCGAGCGTCCCTTCGCCCTAACATGTTTCTTCCTATGTCGGGAAGGCCCCACCACTACTTCTTGTTTCCCATAATGAGCACGACTCATGTGGGTTTAGTAGTTTTGGTAGGATGTACACCGGCGCAGCCACGCTTCTCATCATCCCACATGACGTTAAACTGTGCTTCGAGAACTATGTATGGATTGATTCCCATACTTATGGGATACGTAGAGACACCCTGATATTTTTCCTAGGGTCCAGCCCCAGGAATCATAAGTCCAGTTCCCCCTCATTTCCAGACCCCAGGACTGAACCATTGTGGGTAACCATGCAACTGCAACTCCGTACTAAACAAGTTCTGGATGCCCCAAGATGACATTGGGAAGTGATGTCTCCCTCGCCAGAGAGGCCCTGTCTGAAAGAAGGAATGATCCATGATCAAACCGATACGTCCATCCAGTGTGCTTCCACCACAGTGGCATAATTTAACGAGTGTTGGATTTTATTCAAACCCACCATCACTCCACATTCTACGCTTTGCGTTCCCCTTATTCTAACCCTCTTCCTCTTTCACGTCTAGAGGAACCCCCTAACAGTATGGATGCTCAGCCTATGTCCCACCTATTGTCCTGGGCCAACGTTTCGGAGGACAAACAGGTGGAATTTGCGACAGGTCCCATGTTTCGAACATGGTCAACGGGCAGCCCTCATTTTCTATCCCCACTCCAGGCTAATGCAATAAAAATGATATGTTTCAAATGCGGTCAACAATTACTCTTTATTGTCATGCCACCACCATAGTGTTTCGGATTTTGGGTAACATGATTCACACCTTCAACTTCCCTCTGTTCGGATTGATTCTATCGCCCATAGCGTTGCTCCGCTCGCGCACTGGAGCACGGTGGGAGAAGCAGGTCGAATGTCCAGAGATCCATGTTCTCTAGCTCTGACCCCCTCTCTTTTAGGATCCCCCCAAATGGTTATTGATGTCCTATGCTGATCCCATAACACATTAGGTTGTTTAACACTCTCGTACATGAGCTCTTATTATAGTTTATTTCCCACTCTGAGCATGGCTCACACGAGATTATATATTTAGTCGACTGTCTTCTCAATAAGATCGATATACAATGGACCCCAAGTCACGCATTTTCCTTAGTCATTTCCTCAGAACGGGGTCTGCCTCGCCCTCCTCGTCCTCGTTGGACCCCATTCTCAGGGGTGACATTTGTTGGCACTGGCAAACGCGTCCCCAAAACTTTCCAAATTCTTCTATACATGATCCAAGATTGTATCCCATTTTGTAAACATCAATTTAGTGGTTCATAGAGCCTGAACGGTGTTACATATTAAAAGTTATGAGCATTTGAAGTTGGGTGGGAAAACGGGTTTGCGAATCCCATTCGTGAAGCCCCCTCGGCAATCGCGGAGCACCACCACGAAGCAAGGATGTGGGACGCTCCATGACCGTATTTGACATTCGTGATCTACCACAGAGCATGCTACGTCTTCATGCCAAGTGAGCTTTTCTTGGCAGAGCCCCTTGCCTATAAATACACAGCTCTCCCCCCTTCTCTGGACGGCAAATCCGCCCCTTGTGTGGCCGATCTCCCTGTTTGCAGAGCTTCTCTTACCTTCGCAAATCGAATCCTTGATTCCATGCTCTGCGAGCAGCCTCATTCACGTTACTGCTCCACGAGTCCCCGCTCCACGAGCTGCTTCCTTCATGTGGATACTCCGTGAGCCGTTTCTCTATGAGCCCATGCGCCTCGATGCTACTCTCTGAGTCCATGCTCCGCGATGTAGCTCTACGAGTCCATGTTTTTCGAGTCTATGCTCTGCGAGTCCATGCTTCACGAGACCCCAATGCTCCCCGAGCCCCTTTTCTCCACGATGCTACTTTGCGAAGACCTATCCTTAGAAAGGATCCTACCTTCGTGCCCACCGGTCTATACCGTGGAGGATGGGGCCCTGCCCCCCCTCTTGGAGTCAGTGCCGGGTTACGGTCCCGACCCTCTAGGCCGATGCCTTCGGTACTGTCACTGACCCCCTTTAAAAATGGATAGTCGCACAACGAAATTTTCGGTCCGGGATGTCAGGATTTTCCATTTCTCCCTTATGTGCACCCACCTTACACCTATGGAATACCATGATTTGAGATATTACTCCACACACCATGAAACACCTTGATTCGACATATTCCTCTTGGATTTATTCTCGTGTCGGGAGTTGATATTCTCATCATCAATTCCCCGAGTACCTTGAGTCGAACCCTTACTTAGGTAACTCCTCCAGACCAAGTCACCTGGCTCCTATGTTAGGTTCAACCAGAAAGGGCCACCCCTGCGTAAGTCCCAACACAATCCATTCCCAGGAACCTTATGCCAATAGTCCCATCTACAAGACACTATACTATAGTACATCCCTATGTTCCAAACATAGGATGCCTCTTGCCCCAAACAAGAGATGCCTTATGCTCCAAGCATGAGATGCCAGAGGTCCCCTCTACATGAAAATAAACTATAGTACTCCCTATCATTCTATAATATGATACCTCTTGTTCCAAATAAGAGATGCCTTATGTGAAAAGAATAAAATGCCTAATACCATGATTACAGTGGCGTAATTTCAATAGCAAAGGAATCCGTTCAAACATTCCATCACTCCACCTCACGCATTGAGTGTCCTTAATTCAGATCTTCATCCAATTCCATGTTTGGAGGGACCCCCTAATGGCCTGGTCCCATGCCGCATCGGCTCACCTACCATCCCGGGCCAACGCCCCGGAAGACTTTGGACAACACTTCGAGTCAGGTCCTGTGTTTCGAACATAGTCAGAAGTCGACCACCATTTTCTTGTCCCCATTTTAGACTAACGTTATATGGATGTTGTGTTTCGAACATGGTAAACAGTAATCCTCCATCGCCACTCTACCCTCATTGCGTTCTGAATGTCAGGCATGTAATTCACAGTTTTCATCTCCCTTTGTTCGGACCGAATACAACAACCCTTGGCATTATCCCTCTTGTGCGATGGCGCATAGGTGAAAGCCTCAACCCACCAGTGAGTTGGGATGCCCTCATGGATAGACATGAAGAAGACATCACGAACTGATTCCTCATGTAAGCCCCATTCACCAGTGCCGCTCCATAGCGGCACCTGGGCAGCTTTCTTGCGTAAGCCCCATTCACCATTGTTGCTCCATTGCGGCACCCTGGAAGATTCCTTGAGTAAGCCCCATTCACCATTGCCCCTCCATAGCGGCACCCGGGTAGATTCCTTGTGTAAGCCCCATTCACCTTTTCTGCTCCATAGCGGCACCTGTGCAACTTTCTCGCATAAGCCCCATTCACCATTGCCGCTTCATTGTAGCACCCAGGCAGCTTTCTCGCGTAAGCCCCATTCACCATTGCCGCTCCATAGCAGCACACAAGCAGCTTCCTTTAGTTATCCCCATCCACTATTGCTGCACCATAGTGGCACCCGGGCAGCTTCCTTGCGTATGCCCCATTCACCATTGCCACTCCATAGCGCCACCCGAGGAACTTTCTTGCGTAATCCCCATTCACCATTGCTGCTCCATAGCGGCACCCGGGTAACTTCCTTGCATAAGCCCCATTCACCATTTTCACTCCACAGTGGCACCCAGGCAGCTTCCTTCCGTAAGCCCCATTCACCATTGTCACTCCATAGCGGCACCCGGGAAGCTTTCTCATGTATGCCCCATTCACCATTGCAGCTCGATAGAGGCACCCGGGCAGCTTTCTCACATAAGCCCCATTCACCATTGACGCTCCATAGCGGCACCCGGGCAGCTTCCTTGCATAAGCCCCATCCACTGTTTCCACTCCATAGCGGCACCTGGGCAGCTTCCTTGCGTAAGCCCCATTCACCACTATCATTCCATAGCGGCACCCAGGCATCTTTCTCTCATAATCCCCATTCACCATTGTCGCTCCGTAGCAGCACCCAGGAAGCTTCCTAGAGTAAGCGAAATTCACCATTGCCGCTCTGTAGCGGCACCCGGGAAGCTTCCTTACGTAAGCCCTGTTCACCATTGCCGCTCCTTAGCGGCACCATGGGAAGATTCCTTGCGTAAGCCCCGTTCACCATTGCCGCTCCTTAGCGGCACCATGGGAAGCTTCCTTGCGTAAGCCTAGTTCACCATTGCCACTCCTTAGCGGCACCAGGGAAGCTTCCTTGGTGTAAGCCCATATCCATTCTTGCCGGAGGTAGAGCCCCCTACTCCCTCCTTTCATCTTTGGTCCCCAAGGCCAGCAGAGGACGTGATGAGGAACATGCCCCCTCTTCTCTTCCTGGGTGCCAAATCCCTCTCCCTCTGTGCTTTGTCACCCTAGGACCTCCATCCTGGAGTAAGTCCCAACACCATGGTCCTCCCTACGCGTAATCCCCTCTTCGCTTCCCACAGACACACCCTTTGTGACATGATCGTTAGGTCCCTACAACCTTTTGTTTCTCACACTGAGCATGACTCCCATGGCCATAGAGTGAGCATCGACCATGACACACCTTGGGCCACCTCAGAGCGTAAGCCCCAAACACCCCTGTCCGGTATGATGTTAAACTACATCCCAATACAGTGGTAAGCCGTTGTGATCCCACCATCCAGTTTTTCTGACACCCCTTCACGTCGGTTCTACAGCACATTTCCCATCCTAAATACGAGGATGTTGACCCATGCCAAGGAAGGGTACGTAGGAAGCCTCCCTGAGGTTCAAGCCCACCATCCACCTGGTCCATGGTCCTTATTTATGTCGGTTCTCTGACACACCCCTGTCCCGCCTGGCATTAAACTGCATCCCAATCCAGCAATAAGCTGTTCTAATCCCACCATCCAGTTGTTCTGACACCCATTCACGTTGGTTCAACATCCCCTTTCCCATCCGACCTACGGGGACTTTTATCCATTTCAAGGCATGGTACGTAGGAAGCCTCCCTGAGGTTCAAGCCCACCATCCACTTGGACCAAGGTAATTATTCACATTGGTTCTCCGGCATGACCCATTCTGAACTACATGGACTTTGATCCATGTCCAGGCATGGTACATATGAATCCACCATGTGGTTAAAGCCCACTAACCATTGGTCCCGACCGCCTCAGCGTCGGGGTACCAAGACTTCATCCTGAACTACAAAGACTTTGATCCTTGTCAAGGCATGGTACATAGGAAACCTCCCCGAGGATCAAGCCCCGCACCCATTGGACCAAGGTCCTCATTCACGTCGGTTCACCAACACCCATTCAGAACTATGTGGTCTTCGATTCATGTCAAGGCATGGTATGTATGAAGCCTCCCTGAGGTTCAAGCCCACCATCCACTCTGACTAAGGTATATCTTCAAGTCGATTCACCGACATCCATTTGGAACTACATGGTCTTTGATCCATGTCACGGCATGGTACGTAAGAGTCCTCATAAGGTTCATGCCCACCACAATTTTTTATTCTGAACTACGTGGACTTTGATCCATGTCACGACATGGTACGTAGGAATCCTCCGTGAGGTTCAATCCCACCACCCATTGGTCGATCCGCCCCCCTTCACGTCAGTTCTCACCATCCAAACAACACAGACTTTGATTCCTTGCAATGAGGATATGTAGGATGTCTCTTCGAGGCTTAAGCCCAACTTCACTGTCTCCCTTACAATGGTCCCATTTCATTCCCCCTCTACTTTATTCATCCATCCATCATCCACCCTGATTCTTACCCGGAAATCCACATCCCAGTGGGATCTTGTCATCCACCCTCCTCCCTGATCCTAGCAGTACTTGGGCAGCTAACCATGCATAAGCCGCAGTATGTCTCCAGACCGTTGTCCTATGTGTACACCCCGATTCATCACCCCTTTGAACTGCGTAGGTTTTGATCTCTGTCATATATATGGAGTACGTAGGAAACCTCCATCTGGTTTAATCCCAGCCAATGGTAAACCTTGGTGTCCCCCATTATGGCATGCACTCTCCCTGATCCGCCCTGTGTGGTGTTTAGATCAACCATTATGATGTGACATCTCTACTCCATGGGGCACACCACCTCGGATACATCCTCATTGGGAGTTCTGATCCATCCACTCGGTAAACCTTCCAGGTGTTCCCTCAGTGGGATGTACCAATTTCATCTGTCTCTACAGGATTTTCTGATCACTCTCATTCTATCTCCCAAAGACGTTCAACTCACGGTATACCCCATGTTAAACATGGGAAGCCGAGGAAATCCTCAGAGACATGCCTATGGCATATGATTCCCCACATACGACCTGGGATGCCTCGGGTTATGCACCCTTGATATTCCCCCTTATGAGGAAGAATACAGGTTCCCCAATGTCCATGCATGCAGAGATGCCCTGACAGGCCTGATGTTTCTGTATACTCCGACTGAAGGTTTCTACCATGTCAATACCCCAGGGAATGTCTTGATAGAAGTACTGTAATTAACTGGCATCCATGAAGATATGACACCGGGAACGAGATTCACGAATCATAAATTAATCTATGAGGGAGACTGGGACTAGGGGATAAGTTCTGAGGAGGAATCCACGGATGGAAGAACCAACATCCCATCATCCTGTTTCGATCAAGGAGGAGATGTCCCTGAATAAGGAGCGAATGCCGCCCGCCTTTGGAAAGCGGGAATGCGGGGTAATAGCTGTGAGTCTTCACAGAAGGAGGCACACTCCCCAGCAAAAGCATTGTAAATAGAACCCAAAAATAAAAATAGCTCATGAAAAGAGAGGAGGCAATTGAACTAAAAAATGATGTAAATGTTTCCAGGAAGAGTTTGTGTTTTCTGCTCCTGCAAATGACCTCCCCCCATGAACTAAATTGTTTACAGAGAGAGGAGATGACATTAGATCCTGGAAATGAAACAAAGTTGTTTTTAGGGAAAAGTGGGGATTGAAGTGCTCACAAAGGATGTCATCTTGAAACAAAGTCCCTCATGGGATACCACAAAATATGCTATATGGACCACTGTGTATGGTCGACTATGCTAGTATCCAGTTTCTCCACTTCTCTACAAATAGAACCTAAGGGGAACTAAAATCTAGATCAACACACCGAAGGTGATCCAAACTTGTATGAAGAAAATAGAAGAGTTCCTAACTGAGGCACCATAAAACATGGACTCCTTCGATGATTCAATGTAAATAAATCTCACCGCATAGCATTAAATTGGAAATACGAACTCATTTAGTGGTCTGAGAACCTAGAAACCATATGCCGACATAATTCCCACTTGGTGAAAACCAATGTCCCATTTGTGCATAGGCATCCGACATAGAAAAACTCTTTGTGTGTGGAATCTTTCCCCACATAGCCAAAAACTAAATTGAAGGAACTCAAACCCACAAAAAATTCTATGTGGATAGAACCTAGCCCCACATAGAAAAACACTACATGGGATGAAACCAGGTCTATGTACCATGAAGATACATGGATTTCCCCTATATTCATTTTAATATGATATGTAGAGTGAACCCCACCCCACATGAGAAAATGATAGATGAACTGGGGAATCCTATACCATTCTGCCTTCTTGGTCCAATAGTTCTCTTTCATCATGTCATCATCCCCTATATTGTCCACTCTAATAACCATTCAGATGGTATCATGCCAAGTCACCTTCCAAATCTACCTGACATGTGTGAAAAAATAATAGGTCACATCAGAATTTTTATTTGATTTTACATACCCATGGTAAGAGGAGTTGTGTGGGTAACCCTAGTAATAAGGCAGACCATCGGAATGACCTTGACTATACATTCCCATAAAAATGAGGGTTTCGACCTTGGGGTTTGGGCATGAACTTCCCAGTTCTGGGGATTATTGGGAACTTTTATCCTTTCCCTTTGATGAGGGATAGTGTTAAATATTCATCCCTTTTCCCTAGAGCTAATTCAAGGGAACTCTTCATGAGGAAATCCCATAGCCTTTGTTGTAGGATGTGGTAATTTTTCTACTATTCACCTCTTCCCAAGACGTATCTGGATAGATAACCAAATTTGACTATCATGGATATGAAAACATTAGAGGGAAAAATCACATTCATCATCATTTCTCCCTCTCCCTATGGGCTCCATAATCGTCCATCAGTGGACAGAATGGAACGTGTGTTTGTAGATCCACTTCCCCCCTGTTTCTCACACCGAGCATGAATCACATAGGCTTAGTGGCTGGCAGTGTTAATGACATCCCCATAATCCCAAAGTGACTATAATGGGCCTCCCACATAGTATAAGTCCCAAAACCATAGATCAACCTTCAATGGTCCATATTCCTAATGAATTATTTCCAAATGGGTAGCTTCCACGCATAAGCACCAACCAACAAATCAAATGGGATTCCTCTAATGTGTAAGTCCTCACTTAAACCAAACTATGTTTGCTTTCATATCTAACTAACTAGTATACATAATAAGACTCCCTGAGGTTAAATCCCAACACCCAAATCAGTGTAATGTTCTTCGAGCCACATTCCCAAAATGGTCGTATCCACCCAACAGACCACATCTCTTTTGGGTCCCTTAGGTTGACTCAGTATAAGTCCCACACAATCCTTTACTATGAATCGTTTTTCCTAGATGTCATTGCTGCATGACATTAAAATTAATGGTTGGGTCCTTGTCACACGATATTTAATGGTGATGTGTCTAGTTAATTGACCCCGAACTATGTGGGTTCTGATTCCTCTCACGTGGATACATAGGAATCCCATATAATGAGTTTGATCCCCAAATGAAACCAAATCCTGTATACCATGGTTGATATTAAACTCCATAGCACCCCAACACACGACATAAAACTAATGTAGTCCTAATAAACGACCAAATAATCCCTGGTCTATCCACTAAAGGGTAACATTTTTGGAGAACCTCAGATACATACATATCCATACATTGATGGACAACCTCAGATGAATACATATGCTTTCAAATCTATGAATAGTCATGATCAACCATTTTATTAGGCGTAATTCATGGACACATGCCTCGGAAGGAACTAAGGATTCATGAACATGTCCTAAATCTATAAGAGTATCCAAAAATAAGAAATACTTCCCCCTTTAAGGTGTAATGGTACACGCATCCCATCATCTCGACCAATGTGAGTTATTAATTTTCATTGGACAAATCTTCCACTAAACACATGCCTGTTGAAATTATGTCCCTGAATCGTGGATGTGAGTGTTTTTGGGTGTTTCTGGCTCCATGAACAAACCTATTGGAGACCATTCCAATATATTATACCCAACATTAGTGATTTCAGGATAGTTAGTCCCTGCAATAAAACCAATCATATGTAATTCCTTCTTTGAGTGAAATAGTGTATCTATAGTAAATACGCATAATTGATTCATTTAATAATTCTCACATTAACACTATGATCAATTTAAGGTGTTATTTCAGAATCCCATTCTATTTGGGTTAGGTTATTCTGGAATTTCAATGGAATTGGATTATTTGAAAAATATCAAATTAACCAATTGTATCTTCTAATATATTTTCATTCATTTATTTTCCATGAAATAGTATCATTATTCAACTCTATAGTTCTTAAAATAATTTAGAAAATGTTATAAAATCTGAATTCATTTCTCCATTCGGTTTAAAATCAATTTTCTACCGAATCAATGTTGTATAAAAATGTTATAAAGTAGATATTTATCCTCTTCTAAATAACATATTAAATACATTTATAACCTTTTGGAATTTTTACCAAAATATTAGAAGGGAATATTATATTTGTTTTCTGAACAAGGAACTTTTTGAACCATCTTACTGTGTAAAAGTAATGTAATTTTTAACAGAAAAAACTTTTATGGATTTACCCACCGATATGACTATCATTTCATTAACTATTCCTTTTCATGTTTAACATATAATTTTTAATGAATATGTTTTTCATAATATTATTAAAATTTATTATTTTTAAAAATGATTTGAAAATAAATATTTTTTTATTTTTTTAATGTTTTAAAAAGATATTTTAAAAATGAAAAAGATACTTATTAAATAATGTTCTTAAAGACCATTTTATGGTATTTTTATTAGTGAACAACGACAACCCTTTGTTTTAAATATTCTTCACTAGTGATATGTTGTATTGAGTCCATATCTATTATTTATATGGATGGTTTATGATCATTTTGATCATAGAAATAACTAACATTTACATTCTAAATTCATTTATGAAGTCATTAACATTACATTAAAATATTCACTTTCCCATTATCATTTGACATTAATTTTTCCATAAATATCCATATTATTTTTCATGTATATGATTATTTTTAGAAAATTTAATAATTTTACATCAGTGTTATACATTGTAAGGTATTTCTTTATATGGGGAAATATTGATTTATTTTTATTCATTAATCTATACAAATAATGGATGATATGTAACATTTTTCATAAAATAAATAGATTATTTGGTATTAAAGGAAGGATTTGACCTACAGTGATGAGTGAAGCCCCATATTATATAGCCCCAATATAATTAGAAGGTATCATGCAACAAATCAGTTAGAAAGTTTGAAATATTTTTCCATATGTAGTATTAATCTTTATAGTGAATTGTCTTGATTTTAAATGTATCATGCTTCCTGAGATCAAGAAATTTAAGAATTAATCATTTCATTTTTTTTAATTTAGTTATTTTTTCCATGATATTTTCACAATGATATTCTCTTTGGATACATTTCATTCACATTTTATTAATATAATGGCTTGTGTTTTCATTTATTTACATCTCCATTTTGATTATTCCTTTTATTAGTTAAGATATTTTTGTTATTGATTAAATTCCACGTGTTTTAATTAATTTTATTTTACATATTTATTATTTTTGTTAAATTATTTAAATATAATGTGTTTTTATTTATTTACCACATCATGTTGATTATTCTCATTGATTCATGATATCTTACTTTAAACATAACCCTTACTCAGAATTTGAGGGAACAATTTTTTCTCGTTCCTAGGAATACATGAATCATACTATGAAATATATGCAAGAATATTCTTATTGGAATAATCTTATTCAAAAAATAAAATTATGTTTTAAATTTTTTGTATTAAATTTTAATATGGGAATCATTTATGTATCTAGTCTACCATTTTTTTGGACTGTGTATATCAAGATGGGGTTTTAATTGAGTACTCAATAATATTACTATGCAAAAAAGGTATAAATAAAATCCATCAAGTAATTAAAACATGCAATTTAATCAAAATTATTGGTCAATATAACTTATAAACTTTTAAAATATTTCACAAAAAGTGGTTACATTTTTGTTAAAACTATGTGAAGACTATTTTAACATTTAAAATAAATTTACTTGATCAAAACCATATATAAAAACTAGTTAATATTAACTATCAATGTAGTGATTTTTTTATACTTTTAATAAAATTCATTTTAAATCATAGAAAAGAAACAAAGAAAAACATAGTGTATAATAAATAAAAGAGTTCAAGTCTTAAGAAGAGACCTAATCCTCTGCACATTGAAATAACCACCTAAAAAGAAGATTCTATAAAATAATATTCCAACACAACCAAGATTGGTTGAATACAATAACTAACCAGGTTTCTATGAAATGTAGTAACCACTTCCAAAACAACTATAGGAAATGAATATACACATGACACACATGGGCCTCTTATAAAACATGTGAGTAAACAATTGTAAATAGAGATAATAATATATCAAGTATGTTCCAGTTAAAGTACATGATATAGTTTGTGAGTTTAAAATACAATGTTAATCATGCATTGGGAAAAATGAAAAGAAAAAATGTATAGAGAGAATGTAAATATTTTGAATGGGTAGATTTTCTCTGTTTGATGTGATTTGAATCATGAGACTCCTTAGATGTAGATTTTATTAGATCTCGAGTCATGCTTTTGAAAATGATATGAAAACATTGTATCATAAGAGCTATTTTATACGACTATAGGGGATGAACTATATGTTTTGTAGGATCCACTCTTTAAAAGTCTGTTGAAGTTAAGGATTATTCATATAAATTTCATTATAAAGGGGAACACTTGATCATGTTTTTCTCTTATCAACTAGAAAACTTCTATTCTTACCTACATTAGTTAGTATACTTCTTATTGTATCTATATTTTTTTGGAGTATCCATTTGAAGAACAATAAATAAGTTCATTTTTTTATTTACACCGATCAACTGACACAAACATTAACGCATCCCTACAATAGTTTAAGAATAATAATTAAAATAATAAACATCATTAAATTCCATACTATATACATTAAATAATTTAATTTAAAATGAATTTATACAACGATGGTGACTATTATGGTAGTGAACTAGGACAGATGTGAGTGAGGCCGATGGTAGGTAATGCTCAATGGGGACTTGTCTCAATAGTGAGTCTTTTTAGCACATTTCCAAATTCCCTGGTGGTAGGTAAAGTATGAAGGTAATTCATTATAAATGTTGATCCTTTTTAGTGGTTATTATTCTCAATAGATATCCAAATTCTTGGTGAATTTTCATTGTTTTTGAGTCATCCTATGGTGGTGGATCCTTCCCATATATATCAAAATTACTATCCTTATGATGACATGTCCCTGACCGATGATCTTTCCCATAATTTTCCAAATTTTTATCTTGATAGAGACTCATCTCTAACAATGTGTCATTCCCATAATTAAAAAAACTACCTTCATGATGGTGAGTTTTCCTCAATGGTGTCATTACAAGTAGTGACTCATCCTTAACGGTGAGTCATGCCTGGTGGTGAGTAGAGTCTAACAGCGGGTCTTCCAAAACATAGTCAAATTTTTTCCAAACTACGCCAAATTATAAAATGATACCATAAAAAAGAAAACCCATTAATATCATGAGAGACATGATTTAGAGATCATTAAAATAGGGGTTCCACTAATTTCCCCCTTTTTGATCATAAATACTGGAATTATTATATACCACATATAGAACAAACTACGGTTTTAAAAATAGAACATATTATAAAATTAAAAGAATATAGTGAGGGTTTGATCTTAATGTTATAAAATGTAGTTAAATAAAGAAATTACGGTATAAAATAAATAAAACTATTCAAATATTGTATGAGAATAAATATCATTAATGACGGTGTCAAAGGGTAGTATTAATATTGGGGCAGTAAATATGTTGGTATAAAAGAATAATTTTAAAAAAATAATAAAGAATTAAATTAAATAAAAAAAATTTAAAATGAATAAATAAATTCCATATATTCATTCTCCCACTTCTCAAATTACTAAAGAGTGAATATAAAATATGAAACTTAATGGAACAAAATAGCACATAGAAGATAATTTTAATTGAAAAGGAAATTGAAGTGAATGTAACCAAACATAAAAAATTCATATTAAAAATACCTATCAAAGACTGATGGTATAATCATAACTCTTCTCAAGAGGTTCAATCACCTTCCCCTTATCAAATGTAGAAGAGACATAAACTATGGCTGAGGTAACAATATGGATGGTTGTAGGGATAATCATCATAAAAGTATTCTATCTGATAATGATAGGCATGTGATACTAGAATACATCTCTAGGAGTCAAAAAAGAGGATTAAATCGAGAGGGTAAAGGTAAATTTTGATCTCTGATAACACTTGGTCTAAAAAACTATAGAGAAAAAGCTAGAAGGGTGAGATGGGAACTGACTAGAATGGTATATTGAGAAATAATTATCATTACAGAAACATGAAAAAATGGATTCCTAAGATTTATGAAGTCTATAATTATATTTACACCCTTTCCTATAGTACTAAAAAAGTAAATTATAACTTCAATTAACAAATTGAGCACTAGGTTCATCACTTTAAATTGGTTAACTTGTTTTTTAATGGATTCAGTGACAAGAGCCATTCTAAGGTTCTCAGCAAGGAACATGAAATGAGATTTATGCTCAAGATTAGTATAAATCCTCAATAGGTAATAAATTAAATCCTTTTTAATTATCTCTATGTAATATTTAATATCCTTCCTATACTATTTGATCATCATTTGAACTTTATTACAATTATGATTTTAACACCCTGATGTTTTTATGAAATATTTTCCTTGAATAATTTTAATCCTTCAATATATTTCATTACACATGGTCATGATTTTGAACGAAGCAGAAGATGCCCTTGGTATGAAATTACCATTATAACCTATGTGTTATGTTTGTGGTAACAAATAACTAACTTTTGAAAATATAGGGTGAATTCTTTGGTTACCAATTATTCATGGAAAATATAAACCAATTAAATGAAAATGAAATATTCATTTTTTTATTAATAAATTAAGTGAATGAAAATTAGTAGACGAAATTAATTAAATTTATATGTTATATATTTAATAAAATAGTTTTTATATTCACAAAATATATATTTTATTCATATATTATGAATAAAATCTATATTATATATTAAACCTATATTTCTCAAAAGGGTAATTATACCGCCTCTTAATGGAAAACCCTTTTAAAATTAATTTTTCTACACATTATTAATTTTTATATGAAAAAATAAATTTATTCTTTTGAAATAGGATATTAAAATTTTCTTTGGATTGATATTGGATATTTTTCAAATAACATTCATTTTTTCATGAATAGTAAAAATATATTAAATTTTAATTGAAAACAACATTTTTTCACCGAATTAATTTTTATGGTTAAATGATATTATTTAAATACTTTAAAGAATAAATAGATTACATTTTTATCAATTAAAAAAATGTTGGTCATTTTCATTAATTTTAAATAGAATTTATATGTAAAAACATTTCAATCTTTTTCAATGTTTTATCTTTTAGAACTCATCTTCTCTTTCTGATAATAAGTTAAAATTTAAATTAATCAATGAAACTTATATGTGTTGAATTTTTTAAAATAGATTCCATATTAGTAATCAATAAGTCCAAATTATATAAATAATTTTATTTTATTTTTTTGGAGTTATGAATGGTAAGATTAATAATTTTTATTAATACAGTAAATGTAACACCCCAAGATTCCATGGTACATTTCCCTTCGAATAATGCAATAGCGTGTGTTATACGCAACCTCGAACTCTAACACACACCACAACTAATTAAACTAGCCGTTGTAAATAGTAATACATACTTGTTGAAATTCTATAAATTTTATTTATCAAAATGGACTTCATTTTTGGATTCGGAATATCGAAATTAGCCTATGTTGAATTTTTGGTATTTTTCTAAGAACTTCTAATTTTTTATGAATAGTGAAAAATACTTAAAAACAACTTTTTTAATAAAAATAATTAATAGTGATAAATTATACTATTTAGTGGTTTTAAAATATAATTAGAATATATTTTTACCATTTTATCCAATGGTGCTCATTAGAATTAATTTAACATTGAAATTAGACATAAACAATTGCC
Organism: Viscum album; assembly: GCA_963277665.1. Lineage (NCBI taxonomy): Eukaryota > Viridiplantae > Streptophyta > Magnoliopsida > Santalales > Viscaceae > Viscum > Viscum album. The sequence goes on from OY728119.1 coordinate 119,526,408, forward strand.
AATCTTTTGATATAAATTGTTTCTTAAAAACACGCTATTTGTTGTGAAAACGGGAATTAATTATAAAATAAATTAATGAAACTTATATTTTTGGAATTTTGTAAAATAGACATCATTTTTGAAATCGGAATATCAATTATATCTTAGGGTGAAATTTTGGCATTGTTCTGAAAAACTTCAATTTTTGATGAACAGTGAAACCACTAAGTGGTAGTTAAATAACTGATTTTTCGTTTAAATGAAATATTACCACCTCTGTGATTTGATTTTTAAAAATACGACATACATGGTTTTCATTAATAATTAAAATGTGGTTCAATGAGATTAAAATAATTTTTTGGTGAATAGTAACTTTTAAGTTCTTAATCGCGATTAGAGGTAATTAGTGTAGTTTAAGGTAAAAATAATGTTTTAATAATATGAGATGGGCTTGACACATGTCCTACCCTCATTGGATGTGTCATGGCCGACCAAGAAAATCCATGGGTCAACTTGGGGACCCCATGGAGCCACTTTAGTTGGAAAATGACATAAATACCTTTTATTTAATGTTAAAGTAAAAAATGACACAAACATGAAATGTTTTACTAAAACAATTTTTACATGGGGTTATAAAAGTCATAGTTTTGACTATATATAGTCATTGGAAATCTAGAAAGATTTCCTACTTCATAGTATTTTTTTTATAATTTTTAGACATTAAATAAATTAAATTATTTATGACATCATTATGATGCAGCGATGGCCTCATTATTTAACAATTTTAATAAAATGAAAAGATAATGTACAATCCAAGGCTTACACTTGTCCAAAGACTATTGGATTAGTAGATTTCGAACCCTTATCATCTTATCCTCTAATTATATAAGTGTGGGACCTCTAAAATCCGAAACTCATTTTATAATAAAGTGACTTTTCTTTACATTCCAAGAGTGCCCCTCCTCTCCACTTATAAAAGGCCCCCACCTCTACCACCTCATTCACACTTTCAAGCCATTTGCCTCGGCCAACCTCTACCCAAATACTCTCCCAACTTCCCCCTATTACTCCTAGAAGCCTCACTTTGTGCAGAAATCTTCCCAAGGAAGCCTTTGGCTCAAATCAAAAAGAGTTACCCGATTTTGAGGAGGTTAAAGAACGGTTGAGTCAAGTCGGACACGAGGTAAGGGAATTTCTTAACCCAACTTCCATTATTTGGGTTAATATCCTACTTTCAAATTATGTCATGATATTATTATGTCCTATTTTGTATTTTTACTTTCTTTATGTGTACCTATAGTGAATACACATAATAGATCTATTTTATTTTAAAAATGATCTTTTAAGGACTTCGTCTCAATCTCCTTTCATTGAGGCATATTTGGTTTTATACACAACTTTCTTTTATACGGTGTATAAACCCCTTTCACTTTTACATTTATTCAAAAGGAATCTTTTTTATACGAAGCGTTTTGCTAAACGACAAAAGAGAATGTTTTTTCTTTCCGTACTTAGGCAGCGACAACGACTTCTCCGCCGCCGTGACCATTATTTGAGTTTTGGCTTCCTCTACAAGCCATCTTTTTTTAATGAAAAATAATTACAAAGTTTTAACTTTCTTTTATTTTTGTATTGAAAATGGTTTTGAATGTGTTTTTATTATATCAATGTGTTTTATTGATATCTTGTGATTGAAATGTGGAAATGTTATGTTTCCTTTATGCATGTTTTATGAGATACGATTATGTTATGGTTTATGATATGTTTAAACCTATTCATATGAGTAATGTATTGGACTTAATAAGTGACGGGTGGAGCCCGCTATAGCTCCTCGATGCATCAGTAGGTCTCATGAGACAACTAGACTTGGAATTGGCCGAGGCCCTTTCCCAATTTGATTTATGGTTTTGGCCGAGGCCTTAATCATTTTAGACGTCTTGGCCGAGGCCTTGACATAATGTTTCAGAATGTCTGGCATTATACATTCCCTCATTATGAAAGTGGTTATTGATATTGCATGTGATTATTCGACCAGTAGAATATCCATGTGAAGAAGTGAATGGCATTATCTCATTTTACTTTTGCCATATTATGTTGAAGTTCAAGTTTAAAAGGCTTTTGTTTTAGTTACACATTGCCTTAAATGTTTATGTTTATTGATGAAAGCTTCCCCTATATTGTTATCCTTACTGAGCATCTGAGCTCACCCCTTTCAATGTTTTAATATTTTTCCAGGATGTGAAGAAGTATTTTATGAATGACCTGCAGGGGTAGTCAGAAAGGGATATGAGTGTGGACTATGAAGACCATGTTATTGTAGTTTGTTTAATTTTTGATGTAATGAAAGACTTATTAATGTATCTAGTGTTTCCAAGGCTACTAAACTAATCGGTCTTTCGAGACTTGATCTTTTGTGATCATGCCAATGTTACAAAGTAATGCACCGACTCTGGGTAGCTGGGGTCAGGGCGTTACAGTTGGTATCAGAGGCAGTTTAGTACTAACCTTGGAAGCTAGATTTAGATAAACTCTGATTAGAGCACATAGCCCGAAGATAGACTTTGAGGATTAGTATAGAAAAACTTCCTAGAATTTTGGTATTATAGAGATTTTGTGAGTTTTCCGAGAAATACATCCCTGTCTGGATACGAGCAGGTAGAGGCGGATCTGGCATAGATGTACCTAGGGGTAAAACCCGAAAACAACGCTTTGAGCTAGACTCGAACGAGAACTGGTGCATGACAATGGGTCTTGTTGCACTCTTGGTTACGAACCTCCTGGGAGATATGCTTAAGATAATTCTCATTTTCTTTACAAAACACTATGAAGGGTTATGAGTATATACTTCCTCAAAGGAAAAATTTCTTTTTATGGATTATATCCATAAATAGTTCAATTTATGTAAAGTGTTTTACAAATATGGAATTATGTATTTTATTTCATAAACTAATCTAGTTTATGACATTGTTTAGAAATGGCGCCTAGTGGAAGGAATGGAAACCGCATCAATGCATGCACTCCATGTAGGGATTGCCCTCCTTCTCAAGATAATTATTGTGGAGCTAGTGATACAACTGGTGCTGATCATCTTCTCACCGTACTGGGACAACTCACGCAGGTTATGAATAATAACCTTACTCGTATGGAGCACCCTGATCCGCAACATGGAGGATCAATGCTAGACCGTTTCATGAGGCAACAACCACCAACCTTCAATGGGAGTACAAATCCTATAGTAGCTGAGCAATTGATAAATTCCTTAGAGAAAATATTCCGTGCCTTTGGGGGTAGTGAAAGGGAGAAAGTTGTCATGGCAGTTTACCGCCTCACTGGAGATGCCGATCAATGGTGGTCACTAATTCAAAACACAAAGGAAGATGATGAATTAAAAAACATGGAATGGCAGGAGTTCAAAGAGATGTTCTTAGAAAAATACTTTCCTCGAGACCATCGAGCGGATATGGAAAGGCAATTTCTGAGTCTGAGGCAGAAGGAGGATGAGAATGTCGCAAAGTATGAGGCTAACTTTACAAGGTTAGCGACGTATGCAGAAGATTACATACGTAACCCAATAAGTAAGACTGGTCGTTTCTTTGATGGGTTAAAACCATTTCTCCGTCGGTCTTTAGTATCACAAACCTTCTCTTCATACGAAGGTATTGTCTCGTGCGCTATCAAGACGGAAAAGGAATTCTCTAAGTCTTATGACTTTAAATAAAAGCAAGATAAGAAGAGATCCGCTGAAAACTCTGGGAAAGGAAATAAGGAAACAGGGAAGAAGGGTAGAAATGAATTTCCACCCTGTGATAATTATGGTAGGAAGCACCCTGGTGCCTGTCTAAAAGGAAAAGGAGTATGTTACAAGTGTGGTAAAAAAGGCCACCAAGCTCATGAATGCAAGGGAAAGAAAGTGGCTGTCAACGTGGAATGCTATAATTGTAGAGAGAAGGGACATTATGCAAATGAATGTCCTAAGCATCAGGAGAACTTACCTCAGAAGAGGCCAAGGGATCAGGGCCAGGCTTATGCTATCACTACTGCTGAGGTGGAAGCTCCGAAAGACGTGTTGGCAGGTAATTTAATGGTTTCCTCAAGTTTAGCAAATGCATTATTTGATTCTGTATCATCACATTGTTTCATATCTTCCCAGTTTGCTATGAAAATTAGATATTTCCAATTTGATTAAACAAGGGAGTTGTCGGTCAAAACCCCTAAGGGAAGTATTGTTGCAACAAAGTTTTATCGATTAGTTCCCATTAGAGCACCTAAATGTTCTTTACCTGCTGATATCATTGTCATACCCATGATTGAATTTTATATAATCCTCGGTATGGATTGGCTTTCGGACCATGATGCAAAAATTTATTGTAAGAGGAAAGAGGTTACGATTCTTGATGATGATGATAAGGAACACCTTATCTTTAGAGCAGAATCGTCGCCACATAATTCTTATCTAGACCCACCCCTAGTAGCTCAACTAAATTCAATTATTAGGGAGGAAGAGAAGGAAATTACTGAGGGTGAGGAAAGGAATATTCAAATAGAGGATGTACCTATTGTGAGAGAATATGTTGATGTGTTTCCGGAAGATTTACCTGGACATCCTCCATAACGAGAAGTTGAGTTTTCCATTGATTAAATTCCTGGATCAAGACCCATATCGAAGACCCCTTATAGAATGGCCATTGTGGAATTAGTTGAACTAAAGAAACAACTATAGGAATTGAGTAATAAGGGATTTATTCTCCCTAGTGTTTCTCCTTGGGGAGCCCCTGTTATTTTTGTTAAGAAGAAAGATGGATCTATGAGGTTGTGCATCGACTATAGGGAGATCAATGCTATAACAATAAAGAACAAGTATCCCCTACCTTTCATTGATGATTTGTTTGACCAACTTCATGGAGCTCAATACTTTTCAAAGATTGACCTTCGGTATGGATACCATCAGTTGTGTGTGAAGAAGGAAGACGTTCCAAAGACAGCATTTTGAACAAGGTACGGGCATTACGAGTTTACAATAATGCCTTTTGGATTGACTAATACACCCTCTGTTTTCATGGATCTAATGAATAGATTTTTCTACGAATATCTTGATGACTTTGTAGTGTTATTTATTGATGATATCTTGGTATACTCCCAAAGCCACGAAGATCTGGAAAATCACTTACGCATTATCCCGAAGACTCTTAGAAGACATGAATTATATGGGAAATTTAGCAAGTGTGAATTCTGGCTTCAGGAGATTTCTTTTCTTGGCCATATTGTCTCTAAGGATGGAATTTCCGTTGATCCTTCTAAAACCAAGGCAATCCAAGAATGGCCAGCACCGACAAGTATAACTGAGGTACGCAGTTTTATTGGTTTAGCAGGTTATTATTAACGTTTTGTCCAGAATTTTGCCAGATTGGATAACCCATTGACAAAGCTCACACGTAAAGGGATTAAATTTTTCTGGACAAAAGAGTGTGAAGAATGTTTTTAAGAACTGAAGAGAATATTAGTCAATGCCCCTGTATTGACTCTACCATCAGGGAATTATGGGTTTGTTATTTATAGTGATGCATCGAAGAAAGGACTTGGTTGGGTCCTTATACAGAATGATAAGGTTATTGCCTATGCATCACGACAGCTAAAAATTCATGAGAAAAACTATCCTACTCATGATATTGAGTTAGCATTTGTGATCTTTTCTTTAAAGATATGGAGAAATTACCTCTATGGTGAAAAATGTGATATTTATACTGATCACAAGAGTTTGAAGTATATTTTCTCACAAAAAGAAATCAACATGAGGCAGAGGAGATGGCTTGAACTACTCAAGGATTATGATTGCACAATACATTACCACCCAGGGAAGGCAAACAAGGTGGCAAATGCTTTGAGCAGAAAAGACCATGGAGTTTTGAATGTGATGAGAATTGAAAGGGATCCAATTTTTATGGATCTAGTGAAGATGGGAATGGGAATAACTAGGGAAGGTGAAACATCAATTCTTTTTCAAATGGTTTCCAAACCATCATTACTAGAAAAGATTAAGAGTTCTCGGACCGATGATGAATAATTTCAGAAGAATATTAAAGATGCGAATGAAGGAAGATTGAGGGACTTTGTGTATAAGGATGGAATTTTGAAATTCAGGAAGAGACTTTGTGTTCCCGATATACCTGATCTAAAAAGGGGAATTGTTGGATGATGCTCATAGTTCCAATTTCTCTATACACCATGGGAGCACCAAAATGTATAGAGATTTGAAGGAACATTTTTGGTGGGACAATATGAAGAGGGAGATTGCTGATTTTGTGTCGAGGTGTATGGTTTGTCAACAAGTGAAAGCTGGAAGGCAACATCTTGGTGGAGTATCGGAACCTCTTCCCATACCTGAGTGGAAATGGGATAATATTACGATGGACTTTGTCATAGGACTACCAAAAACTCCAAGAAGGAATGATGCAATGTGGGTCATTGTTGATCGTCTTACTAAGTCAGCACATTTTCTGGCTATACGGGAGGATCTACCACTTGAACGTCTTGCAAGACTATATATTAATGAAGTTGTAAGACTTCATGGAGTAGCCCTATCGATTGTTTCTGATTGTGATCCTCATTTTACTTCAAGATTCTGGAAAAGTCTTCAAAAGTCCTTGGATACTGAACTTCGTTTGAGAACTGCCTATCACCCTCAAACAGATGGACAATCAGAATAGACTATTCAAACCTTAGAAGACATGTTGAGATCATGCTCTCTTGACTTTCAGGGTATGTGGGATCAATATTTACCACTGGTAGAATTTTCCTATAATAATAGCTTCCATTGAAGCATTTAGATGGCACCTTATGAAGCGTTATACGGAAAGAGATGTCGTACACCAACCTGTTGGGATGACGTTGGTGAAAGAAAACTTGTGGGACCAGAACTGGTGGAAGAAACAATGGAAAAGGTGAAGGTAATCCAAAACCACATCAATGAAGCTCAAAGTAGGCAGAAGAGCTATGCCGATAACAGAAGAAAGGTTTTGGAATTTCAGGTGGGAGATCATGTTTTCCTAAAGGTATCTCCATGGAAGGGAGTTATACTTTTTGGTAAGAAGGGTAAGTTGAGTCCTAGGTACATCGGACCTTTTGAAATTCTAGATCGTATTGAGGCTATAGCTTATCGTTTGGCGATGCCGCCAAATCTCTCCAAAGTTCACGATGTTTTCCACATATCGCTATTGAGAAAATACATGCCCGACCCAACACATGTACTTACTTATGAGGAATTAGAACTGGAACCCGATCTATCTTATTGCGAAGAGCCCATCAGAATTCTTGATGTGAGGGAGCAGGTGCTGAGAAACCGGACGACTCGTCTGGTAAAGGTTTTGTGGAGAAATCATAAAATGGAAGAGGCAACGTGGGAACCTGAGGAACTTATGATGAAGAACCACCAGAGTCTTTTTATGCAGTAATACCCTAGAAATTGCAAGGATGCAATTATTTGAAGGAGGGGAGAATGTAACACCCCAAGCTTCCACGGTACGTTTCTCTTCGAATAATGCAATAGCGTGTGTTGTACGCAACCTCGAGCTCTAACACACACCACAACTAATTAAACTAGCCGTTGTGAATAGTAATACCTACTTTTTGAAATTCTATAAATTTTATTTATCAAAATGGACTTCATTTTTGGATTCAGAATATCGAAATTAGCCTATGTTGAATTTTTGGTATTTTTCTAAGAACTTCTAATTTTTTATGAACAGTGAAAAATACTTAAAAACAACTTTTTTAATAAAAATAATTTATATTGATAAATTATAGTATTTAGTGGTTTTAAAGTATAATTAGAATATATTTTTACCATTTTATCCAATGGTGGTCATTAGAATTAATTTAACATTGAAATTGGACATAAACAATTGCCAATCTTTTGATATAAATTGTATCTTAAAAACACGCTATTTGTTGTGACAGCGGGAAATAATTATAAAATAAATTAATGCAACTTATATTTTTGGAATTTTGTAAAATAGACATCATTTTTGAAATCAGAATATCAATTATAGATTAGGGTGAAATTTTGGCATTGTTCTGAAAAACTTCAATTTTTGATGAATAGTGAAACCACTAAGTGGTAGTTAAATAACTGATTTTTCGTTTAAATGAAATATTACCACCTCTGTGATTTGATTTTTAAAAATCCGAGATACATGGTTTTCATTAAGAAGTAAAATGTGGTTCAATGAGATTAAAATAATTTTTTGGTGAATAGTAACTTTTAAGTTCTTAATCGCGATTAGAGGTAATTAGTGTTGTTTAAGGTAAAAATAATGTTTTAATAATATGAGATGAGCTTGACACATGTCCTGCCCTCATTGGATGTGTCATGTCCGACCAAGACAATCCATGGGTCAACTTGGGGACCCCATGGAGCCACTTTAGTTGGAAAATGACATAAATACCTTTTATTTGATGTTAAAGTAAAAAATGACACAAACATGAAATGTTTTACTAAAATAATTTGTACATGGGGTTATACAAGTCATATTTTTAACTATAAATATTCATTGGAAAGCTAAAACGATTTCCTACATCATAGTAATTTTTTTATAATTTTTAGACATTAAATAAATTAAATTATTAATGACATCATTATGATGCAGTGATGACCTCATTATTTAACGATTTTAATAAAATGAAAAGATAATGTACAATCCAAGGCTTACACTTGTCCAAAGACTATTGGATGAGTATATTTCGAACCCTTATCATCTTATCCTCTAATTATATAAGTGTGGGACCTCTAAAATCCGAAAATCATTTTATAATAAAGTGACTTTTCTTTACATTCCAAGAGTGCCCCTCCTCTCCACTTATAAAAGGCCCCCACCTCTACCACCTCATTCACACTTTAAAGCCATTTGGCTCGGCCAAACTCTGCCCAAATACTCTCCCAACTTCCCCCTCTTACTCCTAGAAGCCTCACTTTGGGCAGAACTCTTCCCAAGGAAGCCTTTGGCTCAAATCAAAAAGAGTTACCCGATTTTGAGGAGGTTAAAGAACGGTTGAGTCAAGTCGGACACGAGGTAAGGGAATTTCTTAACCCAACTTCCATTCTTTGGGTTAATCTCCTACTTTCAAATTATGTCATGATATTATTATTTCCTATTTTTTATTTTTACTTTCTTTATGTGTACCTATAGTGAATACACATAATAGATCTATTTTATTTTAAAAATGATCTTTTAAGGACTTCGTCTCAATCTCCTTTCATTGAGGCATATTTGGTTTTATACACAACTTTCTTTTATACGGTGTATAAACCCATTTGACTTTTACGTTTATTCAAAAGGAATCTTTTTTATATGAAGCATTTTGCTAAACGAAAAAAGGGAATGTTTTTTCTTTCCGTACTTATGCAGCGACAATGACCTCTCCGCCGCCGTGACCATTATTTGAGTTTCGGCATCCTCTACAAGCCATATTTTTTTAATGAAAAATAAATACAATGTTTTAACTTTCTTTTATTTTGGTATTGAAAATAGTTTTGAATGTGTTTTTATTATATCAATGTGTTGTATTGATATCTTGTGATTGAAATGTGGAAATGTTATGTTTCCTTTATGCATGTTTTATGAGATACGATTATGTTATTGTTTATGATATGTTTAAACCTATTCATATGAGGAATGTATTGGACTTAATAAGTGACGGGTGGAGCCCGCTATAGCTCCTCGATGAATCTGTAGGACTCATGAGACAACTAGACTTGGAATTGGCTGAGGCCCTTTCCCAATTTGATTTATGGTTTTGGCCAAGGCCTTAATCATTTTAAACGTCTTGGCGGAGGCCTTGACAAAATGTTTCAGAATGTCTGGAATTATACATTCCCTCATTATGAAAGTGGTTATTGATATTGCATGTGATTATTCGACCAGTAGAATATCCATGTGAAGAAGTGAATGGCATTATCTCATTTTACTTTTGCCATATTATGTTGAAGTTCAAGTTTAAAAGGCTTTTGTTTTAGTTAGACATTGCCTTAAATGTTTATGTTTATTGATGAAAGCTTCCGCTATATTGTTATCCTTACTGAGCATCTGATCTCACCCCTTTCAATGTTTTAATATTTTTCCAGGATGTGAAGAAGTATTTTATGAATGACCTGCAGGGGTAGTCAGAAAGGGATATGAGTGTGGACTATGAAGACCATGTTATTGTAGTTTGTTTACTTTTTGATGTAATGAACGAATTATTAATGTATCTAGTGTTTCCAAGGCTACTAAACTAATCGGTCTTTCGAGACTTGATCTTTTGTGATCATGCCAATGTTACGAAGTAATGCACTGACTCTGGGTAGCTGGGGTCGGGGCGTTACAGTAAAAAAGAAAATCGGGTAATTAAGGGTAACACTAATGTTTTAAAACTACCCCATAACTTTTACTAATATAATTTTACATGTTTTTGTCGGCATAAATCATTATTGTGTCAAAATGGTTTCCTTTGGAAGCCAATTGGATGAGATGAGAACATTTAATTAATTAATTTTAAAGAAATGTTAAATATAACTTAATAAAATTTTAATAACTATATAATTTTTAATATAATTTTATACACAAGATATATTAAAATATAAATACTGATTTGAAATCTATTTTTTTTACTTATCATAGATTTTTTTTAATTGTTAGGAACTATATAAATACCTTAATATCTTGTACATTAATGTTACAGAAATTATTTAATTGATGAGAAATCAATAAAATAATTATTATTAAAATTTTAATAATAATTTAAATACAATAAAACTTAACCAAGTATTATTTATCGAGTATATCTCGACCATATTCATCCAAGGGTCGATTTATTGATCATTTTGAGACATATGAAAAATTATTTTGATACTTATAGTATTTTAATTAAAGTTATTTTAAAGTTTTCTCATTCAGTTTCTCTTTGGAACTATGTGTTTAACAACTTTGACTGTAGATGGTCATTGTGTATTGTCAATCCAAAGGCAATATGGTCCCTAAAATCTACAATGCCATCTTCAAGAACCATCTTGGTCAGATCCTCAGTTTATTTTATGGTATTTGTGGCTTTATTTCTTCGATGGAGGTGGAGATAATGAGTATGCTTCATGCCGTTTCTTTTTCCATGCATCATGGTTAGAACAACCTATGGATCAAGAGTGACTCAACCACAATTGTGCTGTAAATATCGAATTGTGTGATACACCTTGTGTGGCTGATTACCACACGTTGTATGGAATGTACTCGCTCACTTCTCAACATCAAGTTCATCATCACTGATATTTATTGTGAATCCAACATGGTTGCTGATGGCCTTGCCAACAAGGGGATCAATCAAAATATCATTGGCCTGGAAGATCTTCATACTAATTTACTCCCCCTTTATATTAAGGATTTTAATATTTTTCCTTAATTTAGACTTTTGTAATATCTTTCCTTTATAATATTTGTGCTTCGATTTTATGGCCAATGCACCATCATCTTCCAAAAGAATATTTCACATTCAGATTTTAATAAATACAACATTTTTAATATATGATTTTTCATAGGATATATTATAATATAAGTATTATTACAAAATAAATTGTATTTATAATCATCATATTATTTTATTTTAACTTTTTATTCAACAAATAAGTATGTTAAAAATTACTCAAAACTCATGTCGTAATTATTTTATTAATGGAGATAATAAATAAATATTATTAAAAATATTAAGATAAATAAAATATGGGATAATTAACATATCACCCATATTTTAAAGATGACCTTGAGTTATTATGAAGATAACAGAACAATTTTTTTGAAGTTAACTTGGTTTCTTTATATTTTTAATAATCAATTAATTTTATAGTATCAAAATTGACACTATTGATTGTTTATCTAAATAATGTATTATTATATTTTTAAAAAATAATAAAACATTTTAAAAAATATATAATAATTATTAAATGGTTTAAAATGTTCTAAATTATTCATTTACTATCCAATTGAAATCAAATAAGTAAATATTTCACCCTTTTAATATTGAAATATTTCTTACCTTAGTTAAAATTAAATAGAATAAATAAGTGCCAAATGAACATGATAAAGATTAAAGGGTCTTAAAAACATGTCGAAAAATTATTGGATGATTTTATTAAAACATTATATAATATATTATTCGAAACCAATACATTTTTTTTTGTTTTTGTAAGTGTTTTGGATTTATTATAAATTAATATTTTGTGAAATTCCAAACGTTCCCCCAGCCTCAACTATAAAAGGGAAACTCCTCCCTCTTTTTTCAGAACTCATTGACCACTCAATATCATCCAAACCCTGGACATTTACCTTATCAACGTATCTTGTTACATTATAGAGGTTATTTTATTTTCAAAAGACCAGCTTTAGTGCCATTTAGAGGAGATCTATAGGTATCTTATCGATGAAGAGATAATCTCCTTTACTGACTCTCTCAAGATCATTTCTTCTTCTACGTACTATTACATTGTTATTTCCAATATTATGTAATAAAATCAGTATCACATGTATACTGATATGTTATTATGGTTATGTAACAACCTTCTTCCACCTTCTATCCATCATATAAAAAAGGAAATCACCAAGTGTGTGTATGTATGGCTTACCATCTCCATGTTGTTGTGTATTCTATTGTCACACCCACATTACTTGTATGGGTATAATGATTGAAATAATAACTTTATATTATTATTATAAAAATATAACTATTATCAAACAACATATATACCATCCACTTTTATACCATTTCATAATTAAAGGAATGATATCATTGCTCGTGGGTACGTATGGCCTACCGTCTCCATGATGCGATGTGATTCATTCTATAAGATATCTATTTAAGAATAAATGAAAAGAATGAATAAATATAAAATATAATATATTAATATCATTCTTCAAATGATGAAACTATAAAGTATTGAGAACAATCATAACTTATTCGAGAAAACATGCATAAGAAATTGAATTCGTTTATACTAGAATAATGAGTAATAATGAAATGTTATTAATAAATAAATGATAATGTGATCATATATGATACAATAAAAATGACAATGATTCTGGAATAATTCAATAGAAATATTTAAGTCATTATATAGGAGTTTTGGACACATACAAATGATATCTAACCAATGTTACCATATAATTTTGCAATCTCTTTATTATCCGAGATTGTTTATAAATAATTATTTACTGGGGTATATTTATCATCCATGTCCATGTATCATAAATATATCTTCCAAAATATTATGTATATCATTATATAATTTTGTAAAATTCAATTTTACCCATGGGTGAATTTTTATTAATTGATATGAAATAAATATTTTTTCATTTTCGATACGAGATAATTTTTTGAATTTCGAAAAAAAGTATGAGAAGAATGTTTTATTTTAACTTATATGACTCTATTTGTTTTCCTATTTTCATAATTTCATATTTCCTTGAATATTATTTTATAATATTTCCTGATTATTTTAAAATAAATTCTTATCTTTTAAAATTTTGTGGTATTTTGAGAAAAGGAAACGTTTTTGAAGAATTTATGATATTTTCCTGATGAATTAATTTCATGTGGTCTATCAAATATATTTTCCATATAATATGAAATTACATAATAGGGTTATGTTTAAATTATACTATCCTAATTGTTCCTATGGTTTTATTAGGATTATCATGAAATTTTATTTATGAAATCCATTTTTTTACATGGATTATGTTTGAGTGGAATGATGTTTAATGAAACCAATTTTATTCCTTGGGTTATGATGAATGGTTTATGTTTTTTGGGAACTTGTAATAATGATTTAATTATGAGATGGGGGGTACCTATATCTCCCAAAAATAAAATGGGTAAATATTTATATCTCTTGATATAGACATGGTTGGAATAAGAAATGATCTTTTTTCAGTAATATAGGGCTAGAACGAGGAGTGAGCTCAGTTCAGTAATGGAATTTCTCTGCAATGATGTTCATGTAAATGATCCTTGAATAGTATGAAATGATTTTACATGATTATGTGTATGGAACACAATTTAATGTCCTATTTTATGTATTTTTGAATTATTTTCATTTATTATTATAAACCTTTATGATTTATCCCTTGTAATGATATAACTATCATTCATATTCAGGATAATATTTTCAAATGTTATATTCTTATATGCTGTGATTATTATATGATTGATATCTCCCTGTTTACCATTACTAATTATATGATCTCACTCTTTTATAATTTCCTTTTCCCCAGGTCAAAAAGAGGGGTATTAAGTAAGATATATCAAAAAGAATTCTTGTTAGGAAAGAATAAGTAGGTCATAATATAGATGTCTTATAAACCATTTGTTAATGTTTCCCAGCTTCAAAAAACACTAAACCTATATGGTCCTCTCATGGGTTTTTATATTTTTTTTAATGAATACTCTTCAATTTTTATGTAGTATCTATGTATATAATGTATGGGTTGTTAGAGTTGGTATCATTGGAATGGTATAGTAAAACATTATAAAATAGTATGATAAAACCATAATAATTACCCTAAGGATATGCTGAAGTATAGGTTACAATACTAGCATTTTAGAAATGATCATGAATATCCTCAGATGAATCCAAAAATGTCCTAAGTTGAAATTATATCATTTCTTATGTGGTTTTACCATTATGATTAGTGTTACTCATACTAGGATTTTTAGTTTTAGTAAATGGGTGGGACCCAAAGGAACTTTATTAATGATGAATGTGATGGAATATGAAACGATTGTCCTCTTGAGCAACCAAATGTTATGGGAGTGGAAAGGAAAAACTTGTTCCTATTATCACAGAACTTTCTCATGAAATGATTCATATAGGACTTCAAAAAGAACAAATAAGGGAAACAAATTTTGTTGGTTCCTTTATGAGGCCACACCCACCTTCTTTTTGTGGGTATCTTAATCCAATAATGGCTGAACAATGGATTAGTACCACTGGAAAGATATTTTTAGTTCTCCAATGTTCAGGACATGATAATTTCATATTGGCAGTCTATTTTTTGGAAGGTAAAGATTCAAAATGGTGTAATCTTATCGAGACTATTAGGAAATGAGATGAAATTAAATCCATGGAATGGGACAAGTTCAAGAACTTATTTTCAATAAGTACCTTCCTCATATTCTTCTAATAATGATGTTTAAGGACTTCCTTGAACTTAAGAAAAGGGTTGATGAATTCGTTGGTACCTATGAAGCATTTTTTACAATAATGGTAGGGTATTCTTATGGAATTTTTATCCAACCTAAGAGTAAAATTGGTGGATTGTTTTTTTGGCTTAAAACCATGTCTCTAAAGGGAATTTTCCATAAGGGACATCAACATATACAAGGAAATTGTTTGATGTGATATGTAGGTTGATATGGAGATTGGAGTAACCCATCAATCCTTTTGTTTTGATTAGAAGAGAAAAATTGAATTCAATGGAAAATATAAAGACCCTATTGAAAGAAAGACAAGTTATCCCTTATGCACAAAGTGTGGAAATAAACATTTAGAAACTTTTCTTAAACGAACAGTAATTTTTTTAAATGTGGTTGAGAAGGTCTTAGGGAAATTGAATGCTAAAGAGATGAGAAATATATTCCTAATGATTTGAATACAGAAAAGGCTACATAGAATGAACCACCTACACATCAATTCTATATGTGCAAGGAAATAGGGCATTATGCCAACCAATGTCCAAATCAAAGGGTTATCAATTTTGATCGACAGAAAGAAACTCTTAAGTATAAAGGCAATGGAAAGTCACGTGCTTTGAATATCAGTTATGCAGAATAAGATAATTAAGTGGTGAAAGGTACACATAACATCCACTATAAAGTATAAACTATTTTTTTGTATTCTGGATCCAATAAAATTTTTATTTCTGAAGAATTTTATGAGGGTATCATCATATTACATCAAAAACTAGACATTGAGTTAGCTATAACAACAACTAATGGAAAAATCGTCTCATCAAAATTTAATAATTCTTCTCTAGTTGAATTTTGTGGGAATATGCTCTAGGAAAATCCTGTGATCCTTCCTTTAGTGGAATTTTATGTGATTCGTGGAATGGATTGGATTTCTCTATATGGATATTATATCAAT
The DNA here is from genome assembly GCA_963277665.1 of Viscum album. Classification (NCBI taxonomy): domain Eukaryota; kingdom Viridiplantae; phylum Streptophyta; class Magnoliopsida; order Santalales; family Viscaceae; genus Viscum; species Viscum album. Next base: position 119,542,543 of record OY728119.1, read on the forward strand.
TTCCATGGAATGGACGTCAAATTTCATATTATATATCAATCTATAATCATTTATAAATGTAAGGATGACTATGAACTTCTAGTAAAACATTCTTTCATATTATTGGTATGTGTTCTTATAATTGAAGGTTATCTATCTCAACTGGTTGTTGAGAAACATACCATTAAGAATACACCCATTTTATTGGAGTGTGATGATGTCTTTTCAAAAGAATATTAAGTTCTTTCACCAAATCCTGATGTTCTGTTTTTAATAGAAATTATATCGGGTGATATTCATATTTCACAGACACCTTGTAGAATTTCCCTAATTGAGTTTTATGAATTGAAGAAGAAAATCCAACAGAATCTTGACAAGGGATTTATACGCCCTAGTGCATCACCTTGGGGTGAACCTGTAATTTTTTTAAGAATAAAGATGGATCAATGAGACTCTTCATTTATTATTGAGAACATACCAAGATCAATATCATGAAAAAATATCCTCTTCACCGCATTGATAACTTATTCAACCAACCACATAGAGCTCAATACATTTTCAAGATTGATCTTCATTCAGGATATCACGAATTAAGGGTTAAGAATGAGGATATACCAAATACAACATTCCGTACAAGGTATGGAAACTCTGAATTTAAAGTTATTCCTATTGGTCTTATTAATTCCCCCTATATCTTCAGGGATCTAATGAATAGAGTGTTTATAGACTACCTTGATCAATTTTTTTAGTCTTTGTTGTTGGTATTATTTTTTATTTGAAGTAAAAGGAGGAACATGAAGATCATTTTTGAATTATACTGAAGACCCTGAGAAAAGACAATATTTATGAAAAATTTACCAAGTATGAATTTTGGATTTAGAAAGTTTCAGGTTTGTGTAACATAATCTCAAGGGAGAGGATATTTTTGGATCTAGCAGAAAAACGTTATTAAAAGTTAGCCAATAAAAAACAGTAACTGAGATCTGATGTTTTCTAGGTTTGGTTGGTTATTATCGATGTTTTGTGAATTATTTATCACAAATTTCTAATCCACTGACCTTGTTGACTCAGAAAGGATTTAGGTTCGTCTGGATGGAGGACTGCAATGTTAATTTCTATGAGACAAAAAGGAGGTTATTCAGTGCACCTATGCTCTCACTACCATGTGTTGGAGAAAGGTTTATGATCCACAATGATGTAACCATGAATGTAGTGGTATGAGTTCTCATTAAAAATGATATAGTGATAACTTATTCCACATGAAAATTGTAAATTACTGAGAAACATTACCCAACTAATGAGTTGGGGTTAGCTGCGGTAATATTTTCATTAAAGATATGGAGGCATTATCATAATGTTGAGTGGTGTGATATTTATCCTAATCATAAAATTTTAATGTATATATTTACACAAAAAGAGTTAAATATGTGTCCAAAGTAAATGTTTGAAGTTGATTAAAGATTACGACTACTCGATACATTTCCACCCTTGGAAGGTGAACTAGGTCGAAAATGTTTTTAATCGAAAAGACCATTCTATCATATCCATGATGAGGATCAAAAAATATCCAATATTTATGGATTTTTAAAGGTTGGATATTTAAATTTTAAATTAAGGGGATAAATATTATCTTTCTTAAATAAATGTTCAACCATATATATAAGTGAATATTTTTAGGCATATAAAGTAGATATGGATCTACAAAAGAAGGTTATAAATGTTCCTGAATTCATCCATGATTGTGATGGAATAATAATGATTAAGAATTTCTTTTTTATTACTATAATATGAGAATTAAATATTCATTTTTTGGATGTCTTTCATAGTTCATAATTCTCTATCGATCCTAGAAGCACAAAGATGTACATGGACTTGATAGAGTATTTCTGGTGGGATTCCATTAAAAGATGTGTTGTTAAATATGTCTCTCGGTGCATGGTTTGTTAGTAAGTTATGATTAAGTGAAATATGTCTAAAGGGTTGTTATAACCATTACCCATTCAATAATGCGAATGGGGAAACATCACTATGAACTTTGTTGTCATACATCTCAAAGCATTTAAAGTCCATAATGCTATATGAATTATTATTGATTGCTTTATGAAGTCAGCACACTTCATTGATATTAGATGGGATTCCACTCTTGATTATCTTTATAGGATATACATAAATGAAGTGTTAATATTTCATGATGTACAACTTTCCATTATATTTGTTTGGGATTCAAGGATTAACTCGATGTTCTGGAAATGACTTCAGCAGGCTATGGATACAAATTTAGGTTTTTACATTAATTATCATCCTATGACAGATATCTAGTATGATAGTAAAATTTAAACTATAGAATACATGTTGAGATCTTTCTCTATGGATTTCAAATGTGGTTGGGGTCAACACCTACCTTTGAGGGGAATTTTGTAAAATTATATGTTTCACTCCAATATTCAGATGAATACTTATAAATCACTCTATTAAAATAAGTGAATAACTCTAACTTTATGGGTTGATGTTTTGAATATAAATCTACTATAGCTAGATCTTTTGGATGAAATTTCATAGAAGGTGAGATCTATTCAACAAAAAAAATATAAACTTAGAGTTTCCAAACACGTTATGCTAATAACTAGTAAAAAGACCTAGATTTTGAAGTGGGTTAAGTGGTTTTTCTTTTAATGTCCCCCTAGAATACATTAATGATATTTGGAAAGAATATAAAGCGGATCCCTACGTATATTAGTCCTTTGGTGATTTTGGATCATGTTGGGAAGGTATCATACCGGTTGGTGCTTCCACCAAATATCTATCATGTTCATGATATGTTCTATGTATCTATCTTGGGAAAGTACATAACTAATCCTTCACATTTAATAATAATCATATGTCATACTAATTGAGCAAGATATTTATTATAAAGAACAAGAGATAGAGATTCTGGTTCGTAGAGAAAAATGTCTGTGAATCAAGACCACTCTCTTGGTTAATGTTTTATGGAGGAACCACCAATTTTAGGAAGCTTCATGGGAACATGATGATTGGATGAGTAAACTTTATCCTCATCTATTTTTATCCAAGTTTTTAATTGTGATGAAGAAATTCTGGTTAAGGTGGGTATAATATAACACTCAAATGTTTTTATGAAATATTTTCTTTAAATTTTTTTAATTATTCAATAGCTACACTGCTTGTTGTCATGGGTTTAAATAAACCACAAGGCAACCTCAATATAAGATGACCATTATAACCTACCTATTATGTTATCAATAATAAATAACTAACTTATGAAAATGTATGTCTATTTCTTTGGGTACCAATTATTTATGAAAAATATATACCAATTAAATGTAATGGAAATATTTTAATTCTTTTGTTAATAAATTAAGTGAAATACAATTAGTAAATGAAATTAATTAAATATATATATGTGTTTTATATTTAATAAAATATTTTTCAAATTCATTCAATAGTTATTTTAGTCATAGGGTGTGAATAAAACCTATTTTATGTATAAAAACATATATTTTTTAAAAGGCTAATTTTATTTATTTTTAATGGAGAACACATTTTAAATTAATATTTTAATACATTAAAAAATTTTATATGACAAAATAAACTTCTTCTTTGTAATATAGAGATAAAAAATTACATGGCTTCAATTGTTGATTTTTTTATGATAATTTGCATGTTTTGATGAATAGTAAAAAAATACTAAATATTAATTAAAAATAATTCATCAAAATAAATTATTGTTAAATTATATTTTTTATGGTTTTAAAGTATAAAGAAATTATATTTTTATCAATTAATATAATTTAGGTCATTAGTTATAATTTTACATTGATTTTAGATGTAAAATCATTTCAATCATTTGCAATGTTTTACCTTTTAAAACTTTGTTTCTCTTTCCGAAAACGAAGTGGATTTTAAATTAATTACTTTAACTTCTATGTATTTAATTTTATAGAATGGATTCTATATTTGGAAATAGTAGTTCTAAATTATGTTAATATATTTCTTTTATTTTTGGTAATTCGGAATAGTAACTTCAGCAATTTTTATTAATACGGTAAAAGGAAACATCAGTTAATTAATGGTAAAATTAATGTTATAAAATTGAACTAACACTTAACCTAATATAATTGTATGAGTTAGTTTTGACCTAAATCATCCTTGGGTCGAAATTGTGTCCTTTTGATGCCACATGGATGAGATTACGACATTTAATTTGTTTTATTTAAAGGGAATGTAAAACATGTCTTTCTAAAATTTTAATTTCTGTATCATTTCTAATTTAAGGATATATAACGGATAGATTACACAATATATTATAATTTAAAATATAATATTTTTTTATTCATCTTTGAAATTTATTTGTAATTTTTAGGAAATTAATTATTCACTTAATAGCTTATACATTAATGATGAAGAAATTATTTAATTGAAGAGAGATCAATAAAATAACTTTTACTAAAATATTATAACCTATAAATGACCATAAAACTTGAAAAAATATTATTATTCGATTATATATCGACAATATTCATCCAAGGGTCGAGTTATTGACCATTAATATCCATTTGGAAATGATTTTTACACTTAAAATATTTTATTTAGAGTGATGTTAAAGTTGTCACATTCATGTGTTAATAAATATAACATTTTTAATGTAGGATTTTCTGAATATATAATCGACTGTAAGTATTTTTATGAAATATAGAGGATTTATCATCATCATAGTGTTTTATTTTTAATTTTTATTCAACAAATATGTATGTTAAATAATTACAAGAAACTGATGTTGTAATTATTTTATTAATGTGGATAATAATTAAATGTTATTAAAAAATTAAAATAAATATAATTTGGAATAGTTAATATATCAAAAAAAATTATAGATTACCTTTAACTCTTATGAATTTAATAAAACAATTTTTTTGACGTTATATTTTTATCTTTATATTTTTAATAATCAATTAATTTTACAGTTTCAAAATTGACACTATTGATTGTTTATCAAAATAATGTATTCTTAATTTATTTAAAAACAATAATTTTTTTAAATGTATAATAATTATGAAATGTTTTAAAATGTTCTAATATATTTATTTATTTTATAAATTACATCATATAAGTAAATATTTCACCACTTTAATATTGAAATATTTATTACCATATTTAAAATTAAATTGAATAACTAAGGGTTAAATGAAAATGATAAGGTTAAAATGGACATAAAAAAATTGTCTAAAAATTATTGGTTGATGTTATTATTACCTTATCCCATATCATACTATAAACTAATAGATTTTTTGAGGTTTTTGGATGTGGGTTGAAAATAATAAAATTAATATTTTTGGAAATTCCAAAGGTGCTCCTAACCTCAACTATAAAAGGGAACCTTCTCACTCATTGTTTCATAACTAATTGAACACTAAAGGTATTCCATACCCCACCCATTTCCTATATCAACTCCCCTAGTATCATTCTTGAGTTTCGTGTCTTCTCAATAGACCAAATTTTGTTCTTTTAAGAGGAGATCTAGAGGTAGATCGCTGAAGAAGAGGTAATCTTCTTTACCGACTCTCACAAGATCATTTCTTTTTCAACTTTATCTTCCTTTTTTGTCCATTATTAAGTAATAAACCCTGTATCAAATATATACATAGATTCTATTATTTTTATGTAACTACCTTTTTCTACCTTATATCCATCCTATGAAAAATGAAATCACCATACGTGTGTACGTACGACTTATCGTGTCCACACCGTGGAATAATTTTCTTTTCACCACCACTTTACTTTTATGTGTATAATGATTGAAATAGTAAATATATATGATTATTATATAAATATATTTATTATGGAATTATATATATACCATCCACTTACATACTATTTCATAATTAAAGGAATGATATCATTTCTCGTGCGTACGTACGACCTACTGTCTCCATGATGCGTTGTGATTCATTATATAGGCATTCCATTTAAGAATAAATTTATATAATGAATAAATATGATATGAATTATATTAATTTAATTCTGTAAATGATAAATCTAAAACATATGATAAATAATCACTAATTATTTGACAAAACATGAATATGAAAATGAATCCTTTTACACTCAGATAACGAGTAATAATGAAATGTAATTTACAAAATAATGATAATATGATAATATATAATATCATAAAAATAACTATTAATTCGGGCTAAGTCAATCATATTCATTGAATCCTTATATAGGAGGTTTATAAACATACAAATTATATCGAACCTAAGTTTAGGGAAAACTTTTCGATCTCACTATTATCTATGATTGTTTACACATTAGTATTTACGGGGTTATATTTATCACCTATGCCCATGATTCCTATACATGTATTTCAAAATATTATCTCTATCATTATATTATTTTCTAAATTAAATTTTACCAATTTGTGAATTTTTATTACATAATATGAAAGGAATATTTTTTCTTTTTCAATATGAGGTACCTTTTGACTTTTTGTCAAAAGTACGAAAAGAATGTTATCTTTTAAATTATACAACATGAACTGATTTTTACCTTTTAAAAAGTACTTATCTCCTTGAATAGTCTTTGATAATATTTAAAATTTATTTTCTAATAAGATTTTTTCTTTTAAAATTGAGTGGTATTTTGAGAAAAGAAATTATTTTTTTTAAAGAAAGGATATTTTCCTCCAGAATTAATTTCAAGTGTTCAATAAAAATTATTTTCCATATAAAATGGAATTATTTAATAGGGTTATGTTTAAATTATACTATAATTATTGTTCATGTGGTTTTATTATTTTTATGATGGAATTCTATTTATATACTCCTTTTGTTTTACTTGGATTATGTTATAGTGGAATGATGCTTATAAGAAACCCATTTATTCCTTGGGTTATGATGGATGATTGTTTTTTGGAACACATAATAATGATTTCATTATGAGATTGTTGGGACCTATATATACCTCTAATTCATTTAGTAGATATTTATATCTCATGATATAGATATGGATGGAATAGGAAATTATCTCGATTCCGTAATATAGGGCTAGAATGAGGACTGATCTCGATTCAGTAAAGGACTTTGTCTGCTATGATGGTCCTGGAAATTATCATTTCCTAATATGAAATGATTTCATATTCTTATGTGTATACAAAAAAAATTCACGTCTTATGTTTTTACTTTTGTTATTACGTTCATTGATTCTTATAATATTTTATGATTTATCCCATGGAATGATATCACGATCTTTCATATGCAGGATATTTTTTTTAAATGTTATGTTCATATGTGGTATGACTATAATATGATTGATATCTCCCTATTTACCCTTACTGAGAAAATGATCCCACCCTTTCCTATGTGTATTTTCCCTAGGTCATTAATGAGGGTATTATGTAAGATATTTCAAAAAGGGGTTTAGTTATGAATGAATAAGTAGGAGACAATGTAGATGTCTTATAAACTAGTTCTTTATGATTCCCAGTTTGCAAAGAAATTAATCCTATATGGTCCTTTTGGGGTTTATATATTTTTTGTAACAAATATTCTTAAATTTTGAAGTCATATCTATGTATGTAAAGTATGGGTCATTATAAATATGTGTTTTCCTCAAACACTCTTGAGGGATGTTAGGTACGTCACCTGAAACACCATAATCCCCTTATCTAGAAACTGATCCAATCAATACAAAATAAAAAGGAGGAGGTTGAGAAATTAATGTATAACCCATAGAAGAAATATTCTCCATCCTCTATATAAGGTCATCCAGAAAATCTAAAAAGGAATATCTTATTTCATCCACTATAGATCTTAATGCCTCAGTCTCATTTGTTGACTTCATGTTCCCTATATCCACTACTTGAATGTGATGCATCATCCGGGGATGGATATGATTTACTAAAAGATCAAACATATAACTTACATATTTGTCACTTAGCATAATGACATAAGGTGAATTATTTGTCAACAACAACCCATAATTGGAGATAATCCTCCCTCCAAAGGATTTTAAGTGATTTATTATTACAACATCAATTGGAACGGATGCAGTGATAGGTACAAGAAATGGTGTAGAGGTAGCCATATGTGAAAGAACATAAGAATAAAATCTATTAAACTCACTTGATGTTTCAATCTATTTTACTAGTGATCTATTAGGATTCATATCTTCTTGAGTAGTAGGTCCACCATTATTTTGTGGGATTCCATCATTATCAGAATCAGAGTCATATAGACCAAGTCTAACATATCCTCGATACAGACCACATTACTCAAACAATGAGATAGTGAACACGGATGAAGACAAGATATAATTCATGCCCACTATAGGTTCAAAAACTATTGGCTCAACAATAGTTGGTACAACCACCATCTACTAATCGACTAATAGTACATCAATTATTTACTAAAAAACCTTCTACACATTGGATTCATGAGCATCATGGTATCCATCAATAAGACCAACAAGGTTACTTCCCAGACATAGGGATCCCTCCCCATCAATAGATTCTTTATTCTCATCATTATAAGATCTATCCATACCTTGAAATATTATAGGTATCTATTTTGATCTAGAGACAACTGATAATCATGGAGAAGAGATAAGTGCTTGAGGCAGCCCAACATCCTTAGCACTAAAGCGGCCAATATGACCATTACGGTTAGAAACACCAACATGGTCGCCTTCATATCCATTTCAATCATCTTTTTCATCTAAATTTTATTCTTCATCACCCCTTATTATTCTTATTCATTTTCACAATTTCAATCACTTCAATTTTCTTCAGTGGATTTTGAATTTCTCTTAAACTCCAATTCACAGGAATCTTCAGTTTCTTCTTCCTCATGTACTTATTTTAAAAGAGTATCTCGGATAGGGATATATCTAGGAAGACTATGTGAACTATAAATAATTGAATTAAAACTTATTGAAAGGTCTGGTTCACTACCTTTATCCAATTACAACTCCTTTTCCTTATCTCCAAATATAGAAACCTCCTCATCAGAATACTCATCCACCTCATCTAGCTTCAAGAAAATATCCACAAAATTATTCATTATTGTTGTATGATTAATATGATTAAAATCCATATATATCCTTTCACCATCATAAAAACAATCCCTTTCCAGGGGTTACATGTTATCTTCATTATTCTACAAATACCCCTTGAAATGAAAAATCACCTTCATTTTACCGTAGTTTCTTTTTCTTAATCAACCAATACCTTGGACACCAGCATGACTGGGATGAACAAAAGGTATATTAGAGATTTTGATCTAGAATATTTGTTTCACATCTCCATAATTTGAACCATAATGTATCTATATAATTTTATATTTTCACCACTTTCCCTGAGCCATAATATATATACATCATGATACCTCACATTAGAATAATCACCTTTCCTAGTGAACAACATATGTTGAATAAACTTGAAAACTAAAGAACAATCACCATTATGATTACCAGAAGTTGGCCTCCTCAACATCCCATGTCTATTCAATTCTTCCAATTAATCCTCATTAGTAAATTTTATAGGACCAGTTTGTGATATACCTAACACTGAGAGGGGTGTTTAATCAGCGTTGGGGAATTTTGAAATAAATTTCAAATTTTTATCGCTATACCTCTTGAACTGTTAGGATCTTGAATCACTTATTCTCTTTTCCAGGTCACATGAAATAATAGGAAGTAGTAAAAATATGCACATAATATTTTTACAAGGTTCACCACTCAATAAGAGTAGTTACATCCTTTCCATTCCTAGGTATGAAAATTGCATGGATTCTCCACTATAATGTGATATTATTTTACAATGGAGTGGATAAGAAAACAATCCTCTAGCAAGTTTGATTCCCTACAAATTAGAGGGGGGAAACAATCCTCTTCCTCGGACTAGTGATGTCCTAGTCTAACTTGCAGCCTCCAGATGTTTCTTTATAGTACCTATGGAGATAGTCTTCTTCCTTCTTGATATGGTAGGTTCTACTCTTGTTCTTATTTAGTGATATTCACTTGATTACTTGCAATGTAGTAGTCAAGAAAAGCTTCCTTCATTCTTTATCTTCTTCTCTAGTGCAACACCAACTACACTAGACTTCTTCTTAGCACAAAAACCAACTGTAACAAAACATTTTCTTTCTTTAGAAAGGATCACATACACCAATGTGATTATTCAAACACCAAGAATCTTCTCACATGAAATCATCTGAATTAAACTACCCTGAATAATTTTCAGCCTTCATTTGGGCATACTCTATTCTTATTCTTATTCTATTCTCTCTCTTTAACAATATATAATAAGGAATAGTACTGCAATGTCTTAATCTATTTCTTTAATTCTCAATACTAACACGGGAGTGTATCAGTATATTACCTTCTTCTTTCATGCAAATATGAATCTAGTTGAACATCTAGTTCTTATTTACATTGCAAAGCACATCAAGAGTGTTAAACACGAGATGTGTGAGTATTGTTCTACCTCTCTTCGTAATACTGAATGGTTCAAGGTACTTCCTTCTTCGCAAATTCACTTAGAGTGTTCTATGTACCCATTGAAGGCGTGATGGACGCCAATATTTCATGCACCCCCTTTTGGGAAACTTGCGTGCAATATTAATGACGTGTGTGCAACATTCAACTTTTTCTGTGGAAGACCTCTTGCACGCAACATCAATCTCTCTCAAAATTCTCTTCTTGCGTGAAAATATCATTTCTTGCGTGCAACTCGTAAATATTTCACACAAAACCCTTTGGGTATATTTTTTTTATGAAATTCAAAGCTCCAATTTCTTCTAAGTGTTGAGCAATAAAAAATGTGAGGGGGTCACATCTTATTTATAAACCACTTCGACCCCTGCGTGCAAAAAACCCTATGTGTCGTGCAAGATCCTAAGACATCGTGAAAACCCCCATTTGATGTTTCCTTGGGCACATAAGTCTCTTTCGTGACACCCTCATCTTTCGTGCACTTCCTTGAATCTTTCAGGCACTTCCTTCTTTTTCCTTTTTTCGATGTTTGGACCTTGAATCATTCCTCACTTGAAAAACCATATTTGATGTCACCTTGGGAGCGTAAGTTTATTTTTCACCAACCTCATCTTTCTCACCCTTCGTTTACTATTTCTAACACATCATTCATTTTCCATTCTTTGATGTTTGGACCTCTAATGATGCCTTGCATGCAAGATTCCAAACTCCAGTCAATCTTGCGTGAAAAAAGAAATCCAGCACGCAAAACCCAATATTTCATGCAAGACTCTCCTTTGATAGATGTTGATTCTCAAATGATGGAACTCCACTTGCGCACAACATACCATGCCATCATCAAACTTGCATGTAACATCCTTTTCCAAAAACACATTTCTTCGTCTCCCGATTTTCAGGCCCTCAAATTTGGCAAACAATGGGAAATGGCGCCACCTTAAACTTTTATTTTATGTCACCTCCAAATTTTCTGTTCCTTTTTCATTGATCTTTTCATTGTATCCCATAACCATTATTTTCCATTCATCATGAACTCCACTATAATGATTTATATCCTTTGATAGTCCAGCTTTATCATCATTAGAGTTACAATGGGAAGTACTGAAACTTCCTTATCTTCCAACAACATCAATACTTTCAATAAAAAATGTATATGAATGTCATCATCATTTCTCCCCCTTTCTTTCATAAGGCTTGCATCAAAAGTTCTCATAACTTATGATATTTTTGAAAAACGTATCATCAAATCATCATCTGGTTTTGATACAGTGTGAAATTCATGGCTACCTCAGAATTCCAAGGCCTTCCACATTCTCTCTTCTTCATCAACCATCATTCTAGAATTCTTGAAAATCATATGATTATATTCTTCAAGTAAGCTATTTTACAGTTCTTGTGGAATCATGAAGATTTGAATGGTCTTATTCAAATCCTAATTCTTCTTTAATCATCCTTAGATGGATGATACCTTTCCATTCTTCATTGTTGTAAACAATGTATCACCTTTAACACAAGTTCATTGAATTTAGAATCAGCTCAGCAATCGTCTGAATTGAATTCATGGAGAATTTCCCAAGCATGAAATCTAATTATATGATTACATAATAGTTCTCTAGGAATCCTCACTTCAGCCGATCTCCATTAACTTTGGATTCCTTCATCTCCATCTTCATTTTAACCAGCATTAAGAATTGACAACTATTGACAACAAATACAATCTTCATACATAAATTGGTCCCAACAAATTTATTATTGTAACTTGGAACATTTCCATGATATTCATTTGAAACAATTTTATGAGGTACTTTCAATCATCTTTTCCATTGTCTTGAATAGAAAACAACTTTTTTACCATTTATTCTTCTTCTAACCAAGTTGTATACCTATTTAATGATGAACTTGATATAATAATAAAACTGGTGAAATAACCTGACATATAAGGGTCTCTCATTATTATATAACCACTATACCCATCCCTAGTCTTTCAACACTTCAAGCACAAACAACTTTATCAAAATCAACCATTAGACATGAACATCCATCTCAAGTACCACTTTTATGATGTAGGTCTAATTGCTAACAACAACTGGACAGCTCGACTATCCATTATATATATTTGAAGGATGCAACACATCCTAAGAATATTCGGAAATTATCTTCACTCTAACCTTGGGAAACAACTCAGAATATTCAAAAAAGGCAAGGTAAGGCCAACTGTTGAGAGAGAAAGTGTCAAGACAATGTTTGATAGTAAGGTTGAGGCATTAAAGGCATTGAAATTAGAAAAGTGTCTCATTTATATAATAGGGAGTTAGGTATTTGTAAATTGAAAAATAAAATTAAATTTAAATTGTGTAAAAATTAAACAAATTAGTTGTAAATAAAAATTAGATAATGAATTTAGAAACAAATGGAAGGATATTGATAAATATGAGTTGTGTCCAATGGTGGGTAAATACCCATAATGGATAAAACACAAATGGTGGGTAAAACTCAAAAAGTTTAAAAACACCAATATTTGGTAAAATCCCAATAATGGGTAAACATAAATAGTGGGTTAAACTCCAATAGTGTTTAAAAACCAATGGTGGCTAAAACTCCATTAGTGGGTAAGCACAAACTGTGGGTTAAACTCCAATGGTAGTTAAACAAAAATGGTGGGTCCTGAAAAATTAATCTTAAAAAAAATATTAATCATATCTATTTAATATTTAATTTAGTTCATTCATTAAAAATTAAAATTCATAGTAACAATATTTGAAACCAGATGTTATATACCAATGTATTGAAGAGTTATATCAATCTTTTGAAGATGGTATCTCAAAAAGTGATGTCTTACATCAATGGTTTTTATTATATAGTGAGATATAAGGTTCTTAGAAATATTTATATCACTTTTATTTTCATTTTTATATATATATACCCGAATTTAAATCCTTAGTATAGTAAATTGACTTTCATCCAGAAAACATAAGCACACAATCTCCCTTCAGCAATATATTTTTATTTAACAGTAGATAGTTCAACAAAAATTTGTTTCTTATTACACCATGAAACAAGAGACTGTCCCAATAGATGACATGTTCTGTTGGTTCTTTTTTATTGAAATTTCAACCACAAAAAGCAGTATCTGATTAACTATCTAAGAGAAATTATTGTGATATAGGATTTAACAATCCTAAATTACAATTATAATTGAGAAATTTAAAAATCCTTTTAAAAAAACTATATGTGACACTATTGGTATTTTTTGAAAATGAGCACCCAATCACACAATTAACATAATTTTAGGTCAAATATTAGTTAATTGGAGTAGACTTCCAATAATTCATCTATAACTAGATTCATCCATTGATTGACTAGATTCATCAAGGTCAAATTTAAAGGTGGTATTCATAGAAGTGTCACTACTATTATTGTTATCCAGACCAAAAAAATTTAAATGGTCATTCTAATATTTACTTTGATTTAAAATAATTCATTCTTTATGTTCAAAAAATATGAAAATTATAAATGAATTTCATTTTACCCATTAAACTCATTTGAAATTAGTTTTTCATTATCTTTCAAATTTTATAACATAAATAATTTTTAGAAGATACAAAAGATAATATCATATAAATAGATTTCAATAAATGAAACATATTTTGAAATTGTTTTTATAAAAATGGTTGGATGAACTATACATTTTGGAAATACATTTAAATTATTAAAATATATGATTATATCATTCTAAGATATGGGAACTTTTTTTAAAACATATAAATATATTTATTAAATGAAATGATGATTTGGTAAATAAAGAGTTTAAAATCCAGGGGTTTTTCAACAAAAAAAATCCCAAACTGTATACCCTTTTATAAATGAAACTTTTTATATCCATATGATATACTTTAAGATCAAGATGTACTATATAGGATAAAAGTATTCTAGTGGATTCATTTCTGAATCCATTTGAAAGATTTCCTTTATAGTTTTTTACCTCTTCTTAACTATACGCTTGTGCAACTACTCTATCCTTATTCCTCACAATTGTTCTAGATTCATCAACCTTGATTCGAAAAAAAACCATTTAGTGCCTATAGTAAAGGTTTATTTGGGTCTATCAAAAAGTTCCAAACAATTATTATTTTCCAAATTTATTATGTTTTTATTGAATCTCAATTACCCAGAATTCATCATTAATTACCTTAGTGATTTTTTAGGTTCATCTTAGGAATAGAATCCTTGATGTTCAACCTGGTTTCATAGAGAAGCTATAGTTTGTGTAACTCTAAGTAGGTCACCAAAAAACAAATATTAAGGTTGGTATTTTGGAGTCCTACTAGATCTAGAAAAAAAGGGATAATAACATCTAGACTTCTACAGGTTTTGGTTCAGGTCCCGTATGTTTTTCATAACTAGATGATTCTTCTATATGTTTTACATTCGATTCATAAGTTTTGAAATTTATTTTCAAATTAGATAAATCATCCTAATGTTTATATAATGGAGTGTGAGGTTCATGTGGATTTGTTTGATCAAACATGTCGTGGATAGAGTCTCAAAAAATATTAGATCATTAGTTGAAAACTCTGTAGGGTTTACTATAATATTAATAACCCATGAATGTTACTTCATCACATTTGAAGGAAAAGTTGTCAATATTATTCATAGTGTTAATTATGGAGATTTTGAAACCAAAATAAAATCTATTGTAACTAACATTAGGATTTATACTATTAAAAATTTCATAAGGGGGTTTCTTTAAAATTGGACTAATTAAAATCAATTATTTATATTGCATGATATATTCATTGTCTCTTCCCAAATTTAAACTAGTAAATAATATTCATTAAAAAATTTCTAGGTTGTCTCTTGAAGTTTTTTACTTCTCCTTTCTATAAATACATTCTTCTAACTATTATTAGGAGTAGAGAAGTTATGCTTATATTCAATATGTGATAAAAGGATTCAATGTCTTGATTTTAAAACTCATGTCCATGCTCACATCTTAAGGTATTGATTATATGATTACCTAAGTTTTGTATATATTTATAATACATAGTAAAATAATAATAATCATCACTTTTGTGAGAAAAAAATAATACCCATGTATACCTATAAAGGTCACTTATAAGTACATAAACATAGTTCTTCCCCATTAAAAACATCTAGATGGTATAAACAAGTCCATGTGAACTATCTCAATAGGTTTAGAAGTTCATAATTCGTTATTTAATTTAAAATAAATTTTATTTTTTCCCTTTTTGATAAGGGTTGTAGAATATATCAATTTGGAATTCATGTTTGGTTAGATCCCTAAATAACCCACTCTAAGTAATAATTATAAGTGATTAAATGTTATAGTGGCCTAATCTCCTTTTCCAAAAAAAATATTCTCTTTGAATGGATCTCAAGAAAGAATCATTTTGTGAAAATAATGAATCAAGATCATTAATATTCACATTTTCATTTCTCAAAATATTAAACACCAAAGAATTTTAATAATTAAAAAAATTACAACAACTTTTATCAAATATCACATGAAAAACATTATTTCATTATTGTGAAATGATAATAAGAGTTTATTTTAAACCATAAAAAAGTAATTCAGATATTAAAACATTATTAGAGTTACCAATCATTCCAAGAATAATAATATTTTCTTTTCCTTTTTCAAAAATTTTCACATGACCATCATCAACTATTATGAGGATATAGAGTCTCAAGTAATATCCTATCTTATTACCAGAAATCCTACTGTACAAGTGCCAAATATTTCCATAGGATATGTTCAAGAAGTTTTCTTACAAAACAATTATAAAAAGAATTATTTTTCAACCCAAAATTTTTGGGGTCCATATATGTTAGGGATTAGGGCATTAAGAACCCAAATATACTTGATGGGTTTCCTATAAGAAGATTTTAAACCTTATTAAACAGAAACTTTATTAGGTCCACTTGAATAAAATAATTTAGTAGAACTTCTCGATGTGGAAATACATGTAGATTTCATGTTTTTCACATACTTTATATCCTTATCATTATACTTATTATACTTCAATATTGGAAAATCATCCTTAACATTTCATTTTCTCTTACACTCATAACATGTAATATCATTTTAATTTTCATCACTTTTCCATTCCTTTATCAAATTCAATCTATTATAATAATTTATCTTATAGCTCAGTTTCTGTAATATTTTATTCATCTTATAATATTTAATAAAACCTTTGGCCAAATGAACCATTTTCTCATCACTCTAGGCTAGTGACTCTTCATCACCGGAGCTTCCAGATTAAACATTTTCATTTTCTTTCTATTTTGATACAGTAGTCTTGCAGGATAAACACTTTCTATTAGGTTCATCATCCCCTTAATGACTAACCTTGAGCTCTTACTCATACATCATTAACATCCCAATAAATTCGTTAACATGTAGTTTACTAATGTTACAATTTTCCCTTACTGAATTAGATTTCACTCTCATTATTTTTAGAAGACATATCACCAGTCACTTAATTTTATCATTGTCCAAAAATAGATAATAAAAGGAATTCATTATGTTCAATAACTCATTGATCCAAAGAAACATATTAGAAATCATATTATCATGTTTTATATTAAATTTATCATATTTAATTGTATACATATTCAATCTCATTTCATTTTGATTAGTTGTTCCTTAATGATAAATAGCTAATGTATCTTATATTTTAAAGGAATGTTGGCTAGATAATGACCTATTGAATTCTTCATCTCCTTAAGCATAGTAAAGAGAATTCATGTATGGGAAATTATTATTATAATTATGTTTAGCAGAATCATCCCGTGTATTCTTATAAGTCTTACGTAATTCATATTTATCCTCTAAAGCAGAAACAATTTCAAAACCCATACTTTCAATATGAATTTTATTTTTATTTTTAATTGAGAATAGCTATTTCCATTAATAAAGAGAGTTTTTTAGTAGAAACTTCATGTCTTCTATCTATTTAAATAAAAAATTAGAAATAATATAAATTTAGGATCTTTAAAACAAAACTAAAATCATAGAAAGAAAATATTTTAAAATAAATTTGATATGAAATGGTGTTTGGAGTGAGTATCTTAGGGGTTAATTGAGAAACCAATAAAATTTATTTTCAAAGAATATCTAAATAAACCCCCCATGGAAATAAAATAACGTAGTTAATCAAGATATTAGATTGATATAAGTTCATAAATTTTAATAACTTTCTCGAAGAGTGATTTCATATGAGTTAAAACAATATGAAAACTATATTAAATTATGAAATCAAATTACTTAATCAAAACATTATATAAAAAGAAGATAATATTAAATATCAAATTACAAGTTCAAATTAATATTTAAAAAGATCATTTTAAATATTAGAAAAGATAAAAAACAAAACACATAGTGGAATAAATAAAATATGTTCAGTCTCAATATGAGACCTAATCCTCTCCACTTGAAAATCACCTACTACTAATAATATTATATAATTTAATCATGATCTAAGACCATAATCAAATGAATACAATAGGTGTACAGATATCACGACTATCTAGAGACCTTTTTCTTATTAATAATGATAATAGAATAAATATATGACACATATGGACCTCTTCCACAACCCATGGGTAAATATGTGTAAATGGAGTTCAGAAGATATTTGGTATCTTTAATTTAATGTACAAGACACAATGTGTGTGTTTAAAATATAAATTAAATCATACACTACTCTAAAAGAATACTTAATAGACAATTAGATCATGTAAAAATGTATAAGAGATATATTTTCTCTATCTAATGTGCTCTAAATATTAAGACTCATAGGATGTAGCTTTGATTAGAGTTCAAGTCGTACTTCTGAAAAATTGCAATAAAACATTGGGTCATAATCTCTCTTTTCAATGATACTAGGAAAGGAACTAAATTTTATGTAGGATTCACTGTTTTACGGTCGATTGAAGTTAAGAATTCATGTTATAACATTATTTAGAAGGTATCAAACTTGATCATGTTTTTATCTTCTCATCGAGCATGTTTATCTTCTAACCCACATGAAGTGGTCAGCTTCTTATTTGATCAGCAACATGTATGAGTATTTGTTTGAAGAAAAATCCCCAGGATCTATTTCTCCTTCTACTAATCAAATTATAGAAAATTTTGTTCATCTATACAATAGTTTAAGAATAATAATTAAAATAATCAACATTATTAAATTCCATAATGCATACGTTAGAAGAATTTGTTTTTTAAAAAAAGAAAGAAACAATGATGGTGACTATTCTGATAGGGACCAGGTATGGTGGTGTGTTCTGAAAATAGTGATTCATGCTGACAGTAGGTCATTCTCAATGGAGACTCATCTCAATGTTGATTCCATTTAGTATTTTTCCAAATTTATTAGTGTTAGGTGAAGTCTAATGGTATGTCATTATCAATGTCAAGTCTTATCGGTGGTGATTCTTCTAAAAAAGTTTCTAAATTTTAAGGTGACTAAGTTCTAACAATGATTCATCATTGGGCCTTAATTTTTTTCATAATTATCCAAATTCTCATCCTAATGGTGACCTTTCTATTATGGTGGGTGTTTCCAATACTTATCCAAATTTCTATCCCAACGGTGACTCGTCTCTAATTGAGGGTCTTTCAAAAAATTATTCAAAATATCACCAAAAAAATATTATAATATCAAATCCTATCAAAAAGTGTAAAAATTATTAATATCATAAGATACATGACTTTTTGGTGATTAAAAAATGGTTCCAACACTATTAAACTATTATTTCCATCAGGATGTGATTCATTTTATCTTATCCCAAAGTATTAATGAAGGTACCAACTCTGGACTACCGGGGTTGAGTTCCCTACTATTGGTATCTATGGGATTTCAGTGGAATCCTTGGGATCTGAATTTATTAAAACATTGATTAGTGAACATAACCCTATGGTAGACATTGAGGATATACACTAAAGAACAACCTAATATTTATTTAAGGAATAAATTATGTAGTTTTTCTTAGAAATGTTTCCTTTTTGGATAATACAAGTGGAAATTGTTCCGTAAAAGAGGTAATTAGGAGAAATAACTCTAAAAAGGGTGAATTTGACTTGATCCAATCCCCACATTGTGCATGAAAATAGACCTTACTCCTCACCATGTTTAACACCCCTAGATGATAGGCTTAGGGTAATTCACATTTTCTTGAAAAATAATTATGAAGTATTTGGTTAGATTATGTCAGTGAATGAAATAGGTTAAACTAAAGGCATCTTAGATTGAAAATATGGTGTCTTAATTGAATGTAAATCTTCTTTATGTGTGGATAAAAAGTGAATAAATAAATAATTTTTTAGGAAAGTTGAGAAGTATGATGGAAGGAAATTAATCTCATTAAATGAATATATTTAAAGTTTTCTTTCTTAAATATGGAGAACCTAGGAATTATTTTAGTCAATATACTATTATAAAGGTTAACCCCCAATCCAAGTAAGGACTTATGTTAAAATTAAATAAATGTTTTATTTATTTTTGGGGATTCAAAAAATTTAGAGTTATTTTTACCAATTGTTTATTTGTATAAGAACGAAAAAATAAAAAAGAGTATTTTGTTAAATTTTAGAATCATTTATGTATTATTTAACTTATGTGTTGTGGATATTATAATGGTTTATATCCTACCACTTCCTTAGAGAATGTTTCAGGTAATTTTTTGTTATTTTTAGTTAAAAATTGGAAAAAAAATAAAAAGATTGAACTAGTGGTGTTACTTTGTGTTTTAGAGGTTAATTGATTATATTGGATAAATTATTCTAATAATATTGGTTTTAGAATCAATTTAGAGATATAAAAAATGAATTATTAGTCTTTTAAATCTCATATGATACATTAAAGGTGAATATTATTGCCTCCAAAATAAAAATTCATTTTTGATTACTCATTTCATAGATTAATGGATTAATTATAAATTTATTAGAGCACATCAAAATGATGATATTTTTCTTATGAAATAAAAATTTATCATGTTTTTATATTTCCTTATATTCTTAATAAGTAAAATAATTCCATGACATTTGGAAAAATATCTTAAAACTAATTTTTTTTCGTATTAAATTAAAATTTGATAAATCAAGGGATATTTTAAATCATCGCATATTTATGGTTTCGATTCCATTAACATTCAAGTGATCATTCACCAGCTTGTGATTAATGACCGAAATCACTCTTTATAATTATCTTCTCTTTTCATCCATGTATATATCATTACATTCCACCATTGATCTACTACATGGAAATTATTTATGTTTTATTCCATATGACCAAAGTAAATCAATTTCCCTCTATTTATATAGATTTTTATTATCCCTTTTATGATTTTGGAATTTAATGATATAATTTTTAAATATAAAACCATTAATTACCATGATCAAGCATAAATTTCAATAACCCAATTTATTTAAGGTGGGTAGAATGTTACAACCTTGTATTTTAAAAGAAATAAATTTATTTAAATATAATATTTGACATGAAACATAAATATTGGAAGAAAATACAACACCTGAGATATTGAAAAATATTTCTTTTGAAATATATTTAGTCATTCGATAGATTGAAAAACATGAAACCTTGAGTCTAAATAAATCATAATATTTTATACCTTTATAAAATAGAGATAAAAATAGTGGGGATTAATATAGTAACTATTATATAAAAATTATTTTTATCCGATTTTATAAATATAATTATAATAATTTAAAATGAAATGAAATGTTTTCTAAAAAAATATAATTTTTTTTCCAAAAAATGGTTCAGTGGAACATTTTACAGATAATATATTATTATTTTTACTACTTTAATACAATATATTTTAAAATATAAAATTTATTTTTTAAATAATTACATGAATTTTATATTTGGGTTATTTTTTGAGGTTTTAAAAAATATTTCAGTGTTTAATGAATATTAAAAAATACTGAATTTTAATTGAGAACAACATTTTCCTTAAAAAAATTTATAAAGGTAAATAATATTTTGAATTTGTTTTAAAGAAAAATAAAATAAATAATATATCATTTTAAACAATTTTTTACATTTTAATCATTTTAATATTGTTTTTTATAACAAATTTTTGAACTTTTGAACATTTACTCTCTGAATACCTACTTTCTCATCATGCATGTGAGATTAATTTTAAATTAAAATTTACAGTTTCTGTTGATTTATTTTAAAAAATGGATTCATTATTTGGTATAATAATTGTTTAAAATTTATAATAAAAATAAAATATTTTTAAAAAAATTAATAGTTCAAACATAAAATATTATTAAGAGTGATTAATGTAAAAAATAGATATACTATCAGTCAAACTAAAAAATCAATTTTTAAATCACATAAAAATATGAAAAATATATATTTTTTTGAAAATTTTATAAATTAACTCTTATATGTTAGATAATACAAAATTATAGGTAATTTTTTTAGGGTAAAAACATGGGTATGATTGAATATTTCCATAAAAACACAAGGTTCCTACTGACCTCATAGATAAAAGGCCACTACCTATACTCAATTATTTACATCGAAAACCCCTTTTGTAATGGACAATCCACTAAAAGGTAACTTCCAAGATAAAATCCTTACATTTTATAAGTTTTATTTTAATAATAATACCATCCAAGGATGGCCATTTTTACAAACATAAGCTGGATATCCGGAGAATATGTGATTTTCTTTAACAAGCGTTCTGGTTTTATTTCTTCATCCACTACCTTAAATATTTATTTATCATTTATAATAAAATAAAATAATTATATTAAATATTTTTAAATATTTTTAGTTTAATTTCATCAACTAAAATAATATCCACATCCATAAAATGGTTTACGAAATCATCATTTCTATGTACGACAGACTACCACCTCCCTAACTCTTGTCATTCATTTTTCCATTACCACATATCACGGTTGGATATGATGATGGATATATATATATATATATATATATTATTTGAAAAAACATCTACCTATGGATTCGTTATATAATATATATACCTTATTAATTATCATTCCTAAGGTGATAGGATAACTTCGCTCTTGTGTAAAATGAACAACAACCTCACGAAGAAATATGATTCTTCTATCAATACTGGTTAACATTGAAGGTGATAAGGACAAATATAATATATATATGTTATATACATGAGATAATTATTATATTAAAGACATATTTTTAATTCTAAAAATATTTTACATCGATTTATTTTTAACATTTTTCCTCAATGAATGATGATAACATAGTTCGTGTACGTTTGGACAACCACCATCTCCAAGAAATGCGACTCTTTTTTAATTACCAAACCAAAAAGATGATATATATAATAATATTTAAAGAAATAATATTTAATTTTTGATATTATTACCTTTATTCAAATATAAAATATTACTTTTCACCTTTCTAAAATAATCTTTGAATAATGGAAACATTATTTATGTGTACGTATAGCCTACAATATCCATGATCATAATGTACATCATATTTCATAACCAACACTATTGATTGCTTTTAAATATATAAAATATTTCAAAATATTATAATAATTCCATTATTATTATTCTATATGTTATTGAACTATATAATATTCCCAGGAACCGCATATTTCCTGATGAAACACCCATGATAAAAAAGGAAATTAAAACTCAAAACAAAGAAAATAATGAAATATTATTAACAAACGGGTGATAAGAGTGTTGTAGAAAGATCATATATGATTATATATAAATATATATATATAGTTATAGGTATTTTATTAGTTAATGGAATTTTTAAAACCACTCTATAGGAGTCTACATACAATTCAACCAAAAGTAAGCATGAAGTAATGGATTTCCTATAAATTTAATTTCATTGATGCACATTAGAATGTTATTCATCTAATATATTTTAAATTGTTATATACTAGCCCATTGACATGTAATATCTTTTATAATAAATTATTCACGGTATTTTATGTTTTATATTGAATTACCTAATCTAATGTTATTTTAAATTAAATGATACCAAGTGGTAAAGAATTCCTGAAATCAATTTCATTCAATTGGGTTATATTACTTTTTCATTGGAATTAATATTATAAGATTATGTATGTAATGAATTTTTAATATCTATTTTTTTATTTAAATTTTATTTATTTGGATATTTATTTGATACACATAATCGATTCATTGACTAATTCTCACTTCAATGTTATGAAGATTTTATGGTTTTTTTAATAATATCATTCTAATAGAGAATATTTATTCTTTATTTTCAGTTGAAATATATTATTTCATAAATTTATAATGAAATCATCTTATTTTTTCTCTTGTTATTCAACATATTTTCAAGTAATAGCACCATTTTTAAATCTCTAACACTTAAAATAATTCATATTTTTAAGGAAATACTACATCATTTATCTATTTACTCATAAATTCATTTTCATCTAAAATTATTTTTCCAAAAATGTTATCAAATATGTTTTTAAACATATAAAAAGTATCTATTAAATAATTTTTAACCATTTTTATTTCTTAAAAGAATTTATAATGGAATATTCTAGTAATTTTTAGGACAAGACGCATATCTAAACATTTGATAGTGAAAAAATAATGTCATTTTTAACATGTGTGGGTTTTATGGAATTACCCACTCACATGACTATCATTTCTTTGATGATTCATTTTAAATTTAACAAGGTTATTTTTAATTTAATTTTTTTTCCTAATATTATTTAAATTTTTAGTTTTTAACGTGATTTTCATTGAAAATAATATTCAAAATGATGGATTTTATAAAAAGTAATTTTAAAAATGAAATGAAAATTTTCCTTATTAATATTTTAAAGATATTATAATGGTATTTCTATTCATAATTTATGAAAAGTCAGTATTTTAAATATACTCCACTAGGGAAGTGTTTTATTGATACTATAAGTATTATTTATATGGATGGTTTATGATCATTTTGATAATGGAGGGTATTTATATTCACTTTATTTATATAATCACTAACATTCCCTTGAAATTTTCAATTTCCTGTGATGATTGGATTCTAAATTTCCCCTAAATAAATAAAATAATTATTATGGATAAGTTTATTTTCTAATCTATATATCAGTTTTACATATAAAGTTCTAAAATGAATGTAATTTATTTATTTTGGGATATATTGATAAATTTATATTATTTACTCAATAAAAATATTTTATGATAAGGCACATTGTTCATGAATTAAATCAATTATTCGGTATATGAGGTAATACATAGACCTACAGTGATGTTTGGGGCATATTATTATGTATCCTCTTTATGCATTGGATGGTCTCATGATAAAAATAAATAATCTATCATTTAACCAATTTCATCCTGATGTATTAAACCATCTCCAGAATGGTTTTGATGGTAGAGGTATCATGATGAATGGGATAATGTAGTTCAATAATTAAGTATTTCCTTTATTCATAATTCATTTAATTTTTTCCATGTGTTTTGTACAGTGAAATTACATATGGATGCATATTATTCTCATTTAATTGATTAAATAGAACATATTTTAGTCTTTTATAATTCTATTTTGACTACGCCTTATCAAGTTATGATAGTAATGTTATTCATTAAATGAAATATATTTTTATTAATTTATCATTAAATGTTTATTATTTTGTAAAATTATTTAAATGGATTTTTTTTAGTTATTTATCTTTTTATATTGATGATCCTAAAAAATCCAGGATTGGTTCCACTAATGCTTACCCTTAGTAATAATTTTTATCTCACCCTTATTTTGTATTTTATCCTAGGAATCCTTTAAGAATATTAATAGATATATTTAGGAATATTCTAGAGGGAAAATCAATATTATCAAAAAAACGTTATGTTGTGATTTGAGTATTAAAATATAACATTGGAATCATTTATGTATATAATTTACATAGTCAACTAAACTATTCAGACTTCTGGGATGTGACTCATTGTATCTTATGCCAATGTATTAAATAAGGAATGTGCTTCAAGCTACTCGGGCAGGGGTCTCCAAAACCATTATATTTTTTTCAAGGATCATTGATTTATATTTATTTTATATAGAAGTTTTAAAAATATTATCTTATTAATTATTTAAATTAATTTTTTATAGTGATTCATAATTTAATCGCTTCATAAAAATGAGGTGACATATTTTTAAAATGACCTTTTTATGGGTTCTTTACCATTTTATTTTGTAAAAAATCTAAATCATATGAGGTTATTTTATATGAATGTTCTTATAAATGCCTCAATCAAATAATAATTTTAGGGTATTTTATATGGGTATAAATTGATCTAATACTTAATGTTTTTACATTTGATTCCTTCTGGAAATGATATAAAACACATTTAAAATCCATTGATTTTTAGGATATGACAAATTATTGATATCTTATGGGGGAACATTTATGGATATATATGTTTGGGGTCTGATATCACCATCCAATGAATATGTTAATGATATAAAACTCATGATATAGTTATATACAATAGGTTTATGAAGACAAAATCACATAGGGATAATTGGTTTTTCAATAATATTCTACTAATGTACTATAGGATTGAGAAACATTGTCACTAATAGACCGTATGTTTTTTAAACCAATTTTAGTAATGTAGTGTATGTTTATAACCCTTGATGATTTTATATATAAAAATTTTCAAAACAAAAGTTTCTAGTGAGTCCTAGGCCTTGGATACAAACAATCTTTTTAATGATGCCCTATGATTATAATTGTTCCACAATTTATTATTATAATATATTTATAGGACATTCCATCTCATTATTCCAATTATTATGATTTATGTCCCATCCTTATTATTTCTTGTTTCAACAATCATATGTCATGGTATGTATTTTTTTCATTTGAAATTAAAAGTTTTTTTACCATGGAATATGGATAAATATTATTATTTAATGTTGTTTTTAATGTGATATTTCATATAATTATATTTTAAAATATTATTATGGTCTAACACTTGATGAATGTACATAATTTTTTTTCCTTACATGGAATTTGATATTTCCCCATTAATATGTATCCATTCCCCTTGTTATGATTAGTAGTATAACATGTGAGAATTCTAGTAGGGTGTCTAGTATTTTATGATTACAAAAGAATATTAAAATGAATAATAAATAAAGTAGATTTTGTAATTAATCTGATGTTATCCCAAACATGTGGTTTTGGGATTGTGTGATTATTTGGCTTGGGTGGGGTTGTTGGTGTATCACAGTTATTGGAACCTACATGCCATTAGCTAGGTCATAGAGGCATCATCCAATGCAATGGTCAAAGGAATGCAGTAGGGCCTCTAGTTTAAGCATATTGAGCTACTATATAATGAAGGATCACATTATCATGATGTTTGATGGAATGATTTGGGTATAATTATAGAAGATCATTATGCCAATACGTGCTGATATATTTATTGATTTAAGGGTCAACATAACGATGAAATGTCAACAAAAGTTGTATTAAATGAATGTATTTATTTATAGTCTAATAGAATTAAATGGTTGAAAGAACGATATTGGTAGATGGAAGTTAACCCCTATGCATGTACCCAATGAGTGTTCACTCAAACACTCATTATTCATCTTTAATGGATCAAATTGGCATTATACCTAGTGTACCCTTTCTTGGACCCCATTAGTTTTTTTGTATAAAAAATTACTTGTTAGAGTTTTATGTAACTTGATGTTGATGTTTCATGGGGGAAATTTTGGGAATGGAGGTCCCATAGTTCCCATTTGTAATATCCCAACCCGGCTGACCACTAACATGGTAGCCAGACTGGTAGGTCACATTGCCCTAAGCGCTTCTCCCTGTATGCTGGAGGCTACTAACTAGAATCCAGGGTGTGGAGGTGGTTTATCGGGGATACTATACCCTCATGTAAGATCAGCACAATGGTTTATCAGAGAAAAAATATCAAGCAATAAAATATTTATTTTAAATAAATCATAATTTAACAAAAGTCAAATGTAATATCAACTAAATAGAAAATATAGAAAATGCTAGTTTAAATAAGAATTCATTCCATATGATGATACATTAGAGAAAAGAGTAACATACAACCTGAATTAAAATTTATTACAAAACTAGAATGAAGTAAAGAAATGAACTAAAAATTCCAAAGGCATTATACACGAGAATCCTAAGCTCCAGCTTCATCCTTTCCTCATAACTCCCAGGTACAAGCACACAGAAACAAGTAGGGTCCAAGGCCCTTCGAACAAGAAGGTCTACCCGGGTACCCTTGTGCAATGACGGACTAAGCAGGGTCTAAGATATAAATTTAATTAGGTCAGGACCCATGGTTTTTATCCCAATCCAAACTGTGAAAAATAAATTCAATAGTGTGTATGGATCACATGAGTAATAAACAGAAGTATATAAATCAATCACCTCCCATCCAGATACCTACAAGACACCTGATTGATATACCTACTTTGGATCACATATGGAATAATAATCTGATCATGTAATTATATATATATATATATAGTATCAGTGTTTATATACATAGATATATATTGGGATGGATCAAGAGGTAAATATCAGACATCAAATTCCATGGGAAGCTCCCACGGTCTAGCCCCTTACCAAACTCCAAGAGCTCTCATGATATCTACATGCATATGTTGTAAGAACTGGGAAAAAAGTAGATATATATAATAGGTGATATATCACATAAATCTCTCGACTAGCTATAAATCTCACATGATCATTCCCCCAAGGAATCTCACTGTCCCTTGGATCTATATGCTGTAAGGACCAAGACGTAACTCCAGAAATCTATCACCAGGGGAGCTCCCACGTTCAATCAGTTTGGACAGATAGAAAGCTCACATAGTATTTCCTTCCGAGTAATATCATGGTACCTTAGATCATCATGTTTTAAGTATTGGGATGTAACTCCGTACATCCATGACTAGGGGAGCTCTCAGAGTCCATCCACTAGCGCAATTGGAAATCTCACACAATCTTTCCCCCTAAGGGTTATCACGGTCCCTTGGATTAAAATGCCTATATGGAATAATAATTTATATTATATAATGAATTAGGCATTAACATTTCATGCATATCATTATCCCATTCCACTTATAATGACTTCCATACTTATAATATAATTTATATGGTAGTACCTCTTATGCATTTCAAAATCCATACCATTTTCATAATTTAATACATTAGGAATAGCCTCTCATGCTTCCCAATTAAACATTAGTAAGGGAATGGTCATATAAATTTATATTTGATTCAACACATGAGTAAATAACCTCTCATTAAATTGATCAATTAAGCCAAATCCATCAAGAAATCACATTTCATTGAGTATTATTTCAACTAAACATGTTAAAAGGCATGGATTAACTATCCTGCATATATTTTTACCTTTTTAAATCAATGAAATTCCATTTAACAATTAAAATAAAGATGGAAATCAATTATCAAAGATAATAGGAACTTAAGGGAGGTGTTATGGTCAAGAGTAAAATTGCCTACCTGGGCAATTCCCTATTAAATCTGGGATAATCCATTGATTTTAATAAGACCTACATACACTAAAAGGTGATATGAATTATTAAAAATATTCCCAAGGTTGGGAAAATCCATTTATGAATATCAATGATTTTTTACAAAAAACCTATCATATTTCAAACCTAGCCTCCATCTTTAAGAAACACCAATGTAATAAGTCAAGAAGAAAAAAATGTGAAAACATTATTTTTCTTATCTTGAAGAATGTGAACCTTCAAGGGAGGGTTTTTATTATAAAATCAGTACATTGTCCTTTAAAAAATTCATTGATCATCTTTAACATTTTAATCATGAGTCATATTAAATTGACATTTAATAGGGATTTAATCTAAATACCATACTGTATTAATTTATGTATATGGAAGGTGAGATAAGTAAGTAATTAATGCATTCATTAAATTAATTGAAATCAAAAAAGGATCTTACCTTGTGATGTAAACCAAACTGAATACATGGAACTTGATAGTATTATCAGCGACCACTCAAAACTACTCCACACTTTCTTTCACATACATATATATATATCCCTTAATTATATATACACATTCCCTTTTCCATGAGGGAACATGTAGAAGGATTATATATATACATGTACCAATGTGAGTGTGTAAGACTTTATAGATTAATAAAAATCACTATAAATGAAACTAGAATCTAAAAATCAACACGAAAAGGACCCACACGCTCAATGTAAATTACCAGGAAGCTGTAAACTATAAATGTCCTGAAATGAAATTGAGGGACAATGCAGAAAGATGGAAAACCTTACCTCGAATTGACGACAACATTCCAAATCAAACCAATCCGCTTCTCCATTGGTGATGGATACAAATTACACACAAGGGAGTGCCAAGAGAACTTCCACACAACCTAATAATGAAAGAAAACAAAAATTTGGTCAATCCGTAACACTAGGATTTTGGGAAAACCTTACCAAGTGATGGGGAGAAGGGAAATCAGACCAAAACGAGAGTGAAGATAATACCTTACCATAGATATTTTAGTGAGAAACATGAAGATTTTAAGTTGTATTCATTGAGTGGAGATGAGGTCGTAAGAGAGAGGTTGCACATGCCATGTTAGAAAGTGGGGGTGGCCATTGTGACCCATGAGGTGAAGAAAGGGTACTGTTCGTTTTTTTATTTCAATTAAAATAAATTCAATTTTTTAAAATATGGAAGGAAACATAGTTTGTCACACAGTTTGGAAAACTATGTTGCCTTTATTGGGCACCTAGGGCACTCCACACATGTGGGATGCATGGTTTGGAAACCATACACTGACCATGGATTGAATAGTGTTTAAGTACTGCCCAATTTCCACTAACTGTGTTAGATGGGAAAACAGTTTGGTAAACCATGAAAAGCCCATCTGATAGCAACTATCCACCTATATAAGGCCTCACAGTTTCGCTATTTGGGATGTATATTTTAGGAAAACCCTCTTCCCTTTGTAGGTCCTTCAAAAGATGATTTTTATTGGTCTAGTGCTCCCAAAATTCCTCAAGACACCTGAGAATATTCGTGGGCCTTCACCCAAGTCCAAAAACATAATTTGGAAGTAGTAAAAATCTCATCATTTAGTTCCTAATATTGGTTTTAAAAATGGTCAATCCACTAAATGAAAAGATTGAATTCCTTTTTCTTTTTTCTGGTCTAAAACTAGGGTCATTACAACCTTCCTACTTTAGAAATTATCATCCTTGAGAACCCTTTAGGAAAAACATAAACATCAATTGACCTAAAAAGTTCCTGAAGTCTTATTCAGATGGTCGCATTCCATTTCCAAATTCCCAACGCACCATCAAGAATTCACTTAAGAACTCGACACTAAATACCTCAACACCTGATCCAACACTTGTCTTCCAACTGAAACATAGATATAGAGATTCACTGAGACCATTTAACTAGTGTCACAATCATTTCTTCATCTCATCTAGAATCTGGCCAAAGGTACTTCCCACCTTAGGCTTTAATGCTTGAAAGAGGTCAATTATAATCCATGACACATCAACCATTAGAATTCCGTTTCAAGCATGCAATTAGAATTTTAATGAATCTCATAGTGAAATTTTTATATGTTCAAAAGTCAATTCCACATTAACCAAATTTAACCCGAATTGATCTGTCTTTTCATTAAAATCCTTCTTCAACACAAACCACACTCATCTCCACTTGAAGACATTTCAAATACATTCCTTCACTGACCATATACATTAAAAAGGAGAGTAAAATAGTTAATCCCCTTTGTCTATCCATTCAAGAGGATGCCTATCCTAGATGACTGGATGTTTAGAGATAGAACTACAATTGCTGCTCCCAAGGAATCTCTCATTTAAAACAATCACATTCACCGATATTAATACCTGACATCCGGTGACATTACTTGGTCAAGACATCACTTGGCCATTTTAAAACATCCATACCTCAGCACGGGCAGAGGTGTAAACAAAATCCAACCCACATAAATCACCACACCTTTTGAAGCATCACCTATGAGCCCCATAACTAGTCTGGAGTAACCATTTATTCATTAAACTAGAGTCCAAGGGACTATTAAATGGAATTCTAAACTCCATAGTTACAAGTGAGAAATTAAATCAAGGACACAACATCAACATCAGATCATTGACTAGACCTAGACCGACATCCACTTAGATTTCAAGACAAAAGAAATGACTGGTTACCAATATTCCATTCAAGTAATTCCTAATCAAGAACCCATGATTCACTCATGAATAACCAATCCTTGATAATAATAATAATGATTGTAGTGCGCAACACAAATACAAAACTATCCAATGAGCACAAAATATTTTTAAATCATTATTGTGAATTAAGACTGACGCTCTCTTAGTGCATCAAGGACAATGTGAGGATAGGGGAATTTCTAGTCACATAGAAGAATAAACTAAGAGGATTAAAATGGTTTCATGTTAATCATACCCAATTATTAGAATGAATGGTTGAACCACAATCAGCCAACTTTCCTTTATAGAAACTCACCTTCACTAATCGACACACCACCTTTAACCGAACCACAATGCCTTTCCTGAATGAGGCATCACGTTATCGTTAAATATTTTCCATTGAAGTATGTCTGAGACTGATAGTGTTCCTCAAGGGTCTCTATACAGCCAACCCCATTAGATTTGTGTTGTCGAATAAGAACCAACCCATTGAAAAATTCAAGAATCAAAGGAATTTCACCAAAATGGCCATTTTTTAATGGTATTATTTGGTTGTGTTCCTTCTACTAGGAGGGACATTTATTTACTAGAACTAACATGATTATCCCCACCTTAGGAGTGTCCTAGATGATGATAGAGAATAGACTGACTAGATGCTCACAATATTTCTATATCAAAACCACCTTAACCATATGTGTGATACTCCTTTGATTCACATTCATTATGTCATAGCATTTGGAAAGATATACAAAACCAAACCGACAGGTGTTTCAAAACACCTGAGTCTTGAAAAATTCCTCCAGATCATTTGGAATTGTTTTTTTTAAAACAAGGCCCCTATACTACTGAGATGACCTAACCGAGTACTCAACAACACAAGGTTCAACAAGCCTATATAACTCTACTAGTTCATTACAACATTTAGGACTCAAAGGTCACAATGTATATGAACTCATGATACCATGAGGTTTTAAAAGAAATATATAACATCCTTAATATGATCCATAGGATTTCCTCCCAATGCATTAATGCATTAGATGTTCTATAAAAGTGATATAACCCAAAATCGTACTACTTCATAAGACCATTAATCTAGACGAAGCCTTATAAAGTCATCCATAATTGAGGACAGAAAGGGCTATGCGACCTACAAAGAGGATGACCACACCCAAGGAATGTAAAACCTGATGGAAATGAGAATTAATATATACTCAAACGCATCACACAATCAAGGATAACATGACAACCCATTCGAGTAAGGTTTTAACTTAGAAATTGAAAGTCCTACTAGGGAAAAAGACACCCTAAAGACAGTAAAAACCATAAATGTCATAAAAAATCAAGGCATCAAACTCTAAGGGTGTTACCAACCATGATATAGCCCATTAAGATGAAAAGGGATCGACCCTATAACTAGTTAATTCCAAAAAAATCCACTAGGATGAAAAAAGAGATCATCATAGACATTGCTAAAGAAAAGAACACCTACAGAAAACCCTTGCACTTCTGTTCTAAGGAAAATCAAAGAGAAGTTCAAACTACCCTTACAAGAGGATTTTACATGGATGAAACCATATAAGGTTCCATTTAAATTCCTTTTATGTTTACTTATAATGGATCTTTAACACTAAAATTATATAATCAAAAAATAAATTACCATTTTAAAAAAAACACACAAGGTACGTGATTAATCTAACACCCTAATGGAAAAACTATCAAATCTCCTAAAAAAATCTTTAAAGCATTGTACACTTCATTAAATTCAATCATAATTATGAAACTTATCAAAATAAATTCATTTTTAATATAAAAGGAATCCTTCAAGGTCCCATTGAGCCAACATGGGTTCTTTATAATGCAACCCAATATAAATTTCTCTAATAAATTAGTTTTAAACTCTAAAACTAGTTATCACATAAGAATAATTCCCGAAACAACCTACATAGGCCCAATTGTGCATTTATTAGTTAACCAATTTTCATTTCAAATTATAAATTAAATAGAAACTTAACATTTATATCCATTTCACATTAAATCATGACATTAAATTTAATATGTGCTGCCATTTTCCAATTCATGAAGCACCCATAAAATTCATGGATTTAAATTTAACTCCCACTAATAAAAAACAATATCAATTAAAATAACACCATGATCAAGAACAATGTTCGAATCATATGGGTGTCCACCTACCAATCTGTAATGTGCTAATACACTTTACTATTTTGAATTTGTCTCCCTTTTAATCAAAATAATATTGAATTTAGATTTTGAACATAGTATCCTTTACATTTTAACAACATCCTTAAAATATATGTATATATTATTCTAAAAATGGTTTTAATATATAGGTTTATGTTTCCTAGTTTTATGTTTCACATACACCTCACAATCCAAAAATTGGTTCTCATTCATTCACAACCCATATATTTCAAACCATGCACCAAATTACATATCATGAAAACATATCATTTTATTGTATGTAGTAACACATAATCATGCTATAACATAGAAGCATTTAATATCATAAAACCTTGGAAAACAATGAAGAAACATCAAATATAAACACTAAATCAAGTTATACAAACATTAATGATAAATAATAAAAGTCATGACATAGCATATAATAGGAATGATACAAAATAAAACTATATGACATGGAACATACATGAAATGTTAATCCCTATGTTCCTATAATGATGTATGAAAATATTTATTCTTTACAAAACAGGATAGGATAGTGGTAAAAATACCATAAACTCATAAATCCTCAATAGTGGAAAGTGAACTAGTCACTCTAGGTGAAATCTTATCAAATGTAATAGAAGTTATCATGAGAAATAATCCCAACCCAGGTCACTTAGTCATTTCCCATATGTGGGTGATCAGTCCCAAACACATCTATTAACCAATAGATGAAAAATTCCTAGTATCTAGTCTAGAAACCCAAAATAGTAAGACAAATGAAACATTTAACCTCATATGATACAACTTTGTAACATCTCAACATGGATAACCACTAAGATGGTCGTCAGAATGGTGGGTTCCATAGCCCTAAGAACATCTCCTTATATTCTAGAGGCTTCCTACTAGTAGTGAAGGTGTAAAGGTGGTCCAGTGGGGAGACTATACCCTCATGTCAGAGTAGAAAAACGGTTCATGAAAGACTAAATATCAAGAAAAAATAGATGTAGTGTAAAGTAATGATAAAACAATGAAAGGAAAATGTAATATAAACTGATTTGAGAAAATGGAAAACACCAGTTTGTACAAGCATGCATGAAATATAATGATACACAAGATAAAAGAGTAACAAAAAATGTTTATAATTTATTTCAAAACTAGAATCACTAAATGAAAAAAAACTAAAAATCCGAAGGGTAATATCCATGATCATCCTGAGCTCTATCTTAGTCATTTTATCCTAAATCGCATATAAAAGAACATAACAATAATTAGTGTCAATGGTCCTGTGAAGAAGAAGGTCTACACAGGTAAGAAGGGAGTGAGATATAAATCTCAGTAAGATAGCACCCATGTTGTCTTTCACAACCCAGAAAGTGAAAAATAAATTCAACAGTGTGGATGGATGGCGGTAGTATTAAACTGAGATGAATAAATAAATCACCACCCATTTTGGTTTGTAGGGGACACCATACTGTTATACCTGCTTCGACTCATAGTCTGAATAAGAGTCGGATAATTTCACTATATATATATATTGTATAATTATATATATACATAGATATATGTTGGAATGGATCAGGAGATAACTTGTATACATAAAATTCTTGGGGAAGCTCCCACGGTCTAGCCCCTAACCAAACTTCAATATATCTCACAGTCTCTTGGCATTCACATGTTGTAAGGACCTGGAAGTAACTCTGTACATCTATCACTAGGAGAGATCTCATGGTTAATACCATGGCCTAGCTGTAAATATCACATAGTATATCCTCTAACCCATTACGAGATCTTTCATGGTCTCTTGGAAAGAACATGCTATAAGGACCGAGAAGTAAATCCATACATATGTCACTAAAGGATATCTCATGGTCAATCCCATGCGATATCTAAAAATATCACACAGTATTTACCCTCAAGGGATCTCATGGTCCCTTGGTTTCACATTCTGTAAGGACCGGGATATTACTCCATACATCCATCACCAGGGGAGATCTCAAGGTTAATCCTATGGCCCAACTGGAAAGCTCACGTAGTCTTTCCCCCATGATCTCTCGTGATCCCATGGTTTTGTATAATATATGTACCAGTAAGTAACAAAATACATCTATCACAAGGGGATATCTCATGGTAAATACCATATCAGAGGTGGAATTCTCACACAATCTTTTCCCTCAAGGGATATCATGTTCCCTTGGCCCCATTTTCCAATGTGGAATAATCATTTATCTTATATAATGCATGATGCATTAACCTCTCATTAATCTCAATAGCCAATTTCATTTATAACAATTGTAAGAATTATAATATAATGTATAAGGTAGTACCTCTAATTCATTTCAAAACCCAAACAATAATCATAATTTAATTCATAATAAAAACCTCTTATGCTTTCTAATTACACATTAGTAAGGGAATAGAAATATAAGTATATATAAGATTAAACACAAGAGGTAAGAACCTCACCTTAAAGTGATTAGTCAAGCCTAATCCATTAAGGAATCACATTTCATTAAGGATAATTTCAACTAAACATGTTAAAATTCATGGTTTAACCATCCTACATACATGTCAACCATTTTAAATTAACAAAATTAAATTTAACTGTTCAACTAAATATGGAAATTCATTTATCAAAACTACATATCACTAAAGATAGGTTCCATGGTCAAGAGGAAAATTGAATACATGGGAAATTACCTATAAAATATAGGATAAGACATTCAATTTATTGAGATATCCAAACTCAAAAAGTTACTTGGGATTATTAAACATCTTCCCAAGGGTGGGAAACTCCATTTATGAATATCAAGGATAGTCATACACAAAACATACCATGTTTCAAACATAGCCTCAAGATTAACGAAGTACCTTAACAACAATAAATAATGGGAAAAAAATCTAAACAATACTATTTATCTTGACGAAAGAGCACCTTCATTTAAAGGGATTAATTATAAAATCATGACAATGTAATTTAAACAATTCATTTTTCATATTTAACATGTCAATCACGAGACATTAAAAATTAACATTTAATATGTATTTGATATGAATAAAATATTGCATTAATTAAAGTCTAATGATGGTGAGATAAGTAATTAATAAATTCATTATGTTAATGGGAAAGGAAAGGGATCCTACAGAATGAAGTAATCCAAACCGAATACTCAGCACCTCATAGTTTTTTTGAAGGCCACTCGAAACTGCTCCACATTTACACACAAGTACCATTATATATATATATACATATATCTATATCCCTTAATCATATTTAAACATTCACCTCTCTAGATGTGAACATGTACAAGGAGAATATTTATATACATATCTATGTGTGTTTACACAGGACTTATTGAATTCTTAAAACTCTCTACAAACACAACTAGAAACTCAAAAACACATAGACAAGAACCCACACACTCAAAATAAATTACCAAGAACTCATAAATGATAAAATCCTAAAAATTAAATTAATATAAAATGAATAATGATGGAAAACCTTTCCCCGATGTGATGAAGACATTCTCAATAAAACTAATCTTCTTCAACTATAGTGACATATGTCAGAATATGCACAAGGGAGTCTCAAGAGACCTTCCACACAACCTAAGAATAGACGAAAATCGGAAACAAGTCAATCCATAACCCTAGGGTTTTGGCCAAACCGAACTAAGTGATTGGGGGAATGGAAATCAGTCCAAAATGAGAGATAAGTGGGATATGAGACCTTACCATGGATCTTATAGGATGAAACGTGAAGAACCAGGGTAGATTCATTAAGAGGAGAGGAGGTTTTTGGAGAGAGGTTGTGCACACCATGGGAGAAAGGGATGGTGTGTTTCATGGCCCATGAGTGGGAGTATTGGTATGGTTAGGTGATTTTTATATTTATTTTTATTTTTATTAAAATAAATTCAATTTTTAAAGTAGGGTATCATACACAGTTTGGGCTACACGGTTTGGAAACCGTGCAGTGATCGTGTTGTAAATAGTGTTTACGTACTACTCAATTTCCACTAACCGTGCTAGCTGGGTTCATGGTTTGGTTAAGCATGAACATCTAGTGTGAAAACCATTATCCACACTCATAAGGAGACACTATTTCTTACTTTGGGATGCATAGTTTCTGACAAACTGTGCACCCTTTGTAGGTCTTTCCAATGTTAATTTTTTCGGGTCTAACACTCCTAAAGCTCCTCAAGACACCCGAGAAACTTCTTGGGCCTTCACCCAAGACCAAAAACATAAAATTGAAGCATTCCAACTCTCATAATTTGGTTCTAATTATTTTTACATAACCTATCCACAAATTGAAAATTTCAAATTCCTTTTCATTTTCATCTCTTTCAAACTTCAGGTCATTACATCTTTGATGATAAATATTTTCATAATTTTTAGAAATGTGAAATTTTTTTCATATTGTGTTTTTTGGATTTTTGATTTTATATATTCTCTCCATGATGGAAATGATCACCAATAAAAGGGGATTTTTGGTTTCTTAATCTTCTTTGTGGTGTGTTTTTGTACTTGATGTTAATTTATTTTGATTTATAGTTTCAAGGGTTTCATCATTTTCAGTCTGTTTGGTGACATCTTGTCTATCATACAAGGGATCCTCATCGATGATGTTAGTGAGGTTGATGTTTCTTGAGTGTTAGAGTGAGGTACATGAGGCAGTTTGATGTATGGGGAACTATATTTCCCATTTTTGAATTTTAATTCGAATGGTGTTAGGTTGTATAATATGTGCCATTTTTTCATTTTATTAATGGGTTTTTAGAATTATTTATGCTATTTTTTTGATTTTCAATAATATTGGTGGCCCCATATAACTATCATAATTTTTTTATTAGGAAAATATTAATAATAATTTAATTTTATTGATTAAATGTTTAAGTTATGAAAATAATTTAAAATAATCAGCTTTTCTAGATTAAGTAATGGTTTTTTAGAACAAGATCCTAGAGTGCAGGTGTTGGGAATTTTTGATAGTTTTAGAGTATGTTATGGTTATTTTTAAAAATTATTATAGATATTTTGGGTATTGGGATGAGAAAACATTCATGAAACCAATAGGGATGAGTCTATGTGGTGGATAAAATCTAGAAAATTTGCAGGATATGATATTGTGTAATTTCATTATAATGAATGTTGTATTA
This sequence comes from Viscum album, assembly GCA_963277665.1. Lineage (NCBI taxonomy): Eukaryota > Viridiplantae > Streptophyta > Magnoliopsida > Santalales > Viscaceae > Viscum > Viscum album. The sequence continues at coordinate 119,581,669 of OY728119.1, forward strand.
TGATAAAAATAAATTGATATAGTCTCTAGATTAGATGTACATACAATTAGTAACTATGAATGGGGTATAGAGGGTATTTACCCAATTGCCACTAAGTTCATTACAAAGAGGCATAATGGTGAACCTTAATAGATATTCCTTGGGGATATATATTGGTCATTTCACTTTCTATTAACAATATTTTATGAGGGATTTGAATATAATTAGGATAGAGAACATAATTTCTAGAGAACTATTGGTAGAATATATTAATACCTTGTGATTCATAAGGTAGTTTATACACATCATTGAGGACTAATTTCTTCTAATCAAGAAATTTGTACATTTTTTATTTTTGGTACTATTACACAAAAATTTAAATAATGATTGGATCATTGAGAAACATAGTTATAAAGGGGTGTGATGGATAGAGCAATGATTATCCTAATGAGAAGTTGAGTAGGAGATAATGATGCCTTAAATTATTTTTTTCTATGGCCACCAAACTACTTCATGTTATGACTAACAACTTTTGTTTTACCAAACTTCTAAACACACCAAATAATAGTATGATTGTGTTTTATTGAAGATCATGTGATAAAGATGATGAATTAATGAAGATTCAACGTCATGTGTGTGAACAATTATAAATGAAGAAAAAATTATTTTCTCAAATTTATTGATGTTTTTTTATATTTAATATAGGATTACCTAGCAAAAAAAATATTTTTAGGAAAAACTAAGTTTTATGTTAACACAATATAAAAGAATAGTGTTCTTAATAAGCATATACTAGATATTTGATGTTATATATGTGATGAATTTTGGTAATATTAAAATATGTACACTAATATAAGTTATTATGATGAAAACTATCACAAAAAACTACATAGACTATTGGAATAGAAAATGGCCTCGAAATAGAGAACTACTAATGTGAATAATGTTAATAAAGTGTTTCTTGGTACACTTATTCTTCACTATAGAATTGAATATTTCTTATATCATATAGTGTTTTAGAATATAATTTTAATTGGATTATAAATAGAAACACATGGTGGTATCATTGATATATATTATATATGAATACCAATTAATTTTTATGGGATTATAATTCATGAAAGTATTATAATCATTACATTAATTTAATCTATGGTGATTTTGTAAATGGTTTATCACTCTCTCTATATAAAAAAATGTTTATTTGGATATGGAAATCATATTTCATAACAACTTAAGATATTATATCAATTAAATGATGATTATGAACATCCGTTGGAAACATATCATATAATGTGGGTATGAATACCGAATCATGATATACTCTTGGATCAAATGGTTGGAGAAAACAAAATATTTTTTTATAAGAATTATCCAAGGAAAGATGATATTTTTCTTATTCTTACATACTTCATCAATGATATTATTGCACTATATCTATCATTTAGTTACCCATTGATATTTTAATTATTAGGTGATAATTAAAAATTTCTAGGAAGAAATTTGTTTTTGTTTGGGAGAAAGTAGAATCCTAAAGTTTAAGTTTCTACTTCCCTTTAAATGAATACAATGTTGAATAGATTTTTTCACATGAAAAAAACTAAAAAACCATTATAAATTAAAATAAAATAACTAAATTTGTTTGTTTTAATATTGAAAATATATTTTTTGGTATAAATTATTCTAACTACACTGATAAAACAACATAGAAAGAATAAACATTGGAATCAAGAAGAACAAGTCTTTATTATGGGGATCAACAATTCATGCATATTAAATATGTGGTGTATCTATGGATATCTCCATAACAATCATAACATGAACTATTATAACAATGATAAGAGAAAATCCATATGTGTGATAATTCCTAGTTAGTGGAAATTTTTAAGAGACCCATTCATGCTAATATACCATCTATGAAAATCATTTGATCATATATTATTCTTTTATCTTACTTAGTGATCTTTTGGAGTTATATAAGTAGAAATTTAGATGATATAAATAGGTAATTATAACTATATTTATTTATTTTATATCACTATATGTTTATACACTTCACATTTTTTACTTATAATGGAATAAACTTTTAATTTTTAACACCCATTCACTAATAAAATGCAATTAATGTGGATAATGAACTAACTATACTTATAATGTATATTATCCGAACTTTATTTTTATGGGATTAATTAATATAAACTAAATGTATCCTAAATTAAATTATTTTTATATGAATAATACATTAATTATAATTTAATTCATATATACTAAGAAATATGAAAAGGAATAGATAATTTCAAAAAACCATTTTTTGTTATAAATGGATTTTATTATATATTATACTTAAATTACAAAATTTTTGAATTTTAATTTAATAAAATGAACATCATTTTTTAATTATAATTTCATCGTTATGTTAAGATGATTTTTGATACTTTTCAAAAAAAAAGAATAGTTTTTAGGTGGACAGAACAAACTACCATTTTTACAAATACTACGGGTTTTATGATATTACCTGAAACATTGTACAGCCTTAAAACATATAAAGAAATTTTATGAACAAAACTACATTAAAGATCAAAATTATTCATTTAAATAAATAATATCTTGAATTTTGAAACCCCTTGTGATACATTTTGAATCGTAAGTAAAATTTATTTTAATGAAATATATGTTTTTTCACTACAATTAGTTGAGATTTCTCAAGGTGGAATAGGTTTTTAAATTTGTATAATAATAAACACATTAATATCAATATGAGGAGTTATATTTATAATTTTATCCAAAAATCATTTTTATACTTAATATTAAACTTTTCCTAAAAATGGTTTTTACGCATTTTTTGCATAGATTTTAAAATTAATTTATATCACCCTTAGAAATTGTATTAAAAATATATATATTTAGTATTTAGAATAATTAGGAAAAAATTATTTAATATTTAATATTTTATTTTTATACAGGAATTTGTAATTACATTATTATTTATAGTTACAATATAGAAGACCAAAAATGTAAAAGTGAATACTATAAGTGTAAATGACATAAATAATGTTGTGTAAATATATGTTTGAAGATTAAAAACATTAATTATTTCCTCACACAATTATTTTTCATTATTTAATCAACATGAATTTTAATAAATACTTTATAATGTATATTATTAAAAAATATCATTTATCCTAGTATGAAAGGAGATCTCACCAAACCACATCTCCTGACACCCAAAGAAACTTATATTTAAAGAAAATTTCAAAATAACTCCCCAAAAAAATTTGAAAAATCTTAGTGTTTCTATATTTATCAAAATTGCACTTTTTAAATAATTATTACATTTTATAGTTTATCACTCCATAGGATTAGAGTAAAACAATTAATTACTCTTTTTTTGTTATATTTCCATTATGAATATACCTCATTAAATTGTTAACAACCCATTATGAAATAATTACATCATAATAAAACAATTTTGTAAATATTGTTATGTTTATTTTATAATCATTTTCTAGATTCCTATCAGCCATTCAAAAACCAAAATGTCACTTGTCTAACATGTGAACTACTTCTTCCTATAGTGATGTGACCCTTTTTTCCTAACTTAATTCTGTGGGTGGATCAGAAATTATATTTAGTGAATAAATATGACATTTAAAACATTATAATGATTATATATATATAAACCAATTCATAGATTCTTTATATTCAATAGAAAATGTTAACGGCTCACACCAGTACTTGTGGACTATTTGATCCATGAAGCAACATATTTCAAGATTCATTTATATTCTTAATCATTTAATTAGTCCCTTATAATATTATTTAACAATATATGTAAATCTATATAACATAATATTACTTATATATTAATTATATTATTCCAAATAAGTCACTTTATTAACCATACTCACCAATTGATTATAACATGTTCTTTTTTAGGCCGGTTTAACAACCTATCCAAAAAATGCTATAAATTTATATCATGGTTATATATTGAAACCTAACAAGTTGTATTATTAGACATCATTAATAGTATAATATTTTTTTAAGTTAATTTAATGGTTATATAAATATTGATCTTGTCATTAATATACAAACTTTTGATAATTTAAAATTATAGAAACAACATCATCATTGGTTCCATCTTTTGGAATCAATACTAAAATTATAATGGAATAGATTTAAATATTTATGAATAATTATACAGATTATCTTATAGTGACTTGGATAATTGATAATTAAAGAACATGTTATCAATTAAAACCAAAACAATAAATGTTTCTAACATCTGACGTTGAAAATAAACAAAAAGTAAGTGATAATTTTATAATAAATGATTAAAATTCACGGTTAAATATGAAAAGATTCTAACATTTTTTAATATTATGGATATATTTATATTAATTAAGATTAAATTACTTATTTATATTTTGGGAGTCAATATAAGACTTTTTAAAAAAACAATAACATTTCATTGAGTTATAAAAATTCTTCTTAGACATTATTATTATATATTGGGTAAATTATTCCATATGATTAAATTTTAATGTATTCCATTTTTTATGGGGATGTATATTTTTTTCATAAAAAAGTTCATTTAAAAGTATTCTTACATAAAAAATATGATGCTTTCAAGTGGTTTTCAGTACATATCATCTTTTCCTGAGATATAATGATTAGCATATGAGTATAGTTTTACAAGATGGTTTTATTTTATTCCATTATTGAAGTGTAATAATTTTACTCATTCATTTTTATGGAATCGAACTGGTATAATTTTTTCATTATAATGTTTTTAATTTTATTAATAATTCTGAGTCTCTCTGAATGATATCTTTTTGTTCCATGTACAGCATTTACATTATAGACAATGTTCTCCATTATTATTTTGAAGTAAAAATATGTTTCATTTCAGATAATATTCATATTTCTCTTTACCACATTTCAAATGAAATATTTAACACTTTCTTTATGATTCAAGATTCATTAATGGTATTTTCAAAACTGTAAAATTATTTCAAACTCATCTTCATATTTTAATCTTCTAGTAAAAATTCTATATGTGAAATATGTATTTCACTTAAAGTCTACGCTAATTTGAATTTTTCAAATTTGGTGTTTTAAAAAGGGTTTCCATTTAATGTTCTTGAAAATTATATTCTAATTTGGTTAAAATTTTAATTTCATTATTATAATGTTATAATTATTTGTAAAAAAATAACATTTCATATTTTCACCTCAATTTTCCTTTTTAAAAGATATAACTTAAATGGAGGTATGTTTTTTAAATATCCTTGTAATGGAATATTTTATATATATATAATGGGTGACTTAATAATTGTATTAATAAATTTATTCCATAAAATTAGTTAATTCGATACCATTAGGAAATGATAGAAACCCCATTTTGTTTACAATGGTTTTCATATTATGTTTAATGGTCGATATATTATGGTACACATATGAATTTATTGTTATATGTGGTCTGATATCTCCCTCCAATGAATTGGTTACAGTTTTATATCTAATGAGGCACTTATGGACCATAGGTTTGTGAAACCATGTCACTTATGGAACATAGATTTGTTGAAACTAGTTTCAATAATAGAATACAGTTTTTTAATCCAATGTCCTTAATTTGAAATATGTTTGTGAAATTTATGTAACAAATTGGATATTGGTTTACAAAACCCACAACACTAATGGTTTATAGATTTTATATTCCAAATACACTTATATGCTATAGGTTTTTGAAACCTAATTCACTAATTTCTATTAGGTATTTGATTATTATGACACCATGTCATTATTCCAAAAGCTTATATTTGTGCCTTTGATTATTTTATACAATATTTCAATGAAATTACCTATCATTATTCTAGTTATTATGTTCCATATCTCATGTTTATTATCTCATTATTCTGAAATTATATAGTGTGATATATTTTTTCTCATTTTATAATAATTTTCTAACTATCATGTCTTATAGATATATCTTATTGTACAATGTTATTTAAATTAAAATATTTCCCTACATGTCATGTTTTCTTATATGATTATGATCTAACTATAGATAACATGTGGATAATTATTATCCTTGCTAAAAATTTTATGGAACCCCTTTCTTATGAATCTATTAACCATGTTATAAAGATGAACATAATTTGTGAAACTTATTTCAAGGTTTCTTGTATAGTTCATGTATGGATGATTATTTCTGAGTATCATAAATTATTTATCTTATGTAGTCGATCTTGAAAGACAATAAACATTTTATTCTTGGTACTATGAGATTATCTGGGATATGTAAAATTTAATATATTAAACTTATGTGAATTAATGATATGATTAGATTGGATAGTTATTTTTAGAACCAAATATCAGAGTTTAGTTTTTTCTTTCGTCTCTCATAATCCTGAACCATGTTTTATGTTTATTTGACTACTAAAAATGAACACTTAAATTTACTCCCTTTACCATAGATTTAAATTGAGAGATTCATTTCATTTAAAATTATAAAGATAAAAAAAATTTAATGTAGAATAAAAAACCCATTATTCACTTATTTATTAAATGTAATATCACCAAGGATACACCCAAAATATCCTACCTTACCATGAGAATATGTCATCATGTGTTATTTAAACACTTTAATGCATGTAATTAAATATATAAATTTGTAATAATTTCAAAAATAATAAAAAATAAAATGCACTATGATATGAATATCAAATGACACGTATGAATTATGGAATTAAAATATGGTGGTTTTTCTTTATAACCAACCCTAATGGAAATTCCCAAGTGAAAACTTCCTTAGTAGAATCATCATTTTCCTCTGAGAATCACACTCATAATTATTAAAACATAATTAAAGTATCATCTTATAGATTTCATCTAGACTTTGGTGCATATGTTTTAGAATATTTATATGGAATATCTATTATAGTATTAGAGTGGGGAATATTTATAACTATTCAATGCAATAGATAATCTAAAAGAATTATCACCATGATCTCATCAATAATAATATTAATCCAGTGATTAAATACTTACTACTACTAAAGTGTTTGAATATTTTGTTAATAAAAATTATAATTTTAGATTGGTTTAAGGAATCAAAGCCAATATAAATAAACATTCACTAGATAAAACATGAAATAAAATTTTAAGAATTAACATGAGAATCATACTTATGTTAAAATAAGGGTAAATTAATTCTAAAAACAAATGTCTCCCATGTATTTTTATACTTATAATTAGTCCACCTATTTGAATAAATCCTTTAGTAAGTGATGTCATTATGTTTTTTATATTTATCCTCTATCATATATAATATATTTTTTAATATATTATATTCTTGTTAAACATTATGATAATACATTTATTCATCTAAGCATTCATAAGAACAGAAATAAATATTCATACCCACTTATTAAGATACATCAAAACCAAGAAAACATGTGGTCTATTTAGGTATAGAAAAAACTTGATTAAATTATATTGTCTTGTATATTACCTTATTATTTAAATGATTATAGATGAATTTAATACGATGGGATAAAAGATTTGTAACCCCTTGATAACTAGAATTTCTATTTATACAATCACTATTTACTCATCTATTTTTATATTCTAAAGCACATAAATATAGTTTTAATTATTTCCAAAAGTAATATTCCTAGTTATTTCTAATACAACCCCATTATACATTACACATATGAAATGATAAACCATACTATATATCATGGAATATAAAATAGATTCCAAATTACTCATAGTAATTTGGATCTATTAATAATAATAATCCCCTTATATGTTTTCACGCATAAAATTGGTGAGATTTTATACCATTTGACATATGAAACAATTCAGTCTTGAAATATTCCATTTTATATATTTTCAAGGCGTTTTCAAAATGTATACCCTGAAAAGTTATAAGAAACCCCATAGATCTATATTTGTTTATATTATTCCCAAAACATGGGTTGCAACTTTAATTAACTCTTAGGGAAATATCTTTTCCATAATCGTAAAAAATAGTGATAATTAATATCAATAATATATATGTTATAAAAACATTTAGTAGTGTAAACTTTAAAACACCCAATAACCTTGTATGGACACATATCACAATTCCATTCACAATGAAACCAAATTCTTATTGATTTTCTATATTAACATTTAATGATCGTGTTTCTTTCATAAATCTATAAATGGATTTAATCATCTTACATTATTTAATAGCTTCATTTGTTTTTACCATCCATTCTTGTAATGAATTATAGAAATATACTTTATATTTTACTTTAGGGAAGGTATAATTGAAATACAATTCACCCAAAATATTATCATGTATGTTGAAAATTATTATCATATTTATGTATGATTTCAAACATTATCACCATAGGATGGTTTTTTACACTGTATTTCATAGAAAATATTAAACAATTTGCCTACTAATAGATGCATAATAGAACTAACATGTACTATACATGAATTGTTTCTTATTGAATACCTGATAAGACTATAGTTCATCATTAATTCCCTATTGTTTTATGAAACATCCAAATTATTATAAAATCTAAACTGATGAAACTGATTAATTAAAATGATTAAAGAACGAGGTTGAAATTGATCAAAAGAGATGGTGAAATTAGTTTGATTACATTTTCAAAATTTTAATATACCTAATTTAGAGAAAGTGGTGATAGAAGAGTGGTCTGATTTGATTTTGAGAAAATGAATGAATAAAGAAAATCATTAGAGATTGATTGGATTCTGATCATATTTAGAAAAAGTGTGCAATGGTTTTGTAATTTTAGGGTATATGTGAAATTATATTTAAGAATATTGTTTGATTAATTCATGATTGGTTTCAGAGTCAAGATTATAAAGATCTCATGGACATGGTATCTTCTCCTTAGTGTGAAAATAATATATTTTCTATTTTTTTCTAGTAATTTATTATTTCATCAAATCAGTTTTTCTCGATACAATATTTAAACATTATTTAACCTAAAGATTAAAATTTTCATGCCTTATTTAGGGATATCAGTTCCAAAAATTTGAATTCATTTTATATTTAAATATAAATGGTCATGATAAAAAAACAAAGAGATTGAATTTTGAACATTAATTTCCAAAAAAAACATGAATAGAATAAAAATAAATTAATCCAAAGAACCTTCTCGATTCTATTAAATAACCCTAAACAAATATTTTTTCCCCTTATCTTGTTGATGAGATGATTATAGTTATGGAGAATATAAAATGAGTTAAAAAATAAAATAGAGATGAACTCATGTAGGACCCTACACACTGTTTCTTCTCGCACCATGATTTGGTCTCCAGGATATCCCCAATAGAAGTAGGATAACAATATATTTATAGGATCCATATGGGTATTGATATTAGTGAAGATCATTAATTATTAGTCTAAAATCTATCTAGGGTGTGTCTCATCTCATAAATTGTTTCAAACATTGAAGATATATGGAATCGAGGCACTTGAATATCATCCCAACTATATACACGTAATGTAAATTATCACACAATGTGTAAATTTTCATTTTGATTTTCATCACTTCACAAAATGTCCCTATTTTTATGAAATTCACTTGTACATGACGTTTAGTGATTACATGACATGAAATATCATTTTTAGGCCCCCAAAGTATCGTTTTTTCTTTGATCTTTAGTTCCATGCCTTGGAAGAGTTCCATGACCATACTTAAAAATCTATTGTCCTGCCGCTATGCTTCGATCGAGCCGTTAAGTGTCTTTTTTTATTTTCTAATTATTTTTTGTATCCTTCTGTTATATAAAAAATTAGTTAAACCAATCACACATTGGTAAGATTAATCATTATTATACAAAAATCAATATTTTAAAATACCATAAAATATAAGCCTGAAATACAGATATCAATACCCACATTAGTTTTTACCTGAAATACAGATATCAATACCCACATTAGTTTTTAGTAAATATAATACCACCGTTTTGGTTTTAATATTATTATGTAGTATATTTTTTTTTGTAATAACACATGAAACTAAATATTACAAAATATATCATTCTTATGGGAACTCAAAAACATTAGGAGCCTTATAATCATTTTATTATATTAAATACAAACTACTTTAAAAATACTTGATTCCAACATAATGAAATATAATCACTATTTAATTATACCTTTCGGTCATAGATCTTCTATATCCTAATTATCTATAAGATAATTCATATTGATTCAATTATTATTTTCATTGATATAAGTTTGTTTGATAATATTGTATTTAAAAATGATTAAAATCAAATACTAGAAGTTGTGACATAAAATATTGAATCAATATTTTTATTAATATGATATATATTAGTCAATATATTTAGCATATTGTTTTGTTTTAACTATAATTTAAAATACATGTCAGAAATGATATTATTGAATATTTTTAATATATATAATACTACTCATTGATCTTCCATGCACTAAACTAATTTCTCTAATCTATATAAGGTATTTTGTATTTTGGAATATCTATATTCAATATTATGATGAATGATAAATACTTGGTTACGTTATTATCAGATTTGCTTGGCCGAAGGATATTCTATATTTTAAAAAGATCATTCCTTACATATATTTTACATTTCAAAATTATCCTAATTTAATATCATTGATTTTTGGAATTTTTTTATTTCTTCTTCATAGAATAATTCACCCATGTCATTTTGAATATTTTCCGTATAAATTATCACTATACCATTATCTATAAATGATTAATTATCTAAAAAAATAAGTAAATATGAAAAATAACTTTGAATTTATTACCCAAAATTCAAAATACACTTTAATATTTATAAATAAAAATTACCTTCTTTAATTGATGAATAATTATCATTCCACAATTTTTTATGAGTCTTAAATTTCATCATCATCATTGATTGCTGATATTGGATATTGGTGATTCATGTAATAATAAAATAATAACTATAAAGTACCATAAAAAATTTATTTTCAAGTATTAAATAACATATCATTGTTTCTGTTATTGGATATGGAAATAATTTTTTTGTTAACACTTAATAAAAAAATTTATGACAATCAATATACATAGAAATATGATAGTGTGTGATTCTTTAAACTGATGTACTAATCACCATTTTTAACTAGTTAGTGAACTCACCAAAAATATATTAATCTTTTTAAACATCCTTTTTTTCATGTATTTGAATACATATGTGTGATTTTCATAATTAAATTTATACCAATAATGTATATCAAAAATATAACATACAATGTTGAATATATCAGAAGTAAATTCTTCTAACTAATTTTTATTTAATTAATTATAGTTCATATCCCTGTGAAATTTCCCTCTAGATGTGAAGTAGATAACCTAACATTAGTTTCTATCCCACTGAAAATATTTCCTCTTTAAATAATTTTCATTGACCATAAAACTTTCATTATATTTTCAACAATGGTTTTTACCTCATTCAATATGAAGTGGGAGGAACTATATAACTGTTGACCCTTATATCTTGGTGAGGAAGAGGTAATTGATTCCTAAGTGGATTATATATTTAGTATTCCCTAAACATAATTATTAATATGGATATTCTTATTTTTAAAGCATCAAATATTATATTAATGGATAATTTCTAATCTATATGGTATCTGAACTTCACATACTGATCAATTAAAATCATAATAATTAAGGTGGCATAACTATTTGGGTATCCTTTTAATGTTTTAAACTTATACAGTGCACTAATAATCTCATTTTTATTTATTCTGCCATTCTCCTTCTCATTTTCTATGTGATAAGTTTTTTTGATGTATGAATCCATATCATTATATTTCTTCATCACCTATTCAGACATAGCTAATAACATGATGAAATAAAAATATGAATCATTATTCAATTATAACCATTAGGAATAATTTTCACTACATCTGACTTTAAATGGTGGATAATGAGGAAAATTGTATTCGCACATAATAAAAATTATCCTATAGTATTTTATTAAAATATGACTACAATAGGTTGGAAAATTTGTATGGATTTGGTTATTATTTTTATTTAAAACTATATAATATTTCAATGTTTTTAGTTCCCATTTTATATAATAAGATAAATAAAATACTATCATATTATCTTAATTAGTGTGTGTTACATAGTTTGTTTCATTTTATTGGTCCCCTAATATTTTATAAAATCACAATATCCCTCACCATTGGTTTTTCATTATTGTAGTGTGTGGATATAATAATAGAAATTATCAATATTTCCCATATAAAAACCCAAAATATAGCCACGTCAAATTAATTTAAGGGATTATTGTAGTTAGTATTTGTAACCACATTATTTCATAATTCATTGATCTATTGAGTGAACACCCAATTCCTAAAATACTGAACTTATATATCATTAGTTCTTTCATGGAAATAACATGAAATATGCTGAGATCATATAATCATGATTCAACCATATATATGTTGTCCCAAATATTTTATCTAAACTCACAAATAAATAAAAATTTCTATATGATATCCAAATAAGAACTTAAATTATTTGTTTCATTCTAAATTATGTGATTGAATGATAGTTCCACATAATATTTTCTTATCATATAATTTATTATCTTATTCATACATATTTTCTATCATAATGAATACATATATATATATTTTATGGATATTATATAACTAACTATCCATGTTTGATTATAAAATTTAAAGATAATACCTTCACATCTTTGTATCTTTTCTTATGTATCTTTATTTACGTAATGTGATTATTTTTAATCCATAAATAAAGATGAATCATATAAATAAATAACCATGATCATGGAAAATAAAATAATTAAGTGATGAAATAATGGGATTTAAATTTCTAGTTTTTATATCGTGTGGAAGGTACACCAACCCTGACCCAAGTTGAATAAATCCTTTTGATGATACCTATATCTGTTTAGAGTCCTTCAAATTATATTTTCTTTTATTTAAAAAATAATGAACTTTTTAGTGGCGTTGAGAGGGAATCATTTCAATAAAATTAAGGATGAGTGTCTTGAATGTTGAATACAATGTATTTCATTTATCACTATGTTTTGGGTTATATCACTAGGCCTTGGGACCCTAGGGTATGCTGAAGAGACCTCAACATTACACCCACAATGCCTTCCCACACTACAGTTGCCTTATCATGTGTTGATCACCATATCCATGTTATATCACATGACTGGAATGAGATATTTTTAATCAATGTATAGTTATTCTATATGATACATTGTGGTGATCCACAAAATTCATGTTGTTCCATTAATCAATTTTCATTTGTATTATCTTTGTTGGATTATCCTCATCTCAAGTCCTAAAACATATAATCTAATAGGAGATCCATCTAATGAATATTATTTTCACTTCTATGTGATGGTATAAGTGGATATGGATTACCTAAAACAATCCTTATACACATCAACCCATGTATAATAAAATAGAAAGGAATGATACATGTATAATCCTAATTAATTTATTAATAAATATATTAAAAAAACATATAGTAAATAATTTTTTTATAATGAAACCCGACATGAATAATTATGTTTCAAGTTCATGATCCTCCAAATTATGGGATTAATATGAAAAAAAATCCGAAAAAATATCTTAATTTCATTTTTTATTAAGTTACATTTATTTATTAAATATTTTTTTTATCATATTAAATAATTAATTACTTTATCTTCATTATCTTTCTGATCAGTACATAAGAAATGAATCATCTTTAATTTTAAATAATTCAAATATATTAATATTAATTTAAAAATAATTGGTACATTGTATGTACTTACTAGGAAGAGGATATATAAACTCCTATGTCAGATCTAAATTCTTCCAAGACCATAATACACATACCATGCACTTGAGGAAACATGTGTTTTTCCCTTCTGTAATTCATGACTTATAATGTAACTAACATGGAATTTGGCTTAAGATATGTATGATCCTTTAAATATAATTTTCATTTAAACGAGATTCCTACAAACATAGAGTGAAATAATATTAATTGACATGTTCTTTTTTGGGTCCTACTATGTGTTTTAATTGGCGTGTTTTATCACATGACATTCCTTGAATATACACTACGAGTACCGTAATTGATTCCCATGAATTACATGACATGTGAAATAACTATACATGTCATGTATTTTTATAATAAAATGGTAATATACCAAAAATGTATATTTCAATGTGACACATTGATATTCACTCTCAATATACTCAAGGGAAAAATTACGAGATACATGACATTAAAAAAATACATGTCATATACATTTCTCTTTACTTAGTTAATTATTGTTGTAATGACTCAAAAGACACCCATGTCTTCAAATACACGATTCATGTGCATGTACTAGCTTCATGATGTGTACATCCAGATACAATCAATGTACCTCTTCTATAGACACTTGTACAATAGTCCAAGGAAAATAACATGTAATTCATTTTGGAAATTAGTATTTACATTGTGTGTACACCAACTACATTCCTAGTAATAACTTCTAGAATATGTCTCTTGGATAATAGTCAATATGTGATGTGTATACTAATTAAATACTACATATGTTTACTACAACATTAATATGATTTTTATGTGTAAATATTCAATGGGGATAAATTCTAGGTATAAATCCTACATGTCATGTAATATATTCTAAAATATGTGACAACTGGTAGGAATTATTTAGTGTGTAGTTACATGCTATGTAACAACCTACACCTAGTATGTTGTAATTCGCATCAACCATTATTTTTTTAGATGAAGAATGTTACAAAAAATATATATTTCTTTTTCACACCTAGTAGAGATGAATCTAGGATATCTTTCTGAACACATATGGATGATATCTTTAAGACTTCTTCATATGTTCTTAGCTTGTTCATGGTCATGAAAAATTGAACAAGCATGTAAACTTGATATTAATTTTAGAAAATTATATCATATAATTAATCACTGACAAAAAATATTAAAATAGAAAATTAATTATTGATTAGTATGATAATATATTGATACCACATGACGGTTCCATGGAATATGGAATGTAGTCTGGCTCATCTCCAAATATGGTTTTCAAAGAGGGGATCTTTTCATATATTATTTATAGTCAATTTAAAACAATAAGTAAATTGGAATGATAATTCAATCATTATTTTTTTTATCAATTTAGTAACTTCATGTTCCATATAGTTTTCCTGGTACGGAATACGTAGTATAATTTTACTATTATCATCTATTTTTGTTCCTTGAATATTGGAACATAATATTTGGTATTCTTGATATTAGAAGAGAGGTACTTAGTGGATAAATTATTCTTCATTAATCATAACAAGAATTATCTAAATATTAAAATTATTATATATATTGTTCTCTCGGTATTGAGATAGAGGATGATGATTATCCCTTTCCCACGATATAATTTTTAACAAGTTCACTCGATCTTGAACGAATTCTCATGATAGGAATAGTTTTTCACATCAATTCACACCGACCTAGGAAATTATATTATATGAACTATATAGTTAGGTTAAAAACATTTATATTTGTGTTGGGATATATCAAAAAAAAATTATCTAATATATTTACCAAGAAAATTATAATATTATTATTATAATCCATGACATGGGATAAATCAAGAATATACAGATACCCTCTCTTATGTAAATTGATATTTAAATAAAAGACATTAAATAAAATATTACACTATCATCAGGAGAATAACATGAAAAATATATCCTCCATGATACATATCACACAATGAGTAATTAATATTTTTATAAATAAATATCATTATATTATTTATCTAATAAATAAGTAAATATTTATGTAAGGACCTAACCTTAAACATTACATATTATAGTTATTTTAAAAATAGAAATCACATTATTTTTCTAAATACCTTTTATTATTATTGTTTTTTTGGAATTTGGGAAAACTGTTACATAGAAAACCCATAAATTACTAGTGGAAAATAATACTAAGTAAATAAAATTACATAAAAAATATTTAAAATAAAAATTTATTTATTATGACGATATATCATCACAATTTTCCTATGATATCATCCATTTCTATATTATTACTTAAACCCTATAAAAAAAATTCAACAACGGGTCATGATCATAATAGCTTAGTAAGGGAAATAAAAGAAAGAAAACCATTAGTTTAGTGAAAACCCAAAAATCATTTCTATAAAACATACATTTTTACCTTGAAAATGGACCATAATTTAAAATATCATTATTTTAAAATACAACATTTTTTAGGAAAAATGATAAAAAATATTATAGTAGATAAGTTGGTAACTTGGGACATATATATAATAAAATAGAATAACCATGCGTTACACTTCCATACTTGTCACTCTTAAAATTGGAAAAACCATACGGTCGACTTCCATACATATCAATCCTACAAATATAATATCTATAAAGTCTGCCATGACCAATTCATTGGAGGTTATACCATAACCACCAATCATTAGTTAATCACAGAACCACACAATATTGGTTTCCGATGTAACCAAACATCAAATTTTAATGCACCATTATATAATAATATCATATAAAATATTTAAAATTTCATCATTTCACTCATCAAATTTCTTTTTCAATCATAAAATAATGTTTCAATCTTCTGAAATAATCAATCCATTTTCAAAATCCATTTTCAAAAGAAATATACCAATAAAAGGGAAAAATGGGTTTATTTTTTATCTATAAACATTAAGGCTGGTAGAATAATCCAAATATCAATTAATTTCTATGAATGTGGAGAAGTTGATATATCTATCTATGTTAAAAATATTATTCCTTTTGTCATGTATTAATAAATACTAACTTCCCATACATAAAACATAAAAAGATTCATTTTATGAAAAAAATTGAATAAAATTAAAAGATAGACATAATTATTCCTTAATAATTTCTTTATTAAATAAACAGATAAAATAATATCAAAAATACTTCCATGAAGGAATATACTTTGAAATTAAGTCTTTAAACAGTTTAAAATTGATTTTTAATTCAATGTGACCCATAACACTTTGAAATATTTTATTCATAATCCCTACGATGGATTAAAATTTGAATAATCTTTAAATAAAATGAGAATAAATAAATTTATGACATGATATATAAATGGGGATGTATATACTCATAAAATAAGGTGGATATATAACATCAAAATATGCCTCAATGAAAGGAGACTGAGACGAATTCCATTAATGTGAGTCTGACTCATCATGTACATTATTTATATTTCTAAATAATAAAATGAGCTCAATTAATACTTGAATGATAACATTTTTTCTTTTTTTATTAGTCTTTTTATATCACATATTACCATGTTATAACAATTACCTAATTATTTATTTTCACATCGGATGTTTTGATGATATTTAGTACATGAGTCCAAAATGACATCGATAATTCAAATATGGTCAAAGAGGTCACTAGTATATCATATAAATAATCATATTAATTAAATAATAATTATTATAAATCATTCATACTTTTCAATCCACTCATTAAATATTGTTTTTAAAAATTAACTACGTTACAATCACGGAGACAAAAGGACGTATGAACGCATGAGGAATATTTCCATTTTTCAATGATAATTATGGAAAAATTCAAGTATTAATTTATATATACATGATGATAATAACATCAATAAAAACATATTATTAATTTATATATACTTATATACATCATCTATGTGATGTGGTGGTGAAAAATGAACCACTTCGCTTCGTGGATGTGATAGTTAACCCATATGCACAGATGGCATTATAATTTTTATGTCCATGGAATAGTAATAATTTAAATGAAATATGATTATATAATAATGATAAATATTTATTGAATATAATATATAAAAATTACTTACATCATTACAATCATTCATGAGATATGGTGATAGAAAATGAATTATATCTGTTTGCAAGGTGGTAGTCCACTGTACACACAAATGATTAACTATCTTCCCATTTGATTGAAGTGGATATGTATTTTTTAGTTGATAATATCATAATAAAATATAATTATATTTAGAATTATTTATTTGTTATTTAATCATTTTTTATTAATTTCTGAACGATGTTAAAGAAGAAATAAAATAGAAATACTTGATTAAAATAATACCTCTTCTTTGGATGATCTCATTTTCTTGACATATTAAACCCACTAACTATGGTTTTATAAGAAAATAGTAGCTATAGAATGTGGGGAGATATTATAGAAAGGGTTTTTTCAGATATTTGCGGAAAAAAATATGATTTTATGTGCGATAATAGAGAAGAAGAGGTACCCTTTTATAAGAGAGGGTAAGGGAACTCTTGGAAATCATCAAAATTTTAAATTAATATAAATTAATATTATATTTTATATAGTCCCAAAATTATTAATTTAGAAGATAATAGATGTTTTGTTCTAAATATATTATCTAATAAAAATTATATACGTTTTAACTATTTTTTATCCTTATCTTTAAGCTTTAACCCTTATTTAATGCATTAAACTCTTAACGTAATAACATGTGTTTTTACTCATTAAGGGTTACTATAGTTACTATAAAACTCAAAACTAACCATAAATGTAAAATTTATGAAATTTAAAACCTTCTAATTTAATAATAATTTATTTATTTTATAATATCTTTAATGTCAAGTTTGACGTTATTTATAACATTACTTTTTGAAACTATCATTAAAACATGATATCTTGAAAAAACCTATTTTAGATTTTTAATAACATGTTAAATGCATATATATAATTCAAGGATTACATTACATATATAAAATTATTTTTATTTTAATATTTTTAATATCATTTATTTAATATGTTTATTGATTAAACAGTTATTTAACTATCATTATATCATCATTTAAGGTAATTATAATATAACTTAATATTATAAATAAATTAATATGTTTTAGATATATATCTTATATTTAAAATTATTATTTATAATAAAAAATATCACCTATATAATCATATATTAAAAATATTTAACTTGTTAAAAACAAAACTATGACAGGTTTGATTTTTCTATGAATAATATATTACTAATGTAATATTATCATCTAAATAGACATAAATGGTCATTTAAATGATAAATTTACTATTAGGGAAGATAAAACATCCATGTAAATTGGTACTAGTGTTATGGACATTTTATAATATTTATTATATTGTTTTACACTTAAATTCTTGATTGACTCCAAACCGTGATAATAAAAATTACCAATGTTACTATTTATATAGTCCAAAACTAAAAGGAAAATATTTTATAAATTTGGACATCATGATTATAAATAATTAATAAAATTTCAAAAATTAAAAACACATAAATTTCAAAAATTAATTAAAAATTAATCCCATTGATGGAATGAGAAAACCTGTTTTTTAAAGTAAAAACATCCAAAATGTTGAAATGTTTTTTATAAATATTCATTGTGAAATTAATTCCAATGACCTAAATTGTATAAAATTATAACAAATATATGTAATTATACATTATAACAATTAAAAATTTTAATTTAATACAATTAATAAATTTGATGAATAATTTTTTTATAATTAAAATGTTGTATTTTTCGCATTATTCGGCAAAAAATTGAAACTTATCAGAAAAATACCAGAAAAATACCATAGTAAATTTTTAAATTTTCTTTTCAGAGAATAATTTTTCTTTTTAAAATATAATTCATAAAAGTATCAAAACTATAGTTTAAAAAAGTGTGCCATCAAAAGGTGGAAGAACTGTATTTTTAGAAAAATGCTACATTTTTGCATAAAATTGGATTTATTCCCATATCATGTCAGGGAAACGCATAAGATGAAAGCTAAACACATGATTTAATATTATATATATATATATATATTTCATTAATCTAATCGAATTTATTTATTTATTTATTAGTATTAAACACAAATGTTGACATTTAAATATATGTTTTCTAAAAAACATTTCCTTTTATTTTCAAAATGGTTTTATTTTCATTTATAATTAATTGGTAATGGAATATTATATATACATGAGTAGAACATATTTTAATAACTCAATTAATAATGTTCATTACCATCATTAAAACTTCTAGTTTTGGTAATATTAATATAATATTATGTAGTTATTTTCTTATGCTTATTGTTGCGTATTAAGTATGTTATCAAACATAATATTTCCTTTTTTTAAACTCGAGATGTCACATTATCCCCCCCCCCCCACATTTAGAAATTATAACCCTAAAATTTTTAATTTAGGCTCAGTAACTAAAGATTTAATTCTTAAAATACCTTTATTGAAAACCCAAATCAGAAAAAGGTTTAATAAAACATTCACATTAAGAAAAGAAAGTGAAGTGTGATGGTCACCTAAGATAACACATAATAGGATTCCATGTAAGAAAACCTGGAAATGGAAGAGAAAAATAATTGTAATTTTATGTTGAAGAGTGATATAGAACATGGTTATGAGAATGTTAAGATTTACAAAACTATAAATTTGTGATTGGTTAGAAGGTATTTTATTTTTTAGTAAGAGAATTAAACTGATAATGTTTTTCTTTCAAAATCCCTTTCAAAGAGTTGAGGAATTATTTTTCTACCTAGACTATAAACATAAAGAAATATACTAAATTAAGATATAGAGTTTCATCAATTAAAAAAAATTACACCAAACATCATCTTTTTCTCCAAATGATGAGTATTCAAGATGAATTTTTTGTGCCTGAGAAAGTAGAATAAACTTCTAGAAAACCACATAATCCACAAAATATGAACTATCCATTTATCTTATCTTTATAATTTAACCAAAATAATAATGGTTATAAAATTATTATATCATTCTCTAAAAATAATAGAACTTATATGAAAAAACCACATTAATCTTCAAAATTTAATATTGACACCAAAAGTTCAACATAAAAAATAACTTTCCTTAAAATTACTCAAAAATAATCTAGAGAGAGATTAATACCCAAAAATGATTTGATCAAAAAAACTAACAAGATAAATGTAACATGTATCTCCAAATAATAACAATGAAACTTAATTTCTCATACCAATAGGTAATTTCCCAAATCACATAGTATTTAAGAATACTATTTGTTTCCATAAATAACATGAATAACCATAAAATCATATTTTTATCTAAAAGATAATTCGACCATTATTTCTCCAATAAAATACCACAATATTATATTTTCATTAATCATATAATGTTCCCAAAAATAGTTAATGTCTACTGAAATAACATTAATCATTAAAATTGAAAATAAAAATTTCAATCCAAAAGTTATATATTGGATAAATAAATATACCAAAAACCAACTTATTATTCATCCATAATGTCCTTTAAATAAAAATAAAAAGTAATACTATTTGGTACATCATGTATTCTAGTGGTAGGTGATGTACCCTTGAAACCCTTTGGTTTTGGGTTCGATTTCCACTGCCTTTCTGGACACGACAGTTTGTCACCCATTTTACAGGTTGTTATTTTCTAAAATTATAGAAATACTATAATATTCCCAAAAATAATGTAATGTCATTAAAAATAAGAATAACATGTTTTAACCTCAAATTTTATCTCATAATATTTATTTTTCATCCCAAAATGTAATAACCCATAATTACCTAAAAAATGATTGTCTCAAAAATCCAATTAGTCACCTTAAAATTTCACAACATAAAGGATAAAAATGTGATTCTAGTACATGTATCCTATGATCAACCAGAAAATTATAAACCCATTATGATATACATAACTCTTAAGAAATTATCACAATATCCTATCTGGTCTAAACTCTACTATGATACCATCTATAAGGAAAAGTCCATAAACATTACATATTCTGGTTATTTTCAATTTGTAAATCGCATTATTTTCCATAAGATATTTTTGGTTTAGAGTTTTAGAGAATAAAAAAACTCTTACATTTGAAACCCATAAATTTAATGTTGACACTTATACTGAGTATCCATTTTTTCTATAAAATAAAAATATTTAAAAAATATGATTACTTATGCGGATGTATCATCATAATTTTCCATTGATCTCATCCATGCCCGTATTATTCCTTAACAAATGTGACTGTTTTCACAACATGGGATGAGAACAAGAGCTCAGTAAGGGACTTAAAATAATTTAAACCATTAGTACTATTAAAACCCAAAGATAATTTCCTAAAAAACATACGACTTTACACAGAAAAGGGATAATCATTTTGAATAAACCACTATTTACACTTTGAAAATCCAATGATTTTTATGAAAACTCATACGCAAGAATATAGTAGATAAATAAGTTTATAGGGAAATAAGTATACTCAACTGGATTAACCATGTGGTATACTTCCATACCTGTCTCTCTTATAAATTGGACAACTATACGATCGAATTCCATACATGTCACTCTTTCAAATGGAAGAGAAATATGACCTACTTACATACCCAACATATTAGGGGTTATAATTTTACCACCCTTCCTCATTTTATCATGGAACCACCCATCACTATTTTATCATGTAACCACCTATAGAAATTTCATGTAACATTATATAAACACAAGTCATAAAATCTTGAAATTTTAAACATGTCCCTAATAAAATTTCATCTGTACACATAAGAAATTATTTCAATTTATTGAAATTATAAATCCATCTTCAAAGCCCATTTTCAAAATAAAAATACCCAGAAATAAGAAAAAGGGATTTATTTTTCTTTTATAAACATAAAAAATTATTTATGATTAAAAATATAAAATAATTCGCATGGAGTTAGTGAAGTGTTTTTCATTGTATATGTTAAAAACAACATTTCTTTTTTCATTTATTAATAATGAAAAGCATTCCATACCGAAAACATAAAAATATTTTTTTAAGAAAAAAAATGAATGAAATTAAAAATTAAGATAAAATATCCCTTATAAAGAATTTATTAACTAAAAATATAAAATATTATCAAGAATAAATACATGGAGGAAAAGATTTTGAAATTACGTATTTAAATATTTAAATATTTATTTTTAAATCAACATTTCCCATAACCCCTTGAAATAAATGAATAATAATATATACGAAGGAATAAGATTTAAAGAAATATTAAATAACATAAGTTTAAATAAATTAAACATATTATATGTCAAATGGGATTTATTTACACCTCCTAAAAGAAGGTAACTGTATAACATCAAAATATGCCTTAGTGAAAGGGGATAGAGATGAAGTCCCTTACCGTGTGTCTGAATCATCACGTACATTCTTTATATCCATGAGTTAAAAAATTATGATAATTTATACTTTCTTGGGAATTTCATTTCATATTTATTATTCCTTTTATAGCACCAATTACCATGTTATATCAATAACCTAATTATTTATGATCTCATCAGATGTTTTGATGATATTCGGTACATAAGTCCAAAATTACATCGGTAAGTCCAATATGGTTAAAGAGTTCATTATTACATTCTATATAGATTAATATCAATGGCATAATAATTATTATAAATCAATCCTAAATTTAAATCCATTTATTACATACTGAAATTAAAAATTAACTATGTTACAATCATGGAGATAGTATACCGTACGTACGAATGAGTAACATTTCCATTTTCAATTAACCTTATAGAAAGATGGTCAGTATTATTTTGTATTTAAAAAATGATAATAATATATTGAAAATAATATTATTAATTTAAATATACTTATATATAACCATTATGTGATGTGGTGATGAAAAATAAAACCCATCGTTTCATGGAGGTGACAGTTCACACGTACCCACGAATGATATTATAATTTTTATGTTCATGGAAAGGTAAGAAATTAAATTAAATATTATCTTTCATAATGATAAATATATCATTAATAAAATATATGAACATTACTTCTATAATAATAACTAGTCTTGAGACATGGTGACAGTAAATAAATTATATCAGTTCCCAAGGTTGTAGTCCTCCGTACGAAGGAATGATTAATTCTTTTCAAATTTGATAGATGTGGAGATGGATTTTGGTGATTATATTATCATAATAACATCAAATTTTTTATATACTTGAGTTATTATTTCACCGTGGTCAATAATATTTTACAGATGTGGAAGAAGTAATAAAATATCAATACTTATCTCTTCTTTGGACGATCTCTTTTTCTTGACCCCTTAAGACCACTAAGGGTGGTTTTATTCTTAAAATAAGAGCACTAAATTTTCAGTAGTGATTATATTAAGGTATTTTTGTAGATATTGGCCTAATATAATAAGTTTTTAAGTGTGAGGAGTATATAATTATAAATTCCCTTTTATAAGGGAAGGGATGGGCACTCATGAAAATCTTCAAAATATTAAATTAATTTAAATTAATTTGATAAATAAAATGAATGAAAAAATTATTAATTTACAATATATGATTAATTTGGGTATAAATAGATTATTACAATAAAAATTATATTATTTTTGAATATTTTTTTAATCCTTATCATTCGCTTTTAACCCTTATTTAACCCCTTTAAGTCTTACCAAATTAACATGTGTGTTTACAGTTTAATTATTATTATAATTACTATAATATGAAAAAATAACCATAAATGGATAATTTATGATATTATAATACCTATCCCAATATAGTTTCCGGATTTTATATTTTTAAGAATTTTATATCATTTAACCAAATATAATTTATTTAAAAATATCATTAATGTCAATGTTTTCACTATTCATTACTTGACTTTTTAAAACTATCTTTACATCATTATCGATTCAAACCCAATATTTCAAATAATAACTACCATGTTATGGGAGTATTAAAATATGTGTATGAAATTAATTATATAAAATAATATTTATTTTACTATTGTTAATATCATTAATTTGATATTTACATTAGTTAAACAATTACTACATCATCATTGTGCCTCCATTTAAGGAAAATATTTTATCCCTAAAAATAATAAATAAATTACCATTATTTCTATATTTATTTTATCTTCCCAATGAATATTTATATTTTAACATATAACTTATACAATTCCACTTTAAAAATATTTAACTTGTTAAAAACAAAAGTATGAAAAGTTTGATGTTTCTATATATAAAATACTATAAAGGTTATATTCTCATAAAAATGGGAATAAATGGTCACATAACTGATCAATTTATTCTTATAAACGATAAATACTCATTAAATAATATTTTTAAATATGTTAGGGGCATTTGATAATTTTTATAATATTATTTTTACCCTTCATTTCCCGAATTAACCTTAAATGTGGTAATACAATTTACCAAAGTTATTATTCAAATTTTCCAAGAATAAAGTCAGAAAACATACTAAAATTTGACCTTATGAATCAAACTATTTAATACAATTTTAAATATCCCAAAAATATAAATATCAGAAATTAATATAAAATTAATTCCTTTGATGATATAAGAAAACAAGTTTTTAAAGTAAAAATCTAAAAAATATTGAAATATTTTTCTATCCAAACTAATTGTGAAATTGATTAAAATTAAATAATTTGTATTCACTAAGAAAAAAATAGGTTTAATTATACTTTAAAACTATTCCTAAATATAATTTAGCACTGTAAAAAAATTTATGAAAAAGTAATTTGTAATTAAAATGCAGTATTTTTCACTATTCATCAAAAATGAATCTTATCATAAAAATATCAACAAATGAACCAAATTAACTTTTTATATAACCCTTTAAAATAACATTTTTTTCCTATATAATTTATAAAATTATCAAAAACATGATTTTTAAAAATTGTTCCATCAAAAGTTGGAAAAACTGAATTTTTAGAAAAAATACTTCTTGTATGTGTAAAATTTTATTTTTTGTTATATAATGTCTATAACAGACATAAGAATAATTTTAAAAATTATATTGAATATATTATATATTTATCTCATTAATATAATAAAACAATGGTGACTTTTTTTATTTATTGGTATTAAACACACCTCTACACATTTAAATAGTTTTCCCAAAAACATTTCCTTTTATTTTAAAAATGATTTTATTTTCATTTATAATTAATTGGAAACTAATGAATTATATATACATGTAGGAAGGATATTTTAATAATTCAATTAATAATTTCAATTCCAACCATTCTAACGACTACATTATAATATTAACATTTAAATTATAATATTTAGTTGTTTGCTTAAGCTCGATGTGGTGTATTATGCACACTATCAAACATGGTATGTATTTTTAAAACCCCAATGATGTTAGAATTTAATTTATAAAAAATGAATAATTAATTATATTAATATTATTATAACTACAGAAATACTTGAATAATAAATGAATAATCATGTATTATCTTATGAATAGTAAACAAGGTGTAAAGACCCATAAATTTCAAGGAAATTTTTTTCTTAATTTTCTTTGGAATTTCACAAGAACGTGGTTTCTGACAGCACCTGATTCCGAGGCCCGGTGTGCCCGGAATCATTTTCCAAAGTTTGGCTCGGGTACGTTCAGTGAACGAACCAGCGGGTTTTTCTAACTTTTGAACCGGTGCTCGGAATCGAATTCTGAGGGCACCGATGAAATCGCATCGCCGGTATTTTCTTAGAAATTCTTTTTCCGGAGTTGCGTTTGCTCGGGTGTGGTTTTTAATTTTTTGGGGTTAAGTTAAGAAATAAAATAAAGTGGTGCGACAACTTTATTTTATTTCCCTTAAAGCCACTTAAAAGCCACTTAAACTAAGTTAAGCGGATAGGGTGCAATCTAAAATATCCTACCCTCTTGGTAGGATATTTGTGAGGTGGGGCCCACACGAGCCCCACCGTTTCTTTTCCGCTAAGTAACGCACCCGCGAAAACCCTCTTTAATGAAAGTCAACCGTGCGTTTTTCGGTTAAGAAACGCCTCATTAATTGGGCAGTTAAATCGTTACAATTAAATCAACGAATTAATTGTTCGTTTCTTATCTTTTTAATTTCAAAAGCTTAGGTCAATAATAAAATAAGGGTTGAACTTATTTTATTTAGTTGGACTTGTGGCGTGGAGAGAATTTGGAGGAAAGCGTTCTTCTTCGACGAAGAACGCGAAGAACGCTCCGACCTCCGACGAAGAACGCCAAACCCTCGGAGATCGACGACGCGGCGCCGTGTACCGCGACGTTAACGACGCTTCTTCCGCGACGCTCCTTCCACGACGCTTTCTTCCACGACGATAAAATCCGCAACGAACCCTCTCTCGACGATGCTTGAGTTAGGGGATTTTATTTTGATGTTCTATTATCTTTTGAGAAAAGAACGACGAGCGCGGACCAACCAATTCCAGGTTGATCCGAGGATTGTTCGTTCATGCAGATTGAAGTTGAGGATTATTATTTAATTTGTTCGTGATTATTACCTTGACGATCTTCGTGAAATATGACCATTTGCTATCATTTAACGAGAGGGGGCCGGACCGCACAAACACGGCCGACCCTCCTCCTTATCCTTGTGGGTTTATTTTGTGGATTGAAACGGGGATGGCGCGGTGCCGTCGCACCATGCGGAACGTGCGACAAGGAATGCGCGGCGCCGTCGCGCCGCGTCGTGAAAATTAACAAGGGAGCGACGCCGTCGCGCCGCATCGGAGAAACCTGAAGACATCCGCGGACGGAGTCGGGCCACGGCAAAGGGGCGTGGCACCATCGCGTCGTGCCGGAGAACCACAAAGACGGCGCGTTTTGTTAATTGACGTGCAGATTGTCGGATGACGACGAACGGGGCTGCAAGGGCGATTTGAGGGGCTTGTAGTGAAGATCGGATCCCGAGAGAACGATTGGCGAAGACCGCACGCAAAACGAACCACCGGAGCACGTCCGGTGGCCCGCAGAAGCTCTCGCCGGCGGCGCCTAGCGCACCGCTGGCAACACCTGCCGCGGCTGAAGCCGCGGCGGCGAGACGGTTCCGCGGTCGCGCGGAACCGGGAGGCGGGACGTTGCTCAAGCCGCGTCCGGGAACCGTAGAGTGACCCCAGCGCGGGGGTCGCGGTTCCTTCGCTCGGCCGCTCGGCCGAGCCGAGCCGACGCGACCCGCTGGGCCGGGTCATGCCAAGGCCGGGCTGGGCCGCCTGGCCGGGCCGGTTCGCGCCCAACCGGGTCCGAACCGGTTCGGGCCGACCCATGGGGGGTTGGGCAGGGTCGGTCCGGGCCCAGACTCCCCGTTTTCGGACCTTTTCGGTCTTTTGCTCATAACTTGAGCCGCGGGCCTCCGAACGCTGAACCGTCAGTGCCGATGCGATCCTTGGATCGAGACTTTCATTTCGGTATACTACACCCAAGGTTTCAGAATGCTTTGGGTTCGTCCGGGTTGGTTCGTACACGAAACCAACCGGGCCCTCAGAGTGGAAACGCTCATATCTTGATCTCCGAATGTCCGATTGACGTGTCGTCGACTTTGATGCTTTCCTCTAAGTGAGACAGATCTTTTGGATTACTCTGCTCGAGGTTTGGATGCCGTCAGAGTACGGTCGGGTTGGTTCGCTCCTGAAACCAACCGGGCCCCTAGAACAAAAAATCCAATAACTCACAGATCGGGCGTCCGATTGGCACGCCGTCTATATCATTGATTTTCTCTTGTTGAGACGGAAATTTTGACATACTTCGCCCAAGGTTTGGATGCGGTTGGAGTTTGGGCGAGTTGGATTGTACCTGAAATCCAACCGGGCCCCTATAACGGAAAAGATGATATCTTTCAGACCAGACGTCCGTTTGAAGAACCGTCAGTGGCGTTGGTGATCATGTTGAGAAGCGGTCCCTTTGAGTTTACCCTATGAGATTTCGGGGTACAGTTGAGATACGTCCGGGTTGGTTCGCTAACGAAACCAACCGGGCCCCTGGGACGAAAAGGCTAATAACTCACAGACCGGGTGTCCGATTGACGCGCTGTCTGTTGCGTTGAGACCCCTATGACGAGGCGGTCCTTTGAGATACTTCTTCATGGGACATTGAGATACTTGGAGTATCGACCTGTAGCTCATGGAGCGGACCCTCCTTATGATGAGCGTGCGGAGTATGAAGACCGTGTAGCCGACTGAGACCTGACGACTGCTTGACCGACTCGACTTGGAGTGAGTCGACTCGCCCAGTGGATGGAGAACTACCTTGTGAGGTGAAGACCCATGGCAGATGGAGCACTACTTGTGTGACAGTTCAGACCCATGGTACTCGTCCGGAGAGTACCTCTGCAGGCTACTAGGGGGTGTGCACTACTGTGTTTGGGTGGCATACCCCGGTGGGAAGCACTACTGTGTTTGGATGGCTGGCTCGCGGTACTCGAAAGGAGGAGTACCTCAGCAGTATTAGGTTAGTGAGTAGTACCTCGGAGTTGTGACAGGACCATTGTACACTCCAGAGACGGAGCTCTTCAGCAGTTACGGTTTCGATAATAAAAATCCTGGTTTGAGCTGAGTCCATGACCTTTGGGTTTACCACATGACTGAGATGGGTCACTTGATAACTTAGGAATATGTGTGGGCATATACCTGGGTAGTGGTTATCCATTTATTTCATAATCTTTGTGTTTTCCTCATGATTGAGATGGGTTACTTGATAACTTAGGTATATGTATGGGCATATACATAAGTAGAGGTAATATATTGAGATATTCTTTGTGGTTATCCTTGTTGGTTTTAGTGAGACATTGAGGGTCTCGGGGTCCCTACTGAGTGTCGTTATACTCACCCCTGGACGGGCTATGCCCGCACCTCGTTGTGTTGGTTGCAGACGACGGGCAGTGCTGATGGAGGCCGAGTGTTCGAGGACTGGACGGTACCCGGAGGTGGACTACACGACGAGTCAATACCCGGAGGTAGACTACACGATGAGTCAGTATCCAGAGGTGGACTTCACAGCGAGACGACACTCGGAGGAGGTTGACGGGCGAGAGCGTTGTGGAGGCTATCGGTACCTACCCTTCAGGTAGGATCTGTGGTGGACGATCCAGGAGTTGCACCATCTGTACCTACCCTTCAGGTAGGATCCGAGGATGACGACACAGGAGCCACTTCCGTCCTTCCAGCTATTGTCTTTTTTCTGTTGTACTTTGTTCAGTTGTAGTTGTACTTTCTTTTGGGTTTTTATTCTGGCTCATTTAACTTTCATCACTTCTCTTTGTACTTAGTGTTTTCCTTCTGCTTGTACTCTGTGGTGTTTTGTTTACTTTTATAAAGGCAATGCCTTCCCAGTTATCGGTACTTACACCTTTGGTGCTAGTCGCCAGCCCCAGGCCTATGGATGGCGGGCTTGGGGTAGTCACGGCACGGGCCCCGAGGACGGGTCGCGAAAAATTGGTATCAGAGGAGTCGGTTCTACCGCAGAACTAATAACTCTGATATTTTTCTTTCTGTGATGTAATAGTGTTAAGAGTACCGAGTGTGGTTTTCAGTTCAGTGAGTCCAGTGTTGGTGCGGGCGGCCGACGTATCC
Organism: Viscum album; assembly: GCA_963277665.1. Taxonomy (NCBI): domain Eukaryota; kingdom Viridiplantae; phylum Streptophyta; class Magnoliopsida; order Santalales; family Viscaceae; genus Viscum; species Viscum album. The sequence continues at coordinate 119,612,159 of OY728119.1, forward strand.
ATACACCAGGACCCTTACAACTGAATTCCGACTTTGTGCATGAAAACACTGATTGCATGTGTGTTTCCAGAAGTTTTATTTAAATATCAGCTCAAACCAGGTCAGCTCACCAGGTATAATCATTTGACCATGTCACGTTGTTTCTCTCAGGATGCCTTTTCTCAGACGACCAGCTAGAGCCCAGAGGGACGTGCGTACTGACGGCTTGCCGACTGATGAGGCTTTGGTATAGGGCCCTCTTGCAGTTGAGGCACCAGCGGTACTACCATGCGTTGGGCCACCGATGCCACCAGCCCCAGCAGTAGGCGATGCACGCCACTTGAGCGCGCTGCACGAGTTCCAGTGCCAGAGACCACCCAGGTTCTAGGGAGAGACGGACCCGAAGGCAACTGAGGATTGGCGGGAGGCTGTGGTGAGAGTCTTCAGGCTAGTGGGGATGCCGATAGACTTCATGGTGATATTTGCTGCCATCCTTCTTCAGGTAGCAGCAGGCAGGTGGTGGAGCCACTTTTTCCAGTTTTGTGATGGGATGGCCTTCACATGGGAAGACTTCGAGACCTTCTTCAGGGTGGAGTTTGTTCCAGTAGCTCTACACCCCGATCGTGTTCAGGAGATGCTGCCTTTGCCACGTGTTTTTCGATCAGTAGCCGAGTCATCTGTGGGCAGTAGATAGATGATGTAGAGGTCCAAGAGGGCCAGAGCCAGCCGTACGAGGAGCAGGAAGTGTTATGAATGCGGCGAAAAGGGTCACCTGGCACGTGACTGTCTGACTCCTCGTACAGTTGATCCGTAGGCTTTGGAGGAGCCACCGAGGCAGAAGCAGCGTCGTGTGCTTGAGCAACAGCCGAGTAGTGGACACGGCAGTAGAGCTCCGGGATCAGGTAGACAGGAGAGGAACTAGTGGATACATCCCTTGTACTTATAGTTCCATGTTTCTGTTGTATTCTTGTCTTTGTACTATGAGCTGCAATAATAAAATGACACTTATCATTGTGATGTTTGCTTTCCTGTCCTTTTGTTTGGTTGATATTGAGAGGTCCCGGTTAAAACTGTTGACTTGACCCTCACTTTCTAGATTTCTACTAGAGGAGACCCGGTGACCTCACACTGATGCCGACGGCGTGACTCGACCCTTGGAGGCGAGAGTAACAATTGGATATCTTGGTAGTTACGTCGAGGCCTTACGATGTCATCCATGGCATAAATACATCATTCATGTCGGGATTGACTGTATTAGGAAATGGGTGTGGTTCATCCAGGGGATGAGACTGAGTTTCTCTTTTCAGCAAAGGATAAATTTTAGCAGCTCTTTCATATCGTAGGCAAAGAAGGTGCAGATCATCTTGGAGCGGATGAAGACTGCACAATGCAGTAAGAAACAGGAAACTGGCACTAGTCTGGGAGACACGAGCATGTTAAAAGTTTCCATAAGAGGAAGCTTAAAGGAGAGATGAGTCTGCGAAGCGGCAGACATGGAGGCAGAGCTAGGAGACCAGCATGAGGTGGTGTACATCTTAACATGCTACAACCACCCGCCTTAGTTATCCCCGCCAGGCTCAGGGAGTTGGAGGTCAGAGGAAGAGTGTGGCTGCATGCGGTCAAGGAGTCTGACCCAATGGCTCTAAAAATGATTCAAGGGACAGTCTGTGTCCACTACTAGCTTCTGTAGTAACAGACATCGATATAAATCATTCCTCGCTTTCACAAATCTTGTCCCAGGCGTAGAGTTTTCGGTAAGCCGTGAACTTGACCCTCAAGTCTGGAGATACCTTGGGAGGAGACTCGATAATCACACTTACGCCAACGGTGTGGTCAGACCCTCGAGGCGAGAGTTTCGGTTGGAATCTCTTGGTGGCAACTTCGAGGCCTTACGAAGTTGGTTTGAGTATGGAGTGGGCAATCAAAGTTCATACACAAATTGACGGTATTAAAAAAAAGGTTGTGGTTTAACTACGAAGTCGGGATGGGTTTTCCTTGGTCGGTGAAAAGGAAACCCCAGGCAGCACTGGATAAACCCATGCTCAGGAGGGTGAGACCGATCACTCTTGAGTCAGTCAACCTTACCCTCGTGGAATCAGTTGTTTTGAGTTTCAATTCTAACAGGAATTGGAGGCCTCATGAGTTCCAGAATGATGATCACATCCTCATATGGGTCTCACCTTGACGAGGTTTACAGAGATGTGTCCAAGGCGGAAAGTTGTCTCCGAGGTTCAACTGAACTTTCTAGGTCCTCAGCTGGGTAGGTGGGGTGGTTTACCGCTTGACCCATCCACCTCAGTTGCACCAGGTGCACGACGACATCCACGTATCTCAACTGAGGAGATACATGCTCGACCCTTCGCATATCATCGACCATGTGGAGCTGGACCATGGCGATGGGGTGTATTTCACGAAGGTTCCAGTGGGGATCGAGGATCGACATGAGAGGATCCTTCGAGGACGGCCTATTCCTCGTGTGCGCTTTCACGGGCAGAACAAGAACCTCCAGGTAAGCACATGAGAGCGGAAGGCTCAGATGCGTGCTCAATACCGCTTTTGTGACCCTATTTTGTGTTGAAGCTTTATGGGGACGTAAATCCCTGAGGTGGGAGTAATTTAAAGACCCGTAAATTTCAAGGAAATTTTTTTATTAATTTTATTTGGAATTTTACAAGAACGTAGTTTCTGACAGCACCTGATTCCGAGGCCCGGTGTCCCCGGAATCATTTTCCAAAGTTTGGTTCGAGTACGTTCAATGAACGAACGAGCGGGTTTTTCTAACTTTTGAACCGGTGCTTGGAATCGAATTCCGTGGGCACCGATGAAATTTCAGCGCCGATATTTTCTTAGAAATGCCTTTTCCGGAGTTGCGTTTGCTCGGGTGTGGTTTTTAATTTTTTGGGGTTAAGTTAAGAAATAAAATATAGTGGTGCGACAACTTTATTTTATTTCACTTAAAGCCACTTAAAAGCCACTTAAACTAAGTTAAGTGGATAGGGTGCAATCCAAAATATCCTACCCTCTTGGTATGATATTTGTGAGGTGGGGCCCGCACGAGCCCCGCTGCTTCTTTTCCGCTAAGTAACGCACCCGAGAAAACCCTCTTTAATGAAAGTCACCCGTGCATTTTTCTGGTTAAGAAACACCTCATTAATTGGCAGTTAAATCGTTACAATTAAATCAACGAATTAATTGTTCGTTTCTTATCTTTTGAATTTCAAAAGATCAGGTCAATAATAAAATAAGGGTTGAACTTATTTTATTTAGTCGGACTTGTGGCGTGGAGAGAATTTGGAGGAAAGTTTTCTTCTTCGACGAAGAACGCGAAGAACGCGAAGAACGCTCCGACCTCCGACGAAGAATGCCAAACCCTCGGAGATCGACGGCGCGATGTCGTGTACCGCGACGTCAACGATGCTTCTTCCACGATGATCCTTCCGCGACACTTTCTTCCGCGACGAGAAAATCCACGACGAACCCTCACTCGATGACACTTGAGGTAGGAGATTTTATTTTGGTGTTCTATTATCTTCTGAGAAAAGAATGACGAGCGCGGACCAACCAATTCCAGGTTGATCCGCGGATCATTCGTTCATGCATATTTATTTTGAGGATTATTATTTAATTTGTTCGTGATTATTACCTTGACGATATTCGTGAAATATGTCCATTTGCTATCATTTAACGAGAGGGGGTCGGACCGCACAAACACGGCCGACCCTCCTCCTTATCCTAGTGGGTTTCTTTTGTGGATTGAAACGGGGATGGCGTGGTGACGTCACACCACGCGGAATGTGCGACAAGGAATGCGCGGCGCCGTCGCACCGCTTCATGAAAACAAACAAGGGCGCGACACCGTCGCGCCGCTTCAGAGAAACCCGAAGACATCCGCGGACGGAGTCGGGCCACGACGAAGGGGCGCGGCGCCATCGTGTCGTGTCGTAGAACCACGAAGATGGTGCATTTTGTTAATTGACATGCGGATTGTCGGACGATGAGGAACGGGGCCGCAACGTCGATTTGAGGGCCTCGCAGTGAACATCGGATCCCGGGAGGACGAATGGAGAAGACCGCACGCAAACGGACCACCGGAGCACGTCCGGTGGCCCGCGGAAGCTCCCGCCGGTGCGCCCTGCCAGCGCGGCCGGAGGCGGCGGCGCGGCCGGGCGCGCTGGCAGCAAAACCCGCCGCGGCTGAGGCCGCGGCCGCGCGAAACCGGGAGGCGAGACGCGGCTCAATCCCCGTCTAGGAACCGCGGAGCGGCCCCCGCGCGGGGGCCGCGGTTCCTTCGCTCGGCCGCTCGGCCGAGCCGAGCTGAGCCGACCCGCCGGGCTGGGTCGCGCCCAACCGGGTCCGACCCGGGGGGGGTTGGGCGTGGTCGGTCCGGGCCCAGACCCCCCGCTTTTGGACCTTTTCGGTCTTTTTCTCATAACTTGAGTTGCGGGCCTCCGAACGACGAACCGTCAGCGACGATGCGATCCTTGGATTGAGACGGTCGTTTAGGTATAGTAAATGCAAGGTTTTGGAATACTTTGGGTTCGGCTGGGTTGGTTCGTACACGAATCCAACCGGGCCCTCGGAGCGGAAACGCTCATATCTTGAGCTTCGGACGTCCGATTGACGTGCCGTCGACTATGATGCTATCCTCTAAGTGAGACGGATCTTTTGGCTTACTCCTCTCGAGGTTTGGATGCCGTCGGAGTGCGGTCGGGTTGGTTCGCTCACGAAACCAACCGGGCCCCTGGAACGAAAAAGCCAATAACTCACAGACCGGGTGTCCGATTGGCGCGCCGTCTGTCTCATTGATTTCATTTTGTTGAGACGGAACTTTTGACATACTTCGCCCGAGGTTTGGATGCAGTTGGAGTTTGGGCGAGTTGGATTGTACCCGAAATCCAACCGGGCCCCTGGAACGGAAAAGCTGATATCGTTCAGACAAGACGTCCGTTTGACGAACCGTCAGTGGAGTTGGTGATCATGTTGAGAAGCGGTCCCTTTGAGTTTACCCTATGAGATTTCATGGTACATTTTTGATACGGCCAGGTTGGTTCGCTCACGAAACTAACCGGGCCCCTGGGATGAAAAAGCTAATAACTCACAGACCGGGCGTCCGATTGACGCGCCGTCTGTTGCGTTGAGACCCCTATGACGAGGCGGTCCTTTGAGATACATCTTCGTGGGACTTTGAGATACTTGGAGTATCGGCTTGTAGCTCGTGGAGCGGACCCTCCTAGAGACGAGCGTGCGGAGTACGGAGACCGTGTAGCCGACTGAGACCTGACGACTGCTTGACCGACTCGACTTGTTGTGAGTCGACTAGAAAAGTGGATGGAGCACTACCTTGTGAGGTGCATACCCATGGCGGACGGAGAACTACCTGTGTGACAGTGCAGACCCGCGGTACTCGTCCGAAGAGTGCCTCTGCAGGCTACTAGGGGGTGTGCACTACTGTGTTTGGGTGGCATACCCCGGCGGGAAGCACTACTGTGTTTGGGTGGCTGGCCCGCGGTACTCGACAGGAGGAGTACCTCAGCAGTCTTAGGTTAGTGAGCAGTACCTTGGAGTCATGACAGGACCACTGTACACTCCAGAGACGGAGCTCTTCAGCAGTTACAGTTTCGATAATGAAAATCCTGGTTAGAGCTGAGTCCATGACCTTTGGGTTTACCTCATGATTGAGATGGGTCACTTGATAACTTAGGTATATGTATGGGCATATACCTGGGTAGTGGTTCTCCGTTGATTTCATAATCTATGTGTTTTCCTCATGATTGAGATGGGTTACTTGATAACTTAGGTATATGTATGGGAATATACCTAAGTAGAGGTTATCTGTTGAGATCTTCTTTGTGGTTATCCTTGCTGGTTTTAGTGAGACCTTGAGGATCTCGGGGTCCCTACTGAGTATCGTTATACTCACCCCTACATGGGATATGCCCGCACCTCGTTGTGTTGGTTGCAGACGACGGGCAGTGCTGACGGAGGCCGAGTGTTCGAGGACTGGACGGTACCCGGAGGTGGACTACAGGACGAGTCAGTACCCGGAGGTGGACTACACAACGAGTCAGTATACGGAGGTGGACTTCACGGCGAGATGACACTCAGAGGAGGTTCACGGGCGAGAGCGTTGTGGAGGCTATCTGTACCTACCCTTCAGGTAGGATCTGTGGTGGATGATCCAGGAGTTGCGCCATCTGTACCTACCCTTCAGGTAGGATCCGAGGAGGACGACCCCGGAGCCGCTTTCGTCCTTCCAGTTGTTGTCTTTTTTCTATTTTACTTTGTTCAGTTGTAGTTGTACTTTCTTTTGGGTTTTTATTCTGACCCATTTACCTTTCAGCACTTCTCTTTGTACTTAGTGTTTTACTTCCTCTTGTACTCTGTGGTGTTTTGTTTACTTTTATAAAGGCAATGCCTTCCCAGTTATCAGGATTTATGCCTTTGATGCTAGTCGCTAGCCCCTGGCCTATGGAAGGCCGGCTTGGGGTAGTCACGACACGGGCCCCGAGGACGGGTCGTGACACAAGGGATAAATAAGTACTATATATTTTATTGCATGAAAATAATATATATACAATAATCACCAAATGTTTATTCTTGAATGAATTAAAGTTGATTTAATTCAATCAATCTAATTTACCTAAACATTTATTAAACCAAAAGTAATGTTAAATATTAATTCAAAAATGTATATTTAAATAGAATTTATCAAAGATTCTAGATACCCTTACTGTGTAACCCTCTAGCCCTCTTTCTCACTAATATTAGGTGAGCTTCCAAAGTCCAAGGATAGAATATTGGAACACATTAAGGCACCTGAAATGACTCTTAAGACTAGTTAGAAATAACTGTATGGGTGAATTATTTATTATAGCATCCTTTTATGTTTTTCTTTGATTAAATCTCATAACCAGTTAAAGTGATTACATAGTCATTTTCAGACATAAAAAAACACAATGAGGGTAAAATATAATTTTATAAGTTTCAACTCTAAAAATGTTAAATTTAATAATTTTTGTGATTTGTATCCACATAATTTCTTATAGTCTTCTAGTATCATCATGTGGATTACAACTATCTATATTTAACCGTAATATCATGATACAGAAAATTCCCTTTACTGTGTAAAATGAGCTTCCTACATATATACAATAAAATAGTAAATGATTCTTAAAAATAATATATTCTTGTAATATATAATATTAACATCATTTTTTTATATTATATTTATTTTATTTTTATTCCATGTACATTATCACAAGTCTGATATTCCTTCCCTCCAACTTTCATATTCTCTACATGTGTATGTTTAAAAATCGTTGAGTTTATTTATTTTGAAGACACTGAAAATATTAAATTCTCCCATATAAGTGATCTCTAACATAAAAATTCCAATAACATATATGAAATACATATATTTTATAATTTTTAATTCCTCTCAACTAATTATTCATCATCCAAATTTTTCCCATTTCTTTAAAATTAGTTCTAGTTCATTAGGATTTTTTATATTGCTTCAGGTCTTGACACATTATTTCTTATTATTGAATTAAAAACTAACATTATGATATTTAATCCATGAGTTTCATAAAATAATCACATAATTTAATCCTTTTAGTTTTCCTTATAAAAATTTATTAGACTCCTTGAATGACTCTTTATCCATAACGATTCATTTAGATAACACAATAGTAGTTACCAAAATTTATTTGTAAACTAGTTCAATGCTCATCAAATTTTAAATTATTCATAAATCTTGAACATTATGAGGTCAGTATATGCAATAAAAAGTCGAATATGAACCTTATGTTCACATGTTGCTTTTAATTTCTCATACATAAATATTTTTGAATGTTTAAATGAACCTTATGAAGTATAATCAACATTAAATTATCCAAAAGATAACTTTACAATGTATTTTAACATTATAAAATCATTTAACAACAATCTGATATCATATAAACAAAATAATAAAGTCTATTAAATTATTAAAAGTCAAAAAACTAAACCAATTCAGCTATAACCGTATAATATTCACTTTAGCTCTGAAATAAATCTAACAAACTTTAATATAAACATTATATGGTTCATAAATGAATCTTGTGATATTCAAAAATAATTTTTAAAATTTTTATAAATAAACCCTATAATTTTCATACAATTTCAAACTTTTCTAAATTCATGGTTAGGTCCAGCCATATGAAATATGTATTGAATATTCAAATGTTACCCTGTGAATTTTTAATTTTCAAATATATTCAATAGTAAGGACTTATAGGATAGTTTACGAAAACTAAAAAACTATTTATAATTCATCAGAAAAACAAAAAAAAAATTACTGAACATAATATACAATATATCAAGTGACTTTAAAAATAATTTATGTAAAGAAAAAAATATTTATTAAATCAACATCTTTTTTCATTTGTAGTCATTAATAATGATTTATTTATTTATTAAATGATATTGAAATATCCTCAAAATTAGAAAATTTCTTGGAAGTTAAAAGTAATAATATTTATAATAATTGTTATGATTGTTTCTAAGAAAAAACCATTAGATTAGGTGACACAATTAAAATTATAATTATTTATCCCAAAGTTTATATTATCAATTATATCAATTTTGAGAGGTGATGGGGTTTCTCACACCAAAAAATCACCAATGAATTCTCTCATTAATTAGAGAATAATCCTCCCAACATATATTTTGAACAAGAAAGATTTATTATTTCTATTAGTTGTGAATAAACCAAGGTACTTGGTTCCTCTATAATATAACATAGAGTAGAAACAATTATATTTGATGAATTATAAATAATGTGTGTAAACTGCTATAGGTATTCCTATTTTTATTTTTAACCGCAATAGTGATGTAACAAGAGTAGTAACTGGATTAATAAAAAATATGCTATATTATATAGTTAAGTAATTTTTTAATATAAATTAATTTTAAATTAAATTCCATATATCCTCATAGAGTATTTCCGGGGTTTTTACCTATTCAAAATATATAAATTATTGAATCTTTTAAAAAAATACATTGTTTGTAATCTCTCAGACCCCATTCACATCATCATATAACCATTATTTCCTAATAGAAATGTGAAATTATAATTTGTAATATTTTATTATTATTTTCATCAATTTATCATTTATTTATCTGTAATCATTTCTAGTTTTTGATTATTTATTAATTATTTTAAGATTATATGGTCATACATCCACATATGTAATAAAAGCGATAAAAACACTAAAATGTTATATCATGAGTTTCCTAGTATGATTGACACATTCTTCAGATATAAGGAAAGTAACATTGATAGAAAAATCACTTAATTTTTTGGGGTTGTTTTTGTTTAATTGAATGTTGAAAAAGTATTTGAAAACATATAATAAAACATATAAGATGAAGGATAAGTTTTAAGGATTTTTTTGAGAGGATACAATAGTTTTAATATTGAAAATTTCATTAAACTTTGAGATAAAATGTTTTATTTTAAAATTATGGTGTTTTCTATAAACCCTTTTGGAGTCATAATATGTTTATTTTAACTGAATTAAAGATAATTTTTAAAAGTGAAATGGATTTTCATGTATTAAATCTGTTTGGATTTCTATATAAACTGTTTTATTAAAATTCGGGATTTCTTTTGAAAAAAAATATTCTTTAGGAAATGACTTGGAAAAATGGTTTCATCTTATTCCATGGAAAAATTTTATGAATTTTTTTTTCATTCATTTAAAGATATTTTAATCGCAGATTGGTAAATCATGGGGTAATGTAAAAAACTAAATAAATATGATCCCTATAAAATTTATCTATCACTATGTGAGGTACCCTTGATGACATGGGAACTAATTGGTGTCCTTTCTATGGGACTGAGGTTCCTTGTAATTATGAGTCACAAATGTCAGTTATTATTCCATGGTTTGTTTAATATGTATTATTTTCTATATCCTTGTGTGATGGATTCCTCTAATTGTTTCTTTGATATTATATCATAATCATGATCACTAGAAAATCCATATCTTCTTACATGTAATTGTTATTTACATTTTATTAATAAAAATGTTTAATTATCTATTTATGACTTTGAAAATTTAATATCTCATATTGCTCAATTTTTAAAAATTAGTCCTGATTTTAGGAGGCATGAAATGATTTCATATTGTAATACAATGATTGTTTTTGAAATTAAAATTATTTATTTTTATTTATTTTAGAAATATTTTAAAAACATGTACTAATTGATTCATGGTGTTAGAAAATGTATAGATTCCATGGTGGTATCATATTAGGAATTTTTGCTCACACCTAACATTTTTCAATTGGGTTATTTTAACCTTGATTTTATATGATATATGTAATTGAAAGAGATATAATTATAATGATACTCTCATTTTTTGTGTTTCCCACTAGTTTTTTGGGATGGAGTTGACTTATGGTCATAAATAAATCAATCCATGGGTTGTTTCAGGTTTCTTGTTTTTGACCATGTTATTATTATTTTTTTGAAACCTTTTTATGTTGAATTTGGATATGAAATTTACAGTAGTGGTATTGATACATGATATATTTGGTTTATACACTATTTTACCCTATCTATTTCATATATATGTTTATATATATTTTGTCTATTTTGAGTGATATCATTCACATATTCTCTTGTGTGATAACCAATTTCTTGTCAGAAACCCATGACGATCGGGAACATGCTTCCAAACTATTGGAAGTTTAATTTTTTTGATTTCATGTGTCAACCAAGGATAGTATATAAACAATATGTATCAGTGGTCAGATTGCATTAAATATTTTGATCATTAATTTGTATCACCCTCTTGTGTATTGGGTTTTTCAATAGTTCAGATATATTATTTTTAGAACTCACGTAATTTCGGAGTGTTCCTAGCCATCTCACTTTCATGAAAAACCTTTACATTCAATATGATGTATGGGTTGTTCTAATTCTCTTGATATGATATAAACCATTCTTTATATTTTTATTAACGTTTTTTTTAAGGAATAAAATTTCATTATAAATGTTATCCATACACTTGTATTTATGTTTATGTAATTTCTAAGAATATTTTGTAAAATTTCAATTGTGGAGACTATGGATAAACCCTATAAGTGAACACTAATGTTATCATTGTTCTGGGGTAATCCATTATCTCTATGGTCCAGTATATTAGAGAAGTAAAAAAATTGAACCTAGAAAATGGTTGAACATGCTTAAAAATTATATATCATGAATCCACTTATATTTTATAGTTATAAGGGTCCACAAGATGTGTGAAAATGGATAAAATTTATTGAAAAATTTTTATAATCTCTTAAAACTCAAAAATTACTCCAAGGTTATCTTCACTATATAATTTCTAGAAACAACCAACATGTGAGTGGAATGATTCTATCATTAAAGACAGTATGCACAGAGGTCTCAATTGAAATTCCTTTAATAAATCCTTCAATAAAAATTTCTATCTAAATACACTAATGATGGTGATGGCATGAGATTTTTTCACTTTGGTGAAGGGATAACGTTATATCAGGTATTATGATACTCAATTTTCCAGGTTTTATCACTTGTCTCTAGAGTTTTTTTCTAATGATTTTATAAATTTACAAATGTTTTAAATGTGTTCAACAGAACAAATCTGATCTATAATGATTCATATTTTTTTTATAGAGATACATAGATGATTTAAATAATTCATATATGTATGAGAGAGACATAGCTATGATGAAAGGAAACAATGGATCATTATTAATAGTGGGAGGTAGATAAAGTTAAATTCCTAGATATAAAAGGAGGGGGGATGAAATGTTTTGAGAAAGAAGCAGTGATTTATAATACATTTTAAGGAAAAGTGAGATTATTTTTTACCAGTTTCATAAAGTGGATCTTAATCCTAATTTTCATGATTCACCCATGGAATTTTAAACTTATGGGAAATATAGTCATATTTTACATTTCTGTGATAGGAAATAATATGTAATCAAAACATGATCTAACTACACCAAGGACTCACAGTTTATACATAGCATATAAAAAGTTATGGGATCTCAACCTCATGCTAAGGAAGATTCCCATGTGGAATAAAAATAGATAGATGAGACTGGATGTTTGTATGTAGTAGAGTGTTCCCTGGAAGAGATAGAGAATTTGATGACTATAGTAAGAGGACTATCATTCATAGTATATGTTCTGGTTAAGGATTTTTTTGATATAGTTTAAACATATTCTTTTAAATAGTTCAAACATATTGATATGTTGGGATGGCATATAGAGAACATTCCTTTCATAATGGGCCTTTTCACTACATTGGGAAAGAATAAAGAGAATGGATTTAAATTTTTTGAGTGTTAGATAATGATTAATAATTGAACATATATTTTTGGACTTTTTACTCCATGGCCATGAACTCATTGACATTATCACTATTATAGATTAGATAACTGTATACAAATCTCAGATCGACTTCTTTAATCATGGGGTTTATTATATCTCTCTTTATTGAGTGACTCATGTATTCTAGTTCAAGTGTGATATATGATCAGGAAGATAAAGTATTGTTACTCCTCATTCAATGTCGATATCTTATAGGTTTTAAAATTTGATTCTTGATGCCATTGATCCATTTTATATTTAGCCTCTTTCAGCGGTACCAATGAAGAGACCCATTTCTGTACCAATGTACCATATAAAACCCACTAGATTGATAGAATTAAAGAAAAAATATAAGGTATTTGAGGCCAATGGATTAATTTATCTTATATTTACTTGTTGAAAATTACTAGTGCTCGCTGAAATGAAGGGGTGGGAGTCTTCATCATTGAGTTCATTATAGAAAAATCAACCCTGATACAGAAAAGAACAAATATAAATTTCTTAGTATTAATAAATATTTTGACCATCTTGAGAGGACTTTCTGGTATTCAAAATTTTATATGAGATCATGGTATCATCCGGTGAGGGTCCCAGAAAAAGATATTCTTATTATTTCATTCATGAATTTGTATAGGGATTATGGTTATTTTATTGTTCCATTTATACTTAATAACACTCATGTTTAGTTTATGTAATTGATTAACTGAATTTTTCATTGATTCGTGGATTCCTTTATGCTTTAATATTTGGATGATATCCTTATTTATTATAGATTAGAGTAGGATCATACTAATAATATATGTACCATCCTTATAATCCAAATATAATTTCAAAATTATGGAGTGCCATCTAAATAACAGTTCTGGATTCAATAAGTGAGATTAATGAGGAAAATTATTTCTATGTTTAGAGTCTATTTTTTCCCTTGAATGATTCTATAATTTATGTACTCATATATTCCTAGAAATGTTTATGAGATCCATATTGTCTAGAATGTTTATGGTTATTATTGTATCTTTGTTCATTAAATCACCACGATTGCCTCCATGATCATAGAGGTTTCCCATAAGGGTGTAATGTTTAATTGGGGTGAGCAGTACCAATGTTTTTTGGATGAGATGAAGGTGAGATTGACTTCATATTATGTATTGATTCTTTTTTATCTTGGTTTTGGTTATGATATCTATTTTGATGCCTTAGGTTCTAGTTTGGTCTGTTTCGATATAGTGGATATATGTTATGTATAATGTATCATCTCTATTACTCCATAATGAGAATAATTATATGAATAATTATCTTTAGTTGGAGGAACTGATCCATGAAATTAATATGTGGCCCTACTACCACTTCAAAGACCTATTTATAGTGTATTCATACTATGAGGGTATGAATTAAATTTTCACCCAAAGGGATCTTAACATAAGATAGATAAATTTGGAGTTGTATCATTATACCCATGATTTTGATATTTCAGACTCCCATAATAATGGTGATGTTGTTGGATATGGTTTGATCAGTAAATTCACAACACAAGTAGTGAAAGGGTCGGTATAAGAGTGGAACTTGATGGGATTTTTCAGAGATATAACCTTGGATGAAAAGAGAATAGACAGATTGTTATTCCTAAATTGTTGTTAGGTTGGATCACATATGGATGATAGGATTTGATTTGGATAGGATGATGATGAAGAGTTTCAACATTTAATTAAGAATATTTATAGTTATAATACCTTGGGTGAGTGGTCTCATTACCCTAATGCAGTTCTATGCTTTTCAGACATACTAGTTGGTCTAATAGATTCAAATAAGAAGTTTATGTATAGTGTACACTGATTGAGTTTGTTCGTCTACCCTATAGCTACCAAGTTTTACCATAATTTTATATTTTATTACTATTATTTTGGTGTGAGGTGTTTTATTTTATGTTTTATTTCTCGATGCCTCACATGTGAGAAATTCAATCTAGAAAATTTGATTCCAAAAAAATTGTAACAGTTATTAGAAATTCAATATGTAAATGGGATGATATATACAAGAAATTTGAGATTGGGATACTGTGGACACAAAATAGTAAGGATTATATTTGGGTAATTATTGATCAACTCATGAAATTACTACTCTTCAAACCTATAATGGAGTTGACAGAGGTAGTAAAACTCAAGAACATATATGTGGAGGATTTTTTTAGAAACCATATTATTCCATAAAATTCATTTAAATGGAGACCCTCATATTATATCCTAGTTCTGGAGAGTATTGCAGATAGAAATGGGTAATATGTTGAATTTTAGTATGGATTAGAACCCAAAGAAGGATTGGAAAATTGAGTGAGCCACCTAGATTCCTGAAGACATTATCTGAGCATATATTCCAGAGTTTAGTGAATCACGGGTGAAATATCTAACCTTATTAATATTTTATAATAACATTATTTAATATTATTTGATCTACCTCCTATAATGGACTGAAAGAAAACATTTTTTTATTTTGATAATCCACCATTCAAGGGGTGATGTGGAACCCTTACAAGGCCTGTAAGCATAAGTATTACATAGCTCATAGGCCTTAGAGGGATTCACTGCCCGTAGGCTTCAAAGATTACATACAACCTAGACTAACTACTTGGAACTGCTTCTCCCTAGCATCTTCATCGTTAAATCAGCTCTCCACCTTCGCATGTATGTTCTTCTAGGATTTACCATGCATGCACAGGCTTGTCCCGATGGTAGGTGCTACCCTCTCATTCTTGCAATCTATTTAGATTCTGCTATGGTGAAAGGTTCTTGCTCCTCCTCCTTCTAATGTTCGTTCCTTTATAGGTTGTCTAGTTTTCATTTTTACATAAGGTGGTCCAAAGGCCTTGAGGTGGCCCGAAGGCCTTACTGACCTGATGACCTGGGTGGTCCAAATACCTTAAAGCACTCGGGGACCGAATAAGTGGCCTGAAGGCCCAATAGAGGGATTATTCCAGGCTGCTACAGTGCCAAACAGTACCTGCTACAGTACCTACTATAGTTCTTCATATTTCCTACTACAGTACCTGCTACAATACTTCTACAGTGGATACTATAGTGCCCAACAGTGCCTGCTACTATCTTTATGCAGTTTTTAAGCCTTTTAGGTTTCCTCATTATTGGGAAAAGGATAAATAATGATCATTTGTTGGACAAGTATTTCTTTGGTGATTAAATATATCTAAAACTAATATTTATCAACATCTATTCTAAGTTGAGGTTAGTGATTAGGTTTTTCTCAATTTTTAACTTGGTATTGATCATATGCACTTGGTGATATAGGTTAAGAGAAAACCTCCATAGGTTGTCTTAATCAATGTTGTGGAGTTACATGGGACGATTTTTTATCATTTGAACTAAACATCAAATTATATATATACCCCTATGTATTTCACATTACATAGAATAAAAAGTATATTCTAGACCCACTCAACATGATTGAGTGGGAGGACATGGATATTGAACCCGAAATGATAGTAGTATAAAGGCTTGTTAAGATTCTGACAGAATGTATAAGGGTTTATTTGGAAAGTTGATCCCATTAGATTGAGTGAGATGGAAATATTTTAGATATAGCCATGATAAATGGGATATTATGTTCTCTATGATATATAAGTTTCCTTACAATTTATCTCTTTCCTAATCATAATCCTTTTTAGGACACATTTATTTTTTGGTTGGGGGAATTTTCTCTCTTGGGAATGAATAAATAGGTACAAATATCTCTTTCTCATTTTTACTTCATGTTTTAGTTTTTTTTATTGTAAGGATTTTTTTGGGTGGATGGTGTCTATATAGAGAGTCTATATAGAATATGAATGGTACCAACAAGCTAGTGATGGATTTCAGAACCCATTTAAGGTTCCTAGTGCTGCTAGAAAATTGGGTGAGTGCCTGAAGGTGAATGAATTCAAACATCACGCAATGGAGGACTTTTGGGATTCCACTAGTATATTAGTGGAATTCCAACAGTTGTAGATATTCATATATTACCCACCATCAAGTCAGTGCGGCCTAGTTTTTATACAATAACATTGTTGGGCCATGATCTAGTAAGGGAGTAATTTTCCTATTCAACCTAAAATGTTTTATTAATCTCCTTCAATTTTACCTATTAACCCTAACTTGGTTATTCATTATTTAGGTGCTCTAAATTTTAATTATTGGCTCTCATCCACTCTTTATTGTTAATTCGTCATTCTTATTTAATCTTGCGTATTTGTTCTTCATAATATGGTATGGGTAATGTTAATCTAGTTTTTCTATCTTTCTATAAGGTTTGGATGTATCATAATACAATATCATTGGATCAAGATGATATAAAGAAAATTAAAATAGGTTTTATCAGAGATTGTTTCATGAGAATATGATCCCCTTGTTTCCTATCACTATTCATGAAGAGAAACCATATTTCATCATTCTTATGGTTTTTTCTCTATCATCTGGTCTAACCCTTGTGAAAAAAATCATTCCTTGATGATTTACATTGGTATTAATTATGAAATTTATTATTTCAAATGGATTTTATCTTTGAGGGATATAAATATGTTTTAAAAAATATGGGTTTTATATAGAATTCATTAGATATATAATATGATTCTTTAAATTTTGGTAAAGATGATTTCTATATGGGAAATTAATTTTCAATAATGAAAGTAGTGTGGATGACTATAGAGAATGTTTTAAGAAAATATTTCATTAGTTTATAAATTGATTATGCATTGGTAAATGTCTATGAATCAGGGTTTTTGATTATTAATTATAGAATGTTTATGGAACATCATTTTCTTTCTTTAAAAGTAATGATAATATAATCACACATTGAGATATCATTGGTTAATGGGAGAAACTAAAAAATGACCTTCCCTGGTGGTGTTAGCTATCATTAATGAGGTACCCTTGAAATCATGTCAGCAAGGGGTATCCATTATTTGGGATCAAGGTTCCTGTAAATTAGGTCCCACGTATGTTTGATTGTGTTTCATGGTTTTTCATATAGGTATTGTTGTTTAAACATTTGTCTCATGAACTTCCCTCTTGATTTCTTGGACATTACATTTCATAAATGATCTTTCAATATTATTATTTCATTAATAATTCCTTTTATATAAAATCTATTACTGAAAAAAAATTACGTATCTCTTTATGACATTGGAAATTTAGAATTTCTTATTTCCTAGTTTTAGTTATTATTGAATGTTTTTTAATGAAATGTCATTATTTAGAAACTAAAACCAAATAATGAATTATAAAAAAATCTTATGAATTGTGTTAGAAATTTTTTTAAAACATGAAGTAATGGTTTTACAAGGATTAACGTTGTATATATTCTTTAGTGGTATCCTACTATGAATTTTTTCTCACACCTTAATTTTTACATTGGGTGTTTACAGAATTCATATCACATGATACATGTAAAGGGAACATATTCGTGTATATGATTAATATCCTTGATCATATTTCTCCTTTATGTATTAGAATATAGGTCACATATAGTAATATAGAGAAAAAAACCATGGTTTTTTTCTGGTTTTAGGATTTTTTTGTGTATTGTTAGTGAGCATTAAGACATTGTTATCAAGATGTTGGATGTGAAATTTGTTGTTATTGTTTTGATATATAATATTTTTGAGTTATATATTATTTTAATATATTTTATTTGTTAATATATTATTATCATCAGTTGTAAAAACATCCAAATATTACTATTTATAACACCTATGTTATTTTCACTAACCCATAGTGATTGGGAAAGCACATTGGTAGTTATGAAATGTGAATTTTGGTCATATAAGGGGTTAACATGGGTTGGTATGTTTCACATGAACATGGTTTTCAAATACATTTCAATTTATAATTTAATAATAGTTATTCTTGATTATATAAAAAAAATTATAAATATCTTATCATATATCCTAGGAATGTTATGAATTTATACTTTTTAATTGTAAGCAAATGTAGTTGTTAGTCTATGATATATTTTGTTATGTCATAACTAGGATATATAAGAGGATATATTTTATAGGGAATTATGTCATGGAGAGTATTATTCAATGACAAGATCCCATGAAATTTTTTCTTTGATATAGATAGTGTCCCACTCCATGGAAATCAGTGAATAATTATTTTACAATAAATATGAATTATTTTAAAAAATTAATAATCCATTTTTTGGTTGTATCATTGGGTTATTTAGTTTGTATTTCAGGTGGGGTATATGTTATTGTACATTACCAATTTGAGTAGAAAAAGAAGACATTGCAGATGATTTTGTAATAACGTGAAGGGTATAATTTCGATCATAGTGGACATATATAAATGAATAAATCAATCCCTGATAGAAGTGTAAACATATGGTATACTATTATTTTATTTATTTTTAATTACATTTACTACACTCTGAATTGGTAAGTCATTTTGTGGTATGAAATAGAATGAAGGATCATTGATTTGTAATAGTTTAGATTTTGGTGAACAGGTTCAATGAATCAGATGGAATTGATCTCCACACTTTGATAATAATTCTCACACCATGAATTTTTCTTGTAAGATGAATTCTAGAAATAAATATCGTACTATTTTTTAGGAATATAAGTGAATTTAGGAGGAGGTCTTGAATAATTTTTAGAGTGTGCTTAGATGAATATTCCTAACTTGAAAGTGTTTTATTTTCGATATATCTAGAGGTAAACTTGGTTTTTATCTAATGATATAATATAAACATTTATCTATATTATAGAAACAATAATGATCATAGATGATTAAAACATTAGAGAGGTTTAGAGGGATAATAAATATAATTCATGGGAAAAAAGATGAATAAGTTCAGTATACTAATGAAATCTAAGTGATGGGATCTAGAAAATATTCTAACTAGGGGTTCATATACTGAATTATTGAATAAAGTTTGAGTATAATTGATGAACCAATTCAATGTAAAAAACTATTTATTTTTTAAGAACATGAATAAAGAACTAGTGGATGTAGTGAGTTGTGTGTGGGAGTAGTGGGTTAATTATAATTATGATTTTTATAGACATGAACGATCAATAAATCCACTTTAAATTATATCCAAAAAGTTTTAAAATTGTTATTTTAGTTCTAGAATACATAATTGGTTCATGATACTATGATTAGTTGTGTTTTATTGAACCTAGAAAAACTTCTCACGTCCCTATATTAATTTCATTATCACATCATATAAATTGGGAAAGAGATGAATGTTCATCATAAAAACATAACTATATCATTAGTTAAGGATTATTTGTAAAATATCAACCTAACTTCATTCCCCCATAATTAGGTATTTAACTTTTATGTGCCCAATATGTCATATAAATGTTAAATGTTATTGGTGATGTTTCTAACTCTCTATATTTATATTGTGGAAATCCCCAACTAAAATGGGATTTTTAGGTTATAAAAAACTATATCTAATATTGGAAAAATAAAATAAAGTATTAATTATAATAATTAGGAATGTATTATTTCACTACTCTTTTCCATCGTATTTTAGCTATAATGTACAGTAGATAGTTATCATGGAATATTCGAAGAAAATGTGATGTCGACATTGACATCGATAGATTTTTTTGGAAATAATTTATTTCAATAAATTTAAAAAAATTGATATTTTATGTAACATGAAACACTATGTTTTTATTATGTTACATGCAACACTATGTTTAGCTTATGTTACACACAATTCCAATATTTACTGAAACATTACTTATTATTTGAAAATTATTAATTAGTATGATACTTATCTACGTACCATCATAATGGTGGTTATGAATATAATTAACTAAATTATTAAAATGTATTATTTTCACATTTTTATAAAATGAATTCATTATTGAACACAAAATTTAAAAAGAAAATTGACGTAAAAAATTTGAAAAACAAAATTCTTCTAAATTTTTTTTATAAATCAAACCCATTAATAAAAATGATTTTTTGATAGATTTTAATGAAATGAATATTTTATACATTAAATAATCTATTTAACAATAATATTATATATTTTCTAAATAAATTTTAAGTATAAATCCAATTTCACTCCTAAAAACTATATTCCTCTAAAATGTAGTGTTCTCACCTTTTGTGGACTTATTTTTTAAAATAGTATATCAAACATTAATAAAATTAATTTTTTAAAAATTTAAATTTTATTAATCATAATTTAAATATTATTTTAGGGTTGAATTTGTAAATTTTTAGGAAATATTATCTTTTTTGATAAATATTGAAAAATACTAAATTTTAGCTGAAAACTACATTTTCTTTTAAATTATTTATGAAGATAAATTAAATTTTATGTTATTTTTAAATTAAAATTATTTCAATAAAATATTTTTTTATTGAATTTAGTTCATTGGAACAATTTTAATCATTATTTTTGATATAAAAACTTTTTAAATATTTAAAAACATTTTCTTTGAAAACCATGCTTCCTCGTCATGTCTACGGGATTAAAATATTGATGTTTTCTAATTATAAGAATGGAATTATGAAATATTGATTCCATATTTGGAATCATAATAGTTTATATTATATAATAAGGTTAACATAATTTTTTTACTATAGTGAATATTAAAATTAGAAAAAAAAATTACATGGTTACGGTAAAAATGGGTTTACTGGGGGTTAAACTAAACAATACAGATGCTAATATGACCTAAAAACTTCCTTAATTTATATTATCGACATATTTTGACCACATAATTTAAAAGGATTTATAATTCTCCATTTTTGACCCATTTAGAATGTGAAATACATGGGTACAACATTTAATTTCGAAGCATTACAAGTGTTTTACTCACCTCACTTATAAAAGGACACCTCCTATCCTCTCCTATTCACACATTCAAACCATTTTGGCTCATCAAATACCATATAAATGACTTCTCAAAATCTTTCATATCATCAAAAAAACATTTCCCTTTTTTTTAAAATCCATCTAAGGAAGGATTGATTTTCATACCTAAGGAGGACACCCAAAGAAGATACAACGTTCATCAACAAGCATTTCTATTTTATTTCATCCTCTAATCCATTAATTAACATTAAAAAACAATGATAAATTAACAAAATTAACTTCCATAAACATAGAGTTTTTTATTTTAATTTAATAAACTATAATGAAACCCACTTTCATCAAATGGGTTACGAAATCATCATTTTTGTGTACGGTAGACTACCGTCTCACAAACTGATGTCATTCATTTTTTCAATAACACCTATCACAGTTGGTAATGATGATAGATAAAAATTATATAAATTATATTTATGAAAGTATCATACCATATAAGTAGTTATATCATATATGTGTTCTTTACTTTACACTCTGTAAGGCATACGATAACATTTCTCTTATTTACGGTGGACTACCACCTCACGAAGAGACGTGATTCATTTTTCACTAACACACTACATGGATGTTAAAAAAGGAAGACTTAATGAATACTTGTGACAATAATTAAATAATAATTATTTTATTTATATATTTAACACTCTAAAAAATAAATATCATTTTCATTGTTACCTTTTCACTCACTAAAATATTATAACCTCATTCATGTTCATGTGGACTACCACCATCACGAACCAATGTGACTAAATGTTTTTATCAACAAACCACATGGATGATATGTATATGTATATTTAAAAATATAATGTGGTATTTTTGATATATTATAGTTATAAAATTACAAAATATTAATTACATCATGTTGGCTCCTAATTCTACTTAAGGCAAGAGATGGGCATCTTTGGGAATCTTAAAGCCACAATTTGACTCAGTGGATAAATCCAAGAACCCCCAAGGAGCCATGTGGAAGAACACATGTGTGAAAGATGTAAATCCTCACACATAGTCATTATGTTCCCAACATGATGTAAAAGGTATTATTTCAACCTAGCCTCCTGAAAACGGCTAAGGTTGGTGAATGAAATAAGAAAGGCTAGCGCACAAAAGGCTAACCCATGTGTAAGGTTCTTACAAACCCAATATGATGTCAACTGGAATCTTCTACACCGTTTTTCTTTTTCACTCATTCAATGAATTTTAATTATAAATATACGTGCACCCCACCCTTTTCAGGGTAATGGTGTGGAAGTCGATTCTCTAATCCCATGACCATTAGACGACCCCTTTGGGAACTACACACATGTAATGTTGTCAAGGTATGTTATCATTCATGACAGGTCCCCCATGGGTCCACTACATGTTTTACCACATGGGATTTAATCTTGTCCATTTCATTTTTAAACTTAGGAATGTGGACACAAAGACCCTTCTTGCACATAAAAAATTTCCTTTTGCATTACCTCTTTCACTCTAACCCCTCCATTTTGAGTGCAAGCCTCCAATATTGCGGTCACACAATCTTGTTGACTATATGGGTGGTCTTCACTTTGAAACATCATTTTGATCCCCTATTGCATTAAACACCCACATATTCTATGCACCTCTTTCATACAGCTCTTCATGCTTGTGCATTGGGATTTCCATATCCCTTGTGTGTTACCCCATGTTGCATTGTTCTACCTAATGCCTATCCTCGTAGGTATGATAATATCTTTTAAATATTCACATAGCTATGCTATCATGGACCCCTCTAGTGACCACTCCTCTAACTTTCTTTATCTTTTCATTGTGGAAGCCTTCCCTTCCCCATGTGTGGGTGGGAATCAGTAATGTAAGTCCAAGGGGTAAGGAGCGAGTCCTCCCAGTCCAAATTTAAATACGTTAAACATCCAAGCATCGTCGTCCTAATCACATGATGTTAAACTGTAGCCTCACCATATGTTATGAACATGGGGTTCCCCACCTTGGGAATTTTCCACACCCACTTGTCTCCACATAAGTGAGATCTTCCTCACATGGAATGACATCTTCCTTTCATGGAATGGAATTTTCCCATGGAGAAGGGATGTCATCCTGGTGTAAGGCCCCAACCTTCCTTAAAAGATGTAGCATCCATTCTCCTCCTTTCCTCCTCTGGATGTAAATACCATGTAGGGGACGAGAATATGGGATTCCAAAAAACATGTCCCTCTCCCCTTGGGCTTGATCTCCCTGGGCTGCTAACCATGTGTAAGCCCCAGTCTCCATCTTCATCGACCACTAAAAATGAAAAATCCCAATACCATTTCTCATTAATGCATATTTCATGATACGACAACCTAGTCTACTGCTTCTTCTTGTTTCTCACATTGAGAATTACTCACATGGACTTAAAGGTTATTAGTGACTATGACACACTTCTTACGGGAGACCATCCCAGAGTAATCCCTAGCTTCCGCCTGGGAAGCTAGCCATCCATAAGACCCAAACTACAGATCATCATGCGTTTTGATCCCATTATTCTATATAGTGTTTGTAGGAAGCCTCTTGGATGTTCAATCCCAACCACTGGTAAACCATGGTTCCGTCCTCCTAGGAGTGTTCCCCCTAGATATCAGTATCCACCATCATCCATTCCATACTGATCTTTCCCTTAAGACACTATATATCATCCGGATCGTGCCCCATCCTAATGATACTTATTCAAATCCACCTGGGTGGCTAACCATTGATAAGTCCCAAAAATGCATCCCATTTTAATAGTCATTTAACCACACTTAATCCCCAATACCCCCTTTAGAACAACTTGGTATTTGATTCCCAACTATATGGGATACATATGATGTAACTCCCCGACACCAGTTACCCAGAGTCGGTGAATTATTATAATACATTGGCATGATTACAGGGAATCATGTCCTGAAAGACCCATCGGTTTAGTAGTTTTGGAAAATAGATTACATATGTGAATGTTACATTACAATTTATAACATATAACACAACATAAATAATCCTTTATAAACACCATTATTCCCTTAGCTTAACCCTTTATATCAATCACAATACACTTCTTGGAATCTGAGGAAAAATAAAAAAATAGAAAGGGGTGAGCTCAAATGCTCAGTAAGGGTATGTTACACCCTGACCCCAGTTACCCAGAGTCGGTGAATTATTACATAACATTGGCATGATCACAAAATATCAATTCTCGAATGACTGATTAGTTTAATAGCCTTGGAAACACTAGATACATTCATAATTCTTACATTACATCATAAAGTGAAAAACTACAACAACAAAGTCTCCATTGTCCACACTCATATACCCTCAGACTATCCCTACAGGTCAGTTATAAAATACTTCTTCACATCCTGGAAAAAAACATAGAAAGGGGTGAGCTCAGATGCTCAGTAAGGATAAAAATATAGACGATACATTCATAAATAAGAATAAACATTTAATTCAATGTATAACTAAAAAAAATCCTTTTAAACTTCATCTTTAGCATAATATGGGACAAATAAAATTATATAATTCCATTTACTTATTCACATGGATATTATACTAGTAGAATAATCACAAGCAATATCAATAACCAATTTCATAATGATGGAATGCATAATGCCAGATTATCATAACCACATAGTCAAGGCCTTGTGCGAAGACTACAAATAAGATTTTTCCAAGGCCTTATGCCCAGACACTAGCTTGTCTCATGAGACCTACTGATGCATCGAGGAGATATAGCGGTCTCCACCCGTCACTTACTACATCCAATTCATTCCTCATATTAACAGGTTTAAACATAACATAAACATTCGTATTAAAACTAGCATAAGAAATGTCAATAATTTCTCCATAAACCATAAATGGTATAAAAATAACACATCCAAAGTCAAACATATCACAAAACCTTCAATACAATATGGAAGTTTTGTATCATAATAAATCAACTTCAAATAATCTTAAAATCCATCAAAGGATGTTGACATAGATGAAATCAAAACTATTTCAGAGAAATATCACTTTTTTGAAATCATTTAAGAGTCTCATAATTATAAAAGAAAAAATTTACTTTAAAATATTCTTATAATCTTTTAAGGTAAGCTTCGATGATTTTATAATGGTGGAAAATAGCTGCACCTACCGTATAAGTTGAAAAAGGCATTCTTACCTTAATTTTTCGAAAAGGTGAAAAAGGACCTTGTTTGGAAAACGATGGAAATATTCATTTATAAACATCTTATAACAAGTTAAACAAGGGTATAAATGAATTTAACTCATAGTCTATAAAATAGTGATAGTGTTTTGAAATACATTTTTAAGAAACATAGATGTGGATGATAAAGAGGTCCCAGTAGATAATTACGTATAACCAACCTATGATAATGAAGAGATTGTGAAATTAACCCTTACCTTGTACATTTACTTGGTCGAGGGTAAGTTAAAATACTGTATAATGGTGAAATAATTGTTATTAAGTTATACAATAATCATATACATTAATATGATATCATATATGATCTTTTAACATTGATTTGTTAATTATATCTTAGTATTATTGTCGTTTTGGGTGATAACGAATTTGTTTTCCTTTATATTATATATTATGTGAGTCATATTTTTATGCATGGGATGTATATTATTAATATCCATAATGATATCAAGACTTTAAACATTATTTTTAATCATCTAATGAAAATTAGTCTTGAACGGATACAATGGGAAATGAATCTCATCACATTCGTGGAGACCGTAATCCGTATGTACGCACGAGCGACAATATCATTTTTTCAATATTGAAATAATATATAATTGAGTGGTATAAAATATATAAAGAATAATTATCATGTTATATTTATTATTTACATGAATTACACATCATTATTATACCCATCCAAATAATAATGTATTGAATAACAATTACACCACGACGTAGAGATGGTAATCCGTACGTACACACGTATGGTGACATGTCATTAAAAGGATGGATAGAATAATGAATATGGTTGTACCATATTTAAAATAAAATCATAGTATATAAAAGACACTGGAGTTATTATTTTAGACTGGAATTAACAAATAAAGAAGATGTTGAAGAATAAAAGAACTTGAAAGAAGGTGGTGAAATTATTACCTCTTCTTCAGGTTCTTCCATTTGAATTGATCAAAATGGCTCCTTATGTTGGCTTTATGACTAATGGAAGGCCACTAGGATGAAGTGAGGGAAGTTGATAGGATATTTGGGTATGGTTTGGCCGAGCCAAATGGCTTTGAAGGTGTGAATTAGAGAGAAGGGGTAGTGCCCTTTTATAAGAGGGGTGAGGGGCACCTTAGGAAAAGCTAGAAATATTATTTTATAATAAACTCATTTTCAGTTTATAATAGCTCCAAAATGGATTATATAAAGTATAAGGTGGGTATGGGTAGAACACCACCCAACCAATAGGTTTTAGACAGGTTTGGGTCACTATATTAACTTTATCTTTTAGATTTAACTGTTAGTTAAATAGTTTGACATTTACCATGTCTCTTCGTATTTTTATATTATATGGTTAATAAACATACTATATACTTCTTAGAGAACCCAAAGTGGTTCGTTAATTATAAAACAAATCATTATATAAGTCCTTTGGTAGAACCTTATATTTTTATGAATATAATATCAATTAATAATATAATATTCGTTTAAAAAACTCTTTTATGTCAATTTTTGACACTATTTGGTATTTTGTTTTTTCTAAATTCATAAAAGGATTATTACTTCGAAACCAATTCATCAAATCAACTCTAATATTTCATATTAACCTATAAAATTAGTGTAATTCATAAAAAGTCCCAAATTACATATATTTGGATATTTATAATATCAATTATTTTAATATTTCATTAATTAGGTAATTAATGCATCACCATTGTGTCATAAATAAATTAAATTATTTAATGTCTAAAAATTATAAATAAAATACCATTATGTAGGAAATATTTTTATCTCTTTAATGAATATTTATAATCGAATTTATCTTATGTATAACCCTATATTAAAAATGTTTTACTTATTAAACATTGATTTTAACTCTTTTAACTCTTCATTGAATTAAAAAATAATAAATGTCCTAATCTAATCCAAGTCAACCAAAGAGGTTCATATATTATTCCTAAGATTGTTTTTGGTCGAATTATATTTATCCAATAGAATTAAGACATGTGTTAGGGTAATAATAATATCATTTTACCCTTAATTACCATATTTACTTTTTACCATGGTAAATAAAAGTAAAAACTTACTATTCACCAAAAATTATTTTTATCTTATTGAACCAAATTTTACCCCTTGATATTAACCGTGTCTCTCAGATTTTCAAAATTCCACTCACAGAAACGATAAAATTATGTTTTATGTGAATTTGCAAATTCTCCTTGGAGGTGGGTAAAAGACAGTGAAAAGTTCAATAAATATTTTATATATCTAAAATTATTATAAATTAGATCCTGTGAATTAAATTGAAATTATATATGTATTATGTGTCTATTTTGACCTAAAATAAATTTATATAAAATAAATTATTATTTGAATAATAATTCGGTTTTAAACTATAACTCAGTGTTTTTCACTATTCATCGAAAATTTAATGTTTTCAGAAAAATACCAAAAATTCAACCTAGGATAATTTCGATATTCAAAATTAAAAAATGAATTCCATTTTTATAGATAAAATTTATAAAATTTCAAAATGTGGGTATTACTATTCATAAAGGTTACGTTGATTGGTTGTGGTGTGTTAGAACTCGAAGTTGCGTACAACACACGCTTCTATATTATTCAAAGAGAAATGTAATGTGAAATCTTAGGGTGTTACATTCTCTCCTCCTTCAAATAATTTCATCCTCGAAATTTCTAAAGTATTACTGCATAAAAATATTTGGGTGGTTCTTCATCATAAGTTCCTCGGGTTCCCACGTTGCCTCTTCCATCTTATGGTTTCTCCATAAAACTTTTACCAGCCGAGTCATCAGGTTTCTCAGTACTTGTTCTCTTATATCAAGAATCTTGACTGGCTCTTCACAATAAGACAGATCAAGTTATAGTTATAATTCCACATAGGTGATTACATGCGTTGGGTCAGGCATGTATTTTCTCAACAGTGATACGTGGAACACATCGTGAACTTTGGAGATATTTGGTGGCATTTCCAAATGGTACGCTAAAACCCAAATTCGTTCTAGAATTTTGAAAGGTACGATGTACCTGGGACTCAATTTTCCCTTCTTACCACAATGTATAACACCCTTCTATGGAGATACCTTTAGGAAAACATGATCTCCTACATAAAATTCCAAATCCTTCCTTCGGTTATCATCCTAGCTCTACTGCCTACTTTGAGCAGCTTTGATGTGGTTTTGGATTACCTTCCCCAATTCCATTGTTTCCTCCACATGTTCTGGGCCTACGAGTTTTCTTTCACCAGCATCATCCCAACAGGTTGGTGTGTGACATCGCTTTCCGTATAACGCTTCATATGGTGCCATCTGAATACTTGAATGGAAGCTATTGTTGTAGGAAAATTCTACTAGAGATAAATATTGATCCCACATACCTTGAAAGTCAAGTGAGCATGATCTCATCATGTCTTATAAGGTTTGAATAGTTCGTTATGATTTTGCATCAGTTTGGGGGTGGTAATCAGTCCTCAAAACGAAGTTCAGTATCCATGTCTTTCTGAATAATTTTCCATAATCATGATGTAAAACGTGGATCATGATCAGAATCAATCGAGAGTGGTACTCCATGAAGTTTTACATCTTCATTAATATATAGTCTTACTAATCGTTCAAGTGGTAAATATTCTCTTATAGCAAGAAAATGTGGTGACTTGGTAAGACGATCAATAATGACCCATATTGTATCATTCCTTCTAGGTTTCTTTGGTTGTCCCATAAAAAAGTCCATCGTAAAATTATCCCATTTCCACTCAGGTATGGGAAGAGGTTTCAAGACTCCACCAAGTTGTTTCCTTCCAGCTTTCACTTGTTGACAAACCATACATCTTGACACAAAATCAAAAATCTCCCTCTTCCTGTTGTCCCACAAAAAATGTTCCTTCAAATCCCTATACATCTTAGTGCTACCAGAGTGTATGGAGAAATTCCAACTGTGAGAATCATCCAACAATTCCCTTTTTAGATCAGGTATATCGGGAACACAAAGTTTCTTCCCAAATTTCTAAATTCCATCTTCATTCACAAAGTCACTCAATCTCCCATCAGTCACATCTTTAATCTTCTTTTGAAACTCTTCATCATCATTCTGAGAACTCTTAATCCTTTCTATTAAAGATGGTTTGGCAACCATTTGAAAAATCATTGATGTTTCACCTTCCATGGTCATTCCCATGTCCATCTTTACTAGATCCAGGGAAATAGGATCCATTTAAACTCTCATCTTGTTCAAAAATCCATGATCATTTCTACTCAAAGCATCTGCCACCTTATTTGCCTTCCCCGGGTGGTAGTGTATCATGCAATCATAATACTTCAAGAGTTCAAGCCATCTCATTTTCCTCTTGTTTAGTTATTTTTGTGAAAAAATATACTTCAAACTTTAGTGATCAGTATAAATCTCACATTTTTCACCATATAGATAGTATCTCCATATCTTCAAAGAAATTATTACAGCTGCTAACTCAAGATCATGAGTAGGATAGTTTTTCTCAAAAAATTTAATCTGTCGTGATGCATAGGCAATAACCCTATCATTCTGCATAAGGACACAACCATGTCCTTTCTTTGAAGCATCACTATAAATAAAAAAACCCATAATTCCCCGATGGTAGATTCAAGATAAAAGCATTGACTAATCGTCTCTCCAGTTCTTCAAAACATTTTTCACAGCTTTTTTTCCAAAAAAAATTAACCCCTTTACGAGTGAGCTTGGTTAATGGGTTAGCCAATCAGGAAAAATTATGGAAGTAACGTCGATAATAACCTGCTAAACCAATAAAACTATGTACCTCGGTTATACTCATTGGTGATGGCCATTCATGGATTGCTCTTGTCTTAGAAAGATCAACAGAGATTCTATCCTTAGAGAAAATATGGCCATGAAAAGAAATCTCTTGAATCCAAAATTCACACTTGCTAAAATTCCCATATAATTCATATCTTCTTTGAGTCTTTAAAATAATGCGCAAGTGATTTTAATTATCCTCGTAGCTTTTGGAGTATACAAAGATATCATAAATAAATATCACTACAAATTCATCAAGATATTCCATGAAAACACTGTTCATTAGATCCATGAAAATAGAGGGTGCATTAGTCAATCCAAAAGGCATTACAGTACACTCGTAATTCCTGTACCTGGTTCGAAATGATATCTTCGGAATGTATTCCTTCATCACACACAACTGATGATATCCAGATCAAAGGCCAATCTTTTAAAAATATTGAGCTCCAAGAAGTTGGTCAAATAAATCATCAATGAGAGGTAGGGGATACCTGTTCTTTATTGTTATAGCATTAATCTCCCTGTAGTCAATGCACAACCTCATAAATCCATCTTTCTTCTTAACAAAAAGAACAGGGTCTCCCCATAGAGAAGCACTAGGGAATATAAATCCCTTATTACTCAATTCTGCTAGTTGTTTCTTTAGTTCCACTAATTCTACAGTTTCCATTCTATAAGGGGTCTTCAATAAGGGCCTTGATCCAGGAATTAAATTAATGTAAAACTCAATTTCTCATTCTGGAGGATGTTTAGGTAAATCTTCTGGAAACACATCAACATATTCTTTCACAATAGGTACATCCTCTATTTGAACATTCCTTTCCTCACCGATAGTTATTTCATTCTCTCCTCCCCAATAATTGAATTTATTTGAGCTACTAGGGGTGCATCTAGATAAGAATTAGGTGGTGACGATTCTTCTCTAAAGATAATGAGTTCTTTATCATCATCATCAAAAATAGTAACCTCTTTCTTCTTACAAAAAATCGTCACATCATGGTTCGAAAGCCAATCCATACCGAGGATTATATCAAACTCAATCATAGGTATGACGATGAGATCAGCAGATAAAGAAGATTTATATACTCTAATTGGAACAGATTCAAAAACCTTTGTTGTGATGATACTTCCCTTATAAGTTTTAACTAAAAACTCCCTTGTCAAATCAAATTGGAATTATCTAATTGTTTGGAAAAAATCCCTCAAGGAATCATTGAATCATTTTTTTGGTGATTGTGTTTGTTGACAAAGTGGACATCTGTGTTGTGATTGTTGACAAAGCAAACCATGACATACAAATTTGTTGACAAGGGGGATTTCATTGTGGCATGTCGAGTTCATGGGATTTGGTTAGCGATCCATGTTTGGTTCAAAAATGTTTATAAAATTGATGGATGATCTAGAGGAGGTACAAAAAGAGCATATACAACGTGGCTCCGTTTTCCAGTGTTTGCCAAATGTTTTGGGCATGAAAATCGACAAATGGGGAAAAGTGTTTTTGGAAAATTGACTTGCGTGCTGAGGTTTTGGAGTCTTGGAAACTTGCGCTCCATATGTCTTTCAAGATCAAAACATAAAAATATGGTAAAGTGATAAGGGTCATGCATGTTTTGGGTTTGGTCGTGCAAGTGGTTTTCATGGTAGAGACTTGCGTGTCGAGACTTGCGTGCTGACGGGAGACTTGCGTGTCGTCGTGCAGGGTGTCCAAATGCCTATAAATATAGGTCTACCCCTCTTCATTCAGTGAAGAGTTCAACACTTAGAAAAATCAGTGCTCGCATCATGCAGGTGTGGTGGTCACACAAGTGTTGTGTGGTCATGTAGGTGGATGTTATGGGCCAAGTGATAGTTGCGTGCCTGAGGTGGTTTGGGAGAGGAAGGAAGTGAGTCGCGCAAGTTTGGAGTAGCAGAAGCTTGTGTCGTGCAAGTGGTTGAGGTGGACTTGCATTCCAGTTTTGACTTGTGCACCGAGACTTACGCACCGGCTTAGAGAAGGGCGCCAAGTAAGGGTGATTTCTGGCAGTGATTCAGGGCTGCATGGAATCTGGAAGATTATCTGATACCTTTGGTGCAAAGAGAGATTCATCTACGGGTGAAAGTTGGACATCAAAAGAGCATCCACATACAATAGAGGATATATTCATTTGTGATAATGAAGAGACCTACAAGTCTATAAACTGTGATTGGATCCTTTCCGGAGCAGTGAGAAAAGGAAGAGGAAGAAGGTGATCCTCTCCAGTGAAAGTGAGCCAGAGAGAGAGAAATAGGGAGTGAACCTTGGGAAAGTAGTGATCTGACCCTAAACCATGTAAAGGCAATGAGCCTGGGCATAGAAGTGATCTATATCAAACATTGTAAATTGGCAGTGAGCCTTAGTGGATTTGGTACAGTGGCACATTATCATTGTATGCTCCTTGGACGTAGACCAGTGAGAGTGAACCAAGTAAAAATCTCTATGTTTTCCTGACTACTTCCCTGAATTGCATTTAAAGGATCATCATAAGATAAAGAATAAAATAATTAGTCATAATAAATACACAAGTGATAACAAAGAGACCCTTGTAATTAAGAGGTCAAGATCCAGTGGGGCAAGAAGAATTTTGAAAAAGAATATCCATACCCCGATTCACCCCCCCCCATCAGGGTATATAGGCCCCTATTAGTCCTAAAAATTAATATCAGAGTGAAGGTTTATTTTATCACATTTGTTTTCAGTAACTTGTTATGGTTGATTTTTTTGTTAAATCAGTCTTCTCTTATCTCAGTGTGCCATGGAAAAGGGAAAAACGTCAAAGAAGAATCATAAGTCAAGTGATATCCCTCAGTGTGGCAGTGTTTATGGAAAAAGTGTGATTCAACTAAATGAATCAAATAACTTACTGAAGGAAGGCTTGGATGAATCCAATAGGGAACAGATTGATTCACTCAATCATGATGTAGGACTGAGTGAAGTACTTGAACATCAAATTGATACCAAAACAACTGACGATGAAGATGTATTAAGAAGGATACCACCAGTATATGTTGTCAACATGACAACGAAATTTGATCAGAAATTGGATGATGATGTTAAATCTAAAGATATTTGGATCCAAGTATTGGAAATTTAGTTCAACAAGCTGAGAGGCTTAAATCAATGGCTTATTGATGTGGATACTGACCTAAGGGAAAATAATGATTCTCAAGGTGAAGAAATACAAAAGATGGCCATAATGAAAGGAAAAAAAGGCTTATGATTATGAAGAGAATCAAAATTCCGAGGAAGTTCAGAATCTAAAAGCCAGAAATGATGATCTAGCTACATAGTTGTCTGAAAAATTCACATGTCGTGTCCTATAGAGAGATGTGGTGGAAAGAGGAAGATCCCTAAAATGGGGGAAGATAAAATGGAAGATTCCAAACAGAGAGATTCCTACCCAGAGATGGAATCAAGGGAAGTGTCATATTGGTGGAACATCAAAGAAGGAAATGACTACCAGTGGGATTAAACCTCAAAGTGCGAGGAAGGCCAAGCCTACCAAATCTATATATCAGAAAAATGATCAAAATGTGGGTAATGAATGCCTAGTCATATGGCCAGAATAGTTGAAGTTGGAAAGGCAGTTGGAGGAAGCAAGGAAATAGTGTGATGCTCTGAAAGAAAAAATCAAAGGTTTTACCCATCAGGATCAACCGCAATCCTCATCCTGAGGATTCTAGAAGTTCCCCTCTCCCTATGTATATTAATTCTATTAACTATTGATTCAAATGTTTCAGGTTTTAGGGAGATACGATCCAAGGGTAATTTGCATCTAAAGATGCAAAGTGGAGAAGTGATATGCTCCATAGTTTTAATTGATTCAAATTAGGTACCAGAGTTGAAGAAGCAAGGGAGAAATAGAGAACAATAGAAAGTGATTGTGTTATTAACTTTATATCTTGTTTCCTACACTAAGTTCCAACTTAGTAGGATTTGAGATTCTGTTAATGGATCAATGATGAGTTCTAGATAATAAAATATGAATGACAAGAAGAATGTTTATTGGTATAAATAGTGGGCCTAACCCCATTAAGTGATGCACAACATAGGAGGAGCATTCAATAACAAAATCAAATGAAAGAGCATTTAAATCGTTTATTGGATGACTCAGATTAGGTGTTTCCTATTAAGGGAAGAAAGAAATATAGGGAGAAGCAGCAATAACCATGCATTTGATGATTATTTTTTTTATTTTAACAATGTTGTATCATCTGACTACTTTCAGGATACCAAGAATCTACGAGGGAAAATCAAAGGTGTGTCAACAAAAATCTGAGAGAAGAAGTTTAATGAAATGATGTCATTGAACAAGGACACAGTGAAATTTTTTTTGTTGAAAGTGAGGATGTGGAAAGAGACTTAGGGGGAGTATAAGAGAAAATTATAATTCAGAAAAAGACAATAATGATGAACAAGAAAGTGTAAAGTCTGTGTCTGCAAGGAAGCCAAAGAGTCGAGCTGAAATTAATAGGCAGAATATCATTGATGATCAGACAGCTCCAGTTTAGACTAGAAGAATGAAGTCACTGCAGCAAACATTTTTCCTATCTCAGGAAAAGCTTAAATGCTTTAATGATGCAGCTAAAGATGAAAACTGGGTTTAGGATATGAATGAAGAGCTTGATCAGATTCAAAAAAGAATCAGACGTGGAATATTGTTTCAAGGCCAGCAGATAAGAACATCGTCAGGACTAAATGTGTTTTTTTGGAACCAGATGAACAAAGATGGCGTAGTAATTAGAAACAAATCATGAATGGTTTGTAAAGGATAATCCTAGATAGAGGGAATTGATTTTGATGATACATTTTCACCAGTTGCAAGGCTGGAGACAATGAGATTATTTTTAGCCATAGTAGTGCAAATAAAGTTCAAAGTGTTCTAGAAGGACGTCAAATCTAAAATTCAGAAAGGTTTTCTAGAAGAAGAGATTTACATTGCACATCCAGATGGTTTTCTTATTCTTGAAGATGAGAATAAATTTTATGGGTTGAAGCAAGCACCAAGAGCATGGTACTCAAGGCTGGATTAGTATTTAAAGAAGCTTGGGTTTCAACGTGGTGGAGTTGATTAGAATCTCTACTTCAACAAAAATAGTAATCAAAGGATGATGGTGTTGGTTTATGTCAATGACATAATATTTGGCGGATCAGATGAAGCTTAGTGTAGACAGTTATCTGAATTCATGAAAAATGAGTTTGAAATGTCAACGATTGGAGAGCTAAAAGTTTTCCTTGGTCTACAGGTGACACAAGGAAGGAATGGAACATTCATTTCTCAATCTAAATATTCCAAGGAGGTTCTGAGAGGGTTTGGAATTTATAATTCTATGTAAATGAAGTCTCTGGTTACTACTCAGATGAAATTGTCCAAAGATGAGGATGGAAAGGCAGTTAATATCACAGAATACAGGAAAATTATTGGAAGTTTGTACTTGACCGCAACAAGGCTTGATATTGTTTTCACCACATGCCATGTAGAGAGATATGAGAGTAATCCCAAGGATATCCACATTATTTGATTGAAAATAATACTTTGTTATATCAAGGGAACGATGGGCATTGTCTTTAAATATAACGACAAATCTCAGACAGAGTTATTGGGATATACTGATGCTGATTGGGTTGGTTCACCAGATGACAGTATATCATCATCTGGAGGTGCATTCTATCTTGGTGGAATATGTATTTCTTTGTTAAGAAAGAAGAAGGATTTCATTTCATTAAGAACCACAGAAGTTGGGTATATTGGAGCCACTCAAGCTTGCACACAGTTGTTATGGATGAAGCAGCATCTTACAGATATGGGAGTTGAAGTGAAGTCTCTGATCGAAATCCATTGTGGTAAATCAAGTGCTATAAATCATAGAAAAAAATCTCATCCATCATTCTAGGAAAAAGAACATTGAGATAAAGTATCATTTAATCAAGGAGAAGGTTGATCAGGGAATCGTGAGGTTGGAGTATATGCCTACAAAGCTACAGGTTTCAAACATTCTGACAAAGGCCTTACCCAAGGAAGCTTTTGAGATACATTGACTGGCTCTGGGAGTTCAGTCGACTACCCACACTTGAAAGAGTGTGGATGTGGAACCCCCCCCCCCTCCCGGAGTTATGAGGTGTTTTTCCTAAATGTGCTGATATTTTTTCTCTACTCTGTTATAGAATGCAAAAGAGTGACATTTGGGTTCATTGAAAAAGGGGTAGAGAATAGTGATTGTTCAAGGGGGAGACAATGTGGATATTTGAAAAATCATGACAGATACAGGGAGAAGCTGACATGTGGAGTAGTCAGATAGATGGAGTTGATGATGTGCTGAAGAGGATTTGCAGCTGACAAGAGTTAAAGCTGTGAGCATATAAAGGGAGTTTTTTTAATCCGACGACGCTAGAAGTTATCGATCAAAGAATAGATATCACAACAGTTGAGGATCATGATAAAAGTATAAGAGTGGTGTTGGAATTCGGTAAGAATATTTCCAAACATTGGTATTAGTTTGGTGTCAACAATGGGTGTCATAGTTGAAGTGATTCATTGATGAACTTTTCATTTACTCTTGTTTCTCACTCCAAGCATTGCTCATGTGGGCTTAGAGTATGTGTTGAGTAAATCCTTGATTTCTCTCAGAATCACAATAAGCGAATGGTGGATGAAGACTTAATGATGTATCTTTTTATGGAAGGGTTGTCAAAAAACCAAAATGGGGAAATTGTTGGGAAAAATCCCTCAAGGAATCATTGAAGCATTTTTGAGGTGATTGTGTTTGTTGACAAAGTGGAAATCTGGGTTGTGATTGTTGACCAAGAAAACCATGACATACAAATTTTTTGACAATGGGGATTTCATGGTGGCATGTCGAGCTCAAGGGTTGTGGTTAAGAATCCATGTTTGGTTCAATAACGTTGATAGAAGGAATGGATGATCTGGAGGTGGTACAAAAAGAGAAGATACAAGGTGGTGCCGTTTTCCAGTGTTAGCCAAATTTTTTGGGCCTGAAAATCGACAAATGGGGAAAAGGGTTTTTGGAAAAGGGACTTGTGTGCCGAGGTTTTCAAGGCTTGGAAACTTGAGTGCCATATTTTTTTCAAGATCAGAACATCAAAATATGGAAAATGGATAAGGGTCGCGCATGTTTTGGGGTTGGTCGCGCAAGTGGTTTGTACGGAAAAGACTTACACGCCGAGACTTGCGTGTAGAGGAAAGACTTTTGTGCCATCGTGCAGGGTGTCCAAATGCCTATAAATATAGGTAAACCCCTCCTTATTTGGCGAATATGTCAACACTTAGAAAAATCAGAGCTCTCATCACGCAGGTGTGGTGGTCGCGTAAGTGTGGTGTGGTCGCACAGGTGGAAGTTGCGCGTCATGTGATAGTTGCGTGCCTGAGGCGGTTTGGGAGAGGAAGTAAGTGAGTCTCGCAAGTTTGGAGTAGAAGAATCTTGTGTCGTGCGTGTGGTTGAGGTGGACTTGCACACCAGTTTTGACTTGCACGCCGAGACTAGCGCACTGGCTTAGAGAAGGGCACCAAGTAAGGGTGATTTCCGGCAGTGATTCAGGGCTGCATGGAAGCTGGAAGATTGCCTGATACCTTCGGTGAAAAGATAGATTCATCTACGGGTGAAATTTGGACTTCAATAGAGCATCCACATACAACAGTTTATATATTCATTAGTGATAATGAAGAGACCTTCAAGTCTATAAACTGTGAGTGGATCATTTCCGGAGCAGGGAGAAAATGAAGACGAAGAAAGTTATCCTCTCCACCAGTAGTGATCCATAGAGATAGAAATAGGGAGTTACCCTTGGTAAAGCAGTGAGATGACCCTAAACCTTGTAAAGGAAGTGATCCTGGGTATAGAATTGATCTAGCCCGAACATTGTAAATTGGCAGTGAGCCTTAGTGGATTTGGTACAGTGGCACATCGCAGTTGTATGCTCCTTGGACATATCCCAGTGAGTGTGAACCAAGTAAAAATCTCTTTTTATGCCTACTTACTTCCATACATTTCATTTAAAGCATCATAATCAGATAAAGAAGAAGATAAGTCATCATAACAAACACACAAGTTCAAACAAAGTGACCCTTGTAATAAAGAGGTCAATATCCAGTGGGGCAGGAAGAATTTTGAAAAAGAATATCCATACCCTGATTCACCCCCCTCTTAGGGTATAAAGGCCCCTATTGGCCCTAAAACTAATTTTATTAATAGACTGGGAAGATATGAAAAAATGCGATGATCCAAAATCAAATAAAGCATTGGATAAACATGAAGAAACCATTAGATTACCTGCCACCACATCTTTCAGAGCATCAACCTCAGCAGTAGTGATTGCATAATCTTGGTCTTGATCCCTTGGCCTTTTCTCAGGTAGTTTCCCTGATGCTTTGGAAATTCATTTTCATAATATCTCATCTCCCTGCAATTGTATCATTGATAATCGGTAGCTTCTTTCTTCCCCTTGCAATCACGAGCTTGGTGGCTATTTTCACCACACTTGTAACAAACTCTCATTCCCTTCAGGAAAGTACCTGGGTGTTTCTTCCCACATTTACTGCAGGATGGATATTCAAATTTTCACTTCTTCCCCTTATTTCAATTTCCAAAGTGATCAACATATCTCTTCTTATCTTTCTTTTCTTTAAAGTCTTAATTCTTAGAGAATTCCTTTTCTGTCTTGATGGCACATGAGACAATATCTTCGTACGATGAGAAGGATTGTGAGACTAATTCTAGACGAATAAATGGTTTTAACCCATCAAATAAAAGATCAATCTTACTTATTGTGTTACGTATATAATCTGCAGCATGCCTCTCTAACCTTTTAATTTAATCCTCATACTTTGCGACATTCTCATCCTCCTTTTTCCTCAGACTCAGAAATTGCCTTTCCATATCTTCTCGATGATCATGAGAAAAGTATTTTTCTAAGAAAATCTCTTTAAACTCCCTCCAATCAATATTTGATAATTCATCATCTTTCTTTGTGCTTTGAATCAATGAACACCATTGATCAGCATCTCCAGTGAGGCGGTAAACTACCATGATAAATTTTTCCCTTTCACTACTCCCTAGGGAATGAAATATTTTCTATGAGTAATTTATCCATTGCTCAGCTACTAATGGATTTTTACTCCCATATAATGTTGGAGGTTGTTACCTCATGAAGCAAGCTAACATTGATCCTCCACGTTGTGGATTAGGGTTCTATATATGTATAAGGTTATTATTCATAACCTGAGTGAGTGGTCCCAGTATGGTGATAAGCTGATCAACACCAGTTGTATAACCAGCTCCACTATAATTATCTTGAGCTGGAGGGAAATCCCTACATGGAGTTTTTCCATTTATACTGTTTCCATTCCGTCCACTAGGCACCATTTCTAAATAATGGCATACACTAGATTATTTTATGAATCACAATACATAAATCCAAAACTGTAAAACACTTAACATAAATTGAACAGTTTATGGATATAATCCATAGTCATAAAAATGTTTTCTTTGAGGAAGTTTATACTCATAAACCTTTCATAATGGTTTGAAAATAAAATTAGAATTATCCTAAACATACCCCCCATGAGTGTCGTAACCAAGAGTGAAGAAAGGCTCATTGTCATGCACTAGTTTCCATTCAATTCTAGATCAAAGTGGTGTTTTGGGTTTTACCCATAGGTACATTTGTGCCCAAGCCGCCTCTACCTGCTCGTATCCAGATAGGGATGTATTTCTCGTAAAACTCACAAAATCTCAACAATACCAAAATTCTTGGAAGTTCTTCTACACTAATCCTCGAAGTCCATCTTAGGTCTATGTGCTCTAATCAGTGTCTATCTAAATCTAGCTTCCAAGGGTTAAACTAAACCTCCTCTGATACCAACAATAAGGCCACAACCCTAGTTACCCATAGTCAGTGCATTATTACATAACATTGGCATGATAAAAAAAGATCAAGTCTCGAAAGACCGACTAGTTTAGTAGACTTGGAAACAATAGATACATTAATAAGTCTTACATTACATCATAAAGTGAAAAACTACAACAACATAGTCTCAATAGTCCACACTCATATCCCCTTAGACTATCCCTACAAGTCAGTCATAAAATACATCTTCACATCCTAGAAAAAATAAAACATAGAAAGGGGTGAGATCATATGCTCATTAAGGATAACAATATATCGGAAACTTTCATAAATAAGCATAAAATTTTAAGGCAATGTATAACTAAAACAAAATCCTTTTAAACATTAACTTCACCATAATATGGAAAAAATAAAAAGAAATAATGCCATGTACTTATTCACATGGATATTCTACTAGTAGAATAATCACATGCAATATCAATAAACACTTTCATAAGGATGGAATGCATAATTACAAACTATCATAACCACATAGTCAAGGCCTTGTGCCAAGAATACAAATAAGATTTTGTCAAGGCCTTTTTACAAGACACTAGTTTGTCTCATGAGACCTACTGATTCATCGAGGAGCTAAAGCGGGCTCCACCCACCACTTTCTAAGTCCATTGAATTCCTCCTATGAACAGGTTTAAACATAACATAAAAATTCGTATTAAAACTATCATACAAAATTTCAATACTTTCTCCATAAACCATGAATGGTATAAAAATAACACATCCATAGTCAAACATATCACAAAACCATACAATATGGAAGTTTTTTGTCATAATAAATCAACTTCAAATAAGCTTAAAAGCCATCAAAGGATGTTGATATGGATGAAATCAAAACTACATGAGAGAAATATCTCTTATTGAAATAATTTAAGAGTCACTTAATTATAAAAGAAAACATTAACATTGAAAATATTCTTATAAGCTTGTAAGGGAAGCTTCGACAATTTTATAATGGAGGAAAATAGCCACACCTGCTGTATAAGTTGAAAAAGACATTCATACCTTAATTTAGTCGAAAAGGTTAAAAAGGACCTTATTTGGAAAATGATGGAAAGATTCCATTATAAACATCTTATAAAAAGTCAAACAATGGTATAAATTACTTTAACCTGTATTCTATAAAA
Organism: Viscum album; assembly: GCA_963277665.1. Lineage (NCBI taxonomy): Eukaryota > Viridiplantae > Streptophyta > Magnoliopsida > Santalales > Viscaceae > Viscum > Viscum album. Next base: position 119,653,462 of record OY728119.1, read on the forward strand.
TAGTCATAATTCTTGGAAATACATTTTTTAGAAACATGGATGTGGATGATAAAGAGGTCCCAGTAGAAAAATACGTATAAACAACCTCAGATAATGAAGAGATTGTGAAATTAACCCTTACCTTGTACTTTTCCTTGGTCGAGGGTAGTTTAACCAACTGTATAATGGTGAAATAAAGGTTATTAAATTATAAAAGAATCATATACATTAATATGATATCATATATGATCTGTTAACATTTCTTTGTCAATAATATCTTAGTATTATTTTCGTTTCAAGTGTTAACAGATTATTTTTACGTTATATTATTTGTTATGTGAGTCGTATTTGTTATGGATGTGATGTATATTATTGATATCCAGAATGATATCAAGTCTTTAAACATTAGTTTTAATCTTATAATGAAAATTATTCTTGAACGGATATGATGGGGAATGAATCTCATCATGTTCATGGAGACGGTAATCCGTACGTACGCACGAGCGACAATATCATTATTTCGATATTGAAATAATATATAATTGGACGGTATATCATATATACAGAATCCTTATCATGTTTTATTTATTATTTAAATTAATTACACATCATTATTATACCCATCCAAATAATAATGTATTGAATAACAATTACACCACGACGTGGAGACGGTAATCCATACGTACACACGTATTGTGACATGTCATTCAAAGGATGGATATAATAATGAATATGGTTGTACCATATTTATAATAACATAACAATATATAGAAGATACTGTAGTAATTATTTTAGAATGGAAATAACAAATAAATAAGAAGTGGAAGAAGAAAAGAACTTGAAAGAAGGTGGTGAAATTATTACATCTTCTTCGGGTTCTTCCTTTTGATTTGATCAAAAGGGCTCCATAAGTTGGATTTATGACTAAAAGAAAGAATCTAGGATGAATTGAGGGATGTTTAGAGGATATTTTGTTAGGTTTTGACAAATAAAAATGTCTTTGAAGGTGTTAATTAGAGAGAATGGGAGTGCCCTTTTATAAGAGGGGTGAGGGGCACCTTAGGAAAAGCTAGAAATATTATTTTATAATAAAATAATCTTCAGTTTCTAATGGCTCCAAAATTTATTCCATAAAATATAAGGTGGGGATGGGTAAAAAAACTCAACCAATAGGTTTTATATAGTTTTGGGTCACTATATTAACTTTATCTTTTAGATTTAACTCTTACTTAAATAGTTTGACATTTACCATGTCTCTTTGTATTTTTAAGTTATATGGTTAATATACTTTATATATACTTCTAGGAAAATCCCAAGTGGTTCATTAATGATAAACCTATAATTATATAAGTCATTTGGCGGAACCTTATATTTTTAGGAATAGAATATCAATTAATAATATAATATTTGTTTTAAAAACTATTTTATTTCAATTTTGACACTCTTTGGTATTTGGTTTTTTCTAAATTCATAACAACATTATTACTTCGAAAACAATTCATCTCACCAACCCTAATATGTCATGTTAACCTAAAAAATTAGTGGATTTCATAAAAAGTGTCAAATTACATTTATTTGGTTATTTATAATATCAATTATTTTAATATTTCATTAATTATGTAATTACTGCATCACCATTGTGTCATAAATAAAATAAATTATTTATTGTCTAAAAATTATAAATAAAATACCATTATTTAGGAATGTTTTTTATCTCTCTAATTAATATTTATAATCTAATTTTTCTTATGTAAAACCTTATATTAAAAATGTTTTAGTTATTAAATTTTTATTTTAACTCTTTTAACTCTTCTTTGAATTAAATAATAATAAATGTCCTAATCTAATCCAAGTGGACCAAAGAGGTTCTTATTTTATTCCTAAGGTTTGTTTTGGTCGAATTATACTTAGCCAGTAGATTTAGGACATGTGTTAAGGTAATAATAATATCATTTTCAATCTTAATTACCCTATTTACTTTTAACTGGGGCAAATAAAAGTAAAAAAGTTACTATTCACCAAAAATTATTTTTATATTATTAAACCAAATTTTACTCCTTGATATTAACCGTGTCTATCCTATTTTTGAAATTCCTCTCACATAAGTGATAAAATTATGTTTTATGTGAATTTGCAAATTCTCCTAGGAGGTGGGTAAAAGACGACAAAAGGTTCAATAAAATATTTATATATCTAACATTATTGTAAATTGACTCCATTGAATAACATTGAACTTATATAGGTATTACGTGTCTATTTTGACCAAAAGTAAATTTAAATAAAATAAATAATTATTTGAATAAAAATTAGGTTTTAAACTATAACTCAGTGTTTTTCACTATTCATCAAAAACTGAACGTTTTCAGAAAAATACCAAAAATTAAACCTTGGCTAATTTCGATATTCCGAATCCAAAAATGAAGTCCATTTTGAAAGAAAATGTTTATAAAATTTCAAAAAGTGGTTATTTCTATTCATAATGGTTACTTTGATTGGTTGTGGTGTGTTAGAACTCGAAGTTGCGTACAACACACGCTACTGTATTATTAAAAGAGAAGCATACCGTTGAAGCATGGGGTGTTACAGGGTAAGAAATACAACGAAAGATAAAATAAATATTAATCATGTTGAATAATTGAAACCACATGCCTTTACCAATAATAAACATGAATACAATCATGGCATGAATATGAGATGAGTAAATAATTCCATAATAAAACATAATCATGGGTATTATACTAGTCGAATGACCACATGAACCATCAATATTATTTTCATAATGAGGGAATGTATAATACCATACTTTAATTTCTATGTCAAGGCCTCGTGCGAGGACCTTTGGGCTAACTGTAACCAGACCCAAACTCGGAGAGCCTCTATAACCAGACTCCATCCCGGAGAGCCTCTATAACCAGACTCCAACCAAAAAAGCCTCTGTAACCGGACTCCATCCCGGAGAGATTCTATTACCGGACTCCATCCCGAAGGGTCTGCTGTAACCGGACCCCAACCCGGAGGGCCTACTTTTAACGGTCCCCAACCCAGAACATACTAGTCTAATACATTCCTCATAAGAAAAGGTTGAAATATAACATAAACATTCATATTAAAACTGGCATATGAAATTTCAACACATTAACCATAAACCATGAATGGTATAAAAATAGAACATACATAGTCAAACATATCTTAACTCATTCAATACAATATGGAAAATTTTATTATAATAAATCAACTTCAAATAAACATAAAATTCATCAAAGGATGTTGACATAGATGACATCAAAAGCTTTTTTATAGAAATATCACTTTCTATTTTGAAATCATTTAAGAGTCTAATAATTATAAAGAAGACCATTATTTTGAAAATATTCTTATAAACTTGTAAGGGAAGATTTGGCGATGTTATAATGGCAGAAAATAGATTCACCCTCCGTATAAGTTAAAAAAACATTCTTACCTTAATTTTTTCAAAAAGGTTAAAAGTACCTTGTTTGGAAAATGATGGAAAGATTCCTTTCAAACCATTTTATAAAAAGTCAAAAAAGGATATAAATGGCTTTAACCCATAGTCTAGTAAATAGTAAAAAAGTTTTGGAATATATTTTTAAGAAACATGGATGTGGATGATACAGAGTTCCCAGTATATAATTACGTATAAAAACCCTTAGATAATTAATAGATTGTGAAATTAACCCTTACCTTGTTGTAATCAATCGAGTCATATGAACAGTAGTCAATAACAACCAAATGAATCATAGAATATCATGAATATAAAAAGAATCATGATATATATATCAAATGGAAGTACACAATACACCTCATGCAATAAATAAGTGGTGTACAATGGAAATCTCAGGGAATTAAAAGTGAGATAAGAAACCTCTTACCTCATGTCCGACATGACCCGTTCGTTCTTTAATATCCATTAATTTGGGTAACTTCCTTTGGTTTGAACCAAAAGGACTTCTTGAAGTTCCTTCTTCCTAGGGTATGGCTTCTAGGAGGAGTAGAGGGATGTAGTGAGCTTAATTTGGAAGAGTTTGGACAAGCCTAAAGGCTTGAGAGGTGTGAGGAATTGGTTAGAAGTGGTCTTCTTTTATAAGGGGGAGGAGAGGATCTTTAAGAAAATGTGAACATATTATCTTATTATATAATGATATTCGGTTTCTAAAGGTCCAAAAATAATTAGGGTCTAAGATGAGATGACTCATGGTTGAAATAAAATCATTAAATAATAATTGGACATGTTTTGGATATTATTTTAATATTTATAATCTAATTTATTTAAATCATTTATTAATGAGGTAGATATTGCATCATTATTGTGTCATAAATAATTTAATTTAGTTGATTTCTAAAAATGATAAAAAAAATCCATGATTTAGGAAATCTTTTTATCATTCAAATGAATATTTATAGTCAAAAAGATTACTTATATAACACTATATAAAAATTAATTACTAAAGTATTTTTGTTTTTGTCAATTTTGCCTTTACTTTAAATTAATTAGTATAAAGTGTCATTATCATTCATAAGTGGCTCCATGGGGTCCCAAAAGCGACCCAAGGATGCCCATGGCCGTCCATTACTCATCAAATAATATTTTGACATGTGTTAAGGTAATTGTGAATTATTAAAATATTCTTTTTACATTGAATTACTCTATTTACCTTTAACTGCAGTAAATAAAAGTCAAAAGTTATTGTTCACCAAAAATTATTTTTATCTTATTGAACCATATTTTACTCCTTGATATTAACCATGTCTCTCATATTTTCGAAATTCTACTCATAGAAGCGGTAAAATTAAGTTTTATGTGAATTTTCAAATTCTCATAGGAGGTGGGTAAAAGACGGTGAAAAGATAAATAAAATTTTTATATATCTAAAAGTATTATAAACTGAGTCCAATTAATTAAATTGAACTTATATAGGAATTATGTATCTATTCTGACATAAATTAATTTAAATAAAATAAATAATTATTTAAATAAAAATTCTGTTTTAAACTATAACTTAGTGTTTTTCACTATTCATCAAAAATTGAATATTTTCAGAAAAAATACCAAAAATTCACACTAAGCTCATTTCAATATTACAAATTCAAAAATGAAGTCTAATTTACCAAATTCAAAACCTATAAATTTCATTTATTAATTTAAATTTAATTCCCGTTGTCAAAAATGAAAGGCGTATTTTTAAGAAATAATAACTATCAAAATATTTGCACTTTTTTCTGACCAATTTCAAAGTGAAATTACATACAATGACCAGAATTGGATTAAATAGTAAAAATATAATCTGTTTTTACTTCCAAACCATTAAAATTTATAATTTATCACTATAAATTATTTCGATTAAAAAAGTTGTTTTTATTTAAAATTTAGTATTTTCACTATTCACCAAAATATGAAAGTTATCAGAAAAATACCAAAAATTTATCAAAACTAAATTTTTATCTTCCGATTCTAAAGAAGAAGTTTATTTTGTCAAATTGACTATATATAAAAGTTTCAAATATTGGTTTTAAAATTGGTTCGACCTCAAAAGGTGGTAAAATTGCATTTTCTGAAAAATACACCCTTTATCTAAAAAATTGAATTTGTTCTTAAATTATGTCTAAGAAACACATAATATGGATTATAAAATTATAAAGATTATATAATGTTCAAAATTCAGTTAATACTATTCATGACCGCTTTTGAACGGCTAGTTTGGTAAGTCGTGGTGCGCTTGAACTCAGTGTTGCGTGTAGTACAAGTTATTGAATTATTTTGAAGAAATAACGTACTATGAAATATTTGGGTGTTACATAAGAAACCTCCCTGGGGTTCAATCCCAACACCATCTTATTTATATCAATTCTATATCATCTATTCCATTCAACCTCAATGTTTCCTTCATTTCCATTCCGATCCTTACCCGAGCTATGTCGTCTTAATGGGATCACTCCATCCACCTGGGCAGTTAACCAAGTGTAAGCCCTAGATCACCTCTTCAAACTATGTTTTTGTTTCTTGTCTTCTACACATGGTATATATAAATCCTACATGAGGTTCCATCCCATCCAATGGTAAACCTTGGTTTCCACCTCATTGAGGTCCACCTTCCGGATCCTCCCTCAGTGGTGTTCAAATAATCCTTCCTGGTGTGAAACCTTTTCTTAATGAGACCAATCACCATGAGCCTTCTCCCATTGGGAGTTTTGATCCACTTATTTGGTCAACCTTATATGTGTTCCATAATAGGGATGAACTTCATTGACCCATCTCTATGGGACAATTAAATAATACTTATACTATCTGCATAAGATATCAAACTCATGGCCTACCACATGTTAAACTTGATATTCTTGAGGAATACCTCAGAAGACACACCCTCAGCATAACCATCTCTAATATAGGTTAAAATAATGGAAGATACCATGTTAAACATGGGATCTTGAGGAAAAATTAGATGGAATTAATCAGACATAAGATACCTCACAATCATTGTTGGGTTCCTTGGGTTTCTACACCCTTGAGAATCCCTTTCAAGGGGAATAATACAGGGGTTCAATGTTTCAATATCCATACCTGCCTAGAAATGCCCAACATGACTACCATCCTGAATAAAGGATGCTTCCCTAACTTGACCCTTTAAAATTTCCTAATAGAAGAAGGTTAATTAACCAAAATCTACCAAGATATGGAATCAGGAATGAGCTTCACAAACAATGTCCTAATCTATAAGGGAGACCTTGACAATGAGACAAATTATGAGGAGGAATCCATGGAATGAGGAACCAACATCCCATCATCCCATTTCAATAAAAGAGAAATAATATATTCAGAAGTGATGAATGTCACCTACCTTTGGAAATAGGGAATGCATGGCAATAACTACTACATCACTGTAATGATGCACAACCCGGTCGAATGCATTAGAAACCGAAATGGTGAACCTGAAGAGAACTAGTTCTCTATCAACTGTAGTGATTAGTAATAGTCAATACATCGATATATGATCCTATCACCGGAGCCATATTTATGGCACCAGGTACTGCCAAACAAATAGTGATCCGGGCATGAAACTCACCAGAATTTGGTGAAGTTATCTCTTGGGAAATCCATTCTATGGGATTGTCAGCTTGGATCTATCTCGCTAACTGTGGAAGACTGAATGTCATTGGTTTATTAGGTAATTCTTTCTAAATATCCATACCTATGGGAGAATCTTTCTTATTTATAGGACCTAGGCTATTAGAAACAAATTTCCACCCACCCATTGATGCTGGGGTATGAGGAACGATAAAGTAGAAATCTCCAATGATTCAACCTCCGTCGAGAAATCATCTATGACCACAACTACTTGGAACTCGTGCCCCATATCACCACCGAAAGTTGTTTAGAGGAGGATGATAGACATTCTCATTTGAGGATTTGAGTAGAAGGGGGTCATTACCCTGACTGGTATAGCCCTCCAGGACCTATAGGCTTTTTTGCCTCACTGCCACAACTTCCCACGGGGGCCACGTAGGGAGCCAATTCTCCCCAGTCCAATATTCAACTGTTTTGGTAGACTCTACCCAAAATGTTTTTAAGACTCACTCTCCTATACTGATAATGTAATTTACCTATGATTCATCCCAAATATGAATATGGCCTTTGATTTTATAAGTAGGGATCCCACCAGGCCACATCAAGGCCACCAATTACTGGTCCTTCAAGCCGAGTAATAGGAAGTTTACGCCCCTGCTCTGCTGGCCCCGGTCCAAATGACCTAATTCCAATGTCAGGTACAAGCCCAGGAAGACACCTATTAATGGGTGTCATCTTCAGCAACTGCAATATCCCATTATATCCCCCAATGAATTCTACTATGTTCTCTATATTGTAGATCATTATCCCACTTATTCCTGATCAAGATCGAGAGCTCATCCACCCCACATGCTAGTTGGGTTAACTCTTTCTATCGCCGACATGATCATCAATTATCATGGTCTGACCCATGATGACGATTTCTAGTATGACATTTCTCCCTATAATATCTCTAGATATAGTGGAGTCCCTCCCCACTCTCACAATCTTCATGCAGGGCCTCCCCATGTCATAAGAATTGATCCAAGTAGAGGTCATCCCCTTCTTGTTGACATCTGGCTTGGAGGTCCTCCATGTGCCTATGATTCCATATATAGATGTCCTCCCCATATCTCAGATCATCAATTTGAAGGCCCTCCTCATATCATTCCCTATTCAAGAAGAGTTCCTCCCCACAACAGCATCGACCAGAGTGAAGGTCCTCCTGGTTCTGCCACCCATCAGCATGGAGGTCCTCCCCATGTTCTCACCAGCTATCGCATAGGTCCTCCCCGCTCCAGCAACCATCAAAGCATCGACCCTCCTTACTTCATTGACAATCAACATGGAGGTTCTACTCATGTAATGTTCAATCAATATGAAGGCCCTCCTTGCTTCATTGATAGTGAACATGGAGGTTCGACTCATGAATAGTTTGATCTGTATAAAGGCCCTCCTCTTTCTACCATGGCCAATCAGTGTAGAGGTCCTCCTCGTGCCACTAGAAGTATACATGGAGGCCCTTCATGTGTTCTCACCAACTCTAGTGGAGGTCCTCCCCACTCTAGCAATCCCAACCCCAGTGGTCCTTCCCTTGCATCCATGAGGAGACACTGATGTCCTCCCTCTATTCTGATTGACATATTCCGAGGTTCTCCTCACAAATAATCTCACCAAAGAGGAGGTCCTCCCCACTAAAATGATAGCTGATATGAATATCCTCCTAATGTAACAACTATACCAACCTATGACTGTCAGTGCTCCAGGACTAACCTCTATAGAGTTCCTTCCTAGGCCCAAAATCAACTATACCCTGAAGAACCATCATGAGGAAGAATGGTGAACCATCTCAAATGAAAAAAGAACATTGATAACTTCCAGATTGTTGTTAATCCATTCAATTTTTCAGATTCTAAAAAGGAATATGACTATATGATGGATCTATCACCCTGATACTCTACATAAAAGTCTAGGGCATGAAACTGGTGTTTTATTTTCATACTCCTGAAAAGTGAGATGTACCAGATCTATAAAACCCTCCACTGGTACATATCAGAGGAGGAAAATTTTTCACCCTTCCATGAACATGCCACACCGTCCTCTCTACCAATTCCAGCCTCATTCTCTACCTCCCCACGAGATCATATATAGTTATTATGAAGCATTTTATACAAAATGATCTTACCTGAATCACCAACAAAAATGACCACCCATGTACATAAAACGATGTTCAATACCTCAACTTATAGGGACACGATGATGCGGTTGGTACTGCCCCCAAGAGACAACCCAATTATAAGTTCCCTATTAGCTCGCGTAGTGTTTTCTCCACTGGCCAGTCCAATACCACAATAGTATACCTCAACACTAAAGTAGGTTCCTCATCCACCCTCTATAATGATATGAACTTTCGAATACTTTTTATTTCCTATTTTTGTGTGTTATTTTATTTTATACTCAACAAATCTACTTCATTTATTTCATGAAATGAGTATAATTATAATGATACCGTTAGGTTTCAACTTTTATATGATCATTGTTCAATATGACCGTTGGTCAATATGACCGTTGGTCAATATGACCATTCGTCAATATAACCGTTGGAAACAAAAATCTTAATGTTGCGATTATTGTTAATAAATACAAGTGATCTTGGTTATAGAAAGAAGATTCGATGTCCTCATCCTGTAGTCTCGGGTCGTTCGAAGCCCATCTGACAGAACATGGGAAGGGGGTAGCCCCAATGGGCTTTGCTCTGGATCAAACCCAAGCTGAACTTCATCATGTGAAGCTTGAACAGAATCGCATATGGGAGAAGTTTAAGCTAATAGAAATCACCAATCGGGAAATGTTGGTCGAGCTGCCCCAAGATTATATCACCTTAGCACACCTTACACTTAGGTCTTCTGTTGGTGTTATAAGGGACTATATAATGAGAACTTATATGGTTTATGTAATCCTTTGATATAAATAAAAAATGTTATTCCTTCTTATGGTGAAGTTTATAAATTACAAATGTTCTAATAAATATAGGATGTATATTATTTATTAATTTTGGAAAAATGATATTTTAAAATATTTTTTTGAACCTTAAATAATTAATAATGTGTAATCATTTTCAAAAAATTGTCTTCAATAATAATGTTCAGTAAGAAATTTGGAGTCTATTAAGATCAACATAATTTTTGATGAAAACTTAATTATGAATATTAGTTTTACACCTATGAATAATAATATGACCAAATGGATTAGTAACCTCACTTAAGAAAGGATTAATATAGTTTAGGCACTATGATTAGTTAATGTGATTAAATAAAATAAGTAAATAACTATTTCAGAAATTATTAGATAAGTATGAGTTTTTTCAGGTGAATAGTGTTTTTATTTTAAAATTAAATTAAAAATAATGAGAAAATTATTTTCATAAAATGGATTTCATTTTTAAATTCAATGCATCAATATTAGGTTAAGGTGAATTTTGGGGATTTTTCTAAAATAGTTGAATTTTTAGTGAATATTGTTTTTAAATAAAAATTAAATATCTCATAATTAGAAAATTATTTTCATAAAATGGAGTTCATTATTTAATTCAGAGCATCTATATTTGGTTAAGGTAAATTTCTGGGATTTTTCTGAAATAATTGAATTTTTAGTGAATTGTGAAAATACAGTTTTGAGTTTCGGGTGCTTAATGACACCATTAAGGATGTAATATTTATGTAATCATTCTGGTCGACTTATGAATAGTATTTTATTCTATGAGGTGTCCCATGTGGCCAATATCCTGGGAAAATACCATGGGAAAGCCCATGGTTTTTCCAATACCACTGATGAGGTGTCCCTTAGAAATTAATGATATGTTACCTCAATTCTATTATAAATACCAAGACATTCTCTCATTCATTTAATTTCCAAATCCTCCCCAATAATGTTATGGTATATTTACCTCCCAAGGAATCCTCCTAAGGTTCCCTCAATCCTCACAAGGTCCCTACCTTCAAGATTTCGTAGTTACTCTTCCAGGTAAGGGAATAGTTCACCCTTCTCTTTTAAGCCATGACTTCCTTTATGTTGTGTCTTCTAGTTTCCATAAATTTATGTTGAGGGTATGTTATTATATTTTCTCAATACATTCCATTTAATGTATAATTTTTTAGATACCATTTCCTCTCTCATCAATTTGTTTTCTTAATTTTTAAATGATGTTGTTAGGCTGCCATATTACTCATAAAAGAAATCACGTCTTCTCTTTTATTTCATGTTTTATTTTCTTGTGGTATGTCATTAAAATATCCATACCATGATATTATTATGTAACCATAATGTATTATGAATTATTTATGATTTTTCTACCCTTTTCCCCTCTCTTTTCAATGTTTTCTAAAACCATGTTCTATAGTCATTATGCTGCAGAAAGATCGCCTCAAAATTTCTATCACTTTCTCACTAGAAATTCCCTTGTTTTATTTATGTGAAAATCCAGACCTATTTCATTTCATTGGGTGTTCATAAATAAATAAATATGATATATTTTATTCTATAATTGGTATACATATAACCCTTACTCCCCTTCCATGGGTTATAAATGACATAATGATCTTATTTTTTTAAGAACTTTTAAAACGTCAAGATCTTTAAATGAAACCCATTTATTTTATTATCTATGGGTTATTTATGAAATGTTTTATTATGATATATGTGGATCACATGAAAGTAATTACATATTAAGGTATCTCCATAATATCACTCCAATGCATTGTGTAATTAATTAATCTCTAGTGGTGACAAATGTAAAGATACCTTGGTGAATTACCTTGGTAATGTTTATGACACCTTGGGGATGGAACATGGTGATATGTTCATAAATGTCTAAATTAAATGTTGTAGCCAAATATTCAAGTTATTATTCATTTTTGTGTTATTATGATATGCCTATTTTTCCATTTCTAATGTCTTCATATTTTTTATCAGGTTCTTATTGATATCAATAGTAAACTGATTCCCTTGTTTACCCCTTACTGGGCCTTCTGCTCACCCTTTCCTTTAATTTATGTCTCCAAGATATTAGATGAAGTAATTGTACATAGGATAAACCTATGATGAATCCTAAAATGTGGTTTAGAAGAATTTTTTATGTTTTTTTCATGTAATATGTCTCTGATTTCCAAGACACTAGACTTTAAAGATCCTCTATTTGTAAAATGTAATGAAATGTTATCTAATAAAAAGGCAGGATGCCATAGTTGGTATCAAAGGACTATTTATTTATTTATGGAAATTAGGATATGAAAACTTTAGGATGAACCCAATATAAATGTTTAAATATAGGAAAACTTCTTGGTATTTTGGTGAGTATTAAGTAAGTGTTTTATGAAGCAAATACATCCTAGTCTAGATACGATAAGGTAGAGGTGGCTCTGGCACAGATGTATGTAGGGGTAAAACCTGAAAACACCAATTTGAGATAGACTCATACCAGAACTGGTACACGACATCGGTCCTTGCTACACTCTTGGTTACGACACTCCATGGGGGATATGTTTGGTAAATCGCAAGATTTTTATGAATCATTATGAAGTAATTACAGAGAAATTTACTTGGTTAAGAATGAAGTTTTAAGACATAAAATCCATTATAGTTAAATGATTCGTAAATGAAATAAGTTTTTCAATGATTTTTTATTCTTTTATAAAATGGAGGGCAATAGGAGGAACCATGCAAATGGGGACCGTAATGAACCATGGGCTGACGGCCCTCCAATAGAAGCCATAATGGAAACATTTAGGCGAATGATGAACCAACTCACAAGTTATGGGAAATAACTTGAATCAATCTAAGAGACTGATCTCACCATGAAGGAAACAACATTTATTTGAGTCCTTTATTCCTCAATTACCACCAACCTTTATTGGATTGACTGACTCATTGGTTTCTGAGCAGTAGATCAGCTCCATCGAGAAGATATTTTCTATGCTCCATTGTTCAGAGCAAGAGAAGGTCACGATGGCTGTCTATCTCTTAGATGGAGAAGTTGATCAGTGGTGCGAACTGATTAAAAAACAAGGACAAGAGAGTAAGTTGATTCTATAGAGTGAGAAGAGTTCAGAGGGATATTTTTCAGTAAGTATTTCCCTTGTTCCATGGGATCAAGAATGTAGAAGGAGTTTCTCGAGCTGAAGCAGAAGGGGAATGAATCTGTGGGAAGCTATGATATGAACTTCACCCAACATTCCCGATGTACCTCTATCTTTGTCATGGATATGAATGGCAAGGTTGATAGATTATTTTGTGGACAGTTACCTCATATGTGGAGGAATCTAGCCAACTGATACTATGATAGCTACGGGGAGATCGTGCAGAGTGCGATGAAAGTCAAACTAGAGTTTGGAGAGACGCAGTGGTCTCATAAATCCAATTACTAGAAGAGATCGATGGAGCCCAGCTTAGGGAGGAATTTTGTTCTTGGAAGAGTAGGAAATAAAGTTTAACATACCACGTATAATAAATGTGGGAAAATCATTCTAAGAACTGCCTTCTCAGGAGCAGGAAATGCTACAAGTGTGGAAGATATATCCATATTGTGAGGAATTGTCATAGTGAGGTGAAACCTCTACTTACAAACACAAATGATAAGGGTAAGATGGTGGAGGCCCTACCTATTTTCCAGTCCTTTTAAGTGTGGACAACGTTGGCACTTTTCCAATCACTTTCCAAATCTGAAGGTAGTGGAGGGGAACCACCATCAACCTTAGAAACTACCAAGGGAACAAGGTTGAACTTTTTCAATCACTACGGCTAAAGTTAAAGCACCAAATAATGTGGTGGAAGGTACTCTTGTTGTTCTCTCAAAACTAGCAAGTACTTATTTTGATTCTGGTTCTACACATTCCTTTATTTCCTCCATGTTTGCAAAGATTTTAGAATCAACCCAAGATTTTCTAAAAGTAGAGTTATTAGTCAGGTCTCCTGGTGGGATTATCGAAGCATCGTCAGAGTTTAGAAACTCTAGTATTTACTTTGGTGAGCACAATATTATCGCAAATCTAGTAGTCATTCCCATGATGGAATTTGACGTTATACTGGGGATGGGATGGCTCTCAAAGTATAATGCTAAAATCAAATGCAGAAGCAAGGAAATATATGCAGTCTTAAATGTAAAACCTACAGTTATCTTCCAAGGGGAGATATCTCAACCTGGTCTTTGTCAATAAGAACACCCTATATCATTCTTTATGGAGTTTATCGGTAATGAAGAAGAAGGATATGCGAGTTTAAGTATAGAAGGTGTCCCCATCATCCAGGGATATGTTGATGTATTTACTAAGGAGTTGTCTGGACCTCCCCCATAAAGAGAGATAGAGTTCTCCATTGAACTCGTACTTGGATCTCATCTGATATCAAAGAGCCCCTATAGGATGGAAAATGTGTAGTCAGATGAATTAAAGAAAAAACTCCAAGGTATTTTTCAGAAGGGGTTTATCCGACCGAGTGTGACTCCATGGGAAGCACCAGTTCTCTTTCTGAAGAAGAAGGATGGATCAATGCGGCTATGCATAGATTATAGAGAACGGAATGGGATCATAGGGAAGAAAAAATACCCTCTTCCAAGAATTGATGACTTATTTGACCAACATTGTGTGGCTCAATTCTTCTCTAAGATTGATCTTTGATTTGGTTATCATCAATTGAGGGTGATGAATTATGATATTCTGAAAACGTCTTTCCAATCAAGATATGGGCATTATGAGTTAGTTGTTATTCCCTACGGACTGACTAATTCACTTGCTATGTTTATGGATTTGATGAATAGAGTCTTTAAGGACTACCTTGACAACTTTGTGGTAGTTTTTATTGATGATATTCTGATATATTAAAAAAGTCGCGAGGAGGATAAGGATCATCTAAGGGATATTTTGCAAACTCTGTGGAAGGAGAGGATTTTTTGAAATTTTAGTAAATGAGAATTCTGGTTACAACAAGTCACTTTATTGGGGCACATTGTTACCAATGAAGGAATCACAGTTGACCCTACAAATAAAAAAGTTGTATAGGAGTGGCCTCAACCTGAAACAATAACTGAGATTCAAAGTTTCCTTGGATTAGCGGGATATTTTAGGAGGTTTGTGAAAAAAAATTCATGACTTTCTAATCCATTAACCAAGTTAACTCAAAAAGGGGTCAAGTTCATCTGGACAAAGGAGTGTGAGGAATGTTTCCAAGAGCTGAAGAAGAGATTGGTTATTGCACCCATGATAACTTTGCCTTAAGGGGAGAAGGATTCGTTATTTTTAGCTATGCATCTCTAAAAGGGCTGGGGTGTGTCATCATGAAAAATGACAAATTCATTGCTTATTCATCTCAACAGTTGAAGACTCGTGAGCAGAACTATCCTACGCATGATCTGGGGCTGGCTGTTGTCTTTTTTTCTCTGAAGATATAGAGACAATATCTTTATGGGGAGAAATGTTATATATACACATACCATCAACGTTTGAAGTATATTTTCAAACAAAATAAATTGAACATGAGACAAGGGAGATGTTTTTAGCTTCTTATAGACTATGATTGTTCAATTCATTATCATCTCGGAAGAGCAAACTAAGTTGCTAATGCATTAATTAAGAAATACCAAGTTGTTCTTTCCATGATGAGGATTCAAAAATATCCTTTGATTTGTGACCTAGTAAAGCTAAACATGGTAATTATAAGGGAAGAGATATCATAATCCCAAACCCAAATGATATCTCAACCATTATTACTAGATAAGATCAAGAAAGCTTAGAAAGAAGATCCTTTGTTACAGGAGAAGTTTGAAACTGTGATGAATGCGAAGTTTCCTGAGTTCTATATTGATCAAGAAGGTGTACTAAAATTTCGTACAAGACTATGTGTTCCATCTATTCTGAAAATAATGAAGGAGCATATAGATGAAGCTCATAGCTCTACTTTCTATATACATCCTGGAGGCACAAAAATGTGTGGGGACATTTGTGATCATTATTGGAGGGATAATATGAAAAGGGAGACTAATGACTACACTTCAAGGTGCCTAGTATGTCAGCAAGTGAAGGTAGAACAACAAATTCCTAAAGGGGTATTACAACCACTACCCATACCAGCATGGAAGTGGGACAATATCACTATAGACTTCGTCACTGGTCTTCCAAGAACTTCCAATGGAAACAATGCGATATGGTTTATTATGGACCGTCTCATCAAGACTGCCCATTTTATCTCTATTCGGGAAGATTTATCTCTTGATCAACTTGCTAGTATTTACGCGAAGGAAGTGGTAAGGCTGCATGGAGTTCCACTTTCTATAGTATCTGATCATGATCCAAGGTTCACATCAAAGTTCTGGAGAAGTCTTCAACATACTCTGATCACTAAATTGAATTTTTGTATGGCCTATCAACCCCAAACTGATGGCCAATATGAAAGAACTATTCAAAAACTCAAGGACTTGCTGAGAACATGATCAATGGAATTTAAATGTGGATGGGATCAATATCTCCCTTTGGTTGAGTTCTCTTACAGTAATAGCTTCCACTCGAGCATTCAAATGGCACCCTATGAAGCACAATATGGGAAGCGATGTAGAACTCTTACTTGTTGGGATGATGTTTGTGAGGGAAAGCTTATTGGGACTGATCTTGTGCAAGAGATGACAGAAAATGTCCATGCCATCTAACAACACATTAAGGCTTCACATAGTCAGCAAAAGAGAAATTCTGACAACTATCGAAGGGGCATGGAGTTGGATTTTGGTGACAAGGTCATTCTTTGAATTTCACCTTGGAAGAGAGTCCCGAGGTTTGAGAAGAAAGGGAAGATCATACCATGGTACATTGTCCCCTATGAAATACTTGATCGCATAGGATCAGTGGCCTATCGAATTTCACTCCCTCCAAACCTATCACAAGTTCACGATGTCTTCCACGTATCCCTATTGAAAAAGTACATACTTGAACCTTCACATGTACTAAACCCAGTGGTGGTACAACTAGAACATGACCTCTCTTATGAGGAGGAGCGAGTGGAGATCTTGGATCATAGAGGCAAGGTTCTACGCAACAAGACTACCTACCTTCTTAAGGTTTTGTGGAGGAACTACAAATATGAAGAAGCCACGTGGGAACCATAGGAGTCTATGAGGAAGAAGTACCCACACCTTTTCTCTTCTTAGGGAATGAGTTAAAATTTCAGGGACGGAATTTCTTAAGGGGGTAGAATGTAACAACCTTAACTTTATAATAATTTTTTTCCTATTTTTGTGTGTTATTTTATTTTGTACTCAACAAAACTATTTAATTTATTAATGAAATGAGTATTAGTAAAATTCTACCGTTAAGTCTTAACTTTTATATGACTGTTGGTCAAAATAACCTTTGGAAACCAAACTCTTAATGTTGCAATTATTTTTTATAAATAAAAGTGATCTTGGTTATAGAAAGTTAATTCGATGGCCTCATCTGGTAGTCTCGAGCCGTTCGAAGCCCATCTGACGGAACTTTGGAAGGAGGTATCACCACTGGGCTTTGCTCTAGACCAAACCCATGGCTAACATCATCGTGTGAAGCTTTAATAGAATCACCTATGGGAGAAGTTCAAGGTAATAGAAATCACCACTCGAGAAATGTCGGTCGAGCCGCCCCAAGATTCTATCACCTTAGCACACCTTACAATTAGGTCTTACGCTAGTGTTACAAGGGGCTGTGTAGCGAGACCATAGCTGCTTTATGTAATCCTTTGATATAAATAAAAATTGTCATATCTTATTATGGTGAAGTTTGTAAATCTCAAATGTCCGGATAAATATAGGATGTATATTATTGATGACTTTTGGAAAAAGGTTATTTTAAAATATTTATGTAAACCTAAAATAATTAATAATGTGTAATGATTTTTAAAAAATGTACTTCTTCAGTTATGTTCAATAATAAATTTGGAGTCTAATAAGATCAACTTAATTTTTGATGAATAGTAATTTATGAACAGTAATTTTATGCTTATGAATAGTAATATGTACAAATGGATTAGTAACCTCACTTAAGAAAGTATTAATATAGTTTAGGCAGCTTGATTAGTTAATGTGATTCAATAAAATAAGTAAATAAATATTTCAGATATTATTATTTAAGTATAAGTTTTTTACATGTGAATAGTGTTTTTATTTAAAAATTAAATTAAAAATATTTAGAATTTTTTTCAAAAATTTGAGTTCATTTTTGAATTCAGAGCATCGAAATTAGGTTAAGGTGAATTTTGGGGATTTTTCTGGAACATTTGAATTTTTAGTGAATAGTGTTTTTTCGTAAAAATTAAATATCTCATAATCAGAAAATTATTTTCATAAAATGGAGTTCATTTTTGAATCCAGGCCATCGATAATTGGTTAAAGTGAATTTTTGGGATTTTTCTGAAATAATTGAATTTTCAGTGAATAGTGAAAATACAGTTTTGAGTTTATGGGTGTTTAATGACATCATTAAGGATGTAATAATTATGTAATCATTATGGTCGAATTATGAATAGTAATATATTCTATGTGGTTTCCCAAGTGTCCAATACCATGGGGAAATACCATGGGCAAGCTGATGGTTTTTCCAATACCGCCGATGAGGTGTCCCTTGGAAATTAATGATTTGTTCCCTCATTTCTCCAATAAATACCATGCCATTCCCTCATTAATTTCATTTCCAAATCCTTCCCAATGAAGTCCCGGTCTCTTTACCTCCCATGGTGACCTCCGAAGATGTCCTCAAGCCTCCCAAGGTCCCGACCTTCAAGATTTCGATGTTACTCTTCAAGGTAAGGTAATATGTCACCCTTCTCTTTGAAGCCACGACTTCCTTTATGTTGTGTCTTCTAGTTTCCATCTCTTTATGTTTATGGTATGTTCTTATATTTTATAATTACTATCCATTTCATTTATAATTTTCTAGATACCCTTTCTGCTTTCATCAATTTGTTTTCTGAATTTTTAAGTGACGTCGTTAGGCTGCAGAATTTCTCATAAAAGAAATCACATATTCTCTTTTCTTTCATGTTTCCTTTTCAAGTGGTATGTCATTCAAATATTCATAAGAAGATCTTATTATGTACCCATATTTTATTATGAATTATTTATGAGTGTGTGACCCTTTTCCCCTCAATTTTCAATGTTTTCTAAACCCATGTTATATAGCCGTTATGCTCCAGAAATTTCGCCTCAAAATTTCTATATCTCTCTCTCTCCAAGAATTATCTTGGTTTATTTATGTGAATACCCAAAACTATTTCGTTTCATTGGGTGATAATAAATATAAAAAGTTGATATATTTGAATCTGTAATTGACATACGCATAACCCTCAACGCTTTTCCATGGGTTATAAATGACATAATGATCATGTTTTTTAAGAAATTTTAAAACATCATGATATTAAAATAAAACCCATTTCTTTTATTATCCATGGGTTATTTATGAAATGTTTGATGATGATCTATGTAGCTCACATGAAAGTAAATACATATTAAGTTTATGCCCTGAGAGCTCTCTAATTCATTGGGTAAAGAATAAATCTGTACAGATGACAAGTTTCACGATACCTTAGTGAATAACCTTGGTAATTTTTATGACACCTTAGAGGTGTAACTTGGTGATATGTTCATGAATGTATAAATGAAATGTTGTAGCCACATATTCATGTTATGATTCATGTTATTGTTATTATGATATGTATCGTTTTCCATTTCACATGTCTTCATATTTTTCATCATGTTCTTATTAATATCACAAGTAAACTGATTCCCTTGTTTACCCCTTACTAGGCCTTTTTCTCACCCTTTTCGTTAATACATGTCTCCAGGATATGAGATGCAGTAATTGTACAGATGATGAACCTATTATGAAGACTTAAAAGTGGTTTAGAATAATTTTCTATGTTGTTTTCATGCAATATGTTCATGATTTCGAATAAACAAGACTTTTAAGATCCTCTATTTGTAAAATGTAATGAAAAGTTATGTAATAAAAATGTGGGATGTCATACCCTTAGTCAATGTGTGTGGAAAAAAAGAGTCATTTACCACTTTTGAGTGAAGGAGTTTGTGGAATACTCTTAAGGTGCACCCGTTATTTGAGATGATTTGGGCAATCGCGACTCCAAACATCATCATTCCATAGTCCCTTACACCTGAAGAATTCATGTGCTTCTACCAAATCATTTCGGTGACACATTTACACCTCTAGAAACATTAGTTGTATTATCCAAAAAATTGAGGAACATCATGATGATGTTAGCAAGTAGGGTTGCATTTTTGTCCAATAACTGCTTCCCGTGGCTCAGTACCCTGCATCCTCAACTACCACATGACCTTTTAGAAGAGACACATCCAAATCATTATCATACTCCATATAATTATTATAGAGGAATATTCATAGGTAAAGATCCATGGTTGGGGGAGTATGTTGCTCTCCATTTTAGCATGATCATACGATAGCCCAACCCACCCAGCGATATTGAGGAAATTCCTCCATGAACCATTCCAATAAATATGTTTTTTCTAGATATATACATAGAGGGAGGTGTTGGTGTAGTATCCAAAGAGGATTATCCACCCCATGGGGAACCAAAACACATAGTAAACTCTACAAGTTTCCACACCCATCAACAGAGAAAATTTCTTGGTCTTGGAGACCCCACTGCATCATTTCCCATCAGTCGGAACACCAAAAAAGGTAAAGGATTGAATGGGATCTTTAAGCCCTCTGAACCATCCCGTTCAGTGCAGAATACAATGATTGACTCTGATAGGGCCACGTTTCTCTTGCATCTTGATGTGCTGAAAAAGCTCATTGAGGAGTTCCTCGCGAAGAACCTTATAGAATGGAATCCGTACTGCAGTGATCATTGATATGATCTCATCCTTCATCTAATAGGGTTGTAGGGGAAAATAGTCCCTTATCGGTGAGTTCCCTCCTATTAATCTCTACAATCTCATTCAACCTGATATGGTAGAGATTAGAGTTTACTACAATTGGCTATAGTATGTATCACCCAATCCACTCAAGTTGCATAAGAATCATCCTCAGGGCCCGGATGGTCTGGTTGTTCCTCTAAAGGATCCACAATTTGTTCCTCTAGTACTTCCACTAGACACTCCATGAGATTTTCAGCCTCCCTATCATATTGGAGAACCCGCTAATGCACTATCATTTATGAATCCTCGCCAAGATAGGAATCCATACCCGGAGGATCCAATTGTCTCACCCATCAATCACCTAAAGGCCCTTGAGACACGACAGGTGGTGGTATATCCTGATGGAAAGACATATCTAGTGTGGGTGGATGATATGTCAGTAGCCTTAGATTTCGTGAATCCTACCTTATCCAACTTCAATAGGATGAGCGACCTGCTGCAACATCATTCCCACTTTATTTTATGGTGTGGGCCAATGTTGGGAACTCCAACACAGTAGGGAGTGGACAAGATCTAGTGTTTTTGGTAGAAATTGGAAGGTCATGTGTTCATCTAATACATATAGTTACACATTGGCTCCATAGCTGGTTGGGAATACCTTCACATCGATTTTCATTATTAGTTCAATTGCACTATGAATAATACTAGTCTTACTTTCATCCTTAATTAAATATAGCAACTAGATGAGTGGGTCACAAACATTTCCACTATGTGGAAGGACCTCACATATTTACTCAACATGCCACTAAATCAATTGCAGTTATTGATGATGTTCATGGGGAATGTTAAGACAAAATTCTTTCCCTCCCTCGTCACATAAAATATCCTCGGTGGATTTCGGTATTTCTCTAATAAGGATCAGTTCCTAGAGTAATCCTTATAATAAGCTAAATAAGAAACTTGTTACCTGTTATAGCTCCTGTAAGAAGATCCTCCGAGGTTGAGACTACTGTTTTTGCATAGGAAGAGGCACCGAAGACACTAGAGTTGTTACATGTAGGGCCTCCTTCATAGCCTCTCTAAGGAAAATAGCCTCAGTCCCAGCCTTAGGCTCAGAATCTACCATCACAAAATTGACCAACACCACTCCATCATATACTACCACTAAGGAAAGATAATCAGTCTCTAGCCCCTTGTCAGTCTCCATCCTCTTGTTAGAGCCCGAATCCCATAATTTGTTTCCCCAACATGTGAAAACAGACCTACTCATCTGATGAGGCCTAGGTCCCAAGTGACTTCTGAATTTCCCTAGATCAAGGAATACTAAAGTTTCAAGAACGATAGAGGTCCTACACAGATGATCTCACAGGTCACATGGACTAATTCTATTACCACAGATTCCTTGTACACACCATCAAGTGATGTTATGTGTTTAAGTACCGGATCTAGGACCAGATTGAAAAAAATGCGGTTAATTTAGGTCCTACCCCGACACAAGTGGTGGGTGTCTCTACAAATCCTGACAGAGATAGTGATGGTGAATGGAATCATGTCTCTAGCTATGGGTTTTATAATTATGACAATAGGACCCTCATAATATTTTTTCACACCCATGGTGTAATTTTTGTCTACTTGAATTAGCCTGAGACTTCTGAAGTTTTCGCACCTCCTCTCACTACTACTTCTGTACCCACATCTTAGCCTTCAACTTATCAGAAGAGATGGCACTAACAGTGCAAGGGAAAGTAGAGTACCATGCCTGTGCCAGAACCATATCATACCCCTGGTGATTTCATTCCCCCAAAGATGGGAATCTTCCCCATAATTATCCCAGTGATAAAAAGATACACATATGATGATTAGGAGTATTACATGGTGAATATCATTGAGATGGTGGACCGTTACACGGTTCTTGGTAATGATGAGAATTAGGAAGATCCGCTTAATGTTCTCAGTCATCATCATCACTGATGGGGCCCTGGATATCTGAATCCTCGTAATACTCATGAAAATGCTTCTATTAATTCCTTGAACAATACTGATAATAGAAACTGGGCTCATCATAGTGCGTAGAATGTGAATTCCTCCCATATCATCTCTTCAGATTCACCACCACTGCCATTCATGCTACTCGACCAGGAAGATTCATCATGATCAAATCATGATCAATTGAGTTCAGTTGTGTCTAGACCTCCATCATCTGACATGTATCCAACAATAATGTTGTTTGATTCTTCTTTTGAGAAATTGTATATCCCCACCACCAGACAGAATCAGCTAGTTCGATAAACAATGCCCATCCTACCTCTGACCAAATAGTTACCTCATCTTGGTGGAAATGTCCATCTATCATAAAAGTATTATATGATTAAGAATATTACCAGCATTCCTACTAGGATCTTGATAATCATGTCCTGCAACCTATCAGAAGAAATGCATGAAGCACTTGTAGAGGATTTGACAATCCCCCTCCATTTTGAAATAGAGGTAGCTATTGTAGAGGCCTACCTTGATGAGCAAGTCAAGTGAGAATAATTTCAATCCATTATCTCATTATCATAAGAATATGAAGGTTATCCCATTCAAGGTAACATTCACCCACTATAAATAATAGTCCAACTAAATGGTGTAGAATATCTTCATTATATCATTGATATAGGTTTTGGGATTGAAATCATTCCAACCTGGAATCTCTACAAGATATGACTCACAATGGAATATTTGAGACTCTTTAACCTAAAGATTTGAGTTTACAATAGGACTGAGCAGAAGTCGTGTGGCAAGTTTCTTCTAAAGTCCAAATTCACTGGCCTGGTTTCCAGTACTAAATTCATGGTGGCCTCATAGTGCACCGCCTATAATGCATTAATGGGTAGACCCTGGCTCTATCTACATGCAATAGTTCCCTACCAATATCACCAATTCTTCAAGTACTCCCGAAATGGTCGAGTGGCCATGTTCCAAGGGGATTTATCTCGTTTTAGATATTTTGGATCCTGCTATTTGGATGCTGGATATTACAAGAGACATGAAAAATGGGTTTAGAACAATGAGTTTGAGAACATTACTGTTGTGGATGACCTGTGATAATATTTTGATGACACTTTCATCCTCCCAATTCATTGATTGGAGGATACAATGCC
The DNA here is from genome assembly GCA_963277665.1 of Viscum album. NCBI lineage: Eukaryota > Viridiplantae > Streptophyta > Magnoliopsida > Santalales > Viscaceae > Viscum > Viscum album. Next base: position 119,677,547 of record OY728119.1, read on the forward strand.
AGACTTTGTACATTGATCCACTATCTCTAATATAAAAGGAAGGAATGTTCCTTGGTATAATGAATGTATTAATATTAACTTATCCTATTATATAGGATAGTTTTGGGTGATACCCGAACCACTTACCCTATTTAGATATTAAGACACTCACCCCATGGCCACAACATTACGCCACACCTACTTGTTTCATCAGGCCAGGCTAATTTGACATATAAAAACTCATTACCACTACTTTTAAATCATTAATCATGGTCCCATCAGTCAAAGGCATGATGGAATCGGTTCGACGTCTTTCATTTCCATGGTTACAACTATACAGGATTCTCCCCGTGAAGATTCCACTTCCACTCAATCCATCTCCAACATTTATCTAGTGTTAGTTAACTAAGAATAATTTCCTCATCCCAATGATTCTATCTCCTTGGATAATAAATAGGGTTTGAAAAATTCTCCTCTCTCATTTTCATAGGGCGTCTCCACTACCGTTGTTGAGTTGTTACAGGTTAATCTTGGCTCTGAGATAGATATGAGTCCCACTCTAATCAACATAGTTATTTATATAAAGGAACAAAAACAGTATATATACTTCCTGAGGAAACATCATGATGTGTCTACATAGAGTAGTGATGAGATTCCAGGTCTAGACCCTCATATCGTTGTCCACCACCTTGGTCTCCCGATAATCCATTACATGTTAAAATAGACTCCCAGGAAGATGAACCCTTACCATGGTTCCATGGTTTATGCTAATGTGGATTATATCATTAATGAAATTTCTTAATGGAGTTGTAGTACCCTAGGTGGTTATTTAACATCATTCCTGATTGGAAGAAGAAAGGACAAATATAAGTCTGCATTGACCTCCGAGATCTCAACTGCCACTGCTCAAAGGACGATTTTCCCCTTCCGGTGATGGAGCTATTGATTGATGTGACTGTTGGTATAAAGGACCACTCCTTCATGGATAAATATTTTGGTTATAATCATATCTATATGGCCCCTAAATATGATATGTCTACCACCATCATAGAACTGTCAGTTACCTTCTACTATTAGGTAATCCCCTTAGGTTTGAATAATGATGGAGCCACTTATCAGCATGCCATGCACCACATATTCACAAAAATCCTCATCATGATAGTGGAGTTATATATTGATTATTCTATAATAAAATACTTCTAGTTTTAGGACCATATTAGAGATCATGAGAAAGTGTTTGGTTTTCTACGCCCTCACCATCTCAAAATGAACGCCTTGAAATGTGGTTTTGGGGTTACCTATAGGATGTTTCTCAAATTTATCATTTCATATAAAGGAATTGGGATTGATTTAGATAATATCATATATATCAATAAAATTACTCCTCTGAGCAGCCTCTTAGAGATCTGAGTCATTCAAGGCCACTTTCATTATATACTATGATTCAATGTGAATCTTGCCGGAAAGTGTAATCCCTTTTACAGACTCATGAATAATGGTGATGTATAACAGTTGTATGAATAGTTATAAATAGCCATTGAGCATATCAATGATTCCACCTATTTGTATAAGGAATTGTTCCTTTTTTTTGATCATCCTAAAATTACCCCTCGGTGCCCTTATTTCCAAGAAGAACAATTAAGGAACTGAAAAAAGTTTGTACTATCTCAGTTGCATGACCGTAGACACAAAGACCATATATACTTCTATCAAGAAGTGCGGCCTCACATTGGTTTTCACAGTGTAAAATTTATTTTTATTATCTACAATATCAGGAGATATAGTTGGTGTCCCATGTGGATCTACTAAAGTATATTCTAAACTGCCCAATGTTGACTGGATGTTTAGCTTAGTGGGAAATGACTGTTCAAAAGTTCGACACCAGGTTCGTTTTGTAGAATGCCATCAAAGTTCATGTGCTGACAGACTTTCTGGACACCCATCCGACCCCCAAAGAGCATTACCAAGATATTGATTTTCCAAATGAGGTCATTCTATTAGTGTATCAGGCTATCCTATGAAGGAAGATGAATTTTGATGGCCCCTCCAGATGTCTCGCCGGTAAAAGGATCAATGATCCCAAGCTCAAAAAATTAGGTATGGGGATTGCATTCATTACACCAACACATTTTATCTTCCCTATTCATTCTTGTTTTCTTAAGGTTACACCAACAAAATTGAAAATTACTAGGCTATCATCACTTTTCTCAGTTTGGTTCTCACGATTGATGTTCCCCACCTGTATGTGAAGGGGGGATTCTACCTAGTCATTAAGAAGATCAATGGTGACTATATCTTCCGGAATCCAAAGCTCATATTATTTCTCAGGCATGCTCACAATCTGATAGGTCAATTTCCTTCTCAACCAAAGGTCACTCATGTTCCTCAGTCGCAGAATAGTCGAGCTGATGCCCGGGACAATTTATCTACTTCACTTACAAAGCCTAACCAAGAATATGTATTAATTCATGTGGTTCATCAAAGGGCCAACACCCCTATCAATGTAAATGATGATTAAAACTGGCAATTAATCCACCTTATTACTAATTCTTCCACATTGGGTCATCCATATCCCCATAAAATAGTAGAAGAAACCTCCGATTGGAAAAATACCTTTGTAGAATATCTACAGCACTGAAACCTCCCGATAGAAAGAGTCGAGTGTGGGTGACTCCATCAATGTGAATTGCAGTTCACCCTCCATAGTGGTCATATCCATGAGTAGATCACTAAAAATGTTGATTTTATGGACTTATCCTCTGTTATATTCAAGGATATGAGATTCCTTAGGTTATACATGAAGTTCTCACTGGATCATGTGGAACTCATTGGGTATATTAGAAACTCTCTCACTATATTTGATGGTTGGGATACTTTTAAAACACCTTTCTACCTCACTGTATTGTGTTTTCCAAGAGGTTCCAAGTTTGTAAAATTCATTCCAAATTTATTCATCAACCACCAGATCCCCTCCAACCACCATTTATTCTTATCCCTTTGTAGTCTGGGGACTCTATATTGTGGGACCTTATCCACCGATAATAGTTCGTGTGTGTAGGTTTATTCTGACCATGAAAAATTTCTATTCTATGTGGTCAGAGGAAATTCTGCTCAAGGATGTCAAGTCTTGTTCAATTGTCGAGTTCTTGAGCTCCAATATCGTCCATTGATTCAGATTCCCTCATTATTTTGTTTACCGACAACGACATAAACATCTGAATAGCTGATATGATGAAATTATATGAAAATTACAAAATCTATTCTAAACACACATCTTGCTACCATGTACAAGAAAATGGATAGCTTGAGGTGTTCAACAGGACCCTCTCTAACATTATATAGAAGATGGTGGTCCAAAAGAAGAAGAGTTGTCATAAGGATATCCCCATCGCTCTTTACGATTATCAGAGGACAATTGAAAATTACACCAAGGTGACCCCATACTCCCTTGTTTATAGAATGTAGGCAGTCCGGCCCATTGATATTCTGTTTTCATCTCTCTGCACAGCTGTCTACAACTAATAGACAAAATATAGAGTATAAGAAGTCAATATAGCTTAACTGGAGGCCCTCGATGAGAACAGGCTCTGGGAATTTCATAATTTAGAGATATACTTGAAAAGGATATCCATATCTTTCAATAATAAAGTTCTTATTTACTCCTTCCTTCAGGGTGATATAATTTTGTCTCGGAGGATGCTAATGATACCTCACTGGAAGCCACAAAAGATGGATCCAAAATGGTAAGGACACTACATAATTCAAAAGGTTTACCCTAATTTTCCATATTCATTATACACTATGGATGGACAGTGACTTACTCCTCCAACAAATATCATGTTCCTCAAACTGTACTTCGCATGAGTAGGGTTCATTTTTCTCATCCTGTATAATGATAAAGTGAACACTCTTCACCTTATGGTCCGATCTCAATGACCATAAAATAAGATCTCCATAATCCTTACCATATTTCATTAAATAGTATGGAATCCAAGAACTACATATGGATTTATTCCCTTCCTTATAGGATATGTAAGAGAACCCAGGTAGTTCATCTTTTGGCCCAGTCGTAGATTTTATTTTTCATTCCCATTGCCTATGTTTTGAGGGATGTGTGGTGCAGTGTTGAGACTTCCTTGGTCCTTATTCAAATTGGGTTTCTTAATAGATCCACACTATTAAACCCCATGTATGTATCTTCACCTTATGGTCCAAGTTCGATGATCTTAAACTAAGACCTCCTTTTCTCAGGAAACATGATGTTAAATTGGGTTTTTCTGTCCAAAATTACAAAAAACAGTTGTTTCCAACCTGTAAGATGTTAAATTGCGTCATTGATGGTCCTTTCTACATGACCTTAAAAGGAGAGTTCCCCTTTTTCCTATATGATGCTATAATTTCTCTTCCACGTAACATTAAAATGCATCATCATCCTTATCGTATGACATTAAACTTTGTATGTGGTGTCCTAGATTCATGATGATAAATTGCACAACACCCTAATTTCCTCATCTAAGAGTTAATCACCTTTTCCACTAATCACTCACCATGCCATATTCATAACTACATATGGATTGATTTCAGTCCTTATGGGATATGTATTAATACCTGGACAATTTGTCTTCTTGTCCAACCCCTGTTTCAACACCCCTTTCTCTAAAATATGTGGTATGGAAATGGGCTTCTTTTGTCCTAATTCACATAGGGGTATCACTATCTATACAATGTAAATCCATTAGAAAGGCCTCATATTATATCTTGATATCTATGAACTTAAACTAATATCCCCTTTGTCTGATCGATAGGATGTGAAAATTGCTAGCACCATCATTCTAGTCACATGACGATAAAGTATATGATGAATTTTCCTTACTTCATGATGGTAAACTGAATTGAATTCAAGAACTATGTGTGCCTTGATTCCATTTCTTTTTGATATGTAGTAACGCTCTAACATTTTGTCTTTATATCCACCCCTAGTATTGTAACCATATTTTTGTGTTCATACCGCATGACATTAAACTTCATGAAATTCAATAACTATTTGTTGATTTATTCCCATACTTATGGGATATGTAGTGATTCTTGTACATTTTTTCTTCGGTTCCATCCCCATGTATAGTAACAATCTTTTATCACATGTCCTCTTTATTCGAGATTGGTCTATTACAATGAAATATCATGAATCCCCCTCATGGATTCCTCCATTAGGATTTGTATCCCTCAACCTAATATGCCTCGTTAATGCGCACATATGCACACTGGCATAGAACCTTGAGTGTTGGATTCTATATAGACAATCTCTCATTTAATCTCCACGCAACATGTGTCCCTTTTATTGGGTCTCCGTCATATTTCATGTCTAAAAGGACCCCCAAACGACGTGGTTTTTTCCCATATAGATCACTTACCAACCTGATTAAATGCCCTAGAAGATGTTGAACAACATTTTGATTCATGTCATGCATTTCAAATATGGTCATTGGATGAACCTCATTTTTCTATTTCCATCCTAGGTCACACAATATGGATGATGTGTTTCGAATATGGTCAGTGGTTATCCTCCATTATTATGCCGCCCTCATCATGTCCCAGATATCGGATGCTATGACTCATATCCCTTTCCATATATTTATGTTGACTTGGAGCATCAACACACTTGGTGTTACCCCTTTGTGCACTATCGAACATTGAGCAAGTGGATCGGAAATTTTGGGACATTCTAAACCCGACATCCCCATTCCCCTACTATGTGTTCCCATGTTTCATATAAATCATATCCACCTATTGTTTCCCACATCAAGCATGAATAACATGAGATTAGGGGTCTTGGTAGGGAATCAAGCAATTCTACGGTCCAAACTCTATGACCTTAAACCATGAGTTTCCATCCCATGCACCTGAAGTTAAATTAAAAATCCATGTCTAAGACTCATGGCTTCAAACTGTGTGCTGGTTTTCATTGAGGGACTGTGCGATATGATGTTGAGACCTCATTGGTCCTCATTCATGCCATGTTACATCAAGGCACTGTACTTCACATTTCTTATTTGGATGACTAACCATATAGTTTGACCTCTATGACCGTAAAATAAGATCTCAAACATCCTTATTGTATGATGATAACCTGAATAATATCCATCAACCATATTTTATGTAGTTAAACTATGCCTTCTGCATCTGGGATGTAGATGGTAAACTACAAATCGCTGTTATTTCTTCACCCAAGAAGACATTGCCCCTTAGTAGTGGTCATATTCAAGAACTGTGTGTGTCTTGATTCCCTTATTTGCAAGAAATGTAGTGACACCTATACACCTTATCCACGCACCCAACCACAAAATCATGAACACCTTTTCACCCCCTCTTGTTATGGGATCATTCTCTATGAATTTGTGTTGTGGTGTGGATCTCTTTGGTCCTCATTCACTTCAGGTTATGGTGAATTCACCACAAAAATTCTTTCCAAAGAACCCCTCCCACATCCTTAACTCTTTCCATTAAACATCGTGGAGTTCGAGAACTATGATTTTTTATTCCCCTCTATACAAGTTATGTAGTGACTTCTAGACAATTTGTCTTTGGCCCAACCACACACTCTATGGCCTGAACTCTACGACCTTAAACTATGAGATATATGGTCAAAACTATATGGATTTAAACTAAGAAATCATCATCCTCAATGCATGATGTTAAAATATGATCATACACAGTGAATTTTCTGGATTCTACATGATAATTAAAGGATGTTTCAACTTCCTCTCTAGAGAGTACTGCCCCCACCAATGTTGGTATCCAACTACACTATATTCAAGAACTACATATAGACCAAATCCCCTCTTTATGGTACACATAGTAAGGCCCCTACATTTTGTCTTAGATCTATCCATAGGCTCATTAGGCTTTTTGGGCCCATTGGATATATTTATGGTTAAAACTCTATGAACATAAACTATGTGACTCACAAGGGTATGTGGTGTGGCTATAGGTATCCTTGTCCTTCATTCATGTTAGGCTATGTCCCTCACCGCATCATGTATGCCTCCTTTCTGTCTATTCCTTGGTATTTTTATGGTGTGAAAGAAATATTTGGATCATTCGCATTAGGTTCATCTACTTCATTCCATGAACACATTATATGAATAAACATCTTAATCCATGTAACATTACTATAAACTGTTGTCCAGGGTACAGATAGTGAGACCTTAAACTATGTGAAACATCCTGGTCATATGAAGTTAAAATATTCCATGCATCATCTTCACCATATGAAATTAAGCTAAGTGTTCATCGTCCTCACTTTCATTACATGAACCTTTAAATAATCTCATACCCTCAATTGAGAGGTACTCACCCACCATGATGGTCATCTATCACATTGTTTTCATCTTTAGTTTTTTCTCAGAATCTGATATGACTCTCCTATGAGAGATAATTTTTATCATTTCTTATATCAATGTTCCTACACCAATGTTCTCTAAGCCATGTTGGCATAATTTAAAGAGTGTTGGAATCCATTCAAACATTCCACCACTCCAATTCCACACTTTGTGTGACCCTTGTCCGGATCCTCATCCTCTTTCACATCTAAACATACACCCTAACAGTCTAGTTTCATGTCTCTTCGTCTCACCTACCAATTTGGGCCAACTCCCCATATGACATTAGGCGACATTTCATGTTTGGTCTCATGTTTCAAATACAGTCAATGGTTGGCCCTCATTTGTTTTCCCCATACCAAGACACCTATATTGATACTATTTCTCGAATAGTTTCTTAAATTATAATTTATCAATATTCCATCAACATTATGTTCCAAATTTTGGGCATTTTGATTCACACTTTTCATTCCCCTTTGTTTAGATTGATTCTAATGCCCATGAAATTATCTCTTTTGTGCAATAAATCACATTTAGAAAGGAAACTAGCTTATCTAAGAGACCTATTATCTAGTCACAACTTCTCTCAACCAGAATACAATGATTGGATAGTTAACAATATAAAACCCCTAGTATTCGATGATTATATGGAGATCTCATAAAAAGTTAATGATTATGTGGTATTACCTTGTTTATCACACCAGGCATGACCCATTTGAGCTTAGAGATTGATCATTAGTTTCTTAAAAGATGTGATCAAAGTGTAGTGATTGAATTAGGTAGAAAATATGATCATGCATGAATTTCAATGTAAGAAGTAAAAAAGTGTGTTTAATAAGAATGGCCAACCCACAACCCTTAGGTATTTTCCCCCTTAATGGAATGCTTCAATATCGCCACTTTTTGGTGTGTGTTTTCCTGAGTCTCTTACCACTTCCTAATCTCCATGTCCCCATCAATGGACACATATTGAAGCTCATCCACCCAGATCTGCATTCAGTTCCATTTAGACTAGATCTCAACCACATGATGAAACACATATTCTAGCTACTCCTAGGATTCCACCAATTGGACCTTTATTTGTTCAATGACTTCTAACTGGCTAGTGACTTATGTGGAATACTCATTCATCTTCTTGTTAAGGAACTATATTTTCTATTCACCCTCATGAGACTTCTGGATGTTGTTAGATTTATTTTCAAAACATTAATCATCTAGGTGTTTACTACTATCCCCCATATTCCTTGTAATATAGTCATGAATCATCCCATGAATATGGTGATCATCCACCCCTACGACACTGAGACAGTGTACCATGGTGAAGAGTGACCCTTATGAATTATCCATTCTAACTTCAGGATATCAAGTAAACATTTTATACACTTCCATTCCATGTTCCAAGTGATACATCTCCCCTCAACTGTGTGAGGATTAGAATCGTCCATCTCCTCTACTTTTATTGGTCTGCATTCTGAAAATATATCCAAAATCTCATTATCAGGATCTTAATATGGTATCCTCTCGAAGGGAATGAGCTCTATGATATGGGGTGACCATACTCAATCATTTAATCCTTAGAAACCTTTCCCTCTCCAAATTTAGGATCTTCTCTGGCAGTGGTGTCACTCGTAGCCACAAATTATTACTCACCAGGTACAATGAATTGATCAACATGAGTTGTTGGCTCCTCATGGATAGTTACAACCGTTAATAGATCCCCTGTTTATGTCCTAGACTTTTCTATTTTTAGACGTAATGAGAACTATGTGGAATGGAAACCTTGGTCGTCGTGATTCAAAGAAAACATATGTGGGTCTGTGAAAAATAGTGACTTACAAGAGCTAAGTGGAACTGGATTAGGTAAGTGAGTCACTGTAGGAACTTCCATCTTGGGATACCCCTCCACACATGTTACTTCGATGGTTGTAACTGGTGTAGTAGAATCCCAGAATTTTGAGGTTTTTACATGGACCCCTACATCTAGGTCACCTCTGGCCACTTCGGCCACAACCCATCTACTTCCTGGATCATTGATAGATTCGGGCTCAGGATAACTTCCCCCATGTCCATTGGAAAATTCTCACCCCCTGTAATGTGAGCTCCTTGATCATCATTAATGTTCTACTGAATGTGAAATTTTTTTTATTGGAGAATCTGTGCTATTGAAATATAAGAGACCAAGAGAGATATGGGTCGAGAATTACTTCGAGATGTTCAGTGAGTTCATTTTCAGGGCCTATGATCATACCGCACTCACGTGGGCTCCCTTGTTGAGAATTTTTACCCTTCTATTACTCACATCTAGAATCGTTATACATATCCTCTTATTATTTTCATTATTCTAGTGCATCCTCATCTTCTTCCTCTTCTTCTTCTTCTTCTTCATCGTCTTCATCATCCTTGGGTGACAGTTCTTTGGGTTGTGCCCTTGGATGACCATAACATTTCCCAAAGGACACGACTCTTAATATTGTACCTTTTGTTATGAATATATGTCCATGGCCATCAGATATGCATGTCACCAATGAAAATACACCCTTTCTTCAACATGGAGAAGCCAAATTTCTTGTTGCTGGATCCCATCACACGTCACATTTTACCACAAGATTTCTGGAAATATCAATTGTTGTAGTGTTATCCAAGATTACCAAAGTACGGAGAAGATATCATCTATGGTGGTTTAAAGAATTTATCTTAATTTCTTCTTAGGGGATTCTTTAGCAAGTCCCTGAGGTCTCCTTTAGGACCACCCCTCTTAAAAAGGTGGGGTTTCAGCCACAACTCATGATTCTCTTGTAGCCAGGGTTCAATGTCCTTCTACCCAGCCATCTGGATTACCTCTAGTATTACATTTCCAGTGGAATATTTCCTTCTTTCCTATAGCCCAAACTCTACAATTTCAGCCTTGATTTGTCAAATTTCCTTTTGTATAATTTATTCTGGATATGCCGCTACCAATTGATTGTCATACTCTATTGATAGTATGGAATCAACATCTGTTGGGGCCAGTGTGATTGTTTCACCAAAGTTGTCAGTTATAAACATGATCAAAAACTGGTGAAGGATACCAGGGTGATTCTCCTCCTAGATCATTTTATACAAATTTTTCAGAATTCAATACAAGAACCAAAACTATCTAGAGAATTGTGATGGAAAGTGAAGCTCATAAAAGATACCTTCATCAATATGGGACACTAGAAATCCACCCCCGAAACTCTTTATATATTCCATCTTTTCTAGTGGACCTCATAGGTCATCCATTATTTGGATGCCCTGAGTGATGAATTGGTGGAAATTGAAATTTTCACGATTTATTATCCAAAACATGATCCCTTTCTCATTAAGCATCTATGGTCGGACATCGGTAATGTTCAACAAAAAATTTCGCAGGTCGTCGCATGGAGGACAGATGGAATTTGGGAAGCCATATCCACCAAAATGAATTGATGTCCAAACATGGAGGATTTGGAATAGTTTGAAAACTCTCCTGGGCATGTCGTCCCTTGAGATATTCCCCATAATTATGTACAACCTTTCCTATAAAGGCACTTCAAGGTTAACATTGTTGTACACTTCCATGATACCATCAATTACCATCATCATGGGATGGAACTACACACTTATGTCACATATTGGTAGAATCCAACCACTCATTAAGATTTAAGAAAATTTGAATATCACACCATAGGATCCAAGATTTTATCCACACTGCAGCTCTGTGATTGATATTCAACTACTTCTAGGATCATCCAATATGACCATGCCTTTCTCCTTTGTGATGCAGTCATGAAACTTCCTTCCCCATCTTAGCATCATCACATGGTCATGCCTCTTAATTAATAAGCGGAAGCACACAATGTATTGTATGACCTTCAAAATTTACTTAATCCCCAGCCTCACCTTCGCCAGATCCAAAAGATTACATTTTAGTATGGGGTTTCAAGCTCTATATCCCTTGATATTATCTGTTGGTAATAACTCATCATACTAAAGTCCCTCTAGATTAATTCCTATAATTAAATGGATTGCCCAAATATATATACCAACATCCTTGTGGTGGAGGTGGAAAGTATTTGTTTTCGAAGACCACAACTAAACAACTTCGACATCAGTTTCCAATGGCGGTAAAAATGAAATTCCAACATCCACATGGATTCAAACAACCCGATGTATGGAATCTATCCTATGAATTCATCACATGTTTAACACACCGAGTATGCACATTCCCATTCACTCATAAATTCCCCCTGACCTCAAGTCCCAATCTGGCTTCCATCCCTTTCTCTCATTATTGATGTTTCTTTGGACGACGCTTGCATAGTGGGTGGGGAATTATTTGGCCATAGGTTCACTCCCCATGACTATCCTAGTTTTTGGATTCAGGATGTTGAAGGCCGTATCTTGATTCTCTCTAGTTGGGTGGTTATTTTTTGTGATGTCGTACCACTGAATATTATCTTCACGTGTGACCCACGACCGCTATGATTTAGTCTAAAAGCCCGGAATTGAAAATTCCACTAGAATGTCGATATTCCATAGAGGGAGGCTACAACTTAGGATATATTCCTTCTAAGCCTACATCATCATGCCTAAGAGAATTTTATTTCCATATTGTACCCTTATTGGATGAAGAATATGGGTGTTTACAATCATCATGGCCATCCACGCAGCATAATAATCCTTCCTCTCCACAGCGGCCTGTCCACTGGCCATTTCAGTCATGCTATTAACTCATAAAGCAATCTGCGTGAAATATTTTGGTTTTCCATGCAAAGAAGATGGTTTAACCTAATATCAGATGATGGCCATGAGATATTCATATTAATCCCAAGAATGTATTATTCTTATGTTTTACATAATGCAGTGACCAAACTTGGGGTATTCCATATAGGAATCTGAAACTAACACCCACATGAGTGATAACTTTTCATATGAAAAGAAAAAGTATTGTTCGTTGGGACCCTCTACGTATTTATAAGAATGGACCAGGTATTCTGCATGCATGTATGGTGCCTTATTCACCAGTTTTCAAATTTTTCATGAACCTCTCTAAGCGAAGCATGCTCTTCGGTGTTTCCCTCGATACCCGTCCTTATGGTCCCCTTCCAACTTAGATCCCAAGGGGATTTTTTTATTACTTTTAAGGGCATAGATACACATATTTTGGAAACTTAAAGCAATAATTTCACTCATTGTACAATTCATAGAACCCCCATGGATCCATGAAGATGTTTGAACACTTTCATGCAAGATGGAAATACATGTGCAAGGTCCTTATGCACCCAATGCGACGTAAAATGAATTATTTTGGCATGGAAACATGAAAATGGCTATAGAAGATCCATGAAGGAAGAAAGACTGATGCTCAAAAGTTTTTCCCAAGAATAAGGTTCTTAAATTCCCAATGCAATGTCAACTGTACACTACTATCCCATACCGCTTATGCGCTCCATCCATGAATCTAACCTATAAATAGAAGGTCCCCCACCATTTTTAGGATAATGGTGTGTAATTTGGATCGTCTCTCTTGTGTATGAAAAACAATACCTTCTACAACCACAGGATAGTCATGATGTCAAGGTATAGGATCTTATGCGGTAGGTCCCCATGGGTACCCTTCAGGTGGGCCCACAAGTGCTTTCCGATCGCCCATTTCCTTTTTCACCTACGACAGTTGTGTGAAAAATACACTTCTTGTAAATAAAACATACCCTTGTGCAGTGCCTCTTTCACTCATACCCCACCATTTTTCACGCAAGCCTCCAATCTTGTGTGAACCCATTCTATTAGACTCCACAAGTTTTCTTCTCTTTTAAACCCTGATAGGTCCACTATGTTAGATACCATGAGATGGGGGTAAATCAGGGTATGATAGATTAAAACAATTTCCCATATTGATCTTGTCTTACTATTAAGAAAGAATCTCTTCTCTTTCATTCTTGCAGTATGGTATAAACAAAAACAAAAGCATGAACATGACACACCGATTTTTACTGGGTTCACCCTCACTGGGATTCGTCCAAGGAGCAAACACCGGCGATGTGATGATGTACTAAATCCACTAAAAACACACTTCTTTTTAAAAAGTTTGGTATAGATCACTTCTAATACTAGGATCACCGCCTTTACATTGTTTAGGGTCAGCTCACTGCTTTCCCAAGGGTCACTCCATATTTCTCTCTCTCTGGCTCACTGCCGGTGGAGAGGATCACCATCTTCCTCTTCCTTTGCTCACTACTCTGGAAAGGATCCACTCACAGTTTATAGACCTGTAGTTTTCTTCATTATCACTAATGAATACATCCTCTGTTGTGTGTAGATGCTCTGTTGAAGTCCAACTTTCACCCGTAGAATAATCTTACTTTGTACGGAAGGTATCATGCAATCTTACAGCTTCCACACAGCCCTGAATCACTGTCGCGCTTCATCCATACCTATCTCCCTTCACCATGATGGTGCGCAAGGTAAAACTAGCATGCAATTTCACCTCAACCACTTGCGCGACGCCAGCTTCTTCAACTCCAAACTTGCGCGACTCACACCCTTTTACGCCCATACAAATTTTGGCGCACAACCATCAACTATCGCGCTTCTTCAAAATCTGGCATGCAACTGTCACCAAACCACTTGAACGACACCCCCTTCATCAACTAAAAACTTGGGATACTCCCTTACTTTCTCACCCAAACCACTCTGAATGCACAAAAATCAACTAGCGTGCAACGTCTACTTGTGCGACCACCCCACCACTTGGGCAACCACCACAACTGCACAACAGGAGCTCTGATTTTCTCTAACTGTTGAACTCACACCAAATGAGGAGGGTTCGTCCTCTATTTATAGTCATTTGGAAACCCTGCATGATTTCACTCAAGTCTCCTCTCAGGGCACAAGTCTCAGCACGCAAGTCTCTGCCGCTCAAGTCACTTGTGCGACCAACCCAAAAACTTGGGCTCCCCTTTTCCCATTGCCATATTTTGATGTTCTGATTTTTAAAAACATATGGCGTGAAAGTTTCCTCTCCTTCAAGAATACGACGCGCAAGTCCCTTGGCAAAAACCACTTTTCTCCATTTGTCTATTTTCAGGACCAAAAATTTGGCAAACACTGGAAAGCGGCGCCACCTTGTATCTGCTATTTTTGTACCACCTACAGATCAACCAATCCTTTGTCGACATTCTTGAATCAAACATGGATCGTTAACCACATTCCTTGAACTCGACATGCCACCATTAAATCCCCTTTGTCATCAAATTTTTAAGTCATGGTTTTCTTTGTCAACAATCACAACATAGATGTGCTCTTTGTCAACAAACACAATCACCTCAAGAATGCATCAATGACCCCTTGAGGGATTTTTTCCCAACAAACCCCATGTTTGTGCCCCTCTTACATGAAACACCCACATCCTTTTTGCACCACATTTGTGTGGCCCTCTAGGATTTTACATTTTGTTTTACTAGTCCCTCATTTGGTGTTGCACATTATGTAGTTCTCCCAAATACTCATCTGCATAGGTATGATAATAGTTATTGCTTCTTCACATAGCTAAGCTAACATGGAACTCAAGAGTGGCCACTCCTCAACCACATTGTATCCTTTCATTGTTGATTCCTTGTCTTCCATAAGTGTGGGTCAACATCATTTGTATAATTTCAAGTGGTAAAGAGAGAGATCTCCCTATCTGAGATACAAGAAATTAAACTTCCAAGCACCATTATCTTTTGAAAATGATGTTAAATTGTAGCCTCTCCATGTTTGATTCACATGGGGTTACCTACCACGAGAATTTTCTATGCCCACGAGTCTCCACAAGAGTGAGATTTTCCTCAAATAGAATGATATCCACTTTTCATGGAATTCCATCATCCCATGGGGAAGGGAAACCATTCTCATGTAATCACCTAGCCTTCCTTGTAGGAGGTACCACCCTTGCTCTTCCTTGACTACTTCGGACTCAAAGAATATAGAGGATATCGGAACATGGGACTCTCAATACCTCATTCCTCTCCCTTTGGGATTTTTCGCCATAGGATGTTAGCCATGTGTATATCCTAGTATATATGTCATTAGGTCACTAGCTATGTATCATCCCTATACTATTTCTCACTAATGAATCTTTCAAAAATAAACCATCTGGTCTGCTACCTCTTCTAGTTTTTCACACCGATAATGACTCGCGTGGGATTAGATGTTTTCCATGACTATGACATCCTTCTTTCAGTTGTCCATCCTGGAGTAAGACCTAGATTCCACCTAGAAGCTAGCCATGAATAGGCCCCAAACTACTGAACTATGCAGGTTTTGATGCCTATCTTCTATACATGTTTCATAGGTAGCCTCTCAAAGGTTCAATCCCAACCATTGGTAAACCCTAGTTCCCTACCCCTATGGGTTCACTTCCTAGATCTATGTATCAACCCTCATCCATTCTATATTGATCTTCCCCTCGATCCACTATATCCCAGAAGAATCATGCCCCACCCAAAGGATATATCTTCTTCAGATCCTCATGGCTGGATAACCATGCATAATACCTAACCATACTTCCCATTTTTAAGAGCATATAATCATGCATAAGTCCCAATTAACCTATCAGAACTATGTGGACTTTGATACCAAACTACCTGGGATACATTAGAATCCTCCCTCAGATTCAAGACCAACATTGTAATATTCATGTGGGTTGCATCTAATTCATTCCATTCCACCTCAATACTTCCTCAATTACAATCTTGATCCTTACATAGTCCACTGCATCTCATTGGGATCCCACCATCTACCTGGGTAGCTAACCATGGGTAACACCGAAATCCCCTCTTCAAATTACTTGGGTTTTGATCCTATTAACACCGAAATTTTGAGAAGGAAAACATCGGGATCATAAATAGAAAATGAATGAACCCAGGAAGGAAAGAAAAGATTATGTGACCCGGGAGGTAGCTGCCAGCAAGATTCATGATCAGTGCATAAGTGCCTCTCCGGGGTGCAAAATTTTGCACGCCCAATACGACCTCAGTGGGAAGCTTCCATGGAAACCCCTCCAAAATTGCCAAAGGCACCGACATGCAAGAGAACCCAAGTTGCGCGAAAATGGCCCACTGGTGCGCAAAATCATTCACGCTAAAGGTAACATCAAGGGGAGTTTTCATGGTGACCCTACGAAACCGCCAAAAACCACAGACAGAAGAAGGTCTGGGAGACGCGCAAACACTTGCGCTCCCTATGCGACATCAACCGAGAGTTTGCGTGCAACGTCCCTTGCGCACCACCTATGAGGATTTCAGTTATAAAATGAAGTGTCCCCCCACCCTTTGGGGTTGGTAAAGGAAGATGAAGTGATTCTCTGTTGCACGAAAGACTCCTCTTCTCTGACTGCGCAAAAACTACCATGGCCTCCAGGTATTGGATCTTGCGCGACAGGTTCCCCAACGGTCCTCCTTCGAGTGGGCCCTCTTGGTAAAGATTCTTGTTCATTTACTTTCACCCAATGTCATTTTCGCAAAAGAGATCCCTTTTGCGCACAAGTTTCCTCTGTAACGGACCTATCTTGTGCACATCCCTTCCATCTTGCATGCGACTCCTCCATCTTGCACGCAACCCATCCATCTTTTTATTCAAACCTTCCATATTCTGCACAACCTATCCTCTTGTGCATGCTCCATGTGTCATCCTCAGCTTAAGGAACCATGTATGAACCCCTCTTATGCACCACACACCTGTGTCACACTCTCTCTTCTCGTGCGGCCCTTTATGTTTGCACGAAGTGACTACAAAGTCCCTCGGGCAGTCCTCTACATTTCTTTTCTTTGCATCATGATTCTTCGAATAAGCATGCTAAAATCTATTTCTTCTTCTCATTGCCATGCTAACGTGGACCCCTAAATAGATCACTCAATAAGACCCCCTCACAATGGAATTATTGATGCCTTCCCTTCCCCAAGGGTGGGTGGGTATCAGTCATGTAAGTCCTAGTGGTGTAGAGTAAACCCACCACGTCCGAGATACTGGACATTAAAATGCCAAGAACCATCATCCTCAGCACATGACTTTAAACTGTGACCTCGCCCAGGGCATCATATGTGAGGCTCCCTACATTGGACATTCTACATGCCCACTAGTCGCCACAATAGTGTGACCATTCCTTACATGGAATGAGATACTCTTTATTGGAGCGGTATTTGTCCATGGGGAAAGGGAAACAACCATGGTGTAAGCCCATAGCCTTTCTTGTGGGAGGTAGCATCCCTGCTCCCCCTTTCTTCTTTGATCCCAAGGACCAGAGAGGGGGGATGGGTACTAGAGCCCTCTCTTCCTCGGTACCAAATCCCTCCCCCTTTGGGATTTTTCACCACCTAGGCCTCCATCTTGGAGTAAGTCCCAATCTCTATCTCCCTAGGATGCTCCACGCATAAGCCCCTATTTCCTAATTGGGCCACCAACCATGCGTAAGCCCCATTTCACTTCCCACGGATGCACATTTGATGACATGATCGTCAGGTCTATGGTGCCTCTTGTTTCTCACATCGAGCATGACTCACGTGATTTTAGAGTAAGCATCGATCAAGAAATCATTTCTGGGTCGCCTTAGAGCATAATCTTCACACCCACCAACCCAAACTGCGTGTACTTTGATCCTTTCCAATGCAAGGTACGTAGGAAGCCTCCTTGGGGTTCAAGCCTAACAACTATTGGTTCTGACACCATTCATGTCAGTTCCCACCAACTCAAACTACGTGGACTTTGATCCTTTCCAAGAAAAGGTACGTAGGAAGCCTCTATGAGGTTTAAGGCCAACAACCACTAGTCCCTTCTACTCCATGTTGGTCCACCCCCGTACTACATGACGTTTAAATGTACGCCCCTTTTGTTCTGTATCCAACAGTATGTCGTTGTGACCCCATCCATTGGTAAGAGATTACGTTCCCTTACCCGACGTCAAGCCATGGTGAAACTCACGCAGTGGTAATCCATTGTGATCCCCATTAAGCGATAAGCCATTGTAAAATCCATCCAACATTAAGCCATTGTCAACCAAAACCTAGCAGTAAGCCATCATCATCACTTCCATTGGGACCTGTATCTCTATTCCATCCAAGTGGCATCAGACTAACCTCAGGCTGCTAACCACACGTAAGCCCCAATATATCATCATGTCTATGTCCTCTGTGCACACCCTAATCCTATTCCCCATATTGAACTACGCGGACTTTGATTCCCCGACATGGGGATACGTAGGAAGTATCTTCAAGGCTCAATCCCAACATCATTGTCACCTTCACAACTGTTCCATGTCATTCTTTATCCACTTAACTTAACCACCCATTATCCATCATGATTCTTACCTGAGCCACCACATCCGAGTGGGATCACATCAATTCACCTCCTTGAACCAGTGTTCCCTCCAGTGGTTTCACCCATCTGATTCTCTCTAGTTAGTGTTCTGATCAGTCCGATCCATCTCCGCTAGATGTTAGACCTACAGAATACCATGTGTCAAATATGGGAAGCTGATGAAAACCTCAGAGACATTCCTATGGCATATAATTCCCCAAATTTGATGTTGGATGCCTCAGGCTTCCATTACCTTGTGAAGCCCTATAATAAGGGGAATAAACCCAAACACTCTAGTCTTTCGGCGTCCAGAAACGTTAGTGATACCAACACAACTACACCCCCGGCTGAAGGTTGCTGCCCTGACTGGACCCCTTGGAATATCCCAACAGAAGTACTGTAATTTACTGGCGTCCTTGAAGATAGGGCACCGGGAAGAGTTTCACGAACAACATCTTAGTATATAAGGGATACCTGGACTAGGTGATGAGTTCTGAGGAGGAATCCACTGAAGGGAGAAATGACAACCCATCATCCCGTTTCGATCAAGGATCAAACATCCCTGAAGAAGGAATGGATGCCACTCGCCTTTGGAATGCGGGGCAACATCCAGCACGTCCTCATAGTCCTTGACAGACAGATGTGCACGCCCCGAAACAAAATCATCGGAAATAGAAATGGTGAACCCAAGATGAATTTATTCTCCTCAATGTAGAGATTAGTATCATTTGAGACATCAGAAGATAAGTGTGTCACCAGATCTAGTTATTCGTTGTCAGGTCCCGTCAGTCAAATAATGTGCCTGGTGTGAAACTCACCAGATGTCGGGGCATTCAAAATGTTGGGAATCTCGGTCTGCGACATTGTTAGCGTGGATCCCTCTTACCCACCATAGATGAAGAAATGGCATTGAGTCACTAGAAGTTTATTTCTTTGTTTCAGGAATAATGGTTCAATCACCATTCTTTTCAGGTGCCAAGCTACTGTATCCTGAATCCGATTCCCATGCACCCACCAACGTGGGGGTAGGGGGAGCACCAACGCGGCAATCCCACATGGCTCCCCTGCTTCTGCGACAACTTCCACACCCACAGCTGTTGGGCTCCCATGCCCTATCCCCCCTTTTGAAATAATTCAACAAAGGGTAATTAGTGACATCGTATTCCGAAACAAGGAGGAGTGGATTATCCCAACTCATGATATGGCGCGCCAGGATTTAGAGGCATCAATACCTCATCGCCACCACCTCCCCCAAGGGCCATGTTGGGAGACACTACTTCCCACCCCAATGTACAATTGTTTTGGGAGCCTCTCCCTGGAACTCCTCGACGACTCCCTCCCCTACGCTGATGAGGTAGGGGATTTCTAGGCCTGTCCGGCCGAAATCCTATTCTTGGAGCCCTTAAGGAGGGCCCCCACTAGGCCGCACCATCACCGCCACCTGGTCCCAAAAGTCGAGGAGCATGTATTCCATGCACCTTAAACACTAGGCCCAGTCCGGTTGACCCAACGCCAGCGTCGGGCACCGGCCAAGGAGGACACCTTCCAAGGGGAGTCAACGTCAACAACTACTATGGATCGGGCCACCGCTGATGTATATCATCATCCCCTTGTGTATTCTGTGCAGGGGAACTTATATACCCAGCCCGGATCGAGGCCCCAGCTGCACCACAGGCAGTCTGGGTCAACAACCTCGACCGCTAGTGCAGGGAGCACCCGTCATGGACCGATCCGTGGCAATGAAACACAGTACGAAGGTGCTCCCCATACAACCATTATCGAGAATGAAAGCATTTTTTATTCACAATATAGGCATGGAGGTCATACCCATGACACCTTCAATCCGATTGAGGGTCCTCCCTATGACAATGACACTCAGAACGGGAGCCTCCCCCATGAGCATTACACTGGGTATAGAGTTGTTCCTTTTTAAGAAGTCCTTTAGTGTGGGAATGTTACATGTTATATCAACTTACAGTGTGGGGGTCCTCCCCATGTTCTTAAGGCTGGTGGTGAAGGTCCTCCTGGCCTCAAAAATCAGAAGAGTAAAGGAAATATTCACTTCACGAGCACCCATCACGGATGTCCTACCAATGTTCAGCTCAACCAGTATGAGGATCCTCCCCGTGATGCTGCTGGTATGGAAAACAAGCATGGAGGTCCTAGTCATGTTTTTATCGGCTCCAACAGAGGTCCTACCTGCCCCATCACTTCCTGCGAGGGTCCTCCCCATTCCCCTTTGATATCTGTCCCAGTGCTCCTCACACCCTGACTTCCTCAGGCGGGAATCCTCTCCGCCCCAGCACCAGTATGGCCAAAGGTCCTCCTCATTCCAGAATTCTACCATGTCCTGAAGAACCATCCTGGGGAAAGAGGGTGGGTTGTCGCCACCATAAAAATAATGCCGAGAATATTTAGACTGAGATCAAACCAGTTTTCTTCTCAGATTCTGAGGCGGAATACAACTCAGCAATGGATCCCTCACCTAGATCCTCCATGTCAAGGTCCGAGGCAGGAACAAGGTGTATCAGCCTCATACTTCCAGAATGTGAGGGATATCAGATTCCCACCTCCCCCTTTATAAATATTTATGAAGATGAAAATTTGGCAACTCCACAGGTTATCGTCGTGCAATCAGCACCATAATCCCTAAAAGCACTCTCTACCTCAACTAGAGACCACAGAGAGCTATTTTGAGGACCAATGGAAGACGAGCAGCAGCGTGGTCCACCTCTAGTAGTTATGGTCCCGACGCTGGAAACTATGGTCTTCATACCTTCTTACCGCGATGTGGTAGGTAAGTCACTACACTCTTAAGAGTTTAGCCCAAGATGTGGTTGTTTTGTAGCTCGCTCAACATATTCTCCCCCATCCAGCCTTATATCTCAGCGGTCTGATTCGGTACTTCTACTGGTTCCCCAAATGCCTCTAATTTAAGAGTGGGGAAATTAAGGATCAGACCCCGAGATAGAGTCGAGGATCTTGTGGGATATTCTCATAGCGGACCATTTACCTGAGATATTTTGGCCAGTTTCAGTGCCAATTTTCAATATTCCAGAAGCACTCAACCAGGAAGATGTCGAGTGTTTCCTCCAGACCCACGGGGTGACTCACTTCCATATTCTTCATCGACGTGTAGCCTACCCCAAGTGGCAGGTGCACTTCAAAGACATCAGTGAATAATAAAGTTTGGTTGATTTGGCCTCACTCCCCATGGCCCAGCGCCTTGAGTCACTAGGGCACCATAGGAAACTCCAACAACGATGCGTCTAGAGCTTTAAAGTGCTCTACAATATAATCAAGGAGGCTTCTCCCCACATGAAAATCTGTTGTTGGGGGAAGTACACCGCCTTCCATTTCAGTTCCATCCGGCGCCAGCCCGATTTTCCAGGTGACATAGCGGATATGTCTCTAGGAAGAGTCACTGTTAACATGGTAGACCTACTGGGGGTGAGAGAGAGCTAGAGCTTAATGGAGAGAAAATACATTCCAAGGGATTTTCACACTTGTCGAATCTATCAGGAAGGATTACTCATCAACTGAGGAATCTACTAGGTCTTCATGTACCCACCAAGGAACTATTCCTCAACCTGTATCCCAACAAGGGCACGGAACACATCGGAGATGTCAAACCCTCTGACCTGTCTGGCTCAGTGAAGAAGGTGAAAGACGGTCCTAAAAAATCCGTGTTGCCCCAGAAAATCACAGAACACAAGACTATGTTCAACGACTTTGTTTCTGAATGCGTTGTAGAGCGACGTCCAAAATATAGTGATCCTTAGCCGGTGAAGCAGGGGCAGGCACAACATCCCCACGGCGAACTACCACCAGGTGACCCTGACCACCCTACCCACGCAGACAGGGTTGAGGCTGGAACATACGGAAAGAGGGTGCGGTATGTCTAACCAAATCCTTCTAAATGGCATGAGAATCCTTGGGACCCATCTTAGGTTCCCCCAACTACACTACAGGTCGATCTACCAGCTGCTCCATGAGCCGCTGGGCATGTTTATCATGTTGAAGAACCCGCCAATGCACTAGTGGTCAGAGATCCCCTTCAAGACAGGGACCCCTTCCCAGATGATCTAATGGTGACACTCATTTTCCCAACTCGAGGTGTTGGATACATCACAGGTAGAAATCCCTCCTGATGGAAAGCCATATCCAACGTCGGTAGATGATATTCCAACACCCATGGGATTCATAAATCCCACTTATTCCCCCCTTCAATGTGATGGGGGGCCCACCGCAACACCCAGCCCTAATTATCTCAAGGTGTGGACCCTTGTTGGGAACCACAATATAGTAAGAAGCAGCCAAAATCCGTTATTTTGTGCTAACATTAGTGGGACCGACGTTCGTCTGGTACCACCAGCTTCCCATCGAATCAGTAGATGACTTGGAAGACCTCTATAGGCAATTCATCTACCAGTTCGGTTCCAACACTTAGAATACAAGCATCGCGGTAATATTCAAGTGCAAGGAGAGGCCTGATTAGCGTGTTACATACTTTTTCGCACGGTGGAAAGGGATGACATACTCACTTGACATGCTGCTGACTCAGGAGAAACTAATAACAATGTGCATAGGTAATGAAAAGATAGAACCAATACCCTCTATGATCACCTAGAACTACCCTGGGGGATTCCAATAATTCTCTGATAAGGCCCAGTCCCTAGAGGAATCCTTACAGCAGGCTAAGAAGCCACATCCTTTGCCTCCTGCAATCCCCACAAGAAGGGTTGTTGGGGATGATCCCACCGTAATGGATCAAATAGAGGCCCACATGAAACTAGAGTTGGTAATAGTAGAGCTACCACCATATCCTCACAGAGGCCCTCTACCTCAGGCACAACCTCTGGCCCAGCAGAGCCCACCATAGAATCGGTAGGTGCCCCAGTGCAATGCGCCCCCACTAACTAGCTGAGATAACCAAGCTCCACTTCCTTGAGAGGCTCCTTAGATCCTCATCAGGGTCAATATCTAAGGGACCCCTTTCTAGATAGGTGGAACCATACCTACTCGTTCAATGAGGATCAGGTCCCCGGTTACTTTTATAGCACCATGGAGTAGGGGATTGTACATTTGTCAGGGTGCAGAAGGCCAGAAGTGGCGAACCTCACTGATCTCCCTAAGTAGTGTCCTTCTCACCGGATCCTGGGGAACACCCTCAAATAGTGTTGTGTGTTCAAAGACTGGATCCAAGACCAGGTCGACAACAACATAGTCAGTTTGGGGCCAGCTCCGGCACAGGTGGCATGTGCCTTCATGGGGCCAGACAGCAGCAGTGACAGTGAAGGCGAATGGCATCAGGTTTCTAACCAGGGATCCCACAAGTGTAACGACTAGATGGATTGTAAAATAGTCACATGTGACCATGGTGTCATCTGTGAGTTCCTGAATTGGACAAAGCCTTTAGAAGCCATAGCTACTACTTCTACATCATCATCTCAGTCGTCCCCTTCTTAGAAAGGCAAACACTGGCGATGCAAGGGAAAACCAAGTCCCCCACCAGGGATGTCATCATCTCAGACTCTCGGTGATTTCATGCCCTCAGAAATGGAGATCCCTCCAAGAATCCGTCTATTAGTGGACAACTCCTTAAGAGATGGTCTAGGGTATGCCTCTGTTAATACCATAGAGTTGGTATACCCCTACAAAATTCATGACAATGAGGAGCACCAATAGGGTCCTCCCAATGTCCCCAGCCGTCACCAACGTCGACGGTGTCATGGATATATGGGCCATTGGAGTGCTTCAGTCTGTACTTCCAGCCAGGCTGTTCATGCTACTGAAACAAGGAAGCAGGCCCACCGGAGACCTCATCACACGCAACCTTCCCATCTATTGACATCAGGTCCGCCTCCGCCGATGTTTGTGTTGTTGGATTAGACAGAGCCACCTCGACCGTGCTGAGACCAGCCACATCCTCCTATAGGCCAGTCTCATTTGTCTGGCCCTCATCCGATAGTCACTCCGTAGGTTTCGACTAGTGAGCAGTGGGATATTCCTTGTACCAGTCAGTCACAGGTCGAGTCACCAAGGTCCACCATACCTCCTATCATAGAGAGAGATCATGTGAGCCGAAGTTCATGCCTATAATGAAAGTATAATGTCCTAAATCATCTTTAAAACATTCCAGAAAATCTCTCCATCCTTGAGGCACTTCACCGATCAGCTGATATGCGTGGAGCCCCTGCTGTGGCTTTAAGAAGCCCCTCGAGTTTGAGATGGAGGTAGTCTCCATAGAATCCTTCCACGTTGAGGTGATCAAGAATTATTAATACAAGTCCGTCATCTCGTTCTATGGAGAAGATGAAGGCTCTCCCATAGAAGGGGACATTCTCCCACTATACATCACTGGCCAGTTCAAAGGTGTGGAGGTTCACCGCTGTCTTGTCAACACGGGCTCTGGGATCAACCAAATCCTGACTCAGACCTTGCGAGAACTAGGATTTTCCAAATATGACATGAGTCCCTATGATCTAAGAATCCTAGGATATGATAGGAAAGAAAATAAACTGGTAGGAAAGATCAGATTGAAGACCTAGGTTGGTGGCCAAGTTTCTAGTACCGATTTCATGGTAGTCTCAAAGGACTCTTCTTACAACGCATTAATGGGTAGGTCGTGGCTCCACCATCATGTGGTAGTTCCTTCATCATATCACCAGTGCCTCATGTACTCCCTTAATGGTCGAGTGGGTGTTCTTCAAGGTGATTCATCTCCCTTTGCCTCTTGCAAAGCCCGCTATCTGGATGTCAACTATTAGAAGATAAAAGAAAAGTAAATCCATGCTAACGATATTGATAATGCCACAGCTATGACAGACCCATGGATAGATCTAGATGATGACTATATCTTTCCAATCCACCAGTTGGAGGCTACAACACTAGATATGGGACAATACTTGATTGTTTCTGGATTGAGGGGGGGGTACAAATTCTCAAGTGTAAGTGTCATCGGAAGATCACCTCATACTTTTATACAATCTGGATCAGGTTATCCCAGAGCCTCCTACTCCTATATGGTATTGGGATGTCCACCTCATGGTGACAGTAATACGTCAGAATTTCTTGTTCTTTCAGGCTATGATAAACCGGCTCAAGCAGATGCACCACTATTTCTTTAACATAATCAGGAATGACCCCTTGAGTCGAAGACCATATGAGATCAGATCAACAACCTTCATCATTATGGTTTTGGTAGCATAGGAGTTCGCCAATGTAGTTCTCGTGGCCGCTCAAGCTGGTACCGGCCTTCCATGAGGATCTGTCGACTCGGAAGGAACTCCTCCCGCCAAGGATCCCACCTCCATAAGTGAAGAAGAGGATTTAAAGGATGATCCTCCTAACTTTGAATAGGGTGTCTCCACAACGGTCGATGAATTGGTGCAGGTGAACCTCTTTAGTGAGGTGGACCCAAAACCCACATTGATCAATGCCACCATGCCCATCGAGGAGCAAAAACAATACATTGGATTCATTAAACAACATTGTGATGTGTTTTCCTGGAGTTATGATGAGATGTCATGATTAGATCCTTAGGTAGCCATCCACTGCCTCATTCTCCCAGCAAATCATTACGGGTTTAAGTAGCCTCCCAGAATGATGCACCCTTCTCACGGTGCCATGGTTGAGGCATAAGTTGATAATCTCATTCGAGGAAATTTTGTTAAGGAGGTCCAGTACCCCAAATGGTTGGCCAACATTGTGCCAGTCAGGAATAAGAATGGACAGATATGAGTCTGCATCGACATATGGGATCTCAACCGTCACTGTCCGAAGGATTATTTTCCCCTTCCAGTGATGGAATTGTTGATTGACACTAGAGCTAGGTTCCAAACACTCTCCTTCATGGATGTGTATTCCATGTATAACTAGATCCAAATGGCCCTTGAGGATGAGGAGTCTACAGCCTTCAGGGAACCACAAGGTACTTTTTGTTACAAATTCATGCCATTCAATTTAAAGAAAGTGGGTTCCACCTATCAGCGGGCTATGCATCTCATATTTAAGCAGATCCTCAAAATGTTGGTGGAATATTATGTGGATGATCTGGAGGAAAAATCTCATTAGCTTCAGAACCATCTCAAAGACCTTGAGAAAGTGTTCGTATTCCTCTATTCTCGCCATCTAAGATGAATCCCTTGATGTATGCCTTTGTGGTCACCTCTAGAATGTTTCTCGGCTTCTTTTTCTGATACATGGGAATCACGATCGACCCATAGAAGATCAATGTCACGAATCAGATGTCTCCCCAAGAAACATCTGGGATATTTGAGGCTTCTATGGACACATGGCCTACATATGCCGATTCATAGTGAATCTGGATGGCAAGTGTAATCCATTTTATCGGCTCATGAAGAAAGTCACTGCCTACGAGTGGGACGAAAAATGTCAGACTGCTTTTAAGGAAATCAAGTATTACCTACTCTATCCTCCGGTCTTAATGCCACCAATCTCTGGAAAGTCATTGGTCCTTTACATGACCATCCTGGAATGGTGTATGGGTGCCCTTCTCACCCAGAAGAACAATGATATGATAGAGAAAAACTGATACTATCTCACTTGCATGCTCCTAGATACAGAGACCAGATACTCCCCTATTGAGAAGAGATGCCCTGCGCTGGTATTCATGGTGCATAAATAGTGGCATTACCTCCAACATAATGAGGTACAAATGGTGTCCTGGTTATATCCATTGAAGTACATCGTCCCATGTTTACAGGCTTTCTAGCTTAGTGGGCGCTAATCCTTCAGCATTTCGACATCATGTTTGTCCATCATAAGGCTATTAAGGGTAAAGCATTGGCATATTTCCTTTCTTACAATCTAGCTTCTATGGAAAATTATCTAGAACTTGATTTTTTTGATGAGGCAATTATATCAGTAGACCAAGTAATCCTATGTTGAAAATGAACTTTGATGGTTCTTCTCGCAGCCCCACAGGCAGAAGGATCAATGACCCCGGACTCAACAGAGTAGGCCTGTGTATCATCTTAATTACCCCGGAAGAAGCCATTTTGCTGTATTCATTCCTGTTGTCAGAAGGCTGCATCAACAATGAAGTAGAGTATCAGGCTCTCATTACGAGCCTCGAGCTGGACCTTGAGATTGATGTTCCCCACTTTCATGTGAAAGGGTATTCCGAACATGTCATCAAGTTGATCAGTGTGTACTATGTCTTCAGAAATCCAAAACTCATACCATTGTTGGAACACACTCTCTGGCTAATGGCCCAGTTCCCATCTCGGCCAGAGGATACTCATGTCCCTCGGTCACAATATGGTAGTGAATATGCCTTAGCCATCCTTTCTGCAGCACATTCAAGGCCTGAATAGGATGATCTGATTATCCATGTGGCACACCGAAGAGTCAGTTTTCCCGTCACTCGAGATGATGATGAAATCCCATAGGTAAGACACCGTAAATCTAGCGCCTCCATGTCAGGACCATCAGGTCCCCCGGGTATAGTGGTTTAAGTGACTCCGGACTGGAGAACCTCTACTATCGAGTACCTCCAAAACAATAATCTCTCGGCCGATCGGGCTGGGCACAAGTGAATCCAACTCTACGCATTATAGTTTACCCTCCAGGGCAGTCCTGGTCATTAGAAGATCCTCTAAAAGCGTGGGTTTGATGGGGTTTTCCTCCATTGCGTGTAAAGAGTTGAGATTTACCAAGTCATGCAGGAGGTTCATGATGGTTCTTGTGGGGCTCATCAGACCGGGCCGAAACTATCTCACTTGATCCAGATACTGGGTTACTTTTGGCCCTCCATGATCCATGACTACTTAGAGTTCGCCAAAATGTGCCAAGCATGCCAAATTTATGCATCAGCCACTAGAGGCTCCCCATAATACCAAGTACTCTTGGCCATTTGAGGTATGGGGACTCGATGTCATGGGACCATATCCACTGGTGACAGCCCACCAGTGCAGGTTTATCCTGACTACTACTGATTTCTTCTCCAAGTGTACAGAGGCAGTTCTGCTCAAGGAAGTGAAGTCTCATTCCATCATTGACTTTGTGAGCTCTAACATTATCTACCTATTTGGAGTCCCTCATGCCATCCTCACTGATAACGGCACGAACTTCTGGGAATTTGAGCTAAAAAACTATATGCTAAGTATAACATCCATTCTAACCATACCTCCCACTACCATGCCCAAGAAAATGGACAGATCGAGGCATTCAATAAAACCCTCTCAAACATTTTGATGAAAATGGTTGGTCCAAACAAGAAGTGTTGGTCGAACAATCTCCCTAACTACCTCTGTGTTTATTGGAAGACGACTTGTAATTACACCCAGGTTACCCCATATTCTTTGGTGTACGGAACGCAGGTCGTCCTGCCCATCGAGATTTAGTTTCCCTCATTGTGCACATCTGTCTACAACCAGCATGTGCTAGATAAAGTATCTAAAATCCGTCTGGCAGAGTTGGAAGCACTCGATGAGAATAGACTTTGTGCCCTTCACAATCTAGAAAGGCATCAAAACAAGATAGTTTGATCTTTCAACAATAGTATTATCCTTCACTCTTTCTTGCAAGGAGACTTGGTATTGTCCCTCATGACACTAATGATACCTGGAAAAAAACCACCCATGTTGGAGCCCAAATGGGAAGGACCTTATGTTGATCACAAGGTTTACTCCAATGGAACATACTCACTGGTGACCATAGATGGTGAGTGTATAACTCCTCCCACCAATAACAAGTTCTTCAAGAAATAATTTTCTTGAGTACCTTTGGTCCCACACGACCCTAAAAAACATTATGGTCCTACAAGACTTTAAACTGTGAAATTTCCCACATAAAATTAAATTGCGTGTCATCTTGCAAGATGTTAAACTAAATCTCAAGAACTATGTATGGATTGATTCCCATCCTCATGGGATGTGTAGGAATTATTAGATGCCTCTTCCTGAGTCTATCTCCACATTCTTCTCATTTGGATACCCCTCTTTGGTTTAGTTCCCTCAGAGGATCCCATGTGATTCATCTTAAGACTCTTTGGCCCCACTCGTGGAAAGATTACGAAGGTTGCGCCTTGTGCCCCTCCACATTCTTATAATCCTACCACTTCCTTACAGCATGACGTTAATATGAATGGACCTTTCAAAAATATGTATGGATTCATTCTCATCCCTATGGGATATCTAGGAATACTTGGACATTTTTTTCCATAGGCCCAACCCCAAACTTGGAGATCCCCCCATGAGTCTTGTCTTGCACAGGTCACACGATGTGGATGCTGTGTTTTGAATCTGGTCAATAGTTGTCCTTTTTCTCTATCACGACCCACATAAGTCCCAAACATTGAGTGTGGTGGGTCGTTCTACCCTGTTGTCTCTTTAATCTTCGGTCGGCCTCGGATAGGACTGTGATTCCAGCTATCAGACCCCTATATGATGGGGAGATCCTAGCCCCACTCCTTGCTTCCCACACCGAGCATTGCTCACACGGGATTAGGAGTGGAGGTAGGGCAATACCCACAAAAGAGGTCATTGGACTACAGTTGGCCAGGAATCCCATCCCTAAGTCCCTTGACCTTTTCATCCCACTGTCTCGAGTTCTCATCTAGGAGTGTGCGATGTGGTATGGACTCACAACGTCGGTCTATTTTTCCACGCCACACATACCCCCTTTGAGACATCCCTCCATTTCTCATCCCTTCCTCGAGAACATGCCCCACCATGCTACATGAGCCCCATCATTTGGGTTTCCGTCATCTCCTATATCCAAAAGGACCCCCTAATGGCATGGATGTTCGGACCAAGGGCTCTCCTAACATTACGGACTAACTTTCTCGATGATTACGTGTGAAAATTTGATATAAGTCACATGCTAAAAATGTGGTCAACAATCGACGCTCAATTACTTTCCCCCAAACACCGGTCACATAAGGGTGGATAATTTGTTGTGAACCTGGTCAACAGTTGTCCTCTATCATAATTTCCTCTTTGTGTTCTTCTATAGGCATGATGGTTCACCCACTCCACTCAGCTGTCCCATGAATATGACATTAAACTAGGCGTCTATGGTATGAGATATATGAACTGAAACTAAGATCACTTCTGTCCTCACTGCAAGACGTTAAACTACAATCTGGATGTGACATTCCATTTGTGGCCTATCCTTAGGTCCCTCTGCCCTCTCAGTCCCCTAACCCAAGTTCTCACATAGGATTGTATGGTGTGGTATGGGGTTATGTCCTCATTCATGTCGGGTTACTCTACATTCCGTACACATCCCTCATTGAGGTATCTTTCCCTTATTTGTGTCCTTGTTGTATGATGATAAACTGCATATCATCCTTCTCTATAACTACATATGGATTGATTCCCATACTTATGGGATACGTAGGACTGCCCGAGCATCTAGTATTCGGGTCCAACCCCATCTCTTAGAATCCCCCTATCATATTGGCCCCCTGGCCTCCGTCCATCTAAGAGAGGGTTACATAGAGTTGTATGGAATCTCATCCTTATTCACGTAGGGTTTATAACAACCACACCACATACTAATCTCTACTAAGTTTCCTTCATTCCCTTTCCCTATACTCATCTCCTCAAGTTGGTTTCCCTTAAGTTGGGTCCCTAAACCCTCTTGGGGGATTCGCCAATGTGCCCAAGAGTACTCTAGTTCAGAACCTCGGTTTTCAGATTCTACCTGGACATGATTTCACCCATTTGTTTGGTTCTGTGTTCCCCTTAATTTGGTATTCCATAATATTTCACATCTGAAGGGATCCCCAAATGGCATAGATGCTCATCCCACGGGCTCTCTATGACAACCCTGTTTTTTATTACAACTTAAACATGATTTATTACATAAAACTTCACTTGATACAACAAAGAATATCAAGAGGTTTAGTGTCTTTGGGGCTTAGGATCATTACATAAAATCTTAAAACACGAAATACAACATCTTTATTGAAAACTTCCTTTTCAGGACCAATACATTCATTCGTACTTAGCATTGCATTGGATAACCTGAGGACATGCATAAGAAAAGGGTGAGCTATAAAGCCCAGTAAGGGAGTACACATGGAATAACATGAGGAGTTAAATACATGTTAGACAATAGGAATAATCAATAGAGCATAAAGGAAACATGAACATAAAGGCATGATAAAGCATGATAATCATAACATGGAGATGTGGCAACAACACTTAACATGGAATTAGCATGAGCCAAGGCTCATTGCACATGGAGCATGAGTAAATCCTCATTGCACATGAAGCACGAGTAAACCCTCATTTAAATTGAATTAGCATGAGTCAACACTCATTGCACATGACGTATCATGATACTATACTTTACCCAATGCATTGGAGAGATATGAGGGCGCACCCTTCTTAAACATTTCATTTCATGCATAAGTGTGCCACATGGATCATAAAACATGGATTCATAAAACATAATCATTTATTCCACGATAAAGGAATGTGGAATTCATACATGAAAATTTATAATCAATAAGTAAATGTGCAAAAAGGTGAATACCCTTGATGGAGAAATGGGCATGGTATTCACTACACAATGACATTGGCTTAGAAAATCGGTGCGATTTCGGCAGCGTAACGACATGACATAAGAATTAATAAAAAGGTTGATGAAAGTGAAATGGGTTCCTCATCATATTTACATTTAATGAGTAGTAAGGAGGTCATATAGATACATGTCCCAAAAAATTGTAATGAAATTTAGATTCATGATACAGAATTATTTGCTTGAATGTAAATGAAGAGAGAGAAGTTCATTTCGGAATTTCAGCATAGTAACGGGTGTACATGGGAGGCATTTAATGAGAGAAAAAGTGGTCTCCCATAATTAAAACAATAAGAGGGAAGTATGAGGGAGTTGAGAAACCATACCTAAAAATTCATAATTGAAATTAAAAGGGAAATACAACTTAAATAAAATTGAAAAAAAATGAGAAAGGAAGAAAAAACCCTTACTTGGAAGTGTGCTTCCAAAGGCTAGAGAGAGGCTTGTGAGAGGCTTATTGGGAGCTTGGGGAACCTTGGGAGGATTCTAGAGAGATTATGTCAGAGGTTGGAAGAACTCCAAAGGTTTTTAGTGAGGAGGAAGTGGGAGCTTGGGTGGGTTTATATAGGGAAGGTGAGAGAATTCTTTATTATTTAGGTTTGGGACCCCTTATATAAAATTAATCCAAACCACAAACCATCCATTGGTTTTTGCCCAAGGTTTTTGGAAAAGGGAATAGGAAAAAAATATTTTATAAGGCCAAAGTACGAACTTCTTAAAATAATAAGGTTGCTTTTGTGGAGGTGAGTCACACTCCCATGGAAATTAATTTAAAAAGACAAAGTGTTGAATATTTCTTGAGGGGTCCTTTAATGCTTTGAAAAGTAAGTCAAACAAACCCAAAATCACATTATTTTAATGGTAAAACATATATTGGCCGAAAATAAAGATTATAGTATTTTATTACATCACTATTGAGTCATTATGATGTCATAAAACACATTATATATTTAAACGGTATTTAAATTTTACCCAAAAATTTGATTGTCTCAGAAAATTATGAAAAACTCACCGTTAGATAATTTCGACTTCCTGATTCCAGAAATGACATTTATTTTATCTAAATTATTTTCTAAATATTTTAATTTTCACTTTTAAAATAAAAATCGACATTTATCAAAAATTCACGGGTTTTGACAGAAAAGGCTTTCAAATATTAATAAAAAAATTATTGCATTCTTAAAATTATAAGATCATTTATATTTAATAAAAATTAATTTAATAATAATATTATTATTTTCTTAAAATATTATTTAATTCAAAAATACATTAATTTAATAAAATAGATTTCTTAATTAAATAATAACTAAAAACACCATTTGTACTTTAAAAACTATTTTCAATGTATCAAAAATGACTAGAAATTATATTCATTATTATATAAAAAAAATGTACATGAACATAGTAGAACTTATTTGTTACATAACCCATTAAAACATCCGCATAAGACCTAAGGGTAAGGTGTGCGATGGTGAAAAACTCTTGGGGTGGCTCAGATAACATCGCTCGAGTGGTAATTTCAATAAACTTCCACTTTTCTCATAGACGGTCACGTTCGAGCTTGATATGATGAAGCTCAGCTTGTGCTTGGTCAAGAGCAAAGACCAAGTATTCCACCTCTTTTCTGAGATCCAATAAATGGGCTTTGTATGGAGCAATTCTACTAGACGAGGCCATCGCCTCTTTTGTCTGAGTAAATTGGATTTGTTAAAGTCTTATATTTATACTAATCATGCGATCACTTCTCAACAGCTATATTAGCAATGGTCAAAATTCATTACATAAAACCAATGAATTTGACACTTTATATAAACATAAAGAGGCATTTAATTAGATCAAGAGGGATTTTCATTAATGAAACTTTGGGTCGTTACAATATTCCCCCCTTAAGAAATTTCACCCTTGAAATTTTCCTTTTCCCACACTAAAACAAATGTGGGTAACTCAGCTTCATCATATCCTCTGATTCCCATGTTGATTATTCAATATTGTGGTTTCTCTACAACACCTTAATGAGGGGAATTGCCTTATTTTGTAGAACTTTTTCTCTATGATCTATGATATTCACTGGTTTCTCCTCATAAGAAAGATCGTCTTCCAATTGTAACTCCTCAAAAAAGAGTACATGTGAAGGGTCTGGTATGTACTTCCTTGAGAGGGATACATTAAGGACATCATGTACTTTAGCCATAGTAGGTGGAAGTGCTAGTCGATAGGCCACAGCCCTGACGCGATCAAGAATATCTAAGGGGCCGATGTAACTTGGACTTAACTTCCCTTTCTTTCCAAACCTCCTGACCTTATTCCACGGAGATATGCATAGAAAACCCATGTCTCCAACTTTAAACTCAGGGTCTCGTCAATGATTATCTGTATAATTCTTCTGTAGACTCTGTGCTGCCTTGATATGCTGCTGAATGGTTTTCACCTTCTCCACCATTTCTTCGACCATTTCTGGTCCAAGCATCTTACGTTCACCGACCTCATCCCAACATGTCGGTGTTCTGCACCTTTTCCCATACAGGGCTTCATATGGTTCCATTTGGATGCTCGAGTGGAAACTGTTATTATAAGAGAACTCAACCAGAGGATGATGTTGATCCCATCCTCCTTTAAAGTCCATTGAGAATGCTCTCAACATATCCTCAAGTGTTTGGATAGTCCGCTCGGATTGGCCATCAGTTTGAGGATGATAGGCCGTACTGAAGTCAAGTTCAGTATTCAGAGCATGTTGAAGACTCCTCCAAAACATAGAGGTGAATCTTGGATCTCGATCAGACATAATAGATAGTGGTACTCCATGAAACCTTACCACTTCTCTGATATATATCCATGCCAGTTGATCCAAAGATAAATCCTCCCGAATAGAAATGAAGTGTTCAGTCTTTGTAAGACGATCCAAAACAACCCAGATTTCATTATTTCCATTGGATGTCCTTGGAAGTCCGGTGACAAAGTCCATGGTGATGTTCTCCCATTTCCATTCTGGTATGGGCAATGGTTGCATTATCCCCTTAGACTTCTGCCTCTCTACATTCACTTGCTGACACACCAAACACTTTGATGTATATTCAGCGATCTACTTCTTCATATTATCTCACCAAAAGTTTTCTCAGAGATCTCGATACATCTTTGTGCTCCCTGGGTGAATAGAGAAATTTTAAATATGTGCATCATCCAAAAGATCATTCTTCAGCTCCGGACTTGATATAACACATAGTCTTTTCCCAAACCGCCCAATTCCTTCTTCATTAACATTAAACTCCGAGGATTTCCCCTTTTTGATAGTTTCCACTTTTTCTTGAATTCCCACATCATCCTTTTGAGCATCCTTTAACCTTTCTAAAAGTGATGGTGGAGCAATAATTTGTGAAAGGATTGATGATGTTCCCTTTTTTATGATTCCCACGTCCATCTTCATCAAGTATAAGAAGATTGGATCCTTCTCAATTCCCATCATTGATAGAATTGTTGGGTCCTTTCTACATAGGGCATCTGCCACCTTGTTCGCTTTCCCAATGTGGTAATGTATTGAACAGTCATAATCCTTGATGAGATCTATCCATCTTCTCTGGCGCATATTAAGCTCTTTCTGTGTGAATATATATTTAAGACTCTTGTGGTCAGTATATATCTCACATTTCTCTCCATAGAGATAATGCCGCCAGATTTTCAAGGCAACGATCATAGCTGCCAACTCCAGATCATGTGTTGGATAGTTTTGCTCATGGATTTTCAGCTTCCTTGAGGCATAGGATATCACTTTATCATTCTGCATCAGCACACATCCTAATCCCTTCTTCGAAGCATCACTGAATACCACAAAAAGCTCCCCACTTGTGGGTAAAGTGAGCATGGGTGCAGTGATAAGCCTCCTTTTCAACTCCTTGAAGCTTTCTTTGCATTCTTCACTCCAAACAAACATTACTCCCTTTCGAGTTAGCTTGGTAAGAGGGTTGGACAATCGTGAGAAATTTATCACAAATCGTCGATAATATCCAGCTAACCCCAAGAAGCTACGGATATCTGTTACCGATGTTGGCCTCAACCATCCCTCAATTGCATCTGTTTTGGAGGGATCCATAGATATCCCATTTCTTGTGATGATATGGACCAAGAATGAGACCTCCTTCTACCAGAACTCACACTTGTTGTGCTTTGGATAGAGCTTCTCCTTGGGAAAAGTCTCTAGTACAGTTTTTAAATTCTCCTCATGATCCTCCTTGGTTTTGGAGTATATTAGAATATCATCTATAAAGACTACAACAAATTTGTGAAGGTAATCTCTAATGACTCTATTCATCAAGTCCATGAATATTACTAGAGAATTGGTGAGTCCAAAAGGAATTACTATGAATTCATAGTGCCTGTATCTTGTGTGAAAAGCAGTCTTGGGGACATCTTCCTTCTTCACCCTTACTTGATAATATCCCGACCGCAAGTCCACCTTGGAGAAGTATTGTGCTCCACACAGCTGATCAAACAAGTCATCAATTCTTGGGAGAGGATACTTGTTCTTTATCGTGATTTTGTTAAGTTCTCGATAATCGATGCAAAGCCGCATTCACCCATCCTTCTTCTTGACAAAGAGGACTGGTGCACCCCATGGTGAAGCACTTGGGCGTATAAACCCTTTATCCAGATTCTCCTGTAGTTGTTTCTTCATCTCTTCAAGCTCAACAACATCCATTATATATGGAGTCTTGGATATTGGTAGTGCCCCAGGTATAAGTTCAATTGAGAACTCAACATCTCTTCTTGGAGGAAGACCAGGCAGTTCCTCAGGAAACACTTCAGCGAATTCCCTCACAATAGGCATTTCTTCAAGGATGGTTTCTTCCTTGGACTCCATCATTTTATCCAGATACGCGTGCTCATAAGGTAGTAATATCCATGCTTGAGATAATAGAGCTAAAGGAGATTCATCTTCCTCCTGAAACTTGTAAAGAATCGGGGGTCAATTCTCCATATGGAGTGTGATTTCCCTCTCCCGACAATTTATGTTGGCTCTATATAAGGAAAGCCAATCCATGCCAATAATTGCATCAAATTCCACCAGAGGGAGTATGAAGAGGTCCTCCGGGAAATTTATTCCACATATTATAACAGGGGAGGACTTATATTCATGGGATGCAATGATTTCCCCATTTCTCGTACTCATCGACATCTTTACTTCCATGATTTGTGGTGGTGCTGGGATTGTTCTACTAAACTTTCGAGATATAAAAGAATGTGTAGAACCTGAATCAAAAAGTATGTTCTATATTCTTGAATGAATAACTAGCGTACCTGTCACCACTTCATTATCGAGGTTCACTTCAGCAGAATTGATGGAAAAATATCTTCCTTGCTGTCTTGGAGGTTGTTGTTGCCTCTAATAACCCTTGGATTAGGGCACTGATTTGAAAAATGACCCGGTTATTTTCATTTGTAGCATTGAACAACACATTGAGGTTCGAACGGAGCATTCCTCTCCTCTGTCGCAGCTACGGGTCCTTCTTGCCGACAGTTAACAGCTAGGTGCCCTTCTCTTCCACACCTGAAGCATTTTCTTGTCCCCTTAAGGCAATTTCTAGGGTGCTTCTTTCCGCACTTTTGGAAAGTGGGGTGTTGGGTCTTCTTAGCACCGTTGGATTTATCCATCGGACCACCAGAATTGAAGTCCACCTTACGCTTCTTGTCCCCATGATACCCCTGTGATTACCCGATCTCCATTTCGACCTTGAGGGCACATCAGACAATTTCCTCATAGCTGTCGAAGTCAGGGATCGCTAATGCTTTCTGCAAGCTAGGATTCAGCCCACCAAAGAAGCGGTCAACCTTGCATTCGGGGGGTAAAGACAAAGCCGTAAGCGTATCATGGAAGCCTTGTGAGGTTTTCCTCGTACACTCCAATAGATTCTTCATATTTTTTCTTGAGGGAAAGGAAGTCCCTTTCCATCTTAAGCCGAAGGGTGTGAGGAAAATATTTATCGAAAAACATCTTCTGTAAATCCTTCCATTCCAACGCCTCGATCTCCTCCTAAGGCTTCGTAGTTTTTATCAACGTACACCATTGATCAGCTTCACCCTCCATACAATAATCTTCCAGAAGAACATTCTCTTATTCAGAACATTGGAGGATGGAGAATATCTTTTCAATGGAGTTGATCCATTGTTCAACGATCATGGGATCAGATGATCCACTAAAAGTATGAGTCCTTTGCCTCATGAATCTCTCGATAGCGACTTGTTCTTTCTTTGGGGGGTTGAACGTTACTCTTGACCCGTGTTTCTATTCAGAACTTGAGTTATCTGAGATAGAAGCATGACAAAGTTTGCGATTCCTACTCCCATTGGATTTGGTATCTCATTAGTACAGTCATCACACTGATCTTCACAACGGTTGTTAGCCCGAGTCCTCCTATTACTGGCCATTGGCTAGAATAAAAGGAATGTTAGGGGTAACACATAAAGGGTAATCCAAAGAAAAAAGTTGATGACTTATAAATAAACTTTCATTTTCTTAACTCATGAGTCTATAGGTTTCAATCTAGGATTTTCATGATCTACTTTCTAACCTATATTCTTAGGGGAAGCTTTTTTAATTCCCTTAATAAGAGTTCATACTATGCTTGTGAATTTATCATAATATATCCCCAGGAGTGTTGTAACCAAGAGTGCAGTAAGGCCCGTTGTCTTCCACCAGTTCCCGTTCGATTCTAGCTCAAAGCGGTGTTTTCGGGTTTTACCCCTAGGATACATCTGTGCCAGAGCTGCCTCTACCTGCT
Organism: Viscum album; assembly: GCA_963277665.1. NCBI lineage: Eukaryota > Viridiplantae > Streptophyta > Magnoliopsida > Santalales > Viscaceae > Viscum > Viscum album. The sequence continues at coordinate 119,716,566 of OY728119.1, forward strand.
CGTATCCATACATGGATGTATTTTCTTGATAACCCACTTACTCAATACTCACCAAAACTTAGGGACGTTTTTATTATACTTATTCTTGTATCTAAGGCTTTACTAGGGTTTTCCTAATCCCAAAAATAACTAAACCTATCCTCTGATACCAACAATGACAACCCTGCTTTTTATTACAACTTAAACATGATTTATTACATAAAACATCACTTGATAAAACAAAGAAGATCCAGAGGTTTAGTGTCTCTGGGTATTAGGATCATTACATAAAAACTTAAAACATGAAATACATCATCTATATTGAAAACTTTCTTTTCATTACCCCTACATTCATTCGTACTTAGTATTGCATGGGGTAACCTGAGGACATGCATAAGAAAATGGTGAGCTATAAAGCCCAGTAAGGGAGTACACATGGAATAAAATAAGAAGTAAAATACATGTTAGACAATAGGAATAATCAATAGAGCATAAAATAAACATGAACATAAAGGCATGATAAAGCATGATAATCATAACATGGAGATATGGCAACAACACTTAACATGGAATTAGCATGAGCCAAGGCTCATTGCACATGGAGCATGAGTAAATACTCATTTCACATAAATCACGAGTAAACCCTCGTTGCACTAGAATTAGCATGAGTCAACACCCATTGCATGTAATGACCCGTAAAATTCAAGGGAAATTTTTTCTTAATTTTCTTTAGAATTTTACAAGAGCGCGGTTTCAGACGGCACCTGATTCCGAGGCCCGGAGTGCCCGGAATTAATTTCTGAAGTTTCGCTCGGGTACGTTCAGTGAACGAACAAGCGGGAATTCCTAAATTTTGATCCGGTGCTCGGAATTGAAATCTGAGGGCACCGATGAACTCGCAGCGCCGATATTCGCTTAAAGAGACCTTTTTGGAAGTTGCGTTTGTTGCGGGTTGAAAGTTAGTTTTTGGGTTTTTAGATTAAGTTAAATAAAATTTGTGAAATACAAAATTTATTTAAACTTGTGGGTTAACTTATCCCAAAGGAAGTTAGGGGTGGGACCCACACCCACTTAACCTCCTTTGAGAGGATTAAGTGTGGTGGGGCCCACACGAACCCTAAACTTTTCAAGTTCCCTAACTCCCCTCTCTCCCTCTTAAAGGCTTGTCAACTTAACTTCTATTTTAATTATACAACTCATGTATATTAAATAAGTGAGTTTAATTTTTGGAGTTATCCATTTTGAATTTCAAACCTTTGAAATTCTTTGTTAAGTTTGTGATTAAATTAAGCTCTTCTCTTTTTTTGTTGGGTTAGAACTCTTTAACCAACTTGAGAGTTTTTGAGAGCTCCTCCTCCTTCTTCTTCAACTTGACGAAGAACGCTCAACTTGACGAAGAACGCTCAAGTTCCGACGAAGAACGCCGCTCCGCTCTTCTTCGTCTTCCGTGTCAACGAGAGGGAACGCCGCTTCCTCCTCGGACTCCCTTCGTCGACATAAGAAGTTTCGCCAACGACGTATCTCTTCGGGCGTATCTCTTCGTCATCGGATTTGACGAACAACGACCGCGATGCCCCACCTCCGCGACGTTGTCTTCCGCGGGACGTTTTCAAATCTTCGAACCTATACCCGAGGTAGGGGTTGTTGATTATTGTTTAATTATCTTATTCTTGCTCGTGGTTCGCATGACTAACGTGAGGATTTTGAATATTTTAAGTTGTGTTATTGTTTAACGTGAGGGGGCCAGACCGCATGAACACGGCCGAACCCCTCCATCGTTCTTGTTGAATTACCTTGCGGGTGGGAACAAGGTGGCGTGGTGTCGTCGCACCACGCGTTTAAAACGTACAATTATATTACGCGATGCCGTCGCGCCGCGCCATGGAAGGATCATCAAGAACGCGACGCCGTCGCGCCGCGTTGAAGGAAATCAAGGTGCGGCGGAGGGGCGCGGTGCCGTCGCACCGCGCCGGACGACGAACACCGCGGCCGGTTCCGGGTCGCGGCGGAACGAGGAGACCGGCGGCCGGGCCGCCGGCGTCGGAAGCTGAAAAGGGGACCAGATTTTTCCGGTCCCGTTGGAGAAAACTGGCCGGCCAGCTGGCCGGCCGGATGGCCTAAACCGGTAAAAATTAATCCCCCGGCCAGCTCACAAAACCCCCCTCTTTTTGAGGGGGGCGGTTTCCTTGAGGGGGGGGGGGGGGCAGGAGGCCCCCCGGTTTCCGCACAAACAGGCCCCCCACGTGGGGGGGGGGGGCGTTTTTAAAACAAGGGCGTGGCATTTAGCCGCGCCGCCCCACCAATCAAGTGGGAGGGATTTGCACCCCGCTCTGCCTCCGTGCGGCGCCAGGCCGCCGCGCCGCCGGCCGGCCGGGCCGGGTCGGACCCGGGTCGGGTCGGCCCGGACCCGTACCCCCCGTTTCGAATCAGATTCGGTCTTTTGGCCATAACTTGAGCCACGGACCTCCGATCGACGAACCGTCTACGGAAACGCGATCCTTGGATCGAGACGGTCATTTCGGTATATTGCACTCAAGGTTTCGGATTACTTTGAGTTCAGCCGGGTTGGTTCGTTCACGAAACCAACCGGGCCTTCGGAGCGGAAACGCTCATATCTTGAGGTACGGACGTCCGATTGACGTGCCGTCAGCTGCGTTGTGTTCCTCTTAGTGAGACGGATCTTTTGGCATACTCCGCCCGAGGTTTGGGCGCAGGTGGAGTACGGTCGGGTTGGTTTTGCCTTAAAAACCAACCGGGCCCCGGGGACGAAAATGCCAATAACTCTCAGACCGGGCGTCCGATCGACGCGCCGTCTGTTGCGTTGAGTTCCTGTTGTCGATACGGAACTTTTGGATACATCAACTCTGGACTTTGTGACAGTTGATGTATCAGCCTCTCGGCTCGTGGAGCGGATCCTCCGTACGAGCTTGTTGTGTGCGGGAACCCTAGTGCTGGCTGCGACGGTTACTGCGACTGTGACTGCTACTACTGCTACTGTGACTGCAACGACGACAGTACAGAGATCCTGTGTGGATTCGACGACGACGAATACAACACTCAGCGATCCTACGTGGGTCAGTGCTACAGGTCCTGTGTGGGCCCGATCCTGTGTGGGTCCGATCCTGTGTGGGTCCTTGCGCTCAGCGGTCCTGTGTGAACCAGCGCCTACAGGTCCTGTGTGGGCCCGATCCTGTGTGGGTCTTTTGCGGGGGTTAGTTACCTATCGATCCTTCGTGGGTCCGACGACTTAGATGGATCAGAGATCATCTTTATCGTCCTTTGAAGAAGTATACCTGTGTGAGCTGAATCCTGTTGCTTTCCTGTGTGGATTACGTTTCGCTTTCCTGTGTGGAATACGTTTACTTTCCTGTGTGGACTGAGTTGTACTTGGGCTCGGAGGTTGGAGCGTATTTGAATTTGATGACTTAGGTATATGTATGGGCATATACCTAAGCAGTGTCGGTTGTTACTTCGTGATTGTACCTTTCTTCGTGGTTTATCCTTTGTGGATTTGAGAGACCTTCAGGGGTCTCGGGGTCCCTACTGAGTAGCTTATACTCACCCCTGCACGGGCTTTGCCCGCACTACGTTGTGTTGGTTGCAGACGACGGACAGCGTTGACCTTGGCTGAGGCTTGCAGAGCGGGACGGTACCCGGAGGTGGACCACTGGGCGGGACGTGCTCGGAGCGGACGACGGGACCCGTGGAGCAGTGGAGCTATCTGTACCCACCCTTCAGGTGGGATTTCCGGTGGACAGCTCGGCGTAGCGGCTTTTACTTTTCAGTTGCTGTTTTCCCTTTCGATTTGTACTTTACTTTCAGTTTGGGTTTGTATACTGGCCCATTTACTTTTCCGCACTTTCAGTTGTACTCTACTTTTGCTTAGTGTTTACTTTCCGCTTGATTACTCTGTGGTGTTTGTTTACTTTACAAAGGCAATGCCTTCCCTTTTTACGGGGATTTACGCCTTGGTGCTAGTCGCCAGCCCCTGGCCTATGGAAGGCGGGCTTGGGGTAGTCACGGCACGGACCCTGAGGGCGGGTCGTGACAAATTGGTATCAGAGGAGTTCGGTTCTACCAAGAACTCTGATCTTTTCTATGAGAAGCAATAATGTTTAGCGTATTGAGTGTGGTTATCAGTCCAGGGAGTCCAGTGTTGGTGCGGCGGCCGACGTATCCGTACACCAGGACCCTGACTTCTGATTTCCGACTTAATGCACGAAAACATTGATTGCGTGTGTGTTTCAAAGTTTTCTTTTTGATTACTTATATCAGCTCACCAGGTATATTGTTCTGACCGTGGCGCACCTGTTTCCTTTTCAGGATGGCCCCACGACGGCAGCCAGCTAGGGTTCCGAGAGTCGAGCGTGACGACAGCCCACCGAGCGACGAGGCCTCGGTGCAGGGCCCTTTGCCAGTAGTGGCACCGGCGGTAGCTCTACCCGCCGAGCCCCCGATGCTTCCAGCAGCAGCCGCTGACGATGCACGTCGCCTCAGCGCACTGCATGAGTTTCAGCGCTAGCGACCGCCCAGGTTTCGCGGGGAGACGGATCCCCAGGCAGCAGAGGACTGGCTGGAGGCAGTGGTACGAGTGTTTAGGCTAGTGAGGACACAAGCAGACCTCATGGTGATCCTCGCTGCGAGCCTACTACACGCAGCAGCAGGACGATGGTGGAGCTTGATGCTCCAGGTGCACGATGAGGCATCTCTTCTTTGGACAGACTTTGAGGGCCTCTTCCGCTCGGAGTTCGTCCCAGCCACCCTTCGTGCGGTGCGTATCCAGGAGCTTCTTCAGCTACGGCAGGGCAGCATGACGGTCGCTCAGTACTTGGCGAGATTTACTGATCTCTCGCGCTACTCGACCGACATGGTACGGGACCCATTCTTCCGGGCCCGGACCTTCGAGCAGGGTTTGAGACACGAGATCAGGGCATCGCTGATCTCCCTCAGCATACCGACTCAAACAGGAGTACTGGAGCGGGCCCTTCTGATCGAGAGCTTCCTTGCTGAGTCTACACCAGCACAGCGACCCACCGCAGGGTGGCACGTGGCAGAGTCATCTGCAGCAGGCAGTCGACGGATGACTCAGGGGTCCAGACAGACCAGACCTTCGGGCAGACGACCTCAGAACACTGGCTCAGCAGTGCGGGGCACACAGCGCGGAGCCAGTCTTTCGAGAGGCAGACAGTGCTACTCGTGCGGCGGGCAGGGCCACAAGGCTCGTGACTGCCCGACCCGCCGTGCCGAGGAGCAGCAGACGGTTGAGGGACCACCGAGGCAGAGGCAGAGGGTCGACCGTGGCGGTCCGCAGAGAGGAGGCATACGAGGCAGAGGAGCTGGACGAGCAGCCGGTGGTGGGCGACGCTTTGAGGCTCTGCCACCACCACCACCAGGAGGTCCACCCCGACCACAGGGAGCTGGCGGGCAGAGACAGGAACAGCTCCAGGCAGCAGAGGCCTACGACCACGGCGCACCCGAGATGATTCGAGGTACTATCTGTGTCTATTCCACCCTTGCTGCAGTTCTTATAGACACAGGAGCGAGTCATTCTTTCATAGCCGCTGCCCTTGTTCGGAGCTCGGAGATTCCGACAGAGCCGTTGGCTCGATCCTTACGGCTAGAGACTCCTACGGGAGCAGACTCGACGATTACGCACTGGTGCCGGCAGTGTGAGCTTACTCTAGGAGGCGAGAGCTTCGGCTGGGATCTTCTTGTAGCAACGTCGAGGCCTTACGACGTCATCTTGGGCATGGATTGGCTATCTACGGTCCATGCACAGATTGACTGTTTTAGGCGCAAGGTGCGATGTGTACGCACTGACGGGAACAGGTTCACCTTCACCGACGAGAAGGGAGCCTTAGCAGCACAGGATGGACTTCCGCGGAGGAGAGGACAGCCCATTACTCATCAGTTGGCTAGCCTTATCCTTGGAGCAGTTGACGTGCGGAGTCCTGGTTTTCCTACAGTGGTGGATCAGTTTGCGGACGTTTTTCCCAACGATGTTCCAGGGCTACCTCCTCGCAGAGAGGTAGACTTTTATATTGACTTGTACCCCGGGACAGCCCCGATATCCACTCCAGCATATTGGATGGCCCCCGCTGAGCTTTGAGAGCTACGGGTACAGTTGGAGGACTTGCAGGGAAAGGGGTTCATCCGACCTAGTGTTTCACCCTGGGCTTCCCCGATATTGTTCGCCAAGAAGGCGGACGGGAGCTTGCGACTTTGTGTTGACTATCGTCGCCTGAACCAGGTGACAGTGAGGAACAAGTATCCGCTACCGAGGATTGACGACCTCTTCGATCAGCTCAAGGGAGCATGGTGGTTCTCGAAGATAGACCTCAGGTCAGGCTATCATCAGCTCAGAGTCAGAGACGAGGATGTGCAGAAGACGGCCTTCAGATGTCGGTATGGCCACTATGAGTTCTTGGTTATGCCTTTCGGTGTAACCAATGCTCCAGCAGTGTTCACGGCTCTCATGAACAGGATCTTTCAGCCATACCTCTATCGGTTTCTCGTGGTCTTCATCGACGACATTCTGATTTACTCTACGACAGAGGAGGATGGGCATTCAGCTACTTGAGGAGGCGACGGAGAAGCTAGCCTCTTTGCAGATATCCTTCGTGGATAGAGATGGAGCAGCCTTCCTTCAGTCTCTCATAGTCACTCCTCCACTACTGCAGCGAGTCAGGGAGGCACAGCGTGGGGACGCTGACTGTGAGACACGGCGTGCACAGATATCCTCGGGACAGGCACCTGATGGTTTCTCCCTTGGAGCAGAGCACGACATCCTTTTTAGAGGACGTACCATGGTACCAGTCGCTTTGCGAGAGGAAGTGCTGAGAGTGTTTCACACTTCTCCTTTAGCGGTACATCCTGGAGTGGCGAAGATGTACCAGGACCTCAGACGACAGCACTGGTGGCCGGGCATGAAGAAGGCTATAGCAGAGTTCGTTTCTCGATGCCTCACCTGCCAGCAGGTGAAGGCATAGCATCAGGTACCAGCAGGCTTGGTACAGCCCTTGGAGGTTCCGGAGTGGAAGTGGGACGGCATATCTATGGACTTCGTGACTGGACTTCCACGCTCTTCTAGAGGTCACGACTCCATCTGGGTGATTGTTGACCGACTCACCAAGTCAGCACACTTCTTACCCATCAGAGAGTAGGGCTCAGTGGAGAGCTTGGGACGTCTTTACGTTCAGGAGATTGTGCGGCTCCACGGTGTGCCATCATCTATCGTCTCCGATCGAGATGCTCGCTTTACTTCCAGGCTTTGGAAGGGGTTACAGGAGGCGTTCGGGACGCAGCTACGTTTGAGCACAGCCTTTCACCCTCAGACGGATGGTCAGACGGAGAGGACCATTCAGACTCTCGAGGACATGCTCCGCGCATGTGTCCTCGACTTTGGTCGTAGCTGGGAGGACCACCTACCCTTAGTGGAGTTCGCATACAATAACAGCTACCACTCCACTATCGGGATGGCACCGTACGAGACATTGTACGACCGACCTTGTAGATCTCCTTTGTGCTGGACAGACCCTGGGGAGTCAGCACTAGTGGGACCGGAGATTGTCCAGGCCACGACAGAGAAGGTCCAGGTCATCCAGGAGCGGATGAGGACAGCTCAGAGCTGGCAGAAGTCATACGCTGATAGGAGGCGGAGGCCACTGGAGTTCGAGGATGGCGACCACGTCTTCTTGCGGGTCTCACCTCGATGTGGTATTCGGAGATTTGGCCGAGGCAGCAAGTTATCTCCGCGCTTCATCGGACCCTTCCAGATTCTCAGCAGGATTGGTGAGGTGGCTTATCTCCTGGCTCTACCACCTCAGTTGCACCGGGTGCACGACGTCTTCCACGTGTCTCAGCTGAGGAGATACATGCATGACCCGACGCACATCATTGATCATGGGGAGCTTGACGTTGACGATGGGGCGACTTTTACGGAGGTCCCGGTGGAGATAGAGGATCGACAGGAGCGGGTCCTGCGTGGGCGATCGATTCCTCTTGTGCGCATCAGATGGCAGCACAGGAATCTCCAGGAGAGCACATGGGAGCGGGAGGCTCAGATGCGTGCTCAGTACCCCCATTTGTTTCCCTAGTTTTTGATGTATCTTTATGGGGACGTAAATCCCTGAGGTGGGAGTAATGTAAAGACCTGTAAAATTCAAGGGAAATTTTTTCTTAATTTTCTTTAGAATTTTACAAGAGCGCGGTTTCAGACGGAACCTGATTCCGAGGCCCGGAGTGCCCGGAATTAATTTCCGAAGTTTGGCTCGGGTACGTTCAGTGAACGAACGAGCGGGAATTCCTAACTTTTGATCTGGTGCTCGGAATTGGAATCTGAGGGCACCGATGAACTCGCAGCGCCGATATTCGCTTAAAGAGACCTTTTCGGAAGTTGCGTTTGTTGCGGGTTGAAAGTTAGTTTTTGGGTTTTTAGATTAAGTTAAATAAAATTTGTGAAATAAAAAATTTATTTAAACTTGTGGGTTAACTTCTCCCAAAGGAAGTTAGGGGTGGGACCCACACCCACTTAACCTCCTTTGAGAGGATTAAGTGTGGTGGGGCCCACACGAACCCTAAACTTTTCAAGTTCCCTAACTCCCCTCTCTCCCTCTTAAAGGCTTGTCAACTTAACTTCTATTTTAATTATACAACTCATGTATATTAAATAAGTGAGTTTAATTTTTGGAGTTATCCATTTTGAATTTCAAACCTTTGAAATTCTTTGTTAAGTTTGTGATTAAATTAAGCTCTTCTCTTTTTTTGTTGGGTTAGAACTCTTTAACCAACTTGATTGTTTTTGAGAGCTCCTCCTCCTTCTTCTTCAACTTGACGAAGAACGCTCAACTTGACGAAGAACGCTCAAGTACCGACGAAGAACGCCGATCCGCTCTTCTTTGTCTTCCGTGTCAATGAGAGGGAACGCCGCTTCCTCCTCGGACTCCCTTCATCGACATAAGAAGTTTCGCCAACGACGTATCTCTTCGGGCGTATCTCTTCGTCATCGGATTTGACGAACGACGACCGCGACGCCCGACCTCCACGACGTTGTCTTCCGCAGGACGTTGTCAAATCTTCGAACCTATACCCGAGGTAGGGGTTGTTGATTATTGTTTAATTATCTTATTCTTGCTCGTGGTTCGCATGACTAACGTGAGGATTTTGAATATTTTAAGTTGTGTTATTGTTTAACGTGAGGGGGCCGGACCGCATGAACACGGCCGAACCCCTCCATCGTTCTTGTTGAATTACCTTGCGGGTGGGAACAAGGTGGCGTGGTGCCGTCGCACCACGCGTTTAAAACGTACAATTATATTACGCGACGCCGTCGCACCGCACCATGGAAGGATCATCAAGAACACGACGCCGTCGCGCCGCGTTGAAGGAAATCAAGGTGCGGCGGAGGGGCGTGGTTCCGTCGCACCGCGCCGGACGACGAACACCGCGGCCGGTTCCGGGCCGCGGCGGAACGAGGAGACCAGCGGCCGGGCCACCGGCGTCGGAAGCCGAAATGGGGACCCGATTTTTCCGGTCCCGTTGGAGAAAACCGGCCGCCCAGCTGGCCGGCCGGATGGCCTAAACCGGGGGAAATTAATCCCCCGACCAGCTCACAAAACCCCCCTCTTTATGAGGGGGGCAGTTTCCTTGAGGGGGGGGGGGGCAGGAGGCCCCCCGGTTTTCGCACAAACAGGCCCCCCACGTGGGGGGGGGGGGGTTTAAAACAAGGGCGCGACATTTAGCCGCGCCGCCCCACCAATCAAGCGGGAGGGCTTTGCCCCCGCGCTGCCTCCGTGCGGCGCCAGGACGCCGCGGCCGCCGCGCCGCCGCGCCGGCCGGCCGGCCGGGCCGGGTCGGACCCGGGTCGGGTCGACCCAGGGGGGGTCGGGCCGGGTCGGCCCGGACCCGTACCCCCCGTTTCGAATCAGATTCGGTCTTTTGGCCATAACTTGAGCCACGGACGTCCGATCGACGAACCGTCTACGGAAATGCGATCCTTGGATCGAGACGGTCGTTTCGGTATATCGCACTCAAGGTTTCGGATTACTTTGAGTTCGGCCGGGTTGGTTCGTTCACGAAACCAACTGGGCCTTCGGAGCGGAAACGCTCATATCTTGAGCTACGGACGTCCGATTGACGTGCCGTCAGCTGCGTTGTGTTCCTCTTAGTCAGAAGGATCTTTTGGCATACTCCGCCCGAGGTTTGGGCGCAGGTGGAGTACGGTCGGGTTGGTTTTGCCTTAAAAACCAACCGGGCCCCGGGGACGAAAATGCCAATAACTCTCAGACCGGGCGTCCGATCGACGCGCCGTCTGTTGCGTTGAGTTCTTGTTGTCGATACAGAACTTTTGGATACATCAACTCTGGACTTTGTGACAGTTGATGTATCAGTCTCTCGGCTCGTGGAGCGGATCCTCCGTACGAGCTTGCTGTGTGCGGGAACCCTAGTGCTGGCTGCGACGGTTACTGCGACTGTGACTGCTACTACTGCTACTGTGACTGTGACGACGACAGTACAGAGATCCTGTGTGGATTCGACGACGACGACTACAGCACTCAGCGATCCTACGTGGGTCAGTGCTATAGGTCATGTGTGGGCCCGATCCTGTGTGGGTCCGATCCTGTGTGGGTCCTTGCGCTCAGCGGTCCTGTGTGAACCAGCACCTACAGGTCCTGTGTGGGCCCGATCCTGTGTGGGTCTTTTGCGGGGGTTAGTTACCTATCGATCCTTCGTGGGTCCGAAGACTTAGATGGATCAAAGATCATCTTTATCGTCCTTTGAAGAAGTATACCTGTGTGAGCTGAATCCTGTTGCTTTCCTGTGTGGATTACGTTTCGCTTTCCTGTGTGGAATACGTTTACTTTCTTGTGTGGACTGAGTTGTACTTGGGCTCGGAGGTTGGAGCGTATTTGAATTTGATGAATTAGGTATATGTATGGGCATATACCTAAGCAGTTTCGGTTGTTACTTCGTGATTGTACCTTTCTTCTTGGTTTATCCTTTGTGGATTTGAGAGACCTTCAGGGGTCTCGGGGTCCCTACTGAGTAGCTTATACTCACCCCTACACGGGATTTGCCCGCACTACGTTGTGTTGGTTGCAGACGACGGACAGCGTTGACCTTGGCTGAGGCTTGCAGAGCGGGACGGTACCCGGAGGTGGACCACTGGGCGGGACGTGCTCGGAGCGGACGGCGGGACCCGTGGAGCAGTGGAGCTATCTGTACCCACCCTTCAGGTGGGATTTCCGGTGGACAGCTCGGCGTAGCGGCTTTTACTTTTCAGTTGCTGTTTTCCCTTTCGAGTTGTACTTTACTTTCAGTTTGGGTTTGTATACTGGCCCATTTACTTTTCCGCACTTTCAGTTGTACTCTACTTTTGCTTAGTGTTTACTTTCCGCTTGCTTACTCTGTGATGTTTGTTTACTTTACAAAGGCAATGATTTCCCTTTTTATGGGGATTTACGCCTTGGTGCTAGTCGCCAGCCCCTGGACTATGGAAGGCGGGCTTGGGGTAGTCACGGTACGGACCCCGAGGGTGGGTCGTGACATTGCACATGACGTATCATGATACTATACTTTACCCAATGCATTGGAGCGCTATAAGGGCGCACCCTTCTTAAACATTTCATTTCATGCATAAGTGTGCCATAAGGATCATAAAACATGGATTCATAAAACATAATAATTTATTCCACGATAAAGGAATGTGGAATTAATACATGAAACTTTAAAATCAATATGTAAATGTGCATAAAGGTGAATACCCTTGATGGAGAAATGGGCATGGTATCCACTACATAATGACATTGGCTTCGAAAATCGGTGCGATTTCGGCAGCGTAACAGCATGATATAGGAAGTCATAAAAAGGATGATGGGAGAGAAAGGGGTTCCTCATCATATTTACATGTAATGGATAGTAAGGAGGTCATATAGATACATGTCCCAACAATTGTAATGGAATTTAGATTCACGATACAAAATTATTTGCTTGAATGTAAAAGAAGAGAGAGAAGTTCCTTTTGGAATTTTGGCATAGTAATGGGTGTACATGGGAGGCATTTAATGAGATAAAAAGGGGTCTCCAATCATTAAAACAATAATAGGAAAGTATGGGGGAGTTTCGAAACCATACCCCAACATTTATAGTTGAAATTAAAAGGGAAATACAACTTAATGAAAATTGGAAAAAATGAGAAAGGAAGAAAAAACCCTTACTTGGAAGTGTGCTTCCAAAGGCAAGAGAGAGGATTGTGAGAGGCTTCTTGAGAGCTTGGGGAACCTTGGGAGGATTATAGAGAGAGTAGTTCAGAGGTTGTAAGAATTCCAATGGTTTTTAGTGAGGAGGAAGTGGGAGCTTGGGTGGGTTTATATAGGAAAGGTGAGAGAATTCTTTATTAGTTAGGTTTGGGACCCCTTATATTAAATTAATCAAAAACACAAACCATAACATGATTTTTGCCCATGGTTTTTTGAAAAGGTAAGAGGAAAAAAATATTTTATATGTTCAAAGTCCGAACCTCTTAAAATAATAAGGTTTCTTATGTGGAGTTGAGTCACACTCCCATGGAAATTAATTTAAAAAGGAAAAGTGTTGAATATGTCTTGAGGGGTCCTTTAATGCTTTGAAAAGTAAGTCAAAAAACCCAAAATCACATTATTTTAATTGTAAAACATATATTTCCCGAACATAAAGATTATTTTATTTTATTACATCACTATTGGGTCATTATGATGTCATAAAACACATTATATATTTAAATGGTATTTAATTTTTACCCAAAAATTTGACTGTCTCAGAAAATTATGAAAAATTCACTGTTGGATAATTTTGATGTCCTAATTCCAGAAATGACATTTATTTTATCTAAAAAAATTTCTAAATATGTTAATTTTCACTTTTAAAATAAAAACTAACATTTATCGAAAATTCACGGGTTTTGACAGAAATGGCTTTCAAACCTAAATAAATTTTTTTTATTGCATTCATAAAATCATAAGATCATTGATATTTAATAACAATATTATTATTTTATTAAAATATTATTTAATTCAAAAATCCCTCAATTTAATAAAATAGATTTCTTAATTAAATAATAACTAAAAACACTATTTGTACTTTAAAAACTATTTACAATGTATCAAAAATGACTAGAAATTATATTCATTATTATATAAAAAAATAATTTACATGAACATAGTACTACTTATTTGTTAAATAACCCCTTAAAACAGCCACATAAGACCTAAGGGTAAGGTGTGCGATGGTGACAGACTCTTGGGGTGGGTCAGATAACATCGCTCGAGTGGTAATTTCAATCAACTTACACTTTTCCTAGAGACGATCACATTTGAGCTTGACATGATGAATCTTAGCTTGGGCTTGGTCAAGAGAGAAGCCCAAGGATGCCACATCTTTTCCGAGATCCGACAAATGTGCTTCGTATGGAGCAATTCTACTGGATGAGGCCATCGCTTCTTTTGTCTGAGTAAATTGGATTTTCTAAAGTCCTATATTTATACTAATCATGTGATCACTGTTCAACGACTATATTAGCAATGGTAAAAATTCATAACATAAAACCAATGAAGTTGACACATTATATAAACATAAATAGGAATTTAATTAGATCAAGATGGTTTTCCATTAATGAAACATTGGTTCGTTACACTCTCCTACCATTACATTCCAATTTCCTTTAGGATTTTGAACAAAAAATTGATATAAGTCCCGCATTGCGAATACAGTATGTAGTTGATTATCATTTGTTATTCCCATTTCAGGTAACAAGATACATATGATGTGTTTTGAACATGGTCAACAGTCATCCTCCATCTTCATACCAACCCCATCATGCTTTAAATGTCGGTTACATGATTCACATCATTTTCCCACCCCATCATGTCCAAGTAGAATTTCGAAACTCCCGGTAAAATCCCTCACTGCACATTTTCACGTTAGGAGGAAAAAGCCACGACAAGGTGTTATTTGGGGCTCCACACCAACTTCCCCCTTTATGTGTATCCCATGTGTTTCAAGGACCTCTTCCTCCCTTATTTCCCATATCGTTTTTGACTCACGTGGGCTAAGGGATTGGATCCAGGTCTGCGCCTACATGGAAGAGTTTCGCTTCTCCATGGTATGAGCTATAAGATCATAAACTAGGTTATCTTTATACATCCCCTCTTGATAACTATGTATGGATTGATTCCCATCCTTATGGGATATTATAGAATGCCAAGAAATCTCATCTTTTGGTCCAGTTCGAGTTCCATTTTCATGCACGATGTTAAAATGCACCTTCAAAAACTTTTTATAGCTTGATTATCATCCTTATAAGATGCATAGGAACACATAGACAACATGTACATGGGTCCAACATCATATTCTCTATCCTTTTATGGCCCCTCGTCCCGAGGTTCCCTCCCCAGAATTGTGCGTGGTGTGATGTGGACCTCGTCCTCATTCACATCAGGAATGTTGTATCACGTAATACACATTCCACCTAAACGTCCAAGCCATATGACGTTAAACTTTGTCATTGGGTCCCACATGACTTTAAAAAGCTGCATATTTATTTCATGACATTAAAATGAATGGTTGGTCCCATCACATGACCCTAAATTGTAACATTATCGTGCTGGCTGGTCAACTAAAATGGAACAACACCGTGGTGTCCTCAGTCGAGGGGAAATCATATTTGGTATCAACCACACACAATACCATTTTTCAATTCCTGCAAATAGCTTGATTCGTGTGGTGATTCCTAGAATTTCTACTCTAGGTACATCGCATCACAAAAAGACACCCATTCATTATAAAGGACAAACAATATCTGGCACTGGTACCTTAACACGCCAACCCTAGAACTATGTGTGGGATGATTATCATCCTCATGGGATATATATGAACACCCATGCATCTTGCCTTCGGGTACATCCCCAAGAATCGTAAGTCTAAGCCCCCCTCTTTTTCATCCCCTTGGCCTGAACACTTTCCGGGAACCCTACAACTGTAGCCCTACCCTGAACAAGCTCGAGATTTTCCACGACAGTGCTGGGATGCATCAGCTTCCTCATCAGAGACATCGTCTCTATAAGTAGAAAGGATCCTTGATCAGACCAGTACATCCACTTAATGTGTCTCTTCCATAGTGGCATAATTTCAAGAGTATGGTACTGCATTCAAACAATCCACCACTCCACCCTCCGCGCTTTGCGTTCCTTATATTCGTAACCTAATTCCCTTTAACATCTAAATAAACCCCCGAATAGTAAGGATGGTCAGCCAATGGCTCACCTTCTGTCATGGTTCAACATTCTGGAAGACTAATGGATGACATTCTGAATCAGGAACCATGTTTCGAACATGTTATGTGGTCTGCGCTCATCCGTTAATCCCATATCTGGCTAATACAATAAGGATACTGAGTTTTGAACACGGTCAATAGTTATCCTTTTTTGTCATGTCACCCCATAGTGTTTCACATTTTGGTTATCATGATTCTCACTTTCCACTCCACTATGTTTGAATTGATTCTAACGCCCCTGGAATTACCCCGCTTGGGTACTGGAGCATATTGGGGAAGTGATAGTTCGACTGTTCCAAGGACTTTATTCTCTAGTCAGGTCTCCCCCTTTCTTTATTTAAAGCTAGGATGGGTCGTTTCTACCCCAGGAATCTGAAGTACGATTTCCACTCCCACACTCAAATGGAGTAATAGTGCGATCATCCCTCATTTCTCACATCGGGTGCGACCCACGTGAGCTTAGAAATGGATTGATATTTATTTTAGGATTATGGTTGGAGTGATTCAAAATAATCAAGAAAATAGTCTATTCATGCGTGCAGTTCCGAACAAGCAGCAATGAAGAATAACAATTTTAAGGGTTTGGCCAAAACATGGCCTCTAAGAATAAACATTTTGGATGGATTTTTCCAAGGTTTCCACCTTCTGACTTGTGCCTCCATCATCACTTCTCGTCCCCTGAGATCCTTCTCTTCGTCAGTAGCGGCATGAATAACTCATTATCCCTGGCATGTACCCGTGATTGTTCAGTTTGGAGTCCAACCATTTGGCGACTCGCATTCACTATTTTCTCCTAATTATTCATGATCTAGCCTTCAAAACACTCAATGATCCCATATTGGTTTGAAATGAATGCCTCCCTTTATTTATCTTGTTCTTCAAGGCCTTGGACTTTTTGCTCTACCTCCAGGAAGGCCTAAGTGTTTTATGAATCTCTCTGACACTGGGAAACATCTGAACGATGACTATCCTCCTGTATCCTCTCTGCCATGTAATCACGGATCATTACATGAGATTAGTGAGCATCTAACCTCCGGCACAGAGAAATCCTAGCCAAGTGTGGAGTGACCCCATCCGGCTTATCCATTCATCCTATGGCTGAATGAGAAAGAATCTGATCCACTTTCATTCATTGCATCGTGTCATATGTCTCTCCTCATCAGCATCAGAGTTGGAATTGTCGATTTCTTTGGGGTCCGTGGGCCCGTATTCGGGGAAAGAAGCATGGATTTCAAAGATAGGGTCATCTTCGGAAATTCCTTCTTTGTCGGCGACTTCACCCTTTTCGAACTACAACTCCACCCCAGCAGTGTTTCCGCCAATCATTGCAATCTTTGGGTCATCATGTACCAGGGTAGGGACACCTATAATGGTTTAATCTGTAATGGCCAATGTAGCTGCTGGCCGGGCTCCTGCAGTTGTCCAAGACTCGATGGTCTGTCGTGCCTCCAACCTTGCGATCACTACATTGGGAATTAGTATCTTGATTAGCTGAATTCTCCAGCAAAGAGGAGAACCAATGAAAATGACTTATGGGATCCATGTGTGGTAGTGTCCAATTCCTATGTCATGGTGGGGGCCACCACCACGGGAGATCCTTCTGCACTTGTCAACTCAATCACTGATGTCGTCTCCTCTTGAACAATGGAGATGGTGGGGGATTCTCCTTCTGGCTCATTGTCACCTAATCTAGCCGTAATCAGCACACCACTATGCTCGGTCCCGAGGACAGGCTTCTGAGAATGCACCCCAACCTCCATAGGCACACCTTCATCCCGGGTGGGGAAGGCTTCCTAGGAACCCTCTCCCATGGGTTCCGAAATAGGACAGATTTTGGTTGATCGATCGAGATTGTGAAAAGATAAAGGTCGGTGGAGATAAGGTTTAAACTTACACTACTGGAAAAAAGGCCTATACCCACGGTTCAAAACCGTGGGTATAGCCCCCAAAACCGTGGGTATAGGCTATACCCACGGTTTTGGGAACCGTGGGCTGGAACGCCGTCGGTATAGGTCCCCAGCCTATACCCACGGTTTTCTAAAACCGTGGGTATAGGTGTTCTGCCACCGTGTCAACAAAACATTCCCCATTGCCACGGTGTCAATGGCTTTTACCCACGGTTTCAAAACCGTGGGTATAGATCCTAAAATAAAGCCGCAGGCGGGTTTCGATCCCACGACCTCCTCGCTGCAAACTACCGCGTCTACCACTACCCTACTATCAATTATGTGTATATATATATATATATATTTAGTTAAATATAGTTATATAAACCATGGGTATAGAGGGAAGAACCGTAGGTATAGGACTCCCGCCAAAAAAAAATCTTTCCCGCGGAAAAAAAAAATTTCCCGCGCACACATGGGAAACCTATACCCACGGTTTTTCAAAACTGTGGGTATAGGTTTTTTATCCTATACCTATCCCCACGGTTCTCCTCAAAACCGTGGGGATAGGTACCCCTATACCCACGGTTCTTGAAAACCGTGGGTATAGGTCAATTTTCAAGACCTATCCCCACGGTTTTGGAAAACCGTGGGGATAGACCCCCCTTTGCCCACGGTTTTTGAAAACCGTGGGTACATGTCTTGAAAATTGACCTATACCCACGGTTTTCCAAAACCGTGGGTATAGGGGGTACCTATCCCCACGGTTTTCAGGAAAACCGTGGGGATAGGTCCATTTTCCAGTAGTGTTACCTAAAGATGCTATGCGAGTTCCATTTCAGAGCCTATGATTTCGCCGCTCTCCCGAGAGCTCCGCTGGTGAGCGAGAGCTTCTGAAGGCCCCTCAACACCAAGACCTTCAACTTGGTCCTCCTCCTCTTCTTTATCTCCATCTTCTTCACCTTCTCCACTACCACCACCACCACCTCCTCCTCCTCCTCCTTCCTCTATACTTTAATCCTCAGATGGTAGCTTTTTTGGGTCATGTTTCCAGCCATGCATCACTTTCTCCAGGAGGTGTGGTTCTTCATACCACCCCCAATGGCTTGCGTACTTATCCATAACTGTCTGGTATGTGTGCTGATGATTAACGTTTACCCTAAACCTCATCTTGATGCGTCCTCTATCTAGAAAATCAAGCCCGACGTGTACCAACCACTACCATAATTCTTTTATAGACATAGTCTACCACATTGTTCTCTAAGTAGACCACATAGAGGGGAAGATGGCCTCGACAGACGGCTTTAGGAGGTACCTATACTGCTTTCCTGGAAGTTCCCTAGCTGGCCCACAAGGCCGCATGTGGGACCACCTTTCCCCGGAAGGGGGTGGCACATTCTCATCATTTATTCCTCCTATTGATGAAGTGTCAGCTTGTTCCATGTTAGCCACCTGGCCGATTCCTTTCCTCAGCTATCCCATGACACATCATCTACCTCCCTACTCTTAAGGCTCTACACTAGCCTCCTAGATTTTCTAGATTCACTTCCAAACAATCTCAGCTGGATATGTTTTCATCCAGTGATCGACATACTCTGTTGAAAGGCTTGTACTGATGTTGGTGGGGGGAAGAGACATGACTTCGCCCAAGCCATCCATCTTGAACATAATCCATAGTTGGTGGATAATACAATGATGTCGTTCTTCATGAACCTCCATATATACTTTATTCGACATCCGTTTCATGCAACCAAACTTCTTGGAAAACATGGTCGGCATGTATGAATTTCAAAATATTTTACTGTCAACCGGGGATACTATTACACCACCCCGGATGCTCTGCAGGTACTCCCTCTGCTCTAATGGACCCCACCTATCATCTACCATATGACCAACTGGGTATCGTAATGGGTGGAAGTCAAAGTGGGTGTGGCTAGTGATCTTGTGCTTTATCCCCTCTTCTCAAGGCGTTAGTGGGCGGATTCCGGTAATGTTCAAGAGAGATGGCCGCATACCATTACTAGGGGTGAATGGAATTTGGGAAGTCATACCCATGACAGTGGGCTGCGACCCACCCTTGAAGAATTTAGAGTGGACCTCATATCCACCTAGGCGTAATTCCCCTCGAGATATGCCCCAGAATCTTGTATATCCTAGCCAACACTAGAACCTCCGGGTTGACCTTGTTCTTCGCCACCATGATCTTGACCATCACTAGCGTCCCTGGGCAGACCCCCATCCTCGTTTCCCTCACTGCCAACAACCACCCACTCAAGAATGCAGTAATAAACCCAGCATATCGCACATTTGGGTCTCGACCTTCATTAATACCAAATCCCTACCATCGGTACTCTCATATCTCCAGTACCCTCCAGTATGATCCCACTTTTCCCCTCTGAGATGTGTTCCGGTATTGCGTCCCTCATCCTTGAATCTTTATAGTCGTGTCCTACGTTAGGAAAATACTAAACCACCATGAATATGATATGTCCTTTAGAATATATTTTATCTTCAACTCCTCCTTATCTAGCTCCAACAGGTTCCATGACAGTATTGGTTGCATGTCATATCCCCCCCCCATACATTCCCCATCAGGAGGAACTCATCATACTAGTACCCCTTCAAGTGGATTCACATGATGTAGTGGATTCTCCACAGACTGATTCTCATCTCCCCA
The DNA here is from genome assembly GCA_963277665.1 of Viscum album. Lineage (NCBI taxonomy): Eukaryota > Viridiplantae > Streptophyta > Magnoliopsida > Santalales > Viscaceae > Viscum > Viscum album. Next base: position 119,736,415 of record OY728119.1, read on the forward strand.
TGGTGGAGGTGGAAGGTGTTGGTATCGGGGACCAATGACTGAATAACTATGCTACCATATCCTATTGTCGGTAGAAGTGGAATTGGGACATCCAAATAGCCTCAAAAAGCCCAATATACCGCAGCTCCGGCCCGAATTCCTCGTATGTCTGATGTATCCAGTACTCCCATGCCCATTAATTGGTAATGTTTCCCATGGATCTGAAACCCCATTCCTACCAACCCTTCTTCTTGTCAGTAATGCTTCTCCTGAAAGTGCTTGCATAAAGAGTAGGAGATTCCTCAGGAAGCGGATCACTTCCCACAACCGTCCTAGTCTTCGGATTTAGGGCATAGATGGATGTGTTTTGTGTTTCCCTAGAAGGATGGTCATTGTTTGAAATATGGAACTGTGAAATATTGTCCTTGCATGTCACCCACAACTATGGTGTGTCCGTCTCAAACTAGACATCAACACTTCCTCCAGATGGCCGAAGTTCCATAGAGGTAGGATATTTCTCAGGACATAATCTTTTTGAGCTTGCGTAAGTATTCCAAAAATAATCTGGTTATCAGACACAACCATTCTCTCATGAAGAATATGAGGGTTCATGATTATCAGGGTCCTTTTCGCAGCAGCGACGACCTCCCTCTCAGCATCGGTCTGTTGAGTGGATATTTTGGAAGTTCTAAGGGTTTGGTGTGGAATAATGAATTTCAGCACAAAAAAATATACGTCTGTGCACAAGAGTGCTGAGCTATGCGAAAAATGTGGGTAACGCCCAAGAAATTGAGTAATCTGTGGAATCTTACGCGTGGATCGGGATGGTTTTCGCACATGAGAGAAAAGTGCATGTCGTGCGGAAAAAGTCAAATTAGGGTCCTACATTGAGGCCCCCATCATATTTATAGGGGAAAACGCTCCTTCCACATGCGCAAAGCTGGTTTGTACCCACAAAATACAATTTTACACGCACCGAACGACCGCTTCCCTATTTTTCGGCGTGCCCTCAGAATCAGACATTCGGGTCCCCCTTTAGCTCCGATTCTGAGGGAGGGGGGGGGGGGGGGGATTTGTTGATTCCAAAATCTGGATAAGGCCAGCATTGAGATGATACATAAAAAACAAATGAACCCGGGAAGAAAAGAGAAGATTTTGCAACCCATGAGGTAGTTGTATGCAAGATTCAGGATCTGCGTGCAAGAGGCCCTCCGGTGCACAAACTTTTACGTGCCCAATGCGATGTTAATGGGAATCTTCCATGGAAACCCCTCCAAAACCACGAAATGAACAGAAGCACAAGAGAACCCAGGTTGCACGCAAACGGCCCACTGGCGTGCAAAATCTTGCATGCAGAAGGAGATTTCAAGAGAAATATTCCACGACGATCATCCAAAACTGCCAAAAGTAGCGGCCAGGTGAAGGTCCAGGAGGCGCGTAAACAGATGCATGCCCAATGTGAGTTCCACCAAGCATTTTTACATGGCGCCCCTTGAGCGCCACCTCTGAGGATGTTGGTTATAGAACGAAGAGTCTCCCACCCTCTGGGGATGTTAACAGAAGACAAAGTAAGAATCTACTGCGCTAAAGACTCCTCTTCCGCAACCGCGTGAAAACTACCATGGCCTCCAGGTATTAGACCTTCCGCGATAGGTCCTCCAAGGGTCCTCCTTCAGTTGTGACCTCTTCAGCATGATCCCCATCCATTTCCTTTCACGCAAAGTCATTTTTTGTGCAAGAGATATCTTTTTCACGCATGTTTCATCTAGATCAGAGTTCTCTTGTGTGCATCCCTTCCATCTTGTGCACAACTCCTCTATCTTGCACGCAACCCATCTATCTTGCGTGCAGACCTTCCATCTTGCACAAAACCTATCCCCTTGCGCACACTCCATGTGTCATCCTCACCTTAATGGACCATGTCTGAACCCCTCTTATGCACAACACACCTACGTCATGAACCCTCTTCTTGTGTGGCCCTTCAGGTTTGCACAGAACGACTTCAAAGTCCCTTGGGTGGTGCTCCACGTTGTGTTGCTTCACCTCAGGCTTCTTTGCATAGGTATACTAACTGCTATTTCTTCTTTGAATATCCACACTAGTGTGGACCCCTCAATGGATAACTCCATAACACCCCTTAAAAAATACATTACTGATGCCCTACCTTCCCTAAGGGAGGGTGGTTATCAGTCATGTAAGTTATAATAGTGCAGAGTAAACCCACCACACCTGATCTGCAGGACGTTAAACTGTCTAGCACCATCTCCCTCAACACATGACATTAAACTGTGACTTCGCCTTGTGCGTCATACGCAGGGTTCCCTACCTTGGAAATTTTGCACGCCCACTAGTCTCCACGGGAGTGCGACCATTCCTCACATGGAATGAGATCCTCTTTATTGGAGCATCTTTTATCCGTGGGGAAAGGGAAACCACCTTGGGGTAAGCCCCTATCCTTTCTTGCGGGAGGTAGCATCCCTGCTCCTCCTTTATTCTTCAGTCCGAAGGACCAGAGAGTGAGGGTATGGGTACTTGAGTCCTCTCTTCATTGGTGCCAAATCCGACCCTCTTTGGGCTTTGACGCCACCTGGGCCTCCTTCATAGAGTATGTACCGATCTCTATCTCCCTAGGTCACTCCATGTGTAAGCTCTTATTTCCTCATTGGGATGCTCCACACATAATCCCCTATTTCCTCATTGGGCCTTCAACCACAAGTAAAACCCATTTCACTTCCCACGGACATACCTTTCATGACGGGATCGTCAGTTTTCTACTACCTCTTGTTTCTCAAACAAAGAATGACCCACATGGTCTTAGAATAAGCACAGACTATGACATACTTTCTGGGCCACCAAAGAGTGTAAGCCCCACACCCACAAACCCAAACTACATGGACTTTGATTATTGTCAAGGTAAGATATGTAGGAAGCCTCCCTAGGGTTCAATCCCAACAACCATTGGTTCCGACCCCCTTCATGTCGGTTCCCACCAACCCAAACTATGTAGAATTTGATCCTTTCAAAGGCATGGTACGTAGGAAGACTCCCTAAGGTTCACACCCAACAACCACTGGTCTCAACCACTCCACGTTGGTCCACCCCCATCCTGCATGATGTTTAATTATACGCCCCCTTTTTCCCACATCCAGCGGTAAGCTGTTGTGACCCCATCTAGTGGTAATCTATTTTGATCCTCTAACCAACCGTAAGTCATTTTGAACCTCACATAGCAGTAGGTCATTGTGATCCCCATTCAGTGGTAAGCCATTGTCAACTCCATCCAGTAGTAAGCCATTGTCAACCCAAACGCAGCGGTAAGACGTTATCATACTTTCTATTGGGACCCATATCTCTAGTCCATCCTAGTGGTGTTAGACTAACCGCGAGCTACTAACCAAGTGTAAGAACTAGTATATCATCGGGTCGCTTTCTTATGTGAACACCACGATCCTATTCCCCATCTTGAACTATGTAGACTTTGATACCCTGCCACGAGGATACGTAGGAAGTATCTTTGAGGCTCAAGCCCAACATCACCATCACTTTCACGATGGTTCCATCTCATTCTTAATACACATCACTTAACCACCCATTATCTATCTTTATTCTTACTTGGACCGCCACATCCCGGTGGGTTCACACCAATTAACCTCATAGCATTAGTGTTCCCTTGAGGGGTTGCACCCATATGATCCACTCTAGTCAGTGTTCCGATCAGTCTGATCCGTCTTCTCTAGACATTAAACATGCTGCATATCTGTTTTCAAGCATGAGAATTTGAGGAAAACCTCTGATACATTCCTATGTAATAAAATTCTCCACATTCGAGGTGGGATGCCTCAGGCTTCCACGCCTTCGAGAAGCCCTTTAATAAGGGGAAGAAACCCAAACACACTAGTGTTCCGGCATCCAGACACGTTAGTGATACCAACATGAATACTCACCTGGATGAATATTGCGGCCCTGACTAGACCCCTTGAAATATCCTGAAAGAAGCAGTGTGATTAACCGATGTCCATGAAGATATGGCACTTGGAATATTTTCATGAACAATGTCTTAGTATATAAGAGAGACCTGAACTAGGTGATGAGTTCCGAGGAGGAATCCACTGAAGGAAGAGCAGACATCCCATCATCCCATTTCGATCTAGGATCAAACGTCCCTAAATAAGGAACATATGCCACCCAACTTTGGAATGCGGGAATGTGGGGAAACAACCGGCACGTCCTCATCTTCCATGACAGACGAATGAGCGCACCCCGAAAAAAGTGTCATAAATAGAAATGGTGAACCCAACATGAATTTCTTCTCCTCAATGTAGAGATTAGTAGCATTCGAGACATAAATGGATTTTCATGTCACCAGATCCATTTATTCGGTGTCGGGCCTCGTCAAGCAAATAGTGGGCCTGGCATGAAACTCACCAGAAGTCGAGGCAGTCAAAATGTAGGAAATCTCATTCTGTGCCATTGTCAGTGTGGATCCCTCTTACCTGTCATGGAAGACGGAATGGAGTTGGGGCACTGGACGTTGATTTCTTTGTTTCAGCAATAATGGTTCAATCTCCCTTATTGTCAGGAACCAAGCTACTGCATCAGGAATCTGATTTCCACGCACCCACCAACGCAGGGGTAGGGGAGCACCGATGCGGCAATCCCACATGGCTCCACTAATTCTGCGGCAGCTTCCACACCCACAACTACTGGGCACCCATGCCCCATCTCCCCTTTTTAATTCATTCAACAAAGGATAATAAGATACCTCATACGCCGATACGAGGAGGAAGGGATTATCCCAACTCAAGATATGGCCCACCAGGATTTAGAGGTGTCTGCGCCTCATCGCCACTGCCTCACCCAAGGGACACATAGTGAGCCACTGCTTCCCACCCCAATGTAAAATCGTTTTGGGTGCCTCTCACTAGAACTCCTCAAAGACTCCCTCCCATATATCGACGAGGTAGGGGATGTCTGGGCCAACCCGGCCGGAATCCCGTTCTACAGCCCCCACGGAGGGCCCCCACTAGGCCATTCCAGCACCGCCACCCACTCCCACAAGTCGAGGAGCATGTAAGCCACACACTTGCACCACTGGCCCTAGTCCGGTTGACTCAGCACCAGCGTCTGGCACCGACCAAGGAGTACACCTGCCAAGGGGAGTCAACATCAACAACTACTATCGATCGGGCCACCGTTGACATATATCATCACCCCCCTGTGTATGCTGAGTAGGGTCACTTATATAACCGGCCTGGATCGAGGCCCCAACTTCCCCACGGGTAGTCTGGGTCAACTTCCTCGGCCGCCAATGCAGGGAGCACCCGCCGTGGACCGATCTGTGGCAACCACACCCAGTACGGAGGTCCTCCACTTACCACAATCATCGAGAATGTGGGCCTTCCCTATTACCAATCTTTGAATGTAGTTCATCCCCATGACACCTTTAATCTGAGTGAGGGTCCTCCCCATTATAGAAACACTCAGAATGGGAGCCTCTCTCGCACGCATTACACCAGGTATAGAGTTTTTCCTCCTTCCGAAGTCTGCCGGTGTGGGGATGTAACATGTTCGGTCAACTTTTGTTGTGGGGGCCCTCCCCATGCTCTTAAGGAAGCAGGTGAAAGTCCTCCTCACCTAATCAATCAGAAGAGTGAAATCCAGCTTCGCATCACCAGCACCCAACACGGAGGTCCTACCTATGTTCGGCTCAACCAGTACGAGGATCCTCCTCATGCTACTTCTGCTAAGGGAAACATGCATGGAGGTCCTACTCATGCTCTTATTGGATCCGGAAAAGGTCTTACCCGCTCCAGCACTTCCCGCGAAATTCCTCCTCATGCCCCCTTTGATATCTGTCCCGGTACACAGCGGGTCCTGGCGAAGGCATCAGAAATAGATCCCTACCTTCTACAAAGGGTATGTTGGATGCCTTCATAAGGTTCAATCCCAGCCAATGGTAAATATTATTGTCCCAATCATTAAGTTCCACCTCCCTGATCCTCCTTCATTGGTGTTCATATCAGCCTTCATGGTGTTAAACCTTATCTTCATGTGATGCACCTCTTCAGGTCCCCTCTCATTAGGAATTCTAATCCATCGGATTGGTAAACCATCCTGGTGTTCCCTCCTAGTAATTCACATAATTAATCCATCTCAATGGGATGTTCTCATAAAATTAATATCATATCCTTAAGAGGTTAAACTCATGTCCTAACTCAAATTAAACATGGTTTTCCTAAGGAAAACCTCAGAAGGTGCACCCTCTCAAACAATAATTTTTTATTCATTTTAAAAGCCGGATTATGGGTTGTCGGTACCCAAAACAAGGATCAATGCAAGGCCAGAACAACGCCAAAAGACCTGCAACTCCCCAAACAACACTAGAAATAAATCAATAAACAAAAGAAAATAGCACCACACTACAGATCATAGTACCTTTAATCGTCTCCGCATCACATACCAGATTCGTCTTCTGCAGCGACTGATTCCCAAACAGAAGCCGGTCCATGCTGCCTCCCAAAATCACCAACATCCTAGCTCCTAGACTAATCTAGAGGCGGTTGGGTTCCACAACACTGTTAGACCAAGATATCTTTTTTAAAGGGAATAATCACCCTGATATCCCACTTAAAAGATGATCAAGATCGTGCCGGATGCGAGAGATAGGAGTAGTATTTCTTATTTATTCCTCTTAGAGCCACTGACAAGGTTCCTTCACACTCGACCATCCTCTTCCCCCCTTGTACTATATTGTTGTACGAACAAATTTCCGGTCCATTCATATTTTCCTTATCGCCCCCATCCCGCTCCTTCCCTTTACTAAGAAAATCCTCTGAGGCACAACCATTGCCCCCACTTTTACTCCTCCTTATTTGGTTCAAAGTATTAACCTAAATCTGAACAAGACATCCAACCCCACCAGTAGAATTATTCATAGCCCTAGAGACTTACTCTTGACCCATACATCCACCAATGTGCACCTGCATGGATACCCCAGCACCCACACCCCCACCTTCTGAATTAGCACATAAACTAGAATCAAAACTGAAATTGGTGAGGCCTTAAAACCTGTTTCTTAAAGGGTTAAATGGCCTGGCTAATATATACACACCTCTATCCCCCTTGTCTCAGGTTGAACTAGAGGCACCTCCCCCTCACTATGTTCCTCGAAACGATCCCCTTCAGCAACTAGCACCGGCCCTTCCAAGGAATTCATAGGTTGAGCCTCCCTGTCACTTACTTCTGGTCTTTCTTCCTCTAGAATAGGTACCACCCTCGCACCAACCTCCAACGCCTTACTCAGGACATCTCCTTCTCCTCGTATAGAGCCAAGACCAGCCACATCCTTCATTATACAGTCCACAACCAGTTTTCGTCCCACCACTAGGATGTGAGGCTCATTACCCACACATTCAGATCTCGTTTGCTCTTGTCTTGGACCTGCCCCCACACCAGCCTCTGAAACCCTTCCTGTAGCACCTTCTACCCTTCGGTTAGACACCTGGGCATCTGAACAACAAGCCTTCTAGGGCACTCCTCTATTGCAAACCGCCACTGAATGACCCAAGCAGTGACAAGCAGAACAATAATCCATCCATTCCCCATAAAACACCTAATGTTTGCACCTATACTCTTCTCCAATAGTAATCCATACACGATAAAAAGGTATCCAGGAAGCATCTAATTCCACACAAACCTGAGGATTAACCGGGTGGCACACAGCTTCCGTTTGAGAATCATAAAATAAATACCTTCCTACAATATTACCTAGCATATGAATAACAACCAGATTCTGAAAAGGAAGGGGAAGATTTGGTATGCTTACCCATACCGCTGTCGATGGCGTGTCACAGTTCATGTGAAAATCATAATACCATCGTAGAAGAAGGAATAAACATCCATTGAAGAAACGAGGATCCCTAGACCAGACTGTAATGAGGTATTCTTTTGAGTTGAACCGAATCATCATGTGGTGCCTGTCAAGAAAACCAAAAACCGCTCTTTACTGAAGATCCGAAGAACCAAAGATAAACCTATAGAATGAATCCACAGAAGGCCATCTGTGCTTAAACCATGCAATCAAGGTAAGATTCCGAAGCACAGATGATTCTATGAATTCTGAAGCCAAAAGGTGAAGATTAGGGCACCATTCAAACAAATCTGGGGCTTTGGGACTCAACGAGAAATTTGGAAAAGGGGGAATAATTTCGGGGATTGAAAAAGGACGGAAAACCCCTAGTCTCTCACCGAAAGACGGTTCTCCCTCCCCCCAAGGAGGGGAAGGTCGACGTAAGCACTGCCATCTTCACTAGTAGCCCGAGAGAGTCGCTAGGGTTTCTCCCGAGAGTCGCCAGATGGTGCGCCCTCTCCATAACTGTATCTTTTAGATGTTAAACCCGGGGTATACCTCATGTTGAACATGGTAAGAAAAGGAAAAACATGAAAGACATTCCTCTAGAATAGGATACCCAATGATCAGTGTGGGATACCTATGTTTTCCATTCCCTTGAGAAGCCATCTCCTGAAAGAGAATACAAGTGTTCCAATGTTTTAATGTCCAGACATGCTCAACGATGCACATCATTAATACTCCCCAAACCGATGGTTGCTTCCAACTTGACCCTTTGAAATGTCTAGAAAGAAGCAACATAATTAACCTACATCCACAAATAGATTGCACGAGGAATAATTTTTATGAATAACATCTTATTCTATAAGGAGTCCTGGATTAGGTGATGAATTTCGAGGATGAATACATGAATGGAGGAAACAACACCGATCATCCTGTTTTGATCAATGAGAAAACAACTCTGCTGAAGTGATAAATATCTCCCACCATTGGAAAGTACTAATATGTTGAAACAACAAGTATGTCACCGTGATGATGCACACCTTGATGGAAAGAGTCTGATACACCCGATTTATATAATTATCGTTGAAAAATGAAAACATCACTCATGCATATGTATAGCCTACTCTCCCCAGGATTGTAACAAACATTATTTCTAAAAACTATCTTTAAGGATTGGTGTTAAATGTTTTATTAATTTATAAATATGATAATTAGTTCATTTGTATTATTCTACATATTATGGAACCATGATCAATGTAATAGGTCCTTAAATAAAAAAAATCATTATTTATATAAAAACAAAGTGTTTATTACTAGAAAAGTTATTTTAACTGGAAATTGTCGAAAAAAATAATGAATAGTAAGAATTAAGTCATATATGTTATAATATATATAATTAGGGTTATATAATATATTTTTAATAATATTATTTTTTTATATGATATTTTAACATGTATGAAGGATATCAAGACATAAGGTAAGGGATTTCTAGTATCTCGTTTATTTCTGGGAGACATATAAAAATTAAACACTAGTTTATTTTTTGATGTGTATATACATCCCCTTATAAATTTTATATCATAAATATCAATTCATTAATGATATTTAATGTTTCATTTTATTTTATTATTTATTAGGGCGTACGATTCTAGATATTACTAAAGCGGTAAGGGATTTCCAACTCACTTTTTACATCATTGAGCCACATGCCATATTCACCACCTATTTATTTTTTGAGGTTTATTGCTTCGATAAAAATTTTTTATGATGATTCTCCTGAAATTTTTTTGATTTAAATATACATTTTAGGTTCACTGTTTCATGGGGTTTACAGGTCCATAATTATCAAAAGGGTAAGGGATTTTTGTCTAAATTTTCTTTATTTGAGAAATATGTTTTTTTATATAATTATTTTATTCTATGAGGGTTATATAATTACCCTTTCACAATTTATATTTTTATTATAATAATTTCCATGATATTATAATATTAAATTCACTTTATACTTTCTTGGGGATTATAATTCAATGTTACCAAATTGGTTAGAGTTTTATGTTGTAATTTCATAGTTTATTGGGATTTCTTATGATTATGTTTTAAATGATAAATTAATGTGATATATATCTTAGTAAACTCATTAATTTTCTTACTGTTTGGTTATGTAATGATATTACATATTTTCCATTAATTTTCCTCAACTTACGAACTAAAGAGTTCAAAATAATTTTTTTAATAAAAATCTTCTTTATTTCTATCTTTAGTTGAAAAACCTTATTATAAAACATTTTTTATAGAAATGTTTTCAAAAATTACAATAAAATTCTAAAAATGATTTATTAAAAACATATTTAAATAATTTTTTTTAAATAAATCTTAATGTAATTTAAAAAATACCATTTTTCATTTATCGAATATCTGAAAATAATATGTGTTTTTTAACATGAACATAATGAACAATATTTAACTTATTCAGGACCACTCAATGATTTAAATATTCCCATACAGATCTTCAATTATCATTTCAAATAAAATTGTTTCCTTAATATTTTTGAAATTATTATATTTTAAATTAATTATCTTAACATAAAAAAATTCAATAAAATTTTGAAATGTGTTATTAAAATTAGAAAGGCTATTATAATCAAGGAATTTTAGAACTTATTTTTAAATATTCCTTTAAATGTATTAATGTTTATATTTTTAAATGATTTACAAAATATGTGATGAATTGTTTTCCAAGAAAGTGATTTTCAAAGAAATGTTATCTTCACCAAAAAATGTTCCAAGTAATTTATCTTTCAAAATCATTATCAATATATGATGACATGATTTTATATAACATATTATTTTCTAGGGTTATGATCTAATTATTCCATTCTTATTCTTTCATTTAAATTTTTATTATTAAATGATGTCTATGAAACTTGTTTCTCTCCATGGGTCATATAATTATACAAATATTTTGAAAACCAATTTTTTTAGGGGTTATGAAAAGATCAAATGATGAAATGATTTTGATTCATGTCTATTTTCTACAGGTTATGATATGAAAAACCAATTTCTTTTCATGGGTTATCATATGATAACTTTTTTTTAATCTTGTGCCACAAATATATATGATTTTAATTATATGATAGGGGGGAACAATATCTCACTTCAATTCACTAGGTAAATATTTATATCTCATGATATATAAAATACTAGAATAGGGAGTGAACCTAGTTCTGTATGAGGATTTATCCACTATAATGGTCTATGGGTGGAACCTTGAATACTAGTTTTGTTTGGGGAGTGAATCCATTCCATAATGATAGCCTTAGTTGCGATCCTTCACTAATATAAACATGATTTTCTATGCTTATCTATATTCCAAAATTCCATGTATTATGCCAATGTCATGATCTAAAAGATCAATATCTTTAATTTTGTTATGACTCATGTCTTATAAATTCACAATCATTATAAAAATAATCAATTTTAGAATCTATTATATATAGTTTATTATTTTTATATGTTATGATAATGTTCTCTTAAAATTTTGTTTTTTATACTTATATATCTCCCATCATTACACTTAATAACCATCTAATATCACCCTTTCTTTTTTTTAGGTTTCGATGAACGGTTTTTAGTAGATTATGTTTTTGAAGAGTACTATAGGTGAATATATTTATTGGAGATGTTTAATACTATTCAACATATTTTTTGATTATTTTCCTCGTCTCCTAATACATAATACATTTTAGTCCTTAGGAATGTGTTTGAATAAGGTATTGAATATTTATAAAAAAAATCTATAATATTAATGATTGAAAAACCTAGGTTGCTACATAGTCTGTTTCAGAAAAAATGTTTTGTTATCCTTTTGGAACTTTTATGAGAAAGATTTTGTGATATCCAGATGGATATTTCTAATGATATTTCATTGGATATGTCTATGGATAATTTTAAGGATGATTCAAATTATATTAAATTCTCATCAAATTTTGGTAAAGGATAGAATTAGTGGTTTTAAAGAAACGATATCTCTTTATCTATACGAAATGGGGATGTGGCTATGGAATGGTGGTATCTAGGGGTAATAACTCCAAGAAGTGAGAATTGTGTTGAACTCATCTATCTCATGGTACATGATAATGGGCCTTACTATCGACCTGGATTAACATTCACAGTTGATATGATTTGGAAATTAAGAAACTCATTACTGACAGTCTTTATGGATTTAAATAGACGATGATTATGAAAGACATAGGATAAACCTATTGTTTCATTGAATAAAAATTTGGTTTCATTATTTATACACCATATAAGTTATTTATAATGACTATGTGGTTTTATACTATGATTAGTGTTGCTCACACTATGGTTTTTGGTTTTAGAGAACAGATCAAACAATACAGAACTGGGTTAACATTGAATGTGATGAAAATTTTGAAAATTATCATTGTAATAAATTTCTGACTAGATTAATACAAATTGTGATTTTTCAGAATCAGTTATCACATAAAATAATTTCCAATTTTAATCTTAACAAACTATCAGACACCCAAAATAATGGAATTATAGAGTTCCTTTAGATTTCGGGTAGTGGAGTGTGTCGGGGAGTGAAGAACACGTTTTCTATATATATAGAATGTAGGAATAATAACTCAAGGGAGTGTACAAGGGGGACAGGAGGATGATTTGGGTGTGAAAAAAATAACACAACGAATGTAACTATAATGGAAAAAATAAAAAATTTAGTTTAAAAATGGATGAGAATAAGGGTATCCCTAAGGATTCATTGATTGTTGAATGTTTTAAATATGTAATTTATGAAAATTATGAAAATTGATTCCATTATTTGATTATCATGAAGATAACAAGAATGTTTTTATGAGTAATGGGTTTTCTATTTACAATGAAAATAATTTTAATTTCATGTGAAAGGAATGTGGTCTTAAGGGATATGATGATGAAGCCTTGTTAAGGGATTAAGGATAATATGGAATAATTGAAGTGTTTAAGTATGTTAATAATAGAATTATGTTATATTAATTTATATAAGGATTTTTTGTAGATTTTTTTCAGTAAGGATTTTCTATAACATATTGATTGGTACTATTGAACTACCAAATATTTTTAATAATAAGGTGATACATTATGAAAACCCATTGATTAAGGAAAGATAAACATTGATATAATCTTGATGTTCAAAAAATGGTGTTTAGTTTGGTTTAGTAGTTAAATTACATGGATAATGTAAAATGGATAGTGCGGATTATCATGGAACTGATTAATGATTTTATGACAAAGTGTTTTATGCCATCATTGTCAAAGTTTACAGAATTTTTGGATTGAAGAATATGTCCAATAATATCTTTTTTATATATGGAATGAGTAATAATGTATTCATTCAATAATTTTAAATGTCCATTCATGTTATTACAATGTTTCAAGATAATAAATAATGAAGTAATTCACATGTTTGGTATTTAAAAATAAAAATAAAATTGATGTTATATACTGTATTAATATTAAGTTTATTTTGAAAATTTTATTCACCATATTTAAAAAATTTGAATTTTTAATGGATTATAATGTTAACCAATTATGTAATGGATAATTTTGAATATGGAAGTGGTTTTAGAGATTAGCGTAATAGTCCACAATATAATGATTTATCCATATTGGATAAATAGTGGATACATTTTTAAAATTTGTGATATAAGGAATGAATTATAATTATATTATGGAATGTTATAGGTATTTCAACATGAGAAATTCATCTATTAAAGTAATCAATGAAGTGGACGTGGAATGAAGCACATCCAATCGATGAAATTAATCTTCTGATATAGAGGAAAGTTAAGTCCTATATATATATCAATCACATTGAAATTATTGACCATATTAGGAGAGTAGAACATTGATTGGATCTTATACTGAACCCACCTTAGGTTCAATATGTGTTCCATGTATGTCTCCTGAGGAAGTACATATATGAACCATCACATGATACGAACTAAGATACAGTACCACTGGAGAAAAATATTCCTTATGATGAAAAATGGGTAGAGAAGTTGTATTGAATATAAAAGGTTCTACAAAACTATACCACTCACCTTGAAAATGATTTTTAGTAAAACCTCTAGCTTGAGTAATCTCTATTGGAACTTGAAAAATTATTTAAGCATATGTATCATCATTTGTTGGTACAAAAGTGGTGAATTTAGAGGGGGAATTCATATTAGTGGGGTTAAATGAAACATACAGAGAATTTTTGATGTATTATTACTTTAATTATATATAATGATTTCTATGTTTTTCCTTACACATATAAATGCGTCTATCTTTTTTTACATGAAACACTGGGTTTATCTTTAGTTACACACAACACCATGTTTTAAAAAATATGACTTACTATTAAGAATTTTATATTTTATGTTATATTTATATCATATATATTATAATGTAATGTACGAATTGGATTAACTACATTATGAAAATATATTGTTTACACACATATATAAAATTATTCATTCGGTTACTAATTAATGAAAAATGAAAATAAAAACTGTTTGAAAATAAAGGAAATATTTTTATAAAGAACTAATTTTTCAAATAAAACATGTTAATAAGAAAAGAAACTATTGTATAATGGTTTTAATTAGTTTTTTTATTATGTATTAAATAAAATATTTAACATTCATTTTATGTGTTTTCAAATACAATATATAAGAATAAATATGATTTTACTCTTTGACAGTCTTTTTTTTCTAAAAATTGTTTTATCCCATTACTTTAACATTGATTATTTAACCTAAAATTTTATATTTGAAAATAATTTCTTTGAAGTAATTAATTTAATTTATTTAATAAAAATTTCCCAATTATCTTTGGCTATATATTTGATAATTGTCATAAAACACTAATTTTTGATGAATAGTGAAAAATATTGAATTTTAATGGAAACCATCTTTTTCATTTAACTTATTTATAATATTAAATTATATTTTAAATTAATTTAAAAATAAAAATATTTCAATTATATATGTGTTAATTAAAATTTTTCATTTTAATCAGTTTTATATTGAATTTTGAAATAAAAATAATGTAAACTCTTGAGCATTTTCTCTTTGATAACTTTTTATTCTCATCATTCCTATGGGATTAACATTAAAGTAAAATTTTATACTTCTACGATTTTAATTTAGAAAAAAGGAATCCAAATTTTTAATCATAATAATTTCTACTATATTATAAGTTCATCATAATATTTGGAAATAATGAATAGTAAAATAGTAAAATATTTACCATAGTTAAGGTAAAAATGGGTTTATAGGTGGTTTAGAATACAAATATAAGGGGTAAAATAACCTAAACACTTATCTAAACCTATTTTATGGCCGTATTTCTATACAATAATGAAAAATTATTGTTAATAAACTATTTTTACCCCTTTTAATGTTAACAACATGGCTAAATAATTAGCTTTTCGTGAATTACAATTGTGAAACTCACCTAACATTAAAAATTACACACCTCTCCACTCCACTTCACATCTTGAAATCTTTTTTTCATCAAAGACTTATTTTTGTTTTAAATACAGCCTATTAATCCTTTTGGTTTAAAATTAAGGATTATACATGAAGAAGAGGTTATGTTCTTCAACAAGCATTCTTATTTTATTTCTTTCTTCCACACGTTTAATTAATATTAACCCATGATGATATAATGAAATAAATATGTTATATATGTGGATATTTACTTCAGTTAATGGAATGAACTTCATCCATCAATTGTGTTACGGAATCGTCATTCATGTGAACAACAGACTATCGCCTCACGAGCTGATTTCATTTATATTTACATTACCACCTCTCAAGGTCGTTATGATGATGTATATAAATTATATATATTATTTTTTAACATAATTATACCTATTTATTTATTATATAATATATATTTTTATAAATTTCTATACATAGGGAATATGATAACACTGCTTATTCGTATGGTGGACTACTACCCCATGAAGGGATGTAATTTTTTTTCACTAACACTTTACATATAAGACAATAAGGACAATTTTAAAGAATATATGAGATATAAATAAGATAATTATGATATTTATTAGATATTTATCATTATTAAAAATATAAGATATATTTTTAATTGTTTCAATTTTAATCACTGAAAGATGATCATGGCGTTCGTGTACGTGTCGACCACCACTGAAAGATAATCAATTTGTAATTGTTTCAATTTTACATAATGATCAATGAACAAATGTAATCATTACTCATTAAAACGTACAACTTACCATATCCATGATAGTAACATTATTAATTTCTCAAAACCATGTTTCAAAATTTGTATTGAAGGTATAATTGGTGTATAAATATTATAATTATATCCTGATTATTATTATTTATGTGATATTAAAATGATCAACTAGATAGGACCAGATTTAGAAAAGCAAAATTGATATGAAAAACACAGTGGTTAATACCCAAAACATGATTTTTGAATGAAATTGGTCATAAATGGGTAATGAATGTTCATAATAAAATTAAATATGGTATTATATATATAATTATAGTCGTAAAATTAATTCCAAATAAACCTATATTTTATATTATTTTGGATTTAATGTTTATTAAGGAAGTTGTGACTTAAGGTAATGGATTTCTAGTCTCTCTTTTATTTCAGGGAGATGTATGGAAATTCACCACTTGGTTCTTTTTTGTGGTGTATATATAGAACATTTAAAATTTTATGTCATGAATCTCCAACTTTTCATGATATTTTATTTTTAATTTTGTTTTAGTTTTTATTTAGGCTTATGATTCAAATGATTACTAAAGTGGTTAGGGATATCCGTCTCACTTTTTATATATGTTAGACACATTCAATATTCACCATCTATTTATTTTTTATAAGGTAAATGATTCACATGATTTTATTTTATGATGATTATATTTTAAGTCATGGTTATTTACATATCCATTTTTTTATTTCTATTTTATGAATTTTAAGGTTCACAAGTTACCAAATCGGTAAGGTATTTTTGATTCAAATTTCTATCTTTGATTCATATGTTATGTTACACACCTAACTACATCTATGAGTTGTATATACTACCAAATTACCATTTTATATCATGAATATAATTATTTTAATGATATAATCATATTCCTTTAATATTATTATTTCATGGGGATTATTATTTAATTTTACCAAAGTGATAAGAATATTATTTTACAAACTCACATTTTTTGGATTGTTTATGATTGTGGTTTTAGAGATGATATATTATGATATATCTCTCAATGAACACATTAATTTCCTTATACTATTGATATTTAATGGTAATACATTTTTTCCTTCATTTTACTCTCTTTTGGTAATCAAGAGTTCAATATAATGTTTTTCAGAATAGTTATCATTATTTATCTCTTCAGTCGTAAAACCTTATTTAAAAACCATGTTTTATAGAAATGTTTTCAAAAATGTTTTAAAAATTCTCCTAATTATTTATTATATACATTTTTAACCAAGTTTTAAATTTTAAAAAATAAAATTTAAAGACAGTATCATTTTCCAAACAATGAATGTTTTTATTTTACCCAATGTTTTACAAGAATATGTGTTTTTCACATATAGAGAATGAATAGTATTTCTTAAAGTCTTGACCACTAGAATATTTAAAGCATCCCTTAAAAGTTTTCAATGAATATTTCAAAGGAATGCTTAATTTAATATTTGGGAAATATAAATATTTTGAATAAATGATTTCAAAATAAAAAATTGTTTTTAAAATATTTTGAAAATATTTTTACAATGTGTAATGACTATCTTCATCAAAAAATGTTTTAAATTATTTTAAAGTTTCCTTTATAATTTATCATGATAATTATTGATTAAAAATGATTTAAAAATTATTTTATATATTTTTATTTTAAAAAATTGATTTTTAATGAAAGATTATCTTTCTAAAGAAATGATCAATTTGATTTATCTTCTTAAATAATTCTCCTTACAATATGACATAATTTGATGTTATTTATGATTTTTTGGTGATATAAAACATGGATACCATTATTATTCTTTATCTTAATGGTTTATAATGACATAATGTTTATGATCCCAGTTTATCTTGTATAGATTATACCATGATAAAAATACTTTTAAAACTAGATACTTTTTTCACACGCTATTCAATGATGAAATTATTAAAAAATCCATCTCTTTTCATAGGTTATGTTATGATAAAAAAAATATGATAAAAATTTCATTATAGGGGTTTTGATATGATGAATGTTTATGATATTGTGTCACATAAATGTATGACAATCATTATGTATTGGGTGAGACTGATATCTCCCTTATATGCATTGTCTGATGATCTATATATCATGAAGGATTGGAATAGGGAGTGTACCCAGTTTAGTATGGGAATTTCCTCTATAATGGTCTTGTGAGTTAACCTTATAATGGTTTGGGGAGTGAAAACATTCCTCTATGATAGACTTGGTATTGGGTCTTGACTACTATGGAAATTATTTCCCAAGGTTATGAGTCTGACACAATTACATGTCTTGTGATAATGTTATTCTCTAATTTCTCATTTTCTTTTATTTTTATATGATTCTTGACATATAAACTACCAATAAGTTTTACAAGACTCATGATTATGATCATTGATGTGTAGGTTATGGTTTTCATATTTTATTCTCATGTTATCATACCCATATGTTCTGGTTATTATTGTGAATATAACTTGGTTATTCTTACTGAGCATCTATGCTCACCAATTCATATAGTTCCTTTATGCAGGTTATGAAAAAAGTATTTCAGTTGGGTATGTTTGTGAAGAGTAATAATGGAGAATATATTTTTGGAATATGTTTAGGATCATTAACCAAAATATAGTATTGTGTATCTAGTATCCAAATACACTATACTATCATGGTCCTCAAACATGTATTTGTCTTATGTATTGAATATTAATCTCAAAAAATGTAATATACAAGTATAAAAATCTTGAGTCTCTATAGTTAAAATACTAAATGGGGGATTATCCAATTCATTATACACGAAGGTGATATCACGTAACTCCTCCCAGTCAATATGGGAAAACATACATGAAGATAGTTCTATGGAATGTAATGCAAAATTGTACATACCATGGAAAAAGTAAAAGGATCTAAGGATAATCATGAATAAGTACATCGATGTATTATATAACTTGAGGAACATTATTTTAAACTAAATTCCAGGGAGAAAAAGAAAATATTAATAGTACGAGGATCATGAATAGTTTTATGAGGTGATTCAAACCATGTTTCAGAGACATAGTATTAGTCATTGAATAAAAATACTTAATGTAGGTAATAATAAAGATTATTAACTTCACTCTATTTAATATAATATTAGGAATAAGAACTATGAGGTTTCAAAATTATTTAACTTTTAGGATGTGTCATTCAAAGAGACGAATAAACTATAATTCAACGGTGATATTGATGATTGATAAATTTATGAGGTAATTTAATTCCATTCCTTAAACCTCAAATGGTAAAATTAATAATTAATTTCAATCATCCACTTTATTTTTGATAATGTGGAAAAGTCTGTAAAATCATAATAATTTTCCCACAAAAATTACAGGATAATGTTAAAGATTAATAACCCATTAATAACTCATTTATGGATGTGTATGATAGTAGGATACAAAAAAAATATTTAGAACATTCATTCCCAAGAATATTTTATCGTAGAATAAATAGAAGTGGAGGAAGATGTGGAAAAAATTGATACCTGTGTGGAATCTATTTAAGTGATAATAGAAATGATAAAACTAGAAGAAATTAATGATAATAAAATTGATTTCAGGAGAAGAGTTAATCTCTATATTTAGTTAGAATATTACATTAATGAAATTTATGTTTTGAGGGATAAAATGATAAAATATTGTAGAATCATTCCTGATTCTAAAAAAATATTTTCAGCAGAAAGAGGGAAAATCCATATTTAATCTTGACATAGATGTTATTATGAATGAAAATAATAGATAACCAAATTAGGATTTTTATCCTAGTATATGGGTCAAAGAGTAGTCATAGATGTCTTAAATAATCATTTTAATGAGCATGGAAAGAATATAGAGGTATTTAAAGAAGAAATTGTTACCATGAGATGAAAACTCTTTGATCTAGAGACACTTCATACACCGTCGCTAACATAAGGAATATTGATTACATGGGACATCATTTTAGTTCACAAGTATCATAGGGAATATATGGATAATATGAGCACATATTCTCAAGAAAATTGTTCCAAAAATATATGATAATATATTAAGGGTTTTGTTTATAAAAATGAATCAGTTCCTTTTGATTGAAAATCGCATGTTGTCGATCTTTAGATGATGATTGATTTTGGTTACTATCAATGGACACAATATCATACCAAATGATTATTGAATAATAAAAACAATACATTTTTAATAAAGTGTTATTTATGTGGAAATATAAATCATACATAATATGTAGATTCTATAGAAAAATTAACATCAAGGCTCAATAAAAACACAAATAGATGAGTACAATCTCACACTCTTAGTGAATTAAAAAATATTGTATTTTTTTGTAAACTATATAGAAATGAATACAAGTTTTTTTCCATCAATGGTATAATGTATTATTTATATAGATAACCAGAAGAATATATCATTATATGGATACATGTTCATGTGGGAAACCCCATAATTATATTTCATCCCTACAATATGAGGATAATACAATGTATTCATCAGTTGAATATCTTTATTCACCAATAAAGGAAGGAAAATGGGTATATATCAAGAAGAAATGATTTTTGATGGTCATCATTGCTAAAAAAATCAATAAATGATATAGATCATGTTGGAGTAGGGAGTCAAATATTTTTTTTACTTCTCATATGTTAGGAAATGAGAATAATTCAGAGTTATAATATATGAAAAATAATGTGTCATCCATTTTTAAATTTATGAAAGGATAATGATACTTTTATATGTTGAATCCAATATAAGAGGAATAGACTTAGGGAGTATGAATTTCATGGTGGTTAAATCCCTTAGTATCAATTTCTATAGTGTAAGTAAATTTTGTGACTTGGGACAGGTGTTAAAAAAATTCACTCAAAATTGAAGAACGGTGTAGTTCAATTGTGATTAAAGATAAGAAAATAAAAGGAAATATCTGCTTCACCACAGGAGAATAATATATCAATATTCTCTCCATGGAAGTTTTAAACGAGATATTAAATTTGATTATTTTCATTTTATTCCAAAAATACAGATAAGAAATGAAAAATAATGATAGAGTTTCAAACTCCCTATCCTTTAACGTGATCATTCCCATACATGTTATTATAAGGACCTGGCCTTAAAACATTTCTTAATATTGAATTAAATTGTATAATTCACATTGAGGATCTTTTCAGGTTTAAATTTTTAGATAATTAGGTCATAACTATTACATCTCAAAGATTACAAAGTAGACACATCTACTCAGTTTCCATTTTTTCACACAAAAAACTCTTGAACAAAAGAGTCATTTCTAGTTCCTTGTTTTAGACAGCCTGACATTTCCTTGATCTCATCCTTGACCCTATTCCACTTTATGTCCTGTGAAAAACATTTCAAAAACTTGGGATGAGCATAAAAAGCTCGGTAAGGGTTATAACAATATGGATAGAAAACATTAGACCATGCAGACATAAGAATCAATGAAATCATAGCTTACTCATAAAACACAAGAACTTTAACATACATCATTAAATCATAAGATTCATGAATAACTCATAGAAATCATAAGACATAAAGGAATCTTGAGGAATTTATAACATTCTTACGTAGGGATTAACCCTCATGGTTACGTTTGTAATACCCATCAGAGTATATTCCCTAAATCTCTTCGGGGAAACCTTAGCGTTTAACACCTTCGCATTACCCAATGCATTGGAGAGCTCTCTTGGGCTCACCCGCCCTTATTTTATCACGGATCCACCCGATTTCATAAACATTGCCCAAGAACCATAACATAATCATAACACTTAAAACATGCATAAAAGAAATATAAAAATTCCACATTTCAAACACAATAGATCACATCATGATATTATAAATAAAAACATATACTAAAATCATTAAAACTCCTTGGGAGAAATATCCCATTATACTTTGAAAATATTAAAAGAAGACATTTAAAAGAGATTTTAGAATCAAAGTGTCCCATACCACTTCGAAAATTTTGAAAAGGTTTTCAAATATTCATGTCCATATAAATAAATCCTTAAAACAATTTTTAAATCATGGACATGGATGATAAATGTTTAAGAGAATAAATCTTTAAAACCATTTAAAACAATGTTTTAATAAAAGAGTCCTTTTCCATTTTGAACATTTAAATTATAAGACAAATGAATTTATAACATTTTCAAAACCATTAAATGACTTGTGTATAGACATAATATGGATATGCAATGTCAAAGGGGATGTATATAAACTTTAAAAAGAATAAAAGTGCATATCATCAAGAAGTGTCTCAAGGAAGGGAAATTGAGACGTAATCCCATTCAAAGATCATGTCATTAGTGCAAGGATAAATCAACGACAAAATTGTGTGTGAAAAGTATAAATACACCCAATATAAGTGGATATCAAGTGTAAAAAAATCATAGGTCATTCACACATACTCTTGGAAAAACAAAACCAATGACATAGATATTTAACTCAATAAAATGAGATTGAGTTATGATTTCCCATACAAGTTCATATAAATGACGTACGAATTTATCAATGAGATGATTATGTGTATAAATAGTATATCCACACAAAGGTTTGTAGAAATTAAAACATAGATATTCCACACATAATCTTGGCATAATAAAATCAAGAAGTAGAGGTTTAACCCAAAGAATTGAAATGGGGTTAAGAAGTTCCCTTACAGAAATTCGACAGCCTAACGACATCACATTAAAATTCATAAAATGAGTTGATGATAGAGAAAATGGTATCTCATCACTTGGAAATAATATTTATATGAATAAATATATATAATAACATATCCCAACATAACAATATGTAAATTAAAAGACATAACAAAAGAAGTCTTTTAAAAAGAGGAGGGTGAAAGGTTCCCTTACCGATTTGGGTAACTTCCGAATTGTACACCCCATGAAAGAAGGTTCATACAATAAAGATATGAATACCCATAAATTAATGTATATTACACAAATAATACAATCATGGTTACTGCAACACCACACAAATGTAAATAGTGTCAAATGTTACATGAATCTCACGAGAATAAAAGTGAGATGAAAAATCCCTTACGAAAACTCGGCAGCCTAACGGCGCCACTTAAATCTTCCAAAAATGGATTGAAGAGATAAAATATGGTCTATAATCACATGAAAATAAAAATTACAGTAATATTAATATATAAGAACATACCCCAACATAATAAAGAGAAGCTTAAACAAAGTGACATAAAAGAGAGTACTTAAAAAGAAAGAGAGAGGTTGGATCGCTTACCTCGTGTCTGACTTGAATCGATCGTTCTTTAATCTCCTGAATAATAAAATAGAGTTAATTTATACTTTCTTAAGAACCTTTTTAAATTTCATTATTCTTTTTATATCATTTATCACCATTTTATTAACATCATGTAATTATTTAAGTTAATAACGGTCATTTTGTCGATCATTGGTACTTGAGTCAAAAATAAACTTCTTATAATTACAATTTGTTCATGTGGTAAAATATACAGTTTATCCAGAAATATATTCATGATTTAGATATAATATATATCATATATATCTAGTATATATATGCATTTATAATATTACATAACATTTAGAGGTAATAAATGAAATGCACCGTTCATGGAGACAGTAACCCGTACGTACGCATGAACTCTACTTTCATTTCTATTTCATATTTAATAAAATGAAATAATAATTATATAAAGGTATATTATAATTCCAGTATAATATAATATATATAATATCATTAACACCATCCTTTATAAGTCCCACATATGGCATTAACGAATCAAATCACTTTGAGGGGGCGGTAGTTGGCACTTCTTAAAATGAAGATATCACGTTTACCCATAATGGAAAGCATAAAGGTATGCCATAAATGAAAAATATAGAATCATACTGGAAACATAAAAATAATATATATCATATATAAAAATAGTGATATATTAATTTCCACCATGAAATTTGTTAGAAGAATATTGAACAATCATCATTTCATGAGGCAGAAATTCTCCATCCACAAAAACAATATGTTCTTTAACCATTAGACTGAGGTGTGTGCAAGTGTAGCTCTAATTATACTCATAAAAACATACTAGTATACTATAGATACTTGTGTTGTTACAAAATAAATGAATAAAAAGAGTTTACGTGGTTGGAGAAGCAAAATAAAACAAAAGAACATAAGAGGAGACATTACCTTTAAATCTAGTAACTCCTCTTGGTTTGAATCAAAAGGGTTTCTTGAATATATTTCAGCCTAAGGTAAGGCTTATATGATGAATATAGGGATGTGGAGATATG
The DNA here is from genome assembly GCA_963277665.1 of Viscum album. Lineage (NCBI taxonomy): Eukaryota > Viridiplantae > Streptophyta > Magnoliopsida > Santalales > Viscaceae > Viscum > Viscum album. The sequence continues at coordinate 119,760,848 of OY728119.1, forward strand.
AAATGAGCAGAGTTTGGCCAAGATAATGGATTGAGAGGTGTGGTTAAGGTGGTAGTGGTGGGGGCTTTTATAAGAGGGAGGAGGGGCACTCTTGGAATGTCATGAAATGTTACGTTATTTTAAAATGTGTTTCAGATTTAAAAGGTCCCACAAAGATATATTTAGAGGATAAGGTGATAAGGGTTCTAAATCCACCAATCTAATAGGTTTTAGATAAGTGTAAGTCTTTTATTTCACCTAATATTTTCAATTTATTTAAATCATTTATTAATGAGATAATTGCTTCATCATCATGGTGTCATAAATAAATTTATTTATTAAATGACTAAAAATTATAAAAAAATACTATGATGTAGGAAATATTTTTAGATTTATAATTAATATTTATATTCAAAACTATGACTTGTATAACCCCATGTAAAAATTGGTTTAGTAAGACAATACATGTTTGTGACATTTGTATTTTAACTTTAAATAAAAAGTTATTAATGTCATTTTCTTACCCAAGTGGCTCCATGGGGTCCCCAAGTTGACCCATGGATTGTCTTGGTTGGACATGACACATCCAATAAGGGTAGGACATGTGTCAAGGTAATTTCATTTTATTATAACATTATGTTTACCTCAAATTACACTAATTACCTTTAATCGCAATTAATAAAACTTAAAAGTTACTATTCACCAAAAAAAAATTTAATCCCATTGAACAAAATTTTACTTCTTAACGACAACCATGTATTTCGGATTTTTGAAAATCAAATCCCAAAAGTGGTAAAGTGTCATTTAAACAAAAAATCAGTTTTTTAACTACCACTTAGTGGTTTCACTATTCATTAAAAATTGATGTTTTTCAGAAAAATACAAAAAATTCACCCTAAGCTATATTTGATATTCCAAATTTAAAAATGATGTCTATTTTAAAAAATTAAAAACATATAAGTTGCATTAATTAATTTAATAATTAATTCCCGTTGTCAAAACAAATAGCGTGTTTTTATGAAACAATATCTATGAAAAGCTTGACACTAGTTTAAGTCCAATTTCAAAGTGAAATTAATTCCAATGACTACCGTTGGAATAAATGATAATAATATATTTTTATTACACTTTAAAACCAATTAAAAAGATAATATAACAATATAAATAAATTAGATTAAAGAAGGTTTTGAATTAAAATACAAAATTTTACACTATTCATTAAAAAAGGAAATTTATCGGAAAAATAAAAAAAATTTATACAAAGTAAATTCTGATGTCCTGATTCTAAAAAAAGAATTTTATTTTGTCAAATATATAATATGAAATTGTAAAAAATTGGATTAAAAAAGGGTTCTCTATCAAAAGGCGGTTAATCGACCTTTTAAGGAATACTAGAATATTTATTCTTAAAATTGGATTCATTTGCATTTTAAGCCTCTAACATGTATTGGAAAAAAGTAAAAATATTTGACAAACATATATAATCATTTTGTAGTTAGTTCTTTCCATTCACGCCATAACAATGGCTAGGCTTTAACTACCATTTAAAATAATATTATTATATTATTAGTGTGCAACGTATGATTTCAAAGAAACTCGTTATTGCGTGTTGGGTACGCCATCGAACATAGAATCCCCTTTAAATTGATATTGATATTTTATTCCCAAATATTAATAAATATAAAAATTTCATATCCTTTATTTGACTGGGATGTAATAGTTATACATTTAAAAAGGGTAACAGATAAAAAAATAATGGAATTAAGACAAAAATATTTCATGAGTTAGTCCATGTTTACTTTTGTGGACTAATATCACTCAAGTACATGAACGAAGAAAGTTATTATGTAATTATTATTGATCATTAAATTATAATGGAAATGACTATGGTTATTTATCACAAGTCTTTGTCATTTAAATGAGTTACAATACACTATAGTATAGTAAGGAAGTTTAATGGGATAAAAATTTAGAAAATATGGAATAATAATGGTCTATAAATAATTAATAATTAGGTTTTAGTGTAACCTAGGGATGACAGGATAAGACACAATGATTTAGTTATGAGGACTCCTAAAAAATATAGTGTTATTGGGAGGTTGAAACAAATTATAAATAATATTTATTGGAAACTTCTCAAAGAAACAATTCTTCTATATAGATATTGGAAGGAATTACTACTTAAATAATTCTATATATCAAATAGAGATGATATATTTTTTAATGAAGAAAAGATACAATGAAAGTTATGGTGTGGGAAGAATAATATCTAAAGTACATAGGGATTTTTGAGAGTAAATATTTCATTCAAATCAAAGAGAATAGTATAAAGTTTTAGTGTTTTTAGGATAATGATATTTTCCATAGCTATTCCTCTAAAATAATTTTGTAAACAGGTTGAAATAAATGATTTTGAAGCGTCATTGAATTTAAATATTTTATAAATTTCAAAATGGAGTAGATTTTAATATCTAAAAGTATTCTTTTTCAATATAATAGTGAGGAACTCATATTGGTGGGTGATAATATAGTGAGAATATTAGTGAGATGATATGGGTCCATAAATTATTTATAAAAATAAAATATTTATGAGGATATCACAACATGATCAACATATGCTGAGATAGAAAGGAATTGTATAAAAATAATAGAACAAAATATTTTTTTGTCATTGAAGCACTCTAGGGAAATAAAGAAGATGAAGACTCTATAAAAAAACCACTCTATTATCTCATATAAGGGCTTGATGTCTTGATTAGGATTCTAAATATAGTAGTTGGGGAAGAGCTAAAAATGAAAATCTTGAAAAAATTGGGATTAATACTACATGTAATATTTTTCCAATACACGTGTATAGAATTTTCATTTGAATCAAGTGGATGTTTAATAATAAATTCTATTAATATGTAATTGTGATTTGAAACAATTCATGGATTGTGTGAAAGTAAAATTTCTCAATTGAATGTATTAACATTCATTAGGGATTTTCCACTATTTAGAAATTTAAATCCATTAGAATATTCATGGAAATACTACTGTAAAAGAAAATTAATATGTTTCAAAAAGATATCAAATCAACATTCCTTATTCGATTTTATGAGGGGGTGGTATACATTGAGTACCTATGTGAGTTTTTTATGAATAAATATGGGAGAAACATGTTCTAGATGAAAAATTAATTCTACATATTAAAAAAAAATCTATGTTCTTGGAATTATATGATTGATGAATTTATTGGAAAGATATGATTTCGATAAGTATGAGTTAATCAAAACCTATAAAGTATATTGGAGAGTTATTCTAGATATTGGTTCTAATATATATGGATGAAATAAGTCTTGTAGTATTAGAGGTCACACAATAAAATTCATTTGTATAACATATTTGGTGAATTTTTCAAAACCCACTAATTGGGGAGTTAAATATCTTACTTAGGTTTTTGGTGAATCAAGGATGGGATGGTACATTAATTTATCAATTAAATTAACAAAATAAACCCTAAAGACATTTTTAATAGAGGTATATTTATCGATGAAAACACTGGAAGTTACCCAAATTACTTTTCCAAGAGTCGATTATTACATGAAGGTAAATGTGAAAAAATATAGTAAAATTCATTATAATCTTATTTTAATTAATAACACATGACTAGACTTTTTGTTTTCTCTATGTTTAGACATAAAGTATTATTATTTTCCAAATAAAAACCACATGTTATCCCTAAAGAGAATCCATTAATAAAACAAAAATACAATTAATTTTTTTAATTTTAATTATAAACCATTATAACATGAGTAATTAGGATACAAAAGTGGGGATTTGGTAGGTTCATCAGATTATATAAAGAAGAAACCAACTGGTTATTTTTATCATTATATTTTTTCAATTATTGGTCAAGTAAGATAAATATAGGCATCTTGATTAGAATTATATAGGTCGAATATGTTGTGACTACCCAAGAATTTACCAAACTACAATGCATTATGAATAAACATGAGGAATGAATAGTATATTTGAGGTCTCTTATTTCTATTATATATTATTTTTTTAGTTTTATTAATCATAGAAAAATCATGTCCATCATTCGAGGACAAATAAAATAAAGTTAACATACCATTTAATTAAGAATAATATAGAACAAGGGAATATAGAGTATAAGTATGTTGTAACACAATATCACGCTATATAAATAATGATGAATGAATAATTTGTTGATTAGTTTTAAATGAATTAGTTACACATTAAAGTACAACCATCTCTATATAACTAGATAGTTTGGATAAGGGACACATTCCCACCTTATGATTTTATATTTATAGAAAAGTGTATTAATAATAACATTAATTTAATTATTTGATTTTCAATACACTATTATGATCTTTTATAAAATTGTTCATTTGTTTTATTTCAATAATAGAGGACATTTTTTCATGTGTTATGGGGAGATGTTGTGATAAGTTTTCCAAGAGGATATTTATAAGTTTTCATGGGTGAATGTTTGATGTTGAATGATGATGATGTCTAGGAGTATTTATTCCTATTAAAGAAATAGGGAAAATCATTTAATATTGTTTCATTGAGGGAGGAAGTCCTTGAATAAATATTCATGGGGAGAAGCATCTCGGTGAGGTATGTCCAAAAGATCATGGAAATAGAAAAAGTTTATTTATGTCTAAAATTATGTCAAATATTATTTATCCTAATGAGCCTGGATTTTTTGAGTACATATTTAGTGATTAATAATTCATTGATTCACATGAAGGTATAATGTTTAATTATATAGTTCAGGTTAGTTCTAATGTATTCGTATGAAAATTTTGAATCTAGTTGAGAGTCTTTTGAATGTTATTTTATAAAAATTTATGGATAAAGTGTTATAAAAAAATCCCATTAAGTGTTTTTGGGATTGTGTGTTTGGAAAATAATGTTGAAATATTAGTCAAAGACGTCCCAAAGAGCATAAGAGATGATAGAGCATGATGAAGGATTTTGGAAAAAATAGAACCTGAGGTTCTATTTACATAATATGTGTTGAACTATGGCATTATAGGATGCTCTTTAAATATGGGGTTTTTATGAGATAACCATGTATTATTTTCTAAACTCATTCCAAATTCAATAAGAATCATTGAAAACTATATTAGAGTTATCCTATAAATACAATTACATTATGCATTATTACAAGAAGAGGAGTTGGAAGCCACACCTTGTCACAATGTCTTCCATTGTAAACTAGGAAAGGTACATGATATTATTTATCGTGATTGGATATATGGGTTTTCTTGAACCAAGATCTTTTCTTGTGAGTTTTGGTATTTGAGATGCATTGGTGGACACACTATTGTAATTTGAATCATGTCATGAAGAGTAAATAGATGCTATTGAAAATTAAAAACAATCCTAACATATGTATGTTTCATTGAGATGTTTCATAGTACTTTAAAGATGTCTTTAAGGTTTAATAATTTCTAGTTTATAAGATAAAACTATGTGTGATGATTATTTTGGTATACTATGAATGACCTAAAGTACATCTCGATAGATCTAATAGTTTAAAAAATTCACGCCATGGACGCAGTTCCACATTATCAGAACTCAATATGAAGGTCATGGATTTTATAGAGTATATGTGAAAAAATATTGAATGGCTATGTTGAAAAATAGTTTTTGAGTCAATTAAGGATCAAAAATTTGTAGGAATACATGTTTTTGTGCGATTGAGCCTTGTGGTTTGGATGAAAATCAGTAAGTACCGAAAGGAGGTGGTCTTGGCGATGGAGATATTGGATATCCTCTTCAAATATTCAAAAAGAACTAAAGGTAACAAAATTATTGTAATTATCCCACAACAAATATTGCTAGCTATAAATATTATAGAATAATATATCCAATCATTTTGGAGTAATTTTTGGGGAATTAATGAGGATATATTAACTCATTTTTAAAGGGAGTGCTTAGGTGAAATTTTCACATGTACCAAAGGTGGATTAATTATTTAACATGAGAGAAACATTTTAGTTTTTTGAATACATAGGGAAAATATTTCACTTATATTAATTTAGAAATAAGGACCATGTTATATTAGAACACTAGATATCCATAGAGATACAAAATAGGGAATTTAGGCACAATCAAAACAATAAAATTATATAATATTGTTGGAAGGTGTGGAAGGATATCTGTGAGTTATTTTTAAATAAAGGGTCATGTAATTAAACAATATTTTAACATATAGTATAATTTATATTCCTATTTACTATAAACATACACATTTTCCATGAAGATCAAGGTTTTGGCTATCATAGAGGTTGTCAGATATTGATTTTTACAAGTGAGAGACGTGCGATTTATATATCCATGAGGTTTGTAAACCCAAAGAGTTATTGGGGATGATATGAATTTTAACCAATGTTGAATGACCTTTTTTTAGGTTCATGACAAACCTTCATATCATGTTCCTTGTATTAACCCATTTTGGGTGATCTATGTAAAATTTTTTATATCCTTCTTTTAGTTTCATTATCACATCAAATCAGTTGTCTTTTAAGAGTGTTGTGGATAGTGAAAAAATAGGATCATTTTCATGGGGTTTATTTTAAAATAATTTAAATTCCCTTATTCAACCCCTTCATATGGGTTTTACATTTTTTTGGTCCAAAAAATGAAAAACACAATCCATTTACCCATGGAAAATAATATAATGGTGGGATATGAAAATGATGGAATGTTTTTTGTGGGTGTTGAGTCCTAAAAATTCATCAAACAAGACCATTATAATTCCATTAAATTGGAAAATTATAAAAGAAAATTAGAATAAGAGTTCATAGAATGTTCAAAAAGGAAAAACTGTAAAGGGTGGGTTGATTCAACGAACACCAAATCGTTTCGCTGACTTCCGCTCGACATGGTGTTCTTTCGGTCTGTATAGAGTTTGGATGCATCACAAAGCTCCCTCAAATGAAAATAGTACACATGAAAAGGCATACCCACCCATTCCTACAAAAAAAAATTCATGGACATGTAGTGATTTCTTCCCCCACAAATTATTACCCAACATACTAAACAGTTCATCGGACAAGGTGGTACCATCAGTGCCTGAAAATGAAAATCACCTATTTTTTGGAGTCCGATGGTGATTTCATCACATGAAATCTAGAATCACCATGAAAATAGTTTTCATGAATATTTGGCATCTCCAGCACCCAAAAAATGACACTCCTTGTTAACTAAGTCATCTGTAAGACGATGCATCCTCCTGGGACCCTTAAAAAAGAACCTCTATGGCTCACCATGAATGACCATCTACAATGTTACACATTCCCATAACTATTCTATAAAAAGAACCCAAGTGAGACTGAGGAAAAGTGATACACTAGTGACCAAGATTAAGAGAGATGAAGAAAGCGACGAGGAACTGTGAAAAATGGATCCCTTTGATGATTCCTGATAGGTAAATCCCACCACATAACAGTATAGAATAAATAATAAAACATATAGTGGTCCATGAACCCAAAAATATTTTTGAACATAATCCCACAAGGTGAATAACTGATGTACCATTTGCGGGTAGTCATTCATCATAGAAAATAACTATGCGGACAAAACCCTACCTCGTGTAGCGAATTACATCACAGGAGGAACTTGGTCCATCATAGTAATATGCTACACAAACCAAACTTGGTCCCACGTAGCCATAATCTCTTTGGGCAGAACCCATATCCACATATAACTATGCTACATGGATGTTACCCTCACATGTATAGAAACATTTTACATCGAGGTAACCTCATCACACATAAGAACCTTCTACATGGAATGGGGAACTCTAGGGAATTCCACTATCAATCACCCATCATCGTCTTTTGTCGTGTCGCCAGCCCCCATGTTTTCCCCTCCACAAACTAGTCCAAAGACATCAATCCAAGGCCCCTTCAAAAGACTCCTAACAAGTATGATAAAATTATTAGTCACATTAGTGCTTCCCCTCAACTTTACATACCCATGGTAAGCAGAGTCTCATGATAAACATCTGTAGTAAGGAGGAACCTCGTAATACTGTTGGGTTTACATTATTGTGGTAATGTGGGTTCTAACCTTGGTTTCCTCATTTGAACCTCCTAATTCTAGGGATTGAGGGAAAATATTGGCATTTCACTTCGATGAGGGCTAGTTTTGAATACTTCTCACCCCCATAACCAATTATAGGGCACTCCTCCAGAGGTAAAAACCCATCCTTTCTTGTGTTAGGTGACTTTGTTTACCTTCTTTGGATTTTCCTGATACATATCCTGATAGATCATCAAATGTGAGTATCCAAGATATCAAAACAAAAGAGTATCCAGGCACAATAAATGCTCTTTCCCTCTCTCGATGGGATCCAACACAATCCATTAGAAAATATATTTGAATCATGTGATTATTAGGTCCACTCCAACCTCTTGTTTCTCACACTGAGGATGGATCCTATGGGATGCGAGGTTATTATAGATTATGGCATATAAACAATCATAAACATCCAATGGGCCTCCTATATAGTGTAATTCCCTACCATACCCAAATCTATGGTCATTATCCACATATGTAATACCCACCTTCAATAAAAATGGGCCTCCCATATGGTGCAAGCCCCAAAACTATGACTAAACCTTCAAATGTCCATACTCTAAATGAAGAAACATCAAATAGACCTCCACTGAGGTGTATGCCCTAGTCTAACTAGAATATGTGGGATTTTATTCCCAACTAACTTGGATGCATAGGAGGAATCTATGATATCCAAACCCAACAACCGATCTCACCCTAATGTTCTTTAGGCCACATTCTTGGTAAGGTCATATTAAAATGGTAGACCACATATCTTCCAGGTTCCTTGTTCATCCTCGTCATAAATCTTATCCCACCTTTGACCGGACACCTCTCGCCTATATGTCCTTCCGACATGGAGTTAAAGTACATCGTTAGGTCCTCATGACATGACCTTAAAAGGTGATGTGCCCCCATTAAGTGGCACTGAACTACATGGGTTATGATTCCTCTCATGAGGATATGTAGGCATCCCATACTATGTGTTCAATCCCAACATCCAAAAAAATTTATTTCCCCTCTAGATGACGATAAACACCATAACACCCCACTACATGGCTTAAAACCATCTTTTTCCTAATACATTTTCATGTAATCCTTGATATTTCCCTAAAAGGGTAACATTGATACAGAACCTTAGATACATACAATTTTCTCTATTGACGGAGAACCACATATATGCATAGATGATTTTTAACCCATCATGCTAATTATTGATCATTACCTCAGGGTAATCCATATATACCCACATGGAAATGAACAAAGGATTCACGAACATATCTTAAATCTATAATAGAGTCCAGGAAAAGCCAATAGTTCCCCAAAAAATGGTGTGTTGATCCTGAAATCCCATAATCTCGGCCAATGCATGTGTTTATGTGTCATTAGCTAGGTTACCCAACAATCTCCTACCTTCGGAATGTTTCTCCATGAATAATGGATATGATAAACATTGGGCGTTTCTGGTTCCATGAAAAAAAACCTTCTAAATAGAGTTTAGAAGTACTAAACCCAATATAAATGATGTTATAAAAGTCAACCCCTATAATAAACCATTGGGCTAACCCGTTTTTGTTAGAAAAAAATGGTGAACCTGATGGGAATCCATAACCAAGGTGGTGGTGTTACCCTATGTTAGGCCCCTTTCGCATCCAAAATGGAAGAGGGACAAACAATGTCACAATTGAACATGTTCTTATGAGATTATACTTTGAAGGTGTTTTATTTTCTATACTTGTCCAATGAATTCGAATAAATCTTGAGTGATCTATTTAATCCAATAGAATCATAGAACTTATCACAAACACGCATGTAAGAAATTGCATAGGTATCCATGCCCTCCAGGAAGTAGAGGAATTTTTTTTCCAAACAAACATCTTCGATGATGGTTTTCAAATGTTTCAGTTACAGACTACCATTAGAATGATGATCTACCCACATTGTAGGTAGCTTGAACTTTGATCCAGTTAGGGAAATCCCACCAGTCATCTTCTTAGAGACTATTGGTGGTCCAGAACCAGGCAGCTCTGCTAGCCATCTCCAACCATTTCAGGATCTTATCCCTATAATTTTATAATGATTTCCTCTATTAACTTATACAAGAAGATGATTTCCTCACTAATGATTAAATCCCTAAAGAAAAAGGGACCCACCCAAGGGATCCTTCCAAAAACCGTCACCCCCAACATTGTAAGACCAAGAATTCTAACCATATAGAGGAGGTCATACCATTGGCACCAATCGAAGCTATATAAAACTAGGTCCCTAGGGAAACCTTCATAGGAAAAGACATATAACTAGTAGTGGGCCCTTATCCTTATTCATACTGAATAATCCTGAAATAAAAATACGATGACAACTAATGATCAGATTTATATTCCTCCTCTTAAATCCCATTAGTAAAATAAGATAGAAACCAATAAGCATATGAAAATACCAACCCCCTATTATGAATCTGACCATGAATCGTTAGTAGAACATTAATAGAAGAAAAAAAAATTCATTCTACTTCCTTCTAGTCCGGTCGTGCAAATAGAGAGGAAAATTACAGGTAGATGCATATCCCTGCCAATAAAAATCAATCCCATTAGACAAATATGATGGAAACTAAGGTGAAGATTCCAATTACTACTCATTTATATGAATCCAGTCATTAATATATGATGGAAATAAAATATAGGAGAAGTAAAATTTCAAAGGATTCATATCAATATCATCACCCAAATAGGGAGGAAAAATAACAGATGAAAATCCTTTCTCTTGAATATGAATCCCATCAGTCAAATGCAATGTTAATTGGAGAAAACATCTGGCGTATCCTCGCTATTAATCAAGGGAAGACTCATATCTCTACCCTCACACAAAAGAACTGTATGTAATTACTTAATGGAAATAAAAGACCAGATAAGGCACATATTTCTTATCTGATGCTAGAATGGGAATATATTCTTATTCCCACCAAGGATATATCTCAACAAATTTAGCAATGATGGAGCACCAGAAATCAATTCCTGGAAATATCTTTTATACTTACCATAATTTAACCATTTCCACAGATATATCAAGGATTCTATCCCACAACCCCAAAACCCAAAATAGGGAAAATCATCCACAAAATAGTGTGGTCACACCATAATAGACATTCATCCCTACTCTCTTTCATGAGGTTTGTCAGTAATATTATGTGACAAATGGTTAAAACGATCCAGCATAGATAACCATTATGACTGGGGGATATTGGTCCACTATGGTTTCTAATCTCGGGAAAGCATATATCCCTACCAAAACATATGAATCCCTCTTATTTATCCAAGAAACGTCATGGGAGCCACTCAAACGGGCTCCCAAATATGAAGTTTCTCAACTATAGAAAACGGTCATAGTCACCCACAAGTGAGCGTCCAAAAATGATACATGATTCTAGAAATTGGAAAATTAAGAGTGCATTCATGAACTTTATCTTCTAGAAAATACAGTTCTTGAGGCTATTAAAAACCTACCAATGGTTTATCAGAAATTTGTAATCCATTACCAAATTATGGGATTGGTTGTACTAGTTGCGAAGGTTGTCCACATAACATTATTACCAGTATCTCTAAAGGCCCTCCATAGATCATCGACGACAAAGGTTTCCTTCATGGATAAAAAATGATCGATCATGAGATACTATCTCCTGATGAGAATCATAGTAGCCCTCCTTGTGGAAAGAATATCAAACAATAAGAAGGACCACCCCTTATTTTCATCTTCCTTGAATGTTCTCCCTAGTCTATTCACTTCAAAAATTCTCCCTACTGTCATACATCGAGATATTATGGTTGTCCTCACCATGATAAAACCCACTATGAAGGTCCTCCCCAAAGGGACACATTATTTTAGTGAGAATTTCATCCCCTTACTATCATCTTCCTGGAAGTTCCTCCCTTGGGTATACTCAACATAAATTCTCTCTATAGTTGGACATTGAGATGTGATGATATTCTTTTCCATGAAGGAACCCACTAAGATGTTCCTCGCTGTTGTGACACATTATTTAATAAATAATGTTCTACCCTTCCTATATTCTACCCTGATTTTCCTTATAAGGGTATACATTGAATAAATTCTCCCTATATTCAAACATCGATCTATGAAGGTAGTCATTTCTATAATGGAACCTACTGCAAAGGTCCTCCTGGCAGTGACACATTATTTCAGCGAGAAGGACCTCCTATTTCCCTCATATTACCTAAACTTCCTCACCGGGGTACACATCACAGAAATTATCCCTATAGTCATACATCAAGCTATGATGATATTCCTCACCATGATGTCACCCGCTGAGAAGTTATTCCTCTCAGTAGCATTTGATGTTGATAAGATGGTCCTCCCCTTGCAGAGTAAAATAAGATAAATCCCTAAAATAATAATGCATTTAAAATGATGGGGTCATACATAATAGATACCATATCAGTGAAAAGAGGAATCCTTTATCAACTAGTATACTGCTTAGGGAAATTCCCAGTCTCCAAACCACCCCTATAATGTTAACACAGCAACCAGACCCTTAGAAGCACCGCTACATGTGACAAAATAGTCAAGATGCACCCATATTGGGAATATATAGTAGAGGAGTCTCTCAAATAATAATAGAATGATATGTTTCTCATGAGAATGTATTTATCTAGGGATGAAATACCCATTATTGTTTTCCCCTCACCACTTCTCAGTTCAACATACCAAGGTCATTGTCAAAAGAATTCATACATAACATTTGTCCCAATCTCTGGACAAATCTCTATCATTTTAAAGAAAAATTAATTCCACACAACGAGTATGAATACCATGTCAAAATATTGGGATATCTTCATCATAAACTTGAAATGAAAGCCATTCCATTTTAATGATGAACACAATCAGAAAGGTAATAGAAAGATCTCCAACTCACCGACATCAATACACTACATAAGTTTTTACATCTCATTGTTGACACCCCACCTGGTATTTATATCTAGGTACGAGTAGAACACATCTCCTTGCATTTAACCACATAGGTTTTTCTGAAAAACTCACAAGAAATAACATCCTGTAATTTCATTATTCAAAGGTGGATATCAAAAAACCACTCCTCAAGAAAGTTGGCACATTTAATGGGAATTTTCCTTGAGTAAGTCTAAAAAGAATCAACCCCAACGTGATAGATCCAAAAAAAATCTCTGAATGAGGAAAACGAGAACATAAGGATGATTTTTGGATAAGGGAATATGATCATCAAGTATTCCTAATTTTCGTTGAAACAAACAGTTCACATAAAGTTCAAGCACCATATCCGGATCACATGAAAACATGAATGTGTGATATCAAGAGGGTGGAAATAGAAACCGTAGTTTCTGCAATATTGGATCATCCCCATCCCATAACCTAGAAGAAATTTTAACACAAAATACATCTATAATACTAAATTTTTTAAACCAAGGCCCACAATAGGGTAATGTGAGAAATATAATCTTGTAGGGATGGGAGAATTTTTACCACAACCACCCTCTTGACATAAATAATTCTTTTCATATTTAAGGAGAACAATAAGGAAAGAGGTCTCCCATTCTATCTTGAATCATGAATCATTCCCTCTAGAAGGGATGCATATGACCAGGCTATATAGAGGTTCCCTTTGAGTTAATATTTATCTAGAAGTATGAAAATGTTACCCAAATGGAAGGGGTGGTCCAATAAAGGACATAAACAAATCTTATACAATTCAACAGTCAATATAATGTTCATCATGCAATATGAATCAGTAAACATCATTAACGTTAATCCTATAGACAATGCTGAAAATTATTCAAATGTAGAAGATAAAGGAGAAGATGGTTTCACCTAGAATTGGATCCACATCGATAATGTTGGTGTGCTTAACTAGAACCAGAGAATTTCCCTCAATCTAGGTGATATTTCAATAAATCATCCAATGCCTCCTTAGTGAATCACTACCAAAGAAGACGATAAGGGAAAATTTGAACACAACCTGACTCCTCATCTCGATGAGAATAATCCCCTTATACTGAAAGAAATATTCACTTAGTAAGAGGAAGAAATGAAAGAGTTGAGGTGAATAAACACTGGGATACTCTGAGGTATCATTACTATCGAATTACATCCCTAGGAAGAGCCTCAACATACACTTCTAACACATTCACCTTAGCCACAAGGTTTCGTCCCGACAATTGATGCAAGGATGTGACATATTAATTACATGGAACATGGACCGTCGGTTCACTTAGAACCTTTAATTGTTGGATATCAAGAGTTACCACCATTAAGAAGACACCTAGAATGGTTTTATGAAAACCCTCACAAGATGTCCCCGAATGGATATCCACCTCAAATAACGGTAGCACTAACCTGTAAAATCCTTCTACTCGATGCACCTGTCCATGATCAGATTCAACAAAACATGTATCAAGGGATCATAGACACTATCGAGTAATTGGAAACTCGATTAGAATTCATGGAGATGTTGAATGTAATAGTAAAATCGGAATGAAAACCTTACCATGACTGGATGAGTGACTTAACACCGTTTCAAAAATTTGGGAGTCCCTGGATTCTGATATTCAATGGTTCAGGTGATCCTGAATAAAATATTTCACACTACATGTCACAGTATGACCCATTATGGGAAATCAACGTAAATAAGAATAAGTTAAAAGCATATTCTTTGTGTCAACCCTATAAGGGACAACCTTTTTATGGTACACCAGTTTTCCAGCTCAGTCGATCATGGGTTGGGAAAACCTCCATTGGCGGTTTATCTTCTAGTTAAGTTAAAGTTTGTAGTATAAAACACCTAGTGAACTTTTAAAATAAAAATATTGAGAGACCAATATAGGATCATACATCATTGTCTTGTGGAAACGGTTGACCTATTCATTGAATTGGAAAATTCATTTGGACGATTTTCATGTTTTGTGTATGAATAACCTCTACAATGAGCTGAAACCTCTGATCATCCCAATGAAAAATAAAATTGTTTTCCATTATTTATTTTCCATATATCATGGTATAGACTAATCCATGCAGAAGACTAGGTTTAATTCTTTTATAACTCGACATGTCATTGGGAAAAGAGAAGGTAAAGCAGAATCAACATCAGTCACACTTAATCCTACCTCTACACCCATTGTAGCCCTAAGACCGAAACTGTATTATGTAGCTCCCCCTAGGCACCAGTGAAAACACACGCCTTAGTAGAATGAGTATAGGGGAGCCAAGAGAAATAAATTTGAGTAATGAAGGAATAAATTATATTAGTTCTAATATAATCAAGTCAATGGCTATTTTATAGCTACTATGGACTATGATTTACTTCATCTTCCAGAGCCAAAAGGGCTGATGAAGTGGGTCTCAATGACTGATTAGTCTACTTCCCCTTTAATAAAATATTGGGACATACCATTCAGGAATATATCATCTTCAAATAACTTTTATTGAAAATTATAGACTCTTTGAAAGTAAAACTAGGACAACCACTGGTACATGTGGCGTATGTTTCCACTAATGCCTCTAAAGAATGAGGTGAGTGGAAGAAGATGTTTGTATGAGAGATAAAAGGTTATATTTTTGGAAGAATTTAAATAAAATAAATTGAAATAATGTTAATATCTAAGAATAATTGATACAATTGACTATACCCCCAACTGCTCAGGATGGAACGTGATCGACATCTTTATAGCCATATGAAAGATGACCCTCCAAAAAGTGGTTTGGCTAGAAATGAAGTGATCAGGTGAAAGAAGATGTACCTATATTATTTCAAATGTAATTTTTTACCCCCTCATATTATATTCCCTCAAATATCAAAAAATGGGCACCGACATGACAAATTGAATCACAAAAACAGTCCATCATGAAAACACCTCATCATATGAGGATTTGATGTTTGGTTCCATTAATGTCATTTACATAATGTATTACTTCTTCAAAGATGATTATGGATATGAGATATAGTTTCCAAAATTGGGTTAGGGAATCATATGAAGGGGAAACATGATTTGAGGATACCAGTGAAGACTCAACGATGGAAGAAATAATACCTCTATCTGCACCCCTTCTCAAATAGTCAATGTTGTAGAAAGTCATATGAGAAGTCGTTAGGATGTCCAGCCAGAATTTGAAATTCCCCCTATGTATTACAGAAGACACTATGACCTGATCATCCTAAAATATCTATTAGGATATGAACATGTGTCTAATCACCCTCGACATTTAGGTAGACATGCCCGACCCCACCTGTAACAACCAAAAGTTTAATTAATGGAAAATCCCTCCTGATCTTATTAAATGTATCTTTATATAAAATGTTTTTATAAGATGTCAACTTCTTTGGTTTTATGTTAAGAATTTTGAACGTTGTTAATATAGTCGTTGAACAGTAATCACATGATTAGTATAAATATAGGACCTTCACAAATCCAATTTTCTCAGACAAAAGAAGCGATGACCTCATCCAGTAGAATTTCCCCATACGAAGCCCATTTGTCAGAGCTCAGAAAATAGGTGGAACCCTTGGGCTTCACCCTTGACCAAGACCAAGCTGAGCTTCACCATCTCAAGCTCGAACGAGACCGTCTATGGGAAAAGTGGAAGTTGATAGAGATTACCACTCGAGCGATGTTATCTGAGCCGCCCCAAGAGTCTATCACCATCGCACACCTTACCCTTAGGTCTTATGCGGCTGTTTTAAGGGGTTATGTAACAAATAAGTATTACTATGTTCATGTACATTATTTTTGTATATAATAATGAATATAATTTCTAGTCATTTTTGATACATTGTAAATAGTTTTTAAATGTACAAATAGTGTTTTTAGTTATTATTTAATTAAGAAATATATTTTATTAAATTAAGGGATTTTTGAATGTAATAATATATTAATAAAATAATAATAATATTATTAAATTAATTTTTTGTTATATATAAATTATCTTATAATTTTATTAATGCAATTAAATTTTTTTATTGTGGTTTGAAAGCCATTTTTGTCAAAACCCTTGAATTTTCGATAAATGTCGGTTTTTATTTTAAAAGTGAAAATTAACATATTTAGAATTTTTTTTAGATAAAATAAATTTCATTTCTAGAATCAGGACGTCAAAATTATCCAACAGTGAATTTTTCATAATTTTCTGAGACATTCAAATTTTTGGGTAAAAATTAAATACTGTTTAAAAATATAAAGTGTTTTATGATATCATTATGACCCAATGGTGATGTAATAAAATACCATAATCCTTATTTTTGGCCAATATATGTTTTATCATTAAAATAATGTGATTTTGGGTTTGTTTGACTTACTTTTAAAAGCATTAATGGACCCCTAGAGACATATTCAACGCTTTGCCTTTTTAAATTAATTTCCATGGGAGTGTGACTCACCTCCACATAAGAAACCTTATTATTTTCAGAATTTCGGACTTGGGCCTTATAAAATATTATTTTCATCTTCCCTTTTCCAAAAACCATGGGCAAAAACCATGGGATGGTTTGTGGTTTGGATTAATTTAATGTAAGGGGACCCAAACCTAAATAATAAAGAATTCCCTCACCTTTCCTATATAAACCCAACCAAGATCCCACTTCCTCCTCACTAAAATCCCTTGGAGTTCGTCCAACCACTGCCCTACTCTCTCTAGAATCCTCCCAAGGTTCCCCAAGCTTCCAAGAAGCCTCTCACAAGCCTCTCTCTAGCCTTTGGAAGCACACTTCCAAGTAAGGGTTTTTTCATCCATTCTCATTTTTGTCAATTTTCTTTAAGTCCTATTGCCCTTTGAATTTCAATTATGAATGTTGGGGTATGGTTTTTCACCTCCCCCATACTGCCCTATTATTGTTTGAATGATGGGATACCCCTTTCTCTATCATTAAATTCCTCCCATGTACACCCGTTACTATGCTAAAATTCTGAAAGGAACTTCTCTCTCTTCTTTTACATTCAAGAAATACTCTTGTATCATGAACCTAAATTCCATTACAATTGATGGTACATGTATCTATATTACCTCCTTACTGTCCATTACATGTAAATATGATGAGTAACCCCTTTCTCTCTCATCAACCTTTTTTTAATTCTTACGTCACGTCGTTACGCTGCCGAAATCACACCGATTTTCTAAGCCAATGTCATTGTGTAGTGAATACAATGCCCATTTCTCCATCAAGGGTATTAACCTTTATGGACATTTACTTATTGATTTTAAAGTTTCATGTATGAATTCCACATTCCTTTATCGTGGAATAAATGATTATGTTTTATGAATCCATGTTTTATGATCAATGTGGCACACTTATGCATGAAATGAAATGTTTAAGAAGGGTGCGCCCTTAAAGTGCTCCAATGAATTGGGTAAAGTATAATATCATGATACGTCATGTGAAATTAGTGTTGACTCATGCTAATTCAAGTGCAACGAGGGTTTACTCGTGCTTCATGTGCAATGAGGGTTTACTCATGCTTTATGTGCAATGAGCCTTGGCTCATGCTAATTCCAGGTTAAGTGTTGTTTCCACATTTCCATGTTATGATTATCATGCTTTATCATGCCTTTCTGTTCATGTTTCTTTTATGCTCTATTGATATGCCTATTTTCTAACATGTATTGTACTCCTCATGTTATTCCATGTGTACTCCCTTACTGGGCTTTATAGCTCACCCTTTTCTTATGCATGTCCTTAGGTTATCCCATGCAATGCTAAGTATGTGGGAATGTAGTGGTCATGTAAAGGAAGTTTTCAATAAAGATGTTGTATTTCATGTTTTAAGTTTTTATGTAATGATCCTAATCCCCAAAGACACTAAACCTCTTGATCTTCTTTTTTGTATAAAGTGGAGTATTATGTAATAAATCATGTTTAAGTTGTAATATAAAAGCTGGGTTGTCATAGTTGGTATCAGAGGATAGGTTTAGTTTTTTTGGGATTAGGAAACCCTAGTAAAGCCTTAGATATAGGACTAAGTATAATAAAAACATCCCTATGTTTTGGTAAGTGCTGAGTAAGTGGTTTATCAAACAAATACATCCATGTTTGGATACGAGCAAGTAGAGGCGGCTCTGGGACAGATGTATCCTAGGGGTAAAACCTGAAAACACCGCTTTAAGATAGACTCGAACGGGAACTGGTGCATGACAATGGGCCTTGTTGCCCTCTTGGTTACGACACTCCCGGGGGATATGTTTTGATAAATTCACAAGCATAGTATGAACCCTTATTAAGGGAATTAAAAAAAATTCCCCTAATAATATATGTTAGAAAGTAGATCATGAAAATCCTAGATTGAAGCCTATAAACTCATGAGTTAAAGAAATGAAAGTTTATTTATAAGTCATCAACTTTTGTCTTTGGATTACCCGTTATGTGTTACCCCTAACTTTCCTTTTATTCCAGCCAATAGCCGGTAATAGGAGGACTCAGGATAAAAACCGTTGTGAAGATCAGTGTGATGACTGTACTAATGAGGTGCCAAATCCAATGGGAGCGAGAATCGCGAACATTGTCACGCTTATCTCTCAGCTAACTCAAGTTTTGAATAGAAACACAGGTCAAGAGAAACGTTCAACCCCCCCTCCTAAGAAACAACAAGTCGCTATCAAGAGCTTCATGAGACAAAGGCCTCATACTTTTAGTGGATCATCCGATCCCCGGATCGCTGAACAATGGATCAACTCCATTGAAAAGATATTCTCCATCCTCCAATGTTCTGAATAAGAGAAGGTTCTCCTAGTGGCTTATCGTATGGAGGGTGAAGCTGATCAATGGTGGACATTGATAAAACATACGAAACCTGAGGAGGAGATCGAGGCGTTAGAATGGATGGATTTCCGGAAGATGTTTTTCGATAAATATTTTTCGCGCACCCTCTGGCTTAAGATGGAAAGGGACTTCGTTTCCCTCAAGCAAAAAGATGAAGAATCTGTTGGATCGTAGGAGGAAAACATCATGAGACTTGCACGATACACTTCCGGTTTTGTCGTTACCCCGGAATTCAAGGTTGACCGCTTCTTTGGTGGGCTGAAGCCTAGCTTGCGGAAAGCATTAGCGATCCATGACTTCGGCAGCTATGATAAAATTGTCTGATGTGCCCTCATGGTTGAAATGGAGATTGGGGAATCACAGGAGTATCATGGGGGCATGAAGCGTAAGGTGGAATTCAATTCTGGTGGTCCGATGGATCAATCCAATGGTGATAAGAAGAGCCAACACCCCACTTGCCAAAAGTGCGGAAAGAAGCACCCTGGAAATTGCCTTAAGGGGACGATAAAATGCTTCAGGTGTGGAAGAGAAGGGTACCTAGCTGTTAACTGTCGGCAAGAAGGATCCTCGGCTGCGATAGAGGATAGGAATGCTCCGTTCGAACCTCAACGCGTTGTTCAATACTAAAAATGCAAAGAACCGGGTCATTTTGCAAATCAGTGCCCTAATCCAAGGGTTATCGGAGGCAACCAAAAACCTCCAAGACAGCAAGGAAGATCTTTTTCCATCACTTCTGCCGAAGTGAACTCCGACAACGAAGTGGTGACAGGTACGCTAGTTATTCATTCAATAATAGCGAACATAATTTTTGATTCAGGTTCTACGCATTCTTTTATATCTCGAAAGTTTAGTAGAACAATCCCAGCACCACCACAAATCATGGAAGTAAAGATGTCGGTGAGTATGAAAAATGGGAAATCATTTCATCCCATGAGTATAAGTCCTCCCCTATTATAATAGGTGGATTGAATTTCCCAGCAAACCTCGTCATACTACCTCTTGTGGAATTTGATGCAATTATTGGCATGGATTCACTTTTCTTATATAGAGCCAACATAAATTGTCGGGAGAGGGAAACCACACTCCATATGGAGAATTGAACCCCGATTCTTTAAATGTGTCAGGAGGAAGATGAATCTCCTTTAGCTCCATCATCTCAAGAATGGATATTACAGCCTTTTGAGCACGCATATCTGGCTTAGATGATTGAGTCCAAGGAAGAAACCATCCTTGAAGAAATTCCTATTGTGAGGGAATTCGCTGAAGTGTTTCCCGAGGAACTTCCTGGTCTTCCTCCAAGAAGAGATGTTGAGTTCTCAATTGAACTTATACCTGGGGCGCTACCAATATCCAAGACTCCTTATAGAATGGATTTTTTAGAGCTTCAAGATCTGAAGAAACAACTACCGGAGAATCTGGATAAAGGGTTTATACGCCCAAGTGCTTCACCATGGGGTGCACCAGTCCACTTCGTCAAGAAGAAGGATGGGTCAATGCGGCTTTGCATCAATTATCATGAAATTAACAAAATCACGATAAAGAACAAGTATCCTCTCCCAAGGATCGATGAATTGTTTGATCAGCTGCGTGGAGCACAATACTTCTCCAAGGTGGACTTGCGGTCGGGATATTATCAATTAAGGGTGAAGAAGGAAGATGTCCCTAAGACTGCTTTTCGTACAAGATACGGGCACTATGAATTCATAGTAATGCCTTTCGGACTCACCAATTCTCCAGAAATATTCATGGACTTGATGAATAGAGTCTTTAGAGATTACCTTGACAAATTTTTGGTAGTCTTTATAGATGATATTCTAATATACTCCAAAACCAAGGAGGATCATGAGGAGCATTTAAAAACTGTACTAGAGACTTTGCGCAAGGAGAAGCTCTATGAAAAGTACATAAAGTGTGAGTTTTGGTTGAAGGAGGTCTCATTCTTGGGCCATATCCTCACAATCAATGGGATATCTGTGGACCCCTCCAAAATAGATGCAATTGAGGGATGGCTGAGGCCAACATCGGTAACGGATATCCGTAGCTTCTTGGGGTTAGATGAATATTATCGACGATTTTTGAGAAATTTATCACGATTTTCCAACCCTCTTACCAAGCTAACTCGAAAGGGAGTAAAGTTTTCTTTGAGTGATGAATGCGAAGAAAGCTTCAAGGAGTTGAAAAGGAGGCTTATCACTGCACCTGTGCTCACTTTACCCACAAGTGGGGAACTTTTGGTGGTATTCAGTGATGCTTCAAAGAAGGGATTAGGCTGTGTGCTGATGCAGAATGATAAAGTGATATCCTATGCCTCATGTTAGTTGAAAATCCATGAGCAAAATTATCCAACGTGTGATCTGGAGTTGGAGGCTGTGATCTTTGCCTTGAAAATATGGCGGCATTATCTCTATGGAGAGAAATTTGAGATATATACTGACCACAAGAGTCTTAAATATATATTCACACAAAAAAATCTTAATATGCACCAGAGAATATGGATAGAGCTCATCAAGGATTATGACTGTTCAATACATTACCACCCTGGGAAAGTGAACAAGGTGGAAGATGCCCTAAGTAGAATTGAACCAGCAATTCTATCAATGATGAGAATTGTGAAGGATCCAATCTTCTTAGACTTGATGAAGATGGACGTGGGAATCATAAATAAGGGAACATCATCAATCCTTTCACAAATGATTGCTCAACCATCTCTTTTGGAAAGGTTAAAGGATGCTCAAAAGGATGATGTGGGAATTCAGAAAAAAGTGGTAGCTATCGAAAAAGGGAAATCCCCGGAGTTTAATGTTAATGAAGAAGGAATTGTGCGGTTTGGGAAAAGACTATGTGTTCCATCATGTTCGGAGATGAAGAAGGAACTTTTGGATGATGCACAAAGTTCAAATTTCTCTATTCACCCAGGGAGCAGAAAGTTGTATTGAGATCTCTGAGAAAACTTTTGGTGGGATAATATGAATAAGTAGATCGCTGAAAATACATCAAAGTGCCTGGTGTGTCAGCAAGTGAAGGCATAGAGGCAGAAGTCTAAGGGGATGATGCAACCATTGCCCATACTAGAATGGAAATGGGAGAACATCACCATGGACTTTGTCACCGGACTTCCAAGGACATCCAAAGGCAACAATGCAATCTGGGTTGTTGTTGATCATCTTACAAAGACTGCACACTTCATTGCTATTCGGGAGGATTTCTCTTTAGATCAACTAGCACGGATATATATCAGGGAAGTGGTAAGGTTTCATGGATTACCACTATCTATTGTGTCTAACCGAGATCCAAGATTCACCTCTATGTTTTGGAAGAGTCTTCAACATGCTATGAATACTGAACTGAACTTCAGTACGGCCTATCATCCTCAAACTGATGGCCAATCCAAGTGGACTATCCAAACACATGAGGATATTTTGAGAGCATTCTCAATAGAATTGAATGGAGGATGGGATCAACATCTTCATCTGGTTGAGTTCTCTTATAATAATAGTTTCCACTCAAGCATCCAAATGGCACCATATGAATCCTTGTATGGGAAAAGGTGCAGAACACCGCCATGTTGGGATGAGTTCAGTGAACGTAAGCTGCTTGGACCAGAAATGGTCGAAGAAATGGTGGAGAAGGTGAAAACCATTCAACAACATATCAAGGAAGCCCAGAGTCGACAGAAGAGTTATGCAGATAATTGTCGATGGGACCTTGAGTTTAAAGATGGGGACATGGTGTTTCTACGCATATCTCCGTGGAAAAATGTCATGAGGTTTTTAAAGAAAGGGATGTTATGTCCAATGTACATTGTCCCCTTCAAGATTCTTGATCGTGTTGGGGCTGTGGCCTATCGACTAGCACATCCACCTACCATGGCCAAGGTGAATGATGTCTTTCATGTATCCCTCTTAAGGAAGTACATACCAGACCCTTCACATGTACTCTCATCTGAGGTGGTACAATTGGAAGATGGTCTTTCTTATGAGGAGAAACCAGTGAAGATCTTAGATCGTAGAGAAAAAGTTCTATGAAATAAGACAATTCCCCTCATTAAGGTGTTGTGGGGAAACCACAAGTTTGAAGAAGCGACTTGGGAATTGGAGGATATGATGAAGCTGAGTCACCCACATTTGTTTTAGTGTGGTAAAAGGAAAATTTCGAGGGCGAAATTTCTTAAGGGGGGAATATTGTAACGACCCAAAGGTTCATTAATGGAAAATCCCTCTTCATCTTATTAAATTTCTCTTTATATAAAATGTTTTTATAAGATGTCAACTACTTTGGTTTTATGTTAAGAATTTTGACCGTTGTTAATATAGTCGTTGAACAGTGATCACATGATTAGTATAAATATATGACCTTAACAAATCCAATTTACTCAGACAAAAGAAGTGATGGCCTCATCCAGTAGAATTTCCCCATAAGAAGCCCATTTTTCAGAGCTCGGAAAAGAGGTGGCATCCTTCATCTTTGCCCTTGACCAAGACCAAGTTGATCATCACCATGTCAAGCTCGAACAGGACTGTCTATGGGAGAAGTGGAAGTTGATAGAGATTACCACTCGAGCGATGTTATTCGAGCCACCCCAAGAGTCTGTCACCATCGCACACCATACCCTTAGGTCTTATGCGGCTATTTTAAGGGGTTATGTAACAAATATGTAGTACTATGTTCATGTACATTATTTTTGTATATAATAATGAATATAATTTCTAGTCATTTTTGATACATTGTAAATAGTTTTTAAAAGTAAAAATGGTGTTTTTAGTTATTATTTAATTAAGAAATCTATTTTATTAAATTCAGGGATTTTTGAATTAAATAATATTTTAATAAAATAATAATATTATTATTAAATTAATTTTTTATTAAATATAAATGATCTTATAATTTTATAAATGTAATTAATTTTTTTTATTAAGGTTTGAAAGCCATTTTTGTCAAAACCCTTGAATTTTCAATAAATGTCATTTTTTATTTTAAAAGTGAAAATTAACATATTTAGAAATTGTTTTAGATAAAATAAATGTCATTTCTTGAATCAGGATGTCGAAATTATCCAACGGTGATTTTTTCATAATTTTTTGAGACAGTCAAATTTTTGGGTAAAAATTAAATACTGTTTAAATATATAATGTGTTTTATGACATCATAATGACCCGATGGTGATGTAATAAAAAACTATAATCCTAATGTTCGGACAATATATGTTTTATCATTAAAATAATGTAATTTTGGGTTTGTTTGAATTACTTTTCAAAGCATTAATGGACCCCTCAAGACATATTCAACACTTTGCCTTTTTAAATTAATTACCATGGGAGTGTGATTCACCTCCACATAAGCTACCTTATTATTTTAAGAAGTTCGAACTTGGGCCTTATAAAATATTTTTTTCCTCTTCCCTTTTCCAAAAACCATGGGCAAAAACCATGGGATGGTTTGTGTTTTGGATTAATTTAATGTATGGGGACCCAAACCTAAATAATAAAGAATTCCCTCACCTTTCCTATATAAACCCACCCAAGATCCCACTTCATCCTCACTAAAATCCCCTGGATTTCGTCCAACCTCTGCCCTAATCTCTCTAGAATCCTCCCAAGGTTCCCCAACCTCCCAAGAAGCCCCTCAAAATCCTCTCTCTAGCCTTTGGAATCACACTTCCAAGTAAGGGTTTTTTCTTCCTTTCTCATTTTTGTCAATTTTCATTAAGTTGTATTGCCCTTTTAATTTCAATTATGAATGTTGGGGTATGTTTTTGCACCTCCCCCATACTGCCCTATTATTGTTTGAATGATGGGATTTCCCTTTCTCTCTCATTAAATGCCTCCCATGTACACCCGTTACTATGCTAAAATTTCGAAAGGAACTTCTCTCTCTTCTTTTACATTCAGGCAATACTCTTGTATCATGAACCTAAATTCCATTACAATTGATTGGAAATGTATCTATATGACCTCCTTACTGTCCATTACATGTAAATATGATGAGGAAACCCTTTCTCTCTCATCAATTTTTTTTTAATTCTTACGTCACGCCGTTACGCTGCCGAAATGGCACCGATTTTATAAGCCAATGTCATTGTGTAGTGAATACCATGCCCATTTCTCCATCAAGGGTATTCACCTTTATGAACATTTACTTATTGATTGTAAAGTTTCAAGTATTAATTCCACATTCCTTTATCATGGAATAAATGATTATGTTTTATGAATCCATGTTTTATGATCCATGTGGCACACTTATGCATGAAATGAAATGTTTAAGAAGGGTGCGCCCTTATAGCGCTCCAATGCATTGGGTAAAGTATAGTATCATGATACGTCATGTGCAATTACTATTGACTCATGATAATTATAGTGAAACGAGGGTTTACTCGTGCTTCATGTGCAATGAGGGTTTACTCATGCTTTATGTGCAATGAGCCTTGGTTCATGCTAATTCCATGTTAAGTGTTGTTGCCACATTTCCGTGTTATGATTATCATGCTTTATCATGCATTTATGTTCATGTTTCTTTTATTCTCTATTGATATGCCTATTGTCTAACATGTATTTTACTTCTCATGTTATTCCATGTGTACTCCCTTACAGGGCTTTATAGCTCACCATTTTCTTATGCATGTCCTCAGGTTATCCCACGCAATGCTAAGTACGCGGGAATATAGTGGTCATGTAAAGGAAGTTTTCAATAAAGATGTTTTATTTCATGTTTTAAGTTTTTATGTAATGATCCTTAGCCCCAAAGACACTAAACCTCTCGATCTTCTTTGTTGAATCAAGTGAAGTTTTATGTAATAAATCATGTTTATGTTGTAATAAAAAAGCAGGGTTGTCATACCACTCACCAAGAAAAAGAGTGCCTCTAGATCCTATATAGGGGTGATATATTTATATCCAATACTCAAGCCCCTAAAGCACCTATAAAAGATAATCCCCATGTTAGGATGTTCCATCCTTTAGACCATAATTATGACATCCTAATGTAGGTATCATTGGTACCATCCAATCTATCAGTCCAAGATTCCCTATGTTTGTCGAAAGACCATAGGGAAGAACTAATAAAATAATTACTAAGTCCCTAGGAGTTTGAAACTAAAGTGGAATCTACCTAGTTATATAAAAAAGAGACCAATCCAATATAATGACACATGATTATCTCCTTCACAAATCAGGATGAATAAGATGTTATTAAGGGGATCATCTGAACCATATATGTGTCCGAAATGTTAAATTGTGTCAATATCTAAAAAGTATTCAATGATAATAGCTATGTATTTAATCTCATTCTAGTGCGAACACTTCATCGGCTAGTGTAAAATGAGAATAACATAGAAGCTTCTTCCATAAACTAGTTGAGATATAAAAAATGTGATCAGAATACATTGGGCCAAATAAAGCTCAAGGCTCATTTTAGAGACCTTATGGCTCACTCAAAATTTATACTAGTTCTTCAGAATAGGGCCTTCAACATCTATCAGGGAAGTACATTATAGAATCAACATGTGAAAATCCCCTTGTCATACCATTAATGCATCAAATATTACATTAATGAAAAAACAATGATGTTTCACACTAATAATCCCCCCTTTAAATCATTCTAGTTACATTATATTGATGCCAAATTATTTCAATGGAAAGAAAAACAACCTCTAATCGATGAAATTGATTGGGTCACTACCATGAGCGGTCTGAAAATAATATTGTCTGACCCATTCATAAATCGTGGTGAATAGTATGTTATACCTATCAACCAAACTGAGAATATGAGTCTAAAATAAGGTACACATTGAGAAATATTCATGGTTTCAGTCAATACCACTAGATCTAGCAGTTTTGGAATGTCTTTTGACTCCCCAAATAGTGGAAGTCCATCCTTAGAGCACAAATAAATCCCTTCCTCAGTAATTGATGAAATATAAGTTGTATAGTAGGTCAGAGATGATGAAGAAACTCATAAATCCCTTACAATGTTCTATGTATAGTTTCAAAGAGATCCCCCACTATCACCTGAATTAGAGGAAGACAATCCATCTTCTAGATATTAAAACTTAAATTCCCTTCTTAACTCTGGAGAAATCACCCCAAACCATTGTTCCCCAATGAATTAATAGAAATAAGATGATTAGGTGGAGGAAGAAGACACATTTGACCTTAGGGATTCCCCTATAGAATTTGAAGAAGTCTTCTCTAATACCATCAATGAACTAAATAAATAAAACTTGTTACCAAAGAAGATCCACGAACCACCATGATTAGTGTGGCCATGTCCCATGAAGTGAAATATGTATAAACCTCTTTCATAAGATATCAACGAGATGTATTTTTCTATAACTACATAGAGAATCCATTCCTCGTTCCCGAGGTGTCCACTCACCACCTGGTCCGGGTAGAGGACAACCAAGGCTATGAAAAGGCAGCAATGAGGACGCAACTGACAGATGTGGACAAGATAGAGGTAAAATTTGAAAATATAATTAGATACAACTTCATTAGTGAGTTCATATATCCCATATATATGTCTAATATATTCCCGTCCTTGATTAAGTATAGAAAAATAAGAGTCTCTATTGATTTTAGGGATCTCAATACGAACTTCCCAAAGGATGGCATCCCAGTCTTTATCACAGAATTGTAATTAATGAAACAACTAGATATATAGAAATTTCCATAATGTATGGATATTATGAAAACAAAAAAGGAAAATTTCCTATTAAGGGGAAGAGTCTACCTCTATAATCCCCCCTAAGAGTTATTTTTCAATTATGAAATTCCATTTTTTAGAATAATGTAGATGCTACATATCAGTGTTCTATACATCACATCCTCAAACCCTTCCTAAGAATGATTACTGAATGATATGTTGATGAACTAGTGGTTAAATCTCAACAGCACTCAGAACACTTCGAATATCTTTAACCATCAACAATGAACTACTACAACAATGCTTGAAAATGAACCCCTTGAAATGTTCTTTTGGTGTTACCTCATGGAAGTTTTTTAGCATCGTATTACACCGTCAAGGCATATAAGTAGACCCCACGAAGACAAATGCTATCCCTAGAATTTCACCTCCTTGAAACCACATTTATTTAGTTCTATTTCTAGGATATCTTGATTAAATTTGATGCTTCATAGGTAACCTTGCAGGAAAATGTTTTCCCTTCACTAGGATGATGAAAAAGGGGGTTACATATATGTGGACCAATGATTATCCCAAACCATTCAATAGTATCAAGAGATATATTTTATTCTCTCTATTTTTGATTACAAATATCAATGTAAGGACACATATATTGTATGTGACAGTCTTACAATGTTCACTGGGTGCCTTCCTCGCACAAAAGAATGATTCCCACAACCAACATAGTCTCTATTATCTGTGCTGAACCATAATCAATGTTGAGAATCATTATTCATATAATGAGAAGTGTTTTCAGTCACTAATATTTGGATTCTAGAAACTGAGTAACTAAATTCATCAACATGAGGTCCATTTTTTCTCTCATATAAACCCACTCAAATACATTCTCAACTGTCTAATGTTGACCATACATCTATCACCATCGGTAGTCATTCTCGAGCAGTTTGACATTCAGTTCATGCCACAAAAAATGCCATGCATTGATAGATTGTATGGCATAAAACCCCTCAACAGAAATGAATTCATTAGATATTGAACTAACCAATGAAGAGATTTTATAAGTTCAAGAAGACTCTTAGATATGGGAAATTCACTTTGATGGTGTGTATAAAATCCCCACAGGAAAAAGGATGGATGATTCCACAGTCAAGAAAGTGGGTATGGGGGTCATGCTATTATCTCTCGACATGGTAGCTCTTTAATACTCTTTCATACTATCAAAAGGGTGCAAAAAAATGAATAATAATATCAGGATCTCATCACAGGGTTAGACCTAGGACATAAAGTACAAGTAAAACCCCTGAAGATAAAAAGAGATTTTGAACTTTTCATCAAGAAGTTTAATAGTGATTATGATATAAATAAATAAGATATAATACCAAGATAAATAATATCTTTGGAATAATTTTGGGATTCCCTTTAGAACCTACATTTACTCATGTACCATGGTAAAAAAATTCCATGGAAGACTCCCTAGAAAATGTTGCCACAACTCTAGCTAATCCAAACCAAGATGAAACAGTCATAAGAATTGATCACTTTGGGAAGGTATCACCTTTCATTCAAGATAAAACGAATGAAAACAATGATATTATCCTTGTCCGTAAACCATATGGCACTACATCTGGCTAGATGACACCCTCTAGGGACTACCAGAAAAAGGGTGAGCTCCCACCAGATAGAGACAGAAAAGAGAAAATCTGAAGATGATTAATTAACTTTATATTGTATGATAGAACAAATCAGAACAAGGTATTTTATAAACATAACCATAACACGGTCCTTATTAGGTGCATCGACTGAGAAGATATCATAGTTTTCATGAAGTATGTAAACACTAGGATATGTGGTTCCCACCACCCATAGTCCAAACATTCCCATAAAATCTGAAGGCTTGGATACTACTATCCAACTGTAATACATGATTATACTAAATTCCACAAAAAAGTTCAATTCATGTATGGTTTGTGCCAAATTTATCCACAAACACCAGATGTTATATAAAATGGACACATAATCCTGTCCATTTTACATATGAGTAATGAACATCATAAGGACATACCCTCCTACTACGTCCAAGTAATTAAAGTATATTCTCATAGAAACTGACTTCTTTTCCAATTTGGATAAAGTCGTACCCTTAAAGGAGGTCAGTAGGAATAACATTTCACACTTCATGAAAGCCAACGTCATTACATTTTTTGATGTACCTCATACAATACTGATGGAAAATGGAAACAATTTCTATTTTTAGGAATTAAAAAGTTTTATTCGGTGTAAGAAATTAAGTCATACAATTCATCCTGCTATCATAAAGTGAATAATGGATTGATAGAGTCCTTCAATGAGAACCTATCTAATATACTCTATAAGATGGTAGATAATGATAAGAAAGTGGTGTCTAGAAAAGGTCCCCCATGCTTTGAGGGATTACCAAACCATGACATACATTAACACACATGGGACACTATATTTGTTAGAATATGGGATATAAGTGGTCATGCCATTAAAATTCTAATTTCTCTTACTCTGCATTACCATTTGTGACCATCTTTCTATAGATATGCAATCCCTTAAAAGACTAGAATAATTAGAGGGAATCAAGGAAAATAGGTTGAATACATTTCAACATTTGGAGTTCCACCAAAATTTTATTTCATGATCCTTTAACAAAAAGAATCACCTTTGGTCTTTCCTTGAAGGATAGATGGTGTTGGATCTCAAAACATCGATGAAACATGGAAGGAAACCTCCAATGTTGGATCCAAAATCAAAGGGTCCATATACCATACATAGAGTCCACTCAAATAGATATTATTCCACGATATCGATGGTTGGATAGATCACAATATCTCCCACCAATGCATTGTTCTTGGTGAAATATTTCATGTAACCACAATGACATTTTGTACTGATCACAGGATGTTAAATTGCATGGTGATGATTCCTCATCGCATGATATTAAAATGCATGGTGAACCATCCAAGTCACAGGATGCTAAAATGTTTAGTAAATTTTACTAGTTTCTTGATGTTAGACTATATAACATTTATCTTCATGACCACATGAAATTGAACTATATATACAATTCCAATAATCAATACATTAAACATTGTGAAATCCTATTGGGATAGTGTGGTGTGGGACTAGGGACCCTGGCCCCTCAGTCAGATCAGCTTTGTTATTCCACCACATCATGCATACCACTGTTGGAGAACTCTACCTTGGGTATGAACTCTATAGCATTAAACTATGAATTGATGTCCTTATTACATGATGTCAAAATTCACAATAATCATCATTTCAATCAACAAATTTCCGCATATGTGGTGGAACATAATGGGAGATATACAAAATTCCCCTACCCACCACATACAATCCAGATCCATATTAAGATTATCCTTCGGTAAAACCACATATGGCTTAATTCTTGACAAAATGGGATATGTAGTGACACCTAGACATCTCAGGTGAGTTCTAACCACAAATTTCCATATATCGATGGGTTGATTATCTTACTAACCATTGGCCTTATATCCACTTTTCACATCAGGGTATTGTTTCTCATTGGTCTAAAAAACCATCCTTCACACACTTATAAGACCATCATCCAAATCACATGATGTTATAATTCATGGTACAATGTCTGTTTTGAAAGTTAATAAACTGCATAAAACTAATTTCCTTACTCTATGATGCAAAACATCAGAAAACCATAATGTTATCACCCATGAGAATATTGCCATTATAATTAATAACAGACCATTATATATTAAAGAACTACATATGGCTTGATCCCCCCCATGGGATAAATAGTGATTCATATATTTTACATCTTCGTCCAACCAAAAAAATAAAATCTCCCCTCCCTATTTTTGGACCAAACCTATGCACAAATCTTTCTATTAAGAACTATGTGTGACTTTATTCTCATTCAATGGGATGCATAGTGACGTACATACGCTATTTCCCATGCCTAGACATAATGAAAAGAAAATTACTCTAAATTTAATATAAACTAAATCAATTCATTGGAATCCAAAGTATGCCCTATCTAGAAGACCATTTCAAGCATAGTTCCCTCTATCAAAACATAAATTAGAACTATGTGGGGGAATCACATCAAGAACTAATCATGGATTGATTCATATCCTATGGAATAAATATTAATGTCCATACCCTATGTCCTAGGCCCAACCACAAAATATAATAGAGATGTCGTTGAATAAATATTAGACCTATGAAGATAGTTCTCATTCCGAACAACATATGGCTTGATTCATGTTTACATAGGATACATATAGATGCTCAGATCTCCAATACGTGGTCCGAACATTGAAAATAATCCCCCCTATATATGTATGAATCTAGTCTAAAAAGGGAACCCTTTTAAAGTTCTATGTATGACTTAATTCTTATATACACATGATACGTAGTGATGCCTATATTCTACATCTTGGTCTAGCCCCCCCCCCCAAATTTAAAATTCTCATGTCCTTCATTTGTTTACCTCTATGTGGCAGATAAACATTTTACCCTTTGTTTCTCACACTGATAACAACTCATGTGGGCATAGAAGGTTAGGAATAAGATTTCTCACTTAGCGAAGGTATATCAATCCATTGAAATTTTTTGTAGTTATTGTATAATGTCCTCAAAAGGATTATAATTATTGAAACCACATGACGCAAACTGGAACTTTTTTTCAAGAACTATGTGTGGCTTGATGGATGCCATCACAAGATACATAGTGATTACCAAACCATTAATCATTGGCATATCCAAAATATTTATTATACACATCGGGAAGCATAATCTTTAGCCACATGATATTTGACCCCATGGTTCCTCAAGAACTATATATAGATTGATTCTCATTTCAACAAGATTAAAAATGATGCTTAGGACCTGTATCCTAGTCCAAGACACACAAAAAAAAATTCCACATATCCAAGAAGAAAAATAAATATTTATGAAGTAGAAAAGAAGTTTGGGTCCCTCCTTCAGGGATCCATTAAAGAAACAGAAATGAATCCCATACGTTTGATTCAGATCTATTTAGGGAATTTCAAAATCCATGGAAAATCTAGGATGAATTATTTCTTATTTTCCAAGAAATATCCCTTAAATTTAATAAATCTTTTACCCTAAGAAATTAAGGATCTTCATAACTCTCTCCATCCATTAAAAATTGAGTACCAGTGTACCAAGGAAACCTTTTTCTGACTACGCAAAATATGCCCTAGTTGGCTCTGTATAAGTCACCCACCAAAAAATATTTGTCAACCAAATTAAAATTCATACCACATAGAGGATTCTCTTATATCCAAATTCCTATAATTTATTCCATTCCCCATATAATATATCTTGATCTAATAATATATAGGATCATGGTTTACCCTTTATTTCCCCCTCACATCTGGTGTATGTCAAAATATCCTGACCCAATTAGTTTCTAGTTACTCATGGTTTATGTGATAAATGGCCCAAGTAAAAATGACCTTATTCTACATGGACCCATGTATACCTTATGCATGTAATTAAACTATATTTCTAATTTCCTAGTTGCATGACACTAAATTGTATGATATTAATAACTAGGTATGGATTGATTCTTTATTATCCGAGGATATGTTGCAACACCTGAATGTTCAATATTGGGTCCATCATCAGCCCAAATTATGAATACTCCTTTCCTATTAATGGGTAAGAATTCCATGGGTAAACTTTAAAGAGATATTTGTTGGTTGATTCTTGTAATCACATGATACATAATGACGCCCGAACCTCATATCTCAGGTCCAGCCAGAGGTAAAAATGCCCCCTCTTTTCCCATGTTTGGTTTAGACCCGTACAAATTAAATTTTGACACAAAAATAGAAACATACCTTATTCTTATATACACGATCTAGATATACCTAATAGAGTCCAAAATGATGCTTTCCCCATTTTTGAGATCAAATTCAAAGGAAAATGGCCATTTCTCACACAATAGTTTGATTGATGTGCGGGGAAAACTTTCCATAACTACACGTAGTTTGATTCCTGTAATCACAAGATGCATAGTGATGTTTAGATCTCATGTACCAGACCCATCCCTATATAAAAAAATTATATACCTGTCATGTTTTTGGGTCAGACCAGCATAAGGGAAAACAAAACTATCCATTCCATGGCAGTCATTAATTATAGTTCTTCTTTCATTCGTAGGTACTTTCCTTCCAAAAACCAAAATTTATCCTTGGAAATTTCTGAATCACCATCACCCCCCCCCCAAACCATCTGAAATAGAGGTTCAGTTTCCTAGGGAAATTGTTTTTGACTATGCCCAATATTCCCTAGTTTTCTCTATATAAGTTTTCAACAAAAAGGTTTGTCATCCAAAGGAAAATTCATCTTCTGGAGAGGATTTTCGGATCTCCATACACCCTAAAAAATTCTATTCCCCATAGAATTCCTCATATATAGGAATTGTCATATTATAGAATACTAACTTACCACTTTATTCTTGAAGATGATGAGAACATTCATGTATGTATTACCCTGAGAGTAAAAATCATTTATCCCTCGATCAAAGCTAAGTGGTAAAAAATTAAAACCCTCAAATGCCCTCACTGTAAGATGTAAAAATACATGGCCTATATTCTAGTTGCATAATATTAATCTAAAATTTTTTTTACCCTCATTTAAACAAATTAAATTTATATAGGAGGGGTTTCTCATTAATGGTTAGTGCCGATATAGATGTCCTTATTATTTTCAGACATCATTCCCTTGACAGGTCACCCATTTATGCCTTTATAATGAAAATTTTTCATAAATTTCTCATCCATAAAAAATGGATATCATGTTAATGAGGGAAACATTTTTTTACTATGCACAATATGCCTTAGTTTGCTATACATAATTCTCCCACCAAAAATGATTTTTAATGAAAGGAAAATTTTCCCCTATGGGAGGATTTTCCTACCCTTATGAGCCTTGGAAACATCTTGTGGGAAACCATTCCTACAACATATCCTCATTTACGTTCAACATATCATGTATTGGATCCATAAATCACAAAACCATTTTCAAGAAAAAATCATCATTAATGTGTGAAAAATATTTGGAAATTATCAGACAATAATCCTTATGGGGGACCTTGCCATGTAATTCATCTTCAAAGCTATTAAACATAAAACAATAGTGTAATTAGCGTAGTTTGAAAGTGTCTAAGATTCACAAAAAAAATATACACAAAAAATTTTAGGTTGAAAACCCACAATGAAAACTCTTGTTATGATTTGAGTACCAGGTCACTAGACCTATGATTCACATGGTTTAAGAAAAAATCATGAAATATTGTGAAAAGAAAAGGAATCAAAGCTTGTTAAGTAAAAAACAAACAAAGGGATTCCCAAGAAAACATTTTTTATTCCCACTAGGTCCGCACCATAATAAACATAGGAAACAACTAGGGTACTAATAGAAAAGGCACAATGTTTTTAATTTTTTTTATGTAACACTATAAACAGTCAAAACTACACTCACTAAGTACATAAGATCAGGAAAAAATGATATCATTGAATGATAATGTCATTTTTATTATCCTAGATTGGTATAAAAATTTATATCCTTTGATAAAACAATATAATTCATCTGATAGATCAATCATTTAAAACATGGAAAATTGTAATTTATGGAAATTTCAAGAAAAGGTGAAAAATATGCATCAGAAGAGAATTTGTTTTTCATTTTTTGAAAGAGAGTAGAGGAGCATCCACACCCTATATTCTCTCCACATCATTAGTAAAATTGTTTGGGGGAAAACATATTAAGGGGTTTTAATGATGCTTCTATTAATTTTATTAAACAATTGACTACCATCTAACATAGGCCATAAATGGTCCATTCCAAAGTGGTCTATTTCACCACTTTAGCTTCATCTGTTGGAAGGATTTATCTAAGAAAGGCTGTGAGGTCCCAAATTTTATCCTTGATGGACTCAAAAATTATATTATATGATGATAGTTTGACCTTTACCCTTTCCACATGAGTCTCACATTCATGTAGATCCTTTTTGTTTCTAATAACATTATCATAAAATATCCCTTCATTGGATGAAAAGTGGTTAAGATCAACGGTAATATCTCGTATGTATTCAATTTGATGATTGGAGATGGTAAAATGTGTGAGGTCTCCTTCAGAAGAATTTATGTTTTCTTATGCTATGAAAATACGGTAGATAATGATATTCAGGTGATGATAATCAAAGCCTCCTGAGCCCTATATGATGAAAAAT
Organism: Viscum album; assembly: GCA_963277665.1. NCBI lineage: Eukaryota > Viridiplantae > Streptophyta > Magnoliopsida > Santalales > Viscaceae > Viscum > Viscum album. Next base: position 119,797,618 of record OY728119.1, read on the forward strand.
TTGTGGATTGTCTCCACCTTATCAGAAAACTATTCTAAGGGGGTCTCAATAATGATGGTGAATATTTGGTGCAAAGCCTATTTTTTCATATCTTGATGTTCGAAAATAGCATTAGGACCTTGATCTTGCTCCTCCACTACCACATGTATATAAGATGAGGTTATTGTTATAGAAGACAAGATCACCCTAAATTGTAAAACCTAGGTGGTAAAATCATGCATCTATGTGATGGGTTCAATATCATATGAGAAATTGAGAGGGTTGGAATCAATATTGGTAATTCCTAATGATTTCCCACTTGGGACAACCTTAGTGGTATTTTCCACAGCATTAGTCAAGAGTTTAGGATCAGAATAAATCCCAAAAAAAAAGAGGAATGATAGATGAATATTCCTTCAAACACCTACGATGATGAGACGAATGTCTTCCTCTATCATAAGTAGTTGAAGATTAAAAATATAGTTGAATGAATAGGAGAGGCCAATGGTTTATACAACCATTAAAATGACCTCTCCAGCACTCCATCAGGGAAGTAATCCACCAAAATCCAAGCATACTACCATGATAAGTTAGTTAAAGATCCTATTGTTGAGATAAAATTATTCTGAAATTCTAAGACATGAAAATCATCCTCAATTGATGAAGAATGACTAGGTGTGGCTATCTTTTGATTTGGGTAATAGGTAAATATGCACCTTTCTACATGCATCCAAATTGTCATAAAAACCTATAAGTAGTGTAAGGTTAAAAAATGGTTACCCTATCAATCAGAGAAGTTATGAAATTATCTAACAATACATTTAGATAATAGAATTCATCCATGTAACTCTGTCTATTATCCACCACTTCTCCATAAAATGCGGGGTATGGCACAAAATAAAATTGGGTAAAATATATCAATTGATCGACCAAAGAATTGATTCCCAGTGATTTATGGTGAACTCCAGAAACATTGAGATGGGAAAGATGAAAGTTTGAGTGAGGAACTATTGTGGAAGATTAGTACTCGTAACATCAATAGTGTGTTTCCACCCATGCATACAAGAATTGAAATGGACCACTGATGGGATGAAAGTATTTTCCTTCCAATATTTAACCCAATAGTTCATAAATACGAGCAAGGGTGGGAATGATCAATTTGATGGGTTGCCCCTATACCAATGTAAATTCCATCATTCATATATAGATAGATACAGCAGTATAGGAATAAAATTATGGGAAAATACATTCTCTAAGGAGAAAGTAAAATAAACCTACCATCCTGAAGTTAGGTGATATGTATGGACATATTTTGTAACCCCATGTGGAGTATTGAACCTTCTTGAGGGTAACCCCATACAAACTCTGAATGCATCATGTCTATGGGGTTGGGTGAGTCCTACTATAGTTAAATTTTAGCTTTGGACCACTAACATGCTAAAAAATATTTATCCAGTCATCAAATGGAATTAGTGATCATGCATGGAGGGGTTGACCAAGTAATTTCTCTATTGAGATTATGAGGCATCTCACCAATTGGGATACTTGTTCAGTTTTTTCTAAGTATTATCTACTGATAGGAATTCCACAGGCATAATACCAAGAATGGAAATTCCAACATGCTGGTAAATATCAAATAAAAACCCCTAATTCATAGTTTGATTGCTAGAATGCATTGGTTCTCAAAAATGAGTGACTGAGTATTTTGAGATATATCTCAATCTATGGGTAGACCATAAATTAGAGAACCCACAATTCCTATAATATGTTTGCATTCTCAAACTATTTAGATAGCTCCTTGAAAGTATGGTACACTGAAAATTCCCATGCCCAATTGTTTAAAAATAAATTCCCCAATGCAAGTCCCATTTGGTGCTCCATTATCCATTAGGGTTGCATCTTAAGAGGTTAAAAATGGATGGATAATCCTAAATGGTAAATTGAAGGGATATCTTATTGTTGTGTCATTTTCCTTTTTTACAAATATAACTATTCCAAATAAATATTCTCTCTTGAGATGGAAAATAATTGATTAGCCTCATGGAATAAATATTCACTTGGGAATTTTCCTGGGATTCTCAAACCAATAATATGGGAGATGTTGGCCAACTGGTGGAAGAGGAGCATCATCATGAAGTCTAAAATTATATTTTGTTACATTGGTGGACATCATACAAGATATAAGTTATATTGAAAGGATTTTCTTCAAGACACCCTCATAAGAGGTGATGTAGTATTGAAGACCTCTTCAATATTCCATTCCATTATTATTCTTTTCCTGGACACAGTCATAGAAGTGGAATTTAGAGATATTTGTTTCCAATAATAGATCACCAAAAGTATGTGATGTTTATTTTAGAGGATGCAAAAGAATGAATTGAAAAAAGTGGAGCACTATGACACATGAGCAGCATAGGCCCATGACCTTTTACTTTACAAAGGCCATCATCTCACAAACCATTAGTTTGTGAAAGCACTGAAACATTAATAATTTTCCATTGAAGAGGAGGTCTGTAGAGAAATCCAGCCATGAAGCATATGGACGTTATTCAGATGATCAAGACTTACCATCCATAGGCGAGAATTTCAATTCTTGGGTGAAGGATCTTAGTTCCGGGAACAATCAACTGTAAAGGAGACAATTCATGAAAGTATTATGAGGTTGAGAGAGTGTTCCAGAGTGCTGAGTTTATTGAGAGAATAAATAATTGAAAAATGATATGATCCCCTATTTATTGGTTTGGTCACCTCCTGTGGGTCTATTTTCATACCATAAACCAGTTAAAAACAAGACAAATTTCTAAATCGAAATAGCCTTCTCTTCATCCCAAACGGAACCCATTATTATAGGGGGTTTTTTTGTCCAAAAAATTATTTAAACAAGGTGAAGGTGATTCCATTAATTTCAAAAATGAGAAAAAAATAACAATAAGATTTTAGAGAATGTTAAAAAATTATAAACTGTGATGGGAGGATGTTTTTCATGAATAGAAAATTTCTTTTTGGACTGCCACTTCGTATGGTGTTCCACCACTCTAAATGGAATTCCACCGCTTCATGAAGCACCCATGAACAAAAATAGTTCAAGGGACAAGGTGGATCCAACCATGTAGAAAAATGACTCAAATTCCTTTTCGGGGACTTGTGGTGATTTTCAGCGACACGAATAATCACCCCATGGACTAAATTGTTCACAAGATGAGGTAGTAGTGTCAGCCCCCACAAATAAAAATAAGACATTTAGTGCAGTTGAAATGGTTATTTCCACCCCTGAAAACTAGAATACCAGTGAACATTGTTTTTGGGGTGAGGTGGCATTGATATCTCCCAAAAATGATGCCCCATACTAACAAAGTATTCCACATTTCAGGGCTTCCTTTTGGGCCCTTGCAAAAAAAGATACATGGGCCATTGTGAATGGTTGGCCATGCTAATACCAGATAACTCTACTATTATATAAATATACTCTTAGGGAGATTGAGGGAAAACTATACAATGATTCCCTAACTGAAGAGAATTGATGCATGTGATGAGGAACTTGGACAATAGTAGCCCTTCGATGATTCCCAACAGGTGAAACCCATCACATAGTAATAAATAGGTAATAATAAAACATCTGGTGGTCTGTGAACCCATGAAACATTTGTGTACATAATATCTCAAGGAAAAAAGCAATGGAACCTTTATGGGTAGTCATACCACATTGAAAATAATTTTGCGGGTGGAACCCTAGCCCACATAGAAAATCATTATGTGGGAGGAAATCAACCCCGAGTAGCAACATGCTACAGGGATAGAACCTGGCCCCACATAGTAATACTCTACATGGGAGGAACCCATTTCAACATAGCACTATGTTATTCTGATGGTACCCACACCCACATTGAAACATGCTACACATAGGTAACCTCGTCCCACATAAAAACATGCTACATAGATTGGGAAATTCTAGTGTATTCCACTCTCTGGCTCCCATCATCCTCTTGTGTCATGTCACAAACCCCTACACTGACCCCTCTATGAACCATTCCAATGGACACAATCCATTTCCCCTTCCAAATCCACTTTAAAGTTATGATAAAATCATTAGGCACATCAATGTTTCATCTTGAGTTTACATACCCATAGTTAGAAGAATCTCTTGGGTTACCTACGCAATAAGGTCAACCCTCGAAATACCCTTAGGTTTACATTCCCATGGTTATGAGAGCTCCAAACTTGGGGTTATCACATAAACCTACACATTATAAAGATTGAGGAGAAATGACGTACTTTACCTTCTAGGAGGGCTAGTTTCAAACATTCCTCTCCCTCCTAGAACCAATTTTAAGGAACTCCTCCGGAGGAAAGCCCCTAGACATTCTTGTAAGAGGTGGTACTTTGGATTATATTAACCTACACCTGGGACATATCATTATATATCATCAAATAATACTATCCTGGATATAAAAAAAGAGGATACATGCTCTCTAAAATCACTCTCCCTCTCTCTTTGGTTATAGCACCATCCATTAGAAGATAGAGTGGAATCGTGTGATCATCATGTCTATCGCTTCCTCTTTTTTCTCACAAAAAAAATGACTCAAATTGGTTTAGAGGTTAATGGAGATTATAAAAACCATATGATCCCAAACATGAAATGGGCTTCATATAATATGAAAGTCCCAACCACTCCAAAATCCATATTCCTTCTCCATAGATGTAAGACCCTAATTCAATACAAATGGTCCACCAATATGGTTTAAGCCATGAAACTATGCATCAACCTATAATGTTCCATAATCCTAGTAATGAAAATTTATATGGAATCCCCTACGGTGTAAGCCCCAGTCTAACATAACTATATGGGATTTGATTCGCATCTAACTGGGATACGTAACAAGCATCCCTGAGGTCCAAACTGAACACCCAAATTCACCATAATGTTCACTAGGCCACATTCCAAGTAGTGTCATTTTCTCATATGATACCACATTTCTTCCAGGATACTTGGTCCACAATTGATTAAATACCACACCAAATTTGACGAGGAACCACTTTCCTATATTTCATTACCCCATGACATTAAAATACATGGTTGGGACCTCATCAAAAGACCTTAATATTTTATGTTCCCCATTATGTGGAATTGAACTACATGGGTTCTGATTCTACTCATGAGGATACATATGAATCCCATATTATGGGTTTGATCCAAACATCCAAACAACGTTTTCTCACTTGGAAGATGGTGAGCATCATATGACCCTCACCACATGGCTTAACACCATCTTCCCCCAATAAACAACCAAGAAATCCATTATATGTCTATAAAAGTGTAATTTTTATAGATAACCTCATATACATATAGGTCCCTCCATTGATGGAGAACCTCATATACATATAGATGATTTTGAACCCATACATGCTAATTATTTATTATTTCCTCATGGTAATCCATAATATACACATTTGGGAATGAACAAAAGATTAATGAATATATCCTAAATCAATAATAGAGTCACAAAATTATCCATATTTCCCCCAAAAAGGCTGTGATGAGCCCGACATTCCATCCTCTCAACAAATGAGGGTTCTTATGTGTCATTACCAAGATACCTAGGGAATTAATACCTTTGAAAAGTGGGTCCCTGAATTATTGGTATGAAAACCATTGGGTGTTTCCATTTCCAAGAAAAAAACCTACTAGAGTCCTTTTAGAAGTAGTAAACCTGACATATATGATCATATGAAACCCAACCCCCTAATATCAACGATCAAGCTAACCTATTTCCGTTGAAATTAGGAGTTAGTATGTGGGGTCATTAAATGTTGCATGGAATATTGCTTGATAGTGGGTACACAGTCTATATATTATGTACACACTATGTAATCCCACATGGTTTTGATTCAATGAAAATAACATCATGCTATGCGGTCAAAGTACACAACATCATTAGATGTCAGGCACCGAATTACAATATATTTTCATAGTCCAAATCTTATTACATGACATGAAATTTATTATATATATTATTTAACACGTGATAATCCATATGCTATTAATGTTGACTCCATATGAATGTGGTTTTGGTGGATAGAAATAGATTACAGTATTTGAATGAAGTTGTAAACAACATGTAACCCATGGAAACTATTTCAATTTATCCATCAATATAGGCTTGTTTTGTGATTCAAAAAACTAAATAAATAATTTGATATAGTGATACACAATGTGCAAGAACATTCATAATTGGCATGATAGTTTTTTATACTCTAGGCACTATAAGATTCATTTCTGTGAGCTTTGTTGAATTAAATGATTCAATAATTATTACTCACATGAATCAATAAATATACGACGTATACGATATTCGAACATATTTTTTACTTCATGAGAATCATAAGAAGTAAATTATACATACATTTATGGCATATCATGTGGTTATACATGATATAATGGCTATATGACATAACTTATGATGCAATAGAACTTTATTATCATGAATTTCCATAGAGGAATATGTTCTATGCAAGTATATAATACCCAATAAGAACCATACATATCATATGACACATGCCATGCTAGATTGAATTATTTTCAATTTTAGTTTTATCATCATAAAATGAATTTAAGAAGACATATAAGGATACACCCTATAACTACCCATACTTTACATACATTGTTAATACTTCAAAATTGAAGCATACCTATTACAACATATAAAAAAACCACGAAAGGACCGTATTGGTATAATGTCTTTAGAAACTGGGAAACATAAAAAACTGGTTCATAAAGCATCAACTTTTCCTCCAACTTATTTCATCATATCTAGAGTCCCTTTTTGGCATATCCTACTTAATAATCTTCTTCCTGATCTGGAGAAATTAAACATACAAAAGGGTGAGCTCAAATGCTCAGTAAGGGTAAACAAAAGAAAGATCAATCACATTGTATACATAAGCACATAACTTTTGGAAATCATACCCTGAAAAAGAGATCATAATTTCATAACATGGGATAAATCATGGCAGTGAAATGTAATCACAATAATCATAACATAAAACATGAAACTTTGTGGCATACACACATAATCATAGAGAATCATTTCTTGTTAGTCAAGACTCACTGCCAAGACTATCTTAGTGGAAAAAATCCCTTTCTGAACTGAGTCACCCTCGTTTCAGTCCTGTTTCACTGAACCGATATAACCTACCATTCCAGCCATGTCTATCTCATGAGATATAAAATCTTTAACCAATGCATTGGAGGGAGATATAGGTCCCACCCATCTCATAATGATACCATTCTTATTTTCTCCACAAAATCATAAACCATACATCATTGCATAACCCATGTAATAAAAATGGGAATCTTAAACATCATGACATCATAAAACAATTCATATACGATAAAGGAATTCATAAAAATAATTCCTTCACAACATAATCAACTCAATGTAATAATAGGGATAAAAACAGAACCCTTTATTATCTTATATGGAAAATAATTTTGATAAAACACTTGAACTTCATTCTTGAGGAAAATATCCTTTCTACTTCAAGAACACTTTTCCTTTCTTAAAATGTCGTAAAATTATAAAATAAAAGAAGTTGATTAAAAATAAACTTGGAAACTTGTAAAGGAAGATTCTTGGAAATAATGTTTTAAAAATTCATTCATGCCGTATAAGTTAAAAAAACATTCTTCGTACTTTTGTCGGAAAAGTCAAAAAGTACCTCGTACGAAAAACGACAAAATATTCCTTTCATATCTTTTACTATAAACTCACCAAAGGGTAAAAATGGATTTAAACAATTGTAGGTGGATTTAAATAATATTACATATTGATGAAACATGGATTTGGATGATAAAATACACCCCAGTAAATACCAAAGTACAAACAATCTCGGATAAAAATGAGATTGTGATATTTCCCTTACCTTAGGTCCGACATGCTTTGTAAGTGTCCGAACCTCCTGTATAATGATTTAAATAATGTTATTGACTTATTCCAGAATCATAATTATTTTTTTGATATCATATATGGTCATATTCTTAGCTTCTTAGTAGTAATATTTCATTGCTACTTGTTATTCGGGTGTTTATAACTTTTTGTTCTTATGCCTGTTTTGTCTAATAAATTCTTATTCTTTTTCTTTAGGTTATAGATACCTCATTTCCAGAATGGTATTAGTGTAATATATATCATATTCATTCATTCAATTCATTTATATAATCATTATGAAATGAAGATCATGTAGAACAAGTCGCATCACATCGTGGAGACGGTATTCCGTACGTACGCACGAGTGATGATATCGTTCCTATGATCGTGGAATTGTATTGGAGTGTATGTATACTATTTTAGAATCATTATAACTTTATAATAGTCATATATAGTCATTATATACACCATTATACCCATCCAAGTAAGGTGGTGGTGGAAAATAGAATACACCACGGCGTGGAGACGGTATTCCGTACGTACGCACGCGCGGTGATTTTTTTTTCCATAGGATGGATAGATGGTGAAATAGGGTTGTTTCATACTTAAAATAACATATCATTATATGAGTGATACTGACGTTATTAATTCATAATGAAACAACCTAAGAAGAAGAAGTGGAAGAAGAAATAAAGATGAAAGAATCAGTAATGGGCTTTACCTCTTCTTTGAAGTGCTTCTTTGAGACCTCCTTTTAGGGCACTAAAATGGGTCTTTCAAGAAGACCAGAACCTCTAGAATGTCTCTAGGGAAGTGGAGAGGAGAAAGTGGCATGGGTTGGCCGATCTTGAAGGCTCAATGTGGTGTGAGGAAGAGGGGGAGGAGGTTCCCTTTTATAAGGGAGGAGAGGGGCACCTTTGGAATAACTAAAAATATTATTTTATTATAAAGTCAAGTTCGGTTTTAAATAGCTCCAAATTGATATATTTAGAAGCTAAGGTGGGGATGGGTCGAAATCCTCCCATACAATAGAATTTAGACAAGTTTAGGTTCCTATTTTAACCTTATCATTTAGATTTAACATTAAGATAAATAATTTTACTTTTACCATGTCTTCTTGTGTTCTTATACTATAAGGTTAATAAACTTACTATAAGCAGCCAAACGAACCCCAATTTGTTTATTATTAATATATATAACCTTATCTAAGTCATTTGGCCGAACCGTAGATTTTTAGGAATAACATAACAATTACTAATATAATATTTGTTTTAAAAACTATTTTATGTCAATTTTGACACTATTTAGTAATTTATTTTTGTGAAAATCATAACAGAATGATTAGTTCAAAAAAAGTTAATTAAATCAATAATAACATGTCATATTAACCTAGAAAATTAGTTTAATTAATAAAAAGTCTCAAATTACATTTATTTTGGTGTTCATAACATCAATTATGTCAATATTTCAATAATAAAATAATTATTGCATCATCATTGTGTCATAAATAAATTAAATTATTTAATGTCTAAAAATTACAAATAAAATACCATTATGTAGGAAATCTTTTTATCTTTCTAATAAATATTTATAGTCGAATTTATCTTATGTATAACCCCATATTAAAAATGTTTTAGTTATTAAACGTTGATTTTAACTATTTTAACTATTCATTAAATAAAATAATATTAAATGTCATAATCTAATCCAAGTGGACCTAAATGGTCATATTATATTCATAAGGTTGTTTTTGGTCTAATTACACTTATCCAATAGAATTAGGACATGTGTTAGGGTAATAGTAATATCATATTTACCCTTAGTTACCCTATTTACTATTAACCGTGGTAAAAAAAAGTAAAAAGTTACTATTCACCAAAAATTATTTTCATCTCATTGAACCACATTTTAGTCCTTTATATTAACCGTGTCTCTCGTATTTTCGAAATTCCATTCACAGAAGCGGTAAAATTATGTTTTATGAAAAATTCAGTTTTTTTAACTACCACTTAGTGGTTTCACTATTCATCAAAAATTGAAAGTTTTCAGAAAAATACCGAAATTTCACCCTAGGCTAATTTTGATATTCTAAATCCAAAAATGAAGTCCATTTTGAAAAATAAAATTTCAAAAAGTGGTTATTACTATTCATAATGACTAGTTTTAATAATATTTTAATAGCATATCGTTGTTTTGTGAAACTCGGTATTGCGTACGACGCAAGCTATCGAGGAAGGTCGCGAATTCGTGTAAAGCAAGCCAAGAAAGTATTGTGTAGAAAAAGATTCCTTTGATGATTTATATAACATAAAAGTCTCGGGTGTTACATTCTACCCCCCTTAAAAATGAATATCGCCCTCGAAATTCGTCACTTTGTAACAAACAGATGGGGATACCTCTCCCTCATCATATCCTCAAGCTCCCATGTAGCTTCTTCTAATTGGTGGTTCCTCCATAAAACTTTCACCAATCGAGTGGTCTTGTTTCGTAGGACTTTTTCGCTACGATCCAGAATCTCTATCGGTTGTTCTTCATAAGAAAGATCTTGCTCCAGCGGTACAACTTCTGAGCTGAGTACATGTGAAGGATCAGGTATGTACTTTCTCAGGAGAGGTACATGGAACACATCATGAACTTGAGAGAGATTCGGTGGAACGCCAATCAGTAAGCTACCTTCCCAACACGATCCAGTATTTCGAAAGGACCGATATATCTAGGGCTCAACTTCCCGTTCTTTCCAAATCTCATAACCCTCTTCCAGGGAGATATTCATAAGAACACTTTATCACCCACTTCAAACTCTAGGTCTTTTCTTCGGTTGTCGGCATAACTTTTCTATCGACTCTGAGCTGCTCTTATGTGTTGTTGAATAGATCTGACCTTTTCTGCCATTTCATCAACGAGATCATGTCCTAATAGCTTTCTTTCCCCAACTTCATCCCAGCAAGTTGGAGTCCTGCATTTCCTTCCATAGAGAGCTTCATAAGGAGCCATCTGAATACTGGAGTGAAATCTATTATTATAAGAAAATTCCACCAAAGGTAGGTGTTTATCCCAACCACCTTTGAAATCCATAGAGAAAGCTCTCAACATATCTTCTAGGGTTTGAATTGTTCTCTCAGACTGACCGTCTGTCTGAGGATGATAAGAAGTGCTGAAACTCAACTCTATAACCAGAGTATGCTGAAGACTTCGCCAGAACTTCGAGGTAAATCTCAGATCCCGATCAGATATAATAGAAAGTGGTACTCCATGCAATCTTACCACTTCCTTTACATATATCCTGGCAAGCTGATGCAGAGAGAAATCCTCTTTAATAGCAATGAAGTGTGCAGACTTTGTAAGATGATCAACTATGACCCAAATAGCATTATTGCCTTTGGATGTTTTAGGAAGTCCTGTGACAAAGTCCATGGTGATGTTTTCCCATTTCCATTCGGGTATGGGTAATGGTTGTAACATCCCCTTAGACTTCTGTCTCTCAACTTTAACTTGTTGACAAACCAAGCATCGAGAGACATATTCAGCACCATCTCTTTTCATGCCATCCCACCAGAAGTACTCTTTCAGGTCCCTATACATCTTCGTGCTTCCAGGATAAATTGAGAATGAAGAGCTATGAGCCTCATCCAGCAGCTCCTTCTTTAATTCGGGGATGGGAGGAACACAAACCTGATTCCTGAACTTTATTATCCCATCACAATCAAGGTTGAACTCAGGAACATTTCTCACCTTCTTTTGTAACTCGACTTCTTCTTTCTGTGCCTCTTTAATCTTCACATGTATAGATGGTTGAACATTCATTTGAGAAAGATAAGATTTTTCCCCTTTCATTATAATTCCAAGATCCATCCTTTGTAAATCCATAAATATTAGAACTTTTGTGATCCTCATCATGGATAAACTAGCATGGTCTTGTCGACTTAATGCATCTGCCACCCTGTTTTCTTTCCCAGGGTGGTAATGGATTGAGCAGTCATAATCCTTAATCAGCTCCAACCATCTTCTTTGATGCATATTCAGCTCCTTTTGTGTGAAAATATACTTTAAACTTTTATGATCAGTATAAATATCACACCTTTCACCATAAAGGTAATTCCTCCAAATCTTTAATGCAAAGATTACCGCAGCTAACTCCAAATCATGTGTTGGGTAATTTTTCTCATGGATTTTCAACTGTCGTGAGGCATAAGCTATCACCATATAATTTTGCAAAAGAACACACCCCAATCCCTTCTTGGATGCATTACTATAGATCACAAACCTTTCTCCACTACAGGGCGGTGTGAGCACAGGTGCACTGGATAACCTTCTTTTCAACTCCTTGAAATTTTCTTCACATTCCTCCGTCCAAACAAACTTAACTCCTTTCCGAGTCAACTTGGTGAGTGGATTAGATAATCGTGAAATTTTTTTCACAAAACGTCGATAATATCCAGCCAAACCAAGAAAACTTCGGATCTCAGTTACTGTTGTTGGTCTTGACCATCTTTCGATAACCTCTGTTTTTGCTGGATCCACAGATATCCCCTCTTTTGAGATTATGTGACCAAAAAATGAATCTTTTTGAAGCCAAAATTCACACTTGGTAAATTTGGCATAAAGCTTCTCCTTTCTCAGGGTCTTCAATATAATTCTCAAGTGATCTTCATGTTCTTCCTTGCTCTTTGAATAGACAAGAATATCGTCTATAAAGACTACCACAAATTGATCAAGATAGTCTCTAAAGACACTATTCATCAGATCCATGAAGATAGTAGGGGCATTAGTAAGACCAAATGGCATCAATATAAATTCATAGTGTCCATACCTTGTACGAAAAGCCGTCTTTGGTATATCCTCCCTTTTGACCCTTAATTGATGATACCCTAAATGAAGATCAATCTTGGAAAAGTATTGAGCTCTGCATAGTTGGTCAAATAGGTCATCAATGCATGGGAGAGGATATTTGTTCTTGATATTGATCTTGTTAAGTTCTCGATAATCAATGTAGAGTCTCATTGATCCATCTTTCTTCTTAACAAATAGAACATGTGCTTCCCAAGGTGACGCACTAGGGCGTATGAATCCCTTATCAAGATTCTCTTGGAGTTTCTTCTTCAATTCCTGCAACTCAATTAGGGCCATTCTCTAAGGTGTCTTTGAAATAGGCAAAGCACCCGGTACGAGTTCTATTGAGAACTCAACTTCACGATTTGGTGGAAGTCCCGGTAATTCCTCCGGAAAGACATCATCAAACTCACGTACAATGGGCATATTCTTAATCACAAGTTTCTCACCAACCATTTGAGATAAATAACCTTCATTTAGTGGAATCAATACCCATGAAATGGAAGAAATTTCCACTGGAAGGTTATGTTCATCCTTACATTGATAGACGGTCATAGATTGATCTGGAATATGAAATGCGACTTCCCTTCTTTGGAAATTGATATGAGCTCCATATAAAGAAAGCCAATCCATGCCAAGAATCACATCGAATTCCACTAAAGGAAGGATCACAAGATTTGCAGGAAGCACTTTCCCACAAACGTCAATTGGAGGAGAATTATAAACTTTTGATGCGATTGATGTGCCATTAGGTGTTGTCACAGCTAACTCAACATCTAATTGTTGAGGTAATACGGTGATACCCTTAGAAAATTCTTCAGAAATAAAAGAGTGGGTGGATCCAGAATCAAATAAAACATTTTCTACTTTAGAGTGGATGGTAAGTGTACCTTTCACCACATCGTTATCGTACTCTACATCGCTGATAGAAATTGCATGTGACTTTCCTTTGTCTTTATCCTTAAGAGTTTGTTGATGTCGACCATCATCATCAACCCTTGGATTAGGGAATTTATTGGCATAATGACCCATCTCCTTGAACTTCAAACATTGAAGTGTAGTAGGTTCATTCTGTGTATCCCTTCCTTTGTTTTCATCATTAGACATCTTCTTCCCATCATCGTGGCATTCAAATGCCCGATGACCTTCCTTTCCACATTTGAAACATTTACTTGTCCCTTTAAGACAACTCCCTCCATGTTTCTTTCCACACTTTGAGCATAAGGGAAAGCTCATCTTCTTTTTAGGGTTCTCTTTAGATTTTCCTTTGAATTCCATTTTCCTCTTCTTATCAAACCCATATGACTGATGGGTTACTCCAATCTCCATCTCGACTTTGAGAGCACATCGAATGATTTCCTCGTAGCTATTGAAGTCCATTATGGATAACGCCCTTCGAAGACTTGGTTTTAAGCCACTAAAGAACCGATCGATCTTACTCTAAGGTTGGATAATAATACCAGAAGTGTACCTTGCATGTCTTGTAAAATTTGCTTCATAGGTACCAACAGATTCATCATCCTTTTGCTTCAGTTCAAGAAACTCATTCTCCATCTTTGTTCGGAGAATACGAGGAAAGTACTTATTGAAAAATAAGTTCTTGAACTCGTCCCATTCCATGGAATCAATTTCATCTCTTTGCCTCGTATTCTTAATAAGATTCCACCATTGATTAAAATCTCCTTCCAAATGACACACAGCTAGGATGACTTTATCATGTTCAAAACATTGAAGAACTGAAAATATCTTTTCAGTAGTACTAATCCATTGTCCAGCAACTAATGGATCAGTAGACCCGCTGAAAGAAGGTGGACGTTGCCTCATGAAGGATTCAATAGAATGTTGATCCTTCCTTTTCTCATTTGGAAGTCATGCATGATTCATAGCTTGAGAAAGTTTTGTGAGCATGGCTACAAGATTTTTCATTCCAGCTCCCATAATGTTTGGTTTCTCAGGGGGACAATCATTGCATTGCCCGTCGCATTCCGCATTAACACGATTCCTTCGGGTTCCAGCCATTGACTAAAACCAAGAAGAATAGTGTGAGAAAAACTAATTATAATAGGAAAACCACACAATCAAGAATAAAATTTCACACTTAAGGTCTTATCCTAGGTTATTCATGGCCATTTCTAAAACACTATGATTGTGTTCTATTCTTAGACTTATCCTTATGGTTCTTACTAAGGATTTCACATCCTAGTTTCCAAAGGTTGACTATACCTTTCCTTTGATACCAACTATAATGACCCATATATTACATACATTGTTAATACTTCAAAATTGAAGCATACTTATTACAACATATAACAAAACCATGAAAGGACCGTATAGGTATAGTGTCTTTAGAAACTGGGAAACATAAACAACTGGTTCATAAAGCATCAACTTTGCCTCCCACTTATTTCATCATATCTAGAGTCCCTTTTTGGCATATCCTACTTAATGACCTTATTCCTCATCAACGGAAATAAAACATACAAAAGGGTGAGCTCAAATGCTCAGTAAGGGTAAACAAAAGAAAGATCAATCACATTGCATACATAAGCACATAACTTTTGGAAATCTTACCCTGCAAAAGAGATCATAATTTCATAACATGGGATAAATAATGGCAGTGAAATATAATCACAATAATCATAACATAAAACATGAAACTTTGTGGAATACACACATAATCATAGAGAACCATTTCTTGTTAGTCAAGACTCACTGCCAAGACTATCTTAGTGGACAAAATCCCTTTCTGAACCGAGTCACCCTAATTTCAGTCCTGTTTCACTAAACCGGTATAACCTACCGTTCCAGCCATGTCTATCTCATGAGATATAAAATCATTACCCAATGCATTGGAGGGATATATAGGTCCCACCCATCTCAAAATGATACCATTCTTATGTGCTCCACAAAATCATAAACCATACATCATTGCATAACCCTTGTAATAAAAATGGGAATCTTAAACATCATGACATCATAAAACAATTCATATACGATAAAGGAATTCATAAAAATAATTCCTTCACAACATAATCAACTCAATGTAATAATAGGGATAAAAACAGAACCCTTTATTATCTTAGATGGAAAATAATTTTGATAAAACACTTGAACTTCATTCTTGAGGAAAATATCCTTTCTACTTCAAAAACACTTTTCCATTCCTAACATGTCGTAAAATTATAAAATAAAATAAGTTTATTAAAAATAAACTTGAAAACTTTTAAATGAAGCTTCTTGGAAATAATGTTTTAAAAACCCATTCATGTCGTATAAGTTAAAAAAACA
This sequence comes from Viscum album, assembly GCA_963277665.1. Taxonomy (NCBI): domain Eukaryota; kingdom Viridiplantae; phylum Streptophyta; class Magnoliopsida; order Santalales; family Viscaceae; genus Viscum; species Viscum album. The sequence continues at coordinate 119,813,643 of OY728119.1, forward strand.
TTCTTCGTACTTTTGTCGGAAAAGTCAAAAAGTAACTCGTATGAAAAACGACAAAAGATTCCTTTCATATCTTTTACTATAAACCCACCAAAGGGTAAAAATGGATTTAAAAAATTGTAGGTGGATTGAAATAATATTACATATTGAGGAAACATGGATTTGGATGATAAAATACACCCCAGTAAATACCAAAGTACAAACAATCTCGGATAAAAATGAGATTGTGATATTTCCCTTACCTTAGGTCCGACTTGCTTTGTAAGTGTCCGAACCTACTGTATAATGATTTAAATAATGTTATTGAATTATTACAGAATCATACTTATTTTTTTGATATCATATATGGTCATATTCTTAGCTTCTTAGTAGTTATATTCCATTGCTACTTGTTATTCGGGTGTTTATAACTTTTTGTTCTTATGCGTGTTTTGTCGAATAAATTATTATTATTTTTATTTAGGTTATAGATAACTAATTTCCAGAATGGTATTAGTGTAATATATATCATATTCATTCATTCAATTCATTTATATAATCATTATGAAATGAAGATCATGCAGAACGAGTCGCATCACATCGTGGAGACGGTATTCCGTACGTACGCACGAGTGATGATATCGTTCCTATGATCATGGAATTGTATTGGAGTGTATTCATACTATTTCAGAATCATTATCACTTTATAATAGTCATATATAGTCATTATATACACCATTATACCCATCCAAGCAAGGTGGTGGTGGAAAATAGATTACACCACGACGTGGAGACGGTATTCTGTAAGTACGCACGCGCGATGATTTCTTTTTTCGTAGGATGGATAGCTGGTGAAATAGGGTTGTTTCATACTTATAATAACATATCAGTATATGATTGATACTGACGTTATTACTTCATAATGAAAAAACCTAAGAAAAATAAGTTGAAGAAGAAATAAAGATGAAAGAATCGGTAATGGGCTTTACCTCTTCTTTGAAGTGCTTCTTTGAGACCTCCTTTTAGGGCACTAAAATGGGTCTTTGAAGAAGACCAGAACCTCTAGGATGTCTCTAGGGATGTGGAGAGGAGAAAGTGGCAGGGGTTGGCCGAGCCTGAAAGCTCAATGTGGTGTGAGGAAGAGTGGGAGGAGGTTCCCTTTTATAAGGGAGGAGAGGGGCACCTTTGGAATAACTAAACATATTATTTTATTATAAAGTCAATTTCGGTTTTAAATAGCTCCAAATTGATATATTTCGAAGATAAGGCGGGGATGGGTCGAAAGCCTCTCATCCAATAGAATTTAGACAAGTTTAGGTTCCTATTTTAACCTTATCATTTAGATTTAACATTAAGTTAAATATTTTTACTTTTACCATGTCTTCTTGTGTTCTTATACTATAAGGTTAATAAACTTACTATAAGCAGCCAAACGAACCCCAATTTGTTTATTATTAATATATATAACCTTATCTAAGTCATTTGGCCGAACCCTAGATTTTTAGGAATAAAATAACAATTACTAATATAATATTTGTTTTAAAAACTATTTTATGTCAATTTTGACACTATTTAGTAATTTATTTTTGTGAAAATCATAACAGAATGATTAGTTCAAAAAAAGTTAATTAAATCAATAATAACATGTCATAGTAACCTATAAAATTAGTTTAATTCATAAAAAGTCTCAATTTATATTTATTTTGTTGTTCATAAGATCAATTATGTCAATATTTCATTAATAAAATAATTACTGCATCATCATTGTGTCATAAATAAATTAAATTATTTAATGTCTAAAAATTACAAATAAAATAACATTATGTAGGAAATCTTTTTAGCTTTCTAATGAAGATTTATAGTCGAATTTATCTTATGTATAACCCCATATTAAAAATGTTTTAGTTATTAAACTTTGATTTTAACTATTTTAACTATTCATTAAATAAAATAATATTAACTGTCATAATATAATCCAAGTGGACCTAAATGGTCATATTATATTCATAAGGTTGTTTTTGGTCGAATTACACTTATCCAATAGAATTAGGACATGTGTTAGGGTAATAGTAATATCATATTTACCCTTAGTTACCCTATTTACTATTAACCGCGGTAAAAAAAAGTAAAAAGTTACTATTCACCAAAAAATATTTAAATCTCATTGAACCAAATTTTATTCCTTGATATTAACAGTGTCTCTCGAATTTTTGAAATTCCATTCACAGAAGCGGTAAAATTAAGTTTTATGAAAAATTCAGTTTTTTTAACTACCACTTTGTGGTTTCACTATTCATCAAAAATTGAAAGTTTTCAGAAAAATACCAAAATTTCACCCAAGGTTAATTTTGATATTCTGAATCCAAAAATGAAGTCCATTTTGAAAAATAAAATTTAAAAAAGTGGTTATTACTATTCATAATGGCTACTTTTAATTATATTTTAATAGCATATCGTTGTTTAGTGAAAATCGGTATTGCGTACGACGCAAGCTATCGAGGAAGGTCGCGATTTCGTGTAAAGAAAGCCAAGAAAGTATTGTGTAGAAAAAGATTCCTTTGATGATTTATATAACATAAAAGTCTCGGGTGTTACACACCCTGTATAAAAACTAGGATATATTAGGTATATATTAAATTTCAAAAACACTTATGTTAGACTAACTATAGTAGGGTACACAAGGCATGTCCATTTCCTCACACATTTCTACAAAGATAATTTTATCTTAAGAAATCCTTAAATTTATTTTATATTATATAGAAAATGGATAATATGTTCCACAAGGACTACATAGTATAATATTTATGATAATGAATTAATGAATAATGACAATAAAAATTTTAATTTGAGAAATTTTTTCCAATAACGGGAATGAATTGAAATTATTTAAAAAATTAATAATTCATAGTTTTTTCAGGTAGTGATTAGTTATGAGATTAATAAACCAGTCTATGTTTTGGGTGTTTATTTAATTTAATTATTTATTAAATGAGATTTTTTTTGTTATTATTATTAAATTAAATATTTTTTTATTGAATCATCCCTTTTTTTAATATTTTATTATCATCCCTGTATGATGTTTAATTATATATAATTAAACCCATGGTACCACTCATATGTGAGTGAGTTAGGATATGAAAAGGAAGGGGGTTTAGGAAAGTGGGGATGTTTCATGACTGAGTTACGGAAAAAAATGAAGTTGAAATATAGGTTAATAGATAAATGTAACAACTCGATCTAGGTAATGGATCAATGACTTATTTCACATCAGATCAAGATTGAATTTTCATTCACTCGATAAATGGACTAGTAGATTAAAGTCACTTTATCAGATTATATATTTACTATATTTATCATTTTCATTAATATTTATTTACTTATGTGATGCATGGTGTATATGATTATTAAATAGGACCACATAAATTAAATTAAATAATAATATTTCCAAATTTATATAGAATAAATGTGTAATTCATAAATAAATTTATCAGACATTGTTAATAAATTATATTAAATAAACATAAAATTGAAAATCATTTGAAAAAATAAAATAAAATATATATATTCATAAATTTATTAAAATCCTAGAAATGAAAATATTATGATAGATAACACCTTCCTAACATGATTTGGAAAATAATAGTACTTCAATGTACTTGTATGGGCAAAGTTAGAGTAATTTCAATTATTGATGAGTTATAATAAAATATGTGGGTAAACTAAACATAAATTTAATCAAGGGTTTATTTCCTCAGAAAGATATAGTATATCATGAAGGTATGTAATTATAAATATAATTATAATATTTTTGGTTTTGAGATTACACTCAACAGGTTGATAAATTTCATGATAAAACACCTTTCAAAAGAAACCGCCTAAAACCCTATAATAATTTTTAGAGGCCGTATGTGAATCGTTTGAAGGAGAATATGAATCTTTTCTACTACAATAGAAATGTGATATGATATTTCAAATAATTTAAAATGGTTGTTGGAACATTTTTAAATAGTTATAAATAATTAAAATTAATTTGTTAAATCACAACCGCTAATCAAAATAATTTACTCAAATAAGATTATATATATTAAAAAAATGTATGAGAAAGCACAATAACACTATGACAATTCATTTATAATGACTATTTCCTCACCATTACAAATCTAAATGAGTGGTGTATTCATTTATAAGTTGTTCTACAAAAAATAAAATTTATATTCTATTTTATTGTCAATTTTTTCAAATCAAATGACTCGTCGATCAATTGAATTTACGAAGGATTCCTATAGGATATATATGGAAGGCACTTCAAATATTCATTTTAATATGTAATAATATATATCTACATAGATTAATACACAAAATTAATACATAGATATCTATACCATGATATATCATTTACTAGAATGTGAGAAATGTGAAAGAGAGCTTAATGATAAATTATATTTTCATCACACCGTATAATTGTATACTGGAAGAAGGATTCCAAGAAATTATTATTATATTAATTATATTGAATTAAATTGATCAGTTAATTTATTTGGGCTTCAAAATGGATAATAAATTATCTATTAAACTCATATTATCATCATTACCACCATGATTTCCCTTTTTCATTAAGAATTATAGAATGAATAATCTGGAGAATCCAATCAATAATATTTTCAATATTCTTCACAAAAAATATATCGTTTGGTAGGAATGTTACCCATTAAAACTCATAGAGATCAAACTTAAATACAAGGTTTAAAATACCATATTAAGTTCAAATTTAAAGTGTATTTTATAATATACATTATTGATATAAAAGATTCGGTGCTAGAGAAATGGACATAGGGATATCTACATCATATGTGAGAAGACATTTCATTAAAATGGGAACATTAATGAATTTAGTTGAAAGAAATTATAATAATATACTTATGTTATATTCATTAATTCATGTAATATTTATATTTTTCTTCCTTGGTGATAAATATAATATATAAGTTGCATATATTTGTCTAAATGCAGGAAACAAGTAAGTTTAGAATTATTGTTTGATATAAAGTTAATTTTCTATCTAGAATAAGTTGGTTGATATCAATGTTACCAAATAAAAGTACTATAGAATCCTAACATCTTCTTACATTACTATTACATATTTTTAATCTAAAAAATATTAAACTTCCACAATCCTAGATCTAAAGGTTTAGTGTCTTGGAAAAATTAGGCAAAAACATAACATTAAAATTAATAAAACAGAAAAAGATACTTAAAAACTTATCCTTTATCCCTTTAAATCTCATTTTCTTTTTAGTACTCATAATCAACTGAAGATATACTTCAAAGAAAAGGTTTGACAAAAAGACCAGTAAAAAGTTGAATAAGGGGCGTGAATCAATAAAACATGAGTTGTCATAAAAATATTCATCATAACATAAGCATAGTATCATTATCAACATCATGATGGAAGCATTGGATAAAGGCATGGAATTTACAAATTCATAAAAATGAAACATCGTGTCTTGTTGGTCAAATACAACAAATAGTTTGGAACAAAGATATCATCATTTTTATACATAAAATATGTGAATAAAAATAACATCATCATTGTGAAAAAATGGTAGAATAACATTCATGCATAAGACACATTATCTCCTGAGATACAAAACATTACCCAATGCATTGGTGGTCTATATATTTCTGGTATCACCTAACATATCATAATAATTACATATTCATTCATCCTACATAGAATATATAACAATCATAATCATTAAGTAAACCATGAAAATGTAATGGGTTTTACAAATATTTCATAAGGAATACATTCATGAATAAAAATTGGGGTTCCCAATAGAAAGATTGAGTACATACATTGGAATAATAGATCAATTTCCCTTCAAGAAGAAACAACGGATGAGGGGTTGAATATTTTTTTTGGAAATAAGAGTTATTTTTGAAAATCAATATATTGGTTACAAAATCATATTGAAAAAATGAATATCCATTAAATAATTGAATTTAAATGAAATTATATTTGATTAATATTAAAATAACATCCATTCTAATATTTTGGATGAAAGAGGAATAAACCAAATCAAGAAACATGGGTTTAATAATTGTCTTACCTTATGTATGAATAAATTTCGTAATAACAGTAATTATCCTAGATAATAAATTTAGATTAATTAATTACATAATTAAGAACCTATCCTACATGTATTTTTTATAATTTTATTATGTTCATTTATATTCATTTTTAGGAGTTATAGTTTTTAATCTCGTTGTTCTCAGAGTGTACGTTTTAACGGCTTCATAATCTGTTTATGTGTGTATAATTATAGATATTATTGTTAAATGGGAATAGTTCATTAGAAATTATATTATATTATATTAATTAAATTATTGAATTTTAATAGGTCTTATATATCATTTGGTTTTCTGGTATGAGGATGATTCGTTTGATAAAATATTAATGGTAAATGTTTACTTTATTTTGGCAGTTTTTCTGTCCATCGTGAACTAGTTCCTTTTTATTTAATATTATTTCTATATATTAGTTAAGAAATTAGTAAATTTATAATATACATATTAAAATATTTTTTAACCATAATAATAACTTTTTATCCATCTTTGAATGTGGTAGTGGAATACAAAAAACACATTGTCCATGAAGGCGGTGAATCAACCCATCACAGATGATGTTTTCATTTTTAGAATAAATAGTGAAGAGAAGATATTTGATAATAGATATTAAATTAACACAATAAAATTACATTATATATATGAAAGTATAGTTATCATGACTCTATGTTTATGGTATGTTGGTATAGAAGAAGAAAATAAAAAAAATTAAAAGAGAAGGATTGAGGGTTTTACCTCTTGAATTTTGTCTCATTGAGAATGACTTTAATGATTTTGGGTTTGGTATTTTGTAGATAATAGAATCTATTGGATGTGTATAGGAATCTTGGTAATTAACTTTGGATTAATTTATGTAATCAAGAATTCTTAAAAGGTGTTTTTAGAAGAGGTGGTGAGGGGTGGTAGTTGTAGGGGGAGGAGATGGGTGTTTATTTTTATTATATACATTAGATTATTTTTTGGGCTCAAAACTATACATATTAATGATTAATATGAATAAATAAATTAAATGGTTTAGGATGGTTTGACCAAATTGGTTCTTACATCATCCATACATTACACATGACTCAAAAATTAATTTTTTTTATCTTATACCGTAAATTAATGTGTGTCACTATTCACAAAAAAATAAAATATTTTAGAAAATCCTCAAAATATTCACCCTAACCATATTTCAACATTTAGATATAAAAATCGGAATACATTTTATGAAAAAAATTCAAACTATCGGAAATTTATTTTTTAAATAAAATCATCATTTATTCAAAAAATACTGATTTTAATATGCCAACCAATTTTATTACCCTTTGAAAAATCAATTAAGGTATGATAAATATATATTATAATTATAATTAAATATTATATTAATTTTTAAATCAATATTATTAAAATATAATTTCTTTTAAATAATTATGTTAAATATAAAATTTTAAACAGTCAATTATTATTTTTCAAAACTAGGAACATTTTATTTATCATTTTTAAAATATTTATCTAATAATACCATGATATAATTATATCATATTTTCATTTATAAGATTCCTAAAATTTATTTATATTTTTATAGGGGAGGTAACTATTTTTTTGATAGATTTATATTCCTAATGGTTATATTAATATTCCAATGGTTAGGTTACAATTCCATTGGTACAGGTTCAATATTTTCTATAAATACCAGTTATTTCATTCTTCATTTATGAGAATAATGTTTTTTATTGGGTTATCTATGTGATGTTTGTGTTATATACTATGTAACATAATTATAATAAGATAAATTTCATTGATAAAATTCAGTGCCCTCACATTCATCCCCCATTTTGATTTTCCATCCTCAAAATTTCGTTTCATTTTCTAAGGGTAAAACATGTGAGGGTACTTCTCATTCATTGGTTCCATTGGTTCCCATGTCACTTGTTCATACTTATGGTTCCACTGAAACACTTTGAAATGGGGAGTTTTCTTGTTGCATCACAATTTTCATCTATGTTCCATTATCTTCACTTGTAACACTTCATGTGAGAAGTCATTATTCAGTTGTACCAGCACTAAATTCAATACATGTGAGGTTTAAGAATGTACTTACTATATAGAGATATAGAGAACACATCATGAACATGATCCATATTTGGTGGAAGATAATGAAGATTGGACACTAATCTTATGAGATCAAGGATATCAAAGGGGCCAATATACCTTGGGATAATCTTTCCTTTCTTTCCAAAATGCATGACTCTCTTCTAAATTGATATTTTATGGAAGAATTTGTCTCTAGGTTCAAAATAAATATCCCTTCAATAGTTTTCAAAATATATCTTTTTTAAAATCTTATAATATTTTATACAATTTTTTATTGATTGAATTTTATTTGTAATCTATTTCACAAGATCAGGTCCAAGTAGAATTCATTATCCAACATAATCCATATAGGTTGGAGTTATACATCAATTTAATTATAAAGCATCATAGAGATCCATCTGAATATCGGAGTGAAAACTATGGTTGTATGACCACTAAACCAATGGGATATGATGAACCCATCCTCCTTTGAATGACATAGACAAGGATCTCAGCATGTACTCATGTGTCGGAATTGTCCTTTCAAATGCTACATCTGTTTGGTGGTGATAAGTTGTGATAAAATTCAATTCAACATACAAAGATGATTGAAAATTTATTTAGAATTTAAATGTGAACCTTGGATCATGATCAGATACTATCAATAGTGGAACCGCATATAGCCTAACCACTTATTTCACATATATCATGTAAATTTGTTCAGGCAAGAAATCATCCAGAATATTAATGAAGTGGGCAGTCATGGTGACTCCATCCACTACAACCCATATCGTCTTTCTTCCTTTTGATGTTTTTTGGTAGACCAGTGACAAAGACCATAGTGAAAATCTCCCATTTTCATATGGGTTTTGTCAATGGTTTCATCATCCCTTTAGACATCTATCTCTCTAATTTAACTTGTGGAAATTCAAAACCCTGTATGATATACAATTCAATATCCTTCTACATATTGTCCCACCAGAAGTATTATTGAATATAATGTTACATATTATTACTTCCATGATGAATGGATGATCTATGAGAATTATCCAAAAGCCCGTTTATTATCTCATGTTATGAAGGTACAAAATACTATTTCTAAACCAAATCACACCATCATCATCATTGTGGAACCCATGTCACTTCCCTTACATAACCACTTGCACCTTCCTTTATAGCTCTAGATCATCCCTCAATGCCTTCGTGATCTTCTCTTGGATAGATTGTTGGGAAATATTTTGGGATTGGTAGGATGTATTCCCTAACATTATGATTTTTAGATACCTAAAAATCTCTTTTTTTGTACACTAAACTGTATGGTTAGTGGTAACCATAAAATTCTAGATTCAAATATAGAAAAATTCCATAGTTCAAAAACAAAGACATCAGTAGAAATAATGTACAATATCTGGTTTCAGAAAATAGTAGCAAAAGGCCAACCCTTCATCGTCGCATCATCAACATCACCCAAACAAAAAACCCTCAAACCATTGAGAACAATTTTTGAAATTTTAATTTCAAAATTGAAAATTCAAATAGACACCATCATTACCACCTCGTTTGTTTCAACACTTCACACTGCGTGTCCTGACCACTATACGTGTATTACAACATTTCCAGCAAAATTGTCATAGGAACAAGCATATCACCACCATCAGCCACATCATTGTTTCCACTGTAGATATTCCCAAACCTGATATCAAGGGACATATGAAACAATAACACCAGTCGAAGTATATTTACAACAAATAAAAACAATCCCAGCATGAAACCATGGACCGAGTTGAATCCACTACAAGAGTCACCTCCTATAATTATGATGACTTGTCTGCTCAAACTAATATCACAATACCCATTGGAAAACACTATGTCATGGATAGTTTAGTAGTTTTTTATGCTAATAGCATCAACTACCTCATCTTCCTTCCCATGATGATATTGAATAGATCTATATCAGTGATTGATTAGCTCTAACTAACCACTCTAATGCATTTTGGGATTCTTTTATGTGAATATATACATTTGGATATTATGATCAGTATATATGAAACTATTCTCACTATATAGGTATTTTTTTAATATTTTCATAGAAAAAATAATTGTTTCTGTCTTTATATAATATATCTGGTAGTCTTTCTCATAGATATTCAACTGTCATGTGTCATAGGCTATCAATTTATCATTCTCCAAGAGTAAACAACCCAATACATTCTATTAAGCATCATTATATATTAATAAATATCTCTACTTGTGGGTAGTATGAGTACAAGTGCCGTGATTACCCTATTATTGAGAACCTTAAACCATTACTCACATTCTTATATTTCGAAATAATTAACCCATTTCCATGTTCAATATTTTTATAGGCTAGAAAATTGGGACAAATTTCTCACAAAATTTTGGTAGTACCCTACTATTCCAATAGAACTTCAAATTTGTGTGACACTATTAGGTTTGGTCCATTCCTCAATTAAATTTTTAATAATCTTTAGAAATACGCACACTTTTTATCACATTCCCCAAGAATGTGGCCCAATGCATCCAAAAGTCACACTTGCTGAACTTTGCCTAAAATGTTTCTTTCCTTAATGTTTCTAGTACAATCCATATATTTTTTTCATGTCCCTATCTTCTCCTAATGTAGATGAGAATTTCACTGATAAAAAACCCCACAAAGTTTTCATGGTAGTCTCTAAAGACTCTATTCATGAAATACATGATTATTGTAGGGAAATTATGAAGTCTGAAGGGATTCAATATGAACTCATAGTTTCCATAACATGTAAAAAAATCATCCTTCTAAATATGTTCTTTATTCACCTTTAGTTAATGATACCAGGAATAAATATCCACCTTAGAGAAGTATTGGGCTCCTCATAATTGATTGAACAATCATCAATCCTTATGAGGGGATACATATTCTTTATAGTGGTTATATTTATCAGCTGATAATCAGTACACAAATACATTGATCCATCCTTTTTCTTTACAGAGGGAACTGAGGCACCCCATGGAGATGAACTAGAGTGTATAAATCATTTATTAAAATGATATGGTAGTTTTTTCTTTAATTCCTCCTATCCAAGAGGGGAAATCTTTTAGTGGAATGTTGAGATATTAGTTACTCTAGGTATGAGTTCTGTTGGCAACCCTACCACATGATCCAGGGGAAGTCCAGGTAAATTACTGAGAAATACATTAGTGTATTCCTTAAAAACAGGCATTTCCTCTAGGTTGATACATTCCATTGACTTAGATATTTGTGAAATATATGATTCTTTGTATGGTATTAACACTGAAACTATTGAGATATTTTCCATACGAGATTTATTATATTTTTTTTCATTTTCAATGGATCATGGGATGGTTCCTAATATGAAAAATATTTCCTTATTATGATAGTAGATGTTATCTATATATAATGAGATCCAATACATGCCCAGTATAACATCAAATTCCAAAACATAAGTATTCGGAGATTCATTGGAAGAATCATCCCACATAGTCTAATAGAAGAAGAGCCCAAAACTTTGGTTTAGAGGATTGTACCACTATGTGTTTAAATAGATATCATTATTTTAGTGTATCATAAATTTTATTTGATAGTTCAAGAAAACTTGTAGGTTACAAAGGGATTTGTCAAACCATAATCAAATAATATATTTCCCATTCATCAGTTAATATAAAGTGCACATTTTTTGATTTTTTTCTTCCTCAAATTTATCTATAGTGATGGAATAATATTTACCTTTCTATTTTGGATTTTGTGGTTGTTTAAGTGGATTACCCCAAAGGACTCAAGGTTTAGTGAACTGGTTTTCATAGTTCACATGCTCCCTATAATTGAAACATTGAACTGTTGGTGGTGAATTATGAGGTGACCTCATTTTCTCTATCATGTTTACTGACTTCATTATGTATCTTCGAAATTCATGAGATTGATGGATTTATCTCCTACACATGAATTATTTTTCCACCCCTTTATGGAAATCCCAATAATTCCTCTTCTAAAATTCTTGATACGTAGTTGGTTGGATCATTTTTAATCTTTTCTCATTTTATCCACCAACTTGAAATCCCATTATTCTATTCTTATTCCTATAAACATGGGAATAGTCTCTGAACACCATATCTACATCAAGAGATAGTTAAAACACTTCTACATAATTCCAAAAGTATTATATAGATGGAGCCTTTTGAAGGTGTGGTTTTAAACCACTAAATAATCTATCAATTTTTCTATAATTGTAGATGAAAAAAACCTAAGGTGTAAATTGAATTCCTTGTTATTTTTTCTTAATATGCCATGATAGATTCACCTTCCTTTTGATTTACCTATATTAATTATCTCTCTATCATTTTCTAAAGTGTTCAAGGAAAATACTTATTAATAAATATTTTCTCAAAGTCTTCCAACACTATCCTTTCTATTTCATCCTTCATCTTTGAGTTCTTAATCAATTTACACCATTAACCGGTATCACTATCTAAATGATTGGTGGCTAGGGTCACCTTCCCCTTCATATAATAGTGTATCATTGAGAAAATATTTTCTATTGAGATAACACACTATTCCACAATAAGTGGATTAGAATATCAATTAAATGTTGGTGGTCTTTGTCACATAATGAACTCATTTGATAGTTACTCATTCTTGAGTGAAGGTGGATGTTCTATTTTGTTCTAGTTATAATTCATATCCCTTGAAAATTTAGCATGTATTTAAATAAGGTCTTTAACTACACCACACATAGAATTATGGATTCCATTTGAGTAATAATTTCATTATCCATCACATGGTTTGTTGGACTGGTTTCTCATGGATCCCACCATCTAATAAAATAGAAAAATTTTGAACAAAAAGTAAGTAAAAAAAGAATGAATAAATTATTATTCTACAAAATTTACACTATAGGAATATCTTATTGGATCCCAATGTTATGATTTTATTTTAAAACAAATTTTGTTGGATGTTTACATATACATAGTATTATTCTATGTACGCCCAGTATTGTTCTCTAATCCTAATTTAAAAATTAACTAAAAGATTATCTAATACCAACTATAGAATTATATTATTTTCTTAAAATACAATTACATAATTTTAAATTTAGAAAATAAGAAATTGCTAAATTCAAGGATCCAAAGGTTTACTGTCTTTGGAAAATTATAAATATACTTAACTTGAACAATAATGAAACAAATTTTTTTTAAAAACATCTTTTGTGTCCATTTAAATGTAATTTTCCCCTTAGTACACATAGTCACCTAATGATACACATCAATGAAATGGGGTAATCTATAAGCCCAGTAAGATAATGAATAAAGGGAATGAAAAAATAAAACATGAGTGAGAATAATTATCATATTCATAATATAGCATAGAATCATCATCAAAATTATAAAGGAAACATTGTAAAATGGCATAGAATGGGGAAATTAATGAAAATGAAACACCATGTCTTAGTGGTCAAATACCATACATAGTTTTGAACAAATCTACCATCATGTTCATGCATAACATATGTGCATAATCATAACATCATCATTTTGAAACAATTTGGCATCATGTACATGCATTATACACATTGTATCCTGATATAAATCACATTACCCAACGCATTGGAGGGATATATAATTCTGATCTCACCTATCACATTATAATATTAACATAATCATACATTACACATAGAATGTATAACAATATTAATCATGAAGTGAACCATGGATGTGAATGGCTTTCAAAGTGATTCATAAGGAATACAATCATGAATAATAATTTGGGTTCCCAAAAGAAAAATAAAGATCATACATTTTAATAATAGATCATTATACTTTGAATAAGAAACAACACATTAGGGGTTATAGATTTGTTTTGAAAAGATGAGTTCTTTTGGAAAATCATTATATTTGTCATAAAATCAAACTATAATAATGAATATACCTGAAAGGGAAATATTAATAATAATTAAATTAATTCTGATGAGTATTAATATAATATCCACCATGAAATTTGTCATGAAAGTGGAATAACCCAAATAATGAAAGTTGTATTCGATAATCCGCTAACCTTATTCTTGAATGCCTTCCACACTCGCACCTAATATCCAGGATAATGATATTAGATTAATTAATTAAATAATTGAGATCCTATTATAAATTAATTTTATTTATTATAATTTTATTAAACTCATATATATTCATTTTGATGAGTTATAGTGTTTAATCTCTTCGATTCTGGATCGTATGTTTTCATGGTTCTATGGGCGGCTTACTTGTGTATAATTATGGAAGCCCTTGTTAAATGGGAATAATTATCTCCAAGTGAAACTATATGATATTAATTAAATTTCATATGTTTAGTTGTTCTTACATATTATCTGGGATTATGGTATGAGGATGATTCTTTTTAAAAAACATTAAGGGTAAATGTTTAGTTTATTTTGGTGGGTTTTCCGACAATCATGAACTAGTTTTGTTTTATTTAATATAATGTTCATAAATTAGTTATATAACATAAAATATGTTGTAATATAAATATTAAAATCTATTATAACTATAATAATGGTTTTATGACCAGCAATAAATGGAGTAATAGAAAACAAAAACTCTTCATCCATGAAGGTGGTCAATGGATACATCACGAATGATGTTGTAATTTTTAGAATAAAAGGAGAAGATAAGAAATTTTATTATTCATATTCCATTAATATAAAAAAAATTATAGTATATATATCTTAATAGAGTTATCATTCATATTCTTATAGGGGAGGTGATGAGAGGATAAGAAAAGAAAATTAATTAAAAAGGGAAGGATTGAGGATTTTACCTCTTGAATGTTGTCTTCTTGAGAACATCCTTAAGGAACATGGAATTGATATTTTTTTAAGACCAATATCTCTTGGATGTGGGTAAGCGTATTTAGAATGTAATTGGTTATAATTTAAAAATTATAAAATTTTTAGATGGTTTGAGGAGAAGAGATGGTGGAGTGTTATTTATAGGGGATGAGAGGGGTGTTTTTTGTAACTATATTCATAAGTTTATTATTTTAGACCAGAAATATCAATATTGTAAGTTACAATGACTAAATATAGTAAATATTTCAAGATATATTTATCCAATGGATTCTTACATCATCCATACATCATCCACGACTCAAATATTTATGTATTTATCTTATACTGTAAATTACCATATTTCTCTATTCACAAAAAATTCATCCACATTCAAAAAATCCCAAAAATTCCCTCAAAAAATTACCCAACATTTTAATTTCAAAAATGGACATATCATTATGAAATTAGATTTTCTAAATATGTTAAATATAATTTTAAAATAAAGTCATCATTATTTCAAAAAATAATAATTTTAATATTATAATTGATTTTATGACGCTTTGAAAAATTTAAAAAGTACTCATAAAATTATATTATAATTATAGTAAAACATAATATTCATTTATTAATCTATTTAATGATGTAAAATTTTGATTTAAAAAATTGTATTAACTATAAAATTTTAAATTATAATTTATTTTTTATAAATAAACGAACACTTAATTTATCATTTTTTTAAACTTTATTTACCTATACAATGATATAATTATATAATATTTTCATTTATAAGATACCTAAATTTAATTAACAGTTTCATTGCTGAGGTTGTTGTTATTTGGGCCATATTACTATTACTAATGGTTAAATTATTATTCCAAAGGTACGATTAATATTCAATCAGTATGGGTTCCTTAATTTCTATAAATAGAACATATTTCATTCTTCATTTATGAGATTAATGTTTTTATTGGGTTCTCTATCTGATTTGTATGTTTTATAATAAATAGGATAATTATAGGAAGGGAAATTCCATTGATAAATTTTTGGGCCATTAGAAGTACTTTTCTTCATATTTCCATGTTGATTGATTCATATAAAACTGTTATTTTTTATTGGGATTTACTAACAAAGAATTTTAATGTCTATTTATATAAACAAAAGGACATTATTTATTATCTAAAATTAATGTTATTATGTTATTTCATACTTAATAGTTTATGAATACTAGAATTAGATGCACCCAACCTAGATAACAAGTGATTTATATAAATTATAATATTGAGATAATACTGATTTGGAAAAATATAATTCATTGTCAAGTAAAATTAATTGGTCATTATCAACTATATTCCTAGAATATTTTTTAGAATTATATAAAATAAAAATATGAGGTATTTTGATATTCTATTATACTATATTTTTAGGAAAATGAATCTTTCAGGATAATATTGTGACCATAAACCATATAAAGATAGGTTACAAGATATCAGGGGAATATATTAATATAAATATAAAGGTAAATTCATATAATCCATGAGATTACATTAATATATATTTATAATGTAATGTCAAACCAAGTAATACACTTTGTAAAATATATAGTATTCTCTGGGTGGATAGCCAGAGAATATCTTAACCAAGTCAAAATCGATCATTTAATTTTATTGTTAAACCATTCCTAAACTTACATTAGCTTACACTAATAAAATACGTTATTTTATTACAAATAGGATAGATGAAGTTTATTTTATATAATTCCTGTCATCAATACTTCCATTCAAGACATGGTTTTCAAATAATAGTACACACCTAACCATATCTGAGGGAAATTAAAGATGTAGATCACTTGAGTTACAATATGATTCCAAGACATACTATCATAGATTCACTTATTTGAGGAGAAATATTTTTTATTGGTAGTTTTAGTAAAACATATACACCAAGTAAATCTCTATGTGCATCATTTTTAAATATTATAAATCAAGTTATAATATTAATGTACCAAAATAATAGATATTAATAAACTTATAAACCATATTTCTATATTAGGTAATCACATATATTTTCATACTGTGGGATAAATATAGGCACCATTTCTGCTAATGATCTATATAAAGAAGAGTAGGTTTAGACATACTAAACTCTATAAGATTTAGTCGGGGAGATTATTCTAGAGACACATATTATATAAGAGATTAAAAAACAAATAGGTGTATATATATCCACAAATATGGTTGGTGTAGTATTTGATATAAATAATGATTCCTAAAAATGATTTAGTCAGTGAAAACATGCTATGATTGGGATGATCATATTAATTCAAAGAGAATACCATAATCCAAAATGTAGTGTTGTATTTTAATGATTTATATTGTTTATTGAAATTCATTGGTAGGTGTTTAAAGGGAAAGTATACATGAATTGTATAATTTGTTACCAATTATAATTGATTGATTACTTAAGGTTTCAAATTATGTTCTTAATATATTCTATTATGCATCATTTTTAACAAATTTAATGAAAAAATGTATTGAAATGATATTTATAATGGAATACATCAAATGATAATTATTTTAGACAAATACATGTGAAGATAATCATACTTTAAAGAAAACATATGGTTGCTTTCAATATGATGAAGCCAAAATGGTTTACAAAACCAAATAAATCTCTGGTGGTATATTGGACATAGAAACACATTTAGAGATTAAAAAAAGAATTCTGATCCAAAACAATTCATTTTATAAAGCCCAAATCGAGATTAGATTTCTTGAGAATTAATCAAATCCATGTTTTTATAAGATTATTGAAGTAGAAAAATGTTTTTATAATTAAATAGTATTGATAAGATGTGGAAATAGATAAGAAGTATTATAGTTCGTAAAGACTATAGAAAATGTATTTCTCCAAGAATAACATAAAGTAACATAAATTTTTCTAGGGTACTATATCTACTAATATATATTTTTACTTATATCTAGTAATGATACATATATAATAATAAGTAAATAAAAAATTCAAGAACAAAATTAATGATAAATTATTTTCTAATGTTATAATTTCCTAGAATCTCTCTATGTTGATGTGTTTAATCATAAGAGATATAATTTTGATGAATAAAATTCCATATGAAAATAGTTCTTGGAATAAATTTGATATTACATGTTATGTATTAATATTTTATATTTATTATTATTAAATAATATTTGGAAAATATCAAAATGATTAAGTAGAATAACTAAGGTTAACCACTAGAACTTCCTAAAAATATATGGGAATGAATGATTGGTGTGTTATGGGTGCTTGGAGATCTAGGAATACTAGATATTGTTGTGATAAAAAACTACTCATCTGTTGGATAAATTTTATATAATTTAATTGTGAGGATAATTTAATTATCTGGTGAATCATATTTAGTCCAGTGGTTTCCATGTCTACATAGACCAAGTATGTTGCAGATTTTGATGCTGCTTAAGAAGAGGTTTATGACCAATTTGTTTATCCCATATTTATGAAGTGTACCAAAATAAAAATGTATTATACAAATATTTAAAATGATAAAATTTATACTTTGGTTTTAGAAAACATTTCAGGTTTACGATAGATGATATATGGTAAATAATCGATGATATAACTTCTTTTTGAATTTTCTCTAAGGAATTAGGTCGTATTAAGAGTAATTTACACAATAGAATGTGTAAGGATGTGATTATATTTTAAAAAAATGTTAAAGGATTAAATTTATAATTATATGAATCATGTCAACAAGTTACACATTTCATTTCAAGTGCCTACCAAATTTCAACTCCATGGTTATGCATGCTTGTCTTGAAGTAGTGATCAGGATGGGTGACCTTCTAGGAAGTTTCCTAGGTGTGTTCAAGTGAGGAAAAATATGAGTAGAAAGAGCATGTATTAGACTATGTGGACATTAATTTTTATAAATACGAGTTCGCGCATGTGGGTGGGCCTAGGGAGGGGACGACATGTATGTGGGGAAACTGGTGGTACCTGGTTGGCCAGGACCCGACGACCATGTCATAGAGGTGTGTATGTACTGCCATCCAGCCATAGTTATTTCATTACTATCAGAGCAGGAACCCAGCCATACGTGTGGTGAAACTAAATGGGTTTTGATGTAGGGTCTACAATGGTGTTTATGTTCTCTAGGGGGGTTAATGTAACACCCCTTAATGTAAAAGGGTTAAATGAATAAATGATATGACTCTGGTCAACAAGTTAAACCATTCTTTTTGGGAGCCTACCTGATTAGAAATCAACATATATTAGTTCTTGACCTGGAGTAGGGATCGCGACGGGGGACCTTCTAGGATAGTGAGGAAAAAACACACTAGAAAGAACATGTGTTGGACTATGGTGAAATTTATTAGCAGGTTGACCTGTTCAGGCATGTGGGTTGGATATAGGGAGGGGGCCACATGTCTGGGGGGAAACTGGTGGTACCTTGGGGGTAATTACTAGACATACATTTTTTGGTAGGGTATATGTCCTATCAGAAAGGCCCATTTCTTATATTATTTCTATACCTCAACAAAATCATTTTTATCACATGATAGCTAAAAAGTTATAAGTTAATAGTTATATTTTGTGAATATGGGAGTTTAATCATCCAGGGAACAATGGAAGCAGTTGGGGGCATTCCCAACAATGTATTTAATTTTTTTATTGGCTGAAATACATAAATCATGATGATGAAACCATGAATTTTTTATGTATAGGATATTTTCTTAGGAATTTTATAATTAACTTAAATTATAATCACCTATTCTTGAGAAATATTTCATGTTTGTTTAATAATTTAGTTTCCACTCTCTTTTATCTTAGTTTTTGGTGATTTAAATATAGAATCCCATATGTGTTGTACACAAATTTTCCAAGAAGGAGAAAACATGATTTTTGGTATTTTGGGTTCCTATATGAATGTACCATGTACCCATATGTCAATGGGGATGTGATACCTTGTCGGCTGAGACTCAATATCCATTATATGGTATGGAATCTTCATGGTCAATAGGGCCCAGTTGGTACACTATTTTTGTACCTCAATAGAATCATGGTTATCACATGATATCTGAAAAGATGTTATTTAATAGTTATCTCTAGTGAAATTGGAAGTTGAATTACTAGCGAACAATGGAAGCGGTTTGTAACATACAGAACAATGTCTTGCATCAGTTTTTTTCTAAAATCCATAAGACATGATGTTTAAAACACGAATTCTTTATATAATGGATCTTTTCTCAATCATTTTATAGTAAAATTAAAATAATAATCACCTTTTCTTGAGAAATATTTCAATTTTTGTTGAATAATTTAGTTTCCACTATTTTTATCTCATTTATGATGTGATATAACCCCTCCAGTTTTATCCACACATTATCCATGAATGAAAAAACATCACTGATGTTATGATGGGTTTCCACATAGAGGTACCAAGCACCTTACATTGTTCATTAATGATCACAATAATTATTCTATCATGCATGACTGAATACATTCATTGGTTCTCTTAGTCTTGAGATGGTGGAGGATTATTATCTGTCATTCTTGAGAGGATTATTGATATGTTATCTTGGTCCTGAGATAATTATCATGAGATAAAATTTCATTCATAACAATTCACACCTCCAAATAAATTGATTCCAAAACTAAATATATTGACATGTTTATATATTTGGTAATTTTATTAAGGCCCTTCATCAAATATTTTCTATAAAATATTCTCTATGTTAAATGATAGTAATATTATTATATCCAATATTATATGCTTAATCCTGAATATTTAATTGTCACGTGTCTGTTGGGAAACTGGTGGTACCTGGAAGGCCAGGACTCAACATCCATGTTATGACATGATGCTTATGCTGTAATCATGACCCATTTGTTAAACTATTGCTATAACTCAACATAAGTATGTTTGTAACATGATAACTAAAAGGTTGTTCCATCATTCTCCAAGAATGATGAAACATCACTAATGGTATGCTTTTTTCCAACATGAAGGTACAAATTACCTTACATCATTCACTATTGACTGTAATAACTATTCTCTTAGGATTGTTGGAATACATTCTCCAGCTCTCTTAGTGTTGAAAGGATGGAAGAGTATTGTCTCTCATTCATCATATAATTCTTGATATGTTCTCTTGGTCTTGAGATAATTCTCATGTTATGACATTTCATGCTTAATAATTCACACTCCTAATAAATTGATAAAAAATGGAATATGTTGGTAGTTTATATATTAGGTAATTTTATTAAGGTAATTCATACAATATTTTCTATAATATATTATCTATATAAACTGTTTGTAATATTATTTTATACAATGTTAACTACTTGATTGATAATATTTTAATACCATTTCCTAAATAAATTAATTTTTATTTCAATGATATTGAATGAAATATATTTTTTACATTGGGTCCTTAGCTCATCCAAAAAACCCTCATCGACATTTATCCAATGATGAATGATTTATATTTATTTATGTAAATGTATTTTTATTATTCATTCAATAAATAAATAAATATTATATTCCCCAAAAATGAAAATAAATATTTATGTTATAAATCACATAGATAAATAAGTATTTATATAATATGTAAATAATTTTATATAACCGTGTAAATAATAAATTGGAGATAAATAACTATTATCTATTATCTATATTGGAAAAAATCATTTTTAATGAACCAACTCAGGATACCTTCTATATGGTACCTGACCTACCTTCCCACAAGGGCGAAAAGGAATTCTCATTCCCCATGAGATGGAAAATATTTTTTGGGCATCACTAGAAATACCGTTGGGAGATATTTCATCCTCAATTTAATGTTTCCTGAAAGTGTAATATTTTACAATGTATGAAATGGAACATCCTTACATTCGATGTCCATGTACCAAGAAACAAAAATGAAAAAATAGATAAATTTTTTAAAAGGTTCATAACCAATAACAATTATGAAAACTATTTACATATACCTAAAACATCATCTATAAATAAACTAATATATAAGTTTATAAATAGATACAATAAAAATAAAATGAATAAGATACAATGATTATTGTCTTTATAGATATAACAATAAGGATAACTGAATCTAAATGTGATCCATGTCTAAATTCCACTCAATGCATCCTCTAGTTTGTCGATATCATCAAAATCATGTGATGTAATCCACAAGAAAAAAATACCATATCTAGTTTAATATGACCTAGAACATAAAATATATAGGTGTGACCTAAATAATCGAGTATATTACCACCTATGTGTCTATTCACTTCATTTCATTTGGAAATTCATAATGAATATATTGAATATATAACTAATTATTTTGAAACATAATAAAGCATAAAACCACAATAAAATTTGTAATGTCTTTAAATTATTCTATAATATGTTTCATTAAATATAATAAGTATCCATAGAAATGTTTCGTAGGCCTAATAAATTTTAAGACCAAATAACCCACCTTGTAAGCTAAATTAAAATGCTAAAAATGGTTTTTATATTCAAAATAGTGATTATATATGTCTTTTATAAGTAGTTATAATATAAACAACCTAAACACAACTAATCATCCATTCACAAGGTTTCAACAAAAATATAAAATAAAACCATGTCCATAAGTATTATAAATGTTCCAAAATGTAAAAATAAAGGGAATAACCAATCATCAACATAATAGGTAACCACTTTGTAAAAAACACATCTTGTGATAATAGTTTTATGGGAACAAAAATAGGACTTAATGTGAGATGCATATCATTTTATCAGTTTCCCATAGACCAATTATTGGCATAGGTTGAATCCAAAATTCTACAAGACATTATACTATACCTTACTATCATCATTAATAAAATCCACCTCATCAAATTTCTTTTTCATAAAAATACAATTTGGGCACTAGCGGTGATTGAAATAACTAGTGTAATATTAATATAGATATATAAATCAATACCTCGTATCCCTTGACAAAAAACAATGTACACTTGTGTGACTATTAATGAATATATAAATAGAAAAAAATAAATAGTAAGTATACCTAATTTCCATTACCATTATATAGAGAAATATTTTTTCACACCATATACACATGGTATAAAAAAAGAAAATTCCATAAAAAGGGTGAGAAAAGAATCACATAGAAATAAATATCCTTCATAAGTCTAAAATATACTATGGGGTATCAAGAGGGTCACCCAAGATATATATTACTTACATTATAAAGAGATAGCATGTTATTTACCATAAAAATGTGGTTCTGAATGAAAAAACATTATTATTTCAAAAAACACCACTTAAAAATTGTTTGGAAAAAATTCAAACAACACACACCACTGAAATTTTAATGAAACCAATTAAAACATGGTCTTTTCTATTTCAAATAAAAATGATGTTCAAGGGCCCTATACATCTATAAAATACATTTTAAAATATCCATTAATGTATTTTCAGAAGGGGAATACCAACAGAGTCATTTCAATTAAAATAACAAATATATCAAAGGTCCCATTTTTAATTTATTTGCAGGTGAACTTCTCACAGTAAATCAAATCCCTCTTTAAAACCATTTTTTAAATAATGGATGAAAAATGGTATTAAAATCCAATAAAAACAATCAATCCAAAATGATATACCTCAAAATAATTTTACAGATTCGTTTAATTTAAAAACACTCCCTTTCAAAATCAAAATATTGAATTAAAAATAAAATCACTTTATTCCAAAAATAATCCTTATTGAAAAGATATAGAAACAATAAACGGGTATCACATATAATAATATACTAAAAAAGACATTTTGAAATATATATAATGTTTTAAATACTAAAATTAAATAATTTAATAGAAAAACATATAATGATGAAGAAAAAAACAAGACAAATCATGTTACCTTTAACAGAAAGAACCTTAACTACAACGGAGATGGAACCAATATCCCCTAGACATCCAAACCACTAACAATTTTTTATCCTTTAAAAAAATCACAAAAATAAAAAACCAGGATTCATAGGGAAATCTATATACTATAATTAAGGGAGGTAAAATGATCGAAGTGGATAAAGAGAGGTGATTAACCATGAAAACTACTCAAAACGTGATTGAAAGTTAAAGGTCTAACAGGTATGATGGTTATAACTCCTCCTTGAGATCCCATGAATCGAACGAGTCATATAGAAGAAGAGTGTAGTGAATGTTACACCCTAAGTTTTTATGAAGTTATTATTATTTTTATAAATTAAATTTTCATTATTGTTTATGTTATATTCAACTTAAATTTATTCTTGCTCTATACACAACACTATCTTTGCATGCGTTACATGTAACATGCTGTTTTTAACAAACCATGATATATTAAAAAAAAATTTATATAAACATGACCTTTATAACATAGAAATTAAGTAATAGTAATATTAATAGTAATAACTACTTTTTATATATTAATTTTAATGGCTTTATATAATAAAGACATATTGATAATAAAATACATAATGTTCGTTAATGTATGTGTATGTTTCAGAAATACAATTAAAAAAAAGGTTCATTTTGTATTTTCTAAAATATTATAAATTATTTTGAAAAAAAATAGATAATTAATATGATAAAATTAAATTAATTTTTAAATTCATAATGTCAAAATTATCACATGGTTAATTTTTTTGATCTCTCTAAAAAGATTCTTTTTTTATGAATAGTGAAAAATACTAAACTTTAATTTAAACCCTAATTTTCATTTTATTAATTTATAAATATAAATTATATATTAAATCAGTTTTATGGAATACTTAATTAATTTATGCATCAATCAATACAATTTATTTAATTTTAGCTAATTTCATATTGAAATTGGATATAAAAATTTTCTTAAACATTCAATCTTGTTCTCCTTAAAACCCGCTTTCTTATCCCGTCAACATTATTAAGGTTACATTAATTATTTCCACTTCTATGAATTGATTTTTGAGAAATGTTTTAAATATTTTGGATCATGAAAATTTTAATTATCTAATAATTTCAAATTATTTTTGGTTTAAAATGAATAGTGAATGAAATAAAAATTAATTATTATGGCTAAGGTAATAATGGGTTTATTGGGGAGTTAAACAAAAAATATAAGGGTAAATGTTACTAATAAACTAGTCAAGACATTTTCCTAAAAGTATTTCCACGTTATAATTTATAAGGATATAAATTTATCCTTTTGGGACTATTTTTCCATCACTAAAATGTGGGATCACTAAATAGTTTTCAAATAATCCATATGTTTCCTCTTCCCCCACTTATAAAAGTCCACCACCTCTCTTATCTTCTTCACACATTCATTAAATTTTGAAGCATAAAATAAATATCCAAATAACTTTCCAAAATCCATACACTCATCTTAGAATCCTTATTTTGTGTATAAAACCAGCCTCTAGATAATAATAGTGCAGACCCTAGGGGGATATCTGAAGAAGAGGTAACTCTCATCCACATGAATTTTTATTTTATTTCTCATTCCACCCACTAAATTTATATTATATCATTATTATGTTATAACCTCATTATTTTAAATATAATTAGTTTTTTATGTTAATATGATGGCCTAAAACCATATCCACTTCCGTAAAAAGGGTTACGAAATTATCCTTCGTGTGTTTGGTGGAATACCACCTTAAGAACTGATGTCACTCATTTTTCAATTATCACATATCACTATTATAAATAATAATTTATATAAATATATTATATAATATTTATTAATTTTATTATGTTATTATTAATCTATAATTTTGTATCACACATACCGTCATACTCATGATTTTGTGGGAATACGATAAAGTCATTCATTTGAGGAACAAACTACTGCCTCGCGAAGCGATGTGATTCATTCATATGTTACATTGAATGTATTAATCATGGGGTTAATATATATTTTTTATATATTTTACATAAAAATTATAATGTAAAGATAATATTTTTCAAATACATTGCTTAATTTTATCCCTACCAAAAGATGAAAAAAACCAACTGTCATGCATACGTACAACCTATCATATCCATAAATAGTGTAATGAATTTCTTATCAAGAAACTTTATGGATCAATATAATTACATATATACATAATTTATAAAATATTTATGTCATGGTAATAGTTATGAGGATTATTTGACCATGACAACATTGATAGGACTAAAATTATGACAATCCAAAACATATATAAAAAAAAGCGGTTTATAACCAAAACATAGATTCAATAAAAAATTGTTAATAAAGTTTATAAAAGGTCATAAAAAAATAATATATGGTAAGAAATATTTGAATATTTTTATTTAATATATGTATAATAATTTAATAATTAATATATAGGATGTTTGACCGTGAGTTATGGAAGTCAATACTTAAGGTATGAGATTTTTTTCGCAATTTTCTGTCATTGAGACGTACATTATGTTATGAACCTATAATATTTAACGAGGTGTATATATAACCCCATTTACATTTAATATCATGAATTTATTCACCCCCAATATATATTATGTTTCATTTTATTTTATTACTTCATGGGGATTTTAAATCAATGTTACTATAGTGGTAATGATTTTATATTATAATATCATTGTTTAAAGGGATTATTATTAATTAAGTACCCAATGTTTAAATTTCATAATATACCACTCAATAATTATCATTAATTTTATTATACTCTATATATAATAAAATGTTCAAGTAATTTTTCAATTTTCCACTCATTGTTACTTAAAATTAATAAGAAATTTTATTTTTGAAAATATGTTTTTATTTCTCTATTTAGTCAAAAATATGTTCTCTTGTATGACCATGATTTATAAAAATGGTTTCAATATTTTTTATTAATAAATTATGATATTAAAAAATAAATTTTCACCCATGTTTTTCATTTTGTAATTTAATTTGAAAGGAATCTTTAGGAAATTTTATAAATAATTCCTATTCAGATTTTATCACAAATGTGAAAGGAATATTCATTCTAACATGTAAGACACAAAAAAACACTTCTTATGTAATGAATAATAATATAATACAGTATTTATTTATATGTTTTCAATGATACTTTCAAATAAAAATGTTTTGAAACTTTTTTTAGAAAGCATTTTTTAATGGGGAAAGGATATTTTTCGCAATAAATGATTTAAATGGTATATCAATATTCTTTCCATCTAAGATTACATTCATTGGTGTTAACTAACCCTTAATTGGGATACGATACAAGGATAAAATTATTATCATTTCATATAATGGTTTCTGTATTTATGGAATTATGTTTATGAAACCTATTTCTCTAAAACTGGTTATACCTTGAGAAAATGATATTGAAACTCTCTTCTTTTCATGGGGTATTAAATAATGAAATAATTATGAAACCTTTATATTTTCCACAAGTTATGACATGATGTAATGTTTATGATACTCATTTATTTACATGGGGAATTTTATGATGAATGTTTATGAACTTTTGGACCAGATAAATATGGTTTTCATTATTTAAATAGTGGGACCTATATCTCTCTCCAATTCATTCGGTCAAAATTATATCTCGTGATCTAGACATGAATGGAATGGGACCTGAACATGATTAAGTAAAGTAGGGATGAATATAGAGTGAAATTGATTCACTAATACATGGTTAGAATGGAGAGTGGAAGCGGTTTATAAAATGAATTTGTCTTATTTTACGGTCATGTAAGTGTACCTTCACTAATTTGGAAATGATTATCTGTGATTATGTTGATGCCATAAATTCCACATCTTAGGCTGAGGTTATTCTCTCATGCATCATATTATTTAATTACCTTATGTATCATGTCTTATGAACTACCAATGTTTATTTCATGAAAAAGAATTCTGAAATTTGATATGAAATTTATGGGTTTCAGGTGTTGTAATCATGTTATCATACTGTTATATTCATGGTATTATTACATATCTCCATTGTTTACACTTGATTTTCATATGAGATCTCCCTATATTATTCTACCTTCCCCCGGGTTATGAAGACATGTATTATGGATGATATGTCTAATAGGGGTACATGATGTGAAGATCATAATGGGAGATGATGTATCTCACTTATGGATGGGTTTTTTAATTTTCTATGTTTTGATAGGCACTAAATGATTATGATCCTCAAGAGTGTGTTTATGTGATTTAGTGAATATTCATAAAAAATCATATAATGACAATATATGAATATCCTATTTATCTATACTTAGTACCAGATGATAGTTTTAGTAAACCTTTGGAAACCAGGATGAGAAAACCATAGTGAGATCCCTAAGGAATGTCTTAGTATATTTTTAAAGATGTGTCAAGGTATATGAAAATGTCCTATAAATTTTAAAGGGATAGAGTGAGTGTATTAAAAGAATATACATTCCTACCTGGATACTAAAATTTTATGTGGATCTATAATTGATGTACCTAGGGGTAAAAATATAAAAAAACCTTAATGGGATATACTCAATAGGGAACTGGTGTATGAAAACAGACCTTGTTGCATATATATTTTGAGAATCTGGTTTGATATGAATTTGAAATTCACAAACTCCTTATAAGTTATCATAAAGGATTTAAATTTATGGTTACTATGAATGAAGTAGGATAAACTTAGGGTGTTATCCATCAAAGAATAATTATTCATGATTTAGACGTCTTAGAAGGGATTTTTCCTCATTATGTGGTTCACCATTATACTAATTATTTCATACACTATGCTTTTTGGTTTTTGTAGATGGATGGAAAAAGGGATCCAACTTAATGCTGAGTGTGAGGGAAAATGAAATGAATTTCTACCTGGTCATCAAATCATTATTTGAGATTAAAGAAAAAACATCATTATTATTAAAAAATATATTTATCATCCAATTAATCATGCTCGAAAAATATCAATCAAAGAGGAAAGAACATTATGTCGATTCTTACATGAGGAACCATCCACATTAATTCTATGGGTCTTCTAATCCACTTGTTACGAAAAATGGATCTATACAAAAGATAATATAGTTTTCTTTATCTAGTGTTTGAAAACGTAAAACTCATTGTGGTTGTCTACTGTTTTGATGGTAAAGAGAACAGATGATAGAATATTATTAAGAATAAAAGGAAAAAAGATGAAATTTATTCCATGGATAGGTATGGGTGAATGAAATTATTTTTCCATAATTACTTTCCTCATATTCACTGTATGATTATGGAGAATAAATTTCTTGATCTAAAGAAAAATGATTTTTAATATATTGGAACCTATGATTAAAATTTTACAAGGCTTGTGGGGCACTCCTTAGGTATTATCATACATCCTAAAAGTAATGTTTCTTGATAAATTAGTGTAAAAACACAATATTTTTAATAGAGTTTCCTCTTAAATACTTTAGTAGATATAAAGATATCTTTTACTATTCTATCAAGGTGGAAACATATATTAGAGTTTCATATCAATATAATGGTTTGAAAAGATAATGAACATGGAATTAAAATGAACATATAAAGACCACGGATAGAAGAAGATGATATTTCTTTATGCTCAAATTGTGGGAAGATACATGGAAGAAATTTCTATATGGGAAACAGTAAATCAATCATGTGTGGAAGAGATGTTCATCGGGTAATTGAATAATGAAGTGATGGAAAGAGGTTAGCTAACTTTTTGAATAGAGAGAAAGCTATAAAGAATGCACAACCCAAAAATTATTACATTATGTGTATGGAGAATGGGAATTTTAAAAAATAGATCCTAAATCGAATGGTTAGTGATGATGATTGATGTTAGTAACTTATTATACTGAGGGATATGGGGAAGTATCATGTGATCATTATTTATTGGGAGGGGTGAGATAATGACATGGTAAAAGGTACAATTTCCATCCACTCTATAAATTCTAATGCCATATTTGACTATGGATATACCCATTGATTCATATCCGAAGAATTTTATAAGGGTATCAAGATTCCACACAAGTTATTAGATATAGAATTAGCTATGAAACCCCAAAAGGAAATTAATATCACATCCCATGTATATGATTCCTCTACGGTTAAGTTTGGTGGGAATATGCTTCATGTGTAGATTACCATTCTTCATTTTGCAAAATTTGATGTCATCTAAGACATGTATTGGATTTATCTACACAAACCTCATATCAATTTTTTAGGAAGGGAAGTCACGTTTGATATTCGAAACACAACTGTGAACGTCTATCAATGTCAATATATGTAAAAAACATATGATGGAGATCACATCTGCTATATAGGTCTTGATTCTCATCTACAAAGGGTGTTTTTCTCAAATGGATGGGGAGAAATGTGAAATTGATAATATACCTATTATGTGGGAGTTTGACAATGTATTTCTAGAAGATTTTCATATCCTTCCACCAAAATGTTATGTTGATTTCTCAATATATCACCTACTTGTTGCCAATATGTTTTAAGTCTTCCTATAGAATGTCCCTGATTGAGTTGTTGGAGTTAAAGAAGAAACTCTATGGGAACCTTGACATGGGATTCATTCAGAGAAGTTTTTCAACATGGTGTGTACCTATTCCTTTTATTAAGAATAGAGATGGATCAATGAAACTCAACTTTTATTTTCGTGAGTTGAAAAAGATCACAACGGAGAACAAGTATATTCTACCTTATAATTCTAACTTTTTTATCAAATATGAAAACATCAATACTTTTCCAAGATTGACCTTCATTCTTGATATCATCAATCAACATTCATGAAGGAGGATATAAAAAAGGAAACGATCAGTACAAGGTATAGAAAGTATGAATATATAGTGATTCATTTCAGTCTTATGAATGTCCCTTCTATCTTAGTGGATATAACGAATATAGACTTTAGAGATTGCCTTGATAATTTTTTTTAGAAATTTAGATGATACTATAATCTATTAAAATATAAAGGAAGACCATGAAGACCATTTTATAATTATTCTATAGACCTTATGGAAGGATAAAATATATTGGAAATTTTCGTGATATGAATTTTGGTTGTAAGAGGTTTCTTTTTGGGGTCATATAATCTCAAGAGAGTGTATATCAGTAGATCCATCAAAGATGGGGGATATTAAAAGTTGGACCAGATCAACCATGGTGAATGATATATGTATTTTTATAGGTTATTCTTGATATTATCAATGGATTTTTTGATAATTTTTCATAACTATCTAATTCACGAAACATTATTAACTCTAAAGGAAACCATGGTCCAATGGACATATGAATGTGTGGAAAATTTGAAGGAACTAAAGAGAAGATTAGTCATCAAACTTGTGATTAAATTACCATATAGGGGAGATATGTTTTATATCTATCATGATGCAACTGAGAAGGGATTGGGATATGATCCATTGAAAAATTAAATGGTTTTATATTATGCCTCATAACAATTGAAATTTAATGAAATATATTACCTAACTCATAATTTAGAGTTAGTTGTACTGATTTCTTCATAAAAACATAGTGAAATTATCTTGATAGAGAAAAGTGTGATATATATACTCATAAAAACGTTTATAATATATATCCATATAAAAGGAGTGAAACATGAACAAATGAATATGGTTAGATCGGATTAAATATCTTGAGTGACCAATAAATCACCACCTTTTGAAAGAGTTTATGGTGGCCAATTAATTGATTTAAAGGATCATACATGCTTAATCATGATTATGATAAAACAAGATACAAATTTTTTGGTATTTAATAAGGATGTATATGTAAATCCTGATGGTAGGGGAAAATATTATCTTTCTCAACTATATGTTCAACCATCTATCCAAATAAAGATTAAAGGGAAACATAAGGAAAATATAGATCTAAAAAAGTAAGTTAAAAATGTTTCTAAGTTGAACCATGATCATGATGGAATGATAAGACTTTGGAACCATGTCTTTGATACATCCAAAACAAGCTTGAAGATGAATGTTTTATAGGAAAGTCACAATTCTTCATTATATATTCATATTGGAAGTACGAAGAGTAGTTGAGATTTGAATGAATACTTCTGGTGGGATGGCGTGAAGAGATATATCATAGAGTTTATCTCTCTATTCTTGGTATGTCAACTTTTTATGTGTGAAATAAATATTTCTAATGGGATGGTCCACAGATTTCCAATACTATAATAGAAATGGGAATACACCACCAAATATTTATTCATCGGACTCCCCAAAAGTTATAAAGGGAATAATTTTATTTGTGTTTTAGGCAATCACCTTACTAAGTTTTCAAACTTCATCAATATTAGAACAAACATATATCTTTATCATCATTCTATTATATACATTAAGAAAGAGGTAAGGTTTCATGAAGTACCAAATTCCATTATGTATGATCGAGATATGAGGTTTAACTCAATGTTTTGGTGAAGTATTCAACAAGATATTGAAAAGGATGTGAGTTTCATCATTTTGTATCAACCTGAAATAGATGGTTAGTCTGAAATAACAATTCGGCCCCTAGAGGACATGATGAGTTCTTATTCTTTGGATTTAAAAATTTCTTGAGATCAAAAACTTTATTTATTTATTTTCCTTAAAATATTAGGTTTCGCACAATAATTATGAAATCTCATTATAAATATCTATATGAAATCTCATTATAAATATCTATTTGAAAAATTAAATTTCCTTGATGGATTTCATTATTCATAACACCATGTTAATATTGTTTTTCAAGAAACAATGTCTTATCTTATATTACACGCAACACCGAGTTTTAACAAAACCATGATATATTACAAAAATAGATATTTGAATGAAACTATTATAATGTATATCTTAATAATAGTGATATTTATAGTAATTATTACTTTTTAAATATTATATATAATTATTTTATATAATCAAATCATATTGATGATAAAGTCTTTATATGTTTCAAAAATAATGTTTTCTCATAAAACAATTTGTATGCCTTTTGTAAAAAATAACAAAATTAATTTTCTTATATTTTTGTAAACATTATTTTGATAAATAAATTTTATTTGATAATAAATAATTTCAAAAATTATCTTTGGGTGGATTTTTATGATTTTTCTGAAAAGTTTCATTTTTATGAATATTGAAAATAATATATTCTTAAATGAAAATAGCCTTTTCTTGAATTTATTTTTAAGGATATTAAAATTTAAATTTGCCTCAAAGTATTATTATTTCAACATTATATAAAATAATATTATTTTTGTTATTAGAAGTAATTTTATGTTGAAATTGGATATAAAAACTTCGTAATTTTTTTTTATCATTTTGGATTTAAAACCCCGCTTTGTCATCACATATATGGCATTAATATTAAATTAATTTTTCCAATTATGTTAATTATGTTTTAAAAAATGTATTATATATTTTGAGTCATAATAATTTAAATTATAAAATAAGTTAAAATTATTTTTCATCCAAAAATACTATTGAATGTCATTAAAATTAATTATCACTGTAAAGGTAAAAAATGGTTTACTTGGGGTTAAACTAAAAATATAAGTGTCAAATTTACATATAAGTTTTTTTAAAAAATATTTCATGGATATATTGTGAAATTATCATGTCTTATTGTTTAATATGATTCATTTTTTACTCTTTTTCCTATGAAAAACTTGGGTATACTTAATTCTTTGAAAAATACAATGTGTGTCCTCCACCCCCCCCCCCACAATATAAAAGTCCACCCAATCTCATCACCTATTAATTCTATAAAACTCTTTTGGATCATAAAATAAAATACCAAATAACATACATGTTACCTAGATTCATTTTATAAGCCTTATTTTGGGCATAATTCCATACTAGGAAATCTTTTAGTGAACTCTTACAGAGGATACCCGTAAAAGAGTTAACATTCATCAACGAACATATTTGTTTTAAGTCTTCCTCCATAGACTTACATTTTTTTATATAATCATTATATAATAATATTATTATATTACATATAATTTTATTTTTTTATTTTTAGGTAATTACTTACAACCTTCTCAACTTTCATCAAATGGTTTACGAAATCATCATTTTTGTGCGTGGCAGACTGCAACCTCACGAACTAATGTGGTTTGTTTTTTCATTACCGCCTGTCAGAGTTCAAAATAATCATATATTTCTATTTATATAAGATATTAACTATATTTATGATTTTTTTTGGGATTATTATTTCACACATACCTTTATACTATTCATTTTTTGAGAATATGATAACATCATTCAAGTTTACGGAGGACTACTACCTCACTAAGTGATGCCATTCCTTAATGCTTTACATGTAATTTGTTAAAGATAGTATTAATAAATAATTGATATATATATATATATGATATAAAAATGATTATTTAATGATATTATATACCATTTAATTTTATTTCATTATCACAAAAATAAAATGAAAAAAATCATTCATGCGTAGGTATGATCTAGCATCTCCATGAACAGTTTATTTCATTTCCTATCACTAAATTTGGTGGATTAATAAAACCACATATATAATGAATAAATATTATATTCAAATCATATTTATTATTAGGTATATTATCTAACCATGATCAAATTAATATGACGAATAATATAAAAAAACAAAACTTATAGGAAAAATAAATGGGTTATTACACGAAAGATTTTTTTAACATGGAATTATTAATAAATGAGTAATAAAGGTCCTACGATAATGTGGTATTATATATATGAATATGGTTATTTAATATATTTATAATAAACTTATATTTATTATAAAATATTTCTTATCATGTGCGATGGAAGTTAAGACTTAAGGTGAGGGGTTTTTATCTCAATTTTCCTTCTTTGAGATGTATGTAATATTATGAACCTGTATTCATCAAATACGTGTATATTCATACAAATTTAAATATAATATCTTGGACTTATTCATACTATTTAAATTTTATGTTTCACTTTATTCTATTACTTCATGTGGATTATGAATCAATGTTACGAAAGTGATAATGATTTTATGTGACAATCTCATGGTTTATCGATATTGTTCAAGATTAAGTCTCCAATGTTGATGTGTCATGATATATCTCCAATGAATTCTCATAAATTTCCTTCCCCTAATGATATTCATGATATTTTCATGTAATAGTTCCATTTTCTACTCACTATAACATAAAATTATTAAGAATTGTTTTTAATAATATCTGATATATCTATCTTTTCGGTCATTAATCAGTTTTCATCCGAAGAAATGTTTTCTAAAAATGATTTAAATAATTCATTATACATTGATTATGTTTTTTAAAAATAAATTTTTACCCAAGAATGGCCTTTTATAAAATTTATCAGAGTAAAATTCATGATTATTTAGAAATAATTATTGTTTTTATTTTACCAAAAAAGTGAAAGGAATCATAATTATAACATATAAGGAATAAACCAAATTTTACAAAATCATTACCAATCATTTATGATAAGATTAATTTATAGTTTTTCAAGGGTATTTTTATCTAATTTGTTTTCATTTTTTAAATAAAGTGTTTTGAAGAGGAAAGGTTATTTTAATCAAGAAAAATTATAAATGATCTTTCAAATTTATTTTCTATTTAAGAAAACATTTTTTTTCTTACCTATAGATTACTTAGGATATTATCCTAGAATTCCATTCATATTCATTCTTTTAATGGACTATATTTTGATGGAATGATTTCTATGAAGTCTATTTTTATTCCACCCATTATAAGATGAGGAAATTATTATGAATCCCGATTCATTGAAATGGTTATTCTTTGAGGAAATTATTTTGAAACCTATATCTTTTACATAGGTTAGGGTATGATTAAGTGTTCATAATACCCATTTCATTTCATGGGTTATCATATTATGAATTTTTGTGATCTTATGGAATACATAAATATGGTTTCCATTATGTGATGGGAGTAACCTATATATCACTTTAGTGAATTGGGTAAACATTTATATGTCATGATATAAACATGAATAGAAAAGAAAGTGAACCTATTTTAGTAATATATGGATGGAATGTGGAGTGAACATAGTACATTAAGATAGGGAAATAATGGGGAGTAAACCTAATTCAGTAAAGGACTCTGTTTGATATTATGGTCATTTTAGTGAGTCTTGAATAATATATAAATGATTTTATATGCTTATGTGTATGCCACAAATTAAGTTTCTTAAGTCTATGATATGATATCATAGATTATGTTACTTGATTCCTTTATTCTCCATTTCATATGAATTTCCAATATTTATTCCTAGACATGACATTATGATATATGATAAGTAGGTTCTAGTTTTTAAATTTTATTATCATGTTCTCATACCCTTATATTCATGATATTCATACATATCTCTTTTTTAACCCTTACTAAGAATCTAAGATCACCCTTTCTATTTTTACTTTTTTCCAAGAAATAAATATATGTAACATGTCTCATATTCTTAATAAAGGTTATAGTAGTGAAAATGATATTGGGAGATGATTTAGCACACATATGGGCCATTTTATATGTTCCTAAGTTTCCAAGGCAGTAAGCGATTACAATTCTTGGGAATTTGTAGATGTTATGTAATTAATATTTAAAAACTATTATGTCATGTATATATTTGAAAATTCTAGTTCTCTATAGTAAATCCCCCTTAAAATAGAATAGGTAAATGTAGAAAACCAGAAAACATAAAAAACATGGAAGAAAACATGGTTTACCCACAATATTTTCTAAACCATGCGATAATCATGTTGGATAATCCCAATACACAAAATATGTCACATGATTCCCTAGGAGGCTTGGTATTGTTTGAAAAACAATACGAATACCTTAAAAACCACACTGTATCCATGATATAACCCTCAACACGAGAACTTATTTGTTACTAATAATCATTCATATAAAACATGAAATAACCAAAAATCCTTGAAAACGCAAACAAAATTATAAACTAAAAAATGTAAGTACTCAAGGTGATATAAGATGAATACAATTAATATAAAATATGTACTATTATGACATGTGGTTGTCACAATTTTCCCCACTATGAAACATCTTTCTCTAAGAATGTTATTAGTAAAAACTATAGTATAATAGAAAACAAAATATATAAATGATTACAAAGGAAAGGGAACATTTCAAAATAATTCATCATTGAAACCAAACTTCTAAGAGCTTGAAAATAAAAGAAATCATCGTCTAGGAATATTTTTAGACATATCCAAGCCAAATCAAACCACAAACACAAAACATAGATGTATTTATAAGAATAAAAGATTGACCATGGTTTCCACACCATTTATAATTCCATGGACATGGTGGAATATATGAAAAATATTGAGAGACACATAATAAAAATTTCCAAGAAACCATGCGATAAATTCATTCTAAAGGCACAAGCACTTCTAAAAAATCATAAGGAATAAAAACCACAACAACCTCAATGAGTGTCATTATTTGTCCCCAAAATATATAACATAAATGGTTAAAATAGGTTTTAAAACTAGATCACCACTTTAAGTGAATCCATAATAATCCAAGAAAAAAACCAACCATGCATAATCTCAATTTATGAGTCACCCAACCTAGTCATCCAATAATTCACACAAGGCCCTTCTTTTTTTCTAGCCTAAGATAACCACAAAATTTCAACAAAACATGTATTAAAAATTAAATCACTCAAACAAGAGGCATATAAATTGTGAGGAACAATAAAATGACTCTCATCACCATCCAGAAAATTATAATAAGTTCATAGGAAAAGATATATATATATATATATATATATATATATATCAATCTTAATTGGATATTCCAAACAAGAAATATCTATTTGAATTTAATCAACAATAGTTGATGGTAAAAAATCATGGACCATATAAAAATAATTACATAAATCCCAAAATATGATAATATACACAAAATATAAATCATGATACCCCTTCTAAACATATAGTGCACAAAACATCTAATGATAACTCAAACTACAAAATAGAAGGTAAAATATAGTAAATTTGAGACACGAGGTATTGTAATTACCTAGATCCCCAAATTAGAATGAGAGAAGATGTATCTTATCATTATTAAAATAAAATTATTTTCTAATATATGATCATCTTGTTATTTCTCTACATTCACCAAGTCACCTTTATTCCAATCATTTGAAACCAATTAATTACCTAACAATAGTTTCCTAGATGGGTTGGATTCTACTTAAATGTCCTTGATGGTAATATACTCAAAGGATTTCAAGAGTTATACAAGAAAAACAAAACCAAAATCTGGGAGAATACCTCCTTTCATGAAATGATCATTAAAAAATAATTGATGAAGAGATGCGGAGAGAAGACTGCTAAATATGAGAAGTTATCACCCTTCTCCTCCATTAATTAAAAATTGTTATTAAGGCTCGCATGATTAAGAGAAAATTAACATTTCATAACAGAATGAATAATTATCTAGGTTAGTATTATCATATAAAAAGACCAACACACTCCTTCAAAAATCATATAAGATGCCATATACTCTAACTATATTTATCTAAATCCTATATGAAGGCTCACCACACATATTAAAATGTTAGATATAATTGTTCTGATAGATTAAAAGAAAACCTCATTCCTTTCCAACAACCATAATAATTTATTCAATATATGATCACCGTAGAACAAATGGGTACACTAGTTCAAGAATTCCACAAATGGGGTTAGATATTTGAGAAGGATCCTAGTCCACTACTCTACACAAATATTTGGAATATTATAAAACTTAATGAACTACTTATATAAAATGAGAGGATACATTATAAATATGATCCTTGGAAACAATCCTTCTATTTTCAGTTTTGGACAATCATGGAGGCATATTATAAGAAACACAGGACTTGAAAAATATCAATACATGAATAAAAATATATAATAATTTATCTCATTATATGGCATGAATAAATTTGAAAGAATAAAGCACTGAATTAAGGGACATGTATACATAATATGAAAAGAATCATTTCATTCAAAATCACAAACATCCACTTAGATATTTGGAAAACACATTTCACCATGATATATTCTTATGAAAAAGGAAAACACCATTTTCATAAAAACAATACTACCATGGTGGATCAAACTTCACCAAAAAAGTCATATTACAAAAACACTTGTCCTGAAATATCCACATGTCTCATAAGAAAGATCATTTTTTGAAAATCAATTTCAAAATTTCTTCTTGATAATGAACACATTGTAAAAGCACTATGTAATTGTTTTTAAAAACACAACCTCAACAATAAACATTTTTTGTAACATCCCAACATAAGAAGAAAATTTATAAACATATCATGACTACCAAGGGATATTACTTGTCCAAAAATATATGAAAACCAAATTTAAATATTAATCACTTCCCAAAAGCACCTTATTTTTTAAAACCAGGATTTTTAAATAAATAACCACACATATATAAATGAATTTTTTTTGGAAACACCTCTAAAAATAAGTAAAACCCTCCACATTTCAACTCTAACTCGTGTGGATATTCTTAAGAGTAGTAAAAAATTGAGGGGTGACAAAAAAAACACCATTTTTTAACAAACAGTGTTGTAAATGGTAAAAACTATGGTTAGGAAATAGTTCTCTAACTATGAAAGAATCTCTAAGAGGGTAACAGACCCAAACTATGTGAGGAAAACATAGTTGGGGAAACCATGTCAACAATCTTTTTATCTCATTTTCTACACTATTTCCCCTATAAACCAAGTAATAACCTCAAATATAATATACATACTGAAATATGATCAATACATATTCAATATACACTAAACTAAATCAATAAAAATCACCACAACCCCAAATTAAAGGTAAAAAAACTACCCATTATGACATAAGGATCTAGTTGAGAAAGGGATCATGATTTTCTCCCCAAACCTACCACTTATGTCTCGAACACAA
Source organism: Viscum album (assembly GCA_963277665.1). Classification (NCBI taxonomy): domain Eukaryota; kingdom Viridiplantae; phylum Streptophyta; class Magnoliopsida; order Santalales; family Viscaceae; genus Viscum; species Viscum album. Next base: position 119,853,585 of record OY728119.1, read on the forward strand.
TCTTAATTATTCATTATACAATGAAAAATCTAGATAAAATTGGAATTTATCTGAATAATTTATGAATTTATATAACATAGATTGTTAAACAATTGATGAAACTCATCCTAGGTCTCTATGAACTTGACACCTAATCTGGATCTCCATAATTTCAAAAAGGTCTTCCTAACGATCAGAGGCTAGAAACTAGTATCTGGCCATCACATTAAATTTATTTGGGACTAATTTATCCCAAAAATAATAGATAATACATTGTGTATAATTTTACAATGTCTAACCTGAACCTTCATTATATTGGACATCCTTGTAGCATCAAGTGTAAATAAAAAAAATTAGTCACGTCAAAGAAGTCAAAACTACAATACTTATTCAACCCATTTTCATAAACCTCACACTTCATCCTTAATTAAAAAAATATGTATGGAGTTAATAAATGCAAGAATCATAATTGGAATCATCTAAAAATAACACTTTCATAATCAATACAACAATTAAAATAATAAACTAAATCCCAATTGGAAGTCCACTCCATAAACCTTATGGTTTATCACCACCCCCATCAAATCGAACACCATACAAAATAAAAAACCCCAAGTACATCTTTAGATAATAAGGAACCTATTATAAATAATAAAACTACATCCCTAGATAAAAATTACTAAAATAGTTCAAAAACATCATGATTTATGTTATACATATCTAAAGAGTAATTAAAACTGATTATCAAAAAGTTTATAGTATTGAATATTTTTTTTATTATAAATAACATATTTTACAACACATGAGAACTCTACTCAATAATCTAACTAACAAGGTCCTTTTTATACATAAATAATTATATATACCTATTTATAACATTTAGGTTGGAAATATAGCAAAGGGTTGATTTTAGATGCTCAGTAAGGGAAAAACAAAATGTCTCAGATTATAAATTCAAGAGTAAATTTTAGGAAGTAATAAATATCATAATAAAAGACCATAGTACTATAGATGAAGATAATATTTTTTTTTTGAAAAAAATAAGAAAATAAAATGATAATTAAGGTGACATAATATATTTTACACGGCTCAAAATATTTCATAACAACCATATTGCATGTTTTCCTAATGTAAAAGTGTGTAATACCTTTATAAAATAAGAAATAATCCTTAGAAAATGGGGGTTTCTAGAAATTAAATGAATCCAAAAATGTTGGCATCACATTATAAAAGATATGGAAATGTGGAACAACCTTATTCATATGATATCCTTTGTTAAAGAGTTCATTATAACCAATCCTATGTTAATAAACTCATTAAGTTTGTGCCTAAAAATGTGATGAAACCCATTATTAATGTGCATATGTGAACATGCTAATTATTTCCTTTCCAGACTATCCCATTATGTATGAACATAAACTAATTAATATTAGGTTAATATAGTAACCCCACATTCATTATCCAAACATATATGTTCCCCTCAAAATTAATAAAAACATATCATAATGAACCCATGGAATAGAATGGGTTTTCTTATAACATAAAAATATAGATAATTAAATATGAAAATATAATTTTCCAAAAAGAATAAAAACCAATAGATGATGTTCACACCTTCACCTCATGAGATTCTATCCATGAATGAATAATAAGAGTTAAAATATAATTATTTTAACGAAACCTTTTAATCAATCTTTAAAAAGATGTAGTCAATATTACTTTCCATACATGATTTTTTATGAAGTGAAGTATAATTTTCTAAAAACATTATTATAAATATATCCATATAAATTATTTTTTAAAATATATATTTAGAAAATATGTAGTGGAAGGTAAAAAAATTATTTTTCAATGGGGGAAAATATGTCTTTCAATATATTTGAGATAACTTTTCCATAAAACCCACATCATTAAAAAGAGTATTTAATTTTTATTTTATAAAAGAAGAATTTGAATTATGATAATAATAAATAATAATAAATATTATCCTTCCCATAGAGAGAATAGAGCATTGGAGGTATTTAAAATGTTTACAAGGTATGATGGATTCATTGGTAAGAATAGGTGATAATACTAGAAATTGTTAGACTTTTAATTTATAATATTTATTATTAAAGAATATATTATTTATGAGGATAAGTAATTTTACAAGATATGTAAAGGTAAACAAATATAATATTTATGTATTCCAGGATCATGTATATCATGAAAAGTAACATTAATGAAATAAGGAGATTACCCATTTAATCGGAAAATAAGCTGATGAAACCCTTAAATATAAATATTTCTTAGTTGATGGTACACTAACCTCATTTATAATTAGAAAAAAATAATATTCACCTATATCATATCCATTTTCATATATTTAAATATTTATAAACTTAAATTATATAGATATCCTTTAATGATATTAGAGTTGGTTTTTTACAACATAATGTTTTCAAATCATAGAATTAATTAAATAACATGATGGGTATGAAAAAGGGTTATGGTATGGGATTAATAAATTATAATTATAGTCACTAATTAATAATAAATATTTTTTTTTAAATAATGGATTGTTAATGATAAACCGGGGGAATAATTTCATTGAAAAAATGATTATAACAATAGAAGTTCATGAATTTGAAATATGATGAAGATTGTCCGTGAGTCATTTCAGGAGCATGGGACCTATAAAAATGGATTGTTAAATGGGTTTAATGATATAAAAGAATGTATTATATTGATTATTACATCATTATGTAAACTAAGGATTTATTATAAACACATCGAAGAATAATTACTTTTAAATCAAAGGGTATTATCCCAAAATTAGTACTTGAATCAAAACCATGGGGGAATGATCTATTACCTTTCTTTATGGATTATTAATTCTTTAGAGGAATATAGTGAAACATATTGCAATGACTCGGGTTTTATCTAGTAATAATTTGGATTATTTCTAATAATCTTTCAAAATCTAGGTGCTGAGTCGGCATGGGATTCATGGGAAAGGAGAGCCTCTGTGTGGTGATATTAAAAATATTTAAAATATTATGTCATGTACACATAGTTTCTTTTGAAACACAGAATAATTATTTTTCAGAGTCCTAGAAAAGAATTCTGATTATATGGTTGAGTTCATAATGTGACATTTACCCTAGGCATGATATTAATTTTTTCAGCGCTAGGAGTTCTGTCATATGAGAGTTGGTGAAGAGGTGTTAAATAGAGGGTTATTATTTTAATAAAAAAATAAAAAATTTAACCCTACATCCCCTTGGTGATAATGGAAGAGAGGAGACGCAACCCTATCCTCCCTATTTGGTGTTATGAGTTGAACTGAGGATTTTCTCAATGAGGAGAGGGATCTCTGATCTCTGATCATGATGGAAGTCGCTCCCAGATCATGCTACAGCAGCTCCTGAGTGCCATCTTGTAACAAAATATTTGACGTTTTTCCATGAAATAGTTGGATCTGAGGTGGGATCCCACTTTGCCACATCTCCAGGACATCGATGACCATGTAGTTGAGGGCCTTCATGTGGATCCCTCACCCACTGGAGGGGGAGGTACCCTCATCATTTTATAGGGAGGCCCATCTACGATCCTTCTCGACATTTTTCAATCATTACGTTCCTCCCCCATTCCCTCTAATTTCTCTTTAACCTAAGGTTTATAATTCATTATAAGGATTTATGAATCTCCCTCTACTGGATTTGGAGTTCATATGCTTTATAATTACTCTTTATGATATTATTTTATCATTTTAATCAATTCCACCCATCTTTGGATCTGTTTGAAAAATTTATCTTTGAAGTGGGAGGTTTATAAAACCTGTTAATAGTCGGTCTTATGGATAATCGACACATTATGATTCATTTTTCATCAGAATAAGATATTAGCTTAGTCCAGTGCCCCCAGGGTCTTCAATGGACTCTTTTTCTTCTTTTTTAGATGTTCCTTTGATTTCCATATGAAACATGACCCACCTACAATGGAGATTTGGGTAAGTTTCCCTGAACATCCTCTCCCATTTCAAAACACCTCAATAATCCAAATACATGGAAATTTAGTGGGTAGGTAATTATGATCTGACAGTAGAACTTGGGTCATTTTTAATTCAATTTCTCCAAGAGTCTATTTCCAGGATGATGTATCTCGAATTCAGAATGATTTTTTTCATTTTGGTTGGAGGGGAGTTTAGATATAGGTAACCAGTTCATTTTCATAAGTTGGTTTATTATTGTTATTCTTGTATAGGCCCCATTCATTTATTGGAAGTATGTCAGTGTGGGATGTCAAACTTAGAAGAAATAATTTTGGATATAAAGGGTTGCATTTCTATGGAGGATGTCCAAAAGGATGTTCATTTTGATGGTTAAATGGAGCATGCGTTTTCTTCTCATAATGAGGATTGTACAAGGTTGAATGATCCTAAAGTTGTACCACCCCAAGCTTCCACAGTACACTTCTCTTTGAATAATACAGTAGCATGTGTTGTACGCAACTTCGAGTTCTAACCCACACACCACAACCAATGAAAGTAGCAGTTATGAATAATAATACATACTTTTTGAAATTTTATAAATTTTATCTTTCCAAATGGACTTCGTTTTTGTATTCGGAATATCGAAATTATCCTAAGTTGAATTTTTGTAATTTTCTAAGAATTTCCTATTTTTTTATGAATAGTGAAAAATACTTAAAAACAACTTTTTTAATCAAAATAATTTATAGTGATAAATTATACTATTGAGTGGTTTTAAATTATAATTAGAATATATTTTCACCATTTTATCCAGTGGTTTTCATTATAATTAATTTCAATTTGAAATTGGACATAAACAATTGTCAATATTTTGTTATATATTGTTTCTTAAAAACACGCTATTTGTTGTGACAACGGGAATTAGTTATAAAATTAATTAATTCAACTTATATATTTGGAATTTAGTAAAAAAGACATCATTTTTGAATTCAGAATATCAATTATAACTTAGGGTGAAATTTTGGCATTGTTCTGAAAAACATCAATTTTTTATTAATAGTGAAACCACTAAGTGATAGTTAAAAAACCGATTTTTCATTTAAATGAAACATTACCACTTTTGTGATTTTATTTTCAAAAATCCGACATTCATGGTTGTCATTAGGAATTAAAATTTGGTTCAATGGGATAAAAGTAATTTTTGGTGAATAGTAACTTTTAAGTTTAATTAATCGCGACTAAAGGTAATTAGGGAAATTTAAGGTAAAAATGGTATTATAAAAATATGAAAATACTCTTACACTTGTCCTACCCCTATTGGATGAGTTATGGACGACCCATACAATACACGGGTCAATTTGGGGACCCCATGGAGCCACTTTGGTAGGAAAATGACATTAAAAACTTTTTAATTAATGTTAAAATAAAAATGTAACAAACAAGAGTTGTTTTACTAAAACAATTTTTAAATGGGGTTAGACAAGAAATAATTTTTACTATAAATATTAATTAGAAATATAAAAAGATTTCCTACATCATGGTAATTTTTTTTATGATTTTTAGACATTAAATAAATTAAATTTTTAATGACACCATGATGATGAAGCGATTACCTCATTAATTAATGATTTTAATAAAATGGAAGGATAATGTACCATATAAGAATTACACTTGTCCAAAACCTATTGGATGAGTATATTTCGAACCCTTATCACCTTAGACTCTAAATATATAAGTTTGGGACCTTTAAAATCCGAAAATCATTATATAATAAAGTAACATTTCATTACTTTCCAAGAGCGCCCCTCCTCTCCTCTTATAAAAGCCCCCACCTCTACCACCTTACCCACACCTCTCAAGCCTTTGGCTCGGCCAACCCATACCCATTGTGTCTCTAGAAATCACACTCTTACTCCTAGAAGCCTCACGTTGGGTAGAAGTCTTCCCAAGGAAGCCTTTGGCTCAAATCAGAAAGAGTTACCATATTTTAAGGTAATGTCTTCTCTTATGTTATTTTGTTTTATTTTGATTTCCAACCCCTTAAACTCTTTTTATTTATTTTTTTTGTAAAAAGACTAGTATTATAAATATAATATGATGTTTTTATGAGAATAATTTGATTTAAACTTACACACACCTTCGTCTAATGGTTAAAGAACATACTGTTTATGTGGTTGGAGAATTTCTGCCTCACGAAACGATGATTGTTCAATCTTCTTTTAACACCTCTCATGGTGGCCATTATGATGAAACTATTTTTATATATGATATATAGTATGTTTTGTTTTACTTATGATTCTGTATTTTTCTTTTATGGCATACCTTTATGATTTCCATTATGGGTAAACGCGATAATTTCATTTTAGGAAGTGCGGACTACCGCCCCCTCAAAGTGATTTGAATCGTTAATGCCATATGTGGGATGTATAAAGGATGGATTAAATTTTATTATACATTATATTATACTTTATTTATATCATACCTTTATATAATTATAATTTCATTCCATTAAATACGAAATAGAAATGAATGTAGTGTTCATGCGTACGTACGGCTTACCGTCTCCATGAACGGTGCATTTCATTTCTTACCTCTTAATGTTACATAATATTATAAATGCATGTATATAATGGATATATATGATATATATGATATCTAAATCATTAATATAATTGTGGATATAATGGATATTTCCCCACATAAACAACATGTAATTATAATAAGTTTATTTTTTACTCAAGTACCGAAGATCGACAAAACAACCGTTATTAACTTAAATAATTACGTAATGTTCATAACATGGTAATAAGTGATATAAAAGGAATAATAAACTTGAAAAAGGTTCTTAAGAAATTATAAATTAACTCTAGTTTATTATTCAGGAGGTTAAAGAACGGTCAATTCAAGACGGACAAAATGTAAGGGAACTTCTTAAGCCAATTTTCGTTCTTTGGGTTAATCTCCTACTTTAAAATTATGTCATGGTATTATTATATCCTATCTTGTATTTTTAATTTCATTATGTGTAATTATATTGAATACAAATTATAGATCTATTTTATTTTTAAAATGATTTTTTTAAGGTACTTTGTCTCAATCTCCATTCATTGAGGCATATTTTGTTTTATACACAAATTTCTTTTATAAGGTGTATAAACCCCTTTTACTTTTACATTTATTCAAAAGGAATATTTTTATACAAAGAGTTTTACTAAATGACAAAAACGAATGTTTTTCTTGTTGTACGTATGCGGAGACAATGACTTCTGTGCCGCCGTGACCATTATTTGAGTTTCGGCTTCCTCTACAAGCCATAACCTTTTTTTTAATGAAAAATAATTACAAAGTTTTAATTTTCTTTTATTTTGGTATTGAAAATGGTTATGAAATTTTTTTATTATATCAATGTGTTGTATTGATATCTTGTTATGAAATGTGGAAATGTTATGTTTCCATTATGCATGTTTTATGTTATAAGATTATGTTATGGTTTATGATATGTTTAAAACTGTTCATATGAGGAAAGCATTGGACTTAATAAGTGATGGGTGGAGTACATTATAGCTTCTCGATGCATCTATAGGTCTCATGAGACAAACCAGTGTCTTGGGATGAGGCCTTGAAAAAATCTTATTTGTGGTCTTGGCACGAGGCCTTTGCTATGTGGTTATGATAGTCTGGAATTATGCATTCCATCATTATGAAAGTGGTTATTGATATTGCATGTGATTATTCGACCAGTAGAATATCCATGTGAATAATTAAATGGAATTATTTCATTTTACTTTTTCCATATTATGTTTAAGTTCAAGTTTAAAAGGATTTTGTTTTAGTTATACATTGCCTTAAATGTTTATGTTTATTTATGAAAGATTCTGCTATATTGTTATCCTTACTGAGCATATGAGCTAACCCCTTTCAATGTTTTAATTTTTTCCAGGATGTGAAGAAGTATTTTAGGAATGACCTGTAGGGATATTCGGAAGGGAATATGAGTGTGGAAAATGGGGACTATGTTATTGTAGTTTTTCACTTTATAATGTAATGTAACATTTATGAATGTATCTAGTGTTTCCAAGGCTAATAAAATAATCGGTATTTCGAGACATGATCTTTTGTGATCATGCCAATGTTAAGAAGTAATGCACCGACTCTGGGTAACTGGGGTCGGGGCGTTACAGTTGGTATCAGAGGCAGTTTAGTACTAACCATGGAAGCTAGATTTAGATAAACTCTGATTAGAGCACATAGCCCTCAGATAGACATTGAGGATTATTATAGAATATCATCCTAGAATTTTGGTATTATAGAGATTTTGTGAGTTTTCCGAGCAATACATCCATGTCTGGATACGAGCAGGTAGAACCGGCTCTGGCACAGATGTACCTAGGGGTAAAACCCAAAAACACTGCTTTGAGCAAGACTTGAATGGGAACTGGTGCACGACAACGGGCCTTGCTGCACTCTTGGTTACGACACTCCCAGGGGATATGCTTAGGATAATTATCATTTTCTTTACAACCCATTATGAATGGCTTATGAGTACATACTTCCTCAAAGAAATTTTTTTATGATTATGAATTATATCCATAAATAGTTCAATTTATGTTAAGTGTTTTACAAGTATGGAATTATGTATTTTAATTCATTAACTAATCTAGTTTATGTTATTGTTTAGAAATGGAGCCTAGTGGGAGAAATGGAAACCGTAACAATGCACGCACTCCGTGTAGGGATTTCTCTCCTGCTAAAGATAATTATTGTGGAGCTGGAGATACAACTGGTGCTGATCAACTTATTACCATACTTGGACAACTCAATCAGGTTATGAATAATAACCTTACTCGTATGGAGCACCCTGATCCGCAACGTGGAGGATCAATGTTAGACCGCTTCATGAGGCAACAACCGCCAACATTTAATGGGGGTACAAATCCATTAGTAGCTGAGCAATGGATAAAATCCATAGAGAAAATATTCCATGCCTTGGGGAGTGGCGAAAGGGAGAAGATGTCATGGTAGTCTACCACCTCACTGGAGATGCCGATAAATGGTGGTCGCTGATTCAAAACACAATGGAAGATGAAGAAGTATCAAGTATGGAATGGAGGGAGTTTAAGGAAATTTTCTTTGAAAAATACTTTCCACATGACCCTCGAGTAGATATGGAAAGGCAATTTCTGAGTCTGAGGCAGAAGGAGGATGAGAATGTCACAATGTATGAGCCTAACTTTACAAGGTTAGTGAGGCAAGCTGCAGATTATATATGTAACCCAAGAAGTTAGATTGATCATTTCTTTGATGGGTTTAAACCATTTCTCCGTCGATCATTAGTCTCACAAACCTTTTCTTCGTACGGAGATATTGTCTCGTGTGCTATCAAGATGGAAAAGGAATTCTCTAAGTCTTATGAATTTAAAGAAAAGCACGAAAAGAAGAGATCTTTTGATCAATCTAGAAATGGAAATAAGGGAAATAAGGGAAAAGTTGAATATCAGTCCTGCAGTAAATATGGGAAGAAACACCTCGATACTTGCTTGAAGGGAATGAGAGTCTCTTACAAGTGTGGTGAAAAAGGCCACCAAGCATATGATTGCAAGGGAAAGAAAGTTTCGGTCAATGTGGAATGCTATAATTGTAGAGATATGGGACATTATGCAAATTAATTTCCTAGGCATCATGGGAACTTACCTCAGAAGAGGCCAAGGGATCAAGGCCAATCTGATGTTATCACTACTGCTGAGGTTGAAGCTCCGAAAGACGTAGTGGCAGGTAATTTAATGGTTTCCTCAAGTTTAAAAAATGCATTATTTGATTCGGGATCATTGCATTGTTTCATATCTTCCCAGTTTTCTAAGAAAATTAGATATTTCCAATTTTATTTAACAAGAGAATTGTCAGTCAAAACTCATAAGGGAAGTATCATTGCAACAAAGTTTCATGAATTAGTCCCTATTAGGGCACATAAATTTTCTTTATTCGCTGATCTCATTGTCATACCTATGATTGAGTTTGATATAATCCTCGGTATGGATTGGATTTCAGACTATGATGCAATGATTTATTGTATGAAGAAGGAGGTTACGATTTTTGATGATGATGATAAAGAACACCTTATTTTTAGAGCAGAATCGTCCCAACCTAATTATTATTTAGATCCACCCCCAGTAGCTCAACTAAATTAAATTATTGGGGAGGAGGATAATGAAATGACTAAGGGTGAGGAAAGTAATGTTCAAATAGAGGATGTACCTATTGTGAAAGAATAGGTAGATGTGTTTCCGGATGATTTACCTGGACATCCTCCAGAACGAGAAGTTGAGTTTTCCATTGATTTAATTCCTGGATCATGGCCTATATCGAAGACTCCTAATAGAATGGCCACTGTGGAATTAGTTGAACTAAAGAAACAACAATAGTAATTGAGTAATAAGGGATTTATTCACCCTATTGTTTGTCCATGGGGAGCCCCTATCCTTTTTGTTAAGAAGAAAGATGGATCTATGAGGTTTTGTGTTGACTACAGGGAGATCAATGCTATAACAATAAAGAACAAGTATCCCCTACCTCTCATTGATGATTTATTTGACCAATTTCATGGAGCTCAATAGTATTCAAAGATTGACCTTCGATCTGGATACCATCAGTTGTGTGTGAAGAAGGAAGACATTCAGAAGATAGCATTTCGAATAAGGTACGGGCATTACGAGTTTACAGTAATGCCTTTTGGATTGACTAATGCACCCTCTGTATTCATGGATCTAATGAATAGAGTTTTCAAGGAATATATTGATGATTTTGTGGTGGTATTTATTGATGATATCTTGGTATACTCCAAAATATATGAAGATCATGAAAATCACTTGTGCATTATCTTGAAGACTATTAGAAGGCATGAATTATATGGGAAGTTTAGCAAGTGTGAATTCTGGCTTCAAGAGATTTCTGTTCGTGGCCATATTGTCTCTAAGGATGGAATTTCCATTGATCCTTCTAAGACCAAGGCAATCCAAGAATGTCCAGCACCGACGAGTATAACTGAGGTACCCAGCTTTATTGGTTTGGCAGGTTATTATCGACGTTTTTTCTAGAATTTTTCTCGATTGGATAACCCATTAACGAAGCTCACACGTAAAGGGGTTAAATTTGTCTGGAAAAAAGAGTGTGAAGAATTTTTTGAATAACTGAAGAGAAGATTAGTCAACGCTCCTATATTGACTCTACCATTAGGGAATGATGGGTTCGTTATTTATAGTGATGCATCAATGAAAGGACTTGGTTGTGTCCTTATGCAGAATGATAGGGTTATTGCCTATGCATCACGACAGCTAAAAATTCATGAGCAGAACTATCCTACTCATGATATAGAGTTAGCTGATTTAATCTTTTCATTGAAGATATGGAGACATTATCTCTATGGTGAAAATGTGATATATATACCGATTACAAGAGTTTGAAATATATTTTATCACAAAAAGAACTCAACATGAGGCAATGGCGATGGCTTAAACTACTCAAGGATTATGATTGCACGATACACTACCACCCAGGAAAGGCAAATAAGGTTGTAGATGCTTTGAGTAGAAAAGATCATGGAGTTTTGAACATGATGAGTGTGGAAAGGGATCCTATTTTCATGGATCTAGTAAAGATTGATATGGGAATCACCATAGAGGGTGAAACATCAAAAAAATTCAAATGGTTTCCAAACCAACTTTACTAGAAAGGATAAAGTGTTCTCAGGCCGATGATGAAGAGTTAAAAAAGAAGATTAAAGCTGTGAATGATGGGCGATTGAGTGACTTTGTGTATGAAGATGGAATTTTGAAATTTGGGAGGAGACTTTGTGTTCCCGATATACCTGATTTAAAGAGGGAATTATTATATGATTCTCATAGTTCCAATTTCTCTATACACCCTGGGAGCATCGAAATGTATAGAGATTTAAAGGGACATTTTTGGTGGGACAACATGAAGAGGGAGATTGCTGGTTTTTTGTCAAGATGTATGGTTTGTCAACAAGTGAAAGCTAGAAGACAACTTCCTGGTGGAGTATTGAAACCTCATCCCACACCTGAGTGGAAATGGGATAATATTATGATGGATTTTGTCATTGGACTACCAAATACTTCTATAAGGAATGACGCAATATGGGTCATCGTTGATCATCTCACGAAGTCAGCACATTTTCTTGCTATAAGGGAAGATCTACAACTTGAACGTCTATCAAGACTATATATTAATGAAGTTTTGAAAATTCATGGAGTACCCCTATCGATTGTCTCGGATCGTGATCCCCGCTTTACATCAAGATTCTGGAAAAGTCTTCAGAAGGCCTTGGATACTGAACTTCATTTGAGCACTGCTTACCACCCTCAAACAGATGGACAATCAGAAAGAACTATTCAAACCTTAGAAGACATGTTGAGATCATGCTCACTTGACATTCAAGGAATGTAAGATCAATATTTACCTCTGGTATAATTTTCCTATAACAATTGCTTCCATTAAAGTATTCAGATGGCACTATATGAAGCATTATACAGAAAGAGATGTCGCACACCAACCTGTTGGGATGACGTTGGTGAAAGAAAACTTCTAGGCCCAGAACTAGTGGAGGAAATGATGGAAACGGTGAAAGTAATCCAAAACCACATCAAAGCAGCTCAAAGTAGGCAGAAGATCTATGCCGACAATCGAAGGAAGGATTTGGAATTTCAGGTAGGATATCATGTTTTCTTGAAGGTATCTCCATGGAATGGAGTTGTATATTTCGGTAAGAAGGGTAAATTGAGTCCGAGGTACATCGGACCCTTCGAAATTCTAGAACAAATTGGGGTTGTAGCTTACCGTTTGGCAATGCCGCCAAGTCTCTCCAAACTTCACGATGTATTCCACGTATCACTATTGAGAAAATATATGCCTCACCCAATGCATGTACTCACCAATGAGGAATTAGAACTGGAACCCGATCTGTCTTATTTCAAAGAGCCCGTCAGGATTCTTGATACAAGAGAACAAGTTCTGAGAAACCGGACGACTCGTCTGGTAAAAGTTCTATGGAGAAACCATAAGATGGAGGAGGCAACGTGGGAACCCGAGGAACATATGATGAAGAATCACCCGAGTCTTTTTATACAGTGATATTATATGAAATTTCGAGGACGAAATTATTTGAAGGAGGTGAGAATGTAACACCCCAAGCTTCCACGGTACACTTCTCTTTGAATAATACAATAGCGTGTGTTGTACGCAACTTCGAGTTCTAACACACACACCACAACCAATCAAAGTAACCGTTATGAATAGTAATACCTACTTTTTGAAATTTTATAAATTTTATCTTTCCAAATGGACTTCATTTTTGTATTCATAATATCGAAGTTATCCTAAGTTGAATTTTTGTAATTTTCTAAGAATTTCAAATTTTTTTATGAATAGTGACAAATACTTAAAAAAAAATTTTTTAATCAAAATAATTTATAGTGATAAATTATACTATTGAGTGGTTTTAAAGTATAATTTGAATATATTTTTATCATTTTATCCAATGGTTTTCATTAGAATTAATTTTACTTTGAAATTGGACATAAACAATTGTCAATCTTTTGGTATATATTGTTTCTTAAAAACACGCTATTTATTGTGACAACGAGAATTAGTTATAAAATTAATTAATGAAACTTATATGTTTGGAATTTTGTAAAAAAGTCATCATTTTTGAATTCGGAATATCAATTATAGCTTAGGGTGAAATTTTGGCATTGTTCTGAAAAACTTCAATTTTTGATGAATAGTGAAACCAGTAAGTGATAGTTAAAAAACTGATTTTTCATTTAAATGAAACATTACCACTTCTGTGATTTGAATTTAAAAATTCCAACTTACATGGTTTTCAATAGGAAGTAAAATGTGGTTCAATGGGATAAAAATAATTTTTGGTGAATAGTAACTTTTAGGTTTAATAAATCACGATTAAAGGTAATTAGTGAAATTTAAGGTAAAAATGGTATTATAAAAATATGAAAATACCCTTAAACTTGTCCTAACCCGATTGGATGAGTCATGGACGACCAATACAAGCCATGGGTCAACTTGGGGACCCCATGGAGCCACTTTGGTAGGAAAATGACATTAAAAACTTTTTATTTAATGTGAAAATAAAAATGTCACAAACATGAGTTGTTTTATTAAAACAATTTTTAAATGGGGTTATACAAGTAATCGTTTTTACCATAAATATTAATTAGAAAGATAAAAGTATTTTCTACATCATGGTAATTGTTTTATAATTTTTAGACATTAAATAAATTAAATATTTAATGACACCATGATGATGCAGCGATTACCTCATTAATTAACGATTTTAATAAAATGGAAGGATAATGTAAAATCTAAGAATTACACTTGTCCAAAGCCAATTGGATGAGTATAGTTCGAACCCTTATCACCTTATACTCTAAATATATAAGTGTGGGACCTTTAAAATTCGAAACACATTATATAATAAAGTAACATTTCATTACTTTCCAAGAGTGCCCCTCCTCTCCTCTTATAAAAGGCCCCCACCTCTACCACCTTACCCACACCTCTCAAGCCTTTGGCTCGGCCAAACCCTACCCATTTTGACTCTCCACATACAACTATTACTTCTAGAATCCTCACTTTGGGTATAAGTCTTCCCAAGGAAGCCTTTGGCTCCAATCAAAAAGAGTTACCCGATTTTAAGGTAATGTCTTCTCTTATGTTATTTTGTTTTATTTTGCTTCTCCAACCACCATAAACTCTTTTTATTCCATTATTTTGTAAAACCACCAGTATATTAAATATACTAGGATGTTGTTATGAGAAGGATTTTATTTACATTTACACACACCTTCGTCTAATGGTTAAAGAACATACTATTTCTGTGGTTGGCGAATTTCTGCCTCACGAAACAATGATTGTTCAATCCTCTTTTAAAACCTCTCATGGTGGCCATTATGATGAAACTATTTTTATATATGATATATATTATGTTTTTTGCTTATGATTCTGTATTTTTCATTTATTTCACACCTTTATGATTTACATTATGGGTAAACGCGATAATTTCATTTTAGGAAGTGTGGACTACCGCCCCCTCAAAGTGATTTGAATCGTTAATGCCATATATGGGATGTATAAAGGATGGAGTAAATGGTATTATACATTATATTATACTGTAATTATAGTATACCTTTATATAATTATAATTTCATTCCATTAAATACGAAATAGAAATGAAAGTAGTGTTCATGCGTATGTACGGCTTACCGTCTCCATGAACGGTGCATTTCATTTCTTACCTCTAAATGTTATGTAATATTATAAATGAATGTATATAATGGATATATATGATATATATGATATCTAAATCATGAATATAATTCTGTATATAAGGGATATTTCACCACATGAACAACTTGTAATTATTAGAAGTTTATTTTTGACTCAAGTACCGAAGATCGACAAAACGACCGTTATTAACTTAAATAACTACATAATGTTCATAACATGGTAATAAGTGATATTAAAGGAATAATAAACTTGAAAAAGGTTCTTACAAAATTATAAATTAACTCTAGTTTATTATTCAGGAGGTTAAAGAACGGTCAAGTCAAGACAGACACAAGGTAAGGGAACTTCTTAACCCAATTTCTGTTCGTTGGGTTAATCTCTTACTTTCAAATTATGTCTTGATATTATTATATCATATCTTGTATTTGTAATTTAATTATGTGTACTTATAGTGAATACACATAATAGATCTATTTTATTTAAAAAATGATCTTTGTAAGGTACTTTGTCTCAATCTCCATTCAATGAGGCATATTTTGTTTTATACACAAATTTCTTTTATACGGTGTATAAACCCCTTTGACTTTTACGTTTTTTGAAAAGGAATATTTTTATACGAAGCGTTATAATAAACAAAAAAAGGAATGTTTTTCTTTTTTTACGTATGCGGTGACAACGACTTCTCCTCCGCCATGACCATTATTTGAGTTTCGGCTTCCTCTACAACCATAACCTTTTTTAATGAAAAATAATTAGAAAGTTTTAATTTTCTTTTATTTTGGTATTGAAAATGGTTGTGAAAATGTTTTTATTATATCAATGTGTTGTATTGATATCTTGTAATTGAAATGTGGAAATGTTATTTTTCCATTATACATGTTTTATGTGATACAATTATGTTATGGTTTATGATATGTTTAAACCTATTCATATGAGGAATGCATTGGACTTAATAAGTGATGGGTGGAGCCCGCTATAGCTCCTTGATGCATCAGTATGTCTCATGAGACAAACTAGTGTCTAGGCATGAGGCATTGACAAAATCTTATTTGTGGTCTTGGTATGAGGCCTTGGCTACGTGGTTATGATAGTCTGGAATTATGCATTCCATCATTATGAAAGTGGTTATTGATATTGCATGTGATTATTAGACCAGTAGAATATCCATGTGAATAAGTAAATGGCATTATTTCATTTTACTTTTGCCATATTTTGTTGAAGTTCAAGTTTAAAAGGATTTTGTTTTAGTTATACATTGCCTTAAATTTGTATGTTTATTTATGAAAGCTTCCGCTATATTGTTTTGCTTACTGAGCATCTAAGATCACCCCTTTCAATGTTTTAATTTTTTCCAGGATGTGAAGAAGTATTTTAGGAATGACCTGCAGGGATAGTCTGAAGGGGATATGAGTGTGGAAAATGGAGACTATGTTATTGTATTTTTTCACTTTATTATGTAATGTAACATTTATGAATGTATCTAGTGTTTCCAAGGATACAAAACTAATTGGTCTTTCGAGACCTAATATTTTGTGATCATACCAATGTTACGAAGTAATACACCGACTCTAGGTAACTGGGGTCGGGGCGTTACAAAAGTGGTGGATGTTTCTAGCTATATAAAACACAAATTGGTGATTTCCGAATGCCATACCAAACCTATATTAGGTTGGATTGAGGGTATGGGTCCTTTAGGGAATTATTTTCCAACCCATCCTGATTCATATGCAGATGTGATGTTATTTAGAAATGGATCTAGCATCAAGGAGGGAATTCATGGGATATGGATATTCATGGGCCTTGAATCTGGTCTAAGTGTGGCTCCCCAGTCCCCACATAATAAAGGGATTGTGGAATATATGACAACTATCATGAAGTTTAAAGGGGTACTGAGTTAACTACCAAATTATTTGGTGCTAGTAAGGACATTCCAAGCATTAAGTTGGGAAACCGATATAATGTTCTGGCGATTGATGGTTTGGTCCAAAATCAACTATAAATAAGACAGGATTAGTTTTCTGATGATTTAAAAGGCCTATCAGAGGAAGTGGAAATCAATGATATATCCAACCAATTTTTAGTAGATAGTGTGGAGGGGAGTAATGGAAGGGGGTCTTACAATCTAAGAAGAAGGATGGTCTGGAAAGTCAAAAAGGACCCCGATAATTGCATTCTTATGAAAAAACAAAAAACCCAAAGGTAGAAAGGATTATTACATACTAATAAATCCATTAGAGACAAGATATTCTAATTAATATAATCTTAAGTATATGGATTTTAAACATATTAATAATCCATACCAAGAGAAGGAACAATGTGCATGTCACCTGATAGTCAGTACAAACAAGAAAAATGAAGTGCTAGGTGAAACAAATGGGTTACATGATGTTGCAGAGGCGATGTGACTATCCCTAAATGAGGAAATAAATGGTTGGGACATTCCCAATATGGGGTATTCCATTATCCATCTGTGGGATGAATCCAAGTAAGTTCCAACCTAGGACCTTAATGGTCACTCAGAGAAGGTTATGCTAGAAGAGTGGATTCCAATTTGGGGATCACAAAAGGATACTAATATGATGTATAATAGGAATATTTTGGTGGATACCAACAAATTGAAGATGGAGTAGATCAACAATAAAGACCATATTCTAGTAAGAAGTTTTAACGTAAGGAAAATTACTCTAGAGGAGTACATACAAACATGGGACAAAATTTCTTATTGGTTCGAAGAACTTATCAATGATTATCCATCCATAGAGGTAAGTAGTCTCCATTGTAAATTATTTAAGGATAATGTGTCAAAAAGGAAGAAGTTATGCTTTAATGGCTCAAA
Organism: Viscum album; assembly: GCA_963277665.1. NCBI lineage: Eukaryota > Viridiplantae > Streptophyta > Magnoliopsida > Santalales > Viscaceae > Viscum > Viscum album. The sequence continues at coordinate 119,871,692 of OY728119.1, forward strand.
AATCATATATTGTACCTGATTCATGTATTCTGAACATCATGGTTTATCACTTTCCCTTAAAGTTTTTGTTAAATAAAAAAATTTATTTTCAGTTAGTCAATAGTTGGATGTGAGTTCTATTTCCCAATCCCCTTTTTTGAGTTTATAAAGGTTTTAGACCCCTTATACAACTTCTAGTGACCTAGCGGGGATCGAGATTTTTTTTCCAAGAAAACCAGCGTGATTCGATACTCTTATAGGTGAATTCCTATCTGAATTCTCAATCACATGTCATGTAGTGTAGGGCCACACATCACGTGTTCTTATTTTTTTAGGGTAGATGAATTTTTTAGACTACGCAAAATATTTCTTTGTTACACACTATGTACTGACCATAGGTCATGTGGCCATGAGACATTTCCATAGAAGACTTTTAAATATACACAACTGTGTGTAGGTACATGTACAAAGTACATGAGAACATGGCTCTGGACATGGGCATGGGTGATGGAAAAAAGCCAGGAGGCCTTTTTTTCAGGACATGCCATGTAACAGAGGTACATTCCACATGTGACAAATGGTAGTCTGGTTTGTGTGTAGAAAGACACAATCAGGGGCTCGGATGAGGCGAGACACACCATGTACAGTTTATACATGCCATGTAAGATCACATTGATAGATAAATAGTGTAGCAGAGGACACAACTGAGTGTTCAGTTGGGGTTACACACTACGAATACCCCCTTACACACTGTGTAGCCTCTTTTATAGATTATTTCACCATTCATATATCCTTTATCAGGGATCATATTAAGGATTGTGGGTAGCATGTATTATGATTTTTTCTATGTAGAACGCAATGGAGACCATGGTTTGTCCCTTAGAGGTACAATGAAAGGAAATGTTGTGGGTCACTTTGGTAAGCAGTGTTTAGACCAGTAGTGTATTAGTGATTTACCATAGTCTATACCTATAAGGGTACAGTTAAAAAATATGTCATAAATACAAAATTCAGATCTCCAAGAAATGATGAGATTGGATAGAGGTTTTTTATCTATCCAGGAATGCTAGGGTGGGATCCATTATCATATATTTGGATATTTTTTGTCCCATCAGAGATCCAAGGGAGGGATCCACTAATGTATGATTTTTTCCTAGATCAAGTTCATGGTATAGTTATGGCCAATACCATGAAGAAGAAGATCCCTTATCTAGTAGGATCTCCCAGTAGAGTTTGTGGTATCATCAGATTATATACTCTCATACGTGGTGGGTGGTTTCAATTGGGTTTGTGGAATCGTCGTGACCAACACAACATGGTGAAATATCCCTTGTCTAAGTGATATGGTCACCGAGGTGCAGATCAGTTTTGTAGTTTCCCTCATAAGATTTTGGGTGTGATTCCCTTTCTGAGTGAGATCTTTGGGTTATCATAAAAGGTTAGTGGTGTCACCCAGTAGATGCTGTGAGTGATCCCCTATTCTGGGAAATACTATCTTTAATATTCTATACTAGGTTCATAGTGTACCCCAACAGGTCCTAGGAGTCATCCCTTTTATGAGAGATGATACCTTTGGTGGTTCTAGTAGGTTTAGTTGCATCTCCCATCAAGGATGGGTGAGATCCCCAATCTGAGTATCATGTTATGCTACGTTTCAACATGACTTTATTCATGGTGATATCTAATGAGCATGTTCTATAAAATGTATTCCACCTGGGAAGGCCTAGACGTTCCATTGGATATATTTTACCCAATTGAGTGGTATCTCTTGGATGTTACATTAGGGATAGAAAAGTTTTATTTGATGGAATGTATCTCTTAGATATGTTCTGGCTGTGATGGTAGAGCTCGTGGAGTGTTTGGTCTTGGTTGTGAGTTACCTTTGGGAGTGATGTAAAATATTGTCATTGTATATCATTTCGGAACTTTATGTTACTTAAATTTTGATATTATTATATCTATGAGTATTCTAGGTTCCCTTGTGGTGTTTTCATGTTTCAGGGTTAACACACCTTGGGGTATGATATTACTAGTTGTGTATAGATGAGGATGTTTGATATGGAGTTTCTCTCTCATTTGGGTTCCCTCTGGCTGGGTTGAGAGGATTATTTCCTTTCTATTGCTCCATTTTATTTTTATTTTTTGGGGATCCTTCTAGGTATATTTATAGTTACCCTTGCACAGTAATTTCTAGAACATGTTTTGTTTTTGCAGACCACAATACATTCGATAGATTCCCAAGAGAACATGGAGAAAGTGGAGCTTAGTGAGATATACTGACTAGGGTATTTATTGGAGATTGTTCAAGAATCTCACCATAATTTGTATTTGAAAATGATCCACACCTTCTCGGAAGGATGGAATATTTTATATTTTTCTTTTTATAGTCATGTATTGTTCTCTTTTTTTAGTTTTTATGTACTCTTGTGGGGGGATAGATATTTGCAATCATTTTTTTACGTTCATTTTATTATCTATTCATTGTTTCATGGATATGTATGTGGGTGAATGAATATAGGTACAATGGATTAATTCCTCCCATGCTTGTGTGTGTGTGTTATTCCTACATGGAGTTAGACTCCTACCACATGCCTATGATGTTGGGCCTGGGGAGTTGTGACTTGAGCACCATTCAGTCGGGTTGTGATAGAGTGGTATCAAATTAGGTTTCCACTTTGGGACCACAGTATTGGGAGTATGGTTAGGGTATCATAGTGACAGTGTATAAGTGTTCCTAGTTCATATTTTAGGACAAGGACCCCATTGTTAGTGTGGAGTATGACATATCAATTCACCAGGACTCTAATAACATGATTTTTGACATGGTAGACTAGGAAAAATTTTGTATGAGAATTTTTTTACATGAATCAAATAAGACTGGGTTTAGGGTTTTTCATGTCCTTATTGAGTCATCTCTCATGATATGAACCTTGATAGTGGGGGGGGGGGTCTTGATTTTATTTCCGGATGCCTCCATGATGATATCCATATAGGGTTCTGCAGTAGGATTGGATAAAGATCCAACATAGGATGAGGATTCATTAAAGGGAAATATTTATGATGTTGGACCTCCAAATGGTCATCTAGTTGAGCCAACATATGTGGAAACGTATGTTATGCTGGTAGTTCAAGATGATTTTGAGAGAAGTTTGAGTGCACTACATGAGTTCTAAAGGTAGAAATCTCTGAGTTATCATGGTGGTGTAGAGCCCTAGGTAGAAGATGACTGGGTTGAGGTAGTCACTCGTGTTCTCCTCCACATGAGGACACCTCCTGATCAGACAGTACTCTTAGTAGTGATCTTTATTCATGGTTCAGCCAAGATATGGTGGTTTCTAGTGATGCATACCCATGATGAGATGATTCTCACTTTTTCAAAGTTTGAGAAGCTCTTCATGGAAGAATTATATACACCCACATTGAGGAAAGTGTGTAGCTAGAGGATTATACTACTTCCCCATGACAACATGACGAGGGAAGAGTTTTTGTGTTTGTTTATAGACCACTCACTTTACTCCCTCAATATGTTTAAAAATTCATTTTTTGGATTACATACCTTCAAAAAGTGATTACACTATGATATTAGGGAATCAATTGTACTTATATACATCCCCACCTATCCCAGAGTGCTTGATCTAGACTTGATATTAGAGATATTTCTAGATAAGAATAATTTTACCATTAGTTCTGGGAATATAGTATCTAAGACCTCAGTAGCTGGTAGTTCAATGAAGGATTATGGATATGGGCATGTGATATGATTTGAGAGGTCATCCCAAGGTGGAGGTTATGAAACTTAGGGTTTCCAAGTAGCTTCTAGATAGTCATACGAGAGGAATCATTATGGTTGTGATGGATGGAGAAATATTCCATGAGATTTTCAGACCAATCATTCTAAAAAAGGGAGTGGGTTGATGGACCACTCTGGAAAATGAATCATTTAGAGAAAGGAGATCCTTGAGATGGTAGGTGTGTCGTAGGAGTGGGGACATCAGTAAGAGTGGGTAGATGGTTCAAGTTCTCACCACCACCCCTAGGTGGCCCACGTTAGGCATAAAGAGATCTAGTAAAGGGGTGGGGGATTCTTATGGCTATATAGTACTATGACTTAGAGGCTCTGAGGGTTAATAGAGTTACACTATGTATCCTTTCTACTTTTTGTAATAGTATTAATAGACAATTTTTTATGTTTCTATTCTATTTCATATTCTTACTTGAGGTTTTTCTGGGGAGATGTAGTGCATTGATAAAACCTTGAGTTGGTGTTATTTAATTCAGCTTCAAATTCAAAAGAATGGATTCTTCCCCCAATGAGATATTTTATTGTTGTGAGTAAAACCGTGTCAGATAGTCATTTCCACCCAATTTAAATAATGATGAGGTGTGGTGGACGAGTCCTTTTGAATTTCCTATTTGGGGAAGGTTTTTGTGTTAGGGGTTTGTGCATAGGTCCAGGTAAGTCCCATTGTGTTCACATTGGAAGAATGTGTTGTTTTTTAGTACCCTGATATGCTTTGCTTATAATTTTTACATGAGCTGTTTGAGGCGGAAATTGATTAGTTTGACGTGGATTTAGACTCCCAAGAATTTGGGATGATCCCCCCTAAGATGCATCTTTATGGAGTGATACAAAACTATGTGGGTAAGTTAGTGCTTCCCAATGTAGAAATTTTTGTGGGTTGGTGGAAATATTCCTTTGAATTCTATGTTTTTTTATGTTTATTTGGGTATCTTCATCAATTTAGTGATTTTTTGTACCAGTAGACCCTACGAGCATAGATGGTTTGGGTGCTTGGTTTCCCCATATATTGTAGTTATGGTGAAATTTTCTCACATTATAGCACTATGTCGGCCTTCTTTGAGTTATATGTTTTGTGTGGTTTTCCCTTGTAGTTCCCCTAAGTGTGTTCTTTGATAAAGAACGGTAACCATTGGTGGACTTTTTGGAATGGTATTCCATTTGTAGAGACGAGGTTGTTCTTTATTCCTTGGATTTCCCTTTTGAGGTATGAAAATCCATAAGGTGGGGAGGATAGAGTAACTCAAGTTTTGACCTTTAAGATACTGTAATATTTCTATGAATATTTCTGAAGCCATGAACTATATTGGAGTGAGATTTTATGACCGATTGATCCTCAGTACAACGATATTAAAGAAATTTAACAAATTATATCATGCCCATAAAGATTCTATCGAAACCTAGAATAACTTCCATTAGGAGTCTCATATCAAACTTCTAAAACCACGGTTGTGTTCATAATATGACATTTACCCTAGTAATGACAAAAACCTTTTTGATGTCTAGAGTTTATTCTGAGGATAATTGGAAGAAGGATGTTAAATAGAGGGTTATTATTATAATTGAAATTAAAAAACTACCCATACCCCATGGTGTTCATTGAAGAGAGAAAAAATAACCATCTCATCCCCCTTTGGTGAAATGGGAAGAACCAGGGTTGATACAACTGAAAGATGCACTCTAGACCAACGATCTTGTTGGTGATCACTTTGGAATCATGATAAAGGAGTTCTCAAGCACCATCTTGAAAACAAGATTCGGTTTGTCACCATGTAGTAAGAGGATTTGAGTTTTAATTTCTCATACCGCTTTTAATGCATTGTTTAAACGTTTTATATCCCTTAGACAACTATTAGGGACCCCGTGGGATCGATCATTGTATTTTGGGGAAAACCATGGAAACTTGGGCAGCTATCTAGGGAATTCCCATTAGAATTATCGATCACGTGGTGTGTAGTGTAGGGTCACATGTTGCGTGTTCTTCCAATTTGGTGTAGATAGACTTTTGGGACTACATGTTATGTAAAAGGGTAGCATTCCACGTAATGAACCCAGGTCATGTGTCCATGGGACATGGCTAGTGAAGTCTTGTGAATGTACAATGTTTAGTGAAAGTACATGACAATTGTTCATGGGCATGGGGTTACGGTCATGAGAAAGGGAAAGAGACACATACAAGAGGCCATTTAGCTAATAGATGCCATGTACTATAGGTACACAATGTTTTTGAGACACAATTAGCTAAGACATGTGGATAAGGACACAGTTAGGGGCCCGAGTGGCACAAGACATGTCGTGTGTAGTCTGTACATACCATGTAATCTCCAATGGATAACTAATCCGTGTAGAAGAGGAAACAACCTCGTGTTCAGGTGGTGCCACACTTAGTGTAAACCCCCTTTATTCCGTATAGTATTTTCTTATAGATTATTCTTCCTTTAATTACTCTTTCACTGGGGTCTCAAATTCAGGCTTTTGATTAGCCTATGTAGAGGATTTTTCCATGTTGAACGAGATCATAGCCTTGGATTGGGCCTTAGAGGTATGATATGGTGAATTTTGTGGGTTTCTTTAGTTAGCGATATTTTGACCAACAATGGTTGAGTTAGTTCTATTGGTGTATCCCTATGTGGTTATAATGTTATATAACATCCTTAGTACATGATTATGATCCCCTTAATAGTATAATATTGGATAGAGTTCTTGCATCACTTTGGGAAGTCCAAGGTGGGACCCTGTATCGTATCATTAGAGTTTTTATATCCCTCTTGAGAGGTCAGGGTGGGATCCTCTAGCATATCTTTTCTCCCTATATAATGTTCTTGGTTACATAATGAAAAAAAATACACTGGTTTGGATCCCTAGTCTAGAAGGATGGCCCATTAGGGTTTTTGGTAGTATCAAATTATACAATCTTCTACATGATGGGAGGGTTCAGTAGGGTTTGTGGAATCATTGGGTATATGATCCCCTTATCAGAATACGATACAAGTAATGTGTTTTGGTATAATCATGAGTTCGATCCCATGCATTTCTAGTTGTACCATTTGGGGTTTGTGATATCATCATGAACTACACTACATGGTATAAGATCCCCTGTTTGATTGATGTAATATATAGGGAGTCAGATCATGTTTTTTGTTTTTGTATAATGGATATTGGGGGTGATCCCATTTTTCAGTGAGATATTTGGGTTACCTATTGGGTTCTTGGTGCCCCCCAGTTGATCCTAGAAGTGATCCCCTATCCAAGGCGATGTGACATTTAGTATTATAGATGTGGTTCACAGTGTCCTCCATCAGATCTTGGGAGTGATCCCCTTTCTAAGAAATGAGTCCTTTTATTTTTCTATCCATGTTAGTAGCATTTACCATCCATTATGGGTGAGATCCCATATCTGATTATTGATATCTGTTGGGTTATAGCATAAAATTCATTATTGTGAGATCCAACAACTGTGTTCCCTTGGATTCCTGCCAAATAGGATGGTGGAGATGCGCTATTAAGATTTTTTTACCCAATTGAGTGTTATCACTATGATGTTCCATCATGGAAGCAATGTTTTTACCTAATGGAGTGTATCTATCATATGAGTTCCATCTGGGATGGAAGAGCTCTGGGAGTGTGTTCTCTTGGTTGTGTGTTACCATAAAACCTCAAGTAGAATCCTGTTACTGGCTATGATGTTAGAACATCCTGAGACTTTGAGTCTAAGACGAGTATATCTGGGTGTATTATGTCTTCTATTCTCGTGTTATCCCATTTATTGGTTGACATGCCATGTGGTATGAGTTGAGTAGTCATGTATAGATGAGGATGTTTGTTATGGATTTTCTATGTCGTTTGGGCTCCCAATGGATGGTTAAAGAGAACTATTTCCTTTTAGGTAGTACCTTTTATTTTGGGTATCTAGGGAACCTGCTAGCTATTTTTATACTCACCCATGCATGGGATTTTCTTTCCCATGTTTTTTTATGTACAGAACAAACTATAAGCCTCTTGGTTGAGTCCTTAGTGGACCCAGGTTAGGCAGATCAATTTGAATTGGATTGACTAGGGTGTTTACCAGAGCTTGGGAAAGGAGCTTATTGGCAGTTTCATTTGACACTAATCACCTCCATCTGAACAGGTTGGAGGCTTTTATTATTTTCTATTTTTGGGCATGTATTTTTTCCATTTTTACATCGGGTTACTCTAGTTGTGGGATATATGTATGCATTCATTTTTTACATTAAGTTTATTATCTCTAAATCATTGTATGTATATGTATGTGGGTGAATGTATACAATTACCATAGGTTAAGGCCTCCCATGTGTTTGTGTTATCCATTCTTGGAATTAGATGATAACCCCTAGCCTTTGGAGGCAGGCTTGAAGAGTCATGGATCGAGCCCCTTTGGGTAGGGTCTTAACACATAGGAACTCCATTGAATGTAAATATAGATTCTGAATGAACAGAAATTAGTTAATTTTTTTTATTGAGAGGTATGAGAAAATGGGTGGTAGTGAGGTACTTTATTAGCGAACCTAGGGTCTTTGTTAATATAAATTATTGATATTTTAGGCATAATAATTGTACCGTATGGTTGTTTAGTCGGTTAGGTGAGTTAGGTGAATTGGTTTAATAAATATTTGGTGAGAAATGGTTGTATGAAATTAATTCCAAAAAAACACATTTCTATAGGGTTCATGTGGCCTTTTAATTGGTAGAAAATCTTCATATATTATTTAGTACCTTTTATCCTTATTAATCTTGATTGAAAAATTAACTATGGTAAAAAAAATCAGTAAAAAAATACGACTGCCCTTTATAAAAAAATTATGATGTGATGAAATATTATTTTGACCTCTATTTTACCTAATACAATTTATTTGTATGAATATATTAAATTTGTAATTTTAAAATATATTATATAGATAAATATTCTTTGTTGATAATTTTTTCTTAATTGTTGGGTGTTTTTGATCAATGTTAACAATGATTAATAATTAAATGAGGGTAAATAATTTTTTATATATTAATAAAAATCATATTAGATAATTAATGAAAACTTTATTCATTTAATTTAAAAAGATAAACAATATTTAGAAATGTATTACACTATAAAAAATAAACATTATACCACACTAAATACTATATACATTAGAATAATTATGTAATTCATAAAAGGAAAATTAAAAAATTACTTAAATTTATTATTCTATTTAAAAATAAAAAAATAATTTTATAAAATTCAATTTAAAAAAGCGGTAAAACTTAATTTCAATGTATGTTCACATAACGCCTAATTTTTTTGAAGAACATTTATCTTGTAAGAATAAAATGAAATTATTTTCATTATACCAATTTAATCGGTTTTTATATAGTGGTTACCTATACTGATACTGAACAATTTAATATCTATAATATAATGGTAATATATAATAAAATAATTTATGAACATTGGTATTCATTATAGATAATTTTTTTGTAAGAAAAGATACTCACATGGTGTTTAATTTAAGAGTTGTAATTATTATAATCCAAGATCATTACAATATACCCTCCATAAAAAAGGGACTTTTAAAAATATTCTTTCAAGGAGAAAAACATGTGAGGGTGATTTTATCTCATATATAATCAGGTTATAATTCATACAATTAGAACCTATTATTTAACAATAGATAATTAATTGGATGGTAAGTCTTTCTCATTAGAACCTTTTATCTTTTATCATATATTAAAACATTTTTTTTGACATATGAAAGGTCATTATCTAGTTTTACACCTCTCGTGATCATTATATGTTCTAGATTAGTTATTTAATTCCTCAAAGGTGATACATGGAATAAATAATATAATTGATATTGGTGTTTAGTTTGTGCTATGTTATAGGCTACAACTAAAATTTGATCAATGGTTTCGAAGGAACTGATGTATCTTGGGCTCTGATTACCATTACATCCAAATATCATAACCCTCTTTAGTGGAGACACATGATGGAATACCTTATCGCAAAAAATTTTTCTCAACAAATATTCAGTTATTATCTATTTAAATATATTATAGACTTTATGTTGATTTCATATGCTACTAAATGGTCTAAAACTTATATATCATTTCATGGAAAAGGAAAACACAAATTAATTTCCAGTATCCAACTTTATTCGAACATGTTGGTGTCCAACGCAACATCCCATACAAAGCCTCAAATTTTATAATCTATATTATAGATTGTAATATTTTATTAAATTAGAACTCTTCTATTTGGAGGTTTTGATTCAAACACCCTCAGAAATCAATTGAAAAAGAACTATGAATGTCATGTACTATTTGAATTCTCATCCAAATCTAACCATCTTTTTTAGGATGGTATATTGTTTAAATAGTAAGATCTATATCCAATTATTTATAAAGTGTAATCAAGATCCTTAAGCTAAACCTTATATCCTAATCACATACAATGCATGGTGGAACTCTATGTATCAATAAAACATACCATAGTTATATATTTTTGATTTGTTAATTGGAATAATTTTCAATGATATAAATAAGATTTACATAATTTTTATATTGATACATTACATCCTGAATGGAATTATAGCCACAAAATATTTCGGAGAGTCTTATGATGAGGTCCATGATGTTTTTTCCATTTCCATACTATTATTGGTAATAGTTATGACATAAAATTATACATTTTCCATTAAGTCTTAACATTCAAGAATACCAATTATCAAGGTATTTATTATTTTATTTATCACTTCATTCTATCCAACCAAATTTGTTTCAATAAATCATTATACATAATCAAACATCCCATGTGTAAAGAGAAGGATGAGCTATATTCATCAACCAAAATATCCTTAATTCCATATTTGATGGTACACATATCTGAGTTTCAAACCGTGAAACTCTACATTTTTCAATGTTGAACATAGATATATTTTCTTCCTCTTTCTATAGTTATACATATTTATTCTATGATCCATTGACCATTATATGAAGGGAAGGCTTAAATTATAGTTTTGAAATACATGATGTATTACATCCCATTATGAAATTCACATTAAGAATAGCAAAATCCATGATTATTATATCCTTAATGTTCCACATAAAAGATAGGGTAGAATTGGTTTTCCTTATCAGTTAATAAACAACCATATATGCCTACACCATGTGGTAATATATTAAGTAGTGAAAAGATCTTATATATTCAATCCATATCATTACTCTAATATTGTGTTCTAGCTATATAAATATATATTTCAAGCTCATGTTATTAATATATATTTCAAAATTTTCTTCATAGGTTAAATGAAACTAAATATTTAATTTAGTGATCGTTGTTACTAATTATAAAGCATACATTTGGGTAATTTTTTCTCATGAGTCATTAATTTGAATGTTGTGTTAGTAATTACTTTATTATTATTCATTATTTATAAAACCAAACCCTTTTCCATAGAATAACTATATATCATATAACCTACCACATCATAGGGTAATGAAAGTAAGAAAGTACTGAATATCCACAATTTTACTTACTCAAACCGTTATTCACATTCTTCTATCAAATGGGGAATCACTACCTTGTGAGGATTTCGTCACAAAGAACTAGTAATATCTTTTTTACCTAATAAAAATATGAATTTTGGTTAATGTGGATGTTCTAATCCATTTATTTATAACTTTTCATCATTTATGTATCTACTTATAAGACATTTAATGTGATCACAATACCATAAAGTTATAATTTATATAGTAAAAAACAAACTATCAAAATTTGGCATAGTGATGATCCTATCTACAGGTCTATAAAAAATATTAAAATAATATATATTATTTTCATTTCCATTTTAATATATAATAATATCATCTATAATGGTATCTAATAATTTATCAGGGCAGTATCTAAGGACACTATTCATAAGATCTGTGAATATAGTTAGAGGATTTTTAACTCCAAAGGGAATCCCATTAAACTCAATGTTTTCAAACCTTCTATGGAATGATTTATTAAAAATATTAACCCTTAAATTATGTTATCCAAATCAATGATCAATCATTAAGAAGTATCATGGTCTTATTATTTGATTTAATAGATCAACAATATGAGGTAGAGGATGCATTTTCTTGTTTATGATTTTATTGATCTCATAATAATTCTTGCAACATAGAAATGATACAACCTTCTTTTTAATAAAGAGGACGTGTTCACCCCTAGTAAATAAAGAATTTATATTAACAAAAAGTCCCAAAATTTCATGTCATTTCTTATTTAATTCCTAAAATTCAATAGGATACACACTCTTTGATATAGAAAAAGATTTTAGAGTGAGTTTGATTCAAAAACCAACCTCATTACCGAGGGAAAACAAGGTAGTTCATCCTAAAATACTTTAGTATAATCTTATAAAATAGAAATTTTATTAATTTTGACTTCATAACTAGTCTTTTATCTTTAGAATCGCCTATTGTTTTATATCATGATCCATAATTTAGAAGTATCTTCCGTAAAGATTTCAGAATAATAATTTCATTATAAAATTGTAATAAGCTCATTTGAAAAATTAAATAAGTCATACCACTACCAAAAATTAATTTGGTATCTATGCATCGATAACTAATCAATATAAATAATTATGTCAAATTTAACCAAGGGATGAATAATTAGATCTGCCGGAAGTATCCTCCCACATTTCTTAATCCTATAAGATTTATAATTTTTATAAGTAATCATTATTCCACTAGAGGTTCTCACCAACATATTATTATCCATTTCATGGGGTTGTGATCTAGAATTATTAGGAAGAATTTGGGATATAAATGAATGTGAAAAACTAGAATAAAATAAGGTGTTATGAGATCTAGATAAGTTATCAATTGAACATAAAATCACCTATTTATTGAGAAATACCTCCATTTCAGTGATCATAAATTCACATCACTGTTCCCTTTGATTTCAAGTTTTTGGGGTCCTATTTTGATAATTTCATCAAGGTTTGGTCCCTTGATTCACAAAATATATAATATCCTTGAATATAAAAAAAATAGAAATGGTGGATCATTATCTTGTAATTTTATCTATTATTTTTCATTAATCTTCCACTTATCCTTACTTCAACATTTGTGAGAATAATTTTCTTACTTTATAACACTGTTGAAAATTCCATAAACCACTGATTCAATTAATCAATTATTTTATCACACATTTATTACATGAATGAAATAGTAAATTATTCATAAAATTTTTTCAATCATTGATGCTTCCATAGCACTCCACATTCTATTTATTTTCCCTAGGACTGTAACACCCCAAGATTTCATAGTGTGTTATTTCTTCAAAATAATTCAATAACTTTCACTACACGGAACACCGAGTTCAAGCACACCATGACTTACCAAACAAGCCGTTCAAAAGAGGTTATGAATAGTATTAACTAAATTTTAAACTTTATATAATCCTTATAATTTTAAAATCCATATTATGAGTTTCTTAGACATAATGTAAGAACAAATTCATTTTCAATATTGCACTTTTACAAACTTTTAATAGTGAACCCTTTTTAAATCCAATATTTTAAACTTTTATATATTCAATTTGACTAAATAAATTTACTTTTTAGAATGGGGACATCAAAAATTTACAATGAAACATCCCAAGCTTCCATGGTACACTTTCCTTTGAATAATACAGTAGTGTGTGTTGTATGCAACTTCGAGTTCTAACACACAGCACAACCAATCAAACTAGCCGTTATGAATAGTAATACCTAATTTTTGAAATTTTATAAATTTTATCTCTCAAAATGGACTTCATTTTTGTATTCGGAGTATCAAATTTATCCTAAGGTGAAATTTTTTAACTTTTCAGATAACATTTATATTTTGATGAATAGTGAAAATTACTAAATTTTAATTAAAAACAACTTTTTAATTGAAATAATTTATATTGATAAATTATTAATTTGAGTGTTTTTAAATTATATTTAGAATATATTTTAACCATTTAATAAAATTTTGGTCATTGTACATAATTTCACAATTAAACCGGACATAAACAAATGTAAATCTTTTGATAGTTATTATCTCTAAAAAATACGCTATTTGTTTTGATGACGGGAATTAATTTTTAAATTAATTAATGAAACTGATATGTTTTGAATTTGGTAAAATTGACCTCATTTTTAAATTCATAATATCAAATATAGCTTAGGCCTAATTGTTTGTATTTTTCTGGAAACTTTCATTTTTTGATGAATAGTGAAACCACTAAGTGGCAGTTAAAAAACTGAATTTTTCATAAAACTTAATTTTACCACTTCTGTGAGTGGAATTCCGAAAATCCAAGAGACATGGTTAATATCAAGGAGTAAAATATGGTTCAATGAGATGAACATAATTTTTGTTCAATAGTAACATTTTACTTTTATTTACCACGGTTAAAAGTGAATAGGGTAATTAAGGGTAAAAATGATATTAATATTACCCTAAAACATGTCCTATTTCTATTGGACAAGTGTATCTCGACCAAAAACAACCTAAGGAGTAAAATATTAACATTTAGGTCCACTTGTATTTGATTAGGACATTTATTATTATTTAATTCAAAGAAGAGTTAAAAGAGTTAAAATCAAAGTTTATTTACTAAAACATTATTACTATAGGGATATACATAAGTTAAATTCGATTTTAAACATTCATTAGAAAGCTAAAATGATTTCCTACATAATGGTATTTTATTTATAATTTTTAGAAATTAAATAAGTTAGTTTATTTATGACACAACGGTGATGCAATAATTACCCAATTAATTAAAAATTAGAATAATTGATATTATAAATACCCAAATAAATGTATTTTGAGACTTTTTATAAATACAAATTATTTTATAGGTTAATATGACATTTTAGGATTGATTTAATTAACTTTAATGGAAGAAAAAATTATTTTATGATTTTTACAAAAATCAATTATTGAATAGTGTCAAAATTGACATAAAAGAGTTTTTAATAAAAATATTATATTATTAATTGATATTAAATTTATAAAAATCTAATGTTCGTCCAAGAGACTTATATCATGATAGGTGTATCCTTAATGGAACACTTGGGGGTCTCTTGTATGTATATAGTATGTTTATTAACCATATTATATAAAAATACAAAGAGACATTGTAAAAGTGAAACTAATTAACTAAGAGTTAATAGTTAAAGATAAGGTTAATATAATAACCCAAACATGTCTAAATTCTATTGGTTAAGTGGTTTTAGACCCATACCCACCTTAACCTTTAAATAATACACTTTTTAGCCATTAGATACCGAATATGAATTTATTATAAAATAATATTTCTAGCTTTTCCAAAGGTTCCCCTCACCCCTCTTATAAAAGGGCACTCCCCCTTCTCATTAATTCACACCTTCATAGCCTTTTGGTTCGGCCAAACAATTCCCAAATACTCTATTAACATACCTCAATACAACCTATAGGCCTTAGTTTTATCATAAATCCATCTTAAGGAGCCCTTTTGATGAAATCAGAAGGCAGAACCCGAAGAAGAGGTAATGTTTTCACCACCCTTTTTCAAATCCATTTCTTCTTCAACTTCTTCTTTCATTGTTAATATCATTATAAAATAATGAATCCAGTATCTCCTATATACTGTAATATTATTATAAATATGGTAAAACCATATTCAGTATTCTATCCATCCTTTGAATGACATGTCACCATACGTGCGTACGTACGGCTTACCGTCTCCACGTCGTGGTGTAATTGTTATTCAATATATTATTATTTGGATGGGTATAATAATGATGTGTAATTCATGTAAATAATAAATATAACATGATAATGATTCTGTATATAAGATATACCATCCAATTAAATATTATTTTAATATCAAAAGGATGATATTGTCACTCGTGCGTACGTACAGACTATCATCTCCACGAACGCGATGAGATTCATTCTCCATCGTATCCATTCAAGTATAATTATGATTTGATGATTTAAAAATAATGTTTAAGGAATTGATATCAGTCTGGATATGAATAAGATAAAAACAATCCAAAACAAACATGTCTTATGTAACAAAACATATAAAATAAAACAACTAAGTTAACACCCGAAACGACGATAATACTAAGATATTATTAACAAAGAAATGTTAAAAGATCATATATGATAAAATGATAATGTATATGACTCTTGTATAATTTAATAACAGTTATTTCACCATTTTACAGTAGTTTAACCTACCCCCAACCAAGTAAAAGTACAGGGTAAGGGTTATTTCACAATCTCTTCATTATCTGAGGTTGTTTATACATAATTATCTACTGGGACCTCTTTATCATCCGCATCCATGTTTCTCGAAAATGTATTTTAAAACATTCTTACTATTTTACAGAATATGGGTTAAAGTCATTTATATCCATGTTTAACTTTTTATAAGAAGTTTATAAAGGAATCTTTCCGTCGTTTTCCAAACAAGGCCCTTTTAAACCTTTTCGACAGAATTAAGGTAAGAATGTTTTTTTAACTTATATGGTAGGTGATGCTATTTTCCACCGTTATAAAATTTTAAAATCTTACCTTACAAGATTATAAATATATTTTTAAAGTAAATGTTTTATTTTATAATTATGTGACTTTTAAATGATTTCAAAATGAATATTTTAAGAATTTATGAAAGGTACTCTTTATCAAAATCAGAATTTTAAATGTTTTAAAGATTTATCTTTCTAAATCTTTTTAATTAATTTCCATGTTTTAAAAATGATTTTAAGGATTTATTTATATGGACATGAATGTTTTGAAATCATATTTCTTTTCAAAAGTTTCTAAGTGGTATGGGACAATTTGATTCACAAATCTCTTTTAAATTAATTCCTTAATTAATGTGTGACTTTTAAATGATTTCAAAAAAAAAGAGATATTTCACTAAAATAGATTTTATTTTATCTATGTCAACATCCTTTGATGGATTTTATGTTTATTTGAAGTTGATTTATTATGATACAAAACTTCAATATTGTTTTGAAGTTTTTGTGATGTGTTTGACTGTGGATGTGATATTCTTATACCATTCATGGTTTATGGATGAAGTATTTACATTTCGTATGCTAGTTTTAATACAAATGTTTATGTTATGTTCAAACCTTTTCATATGGGAATGCATTGGACTTAATATGTGACGGGTCGAGCCCGCTATAGCTCCTCGATGCATCGGTAGGTCTCATTAGACAAACTAGTGTCTTGGCACAAGGCCTTGGAAAAATCTTATTTGTAGTCTTGGCACGAGACCTTGGCTATGTGGTTATGATAGTCTGGCATTATGCATTCCATCATTATGAAAGTGGTTATTGATATTGCATGTGATTATTCGATTAGTAGAATATCCGTGTGAATAATTAAATGGAATTATTTCATTTTATTTTTTTCATACTATGATGAATTTCAAGTTTAAAAGGCTTTTGTTTTAGTTATACATTTCCTTAAATGTTTATTCTTATTTATGAAAGTTTCCGCTATATTGTTATCCTTACTAGGCATTTGAGCTCACCCCTTTTTCTATGTTTAATTTTTCCCAGGATGTGAAGAAGTATTTTATGAATGACCTGCAGTGATAGTATGAGGGGATATGAAGACAATATATTATTGTAGTTTTTCACTTATTGATGTAATGTAAACTTTATGAATATATCTACTGTTTCCAAGGCTACTAAACTAATCGGTCTTTCGAGACTTGATCTTTCTTGTGATCATGCCAATGATATGTAATAATGAACCGAATCTGGGTAACTGGGGTTGGGGCGTTACAGTTGTTATCAGAGGAACTTTAGTACAAAACTTGGAAACTAGATTTAGATAAACTCTGATTAGAGCACATATATCTTATATGGACTTTGAGGATTATTATAGAATAACTTCCTAAATTTTGGTATTGTAGAAATTTTGTGAGTTTTCCGAGAAATACATCCATGTCTGGATACGAGCAGGTAGAGGCAGATCTGGAACAAATGTACCTAGGGGTAAAACCCGAAAAAACCGCTTTGTGCTAGAATTGAACGGGAACTGGTGCACGACAACGGGCCTTGCTACACTCTGGGTACGACACTCCCGGGAGATATGCTTTGGATAATTCTCATTTCTTTTACAAACCATTATAAAGGGTTTATGAATATATACTTTCTCAAAGGAGACATTTTTATGATTATGGATTTTATCCCTAAACTATTTAATTTATGTTATGTGTTTTACAAGTTTGGGATTAGGTATTGTTATTCATAAATTGATATATTGTATTCTAATGTTTAGAAATGGCACCCAGTAGAAGGAATGAGAACTCCAACAATACACATGATCCAAAGAGAAAGAAGGATTATATCTTTCATGGTCTTAAGCTAGAATTTATAAGATAAATAGTCTCCCATGTATTATCATCATATGAAGAAATAATATCATGTGTTCATAAGATAAGTAAAGAGTTTACTGAGTACTATGGCTTTGAAGGGAAGCAAGGGAAGAAAGGGATGGAAAAGAGAAAGATGGATAAAGGGAAGAGGAAAAAGAAGAATTTTCCCATATGTGATAACTGTGGGAAGAAACACCCTGGAACTTTCCTGAAAGGAATGAGAGTTTGTTATATGTGTGGAGGAAAAGGGCACAAAGTATGTGACTGCAAGGGTAAGAAAATGGTTTCAAATGTACAATGCTTCATTTGCAAGGAGTTTGGACACTACGCAAACCTATGTCCCAGTCATCAGACTATGCTGCAAATGATGTTATTGGATAATAATCAAGTTATGATACTACCACAGATGAAGAGGAGTGGTTAGAGTTCTTATTTCATTTAAGTTTTGTATCAACAATGTACTTGTTATAATAATAATGGATTATATAAGGATTGTACTGCAGTACTATTTCATTAAGGACTTGAGATTGTTTGGAACAAAGAAAAGTGACTCAATAGCAGGTTAAATTTTTGGAAAATATATGGTTGAGAGAAAGATAAACCATAATATGGTTCTGATACCTAGTTATTGATTTTATAATAATACATGATTGATTTGGATAAATTATATTGGAAATTCTTGACAACCTTGAAACTGATTAATGATTTGTATATTCCGTCATTGTTGGGGTTTACAACATTTTTGGATTGAAGGGGTATATCCATTATTATTTAAGGAATAAGGGATCATGAATGTAATCAAAAAGGTTTTATGGTAATTCAATATGTTGCAGTCTTTTAAAAGAATACATGATGAAGGTGTTCAAATGTTATTACGCGGAAAAAATTATCTTCATTTTTTTACCTTCCTTATAAATTTTACACTGAAGTATTTTGGATAGTTCTAGTTTGGATTATTTTTGGATTTCCACAAAAGGACAACCCAGAGGTTGGGCGGCAACCCATCGTGTCCGGCAAGGCCGCGATACTTGAACCCACAACCGAAGGGCGACAAGGGTGTATCACCTACCACTGGCCCACATGATGTCTTGGATTAAATAATGTAGTTTTTTTAAAATATCTTGTAGATGAATTATAAATTCATTTTTTTGGAACCCTATACGAATAGGATAAATAGAATATATTTTTTACGTTCTATTATCTTTTAGAGTGAAAGATGAGTTTGTGGTAGAAATTAGTTAAAGGATGGAACTCTACTTGTCAAGAATATATTTTTCTTCTTCTCTTATTCTATGAAGAAATAAATTCTTATACTTTATTTAAGGAATCCTAAAACCAAAAATGTGTTATCCTAATAACCTATGTTTTGTTGAACAGATGGTATTTAAAATCATAATAGATTGATGAATTTAAGGACCTAAATTTTACACTTGTTTGTGATTGATGACCTCAATCACTACCTATAAATATTTACGTTTTTTCCTAAAATTATATGTCTCTAATTTCCACCAATGTTCTCCGAATAGAGATAAAAATTTAGTGGTGACGCTTTTATTTCTCTTTTCCTCTTATTAAGACTAAATTTTATTAACCTAATTTCTGATGTGGGTATTCCCACAAAGATATTTTCTATATTCAACCTTTTATTTTCGAAGAACAATTTCAAATTGCGAGGACACAATTTATTGAATGAGGGGATAATGTAACACTCCAAGATTTCATAGTGTGTTATTTCTTCAAAATAATTCAATAACTTTCACTACATGCAACACCGAGTTCAAGCACACCATGAATTACCAAACAAGCCGTTCAAAAGAGGTTATGAATAGTATTAAATAAATTTTAAACTTTATATAATCCTTATAATTTTAGAATCCATATTATGAGTTTCTTAGACATAATGTAAGAACAAATTTATTTTTAGTATTGCACTTTTACAAACTTTTAATAGTGAACACTTTTTAAATCCGATATTTTAAACTTTTATATATTCAATTGGACTAAATAATTTTACTTTTTAGAATGGGGAAATCAAAAATTAACAATGAAACATCCCAAGCTTCCATGGTACGCTTTCCTTTGATTAATACATTAGTGTGTGTTGTACGCAACTTCGAGTTCTAACACACACCACAACCAATCAAACTAGCCGTTATGAATAGTAATACCTAATTTTTGAAATTTTATAAATTTTATCTCTCAAAATGGACTTCATTTTTTTATTCGGAGTATCAAATTTATCCTAAGGTGAAATTTTGGAACTTTTCGGATAACATTTATATTTTTATGAATAGAGAAAATTACTAAATTTTAATTAAAAACAACTTTTTTAATCGAAATAATTTATATTGATAAATTATGAATTTGAGTGGTTTTAAAGTATATTTAGAATATATTTTTACCATTTAATACAATTTTGGTCATTGTACATAATTTCACAATTAAACCGGACATAAATAAGTGTCAATCTTTTGATAGTTATTATCTCTTAAAAACATGCTATTTTTTTTGACAACGAGAATTAATTTTTAAATTAATTAATGCAACTGATATGTTTTGAATTTGGTAAAATAAAAATCATCTTTGAATTCATAATATCAAATATATCTTAGGCCTAATATTTGGTATTTTTCTAGAAACTTTCATTTTTTGATAAATAGTGAAACCACTAAGTGATAGTTAAAAAACTGAATTTTCATAAAACTAAATTTTACTGCTTCTGTGAGTTGAATTTAGAAACTCTAAGAGACACGGTTAATATCAAGGAGTAAAATTTGGTTCAATGAGATGAAAATATTTTTTGTGAATAGTAACTTTTTACTTTTATTTACCACGGTTAAAAGTGAATAGGGTAATTAAGGGTAAAAATGATATTAATATTACCCTAACACATGTCCTAATTCAATTGGACAAGTTTATCTCGACCAAAATAAACCTAAGGAGTAAAATATTATCATTTAGGTCCACTTTTAATAGATTAGGACATTTATTATTATTTAATTCAAAGAAGAGTTAAAAGAGTTAAAATCAAAGTTTATTCACTAAAACATTTTTAATATAGGGTTATAGATAAGATAAATTAGATTGTAAATATTAATTAGAAATATAAGATGATTTTATACATAATGTTATTTTATTTATAATTTTTAGACATTAAATAATTTAATTTATTAATGACACAATGATGATGCAGTAATCACCTAATTAAGGAAAAATTAGAATAATTGATTTTATAAATACCCAAATAAAAGTAATTTGAGACTTTTTATAAATACCAATAATTTTCTAGGTTAATATTACATGTTAGTATTTATGTAATTAAATTTTTTTTAAGTAATAATTCTTTTATGAGTTTTACAAAAATCAATTATTGAATAGTGTCAAAATTGACATAAAATAGTTTTTAAAACAAATATTATATTATTAATTGATATTAAATTTCAAAAAATATAAGGTTCGACCAATAGACTTATATAATGATAGGTCTATCATTAATGGACCACTTGGGGGTATCTTGTATGTATGTAGTAAGTTTATTAACCATATAATATAAAAATACAAAGAGACATTGTAAAAGTGAAACTAATTAACTAAGAGTTAATACTTAATAATAAGGTTAATATGATACCCCAAACCTGTATAAATTATATTGGTTGAGTGGTTTTCGACCCATCCCCACCTTAAACCTTAAATAATCTACTTTGGAGCCATTAGAAACCCAATATGAATTTATTATAAAATAATATTTCTAGCTTTTCCAAAGGTGCCCCTCACCCCTCTTATAAAAGGGAACTCCCCCTTCTCATTAATTCACACCATCAAAGCCTTTTGTTTCGGCCAACCCCTGCCCAAATACTCTCTCAACTTCCCTCAATACAACCTAGATGCCTTATTTTGATCATAAATACAACCTAAAGAGCCCTTTTGATCAAATCAAAAGGAAAAACCCGAAGAAGAGGTAATGTTTTCACCACCCTTTTTCAAATTCATTTCTTCTTCAACTTCTTATTTCTTTGTTAATATCATTCTAAAATAATGAATCTAGTATCTCCTATATAATTTAATATTACTATAAATATGGTACAACCATATTCAGTATTCTATCCATCCTTTGAATGATGTGTCACCATACGTGCGTACGTACGACTTACCGTCTCCACGTCGTGGTGTAATTGTTATTCAATATATTATTATTTGGATGGGTATAATAATGATGTGAAATTCATGTAAATAATAAATATAACATGATAATTATTCTTTATATAATATATACCATCCAATTAAATATTATTTTAATATCAAAAGGATGAAATTGTCGCTCGTGCGTACGTACGGACTACCGTCTCCACGAACGCGATGAGATTCATTCTCCATCGTATCCATTCAAGTATAATATTAATTTGATGACTTAAAAATAATGTTTATGGACTTGATATCATTCTGTATATGAATAAGATACAACCTATCCATGAAAAACATGTCTTACGTAACAAAACATATAAAAGAAAACGAGTAAGTTAACACCCGAAACGACAATAATACTAAGATATTATTAACAAAGCAATGTTAAAAGATCATATATGATAACATGACAGTGTATATGATTCTTGTATAATTTAATAACAATTATTTTACAATTATACAGGAGGTTAACCTACCCCTAACCAAGAAAAATTACAAGGTAAGTGTTATTTCACAATCTTTTCATTATCCGAGGTCGTTTATACGTAATTATCTACTGGGACCTCTTTATCATCCACATCCATGTTTCTCGAAAGTGTATTTCAAAACATTCCTAATATTTTACAGAATATGGGTTAAAGTCATTTATACCCTTGTTTGACTTTTTATAAGAAGTTTATAAAGGAATCATTCCGTCGTTTTCCAAACAAGGTCCTTTTTAACCTTTTCGACAGAATTAAGGTAAGATTTTTTTAACTTATACGGAGGGTGCGGCTATTTTCCACCGTTATAAAATTTTCAAATCCTCCATTACAGGCTTATAAGGATATATTCAAGGTAAATGTTTTATTTTATAATTATTTGACTTTTAAATTATTTCAAAATGAATATTTTAAGAATTTCTAAAAGGTACCCTTTATCAAAATCATAATTTTAAATGTTTTAAAGATTTATCTTTCTAAATCTTTTTAATTAATGTCCATGTTTTCAAAATGATTTTAAGGATTTATTTATATTGACAAGAATGTTTTGAAATGATATTTCTTTTCAAATGTTTCGAAGTGGTACGGGACACTTTGATTCAAAAATCTCTTTTAAATTACTTCCTTAATAAATGTGTGAGTTTTAAATGATTTCAAAAGAAGAGATATTTATCTCAAATAGTTTTGATTTCATCTATTTCCACATCCTTTGATGTATTTTAAGTTTATTTGAAGTTGATTTATTATGATACAAAACTTCTATATTGTTTTGATGTTTTTGTGATGTGTTTGACTATGGATGTGTTATTCTTATACCATTCATGGTTTATGGATGAATTATTTACTTTTCGTATTCTAGTTTTAATACGAATGTTTATGTTATGTTTGAACCTTTTCATATGGGAATGCATTGGACTTAATATGTGACGGGTGGAGCCTGCTATTACTCATCGATGCATCTGTAGATCTCATGAGACAAACTATTGTCTTGGCACAAGGCCTTGGCAAAATATTATTTGTAGTCTTGGCACGAGGCCTTGACTATGTGGTTATGATAGTATGGAATTATGCATTCCATCATTATGAAAGTGGTTATTGATATTGCATGTGATTATTCGATTAGTAGAATATCCATGTGAATAAGTAAATGGAATTATTTCATTTTATTTTTTCCATACTATGTTGAAGTTCAAGTTTAAAAGGCTTTTGTTTTAGTTATACATTACCTTATATGTTTATTCTAATTTATGAAAGTTTCCGCAATATTGTTATCCTTACTAGGAATTTGAGCTCACCCCTTTTTCTATGTTTTATTTTTCCCAGGATGTGAAGAATTATTTTATGAATGACCTGCAAGGATAGTATGAGGGGATATGAAGACAATATATTGCAGTAGTTTTTCACTTATTGATGTAATGTAAACTTCATGAATATATCTAGTGTTTCCAAGGCTAATAAACTAATCGGTCTTTCGAGACTTGATCTTTCTTGTGATCATGCCAATGTTATGTAATAATGGACTGACTCTGGGTAACTGGGGTCAGGGCATTACAAGGACATTAAAATTTTCTATTCTCTATTTATGCCTTAAAATTTAATCATATATTATATTAATATATATTAAGGGATATTATGACTATGTCCCTGAATGTACATGAATTTAATCCCACAAAAAAGTGATTATTTTTTTTCAGTATTTGTGAGTAAACTAGAGGCATAAATCACATACATTATGAAATTATGTTTATATGATCCAATATGTCAATCAAATGTTTTCTCCAATTCCATATATTCTTCTAATATTTTTGTTTTAACCGTCTATGGAAGATACATAGTAAAATATATATTCTTTAAATTTTCCTTCACATAGTGTCTATATACTCATTTTATATGGAATTCATTATAATATTCTAAAACTTTTTAATCACACCTTCTATATGGTAGATAGCCAGAGAAACATTTCATGTTATGATCAATAGTGAATAGAGGGTATCTTTTCCATTCATTAATCCTTTTTATAATGTTAAAATGATTTTAATATCCACCAAAATACGTAGAAGATGACACATGAAAGATAAAATAGAATGCTTATCGCTCGATGGTGTGTTCAAGAGCTCAACATAGGTCATGTTATTATTTATATCTTAATAATGTAAGCTTGGAATATTTATAATTTATTCTAATCTAAATAGTATTACATTATTCTATTGGTTAGGGAAATAATAAAATTATAAATTTCTCCCATTATTAAACTAGATATCTATATTTCTAGGCATTACCAAAAACAATAAGTATTAACCATTAGTGAAGAATAGCTACCATTATATGGGAAAATAACATTAAAGTAATTCATCCATAAAATATCTTATCATGTTAGTATATTATTCTTTTATTTCAAACTATATCATTAAAGGATAAACTTTCGGTCAGTTTTTCTTATAATTCATATCATAATCCCTCAAAGAAACCAAGAAATCAATCCTTCAAAATGTTTAATTAAGAGTATTATATCAGAAAAATAAAATCCCATGAGAGTGTCCAGCCATGTGTGTAGATTGGACTATACGTCGTTCAACCAATTATAGGTCAGTTAATAGAAAATATTACAATTTAGAGGTGATTACCCTTATCTGAAACTATTATAGTGATTTAATCTATTTTCTAGTATCCAGAATGTGATATATTTTCTAGGAAAACAACCCAATGAATATTTTACCCATATTTATATATATCATCCATTAATTATGTTGTTATTTATGGTCTTCAATAATGTTATCTATTCTAAACAACAATGGTAGATAAACTAATGTAAAAAATATCAGATACTTTTCAATAATACCAGCAAAAGAGACCATAGATAAACATAACATAAATAGTATAATAAACTCAAAATTTAAATTATACATATCACAAACATCAAACAACCCAAGACCAATAATTTTAATGTCATGAATATTAGATAAATAAATAACATATTTGAAGAAAACATATTCACTACTCCAAATTGCACTTCTATAGAACCTCTTAATCACATCACATTATATATTCATATTATTGATGAGGTATAAGGAAACATAAAAATGTGTAAACTCTTATACTCATTAAAAGAAAAATATAATTTTTCAGATCATAAACATGAGGGATAATATGAGGATGAAATAAATATCTCAATAAAATATTACATGTAAATATATGATAATCATAAAACATTTTATTCCAATATAATATCCTAAAATATCATTATGGAATCATAAAATATACTACATGCCTCAAAATACCTCTGAATAATCATTTAATCTGTGATCATAACATTAAAGTCTATAATACCTTTAAAAAATAAGTCATTACCATGAAAATATATTATTTTATTGAAATGAAATGAATCTTTAAATTTTTTAATAACACAATTAATATCTTGGAATGGTGAAGAATCCATAAGAATAAGATAAAAATTGTGAGAAACTCATTATCATTACACACATGTGAACAATCTCATTATGTCAACTCCTGAAAATGTGAGAATAAACATTATGAACCATTCATGTGTGAATAAACTCATTATTCCCATTCCTACTATCTTGTTAGATGTAAACAAAATCGGATAAATTATAAGGAGATAAAGGCCTCCACCATTCATCATCTATATAAATATGTTCCACTTAAAATCAACCAAAAACATATCATAATGATCCCAAAGAAAAATATTTTTTTTTAACATATCATGAAATTATGAAATCATAGGATATAAAAATATCATTTACCAAAAGTAATAATAAAATATAGAGGATGATCATATAATCACTTCGATATAGATAAACATTATAGGAAAAATAGAAGTGAAAATAATTTTTTTTCATAAAAATAATTTAAACATTATAAAAATTGTTGAAGTGTAAATTAATTACAAAAAATAATTTTAAAGAGATGAAAGAGATTAATTTTTAAAAACTGAGTTATAAATTTTTATAAATAAATTATCCTTGAAAAGAAATAGAGGAAAAAAATCCATAGTGGAAGTGAAAACATTTTATTTTTGGTAGGTTAGAAAACCTTTTTTTGTTGAAAGAAATTTGTTATAAAATTCACATCATTAAAAAGTGTATTAAATTTAAAGATTGAAATGGTTAAAGATAGTTATTAGAAACATTTAAATTAAAATGTATTAGCTTTTCCAGAAGGATTTGATAATATTGGTGTTTTGGTTAACATGGTGATGGTATGAAGGATTCATTAGTAAATATCTAGTTAATTTCTACCAATGATACACTTTTAATTCATAATAAATTTCTTCAAAAAGTAATTATTATTAATTATAAGTAATTTACATGTACAATAAATAGAAAAAAATTATGATATAATCGAATTATATGATTAATTATGTCTTGAAAAATTATATTATAGTAAAAAAGGCTATGACCAAATGAATCAAAAATTCAATCTATGAAACCCACTCCTTGAATTCTATCTTTTTCGATCACCATAT
Source organism: Viscum album (assembly GCA_963277665.1). NCBI lineage: Eukaryota > Viridiplantae > Streptophyta > Magnoliopsida > Santalales > Viscaceae > Viscum > Viscum album. Next base: position 119,899,021 of record OY728119.1, read on the forward strand.
ATACTCTTATATAGTAATAATAATTATATTATTAACTAATTTTATAATATTAATTATATTTATAAACATTTTTAAACATCATTGACATAAATACCATTAAATGAAATTAGAGTTGGGTATTCTAATTATAAAGTCAGAAAAACATTAAAGCATTTTTTTAGGATGATTGGTTTAACTAAGGGTTGTGGAATTGGTTTAATGAGTGATAAAGGTAGTAACATATTAATTGGAAATGATTTGGAAAATAATGTATTTATTATGAACATGTGATATAATAATTATATGAAAGTAAAAATGATTATAAAAAAGGAAATGAATGAATTCAAAAGAGGAAGGAAAAAATCCTGGAGTGACATTGGTAGCATGAATACGACACAAAAGGAGTTATCAAATTGGTTTAATGATTGATAAGGGTAATATATTATTACCATATAATCATTTGGATACTAAAATTATGGTTATTAACATGTATAATCATAATTATATTGAACTAAAAATGCATACCAATATAGAAACACATGAACCCAAAGGATTAAAAGAACCCTTTCGTATTTATATAGATTCTTAAAACTTGAGAGGGCTAATTAGAGGTTAAAGAACACCTTGGTTGGTATTTGGATATGGATAGTGAATTTAAATTACTGAGAAATTATTTGGCATTGATATATATTAGATAATGGGTGGGAGTGAGCTTTATTTATAGGTGAAAATAGGATAGTTTTTCAAAGAGACTAATGTTATGTGAGGGGTAAGAATGGTACAACATGGTTATATTGTGGGTAAGGTGAATAAATTTTATGTGAGACATGTGGTTATGAATTTAATTAATATTAGGTATTTCTATAAGGTTTTATTGACCTTTTAATTACTAAAAAAATCAAGTACTTTATTTTCCAACATTTACCCATAGTAGCGATGATAAAAAATTTATGCATGGTAATAATTATATTAATGAAAAAATAAGATAATTATTTTTACTAGTTTTTATTTGATAAATATAATTTTAGGATATATTTAACCAATTTTAAGTTATATGTATGATAAAAGTATCATTTCTCTTAAAATATATAACCAGTAAAAATGGTTTTTTAAAAAATTAGGTTTTTATGCGGTCTTAATTTTATTTAACATTGAATACCAATTAAATGAATGTTAATAAATTTGTATGTATTCTTAAAATTCATATTATATTATTAATTTTATATAAATTAATTTATTTTAAATAAATAAAGAACAATTTAAAATTTGTTATACTTTGAAAACAATATTTACCATGGTAACTAATATTTACTTTCAAAACATAATTTTATAGATGAAATGAAATTAAATGTAATACATAATTATATAATTTTAATAAAAAATATATAAATTGTTTTATAAAATTCAATTTCAAAAATTGTTTAAAAGCAATTTTATTATAGGTGTGGATAATATTTAATAAACATTAAACAAACATATATTTTCTAAATATAAAATGAAATTTTCTTATTATACCCCTACATATGGTTCTTAAAGTTACACAATGATTAATTTTAGATTATTATTTTTTGCATAACAAGATACTCACATGATATTTTACAAAGGATTCGTAATTACTACAATCATGGGTCATTACATGGAATGAGCTAAATATCCATATAGTTCACCACCATATAAATTGGTCATTTTGATAAAAAATAATTTCATCAATACTAGATAGAAAATATAATTAAAAATTGTTATTTTAAAACAAAAACAAGTGAAAATAGAATACCATGTCAATAATATCATTCCAAAATTCTCCACTTGTTTTATTTAAATGAAAATAATCACAGTAAAAATGTTTCACCAGATGAATCCATTTTAAAACCAATAAGAGAAAAAAAAACCATAATTATGAAATCCAATACAAGAGGCTTTAACATAAGAATTGGATTTTCAAACATATTTATAAAACTATAAAAACATCCCAATCAAAACGGGATGAAAATAATGGGGCTGAAACCATAAAACCATAGAGAAGAAGTAATCAAAGACAAGATAAGTATACCATATGAAAACCCAAAATCTACCAATAATTGTGTCATGGGATATACCATGGGACCTAATGAGAGACACACATATTTTTTTCATTTTAAGAGGAACTAACTATCAGTATATACATATCCTAAATGTCCCTAAGCCATCAAACTAGCCCACACTCCCTTCATTTTCAATGGAATCACATATTATAACTAGTGACTACCTTGAATAGAGGCATAGAAATACTATGTGAATAAATTATTATTACATAAATATTGATATCCAACTTATTACTTGGGTTTCCATGAATAGTAGAAATATAGAGGATAATGAATAAGAATATAAATATCAACACATAAGGCATTAGAAATAATATTATGTCACCTCTATCACCGTCATATAGAAACAAAATTCACATCATATATCTATGGAATAGACAAATTTAATTTCTATGAAATGGATAAATATACATCAAATAGTGATATAAAAACAAAATAAGGTGAAACATACACCAAGGGGGGTCAAGTGGGTCTCAAAAGCTTTAAAAAATACACTTTATAAAGTTATAACTAGGTATTTAGCATTAACATGTGTCTCATTGTGTGAAAAACGTTTTAATTTCATAAAACACCACTTAAACATCCTTTATAAATCAATTCAAACCACAAAAACTATTTACATTTCAATTCAGTTCTTTAAAACAGTGGAAAGTCCTTTTAAAATGAAAAACAATGCTAATAGATCTCTCTATACATAAATCACACACCAATGATACTTTAAGTCATTATCCCAAGGGGGATAACAATATACTCATATTAATAATCATTTGAAATTCATCGAAGTAAACCTTTTTAAATATTGTCATGGTCAAAACCCCATAATAGTCAACTCTCTATTTAGAACCTCCTTTATAGTCATTAAATACAAATATTATTAAAAATAAACACTCACTCATAAAATCATTTCATAATCTCCATTAGAGTTTCAAAAATGGTTAATGAATGAAAACATTCCATATCAAATGTGGAAACGTTGAATTAAAATGATAAACCATTTATAATAATATCAGTTTTCATTGAAATAATTTTGAATCATCAAATAGATAATGTTGGGCGGAGAAAAAGGGAGGTGATGGTAAGAGGGGGGGTGAATTGCCTTTTAAAAAAATGATTAACAAATTAAAATCAAAGTTGAAAGTGCAGCGGAAATAAAAGAGGCAAGACACAAAATTGATAACGGAGTTCGGCCAAAAACCCGGCCTACGTCTCCGCTCCCAACTCAACCGTTGAGAGATTCTACCGCTTGCTTTTCAATGGTTTTAGCAAGAAACCCACTAGGCTTTGAGGTAGCACTAGAACCTATTACAGCTTGCTTTTGGTGGTTAAGCAAGAACCCACTTGCTTTTAATGGTTGAGCAAGAACCCACTAGCCTTCTTACAGGTGAAGGCTAGTTCACCTATGACACAAGCCTTTTAAAAGGAAAGGCTTGAAGAAACCTCTTCACACCTTAGTGGTGATGTGAAACCCAAAAGAAAGAGGGGATGAGAAATAGAGTGGTTTGTAGACACAAACCCAAATTAAGCTCAAAATAGATAAACAAGAAAAACCGTATTTAAGGAAGTCTTGGGCGCCTTTGATTGATTGGAGATGTTGAGGGCCGCTTCCAAGCTTCTTTGAAGGAGCTCCTTGGATGTGGAAGTTGTTGGAGCAAGGTGGGTTCCTTGAAGGAAGTCCGCCGGAGGTTGTCCAATTGATAGAAAATGTGTCCGTTGGCTTGGTATATGATCCGGTTAGGTGTCCGGGGCTTCCTTGGCCTTTATTTATAGGCATGGAACCCTTGGGGAGTCTTCGGAGCCGTTGGAGAGGTCTTCGGAGCCGTTGGAGGCCAAAAGAGGGTTGACTGGTCAAAGCCAACGGCTAGTTTGACTGGGCTACCGGCTGGCCGGTGCAGGGCCACCGGCTGGCCGATGCCTTGGTAGAGGAGAAGAATTTTGGTCCAGGCTCCACCGGCTGACCGGTGGAGGAGCCACCGGCTGGCCGGTGGGGAGACAGTAGCTGGCCCATTGGTCTGGGTGCCACCGGCTGGCCGGTGACAGAGCCACCGGCTGACCGGTGGAACCTGGCAGTGGGCAATGCCTCTGCTAGGTCCACCGGCTGGCCGGTGCTGTCACACCGGTTGGCCGGTGGACTGCAATTCAGTCCAGTTTTGCCAGCCTTCTTGGGCCAATCCTTTGGAAATATTTTTCCTATCATCCACAACACTTAAAAACAAGGTTAGACAAAAAATAAGGTGATTTTGATCATGAAAATCAAACAACGAGGGGAACGAGAGGTACAACAATATCCCCCTATTTTGATGATCACAATCACCAAAACAATGTAAAAACCTAAATTAAAGGCATGCTTTAATGAATAAAATGAAATGTAAAGCAAAGCATGATCAAAAAGGTTTCTCCCCCAATCAATCAAGAAATTTCTCCCCCTTTGTGATTATCAAAATAGAATGGGGCATATAACTTGATTGAGGGAAAAGAGATTTGAAAAACAAGATTTGAGATTTGAAAATCAATTGAAATTTTTGAAAATTGAATTGAAAAATTTTAATAACAATTTGAATTGAAAGTTTTGAATCAAAAACCAATTGAAATTTGATAATTGAAACCAAATGAAATTTTTGAAATTGAGAGTTTTGAATCAAAAATGAATTGAAAATTTAAATTGAAAAATGAATCGAAAGAGATTTTTAAATTTAAGAAAATTTCTCCCCCTAAATAAAACAAAAGATCATCGGGGAAACGAAACTATTTTTGGCCCGGAGAGACTTGCCAAAAGGGATTTTTCAATCCAAATTTGTTTCATGGCGGGTCTTCTCCTATAAAACTCGTCCGAATAAAAAATATATTTGGGTTGACCGTACCGGGCATTTTTGCAATCACACTCATAAATGAGGTGCCCGGGTTTCTTACAATAATTACAAAATTTAAAACTAGAGCTCCCCCTTACAAAAACAGTGGGTGCATGGGAGGAGGACGCTTGGTTGGAATAGCCAAGTCCTTGAGTGGTCCTAGAAACCCTTTGAGAACCCAATAATTTGGTCAAATTTTGTTCACCTTGGGTGAACTTGGCTAAGGATTCTCTAAGGTCCTTGATGGTTGATTCCAAAGAATCAACATTTGGGAAATTTTGGATTTTTAGGGAGAGTTCCTCCTTCTCTTTGAGAAGTTGTTCTTTTTCGGAGGAAAGCTTTTTGAAATTCTTTTTCAAAGCAACGAATTTTGACGAGAGTTCGTGAAAACCATTTTCTAATTGATCTCTAGCATGTTGGAGTTCTTCATATGATAAATGATTAAAAGAATTTGAAGAACTAGAGGAGGAAGAAGAGGAATAGGATGATGATACCTCATGTTTTGCCATTAGGCATTTTGTACCTTGGTCGCTTGAGGAGGAGGAGGAGGAGGATGATGAGGTGTCACTCCATGTCGCCTTGAGGACCTTTTTCTTTCCTTTTTCCTTTTGCGTGGACCGATTTTTGTTGAGTGGGCAATCGGGCTTGTAATGCCCTTTTTGGCCGCACCCGTAGCATTTTACCTTGGGCTCGGATCTTGCGGTGGGTTCTTGCTTTCGCGCCTTGCGAGATTTCTTTTTCTTCTTGTGCTTCTTCATAAATTTGTGCATTTGGCGGGCGAGATTCTCCATTTCCGAGTCGCCGCTTGATGATGAAGAAGATGAAGATGATGAGGATGATGAGGAGGAGCTTACTTCTTTTTGTACCTTGAGGGCAATGTTCTTTGGTGTCTTGATTGGTGTGCCCTCCTTTTGAGCTTGCCTCCTCAACGTGATCTCGTAGGTCATTAGGTATCCAATGAGCTCCTCGACCGGCATGTTTTTGACATCCTTAGCTTCTTGGATTGCCGTCACTTTAGGTGCCCATGAGCTCGGAAGGACCCATAGAATCTTCTTGACCATTGCTTCAGCTGAAACATCATCACCAAGAGATTTTCTACCATTGCAAACGTCAGTGAAGCGTGTAAACATTTCAGAAATAGACTCATTTGGATGCAAGGAAAAGCTTTCAAAATCTTGTCTATACATGTCTAACCGAGTATCCTTAACTTTGTTAGTGCCCTCATGGGTCACTTCCAATAGTTTCCAAATTTCATGAGATGAGGTGCAAGTGGAAACTCGGTTGAACTCATTTCGGTCAAGGCCGCAATGTAGAGCGTTCATGGCTTTGCCATCAAGCTCAAAGTTTCTAATATCGGCGGGGGTCCATTTGGATTCGTCGGGGGTAGACAAAGTATAACCTTGCATGACAATTTTGTAAATAGGATATCCTATGCTTCTTAAAAAAGTGGTCATGCGGGTTTTCCAATAATTATAGTCGGACCCATCAAAAAATGGAGCCCGACCCAAAGAAAAGCCTTCGGGGGTGAAAGAAGTGGATGCCATCACAATGGATCTTTGAATTTGAAACCGTTTAAGGTATTACTCAAATTATCCCTCGGATACCAATTGTTGGGCGGAGAAAAAGGGAGGTGATGGCAAGAGGGGGGTGAATTGCCTTTTAAAAAAATGATTAACAAATTAAAATCAAAGTTGAAAGTGCAGCGGAAATAAAAGATGCAAGACACAAAATTGATAACGGAGTTCGGCCAAAAACCCGGCCTACGTCTCCGCTCCCAACTCAACCGTTGAGAGATTCTACCGCTTGCTTTTCAATGGTTTTAGCAAGAAACCCACTAGGCTTTGAGGTAGCACTAGAACCTATTACAGCTTGCTTTTGGTGGTTAATCAAGAACCCACTTGCTTTTAATGGTTGAGCAAGAACCCACTAGCCTTCTTACAGGTGAAGGCTAGCTCACCTATGACACAAGCCTTTTAAAAGGTAAGGCTTGAAGAAACCTCTTCACACCTTAGTGGTGATGTGAAACCCAAAAGAAAGAGGGGATGAGAAATAGAGTGGTTTGTAGACACAAACCCAAATTAAGCTCAAAATAGATAAACAAGAAAAACCGTATTTAAGGAAGTCTTGGGCGCCTTTGATTGATTGGAGATGTTGAGGGCCGCTTCCAAGCTTCTTTGAAGGAGCTCCTTGGATGTGGAAGTTGTTGGAGCAAGGTGGGTTCCTTGAAGGAAGTCCGCCGGAGGTTGGCCAATTGATAGAAAATGTGTCCGTTGGCTTGGTATATGATCCGGTTAGGTGTCCGGGGCTTCCTTGGCCTTTATTTATAGGCATGGAACCCTTGGGGAGTCTTCGGAGCCATTGGATAGGTCTTCGGAGCCGTTGGAGGCCAAAAGAGGGTTGACTGGTCAAAGCCAACGGCTAGTTTGACTGGGCTACCGGCTGGCCGGTGCAGGGCCACCGGCTGGCCGGTGCCTTGGCAGAGGAGAAGAAGTTTGGTCCAGGCTCCACCGGCTGACCGGTGGAGGAGCCACCGGCTGGCCGGTGGGGAGACAGTAGCTGGCCCATTGGTCTGGGTGCCACCGGCTGGCCGGTGACAGAGCCACCGGCTGACCGGTGGAACCTGGCAGTGGGCAATGCCTCTGCCAGGTCCACCGGCTGGCCGGTGCTGTCACACCGGTTGGCCGGTGGACTGCAATTCAGTCCAGTTTTGCCAGCTTTCTTGGGCCAATCCTTTGGAAATCTTTTTCCTATCATCCACAACACTTAAAAACAAGGTTAGACAAAAAATAAGGTGATTGTGATCATGAAAATCAAACAAAGAGGGGAACGAGAGGTACAACAGATAACACATATATTAATACATTGAATTAATAGTTATGAATAATTCTCAGGACCACTTTGAATGCCTCATGAAAAAATATCATAGAAACACATACTTGGGAGATGATGAAACTAAGACAAAATGTGTTACCGTTGATGAATTGATCGTATATAAGGATTTATATGGCTTCTATATACCATAGACATAAAAATCTACAAAAATGGTTCTACCTATAACTATAAACTATCCAAAGAGATGTCTAGGGTTCCCTAGTGAAATCGCATTCCATTATCAAATGGAATCAGAATTAATAATGATGATAAAGATTGTAGATTGACCACGAATAAAAACATCAATCAAGAGAGAGGGGTTATAATTGAAGATGGATGAAGGATGAATCTCATCCTTGGGCTCTCAAAAGATTGCAGAGACTTATATGAAAATTTAGTGGTGAATACACCATTAATTCGAAATGAGAATATATAGAAAACCACAAATCTTAAAATGTAATAAGGAAAAACGTTTTTCCATACAGTGTTCCATACATGTGGGAGTACCCCTACAAAAAAACATGATTCACAGTTGCATGTGAATCTCTATATTTAAAAAAACCATGAAGAAAAACTAAAAAATAATGTTTCCTCCTTTTTAGCGCCCACTTCATAGGTCCTACATGATTAAAAAAATTATAACGGTAAACTGTGAAACTCCTAGAAAATAACCACAAAATCAATTTTGATCATAAAAATTATCAATACATAAGGCGGTCCAGGATAACATTAAATAATAAAAAATAATCACAATTGTGACATGATGGTTTTTCAGTTTAATATTCTACCCATATATATTTCAACACAAATAATTATTTATTGAATTTAAGTAAACAAAATAACCTATATCTTCATAAAATAGAATCTTCAGACTAATATTTTTCTATCAATTATATTAAAATAAATTTTAACCTCTCTTTTGGATACACAGAGCATCTGAGCCTATAGGACTCTCTCTCAATTTTGTTAGGTGTGCTTTTCAGAAGCCCAGGGTTTGTTCCTAGAAACATGCTAAGACACCCAAATATAAAGAAGTTAATACCATAACGAAAAAAACCCCATAATAATTCTTACTATTTATTGTAATACCAATGTATTAATATATCATAACTAAGGATATATACATTGTATCATATTGTTTCTCAAAAAATTTAGTATTAATTTCCCTTTTAATCATTATAATGTTGAATAAATTATTTCACCCACAACACTAGACAAACCTGAAATCGTCATACAATAAAATAAAATTATTAAATTAGATAGTTACTATAGAAACATTAAATTAGTGGTAAAAAATAATGATAACCACACTATAACAAAAATATAAAAAGTATAATCTATTCCCTAGAGTTGTAATAGTCTTACTGATAAAGCTCATGTGTCTAATATTGGAAAACATGTTGAGTCATAAGGGTTTTCTCTAGACCAATCCCAAAACTATATACAATAGTTATAGTATGGGAGAAATATTTTGTGAGAGAAGATCATGATTGTGGTAACTTCAACCACATATATGCTAGATAAGCATCCACCCACGACTACAATTGGATAATATAATATTCGTATATAAGAAAAAGATATCATTAGTGATCATTTATGTTGAAATTTATATTATATATACATATAATTACCAATGTCATTAATATTTTATATATCATATTTGTTTAATAAATTTCATTTTTTGACACAAAAATAAATTAAATATCATTTTCAACACTTATTCATTGATAAAACTCAATTAATATAGGTAAATAACAATTTATAGTTAAAATATATTTTATCTAATATTGAGTTTTATGTGATTTGTTTTATTGATAAAAATTTTTGATGAAAAATTAATATTTTTATATGAAAAATCTATAATCAAAAATTAAATTAAAAATTGATTGATAATAAGAACACGAATAGTTAACATCTAAAAAGCCATTTTCCTATTAAAATTAGTTTTTATTATATATTATATTTATATTTAAAATTTATTTTTCAGACATCAATAATATGAACTTGAAAAAATGAAATTAATTTTAATATTTAGCCTGTCAATATTGGATTACTATATTTTTTATATTTTTTCTAAAAAAATTTGTAGGTACATAGTAATTTTTTTACAAATATCATAGCTTTTATAACATTACGATAAAAAATATATGACCTTAAAAGATAAAAAATGCATTCATGAAATAAAATATATTTAATGGGAAATATGATTTATTTAAATAGATAATATATTTAATTTCAAAAAAATCTATGTAACATTTTTAAAATCACGCAATACCCATTATAATGAAACATTACTATTGTATGTTTCTTAATTATGTATTGTAATGTTAGGATTATGTTTTGGGTTATTCAGAAAAAATCCTAAATATTATTTTTTTTAATAATATTTCATTTAATTTTATAGGCATCCAAAACATTTATAATTTTATCCTAATATTTATTTTTATGCTTAGGAATAAAATTTTCCTTAAAATGGGTATATTAAATTATTTAAAATATTGTTAAAATTAATTTTTATCTCCCATATATGTTTTTTCTAAAAAAATAATTTTTAATTATTAGTTCAAAATTATATAATAAGATCCATTTTAAATTTTTCATTAAATAAAATTTAATTATTTGAAAATTAGTTTCCATAATAAAAAACAAAAAAAAAGTGAAAAATTGAACAGTGAAATAGTATGACATGTGAAAAAAATGTGTGATAATGTATGGTTGGGGATTGTTAAACCTTAAACCATCCACCACTACATTATTTTCAATTAATGGTTCCCCATGAAATTTGAATAGTGCCATTACCTAATATATTATTACAAAAACCCACTCCTCTCCATTATAAATATAGTCCTCACCTCCCCACTTCTTCTCATATCTAAGCCGCATAAATTCAACTAAATAGTACACAAATAACTCTCTAAAATTACAATACATTTCATAGTGGGTTTAGACTTCTTAGAAGACAACTTATTAAACCAGTAGTCTAATTTCCAAAGAGGGGCTTCTAGGAAGTATATGAAAACTATAAATATCTCAATATTCATTACATTCACATTCATTCATCATATACAAGATTAATTTATAATCTAACTCTATTGAGAAATTAAAAAATTATAGTCAATATATATATTTTTCATTATGTTTATGGGATAATCAGTTTTTACCTTCTTCCAAACCATTCAAAAAAATTCCTCTTCTGTTTTGTGTAATGTACCGACTCTATAAGATATATGATCTATTTTTCCTCGCTGAATGACATAGATGGTCTAAAGGGTGAATTAAATTAATTGATAATATATTTAAAACTTTATTAAGAATCTATAAATATAATCCTTTTAATTCCTTTTCAATATTTTATGGAAAATTATATTGATGCATGTGTCCACGTGCAGAATATTGTCTCTATGATGTAATTTATTTTGATTTTCTTTTAGGATTTTCCACGTTACCTAACTCTCTTAAAATATAATTTAAAAACATAAAAAAATATAATAACCCATTTAAAATAGTGATATTATTCATATGGAATAACTTTCCTAACCATAATCATCCATCGACTATAGCATATTCTTGTTTATGTTGGTTTGACCACCTACGTGAACAATACCACAAATTGTTTTCATGGATGACTATTGAAACAATACTGCCTGTATTATTAGAATTAAATGATTTTTATCGATTTATGTGTATGTAATGTGGATATTAATATATAATGATATATTAACATACATCATTTTGTTCACAAAAAAAATAAATAAAATATATTGTTATTAATTTCATCTTCACAAACCAGAAATAAATATAAGGAACCATCCTTAAATATTACAAAATCTTGAGATTAATAAATTAATGCAATATATTAAATTTTATGATATTTTTAGATATACATTTTTATATAATTAGTTCATAATTTATACATAAAAATCACAAATTTCAAAGTGAACACTTCCGATTATTTTCCATTTTTCACAAAATATGATGCTTTTAAAATAAAGATTTATTTTACATCAATGAAAGTATTCAAAACTTTTAAAATCACTTATTCCTTTCCCATACCCATACATAAATCATATAATTTTTAATAAACTTTCTTTGAGTGATAAAATCTCATATGGGGAAATAAAATAATGAAAACTAGTTAGTCTAATGGAAAATTAAGAAAACCAAAGAAATATTTTACCTTTATCTCAAAGTTCTATTAGTGAAATAAATAAATCAATTTAGCAAAAAAAAAATTCTATTTTATTAATTAAAATAATTGAAACCCATAGCATGAAAATCAAATCAATTTTTTGGAAACATATATCGTAACATTTGTAAACTATTTTAATCCCATGTTAGAAGTAAGTAGAGTGTGGTCGAAAGTGGGTTTTTTAAACGAATAGTATATTACCACATTTTAAACATTTAATTCATATACCCCATAAAAATATAACATCAATAAATATTTAAATACCATAAAAATATAAAATATCATCATATAAAATTTAAATTTTCTTCATATATGCCTCATTAATGAATATAGGTGCATGACCTCAAAAATTCCTCATTCAATGGAAATAGAGATGGAGTCCCATACCCCCAAGTTAGATTTGTCACAATACTTATTAATATTATTTATTAATGAAATTATGTTAATTAATTAATTTTTTAAGAACCATTGTCATGTTTATTATTTTTTTATTTCAATTTTTTCACATTATATATATTTACATAATAAATTAATTTTATATCATCTTTTTTTTGTGACATTAAGAATATATATTGAGAAAACAACTTTGATTTGTTTATTATAGTAAATAAGGTCATTTAATAACATACATAGAATAAAAATCATGACATATATTTCATATTTATACATAAATTATACTTTTTAAAATGAATCATGAAATATTGTTTTCAATAATTAACAACATTATGATTATGGAAATTGTAGTCTATACGTACAAATGAGTAACATTTCCATTTTCAATGATCATTATCGAAATAATGAATGTATGATTCTATATTTTCAAAAATGATAATATCATCATAAATTATATATTACCTATTTAAATATAATTATAAAATTAATCCATGTTATTTATTTATGAAAAAATGCCACATCTCTTTACAAAGGTAGTAGTCTGCACGTACAAAAAAATGATGTTGTAATTTTCAGTGTAAAAATGAAAGTAATATAGTGTATTTTTAAAAGATATATATTTAATTAATATCGTAATAATTTAATTTATTTCAATTTTAATCAATAAATATATCCTTATTTTATTTTATGTGAACTGGTAGTGAAAAAATAGTCATAACGCTTTGTGAGGAAGTGGTCCGCTGCGTATACAAGCGACATTTTCATATTCCAAATGGAATAGAAAGTAAAAATTTATATGAGATATAATAACTTAAAGAGTTTTAATTTGTTATAAATATTATTTATATATTTATGTACTTTAAATCCATCATTATAAGAATATGTGAGATGTGATTATGGAAAATGAATGATATCAGTTCATGAGGTGGCAGTCCATCATACACACGAATGATGATTTTATAACCAATTTTATATAAGAGGAGATAAATTTTCGATATTAAATTATCATAATAGCATCTCAGTATATGATAAATACTTTTAGTACTGTATAATCATAATTCCAGATGATTTTATGTAGGTGAAATAATAAATAATATAAACATGATCGGTAATGCAAGATACATCCTCTCCAGAAAACCTCCATAGGTAAACATCATATGTCTTCATAGAAAGGATTTTTGATCAATATAATGGATCTAGGTCATAGGGATAGAATTTACAAATTTATTGGGGTGGTTCTTGTCAGATCTAAAGGAATCTGATGATGTGAAGAGTAGAGGAGATGGGGTGGCCTTTTATATGTGGGGTGGGTTGCGCACTTGTAATTTTTGAAAACAAAAAGGTTTATCCATATAATTTACAATACAAAGGAACAAAAATGGACCATTATTGTGAATTATTCAGGATAGTGTCGATATGTGGCCTTAAATTTAATTTTAGACAAGTATTTTTGAAGTTTTAACCATCATCTTTTTAGTTTAATCCCTTGTTAAATCTATTTTCTCGTGAACTGTAGTATTTAATTTTTACTATTTTAAAAATTAATTATTATTAAAAAATCATGGTGAAATTATTAGAAAATATAAATTATTAAAATTAGGAATATTTAACTCTTCTTACGAAATTTAGTCTCTTTAAGTGGTCCAATTTAATTTATAATTAGACCTACAAACACAATGAAAAAGCGAGATTTCAAGAAATTTATTTTTCAAGATAAAATTACTTTCTATTAAATATATGATTTAAAATAATCAGTTGTTTAATATAAAGTTAACGTTTTATATATATAATCTATAATTTTTTTTAATTCATTCCTCATTAAGGATTATTTTAATTATTGAAAATGGAGAAACATTATGGAACGGTTTTTAGACAAATTCGCATTTTAACAAAAAACCAAAAGTATACTAAAATTGCCAATGATGTTGATTAAAAATTAGTTTAGTGGATTAAATATAACCTAAATACAATAATGATAAATGAAATCATATCTAAAATACAATGAGTCTTTTAAATTACATAACCTATTGAAATGAAATGGTTTTTTTACAAAAATCTGTATTTTAACTATTCACATAAAAATCAATAATTTCTAAAATATCCCAACATTTCACCCTAAGTAAATTTTGATATGATAATTTTAAATAATAAATTATTTTTTCAAATTAATGTTCTAAAATATATTAATTAATCATTTAAATAAAACCATATTACAAATGTTTGTAATTAAAACTATTCCATTTTTGATTTTAAACGTTCGCTAAATATTTTTATAATAAATATAACTAAATTAATAAAGAATAAGTAATTTTTTATCAATAACTTGGTTGATAAATTCACCTACATTTTTCAAATTTCATCCTCATAATTTCATTAACAAGGTTAAAAATATGGATATATTTCCATAATATAATTTTTAGATTCCCATTTTGCCTCTTCACTCATATGGGTTTTCATAAAACCTTATCTGTATTAATCACCTTATTCACAAACAAATTATCTCTATGTTCAATAATATGAATAGGACGTTATTAATTATAAATAACCTCTTCTATATGAACTACACCCAAGAACAAATCACGAGTTGAATCAAGTACATATTTCCTTAACATTGAAACATGAAAATCATTGTGTACGTGGGAGAAACTATAAGGAAAATCCACTTGTTTGGAAACTGATCTAACTAGATGCATTATTTAATATGGTTCAATGAACCATGAATATATCTTCACTTATTTAGCAAAACACATAATAAATTTTTAGGGAGATAGATTAAGAAATAATTAATCACCTAACATGAATGAAACATGTTTCCTATGGTTATCCACATAACTTTTAAAACTTCACTTTTGTGTCCGCAAATGTTTCTAAATAAAATACTTCTTATTATAGATTTCCTCTTACAAAATTGGTCAAATAAACATCCTTTCTCCTAATTTGAAAAAAAATACATTTTTCTCACCACTTTCCATATAATTAATCAAAAGGTTCCACCTATTTACTAGGATGAACTATAATATTATAAGAAAACTCAACCAATAGAATATAATGATCCAAACTTCCTTGTTAATACATTAAACAATGATGAAGAATATATTTAATGGTCTTAATTTTTCTCTCATATTTTATATTATATTGAGGATAAAAAGTTTTACTAAAATTAAATTGAGGACCAAACTACTTTTTAAGTCCTTTCGAAAAAATATATGTCAACATAGGATCAAGGTATTATAAAATAGAGAGGGCACTCCATGTAACATGACTATATCCTTTAGGTAGGTTGATAAATTTAATATAGATACTTAGTATCCTTAATTGGAATGAAATTTATAGATTATGTTAATTGATAATCAATAACACAAATCACAATGTTACCTCAATATGTATTGGTTAATCCCACCATGAAATCAATGTATATATTTTCCCACATCCAATATAGAATTGTAAATTTTCAATAAAATATAACCTTATGACATGTAAAATACTTCAAGGTAAATTTAGAAACAACACTTTTTATCTCATTCCACAAATAATACTCGTGAAGGTGTTGGTACATCTTAGTGCTCCCCAGATGAACAAATAATGAAGAAATACTTCCTTCCATAAAAAACTATTTCTTTAATTGCGAATCACTGGGAACACATAATATTTTTAAAAATTTTGATAGCTCTCTCATCATCAACATTAAAATCACTCAAATGAACCTTCTTAATGGATTATACTTTTTCCTACAAATCATGATCCTAATTTTGAGCTTTGTTAATTCATTATAAAAAAGTCAATTTTAGTAAATCCTAAGAAAAAATTGATTATATCCCTACATCCATGACTTCTATGATAAAACTCATCAAATCATTAACCAAAGGATAGTTTTTTAAATCTGACATGGTTTATGTATCATTATTTTTCTACTCAATGTATAGACATATTTTTTTTTCATTTCATCGATAGTAATGAATCCTGAAATCATAAACAATGATAAGTTCTAACCATCTTCTCTCTCAAATGTTCAATTTATTCTGAGATAATATATACTTAAATATATTGTGTTCAATATATATTTTATTCTTCACTCAATATAAATTAAACCTATAAATAATTAAATAAAAAATCATAATAGATAATTCAAAATCATGTGTTGGGTAATTGAACTCATGATATTTCAACAAACATAAAGAAAATGCAATTTCCTGATCATTCTGAATCAGGACACAACCATATCCCTTAATTGAAGCATTAAAAATAATAAAATGTTCACCATTCCTAGAAGGAGGATCCAAAAATTATGCATTTAATAATATTCTTTTTAGTTCCTGAAAATAATCACCACATTCTTTTATCCCTATGAATTTAACTCCTTTTCATTTTAACGTAGTGGTATTGGAAACTGAGAGTTGTTCTAAAAAACACTAATAGTAACCCAGTAATCCAATAAAAATATGAATCTATTTGATATTTTAGCATATTTTCGATTATTAATAAAATATTTTATTGTAAGTTTCAATAGTTATTCAATCAGTATGAACAATTGTTCCACTGAAGGAATGTTTTTTCAACCAAAATTCACACATAATAAATTTCCCATATAGCTTCATTTTTTTTGAATGATAATACTTAAATTATTTTCAATTTTTTCCACACTTTTATAATATACCTAAATATAATCATTAAAAAAACAATAAATTATCTAATAACTCATGTAAAACTCTATTCATAGTGTTCCTAAATATGTAAGTTTCATTAGGAAACCCAAATGACATAACTACAAACTCATAGTGCCAATATCTTTTTGGAAATTCAGTTTTTGGAATTTCATCTTCCATAACCATCAAATGATGATACCATAACCATAGATCAAACTTTAAAAAATACTTATCCCTCTAGAACAGTTGAAAAAAAAAATCACTGTTATGAGGAAAATGATATTACTTTTAAGAGTGATATTATTCAGTGCAATATAATCAGTGAAAAGTCACATTGAAATATATGTGTTGTTTAAAAAAATTCAATAATCCTAAGGTGATGTTCTTAGGAAAACTAAAACTTTATCAAACAACTAATGTAATTTATTTTTCTAATCCAAATGTTCCACTCGATCCCATTATTAAGGGGATTTGGAAATAGGCATATAATGAGGATCTAAGACAATAGTATGTTCATCCTCCTAATTAGGATTAATGCCAAGAAAATAATCAAAAAATAAATCCATGTATTCATTAACCACTAGAATATTAATAATTTCAATAGTTTAATTATTTTCAATAATATGAGTTGGGTAACTTTAACTTCCAACTCTAAACAATTTTTCAAATTATTTATAATTTTTAAAGTCAATAAATCATTGAACATGACATTTTTATCTATGAAATCTATAATCGAATGATAAACTGAATGAAAATACATACCAATAATGATATAAAACTCTAATATGGATATTTTACCATGATTTTTAGGAAATACCAACCCATTGATAACAATTTCAATATTTCTATAAATCTTGGTGGATTTAATATTTCCACTAACTATTTTCACCAAAAGATATATCTTCTATACAAGTGGTAACATTACCATTTTATTTATAAATTTATATGAATAGAATTAATTAAAATTTACAGAGTGAAATAAAGATTTGGAATAATTGGAATAAACAGGTATCCTACCTATCTCAACTTCATTATATTCTATAATATCAACTATATTAGTAGAAAATTACATTTCAACACCTTTATGTTTCCTATAATGATGATTCCATATTATGAAACCATAATTTCACACATGTTATCATAATTACCAATTATAATTCAACTAAAATAGATAATTTTGGATAATTATCACCTACCTATTCGTTAGTTGTTCATGACTCATTTCTTTACAATTATGAGCATAGTGAACAAACAAGGCACACATGAAACACTCTCTAGATCCTATCAAACATTTGTTGAATTTTAATTTTCAATAATTCAAACATTCTATGTGCTTATTATAATATCTATTTTATGCATGTATTTTTTGATATAAAATTTCCCACTTCTGAAAATTTAATGAGAAACACAATTTTAATGATTTACAATAGGATATCATGTTTGATAAAAAATAATGAAAAATGTTATAAATTTATTAATTCAAAACAACTTCATGAAATTTTATGATGTTTTGTGGCGTGGAAATGGATTTTTGAATATACATTGAATAGGAAACATAGTCGAGGACCAAAGTTAGATCTTGAATATGAATAACTAGACCAAACATGGAGAAACCCACTAGAAATCAACATTACAAATTGTGTAAGAATTTCAAATTATGTGAAATTGGAGATATATTAAGGAATTAGATTATTACATAGAATTAATAAAACTCATGGCCCCACACATTACATTTCGTGTACACAAATTACACATCTAAATTCTTGAACAGAATCTAGAATGTTTATTTATGACATATATTCAGCAGAAAATAATAACTTTTGACATAAGAATATCTATTTGACCTGAGACCATTTAATTTTACATTTATGACTCCCCATATCTGTATTTAAGCCTATAAATAAGATAATGTGGTGGATTCAAGGGGTATCAATCATTTGGGGAAGCTCTAGATAATGTCATTTTACTGCACTATGCTACTACTATAACTTGTTTTCTTTTATTTAGTATATATCTTGTGATGTCTCCCCTATCCTGCATTAACTAAAATTACACATCTATTGAGCGGTAGTTTCCTTGAGCGATTGGGAAAAGGAGAGGTTAGACTAATGTGCATTTCTTAAATTTTTATGATTACTTTTATTTAGATCTTTTATTCTTTCTAAATCTTCTTTCAATTTTTAATTCCGTTTCAAAATCGGAATATATTTGTGTCAGGTTTTGATTCTATTAATTTTAATATCATTGGATGATGATCCATATATCCCTCTACCCAATTATTTTTTTTATATAGTGGAATATATTTGTATTGGGTGGTGAGTAATCAATGTTCATCAGCATGTGTGTGAAATTATATGTTGTAATATTAGTTAAGTAGGGAAACAATTCTTGGCCATGGATTTTCCAAACTAATTAAGATAACCATCAATAATTCTACAAACATATTGAATAAGTTATTAAAAAAATATGGTTCATCATAACCATATAGATAATCCATAGATAGGACTCAATAAATGTATCTCTATCTTACCAGTTAGTAGATGAAAAATGGGTGAAAATTTGAAACCATGATAGTGTAAAACGCATTCTATCCAAACACACTCTATTTTACATATTTCTCTATTTTTTAAAATTAATTAAATCAATCTCTGTCATTCTATGATTTTATGAAATTAATTAAAACACTTTTTCTTAAACTAAAAAATGTTACAACCCTATTTTGTGTGCACTAATCTTCAAGAGACTACCTAAGGTTAACTACTATACCATAATTATGTGATTAAAATATTCTATTTATACTCCACATGATAGGTGTTTGTCACTTACCGTTAGAATTTTTAACTAGTTTCTTTTTTATTTCCTTCCACTATGAAAATTGTTACTACTTTCTTCTCAAAGAACTCATGTGTTAGAAAAATTTGTCTCAACATTATGAACACAACAAACAGAATTCTCATTTCTTTTAAATTATCATGTGAAAAAAAATATCTTCAAAAACGTTTTTTAACCTTGATTAATATCTATTAATTATAATATTAGTTTCCTAAATCAAATATGTCACATACCTGACCAATCTTGTTATATTATCATTACATGATGCTATATAATCTTCGTGTTTGTCCTCAATTCCTCGAATGTAGATTCATCCGAAGTCAAAAAAACATAAGTAAATATCTCACATGTAAACGATACTTAAATGTTTCCATATAAATGGAATAAATATATTATTTCTCTATTGTATATATAACCAAAAACAACCATTGATTAGTGTCGCCTTCAAAATGATAAATTTAAAGGGTTCCATTTCGTCACTAAAAACATCACATGACATAAAATACATTCTATAGGGAATTTATCCTTATTTTGGAAAACACAGGGATCAATGATCCAGTAAATTATAGTGGGTTATTTCTAAGGAACCTTTAATCTATATACATGTTCCATCATGGTAGATCGATTTCCTCTCAATCATGGATACCCCCACCAGTTATATATTGTGTCGAATGAGACATCACTACAAAAAACTACTAAGTTACAATTTCAACCATCCTGGGATACTTATTATGAAGGATATTCTCCTCATGTTTCATTACCTCTATATCATCCCAATTTTAACTTTGTAAAAAATTCCCTAAAAATATAGTTTAGATGAATCAACATGGTAATCCTTAAATGATATAAAATTTCAACTTAAAAATATAGTAAAATTATTCATGGGTAAGCTATTATCATTATCCTAACCTCTATAGTTTTCTAAATTAACCTATGATATGTAATGGTGAGTTTTATATCAATAATTAATTATTTTAATTTTTTTGATATTTTTAGGTATAGATTTAAAGATAATTGGTCATAAATAATACATAACATAAACAATACATTATAATGTTGAAATATTTTATTAGTATCCATTTTTCCACAATATAAAACTTTTCACATAATGAATCATTAATATTCAGGGAAAATATTCTTGACTTCAAACATGAAATCTTCATTTCCCTTTCCCATCCTAAACCCTTGAAGAAATCATTTTAAATTGATGGATTACAATAAAAAACTTAGTAAGGGACATAAAATAATAAAAAAAATATATTCCAATGAAAAATATGAAATCCATAAAAATGATTTCACATTATATCAATTTCATTCAAGAGAAATAAATAAATAATTTTCATATGAAAAAATAAACAATTTTATACAAGAAATAAATTGAAACCGGTTTTAAGAAAATATAAACTATTTTTTCCAAATTAGATAATCATATTAATTATTCAATTTAAACTCGTGTTTGAAGCAAATGGATCCCAATTAATGTCATATGATAACCCCTCTAGAAACTCCCCTGGTTTGTGTTAATAATAGTGAATTTAACTAATGCATTGAGTTTTATGGGGGTTTATTCATCATATATGTTATAATGGGGACCACTCAACTTTTTTTGGGTGCACTCGTCATACAGGATATATCGGGCTCACTCAATTCAATATAAGAACACCCATTATATACGATATATTAGGATATCCAATTTCTAATATAATTATATTATTTCATTTTATGAATAAATCATCTTATTCATTATGTTTTTAGTCATAAAACACTTGGAAAAGAATTTTAAATATTTATGTAAATGTTTTCAAGATATCAAAATACCATTTTCTTTTAAAACACAATTTTAAATACCATAAAACCAATTTATTTTTAAAAAAAATTTGTTGTAAAAAAATAATTAGAAAATGGGGTTTTCATTAAATAAAATAGTAAATATTATAATGGAATCCAAACTAAGAAAAGTGTTACTGCATCAATTAAATCCATTGTCAGCATATAGGTTAAAATAGAACATTCATTTTTCCATTTGTAGAGAAATTAGAAAAATCATTACAAATATTCCTATTTAAAAAAATTTTAAACAAAGAAATAAATTTAATTTTAAAAATATCTCAGTTTTTTATAATTTTATTCATAAAATAATTTTAAATATTTGTACATTGATGAGAAAAAATGTTTAATGGAAAACATTAAATGATGATTTTTTATAGAAAAATAAATTTCCACTTTGGAAACATTTGAATCGTAAGACCCATGAAAGAATAAAATTAAAAAATTTAAATAAAATCACAATAGATAAATTAATTGGATAACTTGTGAAAGGGGATATATATACACCACATAAAATAATATAGGGTAATAAAATCAAAATATACCTCAATAAAAGGACATTTTGACAAAGTCTATTACCTCGAGTTTTGTTAATCACGTTTATTATTTATATTTCTTAATATTAAGCATATATTAATTATATACTTTCTTAATTATCGTTTTTAATTTTATTATTCACTTTATTTCATATATTACCATTTTATATAAAATTACAAAACCAAATATGTTTACGTTGTTTGTTTTGATGATATTTGCATTATAAGACCAAAAAGCGTCTTTGGTGGGTTCAATATTGTCAAAGTGGTCAATATTCAAAATCTGTAGAATAATAATAAGGAAATAATTATTATTTTTATACATAAATACACTTTATAAAACCAACCATTAATTATGGTTGGGAAAAATGAACGGTGTTACGATCATGGAGATGGTATGCCTTACATACGCATGATTAACAATTCAATTTTCAATGAACATTATTGAAATAAGGCACGTTTTATTTTATCATTAAAGAATGAAAATAATATCATTAAAACCGTATTATTTTTCTAAATATGAAAAAATATATATATATATATATATATATATCATCTATGTGATATAGTGATGAAAAAAGAGTCACATCGCTTTGTGGAGGTGGATGTGCACATGTACACATGAATAACGTTATCAATTTTTAGTGTATGAAGAAAAGTGATATATTATCATATAATAATAAAAACTATTTAATTATTATCATTATTATTTAATTAATATCACAAATATTCATCAACATTGTCTTCATTACCATCCATGTAAAGCATACATGAAAAACTAATCACACCCCTTCATGAGGTGGTAGTCCATTGTACACATGAGAGACACTATCGTATCCCACACATAATGTAAATAAAGAAGTTATATGTCCTATAATAACTCCATAAGTATAAATATGTTTTGCATATCATATATAAAATTTAAATAAATCGTAAAAACATGGTGTTTGAGGCAGTGATTGAAAACGAATGATATCAGTTTGTGTGGCGGTATTCTGTCGTACACATGAATGATGATTTCATATCACATTTGATGGAAGATGATTTTTATTTAGGTTATTAAATTAACATAATAATATCTAATTATATTATATTGTATAATATTATTATTTAATAATAATTTAATAACATTTCAAGTATTTTGAAGAAGAAATAAAATAAAGATGCTTGGTAATGCACTATACCACTTCTTTGGATGACCTCCTAAGGTAACCACCAAATTCCATATAAGGATGGATTTATGATCAAACTAATAAATCGTGATCATAATTAGTGAATTATTTATGTCATTTTCATAGGTATTGGGTGATCTAAAGGTACTTTAATTTGTGATGTGGATAGGAGAAGAGGTCACCTTCTACAAGTGAGGTGAGTTGGACACATTTAATTTTTGAAATTAAAAAGGTGTACCCACATTTTTGGACATGAAAAATGGATATTAAATGGAAAATATACATTACCTAGACATGATAAGGTTGAAATATGGCCATAAAAATATTTAAACTGGTTTTAGCCTATTTTAACACTTCTCTATTTATTTTAACCCTGCGTATATCCATTTTCAACTTAATTATAGTAATTATTTTTTAATGTTTTCAACATTCATTATTGTCAAAAAAATAAATTGGACTTTTTATAAAGTATAAATTATTATTTTTCCAAATATTTAATCCATTTCTCCAAATTCAATCTATATAAAAATAAAAATAAAATTTAAAAGTAAACCCGCAGACGCGATGAAAAGGCAGGTTTTTATGAAGTGTATCTTTCAAGAAAAGATGATTTTATATTAACTCGATGATTAATAATAAACATTGTATTAATAAAAATAAATATTTATTTCTATATAATATATATATTTCATTTAAAAAATTTCTCATTATGGATTATTTTATTTAATTAAAATGTAAAAATAGTATGCATTATAAAACAGTTATAAGAAAAATCGTGTTTTGAAACTTAAAAATAAGCTTATAATAAAATACACTATAATACTGATTATATAGTAATTATTTCAATTAAATATAACTATTTTTTTTAAAATTAAAAAATATTTAAAATATAATCAGTATTTCAAATTACTTAATTTATTTAAAAGAAATGAATGTTTTTACAGAAATCCGAATTTTTAAATATTCACTAGAAAATAAATATTATCCAAAAAATAAAAAAAATTAAACCTTATGTAAAATTTTAAATGATTATTAAAAATATTATATTCCTTTTTTAAAATTCAAATTATATTTTTTTGAAATTATATTTTGTATTAAAATTATATAGTCAATGTTATTATTTAAAATTATTTCTTTTTTGATTTAAAAAAAATATGAAATATTTTTATAATTAATATAACCATTGTAATATACAATAAATTTATTTATTCTGTAATTAAAAAATTTCTATTTAAAATTATTATTTAATGTAATTATAGATATATAAATGAGTTTAATGACTATATTCAAGAACATTGGATAATCATGGAATGATGAACGTGGTATCTATCATTAAAAAGAATCATCCACACTTTTAAGCATGAAAAAAATCCAAAATACTAAAAATAAATGATATCCCAAGTGAAATATCATTATTATCTGATAATAAGTATTTTTACCTATGTTGATAGAGAAAACATACATGACATAGAAGGTTGAAGGTATAAAGATTTCATTACAAGTAATAGAGGCCCATGGGAACAAACTCATATATTTTTAATGACCCAACTAAACTACAATTTCCCATATCTAAAACCTATTAATGTATTCATATATCTCATCAACTAGCATTTATAATAGATTATAGTTCCCTAGGTGTAGTTCTGCATGGGATGATGGTTTGATCTATATGCTTCCTTTTATCTTGGGTCAGGTTTTCTCATCATGATGACTAATTATTCTTTTATACCTCAACCTGAGTTTTATCTATTATGTAGAACATTTTCTACTTCATATCTTGGATAACATATGGTACAAAGTCTGGCATATTGATATCATATTGGATATGTGTCCTGAAGGTGCATGGATGGCTCAGAAGCCCTATTGCCAAAAGGTCTAGTTCTTCAGTCCTAAGGCCCATTTTAGGTCAATATATTCACTACTAAACTATTGATAATCAGCCACTATAGTACTAATATTATAAATACTATTTTAACTTCAAATTTATCTCCCAATTTCATTTTATCTCAGGCATCATACATACCAATGGGGTTCACCAACCCCTCCAAAACACCGCATCTATACAAATATCCATTAACAAAAAACACTATAATATTTTAATAAATTTGCAATTAATGATTATAATTAATGAGTATAAATATTAATAAAATGAATAATTTTATAAAATATGTGATTATTATGGTTATTATTATGATAGACGTTATAAAATATCTCATGTGGAATTTAATAGTAATGTTAAGGGTGTTTATAAAATCAATATATTTTCATTGAGTGATAAAACTTATTCTATAACTTCATTATTATATGTGGAGTGCGTTATACCCTACGAATGTATTCATTTTCGATGATTTAATCGGGGAGCATATCCATATTTGGGGGACACAATGTTTGTTGCCTTGCATTCCCGCATTCCAAAGGCGGGTGGTATCCATCGCTTATTCAGAAATGTTTTCTCCTTGATCAAAATAGGATGATGGGATGTCAGTTACTCCTTTTATGGATTCCTCCTCAAAATTCATCACCTAGTACTGGTCTCCCTTAAATATTAATATTTTTATGTGAAACTCTTCCTGATTTTCTATCTTTTTGAAAATAGATTAATTACACTACTTCTTTCAAGACATTCTAGGGGGTCAGGTTAGGGCATCAACCTTCGGTCGGGAGAGTAGTCACGTTGGACATCACTTGTGGATCTGGATGCTAAAATAATTGTGTTTTGGGGTTTATTTCTGTTATGATAGGGCTTCTCGAGGGTGAATAATCCTAAGGAATCAAACATCAAGTGCAGGGAATTATATTACATAGGCATTTCTCGGAGGTTTTTTTCTGCTTCCCGTCTTTAACGCAGGGTGTGCCATGAGTTTAATGTCTTGTAGAGATGGACCAGACTGATCAAAACAATGATGAGAGTGGATCAAATGGGTGCATCCTTAAGAGGTAACACCTTAGAGTGATACTATATGGGTGGATCAAGACGTCCAATGAAGAAGGATCTGAGGATTCTTGGGTCCCTATAAATGGTATAACATGGTTTTCCATTAGCTGGGATTGAACCTCAGGGAGGTTTCCTACATACCCTATCCCGAGACACAGGGATCAAACATACATAGTGTAAAGGGGCGATGAATCGGGGTGTGCATAGAGGACATCGACTGTAACGCCCCAACCCCAGTTACCCAGATTCGGTGCATTATTACATAACATTGGCATGATCACAAGAAAGATCAAATCTCGAAAGACAGATTAGTTTAGTAGCCTTGAAATAACTAGATACATTAATAAAGTTTAAATTACATCATAAAATTAAAACTACAATAATATAGTCTCTATATTCCACACTCTTATCCCCTCATACTATCCCTGTAGGTCATTCATAAATTATTTCTTCACATCCTGGGAAAAATAAAACATAGAAAAGGGGTGATCTCAAATGCCCAATAAGGATAACAATATAGAGGAGACTTTCATAAATAAGAATAAACATTTAAGCAAATGTATAACTAAAACAAAAGCCTTTTAAACATGAACTTCAACATAGTATGGAAAAAATAAAATTAAATAATTCCATTTATTTATTCACATGGATTTTCTACTAATCGAATATTCACATGCAATATCAATAACCACTTTCATAATGATGGAATGCATAATGCCAGACTATCATAACCACATAGCCAAGGCCTCATTACAAGACTACAAATAAGATTTTTCTAAGGCCTTGTTCCAAGATACTAGTTTGTCTCGTGAGACCTACCGATGAATCAAGGAGCTATAGTGGGCTCCACCCATCACATATTAAGTTCAATGCATTCCCATATGAAAAGGTTTAAACATAACATAAACATTTGTATTAAAACTAGCATACGAAATGTAAATAATTCATCCATAAACCAAGAATGGTATAAAAATAACACATCCACAATCAAACATATCACAAAACCTTCAATACAATATAGAAGTTTTGTATCATAATAAATCAACTTCAAATAAGCTTAAAATCCGTCAAAGGATGTTGACATAGATGAAATCAAAACTCTTTTTAGAGAAATATATCTTTCTATTTTGAAATCATTTAAGAGTCATATATCTATAAAATAAAACATTTTATTTGAAAATATTCTTATAAGGTTGTAAGGGAAGCTTCGATGATTTTATAATGGCGAAAATAGCCGCACCCGCCGTATAAGTTAAAAAAACATTCTTACCTTAATTCTATCGAAAAGGTTAAAAAGGACCTTGTTTGGAAAACAATGGAAAGATTCCTTTATAAACTAGTTATAAAAGTAAATAAGGGTATAAATCAATTTAACCCATATTCTAGTAAATAGTAAAAAAAATGTTTTGAAATACATTTTTAAGAAACATGGATGTTGATGATAAAGAAGTCTCAGTAGATTATTACGTATAAACAACCTCAGATAACGAAGAGATTTAGAAATAAACCCTTGTCTTGTACTTTTCCTTGGTTGGAGTAGGTTAACCTCCTGTATAATGGTGAAATAATTGTTATTAAATTATACAATAATCATATACATTAATATGATATCATATATGATCTTTTAACATTGATTTGTTAATAATATCTTAGTATTATCGTTGTTTCGGGTGTTAACTTACTCATTTTCTTTTATATGTTTTGTTATGTAAGTCGTGTTTTCCATGGATAGGTTGTATCTTAATCATACCTAGAATTATATCAAGTCCTTAGATACTATTATTAATCATCAAATGAGAATTAGACTTGAATGGATACGATGGAGAATGAATCTCATCGCGTTCGTGGAGACGGTAGTCCGTACGTACGCACGAGCGACAATATCATTATTTTGATATTAAAATAATATATAATTGGATGTTATATCATATATATAGAATCATTATCATGTTATATTTATTATTTACATGAATTACACATCATTATATACCCATCCAAATAATAATTTGTTGAATAAAAATTACACCACGACGTGGAGACGGTAAGCCGTACGCACACACGTATGGTGACATGTTATTTAAAGGATGGAGAGAATACTGAATATGGTTGTACCATATTTATAATATCATCACAGTATACATAAGATACTGTAGTTATTATTTTAGAATGGGAAATAAAGAAGAAGTTGAAGAAGAAACGAACTTGAAAGAGGGTGGTGAAAACATTACCTCCTCTTCGGGTTCTTCCTTTTGATTTGATCAAAAGGGCTCTTTAGGTTATCTTTATTACTAAAATAAGGCCTATAGTATTAAGTGATGGAAGTTGAGAGAGTATTTGGGCAGAGTTTGGCAGACCCAAATGGCTTTAAAGGTGTGAATTAACGAGAAGGGGGAGTTCCCTTTTATAAGAGGGGTGAGGGGCACCCTTGGAAAAGCTAGAAATATTATTTTATAATAAATTCATATTCTGTTTATAATGGATCAAAAGTGGATTATTTAAAGTCTAAGGTGTGTATGGGTCAAAAACCACCCAACCAATAGAATTTAGACAGGTTTGGGTCATTATATTAGCCTTATCTTTTAGTTTTAACTCTTAGTTAATTAGTTTGACACTTACCATGTCACTTTGTATTTTTATATTATATAGTTAATAAACATACTATATTCCTCCAAGATACCCTCAACTGGTCCATTAATGATACACCTATCATGATATAAGTCCCTTGGCCAAACTGTAGATTTTTAAGAATTGAATATCAATTAATAATATAATATTTGTTTTAAAAACTCTTTTATGTCAATTTTCACACTATTTGGAAAATTGAAATTTGTGAAAATCATAAAAGAATGATTACTTCGAACCAAGTTAATTAAATCATTAATAACATATCATATTAACCTATAAAATTAGTTTAATTCATAAAAAGTCTCAAATTATATTTATTTGTGTATTTATAATGTCAATTATTTTAATTTTTCACTACTATGGTAATTACTGCATCATCATTGTGTCATAAATAAATTAACTTATTTAATGTCTAAAAATTATAAATAAAATATCATTATGTAGGAAATATTTTTATCTTTCTAATTAATATTTATAATCGAATTTATCTTATGTGTAACCCTATATTAAAGCTTTTTTATTAAATAAACATCGATTTTAACTCTTTTAACTCTTCTTTGAATTAAATAATAATAAATGTCCTAATCTAATCCAAGTGGACCTAAATGATAATATTTTATTCCTAAGGATTATTTTGGTCAAGATACACTTGTCCAATAGAATTAGGACATGTGTTAGGTTAATATTTATATCATTTTTACCCTTAATTACCCTATTTACTTTTAACCGTGATAAATAAAAGTAAAAAGTTACTATTAACCAAAAAATATTTTCATATCATTGAACCACATTTTACTCTTTCTTATTAACCATGTCTTTAAGATTTTCGAAATTCCACTCACAGAAGCGGTTAAATTAAGTTATATGAAAAATTCCGTTTTTTTTAACTACCACTTAGTGGTTTCTCTGTTCATCAAAAAATCATGTTTTTCAGAAAAATACCAAAAATTCACCCTAGGCTAATTTCAATATTCCGAATCCAAAAATTAAGTCCATTTTGAAAAATAGAATTTATAAATTTCAAAAAGTGGGTATTACTATTCATAACGGCTAGTTTGATTGGTTGTGGTGTGTTAGAACTTGATGTTCCGTACAACACACGCTATTGCATTATTCAAAGAGAAGAGTACCGTAGAAGCTTAGGGTGTTACATTCTCCCCTCCTTCAAATAATTTCATCCTCGAAATTTCTAGAATACTACCGCATGAAAAGAATTGGGTGGTTCTTCATCATAAGTTCCTCAGGTTCCCATGTCGCCTCTTTCATCTTATGGTTTCTCCACAGGACTTTTACCAGACGAGTCGTCCGGTTTCTCAGTACTTGTTCTCTCATATCAAGAATATTGACGGGCACTTCGCAATAAGACAGATCAGGTTCCAGTTCTAATTCCTCATAGGTGAGTACATACGTTGGGTATTACATTTATTTTCTCAATAGTGATATGTGGAACACATCGTGAACTTTGGAGAGATTTGGCGGCATTGCCAAACGGTAAGCTACAGTCCCAATTCGTTCTAGAATATTGAAAGGTCTGATGTACCTGGGACTCAATTTACCTTTCTTACCAAAACATATGACTCCCTTCCATGGAGACAACTTCAGGAAAACATGATCACTGGCTTGAAATTCCAAATCTTCATTCGATCATCGGCATAGCTCTTCTACCTACATTGAGCTGCTTTGATAGAGTTTTGGATTACCTTCACCTTTTCCATTGTTTCCTCCACCAGTTCTAGGCCTAAAAATTTTCTTTCACCAACATCATCCCAACAGGTTGGTGTGTGACATATCTTTCCGTATAACTCTTCATATGGTGCCACATGAATGCTCGAATGGAATCTATTGTTATAGGAAAATTCTACCAAAGGTAAATATTGATCCCACATACCCTGAAAGTCAAGTGAGCAGGATCTCAACATGTCTTCTAAGGTTTGAATAGTTTGTTCTGATTGTCCATCTGTTTGAGGGTGGTAGGAAGTGCTCAAATGAAGTTCAGTATCCAAGGCTTTTTGAACACATTTCCAGTATCTTGAAGTAAAATGTGGATCATGATCAGAAACAATCGATAGGGGTACTCCATGAAGTCTCACCACTTCATTAATATAAATATTTTTTCTAGACGTTCTAGTGTTAGATCTTCTCGTATAGAAAGAAAATGTGCTGACTTGGTAAGATGATCAACAATAACCCATATTGCATCATTTCTTCTAGGAGTCTTTGGTAGCCCCATGACAAAGTCCATCGTAATATTGTCCCATTTCCACTCTGGTATGGGAAGAGGTTGCATGACTCCTCCAGGCTGTTGCCTTCTAGCTTTCACTTGTTGAAAAACCATACATCTTGACACAAAATCAGCAATCTCCCTCTTCATGGTGTCCCACCAAAAATGCTCCTTCAAGTCTATATACATTTTGGTGCTCACAGGGTGTATAGAGAAATTGGAACTATGAGCATCATCCAGCAATTCCATTTTTAGAACAGGTATATCGGGAACACAAAGTCTCTTCCCGAATTTCAAAATTCCATATTTATACACAAAGTATCTCAATCTCCCATCATTCACAGCTTTAATCTTCTTTTTAAATTCTTCATCATCGGTATTACAACTCTTAATCATTTCTATAAAAGATGGTTTGGCAACCATTTAAAAAAGCATTGATGTTTCACCTTCCCAGGTTATTCCCATGTCCATATTCACTAGATCCATGAAAATTGGATCCCTTTCAATTCTCATACTGTTCAAAACTCCATGGTATTTTCTACTCAAATCATCTGCCACCTTGTTTGCTTTCCTTGGGTTGTAGTGTATCAAACAATCATAATTTTTGAGTAAATCAAGCCAACTCTTTTGCCTCATGTTGAGTTCTTTTTGTGAGAAAATATACATCAAACTCTTGTGATCAGTATAAATCTCACATTTTCCCCCATAGAGTTAGTGCCTCCATATCTTCAAAGAAATGATAACAACTGGTAACTCGAGATCATGAGTAGGATATTTTTTTCATGAATTTTCAACTGTCGTGATGCATATGCAATAACCCTATCATTCTACAAAAGAACACAACCAAGTCCTTTCTTCGATGCATCACTATAAATAACGAACCCATCATTCCCCGATCGTAGAATCAATATAGGAGCATTGAATAATCTTCTCTTCAGTTCTTCGAAACATTCTTCACACTCTTTTTTCCAAACAAATTTAACCCCTTTACGTGTGATCTTTGTTAATGGGTTAGACAACCGGGAAAAATTATTGAAAAAACGTCGATAATAACCTGCTAAAAAAATAAAACTACGTACCTGAGTTATACTCGTCGATGTAGGACATTCTTGTATTTCCTTGTTTGTTATAAGGATCAACATAGATTTCATCTTTAGAGACAATATGGCCAAGAAAAGAAATCTCTTGAAGCCAAAATTCACACTTGCTAAACCTCCCATATAATTCATGTCTTCTCAGAGTCATCAGGATAATGCGCAAGTGAATTTCATGATCTTCATAGCTTTTGGATTATACCAAGATATCATCAATAAATACCACCAAAAATTCATTGATATATTCCTTGAAAACTCTATTCATTAGATCCATGAATACAGAGGGTGCATTAGTCAATACAAAAGGCATCACCGTAAACTCATAATGCTCGTACCTGGTTTGAAATGCTGTCTTCGGAATGTCTTCCTTCTTCACACACAACTAATGATATCCAGATCGAAGGTCAATCTTTGAAAAGTATTGAGCTTCATGCAGTTAGTCAAATAAATCATCAATGTGAGGTAGGGGATACTTGTTATTTATTGTTATAGCATTGATCTCCCTGTAGTCAATACATAACCTCATAGATCCATCTTTCTTTTTAACAAAAAGAACAGGAGCTCCCCATGGAGAAACACTAGGGAGAATAAATCCCTTATTACTCAATTCCTCTAGTTGTTTCTTTAGTTCAACTAATTCTGCAGTGGCCATTCTATAAGGGGTCTTCGATATAGGCCTTGATCCAGGAATTAAATCAATGTAAAACTCAACTTCTCATTCTGGAGGATGTCCAGGTAAATCTTCCGGAAACACATCTACATATTCTTTCACAATAGGTACATCATCTATTTCAACATTCCTTTCCTCACCCACTGTAATTTCATCCTCTTCCTCCCCAATAATTGAATTTAGTTGAGCTACTAGGGTGGATCTAGATAAGAATTTGGTGGTGACGATTCTACTCTAAATATAAGGTGTTCCTTATCATCATCATCATCAAAAATCATAACCTCCTTCTTCTTACAATAAATCTTCACATCATGGTCCGAAAGCCAATCCATACCTAGGATTATATCAAACTCAAACATAGGTATGGCGATGGGATCAGCGGATAAACAACATTTATGTGCTCTAATGGGGACTAATTCACAAAACTTTGTTGCAATGATACTTCCCTTTGGAGTTTTAACTGACAACTCCCTTGTTAAATCAAATTGGAAATATCTAATTTTATTAGCAAACTGGGAAGATATGAAACAATTTGATGATCCAGAATCAAATAATGCATTTACTAAACTTGAGGAAACCATTAAATTACCTGCCACCACGTCTTTCGGAGCTTCTACATCAGCAGTAGTGATAGCATAAGCTTGGCCTTGATCCCTTGGCCTTTTCTGAGGTAATTTCCCCTAATGCTTAGGAAATTCATTTGAATAATGTCCCATATCCCTGCAATTATAGCATTGTACATCGGTATCTTCCTTCTTCCCCTTACAATCAAGAGCTTAGTGGTCTTTTTCACCACACTTGTAACAGACTCTCGTTCCTTTTAAGAAAGTACCGGGGTGTTTCTTCCCAGATTTACTACAGGATGGATATTCAACATTTCCCTTCTTCCCTTTATTTCCATTCCCAGATTGATCAGCAGATCTCTTCTTCTATTGCTTTTCTTTAAAGTCATATGACTTAGAGAATTCTTTCTCTGTCTTGATAGCACATGAGAGAATGTCTTCGTACGACGAGAAGGATAGTGAGACTAATGCTCAACGGAGAAATGGTTTTAACCCATAAAAGAAATGATCGATCTTACTTCTTGGGTTATGTATATAATCTCCAGTATACCTTTATAACCTTGTAAAGTTAGCCTCATACTTTGCGACATTCTCATCCTTCTTTTGTCTCAGACTCAGCAATTGCCTTTCCATATCTGCTTGATGGTCACGAGGAAAGTATTGTTATAAAAACTGATCATTGAACTCCCTCTATTCCATATTTGATACTTCATAATCTTCCTTCATGTTTTTAATCAATGACCACCATTGATCAACATCTCCAGTAAGGCGGTAAACTGCCATGATAACTTTTACCCTTTCACTACTTCCAAAAGCCTGAAATATTTTCTATAGGGAACTTATCCATTGCTCTGCTAGCAATGGATTTGTACTCACATTGAATGTTGGTGGTTGTTTCCTCATGAAGCGAGCTAACACTGATCCTCCACACTGTGGATCAGGGTGCTCCATACGGGTAAGGTTATTATTCATAACCTGAGTGAGTTGTCCTAGTATGGTGATTAGTTGATCAACACCAGTTGCATCACCAGCTCCACTATAATTATCTTGAGTAGGAGGGAAATACCTACATGGAGTGCATGCATTGATACGGTTTCCATTTCCTCCACTAGGCACCATTTCTAAACAATGTCATAAACTAGACCAGTTTATGAATCAAAATACATAATTTCATTATTATAAAACACTTAACATAAATTGAACTAATTATGGATATAATCCATTATCATAAAAATGTTTTCTTTGAGGAATTATATACTCATAAACCATTCATAATTATTTTTAAGGAAAATGAGAGTTATCCTAAGAATATCCCCCGGGAGTGTCGTAACCAAGAGTACAGCAAGGCCCGTTGTCGTGCACCAGTTCCCATTTGAGTCTAGCTCAAAGCGGTGTTTTCATGTTTTACCCCTAGGTACATCTATACCAGAGCCGCCTCTACCTGCTCATATCCATACATGGATGTATTGCTCAGAAAACTCACAAAATCTCTACAATACCAAAATTCTAGGAAGTTCTTCTATACTAATCCTCAAATTCCATCTTAAATCTATTTGCTCTAATCAGAGTTTATCTAAATCTAGCTTCCAAGTTTTGTACTAAACTTCCTCTGATACCAACTGTAACGCCCCGACCCCAGTTACCCAGAGTCGGTGCATTATTAGATAACATTGGCATGATCACAAGAAAGATCAAATCTCCAAAGACCGATTAGTTTAGTAGCCTTGGAATAACTAGATACATTAATAAAGTTTACATTACATCATAAAATGAAAACTAAAACAATATAGTCTCCATAGTCCACACTAATATCCCCTCATACTATCCCTGGAGGTCATTCATAAATTAATTCTTCACATCCTGGGGAAAATAAAACATAGAAAAGGGGTGAGCTCAAATGCCCAGTAAGGATAACAATATAGCGAAAACTTTCATAAATAAGACTAAACATTTAAGGCAATGAATAACTAAAAAAAATCCTTTTAAACATGAACCTCAACATAGTATAGCAAAAATAAAATGAAATAATTCAATTTACTTATTCACATGGATATTCTACTAATCAAATATTCACATGCAATAGCAATAACCACATTCATAATGATGGAATGCATAATTCCAGACTATCATAACCACATAGCCAAGGCCTCGTGGCAAGACTACAAATAATATTTTTCCAAGGCCTTGTGCCAGGACACTAGTTTGTCTCATGAGACCTAGCGATGCATCGAGGAGCTATAGCGGGCTCCACCCGTCACGTATTAAGTCCAATTCATTCCCATATGAAAAGGGTTAAACATAACATAAACATTTGTATTAAAACTAGCATACGAAATGTAAATACTTCATCCATAAACCATGAATGGTATAAAAATAACACATCCACAGTCAAACATATCACAAATCATTCAATATAATATATAAGTTTTGTATCATAATAAATCAACTTCAAATAAGCTTAAAATCCATCAAAAGATGTTGACATAGATGAAATCAAATCTCATTTTAGAGAAATATATATTTCTATTTTGAAATCATTTAAGAGTCAGATATCTATAAAATAAAACATTTTCTTTGAAAATATTCTTATAATCCTGTATGGGAAGTTTTGATGATTTTATAACAGTGGAAAATAGTCGCACCCGCTGTATAAGTTAAAAAACAATTCTTACCATAATTCCATCGAAAAGGTTAAAAAGGACCTTGTTTGGAAAATGAAGGAGAGATTCCTTTATAAACCACATATAAAAGTATAAAAGGGTACATATGACTTTAACCCATATTCTAGTAAATAGTAAAAAAAATTGAAATAGATTTTTAAGAAACATGGATGTGGATGATAAAGAAGTCCCAATAGATTATTACGTATAAACAACCTCGGATAATGAAGAGATTGAGAAATTAACCCTTACCTTGTACTTTTCCTTGGTTGGGGTAGGTTAACCTTCTGTATAATGGTGAAATAATTGTTATTAAATTATACAAGAATCATATACATTAATATGATATCATATATGATCTTTCAACATTGATTTGTTAATAATATCTTAGTATTATCGTTGTTTCTATTGTTAACTTACTCGTTTTCTTTTATATGTTTTGTTAGGTAAGCCGTGTTTGTCATGGTTAGGTTGTATCTTAATCATATCCAGAATGATATCAAGTCCTTATATACTATTATTAATCATCAAATGAGAATTAGACTTGAATGGATACGATGGAGAATTAACCTCATCGCGTTCGTGGAGACGGTAGTCCGTACTTACGCACGAGCAACAATATCATTCTTTTGATATTAAAATAATAAATAATTGGATGGTATATCATATATAAAGAATCATTATCATGTTATATTTATTATTTACATGAATTACACATCATTATTATACCCATCCAAATAATAGTTTTTTGAATAACAATTACACCACGACGTGGAGACGGTAAGACGTACGTACGCACGTATGGTGACATGTTATTCAAAGGATGGATAGAATACTGAATATGGTTGTACCATATTTATAATAACATCAAATTATATATAAGATACTGGAGTTATTATTTTATAATGGTAAATAAAGAAGAAGTTGAAGAAGAAAGGGACTTGAAAGAGGGTGGCGAAAACATTACCTCCTCTTCGGGTTCTTCCTTTTGATTTGACCAAAAGGGATCTTTAGATTGGATTTATTACTAAAGTAAGGCCTCTAGGATTAAGTGAGGTAATTTTAGAGAGTATTTGGGTAGAGTTTGGCCGAGCCATATAGCTTTTAAGGTATGAATTAATGATAAGGTTGAGTACCCTTTTATAAGAGGGGTGAGGGGAACCTTTGGAAAATCTCAAAATATTATTTTATAATAAATTAATATTCGGTTTCTAATGGATCCAAAGTATATTATTTAAAGGTTAAGGTGGGTATGGGTTGAAAACCACTCAACCAATAGAATTTAGACAGGTTTGGGTCATTATATTAACCTTATCTTTTAGTTTTAACTCTTAGTTAATTAGTTTGACACTTACCATGTCACTTTGTATTTTTATATTATATAGTTAATAAACGTACCATATACCTCCAAGAGACCCCCAAGTGGTCCATTAATGATACACCTATCATGATATAAGTCTCTTGGCCGAGCCTAAGATTTTTAGGAATTGAATATCAATTAATAATATAATATTGTTTTTAAAAACTCTTTTGTATCAATTTTAACAATATTTCAAAAATTGAATTTTTTGAAACTCATAATAGAATGATTAATTCGAAAAAAGTAAATTAAATCATTCCTAACATTTCATATTAACCTATAAAATTTTTTAATTTATAAAAAGTCTCAAATTATATTTACTTGGGTATTTATAATATAAATTATTTTAATTTTTCACTGTTATGGTAATTACTTCATCATCATTGTGTCATAAATAAATTAAATTCATTAATGTCTAAAATTTGTAAATAAAATATCATTATGTAGGAAATATCTTTATATTTCTAATGAATATTTATAATCTAATTTATCTTATGTGTAACCCTATATTAAAAATGTTTTAGTAAATAAACTTTGATTTGAACTCTTTTAACTCTTCTTTGAATTAAATAATAATAAATGTCCTAATCTAATACAAGTAGACCTAAATGATAATATTTTATTCCTAAGGTTGTATTTGGTCGAGATACACTTGTCCAATAGAATTAGGACATGTGTTAGGATAATATTAATATCATTTTTACCCTTAATTACCCTATTTACTTTTAACCATGGTAAATAAAAGTAAAAAGTTACTATTCACCAAAAATTATTTTCATCTCATTGAACCAAATTTTACTCCTTGATATTAACTATGTCACTTGGATTTTCGGAATTCCACTCCCAGAAGCGGTAAAATTATGTTTTATGAAAAATTCAGTTTTTTTTAACTACCACTTAGTTGTTTCACTATTCATCAAAAAATGATGTTTTTCAGAAAAATACCAAAAATTAACCCTAGGCTAATTTCAATATTCCAAATCCAAAAATGAAGTCCATTTTGAAAAATAAAATTTATAAATTTCAAAAAGTGGGTGTTACTATTCATAATGGCTAGCTTGATTGGTTGTGGTGTGTTAGAACTCGATGTTGCGTACAACACACACTATTGCATTATTCAAAGAGAAGAGAACCATAGAAGCTTGGGGTGTTACAGCGAATCAGATACATAATGGGGCTTACACAGGTATAACAGCTAGTCGTAAAAGGAGATCTCTTGGTAGGATGGTTATAGATTGTGTGGGGGTTAAGCGTGGTTAACTACATGATTGCTGCTAGGATTAGTGAGGATGTGGGTGACATGACTCACCGGAATGTGGCATCCCAAGTAAGAATCAGTGTGGATATGGATGGCTTAGTGAATTAGATAGAGAATGAGATGGAAATATCGAGAAGATTACAGTATTTATGGGATTTAAACTCAATGAGGCTTCCTACGTATTCTCGTATAGGGAAATCAAAGTCTGCATAGTTCAGTGCGGCAATGGGACACCTTTGGAGGCAACCTGAAAAAGTAGATGCGTGGATGGTATCCGGAAGAAGTGGAACCTTAGTGTTGGGAAAAGACCTTCCCGAAACATAGAGGCTCAATGGAGAGACCAGGATGAGACATGGGAGGTGGGATTGAACCTCAGGGAGGCTTCCTACATATCCCCATGGTACGGAATCAAATTCCATGTAGTTCATGATGGTGTATGGAATTTCATTGTATACAACGGATAGTGACCCAATGACATAGTGGGTCTTACGCATGGTTATCAGCTTGAGAGAGGGTCTGAAGCCATTGGGAAGGACCAGATTGGGGGATTCCCAAAAAGGAGATAACAATAGCTTACCATTGGTTGGGGACTACAACGACTTACCATTAGATGAAGATGACCCTCTGGGAGGTCTCCTATGTACCCTTTCTAGGAGATAGGGATCAAAACCCACAATGGTCAAGGGGAGACATGAAATCAAGGTTTACACAGAGGACAATGAACTGAAGAGACATTGGGCCTACGCTTAGTTAGGAGGCCTAGAATTGATCTGACACCATGCGGGAGGGCCAAAGATGTGGGTCCCAGAAAATGGGACACCAAAGTTTACTAGTTCTTGGGGTTGCACTAAAGGGAGGCTTCTTACAAACCCTGTATAGGATACATGGATAAAAACCCATGTATTTTGACTTCATATTGTTTAATGTAATGTGGGAAGAAATGGGAGAATACAGTTTAACATCATGCAGGACGAGGGTGAACCAACATGATGTGGTCAGGACCGATGGGTGATGGGCTTGAACATCAAAGAGTCCTCCTATGTACCTTTCTTGGAAAGGCAAAGGATAAAAGTTCACATAGTTCAGAATGGGTGTTTGGGGCTTACGCACTAAGGCATCCCATGAAGGGTTTCATGGCCGATGCTTACTCTAATCTCATGTGAGTCATGCTCAGTGTGAGAAACATGAGGAAATACAGACCTGATGATTGTGTCACGAAAGGTGCATCCACGAGGAATATAACATGGCCTATGCGTGGCTAGAGGGCTAAAGAGGAAACATGGACTTACACATGGTTAGCGGCCAAGGGAGATATATATTTGGACTTACTTTGGGATGGAGGCCCGATGGAGACAAAGCCCAGAGGGAGAGAGATGGGGCAATGAAAGTCCTTGTGCCCATCTCTCCTCTAGTCTTTGGTCATAGAAGAAGAGAGGAGGAGGATGAATGATACCTCCTACAAGAAAGGATAGAGTTTTACACCATGATGGTTTACCTTCCCCATGGATAGAATCCACTCCTGTAAAGAGGATTTAATTCCATGTGAGGAATATCTTGCTCACGTGGAGACTAGTGGGCGTGGAGAATGGCTGAGACGGGTCACCCTGTGTATAATGGGGCAAGGGCATATTTTAACATGATTTGATGAGGATGATGGTGCTTGGAAGTTTAATTTCTTTTAGCTCGGATGAGGCGAGTTCACTCCGTACTCCTAGGACATACGTAACTGATACCCACCAACCCTTAGGGAAGGGAAGGCATTAGCAACGCCATGTAAAGGTAGTGTTATGGAGTGATCTAATGAGGGGTGGACATTAGCATGGCTATGCGAAGAAGTAATAGCTGTTAGCATGCCTATGTGATGAAGAATGAGGCTAAGCAATGCAATGTGAAGCACCACCCAAGGGACCTTCAAATCGCTTCATACAAACCAGGAGGGTTGTACGGGAAAAGGGTTTGTGAAGAAAAAGGGTTCACAGGAAAGAAATTTGTAATGATTTAGTGCTCCACCGAGTTGAAAGACTTTGCGAAGGTGTATGCTTCGCAAATTGGAGTGGCCTAACTTAGTTATGTAGTATAGATGCATGTGAAGGGTGCTTTATGATGTAAAAAGGATTTCGTGGAGTAGGAATTCACAAAGCATGGGTGCCTTGAAAAGGGTATAACTACGAAGCAATGTGCTTCACGAATCATAGTGACCTTGCCTTAGCATGTTGTTCACATGTGTATGGAATGTAATTCGCGAAGCATGAGTTCTCTACGAAGACCCAAGTTCTGATAGGGATCTCCTACCATTGTGATGGCCTGTGGGATTCACGAAGGGAATACTAGCTTTAAGAGAGGTTGGATTTGAGATAATATATAGGTATTTATTAATGCTCAAGTACCTTGAAAAGATCATTTTTTCAACAATTCGCAGAGCAGAGGTTGCTCCGCGATTTGAGAGGTGAGAAGGTGAAAGGTCAGGGTATCCGTCTTTTGGGTCCAAGGGAAGACTAGTATTTATAGGCAAGAGGCAGTATAGAGCTTTGATGGATCATTGCAGATCCATGTGGTGCTTCGCAATCAAATTTCTATTGTGTCAAATTTTTGATAATTGCGGAGTCGACCGTTATCCCATCCTTGGAGTATAGGCCTCCTTAATTCCCGTTGTGGTGCTCGTAGAGGATTCCTTGAAATTCCTAGGGATCATAGAGTCGATCTGGTTCCCTCCAAAACATGGAGATTTCTATCAATTTAATCTTAAATAGGGATCCTCCTACATCATTTACATGGTGGTGATCCCAGAGTGGGTTTCATCTTTGCGCTGGTCTTGGTACAGAGGGGCACCATGAAGGTTCTTCGTGAATAATCCCCTTTGTTATTGGTTTCCTCTTTGCGTATTTCTCTTTGCCAATATTTTAGTGCAAAAAAATCCCCCCCCCCTCAAACATTAAGACAAGGATAAAATGAGGGTCGATGGTTGAGGGTTTATCACCAAATTTTTTAGTCCAATCACAAAGCAAGATTGTGAATCAGGGTCCCGATTGGGAAAGGTGATGCATAGGTTGAGAAAGTTTCAATGCTCGCTATACTCAAGTGTGTCGTGATGCTCAAATGTCTTCACCTATAAATCGGGGAGGATGTAACACCCCAAGATTCCACGTTATGATTCCCTTTTAATAATATAATAGCGTGTGTTGTTCGCAACTTCGAGTTCTAACACACACCACAACCAATCAAACTAGCTGTTATGAATAGTAATACCCACTTTTTGAAATTTTATAAATTTGACCTATCAAAATGACTTCATATTTGGATTTGGAATATCGAAATTAGCCAAGGGTGAATTTTTTGTATTTTTCTGAAAAATTTCAATTTTTGATGAATAGTTAAAAAACACTGAGTTATAGTTTAAAAACGAATTATTATTTAAATAATTATTTATTTCATTTAAATTTAATTAAGGTCAAAATAGATACATAATACCTATATAAGTTCAATGTAATTCATTGAAGTTAGTTTAGAATAATTTTAGATATATAAAAATTTTATTGAACTTTTCACCGTCTTTTACCCACCTCCTAAGAGAATTTGGAAATTCACGTAAAACATAATTTTACCACTTCTGTGAGTGAAATTTCGAAAATACGAGATACACAGTTTATATAAAGGAGTAAAATGTGGTTCAATAAGATAAAAATAATTTTTGGTGAATAGTAACTTTTACTTTTATTTACCACGGTTAAAAGTAAATAGGGTAATTAAGGGTAAACATAATAATAATATTACCCTAAAACATGTCCTAATTCTATTGGACAAGTTTATCTCGACCAAAAACAACCTTAGGAATAAAATATTATCATTTAGGTCCACTTCGATTAGATTAAGAAAATTATTATCATTTAATTCAAAGAAGAGTTAAAAGAGTTAAAATCAAAGTTTAATTACTAAAACATTTTTAATATAGGGTTAAACATAAGATAAATTCTATTTTAAATATTAATTATAAAGATACAAATATTTACTACATAATGGTATTTTATTTATAATTTTTAGAAATTAAATAATTTAATTTATTTATGACACAATGGTGATGAAGTAGTTACCAAATTAATGATATATTAAAATAATTTATAT
Source organism: Viscum album (assembly GCA_963277665.1). Taxonomy (NCBI): domain Eukaryota; kingdom Viridiplantae; phylum Streptophyta; class Magnoliopsida; order Santalales; family Viscaceae; genus Viscum; species Viscum album. The sequence continues at coordinate 119,941,895 of OY728119.1, forward strand.
TATAAATATCCCAATAAATGTAATTTGAGACTTTTTATGAATTCCACTAATTTTATAAGATAATATTACATGTTATTATTTATTTAATTAACTTTGTTTGAGGTAATCATGCTGTTATGAGTTTCACAAAAATAAAATTCCCAAAAGTATCAAAATTTACATAAAAGAGTTTTTAAATCGAATATTATATTATTAATAGATATTGTATTCCTAAAAATCTAAGAATTGGCCAAAGGACTTGTATCATGATAGGTTTATTATTAATGAACCACATCTAGGTCTCTTGGAAGTTTATAGTAAGTTTATTAGCCATATAATATAAAAATACAAAGAGACATGGTAAATGTCTAACTAATTAACTAAGAGTTAAAACTAAAAGATAAGGTTAATAATGTGACCCGAACCTTTATAAAACCTATTGGTTGAGTTTTTTTATACCTATCCCCACCTTAAACTTTAAATAATTAACTTTGGAGATATTAGAAATAGAATTTGGATTTATTATAAAATAATATTTCTAGCCTTTCCAAAGGAGCCCCACACCCCTCTTATAAAAGGGCACTCCCCCTTCTCACTAATTCACACTTTCAATGCCATTTGGATCTGCCAAACTCTGCCCATATATCCTCCCAACTTCCCTAACTTCAACCTAGAGGCATTAGTTTGATCGGAAATCCATCCTAAAGAGCCCTTTGATCAAATCAAAAGGAAGAACCCGAATAAGAGGTAATGTTTTCATCACCCTCTTTCAAGTTCCTTTTTTATATAACTTATTCTTTATTTATTATTTACATTATAAAATAATAACTATAGTATATCCTATATACTATGATGTTATTATAAATATTTTATAACCATATTCAGTATTCTATCCATCCCTTGAATGAAATGTCACCATACGTGCGTATGTACGGCTTACCGTCTCCACGTCGTGGTCTAATTGTTATTCAATACATTATTATTTGGATTGGTATAATAATGTTGTGTAATTCATGTAAATAATAGATATAACATGATAATAATTTTTATTATATGATATAACATCAAATTATATGTTATTTTAATATCAAAATAATGATATTGTCGCTCGTGCGTACGTACGGACTACCGTCTCCACGAACGCGATGAGATTCATTCCCCATCGTATCCATTCAAGTATAATTCTCATTTGATGATTAAAAATAAATTTTAAGGACTTGATATCATTCTATATATGAATAATATACATCCTATCCATAACAAACATGACTTATGTTACAAAATATATAAAAGAAAACGAGTATGTTAACACATGAAACGATGATAATACTAAGATATTATTAAGAAATCAATGTTAAAAGATCATATATGATATCATATTAATGTATATGATTCTTGTATAATTTAATAACAATTATTTTACCATTATAAAAGATTTTAACCTACCCTCAACAAAGGAAATGTACAAGGTGAGGGGTTTTTCATCTCACTCCTTATTTCCGTGAGATTCATGCCATATTTTACTATTACCTTTTGTGTGGTGTATGTACTACCCATAATTCTATTCTTTGTGTAATACACTTTAATTTATGTGTATTTACATATTCATTGTATGATACCTCTTTCATGGGTTTTATGTTTCTTATTTTATCAAATTGGTAAGGGTTTATTTCACAAACTCTTCATTATCCGAGGTTGTTTATACATAATTATCTACTAGGACCTCCTTATCATCCACATCCATGTTTCTTAAAAATGCATTTCAAAACATTCTTAATATTTTACAGAATATGGGTTAAAGTCATTTATACCATTTTTGACTTTTTATAAGAAGTTTATAGATGAATCTTTCTGTCGTATTCCAAACAAGGTCCTTTTTATCCTTTTCGACAGAATTAAGGTAAGAATGTCTTTTTTTAACTTATAAGGAGAGTGTAGATATTTTCCGCCATTATAAAATCTTCAATGCTTTTCTTACAAGCTTATAAGGATATTTTCAAAGTAAATGTTTTATTTTATAATTATGTGACTTTTAAATGATTTAAAAAATAGATATTTTCCTCAAATAGTTTTGATTTCATCTATGTCAACATCCTTTGATGGATTTTAAGTTTATTTGAAGTTGAGTTATTATGATAAAAAACATCCATATCATATTGAAGATTTTGTGATATGTTTAACTGTGGATGTGTTATTTTTATACCATTCATGGTTTATAGAGAAAGTATTGACATTTTGTAATGCTAGTTTTAATACAAATGTTTATGTTATGTTTAAACCTGTTCATATGTGGAATGAATTGGACTTAATAAGTGACAGGTGGAGTCCGATATAGCTCCTATATGCATTGGTAGGTCTAATGAGACAAACTAGTGTCTTGTCATGAGGCCTTGACAGAATCTTATTTGTAGTCTGGGCATGAGGCCTTGGCTACGTGGTTATGATAGTCTGCATTATGCATTCCATCATTATGAAAGTGGTTATTGATATTGCATATGATTATTCGACTAGTAGAATATCCATGTCAATAAGTAAATGAAATTATTTCATTTCATCTTTTCCATATTATGCTGAAGTTCAAGTTTAAAAAACATTTTTTTAGTTATACATTGCCTTAAATGTTTATGCTTATTTATTAAAGCTTCATCTATATTGTTATCCTTACTGAGCATCTGAGCTCACCCCTTTCAATGTTTTATTTTTCCCAGGATGTGAAGAAGTATTTTATGAATGACCTGGAGGGATAGTTTAATGAGAAATGAATGTGAAGACAATATTTTGTTGTAGTTTTCACATTTTGATATAATGTAAACTTTATGAATGTATCTAGTGATTCCAAGGCTACTAAACTAATTGTTCTTTCAAGACTTGATCTTTTGGGATCATTCAAATGTTATGTAACAATGCACCGACTCTGGGTAACTGGGGTCGGGGAGTTACGGTTGGTATCAGAGAAGTTTTAGTACAAACCTTGGAAGCTAGATTTAGATAAACTCTGATTAGAGCACATAGCCCTAGGATAGACGTTGAGGATTAGTATAGAAGAACTTCCTAGAATTTCGGTACTGTAGAGATTTTGTGAGTTTTCCGAGAAATACATCCCTGTATGGATAGGTGCAGGTAGAGGAGGATCTGGCAGAGATGTACCTATGGGTAAAACCCAAAAACACCACTTTGAGATAGACTCGAACAAGAACTGGTGCACAACAACGGGCCTTGCTGCACTCTTGGTTACGACACTCTCAGGGGATATGCTTAGGATAATTCTTATTTTTTTATGAACCGTTATGAAGGTTTTATGAGTATATACTTCCTCAAAGAAAACATTTTTATGATCATCGATTATATCCATAAACTGTTCAATTTATGTTAAATGTTTTAAAAGTATGGAATTATGTATTTTGATTCATAAACTGGTCTAGTTTATCCCATTATTTAGAAAATGTGACTAGTGGAAGAAATGGAAACTGTATCAATGCATGCACTCCATGTAGGGATTTCCCTCCTGCTCAAGATAATTATAGTGGAAACTATTGGAAATGGAGGATATACCAACGTTTCTAAACCGTTGGTATAGGATAGAAAACCATTGTCATATTCTATACCAACAGTTGTCCAAACCGTAGGGAAGTAAGGCGTGGGGAAAGATCTATACCAATGGTTTGAACTAAACCGTTGGTATAGCCCACTCTATGTATTGATTTGCCAAAGGTTCTTATTGAACCGTTGGTATAGGTTTACCCAATGGTTTAGAACCGTTGGGAATTCTATGATTTTGATATTATACCAACGGTTTACAACCATTGGTATAGTTTTTTTCCCAACGGTTTCAATGAAACTGTTGGCATATGTTCAATAAAAAATACTATACCAACGGTTTGTAACCATTGGGATAGTTTTTTACCAATGGTTTATTGAACCATTGGTATAATTCTTTCTCAATGTATACCAACGGTTGTAAACCGTTGGTATTGTGTATTTCCAGAATTGTTGCACAACAGCCCCTCCAGTAGCCCCCCGAGTGCATACACCTGCATAAAAAACAGCACTTAAAACAGTGACAAACTTAAAACAACAAACAAACACCACCTCTTTGATTAGATACATGGTGAATAATTCCCCATTTGAATCTTCATATGACAACAATCATCCAGTATAGTTGAATAAGAGTTTCAATAACTCAAATATTATTTACACCTATTTCAATCATATGACAACCACTTTTCTAATATATGGTAAAAAGGTATTTTCCTAGGAGTCTCATCCCTTGTGACTCCATAAGTGCCACACTGGGCCTCGTATTGTGGCGGGGTTGACTGGAACACGTCACATATGATCCATGAATCATTTTCCAAAAGTTTCAACACAATCAGAATCCGTTTGATCGGTTTGGCATATGTAAGTAAAATATTGTCCATTTTGAACAAAAGAGAGGCATTTTGGGCGGTCCCGGCCACACGGTGACTCAAATTGTGGCGGGGTTGACTCATACATGTCAAATATGACCCATGGATCATTTTACTAAAGTTTCAATAGAATCTGAAGGCGTTTGGTCTGTTTCCCGTATGTCAGTTGTTGATATCACTTACAATTTAGTCCATTTTGAAAAAAAGAGAGACAGTTTGAGTGTTCTAGGCCACACCGCGGCTCAGATTGAGGCGGAGTTGACTCTTACACATCAAATATGACCCATGTATTGTTTTCCTAAAGTTTCAATAGAATCTGAAGGCGTTTGGTTGGTTTGGCGTATGTCAGTTGTTGTTTTCACTTAAAATTAAGTCCATTTTAAACAAAAGAGAGACACATTGAGTGGTGACTACCACACCGGGCCTCGTATTGAGGCAGGGTTGACTCATAAACATCACATATTATCCATGGATCGTTTTTCTAATCTTTCAACACAATCAGAATCCGTTTGATCGGTTTGGCGTATGTACACAAAATATTGTCCATTTTTAACATAAGAGAGACAGTTTGGGTGGTGTCGGCCACACCGTGCCTTGGATTGAGGCGGTATTGACTCGTACACATTAAATATGACCCATGTATAATTTTTATAAAGTTTTAATAGAATCGGAAGGCGTTTGGTTAGTTTACCGTATGACAGTTGTTGATTTCACTTACAATTTAGTCAATTTTCAACAAAAGGGAGACAGTTGTAGTGGTTCCAGCCACACCGTAGCTCGGATTGAGGTGGGGTTTACTCGTACACATCACATATGAACCATGTATCGTTGTACTAATGTTTCAAAATAATCCTTAGGCGTTTGGTTAGTTTTACGTATGACAGTTGTTGTTTTCACTTAAAATTAAGTACATTTTTTAAAAAAAAGTGTCACTTTGAGTGGTGTCGGCCACACCGGGCCTCAGATTGATGCAGGATTGACTCGTAAACGTCACATATGATCCATGTATCATTGTCCTAATGTTTCAACACAATTAGAATCCGTTTGATTGGTTTGGTGTATGTACATAAAATATTGTCCATTTGGAACAAAAGAGAGGCAGTTTTTGTGGTCCTGGCCCCATGGTGCCGCAGATTTAGGTGGGGTTGACTCTCACACATCTCATATGACCCATGGATCGTTTTCCTAATGTGTCAATAGAATCCGAAGGCGGTTGGTCAGTTTCCCGTATGTCAATTGTTGATTTCACTTACTATTTAGTCTATTTTAAACAAAAGAGAGACAGTTTGAGTGGTCCCAGTCACACCGCGGCTCGGATTGAGGCAGGGTTGACTCATACACGTCACATATGACCCATGGATCATTTTCCTAATGTTTCAATAGAATCCTTAGGTGTTTGGTTGGTTTGGCGTATGTCAGTTGTTGTTTTCACTTAAAATTAAGTCCATTTTAAACAAAACAGAGGCAATTTGAGTGGTGTCGGCCACACCGTGCCTTGGATTGAGGTGGGGTTGACTCATACACATCACATATGAGCCATGGATCATTTTCATAAAGTTTCAACACAATCAGAATCTGCTTGATATGTTTGGAATATGTACGTAAAATATTGTCCATTTTGAACAAAAGAGAGGTAGTTTGGGTGGTCCCGGCCAAACGGCGTCTTGGGTTGAGGCGGTGTTGAATCATACAAATCACATATGACCCATGGATCATTGTCCTAATGTTTCAAAAGAATCCGAAGGTTCTTGGTCGGTTTCCTGTATGTCAGTTGTTGATTTCACTTACAATTTAGTCCATTTTGAACAAAAGAGAGACCGTTTGAGTGGTACTGGTCACACTGTGGCTCAGGTTGAGGTGGGGTTGACTCGTACATGTCACATATAAGCCATGGATCGTTTTCCTAAAGTTTCAACAGAATCAGAAGTCGTTTGGTTGGTTTGGCGTATGTCAGTTTTTGTTTTCACTTAAAATTATGTCCATTTTCAACAAAAGAGAGTCATTTTGAGTGGTCTCAGCCACACCACGACACGGATTTTGGCAGGGTTGACTCTTAAATGTCACATATGTCCCATTTATCGTTTTACAAAAGTTTTAACAGAATCCGAAGGCGTTTGGTTGGTTTGGATTATGTTAGATGTTGTTTTCACTTAAAATTAAGTCTCTTTTAAACAAAAGAGAGGCACATTGAGTGGTGTCGGACACACCGGGCCTAGGATTGAGGTGGGGTTTACTCGTACACGTCACATATGATCCATGGATAATTTTCCTAAAGTTTCAATACAATCAGAATCCGTTTGATCGATTTAGCATATGTACGTAAAATATTGTCCATTTTTAACATAAGAGAGACAGATTGGGTGCTGTCGGCCACACCACACATCTAATTGAGGCAGGATTGACTCGTACACATCACATATGACCCATGGATCGTTTTCCTAAAGTGTCAATCGAATCCGAAGGCGTTTGGTTGATTTCCCGTATGACAGTTGTTGATTTCACTTACAATTTAGTCCATTTTCAACAAAAGAGAGACAATTTGAGTGGTCCCAGCCACACCGCGGCTTGGATTGAGGCGGAGTTGACCCGTACATGTCACATATGACCCATGAATCGCTTTCCTAAAGTTTCAAAAGAATTCGAAGGTGTTTGGTTGGTTTGGCTTATGTCAGTTGTTGTTTTCACTAAAAATTATGTTCATTTTAAAAAAAAGAGAGACACTTTGAGTGGTGTCAGCAACACCGGGCCTCAGATTGAGGCGTGGTTGACTCATACACATCACATATGAGCCATGGATCATTTTACAAAAGTTTCAACATAATCAGAATCCGTTTGATCAGTTTGGCGTATGTATGTAAAATATTGTCCATTTGAACAAAAGAGAGACAGTTTGGGTGGTCCCGGCCACACGACACCTTGGATTGAGGTGGGGTTGACTCGTACACATCACATATGACCCATGTATTGTTTTCATAAAGTTTCAATGGAATCATAAGGCGTTTGGAAGGTTTCTCGTATGTCATTTGTTGATATCACTTACAATTTAGTCCATTTTGAACAAAAGAGAGACAATTTTAGTGGTCTCGGCCACACCGCGGCTCAGATTGAGGCGGGGTTGACTCATACACATCAAATATGACCCATGGATCGTTTTACTAATGTTTCAACAGAATCCTAAGTCATTTGGTTGGTTTAGCGTATGTCAGTTGTTGTTTTCACTTAAAATTATGTCCATTTTAAACAAAAGAGAGACAGTTTCAGTTGTCCCGGCCACACCGCCGCTAGGATTGAGGCAAGGTTGACTCATACACGTCACATCTGACCCATGGATTGTTTTCCTAATGTTTCAACAGAATCCTAAGGTGTTTTTTTGGTTTGACGTATGTCAGTTGTTGTTTTCACTTAAAATTAAGTCCATTTTAAACAAAAGAGAGCCACTTTGAGTGGTGTAGGCCACACCGGGCCTTGGATTGAAGCGGGGATGACTCGTACATGTCACATATGAGAAATGGATAATTTTCCTAAAGTTTCAACACAATCAGAATCCGTTTGATCGGTTTGGCGTATGTACGTAAAATATTGTCCATTTTGAACAAAAGAGGGGCATTTTGGGTGGTCTCGTCCACACGGCGCATCGGATTGAGGCGGGGTTGACTCTTACACATCACATATGACCAATGAATCTTTTTCCTAAAGTTTCAACAGAATATGAAGTCATTTGGTAGGTTTCTCTTATGTCAGTTGTAGATTTCACTTACAATTTAGTCCATATTGAACAAAAGAGAGACAGTTTGAGCGGTCCCGGCCACACCGCGGCTCAGATTGAGGCAAGGTTTACTCGTACATGTCACATATGACCCATGGATCGTTTTTCTAAAGTTTCAATAGAATTTTTAGGTGTTTGGTTGGTTTGGCATGTGTCAGTTGTTGTTTTCACTTAAAATTAAGTCCATTTTAAACAAAAGAGAGGCACTTTGAGTGGTGTCGGCCACACCGGGCCTCGGATTGAGGCGGGGTTGACTCTTACACGTCACATACGATCCATGGATCATTTTACTAATGTTTCAACACAATAATAATCCTTTTTATCTGTTTGGCATATGTACATAAAATATTGTCCATTTTTAACATAAGAGAGACAGTTTGGGTGGTGTCGATCACACCGCACCTCGGATTGAGGCGGGGTTTACTCTTACACATCACATTTGACTCATGGATTGTTGTCCTTAATTTTCAATATAATCTGAATGCCTTTGGTCGGTTTGTCGTATGTCAGTTGTTAATTTCACTTAAAATTAAGTCTATTTTTAACAAAATAGAGGCACTTTGAGTAGTGTCAGCCACACCGAGCCTCGAATTGAGGCAGGGTTGACTCTTACATGACACATATGAGTCATGGATCATTGTGAAAAAGTATCAACACAATCAAAAGAAGATTGATTTTATTGGAGTATGTACGTAAAATATTGTCCATTTTAAACAAAATACATACACTTGGAGTGATACCAGCCACACCGCGCATCGGATTGAGGCGGAGTTGACTTTCATATGTCACATAGGACCCATGGATCATTTTACTAAAGTTCCAACACAATCCGAAGGCTTTTTGTTGGTTTCCCATATGTCTGTTGTTGATTTCACTTAAAAATAAGTCAATTTTGAACAAAAGAGAGGCAGTTTGAGTGATCCTGGCCACACTGTGCCTTTTATTGAGGCGGGGTTGACTTATACATGTCAAATTTGACCCATGGATCGTTTCACTTAAGTTTCAATAGAATACGAATGTGTTTGGTCGGAGGGGAAGGGTCTAGTCGGGTACGCGGAGATGCTTGTCTACCTTTGGTACGAACCTCCCTCGTACCATCGGCCTAAGAACTGAAAGAATGGAATAATGAAAATTGCACATACTTATGTACCTATAAAATCTACACATAGATAGCACATAGACGCATCATGTGATAAAAAATAACACTAAGGATCAGAAAAAATAGAAGCAGTCATGTAGAGTAATGAAAAGTGCACTTACAGATCAGAAGAAGATAAAAAATTGTTGCATACATACCATGTTTATTTCTTGAAACCAAGTAAAAAAAGAAAAATGATGAAACTATAGAACATGGGTTGCCTCCCAGGAAGCACTAAGTTTTACATCTTCATCTAGATGTATGGACACTGGTCAATCATCTTGGTCCATCAGCTCAGAACTCATATGCCTCTTGCAAGAACTGGTGGCCCTGTCATCAAGCTCACAGGGACGCTTAGTGGGATTGATCACTTCATGAGCATAGGGGGTGTGAATCTGGTGTGGAAGTAAGAGAATATGGCGCTCGTCATCCGCCAGATGCTGAGTCACCCTTCGTGCGAGGTCAGATGGAGACAGGATGCGCACATCGATGATCATGGAAGATGCAGACAAGCTAGACATTGTTGGTTAAGCTGCATCCACAAATAGATTCATTTTTATATATTATAACCTTTATAAATGTTTGTCCCTTTTTTACAAACAATTAATGTGTGAATTTTGTGAAAAATAACTTATCGGATATATAAAAATGGATTTACTCATGGACCTGATGCATAATATCTCAAATATTCCTCATTGGATTGCAATTTGAAATTTTAATCCATTATCAAATGTCTTATATCAATTTATTTTTATTTGGATCCTTAAGGTTGAACGCTTTTTGTAAAATCTAGCCATGGGAGGATAGACTATTGGCTTAGAATACAATTGGATGCTATGTGGTGAAAACCACATTATAAGCATTTTTTAGGATATTATTGAGGTGGTTTGAGGATCAAATCTATCTTTTTAGAGAAAATCCATCATGTCCATGTTTGGTGGTCAAAGTTTTGAAGTGGGGGTATTTGGTGGTTGAGGGGGGATGAGGGGGATGTAAAAGGTCTAGGAGGAGGGGTGGGGTGCTGTCCAGGGTCCAGGATGGGGGTGGGGGGCTGTCCAGGATCAAGGAGAAGGGGTGAAGGGGCTTTCCATGGTCCAGGAATGAGGGGGGGTTGTCCAGGGTCCATTAAGGAGGGGGGTATCCAGGGTCCAGGGTGGAGGGTGGGGGGCTTCCTAGGGTCCAGGAAGGAGGGGGACTATACAAGGTCCTAGGAGGAGGGTGGAGGGAAGTTTTCCAGGGTTCGGGAGGGGGGTTGTCCAAGTTTCAAGAATGAGGGGGGCCAAGCTGTCCAAGTTCCAGGAGGGGGGGACTATCCAGGGTCCAAGAGGGGGGGTGTCCAGGGTCCATGAAGAGTGGGGGCTCTGTTAAAGGGAAGAAATCCCCAAATAATTCATTAAAAAGTAACTAAACTTAATCAAAAAAAATCACAATTCTAATCCATCACCCAACCAACATCCAATTCATCCTCAATATCACTATCCTTCGCATGCCATAAACAACACAACCTAGTTTATACCAAATTAAAACAGAAAACAAAAATAATATATGCAAAACATTAAAACTAAGGTAGTACTTCCAGATTTAGAGTATAGAACTACAAAATTGTTTGATTTAAGATGGATCTGTGAGTAGAACGAGTTTTTGAGTCTTTGTATAGAGAGATCCCAGACATTTAGGTCAAATCAAAATAAAAAATAAAAAAATAGATGAAGAACATTATAACTGAGGTAGAACTTACATATTTGAAGTGTAGAACAGAAAAGTTTTTTGATCGAAGAGGATGGATGGAGTTTTGGAGAGTGGTTAATGAGAGAGCATCAGGAGACCTTCAATTTAGGGCTATAGTCGAGCGGAGGGGGACTACAGTCGAGCAGAGGGGCTACTGGACACCCGAACTGGATTTAGGGGAAAACTTTCCCAACGGTTTTAAAAAACTGTTGGGAATGTAGTCCTATACCAACGGTTTCTTTAAAACGTTGGTAAAAGGTGTCATATATTCCAACATATACCAACGGTTAGTGTATAACCGTTGGTAAAAGTGTATTAATTGAGGCCTATACCAACGTTTTTACAAACCGTTGGTAAATTTCTTCATAAAAGCCTCTATACCAATGGTTCTCTTAAAACCGTTGGTATACATAACCATTCCCAACGGTTTTATAAACTATTGGGATATAAGCATTGGTAAAAATGGGATTTCTAGTAGTGGGAGCTGGTGATGCAACTGGTGCTGATCAGCTAATCACCATGTTGGGATAACTCACACAGGTTATGAATAATAACCTTACCCGTATGGAGCACCCTGACCGCATCATGGAGGATCAATGTTAGATCGCTTCTTGAGGCAACAACCACCAACATTCAATGGGAGTACAAATCCATTAGTATCCGACAAATAGATAATTTCCCTAGAGAAATTATTCCATACCTTGGGGAGTAGTGAAAGAGAAAAAGTTATCATGGCAGTTTACCGCCTCACTGGAGATGCTCATCAATATTGGTAATTGATTAAAAACAGGAAGGAAGATGATGAAGTAACAAATATGGAATGGATGGAGTTCAAGGATCTTTTCTTAGAAAAATACTTCCCTCGTGACCATCGAGCAGATATGGAAAGACAATTTTCTGAGTCCGGGACAAAAGGAGGGTGAGAATGTCACAAAGTATGAGGCTAACTTTACAAGGTTTGCAAGGTATGCTGGAGATTATATACATAACCCAAGAAGTAAGATTGATCATTTCTTTGATGGGTTAAAACCATTTCTTCATCGAATATTAGTCTCACAATCCTTCTCGTCGTACGAAGACATTTTATCATGTGCAATCAAGATAGAAAAGGAATTCTCTAAGTCTTATGACTTTAAAGAAAAGAAAGAGAAGAAGAGATATGCTGATCAATCTGGAAATGGAAATAAGGGGAATAAGGGAAAAGTTGAATATCCATCCTGTAGTAAATGTGGGAAGAAACACCCTGGTACTTGCTTAAAAGGAATGGGAGTCTGTTAAAAGTGTGGTGAAAAAGGCCACCAAGCTCATGATTGCAAGGGAAAGAGAGTTGTTGTCAATGTGGAATTATATAATTTTAGAGAGATGGGACATTATTCAAATGAATGTCTTAAGCGTCGGGGGAACTTACCTCAGAAAATGCCAAGGGATCAAGGCCAAGCTTCTGTTATCACTACTACTGAGGTAGAAGCTCTGAAAGACGTGGTGGCAGGTAATTTAATGGTTTCCTCAAGTTTAGAAAATGATTTATTTGATTCTGGATCATCACATTATTTCATATCTTCCCAGTTTGCTAAGAAAATTAAATATTTCCAATTTTATTTAACAAGGGAGTTTTCAGTTAAAAATCCTAAGGGAAGTGTCATTGCAACAAAATTTTGTGAATCAGTCCTCATTCGAGTACATAAATGTTCTTTATCTCCTGATCACATCATCATACCTATGATTGAGTTCGATATAATCCTTAGTATGGATTGTCTTTCGGACCATTATGTGAAGATTTATTATAAGAAGAAGTAGGTTACAATTTTTGATAATGATGATAAGGAACACCTTATCTTTAGAGCAGAATTGTCACCACCTAATTCTTATCTAGATCCACCCCTAGTAGCTCAACTAAATTCAATTATTGGGGAGGAAGAGAATGAAATGACTATGGGTGAGTAAAGGAATGTTCAAATAGAGGATGTACCTATTATGAAAGAATATGTAGATGTGTTTCTAGAATATTTACCTAGACATCCTCCAGAGCGAGAAGTTGAGTTTTCCATTGATTTAATTTTGGGTTCAAGGCTCATATCGAAGACCCCTTATAAAATGGACACTGTGGAATTAGTTGAACTAAATAAACAACTAGAGTATTTGAGTAATAAAGGATTTATTCACCCTAGTGTTTCTCCACGGGGAGCCCCTGTCCTTTTTGTTAAGAAGAATGATGGATCTATGATTTTATGTATCGACTACAGGGAAATCAATTCTATAACAATAAAGAACAAGTCTCCCCTACCTCTCATTGATGATTTATTCGACTAAATTCATGAAGCTCAAAAAATTTCAAATATTGACCTTAAATATGGATACCATCAATTGTGTGTGAGGAAGGAAGACATTCCGAAGATAGCATTTTAAACAAGGTACGATCATTATGAGTTTACAGTAATTCCTTTTGGATTGACTAATGCACCCTCTGTATTCATTGATATAATGAATAGAGTTTTCAAGGAATATCTCAATGATTTTGTGGTGGTATTTATTGATGATATCTTGGTATACTCCAAAATCTATGAAGATCATGAAAATAACCTGCGTATTATCCTGAAGACTCTGAGAAGACATGAATTATATGGGATGTTTAGCAAGTGTGAATACTGGCTTCAAGGGATTTCTTTTCTTGGCCATATTGTCTCTAAGGATGGAATCTATTTTTATCCTTCTACGACAAGAGCAATCCGAGAATGGCTAGAACCAACAAGTATAACTAAGGTACGCAGTTTTATTGGTTTAGCATGTTATTATCGTCGTTTCATCCAGAGTTTTTCCCGATTGGCTAACCCATTAACGAAGCTCACACGTAAAGGGGTTAAATTTGTTTGGACAAAATAGTGTGAAGAATGTTTTGAAGAACTGAAGAGAAAATTATTCAATGCTCCTATATTGACTCTACCATCGGGGAATGATGGGTTTGTTATTTATAGTGATGCATCGATGAAAGGACTTGGTTGTGTCCTTATGCAGATTGATAGAGTTATTGCCTATGCATCACGACAGCTGAAAATTCATGAGAAAAACTATCCTACTCATGATCTTGAGTTAGATACTGTAATCTTTGATTTGAAGATATGGAGACATTATCTCAATGGAGAAAATATGAGATTTATACTGATCACAAGAGTTTGAAGTATATTTTCTCACATAAAGAACTCAACATGAGGAAAAGGCGATGGCTTGAACTACACAAGGATTATGATTGCGTGATACACTACCACCCGAGGAAAGAAAGTAAGGTGGAAGATGGTTTGAGTAGAAAATATCATGGATTTTTTGACAAGATTATAGTAGAAAAGGATCCTATATACATAGATATAGTAATTATGGATAGGGGAATCACATTGGACGGTGAAAATCAATACTATTTCAAATGGTTGTCAAACCATATTTACTAGAAAGGATAAAGAGTTCTCAGACCAGTGATGAGGAGTTTCAAAAGAAGTTTAAATCTGTGAATGATGGGATATTGAATGACTTTATGTATGAATATGGAATTTTGATGTTTGGGAAGAGAATATGTGTTCCCAATATACCTTTCCTAAAAAGGGAATTGTTGGATGATGCTCATAGTTCCAATTTTTCCATACACCATGGGAGAACCAAAATGTATAGAGATTTGAAGGATCATTTTTGGTGTGACAACATGAAGAGGGAGATTGCTGATTTTCTGTCAAGATGTGTGGTTTGTCAACAAGTGAATGCTGGAGGGCAACAGCCTAGAGGATTATTTCAACCTCTTCCCATACCTCAGTGGAAATGGGAAAATATCACGATAGACTTTGTCATGGGACTACCAAAGACTCTGAGAAGGAACGATGCAATATGGTTCATTATTGATCATCTTACCATGTTAGAGAATTTTCTTGCTATAAGGGAGGATTTACTACTTGAACGTTTAGCAAAACGATATATTAATGAAGTTGTGAGACTTCATGGAGTACCCCTATCGATTGTTTCGGATCGTGATCCCCATTTTACTTCATGATTCTGGAAAAGTCTTCAGAAAGCCTTGGATACTGAACTTCATTTGAGCACTGCCTACCACCCTCAAACAGATGGACAATCAGAATAGAATATTCAAACCTTAGAAGATATGTTGAGATCATGCTCGCTTGACTTTCAGGGTATGCGGGATAAATATTTACCTCTGGTATAATTTTCCTATGACAATAGGTTCCATTCAAGTATTCAGATGGAACCATATGAAGCGTTATACAGAAATAGATGATGCACGCCAACATGTGGGGATGACATAGGTGAAAGAAACCTTGTAGGCTCAGAACTGGTGGAGGAAACGATGGAAAAGGTAAAGGTAATCCAAAACCACATCAAAGCAGCTCAAAGTAGGCAGAAGAGATATGCCGATAACCGAAGGAAGGATTTGGGATTTCAGGTAGGAGATCATGTTTTCATGAAGGTATCTCCATGGAAGGGAGTTATCGGTTTCAGTAAGAAAGGTAAATTGAGTCCCAGGTACATCGGAACATTCCAAATTCTAGAACAAATTGGGGTTGTAGCTTACCGTTTGGCAATGCCGCCAAATCTCTTCAAAGTTCACGATGTGTTCCACGTATCACTGATGAGAAAACACATGACTTACCCAACGTATGTACTCAACTATGAGGAATTAGAACTGGAACCCAATCTTTCTTATTGCAAAGAGCCCGTCAGGATTCTTGATACTATAGAACAAGTGTTGAGAAACAGGACGACTCGTCTGTTAAAAGTTCTATGGAGAAACCATAAAATGGAAGAGGCAACGTGGGAACCCGAGGAAGTAATGATGAAGAACCACCAGAGTCTTTTTATACAATAATTATCTAGAAATTTCTAGGATTAAATTATTTGAAGGAGGGGATAATGTAACACCTCAAGCTTCCACGGTACGATTCTCTTTGAATAATACAATAGCGTGTGTTGTACGCAACTTCGAGTTCTAACACACACCACAACCAATCAAACTAACCGTTATGAATAGTAATACACACTTTTTGAAATTTTATAAATTTCATCTTTCAAATGGACTTCATATTTGGATTCGTAATATCTAAATTAGCTTAGGGTGAAGTTTTGGTATTTTTCTAAAAACTTTCAATTTTTGATGAATAGTGAAAAAACACTGAGTTATAGTTTAAAAATGATTTTTTATTTAAATAATTTTTTATTTTATTTAAATTTAATTAAGGTAAAAATAGATACATAATACCTATATAAGTTGAATGTAATTAATTGATGTTATTTTTGAATAATTTTAGATATATTAAAATTTTATTGAACTTTTCACCGTCTTTTACACACCTCCTAGGAGAATTTGGAAATTCATGTAAAGATTAATGTTACCGCTTCTGTGAGTGAAATTTCGAAAATCTGAGAAACATAGTTAATATCAAGGATTAAAATGTGGTTCAATAAGATAAAAATAATTGTTGGTGAATAGTAACTTTTTTACTTTTATTTACCACGGTTAAAAGTAAATAGGGTAATTAAGGGTAAAAATGATATTAGTATTACCCTAACAAATGTCCTAATTCTATTGGAGAAGGTTATCTCGACCAAAAACAACCTTAGGAATACAATATTATCATTTAGGTCCACTTGGATTAGATTAGGGCATTTATTATTATTTAATTCAAAGAAGAGTTAAAAGAGTTAAAATCTATGTTTAATTACTAAAACATTATTAATATAGGGTTAAACATAAGATAAATTCGATTTTAATTATTAATTATAAATCTAAAAATATTTACTACATAATGGTATTTTATTTATAATTTTTAGAAATTAAATAATTTAATTTATTTATGACACAATGGTGATGCAGTAATTACCAAATTAATGAAATATTAAAATAATTGATATTATAAATATCCCAATAAAGGTAATTTGAGACTTCATATGAATTTTCCTAATTTTATAGGATAATATGGCATGTTAGGATTGATTTAATTAACTTTTTTTGAAGTAATCATGCTGTTATGATTTTCAAAAAAATCAAATTCCCAATAGTGTCCAAATTGACATAAAAGAGTTTTTAAATCAAATATTATATTATTAATCGATATTCTTTTCCTAAAAATATAAGGTTTGGCCAAAGGACTTGTATAATGATAGGTTTGTCATTAATGAACCACTTCGAGGTCTCTTGGATGTTTATAGTAAGTTTATTAACCATATAATATAAAAATATAAAGAGACATGGTAAATGTCAAACTAATTAACTAAGAGTTAAAACTAAAATATAAGGTTAATATTGTGACCCAAACCTGTCTAAAACCTATTGGTTGAGTTTTTTTCGACCTATCCCCACCTTAACATTTAAATAATCCACTTTGGTGACATTAGAAACCAAATGCGGATTTATTATAAAATAATATTTCTAGATTTCCCAAAGGAGCCCCTCACCCCTCTTATAAAAGGGCACTCCCCCTTCTCACTAATTCACACCTTCAAAGCCATTTAGCTCGGCCAAAATCTGCCCAAATTTCCTCCCAACATAGCTCAATTCAACATATATGCCTTATTTTGATCATAAAGCCAACCTAAGGAGCCCTTTTGATCAAATCAAAAGGAAGAACCTGAAGAAGAGGTAATGTTTTCACCACCCTCTTTCAAGTTCCTTTTTTCTTCAACTTATTCTTTCTTTATTATTTCCATTCTAAAATAATAACTCCAATATTTACTTTATACTGTGATTTTATTATAAATATGGTACAACCATATTCATTATTCTATCCATCCATTGAATGACATGTCACCAAACGTGCGTACGTACGGCTTACTGTCTCCACGTCGTGGTGAAATTGTTATTCTATACATTATTATTTGGATGGGTATAATAATGATGTGTAATTCATTTAAATAATAAATATAACATGATGATAATTCTTATTATATTATATAACATCCAATTATATATTATTTTAATATCAAAATAATGATATTGTCACTCGTGCGTACGTACGGACTACCATCTCCACGAACGCGTTGAGATTCATTCCACATCGTATCCATTCAAGTATAATTCTCATTTTGTGATTAAAAATAATGTTTAAGGACTTGCTATCATTATGTATATGAATAATATACATCCTATAAATAACAAACACGGCTTATGTAACAAAACATATAATAGAAAATGAGTAAGTTAACACTCAAAAAAATGATAATACTAAGATATTATTAACAAATCAAAGTTAAAAGATCATATATGATATCATATTAATGTATATGATTATTTTATAATTTAATAACAATTATTTCACCTTTATACAGGAGGTTAACCTACCCTCAACCATAGAAAAGTACAAGGTAAGGGGTTTTTTATCTCACTCCTTAATTCCGTGAGATTCATGACATATTGCCACTATTACCTTTTGTGTGGTGTATGCACTGCCCATAATTGTATTCTTTGTGTAATACACTTTAATTTATGTGTATTTACATATTAATTGTATTATACCTCTTTAATGAGTTTTATGTTTCTTATGTTACCAAATTGGTAAGGGTTTATTTCACAATCTCTTCATTATCTGAGGTTTTTTATACATAATTATCTACTGGGACCTCTTTATCATCCACATCCATGTTTCTTAAAAATGTATTTCAAAACATTCTTACTATTTTAAATAATATGGGTCAAATTCATTTATACCCTTATTTTACTTTTTATAATAATTTTATAAAGGAATCTTTCCATCCTTTTCCAAACAAGGCCTTTTTAACATTTTCGATAGAATTAAGGTCAGAACACCTTTTTTTAACTTATACGGAGAGTGCGGCTATTTTCCGCCGTTATAAAATATTCAAAGATTTCCTTAAAATATTATAAGTATATTTTCAAAGTAAATGTTTTATTTTATAATTATGTGACTTTTAAATGATTTAAAAAAGAGATATTTCCCTCAAATAGTTTTGATTTCATCTATGTCAACATCCTTTGATGGATTTTAAGATTACTTGAAGTTGGGTTATTATGATACAAAACTTACATATTGTATTAAAGATTTTGTGATATGTTTAACTGTGGATGTGTTATTTTTATACCATTCATGGTTTATGGAGAAAGTATTGACATTTCTTAATGCTAGTTTTAATATGAATGTTTATGTTATTTTTAAATCTGTTCATATGAGGAATGCATTGGACTTAATAAGTGACAGGTGGAGCCTGATATAGATCCTCGATGCATTGGTAGGTCTCATGAGACAAACTAATGTCTTGGTACAAGGCCTTGACAAAATCTTATTTGTAGTCTTGGCACGAGGCCTTGGCTACGTGGTTATGATAGTCTGGAATTATCCATTCCATCATTATAAAAGTGGTTATTAATATTGCATATGATTATTCGACTAGTAGAATCTCAATGCGAATAAGTAAATGGAATTATTCCATTTTATCTTTTCCATATTATGCTGATGTTCAAGTTTAAAAGGCTTTTGTTTTATTTATACATTGCCTAAAATGTTTATGCTTATTTATTAAATTTTCCGCTATGTTGTTATCCTTACTGAGCATCTAAGCTCACCCCTTTCAATGTTTTATTTTTCCCAGGATGTGAATAAGTATTTTATAAATGACCTGCAGGGATAGTATATGGAGATATGACGGTGAAGACAAGATGTTGTTGTAGTTTTCACTTTTTGATGTAATGTAAACTTTATTAATGTATCTAGTGATTCCAAGGCTACTAAACTAATCGGTCTTTCGAGACTTGATCTTTTGGGATCATGCCAATGTTATGTAATAATGCACCTACTCTGGGTAACTGTGGTCGGGGAGTTACAGAGGATGACCCCAATGTTTTACTTTACTTATCTCTAGGTCTTCTTGATTAGGCTCTTGATTTTCAAAGCTCCATGCGCTCTGTGAATGCTCTTTACTAATCAGTCCTTCTTTGCTCTGTGATGCTGTGTGAGTCTTCTTACTCTTCAATTGTGCACTTCATGGATTGTGCCTGAGAGGTATGTGGTTGGGAATTGCGACCTTCCTTTGCAACCAGATCTACAAATAAGCTCTACGAACGTGCTCTGTGTACCAGAAAAAAAATTCTAAAATTTTAGGACTTAATGGATCATTAAGAAGCTATTAGGGGGTCCATGTGGATGCTTCCTAGAGGGCTAAACTGGATTATAATCTGGGAATTGGGGAGTATGTGTGGTGCCATTCGGACCATGAGTCCCTAGTGGGGATTCTATCAAAAATTCAGAAGAACTACCCTCTGTTCATGTGACTTCACCTATATGGATTTGGTATGAGGGGTGATGTTTTCATTCCTAAAGAAAGTAGGGAAGATCCATACTACTAGTTTAGGATTAGGATGTTCCAACACCAGTGGTTTAGGGCTACCGATCGTCATACATAGGAGGATTATATGGCCGCTAATGCTGACTTTATGTACAACCATGTGAACAACATTGATGGGAAGGCATTGTAGCTAGAGGAATATACTCCACTGTACCACACCATTCTGAAGGTGTCCTTGGGGAAACCAGAGAAGAGGTGGACCGATGAGTGGGATCTGCCCTAGGGTGACCACTTTAAAAATGATCGGGACTAGACTTATTTGATATGTGCCTCCTGTGAGGAGTTTAGGGAGGATCTGAGGTGAGTGCGCCTATATGAGGTGGCAAGGGCCTCCCAGTTCTACATTTACCAGCCGAAGACAATGATTCGAAAGTTGCTGAGCAGGTGGTCATCTAGGACCAACACTTTCCATTTTTACCATGGGGAGGTCGGTATCAGCCTCTTTGGCATGCAGAAAATCTCTAGGATCCTGATATTGAGGGAAATGTATGATTATTTCCTCCCCTCCTCAAATACATGGGAGGACCCGAAGCATATGATATCATAGGAAAATTAATTGATGGACCTAATACCAAGTGATTTCAAGTAGTTAGTGAGGGATGTCCATTTAATTTGGTGGTTTAGTTGGTTCGTGAATTCCACAGTAGATGAGAAGTTTCCTGTGATACATTCAACCTGCCCAAAGGGAATCTTGCACAGCAAGGAGCACTTTTATTGGTGACACTTGGAGGAAATTTAGTGGAATATGTGGGGGTTTAGTATCAGAACCATGCATCAACCAATGGTTGGGTTGTCTGTGTTCCTTTTGGCACACATTTACAGCTGGGTTCTACCTTTAAGGGACACAAACATGGGTGTGTGGTCGAGAACTTTTATCATGGTGTCCATGTTGGAGATTGGGGATCAGGTCATTTTTTGGATCCTGATTCTGGATAAGCTATACAAAGTGTTGTGGCAAATCAATGAGGGGAAGAATCCACATAGGGTGTATCGGATACTCCATCTTTTGTGTGGGTGGATAATAGCACATATGAGCACCTACGAATACATGAACCCCATTTCCCCTCCAGGGTTGGAATTTTGACCTGCTATTCTAAACGTTGTGGGATGTTTTTTGACCAAGAAGACCCCACCACTGGTTTTGAACCAAGTATAAATGGAGAAAAAGTTAAACATCCATCCATTCCCATTTCCAATAGGTGTGTTCACTGATGAAGACTAGGTAAAATAAGAACATCGGTCTTAAATCTTCACATCCCGAGATAACATTCTGGTGGCACGGGTTGATTGTGAGCCTCTCTGTGAGTCCTACAATCCCACATTATGTTGCGAGGTAGATCTTGTGCATGAAGAGTCTCACCCCGCAGGTCTACAAGGGTGTAACACCCCAGGTAAATAAAGAATATGACATTTTTATATTTATCCCTATTTTTGAATAAAATTCTAATATTAATTTAAAGAGAACACTATGCTCGTTGGCTTACCCAATATGCAACAACGAGTTCCTTTGAAATCTTACATTGCACTCTAATAATAAAATAATATTATTTTAAATGGTAGTTAACACCTAGCCCTTGTAATGACGGGAATTAACAGAACTAACTACAAATTGATTATATATTTTTGTCAAATATTTTTACTTTTTACAATAAATGTTAAGGATTAAAAAAGCTAATGAATCCAATTTTAAGCGTAAACATTCTAATATTATTTAAAAGGTCGATTAACGGCCTTTTGATGGCGAAACTCTTTTAAATCCACTTTTTTACAATTTTATGTGTTATATTCCACAAAATAAAATTCTTCTTTAGAATCGGGACATCAATATTTACTTTGTGTAAATTTTTGGTATTTTTCCGATAAAGTTCATTTTTTTAATGAATAGTGAAAAATGTTGTATTTTAATTCAAAACCTCCTTTTAATCTAATTTATTTATATGAATAGAATATATTTTGAATTTGTTATAATGTAAAATTATATTATATTTTTACCATTTAATCCAATGGTGTTCAGTGGAATTAATTTCACTTTGAAATTTGACTTAAACTAGTGTCAATCTTTTAATAGATATTGTTTCTTAAAAACACGTTATTTATTTTGACAGCGGGAATTAAATATTAAATTAATTAATACAACTTATATGTTTTGAATTTTGTAAAATAGAAATAATTTTTGAATTCGGAATATCAAATATAGCTTAAGGTGAATTTTTGGTATTTTTCTGAACAACTTCAATTTTTGATGAATAGTGAAACCACTAAGTGGCAGTTTAAAAACTTATTTTTCATTTAAATGAAACTTTACCACTTCTGTGATTTGAATTTCAAAAATCTTACATACATGGTTTTCATTAGGATGTAAAATGTGGTTCAATGGGATTAAAATAATTTTTTGATGAATAGTAAATTTTAAGTTTTAGTCGCGATTAGAGTTAATTAGTGTAATTTAAGGTAAAAATAATGTTTCAATAAAATGAAATGACCTTGACACATGTACAACCCTTATTGGATGAGTCCTGGACAACAAAGACAATCCATGGGTCATCTTGGGGACCACAAGGAGCCACTTTGGTAGGAAAATGACATTAATACCTTTTTATTTAAAGTTATAATTAAAATGTCACAAACATGTTTTGTTTTACTAAAAAAAAATTTACATGGTGTTATACAAGTTATATTTTTTACTATAAATATTAATTAGAAATATAAAAAGATTTCCTACATCATGATATTTGTTTTATAATTTTTAGACATTATATAAATTTAATTATTTATGACACCATGATGATACAACGATTACCTCATTATTTAACGATTTAAATAAAATGAAAAGATAATGTAAAATATAAGACCTAAACTTGTAAAAAACCTATTAGATCTGTGTATTTAGAACTATAATCACCTTATCCTTGAAATATATAATTTTGGGACCTTTGAAATCTGAAAATCATTTTATAATAATGTTGCTTCTCAAGACTTTCCAATAGTGCCCCTCCTCTCCTCTTATAAAAGGCCCCCACCTCTACCACCTTACCCACACCTCTCAAGCCATTGGATTGGCCAAAAAATGCTCATTTTGTCTCTCCACATCCCTACCTTACTCCTAGAATCATCACTTTGGGAATAATCTCTTCCAAGTAAGCCTTTGAGCACAAATCAAAAAGAGTTACCTGATTTAAAGGTAATGTCTTCCCTAGTGTTCGTTTGTTTTATTTTGCTTCTCCAACCCCCTAAAATCTTTTTATTTATTTATTTTGTAACAAAAACAGTATCTTAAATATACTAGGATGTTTTTAGGGCGATTATTAGAGCTACACTAACACTCACCTATGTCTAATGGTTAAAGAACATACTGTTTCAGTGGATAGCGAATTACTGCCTCACGAAATGATGATTGTTCTATCTTCTCATACCATCTCTCATGGTGGCCATTATGATGGAACTATATTTATTTATGATATATATTATATTTATTTCCTATCTATGATTCTGTATTTTATATTTAATACATACCTTTATGCTTTTCATGTTGTGAAAATGTGATACTTTCATTTGAGGAAGTGTGGACTACCGCCCCCTCAAGTGATGTGACTCTTTCATGCAATACATGGAATGTATAAAGAATGAAATTGATGAACTTATGTGATCTATATAACATATATATTATAATTTAATTATAATATATATATATATATATCTCATCTAGTTTTAATTCCATTAATGTTCCAAAGAAATTAAAGTAGCGTTCATGCGTACGTACGGCTTACCGTCTCCATGAACGGTACATTTCATTTCTTATCTCCAAATGTTATGTACTATTATAAGTACATATATATAATGGATATATATTTCATATATTAAATATAAATTATGCATATCATTCTGGATTTATAATATATATATCTCTCTTTTAACTTTAATTCCATTAATATGACAAAAAAATTAAAGTAACGTTCATGCGTACGTACGGCCTACCGTCTCCATGAACGATGATTTTAATTTTTTTTCTCCAAATGTTATATAATAGTATAAAATGAATATATACTGGATATATATGATATTTAAAACATTAATAATATTCTGGAGATGATGTACCTATAACTACATGGAAAATTCTTTTCCAACAAGTTCAATTTTTCTCATGTACCGAACACCGAAAAAAACGTCTGATATGAACTCACTTTATTAACCAATTATTATAAATTTATAATATGTGTTATGAACTGAATAAAAATATTTAAAGGAGGTTCTTAAGAAATTATAAATTGACCAAATTTTATTATTCAGGATATTGAAGAACGATCTAGTCATGTCGGACACGAGGTAAGGGATCCTACCCCTCTCTTTCTTTTTAAGTACACTCTTTTATGTCATTACTTTTAATCTCATATTTCTTATTATTGGGATGTTATTTTATATTAATCTTATTTTACCTTTTATGTTAATATGATGAGAGACCCTATTTTCTCTCATCAATCCATTTTTGATGTTTTGAGTGGCGCCGTTAGGCTGCCGAATTTTCGTAAGAGATCCAACCTCTCTTTTTCTTTTTAAGTACTCTCCTTTATGTCACTTCTTTTAAGCTCTTATTTTCTATGTTGGGGGATGTTATTTTATATTCCTATTTCTGTAAATTTTATTTTAATATGATGAGAGACCCTATTTTATCT
Source organism: Viscum album (assembly GCA_963277665.1). Taxonomy (NCBI): domain Eukaryota; kingdom Viridiplantae; phylum Streptophyta; class Magnoliopsida; order Santalales; family Viscaceae; genus Viscum; species Viscum album. Next base: position 119,966,930 of record OY728119.1, read on the forward strand.
CATCAATCCATTTTTGGAAGTTTTAAGTGGCGTCGTTAGGCTGCCGAGTTTTCGTAAGGGATTTTTCATCTCACTTTTATTCCCATGAGATTTATGCTACATTTCCCACCATTCCATTTGTGTGGTGTATGTACTGCCCATTATTATACTCTTTGAGTAATATAATTTCATTCATGGGTATTTACATATTAATTGTATGACCCTTCTTCAATGGGGTGTACGTTTCGAAAGTTACCCAAATCGGTAAGCAGACCTTTCACCCTCCTCTTCTTTAAAAATACTTATTTTGTTATTTCTTTTATATTGCATCTTATTATGTTGGGATATGTTCTTATATATCCTTATTTCTCTAAATTTAATGTACAAGTGATGAGATACCCTTTTTATCTCTCATCAACTCATTTTCTGAATTTTGAAGTGACGCCGTTAGTCTGTCAAATTTTTGCAAGTGAACTTCTTAAACCAATTTTGATTCATTAGGATAAACTTGTACTACTTGAATATGTCATTCTATGAATATGTGTGAATAACCTCTGATTTTTTTACACTTAATATCCACTTATATTTGGTGTATTTATTTGTCACACATAATTATGTAATTGATTTATCCTTAATCCAAGGATACCGTATTTGTAAGGGACTTCGTCTCAATCTCCTTTCATTGAGGAATATTTTGTTCTAATACAAGGCTTTATTTTATAAGGTGTATAAACCCCTTTGACTTTTAATTTTATACAAAAGGAATCTCTTCCTAAGAATCCTTTTACTAAACGACAAAAAGGAATGTTTCTTTTAACGTACGCAGTGACAACGACATTTTCCGCTGCCGTGAGTATTATTTGGTATTTGGCTTCCTCAACAAGTTGTAATGTTTTTAAAATGAAATAAATACCATAAAAACTTTTATGTATTTTGGTATTAAAAATGGTTTTTATAATGGATTTGTTATGTCAATATATTTAAGTGATATATTGTGCTCAAAGTGTGGAAATGTTTTCTTTTCATTATATTTGTTTTATGTCTTATGATTTTATAATGGTACTTAGACATTTGATGGGTGGTTACGTGATAAACCATAAGACGGGTGGTAAAATGAATACTAGGACGAGTGGTTACCTAATAACCTCCAATGCATTGGTTATGGAAGTCAGTCGTATGGCTATTCCATTAAGTGACATGTGTGGAAGTCGACCGTATTGTTATTCCATTTAAGTATGTTTATGTCCCAAGTTACCTTTATATTTTATGTGTTCTTTTTATGGGTTTTATGGTAATATTTTGGTTAAAAAAGGGTAAGTAATGATCTTTTATTCAGGGAAGAGTTTTTTTACTACTTCATAAAGGTGAAAAGTATTTCTTTGATAAAGTATTCTTGGTTTACTTGTGGTTTTGAAAAACTAATAGATTTCCTTCTTTGTGTATCCTTTACTGGGATTTTTATGCTCATCCCAAGTTTTTTAAATGTTTTCCATAAGAAATAAAGTTGAATATGGTCAAGGATGAGATCAAGGAAATGCCAGGCTGTCTAAAACATGGAACTAGACATGTTTATTTTTAAGAGTTATTATTTTATGGTAACTTTGTAGAAGTGTCTACTTTGTAATCTTTTGAGATGTAATAGTTATGTCCTAATTCTCTAAAACTCTAAACCTGAAAATATCCTCAATATGAGTTATTCATTTAATTCAATATTAAGTAAGGTTTTAGGCTAGGGCCTTATAGTTGGTATCAAAGGTCGGTTTAGATAACTTTAGATGTTAGGGTATTCTTTAAGCAGAAGTGACATTGCCATAATGTCTAGGATTTCAGAAAGAGTCATAGTTTTTAGATAAAGCGAATGACTAAGTATATATTAGTGTTTATCTTCCTCTATAGTACATGATGATTTTGTCGATATACTCACACTGACCTTTTTGGTTTTAGTAAATGGATGGACCTAGCAGGCACCAAAGTGACAATGGGTTTGAAGGAAACTGTAGTGGTTCTATGATTAAGAGACTGGATGAAATGGGGGATTCAATGAGAAATGGTGTGGTTATTCTAAACCAACTATCAGGAGTCATGATCAACCACTTGAAACTTGGTGAGTTCTTTAATGCATCATGTATGAGAGAACCAACTCAATGTGGATGTTCAGGTAATAATTATAAAGGTAGCCATTAGGGTTTATATTATCCCTACTTTTTAGGTAATTATGGGTTACACTATGATATGATGGAATATGAAAGGAATGAGATAAAATTGAGGTTAAATTATGTTATTGTTATTTTTGAAGATTTTATCGCTTTTTGGGGAATGTTATAAGAATTATGTAGTTTTGGAAAAAGGACAACACGTAGACCGTGTGACAACCTATCGCGTCTGACGAAGCTATGGGAATCGAACCCACAACCAAAGTGCGAATGGTATTTATCGCCTACCACTGGACAACGTGAAGTCCTTGGTTAGTATGACTTATTCGTTTTAGTTAAATGATTTTATGAATTAATAGTAAGTTTATTTTGGTTTATCTATGGAAATTATTGACCAATCATGGAGGATGTGTGATTAGGTTAATTACTTTTCAATATGAGACTTTAAGAGAAACTGATGTTATTTGAAGATAAGTGTTAATTTGTACCTTGGAAGACTATGTGATTAAATCCTTAAAATATTTGGGTTTCAATCTTAGTTTGGTTTACTTTGATGAATTTTATGGACAAATAGTTTATCTAATGGTCTTCGTTGAACATTGGGTTTTGTTGGACAAATTTTGGAGATTAACAATAGATTTTTTTATAAAGGATTACTCATTTGTGGATTATATGATCTTGTTCTAACAATTTTGGTTTTGGTTAAGGTCTAAAGACATGATAAATATATAGTTCTCTTTTGTGGATTAGGTGATTCTCTAGAAGTTGATTATAGTACTCTTAATGTGAACAAGTCTTCCTGAATACTCATCATTTGGGGAAAGTATAATTTTGTGTAAGAAATCTAGTAAATGTTGAAAGTCAAAATGACAAGTAAGTATGTTTCCTTAAGATCAAAAATAAATTCCTCAATGAAAAGTAACTTAAAACAAAAATGATTTCTATTAGCTTTTCCTACTAGGGAATCGAATATCGTTTAACCCACCACATGTTTGTGATTTTCTTGTAGTTAACTTTCTCCTAAACATGTTTTCTATCACTCTCCCTCACAACATGACCCTTTTCTTTTTCTTCCATATCCATGTTTTCCTACATGAAATCCTCGTATGGGTTAACTCGGGTGACCTCTTTACTTCTCTTTCTTTCTTTTAAAGTGATCATTTTACCGACTCTTGTTCCGATGTGGGACTTTCATTGCTGTTTCTGAGCCCAATTTTAAAATTGCGAGGACGTAATTCCCAAAAGGGGGAAAGGATGTAACACCCCAGGTGAATAAAAAATATTACATTGTTATATTTATCCCTATTTGTGAATAAAATGTTAATATTAATTTAAAGGGAACGGTATGCTCGATGGCTTACCCAATACGCAACAACGAGTTCCTTTGAAATCTTACGTTGCACCCTAATAATAAAATAATTTTATTTTAAATGGTAGTTAACACCTAGCCGTTGTAATGGCAGGAATGAACAGAACTAACTACAAAATTATTATATATGTTTTTCAAATATTTTTACTTTTTACAATAAATGTTAGAGGATTAAAAATGCGAATGAATCCAATTTTAAGCATAAACATTCTAATATTATTTAAAAGGTCGATTAACCGCCTTTTGACGGTGAACCTCTTTTAAATCCACGTTTTAAAAATTTTATGTGTTATATTTTACAAAATAAAATTATTCTTTAGAATAGAGGCATCAAAATTTACTTGGTGTAAATTTTTTGTATTTTTCCGATAAAGTTCATTTTTTAATTAATAGTGAAAAATGTTGTATTTTAATTCAAAATCTCCTTTTAATCTAATTTATTTATATGAATATATTATCTTTTAAATGTTTTATAATATTCCATTAGATTATATTTTTACCATTTAATCCAATGGTGGTCATTGGAATTAATTTCACTTTGAAATTCGACTTAAACTACTGTCAATCTTTTAATAGATATTGTTTCTTCAAAACACGCTATTTGTTTTGACAGCGGGAATAAAATATTAAATTAATTAATGAAACTTATATATTTTTAATTTTGTAAAATAGACATCATTTTTTAATTCGGAATATCAAAAATAGCTTAGAGTGAATTTTTGGTATTTTTCTGAAAAACGTCAATTTTTGATGAATAGTGAAACCAATAAGTGGTAGTTTAAAAACTGATTTTTTGTTTAAATGAAACTTTACCACCTCTGTGATTTGAATTTCAAAAATCCGACATACATGGTTTTAATTAGGAAGTAAAATTTGGATCAATGGGATTAAAATAATTTTTTGGTGAATAGTAACATTTAAGTTTTAATCGCGATTAAAGGTAATTAGTGTAATTTAAGGTAAAAATAATGTTTTAATAATATGAAATGACCTTGGAACATGTCCTAACCTTATTGGATGAGTCATTTACGACCAATAAAATCTATGGGTCAACTTGGGGACCCCATGGTGCCACATTTCTAGGAAAATGACATTAATACCTTTTTATTTAACGTTAAATTTAAAATGTCACAAACATGTGTTGTTTTACGAAAACAATTTTTACATGGGGTTATACAAGTCATATTTTTGACTATAAATATTCATTAGAAAGATAAAATGATTTCCTAAATCATGATATTTGTTTTATAATTTTTAGACATTAAATAAATTTAATTATTTATGACACCATGATGATGCAGCGATTACCTCGTTATTTAACGATTTAAATAAAATGAAAAGATAATGTAAAATATAAGAGCTAAACTTGTAAAAAACCTATTGGATGTGTGTATTTAGAACTATTATCACATTATCCTAGAAATATATAATTTTGGGACCTTTAAAATCCTAAAATCATTTTATAATAATGTTACTTTTCAAGACTTTCCAAGAGTGCCCCTCCTCTGCTCTTATAAAAGGCCGCCACCTCTACCTCCTTACCCACACCTCTCAAGTCATTGGATCGCCCAACATCTGCTCCTTTTGTCTCTCCAAATACATCTATTTCTCCTAGAAGCCTCAATTTGGTCATAATCCTTTCCAAGGAATCATGTGATTACAAATCAAAAAGAGTTACCCGATTTAAAGGTAATGTCTTCCCTAGTGTTCTTTTGTTTTATTTTGCTTCTTGAACCCCCTGAAATCTTTTTATTTATTTATTTTGTAACAACACCAGTATCTTCAATATACTAGGATTTTGTTATGGGGAGTATTAGAGCTACACTAACACAAACATCCGTCTAATGGTTAAAGAACATATTGTTTCCGTGGATGGCGAATTACTGCCTCACGAAACGATGATTGTTCTATCTTCTCATACCACCTCTCATGGTGGCCATTATGATGGAACTATATTTATTTATGATAGATATTATATTTATTTATTCTCTATGATTCTGTATTTTATATTTAATACATACCTTTATGCTTTGCATGTTGTGAAAATGTGATAATTTAATTTGAGGAAGTGTGGACTACCACCCCCTCAAGTGATGTGACTCGTTCATGCAATACATGGAATGTATAATGAATGAAATTGATGAAATTATGTGATCTATATAACATATATATTATAATGGAATTATAATATATATATATATATATCTCATCTAGTTTTAATTCAATTAATGTTCCAAAGAAATAAAAGTAGCGTTCATGCTTACGTACGACTTACCGTCTCCATTAACGGTACATTTCATTTCTTATCTCTAAATGTTATGTACTATTATAAGTACATATATATAATGGATATATATTTCATATATTAAATCTAAATTATGGATATAATTCTGTAATTATACTATATATATCTCTCTCTTAACTGTAATTCCATTAATATGACAAAAAAATTAAAGTAGCGTTCATGCGTACGTACGGCATACCGTCTCCATGAACAGTGCATTTAATTTTTTGTCTCCCAATGTTAGGTAATAGTATAAAATGAGTATATACTGGATATATATGATATTTAAAACATTAATACTATTCTGGAGATGATGTACCTATAACTACATGGAAAATTATATTCCAACAAGTTCAATTTTTACTCATGTACCGAACACCGAAAAGAACGTGTGATATGAACTCACTTTATTAACCAATTATTATAACATTATAATATTTGTTATGAACTGAATAAAAATATTTAAAGGAGTTCCTTACAAAATTATAAATTGACCAAATTTTATTATTCAGGAGATTAAAGAACGATCGAGTCATGTCGGACACGAGGTAAGGGATCCTACCCCTCTCTTTCTTTTTAAGTACACTCTTTTATGTCATTCTTTTAAACTCATATTTCTTATGATTGGGATGTTATTTTATATTAATATTAGTGTAATTTTTATTTTCAAATGATGAGAGACCCTATTTTCTCTCATCAATCCATTTTTGATGTTTTGAGTGGCACCGTTAGGCTGCTGAATTTTCGTAAGAGATCCAACCTCTCTCTTTCTTTTTAAGTACTCTCCTTTATGTCACTTATTTTAAGCTCCTATTTGTTATGTTGATGGAAGTTCTTTTATATTACTATTTCTGTACATTTTATTTTAATATTATGAGAGAACCTTTTTGATCTCAGCAATCCATTTTCGGATGTTTTAAGTGGCGTCGTTAGGCTGCCGATTTTTCCTAAGGGATTTTTCATCTCACTTTTATTCCCGTGAGATTTATGCTAAATTTTCCACCATTATCTTTGATTGGTGTATGTACTGCCCATTGTTATACTATTTGAGAAATGTAATATCATTCCTGGGTATTTACATATTCATTGTATGACCCTTCATCAATGGGGTGTATGTTTCGAAAGTTACCCAAATCGATAAGGGGACCATTCACCCTCTTCTTTAAAAAGACTTATTTTGTTAGGTTTTTTAAATTATATATTATTATGTTGGGATATGTTCTTATATATCCTTATTTCTGTAAATTTAATGTACAAGTGATGAGATACTATTTTTATCTCTCATCAACCCATTTTCTGAATTTTGAAGTGACGGTGTTAGGCTGTCAAATTTTTGCAAGGGAACTTCTAAACCCAATTTTGATTCTTTGGGATAAACTTGTACTCCTTTAATATGTCGTTCTATGAATATGTGTGAATATCCTCTGATTTTTTTACACTTAATATCCACTTATTTTTTGTGTATTCATTTGTCACACATAATTTTATAATTGATTTATCCTTAATCCAAGGATACCGTCTTTTTAAGGGACTTCGTCTCAATCTCCTTTCATTGAGGCATATTTGGATCTAATACAAGGCTTTCTTTTATATGGTGTATAAACCCTTTTGAGTTTTAATTTTATACAAAAGGAATATTTTTCTACGAAGAGTTTTACTAAATGAAAAAAGGAATGTTTCTTTTAACGTATGCGGTGACAACGACCTTTTCTGCCGCCGCGAGTATTATTTGGTTTTTGGCTTCCTCAAAAAGCCGTAATGTTTTTAAAATGAAATAAATACCATACACTCTTTTATGTATTTTGGTATTGAAAATGGGTTTTATAATGGATTTTTATGTCAATATATTTAAGTGATATATTGTGGTCAAAGTGTGGAAATTTTTTCTTTCCATTATATTTGTTTTATGTATTATGATTTTATAATCGTACATGGACATTTGACGGGTGGTTATGTGATAAACCATATGACAGGTGGTTCCGTGAATACTAGGATGGGTGGTTACGTTATAACCTCCAATGCATTGGGTATGGAAGTTGGTCGTATGGCTCTTCCATTAAGTTATATGTGTGGAAGCCGACCTTATGGTTATTCGATTTAAGTATTTTTATGTCCCAAGTTACCATTATATGTTATGTGTTCTTTATATGGGTTTTATGGTAATCTTTTAGTTACAAAAGGCTACATAATGATCTTTTATTTAGTGAATAGTTTTTTTACTACTTCATAAAGTTGAAATTTGATAAATTATTCTTGGTTTACTTTTTGTTTTGAAAAACTAACAGTTTTCCTTCTTTGTGTATCCTTTACTGGGATTTTTATGCTCATCCCTAGTTTTTGAAATGTTTTCCACAGGACATAAATTTGAATAGGGTCAAGGATGGGATCAAGGAAATGTCAGGGTATCTCAAACATGGAACTAGACATGTTTCTTTTTAAGAGTACTTATTTTATGGAAACTTAGTAGAAGTGTCTACTTTGTAATCTTTTGAGATGTAATAGTTATGTCCTAATTCTCTAAAACTCTAAACCTGAAAAGATCCTTACTTTGAATTATTCATTTGATTAAATATTAATTAAGGTTTAAGGTCGGGGCCTTACAATGGGAGTACGTCGGAGGACCATCCATTTGTGTTGAGGCAGATGTGGTTCATGTTCACACAGGAGGATGGGAAGATGCAGAATGAGCCGCCTCTACCCATAGTTGCCTATGGGCTGGTGAAGAAGTACACTAAGAGTTGGGAGGTAGCCTACCTGGGGTATATGCTGAAGTGGTGGATCGTATGCGCTTGTGAAGGGTCTCCCCTAAACCTTGAGGTCTGGGCTGAAAGGTGGCGAGGACATCCCATGGTGGTGGGGCTATAGTAGTGGTGTGGCCTGCGCCGATCTGGGGGAAGGAGGCAATGGCGAACCTGGGGGTCCCTGAGGAACAAATTAATCTAGAGGGAAGACCACCCAGGGGGTCCCATAGGATACCCACTCAGGCTCTGGGGAAGCGGTTGTGCCACATAAATATGCTTGAGGATGATGTATTCTCGGAGGCTTGGGACATCTAGGATGTCGACAGAAAATTCCTCAACCCTTCCCAGATGTAGACCTATATGAACCATCTTGGGATGGATTTGGGGGGTATTGGTCATGCTAGTGGCCACTTTTCAGTATCTGAGGTAGAGGGTGAGCATTACATTACTGAGCTGGAGGACTTTGTGCACTCTCAGGGTGCTCTGCATCCAATGACGGATTAGGTGAAATTGATGCTCGACCAAATAGTCCCTCCACAGCTGTCTGTCACCAACTTGAGGGAATACTTACACCCACTGGAATAATTAGAAGAGTCCTTCTGGGGGGAATAGACTGGTGGGGGGAGCCCTCCAGAAGAGGGTGAGGTCTCCAATTCAGACCCGGTGTTGGAAGAGTTTGCAGAGGCTCTTGAGGTAAACCCTAAATAATTTTTCTCTTGTCCTTATTCAGGTCACTTAGGGATTCTCAACTAATATTTGACCTATGTATGAGGGAGTTATATGCAACACCCACCCCCACTCAATAGTAGATGTAGCTGTAGGATCTTTGGGATCTACACCCGTGTTGATGTCGATTACCATTCCTAGAAGGTCTACAACACCGAGTGTGGTTCTCCTAAAGTATTTGTATTTCCCTATTACATACTGAGGGCCAAATCATGGGGTCTTGATGACAACAACTTAGGGGTGAGACCAACTACTTGACCTTTGTAAGTGTCCTTCATAGAATTTGTAACTACTGTCCATTGAATCGAGTCAACTAACTTCTATGACTTCTCACATGCACATTTCTTCAAATGGTGTCTACCACATTGGTGAGGATGATTAGGGTCCCATGAACAGCTTTTCTCATGGGAACACTAGTTGTCATGGAAGCATACATCCATACTGACCAAGCTACGATGCTCTAAATCACAGGTGGGGTCATCAGTAGGATGGATCCAAAAGCCATTTAGGTGGAATCTAATGATGGGGATAAATCAAATGACGTGGGTCCTAACCTACCTGACCATACATCGGATGAAGATCATACTGACAAGTTCTTCGTGGCGTTCCCTACATATGAACCTGCCTACCTAGAGGACTGAGATGATACGACATCCGATGAAGAGTATAGTAAGGTTGTCTATCACCGATCAGGGAAGATAATCAAGCACTTCATCAGGGAAACCCCTCAAGCTCAATGGATAGACCAGATGGGGATGCATCATTTGTAGCTGCGCGAACTATGTGCAGGAGGAGTGGATGCCCAACGTCCTCATATAATCATCCGAGATTTCATGGCAGAAAAGATATGGGATCATGACTGCGTCCTTGGTGTGGGATGATATTGGAAGAATTAGGTGAACATCAAGAGGATCCAAGAGACCAAAAATGAGATCCAGTGTCTGAGTACATGGGAGGATGAGTATTCTTCTTTTCTTGACGTGCAACCGAGGCTCATATCACGGCGTAAGGCCCATTTGGAAGAGGCCGAAGAGTAGATGGGGTGAGCCTCGAAGGATATGTCCATCATCCGATCTAATGAGGATCAGGCTTGGATTGAGGCTGGTGAATTACTCCCCATCACCACCGAGGAGGAGCGGGATCTTAATAGGAGACAGTACATCCTAGATGCTACCATCTAGAGAGTGTCAAATCTGAGATGCTCCATTGAAGAGGTCAACCTATCTATGGGATAGGCTAATCCATGGGCATTGTAATTTTCATGAACACATAAACGTAATTTATGTTGGTTTTAGGAAAAATTCTTGTTATTAATTTAGTTTTCTACATTTCAATCACATTCGTGAAATATCCAGAGATCAATCCCTAAGCTCATATGAGTCGTGCCCGATGTGAGAAACAAGGGGTGGACACCTCATTGTTCTACTTGAACAGGAAAGTTCCAACCCAGATCTGGGCCTCAGGGGTCTGCACCACTAATTCGGAATTCTATGAAGAATGATAGAGGTCATACTAGAGAATGAAGTTCTCAGAATAGTCAAATTTCCATTTTCCCAACATGCACTATTGCATGAACGGGGTAACGCCAGGGGTGTTAGAATCAATCTGAACAGAGGGGAGTGGAAAGTGTGGATCACAATACCCAAAATTCAGAACCTAGCAGGGATGGATTGACAATGAAGTATAACTGTTGACCATGTTCGAAACATAGTATCCATATTGTGTTAGCCTAAAATTGGGATAACAAATGAGGGTCGACCGCTCACCATGTTTGAAACATGGGGCCTAACTCGAAATGTCATCCATTAGTCTTTCAGAATGTTAAAATAAGATAGTAGTCGATCCATAGGTCAAGAATCCAGACCGTAATAGGGTTTCTTTGGTCATGAAAGAGGATGATGGTCCAAATATATGTCACACAAAGTGTGGAGGGTGGAGTGATGGGTTGTTCGAAAGGCGTCCAACAATCATGAAATTATTCCACCATGACGAAAGCACATTAGGTGAGCGAATCAGTTTGAATGATTATCAAATATTCATATACACAATACCTCTCTGGTGAGGGAATATAATTCCTTATAGTTTTACATTATAAAAAGGAGGATGACAAACACATAGTTTAACGTCGTATGGTGAGGACATGGAAATAAACGGTTCCTAAAGAAGGAAAGAATCTAGGAAAACCATATATAGGATTTGAAAACACATGGTTGGATATGGTAAGTAGACATCCCGATGTCACTACATATCCTTCTTTTGAAGGAATCAAGATATATGTAGTTCTTGAGCACGACATGGCCAATGCCAGATGCTGGTTGGGGGAATCCTCTCTGGTCCGGAAGCTAACGTATCCCATAATTATCATGGGGAATCCTGAACTTGTTTATGGTAGAACCGTAGTTTAATATCATGTGTTAATGACATGGAAACCTTGAATGGAAATTCATGGTTTGGTACATATCCCTATGGGAATGAGAACAAACAAGGTTTGCACCACACCACATGTTCTTAATGGGATTCTATATATCTTAGACCAGAGGTGGCCTCACTTAGGGCTGGACTCAGCTCAAGCACTCCTACGTATCCCATGAGGATGGGAAGCAAGCAATATGTAGTTCTCATATTTCAGTTTAACGTCATGAGGGACGAAATACATGTGTGTTACGGCTATGCCAATACAGGTCCAACCAAAACTACTAAGCCCACGTGAGACATGCTCGATGTGGGAAATATGGAGTAGTGATGGGATTTTCTTGGAACAGGGAGGCATGCATTTTGAGCAATGAAATGATAGGTGAGAGATGTCCCACCATTACTACCCCCCTACTTGATGCACATAGATGCACAGGGGTAGAAATGATTGTGTTGAAATTCCACTCAAACATAATGGAGTGGAATGATGTGAATCATGGGGCTCGAGATCTGGATCGCAATGATGGTGGCATAGAGATAAATGAATATTGTTGACCATGTTCGAAAAACAGCATTTGTTTCATGTTATCTTGGCATAGGGGTAGACAAATAGGGGTCGACCACTGACTTTGCTTGAAACACATAACCTGTCGCAAAATGTAGTCTGAGGTTTTCTGGTGCGTTGGCCTAAGATGGTAGGTTAGCCAATGTGGCAGGAGACTAGGCCATAGAAGGGGTACCTTCAGATGTAGAAGAGGATGTAGATCCAAATAAAGGGCTCATTTTTGGTATCTTCCCCACAATGTATTCAAGTACAACAATGGGGTGTGTCATATAGAGGGAGTCAAATCCCTTTCCAGGTACAAGGTTCCTGGGGATGTTGACTCCTATTTTTAGATGGCACTTATTGAAAAAACCAACCTGAATGAGGACATAATGAGTCCACACCACACCACATTCTTGTAACAGTGTTTGGGCTAAGGGGATGAAAGAGAGGGCATGATTTAAGATACATGGGGTTGGACCTGTAGATGAAATGTTTGGGTGTTCCTACATATCCCATGAGGATGTGAATCAAGTCATACATAGTTTAGGAAAATTTAATGTATTTTAATGTCATGTGACATGGACATGGTAGGATTTTAGTTTTAAGGCCTTAGTGTTTGGAACATAATGGAAAGGAGAAAGGGAGGAATATGGTGCAAATATTGAAAAACCTGATGTGAACGAGGAAAATAGAAGTTCATATCACATCATGTGCTCCCCGGGGAGATTTTGAGGTCAAGGTAACAGAAGTGATAGTTGGGATGGGCCCGGGTAAAGGTGCATGGGCATTCTTACGTACCCTATTATGATGGGGATCAAACCATATGTTGTTCTAGATGTGGCTTGGTAGGGTACCAACTCTAGGGAAAATATTTTCGTGCAGGTATGGTCCATGCACCAAAAGAAGTGACATTTGATTGATCTTTTTTGTTCTTTAGGTTGGATGTGTTTTTTTTTGAAGAAATGACCCCAGGACAAAGAATTCGGGATTCACTATAGGAATCAATCCATATGTAGGACTTAACCAATGGCATGGTGGATGACTGATACCAAACATGATGTCCCTTTGTGTGAGTACATCAAAATGTAGTGTCGTTTTTTTTGTCGTGTGGCCAGGATGATAATTTTATATTTTAAGGTCATATGATAAGACCGTCCGATGTATTTTAACATCGTGCTGCAAAGATGTAACAGTTTAGATTTATGTGGGACTAGGCTGCATAGTTTAAGGTAATATGTCTTGGACACAAACAAAATAATGAGGTTTTATATGGAATGTGGAGGGTGTGATAAAGCATACTCGAAGTGAACGAGGATAAGGTCCACACCATACTGTGTGCAACTCCAGCAGATAAACCTCAGGCCAAGGGGTTGGAACAGATTAGAGGATATGTGGATGGACCTGAGAATGAAATTTCTGGGTGTTCCTACATATCCCGTGAGGATGATAATCAATCCATTCATTTTTATGAGAGTGTAGTTTAACATCATTCCCGGAAAGAGGTAGGAGAGACTATATCCTATAAGGGGATTACGTGGTGCGGCTATTGAAAACCCAATGTGAATGATGAAATAATCCCACATACATAAAACCATGTAGTCCTAAAAAATTCAGGTCCAAATGGCTGAAATGAAGAGATAATTAGTAGAACTTGAGATGGACCCAAATAAAATATTCTTGGGAATTCATATGTATCCCATAAATATGGGAATCAATCAGTACATAGTTCTTGAGGATGTCGTTCAGTTTAAGGTAATTGGACAAGGACATGGTACATCTTTGTTTCTGGCCATAGGGATCAGACCATAGAAGTGAGACTCATCCAAGTAGAAGTTAACCATGTCCAAATCCAAAAATCCATGTGATCCCTGCTCAATGTGCGAAACAAGGGTGGATAAGATCTTTGCAAAACGTGGAATACAGAGAAATGGGAAATAACGGGGAGCCTTGAATTACACCACACCATTGATTCTTCCTCTTAACGTGCTCACACGCACTGATTAATAGCACCATGTGTTTCAAAATTCCACTTAGACATTATGGAGTGGAATAGGTGAATCATGCTCCTAATAATTAGGGGTTAATGGGTGGTGGATTAATGATGGCGGATAATTATTGACCTAATTAGGAACATGAAGCATGAACATGGGAAAAACATGTCTATATAGAATTCAACACTCTAGGTCATGAACCAGAGTGCTCCAAGGCAAAGAGGTGAGTTAGGAAATAGAGTCTAGGGGATGAAGGGATATTAAGAGAGAGATATGTGATGTGGATATTGAAAACCCAATGTGAACGGGGGAATAATCCCAAACCACACCACATACCCCCTCCCGAAGGACTCAGTCTAGGGGGGCAGAAAAATGAGGAGGTTTCTAAAAAACAGGTCTGGACCCAAAGATAAAATGTATGAGCATTCCAACATATCTCATGAGGATGATAATCAAGCTACACGTAGTTATGGATGATGTTGTGTAGTTTAACATCATGCAAAAAGAACGTGGAAGATCTTAGTTTCTAGTCATAGAGCTTGGACTGTAGATGCCCAGTTTAATGTCATGTGTGTGGGAAAACAGAAGTGGAGATCTCCAAGGGGGAATTACATGGTGAGGTATTGACAAAACTGACATAAATGGCAGGGTGAAAAACTTGCACCACATCATGTGTTTTGAAAGGCATCTGAGATAAGGGGCCGAACCCAGGGGAGATCCTTGAGTTTGGGGTTGGGCCCATAGATGAAATTTATAGGCGTTCTTGCATATCCCATGAAGATGGGAATCAATCCACACATAGTTTTAAAGGGCCATGCAGTTTAATGTGATGAGGTGAGGATGTGGGAGGATAGAGTAATGGGTGGTGCACATGGTTTGATCATCATAAATTTGGTAGCCAAAGAAGTCTACATTATAAATTACGTGATACTCCAAGGGAACTATACCTAGGGGAATTCAAAGAAAAACATTTGGGGCTATACTCTAAGAAAATGTGTCTAAGTGTTCCAACATATCTAATGTGGATGGGAATCAAGCCATATGTAGTTCTTGAGACGTTGTGTAGTTTAACATCATGTGGGATGATAATGCGGGGAGATCATAGTTTAAGTTCATAGATCTCGGACCATTTTATAGTTTATCATCATGAGAGATGAGTGATTTGTAGTTTACATCATTTATCTTTGACAGATCATGTATTTTAATGTCATGCAGAAAAGACTGAACCGTTTAAGGTCATGTGGGACCATAGTCGGTCACTCAAGCAATGTACTGTTTGAGGAATTTGGCCTTTGTGGGAGGAGTGATTTCATCACCATCCAAGGTAACTAGGGAGTACTCACCATTTAGGTAAACAATCTAAATGATGTATGATCCTTCCCACATGGGCTCCAACTTCAGTGGTTTCCTACCGGGTATCATCGGTGATCTCAGGGCCAACACCATACTGGCTTGTAATAAGTAAAGGAGGCGAACATTCTTATTTAATGCTATGTCTATATTGTTATGATGCCTATCCAAATTGTGCAAGGCACAAATAATGTTCTCATCGAGTGCTTCTAGTTCATTCAATAAGATTTTGGCAACCTTATATAGTGTCTATTAATCGTTGGAAACTGTGTGCAATGAAGGAAAGTGAATCTCGATGGGCAGGATTGCCTCTATTCCATACACTAGGAAATACGGGGTCACCTAAGTGGAATTGTGAGTCTTCTTCTGATAATCCCTCAGATCATTGGAGAGTTTATCAAACCAAATCTTCTTGTTTTGAACAACTATCTTCTATAGAATGTTAGAGGAGGTTTTGTTGAATTCCTTTATCTTCTCATTTTTGTGTGCGTGATAGCGGGAGGTATGGTTAGAATAGATGTCATACTTGGCATAAAAGTTCTTTATTGTAGATGATTGGAATTTTGGGTAATTATTAGTGAGGATGTAGTGAAGGAATCTAAATTAGTAGATGATATTAGAGCTCACAAATTCAATGATAGAACGAGCCTTGACCTCCTTGAGTGGAACTGCCTCTAGCTACTGGGAAAAGAAATATGTAGTGGTCGGGATGAACCTACACTGGAGGGATGTCTCCAGTGGATAGGGTCCCACAACATAGAGTCCCCCGGCCGAAAAGGGCCATGAGTACATTGTAGTGTGGAGAGGTTCTGACTGTAATTACACAAAATTAGCATGTATTTGGCATACAGGGAACATCTTGGAAAACTCAATACAGTCGTGGATCATGGAGTGCCAAAAATACCCCATTCTCCAGATCTGGTGAGAGAGTTTCAGACCTGTCTAATGAGCCTCATAAGAACTGGAATGAACCTCCCACATGACCTGAGAAATATCACCTCCATGAATACAATAGATAAGAACCCCATCAAACCTGCATCTGTAGAGGATCTGTTAAATACCAGGACCACTCTGGAGGGTAAACTGCAATTCATGTTGTCATATTCACTTGTTCTTGGCTTGATTTTCTGGGAGATTCTCATTATGGAGATACTCGATAATGGTGGGGGTCCTCTAGTCAGTAGTCACCTCCAACACTAAAGAAGGGGGACCTAGTGGTCCTGACATGTAGGCTTCGGCAGTAATGTGGCTTACCTAAGGTCTATAATCATAGTCTTGAGTAACAGTAGTGATGAATCTCTAATGTTCCACATGAACAATCAAATCAACATGGTTAGGTTCATCAAGAGATGCATCCAAGTTGGCCCAGGCATCAGCTCGACCGTTCTGGGATCGAGGTACATGAGTAAATTCCAGCCAATATGGTAATAGGGCCATCAGCTGGTGGGTATATTTTAATAGTGGTACAAGTTCCATCTTACCAACAACGTATTCATCGTTGATATGTTTGATGACTAGTTTAGAGTCCCCATTCACATGTAAATGGGGAATGTAAATCTTAAGGGATAGTTCAATAACAGGAATGAGAGCCTGATACTCTGCCTCATTGTGGGTACAACCTTATGATAATAGAAATGAATATAGAAGAATAGTTTGTGTTAGCGTGATGAAGATGATACCCTGGCCAACTCTATTCAGTCTGGTGTCATTGATTCATCTGTCGGTAGAGATTTGGGATGCACCATCGAAGTGCATTTTTTGACCCGGAATGGCTTGATCTACCTATAGGGTTACCTCATTGGAAAAATCAAGATATATAGGTTAGTGTGTGGGAATTATTTGGGTGACAAGAAAGTCTGCCAATGATTTTACCTTAATGGGATTCTGGGGAAAACACCTATTTTTGAACTTCTATAGGATCACATCCCACTGAGCTAGATGGACTGTCAACACAGGGCGGTTCAGAATGTACTTCAACAGATCAATTTGGGACACTAGCTGTAATTCATGATGTTGCATGTAGTGTCTCAATTTATGCACTTTGAATAACAACGCAAGGCATCTTTTCTCAATAGAGGAATATCTTTTCTCTACATCAAGAAACATGTGGCTGAGATAGTATACACAATTCTATGTTCCCTCATTTGTTATTCTAGGAGAGAAGGGACCTAAGATATCATTATAGAGTTGTCACATAAAGGGCCATCAAATATTTTTGGAAATGGGTTTCATTAGGACCGGAGGCTGTAATAGGTACAACATGATTTCTTCAAAGGCGATTTGACACTCCTCATCCCACTGATAACCGACACCTTTCTTCATAATAAAAGAAAAGTGCTTACAGTTGTCAGCCAGATTTTCTATGAATCAGCATATATAAGATAAGTGTCCTTGAAAACCTCACAGCTCCCAAATGTTGCGTGGGGTATACATCTAACCGATGGATTTCATATTATATGAATCAATTTTGATGCCTATATATCTAACAATGATGCTGAGAAACTTTCCATAGGTGACCACGAAGGGTAACTTCAAGGGGTTCATCTTCATATAGAGGGGTCAGAGAAAGCCCAACACTTTCTCGAGATCATTGAGATGATCTTGAAACTAGCAATATTAGACCACCATATTGTTCGCGTAACATTCCACTAATGACCCACGGATTGTACTAAATATGTAATTCATGGCACACTGATAGTTGGAACCTGTATTCTTTAGATCGAAGGGTATTACCTGGTAGAAAATTACCTTCTGGTTCCCTGAAGGCTATATACTCTTCATCCTCAGGGGACATTATGATTTGATTATACTCGGAATACCAATCCATGAAAGAGAGAGGGTGGAACCTAGTTGTGGAATCAATCAATATTTTTGTCGTGGGAAGGGGAAATCATCCTTCATAAAATGAAAGCTAGGATCCTATTATTCAATGCAGACTCAGATTTGTCCACTCTTCTTCCTTATAGGCATAATGTTGGCTAACCATCTAGAGTACTGCACCTCCTTGACGAAGCTGGTTGTGATGAGCTTATCAACCTTGGCCTCAACCATGGAATCATGAGTAGGATGCATATTTTTGGGAGGTTGGTTGAACCTGCAATGATTTGCATGAAGACTGAGGCAGTGGATGGAGACCAAAGGATCTAGTCCTAGAATCTAGTCATAACTCCATGAAAACACATCATGATGCTACTTCAGGAAGTCAACGTATTGCTTTTTCTCTTCAATAGACATAGTAGAACTGATCAATGTGGGTTTCTAATCCATCTCATTACCGAGTTTCACATGTACCAATTCATCAAACATGGGGGAGAAACCCTCTTCAAAATTTGAAGGAGCATCCTCAAAATCCTCCTATTCATTAATGGAGGCATGATCCTCATTAGGAGGAGAATCTTCCAGGTCAACAGACTCAAACAGTACACTGGTTCCAGCATGAGTGGTGGTGGACACTGCATCGAGGAGCTCATGTACTGACAAAACCATATTTGATGAAAGAAGCTGACCCAATCCAATATGGCCTTTAACCCAAGGGGCAATTCTTGATGATATCAAAGAAATATTGGCATGTTGGAATGATCCAGTTTATCCCATCCTGACGAAAAAACCATGTGTGACGTATTTTCATTGCCATAGGGTGGACATCCCGATACATTATGGGAGTAAGAGGCTCTGGGATCACCCGAGCCTGATTTATATAGGAATAAGAGATAATATTTTGGCATCCCTTAGAAATGGGAACGGACTTCCCCCTCATTCCAGAAAAAATGAATCATTTCCTCATGTTCAGTGTCGTGACTTTCAATCGGTGGATCAGAAAAATGTAAGTATCATCTAGGTCTGTCCACGGTTCGATCGTAGCCATAGTGTGTTCAACCTCATTGTCCTAAATATACTTTTCCTTTTTCTTGTAATAATTAGAATCCAAGTAGTGGGCTTCCCAAGAGGTGCATGGGGACACATCACCTTGTAGTAATCCCACTAGACTATTAAGGTAGTACTTAAGGCATTGGTGATATGAAGAAGGGACCGTCGCGTGCAGGGTGAGCTTTGGCCTACCCATCTACGCATTATAGGCGATGTACTATGAGAAAAATATAAACTCGATGCTAGAACGAGGCCACCGAACTAGGTGTTTATGTGGATTTTTATGATCGGTATTTGTTTCTTCATGGAATAACCTTGAATTTTTAGGTTATAGGGACTCAGATCATCCTCGGAAAACCCTATTTTCTGTACTGTCCAGGTCGTAATAATGTAGATCCCCAACCTTGTGTTGACAAGACAGTGGAAAACCTCCACACTCCTGAAATGGATGGTGATATACAGTGGGTAAATGTACCTATGTATGGGAGAGCCTTCATATTCTCCAGAGAAAGATATGATGGCGTCACAATCTGCATGTTCTGATGCCTTAGCATTGAAGGCTTCTACGACTGATACCTCCATCTCAAACTGGAGGGGGCTTCTTAAATCACCATTAAGGGATTCATGCATATCTAACAATAAGAGAAGGTCTTCAAGGACATATATCCTCATAGGAATTCTAACAAGATGTTTAATAATATTATTGTTTTGTGTGAAGCATGATCTTCTCCTTATAGGAGGACGTTCTATGAGAGGAGTTGTGACGAGCCATTCTGGATGAACTAGAAGTTGAATGGTACTAGGAATTTCCCGATGCTTGCTATTCAAAACTCTTGGAGTGAATACTAGATGAGGTCTAGATAACTGAGTCTAGTCCATAATAGAACGTGGCTGATTGCGGCACAGTCGGGGCGGCTTCTCCTGATCAAGTAGGACAAACGACTGTGATGGAGAACCTGGTGAAACAAGATGAGAAGGTTGCATGTGTTCAGATTCATGCCAGACCTGTTGTATAATTTTAGTGGCATGAAAATCCTTGATGGAATTATTGACCGACGAATTCCAACGACCCCTATAACGACAGCTATGTCGACACTAGCGATGGTTGGGGACATTGGGAGGATCGTTTTTCCACTCCTCATTTTCAGGAATCATTTAGGGGTTTATCGGATCCAAGATTTTAATTGAAGCTTACCCTTGGTCATCACTTGAAGAATCCTCCATCACTGGACAGATTCTAGGAGTAATCACCATATCTGGGGGAATGATGTTGCCGAGAATACGGAATGATGACAACATCGGTGGGAGTCATTGTTTTACCTTGTGCCGCTGATGCTTTCCCTTCTGGAAAGAGGAAGGTTGGGACATCAACGCAGAAGTAGTGGTCATGGGTGATGCGATGACATCTGGATGTTCATTTTGATTAACATTTGTACGGATAATATCATGGGAATGACCGACTACCATGAAATCTATCCATCCATCATATTTTTGAGACCCGTGGTTAAGAACCTTATATCACTCACCTTCGTTGTCACTATAGTTGTCAGGTTGTATGAGTACACATGCCACATGTGCTAGTGTTGGTCCTAACCTGAATATGTTTTTATCATCTTGGTCTTGAAGAAAGTCTTTAAACACATAGAACTTCTTGAGGGTGTTCCCCAGGATCCAGTGGTAGGGGCAGTAATTGGGGAAGTTAGTGAGATATGCCTCTTCAGGTCTCTTAATTTCCAAAAACCATAGAATTATTTGCTCCCATTAACTTCAGAAATAACTAGGGACCTGAGACTCATTAAATGAGTAGGTATGGTTACTTCTATCTAGAAAGGGTTCTATGGGATCCTAGCCCTAACAAGGGTCTGAATAAGCTTGTCGAGGAGGTGGAACCTAATTATCTTTCCTAGGAAATGGCGACATGTTATATCGGGGTGCCTACTGATTCTAAGGTGGGCGCTACTAGGGAAAAGGTTGCACCTAATGTGGCAGGCCTCTATGAAATTTTGGAGGTGGCCCCACTAGTAATAACTCTATCTTTTTAGGGGGCCTCTATTTTGGATATCGCGGTAGGCTCCACCTTTGCGGCCCTTCTCGTGGGAACTATAGGAGGCAATGGATGTGCCTATTTGGATTTATACAAGGATTCCTCTAGATGTTGGGCCTTATCAAAGAAATTCTAGAATCCCATGGGGTAATTTAGGGTGATTAGATAAGAGAACAATTTAGTTTTGAAATTCCTCACACACATTTTCAGCGGTTGTTCTTGATTCATCGACATATCAAGGGAGTAGGTGAGGCCTTTCCACTAGGCGAAAAAGTCCGCGAATTACTCACCAGGCCTCTGCTGGAACTTAAAGAGGTCTGTAATACTCAACTTTATGGTGGTAGAGCTGAATTGGTAAAGAAAATACCTATGAAGATCTTCCCAGCTGGCTACTGACCCAATAGGTAGCTAGTTGTACTAGAAAAATGCAGGCCCTTCCAATGTCTGTATGAAACACGAGAGTTTATAGGCCTCTTGTTGAATTGGTGTTCCCAGCATGGGTACACACCTTGAGGTGAAGTGGGCCAGATGCTACAGTGGGTCACCTTTCACATTAAAGGGGGAAGGTAGGGATTCTGGAACTAGTGGTGTTGGCATATCATCCACCCATTCCATATACAGATTTCCATTTGGTGGAATTTCCACCTGTTGTGTTTCCAAAGCCTTGAGGTGGGCAATGAGCATTTTCATTGTATCATTGGGATGTTGGTTCTTGTATTAGAGAGGTTACCTGACCACCAGTGCATTGGATGGTTCTTCAACATGAAAAACAGGCCCTATAGCTTGTGGAGCAGCTGGTGGGATGACCTGCGGGACTACTGGGGGAACAACCTCTTGAGAGACAAGGGGAGCCTGAGCCGAGTCTAAAATATTATCACTCCATTCGGGTGGATTTGGGGATACATACCATGCCTTCTTTCCATAAGACCCAGTTTCTACCCTTTCTATGTGGACAGGATTGTCAGGGTCACCCGAAGGAAAATCTTCAAGGGAGATTTGTACCTGCCCTTAATGTCTCGGTCTAGGATCACCGTATTTTGGTTTCCACTCTGCAACACATTCAGAAATAATTTCATCAAACATATTTACATGATCCACGAGTTGTTGACTCAACATGGCCTTTTCCAGATCGTCCTCTATTTCTATACTGAGCCCGATGGGTCGGTGGTTTTTATAGTCCCAAGATTATCTTTTCCGTTATCAGGATTCTGAATAAGGGATAATGAATCAGTATGTACAAGACGACCAACTAAATTTATTTTCTAGAGAGTAATCCTTCCCAATGGATCCAATAGGTGTGGAACTCTCTTAAGGGGGAAGTTATCTTCAAGGATATCTAGATCATTATCCCCCTATGATAGTTCGGCCATCATAATCGTGACTCTACTGGAAGAAATATCTTCAATATCTCTTGGAAAGTCAGGTTGGTGATGGATATAACTAAAATGAAAGGAAGCGTACTAACCCCAACCATGGACATGAATTTGTAGGGAAGCCTTGTTGATAACCATGCATAGCACTTTAATGATCTAGATGCACCTCTACAGGAGGTTCTAATGGAAACTGGGTGACTCAGGACACTGGCCTACAGGGAGCACAACCAAGTCAACCATGCAACATTGTTGTCCATTATCATCAAAGTGTTCATGACTCTTGGGGCATGTCATTGGCTGATAACGGAGTTGGAAGTGAGTCGACCAGAGAGTTTGGAAAATAAAGACGAATTCCTCTTGGGTAAGTGATCCAGGGCACTAAAGCTCGAGGTTTCAACTAGCCAGAACATCTCTGGGAAATGGTCTTCTATAAGGATGTCTGAGAAGATCCTCAGCTCAAACAAAGGATCTGACCCTTGGTTTACCCAATCAACAAATAGGTTGGCTGAGGTACTGTTAATCACATTGAAGTGGACCATTAATATAGTATCCTGGTCGGTGGATAATGTGGAGAGTGAGATGACATGCCGCCATATCTTGGGCTATCGTATGATGAATTCAATGATTGCACCACCACATCTTGGTAATATGGACTAGCGACCACAACATCCTATGTTGGGGATGTAGATAATCATGGTGGATTAGGCTGTTGTTCATCCTCTATTGGTCCCCAAACTAACTATATGTGATCTCTAGTTGACATAGAGAATGAAGCTATTGATGATGGGAAGGATTGCATGGCTAGGCCCTGGAAAGAGGGAAAATATTCATAATCTTAGATGTATCTTTAGAGGGAGGCAAGAATCCGTTAAACCTCACATCCAGAAGGATGGGGATTATAAACCTCGTTCTTACCCCATATCTTGACATGGAAGATCTGGGTGAGGGTTCCATTATTGAATCACATTCCACCTTGGATCCTAAGAATGAGACAAGTTTAATCACGGTCTGAAACATCCCAGTATTCATTTATTGGCAGCGGTGACTCACCCTCCTACCCCTGGATGGTTCTTCATGAGAGGGTTGGTTTTTGACTCAAGGAGGACCTTTGGCCGAACTAATGTTGGGGAAGAGAGGACTTCATCTTGGTTGAGCTAGGGTGCGAGGAGCACCTGGAAAATTATCAAAGATAAAATGGGGAGGACCTTCGTGTCTGTTGGATGGAGCACGGAGAGAGTCTCCACGAGAATTGTTGGAGCAGGGTAGTACACTCATTGGAGCTAGTATGAGCGTGGTAAATACCTCCTTGTGTTATTACCTAGGTAGTGATAGTATAAGGGGCCTTTTTATTGGTCAAACTGAACACGGGGAAGACCTCCGCGTTGAGTGCTAACAGAATGAGGCATACCTCCACTACTCTGATTTCTGGGGTTAGGAGGACTATCATCGGTTGCTTTAAGAACATGGGGAAGACCCCCATGCTAATAGTTTAGAGAACAAGGAGGATCTTTGCATCGGAGATATGTGACATGAGGAATGGCTATATACCTAGGGTAATGAGTGCAGAAGAAACTTATGGGTAGGGTCTTCATACGGTGGGGAGGACCTTTGATCAGACGGATGGTGCCATTGGGAGGACCTCAACAACTATCTTGGGAGTGGGGAGGACCTATTCTCTCATTGGTGATGGCACGATGAGGACCTCTTTAATGGATATCATTGCTATAGTTCGTCCTGCGATGGATTCCGCCCGTGTCGATGACCAGGAGACTCATCCCAGCTTGCTCGTGGGGTGGTTGTGGCCTCGATCTAAGTCGGTCTTTTATGTTCCTATATTCAGTATAAATGGGGTGTTGAGGGTATGCATCAACGATGGAAAAATCCACTGTAGTGTTCGATGATGATGCCCCCTGGCGGGCACCCTCCTCATCTTTTTTCCAATGTTGGCATCATGTTAACCAGACCAAGGAAGATGGTGCAGTCGTATAACTTACCTGCCCCTTAGCCTATGGGACTGGGTGGTGGTGCGGATGTGGCAGGTGGGAGCCCTCCTTGGAGGCCCCTGGGATGGGATTACAGCTGATCTAGCCTAGACATCCCTCACCTCATCGTCTTAGGGAAGGGAGTCATCAAAGCACTATGGGAAGAGGCTCCCAAAATGAATGTAGGTCGGAGTGAGGAGTAGTGGCTCCCTGTCCAAACTTGTGGGAAGTGGAGAAAATGATTCATTGAATCCCCTATGTCATGTCGGGACATATCTTAGGTTGGGATAATCCCTTCCTCCTTGTATTATTTGATGATTTCGTTAATCACCCTCCTCTAAACAAGTTCGGATGGTGAAACAGGGTGTGGTGATCATTAGTCGTGCATGCCTAGACAATTGTAGAAGAGGTGGAGCCACGCGGGATTTTTTCATTGGTGTTACCCTGGACCCTGCATCGGTAGGTGGGGGTTATTAGTTTCCTATCATGATAGCTTGGGTTCTATAAAGCAGGGATATTCAACAATTGGTGCTGAAATAAGGAAAGTGACGTCTAATTACCAAGCTCCATTCTATCTTCCACGGTTGGTAAGAGAGATACACACTGATAACATTGCAGATAGGGATGTAAAAAGTTGAGGAGAAGAAATTCATGTTGGGTTTACCATTTCTGTTTCTAATTCTTTTTTTGAGGAGTGCATCTATCATTGGAGGGCGCGCTGTTTGTTTCCCCTCATTCCTGATTTCCAAAGGTGGGTGACATCTGCCTCTTATTCAAGGGTGTTTTATCCTTGATCATATTGAGATGATGGGATATTGGTTCCTCCATCCATGGATTCCTCATAAAAATCTTTCTCTTAGTCCGGGTCTCCCTTAATGATTATGACGTTGTTTTTGAATCTCTTCCCAGTTCCATATCATTTTGGACGCCGATTAATTACACTACTTCTATTAGGACATTCCAGGGGGGCATGTTAGGGAATCAACCTTCAGTCGATAAAGTAGCCAAGTTGGACATTACTGGTGTGTATGGATGCTAAAACACTGGTGTGTTTGGGTTTCTTTCCTTTATAATAGGGCTTCCCAACGTAGCAGAAACTCAAGGCATTCCACGTCTATTGTGGGGAATTATATTCCATAGGCATGTATCTGAGGTTTTTATCAACTTCGAATGTCTAACATAGGGTATGCCATGAGTTTTATGTCTTGCAGAGAAAGACCAGACTGATCAGAATACTAACAGTAGTGGATAAGATGGGTGCATCACCAAGAGGGAGGACCTAAGATTCATACTATATGGGAGGATCGAGTCATCTAATGAAGACGTATATGAGGATGTGTGGATCCCTATAAAGTGGACACTATGGTTTTCCATTAATTAGGATTGAACCTCATGGTTGTTTCCTGGATACCCTATGTCGAGTGACAGGGATCAAACCTGCATAGTTCAAAGGGGTGATGAATTAGGGTGTTCAAAAAGGAGAGCGACCAAGATACCTATTGGGTTTACATGGGGATAGAGCCCCATCATAAGAGGATCACTCTTGGTTGGATGGTTATGGATTGTGTGGGGATTATGTGTGGTATGCTGCCTGATTGCTGTTAAGAGGAGCGAGAATGTGGGTGACATGATCTCACCGAGATGTGGCAGCCCAGTTAAGAATCGGGATGGATATGGATGGTTGATTGAAGTGGATGGATAATGAGATTGACCCATCGTGAAGATGATGGTAGTGTTGGGAATGAATCTCAAGGATGGTTCCTACGTATTCTCGTGGCAGGAAATCAAATTCCACGTAGTTTGGTGGGGCGATTGTACAACTTAGGAGGTGAATCGTGAAAATGGACACATAAATGGGACCCAGAGGAAGTGGAACCTCTGGGTTGGGACCGGACCTCTCCAAAACACAAGGGATCTAGGTAAATACTAGGATGAGACATTGGTGAGGGGCTTGAACCTCGGGGAGGCTTCCTACATATCCATGTGGAAGGAAATAAATGTCCTTGTAGTTCAGGATGGGGCTTGGAATCTAGGTGTACACAAAGGATAGAAACCCGATAACATACTGAGGCTTACGCATGGTTAGCAGCCTGGGAGTGGGTCTGGCACCACTGGGATAGACCCGAGAGGGGGATCCCAACAAAGGATACTACAATATCTTACCATTGGTTGGGGACTATAATGGATTACCGTTGATTGGGGTTGAACCTCACGGAGGCTTCCTATATACTCTTTCCAGGAAACAGTAATCAAAACCCACGTAATTCTAGGGGAGACATGAAATAATGGTGCACATGGAGGATAGTGACCCGAAGACATGTTAGGGGCTATTCATGGTTAGCATCCCAATAATTGGACTAATGCAACAGGGATGGACAAGATATTTGTGTCCCAAAAAAGTGGAAACCAAAGTTTACCTATTCTTAGGGTTGAAACATAGGGAGGCTTCCTACGAATCATTTCTAGGAGACAGGGATCAAAAACCACATAGTTAGACTTCTTATAGTTTATTGTCATGTGGGATGAAAAGGGGCATAAAGTTTAATATCATGCAGGATGAGGGTGAACCACATGATGTGGTTGTGACCAATGGGTGATGGTATTGAACCTCAGGGAGGATTCCTACGTATCTTTCTTGGAAAGTGAAAGGATCAAAGTCCACGTAGTTCTGAATGGGTGTTTGGGGATTACGCGCTAAGGCATCCCAAGAATGATGTCATGGTAAATGATTACTCTAAGAACATGTGATTCATGATCGATGTGAGAAACAAGAGGCAACAAAGACCTGATGATCATGTTGAAAAAGTTGTATCTATTAGGAATAAAATGGGGCTTACTCATGGTTAGCATCCTAAAAAAGTAAGCATGGGATTACATGTTGTTAGAGGCCTAGGGATATGGAGATTGGGAATTTCTCCAGGATGGAGGCCGGATGGAGAAAAATCTCAGAGTGAGAGGGATGGGGCAATGAAGGTCCATGTGCCCATATCTCCTCTAATCTTTGGGAACATAAGAAGAGAAATGGAGTAGGGATTCTATCTCCTGTAAGAAAGGTTATGGGATTACACTAGGATGGTTTCCCTTCTACACGGATAGTCGTCACTCCAGAAAAGGATCTCATTCCATATGAGGAACATCTTGCTCATGTAGAGACTAGTGGGTATGGGGAATGTCCAAGACGGGGCACCCTGTGTATATTTCATGGGGTGAGGTCACATTTTAATGTCATGTGCTGAGGATGATGATGCTTGGCAGTTTAACTTCATGCATATCAAATAAGGCGGGTTCACTCCACACCCCTAAGACTTACATAACTGATACCCACCCACCCTTAGGGAAGGGAAGGCATCAGTAATGCCATGGTGAGGCGGTGTTATAAAGTGATCCATTGAGGGGATCATGTTAGCATGACTATATGAGGAGGAAATATCTTTTGTAATACCTATATGAAGAAGAATGAGGCTAGGAAACATAATTTGAATCACTATCCAAGTGACCTTGAAATCACTTCGTAAAAACCTGGAGGGTCATATGGGAAAAGGGTTTGTGAAGAAAAAGGGTTCACAGGAAGGGACTTTGTGAAGCACTTGTGCTCCACAGAGTGGAAAACATCTGTGAAGGGGCATGCTTCGTGAAGTGGAGTGTCCTAGCCTAGGCATGGAGTGTGGATGCATGGGAAGGTTGCTCTGCGAAGTACAAAGGATTTCATGGAGTAGGAATTCGCAGAGCATGGGTTCCTTGAAAAGTGTAGCACTGCGAAGAAATGTGCTTCACAAAGCACAGTGACCCTACCTTAGCATGTGGTTCACATGTGCATGGAAGTTACTTCATGAAGCACGAGTTCTCTATGAAGACCTGAGTTCCGTAGTGATCTATTTAGTTTGGGATGGCTTGTGGGATTCATAAAGGGAATCCTTTATTGAAGAGGGGTTGTATTTGAGCTAAGGGAACGATATTTCACAATGCTCAAGTACCATGAAGAGAACATTTTTTCAATGATTCGTAGAGCAGAGGTTAAATCGTGATTTGAGAGATGAGAAGGAGAAAGTTTGGGGTATCCGTTATTTGGGTCCGAGGGAAGCCCGTTATTTATAGGCGAGAGGCAGTGCTGATCTTGTACATATCGTTGCAGAGCCATGTGGTGCTTCGCGATCATAATCGGATTCTGTCATGTTTGTTGTAATCACAGAGTCAACCTTCATCCCCTCCTTAGTCTAAAGGCCTCATTAATTCCCTCGGTAGCGCTCGTGGAGGATTCCGTCAATTTCGTTGGGATCACAGAGTTGATCTGGTTACCTCCGAAGTGCGTTGCTTTCCATGAATTTCATCGTAACCACAGAGCCTCCCAGCCCTTTTACTCTACAGCGATCATAGAGGGGGATTCGGCTTTGCACCGGCCACATTTCTTAGGGGCTCCATGAAAGAGATACGTGAAGCATCCCCTTTTGCATTGGTTTCCTCTTTACATATTTCTTTTTTTCCATACTTTGGGGCTAATATTATTGTGATCAGTTTACTCTTTTCCTGGGATCTACATTTTTCGCTTATAAACTCCCTTTATAATTATTATTACATCAAAAATATAATGTTTGTTAGGGGTTTTCATGACTGAACAACTATTTTATTTTCATAATGACTCCTCCTAGACTATGGTTTTACAAGATGGTTTAGTAATGAAATATGATGATATTATTTTTCCTTTTCTAATTCATTTATGTGGAATTGAATTAATGGAATTCACTCTTCACTATATTTTTTTATTTTAAAAATAATTATCATTCTCTTAAAATGTCCTATTTTCTTCCATTTCGATATTATGTATTATAAAAAAAATTTCCATTCCTTATTTTGAAATCCAAATATTTTTTATTTCTATTATTTATTAAAATTTTCTATTCCTATTTTAAAATTAAATATTTTACACTCTCTTTATGATTTTGATTTTAATAAAAGGGATTTAAAAATTTTAAAATGGAGTTTCCTTTTTTATTTTTATTTATTATGCTCTGCTATATATTAAATATGGAAACCATTTATTTATTTTTCAAGTATATTTTTCTTACTTCTATTATATATGTTTTTTAAAATATTATTATGGTAGTTATTGAAATTAATTTTTGATAGTGATTCATAATTTTATCTCTTTACAAAATGTGCAGAAATATTTTCAAAATGATCTCTTCTTGGGATCCCTCAAATTTTCCCTTTTTAAAAAAATTAATTAAAAGAAGTTTTGTTTTTGAAATTTCCCCATAAATTCATTTTTTGAAAACAAATCCTATCTTTTTATTATATTTTTTTATAAATCGGTCTAATACATAATGTAATTCATGTGATTTAATTTGGAAGTGATATAAAACAAATTTATATTCCATGGGTTTTCAGACTTGAGAAATCATTGATATCTTATGGTGGACACATTTTTAAATAATGATGTGTGGGTACTATATCACCCTTTAATGCGTTGGTTAATTATCTACATCTCATGAGATAATTATGGACCACCAGTTTTTAAATCCTATATAACATATAGATTATAGGTTTTTCAAAAATAATCTATAATGGAATGTAGTATTGTAAAATCTAACTATCTAATGGACCATAGGGTTTCGAAACCTAGTTCTCTAATGGGGTGTAAGTTGATGATCTCTTAGAATGATATATATATATGTTTTTCAAAACATAATTAACTAGTTAGTCATATTGTTGGAATACATTATCCACTATGTACTAATTTCATATGCTTTTTGTTGTGCCACAGTTTATTATCATACTATATTTAAAGCACATGCCATATCATTATGCCTATAATTATACTCCATGTAAAATCATGACCTCAACCACTAAGTCCAATATGGAGTGTCACATGAGGTTATCAAGGTTTAACAAAGACCCACATGTGATCATAATCTAGAATGGGAATCAAAGATGTCTACGCTTAAATTATCTTAAAGGTAAGGAACTCCCTACGTCAAATTCATCAATGTCAATGATAATGATAAACCATCCTGTGTGGTTCAATAACTGAGGATACAACATTAACAGTGAAGAAAAAATTATCACAGCCTTATTATTGTAATCATCAATAGATCTACACTTGAGGTTAATCAAGGGTTCTAGGAACTAAATTCACTATTTTATTTTAAAAAAAGAAATAAATTATAGCATGCGACAGAAATCACTCCTTCAATGATAACTTCTAAATTATTGTTTTATACCAAATCATGTGCTCTGCATATTCTCCATGATAATAGTTGTCTTAAGATAATTTATTATAAATAATCCTTTTATAAATATATCTTTTATAATTTAACATAAATTATCCATTAATAATTATTCATTGATAAGTTAACATAAATTATATTTTTATAACTATTCATTAATATTTTATCATAAATTATCCCATTATAATTACTCATTGATAATTATCATTTCATAACATTACTAAATTATTCTTCAATAATTCTAAAATATTATCTTCGAGAATCTCAAGCAATTTTCATTTGATAATTCTTAGTAATTTTCAGTTGATAAATATCTTTTGAAAAATTCATCATATTTTTATTCTGATAATTCATTTTAAAAATGTATTTTTCCATATTTTCCATAATTATCTTTTGATAAAACATCAAAAAAATGGATAATTTTCAACAAATTATCTTTTTTTAATTTTTATGAACTATCTTTGGATGATCTTGTCAATAATAACTTGATAATAATGGATTTTATCATTTTAATAATTATTAATTTAAAATCAATGTAATTATAATTTTATAATTCATTACAATTATTAATGATAATTTATCACCAAAGAACATATTTTTAATGTATATAAATTAACCTTTGATGATGTGGTGTTATTATCCATTAAAAATGATGGAAATTCAACTTTATAATTCTAGGTTTACCATCCTTTTTATTTCTAATCATTTTTTCAATAATTTTTTAATGTATGAATAAAAGGGAAAACAATAATATAATAATAATTTTTTAAATAAATAAAAAAACTCAACCTCATATTATTCATTGGGATAAGCACACCAAGGAAGAAAAAATCACACCGCGTGTCTGGATTAGGGTGCATGGAACCTATGGGGATTCAACAATAGTGTGCAAGGGACATCCAAGGCCACTCATGAGTGACATGAACCTCTAAGAATCACAGCTGAAGTGTTTGTTTATATAGAAACCCAAATCATCATCTTAATGAATTCAAAAATTAATGCTCAACTTAAATCCATTATTGAAAATAAAATTGAATTTAAATTCATTTTTTTGATCTATTTAATTCCTTTCTAACATTAATCAATGAAAACGAGTGAAAAATCATGGTTTTTGAATCACTCAGTGCATGATTCATTTTTTGAGGAATAAAAATAGAAAAATAATCATTAATAATTAAATTAATAACATTAATAATAATATAATAATAATACTAAAAAACTTATTATAATTATCTATCTGAAAAAAACAAAATGTGCATAAAATTTAAGCCCCACATAGGGTAAATGTTTTATGATTGACCTAATGGTGTCGTCATATTTTTCTTCTGGCCACTGTTTTTGAGAAATTAAATTATTTCTAGAACATTTTAATAATAAAACATGAAATATGTTATCTTCACATGAAATATGACCAAATAACCAACACACCAAAATTTTATGTCACTCCTAGGGTAATCCCCTCATCTCAGACCTAACAATGGTCAAAGATTTTTCATATGATGCCTCATTTAAGAGATATTAAAATAGTTTAATAAATATAAAAATAATAATTTATTTAATATTTTTATTCCATATGCACTGAGGCACTATGGGTCTTAGAATCCCATGTTATCAAAGTAGATAAGTCTGAAAATATTCTATTAAATATTTCAAGGGTTTAACTGGTCCCTTACCATTATGTAAATCCCTTCAACCAACATATTATAAGATTCTTATTGAAAATTTACATTTTCACTTAGAAATAATTATAAATTATTATCAATGAGGGTATTGTTGTCATTAAAATTTAGGATATTACAATCCTCATCCTATATTATCTTATCATCCCCATGAAGTATCTATAGTGGCATTTCAGTAATAAATGAGAACAATGTGCTCAAGCATCAGACCTTGGATCCCATGACTCCTAATAGATCCTTCCAT
Source organism: Viscum album (assembly GCA_963277665.1). Lineage (NCBI taxonomy): Eukaryota > Viridiplantae > Streptophyta > Magnoliopsida > Santalales > Viscaceae > Viscum > Viscum album. The sequence continues at coordinate 119,999,895 of OY728119.1, forward strand.
GATGGCATCAAATCCCAAATTGTGGTACCATCTTTCTTCAGAAATATTTATCTATTCGATCTATGATGAAAAACATATGATCCTAATATGATTCATCAGTCTACCTCCAAAGTCCCGAAAAATGGAACATGTCATTAATACCTCAATACCAAGAAGTTAATTTCAGATGATATTCCACTACCCTAATCCAATCGAATATATCAATGGGTATAATAAAAGGAGGAGATATATTTCCTTATTTCCCTATATGTATATGCCCTTATTGAGTAACAATCAAGAAAACCTAGTCTCCCATAATGACCTCCATGGTTCTCCTCATATGGTCAACATAATATCTTTTTCTACTCTATGCAATGGAAAACATCTTTTAATTTAGTTGCACTCTCTCAAATGTCTCATAGACCAAGTTGGGGTAACAACTATTTCCTCACTAGCCTCATTTGAATAGATTTTTGAGTGACATGACTCCCATAAATATCCTCATAATGTTTCATATGAATAAAATCAAAGTAAATGTTATTGTATGTGAACTAAATCAAGTTTTGGCAATCATCACATTCTCTACTAAAGTGTATCATGAAATCTTAAAGTGTATCCTCCAATATAAATATATTCCACTTAGACTTTCCATTAGTCTGAAGATGGTATACCGTGCTAAATCTCAACTGAATCCCTAGGTATTTCAGCAATCCCTTTTAAAAGTGAAACATGAAATGTCTGACTCTATAAAAAACAATTCTCAAGTTAATTCCATGTTGGTGTACTACCTATCAAACATATATTTTTCCCTACTACTCCATTGAGTGAGAGTCTCTAATCGGTAATAGGTGACCAGATTATGTTAGTTGATAGATAATTGACTAGAAAAATTAACGAATCCTAGTGACCCAAGGTAATCCCTTCACAACATCCATTATAACATCCTCATAGTTCCACATCAGTTTTTTTAGTGCTTTTAATAACACACCATGACACTATTTATTAGATTTTAAAATAGGATCGGTAAGGAATCGAGATATTAAACCACCATATATCTCTCCGACATTGGCCACTAGAACTACTTCCTAGAGTCATCAGACATCTCAAATGAACCATGAGTACTTCCCATTTTGAGGTATGGTAATCCCTCATCATCCCATCTCTAATAGAACCTTTTTATACAACTCTCCCATAAACCAATATTATATCATCGTCATCCATCGACCATCCAGGTATTAATTCAACACCAGATAGTTGTTCCCCTATTACAGAACACTATGATTCTAACTTCTAATCATATTATATATCGTAAAAATTTGAATATGTGACTATAATGGTGGGAAAGTCATAAATCCCAAATCCTCTGATGCATTCATCCTCCAAACAACCAATAAAATCATCATGTTCCACCACCCCTCTGAGGGCCTCTCTCAAACATCCTTCTCATCATGTTTCATTCAGTTAAGAGAATATACAAAGAGATTAACCTTCCTATGTGAATACTCTACATGAAAGTAAAATTTTCGTATAAACTCAACTCATCACCTCTATCTTAGGTTCCAGTCCCAATTTGTGAATATATAGTGAAGGATCTTATGGTCCATGTAAACAATAAATCTCTCAAAGAAGGGATAGTTTCTCCCACATTTCAAAGAATGAAAAATGGATTCTATCCCCAAATAATGTGTATATTAGTTCTGATCATGTGTTGTCAGATGATGAGACCCATAGGCAATTATATCTATTCATTTCATCATCACTCCTCATAGGCCAACACCTGATGCACCACAATAAACTACATAACCAATCCCAAGCTCAGGAAGTGTCAATACTAGAGTTCTATTAAACCATCTATTTAGATCAAGGAATTCCCCTTCACATGGTAATGACCATTGGAACATCACTCAATTCATTGATATCACTATTATGGGTGTAGATAGTTGGGATAAGTCCTATTAAACTATTGGTAATATCCTAGTAAACCAATATTGCTCCTAATATCTAAAATATTCTAGGGACCTATCGAGGACATGACTACCTAAACATTCTATGTGTCTAAAAATATATAGGACTCAGAGAGCACATGTTTGAGTAATGTCACCTATCGAATCCAAAATCCACACTTAAATAACTTTTTATAAATTTTATTTTCTTCAAGGATACATAGGACATAGTATAGGTGCCTTTCATGATACTCCGGTGTCAGTGATTAGATGGAGATTTCATTAATGAGCACTATGAAGAATGATTATAGGTATGCATGGAAGATCTATTCCATGAGTTCGATGATAATTAATGGTTCATCCATAATCCCAAACAACATCACTAAGTACACATATAATGCATACCTGCTCTGAAATTCCATATTCGAAAATTCCACCACTATAACTCGCAACAAGTTATAGCATGTTTGATGATCAACCATACAAGACTGTAGGGATCCCTGTTTATAATCAAAATGTTCATATATCCTCGGAAACTGATATCAAATATTCACCATCACTTGTTTTAGCTTCCAATGATAAACTCAGAGATGAAGAATATAATATTCCTTCTTGGTGAATAAAATAAACGCACCCCTAATGAAGTAGTTGGGTTGATAAATCCCTTACATTATATGTCATTGATATGTAACTTGAGATACTTCATCTCAGTTAGATCCATATGATATGGGGATATTGAAATGTATTTCTCACCTAGTATAAGATATTAATAAAATTCATCTCCTTTATCAGGAGGTAGTATTGCGAATTCATATTGAAATAAATCCTGAAAGAGATATATGACTAGAGGGAATGATAAGGGTTCTACCACTAATCATGCTAAAAGATCCAAGACTACAATTGTATATATGGTTATTTCAAGTGGAATCATGTCTAGTCTATCTCTACTGATTCCCATATTCCATTCTCCAATCATCATGAAATTTTCTCCCATTATAAAGGTAAAAGATATCGATCTGTGATAGAAAACAATGTGTTCTTGAAATCTGTTCAACCAGTCCATGCCGTGAATCAAATGAAAATTCTCCATATTTATAATCATGAATTCCCATAAATTTCTATAGTGGGTGATGACTAGTGGAAACTCGGGGCATCAATGAAGATAATCCACTCTCATTCCCAATGTTATGTCAAGGGAAACTAACTCAAAATATGAATTGAATGGTATGTCATTCTCAGTAACTACTTTTGTGGATATTAAATAATTGGATTCACCAGTATTAAATAAGGTGGTAGATAAAGTAGAGGTGTTTATAAATTTACCTTGAACAGTGTATGGTCTCTATCCGCCATATGATACAGTCATATCCACAAAATACATTTTACAAACCTAAAATAATTTTAATAGTATTTGAGGTCTATGATAAATCTATGTCTTCTTTCACGAACCCAAATTAGACCCCCATGTTTGAGCCTTAACTCTGAAAAAACACTACCTCAAATTTCTGGTGGATGATTGATGATGATGCCCCTTCTTTCCATAATTACAACACATACTATAAGGATATGTACATAACCTATTATATTTTATGTCCTTTACATAGTATAAACACTATTAAACTTATCTTTATGGGGGTGATGATGATACAGAATGTTTTACACACAAGATGGTTTTTTTGCATGTCTCTAGCCTTATTATTCCTACTATATTAGGAAACTCTTGTTGTTGTAAGAGGAAGACAATTCACAAGCCTAATATGCGATGGGAATAATCCTACTATAATTTCCTCCTCTAATAAATTCTCAATGTTAAGGTCCATGAAAATATCCTATGTATAGTTCATAAGTTCAATACCCCTAACCTATAGTATAAGTTTCATTCGAAGTCCTATCAAGAATTTCCAAGCCTTTTTTGAGGTCTTCCATGCTAGGAAAGGAGAAAATAGAACAAACTATGTAAATTAGAAAGAAAATTTTTCATAATTACATGAACTGTTGGGAATGGAGTAGATTCATCACATTCATAAAAAAGTTGTAGATAAATAACCCCTTAAAGGACAACTATGTAAGACCCTATTATCTCCCAGACCGACTCATTACAGTCCACCATCAATTAGATTGTCCCTAAAACATGAAGTTCACAAATATCCCACATCCCTCTTTAGTATTATTTATTAGATCAAAAAGGCTCTTAATAAATTCCCACTAATCCTATATATCTTTTGGTCCACCAGTATACTAGTATGGTAGAGGGTGATGGGGATAGAAATCCAAAGCATGATCAGACAAGGTCCTCTATGTGTCTCTACCTTAGAAATAAGTTATCCGAAAGAGTCCTAACTGAATGGGAGCTACAAGCTAAATCAGTTTTTCCCATACAAGAAAATGTTATGGTATATCACCATGTACCATGGGTGGTGGAAAAAGTGTATCTATTCTTACAAATTAGGTGGTCCCATCAGACCTCTTATAAGTGGTATTTATGAAACATGAAGAACATTAGGAACAAAATTAGACCATATCCTATCAATGGGATCACACAAGGTTCTCTTAGGTGTCTACCCTTAACCCATTGTATAACCCTACTAAAAACCCTAGTTGATGTCCCCACATGTTATCCGAGTTCATTATATATATAATCTAACAGAAAAACATGCTCATTTCAACTACATAATTCCAATAAATATATATTATACAGTATGGAAACATTGATATATCACAAAATTAAAAATATTCAGAACATATAGGATAAATCAGACATTAAATTTATGAATTAATATGTAGAACAACAATAGGTATATATATATATATGAAATGTGAACCTACATAACTATTCACGATGAAAGAACACAATTAGAATATCATAGATCCCATATAAACATCATGTGCATCACCAAAAGTTAATTTAAAAAATAGTGACATCAAAAGATGATTTCTGACATTATGGTATCTCAGAGTTCCACTATACTATGATAGAAAGGTACTTTCAATGTTTGCATTCCTTAGTCCCAATTGTCCTGTCTTCTATATATATTGTCCATCCTAAATAAATGAGGAGAACATTTTAGTGAATCCAGATCATATGTTATAATTTTGTAGCATCCTGGCCCTTATTGTTTAGTCTGAGTCAGAGTGTCGCATGTGGTTCTAAAGGCTACAAACACACACCCACATGCAATCATAATATAGGGAGGTATTTAAAAATTAATATGGATAAATCATATTAAGGAAACATGTGTAACAAAATCCCAAAAAGTAAAGAACATCCTACTTCAAAGTCATCAACATCAACGAAAAAGACAAACAACCCTGTGTAGTTTTCCAGTTAGAGTGAAATCCTTAATAGTCATTAATTCCTCAGCTTGTACTTCTATCATAATAATTAGCAAGTCAATACCCAAGGATCAACAAAGGATCCTAAAACCAAACCATAAATTTTATTTAAAAAATAAATAAAATATCACAAGAGATTATACTCTTTCTCCCTTGAACAATTTAGAAATTATATTTTTAAGGAAACACATGCTCTCAAAATATTCCCCTTGATAATAATTATATTTTATTAATTTATTATAAATTATCCACTTATAATTATTTATTCGATATTTTTTCATAAAATATTATTTAATAATTCATGATTGATAATTTACCATGAATTATCCTTTTATAATTATTCATTGATAATTTCCCATATTTAACAATTAATAATAATTAACTGATAATTATCTTTTGAAAATATTAAAATATTATCATTTTTTTATTTGAAAATTTTTCTTTTTTAATCTCACACAATTATCATGTGATAACTCACTATAATTACCCTTTGATAATTATATTTTATTAACTTCATAGTATTTAACTTCTGATAATGTTTTTATAAAGCATTCATCAATAATTTGGAATAATTATCTTTCGATATAACTCCATAATTATATAATGATAATTTATGCTAAATTAGTCTTTGGTAACTTATTTGAATTATATTTTGGTAATCTTGTGAATCATCTGATGATAATATTAGGGTTTATCATATTAGTAATTATTTATTGATAATTCATGTAATTATAATTTGATAATGATTTGGAATTATCTAAGATAATTTCTTGGAAAAAAACTTTGATAATTTATATATATTATCTTTTGATAATCCCGGGACATTATTATTTTAATAACGATGGAATTTTACCTTTATAATTCCATGTTTATCATCAAGTATTCTTTTTATTAATTTTTTTTAATATTTTTAAAATTTATGAAATAATGGAGAAAGGAATAATACATATTAAATTACTAAAAAATACACCTCCATGTTCTTATATTGGATAGGTTCACTTAGGAAGAAACAAGCACACCGCATTCCTAGATTAGGGATTGAGGAATCGATGGGGCTTCATCGATCATGTGAAAGGGGAATCCTAGGTCATTGGGATTTGATTGGATCCTCTAAGAACCACAACCGAATGGGTAGGTTGTTTGAAACCCTAGAGAGTTATGTTAATAAATCCAAATAAATGATAGCCAATATTAATCGGTTATTCAATCTAAAATTTAATGCGGCATCATTGATTTCAACTATTTAAATTGTTTCTAATTTTAAACAGTCATAATGAGTCGAAAATCATGGTTATTGAATCATTATGAGAATGAAAATAGTGCTTACATGTTTTAGGAGGAAGATGAAAAATAAAATCATTTTTATTAATTAAATTATTAATAATAATATATTAAAAATATTAAACAATTTAACCTAACAAGTGATCTGCCCAAACCCCAGTTGTACATAAATGTTATTTCCTACCTTGGGAAAATCCCACATCTTGTACCTAATATTTTTTTCATATTTCTCATACAAAGTTCAATTTAGTATAAATTAAATTGTTTTTTGAAAAATAATATAATAAAATATTAAATGAAGTTTCCTCAAGTATGATATGAATAAATTCACAATGTACGAAAATCTAATATCATGCCTAGGGTAAACCCCTCATATCGGAGATAATGGTGGTCACATATTTCTTATATAATGCACCATTTGGTAAATATTCAATTATTTTAATAAATTTTTAAAAATATATATATTAAATATTTTTATTCCATATGCATAATGGATCTATGGGGATCAGAATCCAGTGATATCTCAGTGTCCAACTCTAAATATATTCCATAGAATATTTCATGGTGTTAACTTGGGTTTTACCTTTAAAAATCTATTTTAACCAAATCATTAAATGGTTTTTATTGAAAATTACGTTTTTACAAAAAAAAATCATAAATTATTATCATTGATTGTTTTTATTATCATTATAAATTCTGCATATTACACTTTGTGTATAAACTTTTTATTTCATTTTTTCACACCTGTATGTTGTAGTTTATTTTTTCATTTAAAATTACATGTATTCCTATATTGGAATATGTATAAATATTTTTGTTATTTTTTCTTTTTAATAAGATATTTATCCCTTTGTCATATTTTATTATAATCCTATTATATAGAAATTGATGAAATATAGATATTTTTTCCCTTACCATGCATTTGAGCTCAACCCTATCTTATATTTCTATTCCTTGAGTTATTATTATTATTATAACATGTGTGTAGTCTATAAGGGATTCTAGTATTGTTTAATTATAAAGTAATATTCAAAGGTAAAATAAAATATGTAGATTATGTAGTTGATCCTCAGTGACTCCAAGTCATTCCCTTTATGTATTATGTGATTATTTACAGGTGTGAGGATATTTCTTTAAGTTGGTTTTTAGAACCTATAGTCCATCGCCTACACTATGGTAGCATCAAATAGTGAAATAGTTGAATGAATGTAGCAGGTCCAGTAATGGAAGAATCTAGATATAGTACATGATAATGGATCAAATGATCGTGATGTTTGAAAGAATGATCAGGGTATAATGGAAGAATATCCATGTACCAATGCATGATGAAATACTTATGGGTGTGATGGAAGATGGAACATAGAAAGGACCCTGGTAGTGGAATTCAAAATATTATATGATGATTGTTACAATGAAATGGGGAAGTCGAATGAATGATCATGGTTTTTGGAGAAGCACCCTACACATGTACCCAATTAGTGCTCACTTGTAAGAACCTTCTTCTTCTTCAGTGGATTTAACTTTTCATAGTACCTAGTGGGGATCATCGTATATCCCCTTAAATTTTAGGATTTTTTGAAACTTGAGTTTTGTTAAACCTTGATGGGACTTGATGTTGGATGTTTAGGGGAGTGGTTTTGGGAGCAGATGTCTAGAATTTCTCTTCGATGATGTTGTGATTCATGATTTACTGATATGTGCAATTTTTTGTTCTTATTTTATTTTTTTCATTTTTTATTATAAGGATGATTCTATATTATTGTAATTATCCGAGATGAAAGTGGATTTTTATTAGTTTTATCTCGTCAGTGTTGGATGGTTCTTATTTATTTTAGATGATTTTTATATTTAGTTTCCTAGATTTCATCAATTTTAGTGTGTTTGTTGATGCAGATCTATCTTACAGTAGTTATTCATTGATGATGTGGGTGATGTTGGTTTTCCTTGAGTGTAGATTTGTAGGACATGAGGCATTGTGAGGTATGAGGCACCAAAGTTTGCAATACAGAATCTAGAATCCGATTGGGTCGAATTTTTTGTCATTATTTATTGCATTCATGTTTTTGATTGGTTTATCAAAATTATTTTTCATGTTTTTTGTCTTGGTGTTTTGTAATATGTTTTCACCAAATAACCATAAATTTTATAATTTATTAAATAATAATAATTTATTTTTAGGGATGTAATGTTTAACACTTCCAAATGATGTAAAATAAAGTTATTTTCTATCTTGGGTAATGTTTTTTTAGCACAAGTTCCCTGAGTGCTAGTCTTGGGCGCATCAATTTCTATTAGAGAAAGATATTATTATTTTTTATTATTTTTTTTGTAATTTTGGGGATTGGGATGGAAAAACATATTTGAAACCCCTAGGGAAGTGTTTAAATCTAAGACAATGTCCTAAAATATTGCTTGATATGATATTTATTGTTTTCAAACCAATGGAATCTCTGTCATGATACAATCACATGGATGCAGGCTCTAGTATGGATGTACCTAGGGGTAATAAACATGAAAGGGGAATATTGGATATTGATTGAATTTTCACTACATGCATGAAAATGAATCATAATGCTAACCTTTATTAATACTATCATGCGATATGAATTTTTTGATTCACGTTTTATAAAACAAATATGAGGTATTTTAACATAATTAGGTTAGATAACCTAATAGTAAAATAACTACAGATAACCTAAATTGAATCCCAATGATAGATAAGATATGTTATACACATCATTAATGAGTTATTTCCTCAAACATTGACATTTTTATAGTTTTTAAATTTAATTATTCTAATAACTATTCATAATGAATGGACAAATCATGGATAAGATGATATAATAAGAGATGTGATGGATAGAGAAATTATTATCCATCCTTCCAAATTATGTTTTTATTTTCAAACACTTTTAAGGGAAAAGTGGGAACCCTCACAACATAACCAGATCAAATAGAAAAAATGAGTCTATTGACTTATTAAATACAAGTTTAAGTCAGTTTCAATCAAACTCCTTAAACAATTTCTATAGAAAGCAATTTAACTTATTTTTGGATCATCCTTTAATATATCTTCATAATGATACACTAAATAGTCCCAAGAATTCATGTACCCTTATTTAATAATCATTCCCATGTAGAATCCTCTAGTAAATACGTTGTCTTGGTTGTCAATACACTCACATTTCTCCCTAGTAGTATTCACTCGGAGTAATCTTCCCATCATTTGATCAACGTCATCCTTTGTTAGCTTAATCTTAAGAACTGATTCCACTGTTTCTTTACCAGAGTACATGAGTAGATCCATCTTAAGTTCCAGACTCACGACATTCAGTCATTGTGAGCTATCGATAGTCCTTGTCTCACGCTATGGGCTAGGTGGGAGAGCATCCTCCTTCACCAGAGCCACATACATGGATTCCAATAGTATCTCCATGTTCTGATCATTTAACATCTTTTTCACATCCCCTTGAGGGGTCTCCAAGACTTCTGAGGTACCCTCTGTCGTTGTGAAATTCTTATTGATATTTAGAGACCTCGTGTCACCTACTTGTTGAACCCCCTTTTCTTCAACTATCTAGACCTTGAGTTCCTTGGATTTACCACCTTTTTTGTATGATTGTGTCTCTATTGTCCTAGAAAGATATGAGTACTATTTTCAACCCTTTTCTTTCTGTTTCTTGGTAACAATAAAGCTCCCAGATCCATGTTTTCATTATTTTCATTTATCCTCCTTGGACTGTACATGACATAACCATTATGAAACATTTCAATCTTAGGGTTTTCCTTCTCTATTAGACTCAGATTCTTATGGGTAAATGGTTTTGAGTTAAGTCCCTCCATCATTACTCAAACTATCAGCGGTTGTTTAAATTGAGACAGGAAAAATTCCCCTCATATTGGTTTCTTCTTTGATATTCAACTACCTTCTTTCACCATGCATTGGATTCTCCCAATCCTTTCCATCCATATAATTACCCTCTCTAGTTGGTTGGAGAACCCTTTTAGTGATGTTAATATTTCTTTCACGCACATCCATATCATACATTCATGAATTTAGGATCCCATCACCCATAGAATTTGGAAAATCATCACCAACTGAACCCACTAGAGCTTGTGCATTAGCATTTTACAAATCTAGATTAACTTTTTCCATTGTATAATCCTGTAAACCCCCTAAAAATTAGTGTCTTCATGATGAATTTAAAAATATCTCTTTATCCTGTTGAAAATTATAGATACACTCATTTCAGGTGGCAATACCTTAAATTTCTTTTTCTTCACTACCTCACCCGAACATACAGTATCAGTAGTCTTTCTATGACCTAGACCAGATCCTTCAAAACCATCAAAAGACCCATAATTGGCCATATGAAAATGCTTTCCAAAATCAATAGTATAACCACTCGGTTCCCTATTCTCCTAAACATCAAAAAAAGCTACCAGTTTCATTGTTTTTCTCCAAAAAACCACAAAGTGATGCCCCATCTTCTTACACAATGAACAAAACTCACATGACAATTGAAAATTGACCAAACAATAATATCATAATTATTCACTGATGAAAATCTAGAAGGATTCAATAGGTTCCTTGGGCACATCTGCTTCTACACATACCCTCAGGGAAATCGGATGACACACCGCTCTAGTCCTATTATCCGAGCAGAGGAAATGCCCAACCTATTTTCAAAGAGTATGAATTATGAAGGGATTTTAAAATGGAATTGGAAGTTCCATAACTCTTACCCATATCACCATTATTGCCGAATCCCATTTCATATAAAAATCATATGACCAATGTGAGAGAAGAAAGAGAGATCTATCATAAGATTGAGGTACACTCGACTAAGAAAGAATCAAATAATATTCAGGGGAAAATCGAATCATGATATGTCTGGAGTTGAGGAGACCATTTGTCTTGCTGTACTATAAACCTCATGATTCAAAAATTAGGTGGTTGAAGGATTCCACCGATGACCAGAGCCAATTTAATTGTGAAATCTTTATAAGATGTAGTATAGAGGATACGTCAGTCACTTCTGAGGTTGTTATCGGTAGTTGTGTGGATCCTTTGAATCATTCTGTAACTTTTAGGTTCATATAAAATGAGAATATATAAAATCATATGCAAGGAGTACTTCTGATATGTTTATAGATAATTATTTGGTGCTAGGTACACTCCTTAGTCACACTATAATTTTTTATCTCTTATATAATTTAGTTATTAATCAACTAATCATTGTTTAATAATAAATAAATAAACATGGTGGTATAATTATTTTATTGATGATATATGAATCTTCATTAATGCAAATGGGATTATGATTCATGAAATTATTATTAACCAGAAATAATATGAATTTAATCTGATTTTATAAATGGTGGTGTACTCTCTAATTAGAATAAAAATTCATTATTCTTATATCAAAATAAGATTTCATATAAACTGATTATTTTCCATCAATTCCATGATGGTTATGAACACACTATAGAATCTTATCATATAATGTGGGCCTAGATATTGAATCCTGATTTACATATGGGTCAAATAGTTGGTAAAAAACTCAATATTAGGGATAATCATACTCCAATTAAAATATGATATTTTTATTATTCTGATATCTATCAAGAAAATAAATTTTGAGTCATGACAGTTTTTAGATAATAATATATATTTCCATTAATATATGATGACAAACAATTTTTTTGAATAAATTTGTTTAAGGTTGGGAGAATGTGGAACCTAGAAATTTGAGTTTCAATTTCTCATCAAATGAATAAAATGTTGAATATATTATTTCACATGAAAATAAAAAATAAAAAGTCCTCGATACATTATAATTATATTAATTAATTTTATAGTTTTAATATAGAAGAAAAACTATTGTTTATAAGTGAAAATAAAAAAACTATTAAAAATTATAGAAATGTGAAATGATAGAATCGAGTAGTATAATTGTTCAATAAGAGGATTGCCTATCTGAGAATGGAAAATATGTTTCATCACTAGGGTTTTCTTTATAAAAAGCAAAATCTGAAAAACTATTCATATGATAAGAGAAATAACAAATGTGAGAGAAGTATAAGTTAATAGAAATTTCCATCAGATCCATGCATGCTAAACTTCCTTCCACAAATATCTTTGAAGAATATATTATGCTTCTATCTTACATAGTGAACTTGTGGGTTTATGAATTTAGAAATTAATATGATGTAAACAAGTAATTATAAATTTAGTAATTTGTTTTTATATCACATTTAATTTATACACATCACAATTTTTAATTTTTAATTAATTATAAAGTTGTTTTTTAACATTAATGCACTAATTAAACATAATTTTTGTGGATAAAAAACTATCTATGCTAATAATATACTTTAAATTAAATTATATTTTTAAGAAATAATTTTTGAGAAAGTAATTGTATCATAAATTTATTATTATTTTTATATGAATAATAGAGGAATAATAATTTAATTCAAAATTGATTCGTAATAATAAAAGTAATATATAGTTTCTTAAATAATAATTTATATGAAAATTTTCTTTTATTATCTACTATATTTCAATTCCACAATTTTAGATGTTGAATTTAATAAAATGAACTTAATTTTTGTATTTAACTTGTCAATATTAGGTGAAGATGTGTTTTTGTTATTTTTTTGAAAATATTATTTCTTAGATGGATAGTGAAAACTGCCATTTTTAAAAAAATCATAGGTTTAAAGACATTAACTTAAGAATACTATGATATTAAAAAATATAAAATAAATTTATGAATAAAATTATATTTAAGGAGTATAAATACACATTAAATTGTGTATTATGTTGAACTTAGAAAACCCTATTGATACATTTGGAAACATATGCAATATCTATTTTAAAGAAACATATGTTTTGTTGGTTTCAATTAATTATGCTTTCTCATTGTGGATTTTGGTTTTGAATTTCTATAATAATATAGAGGTTGATGTACATGAGATCAACCTTATTGATAATTTTATCCAAAATATTTCATTTAATATTATAAATACACTTTTACTAAAAATATATTTATGAATTATGAGTTATAATATTAATAATAATTTATATCACACGTGTTTTTTTAAATAGATTCTGTATTTGTGTAATTTAGTTCAAAAGTTTTTAATGAGACTTGTTTTATTTTTCTCTTTTAAGTTCAATTTAAGTTTTTATAAATAGTTACTGCATTATTGACCAGAAAAAAACTGAAATCTCTAAGTATAAAATACATAAAAAATAATTTGTAAATATATAGTTGAAGCTTGATCAATCATAGTCCTTTTCCCTCACAATTTAATTCTAGTATTATATCCAAATAACATTTAATATGTTCTTTACCATTTAAATTATTACATATCTACTACTCTTACCCCATATAAAAGGAGTTATCACTACCAAACATCTACTCACACCAAAAGGCACAAATAGTTTTCCAAAAATTTATCAAATGACTCCAAAAAAACTCACATTCATTTCTTATAGGTTCTGTTCTTTTTAGAAGGAAACCTTTGAGATATATAATCTAATTTATACTTGATCTCTTCAAATGAGTATGGTAAAACTATCAATTACACCTATTTTTTACTCTTCCTTTATTCATATAATTCCTATAAATATTACCTACCAATATTGAAATAATTAAATAATTATCAAAAGTGTATATAAATTTTAATATGTTTATTGTATAATCATTTTGTACCTTCCTCTCAACCAATCAAAAATTGAAAGTGTCACTTATCTTATATGTAAATTATAACTTCCAAAAGAAACATGGAACCTTTTTTCAAATTCACATTATGTTAATGGTTCAAAATGGGGTTTTATGGAATAAATATGATATTTAATACATTATTAATAATCTATAAATATAAACCAATTCTTACCATCTTTTCATTTTATGGAAAACTAGAACGATGTTCCCCTGTACCTGTAGACTATTTCTTCTATGAAGAAGAATATTTCATGTTTAGTTTAGAGTTTTATTATTTATCTAAATCCATTATTATCTAATTTAAAACCCTATAGAAATATATACAATGTTTCTATTCATATATATTAAGAATATTATTCAAAATAAATCTCATTCTTAACCGTACCCACCCATTGAATATAACATGTTCTTGTTTAGGTCATTTTAACGACCTATGTGAACAGTGATATAACTTTCTATCATGGATATATATCGAAACATAAGTCAAGATATTATTATTCAACAATAATAAAATAATACTTTGTTTATGGTACTATAAAGGAAATATAAAATTTTAACATGTCATTAATATACCTACTATTTTATGATAATAATTATAAAAACAAGATCATCGCTAATTATATCTTTATAAATAGTAAGTAAATTTATCAAAAAATATAATTATATATTAATAATTTACTATAGTTATTCTATTCAAGTTCCATGGATAATTTATAAAATATGAACTTTTTATCAATGAACACAAAATAATCAAAATCTCTAATATCCATTGATGAAAATGAATGATATGAAAAAGAAAACTGTATAATAAATTATTAAAATTAAAGATAAAAAATTGAAAGGTTATAAAATATTTGTAGGGTCCTGAAAAATATGTAAAGGAGAATAAGAATGCCCTTAATTCAAGAGAAGATTCTACATAATTACCTCTGAGGAATTGGAAAAAATGAGGATAATACTCAAAGGTTGGCAAAAGACAAACCGATCCCCGGACTGGTCCAATATTAACGGTGTGTGGCCAGTTCCGCGAAGCGCCCCCTCTGTGGACCATTGTCGTTCATGGAACAGAGGTGGCGATCCTCCACGGGAGCAGAGAAAGACGGGCGCCAGGCCGGTCCACCGACACGAACCATCCCAATCGCGAACTGCGCCAGACGGCCCATGCCGCATGTGATGTCGTTCGCGGAATAGAGGCGGAAGCCTGTGTGGCCGCGAATCGCCCCTCGAACCGACTTGGTTCATGGGTGAGGTGAATTTAATGCCCCTACGAATTTCAGACTGTTGACCGAGTCATCTAAAAACCAATTTTTCAATCATGGGCCTCCGCAAAAAGAGCTGCATGAACAAAATAGACCCATTTTCCTCCCCACTATAAAAGGACATCAAAGGGGAGAAAAAGAGGGGATCAATCTGATTCAGGTGGAAGGATTTCGAAGGAAGGAGTATAGGATTTTGCAAACAGTGAAGTTCAAATTCCCGAACCAGAGCAGGTATAAAGATGAAAATGAATTAATAAGGAACTCAAAACCCATAACAACTTGGTGAACTAGAAACTTTAAAAAAATACCGCGAACCATGGCCCCTCCACGGATGCACTCCCCGAGAACCAGGGAGTTTATGCCCCATTTCTGATCCGACGCACCGAGTATCACCATCCTATGCGGGCGAAGCCCCAACCGACAAACCCCCGACCAATGTCCCCCTCGGCCGCTGCTGCTCTCACGGACTCCACCGCGTAGAGACCTGGTCTGCGGGCCGAACCTGAAGCTACGCACCACCCTGGTACGTGGGATTCCCATGAGTCCACAGACCACCCTGGTTCGCGGATGGCCTCTCCAGCCATGTAGCACCCCCTAGGCAAAGGGCTCCACTCCTCATACACCCATGTGGCACGCCAACTCCTTCGATGTTCCCATTCCCTGAGTCACATAAAATCCTTCCAATCCGGCCTGATCCTTCCCAACCCCCTCATTAGCCCATTTATCGGCCCCGAGCCAAGGCCTCCACCAAAGCCACCATATTTGTATTATGTAACCATCAGGTGCATCAGCGCGCCATTATGAGTTCGCATACCCATGGTAAGTGAGATCAAATAGGTTTCTCTGGCCCTTGAGCAGATTCCCGAAGCATTCCTTGGTTCACATTCCCACTGTAACGCAGGGTCAGAGCCCGGAGTCCCCTTTCAGCCTCTCCACTCACCAGATTAGGGTACCCCACTTCTATTTCCCTTCAACTCTGGTGGTGATCATTTCTCCCCTCTTCTGGGAGTGAACATGGTAGCCTCCTCGGTTTAAGCCCCTAACTTTTCTTGTGGGAGGTAGCACCCATGCACCTCCGTACTTCCCTGGTGCCAAGAGGGGAGATGAACATATGGGTACCCTTTACCTCTCTCTCTCTATGGGATTTGTCACCATCGGGCCTCCATTGTGGAGTAAGACCTGACTTCTCTGGCTGCCCTATACGTAATCCCCTCTTCGCTTCCCACGGACGCACCTTTCGAGACGTGATCGTCAGGTCTCTGCTACCTATGGTTTTTCTCACCGAGCATGACTCGCATGGGCTTAGAGTAAGCACCGACCTAGACCCCAGCCTCATGTGAACTATGAGGACTTTGATCCGTTTCAAGGCATGGTACATAGGAATCCTCCACCAGGTTCAAGCCCACCACCCGGCCATTCCGACCCCCTTCATGTCGGTTCGTCCCTCATCCCAAAGGACGTTAAACTGTACTCCCAAACTATGTGGACTTTGATCCCTGTCTCCTAGAAGGGGTACATAAGAAGCCACTCCGAGGTTCATGCCCAACAATTGGTCAATACAACCCCCTTTTTATGTTGGTTTTTTGACATCTTGGGCCGCCTCAGAGTGTAATCCCCATCCCAAACCGAACTATAAGGATTCTGATTCCTCTAGCAAGGATACGTAGGAATCTCGTATCACGGGTTCGATCTGAATGCTCAAGTTGTTATCTGTACCCCCTAGATGATAATAAACTCCAGACTTCCCAGTTATGAGGCTTCAAACCAGCACCTTCTCAGTGATTCCAAAGTCCTCGGAGTCATTAATCCAATGAGGGATGGTAAACCTAGGGACCAAATGATACTGAATCCATGCGTTCAGCTGACCATTTCCAACCAGGTGTAATCCATGGATACTGTGCTTGGGTATAAACCAAATATTCACAAACATATGAACACTTATTAAATCTATAAGAAAGTCCTAGAACAGGCAATAAGTCCCCCCCCCCCCCTAAAAGGGTGCGATGAGCCCGAATTCCCATCCTCTCGACCAATGAGAGTTCTTAAGCATCGCTGGCCAAATCACCCAGCGAACGCCTGCCTTTGGAAAGCAGGTCCATGTATCGTTGGATATGGAACCATTGAGAATTTCAAAATGAAGACCAATATACCCGACCTTTGCGATTGAGCGGAGCACATCCCTCCATGAGATCGACAGCCGGGCGCGTTGGTCCAGTCCATCTGAATCATGGAGATATAACAAAAATGGTGAACCCGATGTGAATCTTTAACCAATCATGACAAATTTAACCTAATCCCACTATGTTCCCCCTTATACTCACAAGGAGGTCCAAGAAAGGCCATTAATTACGCATGGGATCATGAGATGCTGCTTTGACGGGTTTTCTATTTATATTTGTTAAAATATTTTACAGGTACCACACATGACTCCCTTTGATCTAATGGCCTCACAGAGGAACTCGCAGGTGCGTGCTTCGAGCTACACAGTGACCAGACATCCTCACCAACGGAGGACCCCGTCACCTACCCAACGTCTTCAATGATGGGTTTTGGATGCATTGATCCGAGAGTACCATCTGAATGGTACTCTCCCAAAGGTGGTGGCGGCCATGCATGCCCTTTAATCCGCCAAGACCCGTCGGTCGCTTGCCCAGCAGTAGTTGTGAAAACAGAACCAGACGACTCATGTTGTCGTCTCAAACCGTTTCGGGAGTCTATCCCCATAATGAGACAACGTGTACCTCCCTAACCTTAGGGAGGTGGATTAGGTCGACACTGAATACTTCATCCTCACTGATCGGGGGTTCCGCTATAAGGGCCCCACCGGAAGACGTTGTCATGGTCACACCGCGAGTCAACATCCTCATGATAATAAGGACGTTGCCCCGAGGATCCAGGCCCATGCTCCCTGAGCTCCGGCCCCTCAGACCGCCCGATGAGGGTGGCAGACATACAACCAGGGACTGGTTGTCACCCTTCTCCCTGAGGAGGAGCTTTGCTGCCCAGACACGGAGATGTATCGCGAGCTGCCACATACACCTGTCTGCTCCTCCGAAGCCTGCCATCCAGATATGGCGGCATCACAAGAGAAGGTGCACATCCCCACTGAGATCCATCAAGCCCGTCACACACACAGGACGACGCCTACCCAGTAGGCACTTATCCCTTCCCAAGGTCGTGAATCCCACCAACCAGACGTGGTGGTGACCCAGCACTTGTAGGACCAGTTCCTAGCAGATGCTCCGGATGCCTACCATCCCGATATGGTGGCGATCATCAAAGCACGCCTTCAAGATGTGGCGGAAATTAATAGGCAGGCGTTTCTCCCTTCCAACGAAGTCCACCGACTCGATACGGTGGGAAACCAACATACGTAGGGCCAGCTCCCTACGGATGCAAGTAAAGTCCTCCATCTCGATGTGGTGACAAACAGAGAGAGAAACTGGCATATCCCAGCATAGGGGAAGATTCATTCACCTTCCCCGACACAGGAGAATTGTTAGTACCCACTGACCACCGGAGGACTAGATCAGGATATTCCTACTCTGATATCATAAAGGGCCTTCATTCCTATTCCAGCCAAGGATGTCTCTCAGAATATCCTTGCAATGATGGTGGAGAAGGTATCGATCCCAGATCATATCTTGTAGACTTTCCAGAATTTAATTTCATCATCGACAACAGCAAGGACTCGGGCCCATGAGCCCATCTCCCCAATTGAGGCGACTCATCTAAGAGATGAGATAGCTGCCTCGAAGCAGATCTGCATCCCTACTACCACCAAGGAGAGTTGTCAGCCATATTCCGTGACGCAAGGGCAACCAGATCGAGCAGATTCACTCGTTCCAATTGGGGGACACCGTTTATCATGGTGGATGCTCCAGAGTAGGCATATATCCCTTCTAAAAGTCAATATGTTCATCGGTATATCCCTGTATCATCACGGGACCCAATTAGAATGGGACCCAAAGGTGAAGGAAGTTATAAATAGAAGACGGTCCCCGATTCCCACAAGAAAGCGCCCCGAACGTGCCGAAGGCAGTCGGAAAATAAAGAGGGGGTTCATGACTCTGCTATGCTGGAAGGTGGGGTTCCCAATGCCGCTAAGCGCATATCGAAGGCTCAAAACCCTACATGCCCATTACCATATTATGGGAGTGGTAGTTGCAGTTGTGAATATCCTCCCCGCAATGTTGCTACCAGCTGCTCTGAAGGTCCTCCCCAGAGCACTCATGGGGGCCTCCCCCACGGGCATCTAACGATTGATCATGAGAGCTTCTCTTTTGATGCGAGTCATGGAAGCCCTCTGCGTGACCAGAAGATCGAGCAGCAAGAAGGCCCTCCACTCGCTTCGGTCCACCCTGAACGTCCTCCCTGGGGTATACACTGCAAACACTCTCCGTGGAGTGGGACCACATATTATGATAGTAGTCCTTACTATCATAGTCACAACTATGGAGGCCCTCCCCGCAGTGACGTCTCATCATGATAAGAAGGCCCTCCCCTTATCGTGGACTGCCCTGAAAGTCCTCCCCAGGGGTTACGTTGTAACGACACTCCACGCAGCCAGGCATCAGATCACGGTGGTAGTCCTCGCGACCCTGATAACGGAGGTCCTCCCCGTAAAGACACCAAGTAACGAGAAGGACCTTCCCTCATTGCGGTATATTTTTAAGGCCCTCCCAAAGGTGTACCCTACAGACATTCTCCATGCGGAATCTATGATGGTAGTCCTCACCACCACGGTCACCATTGCGAAGGTTTTCCCCGCAATGGCCTTAAGAAACAAGAAGGTCCACCCCTTGTCACAGCGTATCTTTAAGGTCCTCCCTAGGATACACATCGAACGTCAATCCATGATGGTCATCCTCACCATGATGTCAGTTTCTGCGAAGGCCCTCCCCGTAACAACGCTATGCATCCAGAAGGTCCTCCCCTTACTGTGATACGGCTTGGAGGTCCTCCCCTGGGTATGAAATGCAAGAGTCCTTTGTGCAGTGAGGCGTCCAGCTGTGATGGTATCCCTCACCATTACGGCCACCACTATGGAGGTCCTCCCCACAGAGACATATCATATCGACAGAAAGGTCCTCCCCCTGCCGAATCAAGCACAGAAAAGCCCTCATATGTCGAGGCACTCAGAAGGATGGGATCAAGCACGTCAGATTCCGATCTGGTCACCAACGACACCCTTCTTCAATCAAGAGATGGTCCGGGGACACGTTCATCTTCTGAACCACCTCGAAATAGCCCACATGATAATTCCACACCTACTAGCCCCACTACCTCTGACCACACTATCAATGAGCGTCTCAGTTGGGCCGACCAGGTAGAGGAATCACTAGTGGAGGAGTATGCCGACATGCTGCACCTGAAGAAAGGACTGGCTAGAGATGATATCCCAGTTGTGTTTTGGCCCATGACGACCTCTAAATTGGACATACCCTGAAAGTTGTCAGAAGAATGTGCACACAACATCCTCTCCAATATATGGACAACCCCCCACCGACTAAAATCAATCTTCCTTCCCTATGATGGGTATGTAGATCATTTCAAGATTATATGAGACCTCCTAGGTCACATCGACCTGAAAGCTCTTCCTTCAGCACGATGACCGTGACCTGAGAGGCGTAAAGGATACATTGAGATAGCATGCCTCAATACGCTGCACCAGCTGCGTAGCCTCATTGGTGATGCTCCGATGGGAGTTCATATCAGAGGATGGGGAGAACATGGAGCTCTTCATTTCACTCTGCTCCCCACCCAGAAAAACCCGTTCGGCATAGTATCTTGCAAAGTCATCACAGTAAGACGACGATCGAGTGGTCCCCATGTTCGCGAAAGGTGACACACCCAACAAAGACAAACCTTGAGTACGTCCCAGAAGCGTCAGGACCAACGGGAACAATCCATTCACGAACTCCTGAATCAGGCCACCGAAAGCATACAATAGGCCTCTCTCCTAAGAGAGGAAAATCAGCAGTCATTTCTTGACTCTCCAGAGGATACTGATTCACAAGTGAACTTGGCATCAGATTCAGTTTACCCCCGAATGGGGGCATGCAAGATCAGGCAAGTAGGTATAGCAGCAGCCACTGCTGCAATCCATGGTTAACCCCGGCCTGCAGGGCTGGGGGGAATTTTTAACGAAAAATTCCCCCATAAGAACAATAAAAACGGGAAGAGACTCAACGTCCAAAGAACGGATCCAACCCCATTCCTCAGGGCTGGGGGATTTTTTACCACCTCAAAAACAACCTCCCCCACAAGAATTAGTATATTCTCATCCAGGGAGGACAGTCAGAAGAGGAGGTTCTTGCCCAATCTCATCCTTTGAATCATCATCCCCTTCAAGGGGGTGGTGTACCGTAAGGACACATCAAAGAACTCTCTGCGTCACCCTTCATCAAGGAGTCCAAAAGCGATCCCGAGAGCGGAAGGGGAGGACCCGTAAAAGGCGTGGGATATCCTCTTCCTATTTGGAAGATGACATCTCCTCCACCCCGTGATATGCATCCATAAACACCATATAGGTTAACCCCACGGGTAACACCGAAGATCGTGCAAATATGGATGGATCGGGAGATGATGGTTCCAGTCAGGATGTGACTCACAACGAACTAGCAGGTGTGCACACCCAAAACTAGAGGGCCACCCTCAATATGGCCGCCCTTCCATCCAACACTCCCTCGCTTAACCTGCGAGCTTACAACAAGGATAAGAACAAAGGACTCATTACCCATAACCTGCCTCCTTCTCTCGATAAAAACGATCCAATCACGCTCGAAGAGAGATTATCCTGAAAGGAGGAGGTAATGAAAGAAATGTGGATGCTTACCGCCAAGCTACTATGGAGGAACCATCTTATTGAAAGCGCTTCCCAAGAAGAGCCACACCTTGTGATCACAGTAAGTGCACCTCATGGACCATGTTTTTCCCTGGCAAACGAAGCATGGTAAGGGCCCCCGCCCAATGAGGTGCCCGGTCCGTCCAAAGACCTAAACATGGATTCGGGTGAATACCAAGTCTTCCCTTCACTCAGGAAGCAACTGGAGAGAGTAAATTTGAACCCTACGAAGGTGTCACAAAAGGCACAAGAACCCTTGGTGTCGGCCGAGCTGTATCCTCAAGAAATGCCTCGGGCCACACCTGCCCATGACCGGGCCCAACCGGATGTAAACCAGGGTCTCACCGAAACCATCGAGGCACTGATATCTCGATTGGAAGCGATGGAAGTTCGACGCGCTCCGATACTGCAAGAGCGAAAGACCTACCCAGATTGGGTGAGCAACATGCCTCCTCCACCGAATTTTGAGAGCCTTGTATTCCGTATTTTCAATGGATCAGGAGATCTGGAATAGCGTTTGATGCACTACGCATCTTATTGCGACCTTGTGATGGGAACTCCAGAACAACAAGAAGTAGTGAAACTCAGATGATTCATATGAACCTTCCAAGGATCTGCCTTCGTCTGGTATATGAGTCTACCAGCTCAGACTATAAAAAGTTGAGAAGACCTTTGGTAGCAGTTCCTGTTCCACTTTATCTTGACGTTTCCTAAAACAACGGTCAGTGACATCATGAATTGCAAGAAGAGGGAGAACGATAGGGTCTCAGATTTCATTGCTAGATGGAAAGGTCTGACCTACTCTCTGAACTGGCCAATGCCTTAAGATGAGATGTTAGCCATATGCATCATAATCTTCGAGATGAGCTGTGAACACTGCTCATACCAGTGGAGTGCACCACTGGATTCCACCATCTCTTGGCCATCGCCCAGAGAATTGAGAACTCCCTGCAGCAGACTAATCCGAAGTCCCGAATAGCCTCACAGGCTCCTGCAAAGAGAGCAGCTAGAGATGAAACGTCCTCTATCATGCTCAAGCCAGCCCCTGCGTCAGCTCCACCACTCAGGCCTCCACCAAATCGTAAAGGGCCCCTGTATATTAGCGGCCACCTCTTCCCAAGAGGAACGATCATATAGGATTGAATCAGAACTAGTTTGAGGAACGAAGACACAAAGTATACTCATTCTTAGAGGACCAAGTCCGCGACAATTTCATCGCCGCCATGAATTTCAACTTGCTCTGCCTCCCAAAGCCAAGAAAGCCCAAAGAATTCTGTCGCGATGACAGGCCATATTACTGTCCCTACCATCGAATGTTGGGGTACAATATCTGGGAATGCTTCATCTTCAAATACCTCCTACAAAGGATGGTAGACTTCAGGCTGGTCGAACTGGGACCACCCCCATCGCATGTGACATATATTTCTATCATCGACTTTGACAAAGGGGGGGAGTGGCAGGAAGTCACCCGCAAGAATGGGCATAAATTTGATGACTGGATGACTCATAAGACTGTTAAGAGAGCACAGGGCATACTCTGAGCTCAATTACAGTAGCCGGTGTTGCCACCAACAGCCCCTAATGCCGCACATCCAACAATATCGGCTTCAAAACCCTCCACGAGCCTGTCATCAAAGTGTAATAAAAAATGGAGGAGACAAGAACAAGAGGATCAGTCCACGATGAGGGAAAATTAGCCCCGACACTGTCAGATTTTATGCCCTCAAACTTGGTGCCACGGGCACCGACCCACCAAACGGCACCATCAGGGACAACCAACCAGGTTGACCTGTCACCGGATGAGGAGCTAATCATTGTTTCCATCAACGTCATCCAACTAATGGAATAATTCCCGGACAAAGGGTATAGTTATAAACCCAAGTTCCCGATGCAAGGGGCCGGGAGGAGGAATCGCAGAAGCAGAGGATACCAGGGGAGACGCAGTCGCGGCCGAAACGAACCCTGTGATTTTATCACGGCCCAAATCGTTAATAATTCGGAAACCCGAGGGAGGGCCCTTCAACAGACTGAACAGGAGAAAGAATGTCCTTCCACCTCCACAAGCGGCCACTCTGGCCCTGTCATTCTACGGTACCCGTCAGAGGAGGAACAAGTGTATAGATGCCTAGTGTGCACAAAGAGACCGGCTATGACGAATACTCAGAACGTGGGAACACCATAAACCTCCAACCCCGTGGCCGGTCCTTCCTTGTCACATACTCCAGCTCCCAAGATGCCTGATAAGACTCTCCCGCCAGCAGAGAAGCGCCGGTCATTGGAGCAGACGTATGATATCCTTAAGTAGCTGGCATCAGTACCAGCCATGTTGTCAATCCTGGATGCCCTGGGTTTGTTAGCAGATCTCAGGGAGGCACTTATTGAATCCTTGCTCAGCCCCTAGGAGTTTCTAACCGAGGTAGCTTCCGCCGAGATTTATCGGACGGAGACTAGCCCAGCTGAATGCAATGTGGTGATTTCCTTCACTAATCATGATGAAGATTCCATCATGCAAGGACACATCAAACCACTATATGTGTCTGGTACACTAAATGATATTGATACCCACAATGTATTTATTGAAAATGGATCTCGAGTTAAGCTCCTTCCCCTACAAACACTTCACAAGTTAGGCTAGAGTGAGGATGACCTAGTACCCTCATCTACAACTCTATTGGGTTATCATAAGAGTGAACAGAATCCAATGGGAAAAATCAAGCTAAAAATACATTTTAGTGACCTTGTGGACTATTCATAATTCCTGGTGGTCTGGAAGAACATAACATTCAATGCCCTGCTTGGAAGGTCGTGGCTCCATAAGCACATGGTCATTATTTCATCCTACCACCAGTGTATCAAGCATTGCGTCAATGGAAAAATTGGGACATTGCACGCTAACAAGGCCCCTTTTAAGCTCTTCGAGTCACACTACATTGATGCCAGGTTTTATGAGAAAAAGAAAAAGAATCCTTCGCTTGATGGTATTAACTGGATCCCCACTCCAAATAGTTTGGAAATGCTTCCTGATAACCCCCTCAGGCAGCTTGGTAGAGTCTATGTACTGCCCATCAACCATGATGAGGGCAGGGAATCGAGTCCAGATATGCACTCAACTTTCGTCATGACTTCATCCATAACGGCCGAGTTTGATAATGCGGAAACAACCGCTGACCCTCAATTTGGGGGTGTATACTTGAGAAAGGACGCCCACAATGCCTCGCCTCCGAACTCCCAAGATCCTGTGCCAAGAACTCTCCCCCCGTCAGATCAAGAGCATGAGGATTTGGGGGAAGAGGACGAGGAAGATCTCAGGGATGCCCCTCCCTCATTTGAGGAAGGTATATCCACCACTGTGGATGAGCTCAAGGAAATAAACCTAGGTACTGAGGAAGACCCGAGGCCCACTCTCATTATTATAGCCTTGTCTCCCGAGGAGCATGAGGTATATACCTCCTTCCTGAAGCAACACAAGGATGTTTTTCCTAGAATTACACGGAAATGCTGGGACTCAATCCCAAAGTGGCGACGCACCACTTAGGTCTTCCAGAAGACCACTGGGGCTATAAACAAGCCTCCAGAAGAACACACCCCTCACATGCTGCCAAAATAGAGGTTGAAGTCGATAATCTTACTAAAAAAGGCTTCATTCGGGAGGTCCAGTACCCCATCTGGTTGGATAACCTTTTCCCCATCAAGAAAAATAATGGAAAAATCTGCGTCTGCATCGATTTCAGAGATCTCAATCGGCATTGCCTAAAAGATGATTTCTCGGTCCCAGTTACCGAGTTATTAATTGATGCAACTGCCGTGTATGAGGCTCTATCCTTCATGGAAAGTTATTTAGGGTATAATCAAATTCAGATGGCCCAAGAAGATGAAGAATCCACTACCTTCAGAGCCCCTCGAGGAGTATTCTGCTACAGGGTCATGCCCTTTGGTCTCAAGAACTCCAGCACCACATATCAACGCGCCACACATCATATCTTTAAACCATTCCTGGGAAGATTCGTCAAATGATACATGGATGACTTGGTGGTGAAATCATGATAGTTCTCAGATCACCTATCAGAACATGAAACTGTCTTAAAAAAACTTTTAAAACATAGCCTGAAGATGAATCACTTGAAATGAGCCTTCGGGGTCACCTCGGGGAAATTCCTTGGCTTCATCGTATGCCATTGTGGCATCGATGTTGGCCCTAAAATGAAAAAGGCTATCCGTGGCCTACCACCTCCCCACAATCTCACTGAGTTGAGAGAATTCCAAGGACACATGGCCTACATTAGGCGGTTCATAGCCAACCTGGCAGGCAAATGTCTTCCCATTACCAGGTTAATGGAAAATCGTGTTACGTACCAATAGACAGATGAATGCAAAGAGGCGTTTGACAGCCTAAAGAACTACCTCTTGATCCCGCCAGTGCTCATACCCTCAATTGAAGGAAGACCTCTCATCCTATATGTGACGTCCCTAGAGCGGTCACTGGGAGCCTTCCTCGCGTAGATAAATGATGCCGACAGTGAAAAAAGTCTCTATTACCTCAGTCGAACCATGATCGATGCTGAAACTCGATACTCAAACATCGAGATGAATTTTTTTTCCTTGGTATTCGAAGTTCAAAATTTGTGACATTATCTACAGTATCAAGAATTCCATTTGGTCTTGCGTAGTAACCCGCTCAAGTACATCCTCAGCCACCCGATGCTGACCGGGTGCTTATCCCGATGGGCAGTCATCCTACAACAGTTTGACATCCGGTTTGTGCCTCATAAATCCATCAAAGTCCAGGCATTAGAAGATTTTCCGGCAGAGAACCCATCAATAGGGACCACCACACCAGACATCGAGCTACCTGATGAAGACGTATTCTCGGTTCAAGAAGGACTCCCAACATGGGAAATGTACTTCGATGGTGCATCCTGAACCCCGAAAGGGAAAAAGATGGAGGATCCCAAATTTAACAAGGTGGGTTTGGGGATAATACTCATGTCCTTAGAAAATGAAGTGTTTCCATATTCCTTCCTCCTATCAGAAGGATGTACGAACAATGAGTCGAAATATCAAGCCCTCATTGCAGGCCTGGATCTTGCACTCTAGGAAAAAGTACAACACCTTAAGGTAAAATACGACTCAGAACTGATCATCAAGAAAGTCATTGGTGACTATGCTATTAAAAAGGAGGATTTGATTCCCCTATTTGACCAAGTTCGAGGGTTAATGGAGGAATTATCCACAGAACCAACATTGACCTATATTCCCCGGTCTCAGAATGCCCAAGCCGATGCATTATCTAATGTGTCCATATCCCTAGATGACCCAGACTGGGATGAAACAATTATCAGTATTTCTCATCGTCGAATGGTCTTGCCGTTTGTTCAGACTAAGATGGAAGAAATCAATGAAGTCAGTCCTGTCCACGACCCATAAGCTCCTGCCACCAGCTGGATGACCCCCATTGCGAACTACCTTCAATGGGGAGAACTTCAATCAGACAGGGCTGAACGAGAGCAAATACAGAGAAGGGAAATCAAATTTGTCTAATAAGGCGGCAAGGGTCAGTAAGTGGTCCTCTACAAACAAGGCCTCAACGAAGTCCTCCTCTGATGCATTGATGGAGAATAAACTATTATCGTAATGAATGAAGTGCATGCCAGAGTATATGGAGCACATCAGTCAAGGTCTAATCTTTCCCATCAGGTTTGAAGGCTTGGGTACTATTGGACCACAGTGGCATGATATTGTGAGCATTTTTAGCACAAAATGCCACTCATGCCAAATTCATGCCAACTTCATACACCAACTCCTAGAGTTAATTCTTCAGGATAAGTACTCTTGGCCATTTTTTATCTAGGGAATAGATGTGGTGGGACCATATCCTCCCGCCACGGCCAAACAACTAATGTATATCCTAACAGAAACCGACTTCCTTTCCAAATCGACAAAAGTTGTACCCCTTAAGTAATTCTGGGAAAGAAACATTGTAATCTTTGTGAAAGCCAATATCATCACTATATTTGGCATCCCTCATACCATACTGACAGATAATGGAACCAATTTCTGCTATGATGAATTGGAGAAACTATACCATGAATATGGTGTCAAGGCTAACCACTCATCCTGTTACCATGAAGCGGCCAACAGACAGATAGAGGCTTTCAACAAGACCTTGTCCAACATTTTCTAGGAAATGATGGGAAAAGATAATAAATTGTGTTTGGATAAACCTCTTCTTGCATTGTGGGCTTATTAAACCACAATCTGCACCGCTACTCGGGTTACTCCTTACTCATTAGTATACAGAATAGAAGTGGTCCTGCCTATTGAGATCCAATTTCCCTCGCTCCATGTTTCCATTTGTGATCAGTTGTCCAATGATGAGCAATCAGAAAACTGGCTAAGTGAATTGGAACATCTAGATGAGAAGATATTGTACACTTTTCACCATCTGGAAGTGTATCAGAACTGGATCACACAAGCCTTCAATAAAAAGGTATGTCTTTAGTCTTTCTTGGAAGGAGAATTGGTGTTGGTCCTACGGACCCCAATGATACCGAGAAAGAAACCTCTACAGTTGGTGCCCAAGTGGGAGGGACCATATGTTATACACAAGGTCTACTCCAACGGAGCATATTCTCTGATCTCCATGGATGGGAAGTTCACTACTGCTCCTAGGAATGCAAGATTTCTGAAAACTATTTCACATAACCAAAATTAGTTCTCATCTGAGCTTCCAGACGTTAAACCGCCAAGCACTCAATGGTCCAAACTCTACAATCGCTAAACTAAGAGTACCTCATCCTCATCACACGACATTAAACTGCACGGACTTCAGAGAACTACGAACGGCTTGATTCCTGCCTTTGGAGGATACGTAGAAACGCCAGGTGTCCCCCAACCTGGCCCAGCCATCCCCAAATAAAAAAAGTTAAAAATGATCTCTTCCCCTATGTATAGACCAGACCTACACGGGGTGTATTCCTCATCCTTACTGTATGACTTTAAACTGCATGGATAAGAAGGATTAAAAATGCCCTCCCCCCATGTAAGGACCAGACCTACACGAGGTTTACTCCAAAAAGATATATGTGTGGCTTGATTTCTGCCTTTGCAGGATACGTAGCGATGCCAGGATCCCACATCCTGGCCCAGCAATCCCCAAATAAAGTTAAAAATGCCCTTTTCCCCGTGTATGGACCAGACCTGCATGGGGTGTATTATCTTTCATAGAACTATGTACGGTTTGATTCCTGCCTTTGCAGGATACGTAGCGATGCCAGGATCCCCCATCCTAGCCCAGCCATCCCCAAATAATGGTAAAAATGCCCTTTTCTCCCATGTACGGACCAACCCTGCATAGGGTGTGTTCCTTGTCCTTACCGTGCGATGTCAAACTGCATAGATAAGAAGGATTAAAAATGTCTTTCCCCCCGTATAAAAACCAGAACTCCATGGGGTGTACTCCAAAAAGAACTACATGTGGCTTGATTCCTACCATTGTAGGAAACGTAGTGATGGCAGGATCCCCCATCCTGGCCCAACCATCCCCAAATAATGTTAAATATTCTCTTTTTCCCCGTGTATGGACCAACCCTGCACGGGGTGTGTTCCTCATCCTTACCGCACGACGTTAAAATGTATGGATAAGAAGGATTAAAAATTCCCTTTCCCCATGTAAGGACCAGACCTGCATAGGGTGTACTCCAAAAAGAACTACGTGTGGTTTGATTCCTGCCCTCACAGAATACGTAGATATTCCGGGATCTTATCTCCTAGCCCAACCGTCGAGAAAAGAAAACACAGGTATACAAACCTCTCATCCTCACCGCATGGCGTTAAACTGCACGGACTACCTAGCGGCCCACCCAAGATATATGAAGAAACGAGATGGGAATACTCCTTGCACATTTGGATGCATCCTCTCCATACCTCAGACTCCGCAACCCGGATAATTGCGGATCTTCAAAACCATTAATGGCCATTGGAAGTGGAAAGTTATCAACCCATGGAAACCTTGGCATGAATATGCATACCATGCCCTCAGCGGATCTGCATATTGACAGCCCCTGGACCGTCTACCAAAGGCAAGATTTCCTCAGGCGATACTCTTCCTAGTTCCGTACGCTTACCGGCCTTAGATCCCCCATGTCATATCTCCCGATCCAAAAATTTATGGAGCAGTGGTTTACAAGTTCACTCCCCTCCCACATCCAAATGTTACCAGGGTATCCCTACCTGGTTAGCCTATGCATCCACATGTGGTTCACATGACGATCTACATTTACAAACATCAATTCAGGGCTAGGCTATATTGACTCGACGAGCAATTGTGGTAAAGATGTTTCTTGTATTGTTGGAAAACATTATCCCCATATGTCGAAATCTGTGTTGTGAGCAATATAGGATCTTCATAATCATCCATAGACATCGTAATTGGAAAGTTATCGACCCGTGGACACCTTTTCATGAATATGCATACCATGCCCTCAGCAGATCTGCATATTGATAGCCCCTAGCTCGTCTACCAAAGGCAAGATTTCCTCAGGCGATACTCTTCCTAGCTTCATACTCTTACCGACCTCAGATCCCCCATACAATAACTCCTGATTCCGGAAACACAAGATTTAAAGGTTACACCTTCATTCCCTCACACTTGTTCAATGTATACCAGAGCCTCCTAACTCAGTTGCTTTCCAGGTAATTTTAGCAATAGTCAGCCAATGGTATGAACTCTATGACCATTAAACAAAGAGTGCTTCATCCTTACCACATGACATTAAAATGAATAGAGTAAAAGTAAACCCCCACGCGCAAGATAAATCAGCGCAGGGAACTCCCTAGGATTTAACAGCAACCAAGGAATAACATCCCCAACATGTCCAGATATTTCCCTACCAAACGAAAGACTTCGTGGCTCAGACAATCATAGATCCTCATAATCATTCACGGATATCCGAAGTGGAAAGTTATCGACCCTAGGAAACCTTTCTATGACTAATCATACCATTCCCTTCGCAGCTCTACATACTGATAGCCCCTGGCCCATCTACCAAAGGCAAGATTCCCTCACGCGATACTCTTCCTAGCTCTGTACGCTTACCAGCTGCAGAGCCCGCATATCATCTCTCTGGATCCAAGAAACCCCAGAGTTACGATTTACACCCTCAACCCCTCTCCACATCTTGGACATTTCGATATGTTCAAGCCCAGTTACATTCTGATCAAGAGAAACCTTTGTAACTATGTCCTTACCGCATGACGTTAAACTGCACAAAAGCCGTCCTTACCGAATGACATTAAACTGTACAGAATTTTAAATGCCCCTACCCTCACCGCATGATGCTAAACTGCATAGAATTTAAAATTCCCCCCATCCTCTCCGAATTAATTTAAACTCTATGAATTTGATAATAATAGAAATTCCTTTGTACTTACCGCATGACGTTAAACTGCACGGTCAAACCTTTCATGGATTCAGTAAGGAATATAGGCATTCCTCTATCCCTCAGTGTACAAGCCAGACCTGCACAAACCACCGTCTCACACCAGCGTGAGAAGGGATGACTTCACCCATTCCTGGGAAGTTTAGCCTAGATTTTTCTCCCGTATCCAGGCACCCTCTTTTCATAAACCATACTTTGTACTCAGAAAAAGTCAAACTCTCGTAAGCCACCCCTGGTGGTCCCGAATCTCAACTTCCCTGAAGTTTCTCAGCTATCAGAAGAATTCAATCATTGACCAAAGGACACCTTTTCATGACTATGCATACCAGTCCCCCAGCGTCTCTGCATATTGATAGCCCCTAGCCCGTCTAACAAAGGCAAGATTTCATTAGGCAATGCTTCTCTCCATACGAATCTTGGCCTCTAAGCCCCCATGTCCATCTCGGGATTCAGAAATCCTCTGAGATATAGTTTACCAACCTCTTTTGCAACCCTGCCTAAATATGGTGGAACGTCTCCTATGAGATTAACGAGAACCAGGAGAAGTCATTCCATTCTAAAGAATGTCCCAACTACATGACTTTAAACTGCACCAAGCTCCAACCATCCTTTACGCTAGATAAATTCATAGGAAAGGGACCCTATGTCCACACTCCGAATTAATACAGATGTTCTCAAACCCTTTCAGACATCACAAACCCTTTCTGAGCCACCCTTGGTGGTTTTCATAATTCTCTAAGCCACCCATGGTGGTTTCCATAAGCTGGAATTCCATAAATTCCTTATTCCATCAAAAATTGATAGTCATTGACTTAAGGACACATTTGCATGACTATGCCTACCATGTCCTTAGCATATCTTCATATTGATCTGCCCTGGCCAATCTACCAAAGGCAATTCTTCCTTAGGAAATGCGCTCCCTACCTCTGCACGCTGATACTACTCCCATGCCTTGAGATGTGCCCTGCATGTCGTTCAAATCTGGACATGTTCCCCCCACGTGCATCTAAAGGGTATTGAGACATCTCTTAATCATCCAAAAATAATTGGGGCCCTCACCCCACCATATCTTGTCAAATCTGTTCGACCTAAAACATCAGTAATGATAATCTGGTTCATGGGACTTTAAACCACTCATAAAAAGAGGCGGAAAGCCTATTACGCCGAAAACCTGATAAGGGTGACCTAAGAAAAAGCCGAGCTATGCTCGCTGGGTCCACACCAAATAGGCCCAGGAAAAATTAGGGTACAAACAAAAAAAATAGAAAAGAAAAAAAAATTGTGGTGTTTTTCTACAAAACCCCAGCAATAGCCAAACTATGACCATGGATCACATGGTCCAAGAAAAAAATTGAGCCTCTTTCTATTTTATCATTATATTGAATTATGATCAATTCTGATTCAGTGAGTTGTTATTTAGGCAACAATTGTTCCAGTAACAATCAAATTTTACAGCATGGAACGATCGACATAGATTTTATTCCATTTAGACAAAAAGGGAGGACGTCCAAAAGCTGGGGCCTCTCCCTCACAGCAACAAAAGAGATAAAACAGAGTGTATAGGAATGCATTTGACAGTCACAAAGGATCCTGGCTCACTCTCTCCATCAGATCAGCAACCGTGTGGCAAAGGTTGTTGCAAGTCTACTACAGCACGACCTTCTCCCTGGCCTCAACTTTGGCCACCGAACGAGTATAATTCACTATATTTTGGAGGTCATTGATCCCTTTCTTGGTGGCTTCAAGGTTACCAGTCAGAGTTGACAACTGATCCTTCAACATCACTGCTCGAGCTTCGTATTCATGCAACTCGGTATATAGGGCGGTCGCATGATCGTGAGAGCCCACCTCATGTGCTATCAGCTGATGGAGATTCATCATGGCCTCCTCAAAGGCTCAGGTACCACAATGAGAGGCATCGACGTGAGCAAGTTTATGTTCACTAGCATCAACTTCCCCTAGGGAAATGACAACTTGGCAAGGGAGAAAATGAAATTGCCAATAGTCAAAGCCACCTAACCCCAAACCCAGGAAGAGTTCTCGGAGGGCTTCAGTTACAGTCTCCATCTCAGCCAGAGGAGTTCCAGCAAAAATCTCGCAAATCCAGGGCTAAGACCACCATTCCACTACTCGGTGGTCCGCCATGACACGAGGTTCATTGGTATCCTTGCTAGACATCACAGGAATGAAGTCTGGCATTACGACCAGCACAGACATGTTCACGCTAGAAGATGGTTCTGAATCTGGAAGGTCTGAAGCTTCTAACCCTGATTTAATCTTGGGAATCAAGTTTCTAAGTCCGGTATCATCCGGAAAATCTTCAAGAGTTGTCTCGTTGGGACCCGAAGCCCTAGGGTCATCCTAATCCACATCCAACAAGGTTGGGTCTGTTTGAAGTTCGGCCGCAGAGGGGTTGGAAAAGGAAAGTACCATGAGTCGCTTTTACCTATGAGCCATCAGTTGGTCCTCCCTCAGAGCCGATGAGGAAGGTCTGGTAGGCAGAATAGCCACAATAACGGATGATTTTGGAACCTTCCAGACAACCTTCCCTAGGATCCCATCAGGATAATGCTTGATCCACATTCTTGCATGCTACAAGGATAGGTTGGCAGCCACTCCTATGAGAGGCAAGGGGATGATTGTTTCAGATCCCTTCTACATCAACATCAACCACCATTGACAGAGAGTGGTCGGGTGTAGTCCTCGGTATTGAGGATGGGGAAGGGAAACATGGAGTTTCATACATCCAAACTGGCGAGAAAAACAATATGGGGAATACAACTTGCACAGAGAAACCCCGTCAATCCGCGCAGACAAAAACCCTTCTCGCAGTGAAATCATGTAAGAACACTCTTCCAGGCTCCCCCTGCGGTTGTCAAACACAACGCCGGAAGGGGTGGGGTAGGGAGTGAAAGAGAATTGGGAGAAGTCACTCAGAAGCTTGACGACTTCATCAGAGATGAGGGACTTCAAGCAAACTCCATCTACTTTGAGCAGGGTAGGCAGAAAGGTAGGAAGCGGGAAGAATGTGTTATGACGATACTCATAATAGCGGAAATGATCTGCTACCCATCCATATAAGAATTGAAATGGACCACTCAGACGGTAGGGTGACCCACCTTCCTGCATGTGGCTCAATATTTCATCAATACGATCCAAAGTGGGAACGACCAAATTCACCGGGTGGCCCTCTGCAAGCTCAACTGCCATCATCAAGGTGCAAGCCCTGACGCCTGGGTTGATATCCTGAGAAGTGAATAGACACCCGCTCAAAAACATGGCGAACAGACTTGCCAGCCTAAGCATAGACGGCACATCGGGGCGCACCTCATAACCCCATGAAAGGTAGTTGCTTACCTCCAGAACTGCCCAGTTGGAACCTGGGATAGATCGTGATTGTTGGGAAGGATGAGTCTTGGGGTGCTTGATCTTTGGCACAAGACCAGTGGCTTCTAGAAATAACCCTATTCATGTAATATAGTGAATAAGAGTGCGGGAACGCAAGGGATGATCCAGTGTCTGCTCCACCATAACCAGCAGATCCCTCGCCAATGAAGGCACCCATTCGACATCATCCCATGCATCAGGAGTAGGCAGAAACTCGTCATACATCGCACCAATGATCGAAAGCCCTCCCAATTGGTAGACATCCCATAAACTAATACCAACTTCACCACGGGGAAGGTGAAAAGTATTAGTGCTTGAACACCAACGACTGAGCAGGTCAGACAAGATTGAAGATGGTGGGTAAACAAGAAAAATGGGAAGCCCACACTGCGGAGTACAGATTGACTGCTTCCAGTGACTCGGGAACTACCCAACAATGATGATGGACCCAGAAGGCCAGGGCCCAGTCATTTGAGAAAATCCCACTAGACCGAAGATCCCACCTGGGAATCCACCCCGCTTCAGGATCCATTCGAGCATGGTTGATCATGTAGGGGTAACTCTAGAGGAGGGACTCTTGGGAGAAGTCATGATTATACCATTCACTCTAGGTCGAAACAGAGCCTCTCAAAATGAAAGTGTCTTCCAAATTAGAATCAGTGATAATCTCCCCCGATTGGGTGAGGTTCTCCTGAGCGCACTTTGGCGATGCTTCAAAGCAAGGAGACGGATGACCTGAGAAGGTAGGGGGGATAGAGACGTCGTCCTGAAGACCGAATCCATAAAGCAAAAGTCAATTTGATAATGGATAACCCAATAGCACAGGAGAGGGAATGTCTTTCAAGACACCATTATCAGGAATGATGGATCAACTAGGGTCCTCTTTGATTGTATCAACTCTACGAATAACAGCTAGACGTCTCCGTGGACCGATTGGGAGAGGCTCAGCAACATGCCTGGGTATAGGGTGAGAAGGAACCATATTTTATCCCTTCATTATGAAAACCAAGAAAATGGTTCTTCCAAGATAATAAAATCTGGACAAAAATACCAAGTATTCTGCAAAGGACTCTGTCAAGGGGACTTCATGACGAGGTCCACGATCTAGCCTCAAAATGTGGTTCGCAATAGCTGCATCCTGCGAACCAAACATACTTTGAAGAAGTCCATGGTACTCTGGCCTGTGGAGCGTTGGCTAGAAAACCACAAACCAGGCTGCTCTGCAGAATCTCAATTCTGGATTTAAATATTTAATTTTGGAAACTTAATAAATTTTTAGAGTCCAGATTATTCAAGTCCACAGACCAGAAAAACCGCATAGTGAGTTCTTACGTGGCCCGTTGTAACTTACTTTTTAGTTGATTAAAAGTGTTAGTTCGCAGTTGGGAGGTTAGTCCATAGGTGAAGACAGGTGCAAACGAGGAATCGTTCGCGGAAATGGAAGATGGTATGTAGACGAGGAGTTTTGCGAAGGATAAATCACGCAGAGACAAAAGGAAAAACCATCATGATAAATCTATTAAAAGACAAAGGGTTGGGCCTCCATATTTATATGCATGTTCCCCAACCGGATCCACTCCCCTATAGAAAAACACCCATGTTTCAGGACCACTCTTCATCATAATAGTCTCCTCTTTGTTATGATCGGACCCCATTCCGATGGGGGGCATTTGTAGGGTCCTGAAAAATCCACAAATGAGAATGAGAATCCCCTTAGTTAATGAGAGGATTCTACCCAATTTCCTTTTAAGATTTTGGAAAAAATGATGAGAATACTCAAAGGTTGGAAAAAGACAAACCGGTCTGCAGACCGATCTAATATTAACGGTGTGCAGCAGGTTCCGCAAAGCACCCCCTCCGCGGACAACTTTCGTTCACGGAACAGAGGTGGGGATCCTCCACGGTCACGAAGCAGGATAGGCACTAGGCTGTTCCACCGACCCAAACCACCCCAACCGCGAACCGCACCAGCCGGCCCATGCCATATGCGCTGTCGTTCGCAGAATAG
This sequence comes from Viscum album, assembly GCA_963277665.1. Taxonomy (NCBI): domain Eukaryota; kingdom Viridiplantae; phylum Streptophyta; class Magnoliopsida; order Santalales; family Viscaceae; genus Viscum; species Viscum album. The sequence continues at coordinate 120,037,105 of OY728119.1, forward strand.
AGGTGGGACCCTATGTGGTTGTGAATTGCCCCTCAAACCAACTTGGTTCGCGGGTGAGGTGCATTCAATACCCCTGCGAGTTGTGGATTGTTTACCGAGTCATCCGTAAACCATGTTTTTGGTCATGGGCCTCTGAAAAATGTTCCACATGACCATAATAGACCCCTTTTCCTCCTCTTTATAAAAGGAAATTGAAGGGGAGAAAAGGAGGAGATCGATCAGATTTAGGTGGAAGGATTTCGAAGGGAGAAGCATAGGATTTCGCAGACAATGAAGTTCCAATTCGCGAACCAGAAGAGGTATGAAGCTGGAAATGAATTAATAAGGATCTATAAACGCATAAAAACATGTTGAACCATGAACTAAAAAAAAGACTGTGAACCATGGCCCCTCCGTAGAGGCACTCCCCGTGAACCAGGGAGTTTATTCCCCTTTTCCGATCTGACGCACCACGTAGCACCCTCCAACGTGGTCGAATCCACAACCAAAAATCCCCCGACCGGCATCGCTCTCGGTCGCCGCTGATCGCATGGACTCCACCGCGTACCGACCTGGTATGTGGGCTGAACCCAAAGTTGTGTACCACCCTGGTACACGGGATGCCCATCAGTCCGCGGACCACCCTGGTTCATGGACGACCTCTCCAGCCACGTAGCACCCCCTTACGCGAAGGGCGCCACTCCTCATACACCCATGTGGCTCAACAACTCCTTCATTGTTCCCATTCTCCGAGTCATATAAAATCATTCCAATCTAGCCTGATCCTTCGCAACCCCCTCATTGGCCCATTTATCGGCCCTGAGCCAAGGCCTCCACCAAAGCCACCGAATTCGTATGATGTAACCATCAGGCACATTAGTTCTCTATTCTGAGTTCACATACCCACGATAAGCGAGAGAAAAGGGGTTTCTCTAGCCCTTGAGGGGATTCCCGAAGCATCCCTAGGATCACATTCCCATAGTAATGCAGGGTCCGAGCCCGAAGTCCCCATTCTACCTCTCCACTCGCTAGATTAAGAGACCCCGCTTCCATTTCCATTCACCTCTGGTGGTGAGCATTTATTTCCTCTTCTGGGAGTGAACAGGGAAGCCTCTTTGGTGTAAGCCCCTAGCTTTTCTTGCAGGAGGTATCACCCATGCACCTCCGTACTTCCCCGATGCCAAGAGGGGAGATGAACACAAGGGTACCCTTTAACTCTCCCTCTGGGATTTATCCCCATCAGGCCTCCATTTTGGAGTAAACCCCAAATTCTTTGGCTTCCCTATGCATAAGCCCCAATTTTCTTCCCGTGAATGCACCTTTCGTGACGTGATCGTCAGGTCTCTTCTACCTCTTGTTTCTCACACTGAGCATGACTCACGTGGTCTTAGAGTAACCACTGACCCAGACCCCATCCTCATGTGAACTACAAGGACTTTGATCTGTGTCAAGGCATGGTACGTAGGAAGCCTCCACGAGGATCAAGCCCACCACTGATCCGTTTCGATCCCCTTCACGTCGGTCTGTCCTTCTTCCCGCACGACGTTAAACTGTACTCCCAAACTGCATGCACTTGGATCCCTGTTCCCTAGGCGGGGTATTTAGGAAGCCTCTCTGAGGTTCAAGCCCAAAAATCGGTCATTCTGACCCCCCCTTTCTACGTTGGTTTACCCACATCTTGGGTTGCCTCATAGTGTAAGCCCCATCCCAAACTGAACTATGAGGATCATGATTTCTCTCACAAAGATACGTAGGAAGCCCATATCATGGGTTCGATCTAAATGCTCAAGTCATTATCTATCCCCCATGGATGACAACAAACTCCAGAGTGCCCAGTTATGAGGCTTAAAACTAGCACCGTCTCAGTGAGCCCAAAGTCCTCGGAGTCATTAATCCAATGGGGGAAGGTAAACCTCAGGCCCAAATGATCTTGAATCCCTATGTTCAGCTGACCATTTCCAACCAGGAGTAATCCATGGATACTTTTCTTAGGTATAACCCAAAGATTCACGAACATATGAACACGTCTTAAATCTATAAGAGAGTCCCGGAACAGGAAATAATTCCCCCCCTAAAAGGGTGCGATTAGCCCGACATCCCATCCTCTCGACCAATGGGAGTTTTTAAGCATCGCTGGCCAAATTACCGGTCAAACGCCTTCCTTTGGAAAGAAGGTCCACATATCGTTGGATATGGAACCGTTGGGAATTTCTAAACAAAGACCGATATACCCAACCTTAGCAATTGAGTAGAGCTCATCCCTCCGTGAGATAGACAGTCATGCGCGTCGGTCCAGTCCATCCGATTCGTGGTGAAACAATATGTGATTTCAATTGTTTCTTCCAATTCTATATTTTATAATCTATCAAATGTTATGATTTATTATATTGAAATAAAAATATGATTTATCTCTGTAATTCCTCAAATTTCTCTTTAACACTTTAAAAACAATTCTTTTACCGCTCTCATTATGATGTGGGATTCGATAATGGTATTTTCAAAAAATTAAAAATTATTTTAAACTAATATATTTATTATTATATTCTATTCCAACTTTTTTATTAAAAAAATTATATAAATTCATGGATATGTTATTTTGATTTATTCTAATTTGATGATTTAATATGGTTTTTCATGTAACCATCTTGAAAATGAGTTTTAAAAGTGACTTATAATTTCATTTCATTATTATAATGTTTTAAAAATTTTCGAAAAAAATAATTTTTCACCTCTGCTTACATTTTTAAGAGATCTAACTATAATGGGGTTATTTTATATGAATTTACCCACAATTTCCACTTATATATACTCCAATTGTTTGATTGAATTTTTGTATCAATGGATCTAATCTATTAACTCATTTTATGTTTTAAAATTTTGAAATGATCTAAGAAATATTTTATTTGGCCAATTTTTCATGATATGATGAATGATTCATATCTTATGGAACACACATGTATGAATAGAAATATTTGGTTTCTATATCTCTCTAAAATTAATTTTTAGTAATTCTAAATAATATGAATAACTTATGAACCATAGGTTTGAGAAGTTATATCCACTTTTGGATAATCGGTTTTTGAAACTTATTTCAATAATAGACAATGTTTTTTTGAATCATAAGTCAATAATGTTTAAAAGTTTTATGAAACTAATTTCACTAATAAACTATAGGTTTATAGAACCTACATGACTAAGGGTTCATAGGTATTTTATTCCCAATACACTTATAGACTATAGTTTTTTGTATCATAAGTTTCCAATGGGTTTTAGGGTTTTTGATTCATAATAAACCATTTAATAACTCTCTATGATTATAATTGTACCTTTTTTTATTAGTATACAACATTTTAATGAAATCCCATATCATTATTCCAGTGGTTATGTTCTATATATCAGGTTTATTATCTTAGGATTTTTCACCTTTATACCATGATATATGTTTTCTCATTTTAGATTACATGTCTTGCTATCATGTATTATAAATAACTCTTATTATCAATGTTCTTTTAAATATAATATTTTTCCAAAGAAATGATTTCTCAAATTCTTATGATCTAACCTTTGAAAACGTGTTGATAATATTTACCTCCAATGGCCCGAAAGCCATCATTTTTTATGGATTTTGATAATCCACCTTTCTTTTTTTATCTATTATCTAGGTTATAATGATTAGAATAACTTATAAAATGTCTTGAAGGGATTCTATTATAGATATATTGTGGATGAATATTCATAAGTATCATAAAATTTTTATCATATGTAGATGATCCAAAAATTCACTAAACATTATATTCTTGAGATTGTGTGAATATTTTTGAGATTTAATGTTTAATATATTGAAATGGTTTTAAATAAAGCTAAATTTAGATGAGAGATTGTTGTTTTATAAAAACATATTATATTTTAGTCTGGGTTTCCTCTTTCATCATCCAATAAGAATGATTTATTTTTATTTTACTACTAAAAATTAACTCCTCATTGTATTGTCATGTATATAGATTAAATCGTAGAGATATATTTCAATTGAATAACTAAACTTATCATCTTATATAAAATATAATGTAAAAATCCTTTCATCACATATTCTATTAATTTAATATCACTTATTATTCACCTAACATATCTTATCATACCAAGAGCATATGTCATCATGGATTTTTTTACTACATCAATGAACAAAATTCAGGAAACAAATATTTAATAATATATTGTATATGGAAAAATAAAAATTCACTAAGATAGGAATATCCAATGAAACATATGTCGATGGGAATTCCTAGTGTGGTTTTTCATCATAATTTTCTCTCATGGATATTATAAAGTGGAAAACTTCATTAGTATAATCCTCATTCTCTTAAGAGCATAAAAATCATGATTATTAAAATATCATCTATGTCTCATCTAAAATACATTATATAGTCAATGGATAATATATTTTGTAATATTTTTATAGCATATCTTACATATAATTATCGTGGGAAAAATTATAAACACAAAATTTGAAAATAAATCTATGTAAACTATCACTTTGATATTATATTGAAGTATAATACTCATAGAACTAATTATATATTACTATATATGAAAATTAATATCATAGTAATCAAAATTAAAATGTTATCTTTTTAGGGTACCAAAACCAATAGACTACTACATTCACTATAGAAAACTTATAACTCACTTGTAAGTTTTAACATGACAATCATGCTTCTTATGAATTAATGGTACATTTATTGAGCCAACAATGTATTCTCATAGATATTTCTACTTACTATAATATCCCCCATTTAATGAAATCCCTCACGAAGTGATATCATTTTTTTAATATTTATCCTTTATAGTTCATAATAACATGTTTAATACCTTTGTGTTAAGTTAAACATTATAATAATACATTAATTAAAGAATCCATTCAAAAATATGAACAAATTTGTCATAAAACCTTTATTGAGTTGCATCAAAAACTGTAACATAGTTGATCTGTATATATATATGGCTATCATTGGATTATATTCTCTTACCTTTAATATTACCTTATAATTTCTATAATAATATATAAAATTAAATGAAGGATAATTGGGACGGTAACTCCTTGATAACTATCATTCCCATTTCTCTAATTACTGGTTACACATCCATTTTGAATTTCCCACGCACTTCTAGATTTCTCTGATTCTCCCCAAATAAATTAAATTCGTTATATCTGAATATTTTCTACTAAAAATTACACATAATAAATATAAAAACATTCTCAAAATCATAGAATATGATATATATTACAAATTACTTGTAGTATTATTTATATTATATGAAAAGTAATTCATTTCATTCATATAAATTCAAACATTGTGTTTTTTATACCATGTCACTTAGGAAACAATTCAGGATTGAAATATTCCATTTTAACTTTTTCTTACACCTATTAAAAGTATATACCCTTACTAGATCTATGAAACCCCATGGATCTTTGCCTCTTGATATTATTCCTGTGGACATGGGCTGTTACTATATATTCATCTTTTAGAAATTTTATTTCCATACTGTTTTAAAATAGTAAGAATTGATATCCATTTTATATATGAAATTGACATATTTAACAGGGAAATATATAACACTCCCACTAACGTATTACATACAAATAGAAAACAAAAAATCATAATGTGACCAAACACTTATGGATTCATTAAACTAGATTTATATGATAATGACTTTTTCTTAAATCTATAAATTTATTTCATTGCATTATATTGTCTAACAGAATTATTTGGTTTCATGAAATAATCTAGTTAGGTCTTCTAGAATCTTCATCAGAATTTTCTTTAAGGAAGGTTGCATTGAAAAACAATCTGCCAATATAATTATCCTACATGGTATAAATGATTATTATAATTATATATAGATTTTACAATGATGAATAGAGTATGGTTTTTTCATAGTCTATATCCTACAAAATTATTAAACTCTATAATAACTAATCTATACTTATTATAACCCACCAATACCATCCATCTATAGTTTCATATTGAATACCCATAATAGTTTTATATAAAAAGGTGTAATAACTAAAATATGTAAATTTGTAATAATTTTACAATCATAGCTACTTTCCATTTACTATTTCATTTTAGGAATAACTATCTTTAATTAATAATGTATCACATGTCTTACTGAATATAAAACCCACTATTTAGTTTTAGTATTCCTTTCCATTAGGTGACTTTGGAATAATATCTTTTCCCAAATCTTGTGGATTTTATTGTTCTAATGAAAACTCACATTTATCAGGAGTATTGAAATCATTATATTCTATTTAGCAATGACTACATTTAAATGATGAGATTCCCACTAAATGAAATATAACTAGTCATGACTGATACATTTCAATATTATATATATTAACATACTAAGTATCTATAGTATAATTCAATTATATTAAATTAGTGTTTTCCTCTATGAAATTTCTTTTTATAATATTTTATTTAAAAAATTATTTTCATAAAAACTAGAAGAAGTTAAATAATGTATTAAAGTTAACTTATTACTTAAATGATATACATTATTCAATATATTTTTTTCTCATTGTAGAGTTCTTTCATTATTTACAATACATTAAAAGAATTTTATTATAGAATAAAATAAATATATATAAGATTCCTCATCTATATATTATTTACCACTCTAATTTCTCTAATATGAATAAATTAGTTTGATTTTTGGAATACCTTTATTTTATATTTTAAATATTGGTGAATATTTGGTTATGAAATTCTTTAGCAGTCCTACCCATATGATATTCTATCTTTTAAAAAGTCCATTCATTACTTATATTTTACATTTCTAAAATATGTTATAGTAATCTCTTTGATATTATTAATTTTTTTCTTTTTTATTCTTGGAATAATCCACCCATGTTTTTTTGAACATACACGAGAAGCTTTATGGCTATATCATTATCTCCAATAGTTTCTTTATCTAATAAAAAATAATTAAATATGTTAAATACCAATGATTTCATTCAAAAAATGTATAAACCCCCATTATGGTATATACTTGAAATTTATATATAGTTTTAATTGATTAAGAATTTTCACTACGACAAAACCGCTGTTTAGCGGTGGTTGTTAAGCGGCGGTTCTAGGAACCGCCACAAAACCTTTTGTAAAAAAGGTTTTGCGGCAGTTTATAATAAACTGTTGTGAAACATTGTTTTTTTTAACATCCCTACCCTTCCCCCCACCCCGACCGTCCTCACCCAGATTCCCCCGGCCCCTCGCTTCCCCCGCGACCCCAGCCCCCACGACCCCGGCGACCCCATGACCCTGACCCCCTGCGACCCTGCGACCCCAGCCCCCCATGATCCCGGTGACACCGCGACCCCGACGACCCCGCGACCCTTAGTTTTTCTCTCTATGTTAGTGGTCCGTGAAGCTTCCAAGGTAAGATTCTTGGGTTTTTTTTTCATTTTCCTCCTCTTTTATCTTTACCCTCGTGATTTCATGGTTTCTCCTGGGGGATCATCCCATTGTATGAACCATATATATTAGGGTTGATGTCTGGTTCTATTTTATTGATGTTTAGGGTGTGCGGATTGTTCTTTGGGATGTTTTCTTCTTTATACAAGAGTTTCATCACATATTCACTCCATTGATGTAGGTGTCTCCATATTTTTCCCTTCTAACTCATTCCATTGATCCTTGGGTAATTTAAATAAATTTAAAAATATGTTTTTCATTCTTGTGATGTGTTTATTAGGTTTTTTGCGGTGCTTTAGTATTGGTAGAATTTTCTAAAAATTGGTTTTGAAGTTATTATTCAAATATTACTTTTTATATATGCACCCAATGTGTTTGATAAACTTTAAATGGACATTTTAAGCTAAAATTAGATTATTTGTGTGGTTTTCCACTTATATTTGTATTATTAAATTGGTTAGATTGTTGTTTGGGATTTATATATGGAATTTGGTGACTTTTATAGTGTGGTGTTATGTTGGTCAGAAGGCATGTGATGTCTCTTTGAAAATGGTTTTTGGTTGTTTCTGTGGATACTTAATGGGTGTCATTGGATGTTGGCACATCCATGTGCGCATAAGGGACACACATGGATGGACATCAAAATGAAAATGGAACTCTAAAATAATGTTTTCCATAAAACTCATTCTATCAAAAGGTTTATTGGTTTCTAAATGGTGTGTTTCTACATTATGTGGTTTTGAAATTGGTTTCAAATGTGTAATTTCAATCTTTTCTCATTTGATATTTTGGAACATGGTTGGTTTCTAAATGGTTTAAAGGGACTCTTGGAATTATAAACATGAAAGTAGTGTTTTATGTTTTTTTATAAATGGTTAGGAATCATTTTTGTAATTCATTCGAATTGAAAAAGTTTAAATCCTGATTGGATATTTATAATATTTTGGAAATGAATTTTGGTTTTGAAATTGTAAATGCCCTGTTGGAATCTTAGGATGTTAATATAGTGATCTATTCCAATGGACACATGTTGAACTAATTATATATATGGCTATTCCCAATGGATGAAACACTTATATAGAGGGATATTCAAAGTTTATTAATTTTTCCATGGTTTATTATTATTGTTGGGATTGTTATGTAATAAGATCATAGATAATATGACATGGTTCTCTATTAGGATGATTTTTGTATTCTGTTTATTGATTAATTAATATGCATTCTTATCCCTTACTGTGTACAATATATATCCAAATTTTTTTATATGAATAATGGTGTTGACCTAATAAGTTTTACACACAACCTACTCATCTCAATATTTTTAACCCTAGGATATTGCATGGATTTAGTATTCAAAAAGGTAAAGAGACCTTTATGTTAATTTTTTTCATATAGGATGGGTTGGATTTTGTAGAAGGGATTGAAATGGGGATTGGGATAGTGGACTTTTGTGCCGCTATTTGAAACACATAGTCTTTACTCTATATTACAACCATCAATAAATTCATTTTAATTCCATCATCTCATTACATTATTCCATTATTATTTATTGGATTCTTTAGTTGGATTGTTTTTACATGTTTTATTATATGGTTTCCTCTACGGATATTTATTTTATTATAGTCATTTATGTTGATTTTTCCACTTCTATATAACTACATACCCGAGGGTATGGTCTCCCAACTATAAATATCACACTCATTTCTAGTCAATGACCTATGGAATATGGGTAGAAATGCATGAGGTCCCATAAAAAACCTGATTTGGCCACATGAGAGAGTGATGGATTGGGGGATGTAGCAAAGTGGTATCAAAGAATCATGTTTTAATTTCTATTACATTACTACTTGTGGAAAGGTATAAAAGATACTAGGATGTTCCAAGACATAGAAATGAGCTTCTGAATAGGAGTATCTAGCCATTTTATTGGGGATATATGTGTTCATATGGATGGGTTTGGTTCTTATGTTATTTTATTGAAAAAGTTGATGTTATTTCACCTTGGGTGATTTGTATTTTGTGTGATGGTATTATTTAGTGATGAATTTTGATTCTTGATATTTATACTCATGGACCAGAATGGTGTTAAGTGTGTAACACCCCAAACTTCTACGACACACTTCTCTTTGAATAATGCAATAGCGTGTGTTGTACGCAACAACGAGTTCTAACACACCACAACCAATTTAACTAGCCGTTATGAATAGTAATACCAACTTTTTGAAATTTATAAATTTTATTTTTCAAAATGGACTTCATTTTTGGATTCAGAATATCGAAATTAGTCTACGGTGAATTTTTGGTATTTTTCTGAAAAACTTCATTTTTTGATGAATAGTGGAACCACTAAGTGGTAGTTAAAAAAACTGAATTTTTCATAAAACTTAATTTTACCTCTTTTGTGAGTGGAATTTCAAAAATCCGAGAGACATGGTTAATATCAAGGAGTAAAATATGGTTCAATGAGATGAAAATAATTTTTGGTGAATAGTAACTTTTTACTTTTATTTACCACGGTTAAAAGTAAATAGGGTAATTAAGGTTAAAAATGATATTAATATTACACTAACACATGTCCTAATTCTATTGGACAAGTGTATCTCGACCAAAAACAACCTTAGGAATAAAATATTATCATTTAGGTCCACTTGGATTAGATTAGGACATTTATTATTATTTAATTCAAAGAAGAGTTAAAAGAGTTAAAATCAATGTTTATTTACTAAATCATTTTTAATATAGGGTTATACATAAGATATATTCGATTGTAAATATTTATTAGAAATATAAAACGACTTCCTACATAATGGTATTTTATTTTATAATTTTTAGACATTAAATAATTTAAAGTATTTATGACCCAATGATGATGAAGTAATTTCCATAATAGTGAAAAATTAAAATAATTGATATTATAAATACCCAAATAAATATAATATGATACTTTTTATGAATTAAACTAATTTTATAGGTTAATATGACATCTTAGGAATGATTTAAGTAGCTTTGTTCGAAGTAATAATTCTGTTGTGTTTTTTACAAAAATCAATTATTGAATAGTGTCAAATTTGACATAAAAGAGTTTTTAAAACAAATATTCTATTATTAATTGATATTCAATTCCTAAAAATCTAAGGTTCGGAAAAGAGACTTATATCATGATAGGTGTATCATTAATGGACCACTTGGGGGGTCTCTTGGAGGTATATTGAATGTTTATTAACTATATAATTTAAAAATACAAAGTGACATGGTAAGTGTCAAACTAATTAACTAAGAGTTAAAACTATAAGATAAGGATAATATAATGACCCAAACCTGACTAAATTATATTGGATGGGTGGTTTTCGACCCATCCACAAATTAACCTTTAAATAATATAATTTGTAGCCATTAGAAACCGAATATTAATTTATTATGAAATAATATTTCTAGCTTTTCCAAAGGTGCCCCTCACCCCTCTTATAAAAGGGAACTCCCGCTTCTCCTTAATTCACACCTTCAAAGCCATTTGGATCGGCCAAACTCTGCCCAAATACTCTTTCAAATTCCCTAACTTCATTCTAGAGGCCTTACATTAGTCATAAATCCATCCTAAGGATCCTCTTTGATCAAATCAAAAGGAAGAACCTGAAGAAGAGGTAATGATTTCACCACCCTTTTTCAAGTTCCTTTCTTCTTCCACTTCTTCTTTATTTGTTTTTACCATTCTAAAATAATAACTCCAGTATCTTATATATAATTTGATATTATTATAAATATTTTACAACCATATTCAGTATTCTATCCATCCTTTGAATAACATGTCACCATACGTGCGTACGTACGACTTACCGTCTCCACGTCGTGGTGTAATTGTTATTCAATAAATTATTATTTGGATGGGTATAATAATGATGTGTAATTAAAGTAAATAATAAATATAACATGATAATTATTCTGTATATATGATATACCATCCAATTATATATTATTTTAATATGAAAAGAATGATATTGTCACCCGTGCATACGTAGGGACTACTGTCTCCACGAACGCGATGAGATTCATTCTCCATCGTATCCATTCAAGTATAATTCTCATTTGATGATTAATATTAGTATATAAGGACTTGATATCATTCTGTAAATGATTAAGATACAACATATCCATGACAAACATGGCTTATGTAACAAAACATATAAAAGAAAATGAGTAAGTTAACACCCGAAACAACGATAATTCTAAAATATTATTAACATAGCAATGTTAAAAGATCATATATGATACAATATTAATATATATGATTATTGTATAATTTTATAACAATTATTTCACCATTATACAGGAGGTTAACCTACCCCAACCACGGAAAAGTACAAGGTAATGGTTTATTTCAAAATCTCTTCTTTATCCGAGGTTGTTTATACGTGATTATCTACTGGGACCTCTTTATCATCCACATCCATGTTTTTTAAAAATGTATTTCAAATAATTCTTACTATTTTAAAGAGTATGTTATAAATTCATTTATGCCCTTCTTTACTTTTATAAGTAGTTTATAAAGGAATATTTCCATCATTTTCCAAACAAGTTCCTTTTTAACCTTTTCGACAGAATTAAGGTAAGAATGTTTTTTTTAACTTATACGCCAGGTGCAGCTATTTTCCGCCATTATAAAATATTCAAAGCTTCCCTTACAAGAATATAAGAATATATTTAAAGTAAATTTTTTATTTTATAATTTTGTGATTTTTAAATGATTTCAAAAAAGAGATATTTCTCTCAATTATATGAAAATCTAGTGAAAGTGTATGCGTATTTAACGCAAGCTTAAAAATGTTTTCAAAAAACCCGACTCTCGAGTGTGGTAGATAGGGAGGGATTGGGCGTGGACCAATCATGGCCTGTAATTAATCGAGCAGTCTCAGAATTAGTTATTTTGTTTTCAGAAGCTTGCATAATTTTTTCAGAAAAACACTGGAGTGTATTTTATCAATTTTAAATGTAAGTATCTTCTAAAAAAATTGCATCAGTAGGTCGCATGAGAAATACTAGTGTCTTGGCACAAGGCCTTGACAAAATCTTATTTTTCGTCTTGGCACGAGGCCTTGGCTATGTGGTTATGATAGTCTGGAATTATGAAAGTGGTTATTGATATTGCATGTGATTATTCGATTAGTAGAATATCCATGTGAATAATTAAATGGAATTATTTTATGTTATTTTTGCCATACTATGTTGATGTTCAAGTTTAAAAGGCTTTTGTTTTAGTTATACATTGCCTTAAATGTTTATTCTTATTTATGAATGTTTCTGCTATATTGTTATCCTTACTGGGCATTTGAGCTCAACCCTTTTCTATGTTTTATTTTTCCCATGATGTGAAGAACTAATTTATGAATGACCTTCAGAGATAGTATGAGGGGATAAGAGTGTGGAATATGGAGACTATATTATTGTAGTTTTCATTTTATGATGTAATGTAAAACTTTATAAATGTATCTAGTGTTTCCAAGGCTACTAAACTAATCGGTCTTTCAAGATTTGATCTTTCTTTTGATCATTCCAATGTTATGTAACAATGCACCGACTCTGGGTAACTGGGGTCGGGGTGTTACAGTTGGTATCATAGGAAGTTTAGTACAAACCTTGGAAGCTATATTTAGATAAACTCTGATTAGAGAACATAGATTTAAGATGGAATTTGAGGATTAGTATAGAATAACTTCCTTGAATTTTGGTATTGTAGAGATTTTAGGTGTTTTCTGAGCAGTACATCCCTGTCTATATATGAGCAGGTAGAGGCGGCTCTGGCACGATGTACCTAGGGGTAAAACCTGAAAACACCGCTTTGATCTAGACTTGAATGCGAATTGGTGCACGACAACGGGCCTTGCTGTAATCTTGGTTACGACACTCCCAGGGGATATGCTTAGGATAACTCTCATTTTCCTTACAAATCATTATGAAGGGTTTATGAGTATATACTTCCTCAAAGAATTTTTTTTATTATTATGGATTATATCCATAAATAGTTCAATTTATGTTAAGTGTTTTATAAGTATGAAATTGTGTATTTTGATCCATAAACTGATCTAGTTTATGCCTTTGTTTAGAAATGGAGCCTAGTGGAAGAAATGGAAACCGTATCAATGCACGCACTCCATGTAGGGATTGCCCTCCTACTCAAGATAATTATATTGGAGATGATGACGCAACTGGTGCCGATCAACTAATCACCATACTGGGACAACTCACTCAGGTTATGAATAATAACCTTACCCGTATGGAGCACCCTGATCCACAGCATGGAGGAATAATGTTAGATCTCTTCATGGGGTAGAAACCAACAACATTCAATTGGAGTACAAATCCATTAGTAGCTGAGCAATGGATAAGTTCCCTAGAGAAAATATTTCAGGATTTGGGAAGTAGTGAAAGGGAAAAAGTTATCATGGCAGTTTACCGCCTCACTGGAGATGTTGATCAATGGTGGTCATTTATTAAAAACACAAAGGAAGATGATGAAGTATCAAATATGGAATGGAGGGAGTTCAAATATCTGTTTTTAGAAAAATAATTTTCTCGCGACCATCGAGCAGATATGGAAAAGGCAATTTCTGAGTTTGAGACAAAAGGAGGATGAGAATGTCGCAAAGTATGAGGCTAACTTTACAAGGTTAGCAAGGTATGCTGAAGATTATATACATAACCCAAGAAGTAAGATTGATCGTTTCTTTTATGGGTTAAAACCATTTCTCCGTTGAGCATTAGTCTCACAATCCTTCGTGGAGACGGTAGTCCGTACGTACGCACGAGAGACAATATCATTATTTTGATATTTAAATAACATATAATTTGATGTTATATCATATAATCAGAATTATTATCATGTTATATCTATTATTTACATTAATTACACAACATTATTATACCAATCAAAATAATAATGTATTGAATAACAATTACACCATGACGTGGAGATGGTAAGCCGTACATACGCATGTATGGTGACATGTCATTCAAGGGATGGATAGAATACTGAATATAGTTGTAACATATTTATAATTACATTATAGTATATAGGATATACTGGAGTTATTATTTTAGAATGGAAATAATAAATAATGAATAAGTTGTAGAAAAAAGGAACTTGAAAGAGGGTGATGAAAACAGTACCTCTTCTTCAGGTTCTTCCTTTTGATTTGATCAAAAGGGATCCGTAGGTTGTCTTTCTGATCAATATAAGGCCTTTATGTTGAAGTTAGGGACGTTGGGAGGATATTTGGGCAGATTTTGGCATAGCCAAATGGCTTTGAAAGTGTGAATTAGTGAGAAGGGGGAGTTCCCTTTTATAAGAGGGGTGTGGGGCTCCTTTGGAAAAGCTAGAAATATTATTTTATAATAAATCCCCATTCTATTTATAATGGCTCAAAAGTGAATTATTTAAAGGATAATTTGGGGATAGGTCGAGAACAACTCAACCAAAAGTTTTTAGACAGGTTCGGGTCACTTTATTAACCTTATCTTTTAGTTTTAACTCTTAGTTAATTAGTTAGACATTTACCATGTCTCTTTGTATTTTTATATTATATGGTTAATAAACTTACTATAAACTTCCAAGAGACCCCTAAGTGGTTCATTAATGATACACCTATCATGATACAAGTCCTTTGGCCGAACCTTAGATTTTTAGGAATAGAATATTGATTAATAATATAATATTCGATTTAAAAACTCTTTTATGTCAATTTTGATACTATTGGGAATTTGATTTTTGTGAAACTCATAACAGAATGATTACCTCAAAAAAAGTTAATTAAATCAATTCTAACATGTAATATTATTCTATAAAATTAGTGTAATTAATAAAAAGTCTAAAAGTACATTTATTGGGATATTTATAATATAACTTATTTTAATATATCATTAATTTGGTAATTACTTCATCACCATTATGTCATAAATAAATTAAATTATTTAATTTCTAAAAATTATAAATAAAATACCATTATGTATTAAATCTTTGTATCTTTCTAATTAATATTTAAAATATAATTTATCTTATGTTTAAACCAATATTAAAAATGTTTTAGTAATTAAACTTTGATTTTAACTCTTTTAACTCATCATTAAATTAAATAATAATAATTGTCCTAATCTAATCCAAGTGGACCTAAATGATAATATTTTATTCCTAATGTTGTTTTTGGTTGTGCTACACTTTTCCAATAGAATTAGGACATGTGTTAGTGTAATATTATTATTATTTTTACCCTTAATTACCCTATTTACTTTTAACCGTGGAAAATAAAAGTAAAAAGTTACTTTTCAACAAAAATTATTTTTATCTTATTGAACCAAATTTTACTCCTTCATATAAACCGTGTCTCTCGTATTTTTGAAATTTCACTCACAAAAGTGGTAAAATTATGTTTTACGTGAATTTCCAAATTCTCTTAGGAGGTGGGTAAAAGACGGTGAAAAGTTCAAAAAAAAATTTATATATCTAAAATTATTCTAAACTAACATCAATGAATTACGTTGAACTTATATAGGTATTATGTATCTATTTTGACCTTAATTAAATTTAAATAAAATAAATAATTATTTAAAAAAAATTCATTTTTAAACTATAACTAAGTGTTTTTTTTTCACTATTCATCAAAAATTGAATGTTTTTAGAAAAATACCAAAAATTCACCCTAGGATAATTTCGATATTCCAAATCCAAATATGAAGTCAATTTTTAAAGATAAAATTTATAAAATTTCAAAAAGTGGGTATTACTATTCATAACAGCTAATTTGATTGGTTGTGGTGTGTGTTAGAACTCGAAATTGCGTACAACACACGCTATTATATTATTCAAAGGGAATCATACCGTGTAAGCTTGGAGTGTTACATCCTCCCTGATTTATAGGTGAAGACATTTGAGCATCACGGAACACTTGGGCATAGAGAGCATTGAAACTTTCTCAACCTATGAATCACCTTTCCCTATCGGAACCCTGATTCACAATCTTGCTTTGTGATTGGACTAAGAAATTTGGTGATAAAACCTCAACCTTCGACCCTCATTTTCTCATTGTCTTCATGTTTGAGGGGGGGGGGATTTTTTGGCACTAAAATATGGGGAAAGATAAATACGCAAAGAGGAAACCAATAACAAAGGGGATTATTCGTGAAGAACCTTCGTGGTGCCCCTATGTACTAAGACCAGCGCAAAGACGAAACCCACTCTGGGATCGCCACCATGTAAATGATGTAGGAGGATCCCTATTTAAGATGAAATTGATAGAAATCTCCATATTGTGGAGGGAACCAGATCGACTCTATGATACCTAGGAATTTGAAGGAATCCTCTGCGAGCACTGCAACGGGAATTAAAGAGGCCTATACTCCAAGGATGGGATAACGGTCAACTCCGTAATTATGAAAAATTTGACACAATCGAAATCTGATTGCGAAGAACCACATGGATCCGCAATGATCCATCAAAGATCTGTACTGCCTCTTTCCTATAAATACTAGTCTTCCCTTGAACCCAAAAGACGGATACCCTGACCTTTCACATTCTCAGCTCTCAAATCGCGAAGCAACATCTGATCTGCGAATTTTTGAAAAAATGATCTTTTCAAGGTACTTGAGCATTAATAAATACCTATATCTTATCTCAAATACAAACTCTCTTAAATCTAGTATTCCCTTCGTGAATCCCACAGGCCATCACAATGGTAGGAGATCCCTATCAGAACTTGGGTCTTCGTAGAGAACAATTGCTTCGCGAATTACATTCCATACACATGTGTACAACATGCTAAGGCAGGGTCACTATGCTTCGTGAAGCACATTGCTTCGTAGTTATACCCTTTGCAAGGCACCCATGCTTTGCAAATTCCTACTCCACGAAATCCTTTTTACTTCATAAAGCACCCTTCACATGCATCTATACTACATAAATATGTTAGGCCACTCCAATTTGTGACGCATACCCCTTCACAGAGTCTTTCAACTCTGTGGAGCACCAAATAATTACAAATTTCTTTCCTGTGAACCCTTTTTCTTCACAAACCCTTTTCCCGTACAACCCTCCTGGTTTGTGTGAAGCAATTTGAGGGTCTCTTGGGTGGTGCTTCACATTTCATTGCTTAGCCTCATTCTTCATCACATAGGCACGCTAACGGCTATTGATTCTTCACATAGCCACGCAAATGTCCACCCCTCATTAGATCACTCCATAACACTACCTTTCCATGGCGTTGTTAATGCCTTACCTTCCCTAAGGGTTGGTGGGTATCAGTTACGTATGTCCTAGGAGTATGGAGTGAACTCGCCTCATCCGAGCTACAAGACATTAAACAGCCAAGCACCATTATCCTCAGCACATCATGTTAAAATATGACCTTGCCCCATGAAATATACACAGGGTGGCCCGTCTCAGCCATTCTTCATGCCCACTAGTCTCCGCGTGAGCAAGATATTCCTCACATGGAATGAGATCCTCTTTGCAGGAGTGGATTCTGTCCATGGGGAAGGTAAACCATCATGGTGTAAACCCCTATCCTTTCTTGTAGGAGGTATCATCCATCCTCCTCCTCTCTTCTTCTATGACCAAAGACTAGAGGAGAGATGGGCACAAGGACTTTCGTTGCCCCATCCCTCTCCCTCTGGGCTTTGTCTCCATCGGGCCTCCATCCCAAAGTAAGTCCAAATATCTATCTCCCTGGGCCTCTAACCATGTGTAAGACCATGTTTCCTATTTAGCCCTCTAGCCATGCATATCCCATGTTATATTCCTCATGGATGCACCTTTCGTGATGCAATCATCAGGTCTTTATTTCCTCATGTTTCTCACACTGAGCATGACTCACATGATATTAGAGTAAGCATCGGCCGTGACACCCTTCATGGGATGCCTTAGTGCGTAAGCCCCAAACACCCATTCTGAACCATGTGATCTTTTAGCCTTTACCTTTCTAAGAAAGGTACATAGGAGGACTCTTTGAGGTTCAAGCCCATCACCCATCCGTCCTGACAACATCATGTTGGTTCACCCTCGTCCTGCATGATGTTAAACTGTATTCTCCCCTTTATTACCACATTACATTAAATAGTATGAAGTCAAAATACATGGGTTTTTATCCATGTATCCTAGACAGGGTATGTCAGAATCCTCCCTTCGGTTCAACCGCAAGAACTAGTAAACTTTGGTGTCCCATTTTCTGGGACCCACATCTTCGGTCCACCCCCATGGTGTCAGATCAATTCTAGGCCTCCTTAATAAGCGTAGTCCCAATGTATCTTCAGTTCATTGTCCTCTGTGTAAACCTTAATTTCATGTCTCCCCTTGAACTTTGTGGGTTTTGATCCCTGTCTCCTAGAAAGGGTACATAGGAGACTTCCCAGAGGGTAAACTTCATCTAATGGTAAGCCGTTGTAGTCCCCAACCAATGGTAAGCTATTGTTGTCTCCTTTTTGGGGATCCCCCTATCTGGTCCTTCCCAATGGCTCCAAACCCTCTCTCAAGCTGATAACCATGCGTAAGACCCACTATGTCATTGGGTCATTATCATTTGCATACACCACAATTCCATGAACCATCTTGAACTACATGGAATTTGATTCCCTATCACGGGGATATGTAGGACACCTCCCTGAGGTTCAAGCCCACCTCCCATGTCTCATCCTGGTCTCTCCATTGAGCCTCTATGTTTCGGGAAGGTATTTTCCCAACACTAAGGATCCACTTCTTCTGGATCCCATCCACGTATCTACTTTTGCTGGTTTCCTCCAATGGTGTCCCATTGCCCCACTGAACTACGCAGACTTTGATTTCCCTACACGAGAATACGTAGGAAGCCTCCTTGAGTTTCAATCCAAAAAATACCATCATATTCTCGATAGTTCCATCTCAATCTCTATCTAATTCACTAAACCATCCATATCCACACTGATTCTTACTTGGGATGCCACATTCTGGTGAGTCATGTCACCCACATCCTCACTGATCCTAGCGGCAATCATGTAGTTAACAACGCTTAATCCCCACACAATCTATAACCATCCAACCAAGAGCTCTCCTCTTATGACTAGTTGTTATCCCTGTGTAAGCCCCATTATGTATCTGATTCGCTGTAACACCCCAAGCATCTACGGTACTCTTCTCTTTGAATAATGAAACAGTGTGTGTTGTACGCTACATCGAGTTCTAACACACTACAACCAATCAAACTAGCCGTTATGAATAGTAATACCAACTTTTTGAAATTTATAAATTTTATTTTTCAAAATGGACTTCATTTTTGGATTCGGAATGTCAAAATTATCCTAGGGTGAATTTTTGGTATTTTTCTAAAAAACATCATTTTTTGATGAACAGTGAAACCACTAAGTGGTAGTTAAAAAAAACTGAAAGTTTCATAAAACATAATTTTACCGCTTCTGTGAGTGGAATTCCGAAAATCCGAGAGACACAGTTAATATCAAGGAGTAAAATTTGGTTCAATGAGATAGAAATAATTTTTGGTGAATAGTAGCTTTTTACTTTTATTTAACATGGTTAAAAGTAAATAGGGTAAGTAAGGGTAAAAATGATATTAATATTACCCTAACACATGTCCTAGTTCTATTGGATAAGTGTATCTCGACCAAAAACAACCTTAGGAATAAAATATTAACATTTAGGTCCACTTGGATTAGATTAGGACATTTATTATTATTTAAATTAAAGAAGAGTTAAAAGAGTTAAAATCAAAGTTTACTTATTAAAACATTTTTAATATAGGGATACACATAAGATAAATTCGATTATAAATATTCATTAGAAAGATAAAACTATTTCCTAAATAATGATATTTTATTTATAATTTTTAGACATTAAAAAAAGTAATTTATTTATGACACAATGATGATGCAGTAATTACCATAATAGTTAAAAATTAAAATAATTGATATTATAAATACCCATATAAATATAATTCGAGACTTTTTATGAATTACAAAAATTTTATAGGTTAATATGACATGTTAGGAATGATTTAATTAACTTTTTTCGAAGTAATAGTTCTGTTATGAGTTTCACAAAAATCAATTTTCCAAATAGTGTCAAAATTGACATAAAAGAGTTATTAAAAACAATATTATATTATTAGTTGATATTCAATTCATAAAAATCTAAGGATCGGCCAAGAGAGTTATATCATGATAGGTGTATCATTAATGGACCACTTGGGGGTCTCTTGGAGGTATATGGTAAGTTTATTAACTATATAATATAAAAATACAAAGTGATATGGTAAGTGTCAAACTAATTAACTAAGAGTTAAAACTAAAAGATAATGTTAATATATTGACACAAACCTATCTAAATTCTATTGGTTGAGTGGTTTTTGACCCATCCCCACCTTAAACTTTAAATAATCCAATTTGGATCCATTAGAAACGGAAAATGAATTTATTATAAAATAATATTTCTAGCTTTTCCAAAGGTGCCCCTCACCCCTCTTATAAAAGGGAACTCCCCCTTCTCATTAATTCATACCTTCAAAGCCATTTGGCTTGGCCAAAATCTGCCCAAATACTCTCTAAACTTCCCTAAATTCATCCTATTGGCCTTCCTTTAGTATTAAATCCAACCTAAAGAGCCCTTTTGATCAAATAAAAAGGAAGAACCCGAAGAAGAGGTAAGGATTTCACCACCCTTTTTCAAGTTCATTTCTTCTTCCACTTCTTCTTTCTTTGTTATTACCATTCTAAAATAATAACTCCAGTATATTATATATACTATGATGTTATTATAAATATGGTACAACCATATTCAGTATTCTATCCATCCTTTGAATAACATGTCACCATACGTGCGTACGTACGGCTTATCGTCTCCACGTCGTGGTGTAATTGTTATTCAATAAATTATTATTTGGATGGGTATAATAATGATGTGTAATTCAAGTAAATAATAAATATAACATGATAATTATTCAGTATATATGATATACCATCCAATTATATATTATTTTAATATCAAAAGAATGATATTGTCGCTCGTGCGTACGTACGGACTACCGTCTCCACGAACGCGATGAGATTCATTCTCTATTGTATCCATTCAAGTCTAATTCTCATTTGATGTTTAATAATAGTATCAAGGACTTGATATCATTCTGGATAGGATTAAGATACAACCTATCCCTGACAAACATGGATTATGTAACAAAACATATAAAAGAAAACGAGTAAGTTAACACCCGAAACAACGATAATTCTAAAATATTGTTAACAAAGCAATGTTAAAAGATCATATATGATATCATATTAATATATATGAATCTTTTATAATTTAATAACAATTATTTCACCATTATACAGGAGGTTAACCTACTCCAACCAAGTAAAAGTATAAGGTAAGTTTTTATTTCACAATCTCTTCTTTATCCGAGGTTGTTTATACGTAATTATCTTCTAGGACCTCTTTATCATCCACATACATGTTTCATAAAAATGTATTTAAAATCATTCTTACTATTTTAATGACTATGGTATAAATTCATTTATACCTCTGTTTACTTTTATATGTAGTTTATAAAGGAATATTTCCGTCGTTTTCCGAGCATGGCATGTTTTAACCTTTTCGACAGAATTAAGGTAAGAACGTTTTTTAACTTTTACGGTGGGTGAAGCTATTTTACGCCATTATAAAATCTTCAAAGCTTCCCTTACAAGAATATAAGAATATATTTAAAGTAAATGTTTTATTTAATAATTATGTGATTTTTAAATGATTTCAAAAAATAGATATTTCTCTCAATTATTTGAAAGTACAGTGCAAATGTATACGTATTTAACGAAAGCTTAAAAATGTTTTCAGAAAACCCAACTCTCGAGTGTGGAAGAAAGGAAAGGATTGAGCGTGGACCAATAATGGCCTGTAATTAGTCAAGCAATCTCAGAATTAGTTATTTTGTTTTCAGAAGCTTGCATAATGTTTTCATAAAAACACTGGAGTATATTTTGGAAATTTTAAATGTAAGTATCTTCTAAAAAAATTGCATCGGTAGGTCTAATGAGACAAACTAGTGTCTTAGCACTAGGCTTGACAAAATCTTATTTTTAGTCTTGGAACGAGTCCTTGGATATGTGGTTATGATAGTCTGGCATTATGCATTCCATTATTATGATAGTGGTTATTGATATTTCATGTGATTATTTTATTAGTAGAATATCCATGTGAATAAGTAAATGGCATTATTTCATTTTATTTTTGGCATACTATGTTGAAGTTAAAGTTTAAAAGGATTTTTTTTTAGTTATACATTGCCTTAAATGTTTATTCTTATTTATGAAAGTTTCTGCTATTTTTTATCCTTACTGGGAATTTGAGCTCACCCCTTTTCTATGTTTTATTTTTCCCAGGATGTGAAGAAGTAATTTATGAATGACCTGCAGGGATAGAATGAGGGGATAAGAGTGTGGACTTTGGAGACTATATTTTTGTAGTTTTAATTTTATGATGTATTGTAAAACTGTATGAATGTATCTAGTGTTTCCCAGGCTACTAAACTAATCTGTCTTTTGAGATTTGATCTTTCTTTTGATCATGCCAATGTTATGTAACAATGCACCGAATCTGGGTAACTGGGGTCGGGGCGTTACAAAATGAGTATTCATGCATCATGATAGGAACATAGGAATGTATATATTGACATTAATGCTTCATGGTAGGGACATATTTATTTCATGTTCTATGTTCTTTCCATTATGATGTGTTTTGATAATCCTACTGTATCTGATAAATGATTTATTCTCCCAAGCCTTTAATATTGGGAAATGGATTTGTTTTTTGTGAATAAATATTATGGAACCCTTCACCTTTGTAATGATTACCGAAAGATGAATCGAGTCA
Organism: Viscum album; assembly: GCA_963277665.1. Taxonomy (NCBI): domain Eukaryota; kingdom Viridiplantae; phylum Streptophyta; class Magnoliopsida; order Santalales; family Viscaceae; genus Viscum; species Viscum album. The sequence goes on from OY728119.1 coordinate 120,060,445, forward strand.
TAGTAAAAAACAAGTTTCAAAAAGGTATTCGTGGTTTGCACTTAGACACCCATCCCACAAAGCCAAAGCATTTACAACACAATTTATCCCCCTATTATCCTGTTTCAACTCCTCTCCAATCTGTATTTTCCAAATGAGGTTTACACTTTTTGGAGGTGGTATTTCATAATTACTTATAAAAAATGGTGGTTTCAAATGAAAAGTAATTTTGGTTTCATTAGCGTGTTCCTTGTTTAATTTATACTTTTTTTGTATTTTATTCTTACTTTCATATAGAATAATTAGGCTTTATTTTGAGTATTTAATTGATATAGTTCATTTAGATGTTATTGTTGTCCACTGTAATTTTCAAAAAGGATTCTTTAGTTCTTATTCCGACCTAGAATACGTGTTGATTTGTTGATGTTAAATCATTTTTTATCTCGAAAACCATCATAGGATTCCTGAATCACTATCTTCCTTCATTTAGTGTTTTTCAAGGGTCAGTGGAAGCAGTTAGGTAGTTGGAACAAATTGAGGTGATCCTAAATTAGCTTAGGGAACCTGATACTTTGTGGGTGAGAATTTTTTAGAACTGGATTTATAATTTCAGTAGAGTCTTGTGGGAGTCAGTTGTACCTTCTTAACTTCATGAATGTATGAATTGGAATCTCATCAAGATTGATTTTTTTAATGGTTATTTCCGAAGGGAATGGATGCAGAGAAATAGACTGAGCTCATGAAACTTTTTATTGGTGACAGATCAGTATGGGAGTATGTCAATAACCTTTCAAGGTTTGTTATATATTATCCAATGATAGGGGTCATCAATTATGAGAAAGATCATTTCTTTGGTGATGGTCTTCACCCAGACCTTGGTACATCTCTACTTTCTTTGGGCATAACATCCATTTTGGAGGTTTTCACTAGGGACATGTGAATGGAAGATAAATATTCTTGGAAATCGATGGTTGTTCATTCCTTAGTTTTATCAGGTATGCCACAAATTAATAGTGGGAATGAAGAGAATCCAATGTACAAGGAGTAGAGGAAGGATGAACCATATCATGATGAAAAGGCCCATTATTATAGAAAGAGTTCATCCATTTTGTGCTTCCAGTTTAGGGACATTGAGGAATTCTGAGACCCATTTTTTGATATATCCTTGAATTTTTCTCTATTGTGGAAATTTTGTTCATCATTATCTATTTTTGATGATGGGGTTATAGAAGATGTCTCATGTTTGATTCGTTGTTTTTTGTGTAGGCACATTGTGATATACATGGATAAAAGCTGGATCACATTACCGATGAACACACCTAAGTATGTTAAGGGTTTGAATGAGTTTTTAGATTTTAAAATTTCTAATCGATCCGTTGAAAGGATAATAAAATTTCCATGTCCTAAATGTAAATTTAGAACATGGTTAAAGAGAGATTAGGTTTATGAACATTTAATACTGAAGCAATTTCCTACTCAATATTTGTGTTGGATTTCGCATGGAGAATCGAACGTTACAGAAAGATTGAGCACTGATGTTAATCTACATAATGAGGTCCCAAGTTCGTCGACAATGGAAAATGAAATTCAAAACCTAATAAATGATTCATTCGGCAATGCAAGACACCACTATCAGCATCAAAACATATTAGAAAAACCAGAAGAGGGTGCTACAAATTCCAAAGTGACAAGTGATGTTTTTGAGACTATAACACAGGCAGATCAAGATTGTCACATGTCATTGGATCCTCCTCGTGATTATGTGGAGCCAAATGTAAGAGAAAACATCACTAAGGGAAATGTGTTTCATGAATTAGTAGATGAGGGAAATCAAGAGTTTTATAGTGGGTGTTTGAAATATTCAAAGCTTTCATTTTTGCTGAAATTGTACCATATCACATGTCTTTGTAGAATTAAAAATAAGGAAATTTCCATGATATTGGAATTGATTCGTGATGCATTTACTAAATCAAAAAATATCAGAATATTTTAATGATATGAAAAAAGGTTTTATCAAGCTTGGTCTGAATTATACAAAAATACATCCTTGTCCCAATGATTGTATGCTTTATTGGGGAGAGGATTCAAGTAGAAAAAATTTCAAGAAATGTTCTTCTTCTAGATGGCAGGAAAAGGGTGATGTTGGAAGTCTAAATGAACATAATTTCATGGAGAAGAAGAAAATGAGCACACCTGAAAATGTTTTGCGTTACTTTCCTTTGAAGCCTCGATTGCAAAGATTATTCATGTCATCGAAAACCGCCGAACACATGAAGTGGCATTCTGGAGATAATAACAATGATGGATTAATGAGACATCCACGAGATTCCCAATCATGGAAGAAATTTGATTCATTAAATCTCTATTTCTCAGTTGATCCTAGGAATGTTCGATTGGGATTGGCTGTCGATGGATTCAACCCATTTGGGACTTTGAGTACCAATTATAGCATTTGGCCAGTTGTTTTGATCCCTTATAATCGGCCTCCATGGATGTGTATGAAACAAACATCTTTTATCCTTTCGATGATTATTCCTGGAAAAAAAATGCCTGAAAATGATATTAATGTATACTTGCATCCTTTGATTGATGAATTGCATGAGTTATGGAGCAACGGTCTTCAGACATTTGATGCTTCTTCTAAAACAATGTTCAAAATGTATGCTGCTTTAATGTGGACCATTAGTGACTTCCCTGGGCTTGGGAATTTATCTGGTTGGAACACATACATGGGTTTGGCTTTTCCCATTATTAAATTTGATTTTGATCCCAAATGGCTACCTCACAGTAGAAAATGGTGCTTCTTGTGTGATCGTAGATTTCTCGATGCATCTCATAGATTTTGGCTGAACAGATCAATATTTAATGGTTCCATTGATCGTAGACCACCTCCAAAGTTGTTAAATGGTTTTGAAATATTGACACAACTTGAAAATGTTGAAACGGAATTTGGGAAGGTTCATCATTTGAATGATAGTGGAAAATGGGTCTGAAGTGCATCGTCAAGCGAAACCGGAACGCAACAATGGAAGAAAAAAAGTATATTCTTCAAACTTCCATATTGTAAATTTAATTAGTCGTGGCATAATCTTTATGTGATGCATATTGAGAAGAATGTCTGTGAAAATTTGATTTTCACATTGCTTAATGATCATGGAAAGTCGAAGGATCATCTCAATGCTCGCAAAGACTTACAAGCAGTGAACATAAAACGCGATCTCTGGCCAGATGAGAATGAAATGTATCCTCTGACAATTTTTTCAATGAAAAATAGGGATAAAGATACATTCCATTGAATGTTAAAGAATGTTAAGGTATCTTATGGGTATTCAAGTAACATCTCGAGGTGTGTTGACTTGAAGAATCGTAAGTTACATGGATTGAAAATCCACGATTCACATATTTTGTTACAAAAGTTACTACCATTGGCATTGCGTATATTATTACCAAAAAAATTACTGCTTTTGTACTCCAGTTCTGCACATTTTTCAGAAAACTATGTGAGAAATCTCTACATCCATTTCCGCTTGACAACCTTCAGGATAGGTTTGTATTGACCCTTTGCGTAATGGAGATGATCTTTCCTCCTTCCTTTTTTACTGTAATGATGCATTTAACTGTGCATTTGGTTGGGGAAGCTAAATTATGAGGCCCCGTTCATTATCGATGGATGTATCCAATTGAGAGGTACTTTATTTATATGTTTTCCAGTTAATTAAACATTTTTTTGTACTTAATTAAATGCATAATTATGTTTATTTTATTTCACAGATATCTTGGGAATTTGAAATCATACGTGGGAAATAAAGCTAAACCAGAAGGCTCAATTGCTAAAGGCTATGTGGCTGATGAGTGTCTTACCTTTTGATCTCGATACTTGGATGATATTGCGACAAGATTTAATCGAGTTGGACATGTTGACGACACATCGACTCAATCTCAAATACATCAGAAATCCAAAATATTTCCTGCTATTGGCCGATTAGTTGGGAGGACCTCAAATGTGACACTAAATGAATTGGAATTATTACATGCACATACATATGTGCTGCTAAATAGTGAAATTGCATATCCATTTATTGAAGATTTGAGGATACAAACAATGAGATGAATGAGAGGTCTAACACGAAATGAGAAAGATATAATGAAATCTGTTAATAAAGAGCTTGTAGAATGGTTTTCACGACGTGTAAGTTCATAAATATTACAATAAATACAAATATTAGTTTGACACATACGTTTTGTAAATCTAATAAAGTATATTTATTTTTTCATATCATGAATACTGATACTCGAGAAGAGGTGTCATACAATTTGAAGTTTCTTGCTAGAGGTCCTCTAAAAGAATTTAGAAAGTTCGATGCTTATAATGTGAATGGCTTTAGATTTCGTATAGTCGATTGAGAAGTTGGTTTGAGAACACAGAATAGTGGTATATTTTCATTTGCTGAAGTGGAATACTATGGGAAGCTGCATGATATTATTGAATTAAACTACCACAGACATTTTTCGATTGTTTTATTCAAATGAAAATGGGACTATATTATCATAGGTGTTAATAGAGATTCCTTGCAATTTACTTCTGTGAACATCTCTCGCTTGATGGATGTTGGTGATCGTGAACTACATGATCCATATATCTTAGCATCGCAAGAAAAAATGGTATATTGTGTGAACGATGTTTCCAATGAATGGTGGAGTGTAGTTGCTCATGTAATACAAAGAGATTTGTATGATATGGGTGATGAAGTGGAAAATTTGACCTCTGAAATTGAATTTAATCAGAAACAGGAAGCAGAATTATTAGTCCATCATGATATTGAAAATATTAGTCTAGCAATGATGAATGAAGTGGATGAAGCAATAGAGAAGGAAACTGACATGATTGAAGGGGAAAATGATTGTATGTACAATTATTTATTTATTCAGCAACCACTTATTTCATTTCTGCAGTCATTCATTATCATTGTTATATATTTTGTCTGTTAGTACTCCATCAGTTATCATTTTTAATTTTTTTCTGCATAACTTTTTTGAAATATATATTCTGAACTTAATTTTATTTGATTAAATGACAGGAATGACAAGGAAGAAGCGGGACATTATTTCATCCAGTTCTGCGACAGATGACTATCCATATGGCTCCCTCCCTACGACATATGAGGCACCAGCTGCCGACACCCCTGCACTATCTCCCCCAGCACCATCTCTCACACCATCTGTGGATGTCCCAGTAGAGGCTGAGTCATCAAATCCCCCTTCAGGAGCCTCAGCAGTGGGGCAGTGACGCGCCCCTTCCAGTTCATCCCGGACATACTGGAGTGTCACTATCATAGGTACAAATTTTAATTAAATAAATTTATTGCATTTTTTTATACTAATTTTTTTCTCATTGAAGATGAAAAAAATGAAACAGTAGAGAAAAACATAAATAGTTCAGATGTTTGGAATCTAAATGGAGAGAATATTGATGTGCCATTTGATTCATTCGGGGTCCCTGCTGATGATGTCGCGGGGTTACATGGCCAGATTCTAGGCCAGCTGGCAGGGGAGCCCATTTCCCTTACCATTTCATATGACGATTGGAGACATATACCTCCAAGCTAGAAAAATGAAGTGTTTGATTCTCAAATCAAGGTAAATTTATTAAATTATGGTTTAATTTAATGACATGTTACTAATATGTTCAAAATGAATTTCTGTATACAGATGTTCTTCCACTTTACCATTACTGATGTGATAGCACGGAAGTGGATGTTGAAAAATCTAGGTAAGATGTGGAAAGATTTTAAATGGAGATTTTGGTGTGATGTCAATGATGTTTCGTTGACCGTGTTGAAAATGTATGAGAAGCTACCCAGTGGGGCACCGAAAGAGTAGTGGAAAGTGTTTATTGATAGGCATAGGGATCAGAAGTGGATGGTATTGAAATATATATATATATTATTATATTATCCTCATTTTACATTTATACATGTATATAAAAAGGACATGACATTCAATACATCAATATTAAATTGCATTTTATTTATTTTAGGATCTCTCAAGACAGAATGCCTAAAACCGAGCGAAGCAAGTCATTCCGCACACTCCGGACTCAAAAAGTTTTTCTAGAGGTCGAACGACATTGGTAATCTTTTAATAAGTTTAAATATTTATAAGAAAATATTATCTTTTTAATATATTTAATTGTTGATTTATCTTTGATTAATGAAGTCATTGAGTTTAGGCCATGTAGCATCCAGAACTGAACTATGGTTGGATGTTCACAAGAAATCAGATGGATGTTTTGTTAATGATCCTGCTAAAGAAGTTGGGGTATTAAGTCAATTTTTTATCATAATAACTTATTATTAGTTTTTACTGTGTTAATATATATTGATATTTTATTTATAGGTCAAAATTAAAGAACTATGGGATTCCAATCCTGTGAATTCCTACTCTTTCTCCCAGGATGACCCGGTTGCTAAAGTCCTTGGGAAGGAGCATCCTGGAAGAGTGCGCGGGATGGGTTTGGGACCTGTGTTATCTGAGGTTTTTTGCAGGACACCGGGGATAGCTGATGCATCTACTCCTAACTTTAGTCAGCTCATACCCGGAGATGCTAAGAAAGAGATTGTTTCTTTATGAAACATAGTTCACCAGCAGGGGGATCAGATATCTTTATTGCCGAAAGAGTTGACTGAAATACGTCAGTAGATGAGCAGATATGCCCCTAGTGGGAGTGTATCTATTGGTGGTTGCAGGTAAATCACAGAAAATAAAAATCATTTAGTTTTCTAACTTTCATTGATTTTAAGTTTTAATATAAATATGTAACCGTATTTAATTTTCAATATAATGTTCTTATAGGTGATAGAACAAGGCAGAAATGAAGGTGGAGAGGGTGATGATGCATCATCAGACCCTGAGTAGTTGTATTGTTGATGTGTTAAACAAAAATGGAAACAATTGGTTTGTATATGTAACATTTGTGTCACATAGTTTCCACCACACATTTTCATGTCCTAAAATTTCCTTGATTTCTCATGTTTCTTTTTATGCATTTTATTGATTTCTGATTTTTCTTTTTATGTCTTAATTTCTCGAGTATGGTATAAATCATTCCATTTTGGTCTATTTTTGAATTATTAGTCGATATTTTGGATGACTAGGAGTTAAAACCATTGTTGATGTGTTGACCAAATTGGGTCATTTCATAGTGATCAAGGGGATAGTGTTGTGGACACTTTGGTGAGCCCCATTGTTGAAAATGTCTTATTTAAGCGTCAAAAGTATCTAAATATGATCTAGATCTTCTAAAATGTCATGAGAATGTTTCTTAAGTCATTTGTGACATCTAACGTCAAACACTAAATTAAATTTATTTGGGTAGCTTCCTAGGTTATAAAACTCATAAATACACTACATATCTAAATAGGAAACTATGAAGAATGGGAACCTAATGGGATACTTATTTAATAGGTCAAGACTCATCCATAGGTATGACATGGTCTATGGAATGAGTGATTAATTAATTAACCATTTTGAGTGAGAACATTTTAATGAGAGTCATAAATTCATCAAACTAATTCCTAGGATTAAGGATATAAAATTTATCTTCCATGGAATATTCTAAATCAAGGGTGGTTCACTAATATATAGATGTGACTAAGGGGTGATAAATTAGCATAATTCCATGAATTTAGGCAAGAAAACATTATAAATTAAAATATAATCTCGAAGATGGATGTCAACTTGACGCACAATTGGTATGTCTTATAAAAACATGAATTTTAAGAAAACAACTTATAGCAAATACTTCAATATTAGGATGATTAACTCATATATTTATGTCTCTCGATTCAATAAAAAATATATGAAAATGGATAACCTGAAAAAAGAACTAAAAACAGGGCATATAAGATTGCACAATGATAACACTTAGAGAAATGAGGAAAACAAAGGAGGTAAAATGAGCAGAATCCAAACCCCTATCCTTCCTCTTCTTTAAATGGATGAATAAATGGAGGAGTATTGATTTTTTTATTGTAATTGTTTGAAGATACATACCTCCACTTACTAAACTATGACTGATTTACGAAAAAATAAAAATAGTCCAAAAAGTGTATTTTTACATACTCCCCACTATAGGACAACTCATCGCCAAGCTATACTTACAGAAAAATGAAACATTTAAAATATTCCCATAACCATAAATGATGGTCTAACAAAGTCTATAATTAAATCATGAGGATTATTTATAAACCCAACCTTCCCTCTAGAGTTAGAATATGAAATTTCAAAATTCACATTCAAACCAAACACCCAGGGAGTATAAGTTCTAAAAATATTATAACCAAACATACCTGAATTTTCAATTTAGGACTATCCCATTAAATTCCCTTTAAATTGTTGAACATAACTTAGAAACACAAAATAAAACTGATCGGTTACAATGGACCATTTCCAACCATAACTATTTTGATCATGGAACTATTACTGCATGACTTGAACTGCATTCCCAACATAATTTCCACTTAATATTGGTCTGTCTAGTAATTATTACCTATCATTATATCCATGAATTATTTATATTGTGATTCTTAATTTCATTTTTTGTTTCATTACAAGCTATCTGGTCATGAAACTTTAATTACTATAATTCCATAAATTTCTTCTTTACCAACACTAGGCCTTATAGGGAGATGTCATAGGTCTTGTACAAAACACTTCTATCCAAAAATACTCATAAGAAACCATAGTTATACTCCCAAGACTCCGTGTAATGATCGTATTGTATTTGACCAACACCCACATCTAGAGGATGTACAATTTAATAAGACCCCCCCAAACCACCTCTCATCACCTGTCCCTAGGTTTCATTGCCATCTGAATTTAATCTAGAAACATTAAACCAAGTGACGCCACTCAGACACATTAACAATGAAAACTACTTAAAGAGAGCACCACATGATTTATAGGTCCATGGTGTCTTCCCACCATAGTAATTCTCAAACCACTAAACCAAGAGCATTATACTACTATAGATCACTTCTAGTTTCACATTGAAATGTTCGATCTTTTCTTGCTTTATTTAAGACAGATCTCACTTGAGCTCACTTGAAAACTACTTATGAAGTTGTGCCACATGAAAACCGCTACCTAAATTTACAAATCAACCATCACTGTTAATCTAGTCCTAAAAATTTAAACTAAAGGGTCATAACCAAAACACACTCTTCATTATTAATACATCTTACACAAAGAAATCTTAGCTCACAACATGCACTTATTTACTGAAATTCCAGTCAGAATGCTTTAGGTTGACCTGCTTAGAGGACATCCAAATTGATGTCCAATGCCTTTATTTGAAAACTAAATCATATTAACATAAATTGAAAAGTTATATCGTGATAATTGAGATAAACCCACTGAATTCCAAAATTGACTCATGGTGTGATTTAAGGGGTGCATACTCAACCAACCATTTCAATATCATACTACATTACAAGAAAATATGTGATATCAATCTATCACATTTCCTAGATTTCACATACAGCCCGAGTCTGAATATAATTTCCAAACCTGATTCAAACTCATACCTAAGTCTTAAATTCAACACCACCTCCATGTCTGGAAATCTTGAAATTTATATCTCACAGACTTTTGAAAGTCATTTTGACCATTCATGACTATTCTTTCTACAACCACTCTCCCAAAGGTTACATTTTCCATGACCTGTGTAATTCTCCCCACCATAGGATTTTAATATTAATAATTTTAATAAAAATAGGAATCTAATTCCCATGAAAAACACTCTTTCCACCACTAAACATGGTTTCTGGATGTGATTCAACATAATTATACCATGTTCCATCATGACAATCCATCCTTGACATACGCTGAAGCCTCATCTGGAACTAATATTCCATCCATGAAGAACCTGTGGTTCACTTCCTACCACGTAGATTTACATCATCCACTTAATAATAAAGAGAAATGGTCTATTCATAATCACATGCATTATGCAATCCTCATTCCTTGCACACACATTCAATCAACATCAATAACTACATCTTGAACTTTAACCCAGATTGATGATGTTATAAAACTCGATCCTCTTACATAGTCATCCACAGAACTAGGATAACTTATCTTTTCTACTAAAAACTCTAGTCTACATCACTCACCACAACATAGTTAATACCTAGGAAACCTCACTCAGTGAGTGATTGGTTAGCACAACCTTTTTAGATCCCACAACCCTAAGCCAAGTAGTTATGTGATAATACCCCTCAAGGTGTTACCTGAGATTTCATCCCTCAAACTCTCAGAGACTAGAAATTTTTTCACAAAACACCACACAACTCTCTCCACCAAACCTTAGTTAAATAAGAAATTTATATGATAATGAATACTAAATGTATGTTACATCAATGAAATGGGAACACCCATTTCATATAATTCATAGGACCAATGACACTATGCATTCTTGGTATTTTCTCGCCTACTCAAAAAAATCAAACCCAAGGGTCACATTATGCTACATAACCATTTAACATGGATGATGACTTCTTGAGCCATACACCTTTGAAATTAAACTCATGCAACTAACTAAACTAAATAAAATTAGATTGGCATGTCAGTCCCGCTAATCTCAAGCATTAAAGATGCTCTTAACACCTAGAAGTTTTACTTATCTCATGAACGCCTACAAACTTGGGGAATCATTCCACAACTAGAGTCCTACTCAATCCCAAAATACATAAAAAACACATTCTATGACCAAAAACTAAAAAGATGCATACAATGATGCTTAATATCTCCAAGGATGCTAGAAAAACTAAGTTAACCCCTCACATAACACGAGGAATCAACTCTAATTCTAGGTTTATTCCTAAAAGGTCACTAGAATCTCCCACCTAACCTATATTACAACATAAAAAGATGTCAACTAAGACTCATTGGAAATATCCACATTGCTATAAAAGATATATCCCAATGTAACTCTAAAACTATTCCCACAATAGGATTATTTATCACAATATATTTCTAATGTGTTATTTAAGCTATTTCATCAGTTCAAAATTATTATAAGTATTAAGGATGGTTTCTAGGCCACAAAACCAAAAAAAATCATTATATAAATGGGTTAGTACTAATATAACTACTAATTCATCAATTATTAATTTTTATAAGTAGAGTGGAATCTCTATGGATGATCTATCCTAAGAAAGTGAAGTTATAAGATTTAGTGGAATCCAGTTTGGGATGTTACAATGTTGTATCAATGGAGTTTTATCTTCCTAGTATTTACTATTTAGGATATTGTATACATGAGTATGAGGAATGTGTTGGAACCTTTGATGGATATATGAATGTTGTATTAATAATAATTTCTCTAATAGGAAGTCCTATTTTCCAGGGTTTCAGATTTTTGTTCTATTATTAAATATTAAAGTTGTATATTATTTCCCATTGAGAGAAAAAACAAGTTTTTTGGATGTTGTCATTTATTCTGGATATTCAGCTCTTGGTCATTGGTGGGAGGCCAGAGATGGTTTTTTCTGGTTTTATTTGTTTTTCAGGGCAGTGGTGTAGTAGATGTAAAGAATTATTATTTTTTATTCTGGGTAGCTTTTCGCGGCGGTTTTAACCGCCGTGAAAAGTATATTGGCAGTGGTTTAAATCGTCTCTAAATGGTGAAAACCACCGCTGATGTAAAATAAAATTTATGTTTAGAGGCGGTTATAACCGCCACTAAATAGGAGCATCGTGGTTGCCTCATTCCGCGGAGGTTTTACTAAATATAGCGGCAGTTTTACGGTCGCTGGAATTTGAGTTTATCCGCAGCGGTTATAACCGCTGTGAATAAAGTGATATCCAGGGCTCGTAAAACCGCCGCTAAATTCAGGAAAACCGTTGCGAAATGAGGCAGTTATGACGCTTTCCTGAAACCGCTGCTAAACGTAAATAACCACCACTAATAGATTGGAGACACCCTATTAGGCGACGGTTTCTGTAAACCGCCGCCAAAAAATGTAGCGGCGGTTTAAACCACTGCTAAACGCAAAAAAAAAACCACCGCTAAACGGAAATTCTATGGTAGTGTATCTATCAACTTTTTTTTATGAGTCCTATATTTCACCTTCATCATTGATTACTTATAGTGATTATTAGTGCTTCAAGTACTACTATACTATTAATTATGATGTACCATAACATGAGTCATTTAAAATATGAAATAATGCATCATCATTTCTATTATTTGATACTAAGATAAATTCTTTTTTAACACTTGATACAAAAAGGTAATTTGATGAGAATCAATCCATGTGGAAATATGATCGTGTGTGATTATCTCAGTTGACATATGAATCACCCACATCCCTCTACTTAAATAATTCACCTAGCATCTTGTAATATTTTTGAACAACAATATTTCATGTATGAGAATACATTTATGTTAGTTTCATATTTTATTTAATACTTATGAAGAAAAATTTAAATATTATATACAATGATGAATATATCATATGTCGAAGCTTATAATTGATTTTCATCAACTATTTATTATTCCCTTTCCTTTAACCATTATCTCATAATGTGAACCAGATAATATCATTTCAATTTCTATCCATTTTAATATTATTCCTATTAAAATACTTTCAATTTACTAGGACCTTTGCATGGGATTTTCAACAACGTATTTAACCTCATTCACCATATGGTTTGTTGAACTGTGTTCCCATTGATCATTATCTCTAGGAGAGTAATTAGAAAATTAATAAATAAGTTTATTATCTATATATTATATCCAATAATTCATGATTAATAAATATATTCTTTTTTTAAGGATGATAATTTGAGATTAATGGATAATTTATTATCCATATAGAATCAAAAATTCACTAAATAGTTATGTAACATCATAGTCTAAAAGGTGAGATAACAGTCGAGGTATCCTTCTTGTGGCTTATAACTATTCAATTAATTAACAATATCTTTTATATTTAGCCTCTCTTACTCATTTTCATGTTTTAATAGATGAATTATCATGGTGTGTGAATCCAGATCATTATATTTTATCATCACCAATTCATAAATTACTGACAACATGATGTAATGATCATTTAATTCATTAATATAATATATCATATAGAAATGATTTTAATCATTTCCCAAATTCCATAGTCAGTGATTAAGAACATTGGAGTTCAGAACATAATAAAAATATTTCAATAGAATTTGCATAAAAAATTACTATGACACTATTGTAAATTTCTATGGATGTGGTCATGATTTTTGTTAAAAATTAATACATGGTTCCCATGGATTTAAATACCATTTTCTATAATAATTTAAATAAAACACTAAAAAATTATATTAATTAGTTGACGTGACATAATTAATTATCATTTTATTAGTCTGATAATATTTTATAATGTCACTAAAGGCCCCACCATTGGATTTTTATTATCTTATCATGAGGATATAGTAATAGAAGTTATCCATATTCCCCGTCTCAAAACATAGAATTTACCTATATCAAAATACACAAATCTGTTTAGTTAATTAGCCTTTCCAACCACATTATGTAACACAAACATGATCTATTTTGTGATCTCCCATGTCATGATATACTAAAATCATATTTCTTCAATGCCTTTGTGGAAATAATATAAAATCTTGTGAGATTATTTAATATTGATGGTACCTTGGTTAATTTAACCCAAATATTAATTCTGAAATCCCATATTAATTAAAAATTCCTTATGAGATCTATATTAGGTATTCAATTTGTTGTTGCATTATAACTCATAAGATGGAAGGATAGGTCGACTTAAGATATTTATGAGATATTTTTTATCTTATGAATAAATATTATTTATGTTTCCAATTACATTCTAGCTAATATTATATGAATATTACATAATCAATTATCCATCTGGTATAATATAATTTACATATAATACCTTCCCATTATTTAATTTTCTAAAATTAATATTTATTAACATTATGTAATCTTGTTTAATTATTCAATAATCATGCATTAAATTACAAAATAACCATACACATGTAAAACAAAACCAATAATTGATATTATGATGGAATTTCAATTACTAGTTTTTATATCAAGTGGAAGGTAAAACAAACATGACCCAAGTTGAATAACTCCTTTAGATGATACATGGTTGAATTTTTAGTCCTTCGAATTCATTTTTCATTTATTTTTTATATAGTCAACTTATTGTCTATGTTGAGATGGATCGATTTAATTATTATGAAGGATGAGTGGATAGAATAATAAATACATAAAATTTCTTCTACTACTACTGTATGGATTCCAACACCAGGCATTGAGACCATAGGATATGATGAAGTGCCCCGAACATCGTACCCATAATTCATTCCAACACTATGGTTGGAATTCCTATTTTGTGGTTAACTTGTCCATAGTATATCACTCACACTATATGTGATATTTTTACTCTTGGTGTAGTTATGCTTTGTAATACATAGTGGTGCTCAACCAATTTTATGTTCTTGCATCTAACAATTATCCTTTGTAACTTTTTTGTTTGTTTCTTCTCATCTCAAGTTATGAAACTTATCCTCTTACTGGGAGCTCAATCTATTACATTGGAATTTTTACTAGTATGTGAGGGTGACAGGGGATAAGGATTATATATACAAATCCTTATACATATAAAAAAAAATAAGAAATGAAAAAGGAATGATGCATGTTTCATCTTAATTAATTTAGTAATAAATATATTACAAAAACCCATATTGTATATAATTGAATTAGAATGAAACCTGACATGAATAATGATTTTACATGTTCTTGTTAATCCAAAAAATGCGATGAATATGAAATCTAAAATTATAACAATTATGTAAACTAATATTTTATTAATATAAATTTCATTATTTAATAATTAATTATCTTATAAATTAATTAGTACTTTTATCTTATCTTTCTTTTTGAATAGTTCCTAAGATTCAAATCATCTATAATTTTAATTAAATTAAATAAGTAAAAATTTATTTAAAAAAATTAGAACATTTTATATAATTCCTAAGAAGAGGTTGTGTATCCTATTAAGTCAGATTTAAATTCTTATTCGAATTTAATATACATATCATGCTCTAGATGAAAAATGATTTGTGCCCTTCGACATTTCATGACATGTAATGTAACTGGTATAGAATTTGACTTCTGATATATATGATCATTTTAACAAATTGTGTATTTTATCTAGATGCCAATCTACATAGAACACCATGATATTAAATGAAATGTTCTTCCATCAGCCATGTTTTTTAGTTTAAATGGAATCTCTAACCATAGTACATCCCATGAATATACATAGTGATTAAAATGAGTGATTACCATGAATTACATGACCTATTCAATGACCATAAACTTCATGTATTTTGTAAAATCATGTGGTTATTTTTTCAAGCATTTATTTTGACATGATTCACTGATAATCACTCACTTTGTACTCCAGGGAATAATTACCTAATATATGACGTGTACAAAATTATACATGCATATAGATTTCCCTTTCCTTAGTTAATTATCTAGTTTTTTCCTCACAAGACACACATGTATTAGCACATTTCAACACCTCATTATTTTAAAATAACATTTTGTTTAATATCTTAGATTTCATAGAACATCAAGATTAAACAAACTCAAAAATATCATTATTTTAACATTCATATCATAAAATAGACATTAAATTGGTAGGTTTGAATAAGAAAAACTATATTATGAAACAAATATTAAGATAATATTTGAAAAAAAAAATCTTAGGAAATGAATACATAATTTTTAGTAATTTCATTTTATTCTTCAAATAAATGTTTTTTGTAAAAAATAATTTTTAATTATTTCTATGATAAAATAAATAATATTGATATGTGAATTAGAAAACATATTTTAAAACATTTTCTTATATTTTTTACACATAATTTCAAAACTAACATAGTTTGATTGTTTGGGGATTTTCTAAAAAAAGTTGATTTTTTGGTAAAAAAGTGAAAATACTGTTTTTAAAAAATTAAAAAATTCCTAGGAAATAATTATTATATGGTCATGATTTAAAATTTAATAACCCTTATTATTGATAAAAATTTATCTCATGAATAAAGTTTTACATAATGTGTTATATGTAGAAAAACAAGCTTAAAAGTTTTGAAAATCATGATTTTATCCTTTGAAAACACTATTTTTATGAGCTATACGCATAAGATATTTAGAATTTATTTTTATCACTTTTATAAATTTTTGATTTAAAATAGGTTTCATATTTTTAATTATGAGGTCCCAATTAGTTTTTATGACCATTTTATTTTTAATCCATAAAAAATTTACGATGGTAAAAAAAAGATTTACCATAGTATAGGGAATATAATACAGCTAGTTGAAGTTAAAAGTCAAAATAATACAATTCTTAAAAAAATAGATAATTAAATGGGTGTTTTATGTGTTTATTGACATTAAACATACTTTGAAACATTAATAATGAACTATATTTGTCGTAATTAATTCTACTTGAATGTGGTCAGGTTTAACTATAACTAATCACTATTTAATCACTTAAAACCACCCCCTCCGAAAGTATAAATACCACCACTCATTATCTAATTTTATCATAAAAAGACATGATAATTTTTTTATATCAGAAAAAACCTATCCTTTAAAATATCTCTATGTCTTTGTTCTACTGTTATCACCCAAATAAAAATTCCTTGTTATTTAAGGGGTCTTTCAAGGATGTGATATTCAAGTGGTAACTTTCTCAAACCACCTCTCTTAATTTTCTTTCTATTTCTACCTTCTCCCCACCTCATTCATTTGTTAAAGATTAATAACTTTAGAATCATGTATAAGCTGGAATTATATATTGCTCATGGTATATATTATACCCATCCATTTTCTTATATCCTTTAATATAATTAAATGAAACCATTGTCATATTATTGTTGTTAACCATCTCCATAGATAATGGTATTTTGTTTTCCATTACCTCCATCAAGTATGGTCAAAAAATTATTATTCTTATTAAATAAGATATTTATAAGTATATAAATATCATATTTCATGTTTAATAACAAATTTATAGATGTAATATTTAATAAAATGAAACTAGTTTGTGATGGTTTGATAATCCTCTAAAATAAAATAAACATTTATCATTAAATTTTTTATCAAATGAATCATCCTAATTTCATATATAAAAATGTAATATGGGAGTATTTAAACATAAATACGTGAATTAATACCATTTAATTTCACTTATAGAATATTTTTCCATTTTACAAGAACATCTGAAATAATACACCACTGAACCGACCAATAAACCATGAAACGAACGCACAAAAAGGAATGAAAATAATGAAATATTACTAATTAACAGGATGTAAGATCTTATAAAATCATCATATAAGGAATTATAAATTTTAATATAGTTTTAAAATAAATTACTAACATTCTCTAAACAATTATATAGTATGTTTAAGTATGAAAAACTAAAGGGAATTGTGAGGTATGAGATGACTTAACTCAATTTTCATACTTTTGGTTGGACTTCAAATTCATTGATTATGTAATAAAATGATTATTTTTGGAATAGATTTTGATTTTATTATATAGTATTTCAATGTTTTTTATTTGTATTTACATTTTATACACCTAATATATACATTTTATTAATGCTCACTGAAATGATATGATCCTTGTAAAGGACCTCATCTCAATTTCTTTTTGTTGAGGCATATTTTTATGTTATAAACCTACATTATTTTTAATTATGTAAATAATGATCCTTGGACATGTTATATATTAAAATTATTTATTATCATGATATTTAATTTTTTTAATGTTATTCATTCATGGAACATATGATTATACTTGTTACAAAGTTGTAATGGTTAAATTCACAATCTCATCCCGGATTGTTTATGTTAAGTCCCCACTAAGAAATATTTCAATTTCATGTCAATGTGTTCTATTTTTTGTTTCAAAGATTATTTCCTACAATTATTTAAATTCATTTTTACCCATTATTTTAATTTTTATAATTTTTTTGAAAGGAATGTTTTTTTCTTTTTATAAACAATTTACATTATGACTTTTATAACACAAATATGAAGAGTGTTTTTGTTTACTTAGACATAATGAACGAAATTTTCCACCAACATATTTCTTTAAATTTTTAAAATATTATTTTTGAATAAAATTATTTCTTTATTATGTGTGTAATATTTATATTTTAACAATTATTTTCTAATTAAAAATGGTTTTTTACTCAAGGAATATTCTAACACTAAAATTAATTATTTTCATAAATATAAACATTATTTGTTGAATATTTTGTTAAGGATTTACTCTAATGATACAATTCATCATATTTCTTTTGGTGGTTTATAATCGGTTTTATTAGGGGAAAAATCATATTTCGTACGACCAATTCTTTTGATATATACTATTATTGATTTGTTATGGCATGTTGATTTAGTTTTATTATTTATTCATATGAGGACCGAATTGGACATATTAAGTTATTGGAGGGGATTGATATAGACCCTAATAAATTTTTATGTCTCATGAGACCACCCAGATTGAGTTTTTTCCATGGTGCCACCCATTTATTTTCAGATTCCATAGAATAGGGACCTCGTGGTATTTTTCGATGTCTTCACTAAGGCTATGATAATAATTTTCAAATTTATGGAATTGTGAATTCCAAATGTAACATACTGATTAAGATTCCATGCATTGATGCCCCGATCCAGATGGTTATATGACCTCATGCGCACCTCCCAATATGTCATAGGCTTTTGACTAGTAGTGAGGGTCTAATATCAATAATGGGGAGACTATACCATTGTTTATCAGAGAAACACACTAGAAGAAAATAATAAGAAATATTGTAATAACATATAACCATAAATAGAAGAGTTCCAATATCAAAGGATGACCAAAAATGGAGATACAATATATAAAAATGAAATGAAAATATGAGATCCTCAGTATGTGCCAAGTGAAAAAAATGGAATCCAAAAAATAATGACACTGAATACTCTTAAGTGAATCATGAACCATGTATGTTTTCCTCCACCATTCTCTATCCTGACTCATCTATCTAACATAGGGCCTTTTCCCTTTATCATGTCCTAAAAATATGAAATTTATTTAGGTACTAATTTGGAAGCCCAATTAGGGTGTGAGTACAACTCAGTAGGCCCATACCAATGTTGTCTAAAATAATGTATAGTTAAATAGTGTATGTAGTTGTTTAAAGATTAAAGTATAAGAAATAAAGTAAACCATTTATATTTATTCAATTCTTATTTATTTAACTACAAAATCCCTCAAGTTTATGAGGACACCCGCATCTCAATACTTTCTTCCTCCCTTACAGGAGTCTAAACTACTTCACATTATAAATTCACAATTAATTTACCAAATGAGATTTCGTTAACAATTTTTATTTCAATTCACAATACAAATAATTGGAACAATAGTCCAATTACACTATTTATGGAGTATATGTTCATGTCTAGTGCCCCATGATTATTTGAAACATTATACTTTATATCATATATCATGGGTATTTAGAGCACCTGTCCCTATACTATACAATTTGAATGCATGTATTGAGTCCAGAATGCCATCTCTGAAACCCCATGGGTATTTAGAACATTAGTCCATGTCACCCACCCTTTTTTCTCAATAAATCACATATATCACATGTATAATATATTTCACCTTAACTAATTCAATGATTAATTATCATAACAACTCTATGAAATAATTCAACAATTAATTAATCATGAAAAAACCCTTCAAGTAATTCATCAATTAATTAGTCCCAATAATTAGATTAATTAATTCACCAATTAATTAAACCCATTACATTCTATTCAATATTTGAATATAATTCATAATTTTGGTTTTATATTTGTGAAATTTTATTTTTGAATTCGTTAATTTTCATTTGATAATATCTATCTCCTTAACCTTTGTATTGTATTAATTTTCCATATTAACTTATAAACTATTTTAAAATTCTATAACCATCATTAAATAATTAATATCCTCTGGAAACAATGATTATTATTCAATATAAACACATTATTTATGTTAGGATGATTGGTTAACTTTCCCTAAATATTTGAACTCCTTTTAAACCATCGATACTATTAAATTTTACTATATTAGTTATATATTCAATATACATTCCATTTTATTTTCATCATCAATTTCATCATAAATTCAATTGTAACTAGTGAATTCTTCCTCGTTCAATTTATTATAGAGTCATTTTTCAATAATATCATAGGAATTATTGACTCTCACTTCATTATCAATACTCTCATCACCCTGTAAAGTTTCTAAGAAGTTTAAATTTTTATTATAAAATATATTTGTATGATTTTATTTTGAAGAAAAAGTTTAACATATAGATTTTTTTATTTATTTTTAGAGAGTATCCCTATACTTTAATATTTATCCTTAATAAATTCTTATTATTTTACCTCTTGATTGAAATGTGTAATGTGGTCAATGGATCCACACGTTAAAATTTTAATGGAATATTCCAATGATATTTCCCCACACATATTCTCACACTATTAAATGTAAGTGTAAAAACATTATATAAATTCTCTTAAATGTATACTTATAATTATAAACAACCATATGTATCTTAATCAACATATTTCTTACTATTATCATTAAAAAAATATTTTAAAAAAATATTTTAAAAAAATATTTTTAAAAAATACATTTTTAATGGATTGTTTTATAAAAATACTTCCCTTTCAGATCAATACAATATTATAATCTCCAACAAAATCTATCTCCATCTCAGAAATTTGAATTTTGAATATAAAATGAAAACCAATAACTATGCTTAACTGATATCAACATTGTATTCTATTCAATCATGATTCATTCCTATTCCTTAAAATATGATCAAGGTTTTCATACCATGCCATATTCTACCATGGAATCAACCATCGATTTCTTATTCTTAAATCTAAAACTATAGTCTTGATATTTAATGTCCGATTTTTTGAAAAATAGTTATTTGATTTAATCCACTTAAATCACCAAAGATGAGTTTAGGTGACTCCTAGAACACTAATTTATCCCTTTTTAGTTACCCTAATTTCACAAAAACAATTTCTAGTATATATTTGTGATCATATTCATTTCCAGTTGAATATAAAAATTTCCATATGTCTAGAACTAGATGAACTTAGTAACAACCTTATGAATTATGAGATAATCCATACATTTTCATGCCTTTAAAATTTTCTTATAATTCATGAATTTTACAATGTGAAATGAAAATTATGAAGTCGGGTAAACCATAAAAAAATTGAAGCTAACCCTTCAATGTCTATCCACCGTAAGAAATATTTAGAACATCTTATGAAATAAGGAAAAAAATTGTATGATGATAATGAAAACCTTATGAAATTTCAATAATACATGAAGCATATATTAAAACAAACTCAAATAATCCATATAATGTGACTAAATAAACCATATAATAATAAAACATTATCATTATGGACTTATTAAATAAAAATTATGATGTTTCTAAATAAACTTTATGAATTCCATGAATTCTCTATTTTCTCATTAATTATATACAAGGCTTACTTTATGAAAGCTGCAATAAACCTAATGAATTTCCCATAATAACTTTTCTAGTCCAAATATATTCAACTATAAATAATTCAAGATTACTTAAAAAACATGTAATGTTTTAAACTTCATCAAAAAATAAAAATTATCATTTACCTTACGTAACAGACATTAAATCATTTGAGTTTGAAAATGGATTATTTATTAAAAATAAAATGAAACACAATAAATATATCCAATTCTTCTTTAACCTCTCATAAAGATAATATCTTCTTGGTAAAAACTAAACCATTAAATATTAATATTAATATCAAAATGTAAATAACCACATATATATTATTTCTATATAATTACATATGATTTCCTTAATAGGTTATCAAAGATGATGCATACTTTTTGTAATCATTCTATATGCTTGATATATCTTTCTATGACTACATAAAATGAATTTTTATAGTAACTCCCATAGATGTGAATTTAAATAAATAGTGAAAATTCAATTAATGGAAAGTGATATAATCTTCTACATCTCAAAAGGGATACATATTTTCTTAATTTAATCTATTAATGTAATATTACTCCAAAGACAATGGTTTCTACAATGTTTGGGGAATATGTGGAAATAAATTTCACCAATTCATAAAATTAAATGATTATTGATATGAATTAATAATAATATCAATTTTAAGATACAATAAACAGGTTCAAAAATAGGTATATCCAATAAACTATGTAACATATAATTTTCCCATTGGTATTTTTTCCATATAACCACCTCCTATAGAGACATCCATGAGATAAATATGCATAGTAAAAGCCTCATAAACTTATAATCACCCAATATATGATGGTCTAAACATCATCAATGTCTCTTCCTATAGATATCATCTCGACCATATCAAATATTGTTTAGTATATTATCATATATTTTCATGGTTCTCATTATAGTGGGGTATAACTAAAAAATTTCTATGTAATAGATACTCTGATAAAATTATCACATTAATGTTATAGATAAAAAATAATCATTTTATAAGGTATTTATTATTATTTAAGTTAATAAATATTTTTATTAATGAATTAACTATTGTATTTGGTTCTCTATAACAAAAGTATATTGATCATTCAATTAAAAAACTATTCAAATACTGGATTATTGTAAATATCTTATCACATGATGATTTTTATTCAAAATAAAATTAATTTCATAATTTCCTTAGAGTATTTTTTTCTTATAATGGTTATCATTGTTCTAATATAAAATTAATACTTGAAATTATATAGTAATATTATTTAAAAAAAGTCTTATAGTTAAGATAACATCTATTTTCTAGGACAATGGTTATATTTAATTTTACTGCTAGAATAAGATTTATTCGATCTTCAAATCCCCATTAGTGGTCTTTGAGTAGTGATATGAGTTTTAATTTAAAATAACATGTTGAAAATAACGAAATATGGATATTATTTTTATTTTATTTTAATGTGATATATTTATTTCATGTAATAAATAATGATATTTCATATCAAGTCATATGATATAGAATTTATAATTATGGAGAGGTTTCTGACATAAGATATCATAATTTATGACTAGACTAGACCATAAAATATTAGATATTGTAATATGAAATTTAGTGTAATCATTTGGTTTTATATAAAAGATATCATTTGATATATGGAATTATAACATATGATAATCATGATTTACACTATATTCATGTTGATAATACAACATTGAATCTAAAATATGATATATATTATATCATAAAATACAACTCCTCATGTGTGAAAGGTTATATCACATTCCAATATTGTAACATGGTATGTTAAGTCCTATAGAATATAAATATTATTAAATAAAATATAAAATAATAGGATACAAATATTGATCTAATTATTTCCATTGATTTTGATGCTTGGAAAAACCATAATTTTACTTCTCATTTTGTCTTCTTTAATTTGATTTTGTTATTATAATAATTTGATTATATATTTTAATTTAACTAGAATTGTGGATGATCATTTTTCTTAATGTGGAAAAAATATGTTTTGTTCTACGTATTATGGTAGTTTTGAAGTAGTGTGGAATCACTAAAAAATGATTTTTCTACCCAAAATTGGTATCCAACATCAAATTTAAGATGAAAATTATGTTTTGGAATTGATCTTTTGATAAAGAACTTTAGTTTTGAAATATCATGTCTGAACTGAACATCTAGTTTTGAAACCTAACATTTAGGAATAACCCTATATTTTTTCTATCTAAATTTTTTTATATTATCCTAGAATTTATAATCAATTAAATATTATTAAATATATTTTATGTGTTATCCTCATAAAAAGAAACCCCACATTTAATTACTCATATGTAGGATTTGAATTTTTAATATTTCTGTTATTTCTACAATTATTTTAAAAGAGTAAATATATCATTAAATTTAATTCAAATAATATTTCAATGGATCTTCAATAACATATTAAATCATTCTTATTTCTGATGGAATTCATGATTCTATGTTACGGATAATATTATAATTTCAATCATATTCTGTATTTT
The DNA here is from genome assembly GCA_963277665.1 of Viscum album. Classification (NCBI taxonomy): domain Eukaryota; kingdom Viridiplantae; phylum Streptophyta; class Magnoliopsida; order Santalales; family Viscaceae; genus Viscum; species Viscum album. The sequence goes on from OY728119.1 coordinate 120,084,642, forward strand.
GATAATCATAATTTATCTGAAAATATTTCTTAAATTTTGTAACCATGTTTAAATCAAGAATATTATTTACTAATAATACTTATACTGCATCAATTAGTTATTAATATATTATAGTTCATAGGATCATTCTTTCATGACTAAAATTTGATCATACAAGTGATAATATGAGTATTAGTATATTTCCTGTAATAATATGTTTTTCTACTACTTTACTATCTATACATTCCATACATCAGTCTATATATTTTTAAAAATGGTAGTGCTATGATTTTTTTTATTATATTAATATGAATTTATTTTATTTATTTATTTACAAAATATGCATTAGATAACTCTCAACAAGTTTTCCCTAACCATGTACTATTTTAATTGTTTTTAAGAACTCAGGTGATGATTAATTTTAGTACTATTGTTTTTCTATACTTGATCTCCTGTTAATGATTTATAACATGTTATACACTCAACTTTTGATATCCCTTGTAAATTAATATTCTATTTCAAATCAACAATCTCATGGAGAGAGTATTTATGGAGTAGACAAGGTGATATTTAGGCCTTGAACGCCTATAAATATTGATCTATTCATTCTATTAATTTTATGCTGCATATTATATTTTAAGAAAATAGAATAGAATTCATTTCCAAATATCCAAGGGGTCACTTTTAAATTTACATGTTCATTTAAAAGGAAAAAATAACACCTATTATATATTCTTCTATATTCTAACAAAACAAATTGTATCAATGGAGGAAACATTTGAATAATCTTTTTTTGATCTAGAATAATATTAAAATCAAAATATATATGAATTTCTCTAAATGGTATGAAATATGAAAATATATTATAGTAAAATCGAATGGAAACAAAGAAACTAAGTATGATCTTAATTCATGAGTCATGAATGTAATCATTTATTGTCTTGGCCCTGATGAAATTAATTGTGTCTTTCAATGTCCTACTATATTTAAGATTAGGAGTAAAGTTTATATTTCCTATAAATTAATTGAAAACATCATACTACTAAGGTACAACAATGAAAAATTGATCATTGATACGTTCAATATTTATGAAGGTGGAAGTATTACTCAAATTAATTGAAGGTTGACTAAAATATTCATTGTTATTTCTACCTGGGGAACACTAACTCAAGAATAAGGTTTTTCTTTATTTATACAAAGAGTTTTACCCTATATGTGGAATATAATATCTTCTTCTATTTCACATTCCACACCATTCGAATATTTAAAAATGAAACAAATTATCAGAATATTGATTTTTGATGATGATGAAATAAAATCTATGATTAAAGATCATAGAATAATAAACATATTGAATATATATCCTAATGTTACTAATATATAAGGTGGAAATATGGTGAAGGATTATGTTACATCCTCAAATGATTCAATTTCTTCAAACTCTTGAGAGTAACATGATCCTATATCCATTAAGTCTTTAAATTTATAAAAAAAGAATGAATTTATTTTGGAAGTTATTTAATGATTCTAAGCATAATGGCTATTAAAAAAAGAGTTTATATTACACACATGGACGTGTATAGGGAATATAAAACATGATTGATCGCTACTAATCTCAAAAATAGGCATAAAAAAAGGATAAAAATCTTGTTATGAAGGAAAATAGTGACTGAAAATTTAAAAAGACTATGAAATATACAAGGATTATTTTTAGACACCACAATATCTCTTTATGTGTTGAGTCAAAATACTATAAATCAAATCAGAATTTAAATATTTTAATTATGGAAAAAGAGGAGGATGTACAATTTTACTATTCTTCTACTTTAGATTTTGAATGATTCTTAAATTATAATTGTACTAAAAAATATTTTATGACTTAAGAATAATATTAATCCCAAATAATAAATTATAAACTTTTAAATAATATGCATACTATTATATTAATATAAGAAGAAACAAGTAAAAACAAAACATATAATTAAAAGAAAACTTTATTAAGTATGTTTCAAGATGCAGTGAGAATGAACATATAATTAAAGAGTTATAGGTTAAATATGAATCTTTTAATATTTATTCTATTGTGTTTAAAAGGTAGAAGTGTGTTTAAACAGATTCATGGAATGGGTGTTTGTAAAAAAATCATATGGTACTAGAAGTAGTTGTTAAAAACCTAATATATATGTATATTATTATTTTCAAAGATCAAAAAATAATAGCACATCTAGAGTGACATTTTTTATTGTAGAATTAGAGGAAATTATATCATCCCACCCCTTGTAATTGGATTGAGAAGGTGGAAGTATATAACATAGACTTTAGAAAAATACCCAAGATGCCAAAGGATATAAATAAATTCCAAGGGATTCATTAATATAGGGGGTATGATTTTCCCTTTGAAAATAGAATAACCCAACCAAAAATTTTATAACCAAAAACCTCTACATGAATCATGATAATAATATAAAGAACTCAAAGCAAAACCATTTTTATAAAAAACAAAGTATACCCAAGTACAAAACTAGAAGGAAACAACATCAAAGTACACTAAAGAAGACCAAACCACAAAACTCAAGGACTCCATGATTCTCCATGATCCAAATCAACCAAACAGCCCATGTATCATAACGCGCCACTAAATAAGTGTGATACATTACTGTTCATCATGCATTGATAAATAATATCTACAAAAGAACCAAAGTTACAAAGTAGGGGTGAGTAATGAAACTCAGTTGGATTTCCCTAAATGAATTCCCTACTCATGAAACTAGGAAATAACATCTTAGATCATCTATATAAGGTAATTTATATTAAAACCATTTAAAACAGTTCAATAATTTATAAAAAAACAAATTCCATACTAAATTAGTTTTCTAAACTAAACCACTTTCCATGGAAAGTAACCAAACATGTAATTCCAAACATTTCATTATTTCAATTTAAATTACCCATCCTTTATTATACGACCACACACACCCATACACCCAACCACAGAGGCATGTTGTTACCATTTATATTGAAACTTCATGTCCAAAAACGATACCCTTTAATGGTGGTACTTCACAAACCAATATCCATCCATTCCACACATTCTTTACCAGTTAATCTATACATTATAATCCATTGTTTCAAAACCAATTCCATCATTTCAATAAACCATACCTTCATTGGAAATCATAACGACAAAGGATTTCAATAAAAAAATATTGAAAACCACTCTCAAAAACCATTTCAATAAAACTCTCCTTTTATTGAAGACCATTTTCCGTGAATAAAAACCAAATGACTATTTTTAAATCCTCATTTTAAAATCATGTAACCAAATTTACCTTTATCCAAAACGCCCAATTTAGCACAATACCATAAACCATCACCAAAGAAGGTTTCCAAAAATCATTGCACAAAAAACTCAAAATCAACTTCACACAAAACAACCAATTTGAAAGCAATCCTTCTATTTCTATCAAGAGGAGTCTATAGTGAATTTACTTACCTCAGGATTTATGATGACAACGAAAAACTGTATGAAAAAATCAATGAAACTGGGTTGAATAGCAAAAACATTATCTTATATCTCTTCCCTTATCATCAATAAGGCTAAATCTGACCATGATTGGAATAAGAATCCATTATATATCCATAAATTACTAGATCAATGAAATTGAGATAGATATAGATAATTAGATATAAGAAAAACCACCAAAAATACACTAAACAAAGACTTTCTATGATAATATAGCTTTAACAAAGAAATAAATGCCTTTAGATCAGCTCTGGATTGATGGGGAATGATTATGTAGCCTTTGGGAGGTAGAAATCATGAGTTAGGGTTGAAATGGGACAAAACAATAGGGGTTAATGCCTAATCCCAACCTAGATCCACTTTCTTTGGATCTTGTTTTTAAATCATGCATGGTTAGTCACAAGATTAGAAAAACCATTTGCTAATCATGCTCTACCCTCTACCTAAAGAGGAACCTCACATAGGTTTCTCATATGGTTAGACAAATTATGTTCCAACCTTGTAAAACTCTATTGTCCGACCTTGAACAGTTTCTCCTAGGTAGCCCCAAATTGGAAACACCATGTTTATACCAATGCACCTTCCTCTTAGCCTTTGTCTTATTTTTCACAGTTTCCTGTAGGAGTTTCATACCTTTCACTAATATTGATCCAACTGTGCACCTTTACAATATCCCCAAAAAAATCTAAAAGGTTTGAAAACCCTCCAAAACTTCACCCAAACACATTATATACTTAAAATAAATTAATTAAGGGTTACTTACTTGAAACTAGTGGTGCTAAATTTTCCCAACCATTGGGATTTCCGTCCTCAGAAAGTATAAAACTAGAAATTCACTAAATTATTTTTGACCATGTCTATTTTATTTCATTCTTCCATTCCCAAGTCTCCTCATGAATCTAACCATGTTTCCAAAAAACATAAATTAGAATGATTCTTTTTCTATGTAATACTCTCTCTTGTCTATCCATAATCCACCGCGGAATGTGAACCAATGAAGAATCCGGCTATAGTTCAATGTGATTCCATTAAACCACATGGTTAGGATAAGGCTGGTATGTTTTCAACTTAGATACATGAAACACATTATGCACCAAAGTAAACTTTTATAGAAAATCCAACTGATATTACACCCCACCAACCTATTCATTTATCTCAAAGGGGTCTATCTATCAAAGGGATAACTTTCCCTACATCAAAAAATGTTGATGTCCAAGCCTTGGAGAGATCCTTAAGAAAACATGATGCTCACCTTGAATGAAAATGGTTGACCATGATGATCCACATACGATTTCAGGTGAATCTGATCTATCTCTATATATTTCCTGATAAATTAAATCTTCTCTATTTTTTCTTGGACATGGCTCAGACCAAATTGTGATGTCTCACCTATTTCCACTGAATAAATTGGTTAATGAAAAAAACCCAGAAAATGATTCAAAAGGAGCCATATATATTGAGGGCTAATAGTTGTTATATGAGAACTCCACTAATGGTACATTCTCTTCCCATGATCTAGAAAAATATTTTACACATGCCTTCCAACATTTTAGACATCAATTAATATTACCCATCCGTATAATGATGATATGTCGTACTCATACTCATCTTCATCTCAATGGAATTCTATAAAGATATCCAAAAATAATATGTAAACCTCGGATCTTTGTCTAACACTATCGAAACTAGTACGACATACCTCTCTACCACTTTTCATATATAGATTTTTTTTTTCAAGTCCTCTACGATATGATATTGATGAATATGGTTGAAATGTGATTACATTGTTATCCAATTCACTATCATTTATATGGTATCGAGTTTCTGAACCATTATTGGGATACATGTTACAAAATCTATTGTTATCTTTTCCCATATCTATATAGGGATAGGTAAATAATGAAACATACTTTATGGTCATTGATGCTTTGATTTAACATATTGATAAGTTAAGCATCTCAAAACATACTCGTCCACCTTCTATTTCATGTCAACCCACCAAAAATATGCTTTCAATGCTTTATACATCTTCTGTGTTTCAGGATGAATAGCCCATCTCGAATATTGTTAATCATAAGTAATTTGTTCCTAATAAGACATAGGTACGACCATCCGATTTCTTAACCACAACACTAAACTCTCATACAGCTTACATCGCTCAATGTTCTACCCTCTATTAAGTTTTAACCTCATTAAAACACATTATGAGTCAGAAATATTTACCTCTTTAACCATCTCTACCAAATCATGAATGAAAAAAACTGGAAAGAAAACTGCAACATCACCTTATTCATCACATTCCAAGTGCATGTCGGCTAGGACCGACATCAACTACCACTAATCCGAAGATTCTTATTCCAACTGCGTATACTAATTTCCTCTTATTTCATCTACCACCAAATTTATTTTACCTGGTGTATAGATTATGACAATTTCAAACATTTAGGGATACTCCATCCATAATTTTTGTCTCAAATTCAAATCCATTTGGGAGAAAAATATGTTTCAAGATCATATGATCCATAAACACCACAACTTTATCCCTAGAGAGGTAATGATTCGATGTCCTCAAATCATGGAAAATGGTAGCGAAATCTAAATCATGTTTTGTGAAATTATTCTCATAAAATTGTAACTATCTTGATGAATAAGAGACAACATGATCTCTCTGCATAAGAAAATGAACCATCCCAGATCTATAAGCATCATAATACACCATATACCCTTGTCCTGATTCCATTAATAACAAGATAGATTCTTATTTAAAGAAAACTATTAGATCTTGAAAATATTTCTAACATTCATCAGTCCATTCAAATGGAAAATTATTCCTTTTACAAGCTATCATCGGTTAATAAGGTCATTATAAATCACAAACAACGTTCCAGTAATAGTAATATTGACCAAAGAATCTACGTATCTTGAAGAAATTATTTGGTAATTTCCAAGACATAACAACTTCTATATTTTTTGGATCCATGGAAATGACTTTTTCATAGATTACAAGAACAAGAAAACATACCACTTGTATCCAATTATCACACTTTGGTAATTTGGTATTCAACTAATAATCCCACCGAATTCCTAAAAATATCGCCAAGTGTTCCTCATGGTCAGACCATTTCTTTGAATGCACCAATATGTCATCTGCAAATAATAAATCAAAAAAATCTAGATATCTTTGAAATATCTAATTCATAAATCTCATAAAGACTGTTGGTGTGATTATAAGATCAAAAGTAATTACCACGTATTCGTAATGTCCATATTGACTTCTGGAATATATTTTCAAAATATCCTCCTTCCTAACCCACAATAGGTGGTATCATGGCCGCAATTCAATTTTAGAGAACTATTTAGATCCCCTTAGTTGATATAATAGATCATGAATACATGGATGTGGATACCAATTCTTTATTGTAAATTGGTTATTAATATGATAATCAAAAAAAAGTTGAAAAGTTTAATCTCCCTTTTTGAAAACAAAGATTGGTGATTCCCAAAGAGATAGGCATGTCCAAATGAACCCTTTTCTTTCTAGATCTTCCAACTACACTTTTATCTCCCTTTATTCTATTGGTGACATCCAGTAATATGGAAGGGAAATAAGACTATTCTTCAAAATAAGATCATTCATAAAATCCCCTAATATTGTGTGTTGACACCCTGAGAAGTTTTCTTGAAAAACATCCTAAAACTGATCAACAACCGCTAGAAAACTGTTATCCTCAATATCATTCATTGATTCCAAATTCAATGCATCCAAATAGTATTAAGTCATTCCAATTATTGGTTCCAACAATCTCATTTCACTTTCCTTTACATTAGTTCCCCTCTAAAGAGAAGCTCAATGTCAACTTCAGTTGTAAAACTAACCCTTCAGGTATAATAGTAGATGCGAGCCTTGGACATTTTCAACCAATTCATAACTAGGATTATGTCATATACAACCATTTACAGTATAAAGAAATCCTATATCATATCGGATCCATAAAAATATATAGAACATGTTCTAAACATAAAGACTCAACATCCTCTTTGACCGAGAGGAGTTTTATGTTTCATCAGTGAAGGAATAAACCCATCATTTAAACTCAGTAAATCAATAGCCTGAGAAGTAATAAACCATTGGGATGCACCTATATCAAAAAAATCATGAATAAGGTTAGAATTCAAAAGAATCGTAACTCCCACCATCAATGGTTCAAATTGATCATCCACAATAACCTCCTTAGCTCCATATAACTGCTTACTCGCAGGAAATTATTCTTTATTCACCTATTGAGATTTACCCTTACGATGAGTCATGGTATTCCTAGAATCACCATGTCCAGATCTATTTTGTAGATGATGATTATTCTTTTTACCTGATCTCCTATAGTCATATAATGCCTACGAGACCTAATAATTATTACAAACACCTAAACATGGAGAACTGTGACAATAGCACCGATGATTCCCCATATGATTGCAATTTTGTAATGCTTTAGTTGGTGTTGTATATTCTCTCATAATTTGACTAATAGAACCACATTGGAAACACCCAAGATTTCTCTTGGGTCTTGGAGGAAGATTTAACGATCCAATCATCTGATTTTAAGTCGTACTCCCAGCTTGAAAATAGTTTCCCATCTTCATTTTTCTCCAAGCAATAGAGTTCCCAACATTTCAAAAAGGTATCAACATACTTCCTCAACCCATATCTCTTGAGATTTATCTTTCGTCCATAATAAATATATTGACCATATCTATATAATCTTTAATATAGATCACATTAATATTTGAGTGAATGTCTTACCTTATCTTTGATTCAAATATGTGTTCGTTCAAGGATACACTAATAGTAACATCAGGTGAAATACAGACTAAATTCATGAATTTAGTTGCATACTCTGTCAATGTGAGTCTCTCCTACTTCAAGATGAAAAGTCTATCATTCTTGCAATCTACAATGTATTAGGATAGAATTATATGTTTAACAATTCCTAAAAATCATCCCATGAATATCCTTGGTCTAATTTGTCTTCGACTACTAATTCCCACCACTTGTGTGCAATATAGTCCATCATATACATTTTCTGTTTAACTTTCATCTCTAATAGTGTTCCTAGGAAATTAAAGATTCAGTTCATCAAGTTCAGCAATGACCCTTCTTTTCTTAGTTCTGAATCACACCAAAATATTTGTGGATTCTAATTTTGGAACAGAATAGAATGATCCATTTTCCTTAGTTCTTCCCTTCTATTCTCTATGTCCACAACATGAAAATCATAGAATATACTATGAACCAGTTGTTGGTTCACCTATGGCTTAGGTACAACCACATTCTTATCATCTTGTTCTGGTTGGTTTCCACAACACTTACTGAGTTCCATTTTCTATATATTTGAACAATTACTTAATTACCACTCTCTAGAAACTGAAGGATTGAAAATTTTAAATTTTATCAAATAACACATATCACAACATTGATTTCTAAAGCTGAACATTTCAATGTTCAATGATTTTTTTTCAATATTTATTCTATAACTTTGAAAATCCAAACATTTTAAAAATAAAAATTTCATTCCTTTTCAAAATATCACATTTGAAAACAAATTTAAAAATTTTCAAAAAACCAACATTTTTACACCACATAATAAATCATTACTCAAAATGAAATATGAAATCCTAGTGGGAAGTCATTTCTAAAATGCATTCCATGCTCGCCTCATTAGACAAACCCATGAAAATGATATTTTAAATCCTAAATGTGTCTCTAAAAAACTTATGTACCCAATACACTGGTAACTTGAAGTTCAGCATAAAAGGCTATGAACATCGTTTTATGCTCTAAATTTTATGTATTGACAATCTTACTCCATTGCACCATCCCAACTCGAGGAATAAACCAAAATTAATTGTAACTCCGATTTTGGCAGGACTAATGAATACTCATTAATTAATAACCAAACAAGCTGATACCACTTGTAACATCCTACCCCTCTTCATTGGATTGAGAAGGTGGGAGGATGTTACTTGGACTTAAGAGACATCCTAAAGACTCCAAAGGCCGGAAATAAATGCTAAGGGTTTCATTAATAGATGGGGGATGGTGTTTTATTTTCAAATAAAACAACCCAACCAAGCATTCCATAACTAAAGAAACTACATGATGCATTATAAAAATGTAAAAACTCAAAGAAATGTAATAGTTATAAAAACCAATAACCAAGTACCACAGTGGAATTAAACAACATCAAATTACACAATAGAATCCAAAACTTCAAAACTCCAAGACTCCAAGATTATCCAGGGTCCAACTCTACTAAACAACCCATGTATCATGATGCACCACTAAAGAAGTGTGATACTTTACCTTTTACCATTTCCTAATAAAAAATATCTTCAAGAGAACCAAAGTTACAAATCATGGATGAGTAATGAAACTCAGTAGGATTTCCTCTAATGACATCCCAACTCATTATACTATGATAGAACATATTATCACATTTATATAAAAAAATGTATATAAAACCATTTAAAACAATTCAATAATTTATATAAAAAAAAGAAATTACATACTAAAACAAGTTTCTAAAATAAAAACAAATTCCAAATAAATAAACCAAAAAATTCATTTCAACCATATCATGAATTCAATTGTTATTACCCATTACATTTTATATAACCACACACACCCATAAACACAACCAATCGTACAACAATGAAAACTTGGTGTTACCAATTATGGTGGTTGTTCACGTCCATAACCCATGACCTTTGATTGTGGTGATTTATGACCAATATCCATCCATTACAAAAACTCTTAACCATTTAAACCATATATTACAATTCATCATTTCCAAACCAAATAAATCATTTCAATAAACTAAGCCTTTACTGAAAACAAAAATGAGAAACTATTTCAATAAAACCAGCCTTTTATTGAAAATGATTTAAAAACCCCATTTCAATAAAAACAAAATTTTATATAAAACCATTTTTATGAATAAATACCAAATTATCATTTTAAAATCATGTTACTAAATTCCTCTCTGTCCAAAACACCCAATTTTTTACAATACCGTAAAGTGTCGAAAAATAAGGTTTCCAAAAATCATTTCACAACAATTTCATAATAAATTTCTCATAAAAATCCAATTTAAAATATATCCTTCTAGTTATAGTAAGATGAGTACATAGTGAATCCACTTACCTTGGGATTTATTTTGATAATGAAAAATGGTATGAAATTGTCAACAAAACCAGGTTGAATCTCCAAAAACCCAACTTAGATCTCTTCCCCTATTATTAAAAAGGAAAAATATAACCATGATTGGCATAAAAACCTAATATATTTACCCATCAGACTATATCTAATAAATAGAGAGAAATATAGAGAGAAATATAGAGAGAAATATAGAGATTTATATCTATGAAAAACCACCAAAACCTACCATTAAAAAATACTTACCCTGAGAATTCGGCTTCAACGCACCATGAAATGCCTTCGGATCACCTCCAAATCGATTAGTAAATCTTCCATAGCCCTTGGGAGAGAGAAATCCCAATTTAGTGTATAATTATGAGAATAAATAGGGTTTAAAGGCTAATACAAAACTAGATCCACTTTTTAGAGATCTTATTTTTAAATTGTGTATGGTTATCTGCACAGTTAGGAAAAATGTATGCTAACCGTACAACAGACTCTACCATAAGAGGGACCTCATACGGTTGTCATGTATGGTTATAAATACCATTCTCTAATCATTTAAAATACCACTATGAGACATTGTATGGTTTCATCTAGGTATCCACACACTTTGGAAGAACTGTGTGCCTACCAGTGCACCTTCCCCTTAACCTCTATCTAATTGTGCACAGTTTCCTAATGGAGTTTCACAGTTTTCACTAAACGTGAACCAACAATGAACCTTTATAAGGTGCCCAAATACATTCCAAAAGGTTTCCAAACACTACCAAACTTCACTAAAAAACATTATATACTTAAAATAATGAAATTAAGTGTTACATACTTGAAACCGGGGGTGCTACAGACACAATAATGACAATGGTTTCCTAAAAAATACTCATATTAGTAGAATTAAAAAGGATTATGTTCCAAATTATTTATCTATATTTGACTCATTCATGGTTAAAAATATCTGGTTTCCATATATTTTATACACTGACATTGTAGCACATAAGATAATTTGGGTAACAAAACATGCTTATGTTTGAATTTTTTTTGGAGAAAATCCAATTGGAAATAAATGTAGTATGGTGTTTGGACAATTGATTCTGAAGGAACAAGAGTGGAGATATTAAAATTTCCATGCACTATCAAAAGTATGTGGCTTCTTTGTTTTATTCAATGATAAGTCTAAATGCATGAATATTGGAGTTGGATCAATTGCATATCCTTAAACTATTCTGATCAACAACATTTTATATATTCATCGGATGAAGAATAATTTTATAAGTATATCTCAACTCTAAGATTATTTTTATTATAATAATACTTTTTATGTAATTAAATAAAAAATAATTTTGTTTTGATAACCTATAACTAAAAATACATATATATTGGACTACAGTTACTTATTGGAAAAGAATGTGAACTATTAAAGTTATGAAATAATTGTATCCTTGATGTGAAATATGTGAATTGGACTTTGTAATATAATTTCCTTATCTATGTAATCCAATAATAATTTCATTTCTGATTTTCCTAGGAATATGTTTGATAAGAATGAGTTGTGTAATACATGCCAAATATGGAATAAGTATAAGTCATCATTAAAATCAATAAACAAGGTTTCTACATCAAAACATTTTTAAATTATACAAATGGATTTTTTGGACCTTCTTGAATAATAATATTTTCTATTCGATCCTTTGACTTAATTTTAGTTGAGAATTTTTCTATATTAATATGGGTTTACATTTAAAACGTCAAATGTTGTGAATTTTTAGTTTTTTTAGTTTATGTTTATTTGGTCAAAATGAAAAAGGTTTTAAAAATTATTTAATTATTATGTTTTCATGGAAGATATTATTACAATCAATAATTGAATTATGTTTTTCACTAACTTTAGTTTCAATCAAACTTTTTCTTCTCTAAGAACACCTTAAAAATGGATTTATATAAAAGGGAAATACTATTATTCACGAAATGGAAAGAACTATGTTGAATGAATATAGTGTTCCTACATAGTATTGGGACGATACTCTTAATAATTATTTTCATATCCTAATTGGTTTTTTAAGTAGTTTGTTTCTTATATAGATTACTTATGAGTTGTGGATTTATAAAAAACCTAAATTTGGATGCCTCAATGTTTTTTGGATTTAAGGTATATATCATGAACACTAAGGAAACCCTTGTTATGTTTGATTCAAAGAATGAAAAATAAATATTTCATAGGTAATCTTATACTTCTATATAATATATGGTGGTTAAAATAATTCAATAACAATTGAGAAACTATCTATGTGATGTTTCATGAATGTGATTATAATGACCCATACTTTTATAAATAAAAATCCCCTTATGATTTAATTGACTTTTTTATTATGTAATATGGTTATAAAAAACACATGAACTTATTTTGATTTATTGGATTTAAAATACCATTAAGTATCATAACTCTTGATAATATATCCATTGAACATTGATGTTTTGATTAGTATAAATATAAGGTTTTTAAAAAATACAATTGACACTGATAAAGGCAGTGATGGCCTCAACCAGTAGGATTATACCCTATAAAACCCATTTATAAGAGATTATAAGGGAGATAGCGTCACTTTTATTTTCCCTTGACTAGGACCAATATCCATCAACATAACCATGAGTGAAACTGTTTGTACGATAAGTTCAATCCCATCAAGGTCATGACCCAAACCATGTACGCCGATCCACCCCATGAAAGTCTCACTATCACCCACCATACCTATAGGGAGTTTTTATTGTATTAAAGGAATATGAATAAATACCCTTATAATATGAATATGTATATTTTATAAAATAACGAATATGGTTTCATCTTATTACAGTTTCTTTATAAATGATTTTGACTTTGATATAATAAAACACAAATTGTATTTTTGGGTAATGTTCATATTCAATTAAAGAATTTATTTTCCTGAATTATGTATTTTTGAAATAAATAATATTTTATTAAAATATTTTTATTAAATAATTTTTATTAAATATAACTAATCATTTTACTTTTATAAAGCCATGTGTAATTTTTATATGGGTTTGAAAACTCTTATTGTTTAAAAAACCAGAATTTATCAATAAGTATCAATTATAATTTTAAAAGTAAAAATACACATTTTTATATAATTATTTGGATAAAATAAATATTATTTTTGGAAGCATAATATCAAAATTATCCAATGGTGTATTTTTCAAAATTTTTTGAGACAACCAAATATTTAGGTAAAAAATATTGTATAAATATACAGTATATATTATGACATCATATTTAAACAAAGGAGGTGTAATAAATACTCTAAAGGTATCCATGACAAAATAATTATTTTCATTTTAAAATAATTTGAATTTATTTTTATTTGGTTTATTTAATAAATTCATTATGAATCCTCTAAAACCAATAATATATTTTGAGATTTTAAAATAATTTTTTTATGATTATGACTAAATTCCATATTATAAATAGTATTATTATATTATTTTTGGCCCCTATACTTATACAATATTGAAATTCATGCATATATGGAAGAAAAAATGGCAAAAACCCATGGTATGTTTTGTGTTGCGGGTTATTTTAATGTAGATTTGGAAATCTATGATTTAGAAATGATAAATAATTCCCCACACATTTACTATATAAATCCACAAAATCTCTCATTTCCCATCTTTAAAAATAAATGTAGAATGTAATTAATATTCCATTCCATCTCTATAGTTCTAATAAAGAAACCACAAGCTCTGAAGAATCTCCTCCCAGTCATTTGGAGTCACACAATCATGCAAATGTTCTTTTATTTATATACTTTATTCATGTTTCCTCATTATATAATGCCTTCTATTTCAAATTACAAATGTTGGGATATTTTTTTACATGTACCTATTACTATCCTTTTTATTTTTAGATGATGATAGATCCATTTATATCTCATCAACCCATTTTATTAATCTTTGAGTGACATTGTTATGCTTCCGAAATTTCACATCAATTTTCTATGCCAAAACAATTATGAAGTTAATACCTTATATATTTCCTATAAGGTTGGTTATTTTATTCACTTATAATTCTTTTATTTTTGACTTACTTGAATATATTTTACACTCCTTGATCTTCGACTAAAAACTAATGAAAAATGATTCCATGTTTTATAGTATATGTGGCACAATGAAGCATGAGAATAAAATGAATATGATGAGTACACCCAAAATTATATAGCACTCCAATGCATTGGGTAATGTTTTAATCGCATGAGATTTCATGAAAAGGATTATGGGGTGAACCTAATCCATCATTGAATTTTTTTGTCATGATTTTTTGGAATTTTAACAGGACATATTTTTATTATGTAGTGTTTTAATCTATTGTCACATTTCCCGTGTTACCTTTATGATTTTCATATTATATCATGCCTCATTGTTCATGTTTCTGATTCTTGCTCTTTTTATTCCCAAATAATATTCCAATTGTGTAATATGTATTAATTTATTCTTTTTATACCATTTTTACTCCCTTGATGGCATTTAATGCTCAACCCTTTCCTAGGTATATCTCCATGTTATCCCATGAAATTTTAAGTATTTTTGAATAGTACTATCATGTTAAAGAAATTTTCAATAAATATTATTTATTTTATATTTTAATTTGTCATGTAATGTAAAAAATTACCAAATACATTATAAATATCAATATTTTGGATTGTATTATGTGTAATATTATGTAATAAATCATGAATTAATGTTTAATAAAGAGAAAGGTTGTCATGTTTGGTGTAAAAGGAAAAGTTCTGTTTCTTTTGGGTTTAGGTTAATAAAATGTAGATGATGCCTTAGTGATAAAACTAAGTGTAAAAAAATATCCCTAAATTTTGGTAAGTATAGAGTTAGTGGTTTATCATTAATATAAATCACTTTCTAGATACTGCAAGTGGATGTGGCTCTGACATAGATGTACATAGGGGTAAAACCCAAAAACATTGCATTGAGCTGGAGTCGACCGGGAACTGGTTCACAACAAGGGTAATTGCTACAAACCTTGTTTGACACTCTCAGCGGATATGTTTTATTAAATTCATAATATTGTTATGAACTATTACAAAGGGAATAAAAAATGCTCATAATAATTTATGATAAGAAATAGGTAATTGATAACATAGAATGAAACCTAGAAATACGTAAGTTATGGAAAAAATTATAATTTATATGGTATCTTTTTAGTTTCATTGCATTCCCATTTTGTGTTTCTTAATTTAAAATCAAACATCCCAAATTTTTCTATTAGTCTAGCCAATGGAAGGATATAGGAGGAATCATGTAAACAAACAATGTGATGGGAAATGTGATGACAAAATCGAATGAGATGCCCAACCTAATGTGAGTGGGAATCATGAATATTATATCGATCCTCTATCATATGACTTAGGTTCTGAATAGAAACATAGATTTGGAGGAGTACCCAAATCCCCTTAAGTGAGAACAAAATGCGATTCAGAGCTTTGTGACACAAAGGCCTCTAACATTGAATGGATCATCCAATCCCTTTATACATGGAATAATGGATCAAATCCATTGATAAGATCTTCTCTAACCCTTAATGTTTTTATAAAGATAAGTTTCTAATGGATATTTATCATATGGAGGGAGAATATGATCAATGTTTTAAATTGATCAAGAATAAGAATATTGAGGAAGAGATCAAAATGATGGGATCAAAAGGAATTATGGAAAATGTTTTTTGATAAATATTTTCCAAAAAATCTTTGACTTAAAATGAAAATGAGTTTCTTTACCCTCTAGAAAAAAGACGATGAATATATCAGGCCATATGAGGAAAACATCACAAGACCTTCATGATATGTCTTTGGCTTTGTTGTTACCCCCAAAATACAAGGTTGAATGCTTCATTGGTGGTATAAAACCAAGTCTATGAGGATCTATGTAGATCTAAGATGTTGATAGATATGATGAAATTGTTTGATGTAACCTCAAAGTCAAAATGGAGATAAAAAAATCTCAAGTGTATCCCATTGATAAGATTTGAAATTTGGAGTTTAATTTTGGGGTCTGATGGATAAATCTAATGATCCCAAGCAATTAAAACATCCCACAAGTCAAATGTTCATAAATAAGAACTCTATAAATTTACTAAGAGGGAATATGAAATAATTTAGGTGTTGTAAGGAAGGGAACTAATCTTACGATTTCCGATATGAGAAACACACTAATGCATTGGAGGAGATGGTTTATCCTATCAAAACACATTGCATTGTTAATTTCTTAAACTAAAATGAACCATGTAACTTTTCAAACCAGAAAACTAATCCAAGGATTTTACGAGACAACAAAAAACCTCCAATGAAGAAAGTGTGGTCTTTTTCTATCACTACAATAGATGTGGATACCGAAAATTAAATGGTTAAAGGTATGCTAGTTATTCATCCATGAATATTGAATAAACATTTTGATTTCTGTTCTAATCATTCCTTCATATCATGAAAGTTTAGTATAACTATTCAAACACCATGAAAAAGAATATATGTAGAGACATAATTGAAAACAATAAATTCGTGAATTATTACATACCTTGTATATAACTCTTCCCCTATCAAAATTTGTCGGATGAATTTTCCAGAGAATCTTTTCATACTCCCTTTGGTGTAGTTTGATGCAATTATATCTATTGATTTTATTTCCCTATATAGATCCAATATAAACTTTAATGATAAGAAAATAACTCTCTATATTATGAAAATACCCCTGATTCTGTACTAGTGTAAGGTGGAGGATAAATTTTCTTTTGTACCAACATCTCAAACATGAATATTATTTCCCTACAATAAAGAATATATTTCGAAAATGATTTAGTATAAGTAAAGTGTCATCGTTTATGACATTCCTATTATGAGAGGATATACTAATGTGTTTCCTAAATAATTTCTCGGTCTTGCTCCTAGTTGAGATGTTGAATTTTCAATCCATCTTATACCTAGAGTGTTTCCATTATCCAATAGTCCATATATAATGGATATTATAGAACTTGAAGAGCTAAATAAAAAACTAAAATAGTATCTAGATAAATGGATTATACGCCCAAGTGCTTTACCTTGGGGTGGACCAGTCCGCTTTGTTAAAAATAAGGACAGGTCAATGTGCCTTTTCATTGATTATCGTGAGACCAATAATATCAGAATAGAGAACAAGTATCATCTTCCATGGATTGAGAAATTTTTTAATTAGCTAAATGTATTACAATACTTCTACAAGTTGGATCTATGGTGTGGTATTACCTAGTTAGGGTGAAGAAAAATGATATTCCCAAGACTACTTTTTGTACAAGGTATAGGCATAATGATTTCATAGTAAATCCATTTAGACTCACTAATCATCCAAAACTTTTCATGTATTTTATGAATATATTCTTTATAAATTACCTTGAAATTTTTTTGGTATTATTATAGGTTTATTCTAGTATAATCCAAAATAAATTAAGAGAATTAGGATCATCCGAGAACTTTTATAAAGAACTGAAAACACGATAATATTTATACCATGTACAAATAATGCAAGATGTGGTTGAAAAAAGTCTCA
The DNA here is from genome assembly GCA_963277665.1 of Viscum album. Taxonomy (NCBI): domain Eukaryota; kingdom Viridiplantae; phylum Streptophyta; class Magnoliopsida; order Santalales; family Viscaceae; genus Viscum; species Viscum album. The sequence continues at coordinate 120,102,932 of OY728119.1, forward strand.
TTCTTGGGGAATATCAACAAAAGAATTATTATATTTGTGGACCCATCAAAGATAAAAACAATTGAAGGAAAATTGAGGATAAAATATTTTATAGATATATATAGTTTATGTAACATCCCAAGTAAGTAATGAATAATAGATATTTTTATCTATGTCTATTAGTGAATTAGATAGTGTTTCAGAGGCTTAAAATGAGAATAAATCCAATCTTAAGCATGGAATACACTAATATTTTTAAAAGATTGTTTTGCTGCCTTTTGATGGAAAACCATTATTAAATCTATCTTTTGAAAATTTTATAAGGTATGTTTGTAAAAATAAACTTATTCTTTATGATTGGGACATAAAAATTTACTTTGTGTGAATTTTTTGTATTTTTCCGATAAAGTTCATTTTTTAATGAATAGTGAAAAATGTTGTATTTTAATTCAAAACCACTTTTTAATCTAATTTATTTATATGATTAGATTATCTTTTGAATTGGTTTTGAAGTTAAATTAGAATATATTTTTACCATTTAATCCAATGGTGGTCATTGGAATCAATTTCACTTTGAAATTGGACTTAAACTGATGTCAATCTTTTGATACTTATTGTCTCATAAAAACACGCTATTTGTCATGACAGCGGGAATTAATTATTAAATTAATTAATGTAACTTATATGATTTGAATTTTGTACAATACAAATCATTTTTGAATTCATAATATCAAATATAGATTAGGGTGATGTTTTGTTATTTTTCTGAAAAACTTCAATTTTTTATGAATAGTGAAACCACTAAGTGGTAGTTAAAGAAACTAAATTTTCATTTAAATGAAACTTTGCGACTTATGTGATTTGATTTTCAAAAATCCAAAATAAGTGGTTGTAATTAAGAAGTAAAATGTGGTTCAATGAGATTAAAATAATTTTTTGGTGAATAGTAACTTTTAAGTTTTTAATCGCGATTAGAGGTGATTAGTGTAATTTGAGGTAAAAATAATGTTATAATAAAATGAAAATACCTAGAAACATGTCCTACCCTTATTGGATGTTTCATGGACGACCAATACAAGCCATGGGTCAACTTGGGGACCCCATGGAGCCACTTTGGTAGGAAAATGACATTAATATCTTTTAATTTAATGTTAAAATTAAAATGACACAAACATGAGTTGTTTTAATAAAACAATTTTTAAATGTGGTTATACAAGTCATATGTTTGACTATAAATATTCATTATAAATCTAAAAATATTTCCTATATCATGATATTTTTTTTATAATTTTTATACATTAAATAAATTAAATTATTTATGACATCATGATGATGCAACGATTACCTCATTAATAAAGGATTTAAATAAAATGAAACGATAATGTAAAATCTATGATCTACACATGTCCAAACCCTATTGGATAGGTTGATTTCGAACCCTTATCACCTTATCCTCGAATTATATCAATGTGGGACCTTTTAAATCCAAAACTCATTTTCAAATAAAGTAACATTTCTTTACTTTCCAAGAGTGCCCCTCCTCTCCTCTTATAAAAGGCCCCCACCTCTACCTCCTAACCCACACTTCCAAATCCTTTGGCTCGGCCAACCCCTGCCCATTTTGTCTCTCCACTTCCCTCTCTTACTCCTTGATGCCTCACATTAGGCAGAAGTCTTCCCAAGGAAGCCTTTGAGCTCAAACCAAAGGGAGTTTCCCGATTTTAAGGTAATGTCTTTACTTGTGTTCTTTTGTTTTATTTTGCTTATCCAACCCCCTAAACTCTTTTTATTCATATCTTTTGTAAAAACACCAGTATCTTCCATATACTAGGATGTTTTTATAAGAATGATTCAAGATAAACTTTCACACACCTACATCTAATGGTTAAAGAACATACTGTTTTCGTGGATGGCGAATTTCGGCCTCCCGAAATGATGATGGTTCAATATTCTTTTAACACCTTCAAAGGTGGCCATTAAGATGCCACTATATTTATATATGATATATAATATGTTTATGGTTTCCTTAAGCTTCTATATTTTTCCTTTTGGGCATACCTTTATGGTTTCCATTATGGGTAAACGCGATATCTTTAATTAAGAAAGTGCGGACTACCGCCCCCTCAAAGTGATTTGATTCGTTAATACCATATATGGGACGTATAAAGGATGGAGTTATGATACTATATATGATATTACACTGGAATTATAATATACCTTTATATCATTATGATTCCATTTCATAAAATACGAAATAGAAATGGAAGCAGCGTTCATGCGTACGTACGGCTTATCGTCTCCATGAACGGTGCATTTAATTTCTTACCTATAAATGTTATGTAATATTATAAATGCATGCATGTACTGGATATATATGATATATATGATATATACATCATTAATACCATTCTGGATATAATGGATACATGAACAACTTGTAATTATAAAGGGTTTATTTTTTACTCAAGTACCAATGATCGTTAAAACGACCGTTATTAACTTAAATAATTACATAGTGTTCATGACATGGAAATAAGTGATATAAAAGGAATAATGAACTTGAAAAAGTTTCTTAAACAAGTAGAAATTAACTCAAGTTTATTATTCATGAGATTAAAGAACGACTGAGTCAAGTCGGACCCGAGTTATGGGACTTCGTCTCAATCTCCTTTCATTGAGGCATATTTTGTTTTATACACAACCTTCTTTTATACGGTGTATAAACCCATTTGACTTTTACATTTATTCAAAAGGAATATTTTTTATACGAATCATTTACAAAACGACAAAAGGGAATGTTTTTTTCGTACGTATGCGGCGACAACGACTTCTCCGCCGCCGTGACCATTATTTGAGTTTCGGCTTCCTCTAAAATCCATAGCGTTTTTTTAAAAGAAAAATAAATACCTTGTTTTACTTTTCTTTTATTTTGGTATTGAAAATGGTTTTCATAATGTTTTTATTATATCAATGTGTTTTATTGATATCTTGTGATTGAAATGTGGAAATGTTATATTTTCTTTTATGTATGTTTTGTGTGATACGATTATGTTACTGTTCTTGGGCATTATTATGAAGACGGGTGGTTCCGTGATAAACTAAGGGCGGGTGAGCCCGATATAGGTCTCCAATGCATTGGGTAACGCGAAGGAGTGAAACGTTAAGGTTTCTCTAAAGAGATTTAGGGAATATACTATGATGGGTATTCCAAATGTAACCAAGAGGGTTACTCCCTACGTAAGAATGTTATGAATACCTCAAGTTACCTTTATGTCTTATGATTTATATGATTTATTCATGATTTGATGAGGTATATTAAAGTACCTATGTTTTATGGGTAATGTATGATTTCATTTTTATGTATATATGAACTCATGTTTCCTTTCAATATTTTTTATAACCTTTACTGAGATTTTTATGCTCATCCCAAGTTTTTTTGAAATGGTTTTCACAAGACAAGGGAAAGGTACATGATATGATGATAGTGTCATGGAAGTGTCAAGAAAGAATCCATGTTTTATTTTAAATATGTTTGCGTTGATGGGAAAAATGAATATCTATCTTTTATGTAACCACTTTGCTTAAATGTAGAATGTAATACATGTTTTATGATCTAATTCTCTAAAACTCTAAACCTGAAAAGATCATCATGGTGTATTCTTGAAATATCTCAAGATTAAGTAATGTTTAAGGCCGGGGCCTTATAGTTGGTATCAAAGGTCTGTTTAGATAACTTTAGGAGTTAGAATTATATTAAATGATTATCCAAAATATATTTTTTTGAAATGATATAGCATTTGAAGATTACCATGTTGCTTTATCTAAGAAATGTTTGTTCAGAATGGTTTTCCACAGAGGAAATAGGGAAGCAGTGCTAGGAAGGCATACAGAAGGAAATAACCTTCCGAATCAGCATCCTGAGATGGTCGGAATTGGAACTGAACAATTTGTTGCAGTAATGGAGTAGTTGACTCAAGCGATAAATGGTGGTGGTATCAATGGACGAGATCATCCAGATCGACCGTAGAGGAACATGTCAGTGGTGGAACATTTCATGAGGAAACATCCCCCATCATTCAGAGGATCATCTGACCCTGTGTTAGCTGAAGGGTTTATTAAAGAACTGGAGAATATTTTCGATGTCATGGGGATTTTAGACAATCAAAAGGTTAGTCTTGATATTTACCGTTTGGAGGGTGAGGCAGATCAGTGGTGGTCGATGGTTAAAAATATCATGGACGCTGATGAGATTGATGCTCTCGACTGAGATGAATTCAAAGGTATGTTTCTTGAGAAGTATTTTCCTAAGGTTTTTCGACATAGGATGGAAAAACAATTCTTGGAATTGAGGCAAGTGGAAGACTCAGTGGCTGCCTAGGAAGGGAGGTTCACTCGATTGGCAAGGTATGCTCCAAATTTTATCCGAGACCTTGATAGTTAAATCAATTGTTTTTACTCTGGATTAAAACCAAAATATTGAAGGGAATTAGCTTCTCGTGAGTTTAAAAGTTATGAAAAGCTTGTTCAATGTGCTAAGAAGGTGGAAATGGTGTTTGCCGATGATCAAGTGTTCTATAACAGCCAGCAGGAGAAGAGACCGAGGTGGCATGAGAAAGGGAAGAATTCTTCAAAAAAGTCTGATGGTAAGAAAACTAAGTTTCCAGTTTGTGATAAATGTGGTAAAAGACATGCTGGGGAATGTCTTCTGAATTCTGGAAAGTGCTACCGATGTGGTAACATGGAACATAAGGCTCGTGATTGAACTGAAAAAGATCAAGGTGATGGTAAGTCCAAATTTAATTTACAATTAGTGAAATGCTTTAAGTGCAATGAGATGGGTCACTATGAAAATGAGTGTCCGACAAAGAGATTGAGTGATGGGAAGCAGTTAGACTAAAAGCGGAAGGGGGTGGTGAAATCCATTGCAACTACTTCAGCAGATGTCGGGCCATAAAATGAAGTTAGATCAGGTACTTTGTTTGTTTTTTCAGATTAGGCCAGTGTGTTGTTTGATTCGGGGTCTACACATTCTTTCATCTCTGAAACCTTTTTTAGTAAAATGCAAATACCATCTCAAGAAATGACTCCTGAACTTGTGGTAAAAACACCTGGGGGAAATGTTGAGGAAAAAAAAATTTATAAGAATCTTCCTATCCTTATCTGTGGAAAGAAATTACTTGCAAACCTTATTGTTCTACCTCTAGTAGAGTTTGATGTTATCCTGGGTATGGATTGTCTCTCTATTTACCATGCTAAGATTTACTGTAGAGCTAAAGAAGTTTCTTTTCAGAAAGACTTTCAGTTTGTGTACAAGAATGAACCATTACTGTTGATAACTTATCAAGAGGTTGAGAAACTTGTAAAAGATGGAAATGAATTTTACCCTACACATATTATTGAAAATAAGGGAACTGGTCAGATTAATGATGTGCCAGTGGTAAATGAGTATCCTGATGTTTTTCCTGATGAGTTGCCTGGAATAATACTAGATCGGGAAGTTGAATTTACTATTGACTTAGTTCCTGATGCTAAGGCAATTTCAAAACCCACTTATCGAATGGCTCAAATTGAACTTTTAGAGTTGAAGGAGAAATGGCAAGATTTATTAGAGAAAGGTTTCATTCGACCTAGCACATCACCATGGGGTGATCCTATTTTATTTGTTAAAAAGAAAAAATGGTTCTATGAGACTTTGCATTGATTATAGAGCCTTGATTAACATCACTATTAAGAAGAAATATCCTTTGCCTCATATCGATGATTTGTTTGATCAGCTCCAGGGAGCTTAGTTTTTTTCAAAGATTGACCTGAGATCGGGGTACCATCAGCTGAAGGTAAAGGAAGCAGATGTTCCAAAGACTATGTTTCGTACAAGATATGGCGATTATGAATTTGTAGTAATGCCTTTTGGGCTAACCAATGCACCTTCTGTATTCATGGACTTAATGAATAAAATTTTCCATGAGTTCTTGGATAAGTTTCTGGTGGTTTTCATTGATGATATTTTGGTGTTTTCTAAAAGTAAAGAAGAGCATGAAAGACATTTAAGGGTTATTTTTCAAACCTTAAAAGAAAAGAAATTGTATGGGAAATTCAGCAAGTGTGAGTTTTGGTTGAAAAAAATTTCATTCCTTGGTCACATTGTTTCTAAAGATGGGATAACCGTTGATCTGGAAAAAACAAAGGTTGTTGAAGAATGGCCAAGACCCACAAATGTAACAGATATTCGTAGTTTCCTTGGTTTGGCAGGCTATTAATGAATGTTTGTTAGAAATTTTTCATGGTTATCTAGTCCAATGTCTAAGATAACTCGGAAGGGTGTTAAGTTTATCTAGACAAAAGAATGTGATGATTGTTTTCATGAATTGAAAAGATGATTGGTGAATGCTCCAGTTTTGGCACTACCTTCCAGGAATGGGGAGTTTGTTATCTACAGTGATGCTTCATTAAAAGGACTTGGTTGCGTATTAATGCAGAATGATCAGGTAATTTCTTATGCTTCACGAAAGTTGAAAACTCATGAGGTAAATTACCCTACACGTGATTTGGAATTAGCTGCTACTGTTTTCGCTTGAAAAAATTGGAGGCATCATTTGTATGGAGTAAAGTGTGAAATATATACCGATCACAAAAGTTTAAAGTATATATTCACTTAGAAAGAATTGAACATGAGACAGAGGAGATGGATGGAATTAATCAAGGATTATGATTGTACAATTCATTACCATCCGGGAAAAGCAAATAAAGTGGCTGATGCTTTGAGTCGAAAAAGTAATGCTTCATTAGCAATGTTGCGTTTGGAACGTGATCATTTGGTTAAGGATTTGATGAACTTTGGCATAGAAGTTGTTGGTGCAGGATGTTCTTCTGTTTTGTTTCAGGTATCATTTAAATCTTCTCTATCAGACAGAATTAAGAAAGCATAGAAGCAAGATAGTGAGTTGCAGAAAAAGGTAGAGCTGGTTCAGAAAGGTAAGTTTCCTGAATTCAACATTGATAATGATTGTGTTTTGAGGTTTGGAAAGATATTGTGTGTTCCTTTTCATTCACAGTTGAAGGGTCAGTTGTTATGTGAAGCTCATAGTTATCCGTTTTCAGTTCATCCTAGCAGTACTAAGATGTACAGAGATCTGTGGGAGTATTACTAGTGGGATGGAATGAAAAGAGATTTTGCTGATTTTACTGTGAAGTGTTTGACATGTCAACAGGTTAAATCAGAGCGGCAGTTACCGAAAGGGATTGTTCATCCTTTACTAGTGACAGAGTGGAAATAGGATAATATATCCATGGACTTCGTTGTGGGATTGCCGAAGACCCCTCGAGGTAATAATGCAATCTGGGTTATTGTTGATCGCTTGACTAAATCTGCTCATTTCCTTGCTATACGAGATACTTTTTCCCTAGATCAACTTTCCCATTTGTATCTTAAAGAGATAGTCAGGTTACATGGAGTTCCCCTCTCTATTTTATCTGAACGTGATCCCATGTTCACTTTTAACTTTTGGAAAGGCCTTCAGAATTCGTTGGGTACTGAATTAAATTTTAGTACATCTTTTCATCCTCAATCAGATGGATAGTAATAACGAACAATTCAGACTTTGGAAGATATGCTACGTGCTTGTTCGATGGATTATCATGGAATTTGGGACCAACATCTTTCTTTGGTTGAGTTTTCATATAATAACTGTTTTCATTACAGTATACAGATAGCACCATTTGAGGCGTTATTTGGGAAGCGGTGTCAAACTCCAGCTTTTTGGTATGAAGTGGGTGAAAGAAAGTAGATGGGACCAGAATTGGTAGAAGAGTTGGCAGAAAAAGTTCAGCTGATACAGAAACACATGAGAACAGCTCAGAGCAGGCAGAAGAGTTATGCATACAACAGGAGGAAGGATCTATCTTTTGAGGTAGGTGATCATGTTTTTCTCAAAGTCTCACCATGGAAAAGTCTGATGCGATTTGGTAATAAAGGAAAGCTGAGTCCAAGGGTCATTGGAACATATGAAATTCCAGAGAGAGTTGGATCAGTTGCATACAGGGTGGCTTTACCTCCGAATTTATCTTAGGTACACAATGTTTTTCATGTTTCGATGCTGAGAAAGTACATGCCAGATCCATCTCATGTTTTGAGTCCAGAGGTAGTTCAGCTGGAAGAGAACCTATCTTATGAGGAATAACCGGTCCATATTCTTGACCACAGGGAGCAAGTGTTACAGAATAAGGTGATTAATTAGGTAAAGGTTTTGTGGAAAAACCACATGATGGAAGAGGCAACATGGGAATCTGAAAATGCAATGAGGGATAAGTACCCACATTTATTCGATAAGTAAATAAATTTCGGGGACACAATTTTCTAAAGGGGGGAAGGATGTAACATCGCAAGTAAGTAATGAATAATATATATTTTTATCTATGTCTATTAGTTAATTAGATAGTGTTTTATAGGCTTAAAATGAGAATAAATCCAATCTTAAGCATGGAATACACTAATATTTTTAAAAGATTGTTTTACTGCCTTTTGATGGAAACCCATTTTTAAATCTATATTTTGACAATTTTATAAGGTATGTTTGTCAAAATAAACATATTTTTTATGAATGGTACATCAAAATTTACTTTGTGTGAATTTTTGGTATTTTTTCGATAAAGTTCATTTTTTAATGAATAGTGAAAAATGTTGTATTTTAATTCAAAACCACTTTTTAATCTAATTTATTTATATGATTAGATTATCTTTTGAATTTCTTTTTAAGTTAAATTAGAATATATTTTTACCATTTAATCCAATGGTGGTCATTTGAATCAATTTCACTTTGAAATTGGACTTAAACAGATGTCAATCTTTTGATACTTATTGTTTCATAAAAACACGCTATTTGTCATGACAACAGGAATTAATTATTAAATTAATTAATGTAACTTATATTATTTGAATTTTGTAAAATATATATCATTTTTGAATTCAGAATATCAAATATATCATAGGGTGAAGTTTTGGTATTTTTCTGAAAAACTTCAATTTTTGATGAATAGTGAAACCACTAAGTGGTAGTTAAAGAAACTGATTTTTCGTTTAAATGAAACTTTTCCACTTCTGTGATTTGATTTTCAAAAATGTGACATAAATGGTTGTCATTAAGAAGTAAAATTTGGTTCAATGAGATTAAAATAATTTTTTGGTGAATAGTAACTTTAATGTTTTTAATCGTGGTTAGAGGTAATTAGTGTAATTTAAGGTAAAAATAATGTTATAATAAAATGAAAATCTCTAGAAACATGTCCTACCCTTATTGGATGTGTCATGGTCGACTCATAAAATCCATGGGTCAACTTGGGGACCCCATGGAGCCACTTTGGTAGGAAAATGACATTAATATCTTTTTATTTAATGTTAAAATTAAAATGACACAAACATGAGTTGTTTTACTAAAACAATTTTTAAATGGGGTTATAAAAGTCATATTTTTGACTATAAATATTAATTTTAAATATAAAAAGATTTTCTACATCATGATATTTTCTTTATAATTTTTCGACATTAAATAAATTAAATTATTTATGACATCATGATGATGTAGCGATTACCTCATTAATAAAGGATTTAAATAAAATTAATAGATAATGTAAAATATATGACCTAAAAATGTCCAAAACCTATTGGATGGCTGGATTCCGAACCCTTATCACCTTATCCTCGAATTATATCAATGTGAGAACTTTTAAATCTGAAACTCATTTTCAAATAAAGTAACATTTCTTTACTTTCCAAGAGTGCCCCTCCTCTCCTCTTATAAAAGGCCCCCACCTCTACCTCCTTACCCACACTTCCAAAGCATTTGGCTCGGACAACCCCTACCCATGTTGTCTCACCAATTCCCTCTCTTACTCCTTGAAGCCTCACATTGGGCATAAGTATTCCCAAGGAAGCCTTTGAGCTCAAACCAAAGGGAGTTACCCGATTTTAAGGCAATGTCTTCACTTGTGTTCTTTTGTTTTATTTTGCTTCTCCAACCCCCTAAACTCTTTTTATTCATTTCTTTTGTAAAAACACCAGTATATTCCATATAATAGGATGTTGTTATAAAAAGGATTCAAGATACACTTACACACACCTACATTTAATGGTTAATGAACATACTGTTTCCGTGGATGGCGAATTTCTGCCTCCCGAAACAATGATTGTTCAACATTCTTTTAACACCTTCAAAGGTGGCCATTAAGATGACACTATATTTATATATGATGTATAATATGTTTATGATTTCCTTAAGCTTCTGTATTTATCATTTTTGGCATACCTTTATGGTTTCCTTTATGGGTAAACAAGATATCTTCATTTAAGGAAGTGCAGACTACCGCCCCCTCAAAGTGATTTGATTCGTTAATACCATATGTGGGACATATAAAGGATGGAGTTATGATATTATATATGATATTACAATGGAATTATAATATACCTTTATATCATTATGATTCCATTTCATAAAATACAAAATATAAATGGATGCAACGTTCATGCGTACGTACGGCTTACCGTCTCCATGAACGGTGCATTTCATTTCTTACCTATAAATGTTATGTAATATTATAAATGCATTAATGTACTGGATATATATGATATATATGACATCTATATCATGAATACCATTCTGGATATAATGGATACATGAAAAACTTGTAATTATAAAGGGTTTATTTTTTACTCAAGTACCAATGATCGTTAAAACGACCGTTATTAACTTAAATAATTATATAGTGTTCATGAAAAGGGAATAAGTGATATAAAAGGAATAATGAACTTGAAAAAGGTTCTTAAATAAGTATAAATTAACTCAGGATTATTATTCCGGAGATTAAAGAACGACCGAGTCAAGTCGGACCCGAAGTATGGGACTTCGTCTCAATCGCCATTCATTGAGGCATATTTTGTTTTATACACAACCTTCTTTTATACGGTGTATAAACACCTTTGAATTTTATGTTTATTCAAAAGGAATCTTTTTTATATGAAGAATTTAAAAAATGACAAAAGGGATTTTTTTTTCGGACGTATGCGTCGACAACGACTTCTCCGCCGCCGTGACCATTATTTGAGTTTCGGTTTCCTCTACAAGCCATACCATTTTTTTAAAAGAAAAAATAAATACCCTGTTTTACTTTTCTTTTATTTTGGTATTGAAAATGGTTTTCATAATGTTTTTATTATATCAATGTGTTTTATTAATATCTTGTTATTGAAATGTGGAAATGTTATGTTTCCTTTATGTATGTTTTATGTGATACGATTATGTTATGGTTCTCGGGTATTATTATGAAGACGGGTGGTTCCGTGATAAACTAAGGGCTGGTGAGCCCGATATAGCTCTCCAATGCATTGGGTAACGCGAAGGAGTGAAACATTATGGTTTTTCAGAAGAGATTTAGGTAATAGACTGTGATGGGTGTTCCAAACGTAACCAAGAGGGTTACTCCCTACGTAAGAATGTTATGAATGCCTCAAGTTACCTTTATGTCTTATGATTTCTATGATTTATTCATGATTTGATGAGGTATGTTAAAGTGCCTATGTTTTATGGGTAAAGTATGATTTCATTCTTATATATATATGAACTCATGTTTCCTTTCCATATTTTTTATAACCCTTACTGAGCTTTTTATGCTCATCCCAAGTTTTTTTGAAATGTTTTTCATAGGACAAGGGAATGGTACATGATATGATGATAGTGTCAAGGAAGTGTCAAGAATGAATCCATGATTTATTTTAAATATGTTTCCGTTTATGGGAAAAATGAATGCAATCTTTTATGTAACCACTTTGCTTAAATGTGTAATGTAATACATGTTTTATCATCTAATTCTCTAAAACTCTAAACCTGAAAAGATCCTCAAGGTGTATTCTTGAAATATCTCAAGATTAAGTAATGTTTAAGGATGGGGACTTATAGTTTCCTTGTATTATTTGGGTAATATCATCGATGTGAGAGAAATTTTCCATGATTTTCAAACCCACTAACCATGATAACTCAAAAGGGAGTCAAGATTTCATAGAATAGCGAATTTAAGAGAGATACAAGGAGTTTAAAAATAGACTTATCACTAAACATATACTCACACTACCATCAAGTGGAGAACATTTCATGGTGTTCACTGATTCGTTTAAGAAAGGATTGGGATGTGTGTTAATGAAAAATTAAAATGTGATAGAATATGATTCAATGTATTTGAATGTTCAGAAATAGAAAAACCCAACACATGATCTGGAGTTGTATGTAGTAATCATCACTATGAAAATATGGGGGTATTATCTCATCGGGGATATTTTTGAAATATATATGGATCAAAAAATCCTTATGTATATATTCACACAGAAACATCAAGATATGCACCAATGAATATGGTTAGATCTAATCAAGAATAATGATTTCTAAATGCAATACCATACTAGAAAAGTGAATAAATGTGTAAGAAGCTCCATGTAGAATGAATCCATCATTTCCATCATTTAAGATAATTTATAAGGATAATATCTTCTTAGAATTTAAGAGGATGGATATCATAATCATAAATAAAGGAACATCATCAATCCTTTAAAAAATGATTTCTCAGCCATCTCTTTTGGAAAAGTTAATGATTTATCAAAAATATTATGTGGGAATTTAGAGGAAACTTTAAACAATAAGAAAAGGAAAATCCTCAGAAGTCAATGTAAATAAAGAATGATTTTTGAGATTTTGTTCAAGACTATATATACCATGAAATCTTGAAAGAACTAATTATTTGTTGGATGATGCACGTAGCTTGACATTCTATATCCATCAAGGAATCACAAAAATGTGTGGATATATCCAATAGAATGGTGGGATAATATGAGTAAAGAGATCATTGAATATAAATAAAGATGTCTTGAATGTGAGAAGTTGAAGGCAGAAAGGCAAAAATCTAAAGGGATGACGCAAACATTACTCATACATAAATGTAAATGGGGGAAACATAACTGTGGACTTTGTAACCGTTATTCAAAATAAATCAAGAGGAAAAAAATGTTATCTTGGTTTTGGTGGATCATCTTAAAAATTATTCAAACAACACTATGATTCAAGAAGATTTCTCAAATAGATAAACTTTCTAGTATATACATTTGAGAAGTTTTGAGGCTGCATAAAACACCACTATAGACTGTATCTAATCAATATGTGAGATTTAACTTCATGTTTTGCAATAGTATCCAACATGATCTAAATACTGAGCTGAACATATGCATGGAATATCATCCCTAAACTGATAGACAATCTGAGCAGACTATCCAGACACTCGAGGACATGTTGAGATCATGCTCAATTGACATCAACGGAGGATGGGATCAACATCTTCCTCTGTTCGAGTTCTCATAAAATTACATTTTCCAATCAAGCATCCAAATGGATCCCTATGAATCCCTTTACGGGAAGAGGGGTAGAACCACTGCATGTTTGGATGAATTTGGAGAATGATAACTTCTAGGTCCTGAAATGTCTTGGAAATGGGGGAAAAGGTCAAGACCATTCAACATCACATCAAGGGTACTCAGAGTCGACATAAGAGGTATGTTAAAAAACATCAATGAGAACTAGATTATGATATTGAATAAATAGTATTCCTCATCATATTTCCATGGAATAATTTCATTAAACTTAGAAACAAGGTAAATCTTAGCACAGGAAACATCGGTTAGTTTGAGATCATTGATCGCATAGGAGTGGTGGCCTACTGACTAGAACTCCCACCTAACCTATCTAAATTACATGATGTATTCCATGTATCCCTCTTCAAGAAGTACATACCAAACCCTTCACATGTACTCAATCCAATGATGATAATTTTTGATAATGTTAACTCATTTGAGTAGAATTTGGTGTAAACCTTAGATCATAAAGACAAAGTTCTATGATAAGATAATTAACCATGTCAAAGTGTTGTAGAGAAACAAAAATTTTAAAGAAGTGACATGGGAACCACATGAGGTGATGAAACATAGTTACCCTCATCTTTTTTAGTGTGGGAAATAAAAATTTCAAGGGGGAAATTTATGAAGGGGGAAAATTATAAGGACCCAAACGTTTATAAAAAAAATTACCCTTATGATTTAATTAAAATTCTTATATGTAATATCGCTATTGAAAACAAATGTAGTTATTTTGTTTTATTAGATTTTAATGACTATTTAGTATCATTTCTGTTTATATTATATCAATTGAATATTGATCTTGTGGTTATTATAAATATAGAGTTTTAACAAATCCAATTGACATTGAAAAAGGAAGTGATGGCCTGATCTAGAAGGAGCATATCCTATGAATCCAATTTATCAAAGCTTCTGAGGTAGATAGAATTACTGGGATTTTCCATTGACCAAGACTAGGATGATATCCAATAGATTAATCATGAGCGGAACTAGTTACGAGAGATTTTAAATCTCAACGAGATCATGACCCAACCCATGTACATTGAACCACCCCATGAAATTCTCTCCACCAACCACCATAGACTTAGGGTATTTTAAGGTGGATTAATGGGATATGTGTCTATAAAATAATAAAATAATAATTTATATTATATATAATAATTAATATATTTTCATATTATTGTTGTTTCTTTGTAATTGATTTTTACTTTGATACAACAAAAGTGAAATTGTATTTTTGGGTAACATTCAAATTAAATTTAGGAACTTATTTTATTGAATTAATGTTTTTTTTGAATTAAATAATATTTTATTGAAATATTATTATTAAATAATTTTTATGAAATATAAATGATCATATTACTTTCATGAATTCAAGTATAGTTTTTATAAAGGTTCGAAAACTGTTATTGTCAAAAACCCAACATTTCACAACAAGTATCGATTATTATTTTAAAATAATAAAAATATTTAGAAAATAAAAATGATAAAATAAATATTATTTTTTGAATCATAACATAAAAATTATCTTATTGTTGAGTTTTCATAATTTTGTGAGACAATCGAATTTTTTGGTAAAAATTAAATACGGTGTAAATACACAGTACATATTATGACATCATAATGACACAAAAGTGATGTAATAAACACTATAAATAGTATCCATGACCAATTATATGTTTTCCATTTTAAATAATATTATTTTATGTTTTTTTATTTATTTTATTTATTTTATAAATCCTTTTTGAATCCATGAAAACCTATAATATATTTTAAGGATTGAAAATAATTTTTTATGAGTATAAATCACTTCCTCCTAATAATGGATATTATTATATTAATTTCGGACCTTGGTCCTATAAAATAATGATAACCACCATTATTTGGAAGAAACCATGGTTAAGAACAGTTAGATTTTTTGGTTTTTTGGTTATTTTATTATAAATATTCCAAAACCTATGTTAGAGAAATGATAATAAATTCCCCAAAAATTTTATATATAAACCCACCCAAGCTCCGATTTATCCTCACTCAAAATCGTTGGATCACATTCTTACTCTGCCCTTTCCTCTCTATACTCCTCCAAAGGCTCTCCCAATCTCTCAAGAAGCTCCTCCCAAAAATTTAGAGCTACACACTAAATTAAGGGTTTTTTTCTTTCTCTACATTATTAGAGTTTCCTCATTATCTTACGCCTTCAATTTCCAATTACTAATTTTGGGATATGTTTTTACATGTACCTATTATAGTAATTTTTATTTTAAAATTATGAGAGACACATTTTTCTCTCATAAAACCATTTTATGAATATTTATGTGATGTTGTTATGCTGTGGAAATGTCATCATTATTTCCATGGAAATATTTTTTTATTGAATACCATACTCATTTACTATCTAGGGTATTCACGATTAAAAACTTATAATTCATTTATTTGGGGCTCTCATATATGTATTTCACACACCTTGATCATTTATTAAATATTGACGAAAAATGGTTCTATTTTTATGATCTATGTGGCACACGAATGTAATTGGTGATCCTAAAATTTTATAGCACTCTAATGCATTAGGTATTATTTTAGTCTCATGAAATTTCATGAAAGGGATTAGGGAGTGAACCTAATCCATCTGAGGACATTTTTCATCATAATTTCTTAGTATTTATCCTTGACCTATGTGTGTGATGCAGTGTTTTATGTTGTTGTCACATTTGTCGTGTTGCCTTTATGATTATAAAGTTAAATCAAGCCTCATTGTTCATGTTTATGATTCTCACTCCTTTTATTCCCCATTTATATTCCTATTGTCAAAAATGTATTACTTTTCTAATATTATACCATTTTTATTCCCATACAAGGATTTATAGCTATAACGACCGAAAGATTTATCTATAGAAATTACCTTCATATAATTAATTCATATTGAGAACACAATACAATCATTATAAACTATAATTGAAAGAAATAAGAAGTATTTTCATAAGTTAAGGAACCTATACTGATGAAAACGTAACCTGACCTTTGGAATAATAGTGTGACCCTTATGAATAGTAAAATTGCCAATTAAATAGTAACATCAAGCATGAAATTATGAATAAAATTTATCCATCTTTTAAGTGACAATATGATATAATTATATCATAGTATAAGTAAATAAATATTTAAAAATTTATTAATTAAGTGTTTGTATTTTTTTAGGTCATAAATATTCAATTAATGTTTTTGATTAATTTAATATTTTAAAATAAAATATATTTTTATAATATATATTTAGAAATTAGTATTTTTATTTCTTAATATTATAAAATATTTTATGAGACCTTAACTATTTTTTCAAAGTGTTAAAAAATCATTTATAATTTTAAAATATTTATTTTCCAAGTAAATCCAGATTTTAATTAATATTAAAATTTAGAAAATTTAGAAAATTATTTTCATAAAATTAAATTCATTTTTGAAATATACACATCAAAGAATTGTTAGGGTGAGGTTTTTAGAGTTTTCTAAAATACATGAATTTTTTGTGAATATTGAAATATGGAAATTTACATTATATGTAAATAAATGAATTCATGAGTCGTGATTGAGTCATGGATGATGTAAGTGATGGTTGGTTCAAATTAAAATTCTAAAATTACTCTATTTAGTCTCTAGAATAATAACATTTGATTTTCTAGAGAAAATAATAAACTAATGAATTAAATAATGAGAACCCCCCCCCCCAATATAAATACCACCCCTCCCCGACCCTTCTCTGCACACGTCTCAAGCCTTGGGAATTTCCTATAGTCGTCTCAATACTCTTCCCTAACCTATATCCCATTTCTAGGATCTTTGGGTCTTAATAAATGACCAAAACCAATCCCATAAGGATGTTCTCAAGAATAATGATTCAAGAGGTAAAACCCTCTTCCGTTTTCTTTCAATTTCCTTTCAAGTTCCTTTATTTTATTTTTCTCTCCTCACCTACCTTCATCCAAATGGCATGAAAACTAAAATATCCTATATATGCTATAATTTTATCATGTTTATGGAATAATTCTTCATCAAATCCCATATCATCTCTCTTTTTATTTTAAAAAGGAAAACATCATTTGTGAGGTACCAATCTATCACCATTATAGATGAGGCAATTTCATCTATCAATTAAGCCTTAAAGGATGGTCATGGAACCATTTTTATGGTAAAACAATTTTATAATATATTTATTATATATTATTTAATGTTCTGGAATTATTTTGTACACATTATATTAATCTATAAAACAAAATGAGTTTTTTGTGAACAAAAAACGCTAAATCAATATAAATGATTATAATTAATAATTTATCTAATGAATCATCCTCACATTTGGTTAAAAATTTGTCATTAATATTATATAAGTTCATTAATAACATATAAGTTCAGTTCTAGACAAATATCCTCATTCTGCATGATTTTCCATACACATATACAAGTAAACCGATCATTAAAACCATGGAAATCAACATTCCCAAATGATGAAATGGAATCAATTAACCCATAAAAAGGCCATAAATGAACTTAATAAAGTTATAATAAATAAAATACATGTATAAATGGATTCGTACTTATTTATTAATGAATCTAATTTTATTATTCAGGAAATTGAGGTCATGTTCAGAATCGTTTCAGATATAAGTTAAGGGATTCCACCTAAACCTCCAGTATTCCTTCGGGTTAATATTCCCCTCTTTTTACCTAAGTGAAATTATATTTTCTTTTTTATGACTATCTTCTAAATTATTTTTATTTTTTCAAAAATTGTTTATCATGATCCATTCTTCTTTCTTTTTCAGGTATATACATGTTTTGTTTTATACAAACAAATATTCCTTTTCTATTTTAAATAATCTTGATTGTTTTCCATTAAGCCATACTAAAATAATTTATTTCTAAAGTTTCATAAAAACTATTTTTATTTCATTTTGACATAAATTATCATTATATATGGATATTTTTCTGTATTAACTTCAACGTATTATTTAAATCCTTTATTTAATGGATAGCATTTTTATATTCCCTTATCTTATTCATTTTTTATATGATTACGATTCCCATTTCTTTCTATGGGTAACCCTTATGTTTATGATTGATTCTGTATGTATGATTATTCATGAGGAAAACATATGCATGAACATGTTATGATAGGTTTTTATAGATAGTGATCCAATATATTGGTTAATGTTTAGTCTCATGAAATGTTATTTTTAACGGTCTTGGTGATTAGCCTTGCCTTGTGCTCCATGTGTAATAGTATTGGTGGTTAGTATTGACATGTTCTCCACTATGTACAATGATCCTTGAATCATGATCCCCTAAGTGCAATGATCCTTGAATAATGATAATGTCAGTTTTTATGTTTCTTAGAAATTTCTATTGTTCCATGATTGTATGATCCCATGTTCTATATATTATGATTCCTTATGTTTAATCATGTTCCATGGATTTACATATATATATGTTATGACTTCTAATCCATGTGATATGTTTTATTTTAATATGTATTCCCTTAATTGGATTTTTATATCATCCCTTTGTTCATGTTATCCCCAGGTAATCCTATGCATATGTAAGTACTCAAATGAAGTTAAGAGCTCTTAATAGATGGTAAATAAAGAAATGTATTATTAAGTCCAATTTTTCAGTTTTATGTACCCAGTCTTCCAAGAAACTAGAATTTACAATCCTTTGCTTGAGATTTTACATTTAATTATAATTAAAATCATTTAATGATATGTGTAAAATTCTAGGGTCTCTATAATATCTCACCCATTTCTTATGTATATCCCCTAGTTATCCTATGTAGTTTTAAGTATATTGGAATAGTATGATCATGTTAATGATGTTTTCAATAAAGATGGTGTATTTTCTATATTTTGTTGTTATGTAATGTAACTAATTCCCAAATATACTATAATTATCTATCTTCTAAATTTTATTATGTTTAATATTATGTAATAAATCATGAAATAATTTGTAATAAGTGTAATATTGTCATAGTTGGTATTAAACGAAAAGTTCTGTTATTTGTTCAATTAGGATAAAAAACTATAGAGAAAGACTTAGTTATAAAAACAAATATAAGAAAACATCCCTATATTTTGGTAATTATAGAGTAATTGGTCTATCAAGGAAATAAATCATTGACTAGTTACTACATTTTGAGGTGGCTCTGCCAAAGATGTACATGGGGGAGAAAACCCAAAAACGCCGTGTTAAGCTATAATTGACTGGGAACTGGTGAATGACAATGATCCTTATTTCAAAAATAGATTCACATTCCCTAGGGGGTATGTATTTTAAATTCATAATCTCATTATGAATCTTTATTAAGGGAAAATAAATTGAATAAGAATAGATGTTAGGAAATAGGTCATGGATAACATAGATTAAAGCCTAGAAAACCATACGTTAAGGAAATATGTGTAATTTATAGGTTATATATTTAATTTAATTGGATTCACATTTATGTTTTTAATAGTTTAAAAATAAAAATCCCTAAGTTTTAAATTATTCTAGCCAATGGTGGAAAATTGGAGAAATCATGTGAACAACCAATGTGATGGCTTCCCCAATAAGATGCCCAACTCGATGGGAGAGGGAATCCTTAACATTATTATGATACTATATCATATTATTAATTTTCTGAATAGAAACATGGATAATGGGGATTTAAAAAATCCTTGAAAGAAAGAATAAGAAAATATTGAGAGCTTTATGTGACAAAGGCGTCCGACTTTCAATGGATCATCTGATCACTTAATTGTGAAAAAGTGAATCAACTCTAATGAGAAGATCTTATCCATCATTTAATGTTATAAGAAATATAAGGTTCTATTAGTTGATTATTTTATGGATGTATGATCTGCTCAGTGGTGGACATTGATCAACAATAGAAATCATGAGGAAGAGATCGAAGCGATGGGGTGGAAGGAATTTAGGAAACAAAATGATAAATATTTTCCTTGAAATCTCTCACATAAAATGGAAAGGTATTTCCTTTCCCTAAATAGAAAAATACAACAAATATATTTCGTAGTCTAAGGAAAACTTCACAAGACATGCACAATACACATCCAGCTTTTTCATTACCCCAAATTGAAAAGTGTAACCCTTATTTGGTGGAATAAATCCTAGTATAATAAGATCCCTGGAAATCTGAGACATTGATATCTATGAGGACATTATCAAAAGTTACCTGAATGTAAAAATAGATATTAGAGAATCCCATGTTTATCAAAATGATAATAACTTGAAAGTATATTTTAATTCTTGTTGTATGATTGTGAAGTCTAATCCTTCCAAGAATTTAAAAAATCACACATGTCAAATGTGTTCAAAGAATTACCCTAGAAATTGGATAAGGGGAATGTACAAATAATTAAGGTGTGGGAAGGAAGGGAACCAAGTTAGTGACTTCCAATAAGAGAAATATACTAATTCATTAGAAGAGAGGAATGATTCGGTCAACCATGGGTTCATGGTTCATTACTTCAACTGTATGGAACTAGGGAAATTTTCAAACCAACACACTAAGACAAGGGTTTTTAGAGACAACCAATAACCCCAAGGATACAAGGGTATTGTTTTCCATCACATCCTTTGAGGTGGATCCTGAAAACTATATGGTGATAAGTATTCTAGTTATTCATTCAATAATATAAAATGAACTTTTTTATTCTAGTTCTATTAATTCTTTCATATCATAAAATTTTAGTTGAGCTATTCAAACACCACCACAATACATGGAAGTAGAGCTATCATTGACACTCAAAAATGGAAAAATTATTATATCCCTTGTATATAACTCCTATCCTATCATAATTGTTGAGATGAACTTCCCAACAGACCTTATCAAACTCCATTTTGAGGAATTTGATGTAATTCAGGGTATAAATTTCCTTTCCCTATACAAATCAAACATAAACTTCCATAAAAAGGAAATCACTTTATGTATCATGAATCGACTCCCCGATTATATACAAGTGAAAGGAGGAGGATGAATCTTATTTATCAAAAACATATCAAGCATGGATAATAATTCCCTATGATCAAGAATGTATAGCCAAAGTGATTGATACTAAGGGAATGATCATCCTTGAATATATTCCCCTTTTGTGGGAATATGATGATGTATTTCCTAAATAGTTTTTGAGTCTTTATCCTTGTCGAGAGGTTAAATTTTCAATCAATATTATACCTAGAGAGTTTCAATTATCCAAGACTCCATATAGAATTGTTATTGTATAAATTTAGGTACTAAAGCAAAAACTGCATTAGTATCTGGATAAATGGTCCATACACCCAAGTGATTTACCTTGGGGTGCATAACTCATGTTTCTTTAATAAGAAGTATGGTTCAATGCACATTTATATTGATTTTCATGGCTCAATAAGTTCATAATAAAGAATGAGCATCATCTATCATGGATTGATGACTTGTACGATCAGATATGTATAGTACAATACTTCTTCAAGGTGGATCTGTGGTCGAGGTATTACTGAGTTTGGGTGAAGGAGGTGGATATCCCCAAGACTTTTTTTGTACAAGGTACGGTAATAGTGATATCATAGTAATTCTATTTAGACTCACTAATGCTAAAAAAATCTTCGTGTATTTGATGAATATTGTAGTTAGGGATTACCTCATCAAATTTCTGGGAGTATTTATTGTTGATATTTTAATATACTCTATAATAAAGGAGGAGTATGAGGAGTCTCTGATCACTATTATAAATACCCAAAAAAGGTGAAACTTTATTCTAAGTACATAAAATATGATTTATGGTCGATCGAAGACTCATTTGTGGGGTATATCATCATAAGAAATAATATATATATATATACACCCTTAAAAGATATATACAATTAAAGGATGGTAAATTCTAATATCTATGACTGATATCTATAGTTTATTGGGATTAGTTGGGTACTAAAATCAATTTTTGAGAAAGTTCTTTCGATTTTAAAACTCTCTAACCCAGATAAATAGAAAGGGAGTCATGTTTTTTAGAATGATTAATGTGAAGAGAAATTTAAAGATTTGAAAAGTAGGCTTAGCACTGCACCTATATTCACACTACTCATAAGTGGAGAACTTCTCCTAGAGTTCAGTGATCCTTTAAAGAAGGTCTTGGATTGTGTGTTAATGAAAAATGACAAAGTGATATCCTATTCTTTATGGAAGTTGAATGTTCACAAATAAAACTACCCAACACATGATCTAGAGTTGGTTGTAGTGATATTCACTTTGAAAATATTGCTACATTATCTATTTTTGGAGAAGTGTGAAATATATATGGATCAAAAAAGCCTCAAATATATATTGACACTGAAATAGATGAATATGCACCAATGAATATGGTTAGACTTGATCAATGAATATGACTGATCAATCAACTAGAATCTTATAAAAGTGCATAAAGTGGATAGCTCAATAAGTATAAAGGTTCCAAAAATTTTATAATTGATGAGAATTGATAAATATAGGATATTCTTAGACTGGAAGATGATGGACATGGGAATCATAAAGGAAGGATCTTAATCAATCCTTCTTGAAATTATTTCTCAACTGTCACTTTTGGAAAAGATAATGAATGCACAAAGATATGATGTGGTAATTTATTTGAGAGTGGAAACTAAAATAAAATAGAAATCCTCATAGTTCAATTTTATTGAGTATGTAGTTGTGAGATTTATTTAAAGACAACCTAACCATGAAATCCTTAATTAAATAAGGATGTGTTGGTTGATGCACATAGATCGACCTTCTCTATCAATCTTGGAAGCATATAGATGCATCAAGTTCTCAATGAGCACTATTAGTGTGATAATATAAATAAGGACATCACAGAATATACATAAACATGTATTTTTTTCAGTAAGTGAAATTGGATTGGAGAAAATCAAAGGGGATGATGCAACCATTACCCATACCTACATGGAGATTGGAAAATATAACCACGGAATTTATCACTGGTCATCAAAATACATCAAGAGAAAATAATTCTATATGGGTTACTGTGGATAGAATTATAAATAATATACACTTCATTATGATTTAATATGATTTTTCACTTTATTAACTTGCAAGGATATACATCAGAGATGTGGTGATAGTACACAGAACACCAGTATCAATTGTATCTGATCATGATCCAAGATTTAACTCAATATTATTGAAGAGTTTCCAATATTATCTAAGTACTAAGTAGAACTTTATTATATCTTATCTCCCCCAAACTGATGTCCAATCTAATCAAACTATCAAGACACTAAAGGATATTTTGACAGAATGATCATTTGAATTCAAAGGATAATGGGATCAATATCTTCCTCTAGTTGATTTATCATACAATAAAATTTTCCACTCAACTATAAAAATACCTCCATACGAATCCATTTATGGGAAGAGGGGTAGAACACCATCATGTTTGGAAGAATATGGGGGACCAAAATGGCTAGTTCCTTGAATGGTTGATGAAATGGTGGAAAAGTTCAAGACTATTCAGCAGCACATCAAGGATACTCGAAGTTAAAAAAATATCAATGCTAAAAATTGTTAATGACACATAGATTTTAATATTGGATAGATTGTATTCCTCAGTATATCTCAATGGAATAAAGTCATTAAATTTATAAAGAAGGTAAACATTAGACCAAATACATCATTCCCTTTGAGATCCTTGATTGCATCAAAGTGGTGTCTTGTCTCCTAAAACTCCCACCTAACCTATATCAAGTAAATGATGTATTCCATTTATCCCTATTGAATAAGTTCATAACAAACCCATAAAATGTACTAAATCCATAGGTGGTACCATTGGATAATTATCTCCCATTGGAGTAACATCTGGTGAAGATCTTAGATCATAGAGACAATGTTCTACGAAATTAGACAATGCACCTTGTCAAAGTAATATGGATAAACCAAAATTTTGAAGAAGTGACATGGTAACTGCATGAGGAGATGAAATCGAGTTACCCTCATCTATTTTAGTGTGGGAAATGAAAATTTTGAGGGTGAAATTTCTAATGGGTAAAAGATTGTAATTACCCAAACTTTTATATATAAAATTTCCCTCATAAATTAATTAAATGTCTTATTATGTAACATGGTTATTGAAGACACATTCAATTATTTTTTTATTATATTTAAATGAACATTATGTGTCACTTCCAATGATAATATACCTATTTAATAGTATTCCTATGATTAGTATAAATATAGGGTTTTAAAAAAGGTAATTGACACTAAAAATGGAAGTGATGTCATCAAAAAGTAGGATCGTACCCTATGAAGTCCATTTATCCGAGCTTATTATGGAAATATAATCAATGAGGTTTTCCCTTTACCAATTACAAGATGATATCTAACAACTTAATCAGGATCGGAACCATTAATGGGATATGTTCAGGCTCATCGAGATCACGGCCCAAACCATGTACACTGAACCACCCCATGATAGTCTCACCATCGCCCACCTTACCATTAGGGATTTTTTCTGGTGTATTAAAGGGATATGTATCAAGACTCCAATTATATAAATATGTATATTTTATATAATAATAAATATATATTCATCTTATTATTGTTTCTTTATAAGAAAATTGTCTTTGATATAATAAAATAGAAATTTTATTTTTAGGTAATATTTAAATTAAATTAAAGAATTTTTTTAATTAATATATTTTTGAAATAAATATTAATTTATTTAAATTTTATTATTAAATAATTTTTATTAAATTTAAATTATCTTATTGTTTTTATGTTGTTATACGTAGTTTTTATAAGAGTTTGAAAACTATTATTATAAAAAAACAAGACATTTCTCAATAAATATTTATTCTTATTTTAAAATTAAAAATAAAAAAATATTTGAAAAATTAATTGGATAAAATAAATATTATTTTTTGTAATAATACCAATGGTTAATTTTTTATAATTTTCTGAGATGGTCAAATATTTGGGTGAAAATTAAATATGGTGTAAATATACGGTGCGTATTATGACATCCTAATCATCCAAAAGTGATTTAATAAATATAATAAATGGTATCCATGATGAATTATATGTTTTCAATTTAAAATTATGTTATTTTAAGTTTATTTGATTAATATTATAAAGAAGTTATGAATCCTTCAAAACATGTAATATATTTTAAGGATTTAAAATCCTTTTTAAAGAGTATGACTCACTTCCACATCATCTTGGGTACTATTATATAAAGTGTATCCCTAGGACTTGTAAAATAATTAAAACCACCAATCTTTATAATAAACCATGGGGAAAATCATGGTATGATTTTGGTTTCTGGTTATTTTATTTTATGGAGTTCAAAACGTTTGTTTGTGAAATGATAAAAAATTCCCCAATAATTTACTATATAAACCCACGCAATCCCCCATTTATAATCACTATAAAATCCTTGTATCACATCCTTACTCTTACATCCCCTATCTAGAGTCCTCCCAAGGTGTGGAAAATCTCTGAAGAAGCTCCTCCCAAGCATTTGGGGTCACACACTCAAGTAAGAGTTCTTTTCTTTCCCCACCTTATTTGAGTTCCCTCATTATCTTATACCTTTTATTTCAAATTCATAATGATGGGATACGTTTTTACATGTCCCTTATATTTTCTCATTTAAGTAAAAATTATTATATACCCCTTTCACTATCATCAACCCATTTTATTAATCATTAAGTGATGCCATTTTTCTTCCAAAATTTAACAACAATTTTCCTTCCCAAAATAATTATATAGTGAATACCATACTCATTCCATATCAAGGGATTTTACCTTTATACACTTATACTTATTTGATTTAGGAATTATATGAATGTATTCCACACTCCTTGATCATTTAATAATAATTTATGAAAAATTATTCCATGTTTTATGATCTATGTGGCACACTTAAAAATTAGAATGAAATGAATATGATGGGGATCCCAAAATTATATAGCACTCTGATAAATTGTGTAATGTTTTAGTCTCATGAGACATTGTTTAAGGGATTATGGAGTAAACCTAATACATCATGGGAATTTTTCCATCATGATGTCTTTGAAATTACCCTCGACCAATGTTTATGATGTATTGTTCTAAGTTGTAGCCACTTTTCCCATGTTTCCTTTATGAATATCATCTTATATAATGTCCCATTGTTCATGTTTATTATTCTCACTCCCTTTATGATGCATTGATATTCCTATTGTCTGTGATGTATTGCATTGTTCATGTTATTCCATGTTTATTCCATTATTGGGCTTTATAGATCACCCCTTTCATATGTATATCCACAGGTTATCCCATGTAGTTTTAAGTACATTTGAGTAGTATGATAATGTTAAGGAATTTTTCAATTAAGATTATATATTTTATATTTTAATTTATAATTTAATGTAACTAATTCCCAAATACAATATAATTATCTTTCTTCCTTGTTGTATTATGTGTAATGTTATTTGATAAATCTTGAATTAATGTGTAATAAATAGTAGGGTTTTCATTGTGATCCTTTTGATCATAGAAAAATTAAAAAAGATATTTTTATTGATTCATTTAATAACTTCAGGAATTATTTTTATAAATATATAAATAAAATTATGTTAAAATATTATTATAATAAATCATGTCCTGATGAAAATGAAACTATGTAAGTTTAGTGCTTCTTGCCTTGATAGCCTATATACTTTAAATACCACACCATAGAGATTGTTACTGAAGATTGAAATAAAGGAGTTTGTAGTTGGATAAATGTTAGAATCCTTGTTGATTTCTATACCATCTTATACCAATTTGAACGTATATCTCACAATGTATGTTAATATGGTGATAATTGGATGGAAGATATGCTAGAAGACCTACATTATGTTAAGTGGAATGATGTTTGAGAATGTTGGAAACGGAAAAAGCGTCCCCAAAAATTTTCCAAATTCTTCCATACATGATCCAACATCATATTCCATTTTGCAGGCTTCGATTTGGTAGGTCGTAGGGCCCGAACGGAGTTACGGATTAGGAGTTATGGACATTTGAAGTTGGGCTGGAAAACTGGTTCGCGAAGCCCCGATGCAGAGCCCCCCAAGAAACGCGGCTGCCATGAAGCACTTGAGGCGGTACCTCTCTGCGAATGCCCCTGATGTTCGTGAACCCACCGCAAAGCACCGGAGTCAGTAACGCTCCGCGAATTCCCTGACGTTCGCGAACCCACCGTGAAGCAGAAGAGGCGGCACCTCTTCGCAAATCTGGTTGACATTTGCGACCCGCCGCGAAGCAACCGAAGCCCCCTTCATGCCACGTGAGCTTTGCATCATGGATCCCATTGCCTATAAATCCCCAGCTCACCCCCCTTCTACAGAGGGCCATTTTTTCGCCCCTGGGGTGGCTGAACTCCTGGTTCGCGGAGCTCCGCTTTCCTTTGTGAAGCGACTCCGCGGGGCCATGCTCTGTGAGCAGATTCCTTCAGTTGCTACTCCATGAGTCCCTTCTCTGCAAGCAGCTTCCTTCGTGTTGCTGCTCCACGAGCCGAGGCTCCATGAGTCCATGCACCATGAGCCAATGCTCCATGATGCTTCTCTGTAAGTACTCCGTGAGCCGCCCTTGCTCCGCAAGAGGCCCATGCTCAGTGAGATCCCTTTGCCCTGTGAGACCATTGCTTCGCGATGCTACTTCGCAAAGACCTCTCCTTTGCGAGGCTTCTACCTTCGCTCCCACCGGTCCATACCATGGGGGTTGCGCCCCCGCACCCCCACTTGGGTTCAGTATAGGGCTACAGTCCAGGCCCTCTGGGCCGGTCCCTTTTCTACTGTCACAGACCCCCATGAAAAATAGTGAGTCGCACCACGAACTTTTCGGGCCAGGATGTCAGGATTTTCCATTGCGTACCCACCATCAACCAATGGAAAACCATGATTTGAGATACTCCTATATGCACCATGAACAACCTTGAGTCGACATATTCCTCTTGGTATCATTCCCATGTCGTGAGTTGAGATTCTCATCATCAATTCCCCCGAGTACCTTGAGTCGAACCATTCCTCAAGAAACTCTTCCAAACCCTATCACATGGCTCCTATGCCAGGTTGAACCAGAAAGGGCCGCCCTCGCGTAAGTCCCGACACCATCCATTCCCAGGCATCTTATGCCAACAGTCCTATCTACAAGACTATAAACTGTAGTACGCCCTGTGTTCCAAACATAGTATGCCTCTTACCCAATATAAGAGATGCCTTATGCTCTTAGCATGAGATTCCAACCCTGTGTTCCAAACATAGGATGCCTCTTACCCAATATAAGAGATGCCTTATGCTCCAAGCATGAGATGCCAATATTCCTGTCTACAAGACTCTAAACTGTAGTACTCCCTATGTTCCAAACATAGGACTCCTCTTGATCCAAATAAGAGATGCCTTATGCTCTAAGCATGAGATGCCAATAGTCCTATCTACATAACTTTAAACTGTAGTAATCCCTATATGATCAATATAGGATGCCTCTTTCACAATACAAGAGATACCTTATGCTCCAATCATGAGATGCCAATAGTCCTATCTACATGACTCTAAACTGTAGCACACCCTATGTGCCTATCATAGGATGCCTCTCGTACTAAACATGAGATGACTTATGCTCCAAGAATAATACGCCTAATGCCTTGATTACAATGGGTTGGGATTCCCTCGTGGATATACATGAGGAAGACATCGTGGGAAGCTTCCTTGCGTAAGCCCCGTTCACCATTGCCGCTCCATAGCGGCACCCGGGCTGCTTTCTTGCGTAAGCCCCGTTCACCACTTCCACTCCATAGCGGCACCCAGGAAGCTTCCTTGCATAAGCCCCATTCACCATTTCCACTCCGTAGCGGCACCCGGGCAGCTTCCTTGCGTAATCCCCATCCACTACTGTGATCTTTATCCAACAGTAAGCTATTGTGATCTTTATCCAGCGGTAAGCCGTTGTGATCCTATTCAGCAGTAAGTCGTTGAAATCTTTATCCAGCGGTAAGCCATTGTGACCCAATACAGTGGTATGCCGTTGTGACCCAATCCAGTCGTAAGCTGTTGAAACCCCAAATCTGTGATAAGTCGTCATCAGGAGAACTACGTGGACTTTGATTCCCTATCACAGGGATACGTAGAAAGCCTCTTCAAGTCTCAAGCCTAAAACAATCGTCATCCTCATGACGGTTCCATCCCATTCACCATTACCATTCCACAGCGGCACATGGGCCTCCATCCTGGAGTAAGTCCCAGCACCATGGTCCACTTAATGCATAATCCCCTCTTTTTTTCCCATGGACGCACCCTTCGCGATGTGATCATCAGGTTCCTGCAACTTCTTGTTTCTCACACCGAGCATGACTCACGTGAGCTTAGAGTGAGCACCGACCCTGACCCCCACCTCTAGAGAACTACAGGGACTTTGATCCATGTCAAGGCATGGTAAATAGGAAGCCTCCACGAGGTTCAAGCCCACCACTCGGTCGTTTCTTCACGTCAAGTTCCACCTCATCCAGCAAAATGTTAAACTGTATACCTGAACTACGTGGACTTTGATCCATGTTAAGGAATGGTATGTAGAAAGCCTCATGAGGTTCAACCCACCACCAGTGGACCCCCCGGGTTCACCTTCACGTCGGTTCGCCGAAGAAACCCCATCTGAACTACGGGGTCTTTGATCCATGTCAAGGCATGGTATGTAGGAAGCCTCCAAGAGGTTCAAGCCCACCGCCCGTCGTTTATTCACGTCAGGGTTCACCCTCATCCCGCATGACGTTAAACTGCATTCCGGTCCAGTGGTAAGCAGTTGTGAATATCCTGAACTACGTGGCCTTTGATCCGTATTAAGGCATGGTACGTAGGATGCCTCCATGAGGTTCAAGTCCACCACCAGTGGACCCCCCGGGTTCACCTTCACATTGGTTCGCCGACGAAGCACCACTCAAACTATGTGGTCTTTGATCCATGTTAAGTCATGGTTCGTAGGAATCCTCCACAAGGTTCAAGTCCACCTGGACCCTTGGTCCCCTCACGTCGGCCTTCCAGCGTCCAAACCTGAACTACGTGGTCTTCGATCCATTTCAAGGCATGGTACGTTGGAAGCCTCCACGAGGTTCAAATCCACCTGGACCCCTGGTCCCCTCACATTGGCCTTTCGGTGTCCAAACTGAAATATGTGGTCTTTGATCCATGTAAATGCATTGTACGTAGGAAGCCTCCATGAGGTTCAAATCCACCTGGACCCTTGGTCCCTTCACGTCAGCCTTCCTTCGTCCAACCTGAACTACGTGGTCTTTGATCCATGTCAGGGAATGGTATGTAGGAAGCCTCCATGAGGTTAAAGTCCAGCTGGACCCCTGGTCTCCTCACGTCAGCCTTCCGACGTCCAAACTAAACTACGTGGTCTTTCATCCATGTCAAGGCATGGTAAGTAGGAATCCTCCACGAGTTTCAAGTCCACCTGGACCCCTGGTCCCCTCACGTCGGTTCACCGACCCCATTTCCTCGGGCCGCCTCAGAGTGTAAGCCCCATTCTATACTGAACTACGTAGACTTTGATTCTCTACCACAGGGATACGTAGGAAGCCTTAATAAGGCTCAATCTCATCACTCATGTATCATCATGATCTCTCCCTTGAGCCTATGTCTCTCAGGAAGGTCATGCCCCAACCCAGAGGTTCCACTTCCTCTAGGTCCCTTCCATGTGTCCATTATCATGGGCCGCCTCCACAGCTGTCCCACCATATCATCGAACTACGCGGACTTTTATTCCCTCCCACGAGGATACGTATGATGTATCTTCGAGGCTCAAGACCAACACCACTGTCATCTTCACGAAGGTCCCATTTCATTCCCCCTCCACTCCATACAATTATCCATCATTAATCCTAAATCTTACCTGGGCCACCACATCTCGGTGGAATCATGTCATCCACCCTACTCGCTGCTCCTAGTGGTACATGGGCCGCTATCCACGCATAAGCCCCAGCATGTCTCTGGTTCATTATCCTCTTTGTACACCCAGATTCATCACCCATTTGAACTACGTGGGTTTTGATCCCTGTTGTCTACACAGGGTACGTAGGAAACCTTGATGAGGTTCAATCCTAGCCAATGGTAAACCATGGTGTCCCCATCCTAGGGTGCACACCTCCTAATCCACCCTCGGTGGTGTTCAGATCTGCCATTACGGCGTGACATCTCCCCTCCTTGGAGCGTACCACCTCAGATCCATCCTCATTGGGCGTTCTGATCCATCTATCTACCAGGTGTTCCCTCCTTGCGTTGTACCAATCTGATCTGTCTCTATGGGACGTTCTGATCACCCTCATTTCATCTCCGCAAGACATTAAACTCGCGGCCTACCTCATGATAATCATGAGATGCCTAAGGAAAACCTCGGAAGATGTGACTTTGGAGTAACCGTCTTCGTAAGATGGTAAACATGCTGCATACCCTATGTTAAACATGGGAAGCTGAGGAAAACCTCAGATACATGCCTATGACATGTGATTCCCCACATTCGATGTGGGATGCCTCAGGTTCTACACCCTTGAGATGCCCTCTTATGAGGAAGAATACAGGTTCCCCAATGTCCACACACCCAGAGATGCCATGACATGCCTGATGTTGTCATATACTCTGACCGAAGGTTTCTACCATGTCAGGACCCCATGGAATGTCCTGATGAAAGTAGTGTAATTAACCAGCATCCATGAAGATATGGCACCGAGAACGAGATTCATGAACCACGTATTAAATCTATGAGGGAGACCCAGACGAGGTAACAAGATCCGAGGAGAAATCAATGGAAAGAAGAACCAACATCCCATCATCCCATTTAGATTAAGGAGCAGATGTCCCTGAATAAGGAGCAAATTCTTCCCACCTTTGGAAAGAGGGAATGTGGTGTAACAGCTATGCGTCCTCACAAACGGATGCGCGTGCCTCGGCGAAAGCGTCGGAAACAGAGAATTAGTTCATATTCCCTAAAAATGGCTAGTGATTTGAAATAAATGGGAATTCATATGAAATCATGATGACAACCATATAATAAAATTGAAAAATTATAGGCTAGTTTATAAGTGTTACAACTATGAGGAAATAGTAGACAATAATTAATTCATTTCCCCAGTCTCTAGGATTGAAGCAATTAGTACCCTTTTGTCCTATGTATCCCATAAGAATATTAAATTATATAATATTGATTTAAAATATTTTTTAAATTTTTTTAGTGGGTTATGTTTAGGGTTAAAAAACTCAAGGTTTTTAAAATCCATATCTATCAAATTAAAATTTTTAACCTACCAAAAACTTTTATGGCCTTAAATTAGCATAAAAGTCCTAGTATGGATTATTGAGTTTATTTATTTTAAAATATAGTTTTCCATTTGGATTAGATGATGCGGAGATTTTATGAAATATATATTTTTTAATATATTTATATTTCATGTATATATATATATATGTTGTTATTTTCTGTTTCAACTAATCCAAATCTTTATAATTGTTTTTAAATACTTGTGAAATTAGAGTTTGAAATGAGTATAATGGAAGAATTAAATGTATTTATATTATTTAAAATCTATCAAAAAATATTTATAAATTTTTTAAATCAATGTAGATATATTATTAACTAATTAAAAAATCTGGGACTTGAAAACATTAACACATATACAAATACAATGTGTACTAATGGAAATCCTGATTTAGATGAAGATGGGAAACTATATGATAGAAATTTATATAGTGGCATGATATGTAGTTTGCTATATCATACTTATAGTAGAATGTATATTATGTTTTCCATTTAACATTGTAAAGGATTAATATTAATTCCCAAATAATCCCATATAATTTACAAAAAAAATATTTTTTATTTATTTAAATGAAATTTTTTTTCTATATTTTCTTTTACCAAAAGATTCTGGTATTGAATTAATATAATATTCGGATACTGATTTTAGAAGTTGTAGAGTAGATATAAAATTAACCTCATGAACTTGAAACTTTTTAAGAATGATCATGTTTTAATGGTCTGTTAAGAAGAAACATGCATATTTATTATCAATAACTAAAGGAATATATATATCTATTAGTAGTTTTTGGGCATAAATATTGTGGATGTAATTCACACATTTGGGGGTTAGACTATGGTTTTATCATATACATATTTTGAATGATAATACTATCATAATTATTTTTTTTAAATGTCTTGGGAGTCATTCGTGGACTAAGAATATTGATATAAGACATTATTTTCTATGGGATCATGTCTAAAAAAAGGATATATCTATAGTATTTTTGAATACTTAATTTTAACATGCTTATATTTTCAATAAATAACATCCCAATAGTAGTTTTGATTTTATTATGGGTTAGTTATGTTAATTTAATTATAATTAATTCTTTATGTATTCTTATAGAGTTCTATTTAGGTTAAAAATTTGTGTTATTTAATATAAATTATTTTTTATGTTTTCTTTATATATATTAATTTTATTGGTTTTTAAAATTTTTAGAAAAAAATCACATTTACATATATTATTTTATGATATTATATTTTCATTTTAAAAAAATTTATGATTATACATTCTAATTAAATCGAGTAACTGACCTATCATCTAAAACTGTTAGAGTTAACCCTTCTCTTGTATACATTCAAACCTATTCCCTTTGGATCTCTCAAGCTCTCAAACCCTTTAAAACCCTAGTTTTTGAACTTTAAACCATATTTTCCATAATATGGTGGTGGTTATGAGGGTTGATGAGGATGGTCCCAATGGAACAAGAATATAGAGATCATTATGCTTTGAGTGTAAATCAGTTCATTGAAAATATATGAATTTCAAAAAAATTGTTTCAGAATCATTTGATGATGAATTAGGTGTTTAGTTATGAAATCTTGGAATATATGTTCAACAGAGGTAATTTAAAGTATATATTTGAAAGATAAATAAAATAATTTTATTTGAATTCCCAATACTATTTTTTTGTTAAAATGAGGATTTCATCTCCTCTGTGGTAAATGATAGAGACTTTTCAATCTCATTGGTATGGGTATCTCATATTCGTAAGTTCCCCATAAAGGAAAGAATCATTTTATTTTGATATCTATTAGTGATATAATTCATAATTCTTAATACATTATGTCTTTTATTTTCCATACCTCTCATATTGGAAAGAATCTTGTTAAATATCTAAATGATTGAAAAATGGTTTTGATAAATTTTAATCAAACATTATTATCTCCATGAATTAAATAATTTGAAAAAAATTATATTCCTATACATGTATATCATATTTTTTATGCTGAGTGGAGTTAATCTAAATATCAGCTGGTACATGTTACGGTAAATGAAAACATGTTTTTACAAGGGTTATAGGATGACCTTATACCGCTATTAATGATTAGTTTATGTTATTATATATAATATTGGTTTGATTTTTTATATAAGTATAGTGATAACTTGAATCATAGAAAAGTATTTTTCATCTTAGATAGTCATGATTTTTATATTTTTTTAGAGTGTTACATGAGGTATGATAAGGCCTATTGGAGATGAAGAGGAAGATAAATTAGGTTCTTGTGATGTAGGGAAGCACATAAGATTAAAATAAAAATTTTCAATAAGGTATCATGTAGAACAAATTAGATAATCCTTAGTTAAAGGGTGACATGGTTCGTCTGAAGTGGTTGGAGGTTTGAAATATTTTTTAGTGGGTGATACAAACATTTTTGAAAACTTCATAAGAAGACCTCTTTTGAATGAGAACATCCCTGGTAGTTTTTTTTTTGAGTTCTTAATGATCTATATTTTGAAACTGATCAATAGTGTTTTTCTTATTTAAATACCATGTAATAGACTGGATCCTACACCTTTTAATCTTTCTATTAAATATGTTGGTAAATTTTATAAGCCTATTATTGCTTCTTAATAAATGGATGAGGATGTTGTTGAGAAATCTACTATAGTTTAAGGAAGAAATAAAAAAATCAAGTTAAAGACCCAAATGGTACAAAAAGATACTATTTTACAAGGTTGTTAATAAATAAAAGAGCCTCATCATGAGGAAGCTCAATATGGAGAGAAAGTAAGTACCTTAGTATCAACTAAAACGTAATTTATTGACTATCAATTATTTT
This sequence comes from Viscum album, assembly GCA_963277665.1. NCBI lineage: Eukaryota > Viridiplantae > Streptophyta > Magnoliopsida > Santalales > Viscaceae > Viscum > Viscum album. Next base: position 120,138,523 of record OY728119.1, read on the forward strand.
TTATGGTTGAAAAATCCATGGAGAGGACTATAAAAGAGGGTTATTAAGCTATAAAATTGCTAAAATAGTAATCTTCTACTTCTAGTGAAGGTATAGAAGTCTAATATCATTAATAAATTAAATATCGAGAGCCTTTTACAAGATTAGAGGAATTAAATTGTGTGTCTAATTATGGTTATATATTTTACACTCAATTTAAACGTTTTTCTAAGGTCTTCTATATATATTTGATATATTTAAGGATGATGCTGTAAAATGTTTCACCGAATTCTAGATTTCTCAAGATATTATGGAATATTTAATAAGTTCATCTATTTAAAAAATATAGTTTTATTCTCTTAAAATAAAGTATAAATGATTTAAATAGAATTTATATTCTAAATAACATTTATATCCTTTTAGAAAATTTATCTCTACCCCATTTATAATTTTACAAGAATAAATTACTTTAATATCCTATTTTGGTCATTTAAAGATGTTTATGGCTTGTCAGTATGAAAATGTGAGTACTTCAGGTTCATGTCATGAAATAGATTCTACATATACTTTATTATTATCTATGATGTGTTGAAAATAATATAGAATTTATTTTATGATATAGTATTCATTGATGGAATGTGTGGCTTCTCTTACCCGGATGCCACTTCATTGGTTCCATGAGCCTGGTGGGCCACATGGCCTCAAGTGTATCTCCCTGAACGCCATAGGCATCCAACTAGCCACAAGGTACTAGGGTGTGTTTTTGGGGAGAATGTTCCCTCAATAACAAAGTTTAGCCTAGTGGATGGATGTAAACATAGGTAAATAGCTGAAGCAATATATATAAATAGAAGTCACAACCAAAATAGAGACAACAGTAATAATAATAACATTCAACAACAGATGATGATATGTCATGCACTTGAAAATAGGAAAACATGAATACGAGGTATTAGGAATAACATGTTACACAATAGTATAAAGAAAAAAAGACTATCCCAAGATTCCTTAGCTCTAGCTCAGTCATCTACTATCAATATCCATCGTAAATAGAAAACAGTCAAGTGTTTGAAGTCAGATAATAGAGAATTTTATAGGGGATCTCTTGGGTGCTCTGATATCAGGAGTGACCTAGGGTTTCTCCTCTGACACATAGAGCATTTGACGACATGGATGGGGTCTACAAAGGGTTTTGGCGAGGTTGTGGGTCCAAGGTAGTTGCATCTCCAGGATGGTGGATTTTTTCTTCAATTGTGTCTCGATCAAGAGCTTCGTTCTCTCTTGGTTCTTTGGGTGATGTTGTCTCTCTACAAAGGCTTTGGTTTCTCTCAGCTTGGATTCCGACTTGCGGTATCTCGGACTAGATTTCAGTGGTGCCGTATCCTTTTACAACTTTCAATGATGACGCTGTCTTGGTTTCCGGTTGTCTGCAGCTTTTGTTTTTTGACTTGGATTGAAGCTTTCAGAGGTGACGTCTCAGATTTAATTTTAGCAGTGGGGTCTCTGATTCTGAATTTCAGTAGTGGTGTAATCTTGTTTTCTCAATTTCAGTGGTGGCGTGAGTGGTGCTTCTGGTCAGCTTCGAATCTTCATGGCAGTGATTTGTTTCATCTCCAAAGTCTCATATCTTTTTCATCCACATGATTGGTTAATATTTATTTTTGGATTTGAGTTTTTTTCTATGGATCTGGTCTTAGGTTGTTTCTACTGCGACAGTTTTAGTTTTGTGATGAATCATTGATGGCTTGGTGTTCCTCCTTTGATCCAGAATGAAGCAGCAGTGTTTCTTTCTGATTTCAGATTCTTTGAGTTCACGTTCTGTTTTTGGTTGAGGTATTTTTCCTTAGTACAGTTTCCTATATTGTTATTTTTATCCTTCTGAACCAACTCATAAGAGTTGTGTCTATTGGAACTCATGTGTGGTTGGCTTCCTACAATTTATTGGCATTCAGGCCATCTCATTGTTGGCATTTCATTCTACCTCTATGTTCATGGTCTCTACTCTGGTTTGAGGATTCCACCATTCTCTCTGAAGAGGAGCATCAAGGTGGTATTCATGGTCCTTTAAGATGTGAGTTCGAGTGGATAGTTCAGGGAAATTGAAGAAGATGACCTGTTCATTGACTTTTTTGTGACTTTTTAAATTTAGTTTTTTGTTTCTACTCTATGTAGATTTTTGAATTCTGAAATGAGCAGGATTTTAGGTTGTTTTTGTATTTTTTTTTGTTTTGAATTTTGATGGTGGATGTAACCAACACATTACAAGGAGTAGTTCCAGATGAGATTCCAGAGCAGGAATATTTCATGTGTGCAAGACCATTCTGATTTGGAAGAATGAGAGGGTATGGCTTCTCCATTGGTACCAGGACAATGCAACCCTGTATCAGACAACTTGTTAAGTGGTCATGTGAGGTGGAGGCTAGACATAATGATGTAATTTTTTGGAAGGTGTAGTTCCTTGTAGTCTTCATCTGAGTATTTTTATGTATTAGGTTTCACACTTTTTCCTCAAAAGTTCTTTTGAATAAAAAAAATATTTTCAGTCAGTCAATTACTTGAAGTCACATTCTTCCCCTTGTCAACACATGCAACCTTGTAATCCACCCTAGGTACAAAGAGGCTCCTAGAGAGGGTGTGAGATAAATATCATTGGGCCAAAATCAATGGTGTCTATAACATCTGGACCATGTAATGGAAATGCAACAGTGTGAAAAATGCATATATAAAGTAAAGTCGTACAATGTAACTAAATACCCAAGTACCTACTTCATCCTTCAGCTGGTGTCTGAACATGTAACCAGTTAATTTAATTAATTAATTACCAATTCATTTTTATATGTCATGTGAGGAATATACCACATTGACATCACCTCATGATAGTAAAAATAGTGAATGTTCCAAGATGTAACTATACAAATGTGATCGATGATATTCAATAGTGAAATCCCAAGTTAATAAACAAGGTGACTTTGAGATCAAGGTCCACCAAATCAATAATAATTGTATCCTTTCATGGGGTAAGAGTGTAATTCAATGATCATATTCTATGGAATTACACAATGAGGCATCTACTGAGTCAATGTTGTCTGACCAAGGTAAAACAGGGCTACGAAATGACTGGGCTCGATGGGCTTCAACCATGGAACCTACTTTTCAATTATGAATCCAAGGGGTGTATCCAAGGAATCATGTAATGATATTAAAGGGATCCAAGGAGTGTGTCCATGTAATCTTGTATTACTACATGAGGGATCCTACGGTATCATATCAGGCATCCAAGAAAAGACAAGTATCAGGATCTTGGTGGGTCTCAACCTAAGTAAGTTGTATCCTCGAATCAGAATGGGTTTCCCAAGTGTTCATGGAATTCTCTAATCATAATCCAAGGTCAAATGGATTCAAGAAAATCCTATTAGATTTTAAAGTCATGTAATATTTTATTTGGTTTAATCCTTGCCTTTCATTAGTGTGATAAGTTCAAGTAGCATGCAACCATTTTATCAAGTCATTTGGTTCAAGCCTTGCCTTTCATTTGTGTGACAATTCCAAGTAGCATGAAACCATTTAATCCAATTAAGAAATATTCCATATTCAAGGTTCATTCCTATACCTTCCAATAATGGGGTAAGGGTTTGCTACGGATATGTAACCTACTATTCATTCACATTTAATACAGTCATGTCATATACTCAATATACATGCCAATTTCCATTTCACATTTAATTCTCAATTGAAGGACTCACCATAAGTGGGTCAGGTGGTACCCATACATGGTACTTTCCATTATTAAATTCACATTATAAATCAACAAAATTATTATAAAAATTCTTACCCTTAGAAAGGTCTAGCCATGGCACACCCAAATAGTGGCATAAACAAGTCAAAATGCTAATGAACAATTATGGAATAACCTTCGCCATGGAAGGGATGGATTTGTGGTCATAACCACCAAAAATTAATCAAACATATATAAATAACATATCAATATAGTTTTAATGATTATATAAATGTCATATAAATTTAATAAAAACACCTGATGAAATCGGTGGGTCCCACATGACAAATCCAAAATCAACGAACTTTAGGGATGAGTTATAGACCACCCAATTTAGGGTTGTAGGACTCTCCTCCTCTAGTATTAGATGTTGATTTGGACTAGATATAAGTATATCTATGAAAATAGAGAAATACTCCCATAAATCGATATCTCGGTCGAGAGAAAAAGAGAAGGAGAAGGACTCAAGAGAACTCGAGTATTTACCATTGCAAATCCAACGTGGCGAATGGATGCTCGATCAGTTTTCGAATGAAGAATATCTCTTAATGCCAACGTTAGATCTTCAAAATTTCCCAATTTGAGAGATAAAAATTTTAATCCTATATATTATCAGATTAGGGACGGTGGAGGGAGGTTAAGAGATCATTAAGGGATATTTTTTAAATTTACCCAGAAAAATGGCATGTGCACGGTTTGTCCGCATGGTTTGAAAAACTGTGTGCAAACCATGTGAGGTTTTCTCGGTAGAATGGATAATTGAATACTTAGGCCACAGAGATGTGAAAAAATTGTGCATATTGGTTCTATCTGGATATTTCAATTTGTATAGTTTTCTAAATTGTGTGCAAACTGTGCGCTAACCATACGACCTGCCCAGCTTTCCCAAAAAGATGGTTTATGGTCTTCGAAATTTCCCTGGAAACCTCATATACCTTACTAACTCATTGGGAATCCATATTATGTCCAAAGTATAGATTTAGACCAAACATTAAAGGATCCATAACTGAGTGAAAACCCATGTTCTTACAATCATCCCCCCTTAAAATAAGTCATCCCCAAGTTCACCATCCAAGGGAGGAGAACACTGTCTAAGAACAGTTAAGTCCACTGATCACATACGTCAGCTTCCCTCTCTCAAGTGTCATCCTATACTAGACTTTTCTTTCATTGCACCCGTACTAGAGAGACAGAACGACTTCGGAGAGCCTTTGTTCTCCGGTCAAAGATTCATATTGGATACTCCTCAAAGGTAGAATCAACATATAACTCTACTTCCTTAGGATAAAAAGTATGAAATAGATCATCATGATACTGGAAAAGCTGGGAAACATGAAAGACATCATTCATGGCACAGTACCTCTGAGGTAGTAGCAATTGATTGGCTATCATTATGAATCGCTCTTGAATCTCAAATCTCCCTACATAATGAGGCAACAACATTCCTGGATTTCATAACCATCTATGCCCAAGCCTGGGAGATAACCTAAGGAAAACACGATCCATGACTTCCAACTCAAGAGGTCGTCAACGATGATCGACATAAGATTTCTCCCTAGACTAAATAGTAGTCATACACTTTCTGATCAACTGAACCTGCTCTGATATCTCATGAACAAGACAAGGAACTAGTAGTGCTACCTCACCTATCTCTAAACAGTACATAGGTGAGTGGAATGACCTACCATATGAGGCCTCAAAATGATCCATTTGAATTTTCACCTAAAAGCCGTTATTATAGGAAAACGTGATAATAGGGATATGCTTCTCCCATGAACTGCCTACATCAAGGACACATGCTCAAAGAATATCTTCTAGAACCTATATTGTCTGTTCTGATCATCTGTAGATCTGAGAGTGAAAGATGTTCTTAGAAGAACATGAGTCCCCGTAACCTTTTTCAATCCCTTCCAGAACCGTGATATGAAATGAGAATCCCGATATGAAACGATAGTACAAGGGACCCTGTGTAGTCGTATGATCTCGTAGAGATGTAGTATTCCCAACTCATAAAATGAGAAAGTCTCCCGAACAGGAATGAAGTGGGTGATTTTGTTATTCGATCAATGGATACCTAGATAGCATCTCTACCCCTCAGTAACCCAGGTAAGTCGACTACAAAATCTATGGAAACATCTTCCCATTTCCATTTCGAGACTAGAAGTGGTTGTAGCAAGCTTGTAGGTCTCTAGTTCTCCAAATTCACCTACTGACAAGTGGAACACCTCGTGATAAAGCCTATAATTTGATGTTTCATCCTAAGACACCAATACTGGCATGTTTTATCTCGTTACATCTTGGAGATTATTGGATGAACTACCCACTGTGATGAATGAGACTCTTTCATCAACTCCTCTCTTATGTCTACAGGAACCCAGATATGTCCACATAGATGCAGGATTTCATTAATGTCCACATACCAATCCAAAGGTAGACTATATCCTTATATACTCTCATGGATAACCAAGCCTTCAAGATCTGAAAATTAAATACCCTTCACATTCTCAAGGAGGGAAGAGGTAACTATCAACGATGAGAGGTAATAATTATCATGACTATAATGAAACTCTAGATGTAGCTCAGAAATTGGGGTCATTAACTTCCATCATCACTAGCTTCATGTACAGTCTATGATCGAGTTTTTCAACTCAGTGCATCTGCAACCACATTACCCTTCCCAGGCATATAGGCAATTTCAAAATCAATGGATTTTAGATACTCAACCCATATTCATTGTCTGAGGTTCAAGTCATGCTGATAAAATATATATTTGAGGCTCATGTGGTTCATGTACACCAAAAATCACTCACCCATCAGATAATGTATCCTGCAACGTAAGGCATGGACAACTACTTCTAGATCAAGGGCATGTGTTGGGTAATTTATCTCATGAGGCCTCAACTGCCGAGATCCATATGCAACGACTTTGTCCTCCTACATTTTTACTTATCTTAAGTCGATTCCTGATGCATCACAGAAGTTTTTATAACCTGTACCGAACTCCAAAAGAGTTATAATAGGTGCTGATACTAGCCACCCTTTTAGATCCTAAAAGGATTTCTCATAGGATTCTGACCATAAGAACTTGGCACCCTTCTTTTTCAGAACAGTAAGAGGTGAAGAAATGTGAGAAAAGTCTTCTATGAAATCACTGTAATTTCCAACAAGACCTAAGAAACTCTGTACATCAAACACATTCTTGGGATTCTTGTATGAAACTATAGTACTAACCTTTACCTGGTCAATAAAGACTTTTGATTCGAACATAATAGCACCTAATGTAACACCCGAGACTTTTATGAGAAATATTTTGTTTTTATGTTATATACATCATCAAAGGAATCTTTAACTACACACAACACTAGTTTTACTTTCTTTAAACGTAATCACGACCTTCCTTCATAGCTTGTGTCGTACGCAATACCGAGTTTCACTAAACAACGATATGCTATTAAAATAATATTAAAACTAACCGTTATGAATAGTAATACCCACTTTATAAAATTTTGTAATTTTTATTTTTAAAAACAAACTTCACTTTTGGATTCGGAATATCGAAATTAGGCTAGGGTGAAATTTTGGTATTTTTCTGAAAACTTTCAATTTTTGATGAATAGTGAAAACACTAGGTTACTATTTAAAAACCGACTTTTAATTTAATTATTTATTTATTTTATTTATATTTATTTTAGGTAAATATTGATACATAACTCCTATATAAGTTTAATGTAATTCATTGGAGTCATTTTATAATAATTTTAGATATATAAATTTTTTATTGAACTTTTCACTGTCTTTTACCCACCTCCTAAGAGAATTTGAAAATTTACATAAAACTTATTTTTACCACTTCTGTGAGTGGAATTTTGAAAGATAGACATGGTTAATATCAAGGACTAAAATGTGGTTCAATGATATGAAAATAATTTTTGGTGAATAATAACTTTTTACTTTTTTTACCACGGTTAAAATTAAATACGGTAATTAAGGGTAAAAATGATATTATTATTACCCTAAAACATGTCGTAATTCTATTGGATAAGTTTAATTCGACCAAAAACAATCTTAAGAATAAAATATGACCATTTAGTCCCACTTGGATTAGATTAGGAAATTTATTATTAATTTATTTAAAGAAGGGTTAAAATAGTTAAAATCAAAGTTTAATAACTAAATCATTTTTAATATAGGGTTATACAAAAGATAAATTCGACTATAAATACTCATTATAAATCTAAAACTATTTCCTATATAATGGTATTTTATCTATAATTTTTATACATTAAATAATTTAATTTAATTATGAAACAATGATGATGTAGTAATTATCTTATTGATGAAATATTGACATAATTGATGTTATAAATACCGAAATAAATGTAATTTGAGACTTTTATGAATTAAAATAATTTTATATGTCAATATGTCATGTTAGTATTTATTTAATTAACTTTTTTTGAACTAATAATTCTGTTTTGATTTTCACAAAAAACAATTACCAAATAGTGTCAAAATTTACATAAAATAGTTTTTAAAACAAATATTATATTATTAATTGTTATTTTATTCAGAAAAATCTACGTTTCTTCCCAATGACTTATATAAGGATATATATATTAATAATAAACAACTTGGGGTTATTATTTCTTGTCATAGTATGTTTATTAACCTTATAGTGTAAGAAAACAAGAAGGCACGGTAAAAGTTAAATTATCTAACTTAAAGTTAAATCTAAATTATAAGGTTAAAATAGAAACCGAAACTTGTATAAATTATATTTTATGAGAGTATTTCGACCCATACCCACCTTAGCTTCGAAATAAATCAATTTGGAGCTATTAAAAACCGAATATGACTTTATAATAAAATAATATTTTTAGTTTTCCCAAAGGTGCCCCTCTCCTCCCTTATAAAAGGGAACTTCCTCCCTCTCTTCCTCACAACACTTTGAGCCTTCAATATCAGCCCAACCCTGAAAAATTCTCTTCTACACTTCCCTATAAATATCCTAGAGGTCCTGGTCTTCTTCAAAGTCCAATTTTAGTGCCCTAGGAGGAGGTCTCAAAGAAGCTCTGCAAAGAAGAGGTAATGTCCGTTACCGATTCTTTCAACTTTATTTCTTCTTCCACTTCTTCTTCATTATTTGTTTCATTATGAATTAATAACATCAGTATAACTCATATATTTTTATGTTATTATAAGTATGAAACAACCCTATTTCACCATCTATCCATCCTACGGAAAACGAAATCATCGCGCGTGCGTACGTATGGAATACCGTCTCCACGCCGTGGTGTAATCTATTTTCCACTACCACCTTACTTGGATGGGTATAATGGTGTAAATAATTACTATATATGATTATTGTAAATTGATATTGATTCTTAAATAGTATACATACACTCCAATACAATTCAATGATCATGGGAACGATATCATCGCTCGTGCGTACGTACGGAATACAGTCTCCACAATGTGATGCGACTCGTTCTACATGATCTTCATTGCATAATGATTATATAAATGAATTGAATGAATTAATATGATATATATTAAACTAATACCATTATGTAAATGAGTTATATATAACCTAAATAGAAGAATAAGAATTGATTTGACAAAACACGCATAAGAACAAAAAGTAATAAACACCTGAATAACAAGTATCAATGAAATATTACTAATAAAGAGCTAAGAATATTGCCATATATGATATAATAACAATTATTATGATTCTTTATTAAGTCAATGACATTATTTAAATCATTATACAGGAGGTTCAGACACTTACGAAGAAAAAATCGGACCTAAGGTAAGGGAAAATCTCGCAATCTCAATTTTTATCCGAGATTGTTTATACTTCAGAATTTACTGGGGAACATTTATCATCCACATCCATGTTTCCTCAATATGTAATATTATTTCTATACTACTAAAAATTTTTAAATCCAATTTTACCCTTCGGTGAGTTTTAGTAAAAGATATGAAAGGAATATTTTGTCGTTTTTCGTACGAGGTACTTTTTGACTTTTCTGGCCAAAGTACGAGAAGAATGTTTTTTTAACTTATACGGCCTGAATGGAATTTTAGAACATTATTTCCATGAATATTCATTTAAATGTTTTAAATTTTATTTTTATTCAACTTATTTTAGTTTAAAATTGTATGACATTTTAATAAAGGAAAATGTTTTGGAAGTAGAAAGGATATTTTCCTCAAGAATGGAGTTCAATTGTTTTATCAAAATAATTTTCCGTCTAAGAAAATATAGGGTTCTATTTCTATCCCTATTTTTAAATTGATTTTATTATGTTATTATGGAATTAATTTTATGAATTCCTTTTTATCTTATATGATTTATGTTATGTTGGCATGATGTTTAAGAATCCCATTTTTATTACACGGGTTATGCTATGATGTATGGTTTATGATTGTGTGGCACACATAAGAATGGTATCATTATGAGATGGGTGGTACCTATATATCCCTCCAGTTCATTGGGTAATGATTTATATCTCATGAGATAGACATGGCTGGAACGGCAGGTTAAACCGGTTCAGTGAAACAGGACTGAAATGAGGAGTGAACTCGGTTCAAAAAATGGACTTTGTCTGCTAAGATAGTCTTGGCAATGAGTCTTGACTACTAAGAAATGATTCTCTATGATTATGTGTGTATGCCACAAATTTTTATGTTTTATTTTATGATTATTGGATTACATTTCACTACTATGATTTATCCCATAATTATGAAATTATGATCTCTTTTGCAGGTTAAGATTTCCAAAATGTTATGTTCTTAGGAATATGATGTGATTTATTTTTCTTTTTCTACCCTTACTTAGCATTTTATCTCACACTTTTGTATGTTTTCTTTCCCCAGGTCAGGAAGAAGGTTGTTAAGTAGGATATTCCAAAAGGGACTCTAGATATGATGAAATAAATGGGAGACATTGTAGATGCTTTATGAACCAGTTGTTTATGTTTCCCAGTTTCTAAAGACATTATACATATATGGTCCTTTCATGGTTTTTTTATATGTTGTAATAAGTATGCTTCAATTTTTGTGTAATAACCATGTATGTAAATTATGTGTCGTTATATTTGGTATTAGAGGAAAGGTATAGTCAACCTTTGGAAACTAGGATGTAAAATCCTTAGTAATAAACCTAAGAATATGTCTAAGCATTGAACACAATCTTAGTGTTTTAGAAATGGCCATGAACAACCTATGATAAGACCTTAAGTGTGAAATTTTATTCTTGATTATGTGGTTTTCCAATTATAATTAGTGTTTCTCACACTATTATTCTTGGTTTTTGTCAATGTATGGAACCCAAAGGAACCGTGTTAATGTGGAATGTGACGGGAAATGCAATGATTGTCCCCTTGATCAACCAAACGTTATGGGAGCTGGAATGCAAAATCTTGTAGCCATGCTCACACAACTTTATCAAGCTATGAATCATGTAGGACTTCCAAACGAGAAAAGGAGGGAGAAAAATTCTGTTGAATCCTTCATGAGGCAGCATCCACCTTCATTTAGCGGGTCTTCTGATCCATTAGTGGCTGAACAATGGATCAGTACCACTGAAAAGATATTTTCAGTTCTTCAATTTTCTGAACATGATAAAGTCATCTTAGCAGTATATCATTTGGAAGGTGATGTTGATCAATGGTGGAATCTTATTAAGAATACGAGGCAAAGGGTTGAAATTGAGTCCATGGAATGGGACGAGTTCAAGAACTTATTTTTTCAATAAGTACTTCCCTGGTATTCTCCGAACAAAGATGGAGAAGGAGTTTCTTGAACTAAAGCAAAAGGATGATGAATCTGTTGGTACCTATGAAGCAAATTTTACAAGACTTGCAAGGTACGCTTCTGGTATTATTATCCAACCTGAGAGTAAGATTGATCGATTATTTAGTGTCTTAAAACCAAGTCTTCAAAGGGTGTTATCCATAAGGTACTTCAATAGCTACGAGGAAATCGTTCAATGTGCTCTCAAGGTTGAGATGGATATTAGAGTAACCCATCAGTCATATGGGTTTGATAAGAAGAGGAAAATGGAATTCAAAGGAAAATCTAAAGAGCACACTGAAAAGAAGATGATTTTTCCCTTATTCTCAAAGTGTGGAAAGAAACATTGAGGGAGTTGTCTTAAAGGGACAGGTAAATGTTTCAAATGTGGAAATGAAGGTCATCGGGCATTTGAATGCCGAAATGATGGGAAGAAGATGTCTAGTGATGCGAACAATGAAAAGGCTGCACAGAGTGCACCTCCTACACTTCAATGTTACAAGTGCAAGGAAATGGATAATTATGCCAATCAATGCCCTAATCCAAGGGTTGTTGATGATGATCGACGTCAACAAACTCTTAAGGTTAAAGATAAAGGAAAGTCACATGAAATTTCTATCGGTGATGTGGAGTACGATAACGAAGTGGTGAAAGGTACACTTACCATCCACTCTAAAGTAGAAAATGTTTTATTTGATTCTGGATCCACCAAATCTTTTATTTCTGAAGACTTTTCTAAGGGTATCACCGTATTACCTCAACAATTATATGTTGAGTTAGCTGTGACAACCCCTAATGGCACAACAGTCGCATCAAAAGTTTATAATTCTTCTCCGATTGAAGTTTGTGGGAAAGTGCTTCCTGCAAATCTTGTGATCCTTCCTATCATGGAATTTGATGTGATTCATGGCATGGATTGTCTTTCTCTATATGTAGCTCATATCAATTTCCAAAGAAGGGAAGTCACATTTCATATTCCAGATCAATCTATGATCGTCTATCGATGCAAGAATGAACATAACCTTCCAATGGAAATTTATTCCATCCTATGGGTCTTGATTCCACTAAATAAAGGTTATTTATTTCAAATGGTTGGTGAGAAACTCAGGATTAAGACTATGCCCATTATACGGGAGTTTGATGATTTCTTTCCAGAGTAATTTCCGGGTCTTCCACCAAATCGTGAAGTTGAGTTTTCAATAGAACTCATACCGGGTGCTTTGCCTATTTCAAAGACACATTATAGAATGGCCCCAACTGAGTTGCAGGAATTGAATAATCAACTCCAATAGAATCTTGATAAGGGATTCATACGCCCTAGTGTGTCACCTTGGGGAGCACATGTTCTGTTTGTTAAGAAGAAATATGGATCAATGAGACTCTGCATTGATTATTGAGAACTTAACAAGATCACTATCAAGAACAAATATCCTCTCCCATGCATTGATGACTTATTTGACCAACTATATGGAGCTCAATACTTTTCCAAGATTGATCTCCGTTCAGGGTATCATCAATTAAGGGTCAAAAGGGAGGATATTCCAAAGACGGATTTCCGTACAAGGTATGAACACTATGAATTTATAGTGATGCCATTTGGTCTTACTAATTCCCCTTCTATCTTCATGGATCTGATGAATAGAGTCTTTAGAGACTATCTTGATCAGTTTGTGGTAGTCTTTATAGATGATATTCTTATCTATTCAAAGAGCAATGAAGAACATGAAGATCACTTGAGAATTGTATTGAAGACCCTGCGAAAGGAGAAGCTTTATGCCAAATTTACCAATTGTGAATTTTGGCTTCAAAAAGTTTCATTTTTGGGTCACATAATCTCAAAAGAGGGGATATCTGTGGATCTAGCAAAAACAGAGGTTATCGAAAGATGGTTGAGAACAACAACAGTAACCGAGATCCAAAGTTTTCTTGGTTTGGCTGAATATTATCGATGTTTTGTGAACGATTTTTCACGATTATCTAATCCACTCACCAGGTTGACTCAAAAAGGATTTAAGTTCGTGTGGATGAAGGAATTTGAAGAGAATTTCAAGGAGTTGAAAAGAAGGTTATCCAGTGCACCTGTGCTCACACTACCTTGTAGTGGAGAAAGGTTTGTGATCTATAGTGATGCATCCAAGAAAGGGTTGGGGTGTGTTCTTATGCAAAATGATAAGTTGATAGCTTATGCCTCACTACAGTTGAAAACCCATGAGCAAAATTAACCAACTCATGATTTGGAGTTAGCTGCGGTAATCTTTGCATTAAATATTTGGAGGCATTATCTTTATGGAGAAATGTGTGATATTTATACTGATCATAAAAGTTTAAAGTATATTTTCACACAAAAGGAGATGAATATGTTCCAAAGAATATGGTTGGAGCTGATTAAGGATTATGACTGCTCAATTCATTACCACCCTAGGAAAGAAAACAAGGTGGAAGATGCATTAAGTCGGCAAGACCATGCTAGCTTATCCATGATGAGGATCAAAAAAGATCCAATATTTATGGATTTACAAGGGATGTATCATGGAATTATAATGGAAGGGGAAAAATCTTATCTTTCTCAATTTAATTTTCAACCATCTATACATGTGAAGTTTAAAGAGGCATAGAAAGAAGATGTAGAGTTACAAAAGAAGGTGAGAAATGTTCCTGAATTCAACCTTGATTGTGATGGGATAATAAAGTTCAAGAATCGGGTTTGTGTTCCTCCCATCCCCGAATTAAAGAAGGAGCTACTGGATGAGGCTCATATTTCTTCATTCTCTATTAATCCTAGAAGAACGAAGATGTATAGGGACCTGAATGAGTACTTCTGGTGGGATGGCATGAAAAGAGATGTTGCTGAATATGTCTCTCGATGATTGGTTTGTCAGCAAGTTAAAACTGAGAGACAGAAGTCTAAGGGGATGTTACAACCATTACCCATACCCAGATGGAAATGGGAAAAAATCATTATGGACTTTGTCACTGGACATCCTAAAACATCCAAAGGCAATAATGCTATCTAGGTCATTGTTGATCGTCTTACAAAGTCTGCACACTTCATTGCTATTAGAGAGGATTTCCCTCTAGATCAGTTTTCCAGGATATATGTAAAGTGGTAAGATTGCATGGAGTACCACTTTCTATTATATCTGATCAGGATCCGAGGTTTACCTCAAAGTTTTGGTGAAGTCTTTGGCATGCTCTGGATACAGAGTTGATTTTTAGCACTGCTTATCATCCTCAGACAGACGGTCAGTCTGTGAGGACAATTCAAACTCTAGAAGATATGTTGAGAGCTTGCTCTATGGATTTAAAAGGTGGTTGGGATCAACACCTACCTTTGGTATAATTTTCTTATAATAATAGCTTTCACTCCAGTATTCAGGTTGATCCTTATGAAGCTCTCTATGGAATGAAATGCAGGACTCCAACTTACTGGAATAAAGTTGGGGAAAAAAAGCTATTAGGACCTGATCTTGTTGATGAGATGGTAGAAAAGGTCAGTTCTATTCAAAAACACATAAGAGAAGCTCAGAGTCGACGAAAACGTTATGCCGACAACAGAAGAAAAGACCTAGAGTTTGAAGTGGGTGATAAAGTGTTCTTACGAATATCTCCTTGGAAGAGAGTAATGAGATTTTGAAAGAAGGGAAAGCTGAGCCCTAGATATATCGCTCCTTTCAAAATACTAGATCGTGTTGGGAAGGTAGCTTATCGATTGGCGCTTCCACCGAATCTCTCTCAAGTTCACGATGTGTTCCATGTATCTCTTCTGAGAAAGTACATACCTGATGCTTCACATGTACTCAGCTCAGAAGTTGTACCGCTGGAGCAAGATCTTTCTTATGAAGAAAAGTCGATAGATATTCTAGATCGTAGAGAAAAAGTCCTACGGAACAAGACCACTCGCTTGGTGAAAGTTTTATGGAGGAACAACCAATTAGAAGAAGCAACATGGGAGCTTGAGGATATGATGAGGGAAAGGTATCCTCATCTGTTTGTTACAACGTGACGAATTTTGAGGGCAAAATTCATTTTAAGGGGCGTAGAATGTAACACCCAACACTTTTATGAGAAATATTTTTTTTATGTTATATACATCATCAAAGAAATCTTTAACTACGCACAACACTAGTTTGGCTTGCTTTACACGCAATCACGACCTTCCTCGATAGCTTGCGTCGTACGCAATACCGAGTTTCACTAAACAACGATATCCTATTAAAATATTATTAAAACTAGCCGTTATGAATAGTAATACCCACTTTTTGAAATTTTGAAATTTTTATTTTTCAAAACGGAATTCATTTTTGGATTCAAAATATCAAAATTAGCCTAAGGTGAAATTTTGGTATATTTCTGAAAACTTTCAATTTTTGATGAATAGTGAAAACACTGGGTTACTATTTAAAAACCGACTTTTTATTTAATTAATTATTTATTTTATTTAAATTTATTTTAGGTCAAAATTGATACATAACACCTATATAAGTTCAATGTAACTCATTGGAGTCATTTTATAATAATTTTAGATATATAAAATTTTTATTGAACTTTTCCCCACCTTTTACTCACCTCCTAGGAGAATTTGCAAATTTACATAAAACTTAATTTTACCACTTCTGTGAGTGGAATTTCGAAAATCTGAGAGACACGGTTAATATCAAGGACTAAAATGTGGTTCAGTGGGAAAAAATAATTTTTGTTGAATAGTAACTTTTTACGTTTTTTTTACCACAGTTAAAAGTAAATAAGGTAATTAAGGGTAAAATGATATTATTATTACCCTAACACATGTCCTAATTCTATTGGATAAGTTTAATTCGACCAAAAATAACCTTAGTAATAAAATATAACCATTTTGGCCCACTTGGATTAGATTTGGACATTTATTATTAATTTATTTAAAGAAGGGTTAAAATAGTTAAAATCAAAGTTTAATAACTAAATCATTTTTAATATAGGGTTATACAAAGGATAAATTAGACTATAAATACTCATTGGAAAGCTAAAACGATTTCCTACATAATGGAATTTTATCTATAATTTTTAGACATTAAATAAGTTAATTTATTTATGACACAATTATGATGCAGTAATTATCTTATTAATTAAATATTGACATAATTGATGTCATAAATACCCAAATAAATTTAATTTGAGACTTTTTATGAATTACAATCATTTTCTATGTTACTATGACATTTTATTATTGATTTAATTAACTTTTTGTGAACTAAACTTTCTGTTTCGATTTTCAAAATAATCAATTACCAAATAGTGTCAAATTGACATAAAATAGTTTTTAAAACAAATATTATATTATTAATTGTTATTTTATTCTTAAAAATCTATGGTTCAGAAAAATGACTTATATAAGGTTATATCTATTAATAATAAATAACTTGGGGTTCTTTTGTCTTTTTATAGTAAGTTTATTAACCTTATAGTGTAAGAAAACAAGAAGACGCGGTAAAAGTTAAATTATCTATCTTAAAGTTAAATCTAAATGATAAGGTTAAAATAGAAACCTAAACTTGTCTTAATTCTATTTTATGAGATTATTTCGACCCATCCCCACCTTATCTTCGAAATAAATCAATTTTGAGCTATTAAATACCGAATATGACTTTATAATAAAATAATAGTTTTAGTTTTTCCAAAGGTGCCCCTCTCCTCCCTTATAAAAGGGAACCTCCTCACTCTCTTCCTCACACCACTTTGAGCCTCAAATCTCTGCCAAAACCTGCCAAATTCCCTTCTAAACTTCCCTAGAAACATCCTAGAGGTCTACGTCTTCTTCAAAGACCAATTTTAGTGCCCTGAAAGGAGGTCTCAAAGAGGCTCTATAAAGAAGAGGTAATGTCAGTTAACGATTCTTTCAACTTTATTTCTTCTTCCACTTATTATTATTTAGTTGTTTAATTATGAAGTAATAAAATCAGTATCACTCATATACTGGTATGTTATTATAATTATGAAACAACCCTATTTCACCATATATCCATCCTACGGAAAACGAAATCACCGCGCGTGCTTACGTACGGAATACCGTCTCCACGCCGTGGTGTAATCTATTTTCCACCACCACTATAATTGGATGGGTATAATGGTGTAAATAATAACTATATATGATTATTGTAATGTGATATTGATTCTGAAATAGTATACATACACTCCAATACAATTCCACGGTCATGGGAATGATATCATCGCTCATGCGTGTGTATGGAATACCGTCTCCACGATGTGATGTGACTCATTCTACATGATCTTCATTGCATAATGATTATATAAATGAATTTAATGACTGAATATGATATATATTACAATAATACCATTTTTTAAATGAGGAATCTATAACCTAAAGATAACAATAAAAATTTATTCGACAAAACACGCATAAGAACAAAAAGCAATAAACACCCGAATAACAAGTAGCAATGAAATATTACTAATAAGAAGCTAAGAATATGGCCATATATGATATCATAACAATGAGTATGATTCTGGAATAATTCAATGACATTATTTAAATCATTATACAGGAGGTTTGGAAACATATGAAGAAAATTGGACCTAAGGTAAGGGAAAATCTCGCAATCTCAATTTTTATCCGAGATTGTTTATACTTCAGAATTTACTGGGGAATATTTATCATTCACATCCATGTTTCCTCAATATGTAATATTATTTATATCATCCTACATTTTTTTAAATCCAATTTTAACCTTTGTTTAGTTTTAGTAAAAGATATGAAAATAATCTTTTGTCGTTTTTCGTACGAGGTACTTTTTGACTTTTCCGGACAAAGTACGAGAAGAATGTTTTTTAACTTATATGCCCTGAATGGAATTTTAGAACATTATTTCCCTGAATATTCCTTTACATGTTTTCATGTTTATTTTTAATCAACTTATTTTAGTTTAAAATTGTATGACATTTTAATAAAGAAAAATGTTTTTGAAGTAAAAAGGATATTTTCCTCAAGAATGGAGTTCAAGTGTTTTATCAAAATTATTTTCCATCTAAGATAATATAGGGTTCTGTTTCTATCCATATTTTTAAATTGATTTTATTATTTTTTGTTGGAATTAATTTTATAATGTCCTTTTTATCTTATATGTTTTATGTTATGATGGCATGATGTTTAAGAATCCCATTTTTATTACATGGGTTATGATATGATGTATGGTTTATGATTTTGTGGAACACATAAGAATGGTATCATTATGAGATGGGTGGTACCTATATCTCCTTCTAATTCATTGTTTAAATATTTATATCTCATGATATATACATGGCTGGAACGGCAGGTTAAACTGGTTCAGTGAAATAGGACTGAAATGAGGAGTGAACTCGGTTCAGAAATGGACTTTGTCCACTATGATAGTCTTGGAAATGAGTCTTGACTACTAAGAAATTATTCTCTATGATTATGTCTGTATGCCACAAAGTTTCATGTTTTGAGTTAGGATTATTGGGATTACATTTCACTACTATGATTTATCCCATGATTATGAAATTATGATCTCTTTTGCAGGTTAGTATTTCCAAAATGTTATGTTCTTATGAATATGATGTGATTGATATTTCTTTTGTTTACCCTTACTGAGAATTTGAGCTCACCCTTTTGTATGTTTTCTTTCCACAGGTCAGGAAGAAAGTTATTAAGTAGGATATGCCAAAAGGGACTCCAGATATGATGAAATAAATGTGAGACAATGCAGATACTTTATTAACCAGTTGTTTATGTTTCCCAGTTTCTAAAGACACTATACCTATACGGTCCTTTCATGGTTTTTTATATGTTGTAATAAGTATGCATCAATTTTTATGTAATAACCATGTATGTAAAGTATGGGTCATTATACCTAATAAGTGAAATTTCTCAATCTAGATGTGTCACTTAGCATGATTGATGTAAATATTATGCTCTCTCAGTGTACTCAGAATGATCTCAATATGTTTTTCATGGTCACTATGAGTGTGAGAATACAAAAACATTTCTCCCACAAGGTCCACGACCAAATAATCCAAATAGGGGTGGAAACCCCTATTCATAAAATCCATGAAAATGGTGGGTGAATTCGTAAGACTGAACATCATAAAAATGTAGTCATAGAGACCATAGCTTCTATGGAAAGCAGTATGAGTTATGTCGGATGGTATGACTCTCACCTAGTGATAACCTGATCTTAGGTCAATCTTGTAGAATTCCTTTGATCCTCAGAACTTGTAAAAGAGATCATCTATTCGTGGGAGTGGATAATGGTTCTTGAATGTAAGATAGTTCAAACTTTTGTAATCTACACAAAGACCTAAGGTTCCATCTTCCTTATTGGTGAAAAGCGTGAGTGAACCCCAAGAGGATGTATTGGTCTGTATAAAGCCTTTTGCCTCTAAATCATCTAACTACAGCTTGAGATCCTCATGCTCTACAGGTGTCATCCTGTATGGAGGAATGTACACTGGAGCTTCTCACAAACAAGCTCGATTGTAAACTCTACCTTTCTATCCAAAGTTTAGCAAGTGAAAACATTGGGAAAGACATCCCTGAAATGATCCACTACTGGAGGGAAATCAATTTGGTGAAAACCATGATCCTCCATGAAAATATTGTCAATATGGGTGGTCACTCAACCTAGACCATGATGCTATGGTCCCTCTTTCCTAGCTTGTACATCCCACTCACCCTTATATAGATAACTGATACCTCTGGTGATGTAAACAATACCCTATGGTGGTAGCTATCTACAAAATCATGATAATGGACTAACCAGTCCTATATGAGAATGAAAACAAAGCCTATAATATCAATTATGAAGAGATTTCATAAGAAAGTGTATGTACCTACCTCAAGGGGATAGTACCTACACTGGCATATGACCTCTATTCATACCCCTAATGACATATCTAGGGTCATTACACCATAGTGATATTGTATCTCTGGTCTAACACTCTCCACGGTAGATACAAAGATAAAAGTGTTCGAATCACCTATATCAAATAAATTAGACACTATAGTAGAGGATACTATAATAGTACATAGTACTATAGATGGTCCTACAGCCTGATCCTCAAGTATTGACTGGAGGGCATGCAATTGGTCTGAACCATGAACTTGTGAAACAGATGGACTACCATGATCATAACTACTCTGATGATGTTTCTAGTGATAAAGGAAATGGATACCTCTTCCATGAATTCCTCCTTGGCCAAAACTACTAGTGTTATTCTAGCTCCCCACCTGACATGGCACAAAATAACTTGCTCCTAAATCTGGAGATGGTATTGATCCTTTCCCACTCGAAGATGGTGGAAATATCCTGCAGACATGCTGAAGATTCCTCATACGACCACAATCCCAGCACTCTATTGGGTCTCTATAACAATGCGGCTTTGAATGACCTCATCCCCTACATTGAAGACACCCCAAAGTGAAATCAATATGGGTGCTTTGGTTGTCACTTACCTAACAAGAAACTTGCATAGAACTTTTATTACCACATAAATAACCAATGGCCTACCATCACATTGATCCTTTAAACCTAGTAATATTGTCGTACCTTAGGATACACTCAGTGATAAGATCCTAATTGACTATCTCAAAAAAAAGTTGGCTGGAGAAAGATATTGACTTGCATACTGATAGCATACAGGATCCCATCCTGAAAGCACCTAGCATGCTAAATCTCATCACTGGATAAGAGCAATGAAAAGTCCTGAAACTCTATGAAATGTGATTAATATTCCATAACTGACTAAGAAACCTGCTCAAGATGCATGAACTCTTTGGCTCTGTCATCTCTCAGTATCTGAGGAAAGAACTGGTCATAGAAGTCAGTCTAGAAATCAACCCCTAACATTCCCTAATGATTACTGGTTTGGGTAATCACATCCTACCAACGATTGGTTAAATCTTAAATCATGTAATTATAAAGTTGAACTATCTTATCTAGAGGATTTTCCATATTCTCAAAGATAGGTAGGGTGGCCTATATCCAATACTTGGTATCCAGTAGACCTCCGTCCCTTAAAAAATTACGAGGAGGATGTTTCTAGAACTCACGATATCGTAGGTGAAATATGTGAAGCACCATGCATGATTGCATCAAACAGAGGAAACTTTCATGGACTTGGAAATCAGTTCCAAGTTCATGTATAGTAGGAGATTCCTCATGTGGAACTCCTGCGGTAAGACTGGATGTTCAGGGCCCACCACGTCTAGAGCATGGTCTTCACCACCTTCCTGAAATATGACACGAGCACTTGGTGGTGGAATTGTTCTATAATTTCCAAGCACATGCCTCAAAATAATCTTAAGAGTAAAGAAAGAAAAACTAGCAGAATCCGAACGTAAGAAAACTCAATACCCAAGGCATACTACCCTGACTACTTGCTTAGAATTCCAGGTATCGGTATGTTCTCAAGTATAAGTTTCATTTCACATTATATTTAATTTCCACGTTCACTCTTTTACCTTTCATAAACATCAAAATGCGGGATTAGGATGTGCTTCCAATTAGTTTTAGATTTCATTATTCACATTATAATGGGTATAAATTTCTGATGAATTAGTGCCCATACACCTATCACTAGAAACGACACCCATTTATTAATATCATAATGGTTCGAATCAGTAAATTACTCAATCCAACCCATGAGGGGCCATACACCTCATGAATTGAGATAAGAAATTACCCAATCATAACCAAAATTAATACATGTAAAAGAAACTATCTCAACATCTCTAAAAAATCACAAGCATATCAAAAAATGAAAAGAAGTGGAATGCACATATATGGCATAGAAATATGCATGACATGTGAATTCAATGTGCCTATAATGATTCATGTGACAATGCTCTTTTACCTCATATCATCGGAAAAGGATGAAAGAAAATCTTCAAACCGAGTAATAATCCGCAACACCACACAGCATGTGCATCACCCAATGGTGAAACAAAATCAATTGTAATATGAAAAGCATAAAAATAATTTTAGTTGAGGAAACATGGTTTTTACCCTGAACATGGGTTCACGATGCTCAAGAAAGACTTATGAACAAGTCACAAGACTTCTTAATCTCCAATCTATTATCCCCAAATAGTAAAGTAAGAAAATAAATCATCCTGTTGATACTACTTTGTGATGTCCTGGACCTAGATTCCACTTGATAGGTTCCCCAAGCCAGGTGAGCTATATTACCTCAAGTGCATCTCCCCGAACGTTAGAGGCTGCTGACTACCATCAAGGGCATAGGGTATGTCTGTGGGGATACTATGCCCTCATTTTTAAAGTGTATCATAGGGGATGGATGTAAACATATGTAAATAGAAGAATCAATATTTATAAATTGAAGGAACAATGGGAAATAAAGACAACAGTAATATTAACTGAAACAATAGGAATAACATTCAACAACTGATGATGATATGTCATGTACTAGAAAACTGGAAAACATGGATGCAACACAGCAGGCATAAGATGTTCCACAATAGTAAAAAATAAATAAAATACTGTCACAAGCATCCTAATCTAGAGAATGGAAATCTTCTGTCATGATCCATCATAAATATCAAACAATCAAGTGTTTGAAGTCATATGCTTCCCTTTGTGAACACTTACAACTATGTAATCCGCCTTGGGTACCAAAAGGATACTGGAGAGGGTGTGAGATAAATCCTTGTAGGCCACCACCAATGGTGTCTATAACATCTATCCCATGTAATGAAAATTAAATAGTGTGAGAGCATGCTTATATAAATTAAATTTGTACAATGTAACTAAATACGCAAGTACCTGCTTTATCCCTCAAATGGTGTCTGAACATGTAACTAGTTCATTTAATTAAGTAATTACAAATTTATGTTGATAGGCCATGTGAGGCATATCCAACACTGATATTACCTCTTGATAGTATAAATAGTTAAGGTTCCAAGATGTAACAAGTAAATAGTGATCAATGATATTTAATAGTGAAGTCCCAAGGTAATAACCAAGGCGACATAGACCTCAAGGGTGTCCAGCTTAGTAATAAATGTAGCCTTTCATGGGTTAAAAGTGTAGTCTAAGGAGAGTAGTTCAAGTCATTCAAAAATGAGGTGCCTAACATGCCCAAGGTGAGTGACCAAGGTAAAACGGGGCTAAGAAATGACTGGACCCCATTGGCATTAACCATAGAACCTACTTGTCAATATTTTATCCAAGGGGTGTATCCAAGCCATCCTATGATGATATTGACAGGATCCAAGGAGCATGTCCTTGGAATACTATAGTGCTACATGAGGGATCCTATGGTATCTTACCAGGCATCCAAGAGAAGACAAGGATTGAGATCTTGGTGGGTCTCAACCTAAACAAGTTGTATCCTTGAATCCGAATGGGGTTCCCGAGTGCTCATGGAATTCCTCGATCAGAATCCAAGGAGATCTTGATCCCGGACAATAATATTTGATTTTGAAGCTGTGTAATATTTCATTTGGTTAAATCCTTTCCTTTCATTAGTGTGATAAGGTTAAGTAGAATGCAATCATTTTATCACGTCATTTGGTTTAATACTTTCCTTCCACTAGTGTGACAAGGCCAAGTAGCATACAATCATTTAATCTATTTAAGGAATATTTCATATTCAAGTTTCATTATTATTCCTTACATTAATGTGGTAAATGGGTTCTATGGATATGCAACATACTATTCATTCACATTCAATACGGTCAAGTCATATATTCAATATACTTGCCAATTTCTATTTCACATTTAATTATGAATTGAAGCACTCACCTTAGGCGGGTCAGGTTGTACACATACATGGTACTTTCCATTATGTAATTCACAATACAAATCAGTCTAATTAATATAGAAATTCTTACACTTATAAAGTTCAATCCAAGGCACACCCGAGTGGTAGAGAAAACATGTCAACATGATAGCGAACAATTATGGAATAACCTTATACATGTAAGGGATGAGGTTTTGGCCATAACCACCAACAATTAATCACATATATAAAAATATAATATCTATATAGTTCTAATTATTATAATAATGGAATATAAATTCAATAAAAGGAACCCAATGAAATCGGTGGGACCGACACTACGAATCCAAAATCAACAAAAATTAGGGATGAGTTATTTAATGCCCACCTTAGGGTTGAATGGATCTCCTCCTCTGGTATTGGCCTTTGATTCGGCTCAGATAGGAGTAGATCTAAGGAAAAGATAAAAATTATCATACCCTGATATCTCAGTCGAGAGAAAAAGAGTAGAACGACTCAAGGGGACTCGATTACTTACTATTACACATCTAACGTGATGAAGAGAAGATCGATCAGTTGTTGGATAAAGGAGATATATTTATTTGAAGGTAAGATCTTCAAAAATCCCCAAATTGAGAGAGAAGTAGGTTAATATAGCATAATCACGAATTAGTGAAGATTGAGGGTGTTTAAAATATCATCAAGGAAAATTTTTTAAATGTACCCATAAAATGTCATGTGCATGGTTTGTCCACACATTTTGACAAATTTTGCACAAAACATGTGAGGTTTTTAGGTTATAAGGGCACATTGCATGGTTAGGCCGCACTACCATGTGAAAACTGTTCAAAGTGGTTTTATCTAAATATTTCAATCTACACGGTTAGCCAATTGTGTTCCATTTGTGTTCTAACCATGCGACCTTCCCATGTTTCCCAAAAAGATGTGTTTTGGGCTTCGAACTTTCCCCATAAACCCCTGATACCTTTACTAATTCACTAATAATACATTTTAGGTACAAAGTAAATATTTATAAAAACAATTAAAGGATCCATGCCTGAGTTAAAACCCTTGTTCCTACAAAATGTTATAGATCATATAGTGTGATAGTTTTCCACTCCACACTTTTTGGAAAATACAAAAACATTAGTTGAGAAGAAATATTCTGCAAATCCAGTAGTTTGGTTTTTGGTCAACCAATTGGGAGAAATGATGGAAATTTATAAATATTCATCTAAAATTCTATATGATTTTCTGAAACATATTCTATTTATAGTGATGATGATACCTCAATAATACAGGGTCTAGATAATGGAGTGTGTAGGATCCATATATAAAAATATCAAGATGTTGAGCTGAAGGTTGTATATCCGACTATCAAAGATTACCCATCAATATGATCCTCATCCTCTGATGAACATGTATCATTTCCTTACTCTATCCTTGAACCATAATCTATGACACATAGAGAATATATTAAATGTAACCTAGTAGGATTTATAAAATATGCTGCTTTTTTAATTTTTTTATCATTATTTTATTTTATTTTATATGGTTTAATATTTTTAATTATATCCATTTTAGGATGCATTTATTTTTTGATAACATAAAATTAACTAAGAGTTCTATTCTACTTTTAATGTGTTTTACTCATTTTTTAAATATATTTTGATTTTACTAATATGGGAGATATACTTATAAAAAAACACACTGTGAATATATGATCAATTAATCTATGTTTGATGGATTGATAAATAAAAAATTTATGTCTATTATTCTGTTGGATTTTTGGTCATCAAAAGGGGGATATTTTTGGGCATATAGATATTGATCCAGAAACTTTTCATTAATTTATCAATGATTTTTGTGCTAACGTACACTCTCGTTGATCAAGTAATTATTTTTCATTAAGTGAATATCTGAATAATATTTATTAGAATATTTATATAAATTTCTTAGAAGTTTTGTATGTTTTGACTCAAAATTAAATTTTTATTATTAAAACACTTTTAAGTAAAAATTGAGAAACTATGAGTTCAACCTCAATACAAAATCATAGATCCATTAAAAGACATTTTAAGCCACCCATATTTAAACTCCCTAAATAATTTCCAAGAAATATTGTTTACCTTGGTGTCTGGTTCGTCCATTATGAGATATTTGAACTAAAAATACATCTTGTCCCAAGAGAGAATTTACTCTTCTATGTTGATCTTCCCATTATTGAATCCCCTTACTAAAATCAGGTCCTACTTTTCAATCCAAGAACACTGCTCGTCATTGATATCCACCCTCAAATCCCTTCTCATCATTCTTTTGGATTCCTCTTTAGTAGCATTAATTCATAGAACATATTCCATAATTTCTACATTCAAGATCATAATTAATTCTATTTATTGATCAATTATGTCACCTAACCTCCGCTTCTAGAAAGAATCCTTGGAAGAAGGGTGGGAATCACTATCCATCTACTTAGATTTCATCTTCTTCGCTGACCGAGTCTCCATTGGTAGTGGAAAATATGAGTAATCCTTTATCTCTTTATGGTTACCCCTATGGATCTTACTCCTCCTCCGTATTGGGATCCTACCACCTTTTACCCCATCCTATTTATCACATATAGAATAGTTATAGCATTCATCACTATGCTCGTTCCTAGGATTCTTCTGCCCATCCAAGTAGGGATTGACCTAATCTTTCTCAAGCTCCGGAACTAGACCATCATTAGTCAATTGTTCAAATAGATTTCCAAGATCGATAACTACCTACTCTTTTTGGGGACTTTTCCTCATCAAGGCATCCCCCACCCTAAAACATGACTCAATACATTGAAACAAATTAGATTATCCTCCCTGGGATCCTCATCGACCGCTGTCTGGCCTTTATCCCTAGTACCAATCCCCTGACACACCACCTCAATATATGAGGCACCCATGTGAGTCTTGAGGCCTCACTCATTTTGCGGCTCCAAAATGACTTTATTCCCATTTCCACCTTGAGGACCCTCAAGAAATGGAGGCTCAAATAATACATCATCCTTCTCCACATATGAACTCCCTTAGTCCATAGAAACATTCACAAACTATAGAGGATCATCCGGGTTCTTTATCAACCGATTGTATATGTTAGCCACCAAGGGGTTTCCTTCTGGTGATTCACTTTGTACTGTCTTTGCCATAGTATCCACAACCAATTTCCCTTTACCAGAGGACCATCTGCAACACTGGATACATGAGCCTTTCTTCCATGTATTCCCTCACCCTTCTTCTTATCATTATTTTTACACCCTTCCCGTTAGGATTTCAATGAATGGCCTATCCACATACCAGAAGAACAAAAATCAACCCATTATTCATAAACCACTTGCTTCCTACAAAAACAATCATCACCTATTGTAACCCAAATGAAATCATAAGGAACTCTTGAGGCATCTACTTCCACACAAAATCATGGATTAAGAGGATGAATAAAATATTTAGTTCATGTATCAGAGAACAAGTACCTACCTACAAGGCTCCCAAGCATCCTAATATTCGAAGGCTTTTGAAACACTAAAGGTAGGTTAGGGAAACTCACCCAAATAGACACCGAAGTAGAGTCCCACATCATATGAAATTCATAGGTCCATCTAAAGAGGAATAAGTAGGACCTATTTCAAATATGAGGAACATTAGACCAAGCTTTGATCAGTCCTTCCTCCGAACCGAAATGTGTCTTGATGTTCTTGTGGTCGATAAAATCCACAGTTTTTCTATTCTATAAATCCCAAGAACTATAAATTAACCTATCAAATGTTTCCACCAAATTCTTCCTCCATTAAAATTGAGAAATCAAGGTATAGTTGTTAAGGTACAAAGCTTCATTAAACTTCATGATTGAAATTTGATGGTTAGGGAATCCATCATAGATATTGGGGACCATGGGGCATAGAGAGCATTGTGGGAACAAGGGAAGAATAATGAGGTTATAAATTGGGGGAAAGGACGACTCCACTCCCTTGAAGGATGATAAAGGTACCTCCCCCTCTTGAGGGGGAGGGACCGACATGGTTTCTTCCATTTTCATGGAGTGGGATAAGATATTGCAACCCCCCCCTCGAGTGAACCCTTAGTTATTATTGTAAGTTCATTAATATTAATTCATATTAATTATTTCATCTTCTATGTGTTATAAATATTTAGATGTATTCTAGAATTATTGTTTGAAATGTGATATTTCAAAAAAATGTTGGTATCTAACCCCACATCAATTCCAAGTGTTATATTTTTGGAACTTAACATTTGATAAGAAATGTTAATTTTGAAACAAAAAAATTATACAAAATGTTAGGTTTCAGAACCCGCCATTTGTGAAGAACCCCACATTTGCAGATCTAAAATTTTGTATGTCATCCTAATTAATAGAATCAATCATATGTTGTGAACCATGATTTTAGATTTATCCTCACGTAGATAAACTGTATATTGAATCATCCATCTACACATTTTAATTTTTGATATTTCCTATATTTCTGCAATGATTTAACCAAAGTAAATATCTCGTTAAAACTATTCAAATACCCTTATAGATGATATTCAACAAAATATTTAATCATTACTATTTAAAAGGGATGTTATGATATTTATAAGATGATTAATTTACAATTTCAATCATAATGATTATTTTAAAAATAATGATTTATCTAGAAATATTTTTGGATCTACATGAACGTATTTAAATCAAGATACTTATTTATTCTCCTAAGATTTACCTTATCGATATTATAGAGATGAATCTTTTTGAAAAACTCCCCAGTTAGTTGATGTCATAAAAATATGGATCTATTTCTAATATATTTGGTACTTCTTGATAATATTTTTACTATGTGGTTTTACCATATCTATCATTCATTCATATTATTTTTTTTGGATGAAGTTTTTTCTCAGGAATATTCTTTAGTCATACATGTTTTAATATACTATAGTGTATCTTTTTTAAAAATGAAAAGTTATTTTTTTGACTTATTCATTATCTATATATTCTCTATAGCATTAAAAAAATTGAAGTATTGTGTTGTTAAGTCTTTATTATATTCCACTAAAGATCAATTTTTTCATTCACTTACACCATCTGCATATTATCTCTTTCAAAAAAAATCTCCAACCATATAACTTATCGATTTTATTCTTAAAACTCAGGTTTATATGCATTTTACAACTATTTTTTCCAATTTGGAGGCTTGTAAAAATGTAAAGACCCAGCCTCAATCATTATAAATTATAATTTTTTGGATAATAATTCATATTTAATGATCTTTTTAGGTTAGAGTTTTATATAATTAATAAAAACACTTATAAATTAATTCCATAAATTACAAGTGGACACTTGTACTTGGTATAAATGTTTCACCAAAGTAAACCTATTTAAAATAAAAAAATGATTTATTTTCATGACACATCATTAATATTTTCATCATGGAATCTTCTATATCCTTAATAATCCTTAAGACCTATGGAAAATAATTTTAAGGTTAGGATGATAGAAAATCATAGTAAGGGACACAAAATGAAATAAAACCATTTATCCAATGAAAAATATGAAAACATATTTAATATTGTTTGAGAAAACGACACAAAACATTTACACATGAAAAACACATATACATATTTCTCAAAAAAATCATTAAAACCAATACCATGAAACTAAAACTAATTTTGGTGACCAAGATCATTCAATAGATAAAACTCCTTCAAAACCCTTTCAATTAGAATAACCAGATGGTCAACTTCCAATAATTTAATTTCCCAATTCATTAAAGATCATTAATGGGTATAAACTTTTGTATAATCTATATTGGCCTCAACCATGATCTACAATGAGTCTCAACCCTTTGTATAAGTTATATCGTGTTCACTCATTCCTCGTGATCTGTAATGGGGATCAACCCTTTGTATAAACCGTATTGGGATTACATGTGAGCTATAATGGGGGTCAAACCTTCATATAAGTTGTATTAGACTCACCCATTTCATATAATTCTCCAGTACAATTTCATGAATAAATCATATTCTTCATATAATCCTTTGAGATTCCCTTTTAATCCCACATGAAAAACATTTTCATATAAAAAATCCCTTCTCTTTTAAAACACCATTTTCAATACCAAAACACCCTCTTCTTTGGAAAAAGTTTTTCAATTCCAATATACCAAAAAAAGAAAAACAAAATAAGTATATTAATTTAATAAAACATATCAAATTTTATAATGGAATATAGAAATTAAATAATATTCATAGAGGTTTAAAATTCACTATCACAGTGTATGTTATTAATAGAACATCCCTTTTCTAGTTTGTCAAAACGTTCTATATAAGACATATAAAAAATAACCCTTTTGAAAACCATTGAATTAAATTAAAACCAGAAATAAAATTACATTTATATTCCTTTAATATTAATATGAATTAATATATAAGATAATGTCAAAAATATTGAAATGGATGAAAATATTTTGAAATTAAATCTATAAACATTTAAAAAGAGATTTGAAAATAAAAGTGTTCCATACTACATTGAAATATTCGAATCATAATCACTATGATAGATTTAAATTTAATAAATAAATAACTAAAATGACAATAAATTAGATCAGGTATTATATTACAAAGGTTCTATATAGACACCTCATAATAGAAGGTGGGTGTATGGCATCAAAATATGCATCAATTAATGGAGATTGAGATGAAGTCCCTTACATTGGGTCTAATTTATAACATATATCCATTATCATAAAAAATAATAAACTCATATTAATTATTTTAATTTTTGGGAATTTTTTCATGTTTATTATTACTTATATTTCACTTATTACTATGTTAAAACAACTACTTAGTTATTTATGTTTACATTGGATATTTGTTTATGATATTTGGTACTTGAGTCCAAAATTAATATTGCATGATGTCAATAGATAACTTGGACACTAGTAAACAATCTAAAAATATTAATCATGAAGTAATTATAATTTATAAACATCAATTAAGCTTTTAAATCCATCCATTAAATATGAATATGAAATGTGAATTACATTACTGTCATGGAAATGGTAAGTTATATATACGCAGGAGTAATGTTTCCATCTTTCAATGATCTTTATGTAAAAGCGGTATATATCATTTTATATTTCTATAATCATCAGAATATACTAAATATCATAGTAAATATACTAATATATATCATCCATTTGATGTGGTGATGAAAAATGAATCACATTATTTCATGTAGGTGACAATTTACACATATGCACGAACGATGTGATAATTTTTATGTACATGTGAAGATAAGAATGTAAATGATATATAATAATATAATAATGATAAATATGTCATGAATATGATATATAATCATTAATTTCATTATTATAACCAGTACTTATAGATTGTTATGGAAAATGAACTTTATCATTTCATGAGGCGGTAGTCCAATGTACACACGAACGATCACTTGATTTCCCATTTAATGAAATTGGGGATGTATTTTGGTGATTTTATTAAAATAATAAAATATAAATATATTGAATATATTATAGATATTATTTCATCATTTTTGAATAATATTTATAGGAGGTGGAAGAATAAACAAAACATAAACACTTAATTAAAAAATGATACCTTTTTTCTGGACAATCACTTTTTCTTAACAACTTAAGACCACTAAGGGTGGTGTTATACCTAGAATAAGAGGTCAATAATTTGGGGATGGATTCTAGGAAGGTATTGGGGTATAATATTAAAAATAATTGTTTTTTATGTGTTAATATAAGATCAGAAGATGCTCCCTTTCATAAGAGTGGGTAGGGAAACTAATGAAATTCAACACAATATTAAATAAATATCATTTTTTTAATTCTAAATGGAATATGTTTATTTAGATATAATATTCTTATGGGTTGAAAAATTTCATCCAATTAAAATTTAGACATGTTTTGAATAATTTTTAATCCTCATCGTTTGGATTTAATGCTTATTTAAGCCTTCTAATTTTCACCATAACAGTATGGATGGTTTCTCGTTTAGGGTTAATATAGTTACAATAGAATGAAAAATGGACCATAAATGAAAAATTATTTAATGTTAAAACTTATAAATATAATTTTCTAGAATTTTATATTTTTATGAATTTTATAACATTTAATAAAATATTATTTATTTTAAAATATAATTATTGTTAATTTTGACATTATTCATCGCATTGCTTTTTAGAAATATCATAACAACAAGATATTTTATAAAAAAACTCTTTTAAAACATCACTAACATATTAATTTTATCAATAAAATTATTTAATGACACTAATTATATAAAATAATATTTATTTTACTATCTTTAATATTATTTTCTTAATATTACAATTAATTAAACAATTACTACATCATCATTGTGCTAGACTTTACAGTAAATATTTCTTCCCTAACAGTTAAAAAATTTTACCTGGCCAGGATAAATATTCTATCTTAAAAAGAATATTAATCATTGAATATATCCCCTAAGTAACCCCATATTAAAATTATTTAACATGCTAAAAAAGTATGACAAGTTTTACTTTTCTTTGAATAAAATATTATTAATGTTATATTCTCATAAAAATGTTCATAAATGGTCACACATATTATAAATTTATTATTAATAGAAAAAGGACTCATCCATTAAATTTTGGTCAAGTGTTAGGGTCATTTTATATTATTTATAATATTAATTTCTTCTTATAATTACAAGATTTACCCTTAACCGTGGTAAAACAAATTACTAAATTTATTATTGATATTTTTCAAAAAAAATAAATAAATTTAAATAATTTATACCTTAAGATTAAAATTATGAATTCCATTTTAAAATATTCAAATTAAATAATCAACTAAATTAATTAAAATTAAATCACATATATAGGCCGAGAAACCAGGTATTTAAGGTGAAAATGTGGAAATGTTTGAAGTGTTTTAACATCAAAATTTATTATAAAAGATGTTAAAATTAAAATAATAGTATTAATGGATATATTATTGATCTAATTATAATTTAAACTAAATATTAATTATATTGTAACATTATAAATTATTTAGAAGAAAATGTAGTTTTGAATTAGAATGCAGTGGTTTTCACTATTCATAAAAAATTATACTTATCATAAAATACAAAAATTTAAACCAAAGTAAATTTTGATATATTAATTTAAAAGAATAATATTATTTTTCCAATTAAAATTTATAAAAGCATCAAAATTTATTATTAATAATATTATTCCATTATAAGGGGGGCAAAATTGTCTTTTAAAAAAATAAATATTTTTATGCTTAAAATTTGGATTTTTTTTATTTTATTCCTATAAAAATTATTGGATGATTTTAAAAATTAATATTCAATATATAACATATAAGTGTCTTTAAAATAATCCCCTAGTGGGGATTAATTTAATTTATTAATATCAAATTCCATTTTGGTCATAAATAGAAATTTTTTATAAAAACACATCCTTTATATTCAATTAGTATTTTATTTTAATTTATGAATAATTGGTAACCAATTAATTAATTATAAAAAATGTGTAAACCATAAATTCATAATTTAGTTAATCTGGCTTATAGATTATATATTATTAGCTAGTTCACAATCATATCATTTAAGTAATAATATTTAGTTGTTCACTTAAACCCGATGTGGTGTATCTTGTATGACATCGAACATAGTAGTTCCTTAAAAACATTGGAGGTCACATTATACACCCATTAAAAAATTAACTCCTCACAATTTTCACTTGGGATTAGTAACCATGGTTTTACTATTCAAATTTCCATTATTAAAATCTCGTATTGGAAAAAGGATTAAAAAAACATCCACTTTAAAAGAAATAAAGGGGTGTACAAATGTCACCTAAGATAAAACAAAATAGGATTCCGTGTAGGAAACATGTGTATGGAAGATAAACCTAGCTATGAATTTCTACTATTGAGTGATATATAACTTGGTCATAGGAATGTTAACAATAAAAAAACATAAACATTTGATGGGTTATATGTTCATTGATAAAATAAAATAGATAGCATTTTTTCAAATCATTTTCCTAATGTTAAGTAATTCGTTTACTTAATAGAGTAAGAACACTATGAAACATAGTTTCTTTTAAATTATAGTTTTATCCTTTAACAAATTTCAACCATAATATCATATTTTTATCCAAATGATAAGTAATTAAGATGAATTTTTTCCACATGAAGATTTAGAATCAACTTCTAGAGAATTAGATAATCGAAAAAATATTAACTAACTATTTATCGTATCAAGAAACATTAACTAAGAGGAATATAGTTAGGTTAAGATAACATAATTATTCAAAAATAATAATCTTATATATAATTAAAAACTACTTTAATCTCTCAAATTTCAATATTAATACCCAAAGTTTTTCATAGAAAATTCAATAATGAATTATCCTAAAAATTATTCCAAAATATTTTAAACTATGATTGAAACCTGAAATTCAAAAAGAGTTTATCACATGGTCATCCAAGATAAATGTTAACATTTAACTCCGAATAACATTAATAAGTAATAATGTCTCATGCCAAAAATTTATTTAACTAAATCACATAATCTTTAAGATATTCTGACCATTTTAATAAACAACATAAATTAATATAAATCAAAAATAAAATCATATATTCTTCCAAAATAAAATTCATAATTTATTCCTAAAACAAAATCACATGGTATTATGTTTACGTTTATCATATAAGATTCCAAAAATTTCAAACGTCTTCTGAAATAACATTAATCACTTAATAACCAAATCATTTTCCAATAAAATGTATATATATTTGATAATACATATATTCCAAAAATAAACCTAACCATTCTACATCAGGTGGATTAAGTAATGAAAAATAATATTATACAAACTAGGACATCATGTAGGCTAGTAGTAGTTGATGCACCCTTTTCACCCTATTCATCTGACCTGTCGGTTGTCCATTTTTTCAAAAACTATACTTTTTATAACTTTCTTGGAAATGTGATAACCATTTTTAAAAATAACCATAATATTTTTTAACCTCAAATGTTATCTCATACCTTTCCTTTTTCATCATAAAATATAATAAACAATAATTACCAAACAAATGAATGTGTCCAAAAATATCATTAGTCACCTTAAAATATCATAACTTAAATCCTTAAAATGGGTTCCGAAGACATTGGTCTTATGATCAACGTCATTATTATAAAACCCTTATATAAAGATTCATAACTTCCATGTAAATTTTTTTTAATTAAATGGAAATTTTATGTGTCTGTGAAAATTGATGGTGCATGATTCTATGGCCCGGAGTGCCCAGAATGAATTTCTGAACTTTCTTTTTCGGGTATGTTGAGTAAACGTGTGAGCGTGTTTTTCTAAATATTGAACTGATGCTCGGAATTTAAATCTGAGGGCACCGTTGAACTCGCACTGTCGGTATTCACGTAAGGATACTTTCACCTCGATGACAGATGGTCGAGGGTGAAAGTTAGTTTTTGGTTTTTTTGTGTAATAATAAAATAAAAATAAAAGTGTGTGATATTTTTATTTTTACACTACTAGAAATGGGGTCTATCCCCACGCACCTATCCCCGCGGTTCTTTAAACTGTGGGGATATTTTGATTTTAGTTGTCTATACCCACGGTTTTATTAAAACCATGGGTATTCAACCTTCCATCGGACCTAACTATCTGGCTCCTCCTCCTCAAACTTCCATCGGGCTCCCCGATTCAACCCTACCTCCTCGACCCTTGACTCCCAGTCGTGTCCTTACCTACCCGACCACCGACTCCCATCCCTCTCCTCCCCTCTCCGACTCCCCTCCCCGGCCTTCGACTCCCCTCCCCGGCCTCCGACTCCTGGATCTGACTCCCAGCTCTGCCTTCCGGCTCCCGACTCCCGGCTCCCGACCTGGACCACCTGGCCTTCGCCTCCACCTCGACATCCCAGCCATCGCCTCTTAAACAAGGTAAAATTGTACATCTTACTGTGAATCAGGATGTAATTTTGAAATGATTGAAGATCTTTTAGTATTTGGTAAACTCCTGGCTAGTTCATCCTTTTGGAAATAAGTTCTGGAATACACAGAAATTAGTCAAATTTATGCCTATGGGGCGTGGATACTTTCACATAGTATTTTATTCTCATGAGATAAAGAAAAATGCATGATTAATTGGTTGTTGTATGATACTCTTGATCTTGTTCCATTTTCTTCTTATTTTGGTTTCATCTACCTCCATATGATGGGTTTTATGGTGTAAATTTGGATAACACAAGGGGTGTGGAGACCACAATAAATTGAAAATATTATGCCCTAAGATTAGTATGGTATTGATCAACTATATTCTGTGTTATTCAGTCATCAAACATTCAATCATTCCTAGCTGAAACATATTTCTAGACACTTTTTCCCTTTGATTGGGCAGCAGAAACATAGGCCACTTTTGCTAAGGATTTTACAAGTATCACCTGTTCTAAATCAACCACTATCTAGAGGATATATTTGAAGACAAAGATGTATTGGATGGTGTGGAATGGACTCTAGTGAAAAGGGAAATAGCCAGGATGATCACTAAGGACAACTTCCCTAGGTTTCCTAGGATCAATAAGCCTAAGGAGATAATTTTCCATAATGAAAATATTTTAACTAGGAACCTATTCATTTAAAAATAAATAAATTATCTTTTTACTCCTTAAATAATGGGAAACCCTTATATCTCTTTGCCTCTTGACCAGGACAGTTTTTTGTTTTGTTTTACTGAGTGGGAGGTGTCAGGTGATGTAGAGCTTTCTTGCATTATCCAGTAGTCACTAACACTAGATTGAGTGTAATAGCTACAGTTTCTTCCTTAGCAATTTTATACCTATTTCACTAAATGGTATCTTCTAGATGCTACCCCATGTATTTAAACTCCTAGAATCTACTTATATATTTCAATGAGATCGACAGTGTCTACACTTCATCATGGATGTTATCTATAAAAAGTTCAAAAAACTTCCCCTACGGGAGTAGAATTTTGAGTGAGTAAATTAGCCATTTCCATCTAGAGATAAATCTAGAGAACTTTTAATTTTTCAGATGTTAATTGTCCATGAGATTAACGTCAATTATTTTCCTTATCATAGAGTTATTTTGATAATTTAAATGATGATTAAGGTCATCCTAGCATGTGATGGACCCCATAAGGAGGATAATATAGTAGAAAAAATCTGGGCCCACTAGAGTCTACATAACAAACCACATTTTTGCATCATCATTACATTGTCCATGTCTCAATCTATATCATCTACCATATTGATAATGATGAAAATCATGAATGAATAACATGAATAAGGAATCATATCATTATTATCTGAGTAAAAGAGTGACTTTTCACTACCCGCTTCCCCTTTGAGAGTTTTGTTGAGGTCTTTCCATAAACACCTATTCTCAATGGGTCTTTAATATTTTGAACTATGTGGTGTTTGATATTATTCAATGGATGTTACCCTATTTTTTCTATAGATAATGTCCCTGAGGTAATTCTTGACTATCCTCACCGAACGTTCTCCCAAGGAAAGCTGTTTGTTGGATGACAGTAGGAATCACTAGGGCACGAACTTCATGAAACCACTTCCCATCCTAGAAATGTTAAAATTTATTAGAAAATATGATAATAATGACCCCATCCTTAATGTATGGGGATGATGTGGGCCACCATTTATACTTCATACACCAAATAAGGATTTTATGATTTGATTAGTGATAGTCATGGAAAAAATTCCCCCGGCCCTATGAGCTGAGATTAACTTAGAGTCACCACTCATATCTTTTGGACTCATTGAGGATTTGATAAACCTAGTGGTGGATGTGGTGGTAAAAATTATTTTATCCTCATGGGATGGGGTTTATTATGGATAGTTATCATGTAATCTATAAATCTCATTGATTTGGTGCATTTTCACTTGAGCATGATCCTGGTGTAGTGCCTTATTAGAATATGAACTACTTTCCATGTGGAGTGTCTTTTTTAACTTTTTTCCTTAGTTTAGATCTCAAGGTAGACCTTTTTCCCTTTTTTCCTACTTATTAAATCATGGACCCCTCTTATCATTAAATATGTTTTTCTAGCTACTAATATTCTTTGATTAATTTAATAATAAAATTGATTGTAATGAATTTTTTAAATATGATTTACATTTTTGATTGAATGATAATTTTTTTTCTTATTATTGAATGGATAGAAGATGGATATATCGTACCGAATTGGATTTCAACCAAATTTCAAAATAATTTGGAGAATTTTTTTAGATTTTTCATTTCTCAATGCATCAGATGGAGGTTGTATACAGTGTCCCTACTATAATTAGAATGGAAGACCATGGTTAAGACAAGAAGAAGTTAGTTACTATTTAATGAAATTTGGATTTCGAGCAAACTATAATGTTTGGTTTCACCATGGAGAGACGAGTCAATCTTTGATTGTTCATAAACGAAATGAATAAAGTGACATGGAGAATTTGATATTTGATCGGTTTCCATATGTGCATCACTCCAAAAGAGATAGCATGCCAGTGCAAGAAGACAATGATATCAGTACACACGAGGAAAATACTGAAGACAATGATGTTGACAGAGTGAAAAATTTATTAGATGATTCCAGAACTCCAATATATCAATAATGTACTAAAATTACCAAGTTGGAATTTTAAATGCAGTTATATCATGGGAAAACCATGTATGGGATTTCTAATACTTCCATTAATTATATTCTTACATTTTTGAAGGACTTTCTTCCTGATGGTAAAAATATTCCCTCAAATCATTACATGGAATGGAAGTTAATTAAGAAGCTTGGATTTGCTACTAATAAAGTCCATGCTTGTTCGAAAGATTGCAGTTTATTTTTGGAGGAAACAGCTGACCATAATGACAGTAAAGAATGTGGTACATCTCGATGGAAGACAAATGTAGATGGAACACCGTCTCGTGTGCCACAGAAAGTCATGTGGCACTTTCCATTGATTCCTAGACTTCAAAATCTATTCATGTCTCCAGAAATCTCAGTCGATATGTGATGGCATGATGTTGAGAGAATTAAAGGTAATGATGAGCTGGTCCATCCAGCAGATGGATTATCATGGTAGACATTTGATGCACAACATCCTGATTTTGTAGCTGAGGTGCGTAATGTCATATTGGGCCTGTCATGTGATGGTTTTAATCTCTTTGGTCAGATGCTTACTGCTCATAGCACGTGGCCAGTTTTTATTCATGTTTATAATCTTCCTTCATGGATGTGTATGAAAAAACCATTCACTTTCTTGAGTATACCTATATTTGGACCTTTTGATCTTTGTAATGACATAGATGTCTACTTGAAGCCTTCAATAAAAGAGTTGAAACAAATTTGGGATTTAGGTGTGCATACATTTGATGCTTCATCAAAGAATATGTTTCAGATGCGTGCTTCCCTTCTATGGACCATAAGTGATTTCCCTGCCTATGCAATGATGTCTGGGTGGAGCACGAATGGAAAACTATCATGTCTCGTTTGTATGAAGAATACACAATCGATAAGGCTTAAATATCATCGTAATTTCAGTTTCATGGGGCATTGCCAATTATTTCTAATGGATCATCAATACAGGAAGAATCGTCGGAGGTTTTATAATAATGTTGACACTGAAGAACCACCTCAACGTATGTCAGGAAGTGATGTGCTTGATAAATTGAAATATTTCAGCTTTTCATTAGGAAAAGGTCAGTTGACATCTCGAAAGATGAAGTATACTGA
Source organism: Viscum album (assembly GCA_963277665.1). Classification (NCBI taxonomy): domain Eukaryota; kingdom Viridiplantae; phylum Streptophyta; class Magnoliopsida; order Santalales; family Viscaceae; genus Viscum; species Viscum album. The sequence goes on from OY728119.1 coordinate 120,178,655, forward strand.
TACTGAAGTCACTTACAATTGGAAAAAGAGAATTATTTTTTTTGTGTTTCCATATTGGTCTTCTAATTTGTTACATCATTTTTTAGACATAATGCATATTGAGAAAAATATATGTGAAATGTTTCTTGAAATTATTTTGAATATTAAGGGGAAGACCAAAGATGACCTCCGATATCGTTGGGATTTATTGGATTGGGGTATTCGACCAGAACTACATCCTGTTTGTATCGGTGAAAACAAATGGAAAGTTCCACGTGCTTCTAATGTGATGACACCAGCAGAGAAAGATCAATTTCTGGCAGTATTGGAGAATATCAAGGTTTCAGATGGCTATTCCAGCAACATATCTAAACAAGTCAACAGAAGACATTTGAAATTTAAATCCCTAAAAACTCATGATTATCACATCCTTCTTCATTAATTGATTCCAATAGCAATTCTACATTTTCTATCCAATAATGTAAGGGTGGAAGTGATTCGGTAGTGTCATTTTTTTGGAGACCTTTGTGCTAAAAGGTTATCCAAATCATTGTTGATAAAAATGCAGCAAGAGGCACCGTTAATTCTGTGTGAGTTGGAAAAAAATTTCCCTCCATCCCTTTTCACTTGCATGCTGCATTTAACAGTTCATCTTCCAACTGAGACACTTCTTGGGGGACCAGTAGCTTTTTGGTGGATGTATCCCACTGAAAGAAATATGTGCACAATGAAATCATATGTCCGAAATAAGAATTATCCTGAAGGTTCAATTGTGAGGAGTTATCTGGCCCAAGAATGTATAGATTTTTTTTCAATGTATTTGTCTGATGTGAGCACAAGACATAATCGACCAATGAGAAATGAATATGAGTAGTATGAGTAAATTCAGCCCTCTTTTCCATCTCTTCCCCAAACAGGTTGAATTGTCGGGTCATATACACTGGTTACATTGAGCTTTGAAGAGCAGAATATGGCACATCGTATAGTCTTGTTTAATTGTGGTTTGTTCGATGCCTATATCAAGTAAGTAATTTGAATATATATATGTTATCTTATATGATATCATATCACATATACCTCATACTTTTATTGTCATTTTATGTAGAGAACATAAACAAATTATAAGTAGAGTTCATCGGTCTTTGCTATTGAGAAGGAGAGAGTCTATGCATAGCCAAGAGTTCCCAGCTTGGCTGAAATCAAAGGTATGACCATTACATTAAATACCTTAAAATATAGATATATATTTAATTATATTACTCATATGTATTCCAGGTATTGAGTTTACCTGATGACTTCATTTCTCAAGAATTAAGAGCGTTGGCTTTTGGTCCCAATTCTTTGGTTCGTGACTGCAAATCTTTAATAATCAATGGATACAAATTTGTTACAACTGATAAAGCAGTGAAAATGAGAACACAGCATGACGGTGTTATGTTAACTGCTAGAACGGATTGTTATTCTAGTGCATCAGATAGTCAACCTTGATATGAATATGTGTATTATTATGGACTGGTTGAGAAAATATTGTTATTGGATTACTACTCTCAAGGTCGAGTCACTATGATGAAATGTAAATGGTTTGATTCAAAGACGTTCCATGGTACATTTATTGATGATTGCGGATTTAGAGTTATTGACATGAGTCGATTCCGGCATACCGATGAACCATACATTTTGGAATCAATGGAAAAACAAGTGTTTTATGTGAAAGATCATCTGAAACCGGATTACGGTGTCATTAATGAAGTAATCCCAAGACATATTTTTCATGATGCTGGGGATGAAATTGTCACCATTGATGCCCCCATCGGTGTTAGCCAAAATATTGTATTTGATGACATAAATTGTCCCATTGTGATAGATGATGTCAAACCTGATGTAGTGGACGGTAATATATAAAAGCAACCATATATATTCAGAGTTCATTCAGTTTACCTTGACGTGAGCTTCTTAGGTTGGTAATAATGTAATTACTTTAATTTAGTTTTAGTTTGGAATGATATGTCTATTTTAGTAATGTTTGGTTTTGTTTCATTTAATTATATTTCTTTCAATTCAGAAAATAGGGTTTTAAATGTGGTTTTAAAAATTGTATAACTTGGTTGTAAATTATCATTACTGAAATATGTTATGACATTTTTAAAGTTGAATGTATGATTTGTAAAAATTGTTGCTAAAAAATATTTATTTCATTCTTATGCAGATTATGAAGAAAACTACAGAACCTCGCAAGAAGAGATTATTTGATGTTGATCCTGTTAGACGTGAGCACGATTTGTCTTCAGTGAGTATATTAATTATAATATTTATCTTCTTCATTACATATAATATCAAGTTCAAATTTTTGATTATATTTTTGTAGGGACATATAACTCCATAGTTTCCTCTTCCCAGTATGGGACTGAGCAAGGATCCTCCTAGACCTAGGCAGACCTCCCGTCTTACCACTCACCACACTGACCCATTAGTGGACATCCCATCTACCACACGTGTCCGCCCTCCGCTTGAGACCCCTGGTATGTTCCCATACATGCCTCCATCATTATCTCATTTACCCTCTTTTTCTCATTACATGTCCACACCGACTCGACCGATGTTCTCACCTGCACAATTTCCATATCCATTCAAGTATCCCCAGACCTACTATGCATATTCTGACATGTCTACGCCACCTCCTTTTCCTACCATCCATCCTACACATATTGAGTCTGTTCCTTCAGTTTCCACTCCTTTTCATGAAGATCATCCAGATCATGCTGTGGAAAAGATACTTCCTTCGGAGGATGCTGATCCAGCACAGTCCACGGATTCCTCACAGCCTATTAAGGAGCCTGCATTAGGTTTTTTTATTATAAATGTTTCGAATTATATCATTTTTCTTTTTTCCTATTGTATTGTCACTTAACTATTCTGTTTTCACCTCTTGTCTTATTTAGTGGGATCTTCTAGTAGGCGACGTGGGAACACTCGAATGCAGGATCCTTAGAATCGTGAAACTCAGATTATGGTGTATTACAACTCTCAAAATCAAATGGTAGGTAAAAATGATGAGTGTAGAAGTTTCATGGATACTTAAAAAAATATCATGATATTGTTCCAGTGTAACCGGTCTCATGGAGACATATCAGTGCTGACATCAAGGATAGGGCATGGGCGCAGATATGGGTACGGAAATTTTATAAATTTATATTTATAATAGTAATGTATTTATATGACTTAACATGGTCATTGCAGAGTCGATTTAACTTTCCTAATGGTGAAGATGCCAAAGCTGCTAGGTTGAGTGATCTTCGAGAGTATTGGATGTCATACAAGTATGTGTTACATATTGGTTGGAGGATCAGAGTGGGTACTGAGTTAGAGGGTGTACCCACAAACCCTAACTGTCCAAAAATTCAATATCAAAAAATGATCACACATTGGAAGACTGAACAGTATAAGGTACTACCCATCTTTAATGGTTTTTATATAAAATTTAATTTTTATTAGTTGTATTGTTTTTATGTTTCTTAGGATGTTTCAGTGAAAAACAAAAAAAACAAATATGAAATGACATATCTACACACATTGGGGCACACTACAATTCCCGACAAAGAGAAGCGAATGGTATGTTCATCTGAATTAAAATAACGTCTTTATTTATAACATGTCATCATAACTTATTCTCTCCTTCCTGTGGTTAGTCCATGTATCCTGGAAATAACATCTTATACTAGGAGAAAGCTTGTCTATTTTTCCTAAACAAGTAGTATATTTCCTTGAAACCCACTTCTGAAAACCATTTCTGAAAACCGTTTCAGAAAACCACCAATCGGTTATGACTATCATTTACCTCAATGTTTGTAGGTATTTGTTGCAACTCACTTCAATCCATTTTTTTCATTTATCATATATGGTTGTAATATAAGTTTTTTCACTTCTCATATGCAGCAAGTTGATTTGGGCATTGAAGGTCCTGTACCTCGTGCCAACTTATTCTGCTTCAGTAGGAAAAAAAAGATGGAACTGCAGTTAATTCACAAACACAAGATAAAATTGTAAGATTGTTTATTTATATTTCAAACATTTATACGAAATTCATAATTTAATATGTTTATAATTTCAACAGTCTGCATTGGAGGCCATGTATGAGAAGGAAGCTGACAACTTAGGGTCAAATGATCATTTGAGTCAGGTGTTAGGTGTGGCGCATCCAGGAAGAGTCTTTTGTCGACCTGGAAAAAACAATGTCCCCTTTAGGTACTAGTCGTCATCAGACTCCTCTAAGGCTTCTGAGTTAAAAAGTATGCATTATAAATTAGCTGCGACAAAGAAAATAGTATTAGAGGAGCGTGAAAAAAGTAAGCTAATGAATGAACATTTCATGAATGCTCTGTAAGTTTTGAGTTAGTCACTACCATCAGAGGTTGCTACCACTTTTCATTCATGTATAGAATTAATGCTCTCTTTAAATAATGCCTCGGGTGATTCCCATGAGGGTCCTAGTGGCGATGACGGTGGTGGCGATAGGGTTGGTGATAATTTTGCAGATGTTGTTGTTGGTGATGAGATTGCTGATGATGATGTTGATGGTGCGGTTGGTGATAATGTTGTTGTCGATGTTGTTGCTGATGATGATGATGTTGGACATGAGGATGACGATGATGGCGATGGGGGGATATTAATCCCCTCTATATTTGACTTATCAGAGAGACTTGTGTTGGAGTTTAATGATTTTTTTATTGGTGGACTGCTTGTATGTGAATTTCTTTATTCAATGAAATGCATTTTGGATTATGTTTTCATCAGGGGTGTTATTTGTCAATTATTTATGTGATTTCCAAATGACATATATATTTTTTATGATTTGGTGTGTTTATTATTTTCTCTCCATCTAATCTTGGCCTTAGCAGTGTAGGGGAGGCCTGGGCTGGGGGGCTGTAGTGGAGGGTTGGGGGGGCTGGGAGGGGAAGGTTGGGAGGGGGGCTGGGAGGGTTGGGGGGCTGCAGTGGAGGGCTGGGAGGGGGGCTGGGAGGGGGGCTGGGAGGGGAAGGTTGGGAGGGGAAGGTTGGGAGGGGGGTGCAGTGGAGGGTTGGGGGGGCTGTAGTGGAGGGTTGGGAGGGTTGGGACAGTACGACCTGCAAGTTGTGCTGAAGGAGGGAGTCGGAACACTGGGCGAAGTTACATTTACTGATAACTCTAGTTGGATAAGAAGCAGGAAATTTAGGATTTGGCTCAAGGTTTCTCCCGGATCCTGTGAGGGTGTACACGTACGTGAATCCAAGTTAGAAGCTTTTTCTGTTAAAGATCACAGAGGGGAATGTAGGCTAAGTGTTGTTTTCTTATTATTTCTTATTTTTCTCTTATTACAGAGTCTTAAGTGTCGCATTTTATTTCTTTTTAAAATTGCAGTATACAGGAAACACTATCCACCTGCATTAACTGATGTGGTGTGGATATTGGAGAAGATCGGCAAGGATGGTTCATTTCATAAGAAGCTAACAACTTAAGGTATATTGACAGTTCAATATTTCCTTCGGATTGTAGTCAGGGACTACCAAAAATTGTGAAATGTATGTATAGGATTTGGCCATTGAAACGAAAAACAATGCTTCTGAATTTTTTTTGACAGGCTTGTTTATGTATATAGATCTTGGGAAGTGGCATGTCAAATATGATGTGGGAGGTTCTCATAGAGCATGCAAAGACTTGTGTCTTGAGTGGGAAGAATTATGTATATTATCCTGATCAATCAAGAAGTGGAGGTGTTGTTTTTAATAACTTCTAGGAGTTGGGTGGCCTTATTTCTGGAGAACAATATTTCTCTGCTGATTCTCTTTCTGACAGCAAAAAGGTTTGTAGGATTTTCTCTTTCAATCTGTGCCTTGTTGTCATGCATTTCCTGTTTTTATTTTTATATGCTGGAGTTTTTTAGTGAGTTATTTTCTTGATGCTGCTCATGTGTTGTGATGTTTTGCTGGATCATGTTATTGAAAGTGAAACAGTTTTTCTTTTTTTAGTCATACTTTTTGTTTTTCGTTTTAGGTATTTCTTGGTTAATAGAAAATAAATCGAAAGAATTGAAGAAAAAAGAAAAAATTAACAGTGGAAAGAATAATTAAAAATGAAGTTTGGTTTGTGATGGAGAGGAAAATAATTCAATATAATTAAAATAAGGGAGATTTACTGATAAATTCATTTTTTTGAACTTATTTATTAGGAGGTCTAATTGATTGTTAAAAAGAATAAAATTTTGGACTTCCTGGTAAATAAGTTCAGAAAATTCATTTATCTTTAATTTTCTGTTAAATTAATGACATGGTAATAAAAATTAATAAAAAATGTAATATTAATTTTTATAATATTAAGAAAACCAACCATGTCAGGAGAGGGAAACTGAAAATATGTCATCTCCTTTCCAACCATATAGGGTCACAGTCAATTGGCCTATTAGTTAATCTCAGTGACCTATGAGTTAAACAATAGAGGCCAAATGCTTTACATTATTCTGTTTCTGTCCACAATATAAAGAATAAAACAAGGTGTTTTCATGGCCTGAAGTATAAGAAAAAGTAGCGTATTTAATTAATTTTTCCACAAATGATCTTCATTAATTATGAAAATTAATTTCATGTTGTTTAACCAATAATATTTTACAGAATATATTATAATTTTTGATAATTTGAATGTTTCAAACCACTTTTAATTGATTTTCTTAGTTATTGTGAAACTGTTATTTTTTACTTATACTGTGGACCAGAGGTAGTATTTAATAATAGGCTGGACAAAGCTTAAAAAATGCAATGATTCAATTCTCTATTACCCAACATATTAGCTTGGGTGACAATTGAATATGAGGCTTTTAAAACATAATAAGTGCTTCCATTATTGGCTCTTTGTAGGTATACATGGACACCTTGTTGAAGAAGGCATACGATAATTGGAGCCAGGTTATTGAGTATGATGGAAAATCACTTTTGAGCTTCCAAAAACACATTAGGACTTCAAGTGCTCCCAGAAATGAATTTGCAGCTGATTTAGTTGATTACCATGGCACATTAGAGGATTGACCACTCCTAGGACATCACCTTTCTTCAGCGCCTTCTGAACAATCATCAATGGGGCATTGTCTTCCATTTGAAGGTAAACACTTATGGTTGCTATCATTAAACCTGAAATTTATGACTATTCATTGTAGCACAAATTCTCTGTTTCCTCTCTGTTTTTGTTCACAATTGGTATGTGGGATGCAGAGTGAATCAACATTCTGGAAGCTGAAAGTGTTCTTGAAGGTGTGTGCTGGAAACAAAAAGAAAGTGCACGGGTGAGGTGGATGTTAACAAAACCACCCAGAGCATCCACTTCAACAAGAAACAGGTGATTTACGATGCTCTTTCCAGGACCGCCAATAAAAATTCTAAAAGGGACTCCTTTTGATATTGGGAAGTTGTAAATTCCTCTGCCAATGTTAGGCTCATTTTTTGGTTTTTTGGGTTTCATTTTCTTCTCCTCAACATACTTTCAATGATTACTCATGTCGTTTGCTGTTGAAGGTTCTCCCCAGTGTACTCCCCAAGAGACGATGGCCAAATTTTTCATATCCACATTGCTGTGAGTTGGCTCTTCTTTTGTATCTATCCTTCTCCTATTCTTTGATGACTTCAAGATATTATTTAAGTAAAAACAAACTTGTCATTGAAATCAATCTCACTAAAAACATAACACTAGTTTTGAATTCATTGATAATCATCTACAAGTGTATGATATGAACAATAAAAAAATCAAAATTTCACACTGCTTCTTCTAGTTTTTCTTAACTACCCCTATGTGAGACTTTACCTACCTTGTACAATACGTAATGTTGGAACATCGCTAATAGCCTATTTCCACATGACCTCAATGACCTCAATAACCACAATGAGCAATATCGCTAATAGCCTATTTCCACACCTTTTTCATCACCTTTGATAATGGTCAATGTAATATGCATCATACAAATGATCCCCCATATCCAGAATCCTAGTAGTAAATGTCACTCATAGTAAGGTGGATTTTCACTCATCATCTTCCAAAATAAGTGATTAAATTAGCACATCCCATGAATCACCACATTAAAACATGTGATATCATTCTCATAAATCCATTAAACCACAACATATAATATCCAGTGTATATAAGGCCAAACTATCCATTTTAAACACGATAATACCCCTATTTTTCTTTTATGAGCTATGGAAGTTGCAAGTTGTTCAGTTCTCAGATAGACATAAACAACCCTACCCTCACCCATTTAATACACAATATATGTAACACATCTATCTATTATCTATACTAAAAAAGGATTCTTCCATCTTACTTGTCACCTTATTACGCAGCCACGTCACCATCCAAAACAAATTGCTCCCTCCAAAATCGGGCATTCGTCGACCGCATTCCCATTTCCCCCATGCATCCATCCTCCACTCCTCCCTCCATCTTAGGGTTTCATTTCATCCTATCGCGAGCGATTCGCCTCCACCTCCACCTTCATCAGTGAATCCCGCACCCATTTCACCTCCACCACAATTCCTACGAATCTTTCTTTCATTTCCCCTTTGGTGCCCCTCTTCTGGTTCACACTGTTGTTTCCTCTCGGGCGCTGCACCTAGGGTTGTCGTTCGCATTTCCCCTCCCATTTCCAGTACCCACAAAACACTGAAGGCGTATTCCTCACTAATTGTTTCCTCATGTACTACGGTTCATCATCCCAAATTTCCTCATCTCCTCATACGTTGCCCCGCAGTTCCTACTCCTTCGAAGAATTTCAATCAGAAACTCTCCAAATTCACTCCATCTCATTCCCTAATTCCCTTAAGATCGTGATTTCTATCCTCATCTACAGCTGTCTACTATTTCTACTGAATCGTATCTTGATCGATGTGTTTCTCACCCTGCAATAGGGATGTTCTCATAATATCATGGAAATAATCTCCTAGACAATTTGAAGTATTTCCCTTCGCATAATACTTTTTCATAAATTATTATGCACTTCATCTTTTAAGATGAATATTGATTATTTTTATTTATATATTGCAGGTGACTCACTCTGCACATGAAGAGATCAAGGGAATCCTGCACTAATAAGTGAAAGATCTCTACAACAGGTATGTTTTCCTAAAATTTTGGAATTAACCTCCCTACTATGCGTCATTTTTCATTTGAATTTACACAGTATATATATGCAGGTTATTGGTCATAAAATCATAGAGTTAACCTCCCTTTCATCCAACATATGAATGCAGGTGATATGTTTTCACTATTGACTCCACTGTATATTGATTTTTGTGGGTCATGTCTAAGAGTTGCTAGACATACTTTGATTGTTCGCATCCCAGCATATCGATGAACCGAAATATTGGTGAATGTGCATGGGCTAATGGAATGAATGCCATCAATTTACAAGAATTGAGAAGAAACTTAAGAGATGCGTATCATTTATGTCTCAGTGAGGATTGATGAAGGTATTTTTTCCCAACTAACTCTTCAACAGGATAGTATGTATGGAACTTTATATTGTTTACAACTCAAGCAGTAAATGATATAGTGATAATCACATTCTTCATGAGTTTTGACTGGTATTTCTTGTGATTATAATCTGTTTTGTAATACAGTGAGTTGTATTACATTAAATAAACATACCTTAAGGGAACATATTTAGTTGGAGACCTGATTTTAGATTTTTTTCTGTTATAATATGTTCTGTAATATAGTGAGTTGTAGTACCTTTTCAAATTTTTAGTATTTTTTCTATCTGTTTCAGTACCTTACCTATTTGGGTCTGCATCCAAATAAAACATGCCATGCATCTACATATTTCATGCAGGGAGATTCAAGGGGAGGGCTGGGAAGGGGGGAGGGGGCTGGGCAGGGAAAGGGTTGGGCAGGGGGGGAGGGGGAGGGGGAGGGGGAGGGGCTAGGTAGGGGGAGGGCTGGGCAGAGGGGAGGGGGAGGGCTAGGCAGGGGGAGGGGGAGGGGGGAGGGATGGGAAGTGGGGAGGGAGGGGGAAGGGGCTGGGCAGGGGGAGGGGGGAGGGCTGGGTAGGTGGAGGGCTGGGCAGGGGGGAGGGGGAGGGTTGGGCCAGTGGGAGGAGGAGGGGGAGGGCTAAGCAGGGGGGAGGGGGAGGGGGAGGGTTGGGTTGGGGGAGGACTGGGTAGGGGGGAGGGGGAGGGCTGGGCAGTGGGGAGGGAGGGGGAGGGGCTGGGTAGGGGGTGGGGTAGGATCATGTATTTAACCATCCAAAAATTTAAATTAGAGAACTATATTTGAAATGGGTCAGGTTCCTCTTGGAAGCTCCTGGTTCACTGCGCCTAGTGATAGAAGAAAGGGTCTCATCCTAGTCACTCTAGAATGAATATGTTAAAACACTAAATAAAACACATGATGATTTTATGGAACTTCATAGAACAATGCGTTCATTTTCATGTACATGTTTGTGTGCCCATATGAGACCTATTATTTTTGTTTAAAATCTAAAGGATGAGGCCCGTTTCGATGCAGTAGGTCCCTTAGAGGGGGAGTACAAGTCATGTCCCTTTAAAATAAAAAACGCAATCTTTTTAAAGGGTATGTGGGTTGGGGCTAGTAAACATATGTAAATGGGATTATGATGAGTC